>OX639995.1:94630924-97296255 GCA_951828415.1 Anomoia purmunda
TGTTAGGGCATAGCCATCCGTTCAAGCGATGTCGAGCTCGAAATATTTAAGTTTAAATACCCCCATTAAACGGCAGGTTTGACAGTTTGCATAATGAACGACGTCTCCCTAAGGATTATGGGTAGTTGCTGCAGCTCGCTTGACCTAACAATAGCCAAAGCAGATCTGATAAATAGCATAACGTGGCGACCTATGCTATCGCTAGCATCAGACCACCTACCCATAGTCATCCCAATGGATAGACATGCTGACTTCGTCTCTGCGGACCGCCATCAACTTCAAAAAGGCTGATAGGGTTAGGTTCGCGAACCGAAAGTTCCGTATGGTGGTGGACAGCTGCTGTACGCTTCATCCCGGCCGGTAGGATTTCGCAAATCTGTTTGAACTTCCCGGCCGAAGCGGCTGCCGTTGCGATCGAGGGGGACCACCTTCGTCACTGCAATCCCCGTAATACTTATATTAAGGATTTAAACGCGGGGATTCGGAGGTTGGTAGACAAAAATTAACGGGAGGAGCATTTGAAGTCCTGTAACCTCACCGTAGGTGTAGGTAAGCTCTGGTCAATTCTATGGTCACTGTCCAATCTGACGAAGCGTAACGACCAAGCGGAGATTTTATTCGGTGACCATGCTTCGTCGCACCCGAAGTGATGTGTGAGCTTATTTAACCGGAAATTTATTTTGCATAATTTCGTGGACAAGGCCAAACGTAGAATGGCCAGGAGACTGCGCAAACAGTCCAACACCGGCTAATCCCGTACTTTCAGTTGTGGGAGGACATCGGGAAGGCGAAATCCTCCAAGGTAATTGGCCCTGCTGAGCTAAACGTTTTGATGCTAAAAAATTTGGGGCCCGCAGGGATTAAGTTCCTTAGAGGGATCCTAAATTTGCCCATGACCATCCTCCTCATTCTTGACATTTTCATTTATTTCAGTAATATTGTATTACCATAAATTTACAATTTTTTTTTTTAGCTTCGCCTGCGTTACATTAATTTTGTTTTCTTATATATTCGATACATTTCTTTTTAAATATATGATAATTGCTTTCTTTTTTTAAATTTGAATTTAACGAATTGTATAAACTTAAACCTTTATAAAATGCAGTATTTTGCGCTGCCACAGTTTTCTGATGCTGTAGTCTGAAGTCGTTCCCGTTTCTCAGACTGTATGGCTGCGTTTCGCCCACATATGTCATTTTGTCTTGTATGTATTTCGCCATTTGTCCTCTTTTTGCCTTGAACACCATTGTTAAGGTATTAAGTTCTAGCCGTTGCTTAACATTTAGCCATTTAAGTGCTGTCAGCATACATTGCACCGATGTGTATTTACTGCATCTTAGTATGCATCGTGTTGCCTTATTTTGTAATTTTTGTAGTCTTTCTATTTGTGCGTTGTTGCAACACGCATATAGTAATGTTGCACAGTATTCGAAATGTGGTTTTATAATTACATTATAAATCTTCACGGTCAGGATCATCGACATTTTTCTTCGGATTCTTTTAAAGAAACCTATCTTTTTTCCAATCTTTTTAGATATGAATTCTATGTGGTTGTTGAATTTTAGCTTTTTATCGATGATAATACCCAGATATTTTATACTGTCTACTTTTTCAATGATTTTATTGT
Source organism: Anomoia purmunda (assembly GCA_951828415.1). Classification (NCBI taxonomy): domain Eukaryota; kingdom Metazoa; phylum Arthropoda; class Insecta; order Diptera; family Tephritidae; genus Anomoia; species Anomoia purmunda. The sequence goes on from OX639995.1 coordinate 94,632,552, forward strand.
TTATTTTTATTTCTTCTTCACTTCCCATGTTTATTTCCATCCACTTTGTTTTTCGCTCATTAAGTTTTAGTTTAATCATTTTCAACCATTTGTTTACATTGTCTATGTCTGTCATAAGTTTTATTTTACATTCTTGCGCATTACTCCCTCTTGCATATATTAACGTGTCATCGGCATACATTATTGTTTTACAGCTTTTTATAACATTAGTCATATAATTTATGTAGATGACAAATAGTAGAGCGCACTGCACTTTTCGTAGAATTGCCGTCAGGAGTGCTGCGTTCTGGGTAGCCTGTAGTTGTTGTTGTTGTAACGGCATAAAACATTCCCCATAACATTTTGGGGAATGCTGCTGAAGTGACAGTCCTTGGCCGGATATAGATCCGGGTCGTTCCGGTACCGTAGAACCGACTGTCGTGGGAACGGGTAGCCTGTAGTCTCATCCACTGGGTCCTGCTTGTCCCGGTCGACCAAATTGGAGCGGCGTAGTTTAAAACCGACCGGCCAATCGCCTTGTATGTTGCCAACAACGTTTCTTTGTCTTTGCGCCAAGTGCTGCCGGCTAGCGAGTTGAAGACTTTGTTGCGGCTCTGTGCTTTATTGACGACTGCAGTTGTGTGCGCAGAGAAAGAGGCCAAGCGGTCAAATGTATCACCCAAAATTTTTGGGTGGTTTACTGTCGGTACAGGTGTACCGTCCACATGTATATTTAATTGTGTCCGGAGCTCTTTCGCCCAGGTGGTAAATACGGTCGCCGAGGATTTAGCAGGGGATAGAAATAAGTTCCGTCCAGTGAAGGAACGAGCAAGTTCTGAGAGGTAACCATTCACGTTCCCACGACAGTCGGTTCTACGATACCGGAACGACCCGGACTTATATCCGGCCAAGGACTGTCAATTCAGCAACATTCCCCAAAATGTTATGGGGAGTGTTTTATGCTGTTACAACAACAACAGCAACAACAGGTAACCATTCACTTTTGTGCACATGTCATCAATTGCATTGCCGGATGCCATGATCGTACAGTCGTTGGCATATGAGACTATTGAAACCCCCTCGGGTGGCTGAGGGAGCTTCGAGATATAGTGATTAAACAGAACCGGGGAGGACGCCACCCTGGGGTACCCCTTGTTTAACTCCCCGCACGATACCGCTCACCTTTTCACATGCCCCTTAAAACCAACTCATCTAACCCCCCTTTCCATTTGGTCGGACCCTGTCGAAACTGCGCGTTTCTTGGGCCTTCCCCTAGATGAGTTTGATGGTAACGACCATGGTTGAACCGATCTTGCAGGGTCTAGGTAACCGCTACAACAACAACAACAACAAACGTTTTGGGGAACATATAAGGCGATTGGTTGTCCGGTTGTAAAGTATGCTGCTTCATAAGCTGCAAACCTTTCAAAACACACTCTGGACTGTAACGGGACGTCTTCTGAAGTCGCCTGAGGCACACCTTCATCAGGAGACATGTATGCTCCCAGCTAAGGAGCATAACATCCTTCTCAGGAAGCAGTTCCTGATTGGATCCCATTGCACAGGACACCCAAACGGGAACTTGCAAATGGCCGAGCTGACTCAGAAGCACGTCGGGAGACATCTCCCTGAACTCAAGGACAAGATCCAGTCGTTTATCAGGCAGCCATTGGATCCGATGGCGTATACATTACAGGCGGTTCTACGTACCTAAATGACCCAGGTTTCACCCGGCCAAAGGCTGTTGTTTCGGCGACCTAACCCTGTACAAAAGTAAACTTTGTCATGCGTTTGTTCGGAGGAAAATGGCCAACACCATCTGTAAAAAGAATTATCAAAAATCAACCAGAACCCAAAAAGTTCATAAAAATTCGGATTTGAATGTTTGAAATTTTTATGAAAATTTATTGAAATACAATGAATTCACTAAAATCGTAAAATATTTGAAAGTTTTATATAAACAGTTTATGTTACACAATGAGTTATAATTTTATAAAAATTTATTAAATATATATTACAAACATAAGTAGCCACCTGATCCAGAAATTATTTAAAACATATCCTTAAAATTTCATTAACTAATTAAGAAATTCGGTTTGAATAAGTACTTTTCCATAGAGGTCGATAAATTACTCTTATTCTGTCTTAACTAAGTCAATAGATCTATACATTTTTTGGTTCACATACACTTAACAATTTTCACAATTAATAGTAAGCGCTTTTATTGCCTTACTTTAAGCTAACTAATAACTAAAAATAAAATAATAAATAAAATCACTCTGAAAATTTATTCGTACACCTTCAATAAAACATGCAAATTAAATAACGGATTTCAGCTGTCAAACTCTGAAATTTGAACGACGGATAAAGCACAAGAGAATAAGCAGAAACGCCGTTGAAATGAATGTTTTTATGTTAAACGAGGGTTAGATATTATATATGTTTTCGTATACTTTAGTAAAAAACTATTCAGTAACTTACCAGTAACAAAATTTCTAAACGTAAGCACAATTTGCTTTTACGAAAACGCAAAACCAGTCAGATGAGGAGATATGGTGATCTCCGAAATAGCTACGTTTTCGTATTCCACAGTAAAAAACTAAGGTACGGTTCAGTTATTTGTACAAATGTTTCGGTTTATAGTGCTCAAATGCGTGACCCGATACAATATGTACACCCCTATGCTGAAATCCGTCGTAACTACGAATTTGCTAAGAATCGTAACATCGGTATGCTCAAATCCGAATTGCGGAATCGTAATTTCGAAATTCGTAACCCATTTTCGAAATTCGTAATGTTGGTATGCCTGAATCCGACGTAGCTGTCATTTCATTGCATTTTTCGGAGATTTTGTACGAATAGCAACTGGTGTCGGAACTTAGCAAATTCAAAACAATAATAATAATAAAATAAATAGTGTACACGGAAAACAACGAACAAATATGTAAGTTAAATTGTGCATAGAAAAAAGTGGTGTATTAATAAATATGTTGCAAAATATTCATGACATGAAGAGGGCGTCTCTGCTCGAGAAGAAACGGCACAATAATGAAATGGAGGCCATGAAAAGAAAGGAGCTTGCGTTGCAGGAGAGGCTACTGCTATTGCAAGAAAAAAACCTTCAGCAGTGAGGCCAGTGCGAATATATTTATTAAAGTACTGAATTCAACTGTTTATTTAGTTTTAAGAAATTGATTTATGATACATTGTTTTTTTTAAATAAATTTGTTTCGTCTTGTAATAATCTCCTCTGCATATTCATGCAACTGTTGCTTACAGCATATTCTTCCTCCTGGGACAAAAGTGCAGCGGCTACAGAATCCATTTTATTTTAATTTAATTAAAAAACTTGCTTACAAATAACTAATAATCGCTGGTCTCAAAATTCACTCTTCACTTTGTTTATTTCACTTTATTTTAAGAACTTCGAATTTAATAATTTTAGTTGGCAACGCGGCCGTGAGTTACGAACGGATTTCAGCATACCATTTTCGAATTGTTCGGAACGGAGCTACGAATTCGTAGGCTACGAAAATTCGGATTTCAGCATAGGGGTGGTAATAATTGTTTAGTTAAGAAATTCGGTTTGAAATATGTACTTTTTTGCAAATTTCAAAAATAAAGGTCGATTAATTACTCTTATTATGGCGTAGCTGTCAGCAAATCTATAAATTTTTTGGATCACATACACTGAACACTTTCCACAATGAGTATTTAGTACTTTTTTGCTTTACTTTAACCTAATAATTAGTAATTTTTGAAATAAAATCCCTCTGAAACTTACTTTTACAGCTTTTAATAAAACATGCACATGAAATTACTCTGAAATATGAACGAAGGATAAAAGACAAGAGACTCTAAGCGAAACCCAGTTGCAAGACATGTTTTTTTAGGCGCACTTTTTTTAACAGCGTAAATATTAATTTGTTCAAAAAATGTTATATGCCCTAGGCAACAGCAACAGGGGACGAGACCTTTGTTAAGATCCTCATTTTGTTCGTGGGCCGGATTTCTGAAATAGCTCTTAATTACCTATCCAACGATGTCAATATTTTTGAAATCGGTTTTATATTTTTTGAAATATAAGCTATTAAAACTATTGAAAATACCCCCTTTACCACTCCATAACACCCCTCCCATTCGTTTGTGGAAAAAAAAAAGATGTACACCATAAGAATCAGTGGAAAAAGGCGGAACACGCCCACTTTTATATTTTTTTCTATCTCAGTGGACCCAATTCTTTACTTATGCCTTTTTTTTACTGGAGAATACGAAGCAATAACTATTTATCCAGTAAAAATCCAGTAAAACTTACAAGTTCAGTTGTCATTATCGCTCTCTCAAGTTCCCCAACTTTGCAATGGTTGTCGTACGAAAACGCTATCCAGTAAAATTATTACTGGTTCTTGCTGGTTTTTACTGGATAGTGATTACGAAAAGAGAAATATTATTACTGGTTCATGCTGCTTTTTTCTGGATAGTGAATACGAAAACAGAACTATTCATTTGTACAAGATATGCTAAATGCCCTAGAAAGCAGTACAGGGCGTGCACCCGCTCTTCCTTAAACCAGACAGGAGAATCCTGTCGACTAAGGGTTATGACTGTGTTCGTTAGCCCGACGGGCTCAGGTAAACATCGCAGCCTCGAAAATTTTTTTAATTATAAAACTACTTTGAATAAATTGTAAATTTAGCACATTTTCAAATAGGGCCCGTGGGCTACTTTTGCTAAAACCTGCGACTGTGCTCTTTGTAAAAGGGGCCGGGTTTCGGGAACCACGGCCCTGCGCCCCTTCCCCGGAAACCTTTGAACAAATAACTAAACATTCTTCCCCAAAACCTAGAAGCGTTATGAAAAAAAATCGTCATGCTTTGGCTAAAACAGCTAGCGGTTGCTTATTGGAAATTTTTTTTTAGCTCAGCTGACAAAATTAGGACAAGACCGATCCCTACTTCTTGAACCTCTCATAGCTTAAACCTTTTTATTTTTGTCGAAATGTGAAAAAATTCTCTACATATGTAAATGTTCACAAGGCTTGTATGACGAGGGGTTCATATACACATTAATGTGTACACGATTCTGAACAGAAGTTCTATTGAAATATGTTCATATATACTTTGGATCATCTCATACACATTGCTACAATTCAAAATTTATATATTAAACACTTTGGCCGAAAGTTTTTTAACACTTCTTTTCCGAAACCAACCTTTTATTTTAATTCTTTTTATATAGCCGATTAACAATTTTTTTAAAACACGGGCGGTGCTCTGTCGACTGGTTTAAACTCCAAACGTTCCTTCACAAATTATATGCTTCTAACTCCTTCAATTTCAACAAATCGAAGATATGCGTATGAAGCAAAATGATTTTACGAAGTTTTCTATAACCACACATAAATGAAAATTTTTCATGGCTATCAGGGATGCCATAGTCTCATACTATAACTCCGAAAAGTGAAAACAAATCATCATACATACTGAATGGGCCCCACTCACTAGACTGTTCGATTGGATTCACTTGTCCACCAATCTGCAATGCGTTTCACTAACTTTAAACGGTGCGACAATTGTTATTTTTGACGGCAAAATTTGCACGATTGTGCGATTCGGTAACTTATTCTTAACGACACTTAACAGCTGTTTCGTTCAATTTATTCAAAGTGATTAAGAGTGGCACCTCTGTCAAACTGAATGTCAAAATAAGCGAAAAGCACAAATATAAATTTCAGCGTTGCATTCAAATTAACGGGATTGTCCACAACCCGATGCACACTGCGATGTACTGTTGTTTTCGAGTTTTTCTTTTCTCGATTGATTTGACAACATCAAATTTGTTGTAGTTTAGTTTTCGGTAATCGACTAGCTAACAATAACAGCTGATTCAGCGAATGCGAAAATCGTTTAAAAATGAATACTGAATAGCAGCATCGTTAAAGTTTTCGTTAATATGAGTTAACCATGCGAATATCGTTTAAATAAGTTAGTGAATCCAAGGCGAATTCATATAAGGTGAAGTTAATCAAGCAGATGATTGAATTCGCTTCGTGAATGTTAAGTCAAAATGGTGAGTTTGTTGTAAATCATACTGTCATTGTGCGTATATTTTCTTAGTTTAAATTTTTGCTTTTGCACTTATAACACCACATGTAGTGCGATTCACTAACTTATTTTAAAGATATTCGATTGATTACCCCACAACTCGACACGCAATTATTGATGTCATAACAACTGTCAAACTTCATTGAAAAGGTTGGCAATATTTTAGTGGTGGGCCATGTTATGTCATCGTCATTTTGAAAATGTCGCCAAGCAAGATAGTACGCTATGCCTGTATACTAATCGAAGATGCTGCCGCTGCGAGCGTCACAAAAAAATGCAAAATGGCTGTCAAAAAAACAAAATGACAGCTCATTGCAACATTAAATGTTGGCAATATATGAATTGAAATATTTCAAAACATAAATTGCCAATTGCTTTCAATATGCTGTCTCGATTGGCAAATTGCTTAAAAATAACAATTGCGCGCAATCAAAAAATTGCGTGTCGAGATGTGGGGTTAACTCAACTTAATCAAAATTTTAACGACCCTGCTATTCAGCAGCCATTTTTTTTAACGAATTTCGCATTCGCTGAATCGGCTGTTGATGTTAGCTAGTCGATGGCCGAAAACTAAACGACAAAAAATTTGATGTTGTTAACTCAATCGAGAAAAGTGAATTTCGTGATTTCAACTTAAATAAAAGATAAATTTTAAATTCAGTGCTTTGTTTTCTTGTAATTAAAAAAGGAACATTAAATAATGTCGTTTGAATATTTGGCATATGATTTATCACGAGGTTACGAAGAAGTAAGTGCTCCGACTGTGGATCGGCGTTTACTCCGAGATGTGGACAATCCCTTTCATTTGAATGCAACAGAATTTCAGAAGCTGTATCGGTTAACTCCAGACTTGGCTGAATACCTAATTTATCAGCTTGAGAACCAAATAAGAGGCTCCAGAATAACAGCAATATCCACTGAGAAACAGGTAGCTCGTGTAATCTTTAATCCTGTATGCAATTTTAAATTTTACATTTTATTTGTAGGTTCTAGCGGCTTTAAGGTTCTTCGCACCTGGTTGCTATCAACGACCCGTAGGTGAACAATTGGGAATATCCATGAGCTAGTTATCCGTAAGCCGGCATTCATCGGGTAACGGATGCAATCAATGATTCATTGTTTCGCCAGAAAGTGAGGTTTCCTATGACCTAAGTGGAGCGCCAAGTAGCTAAAGAAATCTTTGATTCAGCGTCGTCTCCCTTTGTGGGAGGCACTATTGGGGCCATCGATTGTTTCTCATATTTCAATTTTAGCCAATCACTATATAAAATATATATAGAGGAACATTCAGCTATATCAAAAAAGTTCATTAAATTAAAACTAAATGAAGTTGTACATTATGACAAAAAAAATTCACTTCAATTCAATTTAACTATAACAATATAAATTATCACAAAAATTAAAAAAATACAAGATTAAACTCATTGCTATAATTTCTACCACTCCTGACTGTTGTTGCCTTTTTTCCAATATACTTTTCCTTATACACTGGCCTTGAGCTCACAAATTAATTTTATCGTTTAATAAATACAGGCCGAAAAATCATAGACATATGAATAATAAATTAATATTAAAAGTACTTCAAACTTATAACTAAAGCTTACTTACTATAGAAGAAAATAAAAACGGGAATTCAGGTACAAAGTTAGGTTAGGTTACTGTGGTAGTTCCCCAAAGGGAACTCACTTAGACATAGTAAGAGTCCGTTGTGATACCACCTAATTTATGAACGGTAACGTGAATCGGAAAGTCAGGAAAGCTTAACCTGAGAAACGTTGCGTGCCCCGAATGAAGTCACGCAAATTACCAATCTCCACTCCAGAAAGGTCTTCTGGAGAGCTAAAGAAGTACGAGCCCAGGTACTTGAACCTCAGTCTCGCAAATGCAGGGCAGCTGAGCAGAAAATGACAAGATGAATCCACCTCATCCTCCTCCATACAGCTGCGGCAGAAAGGGTCAGAGACTATTTTCAGCCTAACCGCGTGAATACCCAACGGACAATGCCCAGTCAAAACACCCACCAGGGTCGAGAGTTGCCGCTTAGTAAGCGACATCAGCTCCCTTGAGCGCCCACGATCCACTCTCGGCCAGAGGGACCTTGCAATTCTGCATGTCGTGGCAATTTCCCAGCGCTCGCTGAGACGACATAAAGCCCTTCTGTCCAGGAGAAGCCCGTAGGCAGTCAAAGGAGCACCCACCCCCTCCCTGCAAGGAGAAATGACTTCCCTGCAATGTCGCTATGGCCCGGTACCCAAATTAGTCTAACGTCGAGATATTCCGAGGCGGCTGCGAGGGAAGTCAGGCATTCCCTGACCAGTTTTGATCTCACCATTAGCGATCCTAAGGCCTTAATAGCGGCCTGGCTATCCGAATAAATGTTGGCCCGTCTAGAGGGCATTACATTGGTAAGTAGCCAATCGGCTGCCTCCTTTATTGCGGCCACCTCTGCTTGAAATACACTGCAATAGTCCGGAAGCCTAAATTTACGGTTGAGGGAGAACTCATCGCAGAAGACCCCTCCCCCAACCTTACCATCCAGCTTCGAGCCATCCGTGAAAAAGTTCACTGTCCCACCGCCCCACAAGCCCCCCTCCTTCCACTCCTCCCTACGCGGGATGTAAGTGGATAGGGAGCAACTCCGAGCTGGAGCAGGCAGAGAGTAATCTGTTTCCGGAGGTACAAAGTCGAAACTGGCAAGAATCCTAGAATGCCCAAAGGCCGAGCTGAATCTGTATCCATTGCACTCTAGCCGAGCTGCGACATGGGCTGCTGCAACCCTGCCTGCAATGTCCACAGGTAGCACGTTAAGCATAACGTTGAGGGCGAGAGTGGGTGTGGTCCTAAGCGCCCCACTGATCCCAATGAGCGCGGACCGCTGCACCCGCTCTAGCTGCTTAACTTTAGATACCCTGTCTAGGGAGTTCCACCAGACCACCACTCCATAAAACATTATAGGCCTTATTATAGTCTCAGAAAGCCAATAGTTTACCTTGGGAGAAAAGCCCCATCTCTTCCCAATAGCACCCCGGCAACAGTACACCGCAACCGAAGCCTTTTTCACCCTTTCCTCAATATTTGGCCCCAGGAGAGCTTCCTATCCAGAATCAAGCCCAGATACTTGACCCGGTCAGAAAGCACCAACGGGACGCCACCTATTGAAGGAGGATGTGCGACCGGTACTTTGTACCTCCTGGTGAATAATACCAGCTCTGTCTTGCTAGGATTTATCGCGAGTCCACACCCTGCAGACCATTTCACGATCAGATTAAGGTACCCCTGCATGATATCAAAAAGGGTACTCAAAAACTTACCCCTGGCAATGAGAGCAACATCGTCAGCATAGGCAATAACCGTGCAGCCTACCCTTTCCAGCTCCTTCAGTACGCCATTGATAGCAACGACCCAAAGGAGTGGCGAGAGAACCCCTCCTTGTGGAGTGCCTCTACTCACCCTTCGCTGGATGGAGGCGCTACCCCATTCCGCCACGACAGTTCTGTCCCGGAGAAGGTGATTGATGAGCCTTACCAGACCCGACTCAACCCCAAGTTCCGCTAAGGATCCGACTATTGCCTGTGGCTGAATGTTATTAAAGGCACCTTCTATATCCAGAAAGACACCAACTGCAAAGTCCTTGTGTTCAAGAGACTCTTCAATGACGTTAACAACCGTATGCAGGGCCGTATCCACGGACCTGCCCTTCGAGTAGGCATGATGAGCATGCGACAGCCGCTCCCGCGGTATTTCCTCTCTTATATGAAGATCAATCAGCCTCTCCAGGGTCTTCAAAAGAAAAGAAGAGAGGCTGATAGGCCTAAAGTCCTTTGGGGTTGCATGAGAGCTCTTACCCGCCTTGGGAATAAATATAACCCTCACATTCCTCCAAAGTCTGGGAATATAGCCCCTACTTATGCAGCTCGCGTAAATAGGCGCCAACCACCGACACGACACCCGTTCGGACATCTTCAACTGGGCAGGAATGATACCATCAGGTCCTGGCGACTTGAACGCTTTGAAGGAGCGTAACGCCCAGAGTAGGCGACGCTCTTCTAACATGTCGCAAGGAGGGACATAGATGGCACCTGGTTCCACGCCTGTAGTCTCACATGGTTCAGGATTTCCGGGGAAGTGGGAATCGAGGAGAAGTTTGAGCGACTCCTCACTGCTCATCGCCCAGTTTCCCGAGTCGTCCCTGAGACATCCCAAGGGGACGGGAGCTCTCGCGAGCACCCGCCTAAGCCTGGAGGACTCGTGGCATCCTTCGACGTTCTCACAGAAACTTCTCCACTATTCCCGCTTAGCCTTCCTTATTTCGGACTTATATATTCCCAGTCCGATCTTATAGAGTTCCCAATCCGAGGGTTTTTTGCTCTTCCTCGCCTGGTTAAAAAGTCTTCTACTCGAAGCCCTGAGCTCCGAAATTTCCAAAGTCCACCAGTACGGCTTAGATTTGCCCGAAGGCCTCCTCAGCGGACGCGAAATATTTATCGCTTATTACAAGCTACGGTGAATTTATCCACTAAGCTGTCAATCGAACTTTCCGACAGGAGTGAGTTTCCCTGAGGTTCCTCGTAGAAGGTCAGCTACATAGAACGCTTTGACAGTTTCTGCGTTAGTAGTTTGTTATGAGTTGCGATTTGTGTTTGTTCAGAGTGTTTTGTTTAAAGATAGAATAAAAAAATTAATTTTACTGATATGATGGAAGTAGTAGTAGTTATGCTACTAATGTTTGAAATTCGCGAGTGTCTGCAATATGTATACGCACGCCAAAATAAAAATAAAATGGAAATGATACCAGCTGATTGCCAAAGCGTACAAAAGTTGAGAGTTGCCCATGATTTTGCTTCGCTTTGCTTTGCTCTACTTTTCTCGCCTTGTATTTAGCAGGACTCATATAACATCATGTATTGAACTTATCTGTCAAAGCGAAACTCTGAAGCCAAACAAAGCAAAAGCCCTATGTGAGCGGGCCTTTATTGCGTCCGCCACATTTTTCTCAACAGCGACCCGCGCTGCACTGGATTCGGCTAAGATCTATTAAGGAAGTGAAAAAAGATATAATATCCAATGTATGCGTGCTGGGCAAATATTTCGAACCTTTAGAGCTTCTGCCTGTTGTTTGGCAACTTCGACACTTTTTTTGCTAGATCCAGCTAACGTCTATAAGAAGAGAATCCCAAACAGAAAAGTAGAAAAAACATTACACTGTAACTTCGAAAGAAATTTACCTTAACAGCTGTTTCGTTGAATTTATTCAAAGTGATTAAGAGTGGCACCTCTATCAAACTAAATGTCAAAATAAGCGAAAAGCACAAATATACATTTCAGCGTTTTTATTATATTTCCCTTCCTGCTGCATTCAAATGAACGGGATTGTCCACAACCCGATGCACACTGCGATGTACTGTTGTAGCGCTTACTTCCACGTCGCGTCGTGATATATTATAGCCAGATATTCAAAGGACATTATTTTATGTACCTTCTTTAATTTCAGGAAAACAAATCACCAAATATTAAATTTTTTCTTTTATTTAAGTTGAAATCACGAGTTTTTCTTTTCTCGATTAAGTTGACAACATCAAATTTGTTGTCGTTTAGTTTTCGGTAATCGACTAGCTAACAACAACAGCTGATTCAGCGAATGCGAAAATCGTTTAAAAATGAATACTGAATAGCAGCATCGTTAAAGTTTTCGTTAGTATGAGTTAACCATGCGAATATCGTTAAAATAAGTTAGTGAATCCAAGGCGAATTCATATAAGGTGAAGTTAATCAAGCAGATGATTGCATTCGATTCGTGAATGTTAAGTCAAACTGGTGAGTTTGTTGTAAATCATACTGTCATTGTGCGTATATTTTCTTAGTTTAAATTTTTGTTTTTGTACTTACAACACCACCTGTAGTGCGATTCACTAACTTATTTTAAAGATATTCGATTGGTTACCCCACAACTCGACACGCAATTATTGATGTCATAACAACTGTCAAATTTCATTGAAAAGGTTGGCAATATTTTAGTGGTGAGCATTGCCATGTTATGTCATCGTCATTTTGAAAATGTCGCCAAGCAAGATAGTACGCTGTGCCTGTATACTAATCAAAGATGCTGCCGCTACGAGCGTCAACAGAAATGCAAAATGGTTGTCAAACAAACGAAATGACAGCTCATTGCAACGCTAAATGTTGGCAATATATGACTTGAAATATTACAAAACATAAATTGCCAATTGCTTTCAATTTGCTGTCTCGATTGGCAAATTGCTTAAAAATAACAATTGCGCGCAATCAAAAAATTGCGTGTCGAGATGTGGGGTTAACTCAACTTAATCAAAACTTTAACGACCCTGCTATTCAGCAGCCATTTTTTTTAACGATTTTCGCATTCGCTAAATCGGCTGTTGATGTTAGCTAGTCGATGACCGAAAACTAAACGACAACAAATTTGATGTTGTTAACTCAATCGAGAAAAGTGAATTTCGTGATTTCAACTTAAATAAAAGATAAATTTAAAATTCAGTGATTTGTTTTCTTGTAATTAAAAAAGGAACATTAAATAATGTCGTTTGAATATTTGGCATATGATTTATCACGAGGTGACGAAGAAGTAAGTGCTCCAACAGTGGATCGGCGTTTACTCCGAGATGTGGGCAATCCCTTTCATTTGAATGCAACAGAATTTCAGAAGCTGTATCGGTAAACTCCAGCTTGAGAACCAAATAAGAGGCTCCAGAATAACAGCAATATCCACTGAGAAACAGGAAGCTCGTGTAATCTTTAAGCCTGTATGCAATTTTAAATTTTACATTTTATTTGTAGGTTCTAGCGGCTTTAAGGTTCTTCGCACCTGGTTGCTATCAACGACCCGTAGGTGAACAATTGGGAATATCCATGAGCTAGTTATCCGTAAGCCGGCATTCATCGGGTAACGGATGCAATCAATGATTCATTGTTTCGCCAGAAAGTGAGGTTTCCTATGACCTAAGTGGAGCGCCAAGTAGCTAAAGAAATCTTTGATTCAGCGTCGTCTCCCTTTGTGGGAGGCACTATTGGGGCCATCGATTGTTTCTCATATTTCAATTTTAGCCAATCACTATATAAAATATATATAGAGGAACATTCAGCTATATCAAAAAAGTTCATTAAATTAAAACTAAATGAAGTTGTACATTATGACAAAAAAAATTCACTTCAATTCAATTTAACTATAACAATATAAATTATCACAAAAATTAAAAAAATACAAGATTAAACTCATTGCTATAATTTCTACCACTCCTGACTGTTGTTGCCTTTTTTCCAATATACTTTTCCTTATACACTGGCCTTGAGCTCACAAATTAATTTTATCGTTTAATAAATACAGGCCGAAAAATCATAGACATATGAATAATAAATTAATATTAAAAGTACTTCAAACTTATAACTAAAGCTTACTTACTATAGAAGAAAATAAAAACGGGAATTCAGGTACAAAGTTAGGTTAGGTTACTGTGGTAGTTCCCCAAAGGGAACTCACTTAGACATAGTAAGAGTCCGTTGTGATACCACCTAATTTATGAACGGTAACGTGAATCGGAAAGTCAGGAAAGCTTAACCTGAGAAACGTTGCGTGCCCCGAATGAAGTCACGCAAATTACCAATCTCCACTCCAGAAAGGTCTTCTGGAGAGCTAAAGAAGTACGAGCCCAGGTACTTGAACCTCAGTCTCGCAAATGCAGGGCAGCTGAGCAGAAAATGACAAGATGAATCCACCTCATCCTCCTCCATACAGCTGCGGCAGAAAGGGTCAGAGACTATTTTCAGCCTAACCGCGTGAATACCCAACGGACAATGCCCAGTCAAAACACCCACCAGGGTCGAGAGTTGCCGCTTAGTAAGCGACATCAGCTCCCTTGAGCGCCCACGATCCACTCTCGGCCAGAGGGACCTTGCAATTCTGCATGTCGTGGCAATTTCCCAGCGCTCGCTGAGACGACATAAAGCCCTTCTGTCCAGGAGAAGCCCGTAGGCAGTCAAAGGAGCACCCACCCCCTCCCTGCAAGGAGAAATGACTTCCCTGCAATGTCGCTATGGCCCGGTACCCAAATTAGTCTAACGTCGAGATATTCCGAGGCGGCTGCGAGGGAAGTCAGGCATTCCCTGACCAGTTTTGATCTCACCATTAGCGATCCTAAGGCCTTAATAGCGGCCTGGCTATCCGAATAAATGTTGGCCCGTCTAGAGGGCATTACATTGGTAAGTAGCCAATCGGCTGCCTCCTTTATTGCGGCCACCTCTGCTTGAAATACACTGCAATAGTCCGGAAGCCTAAATTTACGGTTGAGGGAGAACTCATCGCAGAAGACCCCTCCCCCAACCTTACCATCCAGCTTCGAGCCATCCGTGAAAAAGTTCACTGTCCCACCGCCCCACAAGCCCCCCTCCTTCCACTCCTCCCTACGCGGGATGTAAGTGGATAGGGAGCAACTCCGAGCTGGAGCAGGCAGAGAGTAATCTGTTTCCGGAGGTACAAAGTCGAAACTGGCAAGAATCCTAGAATGCCCAAAGGCCGAGCTGAAACTGTATCCATTGCACTCTAGCCGTGCTGCTACATGGGCTGCTGCAACCCTACCTGCAATGTCCACAGGAAGTACGTTAAGCATAACATTGAGCGCGAGAGTGGGTGTGGTCCTAAGCGCCCCACTGATCCCAATGAGCGCGGACCGCTGCACCCGCTCTAGCTGCTTAACTTTAGATACCCTGTCTAGTGAGTTCCACCAGACCACCACTCCATAAAACATTATAGGCCTTATTATAGTCTCATAAAGCCAATAGTTTACCTTGGGAGAGAGGCCCCATCTCTTCCCAATAGCACCCCGACAACAGTACACCGCAACCGAAGCCTTTTTCACCCTTTCCTCAATATTTGGCCCCCAGGAGAGCTTCCTATCCAGAATCAAGCCCAGATACTTGACCCGGTCAGAAAGCACCAACGGGACGCCACCTATTGAAGGAGGATGTGCGACCGGTACTTTGTACCTCCTGGTGAATAATACCAGCTCTGTCTTGCTAGGATTTATCGCGAGTCCACACCCTGCAGACCATTTCACGATCAGATTAAGGTACCCCTGCATGATATCAAAAAGGGTACTCAAAAACTTACCCCTGGCAATGAGAGCAACATCGTCAGCATAGGCAATAACCGTGCAGCCTACCCTTTCCAGCTCCTTCAGTACGCCATTGATAGCAACGACCCAAAGGAGTGGCGAGAGAACCCCTCCTTGTGGAGTGCCTCTACTCACCCTTCGCTGGATGGAGGCGCTACCCCATTCCGCCACGACAGTTCTGTCCCGGAGAAGGTGATTGATGAGCCTTACCAGACCCGACTCAACCCCAAGTTCCGCTAAGGATCCGACTATTGCCTGTGGCTGAATGTTATTAAAGGCACCTTCTATATCCAGAAAGACACCAACTGCAAAGTCCTTGTGTTCAAGAGACTCTTCAATGACGTTAACAACCGTATGCAGGGCCGTATCCACGGACCTGCCCTTCGAGTAGGCATGATGAGCATGCGACAGCCGCTCCCGCGGTATTTCCTCTCTTATATGAAGATCAATCAGCCTCTCCAGGGTCTTCAAAAGAAAAGAAGAGAGGCTGATAGGCCTAAAGTCCTTTGGGGTTGCATGAGAGCTCTTACCCGCCTTGGGAATAAATATAACCCTCACATTCCTCCAAAGTCTGGGAATATAGCCCCTACTTATGCAGCTCGCGTAAATAGGCGCCAACCACCGACACGACACCCGTTCGGACATCTTCAACTGGGCAGGAATGATACCATCAGGTCCTGGCGACTTGAACGCTTTGAAGGAGCGTAACGCCCAGAGTAGGCGACGCTCTTCTAACATGTCGCAAGGAGGGACATAGATGGCACCTGGTTCCACGCCTGTAGTCTCACATGGTTCAGGATTTCCGGGGAAGTGGGAATCGAGGAGAAGTTTGAGCGACTCCTCACTGCTCATCGCCCAGTTTCCCGAGTCGTCCCTGAGACATCCCAAGGGGACGGGAGCTCTCGCGAGCACCCGCCTAAGCCTGGAGGACTCGTGGCATCCTTCGACGTTCTCACAGAAACTTCTCCACTATTCCCGCTTAGCCTTCCTTATTTCGGACTTATATATTCCCAGTCCGATCTTATAGAGTTCCCAATCCGAGGGTTTTTTGCTCTTCCTCGCCTGGTTAAAAAGTCTTCTACTCGAAGCCCTGAGCTCCGAAATTTCCAAAGTCCACCAGTACGGCTTAGATTTGCCCGAAGGCCTCCTCAGCGGACGCGAAATATTTATCGCTTATTACAAGCTACGGTGAATTTATCCACTAAGCTGTCAATCGAACTTTCCGACAGGAGTGAGTTTCCCTGAGGTTCCTCGTAGAAGGTCAGCTACATAGAACGCTTTGACAGTTTCTGCGTTAGTAGTTTGTTATGAGTTGCGATTTGTGTTTGTTCAGAGTGTTTTGTTTAAAGATAGAATAAAAAAATTAATTTTACTGATATGATGGAAGTAGTAGTAGTTATGCTACTAATGTTTGAAATTCGCGAGTGTCTGCAATATGTATACGCACGCCAAAATAAAAATAAAATGGAAATGATACCAGCTGATTGCCAAAGCGTACAAAAGTTGAGAGTTGCCCATGATTTTGCTTCGCTTTGCTTTGCTCTACTTTTCTCGCCTTGTATTTAGCAGGACTCATATAACATCATGTATTGAACTTATCTGTCAAAGCGAAACTCTGAAGCCAAACAAAGCAAAAGCCCTATGTGAGCGGGCCTTTATTGCGTCCGCCACATTTTTCTCAACAGCGACCCGCGCTGCACTGGATTCGGCTAAGATCTATTAAGGAAGTGAAAAAAGATATAATATCCAATGTATGCGTGCTGGGCAAATATTTCGAACCTTTAGAGCTTCTGCCTGTTGTTTGGCAACTTCGACACTTTTTTTGCTAGATCCAGCTAACGTCTATAAGAAGAGAATCCCAAACAGAAAAGTAGAAAAAACATTACACTGTAACTTCGAAAGAAATTTACCTTAACAGCTGTTTCGTTGAATTTATTCAAAGTGATTAAGAGTGGCACCTCTATCAAACTAAATGTCAAAATAAGCGAAAAGCACAAATATACATTTCAGCGTTTTTATTATATTTCCCTTCCTGCTGCATTCAAATGAACGGGATTGTCCACAACCCGATGCACACTGCGATGTACTGTTGTAGCGCTTACTTCCACGTCGCGTCGTGATATATTATAGCCAGATATTCAAAGGACATTATTTTATGTACCTTCTTTAATTTCAGGAAAACAAATCACCAAATATTAAATTTTTTCTTTTATTTAAGTTGAAATCACGAGTTTTTCTTTTCTCGATTAAGTTGACAACATCAAATTTGTTGTCGTTTAGTTTTCGGTAATCGACTAGCTAACAACAACAGCTGATTCAGCGAATGCGAAAATCGTTTAAAAATGAATACTGAATAGCAGCATCGTTAAAGTTTTCGTTAGTATGAGTTAACCATGCGAATATCGTTAAAATAAGTTAGTGAATCCAAGGCGAATTCATATAAGGTGAAGTTAATCAAGCAGATGATTGCATTCGATTCGTGAATGTTAAGTCAAACTGGTGAGTTTGTTGTAAATCATACTGTCATTGTGCGTATATTTTCTTAGTTTAAATTTTTGTTTTTGTACTTACAACACCACCTGTAGTGCGATTCACTAACTTATTTTAAAGATATTCGATTGGTTACCCCACAACTCGACACGCAATTATTGATGTCATAACAACTGTCAAATTTCATTGAAAAGGTTGGCAATATTTTAGTGGTGAGCATTGCCATGTTATGTCATCGTCATTTTGAAAATGTCGCCAAGCAAGATAGTACGCTGTGCCTGTATACTAATCAAAGATGCTGCCGCTACGAGCGTCAACAGAAATGCAAAATGGTTGTCAAACAAACGAAATGACAGCTCATTGCAACGCTAAATGTTGGCAATATATGACTTGAAATATTACAAAACATAAATTGCCAATTGCTTTCAATTTGCTGTCTCGATTGGCAAATTGCTTAAAAATAACAATTGCGCGCAATCAAAAAATTGCGTGTCGAGATGTGGGGTTAACTCAACTTAATCAAAACTTTAACGACCCTGCTATTCAGCAGCCATTTTTTTTAACGATTTTCGCATTCGCTAAATCGGCTGTTGATGTTAGCTAGTCGATGACCGAAAACTAAACGACAACAAATTTGATGTTGTTAACTCAATCGAGAAAAGTGAATTTCGTGATTTCAACTTAAATAAAAGATAAATTTAAAATTCAGTGATTTGTTTTCTTGTAATTAAAAAAGGAACATTAAATAATGTCGTTTGAATATTTGGCATATGATTTATCACGAGGTGACGAAGAAGTAAGTGCTCCAACAGTGGATCGGCGTTTACTCCGAGATGTGGGCAATCCCTTTCATTTGAATGCAACAGAATTTCAGAAGCTGTATCGGTAAACTCCAGCTTGAGAACCAAATAAGAGGCTCCAGAATAACAGCAATATCAACTGAGAAACAGGAAGCTCGTGTAATCTTTAAGCCTGTATGCAATTTTAAATTTTACATTTTATTTGTAGGTTCTAGCGGCTTTAAGGTTCTTCGCAACTGGTTGCTATCAACGACCCGTAGGTGAGCAATGGGGAATATCCATGAGCTAGTTATCCGTAAGCCGGCATTCATCGGGTAACGGATGCAATCAATGATTCCTTGTTTCGCCAGAAAGTGAGGTTTCCTATGACCTAAGTTGAGCGCCAAGTAGGGGGCCATCGCTTGTTTCTCATATTTCAATTTTGGCTCCAAAAAATTATGAGGAGGCTTATGTCAACCACCATAGCTACTATTCAATTAATGTGCAAATGGTAAATTCAAAGTGTTATCAATGTTTCAAATATAAAGTTACTAGTATACCTTTCTTTTCATTTATACATAGATATGTGATCCAAATTTAAAAATTTTGAATGTGAATGCCAGGTTTCCGGGGGCACGGCACGATTCCTATATTTGGAGCTCCTCCGCCGCGCGAAGAGTTATGCAGCGAAATTTTGAAAACGGAAGTCAGAACATGTTTCTCATTGGTGAGTTTTTTTTTAATCAATCCTACTAAATAAAAACTTTTAATTTGAAATTGAAAATTTCTGTATGTGATTCTGGATATCCATTGGAGCTGTGGCTGATGACTCCTCTAACAAACCAACCAGAAGGAAGCTCGAGATTCCACTATGACGAGGCATTGTGCAAAGCACTCAACCCGTTTGGTGTTCTTAAAGGAACTTGGCGATGCTAATCGAAACAAACAACTCTTTTGTATGATCCCGGATTTACAGGAAAAGAAGTAAATGCGTGCACAGTGCTGCACAACATTAGTTTAGACGAGCAAATAGAATTGTCCGAGGAAGAGTTTTCAGAGTCCTCCACGGACAGCATTTTCTTAGCGCAAGATGCGCCATCCTCAATTGCGAAACGCATCCAAGAGCGACTAATTGTAAATTTCTTTACCTAAATCATTTTTTACATCCATGTCCAAGAATTCTCAATAAAATTAAAATTATCACGTTTAAAGGTTTGCAAAATATTTAGGGTTTCATTTTCATTGTTATATATTTATATAAAAATTTAGATAACATTTTCTATCCAGTCTTACATACGAGTATAAAGTCCTTTAATTCAGGAGATATTAAATCCAAGTTTGGAAATTCAATTGTACATATCTATACATATTTTATCACATTTCAATCACTATACAAAATATATAAAACGTGGAACTAATCGTCACATTGAGGAACATTCAGATATATCAAAAAAGTTCATTAAATTAAAACTAAATGAAATTGTACATTATGATCAAAAAAATTCACTTCAATTCAATTTAACTATAACAATATAAATTATCACAAAAATTAAAAAAAATATAAGATTAAATTCATTGAATATTAAATTAATATTAAAAGTACTTCAAACTTATAACTAAAGCTTACTTACTATAAAAGAAAATTAAAACAGGAATTCAGGTACAAACATTCTTCATAATAAAAAAAAAATTAAAATTAGTTCGCGCGGTAGATGGCATTTATTAGATCGTTGAAAGCATCTGCCATAGCTGTCAACCCTTCCCCCAAAGAGCTTATTGCCTCCGCCACATTTTTCTCAACAGCGACCCGCGCTGCACTGGATTCGGTTAAGATCTATTAAGGAAGTGAAAAAAGGTATAATATCCAATGCATGCGTGCTGGGCAAATATTTCGAACCTTTAAAGCTTCTGCCTGTTGCTTGGCAACTTCGACACTTTGTTTGTTAGATTCAGCTAACATCTATAAGAAGAGAATCCCAAACAGAAAAGTAGAAAAAACATTACACTGTAACTTCGAAAGAAATTTACCTTTAAAGCATCTGCTTGTTTTTCAGCGAGCTTTGTGGTATTTCAAAAAGAAAACTTTCGTCTCCTACTTGCAGACGAAGTTGAAGTTCCTAAGAATCAGAACAATTATAACTTACACTCAATAAACATTCACTTCATTTAACTCAGCTCCTCTATTGGGATATTTTCGGCCACTTCATGTCCCTCGACATATACCGTCCCAATAAGTGCAAGCACACGCCTATCTACTTCTGAGAGAGTCTGCTCGACTGGCCTGTTTCCAGTCAGTGCAAGCTTCCTTCGCTGGTCTTGCGGTTCTACCATTGAGATCTCGCCAAACCTGTTTTGGGGGAAACATTTTTGTATTAGAGTATATCCAAAAATTCAACAATGTTTGATTATCGTGTGCCATTGATCGATAGTCTTAACTGCTCCGCCAAGACTATTCAAAATTGTTGCCAATTCCTTCCACTTCTTGTCGCATTCAAACTTTCCGTGTAGCTTCTTGAACCTAGATCAGGCTAACCCCAGGTTTTCAAGCAAAAAATCCGTCATACAATTAAGTTGCTCGGCTGTGGCGCGGCTTCTTTTAATACTAGTTGTCGTCATTCTATGTAAAAAAACATATACAAAATTATAAATTATATTATAATAATGATTTATTTTACTTACGTTATTCAAATGTTTTCAACACACGCCAAAAATTTGCTCCGTTCACTGTGTTAGCATGTATTCGTTTGTTTTTTCTCTATTCCTCTTTGTGCTTTTCACTCATTTTGACATTTAGTTTGACAGAGATGCCACTCTTTATCACTTTGACTAAATACAACGAAACAGCTGTTAAGTGTCGTTAAGAGTAAGTTAGTGAATCGCACAATCATTAGTGCAAACGGCAAATATAGCCGCTAAAAATAACAATTGTCGTACCGTTTATAGTTAGTGAATCGCACTACAGTAGAGGAATAGAGAAAAAACAAAGGAATACATGCTAACACAGTGAACGGAGCAAATTTTTGGCGTGTGTTGAAAACATTTGAATAACGTAAGTAAAATAAATCATTATTATAATATAATTTATAATTTTGTATATGTTTTTTTACATAGAATGACGACAACTAGTATTAAAAAAGCCCCCCTGTCGGAACCCCACGCAGGAGTTTAAAGAGGAAACGTGCGGAGGAGGACAGCGATGCACGTGCGAAATTTGTGGAGATCGCTGAAATACAAGCAGATGCTTTGAAGGTAAATTTCTTTCGAAATTACAGTGTAATGTTTTTTCTACTGAAAAAAGTATTCACATTCAAAATTTTTAAATTTGGATCACATATTTATGTATAAATGAAAAGAAAGGTATACTAGTAATTTTATATTTGAAACATTGATAAAACTTTGAATTTACCATTTGCACATTAATTAAATAGTAGCTATGGTGGTTTACATAAGCCTACTCATGATTCTTTGGCGCCAAAATTGAAATATGAGTGCAATCGATGGCCCCAATAGTGCCTCCCACAAAGGGAGACGACGCTCAAACAAATATTTCTTTAGCTTCTTGGCGCTCAACTTGGGTCATAGGAAACCTCACTTTCTGGCGAAACAATGAATCATTGATAGCATCCGTTACCCGATGAATGCTACGGCTTACGGATGACTGGCTCATGGATATTCCCCATTGTTCACCTACGGGTCGTTGATAGCAACCAGTTGCGAAGAACCTTAACGCCACTAGAACCTACCAATATAAAAGTAAAATTTAAAATTGCATACAGGCTTAACGATTACACGAGCTACTTGTTTCTCAGTTGATATTGCTGTTATTCTGGAGCCTCTTATTTGGTTCTCAAGCTGGAGTTAACCGATACAGTTTTTTAAATTCTGTTGCATTTAGAAGAAAGGGATTGTCCACATCTCGGAGTAAACGTCGATCCACTGTTGGAGCGCTTACTTCTTCATCAACTCGTGATAAATCATATGCCAAATATTCAAACGACATTATTTAATGTTCCTTTTTTTATTATAAGAAACCAAATTACCAAATTTTAAATTTATATTTTATTTAAGTTGAAATCACTAATTTCACTTTTCTCGATTGAAATTAAAGAAGGTACATAAAATAATGTCCTTTGAATATTTGGCTATAATATATCACGACGCTACGTAGAAGTAAGCGCTACAACAGTACATCGCAGTGTGCATCGGGTTGTAGACAATCCCGTTCATTTGAATGCAACAGGAAGGGAAATATAATAAAAACGCTGAAATTTATATTTGTGCTTTTCGCTTATTTTGACATTTAGTTTGATAGAGGTGCCACTCTTAATCACTTTGAATAAAGTCAACGAAACAGCTGTTAAGTGTCGTTAAGAGTAAGTTAGTGAATCGCACAATCGTTAATGCAAACGGCAAATATAGCCGCTAAAAGGAATAGAGAAGAAATAAAGGAATACGTGCTAACATAGTGAGCGGAGCAAATTGTTGGCGTGGGTTGAAAATATTTGAATAACGTAAGTAAAATAAATCACTAATATAATTTAATTTATAATTTTTATATATATTGCTTTACATAGAATGACGACAACTTCTATTAAAAGAAGCCGCGCCACAGCCGAGCAACTTAATTGTATGACGGATTTTCTGCTTGAAAACCTGGGGTTAGCCGGATCTAGGTTCTAGAAGCTACACGGAAAATTTGAGTACGACAAGAAGTGGAAGGAATTGGCAACAATTTTGAATAGCCTTGGCGGAGCAGTTAAGACTATCGATCAATGTCACACGATAAGCAAACATTGTTGAATTTTTGGATATATTCTAATACAAAAATTTTTCCCCCAAAACAGGTTTGGCGAGATCTCAAGGGTAGAACCGCAAGACCAGCGAAGGAAGCTGGCACTGACTGGAAACAGTCCAGTCGAGGAGACTCTCTTAGAAATAGATAGGCGTGTGCTTGCACTTATTGGGACGGTATATGTGGAGGGACATGAAGTGGCCGAAAATATCCCAATAGAGGAGCTGAGTTAAATGAAGTGAATGTTTATTGAGTGTAAGTTTTAATTGTTCTGATTCTTAGGAACTTCAACTTCGTCTGCAAGAAGGATACGAAAGTTTTCTTTTTGAAATACCACAAAGCTCGCCTGTAGTCGCTGCAAGCATCGACTTGCGGTCATCGGCATTAAACACCCCTGCCAGAACACCACGCAGGAGTTTAAAGAGGAAACGTGTGGAGGAGGACAGCGATGCACGTGCGAAATTTGTGGAGATCGCTGAAAAACAAGCAGATGCTTTAAAGGTAAATTTCTTTCGAAGTTACAGTGTAATGTTTTTTCTACTTTTCTGTTTGGGATTCTCTTCTTATAGATGTTAGCTGAATCTAACAAACAAAGTGTCGAAGTTGCCAAGCAACAGGCAGAAGCTTTAAAGGTTCGAAATATTTGCCCAGCACGCATGCATTGGATATTATACCTTTTTTCACTTCCTTAATAGATCTTAACCGAATCCAGTGCAGCGCGGGTCGCTGTTGAGAAAAATGTGGCGGAGGCAATAAGCTCTTTGGGGGAAGGGTTGACAGCTATGGCAGATGCTTTCAACGATCTAATAAATGCCATCTACCGCGCGAACTAATTTTAATTTTTTTTTTATTATGAAGAATGTTTGTACCTGAATTCCTGTTTTAATTTTCTTTTATAGTAAGTAAGCTTTAGTTATAAGTTTGAAGTACTTTTAATATTAATTTAATATTCAATGAATTTAATCTTATATTTTTTTTAATTTTTGTGATAATTTATATTGTTATAGTTAAATTGAATTGAAGTGAATTTTTTTGATCATAATGTACAATTTCATTTAGTTTTAATTTAATGAACTTTTTTGATATATCTGAATGTTCCTCAATGTGACGATTAGTTCCACGTTTTATATATTTTGTATAGTGATTGAAATGTGATAAAATATGTATAGATATGTACAATTGAATTTCCAAACTTGGATTTAATATCTCCTGAATTAAAGGACTTTATACTCGTATGTAAGACTGGATAGAAAATGTTATCTAAATTTTTATATAAATATATAACAATAAAAATGAAATCCTAAATATTTTGCAAAACTTTAAACGTGATAATTTTAATTTTATTGAGAATTCTTGGACATGGATGTAAAAAATTATTTAGGTAAAGAAATTTACAATTAGTCGCTCTTGGATGCGTTTCGCAATTGAGGATGGCGCATCTTGCGCTAAGAAAATGCTGTCCGTTGTGGACTCTGAAAACTCTTCCTCGGACAATTCTATTTGCTCATCTAAACTAATGTTGTGCAGCACTGTGCACGCATTTACTACTTTTCCTGTAAATCCGGGATCATACAAAAGAGTTGTTTGTTTCGATAAGCATCGCCAAGTTCCTTTAAGAACACCAAACAGTCTCTCAACGGAGTTGAGTGCTTTGCACAATGCCTCGTTATAGTGGAATCTCGGGCTTCCTTCTGGTTGGTTTGTTAGAGGAGTCATCAGCCACAGCTCCAATGGATATCCAAAATCACATACAGAAATTTTCAATTTCAAATTAAAAGTTTTTATTTAGTAGGATTGATTAAAAAAAACTCACCAATGAGAAACATGTTCTGACTTCCGTTTTAAAAATTTCGCTGCATAACTCTTCGCGCGGCGGAGGAGCTCCAAATATAGGAATCGTACCGTGCGCCCGGAAACCTGGCATTCACATTCAAAATTTTTAAATTTGGATCACATATCTATGTATAAATGAAAAGAAAGGTATACTAGTAATTTTATATTTGAAACATTGATAAAACTTTGAATTTACCATTTGCACATTAATTAAATAGTAGCTATGGTGGTTTACATAAGCCTACTCATGATTCTTTGGCGCCAAAATTGAAATATGAGTGCAATCGATGGCCCCAATAGTGCCTCCCACAAAGGGAGACGACGCTCAAACAAATATTTCTTTAGCTTCTTGGCGCTCAACTTGGGGCATGGGAAACCTCACTTTCTGGCGAAACAATGAATCATTGATAGCATCCGTTACCCGATGCTACGGCTTACGGATGACTGGCTCATGGATATTCCCCATTGTTCACCTACGGGTCGTTGATAGCAACCAATTGCGAAGAACCTTAACGCCACTAGAACCTACCAATATAAAAATAAAATTTAAAATTGCATACAGGCTTAAAGATTACACGAGCTACTTGTTTCTCAGTTGATATTGCTGTTATTCTGGAGCCTCTTATTTGGTTGTCAAGCTGATAAATTAGGTATTCAGCCAAGTCTGGAGTTAACCGATACAGTTTTTGAAATTGTGTTGCATTTAGATGAAAGGGATTGTCCACATCTCGGAGTAAACGTCGATCCACTGTTGGAGCGCTTACTTCTTCATCACCTCGTGATAAATCATATGCCAAATATTCAAACGACATTATTTAGTGTTCCTTTTTTTATTATAAGAAAACAAATTACCAAATTTTAAATTTATATTTTATTTAAGTTGAAATCACTAATTTCACTTTTCTCGATTGAGTTAACAACATCAAATTTGTTGTCGTTTAGTTTTCGGTCATCGACTAGCTAACATCAACAGCTGATTCGGCGAATGCGAAAATCGTTAAAAAATGGCTACTGAATAGCAGGGTCGCTAAAATTTTGGTTAAGTTGAGTTAACCAAACGAATATCTTTAAAATTAGTTAGTGAATCGTACTAATGATATGAATTTACTTGAGTGAATAGCACTACAGGCAGAGAACGTATATTTACAGAGAAGTAGCAGATCTTCTCTTAATCGATGTGATCCTCTAGTTTTGCCAGAAGACGTTTACCATCCTGCAATTGAGATAACTTTCGAAATCATGGGTGTTGCTCGGGGGTATGATACGACAGCAGTCGGTTCTAGTACTCGCTTTGATTTTGCTAAGGCCGAATTAAAAAAAATTAGCAATGAACTTTCCAATTTAACATGGCCCAATTATAGTGGTGATGTTGAAGTAAACGTAATGCATTTTAATACCACTTTGTATAGTTTATTTCTAAAATACGTACCTAAACGTGTATGCGTTCAAGACGAACCAATACAGTTATGGTTTAATAAGGAACTGAGAATGTTGAAAAATAAAAAATCGCGTATCTTCAAACAATATAAAAAACAGGTCTACTTACAGATTACTTAAAGTACTCAGTCCTGCGACATAAATATTTCAAATTAAATAAGAAATCTTACCAAGAATACCCAAATAAAATGAAAAAGAATATTATTTGTAACCCTAAATCATTTTATGGTTTCGTAAACTCAAAGCGTAAGGTAAATGGTTTTACTTCAAATATGAGGTATCAGAACACTGTCTCCAGCGACAATGAAGACATTGCTAACCTATTTGCACAATTCTTTGAGTCTAACTATTCCACTAAAGTCAATCTTCCCCCTTATAAATATCCATATTATCTATATACTAATAATTCGATTAATGTTCCAGTAATATCTTCTGAAGATGTATTATTTTATCTGAAATCTTTAAAAGAATCATTCAGGTACGGTCCTGATATGATTCCGACATGTATTCTTAAACAATTTGCTGATTATCTATATCTGCCTTTATCAAACTTGTTTAACTTGTCGCTAAAACAAGGTAATTTCCCGTCTGTTTGGAAAAAGTCTTTTATAATCCCTCTTCATAAAAGCGGCAATAGGTCTTCGATTGAAAATTACCGTGGAATAGCAAAGCTATCGGCAATTCCAAAACTATTTGAAGCAATTATTACTAATCAGTTAAAATATACGATCTCTTCATCAATCGCAAACTCTCAGCACGGATTTTGTAAGGGCAAATCAACTATTACCAATTTACTGGAATTCACAACTCATATTTCAAATGGTTTTAGAGAAAATATTCCAACAGATGTTATATACACCGACTTCAGTAAAGCTTTTGACAAAGTTTGTCACCCCTTACTCATCCACAAACTTGATATGCTGGGCTTTCCATCCTCTCTCCTCCGCTGGATTTCTTCTTATCTACATGATAGATCTCAAATCGTTATATTCAAAAATGCTTTTTCCAATGTCATTAATGTTACTTCGGGAGTTCATAAATGATATTACTACTGCAATAAGATATTCGAATATACTAATGTATGCTGATGATGTAAAACTTTTTAAATCATACGCTTCGATTGAAGAAAGAAATTTATTACAAATAGATATTAACAGCTTAGTTAATTGGTGCAACATAAATTATATGCCACTTAACCTTAAAAATGTAAATTTATGAGTTTTTCACGAAGAACTATTCAGCCAGCTTCTTACATAATAAATAACTATACTCTGGATCAAGTGTTTGACTTTGTTGACTTGGGAGTTACAATGGATTCCAAACTTAATTTCAATAGTCATGTTAATGCTATAGCTAAAAAGGCTAGAGAGATGTTTGCCTTTAGAAAACGATGGTCAAAAGAATTCAAGGACCCATATGTAACAAAGGCTCTTTTTACAACTTTAGTAAGACCTATGCTAGAATACGGTTCGATAGTTTGGAACCCACGTTATCAAGTTCACATTGATCGGCTGGCATCAATTTAAAAACAGTTCTTACTTTTTGCCCTAAGAGACTTTAGATGGGATTCTCGGCTTAATCTTCCTCATTATACTGATCGTTTGAAGCTAATAAATCTTCCTACTCTTTCCAGCCGTAGAGAAATGCTAGGCATAATATTCATTACTAAACTACTCACAGGGTCTATCGCAAGCACATTTCTTATTGCCGAAGTTAAACTTAATGTTCCTTCTCGGATTTCAAGACACTTTAAACCTCTTTATTTAAAACAGTGTAAAACCAATTATGAATTAAATGAACCTTTCCGATGTTTATGTCAAGATTTCAACTGTCATTCCAGCACTTTTGATATTTCGGACTCACTTTTCACCATAAAAAGAGCTGTACTGTCCTTTCTCAATAAATGATTAACGGCGGTATAATATATATTTGATTCAGCTGATGAAGTTTTTTTCTGTAGCTGAGCAGTTTTGGATCTCGACGCTTAACAAACTTTTTCCTTTTAACAACTCGGCCCAAAAAAAAAAAATAAAAATAAAAAAAAAAGATCCGTACGTCATGCGAACTGTGCCCCTCGTGTCGGTTGGGCGGGAAAGAGGGTAACCGTTGGGCTTATTATTATTATTAATATGCCTTGCTGAAAAAATAAGTCAGCTGCATGAGAAAACAAATTTTTTTTGTAAACTAATTTAATACAAATGTAGCGTAAGCTAGTTTCGTTTTTATATTCACATATATGTACATACCATGCTAAATTGGAATTAATATATTTTTAAGCGATTAAATGTAAGTTACAAATAAATTAATTGAAAACATGCAATATACATAGGGCCCGTTTTAATGTAACCTAGTTGCAAAAAAACACTAGGTAGGATAAGAAATAGCATGTAAAACATCAACACTAACTCAGAAAAATATGCGAGTTGAGCCAACTCGGTTATATGATATCCGACCTGAGTTGTAGTGTTGTGAAGCAAAAAAACCGCTCTATTGTGAATGGGCTCTGGAAAAATACTTGGGAAATTTCAATCAACTGTCAAATCATATTTGTTTTATGGATGCATAAACAAAACAAATAAAAATGGAACAAGGGTAAGTAAAATTTGCGCTTCGTATATTTCACTTAGAATTATGGATTAAAACATGTTTTTTATTTCAGAATGCAAGAAAAAAGGCTAAGGAGTTGGTCATGTGAGGAGACAATTGAGTATTTGCGATGCTACCTCGCCCGGAAAGCGGAGTTCGAGCACCCAAACAGAAAGAGGTTGGCCTACGCGAACGTGATGGAAGATATGGTGTCCATGACGATCGAGGAAGGTTCAAGAAATATATGTTTGAACAAATTATATTTATATACATAATCCACTTCCAGGACTTAGAAAGGACGCCGCTGTGTTTGGAGTCGAAGATGCGCTGTCTCCTCCAGGCCTATAAGGCAGCACGGGACAACAACAGCAGAACTGGCGCCTGTCCGTGCTTTGCCCCCTATATGAAGCAAATGGACGAAATATTTGGAAGAAGTCCGATTATTTCAAACGACCACATGGTTCATGTGGGTTACAGACCGTTTGAAACACTTTCGGTAAATGTGCTGTATGGAAAAAATAGCTAACAGAAATTAGTAGGTACTCTGTCTAGCAACAGCTTTTTAAAACGTAACAGTGAGTTTCAGTGAAAACCTTGTAGTGAATTTTTTGCAATGTTTTTGATGTAAATTTTTTGTGCTCGTTTTTATAAAACCGGTGTGCATGCGGAAGAGCATCAACTTAACAATTTTTCAAAAAAACATCGGTAACATTTTGCTGTACAATGTACAAGCGTTTTATAAAAGCGAGCACGAAGAATTTACATCAAAAACATTGCAAAAACTTCACTAAAATGCTTTCACTGAAACTGGATTTTTTTTATATTTGCTTTTGGTTTGTTATTTTAGTTTTAATTAGAATAAGAAGTGATCTGAACTGAATTTTATATGTGATGCTCCTTGTGAATTTCTTTTAGTTTTATAGATTTTAAGTTGAATGAATTGCAATGAATTCTTGTAAATATTTTTATTAGTGAATTTAAAGATATAAATATATATGTATATGCAGTGAAATTTTTAAATAATATTTTGTTGTCTTAAATAATTAAAAAGGGTTTGCCTTCTGTCAAGGGCTGCGTCTTGTTTTCATTCTTCAAAACCTTCATCAAGTGCAAACGTATTTTCATCGCTCACATCGTTGATATCGCGCAAATTTCCTAGTTGCCTAAATAATATACGCGTTCTACCAGCACCAGATGTGGCAGGTACGCAGTTAAGACTCCGAATACTTCACTGAAAATAAAATAGGATTAAGTTTATGCATTTCTTCTACACACATTTTGTTATTATATGTTAGATATTCCACCGTTTGGCGTCTTAGCCTCATGCGAATTTTGAAATCTGCCTCACTCATTGCATCGAGTGTACCTTCAAAATTGGATCACTTCTCATGTGCTCATTTGTTGCAAGTTAAAAATATGACTTCTAAAAGACATATATATTTAAATTAAGATTTCAGCTGACCCCATTCCTTATGAAGAGTTAGAAGCGCACGACGACGATAACCACGACTCAACTGTTGACAAAGAGAATTGTGCTGCAGAAGTTAACAGGCTTACCAATGTTTCACCAATGCACTGTAAACTTGCAATTGATAACAGTTTGCAAATTAAGATGTAAGTCTAGTATTATTATAATATTCAGTGTTTCTATTACCGAATGTATTAATTTAGAGAAGCGTTAAAAGAAGATATCTCGGCTCTCCAAAAAGATAACCACAAGCCGAATACGTTTGCAAAAACATGGAAGCTAAGTTAGCTGAAATATTTACAAGGGGACAAATTCAAAAGCTAAAAAGTGTTGTTTATAAAAAAATAGCAAAAGGGCTTCCCGCTTCCTGAAGTCCGTACATTGCAAACGTGGGCAGAAAAAATTTATGTTTTCAGAGGAATATTGCAGCCTGTGCTGAAAATAATGGCTGCTTGTACACATATGAGCGAACAGTAAAAACTAGCTGTCCTATCTTTTGATGAGATGAAAATTCGCAAAACGTACTGCTACGATCGTTCATCTGATTCGACGCTAGCTCCAGTGGGTTATGTAGTGATGCTGAGGGGTAAGTACATGGATTATATGAACATTTCCAAATGCTTTATTTATATATCTACTTATATTTTCACTTTTCTTTCTTTAGTCTTAATATCTAACTGGAAACAGCCAATATTTTATAACTATGACTGTATCAACCATGGTAGGCACACTCATTTTTTTCACTTGCAAATATTAACATATGTTGTTTGTGCAGGTTTACGTTCGAGGTGGAACAAATTTTCGCTTTATCTGACGTTCCTCACATGATAAAATTAAACTACATAAACGGTAAACAGGTTGAAAAGGATAAAATTTTAGAACTGTTGTCATGCACTTCTAAAGACCTCACCATAACACATAAAATTTCCGATCACCATCTTAATGTGAGTGGTCCACAAAGGCAAAAAGTGAAAATGGCTACAAAATTGTTTTCGCACACAGTAGCACAAGCGATTACGAGAGCCGCAAGTTTGGGTCACTTAAGTGGCAAAAATTGGGAAGAGTGTTTCCAATTGTTTAAAAAGGTATAACTATTCACATAAATGCAAATATATGTATATCAATTCTTTACACCTTTCAGACAAATGATTGGTTTGACGTTATGAACGTCAGAGTACCTTACAGCGATACGAGAGAACGTCGTCATGGCTATGGCCTTGCAGCCGATGCCCAAAATAAAATTTTGGATGAAATACGGTAAAAATGTTCCTCGAAAACCTGCAAAAGCGCTGCAATATTAACCCTTCGGAGGTGTGGTGGGGTATGTCATACCCCAGCACATGTATTTCCTTAAATATATATATGTTTTTGTTTAAGGAATACGTTATCGCTCCCAATAGCTTTCATTAACATTCAAATACAGGAGATCTGCCACGTTTTACATACCCCAGATATTTCTGTTCCATGGGACAGCCTTTCAAAGTGGGCTGGGGTATCATATTCGATCGCCATAACTTTTTATGTAATTAATGCATTACAGTGAATTTTCTTTCCTTTAAATAAATGTTATTTTTACTTTTGAAATGTAAAAACAGTTTTGAAATTGTTTAAATACAAAAAAAATTATGTTTCAGAAAACTGGAACCTCACTTTTTGGAATAATTTATATTGTCTTTTTTTTATGGCTATAATATTGAATACGAAGGAAAAATTGTTATGTTTTCAAATTAACACTTTTTAAAAATTAGTTAAAGAATAATAAATCACCACAAAATATTGCTATTATTGGAATTTGGTATTTATTTGAAATTGATAGGCATGGGGTATGTCATACCCCACCACACCACTCAAGGAACTTTTAGTCACCACACCAACGAAGGGTTAAGTATATTCTGACGTACCACCTTAACCAAGATGTCCTTGAAAACTTCTTTGGAGTGATTCGTTCTAAAGGTGGATTACACGATCACAAAGATCAACAAGAGTTTAAGTACAGGCTCAGGAGCTATATACTTGGCCGCAATGAAGGCGCCGTATCCACTGCATGCAATGTAGAAATTGATGATACTCCTGACCTAGAAGCTCCTCAGCCAACTCTAACAGGTATTTGAAAATATTACTTCTTAAAATACTTCCGTATATACTTATATCATTATGCCCCCAATTATACAGGTGCGATATTCAGACCCATGAAAGGTAAGTTTCTTTTTTTTACTATTACGGTCTTTCAGACCTAATTCAAGTAAATTAAATGTTACATAAATATTACATCTTTAACGTTTAACAGTATGAAAATAATTTTCCTTTAAACTTAACAATGTTTTCACAGTCTTTTCTCTCAGCAGGTAATTCATTATACATTTTATGACCTACGTATTCTAGAGTTTTCTTTGCGAATTCCGTTCTTGCTTTAGGCAGTCTTATGTTTTTACTACTTCTAGTTCCATAATTATGAATCTCATAATTATAATGTATTCTATCACTTAAGTAATTTGGCAGCATTCCTAATTTAATATTATGTATGAATTTCAGTGTATAATAGCTAATTGATTTTTTTTTTACTAAGTTAATTTAGCATATTTAACATGGTACTCTTTGATGTTCGTGAAGGGCATTTTAAAATTAATCGCATTGCTTTGTTTTGTTGTATTTGTAGTCTCTTAATTTGTGAATCATTTGTTAGCAATAGTATTGTTGGGCAGTATATAAAGTGAGGCTCTATAATTGAACGATATACTAATATTTTAAGATGTTCATTAATATGTTTACATGTTCTATACACAAAACCTATTTTCTTTGCATTTTTGGTTTCTAAATAACATACATGTTCTCCAAAATTCAGTCTTTCATCTATTATAACTCCTAAGTACTTCATTTTATCCACTCTTTGAATTTCATTGTTTTTTATCTTCAGACTTATATTGCTTAATTAATTATTATCAATAATGTCGTGGTTCTTGCAGAATATCATACATCTAGTTTTATCTACATTTAGTTTCAGCTTTCTACGACATAGCCATTTATATAAAGAATTTAAGTCCTCTTGAATTTTAGGAATGGCACTATTTACTGTGTTTACACTAATGGTTACCAATGCGTCATCCGCAAACAGACGTATTTTACAATTTTTCAGGCAGGTTTTAATATCATTAATATAAATAATGAATAATATCGGAGCCAATACTGAGCCTTGCGATAGGCCAATATTTACATCAGCAACCGATGATACTGCACCTCCAATTACCGTTCTCTGCTTTCTGTTACTCAAATAACTTCGGAACCATTCCAGCGCTTTACCTCTGATACCAATCTTATACATGACGTCCAATAATACAACTCTGTCAACTGTTTCAAAAGCCCGCTTTAGGTCTAAAAAGCCAGATACCACCACCTCTTTGTCGGCTACATCTTCTTTCCATTCCGCGATTACCATGTTCAGTGCTGTTTCACATGAATGGCTCCTTCTGAACCCTGATTGTTCTGATATTATTACATTCTGTTTTTCTAAGTATGCTAATAGTTGCTTTTTTACCACTGTTTCCATAATTTTTTCATCTGCAGATAGCGTATTAATTGGGCGTAGTTCTTCAGGCTTCATTATACTTTTAACTTTTTCCACCGGTACTATTGTTGATATCTTCCAGCAATTAGGAACAATGCCACTATTAAGAGATTCGTTTATAATGTCTTTATATAAGTGAGCAATATACGTCATCGAGTCCTTGAAAACACCCTCGGGCAAAAGCTTTTTCCCACCATATTTGTTTTTAAATGCTTTAGTGATGTTCATTATATCTTCTAGTTCGATAACAGCGAATTCAAATGTTGCTAACGGTCTATTTAGGGGTATTTCATCAGCATCAGTATTTTCTTCAATACTATCATTAATTTGAACTATGCTCTGCACAAAAAAGACGTTTAATACATTAGCTATATAGCTGTGATTCTCAAAGCATTCACCATTATATAAATTAAAAGACACGCGATGTTCTTTATAAATTTCTTTATTTTTTTATACGCTGTGGGTTTCCTCGCGGTCAGCAACTGATATTGTTGCTAAGCAGATGCCAATGTATGCTATTTATTGTTTGTTGTTGCCCAGCGTGGCGAAACCTGTTTTAGAGTGGGAGTGATGTATTTTGTCTTCGCTTTGATAACAAAGCCAAGCACTATCACTAAGCGCGCGTTTTCGGTCCAAGCATCGTATGTTGTTGCTTTTACACCCTCAACGGTAATTCAATCGTCTGTTGCTATAGCTAATCTTGTTTTATCATTTTCCAACATATTTTCAGCTCATTAAAACCACTTGAGCGTTAAAGAAGAGTTTGAGTGCGAATTTGAAACAAACTCAATAATGAGTAGGCAGCAACCGATCAAGTATTAGGATGGGTAATATTTTAGTGGCATATTCTGCTTGTTACCTTAACTACTCCCTTCTTCAAATTTGAAACGGCCTCGTTTCGATATGGAATAAGATTTGCTTCTGGCGAATCGATGGAAGGTGATGAATTTTCAAATGATTTTCGTACAGTTTGTAGTAGCTTATAACTAGATCACAATATTATTTTAAACAAAATGTAATAGTTCAAAATCCAAAAGAAGCATTGTGTGTCAATTCGTTTGGTTTTATTTTGCGTGAAGAAGAAAAAACAAATGAAAAACTATCTCAAGTTACTTTTATGGATTTTTTTCCCTTCGATTATAACTGCTGTGTCACGAAGGGCTCTTTCAACGGTTTTCTCGACAAAAACTTTATCGAGCTTGTTACCTAATCGTCTGTTTCGTTTTAAAAATACCCTTTCTCCAGTTTCGAACGTTTCGGACATTTTTCCAACATTAAGTCTTTTTAAAGTTGCTTCTTGAGCGTGTAGTAGTAATTTTGTAATATCACCATATTTTTCGGTTGGGTAATTGTGAAATACATCAGTGGGCTTAGCGTTTATGACGGAATGAATACTATGATTATATTTATGTGTAGCTAGCAAAACCAGGTCGATAGTTTCATATATTTGTTGCTGTTCCTTAATACAACGAGCTATTTCAAGCAACGTCGAATGAAATCTTTCGACTTGGCCGTTACTTGTACTGTGAAGTGTTGGTATAAAAATTTGTTCAATTGAATAGTTATCACTCAGCAATGTTTTTATTAAATTAGAGTGAAAAGCCTTTTCGTTATCTGAAACAATGATTTTTGTGTTATGGAATATTAATCAAACCTCTAGAAGAGCATCTTTGATATCCACGGTGGATCTTGACGGAATAGGTTTTACAATAGCAAATTTAGAAAATGTATCTAAGCATGTCAAAAAATGTTGCTTGCTGGCATAAAAAATATCAATATGGACGATTTCCCCTGGGTGATTTGGAATAGGTGTTTCGCTAATGCCAAGATTAAATGGCTTACGTTGATATTTATTTTCCAGGCAAATTTTACAGTTCGCAATAATATTTTTCAGCATTTTTGTTAGGTGTGGAAAATAATATTCTTTAGAAATTTGCTGGATGTTTTCAGACAGGCAACGGTGAGCTCTATTATGATCTGTAGTGACTGTTTCGAGTTGGTCATCTTTGTTTGTTAAATCGATTACTAGCATTTCGGTATGGACGAATTTTACACCTGGGAAATTGGACAGCCCTTGAATTCGCGCTAAGGTAGTGAGATCGCAGTGGACTCCATTTGTTACGTTATAGTTAACTGCAGATTTTAAATAACAAATCAAGCTTTCTATAGTATCGAAAAATGTTGAGTGTCGAATAAGCTTCTGAAACAAAACTTTAGTGCTTTTACTACAGGCGCTTGACAAATATAAAATCAGTTGGTTTCTAAATTGATTAATTGGACTTTTCACGGTTTTTATTGCACTAGTCGACGACTCTTCGCTATGAAGGGTTTCATCTCTTACAGACTCTTCTAGATTGTTAAGGAGCTGCCTAGAAAGTGCGTCAGCGACTTTATTTTCTTTTCCGGGCTTATAGTGAAATTTTGGCGAAAATTCTTCTACGAATGCGCGCCACCTCTTCATATTACTATTCGCATTTTTTTCTGATATCGAGAAAATGAGGGGCTGATGGTCAGTGAAAATATTAATATTTTTCATTCCATAGAGGTAATGTCGCAGCGTTTTTAATGCCCATACGATAGCGAGAAGCTCACGTTCGTTCGTGGCATAGTTCTGTTCTGTACCAGAAAGAGTTCTGGAAATCATAGTAATGGGGCGACCATTTTGGGACAGCACTGCACCCAATGCGCTTGACGAGGCATCCGTCGTAAGACCAAAGGGGCGATTGTAGTTCGGATATTGAAGAAGAACGTCTACAGAAGCTAAGATTCGCTTCACCTTTTCGAAAGCGCGTAATGCTTCGGAATCAAGTACAATTTCAATATTTTTAGATTTTTTTGCTCCCACATGTCCATTCTCACCGCGAAGGTATTTGGTCAATGGCTTTACGATGTCCGTGTAATTTTTAATGAATCGGCGATAATAGCCGGATAGGCCCAGAAAAGAGCGAAGGGAACGCAACGTTGTTAAGAGTTTATGGCTCAAAATGTCATTAACCTTATCCGAGCTTGTTTTAATGCCGTTTTGTGAGACTACGAAACCTAAAAACTCAACTTCGGCTCTGAAAAACTTAGATTTTTCTGTTGACACTCTCATTTCTGATTTTTCTAGTTTGCATAAAACTTTTGCGATGTGCTCCAGATGTGATTTCTCATCCGCTGAGTAGATAATGATGTCATCGATGTACACGTGACAACATTTTCCAATGTCCTCCCGTAGGACATCGTCGATCGCTCTTTGAAAAATGCTTGGGGCATTTCTTAAACCGAAAGGAAGTCTACAAAATTCGTACTTTCCATTGTTAATGCTAAAGGCCGTTTTCTTTCTGTCCTCCTCACACATTACAATCTGATGGAATCCTGATTTCAAATCTAGTGTTGTAAAATACTTTGAGTTTCCTAAGTTAGCTAGAATTACGGTTGTATCCGGTATTGGATACCGATCTGGAACAGTTTTTTCGTTGAGTTTTCGGTAATCGATTACTAAGCGTAACTTCGGATTTCCGTTTTCGTCCAAACCTTTTTTAGACACCACATGAACCGGAGAATTATATGGAGAACTTTATTCTCTTATTATACCATCGTTCAGAAGCGTTCTAATTTCGCTGTTAATAAATGGTGCAACGGAAATTGGATAAGGATAGCTTTTGCTATAAATTGGATCATTTGTTTGGGTACGAATCCTAGCCTTAACGTTGGTATTGAATGGTAATGCCACGTTTGGGTCTGCGAATGCATTTGCATACCTGCTAATCATATTATGAAATTGAGATCTTACTTTGAGTGGGACAGAATGGTCTTCAGTTGTTGTTAGATTACTTTGATTACATAAGAGGTGTTTCAATTTCCCTTTGACACCACGGTAAAACAAGAAACCTTTTTCTATATCAGTATTTGCTTCGATTTCTTTTAGAAATTCGTATCCAATAATACCATCAAACGTAATTAAATTATGAAGTAAATAAAACGTAGAGGTATGGTCAACGACATTCATCAAACAATTATTATTTATCAAATTCGTACCATTTATGGATTTTAGGTTGAAGGGTTTTTCGATATTTTTAATGCCACGTAGAAAAGAAAACATTTTTATGTAATTTTTGGAAGTGCCGGATCAATTAAAATTCTTAGTTCCTTACCGCTTGTAGAGGTTTTAGTTATAAACGGTAGGAGCGATTTTAGTTTAAAAAATTAATTTCTTCAGATTGTTCATTATCGGTATTATAATCTTGGTAATTATCAGCAATATCATAATTCTTGTGACTTCCATCTGAAAAATAATTGTCACTATATCTTTCAAATCCTGCTTCATTTGGATTTTCTCTTCCGGTCATAAAATTAACTTTTTGCATTTTGTTTAGGGGTGTTTGGTTAGAGAAAGATTGCTCATGTGTCCGCTTAGGTGTGACAGATTGAAAGGGAATGGACTGATGCAGCTGATGATTTCTTGTTAATTGTTGTGGTCGAAAACTACTTTTATCTTGTTGATGATGAGGGGTAAACGGACTTTGAGGTGAGTGGCGTCTGTGGAAATATGAGCTGGTATGGTCTATTTCCATAGGTATTGGTCTGCTATTACCACTTTGAAAATTTCTTGTATTTGGTGGCGTAGGTTTTTGGACCGATTGGTATAGGGGCGTTATTTTCATCGAACTACCTACAGCAAAAGCTCGAGCAAAGTCGTGACGCCTGTGATTAATCTCCAGCTCATGATCTACTGCGAGTGCGGATGGCAAATCGTTTGGCCTTGCGGAAAATAATATATCGCACATAGGGTGCCGAATCCCAGATATAAAAACGCGCAAAGCGTTTTCCCTTGACCTTTCGTTAAGAGCTGCGATAATTCCGTTATTATCAGTGTGAGTCATTATTTGTTTATTAATGGTTAGAGTTAGCTGTTTATCGACTTTGTCATAATATTCGGAAATTGATAAATTGTCTTGTCTTACCACACTTAGCTCATTCTCTAAAACATATAAAGGCCTTTTATCTGAATACGACTGATCTAGTCTTGCAATAATGGCACTGTATTAAAAGAGGACAGAGTGGCATTGGCCGACACGGTAATTTTATTTCGGAAAATTCCCATAGCAATATAGTACTTTTCCGAACCCTGCCGATAGTAATTCATAGCGAAGTGTGCAGCTGTTCGCCATGCGGGATATGTGGAAGAATCGCCCTTAAATTCGGGAAGGGACTTGACTAAGTCCAAGCTAGCATTATCTGAAACTAACGGGTTGATAGAAACCGGCATATAAGACTGAACGGCGGGTGGGGCTAAACGATTTATTGTTAAGGGTAGTTGGTTAAGTTGCTCGGCTAAATCTTGCTTAGTATTCTCGGTAGCCACACTCACTATTTCAAGCACTTGTTCCCTAGTAACACTCATTTTCCCGTAAGGTATTTGCAAATATATATTGTTTGAACAATGGAGAAAAGGATTTAAATCTTAAACCTGGTTTGAAAAAAAACGTACCCGCGGTATTGTTTCCCACTGAAAGAACCAACTGGTGCAAGTGAAACTGTACTTAAAATTAAAGCCGAATTAACAAGTTTTATGAATAAATTCGATTTATATTATTTATTAAGACTCAATTGATTATAATGAATTCAAATTGGTTTTACGTTTTCACCAATGGAAATTTTTAGAAATCAATCTCTTCATGTTAAGTATTAGTTTAGTATTCAAAACCAATTATATTTTGTTATTCTAGTTTTCACTTACATAGCATCACGTGCTTTAATTTGCCTCTCTAGTCAGAAAACCAGAAATTCATTTGATATTAACTTTTTTTTTATTAAATATTATACGCGTTTTATTCAGACACAGTATGTTAACACTTTTAAGGATCTTGAATTATTACTTACAATGACAATTAGTTTTCCTTTTGTTTTAAATTCAGAATGTATATTTTTCCTCAGGATCACTGGGCTCTTCTTTGTCCTTGGATTTTATGGTCCTTGTTTGAAGATATCTTAAAGTCCTTCGGGTTGGGCGCCAATTAAAAGACACGCGATGTTCTTTATAAATTTCTTTATTTTTCAACAAACTGCGATGTTACTCGCTCTGGTATCATTTACTTTCTGCCCAACCATTCATCGATGTCGCTTTATCAAACCTCTATTCGACTAGGCAGTGCTTTTTGGATACGCTGTGGGTTTCCTCGCGGTCAGCAACTGATATTGTTGCTAAGCAGATGCCAATGTATGCTATTTATTGTTTGTTGTTGCCCCAGCGTGGCGAAACCTGTTTTAGAGTGGGAGTGATGTATTTTGTCTTCGCTTTGATAACAAAGCCAAGCACTATCACTAGCATCGTATGTTGTTGCTTTTACACCCTCAACGGTAATTCAATCGTATGTTGCTATAGCTAATCTTGTTTTATCATTTTCCAACATATTTTCAGCTCATTAAAACCACTTGAGCGTTAAAGAAGAGTTTGAGTGCCGAGCAACCGATCAAGTATTAGGATGGGTAATATTTTAGTGGCATATTCTGCTTGTTACCTTAACTTATACTATCCTCGTAATACACTCCCTGTTGTCTGTCAGTTCCGCAGCATCTTTCAAACATTTCCACATCAATTTCATGTTTCCCTCATTTTTGAGTACTTGACTTTCCATATGTTTCTTCTTTTTAAATATTATAGTTTTTTTATATATTTTTTTAATGGCATAATAATCACTCCAAAGGCCTGTGTTTATCGCATCAATGTAGAATTCAAGTTTTCTCTTATTAAGCACTGTCAGCTCACGGTCATACCACTTATTTCTCAATTGTTTATGGATTCTCTTCTCGTATGTTAACGTTTGCATGGCTTGAGTCAGAGTGTCATTCAGACCCTGGACTCTATTTTCTATTCCACCATTAGACATAGAGCTAAAATCGTACGTTGGCAACAGGTTTATAAGATTCTCAGATCTATAGTTCTCCCAACAGACTACAGATATATATGTTCTCATTTTATAATATTTTGTAGTTGGCACTTTAAAATGAATTGTCTCATGGTCGGAAATTCTATATTCACTTGCACACTCTGTTTTGATTTGATCATTATTGCTGAATAACAAGTCAATTTTTGTAGCGGAATACTCTGTTATTCTCGTATCAAAATTAATTCTTTGTATCATAGCCATTTGCGCAAATAAGTTTGTTAGCTAGTTTGAGTATGTTGACGATATATTCATATTTATGTTAAAGTCTCCAATTATTAGATTATTATCAGCATCACTGCTACTTGGAGAATGATACAGCACTCCAATTCGCCATTTCAGCGCACATTTTTTAATTTTTATAATGATACACCAAATATTCGTATTGATAGATTTATTGCAAACTATGTTAAATTCTACATTATCACTGTCTTGTCTACTGTGAGAGTCGCAACGGATTAGTTTGTATGTAGAAATGTTTAATTCAGTATCCAAAATTTGATCTGTTGTACACGTTTCAGAACACAATACAATGCAAGGTTTTTTTTTTACTTCAATGAGACGTTCTAGTTCCTCTTTATTTGCTGTTATACTATTGATATTAAGATATATGCACTCCAGTTGCATCCCTTGTCTTTTCGTTTTATATATGTGCTAGATTTTTTTGTTGTGTTCACAGGCTCTTTTATTGGTTGCTAGTAACCTATTTTCCTTTTTCTTGCATTTAGCTTCTGCTGATATACAGAGCACATTCTATCCATGGAATCATGGTTAATATCTAGTCCCAAATTTAGCTCTTTATTTGCCCTTATACAGTTAATGTATTTATTTATTGCTACCTTATTGCATTCTATAGATTTATGCTCACCATGACATTTTGTGCATACTTCCTTTCCCTTACAGTCAATCGCTTTATGATTGAAGCCTTTGCATTTAAAACAGCACAATACCTGAACTGCGTCATACACTTTACAACGTTCCCATCCTACATTGAGTCTTTCTTCAGCTAGTATGTTCGCAAACACCTCTATATTCACTTCCAGTACTGCATTGTAATAATTTTTCCCATTTTTCTTGACCTCGTATTGTTTTACAATTTTTACATCTATGTATTTCGCTTAGACAATTATTTTACCTTTTAATTCTCTGAGCGAGCTCATCATTTCCATATTTGTAATTTATACCAGTTACAAGGACCGTTGGATTCACTTTTAGGAATCTTTACTTCATAATTATTACCAAGGTTATTTTCGATTGCATTTTTGATTTTATCACGTTCTTGTGCATTAGTACTTTCAACAATTACTACTCCGCTTTGCCTGGATACAATATTCATGATTTGTAACTCCTTAGGATCAACTTTTGAATTTAAATCATTTTTAGTTCTTTCTATATCTTGCTTACTATTCGGCTTTACTATTAGAGGAAGTACTTTTCTTAACTCTGGCAACGCTTCTCTTTTGGTTTTGCTACTATATGTTACATTTGCGTATGATACTCTGGCATCACTGTTTACATTTTTCTTCATTTCAGCACACATTTTTTCATACTGCTTACTAAGGGCCCGTTTTTCAGTGCTACTTTGAACTGAGTTTAAACTAAGTTTACTTAAACGCCGTTTAAGGTTAAACTAAGTTTAAACTGCAGAGCTGTTTTTCAGTGAGCGTTTAAGGCCGCCCTAGAATTTGACAGTGTGGTAGGGCAACACTGTTTTTTTCTTTATCTACACAACAAAGCAGCTGACGTTTGTTTACATTTTTTGTACACAAAAACCTTCGTGAATTATTTGTGAAAATTTAAGTTACTAATACGGTGAAAAAATGTATAAGCGGAGCGGTAATTTTTCGACGAGAGAAGTGAACTTTTTGCTGGAGCTGGTGGACGCGAAGAAGGATGTGCTCGAGTGCAATTTTTAATTATTTAATTTAGTAATTTTGTTGATTTCAATTTCTGTGAACTCATGAAATGACAGCTGAACAGTTGAACAGCTGATTGCTTAAACTCAGTTTAAACTTAGCATATCGGGCGTTTAAACTTAGTTTAAACTAGTTTAAACTAAGTTTAAATTCGACTGAAAAACAGCACATCGAGTTTAAACTTAGTTTAAACTGCAAATCAAGTTGAACTAGCACTGAAAAACTGGCCCTAATTGTTTCAATCATTTTCTTATTATCTTATTTGTTGCTTTATTTCACTGCATACCTGCTCGCTACTTTGTTTAAAACACTCAGCAATTTCACGAATCTTGTTTACTTCTTTTTTTCACATGTCTCCTGAGCTTTCTGCATTGCTTTAATTCTTTCACCAAATGCTACTTCTACAGCTTGCAATAATTGTCTCATTTCCATCTCATTTTTCTTTAGAGCGTTATCAAATTCGCTTCTATAATCAGCTAACCGTTGACCGTTTTGTTTTAACACTACTTGCATGTCTTTAAGAATTTCATCTACATTATGTATATATTGGACACAATCAGCACACATAAATCTCAGCATTTCCAATTCCTCTCATTTATCCACGCTATACCGGTCCAAGCCACAGCATTTTGTTGTTAAATGGTAATATTTTCCACATACCCCTTCACAACGAATTGTCGCCACTTCTCCTCGTATCGCACTTTTGCATTTGTCGCACCTTTTGTCCATTGTACAAACACAAATGGAAATCTTTTCCTTTTGTATATTTTTAGCTAGCTGTGTTTTGTTGCACCTTTTGTAGACTGATTCAATGCTTTTACACCTTTTTATCAAGTTTAGTGTAATAATTTTATTTATTTTGGCTGTTAAATATACAATCGTAGATTTTTCCACCCA
The DNA here is from genome assembly GCA_951828415.1 of Anomoia purmunda. NCBI lineage: Eukaryota > Metazoa > Arthropoda > Insecta > Diptera > Tephritidae > Anomoia > Anomoia purmunda. The sequence goes on from OX639995.1 coordinate 94,676,467, forward strand.
CTTGCGTTCAATGTTGCCACTCCTAGTTGGGAGATATAGAGGAAAAGGAGTTTGAGGATTTGGAGTACGACGGCCTGGAAAATTTAGCGGACTATACATATATGCCACAGGTTTCGGGATGACCTCCCTAGCACCTCCCTTCAAAGTCGCGACAATATATCAGTGGGTAAACCACTTGAGTGAGGGTGGATTAGCGATACCCAGTGCTAGCATGATGGAAGATATTACTAAGCTCGAGTCCATTTTCCGTGAAGTAAATGGAGATAGTTTATTAATATCTTCCGATTTTCTCAAAAAACATATTGAACGCGCTTGTGAAATTTCCTGTGACATAGAAATAAAAAAGCTGTTTTTCAGAACTCGAATGCACACAAAAATTGGAAAATTAAATTATGAGATCGTGGAAAATGCTCGCAAACTTAAACGAAAATATACAAAAATATTAACATAACTAAATTGGTTTAATTTTTTAAATGGTGGAAATTTTATTTATTTATTATTGCTTTCAATTCACAGTTAAATTTATTAAATATCATTATATAGATATATGCATTGATAACATATGTTTTACAAATTATCAAAACCATTACTCAACAATAGCCTAATAGAAATTAAAATCGACTGAAATTCACTATTTAAAAAACTTCTTAACTGAACAACTTAAGTTTTCATTCGGTTTTTAATTACACTTGTTCCTCTTTGTTTACAAATGGTATGAAGGTTTCAAATATCGTAGTACTTGTTTTATCGTTTTTGAATATCGTATTGGGCATATGACGTACATGCGCAGATCGTAAACTGTTTTTGTTGCTTGTCGGCGCAATCTCTGCTATATCATTCTTGGGTATAGGTTACAAGTCGGGACAGTGCACGAGTTGAAAGTGTAGATAGACCGCTACATAAAGTTCCGCCCCAAGGTTGTAACTGGTTCAACAACAGCCAAATCTGGTTCTGCATTCGTCAGCGGTACTATTATCCAATCTGATGCATCAGTACCCAAAGTCGAGGTGGGTAATGGGTAGTGATGGGACAAGCGTAAACACCCAAATGGTAAATTGGGTATTTAAATGTAAATACCCAAGCACCTGGGTACCTACCCAAAATGTGGGTATACATTTTTTAATAACATATGAAATAATTTTTAAATTTAATCGTAATCGCTGTCGCTGTCCGTATCCGATAAAAACTCATATCGAGTAGAGTGCGTGATTCCTGTTGAAGTTGAAGGGATATCGTCGTGAGTACCTTCTAGTGAAGAATTCATGGCATTTTCAAATTGAGTGTTGTGCGTGCTTTCTGCTGAAGGTGGTAAACTATTTTTAAAAAGCAAGTTCCACTTGCACAATATATGTATATGTTATTTTTCCTACTCTTTGTGTTGTTAAACGGTTCCTTTTTTTTTGAGTGAATGAAGCTGTGGGTGTTAAAGGAACGTTCAGTAGCAGCTGAAGTATAGGGAGCTGTTAAAATTCGAACAAGTAATTTGCTTAATTGCGTGCTTCCACAAATTCCTTTCCACCAAGTTACTGGAGAAATTTCATTCAAACAGCTCCAGACAAAAATTTTTGCCCTGAAATCATTTCTGGCCTTGTGTGAATGAATTCCAATGCATCTACCTCCTCAGACGGATCAAGATCACTTAATTGTGCCTTAGGATCTAGCAAATTCGCAGCTAAATGTATCGGTTTTATGGTTTAAATCGTGTATTGATATGGTTGATAGCTCAGTTTTTTCGGCATCATTCAGTATCATAGTTGAAGCAAATTCTAATTCAAGCTTACTTTTAATTTCACTAAACGCGAAATATACCCTGTGTATATTAAATTCATTTGATTCGAGCTTACAAATCCATTCTGTAATGCAACCAAATATGTTTGAGCTTAAATTTAATTGCTCCCAAAAGATTTCGCTAAGTAACTGTGATTTTATATCGGCTTGTAGATTAATTTGTTCATCAACTGCTAAGAGCTGAAGGGATGCTTTAGTTTTTATTACACTCTGCATTGAATAGAAGTAACTTCCCCACCTTGTTTTGGCTGGCAGTTTTAATTGTTCACCGATTCCTTTTTCTTTCACAATTTTAGCTAAAGTTGCTGTTAGAACTTTTTTGTTTTTAATTGTTTTGATTATATTTACAACATACTGTAAAGTATCGCATTTTAAAAAATCCTGACAAATTAAATGAAGACTATGCGCTACACAACCCATAGGCACAACATTCGGGTAGGCTTCTTTTACTATTTTGAACGCCTTTTGCATATTTGCGGCAATGTCACCAATTAACACAAACAACTTTTGTTCACCGTATTCCTTCATGATTTTAATAATTTCCTGTGATAAATAGTTAGCTGTATGCCGATTGGCCTGTGTTGACAGACTTTTCACAAATACAGTTTCTGGCTTTGATATGAGAAAGTTTACAACACCTTCATTACGAATGTTACTCCATGCATCACGTTGAATATGTAAACGATTTCCTGTTTTTAGTTGCAGAGTAATGTCCATACTCCTCTCGTTATAAATTTTATCCAAATATGTGGAGGAAATCGCTTTTCTAGTTGGAGTCTCGGAATGTTGATTAAGGTCACAAATATAGCCTTAGCTAAGTTGTAATGTGCTAAATTTGAAGGAAGATGCATATGCAAATCAAATGAAGGCGGATAATCATTTGCTTTCTGTATCTTGCTTATTGTCGCATTGGTTGCAAGCATGTCTTGAACTCTTTGCTTTATTAATAATGGACACTTGATGCACGTTATTAAATGTTTTGCCATTTTATTTACATTTGCTAATTTGTACCGCTGTTCGCAATGTGGGCATAAAACTTCATTGCTACTTCCGCTTCTATGAAAATGTTTCCAAATAGTTTTATTTTTCGGTCTTCCCATCATTTAAAATATAATTATCAACACGCGTACTTTATTTCATTTACTAATCGCTGGGAACAAATATTTAAGAATGAATGAACCAAATTCTATTTATGCACCTGAAGCTCAAGCTTGGGTTTCGAAACTTTAATCTTTCTAGTTGCTTCAGCATTGTTGTTGCCATCGCTCCCACTCATTACATTGAATTGCCATAAGCACACTGATTACCAGTTCTTATTAAGAATTGATGTTGTGTTTGATGCAGTCAAAACTGCCTTATCTCAGCAAAACGCATCAAGAAATGTATGAACAAAATATACTTAAAAAAAATATGTTCAAAATAAATTCGAAAATGTTCACATTTTTGTTACTCACGTAACAACGAGTATTTGTTATTCAAATTATTATTTACCCGAAATTAGATAAATACCCGGGTATGAAAATGGGTATAAATGGGTAAATACCAAGCGTTGGGTAAATATCCAGGTCTAAACCCATCTCTAGTAATGGCGTTGTATTTGACAGCGTTCAGACAGGGAAACACATGTGTATGCATATACTATACATATTAACGTAAATTATGTTAAAACCTAATTTTTCAACTCACCTTTTACTTATAATCACAAAATTTATCAGAATGTGTAAATGCCGCTTAAGCGAAGAGTATAGAAATTTGCGAAAATTATATAAAATGAAATGCCAGAAAATTGCCTGAACAGAGTTGCTCTGTGTGAACGCGACGAGCAACACCAAAAGGGAAATCGCCGATAATAAGCAACAAAAATTTCCCTGTCTGAACACTGTCTAACACTTCTATCAAGATTGGCTGCTGCCAACAATCCAGTGCGTACTGTGATGTGTGCGAAGGAGAAAGAGGTCGAATAAGTTAGAGCAGTGCTGGAATTGCAAGCGGTAAATGCCCCTTTTAAAGATAAGCAAGATAAGAGCACAAAATTTTGTTTAATTTGGGAAAAGAGGTCGAATAATGTACTTATAAACGGTGTCTTATGTTTAAAATTGGAAAAGGTTGTGAAGCGAGGTAACATGGGGAGGAGATAAGAATAATGGTGCAACGTGGGAAGGATTTTAATTTTAATTACAAAATTATTGTATCTTTCCTAAGAGAAACTAACAACAGTTTTTAATATCTTGAAGTTAAAATACATATGTACATACATATAAGCTCTTTGCTGTCACTGCATCAAATATCAAATTGGGGAATATTATACGAACGTAGTTCATAAAGGGAGGAGTGGTCGGATCGTCCAAGGTTCCGATCCATTGCAGTCAATATTAGGATGGAATACATATGTATGTATGTATGTAATAAAATGATTTTCATGAAAGGTAAATAAGTAGGACAAATCCTTTAATCTCTTTAATTGTCTAGGGTAGTTCCGTTTGAGTAAATTTCTAATAAGCTTATTCGGACGGTTAAACAATCCTAACGAGTAATTTTTGTATTTTCTTTATCTCATTCAACATCGTGTTAATCACAATGTCGCTGTGAATTATGAAGTTTTTCATATACCAGTGGGCTACGCATATTGCCTCAAGATTAAAAACTTTGAATTCCAATTAAGTTAGATTTAGACGCAGAACCCCAAAGTTGTAACCCATATGTCCAAGATGGTTGTACATATCACCATTTTAAAAAGAAGTTTTCTATGCTTAATTTGGATTTAGGGCTTATAATCCAATGCAAATTTGAAATTTTTAATTTAGTACATATGTGTAATCTAAGAAACGAAATCTTTTTGCGGAATAATTCTGTTGTTGATTGAAACCGAAGGGCAAATATCTGGTTTTAGTGTAAATACTATCTGAATACTCTTAGACTCATTGACTTTATTTCCCCAAGTTTTAGCCAATCTTCTACTACTTTTAAATGTTGTTGTAATCTATTAGCGGCTGTGATTGGGTTCGAGTGCACACCAAGTATAGCTGCATCACCCGCAAAAGTTGATGTGACTAGATTTAAGTTTGTGGGCAGATCACTTATATAAATGAAATATAAGACTGGCCCTAAAACACTGCCTTGAGGAACACCAGCAACAATGGGGTAACTTTCAGTTGTGTAACTTTTTTGTTTAATACGAAAATTTCTGCCAACAAGAAAGTTTTTTAATACTGCACAAATGTTGTCGGGAAGGGGACCCCTTAACTTACATATATTATTATATAGCAATACCTTCACGAATGCCTGCGAAACATCTAAGAATGCTGCAGTGCAATATTGTTTCATTTCAAAATCCGCCCGTATATTTGAAAATATTATGTGTACTTGCTCAATGAAGCTATGAGTTTCCCTAAAGCCGAATTGGTGGTGTGTTATAATTTAACTAATTTCTAAACTGGGTTATATTTACTGCAGTAAAGGGTTTCCGAATATCTAGGAGTTAGGAAAGTAGTGCGATCGTAATATGCTGTTAAAAAATTTAATGCAAGTGTTTGGTTGCAACGGACGAAAGCTCTTTTATCAGATCTTTCTATATCTTGTCATAACCTCGTTTTTCTGATTTTTGTTGGTAATAGATTCATTAACGGCTTTAACATCAAATTCAATTGGAGCTGCAGCTGAATGCATACAAGTTTCTGGAAGGGAATTGTTATCTTAATTAGGCGTAAATACATTGAAAAGAGTGCCATAGGATATACCTTTATCGTAATCACTTCGACCCCATTCACCATTTTGAGTTCATAGTGGAGGATCGGAAAGGATTGGTTTTTTGAAACTTTTAACTGGCCGCCACAAGGAATAATTAGTGTTAGGTGTTAGCGATAAGGATTGGAGTTTATTTCGAAAACTAGTTTTTCCTTTTTTTGGCTAAGCTGCTGTGAAGCCAACGAAACCTTTGACAATCGCTTCTAAGTTGTCTTTTCATATTTACTAGGTTGGTGATATCTTTACCTCGAATACCGTTTAAACTTTGTCTATGATTATTCCAAGGCAATGCAAGCGTTGAAACTCTCGTTGCTAAATGAAGTAAGTCAGCAAATGATATAACTGCATGGTCCACATCTGCAAATAATTTAAGAGGTGTGTTTAAATTTACACGCGTGCTTATATATTTTTGTCAATCAGTAACCCTTTTAATTAAATTTGGTTGAGAGTCAAACCGAGCCGGGATTGTGTTAAGAGTTAATAAACAAGGAGAATAATCAGAGGATAGACCGAAAAGGGATTTTATCTAGTCTATCTCAACCCTAAACATCGGCTGGGGGATATTGTTTTAATTTATCAGCCCGATTCTAAATATTCCCGGCGAGTTCTATTCTCGCGGATTTTATTTTTCTCGAGAAAAAAATCCTCCAATTCTAAACTCCCAGGGAATAGATTTTCCCTCAAAAATTCGGGAGTAGGAAATTCGAACTTCGAAACAGCTGTTTTATACATTTTTGACAGTTCTCCCGACCGCAAATTATTTGAATATATTTGTTTGCTTTCATTAAAAGTTTTAAGATTAGTGAAAACCGTAATAAAAAATAAAAGATGCACAGTATAGCTTTCCGAATGGTTGCAGAGGAAGTAGAAGCTGAATCAGAGGAACAGATGCAGGCACAAAGAGCTGTAAGGAGGCATTTGCGTGATAAGACAAACCCGCTTGAGTTGCCGCAATCCTTGTGAGTACATTAACGTTTTTTCATGGTATTTTTATTATTTTTTAATTTTTATAGGTTTGAGAAGTACTATAGAGTAAATAAAGTTACTTTCCAATATTTGCTAGATGTCTTGGTGTCGCACACGCCAGCAAGGAAAAAGGAATTTGGTGTTTCGGCTATTATAAAACTTAGCGCATCTTTACGCTTCTTTGCTGAAGGTGGATACCAAACAGGAATTGGGAAAGATGTAGACGTTTCTCTGGCTCAATCTACCTTCAGTAAAGTTCTCGAAGAAGTAGTGGAAGTTTTCGAAACACATTTATGTCCAAAGTGGATCAAGGTGTGTAAATCTGAAGAAAGACGGCAAATATCGCGAAATTTTTTCCAGAAGCACGGTATTCCGAGTGTTGTGGGATGTATTGACGGGACCCATGTGCGTATCATTGCTCCTTCTCAAAATCAGCATTTATACTATAACAGGAAGGGGTACTACTATAGTTTAAATGTTATGCTTGTAGGTTACTTTATAATGATTATAAAATTGCATTTAACTACACTAAACGTATCTATAGATGTTTGATCACGAGCTTCGGATACAATATGTTGATGCCTCGCATCCTGGTGCTTCTCACGACTCCTTTGTGTGGAACAACAGTGCATTAAGAATGCACTTCGAACAGGAGTACTCGCGGAATATAGGCCACTTTTGGCTTCTGGGTAAATTTTTATAAATTTAGTTCATGTGAAATTAGACGGCAAGCTATTTCATCAAATTTCTTCATCTAGGAGATGCCGGGTATCCATTGGAACCATGGCTTTTGACGCCCCATAGATCTCCAGAAGAAAATTCCCCTGAAATGAAGTTCAACGAAACTCACTCGAAATGTCGCAATGTTATTGAACGAACTAACGGAGTATTAAAAAATCGTTGGAGATGTATTCTAGGAGCAAGAGAGTTACATTACACTCCAAAAAAGGCAGCGAAAATTGTAAATGTGTGTTGTGCGTTACACAACATATGTATACATTTTAAATCACCGCCAATCCTAATCGAAGAAGATCCAACAGAAGTTCCGACACAACATAATGAGAATACTGAAGTCATATCTCTGGTATCCCGACAGTTCTTAGAAGCAGCTCAAATCGTTAGAAATAGAATTGGAAGCAATCTATAAAAAAACATAGTTATAGCTTACAACAAATATATACAAATGCAATCAATTTTATTATTTTTAGCATATATGTATTTATTCATAACAAATTCATTTTCTTATTGCTAATAAATATTACTTAAAAATCATTCATTAAAAATAAAATCACATTTCATGTATTAAAACTTTAAAGAAAAACTTTTTACAGGTAACGTAACGGTTATTTAAAAAAAATATCGTTATAATTGCATTATATCACATTTAATCGATATCTACTGCTATTTAGTTTTTGAATAGCCCCTTTAATTCCCCTATTTCCCGCAGCAATATATTTTCTTCCAGTTTCGACTCGATTTCCCTGAGTCTAAGCCTCTCCATAGCTAAATTGCGGCGTTTAGTTTCTTCTAGCTCAGAAAATTTCATTTGCTCCATCGTTTGGAAATGGTTTTTTTGTAGAACATACAAGCTGTCAAGCGTCCGACATAAGTTATTTATGCCTTGCTCTTGCTCAACTACACCGCGTTTTATTGCATCGCAAATTTCGTGCTGAATAATGAGTTCTTCAGCTAACACATCAGAAGCAGAGGTTTTTTTCTTTGGCACCTCCTTTCGTACAGGTGTAGGCTTACAAAATTTCGGCGATTCTACATTGTCTTCGTGTTCGCTATTAAAATAGGTTTCGATTTGCTCATCTATCTCCTCAAGTGCTTCATGTCCTATAGCTAGTGTTTCTTCTTGTTGAGGTACTGCTTCTTCCCTTTGGCTCGTCTCAACCCCGTCAAATGACGTCAATCCAAAGGATTTTGCAACACCTATCACCGATTCTTTCATCCCGATCAAATCGAATATCGCACTCTCGGAGGCAGAGAACTTGTGTTCAATATTGGGACCACCACCTGTGCTTTTTTTTTGCCTGTTGTTATTAGCTGCTTACTCTATCGACGTATCTGCACCTTGGCGCGGTGATAGGGCTTGCGTACACCAGTGATGATTCTGAGCTGTATCGGCGGAGCGGACGGAGTCTGCTCTGGTAGGGTCTCCCATGCCGAGGAGGTCAAATTTGAGGTGTCAGACTAAGACAGGTACAAACACTTTAGGCTAAGGTGTTGAGGTACCCGTGCCGAGAGCTGTATGGCTGGTAGTGTATAAAGAACCAGTCGCGAACGGTCCCCACCGATGCCCGGGCAAGGTCGGCTGTATTAAGTGCCTTACCCCGGTACGCTGGCAATGCCGGGGGGGACAACCCCTTCCATGCTTACTCGTGGGACCAAATATGAATTTGAACATTAAAAATAAAATGAGCAAGGATGGAAAGGAGGAGAAGGAGAGCGTTCTGGGAATGCTCTCTGAGGACGAGCTTCTGGCGAGTAGTCAGGAGAGCGTCAGGGCAGCGGGTACCAGCCATAGTACCCCTGTCACCGATAAAATAACAGCCGTCAAAGGGGACGCACCAGCCATAGTGGCCCCGAAGAGAACCAAGAAATCATCTGGCACCTTGCTGAAAGCGAGGTACCAGAGGGCCCTCTTCATTCTCGACAAGATTGCCAAGAATGAGCGGGAGGGTAAGATACACGAGCGGGACGCGGATGACAGAGTCAGGTATGAAGCGGTGGTCAAGGAGTACGAGACCGCCCTTGCCGCAAAGACCGCTTCACATTCGCAGCAACAACCAAAAATGCAGCAGTCAGCGAAGCGCAATCGGTCTCAAGAAGAGAACGAGCGCAGCGCGAAGAAGGGCAGATTCCCCAAGCAGAGCGAAAACCCTTCAACTAGTGCTCTAGCATCGGCAAAGCACACCTACAGCGAGGTGGTCCGAGACCATCTCCAGGTTGCTCTTGTCGATGCAAAGAGCAATAATGGAAGGCAAGTTCTGGCGGTGTGGAGCTCCATTGAGGGACGGCTATCTGAGATGGTCGTAGAACACCTCATGGAGAAACAGACTCCAGTGCCAGCCTTCAACTGCGAGGAAGTTTGCCGGGGCTGCAGAATCATAAAATGCGCGGACGGGTTCTCAAGGGAATTCCTGGAGAAGAGCGTCGCTAAGATTAGCAACGCATGGGGTGAACTTTCGTTAAAGCTCATCCCGGCTTCGGAGATTCCCAGGAGACCCCGGGCGCGCATCTGGCTATCCAAAATGAAGGTGGAGAGCTCGAAGCTCATCCAGTGTCTTAAGCTGCAGAATCCAGGTGTCCCGATGGACGACTGGATGGTCCTAAAGGTTGAGGAGCAGCAGCATAACAGCCAACCAGTCCTTCTGCTCATAAATAACGAGTGTCTGCCGATACTCGAGCAGAAGGATAACAAGCTTAGATTTGGCATCAGGGAAGCCAAACTGAAGGTGTTTCCGGCTTCGGTTGCACCGGACGGCAACCTTGAGGAGATCGAGGACACGAGCAAGCTCATGGAGGAGCTTAAGCTGGCGGTGCCGGCTATGGACTGTGCCTCGTCTACAGCAGGGCAGGCTGTGAGTGCGCCACCTACCAACGCCCCAAAGGATGTTGAAGGTAGCGCAGATTAATTTGCAGCATGCCAAAATAGCCTCGGACAACCTAAAAGTGCTCCTTAGGGAGGAGGACGTCGACATCTGCCTTATTCAAGAGCCATGGGTCTGGCGCTCAAAGATTATGGGTCTGCAAATAAGGCACTACAACCTATTCTACACTCTTGGAGAAGGTAAACCTAGGGCTTGTATCCTCGTTAGGAATACTATCAATGCTTTCTTTTTACCTAATTTCAGCTCAGATGACGTCGCGGTGATCAGGGCCGAAGGAAAAAGCGGCCGGAGCGTGGTTATCGCCTCCGTATATATGGCCCATGATCGACCCGCACCACCTGAGGAGGTGCAGGGACTGATGAGAGGAACGACAACCGGAAGAGAAGCTGTTCTGCTGGGCTGCGACGCCAATGCAAGACATGCAATGTGGGGGAGCAGCGAGACGAACGAGCGAGGTGAGTCTCTTTTTGACTTTATAATAGCAAATGATTTCAACATATGCAATATAGGGAATTCTCCTACCTTTATTTTTCCGAGTTCGGAAACCTTTGGAGGGTGGGAAGAGGTCCTTGACATTACTTTGGCAACAAACTCTCCCGATCTTGTAGTAAGAAACTGGATAGTTTCGCAGAAGATCTCGTTTTCCGATCATCGCATGATCCTTTTCGAGATAGGCTGGGAGAGGGAGAGTAGACCACCATCAAGAAACCCAAAACGAACGTCTTGGAATCTATTTGATAAGGTAGTCAGCGATAGACTCTGTAGAAGCAAAACACCCATTAATTGTCCGGAAAATCTGGATGATCGAGTCAGGTCTCTGGAGAAAAGTTTTCAGGCGGCCTACGGCGTCGTTTGTCCAATCTCGAGGAGCAAGAAGACCTACCCTCCGTGGTGGGACAAGAGTCTGAGTGACCTGAGGTCAAATCTCAGAAGCATCTTCAATTTTTGTTACTCGAGGAGAGATTTTCAAGAGTATAGGTATTCCCTGAGGGAATACAAAAGAGCCATACGTAACGCAAAGCAGAAATCCTGGCGAGATCATTGTGAGTCGATTGAGTCCACGAAGGATTCGGCGCGGCTAGGCAAAATTCTTGCTAAGGAGCATTCTAATCACACATTCGTAAAGCGGACTGATGGTACATGGGCGGAATCATCAGCTGAAACTCTGAAGATTCTAATAGATACCCACTTTCCGGACTGTCCTGTAGAGACTGTGAGCAGGAGAGAGCCGGTACAACAGGTTGTGCCGACAGGGCTGCTGGGTGAAATCATAACTGAAGAAAAGATTGCCTGGGCAATCAATAGTTTTTCACCATATAAATCCCCAGGGTTGGATGGAATCCTCCCTATTATGCTGCAGAAGACCCAAAGATCATTGATAAGTGAACTGAAGGAGATCTTTACTGCCTGTATTCTCTACAACCATATCCCAGCTACCTGGAGGAAAACAAGGGTTGTTTTCATTCCTAAATCGGGTAGAAGGGGACACGAGGTGGCCAAAGATTTTAGGCCAATAAGTCTTACATCCTTTGTTCTAAAAGTTCTTGAGAGAATTTTGGACCAGCATATAAGGAAACTACTAGACCAATATCCACTCTCTACGGCGCAACATGGATATTCAAAGGGAAAATCTACGGAGACAGCACTACATGAAGTGGTGCGTACTGTGGAAAAATCCCTTATGCAGAAGGAATTCACTCTGGCTGCGTTTGTTGATGTCGAGGGCGCTTTCAACAACGTCAGGGCTGATGCGATAGGATCCGCCCTTGTTAGGGCTAGGGTCGAGGAACCAATCAGGAATTGGATCTCGAGCCTGCTCCTAAATCGTGAGATATCAGCTGAGCTGGGGGGAGCAAAGGTGAATAAACAAGTAGGCAGGGGCACGCCACAGGGTGGAGTGCTCTCACCTCTTTTGTGGCTCATCACCATTAATGATATCCTAGTCGAACTTAACACAGGCGGGGTTAAGATTGTGGCGTATGCCGACGATGTGGCAATCCTGATTACGGGTCCCTTCCCTTCCGTGATGAGCGAAATCATGGAAAGAACGTTGGCAAGATTAAGTAGGTGGGCACAAGGCTGTGGCCTTAGGCTAAATCCAGATAAGACAGAGCTGTTGCTCTTCACGAGGAAGTATAAACCACCTACCTTCAGACCACCAAGCTTGAACGACCAACAACTAGGTTTATCCTCCGGTACTTGGGGCTGACCATCGACTGTAAGTTAAGTTGGAAAATGTGCATTGAAGAGCGAGTACGGAAGGCCTATGTTGCTTTCTATGCTTGCAAATCAATGTTTGGCAAGAAGTGGGGTCTCAAGCCGAAAATGGTGCTATGGATGTACCAAGCGGTGGTGCGACCGGTGCTGAGCTATGGCTCTGTAGTCTGGTGGGAAGCTCTCCGGAAGAGCTATAACCTCACGGGTCTGCAGAAGGTTCAACGCACTGCGTGTGTTGGTGCCACGGGAGCCTGTCGCACCTGTCCCACGGCGGCTTTGGATCCCATTTTAAACCTGCTTCCAATTGACTTATATGTAATGTGTACATCTTCTCAGACAGCACTTAGGCTCAGAGAGTCTGGGTGCTGGAAGGCTACACAGCAAGGACACAGTAGTATCCTTGATCAACTACCCTCAGACATAGTTAACACCCGGACGGACTACATCCCTCGCAAACTGGAGTTTGAGCACAGGATTAAGACTGTGTTTCCAAGCAGGAATGCGTGGAGGAGGGGTGAGGTCCTTGCCGATAGCGGCATTCAAATATTCACTGACGGTTCCAAAATGGATTCTGGAGTTGGAGCCGGCTTTTACTCCGAAACCTTGGAATTATCCACGTCTATCAAACTCCCTCCGTACTGCAGTATTTTCCAGGCGGAAGTCAGTGCGATTTGGCAGGCCTGCAAATCGCTTGAAAACAGAAGCGCAATGGGGAAGATAAATATTTTTTCCGACAGCCAGGCGGCAATAAAGGCGCTAGCGGCACCAAATATTGGCTCAAAGGTAGTCGGTGCTTGTAAGCAACAGATTGCCTCTCTAACAAATCTAGAAATTACCGTCACCTGGGTTCCCGGGCATAAGGGAATCGAAGGGAACGAAAAGGCCGATGAGCTAGCACGGTGCGGCTCGGCAGAGGATGAGGTAACAACTAGTATCGAGATAGGTATACCCCTAGCCGTAGTGAAGGGAAATATACGAAATTTCTATCTCAACAAGGCTCAACAAAGATGGAAAGATACCCTTACATGTAGGATAGCAAGAACTACCTGGCCGGACTACAATAGGAAGAGGACCAGAGGTCTTCTTTGTAGGCCCAGGGCTGTCACCCACAAACTTATCGCAGTATACACGGGCCACTGGACTTTGGGCACGCATGCGGAAAAAATGGGCATTCCGCATAACCAATACTGCAGAAGCTGCAAAGATGGGGCTGAAAAGGAAACGGTCGAGCATCTCCTGTGCAAATGCCCGGCCCTGGCCCGCATTCGGCTAACATACTTAGGAAGTCCCTTCCTTGACAACCTAGGGCAGGTATCTAGGATCGAGACCTCCAACATAGTAGATTTCATTAACAACTCTGGTTGGTTGTAATGCACATCCTTCCATTACCAAGTAGGTTTTTCGAGTTTATGGCATCAAAACGGCAGTATTTTTTGCTACTTGGGCGGCATGGGTCGCAGCCATTTTACCTACCTACCTACCTATTAGCTGCTTTATGCCGAACGTATTTCTTCTGATCTGCCCAAACCTTAGGTATTGCAAATTTACATAGGTATTTGAACAAATTATAATTAGTATAACTACCTTTTTCCTTTCTGCGACACTTTCAGTTGGTGGTCCAACCGAATTCAATTCATGTTCAGCCCTGCGCCAAAACCTAGATACTTCCTCTTTACTGCCCTTGTAAAATCCTCGCGCAATACCAAGATTACCTTGCATAAGGTTTATATGGATCTCCACTTGATGCTTATTTGTAGTTTTTGACCTAAAAAACATTTCAATATTGTTTTCTATTAAAAAATTTCAAAAATACTTACATTTTTGTGTTCTTCTCCCACACACTTAGCTGGCGGAAAATTTGATTTGAAATTCTCCCTTTTATTTTCATTCGTGATAGATACTTTTTCCCCGAAATACATTTTCCCTTTTTCGAAGTTCGTTTGGAATAGGAGGAAAAGGAAAAGAGAAAAAATTCCCCGGGAATTTTTATTTATGATAGGAGAGAAGGGAAAAGTGAGAAAACTCCCGGGGAGTTTCTATTCAGAATCGGGCTGTATATGTATATTGTAAACATATCTTACCCTAAAACCTTGTTCTTTTAAATACCTTCTATATCTGTCAGGTTTACTTTATGTTCAATACCATTCACCATATCAAACAAACTTTTCCTTTCGAAGTCTTTTGCAACTTTGCGATAGCAATCCTCACCATAGGTTTGGATTTTAACCTCCTGACTGTTTCCTTTTCATATGTAGGTATTACATGGAAGTTATTTTTCCCTATTAACTCTACAACAAGATTGTAAGAGTTTTGTCCTCTAAGATATATTTATTTATTTATTTATTTATTTAGTAATTTATTTATTAAGTTATTAATCTACAGTACAAAGTACCTTACAGACTAAGAAAAGTAATATAGACAGGCCAAATTTGGTTAATATAAAACTAGCAATTAATATCAATAGCATGCTAAGCAATTAAACTTAGAATTTTTACAAATTTTTGTCTAGATAAAGCGAAATTCAGCAGGCTCGAATTAGATAATGCATTAAATTCCCGAAGTGCACGAGCTATTGGTGCGTTACTTGCAAAGTTAGTCTTAAAGTTCTCTCCATAAAAAGGGAAAAAATTGCGAAGACTTCTCTGTGGAACATTAAAGCTAATCCTCTCAAGTCAAACAGGGCAGTCAGTGAAGCCATTAATAATATTGAAAGTGAACGAAAGTGAAAGGACCGTCCTTCTCTTTTCTAGAGACTCCAGGTTAATTAGCATAAGCCGCGAAGCGTAGGAAGGAACAGGAGCCTCAAACCGTAGGGAACGTAAAGCTTGCCTAAGGAAGATTTTTTGAACACGCTCAATTTTGCTTATCGAAAATTGGTCATGAGGTCTCCAAATTATGACTGCATACTCTAAGTGTGACCGGACCAGAGCAGTATATAATAGTTTGAAGGTATATGGATCGGAAAATTCGGATGTATTGCGACGAATGAAACCCAGAACTGAGTATGCTTTTGTAAGAATAAAATTAATATGATTATGGAAAGAAAATTTTAAGTCAAATATAACTCCGAGATCCTTAAACTCCGTAACATTTTGCAATACATAATTAGCAATGGTGTATGATGTGCTAGAAACGTTATGTCGCCTCGAGAATGATAAATGAAAACATTTTTTAATATTCATGGAGAGACGCGACTTAACGCACCAACGATGAAGATTGTTCAAATCTCCTTGCAGCCTCTGAGCATCCGATGAATCTTACACAGTTGAAAATATTTTCAAATCATCAGCATAGAGCAAAAACTTTGAAGAAGAAAAGCAACTGCTGATGTCATTGATAAAAAGAACAAAAAGTAGTGGACCCAAGATGCTTCCTTGGGGAACACCTGAAGCAGCAACAAAGTGGTTCGACATAACACCATCGATTGACACCACACAACATCTGTCCGATAGATATGATTTAAGCCATTGCAGAAAGGTGGAGCGAAAGCCCAAGCAAGCTAACTTATTTATAAGAACGCTATGCGATACACTATCAAACGCCTTAGAGAAGTCCGTATAAATTAATTAAATGAAACTGTTCAAATTGTATTTTTATTGAAACTTTATTTTATGGCAAGCGCTGGCTGTGCCGGTGAGCTCACTCTGGAAACTGAAACTAATTCTAATTTTAAGCTACGAAGTTACCTGCACCTTTGCCTTCTAGCTGGCTTTCTTGTTATTGTTGGGCAACAACTGCACTGCACCAGCTATTGCGCCCGGATGCGCTGTAGACGCTTACGTTAGCAACTTTTCGGTTAGCACAGCGAGTTACCGGTGGCCAGCGTGAGAATCTGAATCTGCTGACTCAGGCCACGCGCGGACTTTTGCCCGGTATCGGAGCTGATCGCGTTAACTCCTCCCCTTCTAAGTGAAGGCTGTCCTCAGGCTTCTTAAAACTGTCAATGACGGCCTTTAAGTCATGATGCTGACGCCTTTTATTTCGCCTCCAATATAGTTTAAGGAGAACGTAGCAGCTTATTACGATGGTTATGGTAGCAAGACTTGAAAGTGTCGGTCCTGTGATAACTTTGGCTTCAATTTCTCCAATATAGCGCAAGTTTTTAATACCCATTCTGCGGAGATACGGCAAGCTCAATATATCATGGTGACTGGTTATATTGAGAAGTGTCGTCGTTGCCGAACTCGGCAATTTCCTCAGTATGCCCCTATGGTTTTTATAGGAAGTCCCATTGATTTGGACCTCATCTTCAAAGATAAGTAAATAAGTCCCGGTTACAGTTTTTTCGGAGTCTTCGCTAGTCTTGATCACCGCGGTGTCGTCATTGATAATAATGATACCGTCATCCACCACCACAATAGGATCAAGGTGGCTGGGACGTGTGCTGCAGTGAGCGACGCTACCGGAATGGAGCTGCTGCGCGCAGGTTGGATGGCGAAGTCTTTTGCAAAATGTCGATGTAAGTGTCACGCTACAATTTCCGATCGCCAGGATTTGATTGTTACAGTCTGCGATATTGTTGCTGGTTGCAAGGTGCAGGATTGTTTCATTGTGTTGGACAGGGAAAATAATAATTTTCTTACAAACGAACATTGGTTTAGGATACTTAATAATAAAATGTAAAAAATTATTGTCTAATAAGACCTTGATAAATGATACTTCCATTAAGTCTGTTATAGTTATATTAGTAGAGCGCATATCGATAATATTCTTTTCATCATCAGTGTTTAGTATCAGTGGATTTATTACACCTATCTTTGCAAGGGTAATGGTCGAAATTAGGGTTTCAATTTCTGATATTATAATTCTGTTTCTTGCAAGCAATGTTTCGTATAAATTACTGCTATCTATCTGCCTAGCATTTGAGGCTTTAATAATGAAGTTGACTCTTTCTGTTAATTTATTTATCCTTTCTTGCACCTCCGTATTTATGACGATCTGCTGGTTTTCTGAGTTTATGAGCTCCTGTTGTTGGAATTTTAAATTTTCAAAGTCGTCAAAGTCTGGTGTCCCTGCGATAACTTTCAACGCAGTTCCTAAAATGTTTAAGCTCCTAGCCTGTCTGTGATGGGTGTCTAATGTTGCCAAAAGTACCTTTATGCGCGCAGTGTCAGAGTCCAGTAACATTCTCATATGAGATGAGGGGAAGTGTGTCATAAGTCCTTTCGTTTCCTTGGTTATTTCCATGTACAAAGTAAGGTTAGTGGTATGTTGCAGATACTCAAAGTCTTTCCAAACAGTTACATCTCCGTCTTGAAGTGGTATATAGTCACAGTTGGAGTAGTCCGTTAACTTAGGCGTCGCCGTCCGAAAGAGAAGCATCTCTATCAAAATCCTAAAAATTGGTAAGAGTAAATAAATCACTCTGTATGATAACAAAGATAATTTTTTAAATATATGTAAGAGAAATATTTGGCATAGGGTAAGACGGTTTTATTTCAAATTGTCCTTGTGGACCACCCTCCCTTTTATGAGAACCGTGGTTCCTAGGTCTGCCTGGACCTTTCCTTCGACATATAAGGGGGATAATTTGTTGCCTATCCTTCTGTTTGTTTTTACTAAAACACGTTCCCCAACTTCAAACACTCTGTTCTGCCTAGATCGGTTATTTCTCTCTAGTTGCTCTTGCTGGGCTTTCGTTATTTTAGTAATTATCTGCTTCCTCATCTCCAATGGAGTAGCATGGATTACGTCAATCGGTTTCTGGTTGGTGACGGAATGAATTGACCGATTGTATTCGACTGTAGCTAGTAATATGAGGTCAGTTGTTTCGCTAGACTTTCCTTCTAGTTTTAGGCATCTTGCGATCTCCAGGAGCGTGCTATGTAGGCGCTCTACCTGCCCATTCGATGTACTATGAAGCGGAGGTGCATTTACCACATCTACGCCAAATCGATTTTTTAATAACGACGTTATCGTTTCAGAATTGAACGACGCCTCGTTATCGCAATAAATAATCTTGGTCTTTGGGAAAAGGTTTATCAATTGTATTATCGGAGCTTTTATGTCAACAATAGTACGAGAAGGTACATGCTGAACCACCGCGAACTTTGAAAATTTGTCCACGCAAGTAAGGAAGTATTTCTTATCTGTGGAAAAAATGTCAATATGCAGAATTTCTCCTGCATAGGATGGCGTTGGAGTCATGCCGAGTTCTTGCTTACAAGGGTGTCTATCGTATTTGCCCTTGTTACAAACTTTACAGTTTGCGACAACTTCGTTCGCGAGTTTGGTCATTTTTGGAAAATAATAATCACAGAGGATTTGTTTCACATTTTCTTGGGCCGCTCTGTGGGCACGATTGTGCTCGGTAGTGACTATCTCCCTCTGTTCTTCTTTGTTGGTGATATCCAATACCATATTTTTGCAATGCCAAAACTTCGTTGACGGAAAACACCTGACCAATTCATGTTGAATCTTGGCAAGTATTGGAAGGTCGCAATATATCGCATTTACCACTTTCGGGTTAACAACTAGTTTAATATCATCAACAAGTGCATTCGTATCCATGAATTCGATTATATGGCGAGTTTTTTCGCTGAAATATATGAAATTTCTCTTTAGAGGCAGGGTTGTTTCCTCTAACACGATTTGGTTTCTGAAACAATTGAGCGGTTTATCGGTTGTTTCGATTGTATATGTCAGCGATACTTCGCTATGGATTGTGGCAAGATCAGATTGTGCCTCCTCTTCTAGAGCATGGATGTTTTGTCGTGATAGTGCATCAGCAACATAATTTTCCTTACCCGGTTTATAAAAGATTTGAGCGTTGTGCTCATCAATAAAGGCCTTCCAGCGCTTAATTTTAGCGTTTGGGTTTCGGTCAGAAACTGCAAACGTAAGTGGCTGGTGGTCTGTGAAAATGTTGAGGTTTCTTACGCCATAAAGGTAATTTCTAAGGCTTTTAAGAGCCCAGACGATTGCCAGTAATTCGCGTTCGTTGGTAGCGAAATTCTGTTCGCGGTCTTTCAGGGTCCTGGAAATCATTGTGATTGGTTTTCCACCCTGAGATAATACGGCTCCTATACCCAACGATGAAGCGTCGGTCGTAAGATCAAACGGCTTCTTGAAGTCTGGGTAGGGTAACGTAACGTCCTCTGATGCCAGGACCTCCTTTAATTTATTAAAGGCATTTGCTTGATTTTCATCAAAAACTATTTTAATTTTCTTTGATTGAGTGGCTCCAACTTTACCGTTTTCTCCTTTTAATATGTCTGTTAAAGGCTTTGCGATTGATGCAAAATCTTTAATGAAACATCTATAATAACTCGCTAGACCCAAAAAGGACCTAACATTGAACAGAGTAGAAGGCTGTTCGTAATTACTAATCGCTTCAACTTTACTAGGACTTGTTTTGATACCGTCCCTACCTACAACGAAACCTAAGTATTCGACATTTTCTTTGAAAAAGTGCGATTTTTCGCGTGAGATTCTCATATTGGCTTCATATAGCTTTCTTAAAACCCATTCAATATGCTCGACGTGCTTGTCTTCCGTTTCTGAGAAGATGATTACATCATCGACGTAGACGTAGCAGGATTTTCCTATTTGTTCCCTTAAGACATCATCGATGGCTCTCTGAAAAATGCTGGGTGCATTTTTCAGACCAAAAGGAAGTCTACAGAACTCATACTTCCCATTAGCTACTGAAAAGGCTGTCTTTTCCCTATCTCGTTCAGCGAGTGTTATTTGGTGAAAGCCCGATTTTAGGTCGAGCGTTGTAAAATGCTTAGCTTTTCCTAAATTTGACAATATAACCGTTACGTTCGGGATGGGATATTTGTCATCGATAGTTATGTGGTTTAATTTTCTAAAATCGATAACAAGACGTTTTTTAATATTACCTTGATCGTCTCGCCCTTTTTTATCTACAACCCAAATCGGGTTATTATACGGCGACCTAGATGGCCGTATAATATTATTTTTTAATAAATCCCGGATTTCGGCGCTTACAAAATCTGCCACACCCATAGGGTAAGGATACAGCTTGGAATAGACGGGGTCGTCGCTTTCGGTGCGAATAGTGGCGACAATATTCGTATTATATGGGAGTCCCTCATTAGGATCCGAGAAAACACCCATTAAGTTTTTAATAGTTTTTTGAAATTTACTCCTCACTACCTGTGGTACCTCTATATCTTCCACCTGCGTGAAATTAACATTCCCACACTTTAAAAATTTCAACTCCTCAGTACCAGAGTCAGTTGTGACATTTCTGTCTTTGAAATTTAGCGTGGCATTTGTCTGTGTTAACAGATCCAGCCCTACTATTGCATCGAAGGTTGAGAGAGTGGGTAGTAAAAAGAAGGCACTGTTTGTGCCAAACAAGTTAATTATACATTTTTGCTTAATGACATTGAAGCCATGAATTGACTTCACTAAGAAGCGATTATCTACTGGAATTATGTTCCTAAGTTCCTTCAGAGGCTTAATATAATTTTTTGATGCCCCTGTATCGATGAGTAATTTTATTTTTCTCCCTGCAATTGTCCTTTCAATGAAAGGTAGCAGGGAGTCTTGTCTAAAAAATTAATTTGATCTAAATCGGACCACTCGTCACCCATTGCCGCAAGTTCCGAGTCTGCTATGGCTTGATATTCGTCACTCTCCTGGTTAGAATGACATTTGTCGCCGGATAGGTGGTTAATTCTCTGTTGCTTTGGCCCCGTGAAGCGACCAGAACTATTATTTGGTCTTTTTGTTGTATGGCCGTATACCTGGCCTTGATTAGTGCGGTCCTGTACAGATCTTCGGAATGGAAGGTTACTGTTGGATTGGTGCTGTGTAGTCTGCCTATATCGTTGCGAAAGATCTACATCCATTGGTTCGGCTGGCTCTAAATTTTGAGCAGGTCTGTTACCGAAATTCTGACGCCTACTAAAATGCGGATTTTTTTCCTGATATACGTCTTTCGTCTGGTATCTTCCGCCTGTAAATTTTTCTCTAGGTTGTTGCCTCGTTTCGAGCCTTTGGGTTTTATCCTCTAGGCTCCTGGCATAGGTACTTGCGAACATGTACCGCTCGTGGTTGGATTCCACTTCTTGTGCTAGCGCTAGAGCCGAAGGTAGGTCCTTAGGCTGCGCCGAAAATAAAACGTCACTAAGTGTTTTTTTTGTCCCTGAAATGAACACACGCAATGCGTCCATTCTGTACTTCTCATTTAGTGAGGCGGCTATGAATTTGTCATAGGTCATGATTGTCTTGTTTGTTAAAAGCGTCAATTTCTTTTCCACCTCATCATAATATTGCAGGAGTGTCAGACTGCCCTGTCGGAGAGTGGACATCTCCTGCTCAATCAGGTAGATCGGTCGTTTATCTGAATAACTAAAGTCAAGGCGGCTAATTATGGCTTTAAAATTCAAAACGGTGTTGAATGATGCCAACACCATGTCGGCTTGGCCTTTAATTTTATTTCTAATAATTGCAACTGCTTGAAAGTGCTTAGAGCTACCTTCGTAATTCTCAAAAATTCTATATGCGGTGTGTGCCGCTTGTCTCCACGAGACATACGCTTCCTGTCTACCATCAAAGTCCGGTAAAGACTTAACGATATCTAGAGGTTCGTCGCACCGTACGTCTGGATTTAGTTCTATTTCACTATACGTTTCTACCGCAGGAGTGACTGCCATAGTGTTCAATTGCCGGGTTATGTCCCTTAGTCTATGTTCAAAACTTTCCTGTTGTACTGCGAGTGTGCTACTTATAGCACTCTCCACAACTGCTCTTAGTTGTTCAGGTTCTAGCGCCATTTTTTTATTTTGATCTGTTGCCCTAGTGTCTGTCCACCAATTTCCCTGATTATCTTCAATACTACGCTCTCTTCTATCGACTTCTATTTTATTAATGCTTTCGAACAGTCTACTCAACTCACGATCACACATAAGTATTTTTTAGCAGAATAACAAAGTATTTTCTATTCTTACACAACCACTAATTCACATTTCCCTTGCAGAGATTTACATTAAGCTGGTTCTATTTTCAAATAAAGTTTATTCAAAAACTATTTTATTGAATTAAAAGATCGATATAAACTACGAATGCTCAATAATATTTTGTAGCATAATTTCACAATATTCTTTAATTATTTCACAACTTTTTATTGTACTTCCTGTACAGGGATTCACGTTTATACAGTTACAACGCTAATGCAGACCTTTATCAAAAAAAAAATTTTAATAAAATTACAAAGATCAATGTAAATTAAGGTCACATATAAGTATTTGTAGCAGAATTACATAATAATCTTTTATTTCTCGTGCAATGATTCACAATTTTATTGTTTCACCGGTAAAGCGAAATTTACATAATTTTTATTAAATTACAAAGACCAGTATCAATTACGATCACTCATAAGTATTCTGCCACGAGATTACACAGTATGCATAAAAATTCACGTTAACAAATTTACTTACAAAGGTAGATACACCTACAAGTACATGTACAAGTTTACACTGTTTTGCGCTCTACTTACAATAGTTTTAAGTGGTTGGTTATTAAGGATATATGTGTCATCTCGAGTTGATTGATAGGTCCTTATTCGGCTTTCCTCGCTCCTTTGATAACTCCAATTTACTATGTTGATTGTTGTAGTCGAATGGTTAATTAACTTTATTTACTTTTACTTGATTTGTTCACTTTGCCTGTTGGGCGCCAATTAATTAAATGAAACTGTTCAAATTGTATTTTTATTGAAACTTTATTTTATGGCAAGCGCTGGCTGTGCCGGTGAGCTCACTCTGGAAACTGAAACTAATTCTAATTTTAAGCTACGAAGTTACCTGCACCTTTGCCTTCTAGCTGGCTTTCTTGTTATTGTTGGGCAACAACTGCACTGCACCAGCTATTGCGCCCGGATGCGCTGTAGACGCTTACGTTAGCAACTTTTCGGTTAGCACAGCGAGTTACCGGTGGCCAGCGTGAGAATCTGAATCTGCTGACTCAGGCCACGCGCGGACTTTTGCCCGGTATCGGAGCTGATCGCGTTAACTTATATATGTATACAATCGACTTGTAGTCCTTTCGAAAACGATGACAAACAGTATTCACTAAAAACAGCAAGATTAGTGGCTGTGGAGCGACCAGTGACAAAACCATGTTGTTCTGGTAAGATTAAAGATTTCACCGCAAAATAAATCGTGTCCTTGACAATGCATTCGAAAAGCTTTGAGATGCTAGACAACTTGGCAATTGGCCTATAGTTCCGAACATCATTTTTCTTTCCACTTTTAAAAAATGGTGTAATGGCTGTAAATTTCCATTCATTCAGAAAAATACCTGAAGACAGAGATTTATTAAAAATAATCTGAAGAGGAATTGCTAATGCCGGACAATTTTTGAGCAAACTAGCCGATAGCCCGTCAGAGTCTGTTTGAGTCGAAGGCTTCAGAGAAACCAACCCCTTAGTAATTTCTTCAGATGAAAAACGTATCGTGCCAATGTTTAAAATTGAAGAAATCTCCGAAGAAAAGTCCGGGGACTCATCTTCGTCAGAAACGTAATTTGACATAAAGAAATCGGCAAATAAATTAGCTGCTTCGGCAGGTGTACTAGCAAATTCCTTACCCAGACACACCGCGGTAGGTACACTAGAGCACGACTTCTTTGACTTTACGAACTTCCAAAACGACTTCGGATTAGCTTTGATGTTCCGCTCAGCGCGACTTATATAATTTCTGTAAAGCAGGTTATCCAATGACTTAAATTCCTTCTGAAAATGTTGGAATTTTACAAAGAGTGCGTGGTTATTAGTTGCTTTGAATTTCTTGAGGTACTTGTTTTTGAGATTCTTTAGTTTTTTTAATTGCTTATTATGCCAAGGAGAATGATAACATCGCTTCTTTTTTAAAGGAATATAGTTAGTGCAAAATTCATGCATCAGTGTCTTAAACGTAGAAAAACAGCTGTGAGTATCCAAGTCAGACAATAATTCATCCCAATTAAATTCTAAGAGAGAAGAATTTAAACTTGGAAAATCACAGGTTGCGTAATTAAAAGCAGTTACGACACTATTTGAAAGAGGCAAAAACTCAAAAAACTTTAACTTAATATCTAAGGGCACATGATGTATACCAGCATCTGATAATGGAGAAATACATTTTGAAACGCTATAGTTAATGTTATCAGTTACGAAGATAAGATCTAATAGTCTGTTTAACTGATTAAAAATTCCATTAACTTGCTTAAGGTTTAAGCTTAGAAAACTGTCAATAAAGAGAGATTCAAGCGGAGTAACAATATTATTAGCTGTGAGGGCTGCATTATCAGAGTCTGAAATACTACACCATCTAATGTTACCTAAATTAAAATCCCCTAATACACAAAGATGACTATCGCTTATTTCATCTAACACTAGAGCAGTAATATTATCTACATGCGCCTTATAAAGTTCCAGGTTACTATTAGGCGGTATATATGAGGCAATTAAATATAAGCAGCCATATGACTTGGAGCCAATGATGCAAACACAAAGTTGATCCAGCAGTGAGTCGCAATTTTTGAGGGTGAATAAAAACGCACGGTACTTTCTTCTGACAGCAATTAGAACGCCGCGACCTCTCAAGCAGCCAGTCTTAACAGCATCGCGATCTTTACGGAATACATCGTACTGATTTAAATCAAAGAATTCACTGTCATAAAATTCCGAGGTCAGCCACGTCTCAACAATGACAATGATATCATAAGCCTCTTCGGCGCTAAACTGGTTGACAATATTTGATTTAGTTCTTATGCCTGAAGTGTTGTGATAATAGACCTTCAGCCCATCATTAGTTACGGTAACTTCACTAAAGTCATTCCGTGTCACGCTTGTTGTACTATAACTGGCTGTTTTTGAAAAAAACGAAATGGCCTTATTCTGACGTTAGCTGGCCAAAGCGACGCATTTAATATTTTATCGAAGCAGGTTGATGGAGCACCTAGCTTGAAATTCAGATGTTTATATTTGTCTACTGGGTTGTCTTTCTTGATCAGTGGAAAGCAAGAGAGAGAGTTTTTCTCAATACTAGCATGATTAGCTACGAAGTTTATTATGCCATCTGCAGTAACAGACGGCTCAAACGAGGATAGATGCACCCACTTCTTGCGGACAGAGACGCTCAGTTCGGTGCTATCGCTTACACCAACAAGAACCTTTGCCTTTGCCTTCTTCCGTCCTTTATTCCTCACCTCCGTCCATACAGCGTTGTCCATCAAACCTCCGTTTGGTGGATGTTTTACTTTGTTTGCACATCATTCTTCTCAAAAGTTTGTGAGGTGGGTGTTGTAAAGCTGAGGTAACACTCAGTATAGCCAAGGGCAAATGAAAGCCCCACTTCCTCCATTAAATACAAACGCTATAATTCGATGTATTCAAGGCGAACACACACACGCGGCTTGGTGCACTCGCAGACCAGCAGCTTTTTGTACCGAAGGAGAAGATCTTCTGGCTAGAGAGAGAGAGAGAAGGAGAGAGAGAGAGAGAGAGAGCGGATAGAGAACCGGAAGCTATCGTCGATATTAGCTGCAGCGATCGATTCTACAGGATGATGACAACGGTGAGCAGCGTCAGATGGTATGTTCACTAGCAGCAAAGCTGGCGTAGATTCGGAGAAGCTGGTGGGCAACGGTATGAGCACTCGTCAACACGGCAGGTGACTCTCAGCAGCACCGGAGAATAACAGGCAATGCTATGTGCAGACTCGTTAGAAACACCACTGGATAGCACCGTTCCAGTAGTTGCACACTACATTAATAGGAGCTGGAACGAGGAGCAGTGTCCCCAGTGATGGTCTTGTAGGCAGAGTCAAGCAAAGAGATATGCCTAAAAGGTATCGACACCCTTCGACTTACCTGTGCAGACTGAACTCACTGCGACCACCTGCGACGTATTTATGTGAATTGGTCGTGCGTTGGGGAAAATGGGCTGGAGCGAAGTGTGTATATTCGCTGCAGTGTTTGTTTGTCGGTACGGGGTATCGTTGATTGTTGCGCCTAAGATAGTCCACTGGATCTACTCGGAAATTGTTCGTGGAACCCTAGTCTGGTGGACAACATTCAGTAAACCAACAACGCTTAAACAGTTCCACAGGGTACAAAGAAGCGCGGAATTATGCATAAGTGAAGCTTTTTGCTCTTCACCTACTGAGGATCTGAATTCAATTCTGCATCTCCCTTCACATTGTCAAAATGCCTCAAGAAAAAGCTGTAACCGCGGCTTTAACACTCAGACTCCTGGACTCATGGCACATTCCCTCACTCGGAAATCTTAAAACACTTCTACCTTTACCTGCTAGCATCGAATACTTTTGCTAGGCACTATAAAATTATAAAATCAGCACGCCAGGACTGATACACCAGCTCTCCCGCATATGTAGCGCCATAAACATGTATACTGACGGCTCTGAACTCGACGGTAAGGTCGCCGGAGGAATATTCTCCCCATCGTTCTGTCTTCGAACACTGTAGTGTATATCAGGCGGAGGTTCAGGCTATCCAGTGGGCCACTCGGCACCTAGTCAAAAGACCCAAGGAGAAAACAGAGGTATTCACCTTCTCTAACAAACAAGCGGCCTTCAAAAGCCTTAACTCCATTGTAGACAACCCTAAGTCCCTAACTGAATGCCGCATATCTTTAAAAGACATATCCCGGCGTTATAGAGAACAACTGATATGGGTGCCTGGAGACCGTTACATTGAGAGTAACTGCCAGGCCGATGAGCTGGAAAAGAATAGTGCTAGGAACAGCACTATGCAAGCGGCAAACGAACACTGGAAAAACCTTCCCTTGTGTGAAACTGCTAAGCTAATGTGGGTTTCATATGCCAAAAAGCGCATATGACAAAAGGTTAAACGTGAAGAAGAAGAGGAGAGTTTAGAGCACTTTATCTGTCACTGCCCAGCACTTAGCAGAAGATGAATGCATACGCTCGGAACACCATTCCTGCAAACCTTTGCGAAGATAGGGGGGAAAAATAAGAGCAATCTCAAAGATCATTAGAGCAAAACTAGAAAAAGCTAAATTTATAAGAACGAAGGTAGATTTCCTGGGGTATGTAATAACATCCAACCGTATAAAAGTTCGAATTATTACACAATGCCTGTCTGCTCAGGCATCCTTGCCTTTCCCGCCTTCATCATACTATGCTAAAGGACGAGTATTATCTTAGGGCGAAAAGACTGGCCAATCGCGTACGCATCGTGCTCCCTTATCAAAACGGAGGACAATTACTCCACAAGGTCCCCATACAAATGGCAAAACTGATTAAGATTTTCACTGACTATCGACCTCTTACATTTGCACGGAAGTAGAAATTACAATGCAAAGCTTAAGTAATGGAAACCCAGGATTTAGGAATACATCCACAAATTGATTTACACTCCTGGTAAATCAAATGTCGTGACACATGCTCTGTCAATAGTAACAGCCTACAGTGGGGAAAAAGATGCATCGGATCTCATTCCTTACGGCGAAAGTCCCTTGAACGTCTTTCGTAATCAAATAATATTCCATGAGCGTAACACCTTAAAGTTATTTTACTCGACATTATATCACCCTGGATAGTATTGAAAAACCAGCATTAATAGAAACACTAAAAGAACGACTTAATCCAGCAGTCATAAATGAAATCAATCTTCCGAAAAATTGCATTCTACTCCTACTAGAGGTATAGCAGTGGAGAGTCGAATATATAGCCATCGAGGACAGAATTTGCAGAATAATTGAGGATGAACATAAAAGGCGTATAGGAATCCCAGAGAGAATAAATAACATATTCCGAAAAATACTACTTTCCAAAAGTGGTAAGTCGAATAAGGAAACTCGCATCTATCAGCGAAACTTGCTTAACAAACAAATACGAAAGACAACTCGTGGTACATTCCCACGACAGTCGGTTCTACGTACCGGAATGACCCGGGTTTCACCCGGCCAAGGACTGTTGTTTCGGCGATCTAACCCTGTTTAGATCGGCCTACCCCATAAGTTGTCTGTCTCCCCTGGAGTAACTCCTTGCAGCAGGGTTGCTTCAACTCCTTCTGCTCAGGGCAGGCATCGAGCCCTGGTCCAGAAACCTATTTTTGCTGCGTTTGCCAGAAAAAGCTCCATCCGAACTCCACTTCGGTAAGGTGTTATTCGTGCGACGGATGGAGCCATCTTAAGGTCTGCTCAGACCTTAAGACCCATAAGGAGTGGTCCACAAACTATGTGGCCCCATGTTGTTCGCGCCCTACGGCTCCCCTAGTTGCACCTAGTGCACCGGTGCCTAGCACCGGCAGAACCTCTACGGTTCGCAGGAGCACACAACAACATGGACCCTGTTGAGTTGCAACGGCTTCAATGTGCATCGTAAGGATCGCGAGCGAGGTAATGGTGGTGGCTTAGCATTAATCACTCATCACACAGTGCAGTATCGTCTTATTGAAGAAGACATCGACCGCAGGGACACTACCTTAGAATGTCAAGGAATAGCTGTCCGGTCAGGCGATGTCGAGCTCGAAATATTTAATATTTATATACCCCCTGTCACCTGCTGCCCGGCTGGATATCACCCTGACATAGGTGCGCTCCTCAGAGGTGAAACCCGATTGGTAGTTGGTGACTTCAACGCGCACCACGATCTCTGCCATTCAAGCCTACCAGCTGATCGTAAGGGAAATGATTTGGCAGAGCAGATAGACGATTCGACATTCTGCACGATGAATGATGATGCCCCCACCAGGATTATGGGTAGTTGCAGCAGCTCGCCTGACATAACAATAGCTAGCGCAGGTCTGATAAATAGCATAACGTGGTGACCTATGCTATCGCTTGCATCAGACCACCTACCTATAATCATCTCGATTGACAGACCTGCTAACTTTGTCTCCGCGGACCACCGGACCTATATCAACTTTAAAAAAGCTGACTGGGTCAGGTTCGCGGAGTTCACCGAAAATGCCTTCAGGTCTCTTCCCACACCCACTGACGTTCGAAAAGGCGAACAAAAGTTCCGCAAGGTGGTTGCGTCAGCTGCGGCCCGCTTCATTCCGGCAGGGAGGATCCCCGAGATCCGTCCCAACTTCCCGGCCGAAGCGGCCGCTCTAGCGAACGAACGCGACCACCTTCGCCGCGCCGATCCCCGAAATCCGAACATCCAGGATTTAAATGTGGAGTTTCGGAGGCTGGTGGACCAAAACAAGCGGAACAAGTGGGAAGAGCATTTGAAGTCCTGTAACCTGGTCACGGGTGTTGGTAAGCTCTGGTCTACCGTGAACTCCTTATCCAACCCGACGAAGCACGACGACCGAGTGGAAATTTCCTTCGGGGATCGTGCCTCGTCGACCCGAAGAGATGCGCGAGCTATTTTAGCCGACAGTTTATACTGCATCCTTCGGGGGATAGGACCAAGCGGAAGGTGACCAGGAGGCTGCGCAAACTACCGAACAACAGCGCGCCTCTTACCTTCACTTGTGGCGAGGTAAAGGAGGTCATCGGGAAGGCGAAAGCCTCCAAGGCCATTGGCCCTGACGGGCTAAGCGTGTTGATGCTGAAAAATTTAGGCCCCGCAAGAGTTGAGTTCCTCACAGGGATCCTCAATTTGTCCATGACCACCATCATCATTCCAGACATCTGGAAGGTTGGGAGGGTGGTCCCACTACTGAAACCAGGGAAACCGGCCGACAAGGGTGATTCCTATTCCGATTTCCTTGCTTTCACCTGTGGTAAAGACACTTGAGGCCCTACGTATTATACATACCACCTTGGGTCGGCTAAGCATCAACATGGCTTCCGGAAAGTGCACAGCACAACAACAGCACTTAATGCCATAAACACACAGGTGAACCGGGGTCTTAACCAAAACCGCCCCTGCGAGAGAACCGGCCTAGTAGCGTTGGACCTGTCTAACGCTTTCGACACAGTCAGCCACTCCACGCTACTAGCCGACGTGGAAGCATCAACTCTCCCGCAGGGACTGAAACGGTGGACCGCGAATTACCTGTGTGGTCGTCAATCATCAGTATGGTTTAGAGATAAAACATCGAAACCAAGGAGGATTAAACAAGGGGTACCGCAGGATGGCGTCCTGTCCCCATTATTGTTTAATCACTATATCTCCAAGCTCCCTCAACCGCCAGAGGGAGTCACGATTGTCTCCTATGCTGATGATTGCTCGTTAATGGCAACCGGCAATGTAATTGATGATCTGTGTTCGAAGGTGAACGGGTATCTCTCTGATCTTGCCCATTTCTTCACTAGCAGAAATCTGGCGCTGTCCCCTGCTAAGTCCTCGGCGACCCTTTTTACCACCTGGACGAAGGAGGTAAGGCTGGATCTTAACATCCATATCGATGGCACCCCCATTCCGACGGTTAACCACCCGAAGATTCTGGGGGTGACTTTCGACAGCCTGCTCTCCTTCTCCGCGCACACTACCGCAATCGC
This sequence comes from Anomoia purmunda, assembly GCA_951828415.1. Classification (NCBI taxonomy): domain Eukaryota; kingdom Metazoa; phylum Arthropoda; class Insecta; order Diptera; family Tephritidae; genus Anomoia; species Anomoia purmunda. The sequence continues at coordinate 94,707,196 of OX639995.1, forward strand.
CAATAGAGTACAGAGCCGCAATAATGTCCTCAAGCCGCTCGCCGACAGCTCTTGGGGCAAAGACAGAGAAACGTTGTTGGCAACATACAAGGCGATTGGCCGCCCGGTAATAAATTATGCTGCGCCAGTTTGGTCGCCGGGAAACAGCAGGACACAGTTGATGAAGCTGCAGACCTGCCAGAACGCCGCACCCCGCACGGTGACGGGATGTCTTCTGATGTCGCCTGAGGAGCATCTCCACCAAGAGGTCAATGTGCTCCGAGTTAAGGAGCACAACCTGATGCTCAGCAAGCAGTTCCTTGCTGGATGTCACCGTTCGGGGCATCCAAATAGGCACCTGCTTGCAGTGGAGCTGCCCCCCAGGCACATTAGAAGACATCTTCTAGAACTAAAGGACGGGATCCAGCCACTCATCACGCAACCGCTTGATCCAGAGGCGTACCGGCGGGTCCTAAGCAACATCCATAGAGACACAGTCACTAACATCATTGACTCCCTCCAGGCAAATGCAGTCATCGGAGCCCAACCACCACCTATAGCAGATGAGGAGTCCCTACTGCCCCGTGAGTCCCGCGTCACTCTGGCACAATTACGATCTGGATACTGTAGCAGGCTCAACTCCTACCTATCCGGAATCAACCCCGACATACCCAACACATGTCCGGCACGTGGAGATTTTCGGCACGACACCAACCACCTATTCACATGCCCTCTCAAACCCACTCATCTAACCCCCTCCCCCTCTGGTCCAACCTTGTCGAAACTGCACGTTTCCTGGGCCTCCCCCTAGATGAGTTCGACGACAACGACCATGGGTGAATCCGCTCTTTACGGGGCGCGACTAGCCGCTACAACAACAACAACAACAACCCGTGGTGCCCCCTATTAACGAAATGTCAACCCCTAAATATTCTTGCAAAATTTTACACGTTAATATATTTAAAATTCACAATGAAAAGTTCTTTTCGTGCGTTGAATCGAACCGGAAGGACAAATTATCAAGGACTGACGCATTAGGAGAAATCAGGAATCGGGAAACCTTCGACTAAGTAGGAAAAGGAAGCACGTAAAAAAGTTTAAAATAGGGGCGACTGATAATAATAAAAAAATATAACAAACAAAAATTGTATAATAATAATATACTAAATGTAAACATGTTAATTAGGTTAGTTTAGCTTGCGTTAAGGCGCGATGCCACAAAGAACAGAAATTGAAACAGAATCTGACTGATTATGTTTCCGTTTTTTTTCTGTTGCTGATTTTCGGGTCGGTGCAACAGATCAAAGAAACAGAAATCGAAGCGTCATTCATATTGTTTTGTGTTTTGTTTATGAATGAAGTTGAAACCTTGTAAAACCTCGAATCACCATAATCCGGGTTAAATTTGTATCCAATATTCCGAAGCCTGATGGCGGTCTGGGCTATCTGGATTTCTCCCACAGTATATAATGGAGTTACTATTCAACATGACGTTCAGCGTAGGTATTGTCCGAAGGTCCCGCTGATTCCAATGAGAAACGATCTTTGCATCCTTTCCAGCTTGGCGATCACCACAGTCTTATCTTGGGAAACCCACCAGACAAGAATACCATACAGGAGTATTGGTATTGGCGAGAGACCACAGCGCTTATCGACGGCCCTGTACAACAGTACAGGGCAATCAGAGCCTTCTTTGATCTGTCCTAAAAATTATATTTTTCTAGGGAAATTTGTTATCCAGTATTCAACTCACCCAGGAAAGGCAGTGGATTGCTAGGAATTTTGAACTTCCTGGTGAAAAGGACGACCTCGTGTTTTCTCCGATTTATAGTTAGTCCGCAGACCTGAGACCAACTGTTTACCGTACCCAGATATCCTTGCACACAAAGCACCCAAACCCTCTCTCTGACAATGAAAGCGAGGTCGACCTGGTAGCCCTCCCTCTCCAGTCATAAAAACCGACAGTTGACAACAATGACTCAGAGTATCAGTGAGAGAATATCCCCTAGGGAGGTGCCCCTTGTTTTTCTTCTTTGACTTAAAGCACTATCCCACTGCACAATGACAATTCTGCCTATGAGCAAATGGTAGATGAGCTTATGCGACCGATTTCGACACCCAGCCTGCTTAGAGATTCTGTTATTGCCACGGGTAAACGTTGTAAAGGACCCCTCAATGTCAAGGAAGCCACCCAATGCGAAGTTCTTACACGCAAGAGATTCCTCTATGGACTTCACGAGTGACTTTCACGAGAAATCCCATTTCTCATGTGCAGACCAATCAGCCTCTCAAGCGTTTTTAAGACAAACAACGAAAGACTGATTGATCTGAAGTCCTTAGGAGTAGCTTGGGAGCTTTTACCAGCCTTTGGTATAAACACTACCTTGACCCGCTTCCAGCCCTCAGGAATGTAGCTATTTCTCTGATAGCCTGCAAAAATCGGGGCAAACCTGTACAAACCAACCCACACCTCTCCCAGGCGAATCAATAATTAGCGGTGTTACCTCTTATAGGTATGACTGGGATTATTTTCACTCAAATCGTCTACTGCTCTCTTATGCAGTACACATACAAAGCTTCATAAAAATAATCCTAATCTATGAACCATGGGTATGTCGTGGGCAAAGTTTTTTTCCTGGAGGGATCGCTTGTGGTAACGTCCTTCATTTTAAAGGGGCAGAAAGGCCGCTGGCATGCATTATAGATCCGCGCTCAGTCGAACGTTGAAAGATCTGCTCTCAAGATGTTTTTGCGATAAAAATCTGGTACTGTATTGCTGGTCTTCGAGCCCAGATAATCGAAATATCGGCCTTTCTGTGCAATACGACTCCGTTTTTCCCCTCCTTCGAGGGAAATTATAGACGTCGTGCAGTACGCTGAGTCTAATCGACCCAGACGATGGGGTGTGATGCAAACTCACAGAACACTATGTTGGGTAGAAAGAGTGGATTTATTCGACCTTGACTATAGTTTGGAGGATCATATCAAAGGATGGTACGTATTCAACAAGACCAAACGGTCAGGCTAGACTCTCTCCTGAAACCCCACTTTCCGGGTAGCAGATTAATTTCTAACGCAGGCAGAGGTATGAAGGACGATAACGCGACGGGAGGATTCACTAGACTAAACTCGTACGTTGCATTACGGGTGAGGTCTGAGGAGTCAGTTAGTGTTTTCTGTACCCACTTTCTATGACTCTAAGTCGCCGGGCCCTGATGACATCTATATAGCTCGCACCTCTTCAAATATCCTCCAAGAAACTAAGTTAAGGCTGAACTCTGTTGGAAAATATTCAACGTATTGGCTGACTAATAGGCGTCGTCGATGACCCGATGTGGATATCTGTATCTGTCCTGCGGCTGCTCGGGTCAGATGTATTAAGAATGGAATGAGTTAAGCTTCTCAGATTCATAAAAGGGTCTGAAAGATTTGTCGAGTGAAGTTCCATTCTCACCTTAAGTAAAATGAGCAACTATGCCTGAGTGCTTGGAATTCGACTTCGGGATTTCGGACCTACCACAATTTCATTCCACTCATTCCGTACTCCTTAGACTCCTAAAGGAAGCACGCTCTTTGGAAGCAATGTTATAAGAGAACTGTATTCGCCGATGGTCCGAAAAGGAGTGCTCGCCCTCCACTCCAAGAGCTGCCGTACTTGTTCCGGCGAGGCCAGGGTGAGGTCTAAGAGCTCCTCCCTGACGGCTCCGATAAATGTTGGGTCATTGCCCCTATTGCACGCATCTAGACCTTCGCTTAGTATATGATCAAAAAGAGACTCACCTTTGTTGTTGATGCAATAATGGGAGTTAGCATCACAACAGATAATCCCGTCAGTTCTTATATTCATATGCGTCGAGCCAGAGGCACCATTACTGAAATTTGACAGAAAGAATGAAAGCTTTAAGTTCGTTCCTAATAAGCAGGCATGATTTCGGTTTACGTGAGCCTGCCGGCACCATTTTTCTAATACTTCTTCGTCCCAATACCAGATAATCGATGCCCGTTCAGCCATGTCTCCTGCATTTTTACCCTAAAAGATCAGCGGACGCCGCCTTAGAGGTCTGAAGATTGATCTATCGGATAATCATCCTCCGATGGCGACATCACTGTCAGAACCTAGGAGCCGCTCTTCTTTCGCCCTTGTCAACAGCGGTCCAATACTTAAGGTGGATACCTTTCTCGAGGGGGCGCTATTAGTCGCGCCTGATGGTGAAGTCTACTTCTATGCTCATAAAAGTTTCCGCATTTTTCGCCCCTCCTTATTTCGCATATCCTCTCCTGGATCAGCTAGATTATGACTCTTTTCCACCTCAACGAGAGGACTAAGAGACTCCGCGTTTAGCTGCAGCACTGTGCCGATGGGGTCGCTTGGATTTCTCACCCCAAGAATACCTTTCAATTATGCGTTATATAGAAGCCAGACTCGAGCCCGTGGGCGGAATGGTACGTCTTTCTTCTCCACGGCCTCTAGCCTGCCACCCTTTCCGTACCTCTCCAACCAGAGCCACTGCCGCTTTGTGTAGCCGTGCTCGTCCGCACAAGTAATGAGTTTAAAGGAGCCATACAACCACCCAAACTATTTGCACGGTGGTGATGGCCCCGGTTTCTCCTTCATATCCCTCATAAAGACTTCGGCAGAAATAGCGCCATCTTCCCTTCTCCGGGAAACCGCACTGAAAAATACTCAGTTCGCCTCTTTTGCGACTTCGCTGAAAGATTCAGGTGTACCGCCCGTCCTCGGCCTCTTGCTAGACCATTCCTCCTCCCCAGACATCTGCCTCTTAATCGTCGAGACAGATTGAGGTTTCTTAGCCGTCCTCGACCCCATCCGCTTGGCCGCACCCGAATCGTCTTCACACACTTTCCTATCACACTTGAGTATTTCAGTCAACTTCTCGATTATCCGATCCCCATCCTTACCACCGATGAGTTCCACGATTTCAGTGGCCATACGACAATCCGAGCGGATCTTCTTGCTTGAGGGAACGTGCCGTTTAGGCTTCCCTTGGCCCTCCATTTCAGGAGCGTCCAAACACCCCGGAATAGTGGGCAATAATCCCTTGCTAATACTAGCACCCGAGATAGAGACGGGTTTGGGTTTCGATAACCCTCGGCCACCAGGGTTTGTGGGCCTACCCCCGTCGGAGACAAAACTTTGGGCTATGATTCAGCCACTCCTCCTCCTTACACGAAGATTCAGTCAAGGTCTCCGTTACTTCCTGAGATGGCCTAGTGTGAGGAAGGTGCCGTTGTAACACAGCCTGTCTGTTAAACCCCCTGACTGCAAACTCTCCAGTGGACACGGTCACGCAAACACTCTGGTTTAGAGTGTTAACAAAACTCGGTCGTGGTATAAAAAGCAGCCCTAACCTGGGGAGTGGAGTCTCCTCGCTCGAGTTCTTTTGCGATCGCACTACCACCCACTGATAAGGTCCGATCAGCGGTTCGACATTCAACACTGTTATACCAGCCCAGGCACACACAAAAGTGGCGTAATTGCACAAAACATTAAACACTGTTATACCAGCAGAGGTATAGGAGTAAGAAAAAAAGAAGCAAACCGTTCAATATAATCATAATAAAAATAAAAAAGCAAAAATATATTTTAAGCCACAAAAAACTCTTCTTTTAAGAATTCACAGAACTAATCACTGGGTTTGGGGAAATTCGGATTAAAACTGTATATTTGAAGAACGGGAAACATTCCAAAATTGTCATGCCAGTTTTTTAACAGTATACAAATAAAACCTCTATTTAGCCACTACATCCTGTGGGTTTTGCACGAATAAAAAAAGGACGGCAGATAATGAAGATAATTAAGTAAAAATTATAGTACTCATTTGATTTAATTAAATAAATAATAGCGAAACAATCATTGGATCCGTCCCTGAAAGTAGATAAATCTTAATAATGAAATTGTAAATGTAAGATAATTTAGGAATTCTATAACGTTCTTTGTTGTAAGTAGTTTGTTGTTATTGTTGTTGCAACAATATAAAATATTCCCCATAAGCTTTTGGAAAATGCTCCTGAAGTGCCAGTCTTTGGGCGCATATAAATCCGGGTCCTTCCGGTGCGTATACCCGCCTGTCATGGGAACGAAGGAGTTTGCTCTTCGTATCCAGCGTTTGTAGCCTCAACATTTACAGCTATGACTAACCCTGGTGACAATTGATCACGGGGAATGAATGGATCTTGAATGGACACTTTAGCTTAGTCCTAGTGATTGACTTTATCTTTTTCCACATAGCACTGGGGAAACTAAGGAATCAATACGGTATGCGATTGACTGCGAAGCGGTAAAGATAGTGTTACAGTTTCACCAGACGACCATATTGAACAAGACACGTCCTATCGACTGCATCGACTCAGCATGGAAGTGGATTGCTTGCTCTTCGGATGCTTCGGAGGGGTAATACATCCTAAAAAACTTCTACGAAGTGGTGACTACCAATGACCACCAATATCGCGTAAATGACAAGCTCTTTAGCAAGTCCCGTGGAGCAATAGAGAAAACAAATGAAATTATGACTAACATTAGCGCAATCAGCAAGTGTGTCGAAGAATAAGTATCAGAGTTTATCCAGACATGCCAAATCGCAAAAATAGGCATCGTAGACACGAGTCTGTTCAATCTGCTTAGCAGATTATGTGTAATGGAATCAGACGGCGTGGTGGACATCGACTTCAACTTGCAAACAACACAAAACAGGGATAAGAAAATCAGATTGCTGAGGCCTGAGTTAGTGTGTGAAGTGGTTGAATATTATGAGCTTATGGATGGATTGGCATTCACGAAAAACAGTGGAGGTGATATAATTCTGTATGTTCCTAAGGAAATGGAGAATAATATAATTAGAGGTATTCATGTGTAGCACAGATACGTAATAATCATTGGTTCTTGAAGTTGAGGAAAAGGGATTAAAATGCCTGAATTGCATAAATGACTCTCCAAAAATACGTAAGGATGCCAAACCAAAGAAAGCGAACCACCGTGAAGTTTCCAATTAGAACGAAAATAGAAATTGAAAATGTTATTAAAACGAACATTTTTATGTTTTCACCACACAAGGTGCAGAAAGAGCAAGCATTCAGTGGGTGGGCTACCATCATATATGGATTCGCATTGGTTTGTTTGGTTTTAATTTCAGTGTGATCCTTATTTTCACAAACAGAGTGCGCTAACTAGGGTTGCACGGGGTAATTAATATGGATTAAGTCCTCACTTTCTCGGCGACCAATCCGCTAGCGGTGCGAAGCCTATAAGCTCCGTCCACTCTGGAGCTGCCTCTACGCCCTGGGGGCCCTGGTCGGTAACCTAGCTTACCCTGTCTCAAGATAAGTTAGTGAGTCCAAATCTGTCCTTAGACAGATTGACCGCGAAATACTCCCGATATCCGGCGCCTGCAGCAGACCCACCCTCGCGGTTAGGTCTTCGGGAGCCAAAGGTCGCCCTGCCAAAGACAACCTATCCTTACGTGGCTAAGCTAGTAAAGTAGGAGACATCTCCTACTCTAAAGGCAAATAAGCAGCAGAGAAGATCCTTAGCGGAGCTGGCGGACCCTATGATCATAGGAGTGGACGCGAATGCACACAAACACGTCTCGGGGAACTCGGATACAAATGAACATTGTGAGTCCATATTTCAGTTCATTAAAATATTATCAATAAGTCCCAGCAGTCTTACTTTCGTCAGAGAAGATGATGTTTGGATTACCACCAGCGAAGAAACTTTAGGGCTTCTAATAGAAACGTACTTTTCGGCTTGCCTATAATAATAATAATTTGGCGCTTACATCATATCTTGATGTTTGGCCGATGATGGGGAAAAGTGAGAGTAGTTTTCATTCCTAAAGAAGGAGAAACCACACACGTGAGACCAATGGATTTTAGACCTTCTAGTCTATCATCCTTTCTAATCAAATATCTTGAGAAATTAGTGGAGATCAACTGAAGCAGCTCTCCACTTCTTAATGAGCTCAATTCTAATATCACCATATTACAAAATACACCCTTACTTCCTTCCTAGACATTGAGAATGCGATAATCTCACCACTGGTGAATTTGAGGGTAAGCTAACTTCGTCGAATGCTTAACAGTCGGGAAATAAACGCAGAATTAGGTGAATCATCCTTAAAAAGCTTTCCGGTTAGAGGTAGGCTCGAAGGGGGGGTAATCTCATCTTTCTTAGCAAACTCTCTCTGTCGTGCAACCGACGATGAGTGGGCGTAAATCTTGTAAAGGCGGACCTGGTGCTCTTCATTAAGAAATATAAGACATTGACTATCGAACATCTAACTTTAGGCGGGGATACCGTCACAGTAAATAGAGAGACCAAATGTGTAGGCGTAATATTGGAGAGGAAACTGCTGTGGGGGCCTCAATACTCCAGATGGCGTATAGTCGATCTTCTGGGTATACACTTACAATTAATCGACTATACTTAATCCCGACTCTTACGTCTACGTTCTTAAACTAGGCAACGTGAGCAACCCATGTGCGAGATGCGGTAACCAACTCGGTTGAAGTAAGTGGAGCTGTCAGCGGGCATCTGTTTTGGATCAAGCGGCTCGCTATATAAATGTGTTCTTAAAAACTAAAAGGGTTGTGCGCTGAGTTTGGGACCCGCCACGCAAAAACCTAAAGCCAATGGAAAATTCAACAAGCCTCGGAGGAGATCTCAATTTTTAACCGAGTGCTACCAGCGCAGAAAGGAGTTCTGCACAGGAATACTTTGGATGGACAGCAATAATCGCATACCAGTTTGCACCAACGCGGACAACGTACACGTCGCAGGCAAAAACACCACCATGAATATGAAAAATAAAGCAAAGCAAGGAATTGGCAATATAATTGAAATGAAATGAATGGTAAAATTGTTTTCATTTCCTTGAAGATTTATAAAAATTAATCATACTAATGTATATATTTTCAGATTGTGTTGCAAAGTTGCGGAAATGAGCAAGTGTTATATAAAAGGCAGTACGAGGCTAACAAAGGTACCCGACTAAGTTTGGACAAAGCGCCACCAGCGGAAAAAGCTGCACTTTGGTGTTTTATTTTCGCTGCAACTGCCACAATACAAATCCCGACAATTCACTTTTGTTATTCTATAATTACTTTAATGTTTCAATCACACTAAAGTCAGCAAAATCAATGTTTCCACGCCGAATTTGCGAATAAAAGCTGTGTTTAACCGTTAATCGATCCTTGGAACAATAATATTTCATATGAGTTTTGTATTCTCTTTATTTTTTTCTAAAGTTTGTACGTAAAGTTTGTCGTCTATTTTTTGGACTATTTGTTGTTAATTCATACTCAATTTGGTTTTTGCTTTTTGTATTCAAACTCGACAAAAAGCTTTGTTGTAATTTAAAACTTCATAATTTCAAAAATGATGGAGGGAATACTCAATAAGCGCCAAAAGATGGTGAGTTTGTCTTGATTCGCGACGAATGTTACAAAACCAGCAACTTCGACACCATGGGCAGGAGCAAAAGCTCAGCACCGACAATCAGAAATCGTTCAGAGCCTTCGATGCCCGCTATGCTCACTATGCCGTCGCCCACACACGTTGCGGCTCTGTTCGAGCTTTAGCAGCATGCATCCGTCGCAGCGTCAGCAGGTAGCACAGGCACATGGCTATTGCATGAGCTGCCTGGGGCTATCGCACACAACAGCGGCGTGCAGCTCCAGCGTCATGTGCCAGCTGTGTGATAGACCGCACCACACTCTGCTGCATCGCACGCCCAGACGTGCCGCACCAGCAACACCGGTTCGACCTGACACTGTGGGGCGGCTCAAGGCACCCAACCGCACTCCTCCTCAAGGCCCATCCACACTACCGTTTCTGGAACAACGTTGGAGCCTAGTATCGTTCTCCAACAGTTACGCCGCACTGACAGCAGTTCACACCACGCCACCGTCGCCCAACCTGGCTAAGCTGTGTCGTGGAGACATTGCAGTGATTACAGTGTTTGGTTGGCTGAGGACTTGCCTAGGGTTGCCGGGATGGATAAATGATTTCCCCTTCCCCTGGAAAAAGTGGTGAGGGCAGTACAAAGAAGTGCAGTGAGCCCCCATTGTAGTGAACCCCTAGTGCAGTGAACTCCACTAACCGGAACTAATTTTTTATTTCCTTTCCTTACGCCATTTTACAGTGATAAATAGATTATAAATAATTGGCACCTGGGCCAATCAACTTAAGGGAGAATCGGTACTCAAAAACAAAAACGAAAACAAAATTTTGAAAAAACTGTACTTGATTTCCCGGAACGGGGAGATTACGATTTCTGGGGCGCCGCGATTTGATGACTGATTCTGGTATCTGTATCTCGAAAACGAAGCGAGATATCGAAATTTTTTATTCATGAAAAAGTGTTTATTTCGTCGATTTCAGTCATCAGAATCAGTCATCAAATCGCGGCGCCCAGAAATCGTAGTCTCCCCCCCGGAACTTCCACAAACTTGCTAAAAAAAATTCAAAATTCGCCATTCTAGCTGCAGTTGTCAGTAAGAAACCGTTACCCACTATTCATTCTTCCTAGTTCGCAAATCAATTCTCGCTATTAGTAATCAATCTCTTCTTTGCGCGACGGCAGGATTTTAATACTTGTTAAAAACAAGACACATGGATATTGCTTGAACTGCCTGGCGCCATCGCACACAACTGCGGCGTGCGACTCCGCTTTCACTTTTCGATTGAGCTATAGCACAGTAACACAATCTACACTTTCGACGCACACTAGTTTGGCACACATGTGTGTTGCGACACAATGTATTTCGACACTCTCAACGCATGCAAACTAGGAAGTGTGGGTTTCTGCACTCCTTAGCAACTCTGCACAAGTAAACCGATGTAAACGAATGGATATTGATGGATTTTAAATTATTGACAAGTCGCACGAGAATGATAAACGTTCAATTTTTATCGCGTAAGTATTTACATAGTTCTTGTGTTGAGAGTTTCGACGTTCGATGTAAGTATATTCACGTATTTTTTTTGAAAATTATTTTTTATTTTTTTAGTGTCACATCTAATTTGTTCCAAATGCAACTCAAAAATAAAAGACCATTATAAATTTCCGATAAACATCAATTTACGTTGTGCCTGTGCTACTGTGTCAGCACTCCAAAAATCGTTTCCATTGTGAATATATACAAGTGAAAAATCTTAGCCCATAGACGTCAAAATTCGGCACAGCTGAGATCACCTGATGTAGCCATTCACAGCATTCTTGTGTCATTCCCTGAGCGAATTTCTATGTTTGACAGTTAATATCGGCTATTTGTGACATTTAATACCGCCGCCGCCATCTTGAATTTAGAAGACTTCTCACTTGTATTCATTCACAATGATCGTGTCATTGACCGCCTCTAATGCTCAGTATTGACATTGTGCATATATCAAACGGAATTAATTAATAATTAGTAATAAATTTTTTCTTTTACAACAACAACTGTTATTAACCTGCTATTCTTCATAATAGATCATGAACGAAATATAAAAGACCTGGCAATTAGCTGTGCGAGAAAAAAAATTTTTTTCTGTGCCACGTCATTGGTCGCGAGCAAGATAGAAGACTTGTCAAATTACCTGCTTTTTCGTATCGCAGAACGTAAGCATTGCAATTAATTCGAAATATTACAAAATTTATAAGTTTTAATCGCCGCAAAAGTGTTTAAGTGCTTACCATAATTATTTATCCATCTATTTTCATATTGAAAGTGATCCTGTGAAATGAAAATACTAAATAAAACAAAATACAAAATTTGCTTGATTACGTTTTTATTAAGTTGTTATTTTCTTTAGTTTCCTCTTTCTTTGTGAATTATTGTTGTACAAATCTCTGTTTAAACTCCTTATCTTTAAAAACATTCTAGTGCGAAAGAAAAGTTGTTTAATTTTATCGTCGCACATAACATGTGCAGCGGCAGCAAGGTGCAACTGCAAATAGTCTTTTTCAACAAGCAAACCTTCGCCATTTATGTCGATGAAAATCTTTTGCAGCGCCGTAATATGCTCCAAAAGCTCTTGCGTTGGCTTGGACAATCCGCCCTCGTTCAGATGGTCCACCCATGTATAAGTTGTGAACGCTCCCTCTTCCACTCGCGTATTTGGCACATCCTTATGAAGCTGGTGGCAAATGTAGCCCGCAAGATTTTCCAGACCATCGTATTCTAGTCCGTCTAATGGGATTTCGTCGTTCCATTCACCCCATTCTTCATCCGAAGGAGATTCTGGAAACCCTTTTAAGATGGAGCCTGTGCAAATAAATAAGAGCAGTGTGAATAAAATTCATAATTAAAACCAATAAAGAATTGTGTTAATACCTGTAAGGGTATGTGGGATTACGTCTAAATGTGGTGTGTCGTCTATGGATACATTGGCGCTTTCAGATAAAACGCCTTCGTTGCGGCCAAGTGTGTGTGAACGCAATCGATATTTAAATTGCAACCGATCCGGATGTTCTCTGATGGACCCGAAAAAATTCTCCAGCACATCTTGGTTCAACCTGTATGTCAGCACATAGTCGATGTTAAACTTCGATTTTAGGTCATCGTAAAGCAATTTCAACGCTTTATTCGACTGAATGATCCCTACATAAGAAAATATATATTGTTGTTATTTTCAAATTATTCGTTTTGAAGTATTTACCTTTTTGAAATGGTAATAAACTGGATTTTTTGATTACCCTCATATCTTCTACAATTTCGCTCATTTGGTTCAGTATACGATCTTGGACATCCAAAGCCAATCCGTATGCATGAGTCCTCTACCTACCGTCCCTCTGCTAGGGCAGGCACCTTGACGTGGTGCAGAGGCTTAATCGAAGCTCAAAACGGATCCTGCCATCGAGGGGGGGGCACCGTCGGACAGGCGATGCCTCAACTGGATGGTAGATACCGCTTGAGCACGATGACCAAGAACTGCCACCTCCTAATCCAGGGTGTTAAGCGACACCGTGCCCATTGGACGGTTTGCAGCCAGGAGGACAACCGGCTGTAGTATAACGGCGCCTCATCGACACAGGGCCGAATCGAGGAGTAACGGTGGCCTTACCGCGACAAGGGGCGATGGCGCGGCGGACGATAGAGTTCCCCAATTTTGAAACATAGACCGTGAGTATTGCCTCGGTGAGAAAGCGGTCGTAAGAACAAGATGAATAAGCAACAACAAAAAAAACAACAACAACAACAACAACAACACCAACACAAATAACAACAACAACAAAAAAGGGAGAAGGGAAACCCCCCTCCCCTCAGACCTTTCCCCTGCAGAGGCAGCCCTCTTCGCCGAGCACGCTCGGGACGATAGTGACGGGCCCTCAACAAGTAGGGATGTAGCGAGACACCGGGAGAAGGTACCCAGTGGGGATATGACCACGGGCAAATCTGGGCACGAGCCAACAAGCGGGACATCTGCCTCCAGTAAGCGCTCAACATCCCCAGCAACATCATCAAAAAGGCACCGGTCCCCCAGTTCCAACCCCAGCGAGCCTTTTAGGGTGGTCAGAAGGCGCAGGCCCAGAAGGGGCAAACCACCGCATCTGCCCTCTCCAGGGAAGCCAGGAGCCCTTGATGACCGAAGGAGATCTGGGCTTTCCGGATCGGGCGTCAAGTGGTATCTAAGGTACCTGGAGCAGGGAAAGCCTCCTGAAACAGCTTGCGAGATGGCTGGACTGAGGATGCAAATAGAAAACGAACCCGCACCCGCAGATAAGCGGAGAAGCGGGGAACCAAAGGCACAACACAGACCCGCGCCCGCTGTAGAGCGGAGAAGCGGGAAACCAACAACAACAAATCAGCAACCTGCACCCGCTACTAAGCGGAGAAGCGGGCACCTCCTCCACAATCGAACTCGGCAGGCCAGGAGGGAACTCAGGATTTGGTGTTGCCGGCGGCTGGGACTGGACAGCCCACCAGCTACTCGGATGCCCTCAAAGGTATCCGGCTGGCGGTGTTGCCCGAGAACTATCCGGCGGTAACGCTGATTTCAGAGGACCTGACAAACCTGCAAGAGGCCATAATGGACGAGGTCTTCAAGGGATGGACCCACCCGCTGGCTTTTTGTGGAGTTCCGGCCAGGGCTGCTACTGGTCGACTGTAAAGACGACAATACTGCAGCATGGCTTGCGGACGTGACGCCCACGCTTGGAGCCTGGAAAGGTACAAAGCTGTGCACGAGGAGAGGAGAGGAGATACCTCCTACACACATGATGATGGTATTCCTCCCTAGGAGCGCGGACAAGCCCATCGAGCACGCCATCGGACTGCTGAACGCCCAAAATGAGGGTATCCATACCTCGGCGTGGCGTATCGTAAGTAGCAACGTGGAGGACACCGGCATACGATTAGTCGTTGGTGTAGACGAGGAGTCCTTCAGTAAAATGAGGAGGGATGGTTATCGGCTGAACTATAGGTTCAGCTTCGTTACCATAAGGCCCTGGCGACCAAAGGTCGCGGAAGATTCCGAAGCAGCCTCGAAGCAGGTGCAGAGTGAAGAGGACTCTTTTTTAAAACCTCTAACCTCTGCGCCGCCTTCATCGACCATCCCTCCTCCCAGTAACGCTGCTCAGGGGAGCACAGAGGTTCCCTCCACACAGGAGCTGATCGAGGGGCTCGACATGAGCAAACTCGAGCTCGATAGGAGGAGCGAGAGCGATTTACGGCTCTCGGAGGTGGACGAGCCACAATTGTAATGACCCCGCTCATGACAGTAGCCCAGGTCAACCTCCATCACGCTAGAGCGGCTTCGGCCGTTATAGCGAGGAGGTTTGCCTCGGAAGATCTGGGCATAGTACTGGTGCAGGAGCCGTGGGTCTATAAAGGCCAGGTAAGGGGCCTGAAGGAAACCAAGAATAAGGTAATATGGGATCTCTCATCTGAGAGGCCTAGAGCTTGTATAGTGCTTAAGAACAATATTGAATACTTTTGCATTACAGAATATTTAACGCAGGACCTGGTAGCGGTGCAGATAAGACTGGAGGTAGCCAAAAGCTCCATAAACGCAGTTTTAGCGGCCGCTTACTTTGCTGGGGACAACTCCATTCCCCCAAAAGAAGTCCAGGACTTAATAAGGTATTGCGAGAAGGCAAAGCTGCCGATAATTATTGGGTGTGATGCCAACGCACACAATGTGGAGTGGGGCAGCACCGATACCAACAGACGCGGTGAGTCCTTATTAGAATATATTATAAGCAGTGATCTAAGTATACATAATGTTGGGCACAGACCAACATTCATTACCAGAGTTAGAGAGGAAGTACTCGACATAACACTCAGCAGCAAACTGGCTGACGATCTGATCTCACAGTGGGAGGTTTCCTCAGAACCCTCTCTGTCCGATCACAGAATCATCCAATTTAAGCTGAGCGCTATGATAACGAAGAGTAATCCAAGCAGGAACCCCAGACGAACGAACTGGGAGAATTTCAGCAACACATTAAGCCTAAATCTGCCTAGTATAGGGCACATTCAAAGGAAGACAGACTGTATAGAATTAGAGAACAGGGTGCGAAGATTCAATGACGTCGTCATTGATGCCTTCCACTGTAGCTGTCCTGAAACCAAACCGAAGGAGAAATCCAAGACTCCATGGTGGTCTCAGCACCTCTCATCCTTACGCAAAACAGTGCGAAGACTTTTTAACAAAGCTAAGCGCAATGGATGCTGGGGAGAGTATGCAGCTAGCCTAACAGCATACAGTAAGGAAATCAGGAAAGCTAAAAGGGAAAGTTTTAGGAGCTTCTGTGAAGACATCACTTCCACGCCGGCAGCGGCAAGGCTTCACAGAGCGCTAGCCAAAGACAAGGTAGAAACTAGACTAGCTATCAAGCTACCTAATGGTACGTACACCACTAGTGAAGAGGAAAGAGCGTGGACTTTGTTGTCGACTCACTTCCCTGATGCATCTGCGCCTGAATCTGAGTCCTATATAGGGAAAATGAGACCATCGCAATCTGACTGGGAACTAGCTAAAAACTTGTTTACGCAACACTCAGTGAGATGGGCCATGAACTCGTTTGAACGATATAGGTCTCCAGGGGTGGATGGTATCTTGCCAGTGTTATTGCAACAGGGCGGCGATCAGATTATCCCACACTTGGTAAAGATAATGAGGGACTCCCTTGCATTGTCATACATTCCAACTGTGTGGAGGAGAGCCAGGGTAATATTTATACCCAAGGTTGGGAAAAGGGACTACTCCTTGGCGAAGTCCTTCAGACCAATTAGTCTAACCTCCTTTGTACTGAAAACGATGGAGAAGATCATAGACAATGAGATCAGGTCAAACACTCTGCGGCGGAAGCCACTACATTCCAGTCAGCATGCGTATAGAGCGGGAAGGTCCACGGACACTGCCCTGTACCAGCTAACGACGGAGATACAGAGCGCATTTGACTGTGGAGAGACCGTAATATGTTCATTTCTGGACATAGAAGGCGCCTTCGACAATGCCTCACATACGGGGGTATGCAAGGCGTTGGAGAGAAGGCAGGTACAAGCGCCCGTCTGTCAATGGGTAGAAGCTCTGCTTAAGACTAGAACGGCGGAAACTAGTGTAGCAGACAAGGTAATACAGCTGAAAACCAGCAGAGGTTGCCCACAAGGGGGAGTTTTATCTCCTTTATTGTGGAGTCTTGTAGTAGATGAACTCCTACAAAAACTGACCGATAATGGAATTCGCTGTCAAGGGTACGCAGACGACATTGTCGTTATAGCTAGAGGCAAATACGAAAGCACATTATGTGATATTGTGCAAAGAGCACTAAACCTGACCAAGGCATGGTGCGCTGGAGTGGGGCTTAATATTAACCCACTGAAAACAGCCATTATACCTTTCTCTAGGAAAAGGAAGCTACCCGCAATGAGAACAATCTCATTGGACGGTACTCAAGTTCCTGTGGTAAGCAAGGTGAAATACCTGGGTCCAACAATGGACTCTAAGCTGCTCTGGAGAGAACATGTGGATGCGACAACATCCAAAGCAACTAAGGCAATAATGGTGTGCAGACGTCTAGCGGGCAAATCCTGGGGTTGCAGCCCGAACATACTTAGATGGATGTACACCATGATAGTCAGGCCAATAGTAACGTATGGTGCAGTGGCATGGGTCTCAAGGGCATCACTGACAACAGTGAGGAAGTCGCTTACCAAGCTCCAACGGCTGACATGTGTATGCATAACGGGAGCTATGCGGTCATGTCCAACGGGGGCGCTGGAAGTGATAGTGGACCTAACACCACTGCACATTAACGTAGAACAGTCGGCCAATAGAACCCTACTTAACATAAGTAGGGAAGGTCATGGGAAAGGTAGGATTATATCATCCAAAAACATGGAGAAGCTGAGCATCCAGCTTCCTCTTGCTCAGCTTCCTAGGGATGAGATCATCAAAGTAACAAAATTTGAAAAAAGATTCAAAATTGAATTAGGAAACAAAGCTACATGGAGTACACCCTCGCTGGAGGGGCACCTCAAAGCGAGCACTCAACACTGGTATACGGATGGATCAAAGACTCCGGAGGGTGTAGGGGCCGGGGTCTTCGGTCCCAGAACACACCTGTCTGTGCCAATGGGTAAGATGCCAAGCATCTTCCAAGCGGAGGTGTACGCCATCCTCCGGTGTGCAGAGGTAAACCTAAAAAGGAACTATCGTAATGAGCGGATAGTCATTGCAAGTGACAGCCAAGCAGCACTCAAGGCACTAGCATCGTATGAGATTAGATCTTCATTGGTGCTTGAGTGTGTAGAAAAACTCAACTCTCTAGCAACCCACAATCACATCCAGCTCCTCTGGGTCCCTGGTCACAAAGGCATTGAGGGAAACGAGGAGGCCGATCGATTGGCTAGAGGTGCAGTGGAAAAAACACCCATAGGGCCCGAGCCCTTCCTGCCGGTAGGTCGACACACCATACGGGAGGTGCTCAGGGCAGAGGAAAATACCTTAAAGGAAAGACACTGGCACCAGACGGTAGGGTTACGCCAGGCGAAATGTCTATTGGGAGGGTATAATAGCAAACGGTCAAAACAGCTTATTAACCTCTCAAAACCCCACTTGAGGATACTTACAGGTTTTCTTACAGGTCACTGCAGACTGCGTAGCCATCTACACAGGCTCGGAATATGGTCGAATGAGTCTTGTCGCTTCTGTGACTCGGCCCCGGAGACCCCGATGCACCTGCTCTTTGATTGTGAAGCCGTCTCAAGAAAACGGAAGAGATATCTGGGCTCATACACCCCCGATCAGGAACTTGTACGCTCGCTATCACCAACCATCATCTTAGACTTCCTAAGAGCGTTGGGGTTAGATGAGGTACTATAAAGTACGGAGGGCACAATGGATCGAAAGGTCGAAGTGCAAACCTCAACAATAATATCTATCTATCTCTACCTACCGTCTGAATACGGAACTCTCGAATTCATCACGTCGAACCAGTCATTCGTCTTAAAATGAAAAACATAGTTTATATATATATATTACGTAGTTTAACTTACCAGCTTGAACAGCATATGACACTCCTGCCAGTTGTGCCCACTTAAGTGGCCCAAACTAGCAGCTCTCGTTATCGCTTGGGCTACGGTATGAGAAAAGAGTTTTGTAGCTGTCTTAACTTTCTGCCGCTGCGTACCAAAAACAGTGAGGTGACTGCTGTTAATCTTATGGGTTATGGATAGCTCAGAGGATGTGCAGGAAAGAAGTTCCACAATAACTTCTTTCTTTACTTCTTTACCGTGAATCTTGAAGCCTTCATCAAGAAAGTGATTCCTCAGCAGTTTTATCAAATGTGGCACATCCGCAAAAACGTATATCATTCTAACATCGTAAGTAAACCTATAAAAAATTATTTTAATGATTTAAAATGCATACATATATATTTACATGCATTCACTGCTACCTACCAAGGTCGTTCATAGCTAACTCCTAAAGCCGTGTACAAAGCCCGGTTGGTTCCACCCAAATCGCCCACAATAGCAGCAACGTAAAAGCCGCAAGATCTCACCGCATCCAGGATCTCCGTCAAAAGTTCCGGTAACATACGCGCATCAAAATCATAAAAAAATGGCTTGTTTCCACTTGGATAGCAAATGTAAGGAATGTACTAAATTGCCTCGCAGCATAACGACCTGTACGTAATCTACGGGAGCATAAACGGTGTCCGAAGGTTTGTCGTAGCAATACGCTTTACGCACCTTCATCTCGTCAAAACTCAGGATGCAAATTTTTTGTTTTTCGTCGAGCAGGGTAGTGGCACACAAGAGCTTTTTCACCGGCTCTATAATACCTGGCTCAAAGTTAACTTTTTGCGCCCAATGCTGTAAAGTTCGCACCGCAGGAAATGGGAAATTCCATTTCCTTAACAGCTTGTACACCTTGGCGCTCGTAGAATAAAGGGTGATGGAATGCGATATGTCTTCCTCAGACCAGGTTCGCCTTTTCTTACCGCTCTTTAGTTTCTTAATCTGCCCAGGAGTGAAAATGGTTCGCAGTTTTTCTTCAATTATTTTTTCTTCAAATTGTGCTTTTTGAACTCGTTCTTGCAGCGTACACTTTTCTTTCTCATGCTTGATAGCAGCCTGCCGCAAGGAAAAATTTTCTTTCTTTAACTCTTCACTAAAGCATAAAAATATTTAAAAACTTTGTTATTAGTGACATCTTATGGTACAAATGTGCATAGATTTACTTACATCTGATCCTCTAGCAGTTTAATTTTTTCCTGCAGCTGAACTAGAGACGGATCACAAACAAACTCCTGTCTATTCTCGTTCTGAGATTCTATTAATGGTAAACGCAATTCTACCTCTTGCTGTTGTTTCTCCGCGACGACCGACTCACGCAACAAAGCGTTAACTAGTTTTTTGCTTTCGCGTTTTTTGCCACGTTGGCATCGCGCTGCGTTTGCTGGAGAAACAGTCTTGGTAAACACCGTTGGTACAACGTCCGACTTAAGACGCATAGCTTTACCAAAACCTATAGAAACATTGTTTTTAAAATGATTTTCGAAAAGAACTTTTAAGTACTCACCCATTTCAACTTGAAGCCGTCTTTCAAAATCTTCCGGCAGAAAATGATCACCACATATTCTTGCCGTTGCGGGATCAACCTCTTGTCGGCAAAAGACGACCCATTGCCTGCATAAATTTTCTTTTTTAGGGAAGCGATAAAAACCTACATATTGCTTGTTTCTGCTGTTGCAATTTGCACAATTTGCCACGGAACACTTCATTTCTTTAATTTAAAAAATCCGAAAAAACGTTTAGCTGAAAAATATTCACTTTTAATTACAAATTGTAAACGCAAAATGTAAACAAAAATTTAAATCAAAGCTCTTGCGACCAATGACGTCACAGCCAGTCAGCTGTTTTTGACGTCGAATCTAAATGCGTGATCTGGTTTCTTGGTTCATGATAATAGATACCTTCTATAGACCAAAAGCAAAAATGAAACACCCAGTTGTTCATCCTGCGCATTGTAAATGTAGACAAGTGAGAAGTCCTCCAAATTCAAGATGGCGGTGGCTAATATTAAATGCCTCAAATGGTCATTATCAAATGTTAGACATAGAAATTGGCTCAATATATAACACGAGAATGGTGAGAATTGATATGTCAGCTGATCTTAGCTGATATAATTTTAACATTTATGGGCTAAGATTTCCCACTTGTATTTATTCCAGGGACCGCAAATATTTTCCAAATTTTAGCTCAAAGTGCAATGCTACGTGTATAAGAAGTAAATAAACATAGTCCGTTTGGTAGGAACTACTTTCAGCGGCATTGATTTGAATTTTTGAGTTTTATTTAAAATAATCAAGTTTAATCGTTATTTTTCAGCTTTATTTTTTGGTTGGTGAATATTGGTTAATTCTTGAGTTTAATTTCATAATCGTTATTTCTTGATTTTTTTCTCAGATAATAAATGCACACAAATTCAAAATAACGGTGTTTTCTTTTTAATAAAAAACGAACTAATTATGTTCGGGGCTACATATGTACATATTGTGCAATTAATACCAAAGAACGTAGA
Organism: Anomoia purmunda; assembly: GCA_951828415.1. NCBI lineage: Eukaryota > Metazoa > Arthropoda > Insecta > Diptera > Tephritidae > Anomoia > Anomoia purmunda. The sequence goes on from OX639995.1 coordinate 94,728,206, forward strand.
AGTATGTATAAGAAGAGATAACACGTTACTTTTGCTTAACTCGTTGATCAATAGGGTAGCGCCCACGATGCAGCGAAAACAAGGTGACGACAAAAGAACTTCCGTTACTTCGTACTTGCTTCGTTTGACAGAATGACGTAGCAAGATGTTCTGAGTGTTTGTTACGTTTATGATAAGCGATAATTTTGAAATATTTGCGTAAAATTATCTTAAAAATAAATAAAATGAAGTGCCGTGTTTTGAATTGTGCAACTTACATACTTACTTAATTGGCGCTATAACCGCTTAAGTGATTTTGGCCGAACTTCTACAATTTGTGGTGTGCGTCTTGATGCTGTAACACAAATTGAGGGACCTACAGTTTCACACCGAATCCGAACGGCGAATGTTTTTTGTGAGAAGTTTTTCATGGCAGAAATACACTCGGAGTTTTGCCGTTGCCACAGCTTTTAAAAAAAAAAAGTTTCTATAATTTTTGGATGTTACTTGCCCCGAGCTGGATTCAATTCTGGGACCCACCGAATGAAGGGCGCACACGCTACACACTCGGCTAAGGCGGCCGCTGAATTGTGCGAGCAACAGCAAAAACAAAGATAGAAAGTGCAGTTTTTTCAAATTTCCCGCTGATGATGCTGTGGCTATGTGTGTGTGTGTGTTCGAAAATTCTTTGTAATTGCTTTGTTATTGTCAAATTATCACCCTCTTTTCTTCATTATTCTTGGCAGAGGATTTCTGTGACGTGTGCGCTGCTGGCGTTGTCGACCACATCCGTACGTGATAGAATGAAAAGGGAATAACACCGAGTAAAGCAAAAGTAACGTGTTGTCTCCTCTTATACTTCTCTGTCCTTTGCTAATACATATACACTTCGTTATAGAACTATGGGATTGAAAATTACCGTTCAGTATCTGAGGACAAGCCACGATGCCGAGAAAAGAAGGCAACGACAAAAGCATTTCCTTTACTTCGTAATTGCCTCGTTTGAAGGACTGACGTCATTAGTGATTCTTAAAAAGTTGATTTTTCTAAATTTTTGGTGATTTCTACAAAAAATTAAATACGTAATAATAAATGTAAAGTGCTTTGTAATGTGGCGCCTGCAAAGAAAGTAAAACCCTCAAGTGCGCTTATCACTGAGGGTAATAAAAGAAATATGATAATCAATTGATTGTCAAAGCGGTCGAAAAATGAGAGTTGACGAACTTTCAGCTTCGCCTTGTCGTTGGTGTTAGTTATGTGGGAAGCTTCGCATTATTGTATGTGTCAGTCTTTACATAGAGTAATACAAAACAGACAATGCGCACTTTATTTTTGACCAAAAGAATACTTTAATCTTACTTCTATTACTTCACGTAATAATCTATTATGCAATACTGTCAAAAACGCATTTTGACGTTTGGCCAAGTTATTGTTTCCTTTCAAGTACTGCAGCTGGTGGTTAAAAATGTAAAAGTAAGTAATTTGATAACAAATTATTTAAAATTTGTTAGACTAATTAATTTACTAAATTCTTTCCTATATAGTTTTGACATTCTCATTAACCTGAATCATATCGTTCTCTTTCAATATCTTCAAAAGGGGAGATATTCATCATTTTTTTCGTAAAAATTCCAACTGGAACGCTCCGACCACGTAGACACTTTAATTTTGTTTAGTTTGACAGATTCAGTTACAGGTTTAGTGACAACTTTTCGTCAATCTAACTTTAGCGCTAGCTCTACAAATCCAACACCAACTTGACTATGAATAAATAAAGCATGCTTCCTAATTTGTTTATAATTGCGAAGTATTTTTTAATATATATGTATCCAAACTTAAATATTGTTAGCACAACTATTTGATGTCCTTGAATAGCATTAAGCAAATCACGTATTTCAAGAAATATGGTAGCAGGGTTGCTTTTGCAAATCGAAATTTTATCCGAGCTCGAGCGTTATTTTGCATATCGTTTATAATGAAACGAACGAAAGAAATACAGCTTCAAAAATAACAATTGTTTTCTGTCCAAAATATTGTATGTATATCTCGACGAATTCCAATTAACAACATTTTTTAAAATAAAACTTATAAGTGTTGTGGTCTCTGTTTTATTTGCACTGATCCTGTACTTCAGTTCAATAGGTAATGGTATATATAACAATAATATGGTTTGGGGTCGATGTAAATATGGTATTAAAAGAGTTTTAATTAATTACTTTCGTGAGGGTGTGGCAATATTACGGTATCGCACATCTTGGCTGCGATTTTTTCGAGTTTCCGATTGGAGGGTGTTAATAAAAAAAAAGTTGGGCTTGTGAAAAGGTTATTATAAATAAACTGACAAATTATCAGAGCTAATATTAAGAAAGAGTACTTCCAGTAAATTCTAAAACGTTTTAAATAGGATTAGCATCTTGTTATAATAACAAGAACTTTGGCAAACATATTGGTATTTTGTGTATGTGTTTTTGTGGTTGTGAGCTTAATATGATGTTGTCATAGATGAGACAATCGTACATAATTGGTGGTATAAACTAATTCTTAGCAAAGCATTACATATAACTTTATACATTTTGGGGAGTCGCTAGTTATGAAAGGTGGGTGGAAACTTGCGATTAAAATATGTTTGTGTTTGGGTTTTAGAAATTTTACGGATTTGTTGGCAAATGTTCAAACATTGTTTATTGATTTTGTGGTACAGCAGAGAGATCGCGGCACTTTGCTAAATAACAGCTAAACATTAGGCCCGTACACGTACTCGCCAGAAAAAACAAATATGCAGTACTTGCCAGTAACTAATGGGCCGTTTACATAGAACTTTCCTCGCTTTGCTTGGCAGTTCGAACTTTAACAACAAAGCGTGAGGCGTAGAAGGTCAGCTACTTAGAACGCTTTGACAGTTTCTGCGTTAGTAGTTGGTTGAGTTGCGATTTGTGTTTGTTCAGAGTGTTTTGTTTAAAGATAGAATAAAAAAATGAATTTTACTGATATGCTGGAAGTAGTTATGCTCTAATGTTTGAAATTCGCGAGTGTCTAGTGTGTATACGCACGCCAAAATAAAAATAAAATGGAAATGATAACAGCTGATTGCCAAAGCGTACAAAAGTTGAGAGTTGCCCATAATTTGGCTTCGCTTTGCTTTGCTCTACTTTTCTCGCATTGTATTTAGCAGGACTCATATAACATCATGTATTGAACTTATCTGTCAAAGCGAAACTCTGAAGCAAAGCAAAGCAAAAGTCCTATGTGAACGGGCCTTAAATGTCGGAGCGTAAGCAAAATTTGCTCTCAGTGAAAGAAACTTGCAAAAGCCAGTAATTGGGTTCGTATTCCCCAGTAACGAAATTTTTGAGCGTATGTAAAATTTGCTCTCAGTGCCAGAAACAATCAAGAAAGGACGAAAATGCAAAACGAACAAGAAGTTGCAAGTTTTTGTTTAGCGCGAAATTTAAAAACTACATACATACTTAAAATAGATAAATAGCTCCATAATTCATAATTAAAATCTCACAATTGTTAATTGTAGTCATTGCGGCTAAAGATGCAGGACTATCGTTGCAAACGCAAATATTCTGGGCGTCTTACTCCCATATGTACACAATAATCTTCATAAACTTGGTGTAAGTTCATTTATTTATTCCCTTTTTCATTTTACACCTGTTTTAATGAAAATAGTTAGCAATAGTTGCAACCAGGTGTTAATTTTACTGGCAAATTCTTGCTAGTACAAATTTATTCATTAAAAATCCAGTAAAACTTTCATATGTTCAGCTGTCATTTTCGCTCTCCCAATTTTACCAACTTTGCTAGTTTCTTTCAAGTTTTGGGGTAAGAAAAGGCAGTCCAGTAAAATTATTACTGGTTAGTGAATACGAAAACAGAACTTATGCTAGATAGAGAGCTTGCTTCGTTTTACATAACAGTTTCGCTTTGATAACTAAGATGAATACATCAATTATACGAGGTGTTCCACATAACCAACACCGACGCCGAATCGAAACTGAAAGTTCGTCAACTCTGCTTATATTAACTGCTTCTCAAGAATGACAGAAGACAAGATTACGACAACGCCGGTTCTAGGTACCGGAATGACCCGGGTTTCACCCGGCCAAGGACTGTTGTTTCGGCGATCTAACCCTGTTTAGATCGGCCTACCCCATAAGTTGTCTGTATCTCCTGGAGCAACTCCTTGCAGCAGGGTTGCTTCACCTCCTTCTGATCAGGGCTGGCATCGAGCCTAACCCTGGCCCAGAAACCTATTTTTGCTGCGTTTGCCAGAAAAAGCTCCATCCGAACTCCACTTCGGTAAGGTGTAATTCGTGCGACGGATGGAGCCATCTTAAGGTCTGCTCAGGCCTTAAGACCCATAAGGAGTGGTCCACAAATTATGTGGCCCCATGTTGTTCGCGCCCTAAGGCGCCCATAGCCTCTACGGCTCCCCTAGTTGCACCTAGTGCACCGGTGCCTAGCACCGGCAGAACCTCTACGGTTCGCAGGAGCACACAACAACATGGACGCCCCCAACTGGATACTGTAGCAGGCTCAACTCCTACTTATCCAGAATCAACCCTGACATACCCAACACATGTCCGGCATGTGGAGATTCTCCGCACGACACCAACCACCTATTCACATGCCCTCTCAAACCCACTCATCTAACCCCCCTCTCCCTCTGGTCCAACCCTATCGAAACTGCATGTTTCCTGGGCCTACCCCTAGATGAGTTCGACGACAACGACCATGGGTGAATCCGCTCTTTACGGGGCGCGACTAGCCGCTACAACAACAACAACGACAACGCCGGCAGCGTACACGTCACAGAAATTCTCTGCCAAAAAAAATGAAACTGCACTTTCTATCTTTGTTTTTGCTGTTGCTTGCAGAGTTCAAAACACTGCACTTCATTTTCTTTATTTTTAAGATAATTTTACACAAGTATTACAAAATTAACGTTTTTACGTCATTCTGTCAAACGAAGCAAGTACGTAGTAACGGAAGTGCTTTTGTCGTCACCTTGTTTTCGCTGCATCGTGACTGCATCTTATAAATTTTTTATTACGTATATTCGCTTAGAAACACACTAAACTTAAATTTTCTAGGAAATAACAATGTAAATTTAAAGATTAATCAAAATAAATGCTCATTATAGTCTTTTAACCTTTCACCATAAATAAATGAGTGTTGTCAAAGCCTTTATTGTAGCATCCCTTATGCGTTTTTCGCTTTTCGTGCTAAATAACAAATGTCATGCAAAACCACAGCTTGTTTTTGCTCTTGAAAAGTTGAAAGTTTTTTCTTTTTTTTTTTGTGAGTGGTTTTGAACGCCATTACCACTTTTGTCAACTCTCGCGCTGTGAATTCCGTCATTGGGGTAAAACCAATATCTCCAGCTGCCCCATGAATCTCGCGTTACTCTGGCTCAATTATGATCTAGATATTGTAGCAGGCTCAACTCCTACTTATCCAGAATCAACTCAGATTTACCAAGTGAAAATTCTTCGTACGATACACGCACCTTTTCACTTGCCTTTTTAAACCGTCTTTTCTAAAACCACTTTCCCGTTGATCCGACCCTGTCGAAACCTCTTTTCTTGGATCTCCCTATAGATGAGTGTGATGATATCGACCATGGTTAAGACGATGTTGCAGGGCCTGAGTAACCGCAGCAACAACAAAAACATCGTAACAATGGTATTTCTCGGTCTATCGTTTCAGTCCCTACGAGAGAGTTGATGCCTCCACTTCTGCTAGTAGCAGCAACAAAGTTGATTTGGGGTATAGCTTCGTTTCTTGGATCGCAGCTAACGACAGGTTATACCGACTTATGTAGGCCGCGTCCAGGTGTTGGGTGGCAGCGCCATTCCGGGCGTGTGCGACTGAAGAGCTCTACAGCGAGGAGTCAGTCTTGGCACTTAACTGATTACATTCCGATATATTCTAGCCTGACACGAAATCGACGGAGCAAGGTGGGTAGGGGGAGCGTCCATGTTGTTAGCTTTCTCCTTTTAATCGTGGAGGTTTGTATGGTGCTGGTAGGTACCGGTCACTAGGTGGGCTATTCCTTATGGGTCTTTAGATTTGAACAGACCTTAAGGTAAAAGCAAAAATAGGTTTCCAGAGTTTGGTTCGAGCAGAAGGATGTGAAGCACCCCTGCTGCCGGGAGTTGCTCCAGAGGACACAAACTATTTATGGGGCAATTGAAATAATGTTGTACAGAGTCGTACGGACAAAAATAGTAATCGTTGGATTTTGCCCATATTTTAGCTAGCTTAGAAAAATATGGACAATTTTGGAAATCGGCACATTGCCACGCCTACTCCATATAAATAAAATTTAAATATATATAAATATATTTTAATGAAATTCTGTTCAAAAGCTATATAAATGAATGCTAAACAACATACCAACAATTGTGAAAAGCGTACAAAGAATAAACAGTGTAGCCGGGATGGGCAATATATTTTTATGCATGTTTATTTACCCTACACCTTTACATATGTACCTCCATATACAAATTTGTCATTATATGATATTACAAAAGTCCTTTTTTTTAATTTTCAAAACGTTTATTTTATTTTTTACATTCAGGAGTACATGTTTATGCAAATCCTAAAACTATTCCCAAGACAACCGGTTATACGTAGCGGAATGACCTGGGTTTCATTCGGCCAAGGGCTGTTTTTCCGACGATCTAACCCTTTTTAGATCGGCTCATACCATTTGTCGTGTAGTATCTCTGGAGTAATGCCTTGCAGCAGGGTTGCTCCACACACTTCTGGCCCAGAAACATATTTTTGCTCCGTATGCCAGAGAAGGCTCTATCCAAACTCCACCTCGGTAAGGTGTAATACATGCGATGGATGGAGCCATCTTAAGGAATGCTCAGGCCTTAGGACACATAAGGAGTGAACCACACGGTATGTGGCCCGTGTTGCTTGCGCTCTCAAGCGCCAACGGCCTCTACGGCCGAAAACATCGTACCAATTGCGCCGGAGCCACCCAGCATACGGGCTTCCACGGCTGCAAGGAGCAATCAGCAACACGCGCACTCCCCATCTCTCCCAACCCATCCATCCTCATCCCGCTCCCACCCAAGTGATAGGGCTACCCAGCAGCTCTTGGTGCTCCATACTGTCTGTTCCGTGTGTCAGGCCAGAATACGCCGGAATTTGGCAGCAGTTAGGTGCAATTTGTGCCAAGGCTGGTGTCACTTTCGAACGTGCTCTGGTCTGCGCACCACACGTGAGTGGACCTTGCCCCATGTTGCAAAGTTCTGCAGCCACATACGCCTTCTCCGGCGCTGCCTCCCATTCTCCACCAGGCAGCAACCTGCACATGGGCAAGGACACCTGAGGCAAGGTTGACAACCGCACCTGTCCCTTATACCCCCCATCGCGTTGACTCATCCTGGGCAGAATAAGCTGCTGCAGATGAGCTGCAACGGACTCCAGAGCAAGATTGAGGAGATAACCGACTTTATGAGAAGACATGGACTGCTAATAGCTGCGATCCAAGAGACGAAATTCCGCAGGGATACTAACCTTAAATGTAATGGCATAACCTTCCGGTCAGGCAATGTCAAGGTCGAAATATTTAATATATATATGTATATACCCCCTGTTACCTGCTGCCCGGCAGGATACACCCCGGCATAGGTGCGCTCCTCAGAGGTGAAAACCGTTTGGTAGTAGGTGACTTTAATGCGCACCACGATCTGTGGCATTCAAGCCTGCCAGCAGATCGTAGGGGAAATGAATTGGCTGAGCAGATAGACGATTCGATATTCTGCACAATGAATGACGACACCCCCACCAGGATTAGGGGTAGTTGCAGTAGCTCGCCTGACCTAATAATAGCTAGTGCAGGTCTGATAAATAGCATAACGTGGCGACCTACGCTATCGCTTGCATCAGGCCACCTCTCCATAGTCATCACGATTGACGGACCTGTCGAATTTGTCTACGCGGGTCGAAAGACTTTTATCAACTTCTAAAAAGCTGATTGGTTTGGATTCGCGGAGTTCACCGAGAGTGCCTTCGTTGCCCTACCCACACCAACAGATGTTCGCGCTGGCGAACGACAGTTCCGCAGGGTTGTCACAACCGCTATGGCCCGTTTCGTTCCCGCTGGACGAATACCGGAATTTTGTCCGTATTTCCCAGCGGAAGCAGCACGATCAGCCAACGAACGTGACCACCTTCGTCAGTCCGATCCACAAAATCCCCGCATCAGTGATTTAAACGCGGAGATTCGGACTTTGGTAGACGAACATAAGCGGAACAAGTGGAAGGAGCACCTGAAGTCCCGCAACTTTGTGGCAGGTGTGGGCAAGCTTTGGACCACCGTGAGGTACCTGTCCAATCCGGTGAACCGTGATGATCGTGTGGAGATTTCATTCGATGACCGCACCTCGTCGGACCCGAGAGATGTGCGAGCTACTTCAGCCGGCAGTATATACTGCATCCTTCGGTGGATAGGACTAAACGGAAGGTGTGCAGAAGACTACGCAAACAGTCAAAACCTAGCGTGCCACTAGCCTTCACCTGCGGCGAGGATGCGGAAGCCATCGGAAAGGCGAAAGTCTCCAAGGCCATTGGTCCTGATGGACTAAGCATGTTGATGCTGAAAAATTTGGCATGTGAACAGGTGTTTCATATCGTGCGGAGAATCTCCACATGCCGGACATGTGTTGTGTATGTCAGGGTTGATTCTGGATAGCGAAGAGTTAAGCCTACTACAATTTCCAGATCTTAATTGGGCTCGAGAAGCGCAGGACTCGCGAGGCTACAGGAACTCTTCATCTGCAATTGGTGGTGGCTGGGGTCATATTACGGCATTGGCCTGGCGAGAGTCGATGGTGGTGGTAACTGTCGCTTTGTGGATGCCGCTTAGGATCCGCCGTTACGCCTCCGGATCCAGCGGGTTGTATTATAAATGGCTGGATCTCGTCCTTCAGTTCTAAGAGATGCCTTCTGATGTGGATGGGGGGCAGCTCCACTGCAAGCAGATGCCTGTTTGGGTGCCCCGAGCGGTGACATCCAGCACGGAACTGCTAGCTGAGCATGTGGTTTTGCTGCCAGAATGCTGCACTCTGCACGGTGACAAGATGCCTGCTGATGTCGCCTGAAGAACATCTTCATCAAGAGGTCAATGTGATCCGCGTTAATGAGCACAACCCCATGCTCAGCAAGCAGTTCCTTGCTGGGTGTCACCGCTCGGGGCACCCAAACAGGCAACTGCTTGCAGTGGAGCTACCCCCCAGGCACATCAGAAGGCATCTCCTATATATAACGCTATCGCTGGATCTGGAGGCGTACTGGCGGGTCCTAAGCAACATCCACAGAGAGACAGTCACTACCACTATTGACTCTCGCCAATCAAATGGTTACATACATGTATCTTCGTTCCTGCCATCCGTCTCTGCTGACAATATTACTGATTTATATCAGTAGAGAAACTACGAGATCTTGCTAAGTAAGGGTAATTGTAAGGGTCTGAAGGTATACTTTCAAAATGCATCAGGGCTACGAACAAAATCTGAAAATGTTCGCGCTGTTAGCTCGCGTCTTGAGTATGATATTTTTATTATAGCTGAGACCGGGCTTAATTCTAATTTTTATGATGATGAATACTTTGACTCAAATCAATATATGGTCTACCGAAAAGACAGAGATGTGACAAAAACTGGATTTGCAAGAGGTGGGGGTGTCCTCATTGCAGTGCAACGTAAATTTCACGCCTATTTAGTTCCGCTTCAAAATGATGATTCTGTAATCGATCAATGTTACTGCAACCCATGAATCTTATTTCATTGATAGTATCATAAGTTTAAGCTTAGTTCAAGTTAATAGTTTTGTTAATAAGCTGCGATATTTCTGAATGCTTTTCTCCTTTATCGACTTGTGATAAACATCATGTGCCTCTGATTTTGGATTTTAAATTTTACGTTTTTCCTTCTTCTGTGCCGGATGAAAAAATTTCTTTTAATTATTTTGCCTGCGATTTTGCTAACTTTAATAATTTGCTATTGGATTATAACTGGGATAATCTATTATCCTGCGCTGATGTCTCAAAATGTTACCAAATATTTAAAACTTTGATGTTTGATTGTTGTCTAAATAACATTCCGGTTAAAAGAAAATTATAAACTGCCGTGGTATAATTTCAATTTGAAAAAACTAAAAAATCCCAGAAATAAATTCTTTAAAAAATTTAAATCAACTGGTAACCGAACTTTTTTTGCCAAATATCAGCGCTATTCTAAAGATTTCAATTGTTTAGATAGATTCCTGTACAGATATCATATTCTAGGAATGGATGAGAATATCAAGGCTGAGCCAAAGGCCTTTTGGCGTTTTATTAAATCGAAAAAGTCAAACTGTGCCATCCCTTCAGCCGTATTTTATGGTGATAAGTTTGCTAGTATGCAAAATAATGTGGCCAATTTATGTGCAGAGTTTTTCAGTGCAATTTTTGTTGAGGATGATGTGGATACTTCGCGTAGCTTTTCCTCCAACTTATGCTCTGCTGTAAATTTTGGCTCACTTTGTCTTACTTCGGATGATGTTATTAACGGTATTATTGATCCATCTGCGAAAACAGATAGTGATGGGCTTTCAGTTATTTTATTGAAAAATTGTCCTGCTTTAATCACACCTTTAAAAATATTTATTTATTTATTTATTTATTTATAATCTGTAGATTGTAATTTAAATTAAAAACTAAGAGACTTAAGAGCTATGGCTGCCAAGGCCTTAAGCTAAATTCTAAGTTATTGAAGATATTTCACAATATACATACATAGATTAAATTGAAAAGTATATATTTGCCATTTTTAGGAATTTGGTAACCTTTTGAATATTTTTAATTGAAGGATCAAATAAGGAGATTGAAGGATTTTGGTTTTTGAAAATTTGGATTCTGTAAACGTTAAGGGCTTGACATTCTAGCATTATATGTTGGACTGAAATGAGTGTGTTGTGATTGCAGTATGGGCAGGTATGTGGACTATTGTTGTTAAGTAGGTATTGATGGGTGATTTTGGTGTGCCCTAGTCGGATTCTTGTATACTTTGTTATGTCTAATCTGTTGAGAGTGAGGTGGAGGTTGAAGTTCTGGAAGTTGTTTATGTTGAGTTTCTTTGTGTTGTGTAATTTATACCACTGTGAGGTTCTATTCCAGGTTTGCTGCGTGTGTTCTAGTGTAAATTGCTTCTTGAGGAGTTTTTTGGCGTCATTTGGATTCTTGTTACATAAAGTGTGGACTGGGGGGATCTTGTGGCAAGCTTAGCGGTTTTGTCGGCATATTCGTTTCCTATTATGTTTGAATGGCCCGGGATCCAAATTAAAATGATTTTTGGGTATATTTCTATAAGGGTGTTTCTTATTAATTTCGGATAGTATTCATTATTGCCTGTATTGTATATAGATTTTAAGGAGGACATGGAATCTGAACAGATAGGCTACCGTGTATGCTTCTGTTGGTGTTGTGTTTTTGTTGAATTTGCTAAGTTGGAAATTTATTAGGTTCCCGGGTAGGGGATGCCATGGTGGATACTTGTATTTTGTGGTTTTTGTTGGTTCAAATGGTATGTCGTGTTTTTTACAATTTAATATTATTTTTTCTATTGTAGAGCTGGGTGCTTTTGTTATGTGTTTAGTTTTATATGTTTTTATAATATTGTTTAAAGGCGTGTCGTGACTGTTCATTAAGATTTTAAATAGTTTGTTTTGGGTGAAAGTTTCTCTCTGTTCGATGGTAGCTATCCCGGATTCAAACAGTATGTTGTTAGTAGGAGTAGTACGATATGCGTTTAAAGCTGATCTTAGACCTGCGTTGAGTAGAGAGATTAATTTTCTAATGTGTGTTTTTGGGGCAGATCCATAAAGGAAGAGGCCGAAGTCTAGTTTAGAGATTATAATTGATTTTACTATAGATATGAGTGTGAGTGTATTGCAGTTAAATTTTAAGCTTGCAAGGCATTTAATAATATTGAGTCTTTTGGAGATGGAGTGTTGTAGATATGCTATATGTGAGTTCCATTTATACTTATTGTGGAGGATTAGTCCGAGCAGCTTCAGCTCATTTACGTTTGTGATTTGTTGGTCGTTACTGCGTACTGTAGACACGCAGTGGTGCTTGCGGCATATGTGTAAATGTTTACATTTCTGTATAGAGAGTGCAGCTCCTGAGTAGCTACTCCATTCTTGAATCTGCTCGAATAATCTGTTTAAATTTATTATTGGGTTTTTGTCTCTACTGTGTTTGATTATAAGGTGGAAATCATCAGCGTAAGCACAAAAATTTATTTCTTTGTGTAAACTAATTATGTCACATAATTTATTGTAGGAAATTAGGAAGAGGATTACAGATAGAGGCGACCCCTGCGGTATTCCGTTGTGTAGTGAGTGTGTGTCTGAGAAATGTTTACCGACGCGGACTATGATTTTCCTATTGTTCATGAAGTTCAGGATATACCTTATGATTTTTGGGCCAATTTTCCATTTTGAAAGTTGTTCGATTATTGAGTGGATGCCAATCTTGTCGAACGCTTTGGAAAAGTCTAGCGAGATGATCGATGCGTGTTTTCTCTTGGAGATGGAGTCGGCAATCAGATGCTCTACATACAGTAGAGCGTCAGTTGTCGACTTTCCCTTTTTGAAGCCAATCTGGTTATCGTTGATTAGTTTGTTATTGCTAACAAACCACCACAACCTATTGGCAACGATTTTCTCCATCAGTTTGGATAAGCAGGGGTTGAGGGATATGGGACGATATGATTTTGGGAGGGTTTTATTTGCGTTGGGTTTGAGGATAGGAACGACGACTGAGGTTTTGAAAGATTGGGGTATGTAAGAATTGAAAATGCTGTTGTACAAAGTAAGAAGTCTCGTTATTGTTTGTACGATCTAGTCCTGGTGTGCTTCCTTTGAGGTTATTTAATGCTAAGTGAAGTTCGTTTAGGTTTATATTTTTTTTCAATTATGTTGGCAGATGTGTTTGTTGTGTTGTTGTACGAAGTGTTTAGAACTCGTTGCTTGTTGTTTGTGAAGATTTGGGAGAAATTTTCGTTTAACGATTCGGTAGACCAGTGTGATGCGAATTCGTTAGCTTTTCTTTAGGGTGTGTTAATGTTTGATTGGCCGTGTTGTGTCTAGTTAAGCAGTGTATGTTGTGGGTAGATTTGTGCCCTGTAAAGGTTTTTATATTAGCCCAAATTTTTTCGGTTGGGGTGGATGGGTTGATCTCTGTAGTGAAATCAAAGGTTGCTGTTCTTTTGGCTAGTTTAATTTCTTTTTTAAATAGTGCTGCCGCTTTTCTAAACTTTATTATGTTTTCTTGGTTAATGGAGCGTTTGAGAATCTGCCAGCTTTTGTTTTTGTTTTATTTGAGTTTTTGTAGTTTTTTATTCCACCAAGGGACGTTGTGCGTTTGCCTGCTAGGGTTGCTCTGTGGGATTGCAATATGGGCACTCTGCAAGATGATTTTCCTGATGTTTGCACATTCTTTGTTTAAGTTGGTGGAGACATCTCTAGCGTGGTCGAATTCTAAGGCTTTGGTTTTGAAAATCTCCCAGTTTGCTTGCTTTATTTTAATTGATGGTTTTTTAAAGTTTGGGGTTTGAAAGTGTTGAGCATGAATGGTTATTACTATGGGGAGATGGTCACTCCCATGAATGTCGTTTTGTATATCCGATTTGGCAGCAATCGCTATATCAGGGCTGGCAAAGGTTAGGTCAATGTGGGTGAATGTGTTTCATGTAGAAAAGTGTGTCGGGGACCCGTCGTTCAGGAGAATATAATTGGACTGGGTTAAAAAGTTGGCCAATATTTTACCTTTTTGGTTGTTTTTTTTGGGATCTCCACATGTGGTGCCACGAATTAAAATCGCCCGTTATTAGGCACGGTTGGCTGCGAGTGGGAAGCATGTTTTCGAGGTTAGTATGGCTGAACGTGGAGGTGGGCGTGATGTACGCTGATATTACAGTGAATTTTGTTTTTGAGTGTATTTCTATGGCAACGACGTCGAAGTCGTTACCAATGGTGATTTGTTTTTGTTGAATGGAATTATGTATGAGGAGGGCAGCGCCTCCGTAAGAGCTGGAGATAGTGTTAGTTGAGTAGATGGAGTAGTTTATTGGGGTGGGAAAAAGGTCGTTTGGCTTGATGTGCGTTTCCTACAGGGATATTATTTTCGGGCAATGTTGCTTTATTAAAATAAGAAGCTCGTTGTAATTGTTTGAATAACCTCTTAAGTTCCATTGCAATATTTTTATTGTCATGGCGGATATAGCAAATATATACTTGTAGCTTAAAATGTAGCGTTGAAATTGGGGTACACTTCCATACAGTCTTCACTATTATGGACAGGGTCAGCATCTTCTTCTAGTGGGGTTTGGTTATTAATTTGTTTTTTGCTGTGTCTGGTGCTGTATTCTCTTTTTAGTTGTGTTTTTTTACGTTTTGAGATATTCGTTGGGAATATTTTTGTGGTTCTTTTCGTTAATTGAGTTGAAGTAGTGGGTAGTTCTTGAGGTTCAGAGTCGGAGTTGCTGGGAGCATCTGAGTAGCTTACTGGTTGACGCCGTGATGTGATGGGTTTTGGTAGTAGTGTTGTTGATGGTGGTGTCGGTATCGATGTCGGTGTTGGAGTTGGTGTTGGAAGTTCATTTATTGTTGTTGTGTTTAAGGCAATGAAACTGTTTTTGTTAGATGTATGAGTTTGGTTTGTTTTTTGAGTATTCAGCTGTGGCTGATGGCGTAGAACGGAAGAGTATTGTTGGGGATTGTGCTGGTGTCTCTCGTTATAGATGGCTACAGCTGATTTGTGGTCAATCTTTTGATAGTTTTGATGGTTTGTAGCTCCTTTTGTGTTATGAAGATGGGACAATTTTTGTCAATGGCTGAATGGTTGTTTGGTTCTAAATTTTTTAATTTCAGTAGGAAGGATTGTTGTTGCAAATGTTAGTATTACGAGACCCGTTTCAACGATAAGGTCGCCGCTTTTGTTAAGGATTTTTTTCACTTCACTGACGTTTTGGGGTTTCAGTTCGGAGAGGATGTATTCTTCTGCCAGACCTCTGAGCTCGTTGCAGTATATAACCCCTTTTGAATCGTTCAGGGTTTTATGTTGAGTTATTTCTATTGTAATGTTGTTGTCAAGTGCTACTAGAGTCGTAAGTTTGTTTGCTTGTGTGTTGTTTTTTGTTTTTATAAGGATTTGTCCATTCCTCGTTTTTTTGCACTCTTCAACTTCGCCACCGCATGTTGCGTCTATGGCTTTTTTAACAACGAAAGGAGATACATTTGATAAAGAGTCTGGGCTGTTTGTTCTTGTCATGATTAGGTACTTAGGACCTAAACTTGTGAAATTTTCTGTTTTGGTTTTGTCCCATTTTAGGGATGGCATGTTTGGATTTGGTTTGTCCCGATCGGGCGGGTCCCTCATGATTTTTTTTATGAGTATGACTTAAATTTTGGGTTTCCTGCTATCGCTTATTGAGTTTTTGGATTTCACTTGCTGCGAAAGAGCTGTAAACCAAGTGTTACACGTCAAATGGGGCGCGAATGTCACCAAAGAGATACTATAATTAGCGAATGACAACACGATCGCGCACTACCGTACGCTTTAGAAGTTAAATCGCTACTGACCTTTTAAAATAATATTTAATATGTCGTTGTCGTCTGGAATTTTCATAGACGACTGGAAAATTACTTCAATTACCCCTATACATAAAGGTGGTAGCAAGAATGATGTGTGTTGTTATAGGCCCATTTCAAAGTTATCAACAGTTTCGAAACTTTTTGAAAGCATCGTTAAAGATAAAATGTATTTTGCGTATAAATGTCTTATTTCGCCAAACCAGCATGGCTTTGTTTCTAAGCGATCCACAGTTTCGAATCTTGCAGTATTCAGTGAATATTGCATTGACACTTTTTCTACTGGGCTTCAGGTTGACTGCATCTACACTGATTTTTCCAAAGCGTTTGATAAAGTATCTCATATTTTGCTAATACACAAGTTGGCTAACATTCGCTTCCATTCAGTTTTTTTTTAAAATGGATGATGTCTTATCTAGATAATAGAAATTGTGTTGTAACGATTGCCGGCATTTCCTTTCTGTGCCACCTCTGTGGTTCCCCAAGGAAGTATATTAGGCCCACTTTTGTTTGTTTTATTCATAAATGATATGAGTAACTGCTTTAGGTTCGCAAATTTTTTGCTCTATGCCGACGATTTAAAGGTTTTTTCGAAAATAAAGAACCCAGATGATGCGATTAAGCTTCAAAGCGATATCGATAGTGTACATCTATGGTGCGTTAATTCGCGACTTGCTTTAAACATCAAAAAGTGCTTTAAAGTTACGTATTCAAAAACTCATAATATCGTGCCGATATCTTACTATATTTCGCATTCTTTGTTACAAAGTCTGGACGAGATTAAAGATCTTGGAGTAATTTTTTCGAGTAATTTTTCTTTTAATATGGATATTAGCCATGTTATTTCGAAAGCTTACTCGGTCTTAGGGCTTGTGAGGGGAATTGCTCTAAATTTTCGGACCTATATACTCTCAAGCTTTTGTACACGGCTTTCGTTCGTTCCAATCTGGAATACGATGCGTTCATTTGAAGGCCAAGTCATAAAAATCATATAATCAGGATTGAACGAATCCATAAAGTCTTCCTTAAATATGCTTTGCGGTCATGGAGATTCAATGATCCAATTCCGTCGTTGAATCGCGTTTGCTTTTAATCAACCTAAAGTCTCTGGAGGCACGAAGATCAGTTCTCTCGCTTTCCTTTGTTCATAGTATAATCTCGGGTGGTATGGACTGCTCTTCTTTTAGAAATAATTAATTTTAACATTCCACAACCTAATCTTTGTTGCACGTCACTTTTCTATGGGCTTAATAGTAGAACTGAATATTCGCGAAATGCACCTCTTGTTCGTGCCTTAAGTGAATTTAATGTAATCTCGAATTCCAACCTTCTTGATTTCTCTTTTTCGAAAAGTGTATTTTCAAGTATTCTTAATTCTTTATTCTAGTGTTTTAAGGTCTTAGTTTTAACTAAATCATACTGTAAATAGTCTGTAAGAATATCACGTTTCCAGTGCCTCCTCCTTGATGAGTTTGACGACAACGACCATGGGTGAATTCGCTCTTTACAGGGCGTGATAACACCGCTATCAAAGGCCTTTGATACGGTCAATCACTCAACGCTACTTGAAGACGTTGAGACATCTACTCTCCCACGGAGTCTGAAGCGGTGGACTGCGAACTACCTGAGTGACCGACAGGCGTCGGTTAATTTAGAGACTCAACATCTAAACCGAGAAGAACTAAACAAGGGGTACCTCAGGGTGGCGTTCTCTCCCCGGTTCTGTTTAATCATTACATCTCGAAGCTTCCTCAACCACCCGAGGGGGTTTCAATAGTCTCATATGCCGGCGACTGTTCGATTATGGCATTCGGAAATGCAATTGATGACATGTGCTCAAAAGTGTTTCTATCCCCTGCTAAGTCCTCGGCGATCTTATTTACCACCTGGATGAAGGAAGTCGGGATGCAGTTAAATATACATGTGGACGGTACACTTGTACCGATAGTAAACCATCCAAAAATCTTGGGTGTTACATTTGACAGCCTGGTCTCTTTCTCTGCACACACACGTCAATAAACTACAGAGCCGCAACCAAGTCCTTAAGTCGGTAGCCGGCAGCACTTGGGGCAAAGACAAAGAAACGTTGTTGGCAACATACAAGGCGATTGTCCGGTTGGTTTTAAACCCCGCCGTTCCAATTTGGTCGCCGGGACAAGCAGGACCCAGTGGATGAGATTACACGCTGCCCAGAACGCAGCACTTCAGACGGCAACGGAAAGAAGGCATCCCGTTTTCCTGTCGAACACCGAAACCATGAAGCCTCAATGCTCCCAGTTAGGAAGCACAACTTTATGCTCACCGAGCAGTTCGTTAGTTACTGGTTTGGCTGGTAGTAGCCACCCAAACGGTTACCTGCTTGTTAAGGGTCAGGGGGCATCTCCTGAGCAGAGACAACATATTTTAACAGAGAATAAATTCTAGTAAATGTTGATTATTTTGCTGTTTTGCGTACGGCACATATGCATATGCCGCCGTAGCCGAGTGTACCCGGTGGGTACCGGGTTCGAATCCAGCTCGGGACAAGTAACAAGAAAAAGTTTTTTTTTAATAGCGGTCGCTCCTCGGCAGGCAATGGCAAACCTCCGAGTGTATTTCTGCCATGAAAAAAAAAATTTCTCGCAAAAAAAATTCGCCGTTCGGAGTGGGCGTAAAACTGTAGGTCCCCTAATTTGTGTTAAAACATCAAGACGCACACCACAATTTGTAGGAGAAATTCCGCCAAAATGGTTATAGCGCCAATTAAGGAAGGAATTAATAGCTCTACTACAAACAAGAACTCGTCAGTAAAATCTTCCTTCGATAACTTTTGCTAGTATAAACTATACCTTAACTGTCATAACAGCCCCACTTACAATCTAACACATAACTTCCACTTTCTACAACAGCACTTATTTCTAACAAACTTTCTGCATTCCCATTATAGTCGGTTCTACGTACCGGAATGTCGCGGGTTTCACCAGGCCAAGGACTGTTTTTTCGGCGATCTAACCCTGTTTAGGAATAACTTTACTACAAACAAGAACTCGTCAGTAAAATTTTCCTTCGAAAACTTTTGCAAGTATAAACTATACCTTAACAGTCATTAAAGCCCCACTTACAATCTAACACATAACTTCCACTTTCTTCAACAGCACTTATTTCTAACAAGCTTTCTGCATTCCCATTATAGTCGGTTCTACATACCAGAATGTCCCGAGTTTCACCAGGTAAAGGACTGTTGTTTCGGCGATCTAACCCTGTTTAGATCGGCCTACCCCATAAGTCGTTTGTCTCCTCTGCCTCTGGTGTAACTTTTAGCAGCAGGATTGCTTCATATCCTTCTGCTCAGCGCTGGCATCGAGCCAAACCCTGGACCAGAAACCTAATTTTGCAGCGTCTGCCAGAAAAGGTTCCATCCGACGGTAAGGTGTAATTCGTGCGACGGATGGATCCATCTTAAGGTCTGCTCAGGCCTAAAGACCCACAAGGAGTGGTCCACAAATTATGTCGCCCTATGTTGATCGCGCCCATAGCGGCTCCCTTAGCCGCACCTATTGCACCGGTGCCTAGCACCGGTAGAACCTCCACTCAAAGGAGCACTCAACAACAACATGATCGCTCCTCTCCCCCATCCAGCTCCGCCACTCGTGTGTGGACTAGCCAGCAGCTCCTGGTACCCCACACATTCTGCTCCGTGTTTCAGATCAGGATATACTGGAATGCGGCATCAGTCAGGTGCAACTCGTGCCAAGGCTGGTGCCACTTTCGTGTGTGTTCTGGTCTGCGCACCACTCGAGACTGCTCGGGTAACTACCTGGCTCCCTGCTGTAGAGCTCCGCAGCCGCACACGCCCATAGCGGCGCTGCCCAACAACACCATAAGGCAGCATAATGTGCTACTGCATGCGCAGCAAGGACCAGGTAGACAACATCACCCTTCGCTCACACCTCTCTCCGCGACGACTTTTCCGAGGCAAACTAGACTCCTTCTGCTGAACTGCGACGGGCTGCAGGGCAAGATTGAGGAGATAACCGACTTCATGAGTCGGCATAACCTGTAAATAGCTGCGATCCAGGAAACGAAACTGCACGGCAACTCAACCGTGCTAAGTTGCAACGGCTACAATGTGTATCGTAAGGATCGCGAGCGAGGTAATTGTGGTGGGTTAGGGTTCATCACCCATCACACAGTGCAGTGTCGTCTCACTGAAGTAGACATCGACCGCAGGCACACAACCTTAGAATGTGAGGGAATAGCTGTCCGGTCAGGCGATGTCGAGCTGGAAATATTCAACGTTTATATACCCCCTGTCACCTTCTGCCCGGCAGGATATCACCCTGACAAGTGCGCTCCTCTGAGGTGAAAACCGATTGGTGTTAGGTGACTTGAACGCGAACCACGATCTCTGGCACTCAAGCCTGCCAGCTGATCGTAGGGGAGATGATTTGGCAAACGGAAGGTGACTAGAAGGCTGCACAAGCAGTCAAACACCAGCGCACCCCTTACTTTCACTTGTGGCGAGGTGAAGGAGACCATCGGGAAGACGAAATCCTCCCAAGTCCATTGGCCCGGACGGGCTAAGCGAGTTGATTATAAAAAGTTTAGGCCCCGCGGGAGTTGAGTTTCTTACAGGGATTCTCAATCTGTCCCTGACCACCCTCATCATCCCTGGACAAGGGGGACTCCTATCGGCCGGTTTCCCTGCTTTCGCCAGTGATAAAGACACTTGAGGGCCTACTCCTCCCGTACTACACTTACCACCTGGGCTCGGCTATGTATCAACATGGCTTCCGGACAACAACAGTACTCAATGCCATAAACACACAGGTGAATCGCGGTCTTAACTAGAACCGCCCTTGCAAGAGAACCGTCCTGGTAGCGTTGGACCTGTCAAAGGCTTTTGACACGGTAAGCCGTTCAACGCTGCTACACAGGACTGCAACAATGGACCGCGGATTACGTGTGTTCGTCAATCATTGGCATTATTTAGAGGCTCAGCATCGAAACTAAAGTGAATTAAACAAGGGGTACCGCAGGGTGGCGTCCTGTCTACACTCTTGTTTAACCCCTATATTTCCAAGCTGGGAACACCCAAATAGGCATCTGCTTGCAGTTAAGCCACCTCCCAGGCACATCAGAAGGCATCTCCTTGAATTGAAGGATGAGATCCAGCCGGATAAACGCAACCCCTGAATCCTTCTTTCAATTATATTTGGTGGTGCGTTTTTATTGACGGAAAGTGTATAATATAGGTACACTTGTTTATAAAGTTAGAATATTAGGGCCATCTTTATTCCCAAAAATGTTTCACGAAAAAGGTTTTTATATATTTCGATTAATTGAAAGAAAACAGTGTGAAGAACTTAAAGGGACTAAATCATTTTCACCACTAACGGTAGAAATATAGACTTCATAGGCTCTCCTAATAAGGAGTCGTTCCTCCTTTAGCCTCAATAACTGCCATAATTCTTGAAGGTATGGAATTCACTAGGATCTCATTTGATTTCCGTATAACGGGACCATACCAAACCAGTTCTTAAATTTTTATCAATTGACTTTTATTTGCTGGCTTCTGTTTAGCAACTTCACACTTCATTATGTGCCGTAAGTGCTCAATAGGGTTTAAATCTGGCGAGTTTCCAGGCCAATCCATGCGTTGAATCCCTAGATCGTTAAATGTATTGGCCAACTAAAAATAAAAATTCAAGCTGAATAGAATCATATACACCGATATTGTATAGATGTTTTATACAAGATTTGTTTCCAATCAAAACTTATCCATTTTGCACGATGGCATGGCGCTGAGTCATCCTGGAAGATTAGGCGATCCGTATACGAATAATGCTCTTCAATTGCGGGTACTAAAAAATTGTTAACCACTGCCGCATATTTTTGGGCATTCACTATTCCATCAACAAGGTGTAGAGGCCTCAAAACATGGTATGAAAGCAGCCCCAAATCATTTGACTTTGATGAAACTTAACTTTCTTTACTACACAATTATCCTGGAGCCTCTCACCACCTGAACGGCGCACATATAGAAAATTTTGTGAGCTTAGCAAATTAAAATTGCTTTCGTCAGACCACGTAATCTGTTGCCAATCATTTTGATCCCAATTTTGGTACTTTTTGGCCCAAGAAATTCGTGCAGCCTTCATTTTTTGTGTTAGTAGTGGCTTTTTGGCAGGGTGTTTTCCATATAAACCAACATCTCTAAGCCATCGGCGTATTAAATCCACTTGGTGAAAATTTTGCATCTTGGTGAAAATTTTGCACTTTAAAGCGGTCGCTTAAACTTATCCGCCGCAGTATGTTGTTTGTTCTCTCAGTTGACTTTCGAGGACGACCTGATCCCTTTTTACGCTCCAACACACTATATGCTTTTTTTTTTATAAAATACGAACAATATGTAGTTAAATAGCTACAACCAATTTTAGCTGCTACTTGCGGAGAAGATAACTTTTCTTCATCTAATGCCAATATGGAAATTTTCTGATCACGCGTTAATTTCTTCCGATTATTTGGCATTTTGTACAACTTTTCAGATACACAACCAAAACACGACTATAACTGAACATTGTGCAACCCAATTTCATAAAAAATAATTTATTTCTCAGTGCCTACTTCAAATTTTTCAAATTCACAGTTATATAGCTGAAGATAGTCTACCAAAGTGGTGGTGCGTTTTTATTGACCGCAAGTGTACATTAGTCCAAAACTCTCGCTCAAAAAATGTCAAAACACTTTGACTCTATGCCAAATCACTTTGTTTTAAGATAACGGTACCAAGATACGAAAAACAAAACAAAGAAAGTAGTTAAACAATTGTTTCAAAAAAGCAGCTGGTTTCCTGAGGGCTACACCGATACCAGCTGCCCCAGTCGAAGCACGTTACAACGAATTTCAGTGGCTAGTCCAAAGGCGGTCGGCAAAATTAGCAGCGAAACCCTTCACAACGACGTCACATCCATTACATAAACTTTTCTGGACTTCCATAACCAGCCGAAAGCATACCAGCGAAAGCTATAGAAGCACTTGTGGCATTGAAGCTATAACCAAATATCTGTTGAGCACACATACACCAATACCACCAAAACCACCAGACGAACACCAGACCAGCGCTAAAATATCAATCGACCTTTCAATGAGCACTTTAAATAAATCCAACACATCCCCAGAAGTGTACAATCAAAACTTTTTACACTACAAAGCCAACCATCCAAGAGACGTGTTTTATTACACCGCTCGCTGCACCATGCAGCAATAAACAACAAACAAGCCGTCATTTGCTCGGACAGCTTAAGCGTGCTGAAAACGATAACAGATGAAAACAGTGAAGCGCGTAAATATGCACTAAGCGGAATTAATATACGATATTAAACTGCTATGGATACCTGGTAATGTGGGGTTAACAGGCAATGAGCTAGCTGACAAAGCTGCTAAACAAGCGTTCAGTATGCCACTTGTAGCAGAGACTCCTTGCTTGACTTTCGCCATAACGAACTTTCTAAAAACACAACTCAGAATCTTAAGAGAAAGATCATGGGGAAACAGCAAACTGCTTTTTGAAGACACACAATTCAAGCTGTGTAAGCTAGAATGAGAGTAGGTGCCACGAGGTTTACTACCGAACATTACTACAATCATAGCTGCATCAACTTGACTACAATACTTGATTGTAGCAAGGAAAATGCAATGGAACAGATAACCGATGTACTCAAAAAACACAACCTTCTCCATGAAGTGTAAAGCGACTTAAGAGGAAAAATGGCCTAGTAGCCCAGCCTCTACAATATATGAGAAAACAAGCAATTTTCACACGGTTAGCGTAACTGAGTGGTTGCGTGCTCGCCTAGCAACTCCGTGTACCATGGTTCAAAGCCAGGTAAAGTCTAGAAAGAAAGAAGTCTGATGAGGAGATATGGTGATCTCCGAAATAGCACCTATCACTTCTACCACTTTGAAAAATTGTTGTTTCTCATATTATTCTCTAATACAAACCTGGCCTCAAGCTCTATAAATTATACAGACGATTCATATGTAAATATAAGGCCAAAAATAAAAAAGTTTTTTAACTGACATCTTTAACGAGGATAATCAGAAATAAATTATTTATCCAGAGCATAATAGGGGTCATCGATCTCTTAAATTATATATAATTGCAAAATTATCAAACCCGAAAAAATCCTTCATGTGGACATTTTTTCAGGGGATAATGAACATTACTTAACTTGCATCGACAAATACTTAAAATTCACCGCAGTTCAGTCAATCCGCTGTAGGCCAATAGTGGATACAAAAGAACCCTCCAAAGGTACTAAACTCTATCAACATAAAGTCCTTGTAAAATTATCATTTTGGATTTTCGATATTTACAACTCCGCTGCACCGCAGTACGACGGAGAGCTTGACAGCACTCTTTCGGAGACCAGCCTGTGTATCAAAATAAGCCAGGAAGTAAACGATCTTATTTTTCTCGCGAATAATAAAAAACAACAAGGCAATACACTCGGTGACGGGACAACAGCCCATCGACTTAATTCACTCCGCATCATCAAAATACCTGGACGAAATTCGAAATAACTTAATAAAAGCACAAAATTCCGAGCTTAGGTACCAGAACAGAAATAGAGAAACGAAAATTTTAAGCCAGGCGAAAAGGTTTTTATAAAATCTAACAGAAGACTAAGTAACACACTTTATTTGGGAACAAATGTCTTTATTGACGTCAAAAAAAATCACAAAGTTATTTTAAGAAAATTTTATTTTGTTTGACCACGAGCTTGGTCTTGAAGGCGGCCGCATTAGTGCGGTCCGAAATTTTAAATTTCCGATGGAAAGGTTGCCATTTACCGCCAATATAAGTATATCATTCACCACCCGAATTAGACTATACAAAAAAATCGCCGAAGAAATGCACGATCTTTTCGAGAATTTTCCACAGCCTCAGTTAGGAAAACAATTCAACTTGACTTAGATCGCATATTACGAATAATAGACAGGAATAGCGAGACGAAAAGGAAGGTGATAACTGCACTTGGGCGTTTTATTTACACTGCAACTGCTTAAATAACAAATCTCGGTATTTCACATTTATTATTATGTGTTTAACCTTTTGTAAAAATCACCCAAAACTCTGAAAAAATTAACTTTTTAAGAGCTAGTTGTGACGTCAATCCTTCAAACGAGGCAAGTACGAATTAACGGAAGTGCTTTTGTCGTCACCTTTTTTCTCTGGTGATCAACGTTACTGTTTGCTTTTGTTTTTTTAAAGTTATTTACCCCTATGCTAGAATCCGTCGTATGTTCGATTGTGCTACGATTCGTAGCATCGGTAACGGCCATAACGAAGAATATGTATGTAAGTTAAATTGTTCATAGAAAGCGAAAAATTTATTAACACTTATTTACAAAGTTGTCAAGTAGGAAATCACAACAAATCGCTCGCAGAACGAGAAAATGGTGGAATGTGTGAGTGACATTGCTTGAGGATTTACGAAAGATCCCAAAGACGATGTTTAGGCTTTTTGGTATAGTGTCGTTCATCAGCTTGAGTCCACCAACAAAAGAAAGCTTAAATGTGCTTTTGGTAGAAGAGCAGATAAAAGTGATATATACATACATGTATTAAAGATATTTATTAAAATATTTAATTTTTTATCCATATTTAATTTTAAGAAAATGACTGAATTTACGTGTTACCTGAAATATTTCAACTTTTTAAGAAAAGAACTAAATTTATCTATTAGATGTAAGACAAATTATAAATTTGTTGACATTATTAAATTAGTTATTTTTGATGCTTCCCTGGAAGATTCTGTTGGCCCTAATATCAGATGGTGTATCATCTTAAACATTGTAGTGAATATACATATTATGCAATGCGTGTGCCACAATTATTATTTGAACTACTTTTTATTTCTGAAACGCCCATTCCAGCATCGCCCTTAAAAAAACTGTAAATTAAATTTTCCATATTTGACACTTATAAGTAATTCCCTAATACCTTCCAAGTAGGTTTGTCTCCTTCCCGATATCTCTCCTAAAATAAATCTTTAGCATCGCTTACATTCCACACATGAGAAACATGGCTACTTCCAGAAAACCGATCACCAACATATCTTATCTGCATCTTGTGGTAGCAAATCTGTTTACTAAATTCACAATCATTACATATACGAAAGTCTTTCACTTGTCTCACACCATGTGAAAACAAATTTCTAAAGAGTATACTGAAGTTACCGAGTTAAAATGTACAAAAGTTCATGAACGCGACATACATCGACTTAATTTCAGTTGAAATCACCTCACATATTAATTTGAACTCAACACAGGGCAGAATGTATTCCAGGAAAATAATAAACATATCTGATGAGAAATTAACCAACCTAGGCAACCAAAAAGTAATATCCAGCCGGAATATTGAAAATTTTAGAATATGTGGTAAGCCAAATCCCCACCAAAATTGTGATCAGGCATTCTGTATCAACTGTAACGTCGCAACTCACTCCTCGTTTGAGGCAACTTGTAAAAGTTTCCTAATGCACAAAGCTAGAAATAAAATAAAAATCAACAATGGGTGTACCGACAAAAGAGGCCCACAAATTATTACCCTACAAGCATAAGAGGAAAACCTTTGAGGAAGTAACTAAAAATACATACAAGCAAATAATAGAAATTAATATACCCTTTTATAGCCCACATCAAAACAAGTCTACTTTAAAATCGCCAATAGAAGATATAAGAAACAACCAACTCATATGGATACGGAGGAAGTAAACACAGATCTAACACCCAACGTTGAAATGACAATACCAACCCCAAATATTAAAACAACAACAGTAAGTAACCTAACGATAACGCAATTAAATAAAATATCTTCTTAATTGGCGCTATAACCGCTTAAGCGATTTCGGCCGACTTCAACATAACAGTAGCTCCTTTGCTTTGCTATTTGGCTCCAGCTGGAGACACCAAGTGAAGCCAAGTTCTTCTCCATCTGGTCTTTCCAACGTAGAGGAGGCCTTAATCTCCCTACTATATCACTGTCGTTATAAAGCTAATACAACTCATCGTTCCATCGTCCGCAGTATTCTCCGTCCAAAAATCTTTCTCGCCAACACTCCAAGAGCCGTCTCATCTGATCTTGACAGCGTCCAAGCTTCTGTGCCACACAATAGCACGGGAATGATGAGGGACTTATAGAGCGTGGTTTTCGTTCATCGAGAGAAAGCCTACTCAGCCCAAAGTAGCACTTGTTGGCAAAAGAGATTCTTCATTTTTTTCGAGGCTGTCATTGGTGATGGTGTTAAAGTTGGTTCCAATATAAACAAAGTGCTCTACAATGATGTCGATGTCATTGGCAAAAGTGATACGGGGGCCATACGTTGACTGTTTATTTGATGACAGGAAATACTTTGGTTTGCCCTCGTTCTCGTCCAGACCTATTCGCTTCGATTTTTTATCCAGCTTGGGAAAAAGCAGAACTAAAGGCGCGGTCGTAACTGAGGGATTCTCAGTAATGGTATCCCAACGCTTATACCAGAGGGAGGGTTTGTTGTTTTCATACCAAATCACGATACCGGTAACAAGAAACAGTTTACTTCAAAGTTTTTGGACACAAAAGCCAACTGGCCAAGCTTTGCTGTTAAGGCGAACATGTATTCCACACAAGTGTCTTGTTCCAGTAATGTTAACTGGGAGGCAGCACTAGTAAAAAAAATCATTCGCAGAGCAGCAAACGAATCAGTACCAATCACAAGGCGTACGGAAAGTAATAGCAACAACACCCAAGCTTATAGCAGAAAAAATCAATCGTGGAAGCAATTCCGCAGAGAAAGAACTACGGATCACCTAATACAGGACAAAACTAGTGCAAAAGTAAGAAAGGGAATGTATAAAGCAAAAAGCTACGGGCGAAAAATTTGTTAATTCCCTCAATCCAACCATGGATATTAGATGTCTATGGAAGAAAATTAAAAAATATAGATGCACTAGTATTTCGAATTTCCCGTCAATTATTACAGCAACATCCACCATTTCGCATCCTAGAGATATCGCCAACATCTTGCCACATTTTGGAGCTCAATAGGATCTGTCCAATCTTTTCAAAAAAGCATTGTGGAAACCAAAAGGAAAATTAAGGTTACTTCTGGAGTCGGCCACCAAACAATTTGCGCAATAACATTGTTCGAAATTGACACAGTTCTGAAAGGCAAAGACGGTATTTCTACGCCGAGCAGATCGCATATGAATATTGCATTGCCCAACTGCACTCAAAATAAGACTATGCAGATTCTACAATAACAACCTGGTCGTGATTCTCGTAACTATCATAAAACGAGAGAGTACTATGCAGTCTCGAAGGGCATCGCCCCATCTCGTTAATTACGGTATTATCCAAAGTACAGTAGTATCTCGATAGACCGGACACCCTTGATGTTAGGGGGTCGTCCGGATAACGCCGGTGTCCGGATTATAGATATTTTTTTAATAGTTATTTGCGCGAAAGAAATATGATACAATTAACATATATTTTTAATTCAGATTCAGTTTTTATTAAAATTTATGTAAACGTGGAAAGTTTTAATTGCTGTACATTTGAAAAAACGTATCAATTTTGGTCTGTTTAGAGTTTTCCAGAAACATTTTATCTGCAGTTTCCCTTAAGCGTTTTAAGGTTAAAATGTCCATAGCCGAAGCGTCAATTTGTTCTGCCCACTGAATCGCTTTGGAAAAAATACTTTTTGCTTCACAACTACTTATTTTATTTTCCACATCAACTATGCTATAGTCAGAGTCAGAATCATTTTCCTCAATATTATCGTTTTCCAACACGGACTGCACAATTTCCCGATCAGAAAAATCGTATTCGAATTCATCTCTTCCACTGGCCCAATCATTTATAGTTTGAGTATCAACTTGTGCATCCAGATTTATTGAAGCGATGATGTTATGAATTTCATTCATGTCTGAATTACCGGCTGTAAGTTGAGCCAGAGGTATCAAATCTTCCTCCATCCACTCTTGTCGGTCACTACACAACAACTGATTCTAACTGCATACAATATTCTGCTGTGATATACCTAGCCACGTATTGTTTAAAAGTGTGACGCAATGTTGTAGCGTAAAGTTTTTTAATGCAATTTCAATATCTGTATTATCAGTTAGAAGATATTTTAAAAGTTGTTTTCTGTATGACACTTACATTTTGAATTAAATTTTGATCCAAAAGCTGTATAATTGCAGTGCAATTGGGTGGAAAAAAGACAATTCGAAAATTTGGGTCTGTGTCAATATCTTCTGAGCTTGGGCGACATGGAGCATTGTCGATTAGTAAATTAGCTTTTAATGGTCTATTATTATCTTGGAAAAATGTTTTTACATTCGGTATAAAATATTTCCTGTACCATTCTGTAAATAAGAACGTTGACATCCAACCTTTTTTACCTGCTTTATAAATTACAGGCACATTGAAATTTTTAAATGATCGTGGATTAGTTGATTTGCCTATTACCAAAAGGGGTAGCTTATGTGTGCCAGATGCATTACAACAAGGCATAAAAGTTACGCGATCCTTTGAAATTTTTCGACCAGATGCTGATTTTTCCTGCGAGTGCGCCAATGTATTTGCAGGAATAAATTTCCAAAAGGCTGCAGATTCGTCTGCATTATAAATCTGCTCATGGTCTAGGTCCATTTCTTCGATAATAGATTTTAATTTCTGCCTAAACGGTTCCACTGCAGAAATATCGCTACTTACTTTTTCACCACAAATTTGTAATTTCCTTATGCCATGTCGTGCCTTAAAATATGAAATCCACCCCAAACTTGCTCCAAAATCATTTTTGCCAGTTATTTGATTGTAGAAATATTTTGCTTTGTGTTGGATCATTTCGGTTGATATAGGAATATTCTGGTTTCTCTTTTGAACAAACCAAGTCATTAAGACCTTCTCCATATCAGGATGTTCTCCTAGTCTCATGGTCTGCCTTTTTTCTGAGAAATACCACTAAATTATTTAAACTGTAAACAAAAATTCGATAAACTGTCACTAACCAGGTTTCTGCACACAGTTGGACGCATATTTTCTGATAGCATCACGTTTCTTTTTTATGTCAAATACAGTCGATTTTATTACCCCAAATTGTTCTGCAACGCATCTAATTGATTTTCCTTTATCAAGGCGATCTAATATTTCACATTTTTTCTGAATATATAGGGTTTTATGCTCTCTTTTATTTATTTGTCTTCCACTCATTTTAATATATACATACATACAAAAGATATTTAGTGTATGTCCACTCACTGTGCCACTTCACGAACAATGAATAAACACATAATTGAGCATCATACAGTAAGTATGTACGTAGTACATACATACGTACATTTTCCCGTTAAAGTACCGATATTCTTCGAACTGCTGCAGCAAAAACTCACAAAGTAAAGTAAAAAACATAATATCAAAGAGAATTGAGAAACAAAAGTGGATTTTTTGTATCGTCCGGATTAAAGAGTAAAAAATGTAAAACTGTCCGGATAATAGCAATGTCCGGATTATAGATATGTCCGGACTAAAGGGTGTCCGGTCTATCGAGATACTACTGTATTTGAGAAAATATTTGCAAAAAGGATTTACGAATACGGCAAGGATAGTATCCTTCCAGAACAGCACGATTTTATTCCATAGTTTAAAATTGATAATCAAGGAACACGTTGAACGTAAAAAGCATTGCCTGATTCTATCTGAAGACCTAGAGGCTTTTGATCGAGTTGTGCGTCAATACAATTATGGAATGTCCTCATATGGTTAGTAAAACTGGGGGTATCGTTTCTGAGTAACCGTACCATCACAGTTTGTTTGTTTTGATGTTGTTACTGTTTTTAATGTAATTAAAATCTAAGTGCAATAATTGTTGTAAGCAAACATATTGTTATTTTGTTAACACTTGTTTTTATGTTTTATATACAATAAAATGTAGACTCCCTGATGAAGGCGCGGAAGACGCCGAAACGCGTAGGAGAAAAAAAGAAACGTTTTGTTTGCTTTTAAAATATTACCGACCGAAAAGCTCCTAAAGCATCCCAATTGGAAATTCAACTTTGATCCAAAGAAAAAATACAAACTATATTATTCGGAGAGCAAAAACCCGGTACACACAAGTATTTAAAACATAAATTACGCAACATGAAACACTTCTTTCAGCATATCAGGTTTAAGTATCGCCAAGAAACCTGTTACATCATCAAACAATATAACAAAAACAACAATAAACTTGCAAAGCAACAACAGAGGCTAAAATTTATATTGAAATGTAAAGATTTTGGAGAAACACCACCACATTTAAAAGGAAAGACTAAAAATACATATAAAGGGTTTGAACTTGACACAACAAAAAAAGAACTACACAAGATTGAAGAAGAATTTATTATGAAGGGCTTAAACTTAGAAATTAAAGAAGTAAACATACAAATAAAAATTATTCGTACGAACATTGGACACATTAGGGATGTAATTCACAATAAACTGGATGAAACAGACTACAAGGTGGTTGAAGAAAATCAAAAACAGTTTATAAAATACTTCACAACCACCACAGAAGAACGACTAAATACAAAACTTAGAACACAAATCACCAACAACTTCGAAAAATTTGGATTTAGAACGAATGAAGATTGGTTCGTAAATAAAACAAATATTGAAGTACCCCAGGAATGTAAATGGCTTCTTTCTATGAGGAAAAAATTTGCGTTGCCAGTTACGAGGAAAACTTTTTCGCCTATACATCTGATCGCTGACATAGAGCAGAAATTCAAACTTTGGAAGGCGAAAAAGACAAAGACACTACGAGATGTAAAATTGCGACTAAAATCAATAATTACAAAAATAAACTTCAGAATTCCCCAAAAGAGAAGTTTATACTGAGAACTTATGAAGACACTAAAAAGTTTATCACACAACATAACAACCAAATCATAATAACGAACGCAGATAAAGGCAACAAAGCGGTGGAAATGAGCAAGGTGGAATACAGACAAAAAATTAAGGATCTTCTGAGTGACAAAAGTACATACAATTTCATCCGTATTGACCCAACACAAAAACTATGGTCCATCCTAGAAGAACATACCACACTCACTAAGAAACAATTTTTGACAATATTACAGTTCTGCCTACGGGAAAATAACTATTTCACCTGTGATGACACCCACTATCAACAGATACAAGGAATGCCAATGAGCAACCCATTGTCACCCACCGTAGCTGACATTGTTTTAGACAAAATACTGGACGACAGCATCGGTGAACTTAAACAAAAGTACATATATATCAAATACATTAACAAATATGTAGATGATATATTTGCTATTGTTAAGATTAATGACGTGGAAGATATACTAAAAACACTTAACGCACAACATATCAAAATCAAATTTACTACGGAAACAGAAAACGGGAAAAAGTTAGCCTTCCTAGACATAGAACTACATCGAATCGAAAATAACATTAAAACGAACTGGTATGTCAAAGCGATAGCATCGTCAAGGATGATTAATTATCATTCAAACTACCCGTGGACGCAGAAGAGAAACACAGCTATCAATCTAATAAATAAAATATACGATTTAAGTGACCAGGACTTCAAAAAAGACAACATAAACAAAATTAAAAATATACTATTCAAAAATGGATACCCTAATGCAATAATAGAGAGTCTGTTATCAACTGCAAACAACAAAAGGGCATTGGCGCACAGAAATATTGAAACCACAAACAAAAACGAAAATAAAAATGTAGCGGTTCTTGTGCAGCCAATCAGAATAATGACGCGTGCTTCTAAGCGTGCCTTCTAATACATATATTATTTTCCGAGGCAAAACTCCTGTTATGCGCTTATGTACTCTCCGAGACAAAGCTCCTGCTATGCGCTTATCTACTCTTGTTTACCTTTTGCTGACCTTCGCATTCAGCGCTGCTTTACAAGCATATACCAGCTGATACGATAGCACGGTACTGCCGCATAATAGCGATTAGGCTTAATGTGAAATTTGGTAATGATACACAGGCAACACATACATACCAGAACTAACGGATAAAAAAAAATAAGCAGAAGTATACATACAGACAAAATATGCTTTGCGCATAAAACACATCGCACGCTAAACTCGGTGTTTACCAAAAAAAGACAGAATCAGCAAGGAACAACAACACAACGTAGTATATGAAATCAAGTGCAATGGTAAATTGGGTGAAAATTGCGATAAAGTATACATACATAGGCACTACAAAGCGATCACTCGGAATTCGAATTAGCGAACATAAAACGGACGCGAAGAACAAAAAAACAACAACATTGGCATTGGCAAAACATTTAACGAATAGCGGACACTCAGCCGATTTCGAAAATACAAAAATATTAGACGTGGAGAAAAAAGAGAGAACAAGACTAACATTAGAAGGGTTGAGAATACAACAACGAATACGAAACACGATGAATTTTAAGGAAGACGTACACAATATAAATTGCGCATACAGAACAGAAATAACGAGTGATGGTTAAACAGAGAGACAAAAAAGTAGTGTGTAATTCATATGTGGAGTTTTATTGTTATATTTTTATTTTTGTTTGTTTTGATGTTGTTACTGTTTTTACAATGAAAGCCATGAACTGGACGTAATTGTAGATATGAAGTGGATACATCTGCCCTATTTCAACTCCACTGTGACTGCTGAAGGCATTATTGAATATGTAAACAATCATGATGTTATCGATAAGAGCGACCTCTCGTGCTATATGTTAGTAAAAAAGACATCGAAATTGAAGAATTGAAGAGAATATCGGTTAAGCTTTGACGACAGAACATAAGAGTACGCCCGTTTAAGAATTTTCAAACAGATGGAGCGAAACCTCTGCACTCCTAGCGTACGCCAATGCTTTTAAACCCGTATCCAATCGGCAGAATTTCTATTGTATTATCAGAATGCTTTCTTTTTCTCTTCATTGTCTACCTATGACGTTACAGTTTTAACAGAATCTTGGCTTGCCGAATGCCACAGCAGTATAATGTATTTCGTAAAGACAGATGCTCCCGTACTACTGGTCTCTCCAAAGGCGGTGGCGCACTTGTTGCGTAAGTTCGAGACTACCCATTATACAAATAACCTTATCATCTGATAAAAGTGCTGACAAGGGATGCTTTGGTAT
Source organism: Anomoia purmunda (assembly GCA_951828415.1). NCBI lineage: Eukaryota > Metazoa > Arthropoda > Insecta > Diptera > Tephritidae > Anomoia > Anomoia purmunda. The sequence continues at coordinate 94,762,033 of OX639995.1, forward strand.
TGATCAAATTTGAATTAAAATAATTTTTAAAAAATTGGTGTAAGTTACCATAACATAATTATATTGGGTGACTTCAATTTACCTATGTTAATTTATGAGAGTGAATGTGTGGTAGTTCATACTTTTGTCGAACACAACCTCTGCCAGATTAATAGTTTTCATATGATATTAATCGCTTACTTGATTTAGTTTTCATAGACAACGACCTAAATTCTGATGTGGAGCTCCTCTCTTGACCCCCTCTCCCGAGCTCCATACATCACAAATCATTATGTGTACGCGTTAATCATAAAAGTTATATGAAATGAGTAGTTAATATTTCCAAAAACTATAACTTCTGTAAAACCTATTTGGATCAGATATCGCGGTCATTGTATTCGGTTGATTGGGAATCTGTTTTAAACGAACCCAAACTGTCACAGGTCTATGATGTTTTTCGAGAAAAGTTGGAGGTGGCAATTCATATGTTCGTTCCTATAGTGCCTGTTAAAAATCAGTCCATACCGGCGTGGTATAATGCTAGGCTTATTAATCGCAATAATAAAAAAACAAAAGAATATAAACTGTACCGCGAATCTGCAAATAATAAACTTACAGGCGGTTGCAAAAAGAGTTTGTGCCCTAAACAAATTTCTATATCAGAACTACATTTCTAAAGTAGAGTGGAATATGTGAGAACTGTAAATTTTTTTGGCAGTTTATGTTTTTAGTTACGAAGGTCTGTGATATTTTTATTGAAAATATCTTCTATAAAACGACTTCAAATTAAATTCCTGACGTGTAAAAACCCGTGAATATACCCACGCTCCGTCAATGTTTTTATCTCATTATGTTTTCCAATTTGGGCAATTTGTTTTTGCTGATGGTTGAAAGCTCCTGATCACTTTAAGAATTGTTTTTGTTTGTAATTGAGTAAATTGTACTGACATAACGATCTTCTACAATATTAACGAATTTCTTAGTCTTGAAAATCGTGTTCACGGATCTAAATACATTAATAAATATAGAACTTAACATTTACCTCGCTTTTTTGCATAGATTTTTTTTGGATCTAAATATTTTAATAAATAGAGAAAAATATCTCTCGACTTAACAATTTAGATTGATAGATGAACTAGATAGATGAACAAGAGACATTCAACTGCCCTCGAGATTGCTGCTCCGACATCGAGTGTTATGGGATACTACAGAACCCGTCTTGAAGGGAACTTTAGCTTAAAATTTTGCCTATAATCAAGCAATGGAGGTACATGGTCAGCTTGTTCCTCTGTCTCTAAGAGCGTGTCAAGAACTCCTCTATGCCACTATGGTCGTATTGCTTTGACCTCCATCATCCCGACTCTCTGAGTCTGGTTGCGGAGTTCGCCGAGATTTCGCGAATGTGAAGCTCTAGCTCTATGAGCAGTTGTTTCAGAATTACATTAAGCGCATCAGTGGGGCACAACCTAATGGACAAGGTTTGGGTTTAATCCTCAGTTTCTATTGAAGATCCGTTTATTGTTTATAAAAGGCTGTATAAGGCTTCTCCCCTCACTCCGATTTTTCTCTTCCAGCTTAACTTTGTGAGATCGTTCTGTTTATGAGAGGAAGTCGAAAATATCTTATTTTCGTTTTCTTGACAAACTGCGTCAGTAGCGCGATTCACTAACTTTAAACGATCTGACAATCGCAATTTTTGTCGACAATATTTGTCGCTTGGACTAACGATTATGCGATTCACTAACTTAATCTTAACGACACTTAACAGCTGTCTCGTTGTATTTATCTAAAGTACTAAAGAGTGGTATCTAGATCAAACTAAATGCCAAAACGGAAATGGGCGAAAATTACAAAAAGGAATGAAAAAAAAAAACAAATGAATGCGTGCAGCCGAATATATTATATTTGATTAAAGTTTTTATTATAAAGGGTTTTGCAATAGGGACGCTACAAAAGTAGACCGATACTGACATCAAACGACGCCATATTTTTCCCCGCTCTTTTGACATTTCTCTTCAGTAAGGTTTGCCATTTCATCATGGAAAGATATACGATCCAACGAGTCGAAATCATTAAAATTTACTACCGAAATTCGGAGTCAATGGCCTCAGCTTTAAGAGCGCTACGTCCAATTTATGGTCATCGTCATTTCTGGCTGAATGGCTTCGTCAAGAAGCAAAATATGCGTTATTGGACAGGCAGCAATCCACACGTATTCCATGAGCCAACATTGCATTCCAAAAAAATTACGGTTTGGTGCGTGTTACTGGACTTCTGCAAGCGTGCCCGTGGTGCCCATGCAAAAGAAATCGAGTACATATGGCATCGAATGTACTTTCACAGGAATAAAGAATTGAATTCATATCCCAAAACCGTTTTTGTTTTATTTAAAAAACTTCTGTAGCGTTCCTATTGAAAAACCCTGTATTTGATTAAAGTGAAATAAGATACCAGTTTAGTGCAAACTACAAATGTATACAATAATTTTTATATATTTCATGTTCCATTTTAGTAGAATTTCGGACTATCCTCGTAAGTGTTTTGGTGGAATAGTAATCAACTCAAGCTCCAAGGAATATCCGGAATCACTTGCAAACATGCTATGGTTTTCGTTTTCAAAATCCGCCCCATTATGAATCGTGTTGTGCTCCATGGTATTGGGTTTAAATATAATAATTTTTCTTAATCATTTATCTATATACAATATTAAAACTAAACTTTATTTCTGTTTTTATACTTGAATCCCTGATAAAGGTTTGCCTTTACTATTTGCACATTAATTGAATGGTAGATATGGTGGTTGCCATAAGCCTAACATGATTCTTTGGCGCCAAAGTGCCTTCCAAAAAAAAAGGTGACAACACTAACGCAAACATTACTTTACCAGCTTGGCGCTCCACTTGGGTCATAGAAAACCTGGCAAGCTGAGAAATTAGGTCTTCAGTCTGGAATTAACCGATTAGCTTCTAAAATTCTGTTGCATTTAAATGATAGGGATTGTCCACATCCCGGAGTAAACGTCGATCCACTGTTGGAGCGCTTATATCTTCGTCACCTCGTTATAAATCATATGCCAAATATTTAAAGGACATTATTGGATGTTCCTTTTTTAGTTTCAAGAAAACAAATAACTGAATTTTAAATTTAAGTTGAAATCACGAACTTTATATACTTTTTTCGATTGAGTTAACAACATCAAATTTGTTGTGGTTTAGTTTTCGGTAATCGTCTAGCTAACGACAACAGCTGATTCGGCGAATGCGAAAATCGTTAAAAAATGGCTGCTGAATAGCAGCAGCATTAAAATTTTCGTTAAGATGAGTTAACCATGCAAATATCGTTAAAATAAGTTAGTGAATCGCACTACAGCTCTGTCTTGCTCGGGTTGATACTGAGGTTTTTTGAGGCTCATGTGTGTAACCTTGACAGAGCTCACTCAATTTCGCTGACCGTTGAGGGGAAGGGACCTTACTGCCACCACTGCATCATCTGCGTATGCTTCTTTTATGTTATTGAAAGCACCTTCTATATCTAAGAAAGCTGCAAGTGTAAACTACTTATAGTGGAGTGATTTCTGGTGGGGTGCAATAACGTCACATGAAATAACGACACAGTGTCTTTATTTCCATTTGAAAGTGAAATAAAGTCACGCGTCGTTATTTCCATTAGTAATTGAAATAAAGTCACAGTGACTTTATTTCCCTTTAGGTAAATTTTCAACAATTTAAAATGTGACCTTATTTCCTTTTAACAAAAATTTTATTTCAATCAAGTACACAAAAATGAAATTGAGAAAATAACAAACATAATAATAATACAAATTTGCCTTATTGCCGTTTGCGTTATTTCATAGTTGATTGAGAAATAACACAAAGTTTTATATTTTACAATTGAAAAATAAAGCAAAACATATGTACATGGTAACACACATGCATTTGACGGTGGGGTGCTACGAAATGAATATAATAATCTTTTTGTAAAAGGGAAATTGTACATGATAATCTTTTTGTAAAAGGAAAATTCCCCTTTTACGGAATTTTTATATAGTTCGAAATTAAAAAGTGACTTTATTTCCCATTTGCAATATGTGGAATGTGTCTTTATTTCTCATTTACAGTCAATTTTTATGTGTTCTTATTTCCATTTCAATTGGAAATAATGTCCCGTGACTTTATTTCCATTCCAATTGGAAATAAAGTCACAGTGACGTTATTACCAGTGACGTTATTGCACCCCACCGTGATTTCTCTATGACGGTTACAACTTCTTGGAGAGCGGTTTCTGTTGACCTACCCTTAATATACAGATGTTGGGCCGTCGATAATTTTTATATTCCTGGAAGGGATCTTATGTGCATGTTTAAAAGCATTTCCAATGCTTTTAGCATTACCTAAATCCTGTGCTTTCTCCTGAGTTCTTCTACCCATTTTGGGAATGAAAACCACCTTCATTCTTCTCCAACTTTGCGAAATAAGTATATTTCAGGTGAATGCTGACTTTCAAGACCGTGTCCAGCTTTCTCCTGAGTTCTTCTACCCATTTTGCGAATGAAAACCACCTTCATTCTTCTCCAACTTTGCGAAATAAGTATATGTCAGGTGAATGCTGACTTTCAAGACCGTGTCCAACCATGAGGCGATGAGTTCCGTAAGCTTTTGCCGCATAATGGGTGTAATGCTATCTGGCCCGGAGGATTTGTAGGGAGAAAAGCTGGAATCTTTATTTTTTGTTTTTCAGCGATCGAGTCCAGTATCTCTTCTGAGGGTTGCGAAATCCCCGTTTGGGTCAACACTGTTGGTCTCAGGTCGCAGCCTGGCAAATGGGTTTTGATGAGGGTTTCTAGCGACTCCTCTGCTGCGTACGTCTACACACCATCTTCCCTTCTAATGAAGCTTGCATTCGTGTGTTCTTTGGGCAGAAATTTATTCAACTTGGCGGAGTAACTACATGTACTATCTATGAGCAGTATTATTGCCCTGTTTCGATCTTGAATTTGCTTACTGCTTTCTTATATTGCTTCATTGCATCTTTGCATGGGTGCCACACTTTTGCTCTGTGTGCAGATGTGCATGTATCGTTCTGTTGGATATTTTCTCCAGCATGTATATGGCTCTTTGTTATGGGCTCTTACTTATCTGGTTGAGCGATTTTGTTTTTTCTTGGTGCCGCCTGGTGTGCCTGCACCCTTGCTTGTTTCGGTTGGCACTTCCGGCAAATTCTGATGCGATGGTGTTTATAGTATGTTGGTACTTTGGTAGGTCCGTATTAGCTGGTTGTATTGCTGTTTATGCCACTATATGCATATACAAACGTATGCGTTTTTGTAAATAAATAAAAATTATTCGGTAGGTTGTCTTCAGGGATGACAACCAGGGTGTTGTTGCCGATGTTTGGCCGGTTTGCAATCCATTTTGAACGTACCTGCAACTCATTTATGCAGTCATCTGACCACTGCTTTCCAAATGCTTGTTTTGAAATGATTTCAATGTGTACTTCCTTTGAAGCTAAACAAACAAATATTGCGATATACCCCTTATCGAAGGGTGTCAGTCTACATACTCAGTGGATTGACGCCTTCCAAAGTATAGTTGTTGCTTACAATTGCTGCGAAAACGGACTTTAGCTTTCCGATTTCCGTGGCTTTCATATCATCGTTTTCGCTTTAATTTTTAGGCCACATTTCCATATTTATGTATATATATGTATTTGGTCCAGTGTACCAAATTGATTTGTGGAGTTCTTCCACTATACATCCTCTGGAGACTATGTCTGCAGGATTGCTGGAATCGGGAATCTGTCCAGAGAAAAAAGTTGAAAGATTTGTTAGAAATTGGGGTCTCCAAATAACGATTACACGGTGTTACAAAAAAAAATTGCATGAACCTTTCAAGTCATGGTAGAGGTCGTTGGTATGGTCGAATACAACACGAAATCGTGTTCGATAAATTTTTAATATATGTCCCCAAAACTGGTTTTTCGTGTTGTAGGTTATTGAAAATTTCTAACTCGGTCATTTCTTAACCGATTTTAGATTTTCAAACGAATTTTGGAAGTCAAATGTCAGTGCTTTTTGAACATACATATATATGATTTTGCTCGTCCAACAAGAGAAAAGTTAAATTTTTTCGCCTAAAACTGAAATTTTTTAATTTTTCCTGCATTTTTGCACATTCAACGCAATTTTGCGTCAATAATTTGAAAACATCAAATATTTCCGTTAATATAGTCTTAAAGTACATTCAAAAATTATGGAAGATATGATTTTTTTCCCAAAAACAAATTTTTCGTTCTGTTTGTCCATTTTAACTATATCACATCACATTACGTGTAGCAAGCATTCTTTGTTCATACATTTTTTGTTTAATTTATTGATTTTACGTCATTTTTATACAACATATTTAATACATAATTACTTATCAATCCTAATCATATCACTAAAAAGCATATAAACGAAAATACAAAAGTGCGATATTTCTTGTTTTGGAATTTTTTTTACGACAGCATTACAACATATTAAAACTCCATGCAGCATGTTTAAATAATTTGTTCTCAGTCAGACCTAACTTTATGCTAATAAGACAGTATTTTCCTTCCGCTAGCACACGCTGTATGGTTTTATTTAAATATCAGGTTCAAGAATCAAATTCTAAAATATGCACTTCTCAAAATGTCAATAGGGTATTGAAAACGAATCATTTATAAAGAAACTCATATATTTTCAGTGGTAGAATACGAATTATTAATAAATATTGAATTTGTTGACTCTATAAAGGTGAGCCATACAATGGCTAGAAACGTCGCCCGTGAGTATTCTTTTATATATGGGTAATTCTTACCTTTATATATGTATTTTTTGCCCCTCCACTTATTCCGTAGGATAGTTGTGATTTAGTTAATTAAAAAACATTAAATTGAATTCATTAGTGTGTATTGTAGAATTTTCCTTTACACAAGTTACAGCGTTTGCATATAATTTTTTGCGGGTGTTTTGATGCTATGCTATTGCATGAATTGGAAAACTTTGCAATCCGTGCACCGTACAAAAATCAAAAGTTTCTGATTTACTCAGATTATATCTGCTATATATTTAAAAATTTAATTTCATTAAACTAACTACTTTTCTTTTCGTACCTACCCAATATACAAAGTATTAAATTATTTCATTTCAAAGACATAGTGTCGATTAGAAATTCAAAAGGCATTAAAGTGAGCATCAAGCTTCCCACAAAAAGGGGAAGGTATCGGCAGAAATCAAATAACGTTCTTCCTCTTCCTGTTCCAATGGGAATAATCGACGATACAATTTCGTTTGGGAAGAGATTTATGGATAACGATGACTATCCGAAAACATCAAAGTTGTTGAGACAGCACGATAAATCTAAAGAGTTAGCAGTTATAACCATGGACCGCAACGGTTATTAAAAAAATTACTTTTTAATCGTTATTTTTGAGTTTTATTTATTGCTCATAAAATGGTTATGAGTTATTTTTAGCTAGGAAAATAATCGTTGTATCTTGAATTTTGTATTTTGCTCAGAAAATTAAACTTAATTTCATAAATAAAACTCAAGAAATAACGGCTAAACTTGATGTTTTTAAATTAAACTCAAAAATTTAAAATTAATGTTGGTGAAGGTAAGGCTTGTTACAAGGAGCACTTATGTTGCAAAATAAATAAATAAATAATCCTTATGTATATACGTAGCATTTCTCTTTCCGCATGATTTTTTGAGTTAAAAATTGGACAATAATCGTTGTATGCGGTCTCTAGTTATAACTGCACTTTCAAAAACAAGAGCAAGTGAAGTGCTGCACTCAGTTTTTATCTCTGGTAGAGGCCGATAGAAACAAGTTTTGAATATTTTTATTGGCGATGAAACCATGGTTGTTTACCATGCCTTTATATCAAAAAGGGAATCGATGGAATGGCATCGTCCTAGCTGCCCGCGATCCACAAAAATTAGACATGACTCAAAATCAAAGAAAAAATATTATAGCTACAATAGTTGGGGATTCTAAAGCAATTTGATCGGTCGTTTGTAAAGAGGCAGCCAGAATAATTGTGGGAAAGGAAAAACGTGGAAGGAATGCGGTTTCCCTGAGTTCGACCATCCGTCGTATTGCCAATTCGACTGTAATTTATTTTCTAAATTTAAGTGCGGTTGAGAGTTGTTGAATTTTGAATACAACTCTGCAAGCCAATGCTGCACTCTTATACTTTATGTATTTCATTTACATAGAAGTTATGTACTTAATATCGACATTAAACGGTATTTAAGACCATACGACTTTTGTGCAACGGCACTTTGAATAAATGTGTTAACTTAGTAGATCGGCACGAATTTTCTTTCTCTGCGCGGAAAATTGTTACAAAGGTTATGGGCCCAGATATCGATCTAGGTTTCCAAGTTTTCGGTCAACATAAATAGTTGAAGTTGCGGTAATTCAGTTAATTTGCTTATCTGGCGTTAAAAGCAATAATTTTGGTAAAATGGCTAACGTTTTAGCTAACATTGAAAAATTAAGTGGCGATAATTATACTCAAGATTTATTGAGTGCTGTCGTGGATAAGTGTCCGGAGGCAGATTCTGAAAAATCAGCCTGGATAGTATACGATAGAAAGGCTCTAGTAACTATAACGCTGAGCGTCAAGCCAAGTACTCACTCATATTAAGAACTGTGTTACAGCAAAGAGTGATTGTTATACGTTGAACGCACTCTACAAGATACAGCATGTGGGAAAGTAAATTTGTTCAAAAAATTAATCCGTTTTCAATTCAGAAGCAGCGAGAAGTTTTCTGCTTAATTGAAGGAATCTTGCTGCATTGTAGATGTCTTGAAAGATGTCGGCATATCGATGGATAAAGAGTTTTTATTAGTTTTGTTGTTTTGCTTATTACCAGTCTAAATAGAGAACTTTGTTATTGCAATCGAAAGTAGAGACGCATTCCCCAAATTGGATAACCTCATTTCGAATATTTTAGAAGAGCAGCAAAGGCACAGCGACAAGAGCAGTAGTGGGGAAACAGTTTTTTCGGTAAACGAGTCAAAGCGGCGCGTTGGAATTGATCGCAGTAGGAACGTCAACGGCGGCAAAGGTAGAAGTGGTGATACCATCTTTGGTAGCAGTAGTAGCAGAGGCGTAAATAGTAAGGTCGGTATCGCTAGTGGCAGAGGTGTTGACAGTGGTAACGGCACCAAAGCACAACTGAGGGAAAGTGGAAGATCTAACAAAAGCAAAATTTGCAGCAAGTACGACAGCAACATAAGATGCTTTAAGTGTATACGCTCTCAGTGCTCTGTTTTATCTAATAATTCACCAGTAGATGACAACGGTTGGTCGCTGTTTGAAAAAGAGGAGAATTTGAGCGGGATTTGGATAATTGATAGCGGCGCAACGTCTCACATGTGCAAAGATGATACAGTTTTTAGTTATCTTGTTCGTGTAAAGCATAACATAGTTTCAGCATCAGGCGCGTGCATCTATGCACATGGAAAGGGTACGTTTAATCTGAGAGCGAAGTACACAGCTATTAATTTGCGAGATGTTTGGTATGTTCCTGATCTTCATTCTAATTTCTTTCTATCGATAAAGCGGCTGAGAGCGGAAATGTCATCACATTTGCGGAAAATAATGTCATAATGCAGAACAAAAATAAAAAGATTATTCTAACGCGTGCATTGGAAAGTGGCATATATATTGCTTACGTTATAATGGTAAAAAGTGCGGACAGTTTAAATGGGATTGGTGATGACGGGAGTGGCGGTTCGGCCGCATAAATGCAAACGATTTAAATAAATTTGCACAAAAGAATATGGTAAATGGTTTGAACTTTAATATCTCGAAAAACATAGCCTGCTTTAGCTGCGCGGTATGCAAAATTCATAGCAAACCCTATGCGAACTATGGCGGCGTTTACACTTGGAATTTGTGCATACGGACTTGTGGGGACTGATGGATGTGAATTCCGTTGGCGACCCATCGCATTTTATTTCGGTCATAGATGATTACTCGCCATTTACGGTAGTTTATTTCTTAAAGAGGAAATCGGAAGCGTTTGACATGTTTAAAATTTTTGCTTTGACCGCGAAGTAAAAACGAATCGCAGTGACAAATTTGTCAAAAGAAATGAATGAAAAAATTTGTCAACTCCCTGTTTGAGGTATTTTTACGTGAAAAAGGCATTCGGCATCAAACCACTGTACAATATAGTCCTCAACAAAACGGTGTGGCCGAAAGAGTCAATAGAACTTTGGTAGAAATGGTGCGGTGTTTGGTAAATAGGTCTAATATGCCTCAATCGTTATGGGCGGAAGCGATAAGTGCGGCTGTGCACATTAGGAACCGGTGTCCTACTAAAGATTTAGGTGCGGTTGCACCTTATGAGCAATGGCATGGTCGAAAGGCGTCAGTTTCATATTTACGTACGTTTGGTGGTGATGCAGTGGTTCTGCAAACTATTTTTTACGGCGTATAAAAGGATGTGAAATATATTATATTGAAAAATAATAACAGGGTTTTCAAACTTTTTTCGCTCACCGCCCATTTTGAGAAACATTTTCCATAATTCCGGGTAAAATTGCGAGATCGATTTCTGAAGCCAAAATCCTTGGTAACCATTTTTGAATTTAGGTTTTAATTCCTCGTTAGTTGTAAGCTCTATGAGTTCTTCCTCTAATAGGGATGATTGTGCTGTGTTGACATTTGAAAATGGATCCAATACCCAATCGGGTATGTTCATGTTTAAAATGTCTTCAAATCGTCTTTTGAAATCATTGTGGAGATTATCCAAATGTTGATAGTATTCCAACAAGTCACCGTTATTGAAGGATACTGCCGATAAATTAGGGAAGTTATTAACATCATGTCTGCCTACATTTCTTTTGTAAAGAAGCAGTTTAGCTACGAAAGAACCAATTATATTTTTGGTTTTAATCAAATTTAAGCCGTCACCTTGAAGTTGAAGATTCACATCATTGAACAATTTATACAAATCTGTTAAGTACGCTACATCATTTTTTGATGTGATAAGGCTTTCGCGCAATTCAGTGTCTTTTGTTTCTAGAAACTCAAGTACTGAGTCAAATAGATTGTAAAATCGCGTCAGACACGTACCTTTAGATAGCCAGCGAACTTCCGTATGAAGCATTAAGCTATTGAAGTCTTCATCATTGGCAACGCAAAGCTGACTAAATAATCTGTTATTTAGTGAGTTGCTTCTAATTTTATTAACTCCTCTAATTACATATTTCAGTGAAGTATGCAAACGTTCACTTAGATTTCTAGCAACAAAATGCTGGCGGTGAATGACGCAATGTACAGCAAGCACATCGGGAACCTTCTTTTTTAAGTGTGCTATGAAGCCTACGTAACGACCTACCATAGCAGGAGCGCCATCGGTAGCAGCTGAGATAATATTATTCAAAGGGATTCCTTTTTCGGAAAAAAAGTTTTCCAGCGTATTAAATATAGTTTCTCCTTTCGTATCTGTTTCTAAATTTCTTGCAAATAATAGTTCTTGACATATTTTCTCATCTTTTATAAATCTCACGTATGACAGAAACAATGCTTCATTAGTTGGTAATGTGGACTCATCCAACTGAATTGAAAACTTACAAGTCTTCAGATATTCGCACAGTGATTCTTCGATGTTTTCAGCCATCTCATCAATTCGCCTTTGCACAGAGTTATTGCTCAAAGGAATTTTTCGTATAATATCCTCCGCTGGTTTATGGAGCACCGTGGTTAATACTTCTTTTACCGCTGGTAAAATTAAATCTTCGCCAATAGTGTGAGGTTTGCCCGTTTTAGCAATTAACATAGAGATATTATACGAAGCTCGAAGACCATCATCGCCTTGCTTAGAGGCTGTAGAAAATAAATTTGATATAGTTGGCCGAGTTAGGTACTTCTTTTCCAGGTCTTGAAAATGGGTCACATCTTTATCTTTTTTATCAGAGTGCACGGCATTCAAATGATATTGTAGCCTAGAAGGTTTCATCGCTTCATTTGAAAATGTTTTTTGACAAATTAGGCACATTGGAGAAGATGGGTTAGTGGTATTTTCGATAAACCCGTATTTTATATACTCCGCACTATACTGTCGTCTCTTCTTTTTTACTTCTGACATACTTTTGACACGTATTTCACAAACTTGTACTTAGGATATGACAAAACAAACCAGATGCCGGTAGCGCACTACAACGTTAAACTTCAACAACTTGTAAATATTTTTTATCAACTACACCCGGCGCTGTCACTGATGTCTGCTCGATTAATATACACACGACACACTGAGAGGCAAAAAAAATCAATAATGCTTTAAATTTCTTAAAGAATATTTTTATGCGGAACCGGAGAGGGCCCCATCCCAAATAAATGCGAGCAAAAAGTGCATAAGTATGTTTGCATGCTTAGACATTCTCATTGTTACATATTTATGCTATTTAAACACCTGCTCACTCTCTGCCCATGCCAACAAGAAATGTTATTTACATAATCGAACAATTGCTTATCATACTTTTAGGCTCACGGAGCGCGAACAGAAGAGGAATCGTTACTTATACATGTCACAAAAAATTAATTTAAGAAACCTCCTAGTTATCACCCCCGTATACTGTTTTAGCGCCCCACCGTTTTCTCTAAGCTTCATACTGCCCCCCAGGAATCCTCCAACGCCCACAAGGGGGCGATATCGCCCACTTTGGGAAAGACTGATTTAATGGTTCAGGCTAGAAACCTCTGGATATTTATGTTCATGTCTAAAAAATTATATAATTAACGAATCGAAATTTAATCTTCTTTATTTAACACGAATGGTTTCAATTACTTGTGATTTTATCGGTACATCGCGATCCAGAATGGCTGTCGGGTTATGGGATGGAACTAGTGTATCCAGACTGACTTATTATAGCGACCAGAAAAATATATTTTTTAAGCAAACTGAAAAAATACATGTACATATGTGGGTTTGCTGGTGGAAGTATTTAGAGATAAATATGAATGTCGTCTACAAAATCTATGATTTTATTCGTAAAGGGATATACTTCTAAATCCTTTAAAAATATTTTTCGTTGAAACCGGTGCGGTTGCAAGAAATAACTAGAAAACTAATTATTGTAAAATTGCGACAGAATTGGGGTGGAATTCTTCAGAAGAGAACAATATGCTTAATGTGTGTTTCTTTTATAGATTGAACGTTCTATGATACGTGTATCAATTTATCAAAGCAATCCACTACAACAAATCAACCCTCCATTAAAAGTGTTCAAATTTGAGGATACTATTAACACACTAAATAGCTACGATTGTAACGTAAACGATACAATGGCAACTGAGACAGTAATGCCAAATTATAATAGGCAGCAAAGGTACATATTACTATTATTAAACAAATTAAGCAATTAACATCTTACGTTTCAATTTATATTTTAGTAACGATTCTGGTTGGGATAATCCTTTCAGACCTGGCGGTGATTTATCCAGAGAAGCTGACGAAATAGTCAATATGATAAGAGGTAATTGGTATGAAGAGTATATTTTTTATAAATTGAATTGAGTTTATGGATACTCTTATAAACATTTAATAAACAATACAAAAATCAATAAGAGTTCCGATGACTGTCGTTTTCTGTATTTAGTTAAAAAGACGTTTGCAGCAGGCAACTAAGGGATGCCTCATGTAAACTTCGTTTTATGTACCGAGTAACGGGTATATTCTGCATATTACCAATAATTCTGTTACAAGTAAATTTTATCACTGAAAGTGGTAACCAGTTCTAGTAACCGCAATTCTGGCAACACTGTCAAAAGTTGGTAGAATTAAAATGCTAAATATTGGCCCCGGAGACCCCGGTGCACCTGCTCTTTGACTGTGAAGCCGTCTCAAGAAAACGGAAGAGATATCTGGGCTCATATATCCCTGATCAGGGACTTGTACGCTCGCTACCACCAACCATCATCTTAGACTTCCTAAGAGCGTTGGGGTTAGATGAGGTACTATAAAGAACGGAGGGCACAATGGATCGAAAGGTCGAAGTGCAAACCTCAATACTAATATCTATCTATATCTATCTAAATATTGGATACTTCACGGGGCAATGTTGTCACTTTTAGGTACAGTTTGCACAAATGCAGTTATTTACCGTTTACATTATTACGTTACATTTGTTTTATTAAAACTTTTTACTATTTTCTTGTTTCACGCCGATGCTAAATATTTGTGAAACATGCGCTTCTAACTCCACAAAATGAATAAAAATATATTCTAACGTTATTTTCACGTTGTTATTATCCAAAATGATGGCAACAAAATTCATCGGTAATAAGTGTGTACAGAATACAAGGGTGTAAAAGTTGTCGGAGCATTTTGTTGCCGGTTCAAAATAGACCTGTTGTAGGTATGTTTATTTCCTTTTTGTTTCACACATATTTAGCCTGGAACAAAAAAGTTATAAAACGTTTTAATAATACGAATTCAATCGTATTTACAGTTGATTTTGGGTGAATTGTACGTAGAAGTGCCAACAGTGCCCCGCATAATTACGGTTACTAGAAGTACGTATATTAATATTTTCCGGCCTATTTATATTATATCTGTTAAAACTATGCGCTTAAAAGAAAACACGTTCAAAAGTAATTCATTTATTGTAGTGATACAAGGTTCATAAAATGGTGTACTTAAAATGACGTCGCGTTTGGGTTGCCTATGTTGCATACCATAGAGATGCATTTTTTTTAACAAATTCCAAATCAACAAATTTGAAATCAAAATAATTAACTTGCAGCTAATTCTAATATTAAAAGGTTATATAAAACCAATTTTTAATAGTTTACATGAAGTGATATGTTTATCTCCAGACAAAGGTTTTGTAAATATATCTGCTGCATTCTTCGCTGACGGAACTTATTCAATATCGATTTAATTTTTGAGATACTTCTCACGTATGTACATATACATATAGTGAAACCGTATGTCGATATGCTTGCTACGCTTATGTGCGACAGGATTGTGCGCTCTGGTTATCGCAAAAGATTTTCGATGCTTCATTGACATACTGCTCAAAACCCATTTCTGTCAACAAACTTCTGAGAAAAGATGCTTCTTTCGCTGCACTGCACATGACAATATATTCGGCTTCCATTGTGCTGAGAGATACGACTTGTTGCTTCTTAGACCCCCATGTTATCAACGCATCACCCAAAAACACTGCATAGCCGCTAATCGACTTGCGATCAGTGGTATCTGAAGCCCAGTCAGCATCTGAAAAACAAACTAAGCTTTGATGGTTAGCTTTGTAAGTAATCATACCGTTCGGCTTCTCCCGCAAGTATCTTAGCACACGTTTGGCTGCAACGAAATGCTCCTTGTGCGGGTGGCTGTTAAATTGCGCCAGTTTGGACAAGGTGTGTGCTATATCTGGCCGAGAATTTTTGGCCAAATACGTTAAACCACCAACAAGTGAGAAGTACTGCTGCGACAGGTTTCCCGAACATTCTTTACTGTTGCATTTTTCAAGAATCGTACCGCTTCAGCAACTCGTCTTTATAACGCGCTTGGTGAATAGAAATTTTTCCACGAAGACCATCTCTTTCCACTTCCAGCCCGAGATAACAACGAATCGGACCACGATCGACAGCTTCAACTTTCTCGTTCAAGATTTCGATGATGTTATTCATCGTTTTTTCTGACGAACCTGCCAACACTATATAGTCAACGTATATACTCAATAAATTTATTTCCCCATTGCAACAAATAGTGTAAACACAACTATCAGCATTGCATCGTTTGAAACCGATCTCACATAACACCTGGTTTTTTTTTATCATTCCAATATCTTCCGGCCTGCTTAAGGCCATACAACGATTTCCGAAGTCTGCAGACTTTTTCGGGTTGACTCTCATCAATGAAACCTTCAGGTTGTCGCATATACAACTCCTCCTTCAATTCGCCGTTTAAGTATGCAGCTACGACATCTATATGATTTACCAACAGCTTACATACATATATTGAACTGCTAAAGCAAGAATCAAACGAATAGTCAAATGACTCGCCACTGGTGCAAAAGTAAGTGTAAAATTTTCACCAGACTAAACGAGCCTTATACTTTACTAGCTTGCCAGCACCGTCGTATTTTTTCGCGAACACCCATCGACATCCAATCACGTTTTTTCACGTGGACGGTCTGCGAGAGTCCAAGCACCGCTTTTGATTAGAGAATCGTATTCCGCCTGCATAGCATTTTCCACTGCGAATTTTCGTTGGGCTGCAATGCTTCTGCGACGCGAGTGGGGGTTTCATACGCCGAATTTAGATTATCAACTATGTATATACTTTTTCCTTGGTCTTCCAACTTTTCCCGTTCTTTGTATCTGCGGCCTTCCTCGTTTTCTTTTTTCTAATACGACTTCGCCTTCATCATTCGGAACAAATTGCTCCGGATTTTCTTCGGTTTGCTTGTTATCCTCTTCGTCTCTTACAACTTCAACAGTGCTCAAACTTTTATCAATTTCTGAGCTTACCGTTTCATTATCATTTAATAATATGGCTTCTACAGTATTTGTGTTACAATTTTCAATATCCAAGATGAAAGATTCTCGAAAAATATGACGTCACGAGCTATTATAATACTCTTCTTTACCGAGTCATAAAGCCTATACCCTTTTGTATTAGCAGCATAGCCTACAAACCGTACTTTCGATCCTTTGCAATCGAATTTCGATCTGCCTGGCTGCTTGTGTAGAGGAACCGCTTCGTAACCAAACACTTTAAAATGGTTTACACTTGGTTTGTCTCCTCGAAAACATTCATAAGGGGTTTTATTTTTTTTTAATTTTCGTCGGACAACGATTTCGTATTCACCGCTTCCGACCACAAAGATTGTGCCAAATTTGACGAAACCATCATACAACGCGCCATCTCCACTAATGTGCGATTGGCACGTTCAGCTACTCCGTTCTGTTCTGGTGTGTAATGGACTGTCTTTTGGTGCACAATTCATTTGGAATTTAAGTAATTTTGGAACTCCACGCTCAAATACTCTCGCCCGTTATCACTGCGTAAACATTTTACTTTGTTCCCAGTTTGATTTTCTACGCGCGTTAGAAATTGCGAGAGAAATCATCAATAAAGACGATAAAATAATTTGATCCGTCTTGCGATGTTGTACGCATGGGCCCGCAAAAATCGGAATGGATAATTTCCAAACACATCGATGATTATACTTTCGAATATTTTGCAAAAACACTTCTTTTTATTTTGCACATCGTGCATATGTCACAGTCGATATTTAGAGAGCTGTTAATGTACAATCCCCATACCATATTCTTTTGCGAAAGCGTATATAAATCTTTATAATTCACGTGACCGAAACGCTGATGCCTCTTCTGCGTGTTGTCATTTGCTTTTTTCAACTACTGAATTAATATGTTCGTTGATTTTGAGTGGGAATAGTTTTGCACAAAAAACTCCATTATTCATTTGTGCAGTGAACACTAATTGAAACACTAATTTCATTCTGTATAACCATTGCTTTGTTGTTTTTGAAATGCACGTTGCTCCCGTTCTGAAGTAATGCATTTATTGTAGTGAAATTTGCTTATCGTTAATACAAGGTTCATAAAATGGTGTACTAAAAATGACGTCGCGTTTGGGTTGCCTATGTTGCAGACCATAGAGATGCATTTTTTTTAACAATATCAAAAAATAATTTTTATGAGCCAAGGTCAGTTTTGAACAGGAAAAATTATAGAAAAAACCACAATGGTAGAAGTTACAGCTATTTCGGAGATCACCACATTCCCTCATCAGACATCTTGCAGGGCTCGAACTCACGTCCCCTAGCTTATACGTTATGCACTACACGGGTTCAAACCAAGAAATACAACTCGCGTTATTTACTGCGAAACTTACAATTGTTGCAAACACTTAGTTTCAACTTCCATAATACAATATACTGAATAACTCTATTAAACACGAGGAGCATCGTTTTCTGGGTAGAAATATTATATATTTAATAATAATTTTCAAGTACAAACTCAGCAAGTATTATGGCAGAACATCGAATTCAAAACTCATGAAAGAACATAAAAATTGGATAAATATAATTTTACCTTTATAAACAGAACTCTTTCTCGCTGCATCATATATCATCATATATTTTTCTCTACTTTACATCATTCCGCTATTTTTTAGTGCATTCAACGTATTTGCTGTACTAGCCTGTCATTGAGTCTCATTTTGATTTCATAACCACATCGTAGGATCTATTTCTATTAGTATTTCATATTTGTACAAGTATATAAAAAAAATTGTTATCACATAAAGGTTATATTCGTTATGAAATGCGTGTAATGCAGTGCAGTGGCGCTTATCAATGCTTCGTCTTTAGTTGGCAATCAGCAAAACGATAGCATGTGAGTTATTAATGAATTGAACGTATTTTTCATCGCAAATGTATTTATTGTTTAATTTGTAACGTACATCCACTGATCATCAGATGAACTTAGTTTCAATCCATGCAGCAGTTTTAGAAAAAAGTCAAAGTGTATCACGAAGTTCGTGCGATTTTGGCATCCTGTTTCTTCAAGAATTGATACAAGAATATTTAGATCAAACGTTGAAAGTGCAAACGATCAACTTCGTGAACAGGATTGGGAAGGAAGTGAGTGAAGAGAAAGAATATTGTACATTAAAGGTTTCAGTACAACACGACCCCTAAAAGCTGCGGAAGCGATAATCCACAATTTCGAATGTTTCGTTAATGGCATAGAAGTTGAAATCTCAAGAGAAGCAACATCTGAAGAAGATATCATGAATGTCCGGTCGTTACAATCCTCGATGAATTTTTTATTTTTTCTCAACTTATTATGGTGGCAATTAATGTTCAGCGTTATGAATACTGTGCAAGTTCAATTGCAAAAAACGAACTTGATTACATAAAGGCGCAGAGGTGCATTTCAAATGCTTTGAAGAAATTGAAAGACTTGAGGAACGAAAATACGATAATTTTGTACTCAAGGCAAAACACAAATGGGAAGAAAGGGTGTTTTTCCGTTCGTCAGAAAACGTCAAAAATGAATAGAATCGCAAGAACGAGGGATTTCGAGACGTCACGAACTCTGGATTCGTGCTGGTTGTCCGGGTTCTCCACAAAAATAAATGAGTCCGTATTTATTTTAAATATTATTTCGCACTAGTTTGCTAGTCTTCTTTGGTCGTAAAGAAGTCGGAGTAGAACCTACCCACAACCATCCAAGAGAGGGAGAAGTACCTGCTCGTCTCTCGTCTTTTAATACCTAAGAGGGAGCAGTACCTGCACGTCTCTTAATACCGAATGCAGGGGGTTGCGCCTATCCTAGCATATGGCTAAGTCAAATACGACTCACGACTGCCTCTCACTGGTTGTTGGCCGGCTATTTATACTATTTGCAGGTCGTTTTCTCTCCTTCGCTGGTGGTATATGCGGACATTGTTATATGCGTTGGCCAGCCGCGTTCCTTTTATGCTGGGTTGAATCGCTTTATGTGATTGTATTGTTGTTCATTTGTTTGCCTTTTCATATGCCTTCTAATTTGATCACAGCCTACAGTGCTGATTTTGGTTTCGCCACTATGCCGTTGGCTGCGTAGTGTTTTGTTGGTGATTTGTGTAGTATGCACTCTTGCGGTCAACAAAAACGCACCACCAAATATAATTGAAATAAGATCACATGAGCAATTTGTTTGACAACATAGTGTAAATTAGTTATCCGCAAAAATTTTTCTCGAAAATGATTTTGATAGGGAATAACCAATTAATTAAAAAAAAATTAACAAAAATGTACTTTCGATGATATTCATGATTAATTAAAAGAAAACAATGTGAAGTTAACTTAAAGCGACTAAATCATTTTCACCACTAACGGTAGAAATATAGACTTCACAATAGGCTTTCCTAATAACGAGTCGTTCCTCCTTTAGCCTCAATAACTGCCTTGATTCTTGAAGGCATGGACTCCCACTAGGACCTCAATTGATTTCTAAAACCTTTATCGATTGACTTTTATTTGTTGGCTTCTTTTCGCAACTTCACACTTCATTATGTGCCATAAGTGCTCAATAGGGTTTAAATCTGGCGAGTTTCCAGGCCAATCCATGCGTTGAATCCCTAGATCTTTAAATGTATTGGCCAACTAAAAATAAAAATTCGAGCTGAATAGGATCATATACGCCAATATTGTATATATGTTTTATACAAGATTTGTTTCCAATCAAAACTTATCCATTTTGCACGATGGCATGGCGCTGAGTCATCGTGGAAGAATTGGCGATCCATATAAGAATAACGTTTTTCAATTGGGATGCTTTAGGAGCTTTTCGGTCGGTAATATCTTAAAAGCAAACAAAAAGTTTCTTTTTTTCTCCTACGTGTTTCGGCGTTTTCCGCGCCTTCATCAGGGAGTCTGCATTTTATTGTACATAAAACATAAAAACAAGTGTTAACAAAATAACAATATTTTTGCTTACAATAATGATTGCACTTACATTTTTAATTACATTGAAAATAGTAACAACATCAAAACAAACAAAAATATAAAAACAAAAATAAAACTCCACATATTGAATTACACACTACTTTTTTGTCTCTCTGTTTAACCATCACTCGTTATTGCTGTTCCGTATGCGCAGTTTATATTGTCTACGTCCTCCTTAAAATTCATAGTGTGTGGTATTTGCTGTTGTATTCTCAGCCCTTCTAATGTTAATCTTGTCCTCTCTTTTTTCTCCACGTCTAATATTTTTGTATTTTCGAAATCGGCTGAGTGTCCGCTATTCGTTAAATGTTGTGCCAATGCTGTCGTTGTCTTTTTGTTCTTCGCGTCCGTTTTATGTTCGCTAATTCGAATTCCGAGTGATCGCTTTGTACTGCCTATGGATACTTTATCGCAATTTTCACCCAATTTACCATGGCACTTGATTTCATATACTACGTTGTGTTGTTGTTCCTTGCTGATTCTGTCTTTTTTTGGTAAACACCGAGTTTAGCGTGCGATGGGTTTTATGTGCAAAGCATATTTTGTCTGTCTGTATACTTCTGCTTATTTTTTTTTTTCTCCGTTAGTCCTGGTATGTATGTGATACCTGTGTATTGTTTGTTTTCGTTTTTGTTTGTGGTTACAATATTTGTGTGCGCCAATGCCCTTTTGTTGTTTGCAGTTGCTAACAGACTCTCTATTGTTGCATTAGGGTATCCATTTAAATCGTATATTTTATTTATTAAATTGATAGCTGTTTCTTTTTTGCATCCACGGGTGGTTTGAATGATAATTAATCATCCTTGACGATGCTATCGATTTTGCATACCAGTTCGTTGTGATTTTATTGTCAATTCGGTGTATTTCCATGTCTAGGAAGGCTAACTTTTTCCCGTGTTCTGTTTCCGTAGTGAAATATATTTTAGTATGTTGTGCGTTTAGTGTTTTTAGTATGTCTTCCACGTCCTTGATCTTAACAATAGCGAATATATCATCTACATATTTGTTAATATATTTGATATATATGTCCTTTAGTTTAAGTTCAGCGACGCTGTCGTCCAGTATTTTGTCTAATACAATGTCAGCTACGGTGGGTGACAGTGGGTTGCCCATTGGCATTCCTTGTATCTGTTGATAGTGGGTGTCGTCTTAGGTGAAATAGTTATTTTCCCGTAGGCAAAATTGTAGTATTGTCAAAAATTGTTTCTTAGTGAGAGTGGTATGTTCTTCGAGGATGGTCCAATGTTGCATAATCGTGTGCATTGCTAGTAGTGAAAAAAACCAAAAGCAATTCATAAAATACTACACAACCACCACAGAAGAACGACTAAATACAAAACTTAGAACACAAATCACCAACAACTTCGACAAATTTGGTCATTCCCACGACAGTCGGTTCTACGTACCGGAATGACCCGGGTTTCACCCGGCCAAGGACTGTTGTTTCGGCGATCTAACCCTGTTTAGATCGGCCTACCCCATAAGTTGTCTGTCTCCCCTGGAGCAACTCCTTGCAGCAGAGCTGCTTCACCTCCTTCTGATCAGGGATGGCATCGAGCCTAACCCTGGTCCAGAAACCTATTTTTGCTGCGTTTGCCAGAAAAAGCTCCATCCGAACTCCACTTCGGTAAGGTGTAATTCGTGCGACGGATGGAGCCATCTTAAGGTCTGCTCAGGCCTTAAGACCCATAAGGAGTGGTCCACAAACTATGTGGCCCCATGCTGTTCGCGCTCTAAGGCGCCCATAGCCTCTACGGCTCCGCAACAGAGCCGCAACAATGTCCTCAAGTCGCTCGCCGGCAGCTCTTGGGGCAAAGACAAAGAAACGTTGTTGGCAACATACAAGGCGATTGGCCGGCCAGTAATAAATTATGCTGCGCCAGTTTGGTCGCCGGAAACCAGCAGGGCACAGTGGATGAAGCTGCAGACCTGCCAGAACGCCGCACTCCGCACGGTGACGGGATGTCTTCTGATGTCGCCTGAGGAGCATCTCCACCAAGAGGTCAATGTGCTCCGAGTTAAGGAGCACAACCTCATGCTCAGCAAGCAGTTCCTTGCTGGATGTCACCGTTCGGGGCATCCAAATAGGCACCTGCTTGCAGTGGAGCTGCCCCCCAGGCACATTAGAAGACATCTTCTAGAACTAAAGGACCAGATCCAGCCACTCATCACACAACCGCTGGATCCGGAGGCGTACCGGCGGGTCCTAAGCCACATCCATAGAGACACAGTCACTAACATCATTGACTCCCGCCAGGCAAATGCAGTCATCGGAGCCCAACCACCACCTGTAGCAGATGAAGAGTCCCTGCTGCCCCGCGAGTCCCGCGTCACTCTGGCACAATTACGATCTGGATACTGTAGCAGGCTCAACTCCTACCTATCCGGAATCAACCCCGACATACCCAACACATGTCCGGCATGTGGAGATTCTCCGCACGACACCAACCACCTATTCACATGCCCTCTCAAACCCACTCATCTAACCCCCCTCTCCCTCTGGTCCAACCCTGTCGAAACTGCACGTTTCCTGGGCCTCCCCCTAGATGAGTTCGACGACAACGACCATGGGTGAATCCGCTCTTTACGGGGCGCGACTAGCCGCTACAACAACAACAACAGCAAATTTGGTTTTAGAACGAACGAAGATTGGTTCGTAAATAAAACAAATATTGAGGTACCCCAAGAATGTAAATGGCTTCTTTCTATGGGGTATAAATTTGCGTTACCAGTAACGAGGAAAACGTTCTCGCCCATACATTTGATCGCCGACATAGAGCAGGGAATTCAAACTTTGGAAGACGAAAAAGACAAAGACACTACGAGATGTAAAATTGCGACTAAAATTAATAATTATAAAAATAAACTTAAGAATTCCCCAAAAGACAAATTTATATTGAGAGTTTACGAAGACACTAAAAAGTTTATCGCACAACAAAAGGACCAAATAATAATAACGAACGCAGATAAAGGTAACAAAACGGTGATGATGAACAAGGTGGAATACAGACAAAAAATGAAGGATGTTCTAAGTGACAAAACTACATATAAAACCATCCGTATTGACCCAACACAAAAGCTTCAGAGAAAAAACAACGCCATAGTTAATGACATCTACAAACAAAAGAAAGTTGACGCAAAACTTAAATACTACTTGACATGCAATGCAGCTACAGCACCAAGACTATATGGCCTTCCGAAAATACATAAGGAAAAAAAACTCCATTATTTCATTTGACGTGGTTTCGCTATTCACGAATATACCGATACATCTAGCAATACACACGATTATGCAACATTAGACCATCCTCGAAGAACATACCACTCTCCCTAAGAAACAATTTTTGACAATACTGCAATTCTGCCTACGGGAAAATAACTATTTCACATATGACGACACCCACTATCAACAGATGCAAGGAATGCCAATGGGCAACCCATTGTCACCCACCGTAGCTGACATTGTATTAGACAAAATACTGGACGACAGCGTCGCTGAACTTAAACTAAAGGACATATATATCAAATACATTAACAAATATGTAGATGATATATTCGCTATTGTTAAGATCAAGGACGTGGAAGACATACTAAAAAAAAAGAAGCAGGCTGTGTCAGAGACACGGCCATTAAGTTTAACGTAGAATACGCCATCCGATAAGACAGAAAACATATGTAACAATAAAAGATAAATAATACAAGCAAATGAATTTCTTTATTTGATAGTTACTTTGGATGATATACATAAGCTTATGATAGGAAAAATAGGATAAAAATGTTTTTAAATTATCAATTAAATTTCTCGCAAAAACGAAGTCAATGGCTGTTATCAATAGTAAAGATAAATGATAAATAACATACGCGAATCAATTTTATTATTTTTTTTGCAGTGCTTGGCAGCATTTTCTCTTCTTTTACTCTACTTTAACTTGCCCGCCTAAAATCATGCGATATAAAGAAAGGGCTGCTCGAGTACATTTAAATCGCCCAACAGCAAACACTCAACCAAACACCACACACATATTTGTGTGCATGTGTTTATACAATTTTCATTTGAGAAATTTAAATATTAGGAAGATATCAACCAACATGAAATGTATGTCAAACGAAAGCTAACATCTTCATTTTACTACAAAAAAAAAAAAAAAAACTTAATCGAGCCGTTTCCTTATAATTAAAGAAATAGAGATTACAACAATAAAAACCTGACATTGGTGCCCATACCGTAAGGTAAGACGTATTCTACGCCAAAACACTAAACGCACAACATACTAAAATATATTTCACTACAGAAACAGAACACGGGAAAAAGGTAGCCTTCCTAGACATGGAAATACCCCGAATTGACAATAAAATCAAACGAACTGGTATGCAAAATCGATAGCATCGTCAAGAATGATTAATTATCATTCAAACCACCCGTGGACGCAAAAAAGAAACACAGCCATCAATTTAATAAATAAAATATACGATTTAAGTGACCAAGATTTCAAAAAGGAGAACACTACAAAAATTAAAAATATATTGTACAAAAATGGATACCCTAATGCAACAATAGAAAGTCTGTTAGCAACTGCAAACAACAAAAGGGCATTGGCGCACACAAATATTGTAACCACAAACAAAAACGAAAACAAACAATACACAGGTATCACATACATACCAGGACTAACGGAGAAAAAAACAATAAGCAGAAGTATACAGACAGACAAAATATGCTTTGCACATAAAACCCATCGCACGCTAAACTCGGTGTTTACCAAAAAAAGACAGAATCAGCAAGGAACAACAACACAACGTAGTATATGAAATCAAGTGCCATGGTAAATTGGGTGAAAATTGCGATAAAGTATCCATAGGCAGTACAAAGCGATCACTCGGAATTCGAATTAGCGAGCATAAAACGGACGCGAAGAACAAAAAGAACACGACAGCATTGGCACAACATTTAACGAATAGCGGACACTCAGCCGATTTCGAAAATACAAAAATATTAGACGTGGAGAAAAAAGAGAGGACAAGATTAACATTAGAAGGGCTGAGGATACAACAACAAATACCACACACTATGAATTTTAAGGAGGACGTAGACAATATAAACTGCGCATACGGAACAGCAATAACGAGTGATGGTTAAACAGAGAGACAAAAAAGTAGTGTGTAATTCAATATGTGGAGTTTTATTTTTGTTTTTATATTTTTGTTTATTTTGATGTTGTTACTATTTTCAATGTAATTAAAAATGTAAATGCAATCATTGTTGTAAGCAAAAATATTGTTATTTTGTTAACACTTGTTTTTATGTTTTATGTACAATAAAATGTAGACTCCCTGATGAAGGCGCGGAAGACGCCGAAACGCGTAGGAGAAAAAAAGAAACTTTGTGTTTGCTTTTAAGATATTACCGACCGAAAAGCGCCTGAAGCATCCCAATTGGAAATTAAACTTTGGTCCTGAGAAAATACAATAACGTTTTGCAACAAGGAGTAGACGCCTCAAATCTTTTGACTTTGAGGAAATTTAACTTGCTTTACTACACAATTATCCTGGAACCTCTCACCACCTGAACGGTGCACATAAACCAAATTTTGTGAGCTTAGCAAATTAAAATTGCTTTCGTTAGACCACATAATCTGTTGCCAGTCATTTTGATCCCAATTTAGGTACTTTTTAGCACAAGAAATTCGTGCAGCTTTCATTTTTTGTGTTTATAGTGGCTTTTTGGCAGGGCGTCTTCCATATAAACCCGCATTTTCAAGCTTCGGAATTTTGCACAATTTTTCAAATACACAGCCAAAACACGACTATAACTGAACAGTGTCCAACCCAATTTCATAAAAAATAATTTATTTCTCAGTGCTTACTAGATCAAGTAGACATTTTTTCAAATTTACAGTTATATATCTGAAGATAGTCATACATAACAGCAAACAAAGTCCTGATTTGGCGTTCTCTATATCATCCGATTTCTCTTCTCTCATATTTTTAATTTCCTCTCTGTGGCGGTCATACTGGTCATGTGATAAGTTTTTAGCTTCATAAGACATGCAAATATCACACATGTCGTTTCTCGGCTTAAATATTGAGACGTTGTTCTGGTCTAAAATTTTCTTAAAGTTGGGAAAGGAAACAGGCGAGATTCCATTTTCTTTTTGTAATGTGCATTCTTGACAATATACGTCATACGTCTGCCTGTAGCTTTTAAAATCCGACTGTAAATACATCCTGCTAGTATACTGCCGTCGATAGTGAGATTCCAGCTTTGGCACATCCTCTAGCTACTTATTTAAATATTCCAATCGTTGATCATACTGTTTTCCATTCCGTGTAATTTTTCGTTTTTGCATTTTTGAAGCGATTTGGGTTTCCGGACCTATTTCAGTGCCATTTAAATTAGCGGAATTTACCCAATTCCTTGCCATTTTCTCTGTTATGCCTAGCGTTGACAAAAACATTTTTTGACAAACTTGTAAACGCATTGTATTTGTCTTTAAAAAATATATTTTTGTGACTGAGCGACGAGAATTCTCTGCATAAATTCGTTGTCTGCTTAATGTCTCAATAAGACTCGTTACGTACATTTTTTTCTGGTTCCATGACAGAAACCCTCGAATATTTCCCGTCGCTCAATTTCTTGAAAAAAGGAACAATGTCGAGAAGAATTGTTTTCACAAAATGATGATGTGCATCCGGGTTTGATTTCTCTTGCCATCTTTTCATAATAAACATTTCCATTTCTCCGACCGTTATAATTTTTACCGTACATGCGATTTGTTTGGCTTTCAACTCTTTTATTTCTTTTAGGCTGCTTGCATAAGGCGTCATTTAAGTTATCTGCAATGTCTGATACCATTTTATACTCTTCAATTCACTTTTTTTTTAAATAAATTTCACAACTTCTAACAAAAATTATTAATGTTTACTGAATCACCAATGAAAGACAACTGGCCTTGAAAAGAGAAACCGCCGTACGCGCTTGACACTCATAATAATTCAAAACAGAGAAATGAAAAAATCAAAGCCTGCTTAGATTAATACGGTACACTATATTTCATATAATGTGGATTACGTCTTTTGTGGTTTATGAAAAACGTTCACATGATGTTACGCCCATTACCATTTATTCAATAAAGCCGTTACTTTTGGACGTTGAAACCTAAAATTTGGTAGGGACATGTAGATTAGCCTACTATACCATATTCAATCAAAAAACGAATTTGAATTTTTTGAGGGTTACGCCTTTGGGCATTTCAGGTGACGATTTGTAATTTTTTTTTTCAAATACAAATAATTTTTTTATAGGTATGCATGTACATACATATGTATGGATGTATATTTTGTATGTAAATGTACATTTGTGATATTTTTGTTTTTGTTTTTTGTTGTGACAATCATTGCCGCCTCTACTCTTCTACGGGGGCCATGTCGCCCTTCTCTTGGAAAACCTTCACCTCGCTAATGTGCGCTTCCCGCGTCTTACCATGCCTTTCTACCTCCACGACAACTAGTGACGGGAAGTTTTTCACCCTGTTTGGTCCGCAGTATATCGGGGCGAGGTTTGGGCGCTGTTGGTTTTGATGCACCAGGCTGAATACCTTCTTCAGCGTTTCGGTCTGCTCGTTTGGCGTCGTCGTATTTTGCCCCGTGACGAACGTGGTCTCCTCGCAGACGGCTTTCGGGAGCCTCCGTTCGCGCCCTTGTACCAGAAATGCATTATGTTTTGGTTTGCCCTTTCTGTTAGATTTTCCTGTGTGATGTAAGGAGCGGTAAACTGTAGTCTTACCCCATATTGCTCTAAAAATCGCTTACAGGCTCGGCTGGTGAATTCCGCTCCATCGCCCGTCACTAGGATCTTTTGAATGCCGAATCGCGCGAGGATGCGTTTCCTGAACGACTTGCGCAGGCTTTCTGTCGTCGCTTTACGGACTGGTATGATTTCTACCCACTTGGAGAACTTATTATGGAATACGAGTATCATCATATTGCCGTGTATCGTGGCCTAGATGACTTTGACGACAACGAACATGGGTGAATCCGTTCTTCTCAGGGCGTGACTAGCTGCTACAACAACAACAGCATTCACCCTTCGTCTTGGCGTAGGAACGCCTTTAATGGAAGCGGAGCATTGCCGAAATTTCAAAAACACAAGGAAAAAATCCAAAAAGGTTGTGTGCTGGTTACACTGTGGTCGGAACAAACAAACAAGATTCTCCTGCTATTTTTGAACATTTTAGCATTGTATGTGATGATATAGCCTTGGAGTAACAATATTAGTATGTATGTATGTAGACTTTTATTCTGCTATGCTCGCAAATATTAAAATATCAAACGTAGGCGGAAAATGAACTGTTCCTAACTGATGGTAGGGTGTCTCATTTGGTGACCCAACATGGTAGGAGTTTCTTAGTGTGACATTAGATCTAGGCCAAATCTATGATAAGACCCGTGAGCAGGAGATCGATTTTGTCGACCTAACTTTAGCTTGTGACAGCTCGAGATGTTGTTTAAATGCCAAGATGTTTGAATTTGTTATCCCTGCAAAACTAAAACGGCTATGTAAAGTGACGATGAGGAACACCACCAGCTCCGTCAGAATTGGAAAGTATCTCTCCGAGCCGTTTGATAACAAACGAGATTCCAGACAGGGTGATTCCCTAACGTGTGACTTATTTAACAGTATGTTGGAAAAGATAATTAAAGCTGCAGAATTAAACCGGTCAGGCACCATCTTTTATAAGAGTGTGCAACCGCTGGCGTATGGCGATGACTTCGACTTGATTGGTCTTAACAACTGCGTCGTTAGTTCTAAGCTGGGTAATGGAGCGAAGCTAATAGGTCTGTAGGCGAACGAGGGCCAAACGAAGTGCCACCTGCCATCAGTGGAGGATTTCGTTTAACTTGGAACCATATTAACACCAATAATAATGTTAGCCGCGAAATCCTACGGAGGTTAGTATGCGATTGCGAAGTAAATCCCTTTACAAAGCAAAGCCACATACTATAGGTCTCTCATTATGCCCGTGCTATTGTATGGCGCAAAAGCTTTGATGCTGTCAACATAGGATGAGATGGCCCATAGAGTGAGAAGTATTCAGCGAAAGATTTTTGTTGTTTACGAGTTTACGATGGCGAATACCGCAGACAATGCAACGATGAGCTGTATGAGCTCTGCAGCGACGCTGCATAGTTGAGCGAACTAAGAATCAACAGCTACACTCGATAGGTCATATTGTACGCATCGAAGAAAATGCTTCAGCCTCCAGTTAGCAAAACAAAAGACGACTAGCTATGTTGGAATCAGTCAAAATCGCCTAGATGGTTATAGCCCCAATTAAGAAGAAGAATAGGAGTACTCGTCTATTTCAAATGTTTGCCACAAATCTAAAGTTAAATCACTCACCAAGCGCAAATTTTAAATTGCCATCGGTAATGTAGACATATTTTATGCAACTTTAAATTTATGTAGTATCTGTTTTCTAAGTTAAAGGATTATATCATTTTTAAAGAAAAGGTTGTAAATTTTGAACACAAGTGTTTACAAGTGATTATGACTCCTTCCTGTGTTTGAGGTGAATAAAATATTGACTCCAAAAATGTTTGATAATTTAAAGCGAGATCTGTTTTAAGAAGTTCCTTTGAGAATCGACTTTATGTAATTTTGCGAATGTGTGCCGAATTCGTACTTATTTTATTTTATTTATATATTTCTGAAATCTATGGACAACAAGTTTTCGCAGACTACATATATTAGGAAATGCGAGTAGTATTATATAAATAATATTTAAGTCGATTTCGGAAACTATTCTTCGGCAGAGAGGGATCAAGGTCTAGAGAACTTGAGATCATATTGAAATCTTGCAAAGTTCTATTTAAAGTGGATTTTTTTACAGCAAAGAGTTTTACTCAAGAATTCTAAATAAATCAATATTGCCATATTGCATATAGGAACATTAAAATAGAATAAGCTAATTTATAAAGGACAAACAAATAAAAAATGTACAAAAAATTCGCATTAAATTAGTAAGTTTGACAACGCGGAAAATAAGAGGAAAAAGGCCCCGAGAAGTTTAGATAATTTAAGGCGTAAAGACTTAACACCCGCTGAACTGATTTGGCAAATTTTTGTCTAAAAATTTTAACTATAGGCATTATAAAGTATGTATAGGATTTAAAACTAAAAGTGTGAGATCCAAGTAATAGACTTGAAATGATATGAATGTTGTGATATGTTTTTACAAAGTGATGAAACCACTCACTTAAATTCGAGAGGAACAAAAATTTGTGATCTCAATAGACCAATCAAATTTCTATGTACGTTGTATTATTTTATTTGGCTAATTAGCCAAGTGTCAAAAGATTTTACAACAAAGTCTGTTGATGGATGAACTAAATGTATTACAATGGTTAAAGGCGGTGCAGAAAATTCTGGTTTTGAAACCGTGTGCACTAATGGGGTATTGCGGATGGATGCTATCCTTATTAATGTTAGTGTAGTTGTCATGTTTGAGATGATCGCCATTCGTATATTATAATTATATGTGCCTTGAAGTGATGTTTTACGTCAAGCTTTACAATTTTGTATAGTTGCTACCCTAACTATTTTCCAAATATTACAGGTTGGTCTAAACATATCCGAGGTTTTGTTTTATGAACTTACGGGGAAGGTTTTGAAGTGACATACCCTGGACGGATGTAATCCGGGTCGTTCCGGACTATTGGATGTTCGTGTGGAATACACTGGGGTTTCTCGTTTTCTTTTATTAATGAGGTATTTGCAAAAAAAAAAAAAAAATTGTCTTGTTGGTAATCTGTATTAGGGTTGGGACTATCCACATGTCGGCATAGATTATCCGGATATTGGCACCGATAAAGTACGGATAGTATGGATATCCGGTTAATATTCGTTGTCGCAATTATCCGAATATCCGGATCTAAGAAAATCCGGTTAATATTCGTATATCCAAAAAAATCAACGAATTTATGAACAACAATAAAAATCAACAAACACTTTTTGTAAATAATTTTTCGATGTGTGCTACTTCACGACTATAAATAAAGGCTCATACCGTTGATAAACGAATGGAATAAGGCAACACGTTAATGTTGTTTGGTATACCGAAACCTTTTTGCGTTCCCTATAGCCCTTTTTATTTATTTCTCCCATGTTGAATTGCATTAATTTCTAATATCCGGATATCCGAATATTATATTTATATCCGGAAATCCGCAAATCCGGAAGCTATGATAATATCCGGATATTCGAATATTAGGGTTATCCGCATAGTTGAAAAATCCAATGGAATTCTCAACTCTAATCTGTAAACATTTTTCCATTTTGGGCAGACCGCATTTTTTAAAGCTGGTTTGGGATCGGATCTATATAAATAAATCGATTTTGGTGAGAATTATAATTTTTGTGATGTGTATTAGTGTTTATGTGGACATATTTTTTATGTGACAAATACTATACAAAACGGACTGATTGGTCGATTGGGGAATATAATATAGTTTATTATATATTAGAACTATGAAGCGTCATTTTAATATGTCATATTTCCAATGAAACCGGAGAGCAAAGATTCAAAAATAAAACTCGTACTCCATTAAATCCAGTCCGTACTCCATTAAGGAGATCCTTTGAATCAATGTTACCATTCCCAAGACAGCCGGTTCTACGTACCGGAATGACCCGGTTTTGCCCGGCCAAGGGCTGTTGTTTCGGCGATCTAACCCTGTTTAGATCGGCGCGTACCATTCGCCTTTTATCATCTCTGGAGCAATGCCTTGCAGCAGGGTTGCTCCACACTCTTCTGCTCAGGGCTGGAATTGAATCCATTGCTGCGTATGCCAGAGAAGGCTCCATCCAAACTCCACCTCGGTAAGGTGTAATACGTGCGATGGATGGAGCTATCTTAAGGTCTGCTCAGACCCCCATCTCTCCCAACCCATCCAACCCCATTCTGCTCCCACCCAAGTGTTAGAGCTACCCTGCAGCTCTTGGTGTCCTACAATGTCTGTTCCGTGTGTCAGGCCAGAATACGTCGGAATGTGGCATCAGTTAGGTGCAATCTGTGCCAAGGCGGGTGTCACTTTCCAACGTGTTCGGGTCTGCGCACCACACGTGAGTGGACAGGTGACTACCTCGCTCCATGTTGCAGAGCGCTGCAGCCGCATACGCCTCCTCCGGCGCTGCCCCCAATCTCCACCAGACAGCAACCTGCACAGCGGCAAGCGCAACTGAGGCAAGGTGGAAAACCACACCAGTCCCTTACAACCCCCATTGCGTCGACTCGTCCTGGGCGGATTAAGCTCCTGCAGATGAACTGCAACGGACTCCAGAGCAAGATCGAGGAGATAACCGTCTTTATGAGAAGGCATGGTTTGTTGATAGCTGCGATCCAAGAGACGAAACTGCGCAGCAATTCAACCCTGTTGAATTGAAACGGATACAATGTGCATCGTAAGGATCGCGAGCGTGATAATGGAGGTGGCTTAGCATTCATCCCACACAACATAGTGCAATATCGTCTTATCGAAGAAGACATTAGCCCCAGGGATACTACCCTTGAATGTGAGGGCATAGCTATCCGGTCGGGTAATGTCGAGCTCGAAATATTTAATGTATATATACCCCCTGTCACCTGCTGCCCGACAGGATATCACCCTGACATAGGTGCGATCCTCAGAGGTGAAAACCGATTAGTAGTAGGTGACTTTAATGCTCACCACGATCTTTGGCATTCGAGCCTGCCAGCAGGTCGTAGGGGAAATGAATTGGCTGAGCAGATGGACGATTCGACATTCTGCACGATGAATGATGATACCCCCACCAGGATTATGGGTAGTTGCAGCAGCTCGCCTGACCTAACTATAGCTAGTGCAGGTCTGATAAATAGCATAACGTGGCGACTTATGCAATCGCTTGCATCAGACCACCTACCCATAATCATCACGATTGACAGACCTGTCGACCTTGTCTCCGCGGACCGACAGACTTTTATCAACTTTAAAAAAGCTGAGTGGTCCGGATTCGCGGAATCCACTGAAAGTACTTTCGGTTCCCTAGCCACACCAACAGATGTTCGCGCTGACGAACGACAGTTCCGCAGGGTTGTCACGACCGCTACGGCCTGCTTCGTTCCCGCTCGAAGAATACCGAAAATTCGTTCGTATTTCCCAGCGGAAGCGGCAACGCTAGCCAACGAACGTGACCACCTTGTCCGATCCCCAAAATCCCCGCATTAGGGATTTAAACGCGGAGATTCGGACCTTGGTAGACGAACATAAGCGGAACAAGTGGAAGGAGCACCTGAAGTCCTGCAACTTTGCGGCAGGTGTGGGCAAGCTTTGGACTACCGTGAGGTCCTTGTCCAATCCAGCGAAGCGTGATGATCGAGTGGAGATTTCATTCGATGACCGCGCTTCGTCGGACCCGAAGGGATGCGCGAGCTACTTCAGCCGACAGTTTATACTGCATCCTTCGGTGGATAGGACTAAACGGAAGGTGTCCAGAAGGCTACGCAAATTACCAAAACTTAGCGTGCCTCTTGCCTTCACTTCTGGTGAGGTTGCGGAAGCCATCGGGAAGGCGAAAGCCTCCAAGGCCTTTGGTCCTGACGGACTAAGCATGTTGATGCTAAAAAATTTGGGCCCCAAGGGAGTAGCATACCTAACGAGACTGTTCAACATGTCGATGACTACCCTCATCATTCCAGAGACCTGGAAGACTGGGAGGGTACTACCGCTGTTGAAACCAGGGAAACCGGCCGAAAAGGGAGAACCTTATCGGGCGATTTCCCTTGTTTCACCAGCGGTTAAGACACTCGAGGCTATGCTGCTTCCCTATTTTACACACCATCTGAGCCCGGCTAAGCATCAACACGGCTTCCGGAAGGTGCACAGCACAACAACATCACTAAACGTCATAAACAACCAGGCAGTTCGTGGCCTTAATCGTAACCGTCCCTGTGAGAGAACTGTCTTAGTGGCGTTGGACCTATCAAAGTCCTTTGATACGGTAAACCATTCAACGCTACTTGAAGACATTGAAACATCCACTCTCCCGCGGGGTCTGAAGCGGTGGACTGCGAACTACCTGAGTGGTCGACAGGCGTCGGTGTATTTTAGAGACTCAACTTCAACAAAATTTTGGGTGTTACATTTGACAGCCTGGCTTCTTTCTCTGCGCACACAACTGCAGTCATCAATAAAGTACAGAGCCGCAACAAAGTTCGCAAGTCGCTAGCCGGCGGCACTTGGGGCAAAGACAAAGAAACGTTGTTGGCAACATACAAGGCGATTGGCCGGTCGGTTTTAAACTACGCCGCTCCAATTTGGTCGGCCGGGACAAGCAGGACCCAGTGGATGAGACTACAGGCTACCTAGAAAGCAGCACTCCTGACGGCAACGGGATGCCTTCTGATGTCTCCGGTAGAACACCTACACCATGAGGCTTCAATGCTCCCAGTTAGGGAGCACAAGTTTATGCTCGCCAGGCAGTTCCTCGTTGGTTGCCATCGTAGTGGCCACCCTAACGAGTACCTGCTTGCTGAGGACCTGCCTCCGAGACATGTCAGGGGGCATCTCCTAGATATGACCGCCGAGATCCAGTCGCACACCACCAACACTGAACCCTGCCTCCTACCGGGTAGTCCTGAACGACATTGACCGAGAGACAATCACCACCTTCATCGACTATCTCACCGTGAATGCGGTCCTCGGGGTCAAACCACCACCCATAGCAGAGGAGGAGCTCCAGCTGCCTCGTGAATCCCGTGTCACTCTGGCCCAACTAGGTACCGGATATTGTAGTAGGTTAAACTCCATCTTATTCAGAATTAACCCAGACATATGTGTCCGGCATGTGATAACTCCCCGCACAATACCGCTCACTTTTTCACATGCCCCTAAAACCGACTCATCTAATCCCCCTTTCCCTTTGGTCCGACCCTGTCGAAACTGCGCGTTTCTTGGGCCTCCCCCTAGATGAGTTTGATGATAACGACCATGGTTGAACCGATCTTGCAAGGTCTGAGTAACCGCTTCAACAACAACAACAAATATCAATGTTGCCCAGGAATCGCATAGTTCTATAATAAGCTAAGCAGCTGTAGAGGAGATGATTCACTAGCTCTTCCAGTTAGGTACAGCCGTGGTAAAAGTTGTGTTCCCATCCAATTCAGTTCAATAATATTTAATAACGACCACAGGAATCCTGTATTATTGTAATTTCTCCCATTTGCAATTGTCCAAGTTGAGGCGTTATCGATACCATTAATGTTACGGTGCCCCTGCTCTATCGCTATGTAACGTACTCCCTTCACTGCTTCACAAGTCTCAATATTACACCCATGCCGTTCCTACGCCAGAAGAGTTATACAACCCTCCAAGAAAGCAAAGATAACCTGTCGGAAAAGCTCGCAGAATTTGGTAGACGTTGTCGTTTCTCTATTTGGGTGACCGATACTCTTAAACGTTCTTTGAAGAATATGTTCTTCCACTCCCTTTTTGAGGTCCAAAGGTTTCTGATTCTTTCAGTTAGTTTCCCTGCACTCTCAAACAGGGACCAGAATGGCTTCCTCTTATTGTTAGTAGTAAATTGACCATGTAAGAGGTCTGGAATACGAAAACAGAAATATTAGAATATTTTGATGATTTATTTCTTTTCGATCATAAAAAATGTGTTTTGCGTTTCATATATTCTGCAGCGTACATAAACTGCACTCTCCTTTACAGGTGGAAAAGCTATAACACCCACAGATGATGATAACATTTTAAGGAAGGGAAATCGAATGCTTGAAGATAACTGCAGCAGTGCTGTAATAGAGGCCGACGTTAATCAGTTAAAAGTAAGTTAATTCCATAACATATTGGCATATGAATTATATTCTTAGTTTATATTCTTTTAGCTTTTAAAATTGCAGCTTTTGAAACCATTAAAAGTTCAAAAGGTGTTGTGTGTGTTATCACCATTTGAAGCATATATTTTTTTACAAGTTTGTAACATCCACCATGTTGTTATGTGTCAGCTGAGTTCTACCTCCAAACTAAATTATATTTTAAAGTAAATATTAAACATTTGGATGCTCGTAGTTATCCCGAAGATGGGAACGTCCTACGATATCTGAAGATTTAAAAAAAACATTGATTTGGAATTGCGGCTATCTATAAATGTGTAGCGTTTTTATTTCACTGTAAACAATTTTGTTTTGATCAAAATAGTACGCGTTTGATTTAAGTGCGTGAATCTTTGCGATTTCCATAACGAGATAGATATTTTTTGAGACATATTTTTGTTTGTTTTCAAATTTACACGTATGTGTATTTTTTTTGTGGTTTGCATTTTATCTTTTGCAACAGCATCCTGTAGTGCGATTCACTAACTTTAAACGATGCGAAAATTGTTATTTTTAGCGGCTATATTTGCCGTTTGCACTAACGATTGTGCGATTCACTAACTTATTCTTAACGACACTTAACAGCTGTCTCGTTCTATTTATTCAAAGTGATAAAGAGTGGCACCTCTGTCAAACTAAATGTCAAAATAAGCGAAAAGCACAAAGAGCAATAGAGAAAAAACGAACGAATGCCTGCTGCCAAATATAAATTTGAGCGTTTTTATTACATTTTATTAAAGTGAAATAATATACTAGTTTATTTCAAACTACAAACGTTTATAATTCTTCTTATATATAACAATGTTCCATTGTAGCAGAATTTTGGACTCTCCTCTGAGTGAATTGGTAGAATAGTCATCAACTCGACTTCAAGGAATATCCGGAATCACCTGCAAATATCCCGTGGTTTTCGTTTTTAAAATTCGCGTTGTGCTCCAGTGTATTTAGGATTTACATAAATGTATTTACATTTTTTAATTAGAATCATTTATCTATATATTAAAACTAAACTATATTTCTGCTTTTGTACTTGATCCTTGATAAAAGCTTGATTTTACCATTTGCACATTAATTGAATGGTAGATATGTATGGTGGTTGGCATAAGCCTTCTCATGATTTTTTGGTGTGCAATCGACGGCCCCAATAGTGCCTCCCACAAAGAGTGACGACGCTGAAGCGAGCATTTCTTTAGCAGCTTGGGGCATAGGAAACCTCACTTTCTGGTGAAACAATGAATCATTGATTGCATCCGTTACCCTATAAATGTCGGCTTACGGATGACTGGCTCATGGATATTCCCCATTGTTCACCTACGGGTCGTTGATAGCAACCAGTTGCGAAGAACCTTAACGCCACTAGAACCTACCAATATAAAAGTAAAATTTAAAATTGCATACAGGCTTAAAGATTACACGAGCTACTTGTTTCTCAGTTGATATTGCTGTTATTCTGGATCCTCTTATTTGGTTGTCAAGCTGATAAATTAGGTATTCAGACAAGTCTGGAGTTAACCGATACAGTTTTTGAAATTCTGTTGCATTCAAATGAAAGGGATTGTCCACATCTCGGAGTAAACGCCGATCCACTGTCGGAGCGCTTACTTCTTCGTCACCTCGTGATAAATCTTATGCCAAA
Organism: Anomoia purmunda; assembly: GCA_951828415.1. Classification (NCBI taxonomy): domain Eukaryota; kingdom Metazoa; phylum Arthropoda; class Insecta; order Diptera; family Tephritidae; genus Anomoia; species Anomoia purmunda. The sequence continues at coordinate 94,800,058 of OX639995.1, forward strand.
TATTCAACCGACATTATTTTATGTTCCTTTTTTAATTACAAGAAAATAAATCACCGAATTTTAAATTTATCTTTTATTTAAGTTTAAATCACTAATTTCACTTTTCTCGATTGAGTTAACAACATCAAATTTGTTGTCGTTTAGTTTTCGGTCATCTACTAGCTAACATCAACAGCTGATTCAGCGAATGCGAAAAGCGTTAAAAAATGGCTACTGAATAGCAGGGTCGTTAAAATTTTGGTTAAGTTCAGTTAACCAATCGAATATCTTTAAAATCAGTTAGTGAATCGCACTACTGAAGCGTTGAAACACTAAGATGAATACAACAAGTAGCCACAGCATGTACCTAAACACTGGTTGCTGAGTGTGTGTGTCGAAACATTTGATGCAACATGTATGAAGGTAACGAAAGCTACTGAAAGTCCTTTGCGGTGATCGCCAAACAAATTGGCGAATAAATCATTTCCAAATGTGACTTCGAAGTGTTTAGCATATTCAATCAGTGGGGTGAAGTTTTCTTTAAATTGTGAAAAGCGAATCAAACAGTTTTTATAAATCAAACTGTTAAAACAGGTGATAGGCGGACAATTCGAGGTCCTTTTTAAAACTTGAATAGTCTGCCACAGAGGTAAGCCAAATAAAGAACCGTGTACTTAATTTAATTTAAATGAATGTAAAATTATAAAAAACTAAAACTATATTAAAATTAAATTCAATGTAATTAGAATTCAACTAAAGTTGTAATTATAATTGAAATTGGTAAAATTTAAATTAAAAGTAAACTGAATTAAATCTAAAATAAATTAAAACAAATTAAATTAAAACTGTATTGAAGACAAATAAATTGAATCTTAATAAAAGTAGTTAGGTTTAAAATTAATAAATAATTTGCATACACTTTTATAGTAGGTAATAAAACAATAAATACATAATAAGAATGCAAAAAACAATGTTAAATATATACAGATAAGTAAACTGAAAGGAAATAAACATTAACAGTTTTGCATTACGCAATTTTGCAGCGAAGAACTGCACATCTATCAACTGCTCTTATTGTATATACCTAAATGGGCTAAAACACCAAGAAGGAAGTATATAATAGCACAGGTCATACATAAAAGCGACAAACGATTTTTGAAAACACAAAATAGCGCAAGATTACACTCGGGAAGCGTCCGAGTTAGCACTTCCACGCGCTCATGTCATATCGCTCTGAGCGCCATTTGACGGTTACAACATAGCCTTTTCCACACATGCATGTGACTTAACTTTAATTTTAATTAGTTAGACAGACTTTTTTTTTATTTTTCTTATTTCCGCGAATTAAGTCGCACTTTAACTTGTACCTATTGAAATTCGGCCTTGTTTTAATTTTTATTTCGTAATTAATATGTAAAGTGTTCTTCATTGTAGTTCTCACCAATTTTGGACTTCATGATCCTTATTTTTTGCGCACATTCATACGCGCGCAAAATTATTTTTTTTTATTATGGAAATGAATGCGGCTTCTTAAGATTTCAATTTACTCCACATGTATGTTACACTCTCAATGGGGACTGGAAGGTTTCTTATTTCAGCCAACCCATCTCCTTGGATGCGGGCGCCTTCATCGTTCGGTGAGTGCTAATTCTTCAGGGTATATGATTCGTACATACACACGCACACATTCAATCCGAACATATACAACGAATATGATGAATTTCATTTCAAAGGCTGAAAAAAACGTACATTTTGAACCCGACCCCCTCAGAATTTGATGAAATTTTGCATATAGGTACATCTTACGTACCCAAACACAACCTTATTTTTAGAAAATGGATTTTCGAAAAATTGTGGGCGTGGCAAGGTATCGAAATATTCGAAAATATTTGAAAAATGACGATAATAGGTACTTTTAAAGTGTGATTACTACGGAATGGCTTTACCGATTTCAAAGATCTTCATACCATTAGAAAGGTATTGAAATAAGCTTTCAAAAAAATACACTGTGTTTAGTACACTGAAAAAAAAAATTTTTCCAAAATAAAATTTCAAACTGAAAAAACACTTCAAAGATCAAGCGATTTTGAAAAATAAAATTTTATTTTAGAAAGGTCTATTTAATATATATAACATCTGAAAACTAAAATGGGGTGTTTTTTATTTTTTTATACAGGTACAGATACTATGACTAAGTATTCTAATAGATTCGTACAAGAATCGTATTATCAAATTTTTCAGACCCGCACAATAAATTGACGTACACTTGATAAAGTTAATTTTTTATTTTTATTTATTTAGATTTAATATACAACTTTGCGCAGCTCATACTGCTGACTTTCGGAATATTTGCTTACTTTTAGTGATGTTTCATCTAAAGGTACAAAAGAATGGAAGCTTTGAGTTCCTGTAATAGAGCGTTTTCACGCGTGACGGACGGGACATTCGCACGGTTTTATCGGAACATTTTAATGGATTGCGCTGTGACACATTGAAAAAGGAAGAAATGCTCAATACCAATGAAAGAAGGTTAGATTCCCGAATAAAAGCATTGGTAGATGTTCATTTTCGATAAATTATTAATGTTGATAAGGGCGTTCAAACACGGAGCGTGACGGACGGACACGTGTGACATGCGTTTATCATGCTTTCGGTTTGTCTTCAGAATTCTGCGAATTGAGAAAATATTTTTTAGAATCAAGTTGACACTTATTTAGAGAAATGTGTCAGGAATCTGAAACTGCTTCACATTTTACCTTAATCTATTTCGTTTTTTGTCTGTCCAATGAAATGTCTTGCTTTTCGCGCGTGACGGACGGGACATGAAAACGTGACGGACGGGACACGCATTATATGTATATCATACACTCACTGTTTTAATTTGTACCTTTGCAAATTGAGGTCAAATTAGTTTCAATAAAGTTTATTTTTATTTTGTACAACATTAAAAAAATACAATGCTCAAAAAATTGTTACCGAAACATTTTTTTTATTGGTTTCGTAATAGAATGTATAGTATTTGAGATGATAAAAAGAGTGGTCGGCGAAAAAATGTTTTTAAGTCAATTTAGTAAATTAAGGAAGGTATTGTTTTTTAAATAAAGCATTTCATTATTATTGAGCAAATTTTATTGATTACATTTTATAAGTATTTTTGTTTTGTTGGAGAACATTCGAATTTTTTCAACGTCAAAGGATGAATAGAATCTTTGAAATCAAATTTGTGGAAATAAGGGTATATAATTCTATTATTCATCCGTTTATTGACCATTTTTCTGCAAACAAAAGATTGAGCGTTTATCTTCAGGCTCGTTCGATTCTTCAGCAACACTGATGAGGTAAGGAGCATGGGAGTACACGGCGTGAATTCGATGAGTTCGGGGAACTGGTATTAGATGCTGCCAGTGTTCTTCCAGTTCTTCAGCATGAGAATCCGTTTCTTCTTTTGATACAAATTCGATGTGCACTTTCGGACATGTCTTACGAGCGAGCTCGACAAACTCATTTGCCGTGTTGACTGTAGCGCCACTTCTCGCGCGCCTCCAAACTGACGATTTAACTGTACCTCCTATACCATCAACTACTCCTTTTCCGTGGCCGGAAGCGAAAAAATGCCACGATAGCTTCAAGCCAGAGCGATTTTCCAACACATCTAAGATCGCAAACAGATATTTTTGTTTAAATTGACTGGCTGCTCCATCAGAAAATACTTTTACTTCAATCACTTCATCGTACTGGTCGTTGATGAGTTCCAATAAACGATCCATGAATTTGAAAACGCTGACTTTCCCATGTTTTAAATCATCTGATACGAGTGCGAAACTCTGTGAAATGTCTTTGGAAATCCAAGTGTGGGCTGTGAAAATTGTACACTGCTGGTGACACCAGTGTGCACTTTGAATTTCATTCTGCCGTTTGAAGGCGTAATTCTCGGCAAAATCTACTTGTAGTGCGATATGTTTGCCATCAACATTTGCAGTTGTTTCTTCAAAATATTTGGCTTGTGTACGCTTAACATACGTGTGCACAAGAAATGCATTCAGCTGTTCTTTCAATTTTAAGAAACATTCTTGAAGACTCCATTTCATGATCTCTTTCTGAATAGGTTGTCCAGACCATTGTTCACACTTGGTTAAAATCACAGTTGCGTCGGTGATTACAAGTAGTGGATCTAGTTCATCTACTTTATGGCAGCATTTCTCACACTTCCTAGTCATGCAAGCTTTGCTGTCTTGGTCGCAAGTTACAAGTGCGATAAATTCCTTAAAAGTTCGGGGAAGGTGAGTATGTGGATGCATAGCTTCAAGAATAAGTCGCACGTTTTCGTGATATTTGCATACACAGACATTTTGTGGTATATCCCCAAAGCTTTGCATTTCAATAGGTTTAAGCTTCCAAAATAAAGTGCGACCAATGGGAAGAAGTGGATTTTCATTCAGAAACATTTGATGTGTTTCGGCCAAGGACATCAATAGATATCGTTTTTGAATATATTTTTTCTTTGTACGGCCATTTTCATCTTTTTCTCTTAGGATCACTCTGTCATGCATATTTGGAGATTGCCAAGAAATCTGATCTGATTGATAAAATTTTAGTACAGCTTGTTTCGTTGTTTCGTTGGAGCCCTTGCGAATTTTTTCTTGATATGCTTTAAGTGGCTGAACAAATCGAAGGCCTAATTCTTCTGCAAGACCACACACAACGGCTCTTTTTTTTCCTGGGCTTTCGGGTAGAGCTTTTCGGGCCCTGGACAAAGCTTTTCCATAAGCCTGTTTAGTTGTATACTGACCAATAGAGAGAAGAGGTCTAACAGTTTCTTCATTTTTCAATTTTGCTCTTGAAGCTCTTTTCCTATCAGAATCTCTTTCGCGTTGATTTCTTCTTTTTTCGGGATCTTGAGCTATATTTCTCCTGTAAAGTTTTTTTCGTAAAGCGTCGTTTTGCTTGGGAATTTTATAGTTTGCGTTTTTCATCAATTTTTCTCGCTGTCGTTTTTTCCTCTCAGCTGCAGTAAGAGCAGGCTGCTTTGGTGCCATGACTACTGGACTGAAAAAAATGCAACGTTACAAAAATGGCGCCTTTAATAAAAATTGGTCACTCTACACGTCTTGCTTACAGAGAAGATCGTTTTATGATTAAATTATAAGAAATATTATTATTATTTCCTTAGTATTTCCTTTGTAACTGCTGCGCAAAAGTTGCCATCGCAACTTACACTCGAGCTACACTCGCGTTATTGTCGCAAATTATATTTTTAATTTGATGATCAATGACGCAATTGAAATGGAAAATAATGGCCCAATAACGGATATATTTTACTGTGGCATATTTACGCCGAATACACAATATAAGAAAATTGTTTTAATGTTCAATGAAGTGAACAAGTTATAAATAAACATTTTATAAATGATAGTGTATATAAAGATATATATCAAGTATATATTGTCCTCCTATTATTTTATGTCTAAAAAAATTCAGCCATTCACGTCAGCATGGCAGTAAACTTTGAAAAGAAACGAAATCTTCCATACCGATATAGGGTCAAATTTTCTTTGTTTATATTTATATTTTTTATTTTATGCAAGATTGTTTTCCAGTAAAATGCGCTCGAGATTGAATCATAAATGTGCATAAAAATCAAGTTTCTTATCTATTACAAAATCGAAAATGAAAAATTTACATTTCGTCTAATGAATTCATAAAACGGTCACAATTTCTCTGAGTTTATAGACTTCTTAACATATTATTATGTATGTAATTTACCTTCTTTGAATATGGCAACGAGTACACCTTGTACAATAGTAATTATAATTATGATTTAACGTAGCTAAAAAACTAGAAAAGAAGATGTTATGGCCTCTGCGGAGCTCAAAACTTTGAAATCTTTCACTTGGTTTTCCATTTTCACATAAAAAAAACTAACCGTATTGCAACTTCTATTATTTACGACTCGCGTCTCTTGAAATTCAACAAGAACTAAAACTTCACTACTGAATGTAAATCGCAATACATACATATTTCCTGGAAAAATTGAGCATGCTTGTTTCGGGGAAATATAATTGCAATGCCTACTTGATCAGTAAATTTGAAGTTTTGAAATAAATTTGAAGCTAACTAGATATCTAACGTACGCAAGCTGCAAATACTTAGTATATTTACATATGTAAATACAGTCGGGTTATGAAGTGTAAAATTGCCGCCGCGGTGAAGGTTAAAACGTGACGGACGGGACAATTTTTGAATGAAAATATCTACAGTTTCAGTGTGTTTTCAATTACACAAATTTTTTTACGAGATAATAGTCATACTTTAACGATGTTTTCAAAATTCTAAACGTCTACGATGAATATTATTAGCACAAATTAATTTCAAGCATGTTTTTTCGTGACGGACGGACAAAAAAAATACAAAAGACAACATTAATTATTACGAATTTGCAACAACAATTAATGAGGGAGAAAAACATTTTTTAATATACTGTAGGGTTCCTATATTATGTAAAAAAATACGACTATTCACATTTGTTACATCTAAGTGTTTTACACATCACTAAATATTCTCTTACACATGCGGCATTTCAACAACTTATACGTAATCAATATTTCATTGCTTACAGCATCGAAATGCCTTTTTTTATATCAATTTTATTTTTTTGAACTAATGCTATGATGCATTTACTATAATAAAGTGGGTAATATTTACCAAAATATGATATTTTGTAAATGCCCATTCATGTCACGGTTTTCGTGAAAACGCTCAATAGTTTTGGCATTTTTGTATCTTGAAAGTAGCTCTTCTTTTGTTTTGTTGTATTCATCAGAGTCTGCGTAAGCAACTTCTATGGAGGTGTTATACGTTTGTGAAGCCCAATGATAAAGGTCTTTCGCCGTTTGAATTTGGTTTTTATTTGCCATGCTATAATTCCGAGCACCTCTTTTTAATGTCCCACCTATACCATCACATGCAGATTTTCCATGGCTGGTTGCGTAAAAGTGCCACTCAGCGAATATTTCGAAATCAATTTTATGATGAGATAAATTAATTAAGTTGTACTTATTTTTGTACTGTGCTCCTGCACCATCTGACACGTAGATAACTTTCGTAATTGAATTGCTTATATTAGTCTTAACAAAATTAATCATTTTTGAAATATATAGATGAACTGCTATGCTATCATGGATATTACAATCGGATATTATGGCAAAGGTTCTATGAATTACATAAATTATCGTTATCTTTGTAATAAATAACGAACGGATGTATCGTGGCTTGATTATTATTCCAATGATATCCTTGAATGGCATCTTGTATAACAAACGCATAGTTTTCAGCGAAATCCATTTGAATTAGCAGTTCTCCTGGCAGCAGTGTCATTTTTCTTTCACTTACGAAGCTTGACTGGCGCTTAGCTGTGAAATGATGTGACACCAGCTTATTGATGTGTTGTACAAAAACGTCAACAAATGTGTTTGTAGTAGAGGAAATGGTTTCGAGATTACATCTGAGTGTTGTGTTCCAGTTTTTGTAAATGACTTCTTGAATCGAATTTTTTTCGTAATATTCCAACATCATCGTTGTAAGGTTCGTTAAATTATCGTTGCACCGACCCCACATTGATACGCAACACTCGCTGTTTTCTATATTACCATTACAGACAACGAATTTAATAACATCTTTATAGTTTCTGAAATTATGTTGACCTTCCATCGATTTCAAACCCGATTTTTCGAACATCAGTTTTACATTCTGATGCAATGTGCACACACAAACATTTTGCTAGTTTCCAACCCCAAGTTTGATACAATTCTCTGGTCGCAACATGGTAAATTTTGTAAATCCTAATTGAAGTGAAGGATGTATTTTTCTAAATTCATAGTAAGTTTCACGAAGCGATGACAGCATTAGTCTTTTTTGAAGTTTCTCGCGTATGTTTCCTTGTCTTACTACAATTGAGTCCAGTGACCCAGGCATGATTCGGCTGATTTCATCATCTTCATAAAACAATTTTACTGTGTTTACAGTTTGTTCAGGTAAACTACGTCTGTCCATGCTAAAGCGTTTGACGTCCGAAAACTTTGTTTTATTTTTTTGTATATCTTTGCTAATTTTTATCAATTCGTAAGATAAATCATGCCCAAAAATGTCTTTAATTTCCTTAGATGTCATGGTGTTTGGTAATAGAGATAATATTTTTTGCTTATCCAAATTATTTGAGCAATTTTCGATTTAATATTTCATGTTCTCCAAAATTTGTTCGTAGTAAGCTTTGATCTTCTTTTGGTCTTCTGATAAAGTTGACAGTGAACCACCTCCAAGTGAATCCGAAATACCTTGCGCAAATTGCTGTGTTTTTTTTTTTTGCAGTATGAATCCCTTTCTAAATATTTTCGCTTCATTGGCGATGGATGGCTTGCAAGATGAGGAATAACATGCTTATTTATATTGTTGACGAGTTCGTTGCGTTCGAGTGATTTAGTATAGCTGCCGCTAGCCAAGTCATGTAAATCCTCAATTTCCGTTTCAGTAGAACGCTGATTATCAGCAATCTTGATAGCATCCTTCAGTTTAAAGCGACAATTTTCGCAAATACGGCAACAATGAATGTTGGAGACTGCTGGAAAATGCTCAGATATCACCGCTGCTTCTCTTAAGCTAATGTTTCGAAGTTTAGAGGAACATTTTGTTGAAAGCTGCATACATCTGTATTTATTAGTTGATACCATATCTATTTGTAATTTAATGAGAAACTAAGCACGAAGTATAACAGCCGTTTAAACACAACTAAAATTTTTACTAGACGAAATTAACGTACGTTCGCTTTGAATTTGCAATGGCAACTGAAACGAATTCATAGAATATCGCTATGAAGCTAACAATCAGGTAGAAATAGTATATACTTAGTCATTAAAAGTTTATTGTACTATCTAACCGAAGGGTGTATGTTTATGTTGTCCAATAGATCCTAGGTACCCTTCGTTTAGATACTATTTCTACCTGACTGTTAGCTTCATAGCGATATTCTAGGAATCTGTTTCAGTTGTTGCGGTACAAACAGGCACAAAAAATTATTTTCGCTACTGATTTCATGTGGTGGAAGGTTGATCCGCTGTATCCTTTGATGAGCGGTTAAATTTTTGTGTTACCAAGGTCATTAATTTTATATTTTGGGTATGCCTGAAAATTTGACAACAAAAATTCTTGTTCGACTCTATTAGAATTTAAAAAAATCTGTATAACTTCCAAAGTATAGCTAGGTACCTTTTTTGGTCACACAATAATATCAAAATAAAAAAAGTTAACAAGAGATGCATTTACTTAAATAAATTTAAAAAAAAAATAAAAAACACCCCATTTTAGTTTTCAGATATGTTATATATATTAAATAGACCTTTCTAAAATAAAATTTTATTTTTCAAAATCGCTTGATCTTTGAAGTGTTTTTCCAGTTTAAAATTTTATTTTGGAAATTTTTTTTTTTCAGTGTACTAAAAAATTTACAGTGTATTTTTTTGAAAGCTTAGTTCAATACCTTTCTAATGGTATGAAGATCTTTGAAATCGGTAAAGCCATTCCGTAGTAATCACACTTTAAAAGTACCTATTATCGTCATTTTTCGAATATTTTCGAATATTTCGATACCTTTCCACGCCCACAATTTTTCGAAAATCTATTTTCTAAAAATAAGGTTGTGTTTGGGTACGTAAGATGTACCTATATGCAAAATTTCATCAAATTCTGAGAGGGTCGGGTTCAACGCATATTGGATTTGATATGAAATTCATCATATAAGTGAGGCAGTGTTGGATACATACATATATGTATATGTAAGCTGTTTATGTTATATGCTCTGCGTATTTACTCACACGCAACCATAAGTATATGTTTGTTTTAGGTAGTTTAATTGAAACCTATGAGATACGTATCATGAATTCCTTTATGCAGTCTCTTTTCTACGGTTCGCATTTGAAGTTATTAACTTACATTCGTATATAAGACCGCTTATATATATGTACATCAGTATATGTATGTATGTATGTATGAAGATATTAAATTTAACAATATAAAAATAATTTATTATTAGAACAATGAACTTAAGTTTTAAAGAAGAAACAAAAACATAATTCAGACTCATTATTTTGTAGGAGGTAAATCCACTATGGAGCGCTAAACTTCATAAGTTGGTGTGGGTGTTGCACAATGACTTAATCGCACTTAAGTCAGGATTAGGGGGTCTTACGAAATGGTAGGTGGTAACAAAGGCGCCCAACATATAGCCCGATTAACTTTCAATTTGACATTTTCTATCCTATTTACTATATTTCTATTAGATTAGGGTCATTACGGCAACATTGCTCGTCGAAAGTAATAAGTGTTTTAATGAAAATTGTGTAGAACTACGTCTCTTGACCTCAGAGTTCCTTTTACTAACTTATGCGTTGATGCACGTGGTATCTGTGGTAAAAACTCGTACAATTGAGACAAATTTAGATTAAGTGGGTGAACACTGTTTCAAACTAGGCTTGCGGTGCACTCACACGGGGGTACGTAGTATGGCTACCACGCTTTGAACAAGTGTTCTGGAGGTAGCAGTGCCATATTAACTTTTGCAGGTGATTTGGTTGACATTATCATGTACTGAAAAACAGACATGCGCCCAAGAGGACCTTGCCAATTTATAAGCTAAACTACATAATTCGAAGCCAATATTCGTGAATTGAAATATTTCCTAGAAAGATTAGTGGCCAATTTTTTGCCTACTAGAAGATCACAGTTAAAAAAAGCGTGTTATTGAATTTGGAGAATTTCGCTGTGATTATTTGTATTGCCTTTTTTTTTGTCTTTTATTTAATTTTTTTTCCTATTTTAGTTTTAACAATTTTTATGTGAATTTAGATTTTATTTTTTTGTTTTTTACAAAGTGCCTAAAGCAAAGTGAAATTTATGATGCAAACATTATAAGGTAAAACCGTTCGCTTAATTCGTCGGCCATGATTTTTTCTTAAGTTTGCCAACGTTATAAAGTGTTGCTATTGAGGGCGAAGCAAATGCCAGACAAAAGTAAAATAAACAATTAAAAAAATTCAAATTTGTTTTTGTTTCAGACGATAAGTGAAGTTGTATGTGGATTTGGAAATTTTTTATATTGTTAGCAAACTTAAAAAATATTCAGCTTGGCTCTCAGCGGTTTTACCTCACACATATTTGTATCATGGTGAAATCAATATATAAAATATGCATACGTATGTAAACATATATATTTATATGTACTTTATTGGTGATTTGTAGAGCCTTTTATACAAATTTTCTTTTTCGCTAGAGCTCTAACTCCATTTTCGCCGCCTATTTCGCAATTTTAGTCACCTCATTACTGTAGCGGTAAATGCACAGTTGCATGCATACATACAACTTACAGATGCCCAAAATCACGCCACCTTCGCTTTTGTTCTGCTTGTACATACATATGTAAGTAAATTGTAGAACTACTACCTTTTTGTTTTAACTAATTATTGGAATCGGAAAACAAACACTCGCCAATTTTTTTATGCGAATAGTAGCTCCGCCTAGGCTTAAAGGATTTCTTCCATTTGCATGTAAGAGTGAATACGAATAAGTGATAACGAATAAAGAATCGGTGCTGGATGGGGGTTTTTAGTTCAGATATACCAGTCACATTGGAATCCTAAAAACGTCAGACTCTGCACAACATAGTGCTGGAAGGAACGACTATCTTGGGCTGAGCGTACAGCCAGGACGTTCGAATGCTGGGTGTTTGACAGCTCAAGAAGATGGCGCTGCCTCAACTTCGAATAAGGTCGCACAACTGAACCGCATGATGGCGATGATGGCACAACAAAATGATGTGATGGCGAAGTGTATGAATGAGGCCCGCAACGTAGGAGTAAACGCGTCGCCGACATGGAAATTTCCGCTCAAGCTACGGGTCATCGTTCCACCTTAGCATCTACATCGGAAAATGAGCCGTGGAAGCAAAACAGCCGGACAGCATCCCAATGAACATGTGACCTGTCAAAGAGATGGTACAAGTGAATCGACACATGATGAAAAGCCACGTTAATTTTATGATCAAAATATTAGTATAGTTCGCTATAGACTGGTTCAGAGTATGTGATAAATGGTACTATCATTTATATTCCGAGTTTCCGCCTAATATCAACAGGAGTGGATAACGCAGACTGGCGTAAATTACGTAACGTGGAATAGACTTTACCTACAAATGAAATAATATGGTCCACGCACGTCAAACTTGAATTAATTACAAATCCTAAATTTTTAATTTTGCCAACATATTTAATAGAACAGTTGCCAATACGCAGGGACGGAACATTATGAACATGTAACTTTCTTCTAAAAATAGGTTATGCATACGTTTTTACCGTTTCACAATGGCCGCTAACTCATAATTAGCTCTTGAAACCAAATAATCAACGTTTTCGAGGGTATTGGATAAGTAGAGCTGTATGTCATCAGCGTATACATGCATGGCCATATATTTACAGACAAGAAACATATCATTTATAAAAAAGCTGAAAAGCAAAGGTCTAAGAATTGACCCTTGTGGAACCCCCGAAATAAGACCTTTTAGTTGCGATTTCTGAGCAGCCGTTTTAACAAGTTCAGGCCTGCCAGTCGAATAACTTTTCAAAAGTGCTATTGAACATTCACTAAATCCATAATAACACTGGAGCTTAGAACAAAGCAGTTGATAATCAACTAAGTCAAATGCTTTCGAGAAGTCAAGTAGATACAAACGCGTTAAATCGCTTTTGTCAAAAGGTACTCGTATGTCGTCAAGAATTTTCATCGTTGCAGTTGAACAACTATGTCCTGTTCTGAAGCCGGACTGAAAAGGAAATAGTAAATTATTAAGTTCAACATGAACATTTATTTGTTCCGCTATTAAAATTTCAAACACCTTCGACTAAGCAGGCAGAATACTTATTGGCCTATAGTCAGAACTCGAGCTGATCAACTTGTTTTTGGTAACAGGTCTCACTGAAGCATTATTCCAGAGGTTTGGGAAGCAATATATAGTACAACAATGGTTTATTAAGTGAGTGATAGCACCTAATATATATGGTAGAACAATTTTTATGGATTTAAGGGGAATACCATCCGCACTGGTTGCATTCTATTTAATTTTAAATACATATCTTTCAACGTCACTCTCCGAAACAGTAGTAAACTCAAACTGTTCACCGAAATAACAAGCAGAGGCGCAATTAGCAAGTAGGGGGTGCAAATTAGATGAAAAACTGCTTATAAATGCATTATTCAAAGTGTCCACATTTATCACTACTGTAGATTCGCCAATTATTAAGGTTGCGCCACAGGATATTAGGAGGAAGGGACTGATTAAGTTTTGGGGCAAAATATATGCGTTTTTCTTGTCTTATGATAGAGCAGCTTTTTTTGTCATTACCGACATAACTTTACGATTAAACCAGGGACAAGACGTGGACCTAACACAACCCGAACGAGTAAGAACATGGGTATTAAATAAATTAAGTTGTCATTTATGAAGTCCAGTTTCTCATTCACACTAACAAAACTCCAACATTCATGGCCATGGTCTAATAACAATGCACTGACATCTAGTGAATGATATTCTCTATAGCAGTAAGTAGCACGGTCGAAATGAATATCAAAGAAGCAAAAGATTAAGTCATGATCTGATATGAACGTTAATTGATACAATTTTAAAACTGTTGATGGGTCAGAAACTAAAAAATAGTCAAGTCGACTATGCCAACATTTACTTCCATATCGTGTTGGAACAGATGTATTTACAACATATAGACCAGAACTAGTTACAATATCGCTTAAACCAGCACTGTACGAATCCTTCACAAGAAGGTTAACATTGAAGTCCCCACAAACTATGACATTGTCATAACCCACAAGGTATGAAGAAAGAGTGACGAAAACCGCATTAGGACTACAAGGTTTATGGGGATTATACACACAAGACACTAAAACTTTAGTATGGCAATCATACAGTTCAGCAAATAAAAATTCAAGTCTACAGCCGTTTAGTTTTATACTTGTATGTTTTTTACAGTAGATCGCTACGACCGTTCTCCTTTTATCAATATTAACAAATACATCGTCCATATTATTTAAAAACCAAGTCTCAGTCACGCATATGACATCAACTGATGAGGACTCAAATATACAAATGTCGTATATAGTCCATTTTTTCCGTGTTGAGACTTCCCGCATTAAAATGAACAATATTGAGGTACGGAAACCTCTTTGTCAATTCTCTTTATCAGCTTATCTCCGAGGTCTGTTATCATATTAGACAAACTATCAAAGAGAGATTTCAGCTTAATTGTTTGGTGCTGCACTTTCTCTACCAACAAACGCATAGCGATAGCAAAGCATTCGTCAAGCTTATCAACCTTAGCCAAGGGAGAACTTTTGTTTGAACACCTATTAAGAACACTAGAGGGGACAGAAGACATCACTCACCAACAGTTTGTTTTGTTTACAATATAATTTACAGATTCAAATATACATTTTTGTATGCCACATTTAAAAATTTCTTAAATTGCTGCGCCAGTTTAAGCTTTATAACTTAGAAAAAATCCACAAATAATTTAAATTTTAATTTAAATTTAAAGGCGGAGTAAAAATCAACGCGTCCGAACTCAACGAATGTCTGTACGTTATCTGACGAAGCTAGCAGTATGGGTTCAATTGGAGCCATAGTTGACTACGCTAACACAGCCGGCCACAACGATAGACCAAACAAGTCACAACTTAATACCCAAATCCATTCCACCGCGAACATCCCAAAGTACACCGCCAGGGGAAGGGGCTCCCGGAAAGCAGCCAGCGTAAAAATTACTAAAACCAAGCCATGAAGATATTCAAAGAACACCAGATTCAGCAATTAAACATGAAATTAAAAGCATGAGAGAAAATTAGACTACAAACCAGCTCGGACGAGAATATTCTGTGAATCGTTGGAAGAAAAAAGGGAAAGATTAGGAATTTTAAGAAGATTCAGAAATAGTACAGCATTCACTGATCCGGGAGGGGACAGCTGCATTAGAAAGGTTGAAAGCGCAGATCCGTCGTTCTCTGTTTTAGGATTAGGTCGGACAGATATTGAAGAACATGTTATAGAAGTTATTAACGAGAATATCCCAGTGAAACAGCGCCATTATCCCATCTCTCATGCAATACAAAAACTAATTTATCAAGAGCTAGATAGGATGTTTAGTATGGGAGTAATAGAAGCAAGAAACAGCAGTTGGAACTCACCTGTTTCCCTTGTAGTTAAAGATACAAAGAATTGCTTATGTCTCGATGCCAGAAAAGTAAACGAACATACTATAAAGGGCGGGTATCCATTACCCCATGTAGATGCAATCCTCAGCATGCCCAAAAACACACACTATATATTTATCTGCAATAGACTGAAGGACGCATTCTGGCAAATTCCATCAGAGTAAAAATCTAGGGGAAAGACAGTCTTCACAGTTCTCGGTAGGCCTACCAATTGACAGTTTACACTCTAGCAAAAATAATATAGATACTCATAGACAAAGTGTTACCGGCTTCATTGCGTGAAAGCTTTTTTGTGCATTTAGATGATTTGTGTTTGTGTTCTGAAGATTTTTCGTCTCCGTTGGACGACTGCCATACTAAAGAAAAAATTAAGAAATTTACGATGAGGGATAACGGCACCCATACTGACGCACCCAAACTTTGATAAACGATTTTTTATACAGTGCGATGTATCGGCAGATGGCGTGGGTGGGGTTTTATTTCAACTTGACTACCAGAACAGCGAACGATCTCATCTACTTCAGCGAAACTCAATAAATTACAACGAAACTATAGTATAACCGAGCTGGAGTGCTATGAAGCCGTGATTAGTGTTAAAAGGTTCAGACCCTGCATAGAAGGTATGCTGTTTACGATCATTACCGGTCATGCCAGCCTAAAGTGCCTGATGAATTGGAAAGGCCTGTCGGGTAGATTGGCAAGATGAAGTTTGAAGCTACAAGGTTATAATTTTGATATTCTGCATAGAAAAGGAGCTCAAAATATCGTGCCTGATACGCTATCGCGGAAGCACATCGAAGAAATGGCAACAAGTGAAATATTCCAACATATTTGCTTAGGCTTGCCTTACTTGGACTCAATTTAACAGGAGGGACCTGCTTTAAAAGAGCTAAACCTGAAAAAAAACTCTGGGTTCCGTCGGAGCTGCGCAAATAGTTGGTAGAACCTTCACATAGCTCACTGCCAGATTTGTGCATATCAGATAGCTATGTTTACAGACGGACCAAATATAACACGGGGTACCAGCTTCAAGAGGTCCAAACCTGGAAACCCATAAAAGGTTGGTAGAATCTTCCCGCAGCTCACCTTCCACTTGTCATGGAACGTTGTCACGTACACGCGAGAAATATTATTCACTAGCTATGGTCACAGACATGCGAGCTTACATAAAAGATTGTGGAGTATGTGAAGACAAAACACAGAATGCATTTCACAATCCTGCGATAGGAAAACAACACTTAACATAACGACTTTTCCAACGGTTGTTTATTGACTTTGTATGTCTTGTCCATTTGATAAAATTTGTGTTTCTAAAACCAATGAGGAAAGCTACAGCAGCGGAGGTGATACAATTCATAAAAAAAAAAATAGTTAGATCATTTGTATATAAAGGGAAGCCAGAAGGATTGGAATTGGCATGTTAGTGATGAATATTCTCCGTATTTTACTACTTATACATTCGGTATTCCTATGATACAACATGGTGCGTCATACGAGATGTACCGAAAGCTTGGCACTGTAAAGAACGGACATTGCCAGATTGAATTGAGTGCAGATCGAGTACAGCTCATACGGAATAATAGCTCAAATAACTGAAATTTGTTCATGAAAAAGATGCGAAAGCTTACAACACATGAAGCAAAGATGTTACATTTAAAAGCTGGCAGTATACCTCAGAAAATTCAGACTAAGTTCCAAAGTTGACAATTTCATTGCTAAACTAAGACTATTGGGAATGCAATGTACGAACTTGGGGACACTAGAGGGAGCAAAATTGGGGAATCCCACGCCAAAGACATTTTTGTTGCATGATTCAACTGATGATCACGGGGTGGTTATTGCTAATAGCTAGTTGTTATTGTTGATTGTATCGTACCTTTTATTTTAATTTATATCGATGTATGTATTTATCTTGACTAGCACTTCTGTACATATGGAAATCTGAATATTTATTAATTTATTTAGAATATTTACTTAGTTATATGTGTCTATTTATTGTTCAAAGTATTAACTAGTATGTTTTATAACTTGTTTCGCATGACTATTGCTACAATTAAACAAGAAAACAGCCCGTGATATAGTTTAAGAACAAACATCTGTGATATAGGTTTAGAACCTTTTACTGTGATATAGCGATAAAAGGGAACGAAGGAGATATAATCAGATTTTCTACAAGTGATATAGTAAATAGGCGTGTCCTTACTAATAAATGCGAATATATGAGGTAGCATGTATCAGTAGATACCCAGTAATAACCCAAATGCTTGCGAAAAGAGGCGTGACAAGTACAAGTAGATAGTAAATTAAATTACAAGCAAAGGGGATAATAATCATCTTTGCAATACGTTTTCGTCCGTCTTTCGTCACTCCCTTCGAAGATACCTAAATACATGCAGGGGAACAATCAAGAATACAAATTAATCGTGTTAGATTATAAAAATTTACATTTTGTTCATTATAATGAGAACTCTTTTTAACATTTTTAAGTTGACATTTTCTCATTAATCTTCTGTTTAATTTATTTTTTTGTAAAGAAGTATTTTTGGAAAGCATTTTTTTTAACATTTTAAATTATATAAATTCAATTTTTTTCGTTTTTCTTTAAAATGATTTTTTATGGAAAAACATATTTTTGAAACCCCTTTTTTACTATTTTTAAATTCATATTTTTTCATTTATCTGCTTTATAATTCATTTCCTTGTAATTAAGTATTTTTGGAAAGCATTTTTTCAAAATTTTAAATTATATAAATGCCCTTTATTAATTTTTTTCTATAAAATCCTTGTTTTCTGGAAATTTGTACATACATATATTTTTGTAACCACTTTTTACACATTTTTGAATTCAAATTGTTCAATTACTTTTGGATTGCATTTTGTTTAAACATTTTAAATTATATAAATTCCCCTTTTTAATTTTTCTTCTTTAAAATTTTTTTTTTTAGAGTATACATGAATTGTCAAAATTGGAAACATTGGGACATTTAAGAAATCACCATTCGAATAGTTCATTTAATAACAAAATGCATATAAATTGAAATTGTAAACTTTATAAAAAATTTAAAAAATTCATCAAATTTGTAATTAAAGTTTTTGGAAAGCTTTTGGGTATGCAGTTTTGAGCTCCATTTAATTTTAGCAGAATAATGTACGAGTCTGAAGGGGCTGAAAATTGAAATTTCAATTTGTTGAGTTCGTTGAAAAGATAGTGGATTCGCCTCGATTATAGATAAATAATCCAATAACTGCTTATTTTTTAATGAATATTTATTCGAGTTAGTTTCTAGCAAAATTTTACTTATATTTCATGTATCGAAATTGTACAATAGCACTTTCCTTAGTATTTATGTATCTGCCTTTTTGCTTGTGGCCGTTGTTCCGTCAGCCGTAAGTAAAGTAAAACTTATATTTTATGTATCGAAATTGTTGTATTTTCCTTGATACCTATGTATATGCCGTTTTGCTTGTAGCCTTTGTTCCGTCATCCATAAGGAAAGGGGGGAAAATGAAAGCCATGTCAGGCCTCAAATAAAAATGGCGAATGCCAAGCAAAACAGAAAGGGTGCTAACTGGGTTGCCATCTGCCTGAACCAAATTAAGCTGGCCAACTCCAACACAATTTATATTCTTTTTTGTTATAGAACGAAGCAAACATTGTAAATATTGTAAAAAAAATCACCATTAAAATTAGTCAGCTCTTCCTCTGAATTAATGGGAAAATTAAGGCGGAGTGATAGTTCTTCTGCTTGCTGATGCTGTATTTGGTTCATCACGACTTTTTGCTCAGTGAACGCCTCTATTACAACTTTAACGTGGCCTATTATAAAACAAAAACTAATTATTTTCTCTTATGCCTACTGGTAAAGCAGGTGACATCACCCTGCAAAGTGTTTCTGCAAAGAGAGATATAGTGTTGTGAGCTATTAAATAACGGCAGTCCGTCAAAATTTGAGTCCAAATTAATTGCAAATGGCATGTGGCGATAGGAGCCGCCTGGTACATTTTATATGTGTGGCATTGCGCGCTAATTAAACTTGTAAAAAGGTGCCACATTTACCTTTTGCTCTTTCAAAATTTTATACAAATCTATTGCGTGGGCCTGTGGTTTGTAAACCAATCGCGGAGTTTTTTTTTTAAACTCGAATGAATAGGCACATTTATTTCCCCAAATTCCATGCCGCTGTAACAACTATTATTTCCTATTTCATTGCTGGTCACTATTCTTTCTTCTAAATTGCCCCAGTCCCTTGTTCAACTTAAGTGCCTTTTACTGGTCATTTTGTTTATTATTAAATATTTAACAAGATATTTCCAAAATTGTCTACACACACAAATTTTGTCTTGGGGATTCGCAGTATCCAAAAGAACTGACACCGACGCGAATAAGAACAAAGCAAATAATGGTTTTTTTTCTTCCATTCGTCGTCATTTCTTTTGCGCGAACAGACACGAAAAATGGATTGACATTAGATGAAATGGAACGCAGATGCGAGAAGGAGCGATAGACTATCATGTACTTATGTACGTAATTTGCTATCTACCAAGTAATGCTACGGTGGCGATAGACCCCAGCACAAGCAAATTTCTATTTACAAAGGAACTTAGCGATTGTTCCGTACTGGAGGGTAGTGAAAGGACGAGAGTAGAAAAACATGTGATTGTTTTGGTGTTGTGAAAGTCCTTTGTGTTGGGTGGGTATCTGAAAGGCGTTGGGAAATTCTAACGTAAAAGTCCAGCGAGGCACAATCACCAAACAAATTGGCGAATAAATCATTTCCAAATGTGACTTCGAAGTGTGTAGCAGTATGTAGTGCAGGTTTCTTTAAATTGTGAAAAGCGAATCAAACAGTTTTTATAAATCAATCCGTTAAAAGGGGTGATGGGCGGACAATTCGAAGTCCGTTTTAAAACATTACTAGCTTGCCACAAAGGTAAGCCAAATAAAGAACCGTGTACTTAATTTAATATAAATTAAAGTAAAATTAAAATAAATTAAAACTTTATTAAAACTAAATTCAATTGAATTAGAATTCAACTAAAGTGTAACTAAAGTTGTAATTATAATTGAAATTGATAAAATTTAAATTAAAAGTAAACTGAATTAAATTTATAATAAAGTAAAATCAAATTGAACTAAAAGTGAATTGAAATAAATTGAATGTTAATAAAAGTAGTTAGGTTTTAAATTAATAAATAAATAACATTAACTTTTTATAAATAAACTACCGTAATTAATAAATAAAAGTACACTAAAAGTAACTAAAGTTATCTAAAACGAGCAAAAGAAATAAAGGCCCACTATAACCAATATTAAAAATAGTATGTATATACGTACAATCTAAACAGATACTTATGTATGTATATATAAATAAAACCATTAATAAATAAATAATATTAATACATAAATAAGAAATAAGATAGGAAACAAACATCACAAGTCCTCGCCAGACAGGGGTTACTCCATGGCCTCAAAAGTAAGCAGTTTTGCATTACGCAATTTTGTTGCACATCTATCAGCTGCTCTTATATACATACATACGTAAATGGGCTAAAACACGAAGAAGGGAGCATCTAATAGCACAGGTCAACGACTGTGAATACGTAAAGGCGACAAACAATTTTTGAAGGCACAGAGCTAGCAGCGAGAGCGGGAGAACATACGGGGCCAATAGCGTTAGATTACACACGGGTAGCGTCCGAGTTAGCACTTCCACGCTCTCATGCCATATCGCTCTGAGCGCCATTTGATGGTTACCACAAAACCTTTGTGTTTATTTTGTATGTTGTGCGTATCTAGAAATCTATGAAATACGTAACTTTAATTCCTTTTTACACCCTCGTTTTTTACTTCTCGCATTTGAGGTGAGGGACGGTCTGGACCAAGTCTTAATTTTGTTTTTGTGTTGTTGTTGTTGTAGCGGCTAGGTACACCCTGCATTTCTAGGAGATGCCTTCTGATGTGCCTGGAGGGTAGCTCCACTGCAAGCAGATGCCTGTTTGGGTGCCCCGAGCGGTGACACCCAGCAAGGAACTACTTGCTGAGCATGAAGTTGTGCTCTTTAACGCGGAGACATTAATCTCTTGATGGAGATTTTCCTCAGGCGACATCAGCAGGCATCCTGTCACCGTGCGGTGTGCAGCTTTCTGGCAGGCCTGCAGTTTCATCCACTGTGGTCCTACTGGTTCCCGGCGACCACAATGGCGTAGCATATTTAGTTACCGGCCGGCCAATCGCCTTGTATGTTACCAACAACGTTTCTTTGTCTTTGCCCCAAGATTTGCCGGCGAGTGACTTGAGCACATTGTTCCGGCTCTGTACTTTTTTGGCGATTGTGGTAGTGTGCGCAGAGAAAGAGAGCAGGCTGTCAAATGTAACTCCCAGAAGCCTCGGATGATTACCCATCGGAATGGAGGTGCCACCAATATGGATGTTGAGATCCAGCCTGGCCTCCTTCGTCCAGATCCTAAAGATCGTATCGCCGTGGACTTAGCAGGGAACGACGCCAGGTTTTTGCCTGTGAAGAAACGGGCAAGGTCGGAGAGATATCCGTTCGTTTTCGAACATAGGTCATCAATTACATTGCCGGTTGCCATTATCGAGCAATCATCGGCATATGTGATTCCCTCTGGCGGTGGAGGGAGTTTGGAGATAGAGTGGTTAAATAAGAGTGGAGACAGGACGCCACCCTGCGGTACCCTTTGTTTAATTCTCCTTAATTTCGATGTTGAGTGTCTAAATAATACTGATGATTGACGACCACACAGGTAATTCGCGGCCCACCGTTTCAGTCCCTGCGGGAGAGTTGATGCTTCAACGTCAGCTAGTGGCGTGAAATGATTTACTGTGTCAAAAGCTTTTCCGGATGCCATGTTGATGCTTAGCCGAGTTCAGGTGGTAAGTGTAGTACGGGAGGAGTAGGGCCTCAAGTGTCTTTATCACTGGCGAAAGCAGGGAAATCGGCCGATAGGTGTCTCCCTTGTCAGCCGGTTTCCCTGGTTTCAGCAGTGGGACCACCTTCCCAACCTTCCAAATATCAGGAATGATAAGGGTGCTCATGGACAGATTGAGGATCCCTCTAAGGAACTCAACTCCCGCGGGGCCAAAATTTTTTAGCATTAACACGCTTAGCCCGTCAGGGCCAATGGCCTTGGAGGAATGGCCTTCCCGAAGGCCTCCTTCACCTCGCCACAAGGTAAAACTAGAGGCGCGCTGCTGTTTGACTGTTTGCGCAGCCCTCTGGTCACCTTCCGCTTGGCCCTATCCCCCGAAGCCGAAGGATGCAAAATCAATTTCCAGCTAAAATAGCTCGCACATCTCGCACGCTTCGTCGGGTTGGACAAGGACCTCATGGTGGACCAGATCTTACCGACGCCCGTGAACTAGGTTACAGGACTTTCAGTGCTCCTCCTACTTGTTCCGCTTGTTCTGATCTACCAACCTCTGAATCGCCACGTTCAAATCCCTTATATTGGGATTGCCGAGATCGGAGTGGCGAAGGAGGTCACGCTTATTTGCTAGAGCAGCCGCTTCAGCCGGGAAATTGGGACGGATCTCGGGGATCCTCCCTGCCGGGATGAAGCGAGCCGCAGCTGACGCAACCACTCTGCGAAACTTCTTTTCGCCTTTGCGAACGTCAGTGGGTGTGGGAAGAGATCTGAAGGCATTTTTAATGAACTCCGCAAACCCGACCCAGTCAGCCTTTTTGAAGTTGATGTAGGTCCGGTGGTCCGCGGATACAAAGTCAGCAGGTCTGCCAATCAAGATAATTATGGGTAGATGGTCTGATGCAAGCGATAGTATAGGTCGCCACGTTATGCTATTTATCAGACCTGCAACTACCCATAATTCGTCCATCTGTTCTGCAAATCATTTCTCCTACAGTCAGGTAGGCTTGAGCGCCAGAGATCGTGGGGCGCATCAAAGGCACCTACTACCAACCGGTTTTCACCTCTGAGGAGCGCACCTACGTCAGGGTGATATCCTACCGGGCAGCAGGGTATATAAACGTTGAATATTTCGAGCTCGACATAGCCTGGCCGGACAGCTATTCCTTGTCATTCTAAGGTAGTGTCCCTGCGGTTGATGTCTTCTTCGATAAGACGATACTGCACTGTGTGATGGGTGACGAACGCTAAACCACCACCATTGCCTCGCTCGCGATCCTTACAATGCACATTGTAACTCAACAATTTCGCTTCCTGGATCGCAGCTATTGACAGGTTAGGCCGAACATGAAGTCGGTTATCTCCTCAATCTTACCCTGCAGTCCGTTGCAGTTCTGCTGAAGGAGTCTCGTTTGCCTCGGGAGAGTCGTCGCGGGTAGGTGTAAGGGAAGGGTGATGTCCACCTGTTCCCTGCTGCACATGCAGTAATACATTAGGCTGCCTTGAGGTGTTCTTTGGCAGCGCCTATACGGGCGTTTGTAGCTGCGGAGCTCTACAGCAGGAAGCCAGGTAGTCACCTGGCCGTTCACCGGTGGTGCGTAGACCAGAACACACGCGAAAGCGGCACTAGCCTTGGCACGAGTTGCACCTGAGTTATGCCGCATTCCTGTATATTCTGGTGTGAAATAGGGTAGCAGGAGCTGCTGCCAAGTCCCCACACGAGGGGTGGAGCTGGGTGGGGTAAAGGAGCGAACATGTTTGTGTTGTTTGCTCCTTTGAACCGTAGAGGTTCTGCCGGTGCTAGGTGCGGCTAAGGGGGCCGTAGAGGCTATGGGCGCCGTAAGGCGCGAACAACATGGTGCGACGTAATATGTCGACCACTCCTTATGGGGCTTTAGGCCTGAGAAGACCTTGAGATGGCTCCATCCGTCGCACGAATTACACCTTACCGAAGTGGAGTTCGGATGGAGCTTTTTCTGGCAAACGCAGCAAAAATTGGTTTCTGGTTCAGGGTTTGGCTCGATGCCAATCATCAAAAATTATAGGATGAATGTGTTACAAAACTGGGTACCCGAAGTTTCTAAAAGTTCAGAGTCTGTATGTACGTATGTATGTATAGTATCGTTTCTGGTAGTTTGTCGAAAGTATCTCGAACTAGTTTCGAAAATACAGAGTGTCCCATGTAATGATTTTTTTAACATATGTTATTTTAACAGTAACATGTCTTTTCCGCTGGATATCTTGACATAAAGTCTGTATCATATCTTGAAAATAGTGCAAACGATATGATGTGAGGCACTGATGTTATGTGAGCAATCCATTAGCAGTTCAGACCCTTACGGTGAATATTATGCAAGCCATTCGTGAAATGGAGCCAGAAACCGATACCAAGGTCGGCAGGGTTAACACCATATGAATGAAATCGTGTTTTATAAATAATGGGAACGTTTGCTCTTTCGAATAAACCCATAATAAAACGATAAAAATACTTTTTAAAAGAAACCACTTAAAGGATGACTAGTCTCCCCTCGCTCAGCAATGCACACGAACTCGTGTACCTATCTACACATACATTTGCATATGTATGTATGTGTGTATGTTTATTTTGTCTCACAAAAGTGCTGTGTAGCGACCTTGAAAAATCATTCTCATGCCGAGAGAGAAGTTTTACTTAAAAAACATATTTGGAGTTAATATATGAGGTTTAGGAACAAAAGAAAGTAAAACAATTCGGTGTAATTCAACCCTAAGATTTTCTTAAGCCTTTCTCTCTTGCGTATACGCGACGTTACTTTCAAAAATTTCGTATGAGCAGTGTGTGTAAGGTATTCCAATAAATTTTTTTTGTTCGAAAGCTATATCCTTGGGCTTTCTTCCCCTTCATATCTCAACCACCTACGAAACACACACTGACACACACTCTTTTATATGTAGACACATGTTTTTCAGACAAATTTCGCATCGCACATCTACAAATTGTCGGTTTGCGAATTATCTGGGTGGTATTATGCGAGTTCTGGATGAGTCTCGAATCTGTGTTGCGTACACGCAACATGACGTCGCGGTATTGCTAGATGCCGAAAAAATATGAATTAATTCAAATAAGTATTTTAGGGCTAACTGATAGCGTCTACAATGATTTTACTCCAATAAAAATTTTTTACCAAAAACGGCGAAAATGGGTTAAACTTAGGCAATACATTTCCATTTTATTAAATATTTTTGATATTTGATAAAATGATCTCTGACTAAAATAATCTTATTTGAACAAATTAATCTCATTTCTATTACAATTTTTTTTTAATGAATTGGTAGATTTGAAAAGTTTAGTTTTCGGCATGAGTTTTAAGTTCTAAGGTATGATGTGATTTGTGAATGCCCTTTATGAAATATTCTGCGCTTTGTTCTAGCTGTGGATCCCAAATTCCTCTTGGATTCCCCCTTATTGAACAAATGCGTAAGAGTGTTACTCAGGCGTCAATTTGATTTAGTAAGCAATTTCTCAATGACAGCAAAGCTTTCTCCTGGCATATTTTTATTCGGATTCTACTACAATATAAGAAGCTAGTAATGGCTGGGATGCCCCTACGCATCTGGGCAGCAAAAATCGTGCGTCTACATACACAACGAAATCGCTGACGTCGAAAACCTGTAATCGCAAAGGACACCACTAATTTCGCTACTCGACTCTCACACCTGCTCACTACGAGCTCTTCCCAGCAAACCGGATTTCGCGAGTATTACGCCCACCTTTTTTTTATCACTACGTTCCGCCGTTGAAAAAATCATAGGGTTTCAGCGACCCCGAAACGACTGGTACAATGAAAAATGCCGCGCCGTTTCGAAAGTTGAAAATTTTGTTTACAGGGCCCCGCTGCGATCGGGCGCAGCGGGAGCTGTATGGAAACGCTACCGAAGGCTGAGAAGGAAGAAAGAGGCCGAAATACGTGAGTGCGAAGAGTTTGAAATGCTAGCCGTCAGGAAACGCGCCCAAAAATTGTATCACCAGGTGCGGTGACTTACGGAAGCTTTTAAGAAGGGCTAATTCCTGTAAGAAGAAGAGCAGCGATCTTGTGACTGATGTTCAAAACACACTTAAATGGAGTAAGCACTTCTCCACCACTAGAAGGGTGGCCCTGCAATATGCCCCTTAACATTTATATAAGGTTCTATCGAGGCTATTGTGTGAAAGACTGAATCCAATCGTCAACGAACTGATTAGAGTTTATCAGTGTGGCCTTAGAACTGGTAAATCTACCATCGGCCAGATATTCACTATATAAGATTTTATCGAGCGTATTCTGTGAAAGACTGAACCCAATCGTCAACGAACTGATTAGAGTTTATCAGTGTGACCTTAGAACTGGTAAATCTACCATCGGCCAGATATTCACTGTACGCCAAATTTTGGAATATAGCCGTGAGAGGGCGATCCACCTACACCATCTATTTGTCTACTTTAACTCAGCTTTTCCTGCGAAACTAATACGTCTATGTGAAATGACGTTGAGCAACACCACCAGCTCTGTCAGAATTGGGAAGGACCTCTCCGAGCCACACGAGATTTCGAGAGCCTGACTCTCGGTGAGGTGACTTCTTTAACATTATGTTGGAAAAGGTAATTCAAGTTGCACAATTAAACCGGTCAGATACTAGTTGTTATAAGAGTGTGCAACTGCTTGCGTTTGCGATGAAATCAACATCATTGGCCCCCACAAATGCGACGTTCTTTCTACCTCTTCTAAGCTCGATAAAGAAGCGAAGCGAATAGTTCTGGGGTGAACGAAGGCAAAGCAAAGTACCTCCTTTTATTAAGTAAACATTCGCATCTTGGCTCCTGAGTGAATGTTGACAGTTACAATTTACAATTTTGACAAAGTAGAGGACTTTGTTTATCTTGGAACCAGCATTAACACCAACAATAATGTCATTGACACGGTTATCTTCTGGCTGGGGTACCCTCGCGCAAATTATGTTGGAAGCCTTCTTTCCATATAAGGTCGCTAGCTTTGCTGTAAGATGAAAAGTGGTATCCGGAAAATGTTTTATTACTTTCTGACAACAAAAGAGTTTTAAGCATTTTAAAGAGATTTCTTATCGAAATATAAATTAGCTTTTTTCGAAAATCACAGGTTACAGGAAACACGTCATCCAAACGAGCTTTTCTATAAATACTTGCAAGTTTTGGAAGGTTGCTGTTGTCTAAACAAGTATTCGAATCGGCCTTGGTGTCTAGGTTAGTTTAGGATAGGCTGAGGTGACAGCTGGCGGACCATCAAGCATATGCCCGCAATTGGGCCCATTGTCATACCACTTATGTATGTACATCCACATGTTTGCCTCTAAGTCCGTAAAATCTACGAGCGTGACCAGCTCCATTTTTTTCACTTCTGCAACTACACCAGGAATTTCTGCCGCCTTCTACAAAGCGAGGGGAAGCCCCTTATTGGATGCCTTATACTTTCTGGCTCTTGCTCAGCAAATCAGCTTGTGCAGAAATCGTTATGGGTGCCCCTGTTCGGCATGTCTCCCTATAAGAATATGTCTTGTATGTACTCCCTAGGGATAATTCTCTCCTACGCCCAATTGCGGGCGTATGTGTGCTGGCTCACTGCCAGCTGCCACCTCAACCTAACCTAACCTAGCGAGAAAAGTTCCTGGGATTTTTTTATGTTCCACATAGGCCACATAAGGTAGGATGTGCTGCAAGTTCCGTTGGGTTTCTACAGCATACTCGCTTTTTTTTAGGAAGAACTCCCTAATCCTAAGCTTGCAGAAAGCGAGCGGCATGCCCAACCTCTGCCAGACCGAGGAAAGTGGTACGGAAGTGTCTCATCTTGCAAGCTCGTCTGTCTTCTCGTTACCTGATTTGTTGTAGTGGTCCGGTACCCATACCATATGAAGATCGAACTGCAGGCCGGCAGGTCGCTACTGCCTCCGAATTTGTTGTGACCGAATCAAGGGTTTTTAGGGCTATCTGAGTATATGTAAACTTTGTTGGTCGTATGCACAGCAGATTTTAAGAACTTTACCGCTTCTTGTATTGCCGTTAATTCGGCTTGAAAGACACTATTGGAGTTACGTTTTCGTCCCTAGTTGTTCAGAGGAAACGCCCCCGCGAACTCTGTTATTCAGCTTAGATCCATCAGTATAGAATCGTAAGGAGTCGTTAGATCCTGGAGCTCCATCGGTGAAAAGTTAGCCTTGGCGCACGCTTTGCTCGGCATTTGGTAGGGTTTAAGAATAGTTATATGACTACTATGATTTACTTTCCAGCTTTTAAGATGTTGCAGCCTTAGAGTCTATGGGCAGTGAGCATTGTTCGGCGCCAATAATACAGATAAGGGCCGTTCTCTACACATCCTTTAGTATAGGAGCATGTCCGACTTTTTACCTATTGCCTTCCTGCAGCTGTATAAGGCAACAGTAACTGTCCGCATTCCTTACTGAGCATTTTGTTTCCAATTCATTCTCTTGTCTAAGATTATTCCAATTCGCCGACTCACTAAGTTTGAGTATCGCATTTGCTATTGTTGGTGTTTTTAGCGGTGGGATTTTATATTCTTTTTGTAGGGTTTACCCCTAAACCATTTCTCTTGGCCCATCTCACTACCTTTGTTAGTTTTTCTGGCATAATGTCACGTAATGTCCGTGAGTATTTCCCTCTTATTTCCATTGCAATATCATCCGCATAAACAATAACCTTACAGCTCCCCCTCCATGCTGTTAAGCAGAGTCTTTACTGCTGCGATCTATAGAAGAGGGGATAAGTCACCCCTTTTCTGGTTGCTCGTCTCGACAGATCTACTCATCGGTACACCTGCAAGTTATGCTCGCACTACCCTGCATGTCAACAATTGATCTACATACTAGCGTCACGAAACGAGTGTCGATACCTAGATCCGCCAGTGCGACCGTTATTGTACTAGACAGTGCATTGTTATAAGCACCCTCGATGTCTACAAAATCTATCTCCGTGTATTCCTTGAGGGTTAGTTATTTGTCTATGTTTGTGTGGATTTTCTTTTCATGTATGCGTGTTGTGTAGTTGATAGCTTCTAGTAATAGATTCCTTGACCATGTATTGATCAGGATGTCACATTTTGTTGGGCCTTTTTTAGCCAAGATATTCCGCTTTACTAGACAATTTTCGCTTTTGCTTTCCCCTCTCATTAAAAATCAAGAAAGTTTGTGTAAAGGAATTGGGCTTTGTCAGAAGCCTTGTAAAAGTCGGTGTATATGACATAAAGCTGATATTTTTGTTCGAAGGCCTTAACAATTTGATTCTTAATAATTAAAATATAGCATACACCGACGATGTGGCGATTACGGTTCCCTTACTCTCCGTAATGAGCGACATCATGAAAAGATGGTTAGCAAAATTAAGTAGGTGTGGACAAGGTTGTGGTCTTGGGTTAAATCCAGAAAAGACGGAGCTGTTGTATTTCACGAGGAAATATATATCGCCTACTTTCAGATCTCCCTGCCTAAATGGCCGACAATTAGGTTTATCTTCCAGTGCCAGAATTTAACTTAAATTAGGAAATGTGCATTGAAGGGTGAGTACGGAAAGCCTATCTTGCTTTCTGCGCTTGCAATCCGATGTTTGGCAAGAAATGGGGTCTCAAGCCGAAGATGGGGGTCTGGATGTACCAACCGGTGGTGCGACCACTCTGCAGAAAGTTCAAAACACTGTGTCAAGGTAGCCTGTCGCACCTGTCCCACGGTGGCTTTGGATCCCGTTTTAAGCCTGCACGTGGGCTCAGGGAATCTGGGTGCTTGGGTAAACAACAAGGGCACAGTAGTATCCTTAATCCACTATAAAGATAAAAAGATAGCCTCTTTAACTACCAATCTGGAAATCTCTATTATCTGGGTTCCCCGGCATAAAGGAATCGAAGGTAACAAGAAAGCCAATGAGCTAGCACAGTGCGACTCAGCAGAATATGAAATTACAACCAGTATCAAGGATGGTACACCCCAAGCAGTAGACAAAGAAAATATTTATTTATTTATTTATTTTATAAGAGTAATAATTATGAATAACCATTACACTAAAAATTTAACGAGAGCACTGACTACTAAGGTCTTCGGCTCGAGATATATACATATAATGTTGTTTTAGAGATAATTTACTTTAACTATGTAGAACTTAGTATTATGTCGGATGAAAGGCAACAATAACTTCATATATTTAGTTTAGCTAAGTTTTGAAATTTTAGAAAAGCGTTAATACTATCTGAGTTTGCTGATTTCAGATGGTCTGAGGGTATGCTGTTGCCAAAAACTGTTGTTCGGATCTGGCTTAGTCCGGGGCATTCGTCTAGCAGATGTTGCACTGATAAATCTGGTCTATTGCAATATGAACACGGCGGCTTCGACGATCCATTTAGTAAATGACTATGTGTGGTAATTGAATGTCCAATTCTTAGTCGTACAAATGTTCTAATGCCTCTGCAAGGAGCGTCTGATCGGAAAATTGGTTTAATTCCAAGGGGATTATTTGATTTGTAGTAGTGTTGGTAGGTGGCCCAATCGTCCGCGAGTTTCCCCGCTAAGTAATTACGCATACATCCGTAGATCTTTTGGAGTGAGATGGTTAAAAAAATGTAATGGTTGCATCCGTGCTATACTTGCACGTTCATCAGCGACTTCGTTGCCTTTGATTCCAGCATGACCAGGGACCCACATAATTTTTATCGCGTGTTTGTTTTCGTATATAATATTTCTTATCATATTGATAAGTAGCAGATCGTTTTTTGGGTTCTGCAAGGCTTCAATAACAGATTTGCTGTCGCTGCATATAACATGTTTTTTTCTGGTTTGGGAGGCAAACACTACCGCTTCATGCAGTGCAGCTGCTTCTGCTGTGAAAGCTGAGCAGTATGTAGGCAGGTCACCGACAGAGATTGTGGCACCGGCGCTATTTGTCACAGCAAATGTTGTGCTGGTGTCTGATTTGGGTCCGTCGGTGAATATAAACTCCCATTCAGCTTGGAAAAGTTCAATAGCTTCGCTGTAGTGCTGTTTGTATTCGACCGATGATGTTGCAGTTTTTTATAGCAGAATAACTTATTATAGAAACAAAGTTTAAGCGTAGTCCACTGTGGATATGTTTGTGTTTTCATAAGAGTCGGCGTAAATATAATGTTCAAGCTTTTGGCGAGTGTTATGCACCGCGACAGGACCGAAGGTTTGTTGCTTTGCGTTGTAACCTGTGACGATGTTTCGATTATGTTGAATAGAAGTTTATTCCTGCAGTGCGTAATTTTTGGTATTAACATCAGCGTGTTGTTCTGGACTCTGGATGCGATATCTGGTAGTCCCGCTTCTATTAAAACAGCTTTGATTGGCGATGTGGGGAAAGCCCGGATACTTCTTCTGGCGGCGGTGTGATATGGTGCTTGCAGTAGCGCCAGATGAGTTTTGGCGCAGTGACCGTATATAGGCAGCGCGAAATCGATTTTTGATAATATTAACGCTTTCGTAATGTTGACTAGGGTCAAAGTATGTACTAAATAGTGTTTTGACGACAGGTATTTTATAATACTTAATCGAGATAATAAGCTTATTCTAATGTATTTACAATGCTCTTTATATGTAAGTCTTTTGTCAAAAATAACGCCTAGTATCTTTAGAGTGTTAGTCTGGGGGATTACGGTGTTAGAAATGGAAAGGGAAGGGAAGATACATTTATGCTTTCTGCAGATGTGGAATGTTGCACACTTGTTCAAAGCAATGCTGGCTCCTGAGGATTTGGACCACTCGGAGATTTGTCTCAAAATATTTGAAAACTGTATTTTTATCTGGGAAAGGTCGTTTTAATTCAGAGAAAATTATCAGATCATCGGCATAAGCAAAGTGATTAATTGATGGGAGTGGGGAAATTAAGGAGCTAATTTCATTAAAAGCTATGATGAACAATATTACTGAAAGCGGGGAACCCTGTGGTATGCCATTGTGCAAATTCAAAATTTTTGAATTATGGTTGTTGATACAAACAAAGAATTTGCGGTTCAGTAAAAAAGACTTAATGGTGTGATATATTTTATTGCCGATTTTCCAGCGTTTTAACTGCCGCAGAACAATGTGGGGGCCTATCCTGTCGAAAGCCTTTTCAAAGTCTAGATTGAGAACTGAAGCGTGTTTTCGAGAGGACAGAGCGGTTGAGGCAGAGTGCTCAAAATATAGCAGAGGGTCGATCACACCAAGACCCCTTTGAAACGCAAATTGATTGTTAGATATGAAGCCTTTTTGTTTAACGTACCACAGTAACCGAGTTGAAATTATTTTTTCGAAAACTTTAGACATGCAGGGGAGTAAGGATATAGGTCTGTAGTTGGGGATAGTGGTATTAGGTCTGTTGGGTTTAGGGATAGGAATAATCTTTGCGGTTTTCCAGGCCTGCGGGTAAATACCTTGGTCGAAGATGGTGTTATAGAGATTTACGAGTCTGTTTCTTAGATTGAATGGGAGGTTTTTGAGGAGGTGATAAGAAATTTTGTCCGCTCCTGGGATTTCGCCGGCCATTGAGGATATTGTAGGGCAAAATTCTTCTTGCGTAATAGATAAGTCAGAGAGGATAGCTTTGGGCCAGGGTGAGGAGTTGTGGTAGGGTTCAGATAGGATTTTATTCTTCAGGGTATTAAAATCTGGATGGAAATTAGAAGAATTCGAATAATCGCTCCAAGTGGCTGCAAATTCTTCGGCAATATCCTGTGGGCAGTAGATAGGACCCCTTTGGGAGTGGATGAATGGTATATAGTTGCGTTGGACTGATCCTGAAAAAGTTTTTATGTCTGCCCAAATTTATTTGGGGCTAGATGCCGGAGTGATTTTGGCCGTAATTGTTTCAAGTGCTTTCCTTCTGGCTATTTTGAACTCTCTCCTAAATACCGCGTTCGCTTTTTTAAATTTTACAAGGTTGTCTATTGTTCTACTTCGTTTATAACTGGCCCACAAAGACTGCTTGAGGTTTCTTAAGGATGAGAGAAAAGTAGACCAGTAAGGTAGCTTTGTAGTGAACTGCCTTGATCGGGATTGTGGAATTGCCATGTGAGCAGCGGACCTGATTATCGTTTTAATTGATGAGGCTTCAGCGTTTATATTATGCAGAGCTGGCTTACTGCTACATATTTTTGCTGAAAGGGAGAGGAACTTAGGCCACTCCGCTTTGTCTGTTAAAAATTTTGATCTAAGCTTAATCTGGTATTGGTTTGGTAGGTTGAGGGTGGTAATTAGGGGGAAATGATCGCTGTTATGGAGTTCGTTAAGTGTGTGGGATGACAGTTTGGGTCCCAGGGAGGCGGATGCGAGTATAATGTCCGGATGGGTGAAGGAGCCATGGGTGGAAAAGTGAGTGGGTGAACCGTCGTTAAGGATGATGAGGTTGTTGGATAGTATGATATCTTCAATTATTTCGCCTCTACGATTTGATGAAGTAGAGCCCCAAAGTGGGCTCCACGCATTGAAATCGCCGAGAAAAATGTAGGGAGAGGGAAATAAGTGCAGGATATTTTGAAGTTCCCTACTATTAAAAGTTTGATGGGGCGGAATATAGCAGGTTATAATAGACAATTTAAATCCAATGTCTATTTCAACTGCTAAAGCGGAGATGTTGGATGGAATGTAGATAGCTTTATATGTGAGAGGTTTTTTCACAAAAAGGGCAATTCCTTGTTTGCATGAAGAATTTTGGGGGAGGTTGTGGAAATAGCTATTGTATTTGTTTGGAGGAAAAGCTGTTTTGTTGTGTGGGAGGTGTGTCTCCTGCAGAGCAATAATATCGGGAGAAAATTCATTTGTGAGAATGTTAAGGTCTGGATAATTGTTTAGCAGTCCATTTAGATTCCATTGTAAAATTTTCATAGTCTATTCTGAGTTATTATCGGCTAAGTAATCGGTTTGGGGTATTTTACTTAAAGTAGAAAAGTTGTGTGGAGGAGAGTGGGCATTTTTTAAGTCATCGACTGAATTTATTGGTGAAGTAGTTTGATTTGAGAGGTTAAAGCTTTTTCTAGTGTGACTGTTGCTTTCTGTATCAAGGTTTGAATTGTTGTTTGTTATGAAATTTTGTTGATTATTGTTTGTGCTGTTTGTAGTTATGGAAGGAGATGATGAAAACAGGTTTGTATTATTTTGTTTTTGGTTTCTAAAAATGTGATTTTCGGCTATAGAGAGAGATGGTGAAGAGGTTTTTCTGTCGCTTTGTTGTGGATTATTTGGAGTATTGTTAGAGGCTGAAGAAAGAAGTGGTGAAGTTTGCGTGTTATTTTGCTGTTGAATATTTAAAATGTTGTTTGTAGCTGCAGTAGGGAGTGGTGAAGAAGTAATTGAGTCATTTTGTAGTTGGGCAATTGGAGTGTATTTAGTTACAGTGGAAAAGGAGGTAGAGTACTCGTTGAGTTGAGGTGGAATTTGCAATTTATGTATTCTAATTGCATCTCTCATTGAGCACTTGTTGTCGGTTTTTATGACGATAATCTCTTTCATTTGCTTAAACTTCGGGCATAGCTTGCTGGAAGCGGAGTGGTTACCAGCGCAGTTTACGCAGAAGATTCGAGTGCATGGTATTGGAAGATGGGGAGGAAGAGCGCACACATCGCATGCAGGTGTATTCTGGCAGCGTTTAGTTGTGTGTCCGAGCAGTTGACAGCTTTTGCATCTCATCGGGTTTGAATAATAGGCTCTTACTTTAGTTGTATACCAAGAGACTTCGATTTTCTCTGGCAGATAGTAAGAGTCAAATGTAAGGAGAACAACTCCGCTAGGAAATGCTTTGCCCTCATTGTATTTCTGGAATTTATACACACTTACTACTCCCTGATCTTTAAGGTTCTCCACTATTTCGCTCTCTGGTATTTCATTTAAGCACGGAGCGTAAATGGTGCCCTTGAAATAATTAAGAGTATTGTGAAGGTCAATATTAACTTTGCAAATTCCAATCAAATGTTTGGTTGGCAGAATTTTTTTTGCAATATTGCTGTTTTTTACCATTAATAAAAGATTTCCATCTTTTAAGTCCGTGATTTTCATGGGTTCTGAGCTAATATTTTGCAAGGCTTTATGCACAGCAAAACACGAAAATTCATTCAGGGGCTTAATTGTATCAACGGCACTTACCACGAGATATTTCGGGCTGTCTTTTTTAACTGATGGTAAAGACGGGGAAAACTCTGTAGTTACTGATTTTGCTTTTTTTCTTTTTGGTTGGGGACTAGGGGATAACAGGGCAAACCTGTTATTCCCTAGAGGAGGTCCCTCTCGGGACATTTCACTTTACACGCCTCAAAAAAACAAATTAGCAGAAGCAAAGCCACACGAAGCAGTTGGTAAATGTGAACTAGTAAAGTAAAGAGTAATCGCACAGAAGAGAAAAGAACACTATTACGCTGTGAAAACAACCGTATGGTTCGGAGGGCAGTCGATGACTGCAAAGAAAATATACCTAACTACTATTTTCCGAGAGCGCAACGAAAGTTGAAAGCTATCGCTATTTGCAGGATATCAAGAATCACCTGGGAGGATGGCAATGAAAGAGGGCCAGAGCTCTTCTTCGTAGGTCTAAGGTCGTAGCCCATAAACTTATTGCAGTATGCACGGACCACTGGATGAAAAGCGAATACGCTGTAAACCAAGATAATAATGACGACTATGTGCGCCATGGCAATATTAGTCTAAGAAGTACGCTGCTGAATTGTTTTGCACAATAGGTGTGTTTTTTTTACATTTATTCATATACGCCGTTAATTAGCAGATGTGACGGGTGTTTTCTTTTAGACTGATAGATCTTTCGATAGGGATAGCTGTCACTTGACTGCTGGTAAATGACATTTCGTTTTGAGTAAGAATTGTTTTGTTCAGTAAGCATTGACAAATCATCATGGAAAGAATGACGCCGCAACAACGTTTACAAATTGTGGAAATTCAGTGTTCTGTTCGCCAAACCTATAGAGCACTTCGTGAATTTTATGGTCCACATAATCGAGCTTATTCGACGAATTGTTGATAAATTTTGAACAACATTTACTCTACTCGATGAAAAAACAACAACAAGACAAAGAACTGCATGTACAGAAGAAAATATTGGTGCTGTTAGTGAAAGTGTTGGAGAAGATCCGAATTTGTCTATTCGCCGCCGTGCTAAACAAGTTGGACTTTGTCCATCCACAACAGGGGAATTTTTGCGCAATGATCTTGGTCTACACCCATACAAGATCCAATTGGTTCAAGAGCTGAAGCCGTAAGACCATAAGTATTTTTTTGAACTTCCGTGCTGATCAGACGTGTTTAGCGGTTGCTCTTTTGTTTTCTTGTATGTGTGAAAGTGAAACACTGTGTTGTTGTTTTTGCTTGGATATTAATTTACAATGCCGTGTGTGTGTGGACAAAGGGTAAATCGTCTACAACCCAATACGCAATGTGCTAAGTGCCGTGAAATTTTTCATTTACCCTGTGTAAATATTTTGCCGGCTGACCTTGATTTTTTGAATAAATCTGGCCAGCCGTTCTGCTGTAAAGCGTGTACGAGTGTGCGCCGCGGTTTCATTCGCTCACCGCCTCCTTCTCTTGACCATTTTAACATATTGGCCGGGGATGAGGGTTCTTTGAATATCGCTAATGATATGGATTCGCTGTGTGATGGCTCACTGGGTGGTGCACAGCATGAAGGCAATGAACAAAAAAACAATGATGATAAGTGCAATGATCAATGTACAGTGAACGAAATGTTGAAGTCATTGCTGTATGAAATTACTTAATTAAAGGCTGATAACGTTCAGATTCTATCTTTGCTTAATTCTGCTCTTAGCGAAAAAAATCAATTGCTTGCTAAAGCCAATGACCTGCAAGCTGAATTGTGCTCTTTACAAAAAACAATGAGTGACTCTAATATTGCTGTTGAAGTCGACGTGAATTCTGGTGATGCTGCTGTTAATAACATTGCAGCGGTCGCTGTTAAAAACTTGTCAAATGTTCGTAACAATACCATTGGTGCCAAAATGATAAGAAAACGTCGGCCTCTTGCTGTGGGATGTAATTCTAATGCTGAACTGGATGTAAATATTCGTTTGAAATGGGTCCATCTGTCCTCTTTTAAGCCATCAGTTTCAGCGGAGGATATTGTCGAATATGTTTCTAAACATACATGTATTGAAAAGTCTTTGCTTTCTTGCTTTAAACTTATAAAAAAGTGGCACAGTTATTGAATCCCTGAAAAAAGGAAATTTTAAATTGGGGATATCGTCTTCGCATTACAATAAATTGCTCGATCCGAATCTTTGGCCATCCAGCGTTGAAGTGCGCCCTTTCACTTTTTTTTCCAAAGCCCATAGAGTTAACGCCAACCACATGAATGCGGATTCAACTCACAACCTCAATGCAAATACGCTACTTACTAATTATACATTGTATTACCAGAATGTTAGATGCTTACAAAATCTTCGCAGTTTCGGCGTGAACTATCTTTGCATGAGTATGATTTTATTGCTATCACGGAAACT
Source organism: Anomoia purmunda (assembly GCA_951828415.1). NCBI lineage: Eukaryota > Metazoa > Arthropoda > Insecta > Diptera > Tephritidae > Anomoia > Anomoia purmunda. The sequence goes on from OX639995.1 coordinate 94,837,740, forward strand.
TGGCTAAATGATGCTATATCGTCATCCGAATTTTTTTTAAAACTACTACGTTGTGTATCGCACTGATCGGTGTCCGAGAGCATCGAGCCTGGAAAGAGGTGACGGTGTTCTTTTTGCGGTGGGAGCCGACTTATTTAGTAATATTATTAGTTTACATATTGTTGATAAGCTGATTGAACAGATTTGTGTTAAGGTTAAATTTGGTAGTAGGTCAGTTATATTTTTATTATCCTATATTCCACCCAGCAGTGATATCAATATCTACCAAAATCATTTGGATAATTTTAACTTTATTGTCAATAATTTTAAGGATAGTGATGAGATTATTTTCCTTGGTGACTTCAACTTACCTAACATCTCTTGGTTAAGATCTAAAAATAATCTTATACCATTTAACGTTAAATCAGACATCGATTTGCAAGTCATAAGTACTCTGTTTTCTAATGGCCTGAACCAATGTAATTCCATTTTAAACGATAATGATGAAACTTTAGATCTCATATTTGCAACGTACGATTTGAAGGTCAATTGCGACGAATGTCTAGCACCAATGTTAATAAATAGCATTCACCACAAAGCACTTGTTCTTAAGTTTTCATTTTATAAATTTGCCAGTGCAACAGCCGACATTAAGCGGGAATACGATTACTCCAAGGCAAATTGTACTGCAATCAAGGATTTTTTTAAATAATATTGATTGGATGTTGTTAATGTCTTCACATTGTCTTATTTCCTCCTATGACGTCATGCGACAGAAATTTGCGGAATCCATCCATAACTTTGTTCCAATGAGATACTCGACGATTAGGAACAAACCACAATGGTTTAATAGCAGACTTTGTCATTTAAAAAATGTTAAAAATAAGGTTTTAAGAAGTTTAAATCAAGCAATAATGAAAATGAGCGTCGTAATGTCATAAACTTGAGAAAATAATTTGACTGTGTACATAATTTTCTGTTTAGGCAATATATACTCAATGTTGTATCGAAACTGAAATACAACCCTTCTGGTTTTTGGCACTATGTTAATTGTAGAAGGAAAATTACTGGTCTTCCATCTACCCTCGAGTATGATGGTATAGTATCCGACAATGTGTTGGACTTGTGTAATCTTTTTGCAAAATTCTTTCAAAAAATGTATGTTAAGTATGATACGCCCTATATTAACAATAGCTTGCCTTCTGCAAATACTTTGAATTTTCTTGATATCTCTGCGGACGACGTACTATCTGCAATCTCAAATCTGAAATATAGCCCGAAAGTTGATGTAGAAGGACTCTCTCCTATATTTTTCAAAATTTTTTCAGAGGAAGTAGCTAAACCAGTTGCTTTCCTTTTTCAAAACTGTCCAAGTAATGGAATTTATCTTCATCATTGGAAACTATGCTCCATAGTCCCTATATTCAAATCTGGCGATCGTAATGACATTAATAATTATAGATCTATTGTCAAACAAAGCTCGCTGGCAAAATTGTTCGACCTTATAATCAATAATAAATTATTTGATCACGTCCACTGTGCCATTTCAGAATACCAGCATGGGTTTTTTTCGGGTAGGTCAACAGAAACCAACCTGACTCTTATTACGAATAATATAATAAGGTCTCTGGAACAACAAGCTCAAATCGACGTTGTTTACACGGACTTTTCTAAAGCGTTCGATAAAGTAAACCATACGATCCTCTTGGATGAAATGTGTAGATACGGTATAAGTGGGAAGCTCCTTGATTTTTTCTTTAGTTTCCTGAATGATCGTAAGCTTGTTGTTAAAGTTGAACCATTCGAGTCTAAAGTTTTAGTTGACGCATGGTCAGGCATACCCCAAGGGACTCACCTCGGTCCGCTGCTATTTCTAATTTTTATTAACGATTTGCCAAACCGTTTTAAGTTTTCTAAATGTTTAATGTTTGCCGACGACGTCAAGCTGTTCCTGAAAGTTCGCCATTTGGCAGATTGCATCAATCTTCAAGCCGATCTTATAGAATTTGAGAAATGGTGTATCAACAACCATCTATCCCTTAATATAAATAAATGTTGCGTTGTGACTTATTCCAAGAAGCCAGTGAGTATTCTTTATAGTTATGTTCTAGGCCATTGTTCTCTTAAACGTAGCTATGAAGTCAAGGATCTGAGGGTTATTTTTGATTCGAAACTTTTATTTTCAAAACATATATAGATAACAAGTAAGTAAGTCATAGAGTGCAGACGTGTATTTTTCAGCTCCTGTGAAATTATGACTGTTTAACAAACGTAAACTTGTTAAAATTTTCATAGTGACTATGTCTAATGCTAATTGTGCTAGTTGCAAATCCCAATGTTTGGGTGATGACTTTATTATTTGTGATAATTGTGATATTAAGGTGCATATCAAATGTTCTAAAGTAAATACGAACTGCATAAACTCTCTTAAAAACAATAAAAACATTTTTTACAAGTGTGACCATTGTGTCAACAAACTTGCTGTGCTTAGTAAAGCCAACATTAACAAGGCTCTTTCTAACATTAGTAGCTGTCTGACATTTTAAAAACCGTACAAAACTCTTTTAAACACCCGAATGCTGTATCGGATAACAATAAACACAATAACAATAAACCCAGTAACAACACAAAGAGTAACATAAGTGGTAGCAACAGTGGAAATGGTTCTAGTAAAGAGAATGGCATGACTACGCGTTCTAAATTGAGGGTCAATGGCCAAGTCAATGCATTATCTTCGTCTGCTAGGAGACCTAGTTTATCATTAAATATGCAAACTGTTCAGCAACACTCGCCGTCAGTTAATTCTCAACAGTCATCGGTTAAGTGTAAACAACAATCAGTAAGTCAGCCTAATAAGAGTAAATCATGCTCTTCTATTGGCTCTTTAATCGCTGATGATAATGCTGAATTCAATACTCTCGACGATAATGTGTTTGACAATGCTTCAGCAACAACTCCCACGCGATCTCAGTCTTATGCTAATGCTGCTGGTGCTGCTTCCCATATCGACTTATGCGCTGATACTTCTCTACAAACCGGTTTTCCTGACGACAGCGCTGCCGCCAATTCTGTCAATCAGGTGCGTGGTGGAGCTGTAGTATGTGCTAATGCGAATTCAGATGCTTCGATGCTCGCACTCTCTGCTGCATGTCATACCAACAGTTATTTACATACAGTGCACTATGGGCCAGCGCACCATAATTTTTGGCATAAAATCAGAGAAAAGTCCTAGATCGCTAAAACTTCGCTCAAATGCTTTTCATTGTTGGAACAATGCTTACGGAGTAGTCGTGTTTATTTGAGCGCTGCAACTAATTATTAATTTTAGCTATTTCCGCTGACTAATAAATATTTTCAAAATTGTTGAATAAAACCTTTATTATTATCGTGTGGTCGGATTTTGTATATTGTGATTTTGTTGCTAATACTAGCTATACAAGTGGAAATTAAATATATTAATTATCGTTGCCGAAAATTGCAAAAATGAGTACCAATGCTATGACGACACGTAAGGCCGCGAAGCAGTCAACTACATCTCCCCTACAACCTTCGAACTTACGTTCTAAAACTGGAGAAAGCCCATCAGCGACTAACCTGTTAGCACGACTTGAAAACAAAATAGATGCACAAAAGGAATTTATAATCGAACAGCTAACGGCACGAATGAAGGAGACGGAGGAGAGAGTAATGCATCGATTCGGTGAGTTAGCAGCTGAGCTATCTAATTTAAAAAGGTATGTGAGCAGTGTTGAGCTTCGTGTTGAAAAAGTGGAGCGAGAGAACGACAAAATGAAACAGCTGGTTGATGTCGTTCACACCCTTGAAGTAAAGCTGAACGATTGCGAGAACTCTCTTATCTCTTCTGATCTGATTCTGAGAGGTGTCCCCCAGCTTAAAGATGAGAATCTAAGTGCCACCTTCTCTCAGCTGTGTAACACACTTCAAATGAACTCTCCCCCTATACGAGCTATTTTTCGCCTGAAGAAGATGAACAACAAAGATGCGCCTATCGTTGTAAAACTTGGCTCAGCGAACGAACGCTCATCCGTATGCAGAGCAAATGCGCGGTACTGCAAGTCCAACCGCAAATCTCCTGCACTCCGTCATTTGGGAATTGATGCTGACGGTCATGTGCTGATACATGAATGCCTGACCAAGCATAATCGGGAAGTCTTGCAGCATGCAATTGAGCTAAGGAGACTGAATCGACTGGTGACTGTTTTCTCACTCCGTGGACAAGTACATGTAAGAGTTCGCCCGCAAACTGAAGCAGTAAAAGTAAGCACAATTGATGACGTTAATAAAATTGCAGCGCCCAACAACAACAATAATACATAGTAGTAACTTATGCCAATTATAATTAACTCTTACTTTGTATTCTCTTTTTCTTGTACTTATTTAATTTCTTTCTCTCAAACGTGCTAAACGCAAAGTTTTTGGACCTCCCTAAAACAAGCACTTATCGTGATAGATATGATACTTGTCCAGTGAGTCTCATCCAAAGGTTTAGCTTTACTTGCGTAGACGACTGCGACGTAGTTGAGTCAATACTTGCAATCAAATCCAACGCTACTGGCTTTGATGGAATCCACCCTAAATTTCTGAAATGTATCTTGCCTAAGGTTTTACCTTATATTACGTTTACACTAAACAATATCCTTACCAAGTCCGTCTTTCCTACCAGTTGGAAACAAGTCAAAATTATTCCAATATTAAAACCGAATGGAGATCACAGGCCAATTGCTATCTTGCCTTTTCTGTCCAAGGTGCTAGAACAGTTAATGCATCGTCAGATTAACTCGTTTTTAAAGAAGAACTCTTTAGTGAGCGAATGCCAATCTGGATTCAGATCTAACAGAAGTTGTATAACTGCACTTTTAAAAGTTACTGATGATATTAGGCTTCAGTTGGATAAAGATCTTGTGACTTTTCTAACCCTTCTTGACCATTCCAAAGCATTTGATACTGTTGACCATGACTTATTGTGTTTAAAGTTGAAAAATTTATTTAATTTCTCATCTTCAGCTATTAACCTTGTCAAGTCGTATCTTTGTGAGCGTTCGCAGGCAGTCTGTGTTAATAACCATTCGTCCAATTTTATGTCTGTAGTTAAAGGTGTCCCACAAGGCTCCGTGCTTGGTCCTTTGTTATTTGTGTTATACATCAATGACCTTACTGAGGTGCTTAATCACTGTGATATTCATGTTTATGCCGATGACGTCCAGTTGTGTCTCAGCTGTCCATTTGATTCAATTAATGCAAGTATTTGTAAGTTAAATAATGATCTAAGTGCTGTCAATGAGTGGGCTAATAATAACGGTCTAGTCCTCAACTCAAGTAAATCCCAATGCATTGCCATTTACAAAAAGAATTTCAAACTTGACGCTTTTGATAAGGTAATCTTAAATAACTCAGTGATTGATTATGTGGACTCTGCAAGAAACCTTGGCGTTGTATTTAATAGAACTCTCACATGGAACAATCACATAATTAATGCCATCGGTAAAGTATATGGAATGCTTCGATCACTTTGGTATATTCAACATTTTACCCCAGAGAGAATTCGATTACTTCTAGCTAAAGCTTACTTGCTTCCGACTCTATTGTATGGCTGTGAAATATACGCCAGCTGTGACAGTGCCTGCAACAAAAAGCTTAATGTATTATATAACAGCATTGCTAGATACATATACGGTGTAAAACGTCGAGAGCATATTACAATACATGCGCATAAAATTTTTACAATGCCTCTTGAAAATGTCATCAAGCTGAGGTGTCTCACTATGTTGCACAAAATATTGATTACGGGCGAACCTCAGTATCTCTGCCATAGACTGCAACACCCCAAGTCAATCAGATCTTCTCAGCTTCTACACGCTAAATTCAAATCATTAATTTCTGAACGCCAGTTTTTTGTTTTCGCTATTCGTCTTTGGAACAGTCTTCCACTTACGCTGAAAAATGTCAGTAACTCATTGCGTTTTAAAAACGAGCTTCGTAAACACTTTATCAATTGAATAGTATTGATTTCTGCCTCTTGTCGTATTTTTCCCATTTCCTATCGATTTTATAATGTAGCTAAACTCTGTCATGCATATTATTTAAGTTTAAATTTTTTTCCTCTTTTTTCTATATTTTTTGTTTAATACCTGTTTTAGATTTAGTTTTGGATTTATATATATTGTTATTTTAAGATATATCCAATGCTGAAATATAGCCAATGGTTGTTGTGTTGGATACTAATAAATAAATAAATAAATAAATAAATAAATGTATATATTTCATAGACTTTTGTAAAAATGAGGGTAGTCGGAGTACTGCCACTCCTACCCCTCGTAGATATAAAATATTAAAAATTCTGTAATATGCAAACGTTTCAATAGTTTATAAAAATGAATTTTTTTTATGCAAAAATGGAGAGTATAAAGTAAAAAAGTTTATGTTTTTAAATGTTTACGTTTATTAGTGAGTGCATTTCGGGCAAACACAACCGGATTTCCCGACAGCTACAAATTTGTCTAAGGAAGAACATTAATAACAGGCATGTGAGATAATTTTTTAAATGCATTACAATATAACCATACATTATTCCAAATCCTGTTCAATATCAACTTCTAACTCAAAAGAATATTCAGAGAGCATCTCTATATCGTCGTCCGAACTACAATTTTCATCATCATCTTCATGACGGGACGTAGAAGCCACGTCTAAATTGTCTGGAACAGAAGTTCAGTAACTTCATGTGGGATTCTTCGGATTAATTTATTTTTAGTACGATTATTTAAGCAAATACTTGATAACAAAGGGTCAGAAGAATCCATAGCTCTATTAAACACATCGACAATATTGTTACTTCGTGAATTTTTCCTCGCATGAGAAATACGATCTTTTTTGTAAAACTTATTTCTTGCTTCTGATGCATTTTCGCCTAGGCAGCCAACTGGTACTAAAGACGCCTCCATTATTTGTGCCGAATGAACTAAAATCTTGTGGACTGTTGCCGACATTGGGTACCAATCGTACTTATTGAAATATAAATCGGCAGTATCTATACAGAAATCATTGAACTTTTTAAAATTAATGCGAAATTCGCACGAAATCGACACCAGTATTATATGAAAGTGCCTCAATAGATCAATGTCAACATTAGTAATTGATGCAAATAGTTCTAAGTTAGCGAACACTCTTCTAGCCGTATTCCCGTCGTTTGTTGAGCCACATCCATTTGACTTAGGTTTGTCAATATGCAATCCCATTTTCTCCCAAAAATTTTTCTGAATTTCCTGTTTTCTTTGCTTAATGGTATTTTTGTCTTCCGGATTCCTTACTTGCCACTTTTTTATACCCATTCTATACGAAAGATGTAATACAAATTCCAGAAATCGTATCCAAGCATGTAATGGACTGACGCCGTACTTTAAAGTGCTTGGTTTTGGTTCAAAAACAGGAGATTTTAGATCTCTTATAGACATAAATTGTTTCGGACTTGCACCACAAATAGGACAAGATTGAGTAGAATTTGTTCCGGTTAATATGTTCAAAACCTTCATGTTCATGTTCAATGTCATATTTAAATTGATAATTTCCGTACCATCCTCCAAATCCCATTTTAACGGCGCTAAACTAGATATTTGCAGATCTAATTTATTTTTTTCAGCTAAAATATGTTCTTTAGTTTCTTTAACGTACTCAATTTTAATTGGTCTGCAAAACCGTATGGATTGAGGGGTGCGGTTAAGCCAAATGATCTGATTCGAAAATGATATTAATTTAAGAGGAATAATTGAGGTTACAAAGAGGGACTGATCAAAGGACTCAGGCGTGTTTTCGTTAAACATCTGTTTGAACATACTCTGTCCTGTTGAACCATCGAAACCGTAGCTAAATATCAATGTAGCTTCATTTATATCTGAGAGTTGTTCAATAACTTCTTTTTGTAGCAATAAAATTCTTTTGGCAGTGTGGTCTACCAGTTTTTGTAAAGGAACTTCTGCGGAAGTTTCACAATTCGTTATCCCCTCTGGCCGGCAGTGAAGCTTGCATTCAATTAACTTATTGTACGCAGGGTATATGTCGCAATTACGAGCTTTGTTTAGTAATCGCATGTTTACGTACTGTTGCTTGCTCAAGTTATTCTCTAATAAAAACACTAAAGCTTCTTCTGCAGATAACGCAATTCGACTTTTCGTTGTAGAAACAATCATTTTCTTAATTTTCGATGGCCTTGTCGGAGATTTAAGCGACTCTTTCAACACAAATCTTAAATCAGGTTCATTTGCAGATCGTGCTGCATTAGAGGCAGCGTGAACTAGTAGCATAGGGTCATTTTGTTGCTCCGAAGACACATCTGAGGCAAGTTTTCTCTTCAAACGATCACTCGCCTCACTATAACTAAGTTGTGGTCTTCCTCTTTTACATTTGCGGCCAATTATGAAATTTGTCTCACCCTCTAGCCATTCATTATTATATTGCTTAAAACGAGTTAATGACCTTTGGTATTTGATCCATTTTCGATTTATGAATGAACAAAGATTCTCAATTTTCTTTTTAAACGCTTCCAATTCTTCATTTATATTTTTATTTATTTCATGGATAATCCAATTCTCAACTACATCTTTATTTTTCTTATTTTGTAGCCATACATTAAAAATATCTTTATTTTTGAGGTTAATCGATTCTGAAAATATACATTATTTCCATCATTCGCAAATATTCGCAAAAATTTTAATTACCACATGAAAGTACACATTATCACCTTTAACCTGATATATTGTTTATACAAAAGGGACCAAAATGAAGTAACGCTCACATCCACAGAACACAAACACGATTGATAAATTTACACAACAAACCCACATACTTACACGTAATTAAAACTCGCTCACAACAATGATTAAACAAATGCTAGCTATTCCATTTTATATAAAATACCTTGATAACTATTTTCCATTTTTAGAAAGAAAAAAAAATGTTCACCCTTCACTATTAGAAACACTTGCGTTTTGAGTTATTATTCTTCATACGAATCACGAAAAACCATATGATTGAAATGTCATCTTTGAACGTACGGTAAATGAATAGGATTGCCATCTGTCCATAAAAAAAAATTTTTTTTTAAGATAAGTATAGTGGTATTAATTATATGTATTAATTTCCTTTTTTGAACGATGCAAAAAAAATGGTTTTTTGCCAAAAAAAGCGGTCCGCTGGCCCATAGTGCAGTGGTTGGATCGAATGCCAACAGCGAACTTGACGTTGCTGTACAATTAAAGTGGTTACACATAGCATCGTTCAAGCCATCCGTATCAGAGCAGAGCATTATACAATATATTGCCAGACATGCTAACATCAATGCCGAAACTCTTTCTTGCATTAAGCTGGTGAAGAAGGGTACATCAATCGACTCTTTAAAGAGTGTAAGTTTCAAGCTAGGTGTGCCCGTTCATTATTTTGAGAGAGTTTTATGCTCCGATATATGGCCAATTGATGTGAGAGTTCGACCGTTTCAATTTTTTCGTAAGGCGGGGGATACCAAGCAATCTCAATAGACCGCCTAACATAATGCAAAGTAATGGTCAATCTAACTTTTCAATTTATTACCAAAATGTTAGTGGCATGCGTATGAAATCGACCCAAATCTACCGTGAAACAGCATTACATGAATTCGATATAATTGCAATCACGGAAACATGGCTTAATGATAACCTTTTATCCTCAGAATTTTTTGATGATTACTATGTTGTATATCGGCAACACCGCTGTTTTGCTTCTACGGGCCAAGTAAGAGGAGGAGGTGTTTTACTTGCGGTCAGAGCTGATGTAAACAGTAAACAAATTGCCTTAAATTCATACAATTGCTTTTTAGAACAAATTTGTATTAAATTTAAATTTTCTAATAATAAGTCGGTATTTGTTATTTTATCATACATTCCACCAGCTAGCGATATTGAAATTTATCAAATGCACCTAGATAATGTTTTGTATGTCTTCGAAAACCTGAAAAATACGGACGATCAAATTATTCTTCTTGGAGATTTTAATTTGGGTAATATTTCATGGTCACATTATAGTAGTAATTTAGTTCCAACCAACGTGAAGACAGATATCGATATCTTACTGTGCAATGTCTTATTTTCGATGGGATAATGGACGCATTTTAGATCTCGTCTTTGCATTCAATGAGTTAAATATTTCTTGTTCGGAATGCTTATCGCCCTTATCTGTCAATAGTTTACACCACAAGGCTCTAGCTATTACCCTTAAATATTATAACTTCGCTCCATATAGTGCTGCTACGGATGTGGTTTATGACTATGCCAAAGCTGACAATTACGCTATTTGTGAATTCCTAAATTCTATTGATTGGTCAATTTTGCACACCTTCGATGATCCACACGATTCATATGAATTATTTCGCAGTAAATTATTTTATTGTATTTCGAATTACGTTCCTTCAAAAAAGTCTGTTAAGCGCAATAAGCCGCCGTGGTTTAACAAAAGGTTAAGCCATTTAAAAAATTTGAAAAACAAGGCACATAAGAAATTCAAGGTGTCGAATACATCGGAAGATAATTTATGCCTAATTAAACTAAAAAAAGACTACGACTGTCTTCATAATTTCTTATATAATAGATTCATTTCCAATGTTGAACTTGATCTACAATGCAACCCAAGGAACTTCTGGGTTTTTATCAATAATAAACGCAAAACTAATGGTTTCCCAGCATGTCTAGAGTTTGACGGTGAGCTGTCGGAAAATCCCTTGCAAACTTGCAATCTATTTGCAAAGTTTTTTCAAGGGGTGTATGATAACAGTAATTGGTTTCCTAATAATAGCTCCACATTTTTTGACCAAATTTTTAGTTCTAATACAATTACAAACATTGATATATCCCCTGATGAGGTCTCTCTAGCAATATCAAATCTAACGTCTAGCTCTAGTCTCGATCTAGAAGGACTTGCTCCAGTATTTTTGAAAATGTTTTCAGAGTCTATCTCTTTTCCATTGTCCTTGCTATTTAACTATTGCCTTAAGAAGGGTATTTTCTTGGACTACTGGAAACTTTGTGCAATCTCGCCAATATTCAAGTCAGGTGATCGTAGCAAAATTACAAACTATAGACCTATAGTCAAGCAATGTACATTTGCTAAAATATTTGAAAATATCCTAAATACTAAACTTTTTAATCACTTTAGAGATCGATTCAGCTATGCACAGCATGGGTTTCTTCCAGGGAGGTCCACTTGCACCAATCTTTTAATTATCACAAATCATATTGTTAAGGCTTTGGAGCAGAAGTATTAAATGGATGTCATTTATACTGACTTTTCTAAAGCTTTCGACAAAGTGCATCACTCTGTTTTACTACACAAGCTCTCCCTATATGGAATCGCAGGAACACTTTTGAAGTTTCTGGAAAGTTATTTGGAAGGCCGCAAGCTTTTAGTGAAGATTGGGCCGACGAAATCGGACTGCATCGTGAATGCATGGTCTGGGATACCGCAGGGCACTCACTGCGGACCGCTTTTGTTTTTATTGTTTATAAACGACTTACCCCAGCATTTCAAGTTTTCGAAATGTCTCATGTTTGCCGATGATGTCAAAGTTTTTATGCCAATATGTAATCTAAGTGACTCCCGTAATTTACAATCCGATTTTGTGGTATTCCAGCAGTGGTGTACCGCTAATAATTTGTTCCTTAACACAAGCAAATGTCATGTGGTTTCTTACTCCAAAGCTCTTAATCCGATTGAGTTTGACTATTCAATAGACAATGCCATTTTGAGTCGTTTGGAGGAAATCAAAGATCTTGGGGTAATTTTCGACAAGAAACTAACTTTTAACAGGCATGTTGATGTTGTTCTTGCTAAAGCACTTTCCATGATGGGATTCATAAGAAGAAATTCGAAAGATTTTAAAGACCCTTACACTTTGAATTCGCTTTATATTTCTCTAGTAAGGAGTCACCTGGACTATTGTTGTCTTGTGAGAAGTCCTTACTATTTGTCCCACCGTAGAAAAATTGAACGAGTTCAAAGAACTTTTACTAGATTTGCTTTATTCAAATTAAACTGGCCATGCGGTGTGCCAGACTATGATAGTAGGAGGAAACTTCTCGGCTTACAATCCTTGGAAGACCGGAGAATTTACTTTGCGCTAATGTTTGTCTACAACTTAGTTAACCACAGGGTTGAGTGTGATGAACTACGTAGTTTGATTAATTTTAACACCTCATCGCGTGAGTTAAGACACCACCGGTTGCTTGCCGAAACGTCCCATAGAACTAATTATGGATATAATGAACCAATTGCACGTAGCATACGCTTATGTAATATTTATGCGCATGTGATAGATTTCAATGCCGCTATATCTAGATTTAAATTAAATATTTTCACTGTAATAAATTAGTAATTATAGTAATTATGTATATGTAATAGTCTGTAAGGTTAACCTGTAGACTGAATCAATAAATTAAATTAAATTAAATATTGATTACGTTGTCTCCAAGTCATTCGCTATGCTTGGGTTCATACGAAGAAATTCTGAAGACTTCAAGGACCCCACTACTTTAAAATCTCTTTACATTTCTTTAGTAAGAAGTCGTCTGGAATATTGTGCCCTGGTCTGGAACACCTACTATTGGATCCACTCAAATAAAATTGAAAAAGTTCAAAGGATATTTACTAAATTTGCTTTGTTGAAGTTGCACTGGCAGGATGGTCCTCCTTATATTGGTAGAAGGAAACTGCTTGGTCTGCAATCTCTTCACGAGAGAAGAATTTGTCTTTCATTATCCTTCGTTTATAAATTAATTAATGGCAGCATAAATTGCAAACAACTTAGTAACTTTCTCAATATGTATAATTCTGAAAGAGATCTTAAGAACAAGCGCTTATTTTTCGAATCTTTTCATAAGAACAATTACTCATTTAACGAGCCGATAGCTAGATGCCTGCGTTTATGTAATACCTACAATAATGTTATTGATTTTAATGTTAACTTAGACAGGTTTAAATTAAGTTTATTCTCTTTATTTAATTAAATTCTTCAATTAGTCTGTAAGAAATTTCTTTATAGACTGAAATAAATAAATAAATAAATATTGAGTGTCATGAAAATATCATTCAAATAAAAAAAAATTGGCATCATACTTAATTTTTTATGTGTTTTATTTCAATTTAAAGTTCTATCAGTCTAAAAAAACACCCTTTACAACGGCACAAACAAACAAAAGTCAAATTTCAAATTTGCAAATTTCAATAATCAAGGATAAACAAAACAATATCAATAATGACAAAATTAAACTCAATCATTTTCTTGGAAAGCGTATTGAATTATGTTTCAATAATTCTGCTTCAATTTCGATGCTGCCAATATCAGATTCTCGCTCAGATTTTTTTAATTGCATAATTTGTTGTATAATTTCTCGGAGTATCACAAGGCCAACAATTGTATATTTTCATATAAGCTTATCACTTGGAAATCTCCTAACTATCTCTATGATAAGTTGTGTTTTACGAAATCTGCCCGCATATTAGATCTTATAGTCCCTTAGTTTACCTCATTGGTCTCAGCAAGGCTGTTCTTCATTAACGCTATCCGCATTTGGAACTCTATCCCAGCCAATATTAGAAAACATAAACAAAAGCAATTTTAGGGAATCTATCTATAATTACTTCAGTACTTAGCCTTTAATTGATATTCCATCTTCCATTATAGCCCTAATTTATTAATATTTTTGTAACTAATTTCTTTGTTAAAACATTGTTAACTCGATATTGCATAGGTGACTATTACACACCTGTCATTTAATGTATAAGTTTTATTGCTTATTTATATACATATGTACTGATTATCAGCTTACTTAAAATCTGTTATGTCTTGTTATTGTGACTCTGAAATTTGTTGTAAAAAGATTTTAATATCTTATTGTACTAATTTGCCCTAATAAATAATGAATGAACGAATGAATGAATGAATTTTAAATATTGCAGCTTACGATGGTAAATTTCAACTTTTAAAGGGTGCAGTCTTAATATTTTCCTCGCCCAAAACAGTTTCCGATGTACATAAACTTGTTTGGAAAGCTTTTCTTAATTTTCATCACTTTAACCATGTCTTACATTTTTTTCGGTGGAGGCAAATTTTCGTCCCTCAGTCTTGTCCTTTCTGCTGCGCTTTCGGACAAGTTTATGCCGTCATAACAGCTTAATCTGCTTTCGGAATGCTCTAAAGTCGCCATATCAGTGCCATTCAAAATTTTCTACTTCCCTCCTTTGGACCCAGTTTTTCGCATTGTCGCATTTATTCTGTATTTAAAATAAAAAAACATACTTAAACCAAATCGCAACAAATAAAACATAGTCATTATCGGATAAAGCGTTAGAGCAAAAACAATATCAGCAACGCAATTCTACACGTGATCAACGCATAACATAAAAGCAAGCTACTTAGTACTCTTGTCTTTAAAGCACAGTTAATACTCACTAAGATTTACCGTTTGGTGTTTGTAACATATGTATATTTTTAATGTAATTAATTCTTCTACATACTTAATTATGAAAGACTCTTATCATTTTCCGACAGACGTTGCCCTGCCTATATTTATTTATTAATTGCACTTTGCATATGTAACCAGAAAATACATTTCTGTTTCTGCCAAACATAACCGGTAACAACTCTCTTAAATATGTAGGTATGCCCCTTGTCCTCAACGAGACGATTATTTATTTAAATTCGACTTTTAACGCAAGTGGCAACCCTTTTAAAAATATATAGTGTAAACCTTCCCCTCAGCGAAACGAACTTTTCAAGCAAGTGGCATCCCTCATCGTCTCTTTCCGAGACGAAGGGCTTGACACCCATATTTTATTATGTAGTTCATATATATGTAGTTTTATGTTTCCTGTACTAAACTATTTACATATATTATTACATTTTGCAGTTGCTTCAACTTTTTCACCGACTTAACTTACCAAAAAGTAATGTTTTTCACTCGCTGTGTCTTGTGTATAATCTAATTAAAATCGATTTCTCAAACGGGTGGCAACCATTAAAAATTCGACTTTTCAATCAAGTGGGCACGCTTTTCAAAATATATAGTATAAACCTTCTCTGCTAAACCAACCGTTTGATACTCATACTTTAATATTTTATATACTCGTATATAATTCAATTAAATTACAAATAATTTAATATTTCATACAACTCGTGCTTAATTTAATTAAATTCGGCGTTTCAATCAGGTTGCTTCCATTTTCAAAATATATAGTACTACTCATAGTTATACCCCTCATGCTTCGCGACGGCTCGTGAGCAATTTTGAATCAATTTGAATTTGTTGAAACTCAAAGAACTTCTTAAATCAGAGGGAAAGTGTTAATTTGTCTATATTGATACGAACAGCTGACTTCGTTTGTGGGGGCACAAACTAAAACTAAAAAAGAACTTAAAAAACACCCTTTTTAAGTAGGTATACTAACCTTTTCCTTTTCAAACTTGTTTTTCTGTTGATGTTTTACTAAATTAATTTAAGTAAGAACTTTTTTATTTTTATGTGTTTAATTGTGTTCAAACATTTTTAATCAGATGGTTTTCTTACTGCCAAGTTGGTGCAAATAAAAAATTTTCCGGCAAAAATTTGCTACCTCCCCTCCAAAAGAACTGTTCGCTCTCTTAATTTACCCTACTTTGCAAGTTTTTTTGTGCATATACACCCATACCTGATACATTTTTAACAATTGTTACGAACTATTTGCTACATGAACAAACTAAATGTGTTGAATTTTCATGAAGCGCAACCAATTACACAGCCATTAGTTTGTTTTTTACGTACTAGTTAGTTATGATAGTTCGTAACTTGCAGGAAACTTGCAAAGTTGGGGACATTGAGAAAGCCAAAATGACAGTTGTTTTGAGGGGACGTTGCAAGTTTTTACTGGATAAATTTTTTATTTGTAGCAATTTTCCAGTAAAAAAAACACCTGATTGCAAGTATTCAGTTGATCACAAATATATAAGAATTATTAAAAATGTTTAATACTCCCATGGAAAAGGACGAAAATTAGAAAAAGTGACAAAATTTTTAAATATACAACAAAAAAGAAAAAACTTGGAACTTCTTACTGGCTTTGCGCTTTCTTATTTTCGGCAAGTTTTCTAGCCATAGTCCGGATTCTGTATAACTAGGCAACAATTTATATTTCACAAGATTTATTTAAAAAATTACTTTATAATTACTATTTCTTGAGTTTTATTTCTTGCTGGGAGCATAAAAGTTATTTTTACACTTTTTTTCGTATAGAAAATAATATAGTTATTTCTTGAATTTTTTTTTTGTTTTGAGCACAAAAGTTAATTTTTAGGTTTTATTTTCTGGTTAGAAAATAAAATTTATTAAATAAAATATTAGAGGGGAAAAAATAAATATATATTTATATAGATTGGTACCAGTTTTACTTAGTATGCCTGCAACTAAAATCGAGAATAAAAAGAGTATTTTCTGGGCTAAAATTAATATTAACTAATTTAGTATCGGATTTATCTTTTGAATCCGTACTTAAAGGCTTATTTAAGTAAGTAAGTTAAATTTATTAGTATTTTCATAATACTTTACATTACATTTAAATCTTAATTCTATTACAAAGCTAAAAATTAAATTTTCTTATTTAATACAATACTGTTTGGATGGTGTTTCGGCTCACTAGATGTTTTTAATGTATTCTATACAATTTATTTTAAATCTTTTCATATTGTGATAATTTTTTATACATTGTTGCAAGGCGTTAAATATTTGAAATCCCTTATAGAAAAGCGAGTTCTGTGCTGCTCTGGTACTCTGGAGTTTTATTCTAAAATCGTTTAGGTTCCTGAGTTCATACTTTTGAACATCCTTTACAATTCAACTTTATCTGTTAGATATGACGGGCATCATTGTTCCTGATTTTAAATACCATCAATAACGTATTGAGTTGAAATTAGCCACTTCAACATCTCATGCATAATTTTAACCGGGGTGTAGATACTACATTTTAATATAAATCTCATTCCTTTGTTCTGCAGTTTTTGTAGTCTATTCATTTGCCTTTGATTACAACATGTATATTAGAGGTGTTCTTCGTTGTATGGAGATTTTTGAAATAGTGTTCTAAGTTTACAGAATGGGCTTATTTTTTTCCTTTCCTCTCAAAAATAAATAAAAACCAAGTTTTATTGAAATCGGTTAACGAAAAGTCGGCGCGGAAACGACTTGAAAATTTCGCATGTATTTTGTATGGTAAAATACCAGTTTTTATGTATTCTAATTATACATTTCGAATTCTTTTATTAAACAAGTAAATATTCCATCTGTCGTTGAGTTCGGAAGTGTTTTTCACTTGCTCCGCATTAATCTAATAGTTTTATTATCTTTATAAATTACTAACGGCTAAAGTACATTTATTGTTTTTTTATCCATTGTGCTAAACAACAGCGGCACAGTCTAAAATTTTTGTTTTGCTTTTTGCGCTGATTCAACGTTTTTTACATTTTTGCGAGCTTATAACAATGGCAAACGCAACGCAAACTTCACTAAAACGTCGTGCTAGCAGAGAATCGCCTTTTGCAAAGGCGGCAAAATTCGACGATAATGTCGCTCTTCCCGCTATATTGGCTGCAGTGAGAGAACTAGAAGAGAAAGTTAAGCAACAAACGGATCAGCTGCACTCTCTCTTTGAAGGGCTCTCTTCCAAAATTTCGCAGATAGAAGAGAAGCTTTCTAAAAAATTAGAAAGAGAAATAACTGCACTGACAACAAAAGCAGACGAGTCAGCGGAGCGGATTGCGAAATTGGAGGCTGAGATGAAAAAGCAAGAAGGTGAGATTACATATCTACGGACGTCTGTCGAAAGTGTGCTGTCGCAGAAGGCAACTTCTGAGCACGCAGCTGATGCTGTTGCATTTGGTGTGCCATATATGGAAGGTGAAAACCTCAAGAGCACCTTTAACCAAATCTGTCTTTCAATTGACTATATGGTGCCGCAAATAAAGGATATATTCCGCACCAAAAAGTCAACGGTGAACCCTAATAGCGCCATAGAGATAAAATTGTATTCTCCCTTGGACCGTAACCGTACTCTTCGCGCGTTCTCGGAATGTCGTAAGAGAATTAAATCGGCTATTCCTCTTAATGCTTTGGGAATTGAGGGCAGGTTTAGCATTTTCGAAAGCCTCTCTGTTGAGAACAGAAAGTTGTTGCAGGAGGCAATAAAGATCAGACGTGCGGAAAAGGTAGAGGCGGTGTTTACGCTCAAAGGCGCTGTATATGTTCGTTCCGAAAAGAGTACGCCTGCTATTAAAATCTCCTCTGAAGAAGACTTACTGCGATTTCGCTGATGATATGTACTCAATTTTGTATGTATCTATGTGTTATTCTATTCTCAGCTGTTATTTGTATTATACTCTTAAGTTTGTAATTAAGGTTCTGTTCTGTTCTATTCTGTTATTTCCTCTCAATGTTTCTGTTAAACTTAAAATTGCTTTTGTTTATTATTCACATGAATATGCAATGCAGGGTTTCTAGCGTTACTGATAACAGCATTGCTAAGATTAATGTTTTATGTAGCCAACAGAAAGGCCTAAACATAGTTCATTTCAATGCACGCAGCTTAAATGCTGATAGGCTCGACTATGTTAGAAATGTGTTTGAGTGTTCGTTAATTGACATTATCTGTGTATCTGAGACATGGTTTGATGATAGGATAAGTGATACCTTTGCTGGTATATATAACTATAATATAATTCGAAATGATAGGATCGACAAGAGAGGTGGTGGAGTTGCCATTTATTTTAGATGCAATCTTCATATGAAACTCTTATCTAAATCTGGTGGTAATAGCACAGAATTTATACTAGTTGAGGTGTCTGGTAAGCATTTTAAAGCCCTTGTATCCTGCGTTTACAATCCTCATAAATCTGTATGCCTAAACTCGTTCTTTGATGTCTTATCTGATTATATTGTTGATTATAGTAATATTGTTGTTTGTGGGGATTTTAATGTCAATATTATTCTACGTGATTGTTGTAGTGATATTTTTCTCGATTGTGTTGCTAGCACCGGACTTACATTTGTAAATACTGTTGTTCCAACAAGGTATGCAATGAACTGCAATCCTAGTTTACTTGACTATTTTATCGTGTCCGACCTGACCAGTGTTCTAAAATTTGACCAAATATCCTTCGTATCAGACCATGACCTAATTTTTTGCTGTTTGGATATTGATATTGACCGATCTAATGAAGCAAGGCTTCTTTCCTACAGAGACTACCGATATCTCAATTCAAGTGAGCTTTTCTCTGACTTAGGCAGTATTGACTGGAGTGCTTGCTGGCTCTATGAATCTGTTGATGACAAACTTGACTTTCTTGTTGATATTTTGAAATCTGCTTTTGACAAATATGTACCTGTTCGTGTCGTTCCGGAAAGATGTTCTTCTTGTCCGTGGTACAATAGAAGGGTCCAAGTAGCTATTAAGCATCGGAATAGACTCCACTCTAGATGGAAGAAAAAGCCTACTTTGGAATACTGGGAAGCTTTTAAGACTGCTAGAAATAGAGCGACACGTATTATCAGATATGAAAAACAGGCTTACTTCGGTGTAAAATTAAATACGAATCTTCCAGTTAAAGTCTTGTGGCGCAATATTTATAATCTAAAGGTACGAAGGAAGGAGGACGTGCGTTGTACCTTACCTCCGGACTTGGTTAATGATGCTTTCCTTGAAAGTTGTACGTCAAGTGCAGAGTTACCGTCCTTTGTTCCGTGTATTGATTTATGTTTTAACGGCATACCGTTTGAGTTCTCCACAGTGACAGAATATGAGGTGGGAAAATGTGTTCTTAGGATAAGTTCAAACGCTGAAGGAGAAGATGGACTCCCAATAAAGTTTATAAAGGTTGTGTTGCCGCATATCCTTGGAACTCTTACCCACATCATAAATCATGGTGTAACTACGTCTTCCTTTCCGCACATGTGGAAAGTTGCTACAGTACTGCCTGTTGCGAAAAAGAGTTCTGCTAGTTGTATTAATGATTTTCGTCCCATTAGTATTTTGTCGGCTCTCTCCAAAGTTTTCGAGACCCTAATGGCGGAGCAGATCTCGTCGCATGTCTATAATAAAAATCTTCTTTCCCCCCTGCAATCAGGATTCAGGAAAAATCACAGTTGCACCACTGCCATATTAAAAATATTAGATGACATTCGAACGCCCTTTGATAAAAACCACTTGACATTACTCTGTCTACTAGATTTCTCTAAGGCTTTCGATTCTGTTAGTCATGCACTTTTGTGTAGCAAGCTGCAATGCTACTTTGGATTTGGGCACAGTGCGCTTGGTCTTATGAAAAGCTATATATCAGGCCGATTTCAACGAGTGCGAATTGGTGCTGACGTTTCAAAACTGAAAGCGGTGACTGCTGGTGTTCCCCAAGGCTTTATTCTTGGCCCGTTGCTTTTCAGTTTATTTTTAAATGATGTTTTCCACGTTTGCCGAACTGCAAATCTACATGCTTATGCAGATGACATCCAGTTTTACGTATCTGGACCTGTTAGTCAAGCCGACTGTCTTTGTGCTAATGTCAATGGGGCGCTATCCACAATCTCCAGATGGGCGAGTGAAAATGGTCTTTATTTAAATTGTACTAAATCTTGTGTGTTACCAATATATAACAAAAAAACCAAAGACTTTAATTTCTTACCTCCGCTTTACATTGACAATGAGTCTATAAGGATAGTTCACAAAATAACAAATTTAGGTTTTGTCATAAACTCTCGTCTCACTTGTACTGATCATGTAAACAAAGTAGTAAGCAAGGTATATGTCACACTGAGGAATCTACGGCAATCTGGATTCTATACCCCCTTGCAAACAAGACGTCGTCTTGCTTTACAGCTAATTATCCCAATTATAACGTATTCTGATTTGATATATAGTAAGCTGGATAGTAGCTCTACGCGTAAGATTGAGACACTGTTTAATAATGTGACGCGCTATGTTTACGGCTTATCAAGGTTTGTACATATTTCGCCATGGAAGCACCGACTTTTAGGCTGTGAGATCTCGGAGTATCACAAGGCCAATAATTGTATATTTTTATATAAGCTTATCACTTGGAAATCTCCTAGCTATCTCTATGATAAGCTGTGTTTTACCAAATCTGCCCGCATATTAGATCTTATAGTCCCTCAGTTTACCTCAATGGTCTCAGCAAGGCTGTTCTTCGTTAACGCTATCCGCATTTGGAACTCTATCCCTGCCAATATTAGAAAACAGATAAACAAAAGCAATTTTAGGGAATCTATCTATAATTACTTCAGTACTTAGCCTTTAATTGATATCCTATCTTCCATTTTAGTCCTAATTTATTCATATTTTTGTAACTAATTTCTTTGTTAAAACATTGTTAACTCGATGTTACATAGGTGACTAGTACACACCTGTAATTTAATTTATAAGTTTTATTGCTTATTTATATACATATGTACTGATTATTAGCTTACTTTAAGATCTATTATGTCTTGTTATTTATGTATGTGACTCTGAAATTTGTTGTACTATAAAAGATTTTAATATCTTATTGTACTAATTTGCCCTAATAAATAATAAAATAAATAAATAAAATAAATAAATAAAAGTAGTAAAAGGCAGAAAATTCAAGAAACGGTACCCAGTAAGAGATCTGATTCTCAGAAAAAAGATGTAGAAAACTTTTTTGAAGAGTTGGACAATTTGACATTGCTCATAGAAATGCCTTACAAACCATTCGAATAAGCGAAGGTAAGGAATTTCTAATTCTACAAAGGCAAAAAGGGCGCCCTGGTTGTATGGCCGGTGCTGACATGGTTTTATATCAACGACAAAGCAGAGCAGTTCACCGAATTGAAAAAGAGCTATCACGGAAAAGAAAACATGATCAAGTGTCGGACGTGATTCGTAAGTATGTATATCAATACCAAATCAATTTTAATTATTGTTGTTATGTGAAACTTAAAATGTTATTGTGCAGCCGAATTCATAGATAATTTTGGAATGGAAAATGAAGTGGAGATTGGTGACAGGGGATCAAAAGAAGAAACCTATATAAATTATAATGAAATGAAAAGTACTTCAACTTGTGCTAAAAGAGGAACAAAACATTTTGTAACACCGCGCTTGCTTTCAGCACTTGATAGCGCCAAAGTAACCAATGGAAAGGCGATGCACATTCTCATGTCGACTGCAGAAGCATTGGGCCATTGCACCAGCGAATTGGTAATCAATCGTTTTACTCTCCATCGGCTGCGAGTAGGGCATCGACGAAACGGAACACGGAAGATTCAAGCCAGTTTTATTGACAAAGTATATTTTAATAAAAAATCACGAAAAATATACATACATACTATGTTATATATAACTATTTATTATATTTTATTCTAGCTAAGTGAAACACAAGCAATGGTAGTGCACTGGGATGGGAAAGTATTGCCAGATGTTATTGGAAAAATAAAAGTTGAGAGAATTGCAGTGCTTGTTAGCTACAATGGCGACTCAAAATTTCTTGGCGCCCCTAAACTTTTATCTGCCTATATAACTATAGCAGTCTTTGACACCCTGAGCAAATGGAATATTTTAGACCGAGTAGAAGGAATGTCTTTTGACACCACGTCCACTAATACTGGGCCAATGAATGGAGCATGTACCCATTTACAACGCATGCTAGGAAGAAATTTGTTAGTATTACCATGCCGTCACCACATTCTTGAAATATACTTGCGTAGTGTATTTGATTTACATTTCAAAGTGACGCAGGCACCAGTAGTCTCAATTTTTGAAAGATTTGCCAAGGCCTGGTCAAATATTGACACTTCGTCATTTAAAAGTGGGCTCGACGATGAGGGTATAAAATCCCAAATAAGCGACGATATCTGCAGTGACATCAAACTATTTTGTCGCTTGCAATTACAAAAAACTTTTATTCGTGCGGACTACGAAGAATTTGTGCGACTAGTGCTTACATTCCTTGGTGACAATGGTGGTCAATTTAAAACACCTGGCGTTACAGAGTTAATCAGAAAAATGCAACAACACATGTGGTATTTGTCAGAGGAAAATGTCGCAATTGCTTTTTTTGATTTCAATGTGCCTGTAGAGATAAAGAAAAAAATTTAAAATACGAAGAGCCAAATGTTAAGTTACAAGATAATCGCAAAATAAAAATTTTAAGTGCGTTGTTAAATTCTGATTTAAGCTAATTTGTTTCTAAAAACTGTTTTGCAGTATTTAATAAGCATAAGTTGTCAATCGAGTTTTTGAAGTTGGATCCTGAATATTGGGAAACAAACGAGCAATTTCAAAATGGTCGTACAACATTACGGAAATTACTAGTAACTAATGATACAGCAGAAAGGGGTATAAAGTTCATAAAAGATTTCAACACTATTCTTACAAATAAAGAAGAAGAGAAAAAAATATACATCCTACAAAAAATCTGAATTAATTTAAATCAAATGTTCCTAAATGTATAAAGCGTATTATTATAAAAATTACTTTTAAGAAGCAGGTTTATGTTATAGAGTAATATTTTAAGTTGAACGAAAGCATTGCCTTTGAATACATGAAACTTGATTTTTTTCTATTGGAAAGCCATTTTTTATTTTCAAACCGTTTCCGCGCCGACTTTTCGTTAACCGATTTCAATAAAACTTGGTTTTTATTTATTTTTAAGAGGAAAGGAAAAAAATTAGCCCATTCTGTAAACTTAAAACACATTTTGAATTTTAAGAACACGTCTAATGTATATAGGACGGTGGAATAGTATTCAAAATGTGGTTTTATGATTACATTATAAATATTTATTGCAGTCATTGTTTCGACTTTACTAGGTATTCTTTTGAAGAAACCAATCTTTTTTCCAATTTTTTTACATACATATGTATTGAATATGTTCATCGAATTTCATATTTTTGCCTATTATAATACCTAAATATTTTATTTTGTCCACCTTCTCAATAACAATGTTATTTATTTTTAATTCAATTTCACTACTCATATTTATTAGCATTATCTTCGTTTTCTGTTCATTTAGCTTTAGTTTATTACCCTTAAGCCATAGAGTTAAATGCTGAATGTCATACATTAACTTTCTTTCACATTCAGTTTCAGTTTTTCCTTCTGCATATATAAGAGTATCATCAGCATAGATTACAACCTTACAGTATTTTAATACACTTTCGATATCGTTTATATAAATAATAAAGAGCAAAGCACCTAGGATTGATCCTTGTGGTACCCCTATCTCTACATTTTGAAAGCCTGATATGCATCCATTCACTGTGGTTCTTTGAGTCCTTTCAGAAAGATAGGAATTAAACCACTTCAGTTCAATATTGTGTACTCCATACCTTTTTAGTTTGTTTTCCAATATTTCTCTGTCTATTGTCTCGAAAGCTCTTTTAAAATCAAGGAACAGGGCCATAATTTTTGTTTCCTTACCGACGCTTTTCCATTCATTTATTAAATAGTTTACTGCCGTCTCACAAGAGTGTTTTTTTCTAAAACCCGATTGGAATTTCGAAAACAGTTTGTTTTTTTCCATATATTCCTCCAGTTGGTCCTTGACAATTTTTTCGAGCAACTTTTCTAAGGTTTTCAGTGTATTTATTGGTCTGAATTCCTCACATTTTTTCGTTTTTTTAACTTTTTCTGCCGGTGATACCATTGATTCTTTCCATGTACCGGGGAACTCACCTTCGGATAGTGATGCATTGATGATTTTCATTATTGGTGAACTTAACATCTCCCAATTATCTAAAATTATTTTTGGGCTAATCCTTTCAAAATTAAATTTATTTTTTAAGGATTTGCATACTGAATATAATTCGTTGGAGGATATTTTGCGAAATTTAAAGGTTGAGCTTGTATTTATTGTATTGCTATTGTGTTGAACAGTTTCTATAGAGTTTTGTATACGCTTTACGCTTAGCAAGAAATATTCATTAAACTTGATTACAATTGTCGTATTCAATTTCTTCAAATATAACCGTTTCTATTTTATTTGTATATTGTTTCGTTACTAATTTCTTAATTTCAACCCACATTTCTTTTTGGTTCTTTGCTTGTAGAATTCTACCTTTAACGTACTTATCCTTTGCTTGTTTTATTGCTACTTTATACCTGTTCCTTATTTTCTTGCATTCGTTCCACATTTCTCTTTGTCCTATAAGTTTTGCTGTGGTAAGATTCCATTTTTTTATCTTTAATATATGCAACTCTTTATTGAACCAATTATTCGAATGATTGTTTACCTGTAATATTTTTTTACGTACATTTTCAGAGATTACACATTTAATCCTATTTTCTACTTCCGCTGCATATATGTTGATCTCATTTGTATGAAAAGGTCGTGCCGTTTCTTTCCTAAGCTGAAGTATAAATGAATCTTTATTATATTTAAAAGCTGAGCTCAGTTTTCATGCGCTTCTTTTTTTCTTGCTGTATTTTTATTTCTAAATCTATAATTTCATGATCCGATATTTTATTATTCATATTAATTTTTACACTCAAATTTTGCATATTGGCTATTACGTAGTCAATCAAGGTTCTGGAGTTCGGTGGCATTCTCGTATATTCTGATACCATTTGGTTTAGGCCATTGTCATTTATTATATTTTCTATTTCCCAGCTTTATCCATTAATATTTCAATATTTTCCTGAAAGCATTCACAGAATTCTCTTTCAGAGCTGCTTGGTGATCGGTAAATTGCTACTAGCAATACGTTCATGTTTTCATAACTACAACTACACCCTAATATCCACATTTTTGAAGGAACCGATTTTTCTATTATTTTAGTAACTTTCCAGTTATTTTTAGTATAAATTATTACACCACCAATATATACAACTGTAATTTTTAATTTGGAAGTCATTTTCCTCAATCTCCTCGGTAACATGTGTTTCCAAGAGAATCATAAAATCTGGTTGACATTTATCTGCTATAATTTCTAATTCACTAAAGTTATTAATTAAGCCTTCAATATTAGTGTAAAATCCATTTATTTGCCTTGGTTGCTAATATCCAATCTTCTTTCTTTTTACATCAAGTTCATTTAAATATACTGGACATTGCCTATCAAGTGTCGGATGATTTTCATCCAGACCCAACTTTAATTTTTCATTTGCTCTAACACAATTTATGCATCTCTCTATTTGTTCTTTGTTGCATTCATTAGTTCTATGGTTTTCAAGGCATTTACCGCAAACTTCATTATTCTTACACTCTGAGGCTTTATGATTGAAACCTTTGCATTTGAAGCAACATAGGATTTGTACACCATCAAAAACTCGACATCTTTCCCAACCTATATTCAATTTTTCAAGAGCAATTACTTTTGGGAATGTTTCAATGACAGCATTGAAAAAGTGTTTATCTGCTTTTCTAATTCCGTACTGTTTAACCAATTTAAGGTGACTACTTTCGATTATATCATTCTGTTTTCTTTTTGGCGTAGAATACGTCTTACCTTACGGTATGGGCACCAATGTCAGGTTTTTATTGTTGTAATCTCTATTTCTTTAATTATAAGGAAACGGCTCGATTAATTTTTTTTTTTTTTTTGTAGTTAAATGAAGATGTTAGCTTTCGTTTGACATACATTTCATGTTGGTTGATATCTTCCTAATATTTAAATTTCTCAAATGAAAATTGTATAAACACATGCACACAAATATGTGTGTGGTGTTTGGTTGAGTGTTTGCTGTTGGGCGATTTAAATGTACTCGTGCAGCCCTTTCTTTGTATTGCATAATTTTAGGCGGGCAAGTTAAAGTAGAGTAAAAGAAGAGAAAATGCTGCCAAGCACTGCAAAAAAAATAATAAAATTGATAACAGCCATTGACTTCGTTTTTGCGAGAAATTTAATTGATAATTTAAAAACATTTTTATCCTATTTTTCCTATCATAAGCTTATGTATATCATCCAAAGTAACTATCAAATAAAGAAATTCATTTGCTTGTATTATTTATCATTTATTGTTACATATGTTTTCTGTCTTATCGGATGGCGTATTCTACGTTAAACTTAATGGCCGTGTCTCTGACACAGCCTGCTTCTTTTTTTATCTATGATTTCATTATCCTAGTGTTTAAATTTCATATGTGAAATCACAAATCTAGGATTTATGGCATTCGGAACTTTCACTTCATATGTTTCAGGCAGATCTTTTTCTATTGCTTTTTTTATTTTTTCTCTCTCTTCGGTGTTTTCGCTTTCAATGACTATAACACCATTCTGTTAATTTACAATATTTGTAATTTTAAAATTTTTTGGGCCTACCTTTTTATTTAGATCTTCATGCGTCTTTTCACATTTTTTTTTATTTTTCGGTTTTATAATCAAAGGTTTATCCATTCTAATTTTCGGTATATAATTAGCGCCAATGGATTTTGCATTGCCTTTTAAAGTTTCTGCGTATGATTTTTGCCCATGCATCTGATTATTGTTTACAATTTTTTTAATTTCCTCATATATTTTTTCACTCCCTTGTTTGTTATTTTCTAGTATCTCACAGACTTTTTCACTTTGCTCTTTAAAGTTTTCAAGCACTGTCGCCTTTAGTGTAGTAGACAATAATTCCACTCTTATGGCTGCCATACTTCCTTCGTACGCATCTGTTTTTACTGCCGAAGCAACAGCTATAATGAGCGCTTGCCAAATAGCAAGAAAAAGCAGACACAAATACTTAATCTGCAGCGACTCGTTATCCTCTTTGTTAGCTGTGAAGAACATAAACTGCATGGTCCAAACAATTTGTCAGATCAGAGATATTCTGATATCCAGCCATGGAAAAATAAAGCTCCTTTGGGTACCCAGTCACATTGGTATTCAAGGATTCAGCAGCTAAACTGGCAACAAAATCTCTACAGAAACTGATCACAACAAACAAAAAAGACATAAAAAAGGTAACATTGGAATACTGTCGAAAATCCGCAAGTCATCAATGGTCAAACTATAGTCATTTTTACAAAACAATAAACCCTTCACGTCAATCGCCGGCTATTCCGTCTACTCTACCGAGAAAACACTGCATTATTTACACACGTTTTCGCCTAGGACAAACCAGAATAACACATAAACACTACCTTGAAAAAACACTTCCACCTATTTGTCCATTCTGCAATAGCAACTGCCTTACAGTCACACACATAACTGTAGGATGTCCGAAATTGGAACAAGCACGCCAAAACAACAGTTGCCGTAGTCTATCAGAAATGCTTAGAAATGTAACACATTCAAATATTGAGGATTTTATAAAATACATATACAAATTAAACATATATTTCGAAGTGTGATAGTTATCCATAAGTATTTATATATCTTTTTACACAAATATCCAGTAGTTAATGAACTAAATTTATTAATGTTGTATGTAAGAAGCTGATGGCCTTAGTTGCTCATGCTTATCCCATATTGTTAAGGCATAATTGTATTATCCTTGATTACACTCCCACTTTTAGCCATAGACAACTCGAACTCTTTTTTGTATTCCCTTAAGTAATTTCCATTTTTGTTTACGGTGTCCTGCATATCTTTTTCAATACCATATCAACGTTATGTATATATGTACATAACACACTCTTCGCATATATGTAAACTTAATCATGCTATTTGTAGTGAGTGCATTACTCAATGATTGGTCTATACCAGAGCATCTCAGAGCATTATGGTATGTCTTTCCACAGACACCCACGCATCTTATCCCAGTTTCACCTCTTATTGTACTTCGGCATTTTTTACACTCCGACATTTTTCTCGTTAACACGTTAAGGGTATATGTCCAAAAAAGTGATCACAATATATGTATGTATGTATACTTACAATAGGTATAATATTAATAATGGAATGGTTTTGTTGCTATGAAGAGCAACTAAAAACATACTTAATAGCAACACAATGTGATAACTTCACTCCACCTGGTTACACTAGGCTTTATTTTGTTACTTTTTCAAATATTTATGTTTATTTATATTGCCTAAAACAAATTTTATTTTTATTCGCAACGGAGCCAATCAAAAACACGTCCGAACAGCATTGTTTACGAGTACACATTTTCTGAGCAAGAAATAAAATTGAAAACAAGTAACTTGGTTTCTTATTAAAATAAAAAATTAAATAAGCTGTTATTTTCTAAGCAAAAAATAATTGTTTTTTTCTGAGTAATAAATACTCATAAAAATTATTTATGATTGAGTTTTTAATATTACTCATGCAAATAAAAATTAATTAAATTAAGTAAGATTAGTCAGCATAACAAGGATTATGTTAGTGCACTCCGTATTCAGGTAGCTTATCTACAGAAGGCCCAGGCAACGCGCAGTTTCGTTAGGGTTGGACCAAAGGGAGAGGGGTGTTAGATGAGTAGGTTTGAGAGCATGTGAATAGGTGATTGGTATTGTGCGAAGGATCTCCGGACATGTGTTTGGTATGTCGGGGTTGATTATGGATAAGTAGGAGTTGAGTCTACTGCAACATACAGATCTTAGTTGAGCCTCGCGCGAATGCTGTTTAAGGTCAGTCTGCACGCAGTCAGATCTAGCGGTTGGGTCATGTACGTCCGGAGCTCATCCTTGAGTTCGAGGGGATGCCTTCTGTTGTGTCTGGGCGGTAGCTCGTGGACAAGCAGATGCCTATTAGAGTGCCAGAAGCTGTGACAAATAGTGTGGACCCTCTTGCTGAGCATTTGCTCGGAGCTTGCTTGCCTCCTGTTATAAATGGGCCTCGGGGGCACCAGTTGGCATACAATCACAGTCCGGAGTGTGGCGTCGTGGCAGGTCTGGTGGTTCGTCCACTGATTCCTACCAGTTCCAGGCGACTATACTGGTGAAAGTTTAGTACCGTCCTGCCAATCGCATTGTATGCTACCAACAAAGTTTTCACTCTCCGCATCAGCAGTAGGGTGGGATAGCTTATCATGTCAAAGGCCTTTCAAAGGTCCAACGCCATTAGAACGGTTATCTCGCAGGGGCGGTTATGGCTATGACCGCACCTCACTTCCTTTTTTATGGTATTGAGTGATGTCATGCTACTGTACTTGAGAAAGTTACTTCAAAAATAAACCCCAACCCCTTCTGAAAAATAATTTCTCTTTTATTATGCATATCAAAGCATTCGAAAAAATTCTCTCGAAAAGAATAATGTGGTATATTATTGGAAGCAAGAATATCAGCCCCAACCAGACTGCCTTCAGGGGAAAACAAGGCACAATCGATGTACTTCTGCACCTGCACCATTATGTGTCCAACGCTTTTTCATCACGTAATCATGTCACCATATTTTCGAAGTAGCGTTCGATCTCGTCGGTACACATGCAGCCCTCCAGCAGATCGCCGCTTGGGGAGTGGATCCAAAAATATTTAATGCAGATAAAGTTTTTCTGACTTACCGAAGGTTCAGTGTTAAAATAAACGGCCAATATTCAAACATTTCCCTCTCCACGACGGTATACCACAAGGATCACCATTATCAGTGATTCTTTTGACGTTCTAAATTCAGCCTATACCTAGACAATGTTAATGTAGAATTGATAAATAGTAGCTTAATAAAACCGAGAGCGAACCCTACTGGCATTTGAAGCAATCATGCTTTATTTTGGACCTGGAAAGATTCTCTAAAGAATCTACTAGCACTATTGTCTAATATAATAATAGAACCTCTACAAAAGAAAGGCTGGATTATTATATACATTGATGGCTCAAACCCCGAAAACAGTATATCGTACGCTGTTGTAAAATCCAATTGCTCTGTTACCACGCGCGGTATCCTCGAAGAACACTGTTCAATATTTACAGCTGAAGCGCAGCCGTTTATGCAGAAGGCTTAAGATTAATAATGCCAGTAGGAACATCATCGGAAGACAGTCTAACAACCAAAGCTTAAATTAGATCTACAGTTTGAGGTATAGCTAGTTGAATGATCTCTACAATCAGCTACAAAATTTGAGCTGAAAAATGCCGCAAACAATTTGGAATACCAGTCGATTTGTCCTCAAAAAAACGGCTGAGGGAATAGTACTGTTCGACTTTTTTGACTTAATATAATGCCAGAAGGCCTTTGGAATCGTTTTAATCTCCTCCATACCAAGAATATAGTTTCAGTAAATAAATTTATCTAGACAGTTAAATTCTGTTAAGTAGCATTGATACTTAACCAGAAAAATGTGGCTACCAGTTGATTTAAAATTAAATGGAGGATTTCGCCTTCCCGATAACTTCCTTCACCTCGCTACAGGTGAAAGTAGTTGGATTGTCGCCTCCTGGCCACTTTCCGTTTGGTACTATCTGCCGGCAACCAAAGGATGCAGTTGTAGTAGTCAGGTAACCTAGCTCGTGCATCTCTTCGTGTCCGAGGAAGCGTGACTTCCGAATGAAATTTGCTTCCCTTCAGCCGGGTAGTTAGCACGGCTTTCAGAAATTCTTCCTATCGTGATGAAGCGAGCTACAACAGACGTGACCAAATTGTGGAACTGTTGCTCGCCATTGCTATTACCGATTGGCAGGCTTGCACAGAAAGATGCGAAGCAAACCCTGCTGCTGATAGTTGCTCCAGAGTAGACAAACTAGTTATGGGGTAGGCTGACCTAAACAGGGTTAGTTCGCCGAAACAACAGCCCTTGGCCGGGTGAAACCTGGATGATTCGGGAATGCAGTTAATGTGATAAAATGTTGTAACAAAGTTGGATTCATGAATTTTAAATTTTAAAATACTTTAAAATCTTTTATTTACGTGGGCACTCTGGGTATCTATAAAGTTTTGAAAATGTTGGGAAAATGAAGAAAAGACGTAACTTATTTTTGGGGCATTATATGGTCTTACTTTATAATACATAGTTGGAACGTTGCTATAGCTTTATAATCGTCGTAAACAAATTGTAAAATGCGATCGACACAAAGCATCACAAGAATGAGGACCTCTTTGAAAACGGAGGACAGGATTGAACCCAACAACAACAATAACCACATCAACTCCTGCAAAATCAACAAAAAGTCTAGCAATAGGAAAAGCAACAGCAAATACAAAGTGAACACCGACCTGAAATTCTCCAGCTTTCGGCTCAAGAAAATGCCTGGACCGCACAATGCTCTACTTCCAGGCCTAAGAACGGCCCCAAAATAAGCATCAACTGCTATACAACACCAAGTCGTTTCCCGAAAATCACTCAATCCAGGTATTGAATAGTAAATTGTTCAGGCAAACAAATGATCCTGTGAAAGCCCAGGTAAGATGTTAAATAACAAAAAACAAATGAAACTAAGGAAATAGTGATTAAATAGCATTCGACCCAAAAAAGTAAGTTTGCATTCCTAGATATTATTGAATTTCGATACACGCAAACCTTCCAATATTCGTAGGCTAATTCAACAACATCAAAAAAGAGGCATATTTATACGACTTATAGCTCGTAAATAACGAGCCAGTAACAGTTCAACCATTGATCACGCCACCCTACACTCTCTATTCATTGTCAACATCACTGGTATATTAATTTCCCTTATAGTTCACAGAAAACATTCGCATTTCGTTGCTCAACCACGCATCACTCGTAATCGTACTTATTTCTTCGCTTTCTCAGTCACAAAAATATAAAATACGAAACATTGGAGCATGAAAAAATAACTACCGATGTTCATCACTGTGCTGAAATCAGACTTTATCAGCAGTGATATCTCGCAGACCAAAATTCTAGTACAGTCCAAAATTATTTTCGAACCACCACCCCCACAACTACCAATAGTACGGACATACGAAGGCTTACTGCAAAAGAAACCCGGTTATTGCATCCGCTAGAAGCCATGCATATGCAGAATGCAAAATAATTCCCAGATCTTATAACGTGAAATATGCTATATGTGAAGCCTTTCGGTCATCCCTTGTCAATTTCGTTTTCTAAACAAACTGGTTTCGGCGATTCGTTCCAAAACAAAACCCTGACACTAACATTTATCACATCAACCCAATTTCACGTGACTCAAAACAACTAAAACTGTACCTCCAGACTCATATTGTAGATGAAAACCATTTTACAGATAAAAGCCACTTTAAAATTCCAATTATAAGTTATACCACACATTGCACTCTGATAGTAAAGCTCATGCTGGTTCAGCTATTCTGATTCTTACCAGCAAAGCTGACTCATCGCACGGATGCTATACCATATACATACATATGTATATATCATTGTCAAAGATTTAAAATGCCCGATAACACTATAGCCCAACCAAATACACAACCAACGCCGAAGAACATGAACAGTTTAAAAAAAAAATTGGAATCAGGTGCTTAGCAATGGAACACTAATGCGAAACGCACTTAAGAGTCCTATTGGAGGAGCATGTCTGTTATACGGGCCTTTATATTAATTACCTGGCTGGAAAATCATTTCGTCTGAGTCGTGTTTGTGGTGCTTGATCAGCGAGTGATTGTACTAATTGATTTGGGTGCACGTTTAGCTTTTCCTTGATTTTCGTTATTTCATTTTGTACGGATGGGATCTTGAGGTCTTCATTGATGCTCGTATACCGAATGTATCAAGGAGATCTTGTTAGTGCCCTACGGATTTTTGATTGAGCTCTTTGAATGATGTTCACATTGTGGGCGCATGCATTACTCCACAACTGTGAGCCGTACGTCCAACATGGCAGAAGTACTCTGTCTCTGTACTCCAATTTTAGTGTGGAACGCGAGTTAATGAGTAAATGAAGGCTCCTGGCTTTCAGCTTCATGTGAGTTTTTTTTAGAATCAATGAGCTTGCGCCTAGTGAGGCGTCTGTTGAGATGCACACCAAGATACGCCACTTCATTGCCGTGCGGAATCGTAATTCTATTTAAGGGCAATGGCGGACAGGAATTCCTATTTAGTGTGAAGGTGATGTGTTTACTCTTATGTTCGTTGACTCTTATGCGCCAGTTGATCAACCACTCCTCCAAGAGCAGGAGGTACATAGAACTCCGTTTGCATTATTAGGGCATCGAGATATGCTAAGGATCGCAGTGTCGTCCGCAATGGTTGATAATGTGTGGGGATCTGTCGGAATATCTGTTGTGTAGAGAATATACAGGAATGGCCCAAGCACGCTTCCTTGAAGAACTCCAGCTGCGATATCGAATTCTTGCATTATGAACTCATTTTATCGTATGGCAAAAACTTGGTTGCTAACATAGCTTTCAAGAACTTCGTGTGTGTTCGTGTGTTGAATTTTCACACAGTTTACTGCCAGCGGTACGAATTTAAAACACGTCTGCACTCTTCACCGGTCGGCCGAGGAATATGAAGAGTTTGTCAAAATTCTTAGCATTATGTTCTTAGAAGGAGAATTTCACATACTTCTTGAGAAAATATATTATAAAAAAAAATTACAATAGTAATCAAGCTACATATATGGTGTAACCGCTAAATTATTATTATTATTATAAAAGTAATTTGACGCTTACATCATAGCTCGATGTTTGGCCGATCTTTTCCTATGATTTGTGGGACCTGCAGTTTCAGGACTCGGCGTGTGATTTGTGTGAGAAGTTTTTTCATGGCGCAAATCCCCTCGGAGGTTTGCAATTGCCTGCCGAGAGGTGAGAGGGGTCATTAGAAAAATAATTTCCAATAAGTTTTGATCTTCCATGCACCGACCGGGATCCGAACCTGAATACAGCGCACACACGCTACACACTCGTCTTTCTCGATGTCCAACAAATATTTTCCTATTCTATCTAACAACACGTTACGAAGAGCCCACCCATAAAACTGAGTATTATTACACAGTACGACAAAATCAATTTTTTTTAACAGAATATGAAAAAAGGCTTAAAATAAAGAAATACGTGTCTCGGCGTTTTGCTGTAGCACGTCGGAATTTTGAGAAAATCGATTTTTAAGCTTCAAAGAACCGTGGCGGTTCACTTCTAATGTAATACTTTTATTTGATTAATATTTCATTAATTTCATTTCAAACTAAAATTTACTTAACGTACGTATTTCTCTATTTTAAGCCTATTTTCATATTCTGTTAACATTTGTCATGTGTCCCAACCACTGTCGTACTGTGTTATATCCCACACAACTATAGCAGATATCTTGTTATACACCTCGAGAGGAGGTTAACCTGGGAAACTGGCAACCTACTCGGGCTTTTGAACCGAAATTCTCAATAGTAAATTACTGCTGTACTCAACGGTCGTAACACCAATATCCAGCTCTAAATAAAAAGAACAAAAAATGCTTTCCATTATGTTTGTTGTTTGAAAAAGTATTTAGCCGTTGCTATAAAATATCTTGAAGAGATAAATATACGAGCATTTATGGTTCGACAGCTGCAAACTGATTTAAAAATTTTATTTTTCATTACAATTTGATTATTTTAGTTTTATATGATTTTTTTGTTTTTCTCGAGAGCTGGATAGTTCGCTTTACAATATACAATAAGGAGCACTGCAATAAGTTTTAAAAATAATATTGCAAGGAATTCAAACAAAAATCCTGCGAATGATTGCAAAATCACCTTAATATGACACAAATAATCAATTGCATTGGAACAATAAGATCCAACTGCTCGTTAATACATTGAAAAAATACGACATCGTATAACTTTAGACCACACAGCCAAAAAGCATTTTTACATCCCCATACATGCCTATAGATTTTAGTATATCACGTTAATATAATACATTTAGACAAAAAAATTGCTGAATTGCCTTAAAACTGGTGTACAAAAAATCTTGATTCTCATAAATGGAAGACTACTAACTAGCTTTCCTTGATAAGGTTGATGCATGGGGCACTGTGCAGGGTCTGTCAGCACCGACATTGTTTTCGAGGAAAATCAAAAATGGAAAGGGTCAACCTGTCAGTGCTTAGAGGTGTAAACTTAAGGCTTTCCGAGGAATTGAAGTATCTGGGTCGAATCCTTGATAGAAAACATATCACAAGTCAACGATAAAAAGTTAAAAAATGTGATGACATTTTTGTGAAATGTGTTGAATTTTTGTGAATTTCGTAAAAAAGTACAACTTTTATTATGGTTTATTTTATGGAATCAGCAATGCTTTTAAAAAACATTGCAACGGACTGCTACTTACTTCGCCACTTGACTCTCTCGCCTGCTCACTAAGAGCACTTCCCAGCAAACCGGAATTCGCAAGCATGCCTGTGTACAATGAGGAATGCCGCGCCGCTACGGAAAGTAAAACTGCTGCCTACAGGGCCACACTGTGATCGCATGCAACGCGAGCTATATGGGAACGCAACAGGCGGCTGAGAAAGAAAGAGATACGTATTATTCTTGGGAGTAAAGCCGCGGCCGTTGATAAATTGCTAGCTGAGCTATTCATGCGTGGTGGCAAAAGTCTGGTAAGGCGCAGGCACGAGCTCTTTTGCAGAATATGGTCGGACGAATACATGCACGCCGATTGGAATTTAAGTGTGCTCAATCCTATTATGGGCCACAACAACCGCACCGTTAGTTTTGCCCTCTCCAAGTTGGGGAAAGAAGTGGAACGAATGGGTCTGGAAGTGAATGGTGAATGTGTTTATCTTGAAAGTAGCATCAACAACAATAATGTCAGTATCACAAGCAATGCCTCTTAATATCAAAATAGCCTAAATAACAGCTCAAGTTGGCGCCCAAAACCTGATGGATCATACCCCAGTGTAGATTACTGTGTTAAGAAAAACTAGCTTATCAACAGCTTTTTTATGGTAACTACAAAAAATTATGTAGTAGGTAAATATTCTTATTATTTTTATTATATTTAGTACAGGGTACTTGCCCCGTTATTGTGGCAGCCTTAGATGTTTTTCTTTCAGATAAACCTACTTTATTAACCAACTTTGCATTTTTCAAAAATATCTTTAATTGAATAATAAATTTTAAACAACCCTGTTATTGGGACATCCTATATTTATATATATTTTAAAGCTTAGTATTTGTCTTTTAAAAGGGTTTAAAGTTTTTACCGAAAGCAATGCGTTTTTCCGGGTTGATAGAGATTGGCAAAGCGGTTGCTGAGATACAACTTTTTTCATAATTTGTATTATTGTTAAATACAACTTTATTGACCAACTTCCAGTTATTTTTCTGCAGAATTAAATGTAAAATTTTTGTTTGTGCATTTTTCAGAAATATCTAAAATTTAATCATACTATCTATAAAACCCAGGCTTCCGACTCCCTGATCTCACAAAATCACGATTTACGGTATTTTGTAGATCTTCATTCGGTTTTTACCCGACCATACGACGGCCATCGGAGAGATGTGCGAGCTATCTTAGCCGACAATATTATTCTGCATCACCAAACGGAAGATGGCCAGGAGGTTGCTCAAACACTCTAACACCAGCGCACCTCTTACCTTCTCCTGTGGCGAGGTGATGGATGCTATCAGGAAGGCAAAATCCTCCAAGGCCGTTGGCCCTGACGGGCTAAGCGTGTTGATGCAGTTAAATTTTGGCCCCGCGGGAGTTGAGTTCCTTAGAGGGATCCTCAATCTATCCCTGGCCACCCTTATCATTCCTGACATTTGGAAGGTTGGCAAGGTGGTCCAACTGCTGCAACCAGGGAAACCCGCTGACAAGGGAGAATCTTATCGGCCGATTTCCCTGCTTTCGCCAGTGATAAAACCACTTGAGGCCCTACTCCTCCCGTACTACACTAAGCATCAACATGGCATCCGGAAAGTGCACAGTACAACAACAACACTCAATGCCATAAACACTCAGGTGAATCGCGGTCTTAACCAGAACCGCCCCTGCGAGAGAACCGTCGTAGTATCGTTGGACCTTTGAAAGGCTTTTGACACGGTAGACTCCCGCAGGGACTGAAACGGTGGACCGCAAATTACCTGCGTGGTCGTCAGTCGTCGGTACGGTACTATTTAGAAGCTCAACATCTAAACTGAGGAGAATTTAACGAGGAGTACCACTCTCCACTCTTGTTTAACCATTTCATCTCTTAGCTACCTCAACTGCCAGAGGGAGACACTATAGTCTCATATGCCGATACTTGCTCGACAATGGTCACCGATAATGTAATTGATGACCTGTGTTCGAAAGTGAACGGATCTCTCCGACCTTGCAAGTTTCTTCACTGGCATAAACTGGGCATTGTCCAGTCCTCGGCGACCCTCTTCACCACCTGGGCGAAGGAGGATCCTGGGAGCTATTATCCTCTTCTTTTCAGCGCACACAACCCCAATCGCCAACAAATTACACAGCCGCAATAGAGGCCTCAAGTCGCTCGCCGGGCCCGCAGCACATGAGGCAAAGACAAATAATCGTTGTTGGCAACATACAAGGGAATTGGTCGGTCGGTTTTAAACTATGCTGCCCCAATTTGGGCGCCAGGAACCAGTAGGACACAGTGGATGAAGCTGTAGACCTGTCAGAGTGCTACACTCCGAACTGGAATGGGCTGTCTTCTGATGTCGCCTGAAGGACACCACTTCATGATTGGATGCCACCGAACGGGGCACCCAAACAGGAACTTTCAAATGGCCGATACCGCATCGGCAAGCTCTGGACGGCATTCATCGAGAGGAATGCATGAGCTGTCGGCCTATGAATGCTGTCATTGGAGTCAAACCACCACCCATAACGGACGAAGAGCTACTTAGAATCAACCTCGACATACAAAACACATGCTCGGCATGTGAACAGTGTAATAATTAGCTTTTTTCGCCTTGATTTAAAACGAGACCTTTGTATTTATTTAATTATAAAAAGATAAAAAGAAACTTCAAGATTATCTACGATTTAAAACTCAAGCGTTGCTGACGTGTTCCACCCGAACAATAATTAATCTTCTCGGGTCGCTTCAGCTTGTCAGTTTTTCGATTGGCGTGTTATGCGGCGTTGCCGACTCCTGTGTTGGTGTCAGAGTTGCCGTCGCTTACAATCGGCTTTCCTGACCCTTCGAGGCGCCCTCGCTCGATGTGCTGCACTTCGTCGTTATCACTGTCGCCTGAGGAATCTGGTGGTGTGTACCCATAAAGAAGTTGGAAAGGAGTGGAACCAGTCGTTTTATTGGGCATAGTGTTGATACTGCATTGGATCTGGCGTAGCTTATCATCCCATCGTCTGTCATCATCGGTGGAAGGTAGTAGCATGGACAAGATGATGCGATTTGTGCGTTCGGAGTGCCCATTTGCGCGCGGTGTACGCACTGCGTTGAGTATATGCTTAACATTGTTTTCGTGACAAAACTTCTGGAACGCTTTCGACGTGAAAGCCGTTCCTCTATCGGAAACGATACGTTCGGGCATTCCCAAGTAGCCCATAACTTCTGACAATATCTGGAGTACATGGTTGGTAGCGGTGCTCTTAACGGCGCGAATGATAGTGAATTTGGTGAATGAATCAACGATCACCAATACATGCTCGTTGCGCTTGGAAGTCTTTGGAAACGGACCCAAATGATCGATGTGGATGGTCGTAAACGGTATCGGCCTGACGTTGTCGTAGTGGTATTGTCCCTCTCTTCGTCCACCAGGCATTTTGGTGAAGGCACATCCGACGCATGATTTTATGCAGCTTTTCACGTAAGTGCGCATGCGAGGAAACCAGAACAAATTAAGAGTGCGCTTCATGGTTTTGTCAACGCCCATGTGACCTGCTTTATCGTGACATTCATGTAGTGCATGGTATCGTACCGGCTTCGGAACAACCCACAGGAGTTTCTCGTTGTATTTCCGGTATAAACGCCCTTGGTCAATGACATAATCTGCGTGTTCTGGAGTCATGCCATTTTGCACATCGGCGACAATACGTTTGATTTTATCATCTTGCAATTGAATACTGAACAACCAATCGGCTTTATCGATAATTGTTTTCGAGAGTTTGAGATCAGTGGTATCCATTTCACGAGCGTCTTCATATGGTGTACGACTCAGCGCGTCCACATGTTCCATACGAGAAGCTGGTCGGTGCAGGATCTCAATATCGAAGTCCTGGATTCTCAACCACCATCGGGCGAGACGTGGTATAAGCTCCCGTTTTTCCATCGTCGTTCGTAAAGCGTTGCAGTCGGTGATGACTCTGATTCTTTTCCCGTAGGCATAGTATTTGAACCGTTCCAGCGACTCCACAACTGCTAAGGCTTCAAGCTCATAGCTGTGAAAACGCTTTTCGTTATTCGTGGTGGAGCGACTGAAGTAGGCTATCGGCTGAGGTTGCCCGTTCTCGACTTGCATCTGAACACTTGCAAGACCAATAGAACTGGCATCCGTATGCAACTCGTGTTCGGCATCGATGCCGTAACTTACCATTATCGGTTTCGACGTCAGTGAGCGTTTTAATTTCTCGAAAGCTGACTCTTGTTGCTGTCCCCTTACAAATTTGGTATTCTTGCACAATAATTTGCGCAAGGGTTCGGAAATGATGGAATACCCAGCGACAAACTTTCGAAAGTCGCCGCTGAGACCTAAAAATTTACGGATTTCGGTGACATTCCTTGGTTGCGGGAATTTAGCGATAGCATTTGTTTTGATTTCTCCTGGACTGATACCTTTAGGATGTAAATGATGTCCTAAAAAGGTTGTCGTTTGCTTGATTAGCTCACATTTGTTAATGTTTAATGTGAGTCCGCACGACCGTATTACTTGGAGTATGCGTAAAAGTTTAAGGTACATCTCGTCGAAAGTATTGCTGCCAACTAAAATGTCGTCCATGTAATGGAGCATGTCGCCTTTCTCAACACACTTCTGAATTTCTGCCATAAGGCGATTGAAAACAGCTGGTGCGTTCTTGAGCCCAAACGGCAGACGTTTAAACTCATAAAGCCCCTCGGTGGTGATGAAAGCCGTGTACTTTCGGCTAGCGGGTGCCATTGCGATCTGATAGTAGCCACTATTCAAATCAAGCGACGAAAAGTATCGGAAACGCTTAGCCTCTTGCAGCCGTTCTTCGATGTTTGGGACCGGGAAATTTTCTTTCTTGGTCAACTTTTTGACGCGCCGATATGCCGATAATCGATGCATAACCGATCACTTCCATTATGCTTCTTGACCAGTACCACCGGACTGGCGTACTCGGATGTGGATTTCGTAATAATATCGTGCTCCAATAACTCGTTGATCATGTAGTTCACAACATCTCGTTTCGGTTGTGGAATGCGGTAGGGCGCTTGAGATACGATTTGGTTACTCTCGAGGTCGATGCTAGCTTCGACCACGTCGGTTTTACCAATACCAGTTAGCCCGTTAGAGAAAACATCGGCGTAGCTCTCCAGCAAACTTTGCATTTTATTTTGTTCGGTGGCGATTCTGAAATTACATAAAAGGTTGGAAAATTCGCCATCGCATATTACCGTCGTTTGTATTGCTCGTTTATTTTCAAAAATCGTGCGACCACTCTCGACCTTCATTGTAACGTTACTGTTTATGATGGCATCCTGGCCTAGTAGAACGTCGTGTTGCATTAACTCGTCATCAGAGATGTAGACTTGCGCCCTGATTACAGCTTCGTCGATTATTATGTCCACGATCATTGCTTCGTAGAACATCCGTACCCCTCCGCAAATGCCTTTTACTTGCATACAGCACTTGCGTCGTTCAGCGTTAATACGTTCGGCCACTGACTGCCGGATGATGCTACACTAGCTGCCAGTATCGATGAAAGCGATGTACGGTTGCGATTGTATATAAATAATTTTATTAAAACACCCATCCAGGTTCGTTCCCCAAGTTTGCGTAACGTTGTGGTGGCCTTTTCACAATTTCCACCGTTCGGATGCACTTTGTTGCACGTTGTACAACGATGACGCTTTTGCGGTAATGGACATTTGTTGGAGAAATGCCCAAATTCGTTGCAATTATAGCACTTCAACTGTGGCCTTGATCCGGTTTGCTTCGTCGTTTCGTCAAACTTAGCCTTGACCTCACCTCGTTTATCTAAATGATTCGACTGTAATTCACTTAGTCCCCCACGATTAACAAAATAATCTTCGTTTGCGTCTCGCATCTGCTTCATCGTTGTGAACTTCATTGCTGCCATGCCATGCTGAAGTTCGCGGTGCTTTAAACCTGCTCTCGCGTAGCGTATAACAGCCGCTTCGCTAAGCTTGTAGCGAACACCTAATGCCGAAACTCGGAAACAGTATTCATTGTGAAGTGAATTTCCGCCTCGTCCTGTACGGAGCCAAACTCGTGTTTTAAGGCGCTAGCGAAATCAATCCACGTCGTATGTAATGTGGGTGACGCATCCAACCACATGCGTGCAACACCTTTCAATCTCGTATACACTGCCAACAATACGAATTTGTCATCCCATTGATAAGCCTCAACTACTTTGTTGACTCGATCAATGAATTGCTCTACGGTAATGCTTGCGTTGTATGTCGGATCAAATTCCGGCAGGGTATTTGCAATTTCCTTTGCCGATGCGTGCTGCATATTGCCATTCGCCGAATTATACTCGTTGCCTCGATTACGTGTAGTTGTGTGGTTGTTGTATACGGCTCTCTCAATATTCGCGGGAAAATTGTCATTCACTTCATTCTGTGCGGATGCGCATTCGTTGACTACTACTGCGCTGTCGTCGTTCGCAGAGCCCTGGGCATCGTCGTTCGCCACGCTCTGTGCCTGCTGCGATATGTTCGTATTATTGTTGTTGCATTGTGCTTGCAATAACTGCGTCATCAATTCACGGAGTTGCTTCATTTCTAGTTGCAGCTGCGATATCGCTGATGTCTCTGACGCCTCCTCAGTAACACTGCCGTCTTGAACATCTACTTCGTCGGATTCTTCATGTCCACTTAAACGCTGCATAAGCTGATCGCGTGTACCCGTCGTTGCTAATTGCCTCTCTCGTAGCAATTTCTTCAATTGTTCTACCTTTACATCGTTTATTTTTACCATTTCGTCGTTAATTCGTGATTATTGCTGCCGGCGCTGACCGTTGTGCGTTACAAACGTATATGTGTGCACACTCTTGCACATGTATATACTCCAACACGAATGTTTAACTGAGGGCGTGTGGATTCTGATCCCACTCTGAACTGTAATAATTAGCTTTTTTCGCCTCGATTTAAAACGAGACCTTTGTATTTATTTAATTATAAAAAGATAAAAAGAAACTTCAAGATTATCTACGATTTAAAACTCAAGCGTTGCTGACGTGTTCCACCCGAACAATAATTAATCTTCTCGGGTAGCTTCGGCTTGTCAGTTTTTCGATTGGCGTGTTATGCGGCGTTGCCGTCTCCTGTGTTGGTGTCTGAGTTGCCGTCGCTTACAACAGTCTCCGCACGATACCATACACCTATTCACACGCCCTCTCAAACCCAACTCATCTAACACCCCTCTCCCTCTTGTCCGACCCCGTCGAAACTGCACGTTTCCTGGGCCTCCCCCTAGAAGAGTTGCACCACAGCAACCTTGGGTGAATCCGTTCTTTACAGGGCGTAGCTATCCGCTACAACAACAACAACAACCATTGGAATCAATTATGTTTTATTTTCTTTCGTCGCTGAAGCTTTTGTAAACTCATCCAGTTAATGACAAGCAAATTGTTGGAAATTAAAGCGGTTACTTACCCCCTCCAAATATGTAAATGAAAAGTAGCTAGTACAGGGGGAACTAAAATACGCATACTTATGTATATCCTCGAGATGCTGAATGAATGTGTTCATTTCATATGAACTGTAAATGTTTTCACTTAACTTTAATAAGTTAACAAGTTAACATATATACACATGTACATACTTGCATATTGTTATGTATCCAGATATTCCCCACATCTTTTGAAGAACAAAATTCAAAACTCGACTGAAATACGAAGAAAAATTTAATAAAACTGAAGCGAAAAACTTGTGAAAAATTAAGTAAAAAAAATGAAAAAAAACCGGCTGAAATCGAAGAAAAATTTAATAAAACTGAAGCGAAAAATTTGTGAAAAATTAA
Source organism: Anomoia purmunda (assembly GCA_951828415.1). Classification (NCBI taxonomy): domain Eukaryota; kingdom Metazoa; phylum Arthropoda; class Insecta; order Diptera; family Tephritidae; genus Anomoia; species Anomoia purmunda. The sequence continues at coordinate 94,881,670 of OX639995.1, forward strand.
GTAAAAAACTGAGTAAAACCAAAATTCAAAATTCGACTGAAATACGAAGGAAATTTAATAAAGCTGAAGCGAAAAATTTGTGAAAAATTAAGTAGAAAATTGGAAAAATTTACCTAATAAACTGCGAAATTTAAAGAAAAAGAATATTAGAATTAACAATGAAATTAATGAACAATTTTATACAACCCAAAAATGAAATGAAGTGAATTTCTGAACTAATTTTATACAAAGAAAATTATTTAAAGTGGGAAAAAATTTAACTAAAACCATTGCGATTGTATTTATACAAAAACTAATAAGTGGAAATCGAAAGAACAAAAAGCACAGACACGAACAACAGTAACAATTGAAATTTAAAGTTTTTATCAAACATACATACATAAGCTGTGCAAAATTGTGAAACTGTACCAATTGAATATTTATTTATTTATTCAATAATAATCTAGAAAATGTACATTTTCTTACAGACTATACAGAGACAAATTCAACATATAATTATTTAACAATTTCATTTAAAAGGGATTTAAATCTCGGTTTTGACATAGAGAAATCAATATCAGACGAGTATGACAGAAAATTAAATTGCTTTAATGCTCTAAATCAGCGATAGGCAAACTTACACTTCTGTACTTTGCGCTTGTGTTGAAAACCATGTTAGCGCACGAAGTAAGCAGAGGTACACTGAATAAAATTCAGTATCATAAAATAAAACACAATACAAATTTCAATTATTTCAATTTTTTCAATTTATTTATAAAATATTGGGTATTATATCATATAATAAAATCTCTAAACCTAAATTACTCAATTATACATATGTTCCAGCTCAATTCCCTGGTCGAAGCATTTGTTTCGCAGCAGGTCGTCTAAATATTCGTTTGATATTCTGTTTCTATTTTTTGTTTTAATATTTTTCATAGTTGAGAATGCTGTTTCGCAATTATAGGTGGAGGGGAATATTGAATACAATTTCATCATTTCTTTTGTTGTATTTGGGTATTTTTGTTGACCCAAGTTTGTCCAAAATTCTTTGTGCAAGGCAACGTAAAATCTAACATTTTTTGGATTTCATCTCTAAGAAGTTCAGGCTGTTTAACTTAATCGCATGCAAGAGTGTTGTTGTCTTGAAATCTGAAGGCAAAATTGGTTGATAAATTATGGATTACTTTTTGAAATTGAATTAATTTGGTGGAAATGGGGTCTGATTATAAATTTTTGTTGTTTTGGGCAGAGAGTTGACCGAAGTGTTGAACTGTGTCAGCTGTATCATATATACATATATTTATTTTTGCCTTGCAATTGCAAATTTAAATTGTTAAATATATCAGAAATATCTGAAAGAAACACAAGTTCAAGTAAAAAGTCATTACTTTGTAAAGCTGAAATCAATATACATATCTGTGTCTGGGGTTGGATCTTGTTGAAGATAAGTCAAAATTTCTTCCCGCAAATCAAATAGTCTTGCAAGACTTCTGCCTCTACTCAGCCAACGTACCTCCGTAAATAATAATAAGTCCCCGTAATCCGCTTCTAACTCTTCCAAAAAAGCCTTAAATTTACGGTGTCTTAGCGCGTTATGACCTCCTTTAATTTTATTAATGATAAGAATAGCTGTTTTCATTGCATCAACCAAATTCAGCTCTTTTCCTAACAAGCTATGCTGATGGATGATGCAATGAAAAATAAGGTACATTGATTCCGTTTTTCATTAAGAACCCCACGAACCCCTTATTTCTTCCGGTCATTGCTTTTGCACCATCAGTGCAAACAGCGCTTAATTTGTTCGTCCCAACGAGTGAAAACAGACGGTTGTTGACTGCTTCCCATAATTTCTGGCCATTCACGTGACCATCAAACGTAAATGAACAAAAAAAATTTCAGTAACTTCAAATTTCATGGTGACTGTTCTGACATAAATAATCAGCTGGCATAAATTATTTATGTCAGTCCTTTCATCAAGGGAGATTGAAAAAAAGCACATTCTTCCAAAAGCTTAAAAACGCAGTTGAAAACATGTTTGCTTATTTGTTCAGTTCTGCGTATTAATGTTCGATGAGACAAAGGAACAAATTTATTAATTCCGCCATTTCTTTGCCTTCTTGTCCAAAGCATTGCAAAACATTTCCAAATAGCTCTTTCAAAAACACACCATCTTGAAATGGTCGACAATTTTTCGCCAGACCTAAAGCGACTATGTAAGAGGCTTTTTTATTGGCAATTTATATTTTTCCAAAATGGAGAGTGGCAAGCAAATTTCTGAATTGTCTTGCTCAGGAGCAATAATTTCATTATTGTCTATGTGGCAAGCTACATATTTACGAAAAAAATTTGCTTTTAATTCTAAATTTCTAATTCTAATTTAAAGCTAAATTTCTATTATTCCCTAATAACAAATCAAAATTCGAATGACAGGTTTTATAATGCCTTTTTATATAAAATAAATTTTTTTGATTTAAAATCCTATTACAGATAAGGCATTGAGATTCATTTTCTAAATTTATAATAAAAAAAAATCATCCATTTTATTTTTTTTTACTTGATTTTTTTTTGTGTATAAAATTCGCAAGTTGCCTATGAAAATTTTTACGTGCGCAGTGCGTTGCTGCTCGCTTAGATTGTGACTTGCTTTGCCAAACTCAAATGAGTCAAAAAGCGTGCGATGCGAAGTTCTTCGTATAGCGTTCGTGTGAATGCTTCGACGTCGGCAGCATTTACTTGTCAACCACGCGTGGTTGAAAATGCAACATGTGCCTATCGCTGCTCTAAATATAGGTGAGTTAGAAGCATATACTGTTCTAACGCGACTTAGAAAAAAAATTTCATGATTGCGCAGGTCTCTTGTGGGGATATTGAAGTAGATGCATTCAAGCAGAAATGGAGAATCGATCGCCCCTTGTAAAATATCATATACAAAAGTAAGCGAAAGAATAGTCCTTCGGCAATTTAGAGATTTAAGATCAATTAATTGACATCTGGCAGTATACGAAGGAATCGGATCAACAAACTGAATTGAGCGGAGGGCAAAACGTATACGCTCAATCCTTTTGATATGGGAATTGTGGTATGGTCTCCAAATAAAGACAGCAAATTCTAGTTTAGAGCGGACGAGAGATGTAAATAGTAGTTTCAGAGTGTACGGATCAGTAAATTCGGAGCTGAAACGGCGTAAAAAAGCTAGTAAAGAATAGGACTTTGCTATAGTATAGTTTATATGGCTATTAAAAAGAAACTCGGAGTCGAAAACCACTCCAAGATCGGAAATTTCACTTCGAGTGCTTAGGCATGAGCCAGAAATATGGTAAGAAGTGACTATCGGGGAACGAGATTTGGAAAATGTGATATGGAAGCACTTTTTTAAGTTTAGCTGTAGATGATTATTGTGACACCAAACAGCAACATTATTTAGATCTGATTGAAACTTGGCAGAATCAAGCTGATTTGAAATAGTAGTGAAAATTTTCAAATCATCGGCATATAAAAGATATCCAGAGTGTTTAAAGCAATTAGATATGCCATTAATGAATATCACAAAGAGAAGGGGACCTAAGACGCTACCCTGAGGAACTCCAGAGGTCGCAGTAAAAGAATGAGACGAGATATTATCCATTACGACAACACATTTGCGTGCCGAAAGGTAAGACTTTACCCACTTCAGAAAAGTAGAGTGAAACCCTAAACTGTATAATTTTGAAATTAGAAGCGAATGACTAACTTTGTCAAAAGCTTTAGCGAAGTCCGTATAGACAGTATCCACTTGCAGACGATTATTGAAAGCGGACAGACAAAATTCAGAGAAAACAGCGAGATTTGTAACAGTTGATCGGTCATAAAGCCATGTTGGTTATCTGAGATCAGCCGCTTAGTTGCATAGTACATCTTTTGCTTGACAATGTACTCAAATAACTTAGATACTGTAGACAACTTTGATATGGGTCTGTAGTTGGCAATATTGCTCTTATTACCACTTTTGAGTATAGGGGTTATGAAGGTAACCTTCCACGCATCAATAAATTCACCACTTTCAAGGGATTTATTGAGCATTAGTAAAAGAGGGTATGCAAAAGCGGGACAGTTTTTGAAAAGATATGGGGACAAACCATCAATATCTGACTGCATTGAGGATTTTAAATTAAGAATGCCATCAATCACGTCATCGAGCGTAATGGAGAGTGATCCAAAATCTGTTGGGGCATTCACAATTAGACAACTGTCGTCTATAGAATCTAATTCAGGCTCAAAGTTAGAGCTAAAGAAGTCAGCAAACAGATTTACCGCCTCTACAGAGGAATTCGCATGTGCTCCATTATAAAAAACACCAGACGGAATGCTTGAGCACCCTTTTTTTGATTTAACGTACCGCCAAAAAGCCTTCGGATTCGACTTAATTTTCTGTTCAAATTTCTGAACATAATTTCTATGAAAGATTTTACTCAAGGATTTAAACTCACTTGAATAGTTCAAATACATTTCCTTATGTGATGAAGAATTGGAAACTTTAAATTTTTTGTAGAACTTATTTCTTAAATTTTTTAGTTTCTTTAATTCCTTAGTGTATCAGGGAATATAGCGGTACTACTAGCGTGATATACATATGTACACAGGTTACAGTTAAAAAAGATTAACGGTTAGACATGTGGAAACGATGTGACAGCAAGAATACATAAACGCGCAAATGTACAGTAGAAACTAAAAAGTAAAATACAAATTAACAAAAAAAAAGCAACAGTAACAGTTAGACATGTGGAAGACGATGTGAAAGAAAGAATCCATAAACGCGTAATCGTACAGTCGAAACTCAAAAGTAAAATACAAATTAACAAAAAAAATTTGGAACAGTTAGACCGACGAAGAAGAATATATGTAAAAAGGCGCAACTGTACAGTCGAAAGAAATAGAAAGTGAAAAGAACAAAGAAGAACCACATGCAAAACCAACAACAATTTGCAATTTAAGAACTGATGAGGGAAAACCCTATGTAAATGCGAGAACGAGAAAAATTGCAAGCCCGAATAACAACAACTTTAATGAAACGATAGCACCACAGAACGAGACATAATTAAAGTGAAAAAACAAAAGCATCGAAAACCAAAATCGACAAGCTAGCAGGCAGCAGCAACATCAAAACTAAAATACACGGGAAGGATAGTATACATTTATTTATTTATGCTACTATAGAATTAAATATCTTTATTAATTAAATTTTTTTTTCGATTTAACGTTCGACATGAGCGCGTACAACACACCAACCTACATTTTTCTTTTCAATTTTAAAATTTTGCACAATAAAACTTAATTACAGATATAACTAATAATTTGATTATTTTGTTTCATAAATATTTAATTTACATTTTTTACCATAAAATCACATAATTAATTATGAGAAAATAAGTACAATAAAATTTATTATTTTTTCATAATTTTTAATACAAAATTTGGATTATTCCATATAAAAAATTAAAGTAAATATTAATTTTTTTTTAACTTAAAAAAGGGGGATATACGAATCTCTTAAAGAAAAAAGCAAGACAACAATTCGTGAAGTAAATTATAAACATGGATCAATTAGATTAGATAGCAGATTTAAACAGGTTTTAATCGATTTTCATGGTGAGAAAAATTCTGTTGAAGAACTAATCGACAAGATAAGAGCATGTCGATGCGATTCTTCAATTGAGAACTTCTATAATAAATTAGCAACACTTTTATGTCGGTTGTATAATGCACTGTAATCAATGAAAATAGGTTGCCTGAAGTTAACAGCGGAAGTAATGCCAGAATCGCCCTAAATTCCTTTAAACATGGCTTACCCGAATCTGTCAAAAGCATAATTGTAAGTCGAAACCCAACAAGTTTAAAAGAAGCTTTTGAAATTATACAGTTAAACGGTTATTTAAATTACAAGATGCCGAATTTTAGCAGTTTCAACAGTAGGTCACAGCAAAATCATAATAAAAATGGAGGACATTTCGAACAGGCATAAATTATAGAAATACGGGAAGATACAACAACAGTAATGATAAATCTCCATTTCAACAAATACAAGAACATAGTTATAACACTAGACAACCAAATTTTTCTACACAATCGAGACAAACTCACAACATTAGCCACCAGTCACACAGAAGACAAAATCACAACCAACAACCAAACCGTAGTACACAATACAGTCACTCAAGTAGATGTAACCTACATTTTCATAACAACCAAAATCACAATTCTTTTCATAACGAACCTGCACTTGAGGCAGTGGATATAGGCATGAACGAAAGCAACCAGAATTTTCAATTTGGCGCTCAAGAAAATTACCCTATATGTATAGTCATAAATACAAATTTGAAAAAACTTAAATTTATTGTAGATACTGGCGCTGAATTTAGCATAATAAACCCTAGGCTTTTCAATCCAAAATGGAGAACAATGTCTCCCACTTTCAATATTAAACTCCTAAACGGAAATGTCTCAACAAACATACGGCATAGCGTACCACTTAAAAGAATTTCGGAAAGAAAATCAATTTGTCGACTTTATCGAAAATCCATTTCACGACTACTTCGACGGTATATTGGGAAACAATGTACTGCTTAGCTTAAACGCTATAGTCAATTATAGAACTCGGAAGCTTGCTACAGAAAATGCGACACTACCGATTTATTTTTGTGAAGAGGAAGAAGACGAAGTAGAGAAATATTTAAAAAATGAAAATTTGCAGGTATTTAGTTGCCAAAACGAAGTACGCGACAGTGCATTTAATAGCACATTTGCAAAACATTTAAGTCCAGGGATGAATCGACATTAAAACAGATGCTGAACAATTACCAAGACATATTTTATGAGGAAGGAAGTAATTTAGACAGATTCACCAATTTATACCAAACTTTATAGATACCCAGTTGTGCATCGTGTCGAAGTAGACACAAATAAATGAGATGTTAGTGCAAAATATAATTGTTCCGAGCAACAGTCTTTATAATTCTCCTCTATGGGTCGTACCAAAGAAAATTGACAATGGCGGCGAACAAAAGTGGAGAATTGTAATAGACTACAGGAAGCTAAACGAACAGACGATCGACGACAAATTTTCAATTCCGAATATGGAAGACATATTCGACAAATTGGGGAAATGTAGCTATTTTACCACAATTGACCTTGTTAAAGGCTTCCATCAAATAGAAGTACATCCAGATGATAGAGCCAAGAAGGGATTTTCGACAACAAGTGGCCACTACGAGTTTAATCGTATGCCTTTTGGGCTAAAAACAGCTCCCGCGACGTTCCAAAGACTAATAAATCACGTTCTTAGAGACTACGCTTACAAAATTTGTGTTGTATACTTGGATGACATTTTAATTTTTTCTACTAGCTTTACAGAACATATTAACTCCATAACGAACATTTTTAAGAACCTAAGAGAATCAAATTTGAAAATTCAAGGCGAAAAGTGCCATTTTGCAGCATTTACAACGAAATTTTTAGGCCATGTTGTTGATCGACCTTTTGCATTGGTGGATTCAGATCCCCACAGAAGGCTCCAACCATTAAAATCGCCAGCTAAAATAAAAGGGTTGGAAGAAGAAGGAATTATATTGCTAAAATTAGTTGCAGAGATCATTTGATCAGGAGGAGAATATCCGCACACTATTGTAATTTTATTGGAGGTGAGAAGTTCAATGGACAGGGAAGAAATATTGAATTGGGGGAAAGATGGTACGTGGGGACGGGTCCTTTTGACAAGTACGGCAATGCCCTGTTTGTTAGAAAAAATATGTAGAAGATTATAAAAATGGCCTACGTAAGCTTTTGGGAAATGAGGAGTGACATTGTAGGCTAGGTGTGTTTCATTTAATAGAATAATGGAGGGGTTATAATTTTTTAATAAACTTTCCAAATCAATATAATTATTAAAGTAGCCATTCATATTCCATTGTAAAATAGATAGCATAAATAGACTACAATAGAAAGAAAAACAAAGTGAAAAAATTATAGAATAAGAGATTTTATAATTGAATAGGAAGAACCGGTATTACAGGTTCAGAGGTGAGATGGGGAAGGGGTACAATTTCTACATCTGAAAGAGAGTTGGAGGGGGACAAACCAATAACTGACAGAGGAGAAAAAGGAGGAGAAAGGGGAGAGTCAGTAAGAGATTGCGTGGAAATAGTAGAGATTGTATTTGAAGTAATATTTATGTTTTTTGGAGTAGATTCATTAATATTGTTGTTTGAGGCTTTTGCTACACGAGCAAAAGAAGTGGGGTTGGGAGTTGAAGGTAGATGATCGTTGTATTTTTTGATTGCGTCGCGCATACTGCATTTATTTATGGTTTTAATTTTAAGAATTTCTTTAGTTTGTTGAAATTAAGGGCATAAAATGGATGAAGAGGGATGAGGGGATTGGCAGTTAGTGCACATAACTCTAGTGCATTCAGAAGGAGAATGGGGGGAAGATTACAAGTGGCACAAGATGCATAGTTGCGACAATTTTTGGCGGTGTGGCCAAGAATCTGACAAACCTTGCAGCGCAAGATGATCTTGGAGAATTGGAAAGCAGCTTTAACACCATTTTCCTTAAGTCCTTCAACTATTTCTTCCTCAGACAAATGCGAGAGAAAAGGCACACATATTGTTCCTTTGACGCGGTTTAGGGAATCATGTAATTTAACTGTAATACTTGCCCATACACTTTAAAGGTACTATTTACTTCGCTTGTGCGATCTAAGTTAGAATATGCAGTATTTATATGGAGGCCATATCACCGTTGTCACATTAATAGACTAGAAACCATTCAGAAGAAGTTTCTGCGTTTTGCTCTTAGATCATTATTCTTCTCTGATCCGATTCCATCGTATAGTTCAAGATGTGCATTGATAAACTTAAAATCTTTAGAAAGTAGGAGCAGTATACTTTCAATCTGCTTTGTTTTTGATGTTGTAAGTGGAGTAGTCGACTCTCCAGCTCTTCTAGAGCGTATTTACTTCCATATTCCTCAGAGAAACTTGAGGAGTAATGATTTGTTCCTCTTGGAGCGTGCCAGGACTGTTTATGCTTCTTATGCACCTTTTCTTAGAACTTTGAAAGAATTTAATCAAGTCTCAAATTCTCTCGCTCTCGATTTTTCGTTAACTAAGCAAAATTTCAAGCTATTATTAAATGAATTAATTAGATAAACCTTATTTTGCAAAACTATTTGTATTCCCGTAGTCTTGTATAGTCTGTAAGAAATCCTGTATTTTTTAGACTGAATAAATAAATAAATAAATAAATAATATTAGTTACACCAGGCAACGTGTAAGCAGCAAGGAATTTATCAGCTATTTTCTTGTTTTTTTACAAGTAAAAGCAGAGAGCCATCGCGAAGCTCAGAGATGTTGTTGACCTCTTTGCTTATTGCTTGTATGCCCTTGTAGATAGCAAAACATCATAGCGATGTTAGCGGCTTCTTTTCATCAAAGGCTCTGATGACCAAAAACCTAGGATCATCCTTTTTTGCAATTGGTAGTTCCGGAAATATATTCAATAAAGATGTTTCAGGGTTTTTGCGCTTCGCTTTAGGTGACGGGGACAAAAGGGCGAACCTATTGTTCCCAAATTTAGTGGCCACAGAGGCTATAGTCAAAAATTGATTTAACTTCAGTAGTATGTATTTATGAAATTAACTGTAAATATAGGCGACCGAAAATTAACGACTGAAAAAATAACTGCATAAACGCGGTCGATGAAAAAACAAACTCAGCGAGAACACTGTATAAGTTAATCACTGCCGAACGAGAAAGCGACTGTACGCTGCGAGAGTTCGTAGGTGACTGAGAACCAATTTTATTTGTCTTCGTTCAGTAGTGACAAGTGGAAATTCATTAGAGCATGGTTTTAGGCGCGGTATTTAAGCCACCTGAAGAGAGAAAAGTTGGCACATTTGTACACACATATATCGCATAATTCCCATTTGCACATATTTTTTTAATGCAGTTCACAAAGAAAGTAGATTACAAACAAGTTGCATGCTGCTTCATTTCCTGTGGCAAGAACTCTCGTCAAATTCACCACACACAGAAACCAATTGGATCTAATAAGATTCTAATATCACATTGTTCTTGCAAAGAACGTAGATTGTAATATACGTTGTTTGGTTCTGGTATGGTGAATTGGACGAGATTTTTTGTTAGAGGAACGGTAGGATAGGATGCAACTTCTTTGTAATCTACGACGTTCTTTGCAGTTCATCAACAGGAATCTATAGTGGAAGAAACCAATCCTTTAATAAACAGCGAATCAGAAGGGGTAACGAACAACGTAATGTATTCGTTGCAATATAATTTGTATTTATTTAAACACTAATATTCTACTTACAATAAATTAATTTAAAATTAAAAGCATTTTCATATAATATTTATTAGTTTTTTTTTAAACACTAATATTCTACTTTCAATAAATTAATTTAAAATTAAAAGCATTTTGGTATAATATTTATTAGTTTTTTTTAACACTAATATTCTACTTACGATAAATTAATTTAAAATTAAAATCTTATCCTACAATTTGGCAAATGATTTTGTGAGAAGTTTGTTCATGGCAGAAATACCTGCCTGCCGAGGGGCGACCTCTAAGAAAAAACGTACACGCTACACAGTCGTCTACGGCAGCCGACATTATATGTACAGCTATACCTATTAAAGAAAAATCTTGAACACTAAAAAGTCACTGGAAAAAATCGAAAATATTTACACTAACTAAAACGAAAATCTAAATTAATATCACAAAAGATAATTGGTTCGTAATCAAAAATGGACGCATTCACTTTTATATTTTTTTTTTTTTGTTGAAATTTTGCAATTCTTTATTCACTTCTCCTAACACACTTTTCAGTTGACTTCCGAAATGCCATTTGCAATAAATACAGCAGAACCATTATGTTCCATATTGTAAGAGTATTTTGTTAAACTAAGCATTGTGTTCTAAAATGGAACTACTACGGTAGCACCATATATTATTATTTATTTCCATAAAATCCTCCAAGCGGTAAATTTTTCTGGAATAAATAGCTGTTGGACAAAGAACGTGGATTATAAAGAAGTTGCATACTTTCACCGGATATATTTTAGCTTATTTCACCATACCAGAATCGAAGAATGTTGATTACAAAGAAGTTGGATTAGTGAAATTATCATGTGGTTAGAAACGTTAGCTTACTTCCCCACACCACAAACCAATTGGATCCAACCAGATTCTAATATCAATCAGTGAACGTCAAATTTGTCTTTGCTTCTCTTTTCTTTTTCTTTCTTTTATTTTAGTTTGATTCGTAAATTGTTCTTCTTTTCGTACACATTGATATGATTTGCATAATTAGTCGTTTAAGCAAACACCGGCCTCATTATCATATTGCACGTTTTAGCTTTTGTCCGATAGTCCGATCCCTGCTTTTTTGTGCCATGTGTAATTTTTATTATTATTATTTTTTTTAATTCAATAGAAAATAAAATATAATATAACTAATCCTTAATTTTTGGTAATCCTTTTTCATTTACATTTTTGTTCTGATTCTATTTAATTACAAATGAATATACAAAATCGTCAAAAAGTTTTCATATGTCGAATTTTTTGGAATAGTTTAAAATGCGAAATGCAAACACATTACATATTTTATATAATATAAAATAAAATATTAACTATCCGTGCATTTTTTGTAGTTACAGCGATCCCTGAACACAGTTGCATCACTTCACAAAAGTTCTGATCTGATTCTATTTAGGTGCAAATGAATATGATCTTGTAAAACCTGTAAAATTAACTAAGGAAAAAATTATAATAATAATAATACTATGGTTCGCACGCTGTAAATTGTCACACCTTAACTTAATAAATAAATGTTCACATTTTGTTACTGACCTCTCTGTTACAATGTTACGAGTAAATAGCTGTTGGTTGGGACACCCAGTTTGGAAACGTTTCATACAAAATTTTTTACAGTTCATTAATCAGGGTTGAGTTGAACTAATTTGTATTTGTGGAGTATAATACAAATATTGATATACTAGATTGAATAGAGGAAGATCTGAAAGAAAATACATAAAAACAGAAACATAAATCCATATGATATTAAGTTTTACTCCACAGAATTAAATGTATACATACATACTTAACATGACGTTAAGTTATACTTCACAGAAATAAATTTGCAACTAAAATTTTGGTCTTACAAAATACAATTAATTATAGCAATGTTCGCGTTTATTTAAACAATTGTAGAAAAATTTGTTAAAAGGTGGTAGATTTTCGACTCTTAAATTTATTATTGTGCTTCTTGTGGTTAACACTGACATAAATACGACCAAAATTGAGACTACATATTGACATACATAGATACATACATATATGTGATGTAGATATGTATGTACATATGCAAGTAGGTGCAGCGGTTAGGGCGGCCTATGTGTTTGGTGGCACCGATTTGGAATACTTATGGCTTCAAATGACAAATATAGCAGGATTTCGTGCAAAACACGTTTATAATGATAAGCAAACATAATAGATTAATAATAGATGAATTTCTTCATGAAATATTTTACGGGCACAAGCGTGCCGGACGGGCCAAAGTAAACACCTACATTCCAATCTGTAATTGTGAGCATTTGGACCAAAATTACAAAAATCTTCAATTTATGATTTTAGATTTTTGTCTTTGCTGTCGCGAAAAATGTAATGGATGAGGGGCGTATGTGTTTGTGGGAGATGAAATGTTCGCGTTTATGAATGAACGGAAATTTGCTTTCAATAATATGCGCGAGCGTTTATGAATGAATTTTTTGTTGTTGTATACATGTATACATACATACTTATGTATGACATATGTATATTTGGATATGACATATTCATATCTGGATATTTATATACGTACATAACTACATAGATACATTATATTGACATATGTTTGTATGCATATAATCTAAATTGGCTCACTCTTCTCATGCACATACATATTTAAGTAAAGCCAAAGTTCACGTCAAATTAAATATTTAGATGTTTATATCGTTAATATATGTAAGCAGCAAGGAATTTATCAGCTATTTTCTTGTTTTTTTACAAGTAAAAGCAGAGAGCCATCGCGAAGCTCAGAGATGTTGTTGACCTCTTTGCTTATTGCTTGTATGCCCTTGTAGATAGCAAAACATCATAGCGATGTTAGCGGCTTCTTTTCATCAAAGGCTCTGATGACCAAAAACCTAGGATCATCCTTTTTTGCAATTGGTAGTTCCGGAAATATAAATGACGGGGACAAAAGGGCGAACCTATTGTTCCCAAATTTAGTGGCCACAGAGGCTATAGTCAAAAATTGATTTAACTTCAGTAGTATGTATTTATGAAATTAACTGTAAATATAGGCGACCGAAAATTAACGACTGAAAAAATAACTGCATAAACGCGGTCGATGAAAAAACAAACTCAGCGAGAACACTGTATAAGTTAATCACTGCCGAACGAGAAAGCGACTGTACGCTGCGAGAGTTCGTAGGTGACTGAGAACCAATTTTATTTGTCGTCGTTCAGTAGTGACAAGTGGAAATTCATTAGAGCATGGTTTTAGGCGCGGTATTTAAGCCACCTGAAGAGAGAAAAGTTGGCACATTTGTACACACATATATCGCATAATTCCCATTTGCACATATTTTTTTAATGCAGTTCACAAAGAAAGTAGATTACAAACAAGTTGCATGCTGCTTCATTTCCTGTGGCAAGAACTCTCGTCAAATTCACCACACACAGAAACCAATTGGATCTAATAAGATTCTAATATCACATTGTTCTTGCAAAGAACGTAGATTGTAATATACGTTGTTTGGTTCTGGTATGGTGAATTGGACGAGATTTTTTGTTAGAGGAACGGTAGGATAGGATGCAACTTCTTTGTAATTTACGACGTTCTTTGCAGTTCATCAACAGGAATCTATAGTGGAAGAAACCAATCCTTTAATAAACAGCGAATCAGAAGGGGTAACGAACAACGTAATGTATTCGTTGCAATATAATTTGTATTTATTTAAACACTAATATTCTACTTACAATAAATTAATTTAAAATTAAAAGCATTTTGATATATATTTATTAGTTTTTTTTTTAAACACTAATATTCTACTTTCAATAAATTAATTTAAAATTAAAAGCATTTTGGTATAATATTTATTAGTTTTTTTTTAAACACTAATATTCTACTTACGATAAATTAATTTAAAATTAAAATCTTATCCTACAATTTGGCAAATGATTTTGTGAGAAGTTTGTTCATGGCAGAAATACCTGCCTGCCGAGGGGCGACCTCTAAGAAAAAACGTACACGCTACACAGTCGTCTACGGCAGCCGACATTATATGTACAGCTATACCTATTAAAGAAAAATCTTGAACACTAAAAAGTCACTGGAAAAAATCGAAAATATTTACACTAACTAAAACGAAAATCTAAATTAATATCACAAAAGATAATTGGTTCGTAATCAAAAAAGGAACCAATCACCTTTACCTTTTTTTTTTGTTGAAATTTTGTAATTCTTTATTCACTTCTCCTAACACACTTTTCAGTTGACTTCCGAAATGCCATTTGCAATAAATACAGCAGAACCATTATGTTCCATATTGTAAGAGTATTTTGTTAAACTAAGCATTGTGTTCTAAAATGGAACTACTACGGTAGCACCATATATTATTATTTATTTCCATAAAATCCTCCAAGCGGTAAACTTTTCTGGAATAAATAGCTGTTGGACAAAGAACGTGGATTATAAAGAAGTTGCATACTTTCACCGGATATATTTTAGCTTATTTCACCATACCAGAATCGAAGAATGTTGATTACAAAGAAGTTGGATTAGTGAAATTATCATGTGGTTAGAAACGTTAGCTTACTTCCCCACACCACAAACCAATTGGATCCAACCAGATTCTAATATCAATCAGTGAACGTCAAATTTGTCTTTGCTTCTCTTTTCTTTTTCTTTCTTTTATTTTAGTTTGATTCGTAAATTGTTCTTCTTTTCGTACACATTGATATGATTTGCATAATTAGTCGTTTAAGCAAACACCGGCCACATTATCATATTGCACGTTTTAGCTTTTGTCCGATAGTCCGATCCCTGCTTTTTTGTGCCATGTGTAATTTTTATTATTATTATTTTTTTTAATTCAATAGAAAATAAAATATAATATAACTTATCCTTAATTTTTGGTAATCCTTTTTCATTTACATTTTTGTTCTGATTCTATTTAATTACAAATGAATATACAAAATCGTCAAAAAGTTTTCATATGTCGAATTTTTTGGAATAGTTTAAAATGCGAAATGCAAACACATTACATATTTTATATAATATAAAATAAAATATTAACTATCCGTGCATTTTTTGTAGTTACAGCGATCCCTGAACACAGTTGCATCACTTCACAAAAGTTCTGATCTGATTCTATTTAGGTGCAAATGAATATGATCTTGTAAAACCTGTAAAATTAACTAAGGAAAAAATTATAATAATAATAATAATATGGTTCGCACGCTGTTAATTGTCACACCTTAACTTAATAAATAAATGTTCACATTTTGTTACTGACCTCTCTGTTACAATGTTACGAGTAAATAGCTGTTGGTTGGGACACCCAGTTTGGAAACGTTTCATACAAAATTTTTTACAGTTCATTAATCAGGGTTGAGTTGAACTAATTTGTATTTGAGGTATGTAGGAGAAAAAAGTGGAGTATAATACAAATATTGATATACTACATTGAATACCGGAAGATCTGAAAGAAAATACATAAAAACAGAAACATAAATCCATATGATGATATTAAGTTTTACTCCACAGAATTAAATGTATACATACATACTTAACATGACGTTAAGTTATACTCCACAGAAATAAATTTGCAACTAAAATTTTGGTCTCACAAAATACAATTAATTATAGCAATGTTTGCGTTTAATTAAACAATTGTAGAAAAATTTGTTAAAAGGTGGTAGATTTTCGACTCTTAAATTTATTATTGTGCTTCTTGTGGTTAACACTGACATAAATTCGACCAAAATTGAGACTACATATTGACATACATAGATACATACATATATGTGATGTAGATATGTATGTACATATGCAAGTAGGTGCAGCGGTTAGGGCGGACTATGTGTTTGGTGGCACCGATTTGGAATATTTATGGCTTCAAATGACAAATATAGCAGGATTTCGTGCAAAACACGTTTATAATGATAAGCAAACATAATAGATTAATAATAGATGAATTTCTTCATGAAATATTTTACGGGCACAAGCGTGCCGGACGGGCCAAAGTAAACACCTACATTCCAATCTGTAATTGTGAGCATTTGGACCAAAATTACAAAAATCTTCAATTTATGATTTTAGATTTTTGTCTTTGCTGTCGCGAAAAATGTAATGGATGAGGGGCGTATATGTTTGTGGGAGATGAAATGTTCGCGTTTATGAATGAACGGAAATTTGCTTTCAATAATATGCGCGAGCGTTTATGAATGAATTTTTTGTTGTTGTATACATGTATACATACATACTTATGTATGACATATGTATATTTGGATATGACATATTCATATCTGGATATTTATATATGTACATAACTACATAGATACATTATATTGACATATGTTTGTATGCATATAATCTAAATTGGCTCACTCTTCTCATGCACATACATATTTAAGTAAAGCCAAAGTTCACGTCAAATTAAATATTTAGATGTTTATATCGTTAATATATTAGCAAAATCTAAAATTCGAACGAAAAAAATTAAAATTTATCAGAAATCGTAGTCTGTTAAACAAATTTTGTCTTCGCTCAGCTCTGTGAACTCGGCACTCTCACAATTTCCCCTGTCGGCCATTGGAATGGTGATTTGGACGACAAATATTGACGAATTTTGACAATCCACACCGTCGTCCTAACTTAATTCTTCTCTGTCTAATATGCATACGTTTTCTGCACATTACAATTGATAAAAGGCAGTTGTCTAGTTTCGACAGCCTCACACAACCAAGGTTAGTTTGGTTGTGAACCATAACGAAGACAACTAACTAAACAGCTGATTAAACATTGAGTTGAGTTATAAACCATAATACAAATTTGGCAATTATAATCAATCATGAGTGGAGTTGTGATCCGTAATAGGGGCATAATTATTCAGTACGACCATGATTAACGAAATGAGTCAACAACAACTAATTTTAGTAGAAATACGAACAGTAACCATCAATACGCCGAAAATCAATAATAAATAACACAGCACCGAGTAGCTGGTTGAAAGAAACAAAACAGTGATGTATATTGGACCAATTTTCCGTAATTTCTTGTCAAAATAGTTAAGTGAGCACAGAATTTAGGTACCGAACGTATTTTTTGTGGAACTACATAACGGTATAATATTTTTTTGCGTTACTTAGCTGTAAACATGCTCATCAAATAGTATATATGTAAGTTAGCAACATTGAAGTTAACTGTAGTTAACAATAATGCTGACTGAACAATATACAATAAATAAGAAATAAGAAGTTACCAATAATAAATCAACATCCGGCACGCGCAGGGTAAATCAACTACAGTCAGGGATTAATGCTGACCAACGATAGTACAACCATTGCAATAAACATTTTAAACTCAACAATTAGCAAACCAACATCCGGCATACGCGGAATAGTGGGACACAAACAAATAAGTTAGCAATAAGTCAATAGTGCGAGCATAAGTCATTTTTAACTTATAAATAGTAGATAATTAAAATTGTAAACTTAGTCTTAGTAGAAGAGTTGATAATGAAGGTCATCAAGGCCAAAATAATAGATTTTTTAGTCGTTTAATTTAAATCGACAGTAATTGGCGCCCGAGCTTAAATAAAAAGCTTGTTCGGTTCGTCAAAGTCAGTTTTAAATTACGAGAAAGTCTAAAAGCGCCGTTAACAAAAATAAAAAACGCCGCGAAAAAGAGAGTGTAAGGAAAAAAACCAACACATTAGAAAGAGCGTGAAAAGGATAGCCAAGGAAACTTCCTGATCGCTCCAACGATACCAACAAGCAACCCAGCAGCAAAACCCGACAGCCAAAGTAACAACAACAGTGTGAGACGGTGTACCCCAGGACACATAAGGAAAAGGACAAATACACATTCACCGGTTACAAGGATAGGATTAAGCTGTATATAGTGTAAGTAGCATAAGAAATATAGTTAATAATAAAAAAAAACAAGAGAGAAAAAAATTGTGAATTTTTTTTTATAATAAATAAATTATTAAATGACAGAAAAATTGTAAATCAAACCGTAAATACTGCCTTATTTTTGCGAAGAACAAAAAAAAGAGATTTTTAAATCAACCAACAAATTTATGCATTTGTAAATAAATTAAAGAACCAAACAGAATTTTCTTTTTAGCTATAGTGCAAGTAAATATAAATAACTACAAAAAAAAAAAAAAAAAAAATTGGCGAACATGATAAAAAACATGGCAACTTTAGCAATAGAGGCAAGTGTACCTAATGTGGTACATGATATCCTTAATAATAAAATGAACCCGGTCATTACGGACCAAACAATAGACGAACAATTTCAAAACAACACGAACGAAATGGATATGATTCCAGACGTTGTGAGATCCCTAAGGGAATTTTCAGGAAATGCCTCAGAATTTAGTTCCTGGAAAAAAGCGTCGAGCGATTTTTAAGAATCTACGAACCCTCAAAAGGAACACCTAAATATTTCGGCATTTTAAATGTCATCAGAAATAAAATAGTTGGAAAGCAGATATAGCCTTAGAATTCTACAACACCCCCCTAGACTGGACAGCAATCGCCCGCTTCTTGACTACTCATTACGCAGACAAACGGGACATATGTAGGCACTCTATAATACCAAATGACATGTCTCATGCAAGGACGAATGGCAATTAACGAATTTTACCAAAAGGTATACTAAAATTAGAAAACCAAAGCTTCAGAGCTTTTCACGCTAATAACCAAACCCATATCACACCATCAACTTCTCGTCAACAACGCACAAATCAGCAACAGCAATACACCCAACCTAGATGTCATCAACCATTAAACCCTCAAACCTCATCCAACTTTTATCCTGAACCAGCTTATCTACCAAATCCCTTGACATATTCTAACCCACAAAACTACCATCGTAATCAACTAAACCTTAATCACTCTAACATTCAACAACATTGCTCTTCCTAGACCCCCTAAACCATCTCAACCGATGGACGTAGATGAGAGTATAAGGACAAGAGCCTTAATTACGCAAATCGGCCAAGACCCCAAGAATCAGGTAAAATACCATCAAACGCTTCAATGATAAACAACCCTCCACAAAAAATACAAAGGAACTTTCACATAAATTCTAACGAACCACTAGAAACCAATATAACGAAAGCCTATACAACTACAATGACCAATACGGCTACAATGAGCAAACATACAATGAACCAAATTACAATAACACAATTGAAGTAACGCTTGACCTCACTGACGTACATTTTTTAGATTAAATAGCTCTTCGCTACCTTATTTCAGATGTTAGATTAGTAAATACCGGATCCAATAAAAATAACATCCTATCAAGTTAAGTAGAAAAATCAATAGCGAACAATACTCCCTTTCTAGCAAACTCAGTAGCCGGCAAAATAAAAATTACACATCATACATTTCTAAATCTTTTCAATTTGGAAAATTGCAAATTAAAATTTTTCCTATTGCCAACACTCACCACTTTCCATGCCATACTAGGAAACGATAGCTTAAAAGCACTTTCAGCAATCATACACACAAAAGGAAATTATATGGTCATAGCAAATACGAAAAGAATCCATCTGAGACAATATAGTGTACAGAACGTTAACTTAATACAAATCCGCGACAAACATATGAGTACAGTAGAAAAACATGCAATTAGGAAACTAGCACAAAAGCACCGAAATCTATTTTCGGACGAAAACTAACCTGCACAACAAAGGTAGTTGCAGAAATTCGAACAAATTCAGACACGCCTGTAAACTTCAAATCCTACCCTTATCCTATTAGCCTTAAACAAGAAGTTGAAAAGCAAGTAAATAAATTATTAGACGACGGTATCATACGACAATCAAGATCACCCTATAACTCACCTGTATAGGTAGTGCCTAAAAAAGAAGCCGCGTCTGGCGAAAAAAAATTTAGATTGGTTATAGACTCTAGGAATACCTGAGATAAATGAAGTTCTCTCTCAACTAGGAGAAACCCGAATTTTCTCTGTGATTGACTTAAAAGCGGTTTCCATCAAATTCCTCTTAAGGAATCTGACGTTTAAAAAACAGCATTTTCAGTGAACAATGGAAAATACGAGTTCACCCGACTACCGTTTGGTTTGAAAAATGCCCCAGCCATATTTCAACGGATGCTTGACGACATATTAACACAATACATAGGCAAAATATGTTATGTATACATAGACGACATAATCATATTTAGTAAGGACGAAAAGTCACACTCCGAACACATAGACACAATTTTCGATACCCTCAGTAAAGCAAACATGAAAGTCCAAATCGATAAATGTGAATTCTTCAAAAAGCAGGTTGAACTCCTAGGATTCGTTGTATTTTCCGACGGAATTACCACAAACCCTTCCAAAGTACAATCAATATTAAATTTTCCATACCCTCAGACGATCAAGGACTTACGATCATTCTTAGGCTTATCCGGATATTATAGAAGATTTATCAAGGGTTATGTCAAATAAGCCAAACCACTAACATCCCTTCGTAGAGGTGAGGAAGGAAGAATGTCTAAAAGAAGTTCGAAAAAAATTCAGATAAATCTAAATGAAGAAGCTAAATCTGCATTCAACAAAATCAAATCCACACTGACATCTAAAGACGTAGTTTTACAATACCCTGATTACACAAAAGAATTTGACCTAACTACTGATGCCTCAAAGTATGTCATAGGCGCCGTTTTAGAGCAAAATGGCAAACCAACAAACTTTATATCAAGAACATTGAACAAGGCTGAAGAAAATTACGCAGTTAACGAAAAGGAAATGCTTGCCATTATATGGGCACTTAACTCTTTTAGAAGCTATTTATACGGTACAGCAAAAGTTGTAATACATACAGATCACCAACCACTTACATACGCCCTAAGTAATGAAAGTAATAACTCCAAACTAAAAAGATGGAAAGCCATACTTGAAGAATACAACTATGAATTAAAATTAAAATACAAACCAGGGAAAGCCAATGTAGTTGCAGATACATTATCCAGGCCTTTTGAAGTGAATTCCCTATGAGTCGCCACACATTCCGACGAAAGCTCATCACACAATCTAATTCCAGCAGTAGAAGGACCCATAAATGCATTCAAAAACCAACTTTGGATCTCGTTAGCAGATGAAGACAGCTATCAGTTTAAAATACCATTCCCGACCTACCATAGACATATGGTCAAAATCATTGTCTTTAACGTTACAGTCGCACGTATATTTTCGTTCATATATCACCGCTCATTCCAAAAAATCTTAGATCGATTTACATACGAATATAACTACACCATACATTCCGCAACAGGAAAACGACCTATAGAGAAATTTTTTGGTAGACGTGTTACAATAGACCCAGAACAGTATGAAAACGCACGACAAGAAAATATAGAAACCCTTCGAAAAAGACAGGCAAAAGATTTAGAAAATCATAATAAAACACGAAACCCTATGAAAACATATACTCCTAAAGATGTAATTTACGTTAGAATAAACAAACGAATAGGGTCAAAGCTCACAGCAAAATATAGAAAAGAAACAGTTAAGGAAGGCAAATCCAGTGTAATAATCACCGAAAAAGGACGAACGGTACATAAAAGCAACATCAGACAATAGTAATTTTTTTTCTCTTTTCCCTTGCAGGTTTTTTGTGCACCTAGTGTACGCAGACTTTAAAATAATAGACCATCCTGATAAATGAATTAACACTTACAGAAACCTATCTAAATAGACTCCGACCAAAAAGGTTAAAAAAATCTATAGAAACAATAGGGAAAGTCTGAAAATGGATCGCTGGAAATCCCGATCATGACGACTTATTAATTTTAGATAATTATAATATAATAAACAATAACAATAATCAAGTAGTAATAAATAAAATAATTACCGATAGGATAAATAATATTACGAGAGTATCGAATAAGATTTTAAAAGCGGTACAATCTAATGAAGATGCACAACGCAATTTTGCTATAGAATTAAAATATAAATTAAAAATTGTAAAAGAAGAAATTATTAACATTGATTATGCGATTCATTGGGCCAAAGCTGGAATCGTCAATTCGTATATTTTATCAAATGAAGAACTAGCATTAGCAAAATCGATTGCCATAAAAAAAAAACTTCACATTAAATAATGTAGAAGAATCGCTAGAACTTGCAAATATAAAAATTGCCTCAAATGAAACAATGTTATTTTATATGGTAGGAATACCATTAACAAACGAAGAAATTCGTGATTCAATTTTTATCAAACCCATAAAGAAAAATAAATATATTAATAAAATTCCCTATGAGGATATCGAAACTTGTAGTAAACATAAGGTATTTGGAATAAAAACAAAATGTAGTGAGAATAATCATATACGAATTTGTAACTATAAGAATATGATAGATATTAGTAATACTACTTGTGTCCCGCAACTACTCAGAAGCGAACCAGCAGAATGCACTCTAATAAATAATCAGCACATCCCATCAGTGGAAAACATCTCCCCTGGCATCATATTACTAAACCAGTATAATGGTACAATTGAAATTGACAACCAAAATATAAATCTTGTGGGATCATACGCCGTTCCATATCATAATTCCACAGTTTTAATCGACAACCAAAACACTCATTTGATGAAATACTAACTAGCAAACCATTGCCCGCAATCCAACAGTCAAATATCCCTTCGCACAAAGAGGAAGAAATTCTCCACATAAATAACACCAATCATTTACAAACACTGCAGACAACCCACACAGCAGCCTTAATCACAAATTTTTCATTAGTAGTTATTTGTCTGATCAGTCTAGCAACAATAGGGACTGCATCAATCATAAGGAAGAATTTTAAGACAAAACCAATAGAACTATCGAGCTACAATGTAAGCGTGAATGTGGCCGATAGTAAAGAAGACACATCGGAAATTCCCAAGTCAAAAGTGCCAATAACCCTAATAGTTTAAACAAACGAGGACGTTCGTTTTTTACGGCGGAGGAGTTAGCAACATTAAAGTTAACTGTAGTTAACAGAATAATGCTGACTAAACAATATACAATAAATAAAAAAGTAAGAAGTTACCAATAATTAATAAATCAACATCCGGCACGCGCAGGGTAAATCGACTACAGTCAGGGATTAATGCAACCATTGCAACAATAATGCAACCATTGCAATAAACATTTTAAACTCAGCAATTAGCAAACCGACATCCGGCATACGCGGAATAGTGGGACACAAACAAATAAGTTAGCATTAAGTCAATAGTGCTAGCATAAGTAAAATTTAAGTTATAAATAGTAGATAATTAAAATTGTAAAATTAGTCTTAGCAGAAGAGTTGATAATAAAGGTCATCAAGCCCAAAATAATAGATTTTTTTTGTCGCTTAATTTAAATCGACAGTAATTTGTATGTGCATACGTAAGTAAACATAGTTTAAAATCTAAAAAACACACTTTAATTTCAGGTACAGAACTAAAAAGTAGGTAATAATGTTTGATATATGTACATACATACATAACGGTAAAACAATGAACAGAAAAAATCTGTATAATTTTCAAAAAGCGTGGGGTGTTTTGTACTCAATTCCTATTATATTTGTATTCTTATATTTGTCTTATGCGCTTATGTAAACATGTCGCTGTGTGTTTTCTTGAACACAGCAAAATAAACCATGCCATACGAAAGTCTGGCGTAATATACATATGTACATTTGTGTTTGTATGTACATTCGTTGAATTTTCTATTGTGACCTCCTTAATCTTTAAGTGCAAATAAAATATCAAATGTGCTGGACTATAAATTATATAAAGATAGGTC
Source organism: Anomoia purmunda (assembly GCA_951828415.1). Lineage (NCBI taxonomy): Eukaryota > Metazoa > Arthropoda > Insecta > Diptera > Tephritidae > Anomoia > Anomoia purmunda. The sequence continues at coordinate 94,905,775 of OX639995.1, forward strand.
AAAAATTATCTGCAAGATGCTCCGTTTCAGGCAAATACCATGGTTGATCAATTGAAAAATTGCTGTTGTACAGTGTAATTTGTCAAATGGGGTACCGTAGCTTCTATATTGATTGTGCTCCACACATTAAATGACTACAGCTGCAAAAGGCTGCTTTTTATTATTGAAATAAACAATTATTAGCTAAAAAAACACATGCATATCTTTTATGAACCGTTATATGATGAACTCTTTTTTTTTTGTCTTGTAGGTATCCCAAAACCAATCCGCAATAAGCACAAACTTTACTAATGCCCAAACTGCTACAAATGAGAAAACTTTAATATCCACGGAGATCAACGGATCTTCTTTGGCACAAGTTTTAAAAAAAGTCGTACCTGGTCCAGCTTCTGCTAGTCATATCATGATTGACGAGAAAAAGAAATCAAATAAAGGATGCTGCTCAATACAATAAATATAAGCTTTGAGCGTATTCCGTCAATATTTTATTGGTTTATAAATATGGCACTTGTTGGATAGATATTTAATGTATGTATTTCAAGAAAGTTTAAGTTCACGCCGCGAGAGCTATGTTACAATGCATTCATGTTTTTCTTTGTGCACATCACAATTTGTACGACTTTATTGCTATTGTGAAAGTATTTATGTAACCAAACTTTTGTAAAGATCAAAAATTTAGTATATACAAACTAACATGGATTCTAGTTATGTAAATATCTTATATTATGTTAAGTTAGTTATCAGAAATAAATAATAAAACACCTAATTGCTTTAAATACATATATACTTGCTCAATTAAAGTAAGGAATTAATTGGTAATTTATAGAGTGTGGACCACGAATGGGAAATCAAAGCAAATCGATGCATAAAAGGGTTTCAACGCTTCTGTTCAGAGTGAAAATATTGGAGTAGCAGTATATTAAATTATGTGTGTGTTTTATAAAAATGCAAGCAGTTGAACACAAGGAAAGTCGAAAATGGTAAATCCTTAACATCTGATGACAGAAACAAAGGAAGTTGAGTGAATTGAAACTGCGAGGTTTAGTCACAACCGGAAACAAATCAGACTTTAATTCAGGTTTGCGAAGCCACGTCCATTAAAGTGAACGAAAATGTATTACAAGGGATAAGGGATAAACTGACCTAAACGGAGTTAGATAGGCAAAATAACAGCCCGTATACTGGTAAAACCCGGGGCATTGAAACGGCTTCCGGAAGGTGCACAGCACTCAATGCCACAAACATGCAGATGAACCACATACATTGTAAGTCACGCATCGCTACAAGCCGGCATGGAGACATCAACTCTTCCACTGAAGAGTTAAACAAGGGGTTTATGTGTGGTTTCTACTTACTAGTTCTGTTTAACCATGATATCTCCCGGCTCCCAACCGCCAGGGGGATTGAATATTGCCTCGTATGCGGACGATTGTTCGATAATGATTACCGGAAATGTAATTCATGACCGATGTTCGAAAGTAAACGGTTATGTCTCCGACCTTGATCGTTTTTTCACTGACAGGAACTTGAGCTTATATCCTACTACGTCCTCGACGACCTTGCAACTTGGATGAAGGAGGGCAGCTTGGGTCTTAACATCCACGGACGGAACCCCCACCCAACTTTTGTACATAAAACGATTTTGGCGCCTAACTTTGCCAACATGTTCTCCTTCTCAGCGCACACAAACGTAGTCGTTGATAAAGTAGTAGTCCGAAACAAAGTCCTCCAATCGCTCGACGGCGGCACGTGGGCATAGACGAAGACACGTTGTTGGTAACATACAAGTCGATTGGCTGGCCGGTTCTAAATTATGCGGATTATGATAACTCAAAACTCTGAGATAGCTAAATTCGATGCTGAGATGAATCCGCTGAAATGTCCCATTCGTTAAATACAATAAAATCGCCCCATTATCCTATGTCTTTGAGCTCATCTGAGTTTATCACCATCGCTTGTCGAAAATACATCGTTGGTGTGAGCGCGTATCCAATCGACTGTGCCAGTAAGTTTTGTAAATAAATATATTGTCTTACACATACAGTGGCTCACTGCCAAAATGATGCAGCAGCGAAATGAAAAAGCGCCTAATAAAAAATCATGTTTATATTGCGAAATAAAGTTTTTTTTAATAATTTATTAATGTGGTACATATATGTAAAACCTTGTAAAATAAAAAAAACGCCAAAATTATTTCTTTTTTTACAAACGTAAAGTAAGTACATGTTCGTATACCGAAATGCAAGCTCACAGCCAAAATGATGCGCAATTGTTTGCCGTTAGCGGCGACAGCTTGGCGGCGATTTTCGAATGCGAAGTCAATACTGTTATAAATGTGAGTAATCCTGGAATAGAATTATATAGTTTTGACATTTTAGTATTGTCATTCATAAATTGTAGTTCAAAATGGGTCGCCAAACAAGTATTGAAGTGCGAGAATTAATACTAAAGCATTATAAAGACGGCAAAAGTCAACACAAAATCGCGGAAATATGGAAACTGAGTCAACTATTCAGCATATCATTGAACGTTATGTTCAGCAAAATCGTGTCGTAAATAAAAAGAAATCGGCTCATAATAAAATATTTAACGAAACTGATTCCCTTGGATTTTAAGGGAAAATACCCATTTCAGTGCTGCAGCTTTAGGCAACGAAGTGGAAAAATTTCTTGGGAAGAAAAGTCATCCGGAAACCATACGAAGAGTGCTCAGAGAATCTGATTTCAATGGCCGCACAGCCCGAAATAAACCATACGTTAATGCTAAAAATCGAAATGCAAGGTTGAAGTATGCAAACGGACATTTATATAAGAGTGAAAGCTTCTGGAATACCGTAAGTAAGTGAGAGTAAATTCAGCCTGTTTAGATCGGAGCTATATATGAAAAGGAAATGCTGAGCTACAACCCCAAAATCATGTAATGCTGTGGGGATGCATGTCGTCTTCTGGAGTCGGAAATTTGGAATTCATCGATTTTACTATGGACAAGAGTGTGTATCTGAGTATTTTGAAACTAAATTTGCTACAAAGTGCCGCGAAACTAAATATTTCAGACAATTTTCGGTACTATCAAGATAATGATCCGAAACACAATTCCAGAGTTGTGCAAAGTTGGCTTATTTGGAACTGTCCACACATAGTACAAACACCAGCACAGTCTCCAGATTTAAATCTTTGGGCAGTTTTGGAACGAGAGAATCGAAAATACGAGATTTGAAGTAAAACCGACTTGAAAAACGCCCCGCAAGCAGAATGGAATAAACTTGCTCCTAACTACATATACAAAGAAATTGGTCAAATCCATGCCGAAACGTATGAAAGCAGTTATAAATAGTAAGGGGTATCCCACAAAGTATTAATCGACCTAAAATTTTAGTTGTGTCCTTAAAAAAATTACAATGTATTCTTTTTTTTGTTACTGCATCATTTTCGCTGTGAGGTGCAATTTAATACTGAAGTGTGTTTTAGTTGTTAATTAAATAAAATAACTATACAATCTGAATCTTTTAAAGCATACATTAAATGTGTACATCTGCCGCTGTTAAGTGGTATTTATATTTTTTGGAAGATGTATTTAGTTTTCAGGTAATACTTGCTTTAGTATTTCTTATACGGTTGCATCACTTTGGCTGTAAGCCACTGTACATACGTGGCCCGACCACTTTATAAGAAAAGCCGACTACTACTTGAACCAACTACAACCTTTGAGATACATATTGTATTTCAAGTCAGGAAGCAAAATATTGTTGTGGTGCGTATCCCATCGACTGTTCATTTAATCAGTAAGTTTTGTAAATAAATATATTGTCTTACACATACATACGTGGCCCCGCCCATTTGATAAGAAAAATCGGTATCCTCAAGACTACTTGAACAAACTACCAACTTTGGGACACTTATTGTATTTCAAGTCAGGAAGAAAAATATTGAAAATTTTTAATCTCGGTTAACGGTAACTTACAAAAATAAGAACAACGATATTTAGGTCAGCATTAAAGACAATTCGCTCCAATTTATTGTGAACGATGGGGCTGCCATAACAAATACAACGAATAAAAAAATTGGAAATGGGCGTGGGACCGCCCATTTTAGACCAAATAAGCATATCTCTGAAACCATGCTACCAAAGTGTACCAAATTTGATACACACATCACATTTGAAGTCAGTAAGCAAAATTCTAAAAATTACAAAATCGATGAAAACTACACCTCCCTCTCATATAAAGGTAATTTGCAAAAATCAAAACAGCTCTATAATCGTATTTAAGTAACTATTAAAAAAATTTGGTCTAATTTAAAATGTAGAATAAGGTATACATTGCATTGCGGTTCGAAGCAAAACTGTTACGCTGCCATGTTGATGATGACGATCAACTAAGCAACGAATCATTGCTTCAGAGGGCGAAATTCTGACGTTAAAATGTCGACGATATGCTCTTTGCGTTAAAATAATTGATCTCTGGTTTAAATAATAAAATTCTATTGTTCCGGTTCTCTGTTCAGTTGTGAACCTCTCCATTATAAATTCTCCAAGTGTTGTCTATATAATCTGAAAGAAAAAATAAAAAAAATTAATAAACGAAAAAGTTATTAAACTTTTACACCCCTTGGCTTCTTTTGGCCCACCCTGTATTTTGTATCATAATAAAGGATACTAAAGATCTAGGTGCTTGTGAACCTGCATTTTTGATTAAATATCGATCATCGATAAGGAGTAGAGCTATAATATATGCTTGTATATGATTGTATATTCAGTAATATTGATGTGCTAGAGTTAAATGCAATATCACACGTACACATTTGTTGACATCAGTTTTTGCTTAGTGGCCCTAACTTACTCATATCAACGTTGTTCTAAGTGCTGACGAAATTTGTTGAGTCCTGATCGTCAGATGCACTATCAAATAACTAGGACTGTTCTTGCAGGGAATTTCAATCCACGTTGATAAACATGACACGTTTTTTTCTTTTACTTAATGGAAGCCACACTTTTGCAGTGCTCTTACAGCACGCCCAGAACATCTCTAAGTACTGTTTCCGGAAGTTCCTCTAACTCACTATCCCTGTTTGCATCGGAATCATTATTTTTAGCAGTGCCATAATCCGCGAGTTGTAGTGGCCGTTGTTTCCACACTTTTCTGAAAGTTCAGGTTCAAAATTATTATGATTATCTAAATAAAATTATTATAATTAAAATATAATTATATACATAAATGTTATATAAAAATGAATTTTGTTCATTATAATTATAATTCTGGTTAGCATTGTGATTTTGATTACTTTAATTATCGTACTAATGAGTCTCTTCCTTAAAGCGAAATAACTTACATTAAAATTATTAAACATCGAACCGAACACTGTGTCAGACATTTTCCCTGCTCTGTATGGCAGAGAAAGTTCCATCCGAACTCCACATCGCTGAGGTATAGACTATTCGACATTCCGCACAGTGAACGGCGACACCCCCACCAGGATTATGGGTAGTTGCAGCAGCTTGCCTGACCTAACAATAGCTAGTGCAGTTCTGATAAATAGCATAACGTGGCGACCTATTCTATGGCTCGCATACTGAGGTCGCCTTCAATGCTTTTCCAATTTCCGCACGGTGGTCGCGACAGGAGCTGCACGCTTCATCCCAGCCGGCAGGATTTTGGAAATCCCGTAAATTTTCGAGATTCGGAGGTTTGTCAACAAGACCAAGCGGGACAAGTGGGAGTAGTATCTGAGGTGCTGCAACTTGACAACAGGTGTGAGTAAGCTCTGGTCGATCGGGAGGTTCTTGTCCAGCTCGGTGAAGCGCGTTGAGTCAAGATTTCATTCGGTGACCGCGCTTAATCGGGCCGGAAGAGTTCCGCGAGTCTATTCAGCCGGAAATTCATTTTGCGTCCTTCTGTGGACAAGGCCAAATGTAGAGTAACCCGAAGGCTGCGCAACTCGCCAAAATCAAGCGCAGCCCTTACCTTTACATGCTGATGTTAAAAAATTTGGCCGGAAGTTGCCAGTTCATTCATAACTCCTGATGTGTGGAAGGTAGGGAGGGTTATACCACGATTTAAAACAGGGAAATCGGTGAATGAGGGTGATTTCTATCGGTTGAACTTCCTCCTATCACCAACCGTAAAAATTCTGGGGGTCTACTCTGTAAGGCGTTGCGTAAGTAAAAATGTTCGCAAACGCGAAAAAAGTAACTCTGTAAGGCGACAAGCACATTGAAAATTGCGTTTTACGCATTTCTTTTTCCCCTTCGCAATGATGATACCCTGTATTGCGCAAGCGATTGTCAAACTCATGCGTTTAATTCAATTTTCGTTCGACATCTAACTGGCAAGCGCAAAGGACAAAAGATGTGAGTTTATAAATTATGTTAGCAATTTTATTTTACTAAAAGCCTTTTTTAACAGGGATAATCCGAAAAATAAACAGATAAACCCGACGCAGTTTGAAATTTTAATAAATTTTATGAAAACGCATTCCGAACTTTCCAAAGGGCAACTGAAAACTGTGGACGCGAAAAATACTGCAAATAACTATTTAAAGGTTTGGTCTGACTATAAAACCCATTTGAAAGCAAAAATGCGGCGAAACAAACTAAGCATTTCTGGAACTGGTGGTGGTCCCTCAAGTCATAGCTCTTTAACACCGATGGAGGAGCAGGTTAGTGAGTTGCTGGCGATGGAAGTATCCGTCAGCGGAATTAGTGGCACCTTAGAATTTGGTGCAATACACTCAATGCAACCAACTGTGTCAGACGCCCCAACCGACGAACTCCAACAAAAAGAACCAACACCGGCCAAGGAAATGCCACATTGTTCCCACAAAAGGGCCGCTCCGCGAAAGCAAGAGAACCTTTTGAATAAGCAGGTGGATAACCAAATCGCTTACCATAAAGGCTCTTTAAAAGTGCTGTATGAAATGAATGGAAATATAATGATAATTTCAAAATTTATGAAGAAGAAACTTAAATTGGAGAAAAAGAAATATAGATTAGCTGTCGAAAAATTTGAACACAAAAAAAGATTGATTTTGATAAAACAAAATTAAAATTTGCAACATTAGAATTAAAAAAGCAAATGCTACAAATTCAATGCCAGAGTGTATAACATTTGTCTGTTTTAGACACTGTAATACAGTGATTATATTATAAGGATTTTGAAGTCTGATAATTATTATTTAATATTTACTGTGAATTACTTTTTTTTAAATTGATTAAGATTAAATCAATTGCTGTGAATTAAAGAAATATTACATATACTTACATACATATTTATCCCATATACATACATATGTACGTGCAAGAAAAGAGGCTAAAGTCTAATATCATTAATATGAATTTTAACATTTACTTTGTATAAACGATGGAAAATGTACTTCAATAATCAAAAATAAAAATAATAGTTTATCAATTTTTAAAAAAGATTAGTCATATTTGTTATCTTATTTTATGAAATCATACTGTTTTTTATTTGGTCCCTTAAACGCTTAGCAATATTGGCTTCACTCACATTTCTAACGGTGTCATTATGGAAAGGTTCCACTTCTTCAGCGTCCAGTGATATGTTAGCAGGTGGTTCCACATTATAGTGGGTACAAATATTATGAAGAGCACAGCATACGTTTAATATTTGCACCACTTTTTCTGGATCGTAATGTAGTTCTCTAGCAGCTAAAAGGCATCGGAACCGGGCTTTTAATATTCCAAATACACGTTCTATAATAGATCTTGCTTTTGAAAAATTTCGATTGTAGTAACTTTCAGCTGAGTTTTCAACAGCATTTCTGTATGGAGTTAAAAGCCATGGCTCAAGTGGGTAGCCGGAGTCGCCTATTTGAAAAAAAAATTTAAGTATGGAAAACAACTAATGCATATCATGGCAAACAAGTACCATTACTTTTCGAATGAACGAATGTACTGGTATGTATGCATTTATATGCTTACCAAGAATGCGAACTCCTATTTCGCCATTCTCATAGTTTGTTTTTAAATATTGACGCTCGTTGGACAAATTCCAAACATGTGAATCATGGCACGCTCCTGCAAATCGACCATTAACAGCTCCTATCATCATTTTATGATCACATATCTAGGTTAATGAAACAATATTTATTAAGAACTAAGATTACTATTAACTTATTTGCCTTACCACCATAGCGTTTATACTATGCTTTAGTTTTCTATTGAAATATAGATGCTCATTAACTGTCGGTCGAATCATTTGGATGTGGGTGCCACCCACTACTCCAATTACTGGAATTTTAGACTTTGAGTAAAAAGTTCGTTTCGCATCATTTTCCTCCTCCGAAGACATTGCAAAAGTTACATATATGTTTTCGGCACAGCGTTTTTTCAATTGCTTTGCAAACTTCAAACACACAACTCGAAACTGTTTGTTGCGCTAGTCCTGTATGGTGGTCTTGCCCAATCTGATGTTGGTATGCTCCCTGCGCCAAAAACTTTAAAGTTGTTGCGAGTTTAACAATTTCGGGTATTCCTGTGGACCGACGTGGAGTTTTCAGCTCACCGCTTATGCTGTCCAAGACATATTTGAATGATTCCTTATTCGGGCGAAAATTCTGTACGAAACTAAAAGCACAAAACAGTTTTAAATATCACATTAAACTCCATCATTCAAACTTGCCTTTTTTCACTTAAGCCCATTACATTAGAGTTATCTCTAATAATTTTCCGCTCAACTCGTTCATTGTTTGAATATTGCTGCCATAACGCGATAGAATCCATATTTTCACTTATTTTTTGTAAAATTTTTTTACATTTAATTTAAAACACTAATCAAATTGAATCAATCCTCTTTGTTTTGTTCACTTTTTCTGATGTTTCTATCGATGGTTTTGTTTTCATTCTCCTTCGTTTCGTTCAGTAATGCCAAATACATTTAAATTATGCAACCGGGAAAATACGACAACATTGATTATAATGCGCAAGCGTTATAGATTACCGATTGCCCTTCGCAACGCAATTCACTTTCGCAGCGCATTGCTTTTCGTAACGCCTTACAGAGTAGACCCCCTGGAGGCTCTGCTGAGTCCGTACCTCACGCAAAACCTCGGCCCGGCTAACCATCAGAACGACTTTCGGAAAGTGCACAGCAAAACGCCTCAAACGCAGAGGACGGCCTAACCGCAATCGTCCCTGTGAGAGAACCATCTTAGTGGCGTTGGATTTGTCGAAAGCTTAGAACACAGATAGTCATGCAGTGCTAGTAGCCGACGTGGAGACAAAAACTCTCTGAGTTAGACTGCTAATCATCTGTTAAATACCTGTACAGTCGACAGTTGTCAGTATACTTTAGAAATGCAAACTCAGCACAAGATAGGGGTCCCACAGGGTGACGTTATTTCCCCGCTGTTGTTTAACTTCTTCATCTCAAAACTCCCTTAACCGCCAGAGGGACTCAATATCGTCTCGTATGCTGATAACTGCTCGATAATGGCTACCGGCAATGCAATTGATGGCATGTGTCTTAAAGTACACAGGTATCTCTCCGACCGTCCTGCTTACATCTTCGCTGCGCGGATTTTGGCCTTATCTCCTACTAAGTCTTTGGCGACTTCTTTTACAAGAATTTTCGAATTTTTTCGAACAAGTGCGCAAATCACAAAAGTCTAGAGCTCCGCAATATCTTACAATTATTCTGGATTTTAATCGCAGTTAAACTTGAAAAAGTGTGATAAGATGCTGAACTATAGCCAAGGGTTACGATTTTGTACAAAAACCGCTGAAAATAGGAATTTCGCATTGTTTTCTTTTCTTTGCTAAAGTTACTTATAATTGACTGATTAGGAAAAGTGGGTAACAGCAGAAATGATGAAAAAAGTTGTTTTTGTTGATAAATCGTCTATTACATGTCAGTAATGATGAAAAAAGTTGTTTTTGTTGATAAATCGTCTATTACATGTCAGTAAATTGAACACAAAATGGAATGTGAAAATTGCAAATTAGCTATACGGGCATACGATGTGATGGTATGTGGAAATTTTTTTTATTTAAAAGCCAAATGTTCGGGTTTGGATGAGTATGCATCAACCGTTTTAAACCAGAACCGCTTATTAAGATTTATGTGCGAAGACTGTGTTACTTATATACATATATAATATATATGTGATATATGTGAATGAAATAAACCAAACGAGTAGGAAATCATGAAGTTATTAGAAGCAATATAAAATAAATTCAGCGAGCGAATAAAAGAAATGCAAAAAACACAGACAAAATTTGAGGTAAACATAACTCAAGTCCAAAAAATTAAAGATGTAGCAGAGACATTTAAGAGAGAAAGTGAGAAGTTATGTAGTGAAATTAAAAACAACAGTGATGAAAATAAAAAAGCTCAAAATGAAATAAAAAATCTAGTAAGTAAACTAAAATCGGGCACTAGCCAAATGTCATTTCCCCAAATTCAAAAGAAGGATAAAAATAAGAACAAACTGCCGTCGGAATGAAATTTAAGCATACGAACGAAAATATAATTGAATTGTTAAAAAATAAAATAAATCTATTGAGAAAGCAAATATATAAGTCATTAAACAATATGAAAAAAGAGACAAAATACAATATACTGTACGAGTAATGCTGTCATTGAAGTGGACACGGAATCATTCCCAAAAGTCATTAGTGGGGAAGACTAAATATCGGCTGGGAAAAAATGCAAAGTGCTTGATAGTATTGACGTCCAACAGTGCTTCAAATGCAGAAACTTTAACCATAAAGCTGCCGAATGTAAAAATTAAAAAAAAAACATGTGTGAAAAGCTTGTTAACAAATGTATAAACTGTTTACGTGCAAATGCAAGGCTAAACCTTCATCTGGACATCAATCATGTGGCATTTAGCAAAAGCTGTCTTATTTATTTGCGAAAGTTTGAAGCTAAGGAGAAAAGAAATGGGTACTAGCAATCAAAGTCAGTAATTATACTTTACTCGAACATACACGGACTTATAAATAACAAAGCTGAATTAGAAAACCTCGTAGAAGAATATCAATACGATATTATAATAATTAATTATAAATAATTACACATGTAACTGAAGACGTAAAAGATAGTGAAATTAAAATAATAAACTTTAAGAAATTTAACTGTGTATCAACCTCACGAAGAACTGGCGGGGTACTAATTCATACGCGTAAGGAAATCAAAACAAGTATATTATCTATTTTACAAGTGACTCAAAAACTTGGATGATACCTATGTATAAACAGTATGCTAGATAGAAATGAATTATACATCATGGTCATATACATATACATTAATAATAGTTCTGAACGAGAGTTTTGCAACACTTTCAGTAGTAAATTAGAAACATCGATGGAAACGAATAAAGATATTATAATATATGGTGATTTCAATATTGACTGGTCGAAAACCAGTTTTTACAAGCGCGAATCACAGAAAATAATAAACAATAACCGTCTTAAGCAGAAGGCAAGCGATTATACCAGTATAACAAGAAATTCGGAAACGTTAAGTGACTACGTTTTAGCAAACATAAACAATCTATGTGCAACAGTTAAAAATCACAGAAAATAGCTGATCATGAATCGTTAAATATAAAAATCCATTACGCGAAAAAGAAATAAAAACAAGCAAAAGAAAGTTATTTCCACCATAACAAACTGAATTTAACAAGATACTGGATAAAAACTTAAAGTTTTTTGACTCACGAACAGTAAACCAAAGCAAACTACTCTACAAGAAAAATGCATTGGAGACCAAGTTTTGAATAATTCAAAAACAAAAATAACACATATGAGTTCGGATCACTTCAAATGGTTTGACTCTAAGTTGAATGGTCTAAAAATACAAAAAGGTTAAAGCATACCAGTAGTGCGATTCACTAACTTATTTTAACGATATTCGCATGATTAACTTATCTTAACGAAAATTTTAACGATGCTGCTATTCAGCAACCATTTTTTTAACGATTTTCGCATTCGCCGAATCAGCTATTGTTGTTAGCTAGTCGAAAACTAAACGACAACAAATTTGATGTTGTTAACTCAATCGAGAAAAGAAAAATTCGTTATTTCAACTTAAATAAAAGAAGAAATTTAAAATTTGGTGATTTGTTTTCTTAAAATTAAAAAAGGAACATTAAATAACGTCCTTGAATATTTGGATATAATTTATCACAAGGTGACGAAGAAGTAAACGCTCCAACAGTGGATCGAAGTTTGCTTCGAGATGTGGACAATCCCATTCATTTGAATGCAACAGAAAGTGAAGTTTCCTATGACCCAAGCTGCTAAAGAAATGCTTGCTCAGCGTCGTCACCCTTTGTGTGAGGCAGTTTCGGGTCCGTCGATTGTACTCATATGCATATCAATTTTGCCACCAAAGAAATATGAGGAGGCTTCTGCCAACCACCATATCTACCATTCAATTGATATGCAAATAGTAAAAGCAAACTTTCATAAAGCAGAAGTATAGTTTAGTATTAATAATGAGGAGGCATGGTGAAACAATGAATCATAGATTGCATCCGTTATCCGATGAATGCCGGCTTACGGATGACTGACTGGCTCATGGATATTCCCCATTGCTCACTTACGGGTCGTTGATAGCAACCAGTTACGAAGAATCTTAAAGCTGCTAGAACCTATCAATATGAATGATAAATGATTCTAATTAAAAAAATTTAAATATGCAATGTAAATCTTAAATAAGCTGGAGCACAACGGGAATTTTGAAAACGAAACCCATGGCATATGTGGTGATTCCTTGGAGTCGAGTTGATGACTATTCTACCAAACCACTCAGAGGAGAGTCCGGAATTCTGCTACAATGAAACATTGCAATATATAAAAAGAATTTTAAATGTTTGTAGTTTGAAACAAACTAGTATCTTATTTCACTTTAATGAAATATAATAAAAACGCTCAAATTTATATTTGGCAGCACGCATACATTTGTTTTTCCTCTATTCCTCTTTGTGCTTTTCGCTTATTTTGACATTTAGTTTGACAGAGGTGCCACTCTTTATCACTTTGAATAAATAGAACGAGACAGCTGTTAAGTGTCGTTAAGAATAAGTTAGTGAATCTCACAATCGTTACTGCAATCGGCAAATATTGTCGTCAAAAATTGCGATTGTCGCACCGTTTAAAGTTAGTGAATCGCACTACAGATAGCACGAATTGTGAGTGACATCAACTCCTGGGAAAATTATAAAAATGTATGTAAAACCTACAAAAAGGAAATAAACAAAGCAAAAAAACAAGTACTTTATATAGCACGGAAGATCAAAAAGGGGTTGTGGAGAATATTAAAAAAGTTAATTCTTGGCAAAGACAAAAATGAAATAGAATCAATAATTTATAAAAATAAAGAAATAAAGGATAACAATGATATACCTAAGAAACTTAATAAATATTTTATTGAAAGCATCCAAATTTTGAATGATCAATTGAAAAAATAAACTACATAAATTATATCGAATATCGGTCAGAATCATTTCAGTTCCAAGAAATAACAATGTGTGAGCTAGAGTTAATATGTAAGCCAATGAAAAACAAAACATAATGACAAAGTGAACCCAAAAATGATAATTGAAAACTGGAAAAACTGGAATATGTTTGGTTCATTCTTAACAAAACTTGTGAACCAATCATTGGCTCATGGAGTATTTCCTGATTCATAGAAGGATTCAATAGTAACCCCAATAAAAAAATTAGCAAGGACAAGAAAATGGGAAGAGTTTTGTCCAACAAACACCCTTAAAATATTTGAAAAAATCTTAGAAAGTGCCTTGAAAAAGCAACTACCAACGTATCTAGAATCGAGTAACATATTGTCTATTATAAATCAATCGGGGTTTCGTAAAAATCAGTCATGTGAAAGTACAGTAAATTATATCGTTAACGAATGGAAGAAATGTACGTGAAAGACAAATATAATGGCCTTATTTCTCGACTTAAAAGGAGCATTTGAAACAATATACAGAGAAGTACTTATTAAAAAACTGGATATGTACGGAATAAGGGGAAAAGAGCAACAGTGGTCTAACAATTTCTCTTAAATCGTAGACAAGAAACTAAAATAAAATATGCGAAATCTAATTATGAAGGGGTGAATACGGGAGCGCCACAAGGATCGATCCTGGGTGCAATCCTGTTTATAATATATATAAAAGACGTTGAAAAAGTAATCACAAACTGAAAACTTGCAATGAATGCTGCCGATACTTTAATCTACACAATGGCGGAATCAGTGTAGGAATGTAAACAAAAAATTTAATGTGATATGAAGCAAATAACTATGTGGTTGAAAATAAATAGGCTCAAACTAAACGAAAAAAAAATAAAAATGATGTTAATAAATTCAAACAGCGCAATAAACTTAGTAATAAATCAAACAACCATCGAATAAGTGAAATCTATTAAATATTTAGGAGTAATTATATACAGCGAGCGTAAATTTAATAAACATGTCGATTATTTATGTAAAAAAGCTGGCAAAAAAAATAAATTTCTTTAAAAGAATACGCAATAAAATGTACACACTGACATCAATAAAAATCTACAATACAATAATAAAGCCACATTTTGCATAATGTTCAACAATATTGTATACATGTTGTAATCAAGCGTAAATAAGAAGAATGCAGTAACTGCATTTTGGGGTTTTGTGAAGTCAAAAAATATCAATTGAATGGTAGATATGGTGGTTGGCAGAAGCCTCCTCATATTTCTTTGGTGGCAAAATTGATATGCATATGAGTACAATCGACGGACCCGAAACTGCCTCACACAAAGGGTGACGACGCTGAGCAAGCATTTCTTTAGCAGCTTGGGTCATAGGAAACTTCACTTTCTGTTGCATTCAAATGAAAGGGATTGTCCACATCCCGAAGCAAACTTCGATCCACTGTTGGAGCGTTTACTTCTTCGTCACCTTGTGATAAATTATATCCAAATATTCAAGGATATTCTTTAATTTAAAGAAAACAAATCACAAAATTTTTGATTTTTTCTTTTATTTAAGTTGAAATCACGAATTTTTCTTTTCTCGATTGAGTTAACAACATCAAATTTGTTGTCGTTTAGTTTTCGCTAATCGACTAGCTAACAACAATAGCTGATTCGGCGAATGCGAAAATCGTTAAAAAATAGTTGCTGAATAGCAGCATCATTCTTGGTGACATTGAGCGAGTGTGGACGCGTTTCTGTCTTATTACAAACAAGTGTAATATATAGTTTGTGAATACAGAGTGTGTGTGTGTCGCTGGCACGCAATCTGCGTATACACTTTTTCTTTTTCTGATACACACAAACGTGTACAGAAAACCAGCCCTTTTTCTAAGCTTCTTTTTGGGGCGTTACTTATTCTATTTTTTCTGGATTGTTGGATTAACTACCGGCCACATCATTGGAAATTAAACCTAAAACCGTGAGTACTTATTTTTGTTGAAGTGTAAATTTGTTTTAACCTTGTGATTTGGTGAAAAAATAAATTTTTATACTGCCGCCAACGGCAGCAAAGAAAGCCAAAGCCGACATGGCGTCGTCGATATCGCTATCGAGGACGTCGTCGGTGGAGGACGTTGGTTTCGACATACTCTCTAATGTTACTCTTGCTAAAGGCAAGAAACTTAAGAAGGAAAGTGAAGCCAGGATAGTAAACCTATTAGGAAGTAAAAATATGAAAACAAAATGCGCCAAAAATCTAAAAAGTGAGGTTAGGCCTGATCAAATTGCGCCAAAAATGGGTGTGGATGATGAGTCTGATAGCTTTAACGAATCGAATACCGTAAGTGGAAAAAATTGCGAGAGTATGCAGGTTACAGATACAAATACAGTAGATAGCGGAACCATTACCAACCGCAAAGCGGGTGATGTGGTTCAAACAAATAACCTAGAAAGCACGGTTATGTATCCCGCCAATTTTAGCGGTCCCTTTTTTGTACTGGTTGACTCTTCCCAATGTGAGGAATTAAAAAATGAAAAAATAACAAATGGCCTTACTCTCTTTAAACAAATTAAATTCTTAAGAATAAAAGACATTGACCTTATTCTAGCCATTGGCAGAACACTTTATAAAATTACTTTTCTAAATGCTGCGGCAGCAAACAATTTTCTATTAAACGAAAAAGTGAAGGCAAAGGGCCTGAGACCCTTCATACCACGTACGGCGCTTGAGTCCTATGGTGTGATAAGAGGTATCCCGGTAGAATACACCGAAAACGAAATAAAAAATAATTCGAAAACAAATATTCCAATAAAATCGGTAATGCGCTTCACGCGAAAAAACCAGGAAAATGGAAAAATAGATCCCACCACAACAGTTAAAGTCGGGTTTCTTGGTAAAGAAATCCCTAAATCGATTATATTTGAATATACAAGACTACAAGTCGACTACTATATTCCACCACTTAGGCAGTGCGCCAACTGTGGGAGACTGGGCCATACACAATTCTCATGTAAGGCAAAAAAAAGATGCATCCTATGTGGAAGCAATGACTGCGACTCAAAAAATTGCCAAAAAAATTGTATCCTTTGTGGAAATAATGACCATACGTCCATGGAAAAGAGCAAGTGCGGGGTCTGGGCGAAGGAGGACCATATAAACTATGTGAAGGCGGTGAAGAAGCTGTCGAGACAGGAGGTGATTAAGGCACTATATCCAGATAGAAACAACAAATTTGAAGCATTAGCAGTAGAGGACACCGAATTTCCGGTCCTGGGTGGAGAAGTAAGTGAAGTGAGAAACAGGGATGAGGAGATAAATAGGCGTAGGACAAGGGTTAAATATAGTACTGTGGCCAGCAGAGCTAGGAATGAAGGAAAAAAATCGTTAGACAGAAATAGATCCCCGAGAAGGAAAAATAATCCACCACAACTTTCTGTGTTGGACACCCCAGAATATCTAAAAAATAAAGTAACGGAATTGGAAAAAATAATGTCAGAAATGTTTAAATTTCTGCAAGAAAAATGTATTAATGATCAGCTAGGAGATGCCCTAGAAAAGTTAGCAGAATTAAAAAAAAAATTTGATAGCAATGCCATCAGTGATGACGTTGCTAAAATTAAACAAATGACGTTAGACAAACCCCAAATCAACACATGAAGGTTTTACAGTACAACTGCCAATCACTTAAAGCGAATATCAATAGTGTTGAGTTTTATATGAACCATTATGAAGTGGATGTGGCATGTTTTAGTGAAGTATTCACGTCAAGCGAGCCACAACACAGAAACATTATCAACTATAATATAATTGAAAAAAATAGAGAAGATGGTTATGGGGGTGTTGCTATTGCCCTCAAAAAACATATAAAATTTCAAAGAGTTTCATACAGACTATGACGTTCTGATTATACGTACCAAAAACCTAAGGCCAAATCTAGTGATTTGTTCTGCATATTTTCCTCCAAATATTCCGATAACACCTTTTAACAATGAGATTGACAAATTATTGAACTTTTTAGAAAATCTTGAAAATGTACTCCTCTTAGGAGATTTCAATGCTAGGGTGACACACTGGGGTGATCGCGTACAATCCTGCAGGGGCAGCAATCTCCACAGGCTAATCCAACAACACAACCTCTCCGTCCTAAATGATGGTTCCTTTACATATAAAAGAGACCTACTCTCTGAAGAAGGCTCAGTTCTTGACTTATCCTTCACTAATTTAAATATACCCCTTTCCTGGAAGACCGATCCCATCAGAATAGGCGGCAGTCATCATTTTCCCATTATAATTGAGGCTAATCCCATTGCCACTACTCCGGCTAAGTTTGTCTCACTTGCTAAACTACTTAATAACCTCCAAAATATTGACCTAGAGCCTGATATAGGCGATATACATCAAAAGATTGAAGGCGAAATCCAAGCTGCCAGCTATGTGCTGGAAGGAAGGAGGCAACCGAAAACTTGGTGGAATGAGAGTCTGAGCAAGGCTTTTAGATTCCTCAAAATTGGGTACAAAAAATGTAAATACACCCCATCCCCCTCAAACTTTCAGGGACTTTTAGAGCTAAAAGAGGAATGGAAAGACATGGTAAAGAAGGCAAAAAAAACAAATTATCAAGAAAGGATAAATCTTTTAAACGAAGACCCCTCCACGAGGGAAGCTTGGAGGTTTGTCAAAGCCCTACGTGGCGATTTCAAACTGTCCAATAAATACATGTGGTCTAGCGAGAATGACGCCGGTTTCCTTGAATTTCTTAAAAATCAAATCCCTCCACAGACGGATCAGCGGGAATTAAACATAGATGTTGAACCTAACAATGAACTTGCAATTACTTTTGATGAACTTTTTAGGGCGATTCACCATAAAAAGGGCAACTCTGCTGGTGGGGTGGATAAGATTACATATAAAATGCTTAAAGCTCTTCCCGAGCTAGCACTCAACAACATTCGCACAGCTCTTAATAATTCCTTTCTAAACAATCAAATTCCAGACAACTGGCGCATAATCAAAATAGTACCTATACCCAAAAAAGACAAAGATTTAAACATTTTTACAAATTTCAGACCCATAGCTCTCATTCCAACCCTTATTAAATGTATCAATCTGGTAATCAAAGAAAGGCTTTCCGAATTTATGGAAACGAACTCCATTCTACCCAAGCATTCCTTTGCCTATAGGAAAAATAGATCTGCCACGGTATGTATTAACTACATACTCCACCATGCAGCAGTCCTAAAAAGTCAGGGTCACAAGGTAATTTTGTGTTCAACCGATATCAGCAATGCATACAACTGTGTTAGCATCTTTAAGCTGGCGGAAATACTGGAAGAAATAGGAATTGAGGATACATACAAAGAATGGATCTGCAACTTTCTTGCTCGCAGAAAACTAATTCTTGGTAAGGAAACTATAGACATAAACGAGGGCTTGCCTCAGGGCAGCTGCCTCTCCCCATGTCTTTTTAATATTTACACCAAGGGGCTTCATAGCATTGAAGACTCCAACACCATGATTTTTCAATTTGCGGATGATTTTATCATAATGTCCCACAGTAGAGAGCTGGAGGCTGCGGCTGCCAACCTGCAACAAAAGATCTCATCCTTCTCCTCATTGTGTAACAATCTTAATCTCATGTTCAATGTCGAAAAGACAAAATTTCTTTACCTATGCAACAGAGTCAACAACAATCTGTCCCTGGTGTTGCAGGGCACACGGGTGGAACAAGTGAGGTCGCTAAAGTTTTTGGGGCGCCACATCAGCGCTTCACTAGCAGTGGGTGAGCACTATAGACATACGATAAAAAACTCCTACAGAAACGCTAACCTCTTTAAGTGTCTTACCTCGATAAAAGCAGGCCTACATCCGCAAATTGCACTAAACTACTATAGATCAATGGTCAGAGGAAAATTAGAATACTGTAGATCATCCATGGCCAACTGTCCTAAAACCATAAACAAAAAAATTCAAACATTTCAGAATAGTTTTCTTCGACGTTGCCTTGGGGTTACCCCAGCAACACCAATACCTTTGATTTATCATCTAGCCAACGAGCTTCCGCCCGCGGAAAGAGCCAAATGGCTAACAGCCAAAGAACTGGTTAATACAATCTCTCTGGACAAATCCTTCAAAAATCTCTTATCCTCTTTCCCTGTTACAAATTCTAGTTATGGTAAAACATACAATGAGTTTCGACATATTTTTGACAGCCTTGGCATGGTTTATATGGTAACTCATTCCCCTAACCTTAGATTAATCACCAATACACTATATGACAAAAAGGAAAACATCCCCCTTGAGAGTATAAGATCAACATATACATTTCTAGTAGCTGACTTCCAAGCCAACAATCACAAAATTTTCTTCACGGATGCCTCAGTAGGGACTGAGACCACTGGGTGTGGCATATACAATCTCTCTGACAATACTGAATTTGCTTTTAAATTAACGATCAAATCCTCCTCAACCTTAGGCGAGATCAATGCCATCAAGAAGGCCCTACAAATTGCCATAGAACTCAAGTATGAGAAGATCGCAATCTTTACGGACAGCTTAACGTCCTGCCAGCTCCTTGACCAACCAAAATCAAACAATAGTTGTATTATAGATATACATAAGCTGATATCAACCGGCAATTTCGACAGTGTAGTCATTATCTGGACTCCCAGTCACTCTGGGATTCCGGGAAATGAAAGGGCGGACCGGATCGCAAAGGAAGCGGTACACAGTGAGGTAACTGTAGAGACTAAACTTACAATCACTGAAGCGTTAAAGCAAATCAAAAACAAAATCCTTGAAGATAATCACACGAATTTTTTAAATTTTTCCAACAATAAGCCAAACCTGCTGGCGCAAGTCAGGCCTAACATCCAAAATAAGTCATGGTTTCACAAATGTGTTTTGCCCCCTCGGCAGATAAAAACACTAAATAGGGTCCTCACTGGTTTCACTTACGATGCGGCATACTTATTCAAGGTCAATGCTCGCAACCACAGCCTTTGCAGGTGTGGTGAACAAGATAATTTTGTACATCAAACCTTCCATTGTAGGTTTTTTGATAGCATTAGAGAGAATTTCGACATTTTCCTAAATAATGCCAACTTTTTACAAATTTTCCAAAACTTCAACACAAATAAGATTACTCAATTAACGGAGTTTTTACAAATAATTGAAGCATCCTTTTAATAAATAACTAATTTTTGGTTTATTCAGTGGTCTTTACCGCCCACCTCGCTCATATCCGCCAAAGTCGTAAAAAATCTATGACACATTTACCGCCGAAATACATTATTCCACCGAACAACGTATCAGTCCAAACGCTCCTGAGGACATTATCCGGCGCAGTGGATTCATGCCATAAGAATACTAATACAAAGAAGACAAAATAATTGAACAAACTAAATGAACGAAAATAAAAAGTGATCGTTTTTTGGACCAAACCTACCAAAACAGGAGGGATAACCTGGCGTTTTGTAAGCCGTCCGGCTTCAGCCATTCGAAATCAAAACACAAAAAAAAAAAAAAGAATAGCAGCATCGTTAAGATTTTCGTTAAGATAAGTTAACCAAGCGAATATCGTTAAAATAAGTTGGTGAATCGCACTACTGGTATGCTTTAACCTTTTTGTATTTTTAGACCATTCAACTTTGAGTCAACCCATTTGATGTGATCCGAACTCATATGTATTATTTTTGTTTTTGAGTTATTCAGAACTTGGTCTCCAATGCATTTTTCTAGTAGAGTAGTTTGTTTTGGCTTACTGTTCGTGAGTCAAAAAACTTTAAGTTGTTATGCAGTATCTTGTTAAATTCAGTTTGTTATAGTGGAAATAACTTTCATTTGTTTGTTTTTATTTTTTTTTGGTTTTTTTCTAAATTTAACGATTCATGATCAGCTTGTTTATAGATTGTTTATGCTTGCTAATACGTAGTCAATTATCGTTTCCGAATTTCTTGTTATTCTGGTATAATCGTTTGCCTTCTACTCAAGACGGTTTTATCGTTTATTATTTTCTGTAATTCGCGCTTGTAAAAACTGGTTTTCGACCAGTCAATATTGAAATCACCATATATTATAATATCTTTATTCGTTTCCATCGATGTTTCTAATTTACTACTGAAAGTGTTGCAAAACTCTCGTTCAGAACTATTATATATGTATATGTATATGACCATGATGTATAATTCATTTCTATCTAGCATACTGTTTAAAGGTATCATCCAAGTTTTTGAGTCACTGCCAGTTCTTCGTGAGGTTGATACACAGTTAAATTTCTTAAAGTTTATTATTTTAATTTCACTATCTTTTACGTCTTCAGTATTTATAATTAATTATTATAATATCGTATTGATATTCTTCTACGAGGTTTTCTAATTCAGCTTTGTTATTTATAAGACCGTGTATGTTCGAGTAAAATATAATTACTGACTTTGATTGCTAGTACCCATTTATTTTCTCCTTAGCTTCTAATTTATGCAAATAAATAGGACAGCTTTTGCTAAATGTCAAATGATTGATGTCCAGATGAAGGTTTAGCCTTTCATTTGCACGTAAACAGTTTATACATTTGTTAACAACTTCACAATTACACTCCTTTGATCTATGTTTTCCTAAGCGTTTCACACATGTTTTTTTTTAATTTTTACATTTGGCAGCTTTATGGTTAAATCTTCTGCTTTTGAAGCACTGTTGGACGTCAATACTATCCACTAATGACTTTTGGGAATGATTCCGTGTCCACTTCAATGACAGCATTACTCGTATAGTATATTGTATTTTGTCTCTTTTTTCATATTGTTTAATCACTTTTATATTTGCTTTTTCAAAACATTTATTTTTATTTTTTAACAATTCAATTATGCTTTCGTTCGCATGCTTAAATTTCATTCCGACGGCAGTTTGTTCTTATTTGTATCCTTCTTTTGAATTTGAGGAAATGACATTTGGCTGGTGCCCGATATTGGTTTACTTACTAGATTTTTTATTTAATTTTGAGCTTTTTTATTTTCATCACTGTTGTTTTTAATTTCACTCATAACTTCTCACTTTCTCTCTTAAATGTCTCTGCTACATCTTTAATTTTTTGGACTTGAGTTATGTTTACCACAAATTTTGTCTGTTTTTTGCATTTCTTTTATTCGCTCGCTGAATTTATTTTATATTGCTTCTAATAACTTCATGATTTCCTACTCGTTTGGTTTATTTCATTCACATATATATTATATATGTATACATATAAGTAACACAGTCTTCGCACATAAATCTTAATAAGCGGTTCTGGTTTAAAACGGTTGATGCATACTCATCCAAACCCGAACATTTGGTTTTTAAATGAAAAAATTTTCCACATACTATCACATCGTATGCCCGTATAGCTAATTTGCATTTTTCACATTCCATTTTGTGTTCAATTTACTGACATGTAACAGACGATTTAACAACAAAAACAACTTTTTTCATCATTTCTGCTGTTACCCACCTTTCCTAATCAGTCAATTATAAGTAACTTTAGCAAAGAAAAAAAAACCATGCGAAATTCCTATTTTCAGCGGTTTTTGTACAAAATCGTAACCCCTGGGTATAGTTCAGCATCTTATCACACTTTTTCAAGTTTAACTGCGATTAAAATCCAGAATAATTGTAAGATATTGCGGAGCTCTAGACTTTTGTGATTTGCGCACTTGTTCGAAAAAATTCGAAAATTCTTGTAAAAGAAGTCGCCAAAGACTTAGTAGGAGATAAGGCCAAAATCCGCGCAGTGAAGATGTAAGCAGGACGGTCGGAGAGATACCTGTGTACTTTAAGACACATGCCATCAATTGCATTGCCGGTAGCCATTATCGAGCAGTTATCAGCATACGAGACGATATTGAGTCCCTCTGGCGGTTAAGGGAGTTTTGAGATGAAGAAGTTAAACAACAGCGGGGAAATAACGTCACCCTGTGGGACCCCTATCTTGTGCTGAGTTTGCATTTCTAAAGTATACTGACAACTGTCGACTGTACAGGTATTTAACAGATAATTAGCAGTCTAACTCAGAGAGTTGTTGTCTCCACGTCGGCTACTAGCACTGCATGACTATCTGTGTCCTAAGCTTTCGACAAATCCAACGCCACTAAGATGGTTCTCTCACAGGGACGATTGCGGTTAGGCCGTCCTCTGTGTTTGAGGCGTTTTGCTGTGCACTTTTCGAAAGTCGTTCTGATGGTTAGCTGGACCGAGGTTTCGCGTGAGGTACGGACTCAGCAGAGCCTCCAGAATTTTTACGGTTGGTGATAGGAGGAAGTTCAACCGATAAAAATCACCCTCATTCACCGATTTCCCTGTTTTAAATCGTGGTATAACCCTCCCTACCTTCCTCACATTAGGAGTTATGAATGAACTGGCTACTTCCGGCCAAATTTTTCAACGTCAGCATGTAAAGGTAAGGGCTGTGCTTGATTTTGGGGAGTTGCGCAGCCTTCGGGTTACTCTACATTTGGCCTTGTCCACAGAAGGACGCAAAATGAATTTCCGGCTGAATAGACTCGCGGAACTCTTCCGGCCCGATTAAGCGCAGTCACCGAATGAAATCTTCAATCAACGCGCTGCACCGAGCTGGACAAGAACCTCACGATCGACCAGAGCTTACTCACACCTGTTGTCAAGTTGCAGCACCTCAGATACTACTCCCAGTTGTCCCGCTTGGTCTTGTTGACAAACCTCCGAATCTCAGAAATTTAAGGGATTTCCAAAATCCTGCCGGCTGGGATGAAGCGTGCAGCTCCTGTCGCGACCACCGTGCGGAAATTGGAAAAGCATTGAAGGCGCCCTCAGTATGCGAGCCATAGAATAGGTCGCCACGTTATGCTATTTATCAGAACTGCACTAGCTATTGTTAGGTCAGGCAAGCTGCTGCAACTACCCATAATCCTGGTGGGGGTGTCGCCGTTCACTGTGCGGAATGTCGAATAGTCTATACCTCAGCGATGTGGAGTTCGGATGGAACTTTCTCTGCCATACAGAGCAGGGAAAATGTCTGACACAGTGTTCGGTTCGATGCCAGCCCTTAGTGAAAGGATATGGAGGAACCGGTCCACAAGGTTTATCCAGGGTGAATAAACTTCCGGTCAACATGTATGCCTATCAATAATTGTCAAAACGTAACGATTTTCTGTTGGCACCGATAATGGGCCAACACGATCCATATGAATGAGTTCAAATCGTCCAGATGGATTTTGTCAAAATAATTTTCCTCATGGAATTTGGGATAAATGATCTAATAGGTTGTTGAGAAATATCACACCAAATGTTTAATAATTTTAATGTAAGTTATTTCGCTTTAAGGAAAAGACTCATTAGTACGATAATTAAAGTAATCAAAATCACAATGCTAACCAGAATTATAATTATAATGAACAAAATTCATTTTTATATAACATTTATGTATATAATTATATTTTAATTATAATAATTTAATTTAGATAATCATAATAATTTATATAATAATTTTGAACCTGAACTTTCAGAAAAGTGTGGAAACAACGGCCACTACAACTCGCGGATTATGGCACTGCTAAAAGTAATGATTCCGATGCAAACAGGGATAGTGAGTTAGAGGAACTTCCGGAAACAGTACTTAGAGATGTTCTGGGGTGGCTGTAAGAGCACTGCAAAAGTGTGGCTTCCATTAAGTAAAAGAAAAAAACGTGTCATGTTTATCAACGTGGATTGAAATTCCCTGCAAGAACAGTCCTAGTTATTTGATAGTGCATCTGACGATCAGGACTCAACAAATTTCGTCAGCACTTAGAACAACGTTGATATGAGTAAGTTAGGGCCACTAAGCAAAAACTGATGCCAACAAATGTGTACGTGTGATATTGCATTTAACTCCAGCACATCAATATTACTGAATATACAATCATATACAAGCATATATTATAGCTCTACTCCTTATCGATGATCGATATTTAATCAAAAAATGCAGGTTCACAAGTACCTAGATCTTTAGTATCCTTTATTGTGATACAAAATATTTGAACGCACATGTGACAAACGTTTTCTGAGTTTAGAAAGTGTTTCGATAGTATTATCAACCTCATTATTATCATTATTACAAACAACTAATTCACTAGCGGGAAATGTATTCTAAATTGAATGTATTTTTTTCTTGTTGGAAATTCAACAAATTATCTATAATTTTTATACCCGAGATCACTGATGTCCAGGGTATTATAACTTTGTACAACTAACGGTTGTTTGTAACAGTATAAAATAACTGAGATAGATATAGACAAAATTCTTAGAATTAATAGCGAATTTTATTAAGCCATGTCTGTTTGTAACTTATATAGTTAACAAATATCGGGTTTTTGTTATTTTTCTATTTTATCGTTAAAGGAGAGGTGGCCATAGTTTTTGTACAATTTTTACAATTTTCTAAATTTTGCTTATTGACTTAAAATGCAATGTGTGCACTAGGGTGGCCCAAAAAAACTAACTTCAAAAATTCACCCTGGGTACCCCTCCATTTTTTTAGAATGGGGTTCAATATACCTCTGTAATTTTTCAGATTTTTGGATGAATGGGAAAAGGGTGCTCAAAGAACACAAAGTTTCACGATTGATAACAAAAAGTCGAAAAAAAAAATCCATATTTTAATAATTATTTTTGTTTCTTTGTTGCAGGTGTTTTAAATATCTAAAACAGATGCTGAAAAATTTCATCAATAAGATCTAGATTGATAAAACTTAATATTATTACGAAGTAATTCTCATAACAGTACCCAAAGTGATACCTGTTTTAAACATTTCATCAATAACTTATGAGAAACCATGGCGTCCAATTCTCCTGCAACAAGGCAGTCTGAACGTGTTTTCCTTTTGGGTATTACAGATGTGGAATCTCTATTAAGACTAAATCAACTACCTACTAATTGGCAAGTGCTTTTGCGTTTTCACTGGCACTTGCATAAATTTAACTTAGTGCGTAGTGCAAGTCATATGACAGTTGTGGAGGTAACTCAGTTATGGGGAAGAGCTCTCATACCAACAGGATTAATTAAACACTGCGTTGATAAGATTGAGAAACTCCATTCAAAGTGGTTGTTGCTAAAAAAAAATAAATCTCGTAATTCAAAACAGCAAAATGCCCGTGAACATGAATTCACATCTGAGCTTGACTCTTTATTTGATATAGCTCATGCAGGTGCTTCAACTTTGATAAAGATTGAAGAAGACCGTAAATTTCTAGCAGATCAGGGAGACCAGCGAAAAATGGCTATGACTAAAGTTGACAAAAGCTTAGCCAAAAAGCAGAAAAGAACTTTAAAGAGATTTAACGAAGATGAAGAGAGAAGACGAAAAGCCCAGCTCTTAGAAACAACACCTAGTACCTCCAAAGGGACATCTTTAATGTATGAGCCTTATTTCGAAATTGGACTCTCTAGTGACACTTCCTGTTCCTCTGAAGATGAAGAATATCCAGTTTCAACTTTTGTAAAGAAGAGCTCCCGGTACCAGATCACTGACCATCATGCTAATGAGTCGAGCAGTGACAAACCTGTGAAAGCTGCTAAGCAAAACTTGTTTTCTAAGCATGTGATAAGCTCTTTAGACCGCAATAAAGTGTCTGATAGAGAAGCCTTGAGATTGATGGTCCCAATCGTAGCAGCACTGGGCCAAGACCCTAACTCGTTGCCATTATCACGCAGCACTATTCAACGCCAAAGAAAACAAGGGCGAAAAGCTATATTTGAGGAAATAAAGCAATCTGTTCCTTTCGATGATCCAGTTATAGTTCATTGGGATAGTAAGATTCTTCCCGATATTTTGAGCAATGAAAAAGTAGATCGTTTGCCAGTATTAGTTTCTGCAGGCGGTAAGGAAAACTTGCTGGGAGTACCAAAACTTGTAAGTGGCACTGGCGATAACTTAGCTAATGCAGTATATGACGTACTAACGGAATGGGATTTGGAGAAAAATATAGTCGGCATGTGTTTTGACACTACAGCCGTCAGTACAGGGTTGAAAAATGGAGCTAGTGTTTTGCTGGAACATAAAACTGGCAAAGATCTATTATGGCTAGCATGCAGGCATCATATTTTAGAGATTGTTCTCAGAAAGTATTTACTCTTTGTTTTGGACCATGACATTCCCTTGTTTAAAAGGTTTCAGGCAGCATGGCCATCAATTCACCGCTTATGAAGCTATTGATCCACAAATAAGTGAAGTGGTTAAAAATGCTATAAAATCCCATCTTTGGTACCTTTCGAATGAATTAGTTGGGTTGAGTCTGTTCTCAGATAAAGTAACAAATAATGCAAAGGCGGAAATTGTCAAAAAGATAAGGTGTGACCAAGCCGAATTGGCCGATTTTGTCAATCAAAGATCTTTACACTTGTTTGAAAAGATAAAGATAAATTCAACGTTTTTACAGATCCAAATGAATGGAACATCAATCAACATTACATTGGAAGGAAACAAATCGTAAGAAACCTGAAAGTTGTAAATGATATTGCTGAGCGTGGAGTCAAACTGTTTGAAGACTTCAATAAGCTTCTAACAAATGATGAAGAAGAGAAGCAGTTGTTCCTGCAAGTAGTAGAAGCTAATAGAAAGTGGGTTCCGACAAAAACGACAAAGAGAGCAGTTGTTAAAAGCTTGGGGTCGGCAACTTCAGAGAAATAAGTCATGTTTTTTTATCCCACTTTATTATTATATAAGATTGCGTTATTTATTAACATTATTCTATAAAATAAATGAATTTATTACTTCCTACGTAGTTGTACTTATTTAAAAAAAAATTACCAAAATTGCGGATTTTTTCCTTAACGTTATATGCCATTGAGCACCCTCTTCCCGTTGGAATATTAATTTGAAACTTTCCCAGAATATTTGTTTTGGCGATAGCAGACCCGATTTAGTTTTTCGCTTATATAATATGGGCCACCCTAGTGTGCACCAAATTTGGTGGAGTTTGGTGTCATAGTTTTTGAGATATACCTCATTCTACATTTTAAATTAGACCAAATTTTTTTAATAGTTACTTAAATACGAGTATAGAGCTGTTTTGATTTTTGCAAATTACCTTTATATGAGAGGTGGGTGTAGTTTTCATCGATTTTGTAATTTTTGTGATAAATTATATCCAAATATTCAAGGATAGGTATTCTTTAATTTAAAGAAAACAAATCACAAAATTTTTGATTTTTTCTTTTATTTAAGTTGAAATCACGAATTTTTCTTTTCTCGATTGAGTTAACAACATCAAATTTGTTGTCGTTTAGTTTTCGCTAATCGACTAGCTAACAACAATAGCTGATTCGGCGAATGCGAAAATCGTTAAAAAATAGTTGCTGAATAGCAGCATCGTTAAAATTTTCGTTAAGATAAGTTAACCAAGCGAATATCGTTAAAATAAGTTGGTGAATCGCACTACTGGTATGCTTTAACCTTTTTGTATTTTTAGACCATTCAACTTTGAGTCAACCCATTTGATGTGATCCGAACTCATATGTATTATTTTTGTTTTTGAGTTATTCAAAACTTGGTCTCCAATGCATTTTTCTAGTAGAGTAGTTTGTTTTGGCTTACTGTTCGTGAGTCAAAAAACTTTAAGTTGTTATGCAGTATCTTGTTAAATTCAGTTTGTTATAGTGGAAATAACTTTCATTTGTTTGTTTTTATTTTTTTTTGGTTTTTTTCTAAATTTAACGATTCATGATCAGCTTGTTTATAGATTGTTTATGTTTGCTAATACGTAGTCAATTATCGTTTCCGAATTTCTTGTTATTCTGGTATAATCGTTTGCCTTCTACTCAAGACGGTTTTATCGTTTATTATTTTCTGTAATTCGCGCTTGTAAAAACTGGTTTTCGACCAGTCAATATTGAAATCACCATATATTATAATATCTTTATTCGTTTCCATCGATGTTTCTAATTTACTACTGAAAGTGTTGCAAAACTCTCGTTCAGAACTATTATATATGTATATGTATATGACCATGATGTATAATTCATTTCTATCTAGCATACTGTTTAAAGGTATCATCCAAGTTTTTGAGTCACTGCCAGTTCTTCGTGAGGTTGATACACAGTTAAATTTCTTAAAGTTTATTATTTTAATTTCACTATCTTTTACGTCTTCAGTATTTATAATTAATTATTATAATATCGTATTGATATTCTTCTACGAGGTTTTCTAATTCAGCTTTGTTATTTATAAGTCCGTGTATGTTCGAGTAAAATATAATTACTGACTTTGATTGCTAGTACCCATTTATTTTCTCCTTAGCTTCTAATTTATGCAAATAAATAGGACAGCTTTTGCTAAATGTCACATGATTGATGTCCAGATGAAGGTTTAGCCTTTCATTTGCACGTAAACAGTTTATACATTTGTTAACAACTTCACAATTACACTCCTTTGATCTATGTTTTCCTAAGCGTTTCACACATGTTTTTTTTTAATTTTTACATTTGGCAGCTTTATGGTTAAATCTTCTGCTTTTGAAGCACTGTTGGACGTCAATACTATCCACTAATGACTTTTGGGAATGATTCCGTGTCCACTTCAATGACAGCATTACTCGTATAGTATATTGTATTTTGTCTCTTTTTTCATATTGTTTAATCACTTTTATATTTGCTTTTTCAAAACATTTATTTTTATTTTTTAACAATTCAATTATGCTTTCGTTCGCATGCTTAAATTTCATTCCGACGGCAGTTTGTTCTTATTTGTATCCTTCTTTTGAATTTGAGGAAATGACATTTGGCTGGTGCCCGATATTGGTTTACTTACTAGATTTTTTATTTAATTTTGAGCTTTTTTATTTTCATCACTGTTGTTTTTAATTTCACTCATAACTTCTCACTTTCTCTCTTAAATGTCTCTGCTACATCTTTAATTTTTTGGACTTGAGTTATGTTTACCACAAATTTTGTCTGTTTTTTGCATTTCTTTTATTCGCTCGCAGAATTTATTTTATATTGCTTCTAATAACTTCATGATTTCCTACTCGTTTGGTTTATTTCATTCACATATATATTATATATGTATATAAGTAACACAGTCTTCGCACATAAATCTTAATAAGCGGTTCTGGTTTAAAACGGTTGATGCATACTCATCCAAACCCGAACATTTGGTTTTTAAATGAAAAAATTTTCCACATACTATCACATCGTATGCCCGTATAGCTAATTTGCATTTTTCACATTCCATTTTGTGTTCAATTTACTGACATGTAACAGACGATTTAACAACAAAAACAACTTTTTTCATCATTTCTGCTGTTACCCACCTTTCCTAATCAGTCAATTATAAGTAACTTTAGCAAAGAAAAAAAAACCATGCGAAATTCCTATTTTCAGCGGTTTTTGTACAAAATCGTAACCCCTGGGTATAGTTCAGCATCTTATCACACTTTTTCAAGTTTAACTGCGATTAAAATCCAGAATAATTGTAAGATATTGCGGAGCTCTAGACTTTTGTGATTTGCGCACTTGTTCGAAAAAATTCGAAAATTCTTGTAAAAGAAGTCGCCAAAGACTTAGTAGGAGATAAGGCCAAAATCCGCGCAGTGAAGATGTAAGCAGGACGGTTGGAGAGATACCTGTGTACTTTAAGACACATGCCATCAATTGCATTGCCGGTAGCCATTATCGAGCAGTTATCAGCATACGAGACGATATTGAGTCCCTCTGGCGGTTAAGGGAGTTTTGAGATGAAGAAGTTAAACAACAGCGGGGAAATAACGTCACCCTGTGGGACCCCTATCTTGTGCTGAGTTTGCATTTCTAAAGTATACTGACAACTGTCGACTGTACAGGTATTTAACAGATAATTAGCAGTCTAACTCAGAGAGTTGTTGTCTCCACGTCGGCTACTAGCACTGCATGACTATCTGTGTCCTAAGCTTTCGACAAATCCAACGCCACTAAGATGGTTCTCTCACAGGGACGATTGCGGTTAGGCCGTCCTCTGTGTTTGAGGCGTTTTGCTGTGCACTTTTCGAAAGTCGTTCTGATGGTTAGCTGGACCGAGGTTTCGCGTGAGGTACGGACTCAGCAGAGCCTCCAGAATTTTTACGGTTGGTGATAGGAGGAAGTTCAACCGATAAAAATCACCCTCATTCACCGATTTCCCTGTTTTAAATCGTGGTATAACCCTCCCTACCTTCCTCACATTAGGAGTTATGAATGAACTGGCTACTTCCGGCCAAATTTTTCAACGTCAGCATGTAAAGGTAAGGGCTGTGCTTGATTTTGGGGAGTTGCGCCGCCTTCGGGTTACTCTACATTTGGCCTTGTCCACAGAAGGACGCAAAATGAATTTCCGGCTGAATAGACTCGCGGAACTCTTCCGGCCCGATTAAGCGCAGTCACCGAATGAAATCTTCAATCAACGCGCTGCACCGAGCTGGACAAGAACCTCACGATCGACCAGAGCTTACTCACACCTGTTGTCAAGTTGCAGCACCTCAGATACTACTCCCAGTTGTCCCGCTTGGTCTTGTTGACAAACCTCCGAATCTCAGAAATTTAAGGGATTTCCAAAATCCTGCCGGCTGGGATGAAGCGTGCAGCTCCTGTCGCGACCACCGTGCGGAAATTGGAAAAGCATTGAAGGCGCCCTCAGTATGCGAGCCATAGAATAGGTCGCCACGTTATGCTATTTATCAGAACTGCACTAGCTATTGTTAGGTCAGGCAAGCTGCTGCAACTACCCATAATCCTGGTGGGGGTGTCGCCGTTCACTGTGCGGAATGTCGAATAGTCTATACCTCAGCGATGTGGAGTTCGGATGGAACTTTCTCTGCCATACAGAGCAGGGAAAATGTCTGACACAGTGTTCGGTTCGATGCCAGCCCTTAGTGAAAGGATATGGAGGAACCGGTCCACAAGGTTTATCCAGGGTGAATAAACTTCCGGTCAACATGTATGCCTATCAATAATTGTCAAAACGTAACGATTTTCTGTTGGCACCGATAATGGGCCAACACGATCCATATGAATGAGTTCAAATCGTCCAGATGGATTTTGTCAAAATAATTTTCCTCATGGAATTTGGGATAAATGATCTAATAGGTTGTTGAGAAATATCACACCAAATGTTTAATAATTTTAATGTAAGTTATTTCGCTTTAAGGAAAAGACTCATTAGTACGATAATTAAAGTAATCAAAATCACAATGCTAACCAGAATTATAATTATAATGAACAAAATTCATTTTTATATAACATTTATGTATATAATTATATTTTAATTATAATAATTTAATTTAGATAATCATAATAATTTATATAATAATTTTGAACCTGAACTTTCAGAAAAGTGTGGAAACAACGGCCACTACAACTCGCGGATTATGGCACTGCTAAAAGTAATGATTCCGATGCAAACAGGGATAGTGAGTTAGAGGAACTTCCGGAAACAGTACTTAGAGATGTTCTGGGGTGGCTGTAAGAGCACTGCAAAAGTGTGGCTTCCATTAAGTAAAAGAAAAAAACGTGTCATGTTTATCAACGTGGATTGAAATTCCCTGCAAGAACAGTCCTAGTTATTTGATAGTGCATCTGACGATCAGGACTCAACAAATTTCGTCAGCACTTAGAACAACGTTGATATGAGTAAGTTAGGGCCACTAAGCAAAAACTGATGCCAACAAATGTGTACGTGTGATATTGCATTTAACTCCAGCACATCAATATTACTGAATATACAATCATATACAAGCATATATTATAGCTCTACTCCTTATCGATGATCGATATTTAATCAAAAAATGCAGGTTCACAAGTACCTAGATCTTTAGTATCCTTTATTGTGATACAAAATATTTGAACGCACATGTGACAAACGTTTTCTGAGTTTAGAAAGTGTTTCGATAGTATTATCAACCTCATTATTATCATTATTACAAACAACTAATTCACTAGCGGGAAATGTATTCTAAATTGAATGTATTTTTTCTTGTTGGAAATTCAACAAATTATCTATAATTTTTATACCCGAGATCACTGATGTCCAGGGTATTATAACTTTGTACAACTAACGGTTGTTTGTAACAGTATAAAATAACTGAGATAGATATAGACAAAATTCTTAGAATTAATAGCGAATTTTATTAAGCCATGTCTGTTTGTAACTTATATAGTTAACAAATATCGGGTTTTTGTTATTTTTCTATTTTATCGTTAAAGGAGAGGTGGCCATAGTTTTTGTACAATTTTTACAATTTTCTAAATTTTGCTTATTGACTTAAAATGCAATGTGTGCACTAGGGTGGCCCAAAAAAACTAACTTCAAAAATTCACCCTGGGTACCCCTCCATTTTTTTAGAATGGGGTTCAATATACCTCTGTAATTTTTCAGATTTTTGGATGAATGGGAAAAGGGTGCTCAAAGAACACAAAGTTTCACGATTGATAACAAAAAGTCGAAAAAAAAAATCCATATTTTAATAATTATTTTTGTTTCTTTGTTGCAGGTGTTTTAAATATCTAAAACAGATGCTGAAAAATTTCATCAATAAGATCTAGATTGATAAAACTTAATATTATTACGAAGTAATTCTCATAACAGTACCCAAAGTGATACCTGTTTTAAACATTTCATCAATAACTTATGAGAAACCATGGCGTCCAATTCTCCTGCAACAAGGCAGTCTGAACGTGTTTTCCTTTTGGGTATTACAGATGTGGAATCTCTATTAAGACTAAATCAACTACCTACTAATCGGCAAGTGCTTTTGCGTTTTCACTGGCACTTGCATAAATTTAACTTAGTGCGTAGTGCAAGTCATATGACAGTTGTGGAGGTAACTCAGTTATGGGGAAGAGCTCTCATACCAACAGGATTAATTAAACACTGCGTTGATAAGATTGAGAAACTCCATTCAAAGTGGTTGTTGCTAAAAAAAAATAAATCTCGTAATTCAAAACAGCAAAATGCCCGTGAACATGAATTCACATCTGAGCTTGACTCTTTATTTGATATAGCTCATGCAGGTGCTTCAACTTTGATAAAGATTGAAGAAGACCGTAAATTTCTAGCAGATCAGGGAGACCAGCGAAAAATGGCTATGACTAAAGTTGACAAAAGCTTAGCCAAAAAGCAGAAAAGAACTTTAAAGAGATTTAACGAAGATGAAGAGAGAAGACGAAAAGCCCAGCTCTTAGAAACAACACCTAGTACCTCCAAAGGGACATCTTTAATGTATGAGCCTTATTTCGAAATTGGACTCTCTAGTGACACTTCCTGTTCCTCTGAAGATGAAGAATATCCAGTTTCAACTTTTGTAAAGAAGAGCTCCCGGTACCAGATCACTGACCATCATGCTAATGAGCCGAGCAGTGACAAACCTGTGAAAGCTGCTAAGCAAAACTTGTTTTCTAAGCATGTGATAAGCTCTTTAGACCGCAATAAAGTGTCTGATAGAGAAGCCTTGAGATTGATGGTCCCAATCGTAGCAGCACTGGGCCAAGACCCTAACTCGTTGCCATTATCACGCAGCACTATTCAACGCCAAAGAAAACAAGGGCGAAAAGCTATATTTGAGGAAATAAAGCAATCTGTTCCTTTCGATGATCCAGTTATAGTTCATTGGGATAGTAAGATTCTTCCCGATATTTTGAGCAATGAAAAAGTAGATCGTTTGCCAGTATTAGTTTCTGCAGGCGGTAAGGAAAACTTGCTGGGAGTACCAAAACTTGTAAGTGGCACTGGCGATAACTTAGCTAATGCAGTATATGACGTACTAACGGAATGGGATTTGGAGAAAAATATAGTCGGCATGTGTTTTGACACTACAGCCGTCAGTACAGGGTTGAAAAATGGAGCTAGTGTTTTGCTGGAACATAAAACTGGCAAAGATCTATTATGGCTAGCATGCAGGCATCATATTTTAGAGATTGTTCTCAGTAAGGTATTTACTCTTTGTTTTGGACCATCCAGCTCTCCTGACATTCCCTTGTTTAAAAGGTTTCAGGCAGCATGGCCATCAATTCACCGCTTATGAAGCTATTGATCCACAAATAAGTGAAGTGGTTAAAAATGCTATAAAATCCCATCTTTGGTACCTTTCGAATGAATTAGTTGGGTTGAGTCTGTTCTCAGATAAAGTAACAAATAATGCAAAGGCGGAAATTGTCAAAAAGATAAGGTGTGACCAAGCCGAATTGGCCGATTTTGTCAATCAAAGATCTTTACACTTGTTTGAAAAGATAAAGATAAATTCAACGTTTTTACAGATCCAAATGAATGGAACATCAATCAACATTACATTGGAAGGAAACAAATCGTAAGAAACCTGAAAGTTGTAAATGATATTGCTGAGCGTGGAGTCAAACTGTTTGAAGACTTCAATAAGCTTCTAACAAATGATGAAGAAGAGAAGCAGTTGTTCCTGCAAGTAGTAGAAGCTAATAGAAAGTGGGTTCCGACAAAAACGACAAAGAGAGCAGTTGTTAAAAGCTTGGGGTCGGCAACTTCAGAGAAATAAGTCATGTTTTTTTATCCCACTTTATTATTATATAAGATTGCGTTATTTATTAACATTATTCTATAAAATAAATGAATTTATTACTTCCTACGTAGTTGTACTTATTTAAAAAAAAATTACCAAAATTGCGGATTTTTTCCTTAACGTTATATGCCATTGAGCACCCTCTTCCCTTTGGAATATTAATTTGAAACTTTCCCAGAATATTTGTTTTGGCGATAGCAGACCCGATTTAGTTTTTCGCTTATATAATATGGGCCACCCTAGTGTGCACCAAATTTGGTGGAGTTTGGTGTCATAGTTTTTGAGATATACCTCATTCTACATTTTAAATTAGACCAAATTTTTTTAATAGTTACTTAAATACGAGTATAGAGCTGTTTTGATTTTTGCAAATTACCTTTATATGAGAGGTGGGTGTAGTTTTCATCGATTTTGTAATTTTTAGAATTTTGCTTACTGACTTCAAATGCGATGTGTGTATCAAATTTGGTACACTTTGGTAGCATGGTTTCAGAGATATGCTTATTTGGTCTAAAATGTGCGGTACCACGCCCATTTCCAATTTTTTTTATTCGTTGTATTTGTTATGGCAGCCCCATCGTTCACAATAAATTGGAGCGAATTGTCTTTAATGCTGACCTAAAACTCGTTGTTCTTATTTTTGAAAGTTACCGTTAACCGAGATTAAAAATTTTCAATATTTTTCTTCCTGACTTGAAATACAATATGTGTCCCAAAGTTGGTAGTTTGTTCAAATAGTCTTGGAGATACCGATTTTTCTTATAAAATGGGCGGGGCCACGTATGTATGTGTAAGACAATATATTTATTTACAAAATTTACTGATTAAATGAACAGTCGATGGGATACGCACTCACAACAATATTTTGCTTCCTGACTTGAAATACAATATGTATCTCTCAAAGGTGGTAGTTGGTTCAAGTAGTAGTCGGCATTTCTTATAAAGTGGTCGGGCCACGTATGTACAGTGGCTTACAGCCAAAGTGATGCAACCGTATAAGAAATACTAAAGCAAGTATTACCTGAAAACTAAATACATCTTCCAAAAAATATAAATACCACTTAACAGCGGCAGATGTACACATTTAATTTATGCTGTAAAAGATTCAGATTGTATAGTTATTTTATTTAATTAACAACTAAAACAAACTTCAGTATTAAATTGCACCTCACAGCGAAAATGATGCAGTAACAAAAAAAAGAATACATTGTAATTTTTTTAAGGACACAAGTAAAAGTTTAGGTCGATTAATACTTTGTGGGATACCCCTTACTATTTATAACTGCTTTCATACGTTTCGGCATGGATTTGACCAATTTCTTTGTATAGTTAGGAGCAAGTTTATTCCATTCAGCTTGCGGGGCGTTTTTCAAGTCGGTTTTATTTCAAATCTCGTATTTTCGAATCTCTCGTTCCAAAACAGACCAAAGATTTAAATCTGGAGACTGTGCTGGTGTTTGTGTGTGGACAGTTCCAAATAAGCCAACCTTGCACAACTCCGGAATTGTGTTTGGGATCATTATCTTGATAGTACCGAAAATTGTCTGAAATATTTAGTTTCGCGGCACTTTGTAGCAAATTTAGTTTCAAAATACTCAGATACAAACTCTTGTCCATAGTAAAATCGATGAATTCCAAATTTCCGACTCCAGAAGACGACATGCATCCCCACAGCATTACATGATTTTGGGGTTGTAGCCTTTTCTCCATATATAGCTCCGATCTAAACAGGTTGAATTTACTCTCACTTACTTACGGTATTCCAGAAGCTTTCACTCTTATATAAATGTCCGTTTGCATACTTCAACCTTGCATTTCGATTTTTAGCATTAACGTATGGTTTATTTCGGGCTGTGCGGCCATTGAAATCAGATTATCTGAGCACTGTATGGTTTCCGGATGACTTTTATTCCCAAGAAATTTTTCCACTTCGTTGCCTAAAGCTGGAGCACTGAAATGGGAATTTTCGCGTATTTTCCTTTACAATCCAAGGGAATCAGTTTCGTTAAATATTTTATTATGAGCCGATTTCTTTTTATTTACGACACGATTTTCCTGAACATAACGTTCAATGATATGTTGAATAGTTGACTCAGTTTCCATATTTCCGCGATTTTGTGTTGACTTTTGCCGTCTTTATAATGCTTTAGTATTAATTCTCGCACTTCAATACTTGTTTGGCGACCCATTTTGAACTACACTTTATGAGTGACAATACTAAAATGTCAAAACTCTATAATTCTATTCCAGGATTACTCACATTTATAACAGTATTGACTTCGCATTCGAAAATCGCCGCCAAGCTGTCGCCGCTAACGGCAAACATTTGCGCATCATTTTGGCTGTGAGCTTGCATTTCGGTATACAACCATGTACTTACTTTACGTTTGTAAAAAAAGAAATAATTTTGGGTTTTTTTTTAACAAGATTTTACATATATGTAGCATATTAATAAATTATTAAAAAAAATTTTATTTCACAATATAAACATGATTTTTTATTAGGCGCTTTTTCATTTCGCTGCTGCATCATTTTGGCAGTGAGCCACTGTATGTGTAAGACAGTATATTTATTTACAAACTTACTGGCACAGTCGCTTGGATACGCGCTCACAACAATGATGTATTTTCGACAAGCGATGGTAATAAACTCAGATGAGCTTAAAGACATAGGAAGGACCATGCCGTTAAAAGATTGGAGTTTTACCTTGAAAGTACTCGTTAATGTAATGGGACGATTTTATTGTATTTAACGAATACGATCTTTCAACGGATTCATCTCTGCATCGAATTTAGTTATCTCAGAGTTTTGAGGTATCATAATCCGCATAATTTAGAACCGGCCACCAATCGACATATGTATATGCTT
This sequence comes from Anomoia purmunda, assembly GCA_951828415.1. Taxonomy (NCBI): domain Eukaryota; kingdom Metazoa; phylum Arthropoda; class Insecta; order Diptera; family Tephritidae; genus Anomoia; species Anomoia purmunda. The sequence continues at coordinate 94,944,578 of OX639995.1, forward strand.
ATCTCTCCAGTGGGAGAGTTGATGTCTTCATACCGGCTTGTAGCGTTGAGTGACTTACAGTGTCTGTGGTTCACCTGCATGTTTATGGAATTGAGTGCTGTGCACTTTTCGGGAGCCGTTTCAATGGCCCGGGTTTTACCAGTATAAGGGCTGTTATTTTGTCTATCTAACTCTGCTTAGGTCAGCCTATCCCATGTATGACATTTTCATTCACTTCAATGTACTTGACTTCCATATCCTCTCGCAAACCTGATTGCAATTCTGATTTGTTTCCGATTGTGACTAAACCTCACAGTTTCAATTCACTCAACTTCAGTGGCATAGCTACCTATGGGCTAAGCGGGGCAGTGCCCTGGGGCTCTCAAGCTCAGGGGGCCCTCGAATCCTTACCAGAAATCTCGATCAAACTGAACTTTTGGAAATTTTTCCCATTTTCAAAATAAATATGACAGGTTGCTATCCCTCTTTAAGCATGAATTCTTAATTCTAAATTCTTTCTATTGGTTGGCAGTGTTGACGGATAGTGATAGGTGCGGTTTATTATTCATCGATGTGCGTGTAATTGTGAATTCGAGTTAAGATTTTTTTCGAGAACGGTTAAAAAATTAATGCTGTATCAGGAGTAAGTAAGCTAATGTCAATAAACTTTTTTGTACTGGTCAATATGGTGGTTCAATTTTATTTGATTTTACCACTCATATTGATGTTCGTTAAGTCATTAAATCGAGTCAAATATATAGATTTCGTTCATGGTCTCCTTTAAATGTGGTAACACTAACGGTGATTATTTTTTTTTCCAGGGATTCCCCAACGACACTTGTAGCGTATTATTGTGTTTCTCTTTCCTTTTATTTTACTTTTAACGTCGTCAGCGAACAGTGAGTACCTACCTACTCGAGCACAATCTAATATTATATTAGAAAACTATAATTATGGATAAAAAGAAGAAACACAGTGGTGCATTTAAACGCAATCAACGCCAAGAAAGAGAAGATAGTAAACAAAAATTACCCAAAATTGACAACCGCTACATTTTTCGAAAATGTGTACGACACATCTTTTTACGACTTGGGAACTTCACGAACAAATTATTAAGTGATAACGAAAATCGTCAAATTCTTGATATGGGGCCTTTACAGCCTTCAGAACCTTTTCCAACAGACATCAACCAGAACAATAGCTGTTTTTCAAAATCGTGTTCTAAATATGGGCCAGTTAATCGCTTTGGTTGTGTTATTCCAAAATACTAGAGGCTGCCTATTGTCAACCCATCTGGTTATTTGCTTCACAGAGGAATAATGTTTGGTGTTCGGGAATTCGAGATTATAATGTAGTGACCCCACACACCGAATGTAGCGTACAACCAACACAAGCGACCTACATACATATGCATGCGGAACTGCAACGCCGGTTTCAACAATAGAAGTAAGTCGATATGAGGAACCAAAGCCAATTGCATTGCTAAACTGAATGTATGTCAATACGGCTGAGCTAGCAGAATAATTGTCAATACGCTCTGCTCAGCCAAACGCCAAAGCATTCCTATTGGCCGTTGCTACAATTCTAAGTCAAAGAAGTAAAAAGGGAGGAGTTATGGAAATCACTTTCTGTGATACAATTTTGTATAAATAGTCGTAAGTTTTCATGAATAAAATTATAAATAATCTAGCAAGTAACACTACTGCATTTTATTTCTCAAAGATCTCGGCAACCTTACGGCTGCCTATTGATAAGCAGAAGCCACTCTGCTGTAAAAATATGAAGTGGCTCGATTTATAAAAACAAACACCAAATGAATAACAATACATTACAATAAGAATTTATCAGAAAGAATTAAACAACACAGTTGTTCGAGTGGTCATTCGAAAGCATGTGCTGTTTATGAATTTATGAAAAAAAAAACGATACTAATACTATCGACGAGGAACTTGAAAATGAAATTCGCAAAGAAGCATCATGTTGGAAAATGGTTCTTCAAAGGTTATTCGATATCATACTTACTCTAGCAAAGAGTTCTTTGGCTTTGAAAGGACATCAAGAAGACTTAAGTCAGGAAGGATACCATGGAAATTTTCTGTCCTTTGTAGAGCTTGTCGCCCGATATGATCACATTTTGCGGCAAGTTTTGGATATGCCCAAAGGTAATAATAATTATTTCTAAGTTTTTTTATCGTTTTATTTTGTTTATAATTATTAACTGTTTAATATCACGACTTTTTTAAAATTGTGTTTTTTATGTTTTTAGGATCTACAAGATATCTGAGTGCAACAATTCAAAATGAAATGATTGAAAGCTTGTGGACCAAACTCGAAACCCATCTACTATAACAAATTGGAGCGTCACCCTTTTTTGCCATCATAATGGATACGACACAGGACATATCGAAGGTAGATCAGCTAAGCATTGTTGTGAGGTATGCAGTAATAACCAGATCGGAAAATGGACAGCGAATTGATATAGAAGTAAAATAAGCGTTTCTAGGCTTTTATGCAGCCATCAAACATGGCGCAGTAGATTTTGTCAACCAAGTGACACTATTATTTATCGACAAAAATATTGATTTAAAAAAATGTGTGGGGCAAGGCTACGATGGAGCCAGTATGGTAAGTGGTGTGTATAATGGCGTACAAAAACATATTAAGGCTATCCAGCCTAACGAGTACGTACATTGTGAAACTCATAATTTAAATTTGGTGATAAATGATGCCGTTAGCAGTTGTGTGGAAATACAGATTTTTTTCGCAACGTTGCAAGATTTGTATAACTTTTTCGGAAACAGCATCAATCGTTGGGATCTACTGTCAAAATTCACTGGCGAATCGGACACCACTCTAAAAAAGCGAAATCCGACTAGATGGTCCAGTAGGGTCAATACGATATCTGCAATAAAACTTCGTTATTTTGATATTATCAAAGCATTATCAGAAATAGTTCTAAAGAGTCCTAATAAAGTTGAGCTTAGTGAAGCAGAGAGTATTAAAACAAAAATTCTAAATTTCGAGTTCGTGTTGCTTTGCGAATTCATGCACAGTGTATTGAACGACATCAATTATGCGTCCAAAACTTTACAAAAATGCGACATCAATTTGGGCGAGGCGAGTAAAGTTTTAGCAGAGACCAAACCGAAGTTGCAAATTTATAGAAATGATTTCGAATTATTAAAGTGCAAAGCCAGTGAAACTGTAAGAAAATATGGTATTGATACCCATTTAAAAGAAAAAAGGCAAAGAAAAGCTAAAAAACATTTTGGTGAATTAGCTGCTGATCACCGATTCCCAAACCGAGAAAAAATATTAAAAATTGAGACTTTCAATAATGTACCAGACACAGTAATATCTCAATTAGATACACGTTGGTATGAGTGCAGTCTGTCATATATTCGATTTTCTAACACCAACATTTTTATTACATGTTGATGAAGCAACTTTAATACAAAGGTGTGACGAATTCCACATAGTTTTACCTCAACTAACTCAAGCATGGACTGTTCACCAATTATGTAAGGAAATAATGAGCAAATATGGAGTACTAGAATGCGACCTAACGGAAGTATTTATTATTATTATTATTATTATTATTTATTAGGGCAAATTAGTACAATAAGATATTAAAATCTTTTATAGTACAACAAATTTCAGAGTCACATACATAAATAACAAGACATAACAGATCTTAAAGTAAGCTAATAATCAGTACATATGTATATAAACATGCAATAAAACTTATAAATTAAATTACAGGTGTGTACTAGTCACCTATGCAACATCGAGTTAACAATGTTTTAACAAAGAAATTAGTTACAAAAATATGAATAAATTAGGACTAAAATGGAAGATAGGATATCAATTAAAGGCTAAGTACTGAAGTAATTATAGATAGATTCCCTAAAATTGCTTTTGTTTATCTGTTTTCTAATATTGGCAGGGATAGAGTTCCAAATGCGGATAGCGTTAACAAAGAACAGCCGTGCTGAGACCATTGAGGTAAACTGAGGGACTATAAGATCTAATATGCGGGCAGATTTGGTAAAACACAGCTTATCATAGAGATAGCTAGGAGATTTCCAAGTGATAAGCTTATATAAAAATATACAATTATTGGCCTTGTGATACTCCGAGATCTCACAGCCTAAAAGTCGGTGCTTCCATGGCGAAATATTACAGCAATGTTATTATTCTTTACAATTCCTGTCACTTCTGCAGCAGCTGAAAGGTCATTTAGCAAATTAAAAATAATAAAAAATTATTGAAGAAATAAATTGGGCCAAACTCGACTCCGACATTTATCGCTAATAGCATCAATTTAAACGAAGTCATTGATACTTCTGCAAAAACTAAAGCTAGGAAAAAATTGTTAATATAATTGTTATTTAGTCAATTGGTATGCCCGACCTTTATATAGGGTCTTGCAATAGGGACGCTACAAAAGTAGACCGATAGTGGCAGCAAACGACGCCACATTTTTCCCACTCTTTTGACGTATCTCTTCAGTAAAGTTTGCCATTTCATCATGGAAAGATATACGATCCAACAACGAGTTGAAATTATTAAAATTTGCTACCGAAATTCGGAGTCAATGGCCTCAACTTTAAGAGCGCTACGTCCAATTTATGGTCGTCGTCATGTCTTGATGAATGTCTTGTCAAGAAGCACAGGCAGCAATCCACACGTACTCCATGAGTCAACATTGCATCCCGAAAAAATTACCGTTTGGTGCGGTTTATGGGCCGGCGGCGTCATTGGGCCGTACTTCTTCCGCGATGATCAAGACCGGCACGTTACTGTGTCACAATCTCACAATCGATTTATGGAAAACCAAGTTTGGTGAACGTGTTATCTCACGAAATGGCCCAGTCAATTGGCCGCCTCGGTTGTGCGATTCGACGCCGTTAGACCATTTCCTGTGGGGCTACGTCAAGTCTATGGTCTATGCCAACAAGCCAGCGACGATTGATGAACTTCGTACGAATATTGATCGTGAAATTGCAGCAGTATCGGCCGATTTATGCTTGAAAACCGTCGAAAATTGGGTTCAGCATCTGGACTTCTGCAAGCGTGCCAGTGGTGCCCATGCAAAAGAAATCGAGTTCCATACATAATGGCATCGAATGTACTTTCACAGGAATAAAAATTTAATTCATATCCCAAACCTTTTTTGTTATATTTAAAAAAAACCTCTGTAGCGTTCCTATAGAAAAACTTAATAGAAAGCACATATTTTAAAGATATCAAAACCTAAAACAAACGAACATCTCGGTTATGAACCTATTTAAGCTTAATCCAAGATCAGCAATGAAATTTGTTTTGGCTTAAATGGAAAACTTAAAGCTCGACTCACTTGACACTGTGTATAATAAACCCTTGAATCCTCTCTATTTCGTTTTATTAGCCAACCCTGCACCAAATATTAATTGTAATTTTATGTTGTTACTATTTAATATTTTTATTACCTGCTCAACTTCCTTTGTTGTTTGTATGCTAAGGATTTACCATTTTCAACTTGCCTTGTGCTCAGCTGCTTGCCTTTTTATAAAACACACAAATAATGTGATTAACTGCTAGCCCAATATCTCCACTGCTCTTTCGCGCTCCAATTTTATTTGACACCTAGTATCTCTGAACAGAAACTTTGAACCACTTTTATTCATCGATTTGCTTTGGTTTCCCATTCGTATTCCACACTCAATAAATTATCAATTAATTCCTTACTTAATTGAGCAGGCCCGTGCGCACGGGGGGGAGGGCGGTGCGGGGTCCTTTGGGGCTCAAACCCCCCAAAGGGATTTCACCGACTGAATTTTCTATAAGAACTGGTTTTCGGGTTTTAATATTGTGTACACTCGTCTTAAAGTGCGCAAAAAAAAATTGTTTTACCAGTCGATTTACAAATATCAAAACAAAAACTTGACTTTCTCAGTAAAAGTAAATTACATCTGGTGAGAGTAATTGAAACGATTATTTTTTGTGGCAGACAAGGTCTCGCTCCCCGTGGTTCACAAAATACAGGTCAAATTTTTGAAGAGGATCCTGCTGTTAATAACGGAAATTTTCGGGCCCTATTGAGCAAAATATCGATGAACTTCTGCGAGAGCGTTTGAAAAATTCCCCAAAAATAGCCATGTATATAAGCAATCGCATCCAAAATGAGCTGATATCTATTTGCCAAAACATTATCTACAATGAAAAATTTGATCTGATAAATCGATCACAGGGCTTTTCTTTACTAGGAGATGAAGCACATGCCATTGGACGAATTGAACAAGCTTCAATTTGTATCAGATATTCAGACAGACAAGATGAAAAGTATATTATACGCGAAGATTTCATTTGTTTTCTTTCGATCAAACGTTGTACTGGAAAAGCCATTGCGATTGTTTTTCTAGATTTTTTGAAATCATCAGGACTTGATTGTGCATTTTTTTTTGGGCAAGGTTATCATGGAGCAAAATCTGTTAGTGGAGCATTTACAAGATCGATTTTTGAATCATCGTAATATTTTATCGAATTTCGGCTGCCTATTCCCAAACAAGATGAAAATTTTTGATGAAAACTCATGTGTTGAATTATTCAAATCATACTCTGCTATTCTACACGACAATTCCAGTGAAATATGGATTGCTGAAGTTCAACTTTGGCGACGACACATTGCCAGGGAGGAAATCAACCATTCCCTTAAAGCACTTGACATTTGCAATCAGAGGTTTTTCCAAATGTTCATCAAATTCTTCGAATAATGACAGTTTGCCCGTAACTACGGCGACGAATGAACACTCCTTTTCAACGTTACGTCGTCTGCAGACGTATCTTCGATCAAATATGACTGAAGATCGACTAAACGGTTTAGCTTCCCTGAATATACATCGGGATGTCAAGATTGATGTTCAAAGGGTTTTGGATGAATTTTTTTCGGTACCTCGAAGAGTCCGTTTGTTGACTGAAAGCCAATAACTATGGTATTATTCGCTATTTTTCTTTTGATTCAACGGTTAATAAATATGCAACTTTTCACTATTGGAAGTCTTTCATTATTCGTTTTCCGTTACTATTATAATTTTAATTGGCAAATATCATAAATTGTATTCACAAAGCAAGACTTTTCGATAACGAATGCTCTATACCATCAATGTTCATCTTCAGTTTCAATTTTGCATTCACCATGTCAAAAGAATTCGTTATCAAAAATCATAATATTCTCTGAGCATCCAAAAGTTTGGGATAAGAATTGTTTATTTCCATAATAAAAAGCAGCCAGTTTTTAAAAATATTTAGTATATGTATATTTGACGCCTTTTGCAGCTGTAGCCATTTAATGTGTGGAGCACAATCAATATAGTAGCTATAGTACCCCATTTGACAAATTACACTCTACAACAGCAATTTTTCAACTGATCAACCATGGTATTTGCCTGAAACGGAGCATCTTGCAGATAATTTTTGGCCTATCTATATATAATCTATAGTCCAGCACATCTGATATTTTATTTGCACTTAAAGATTAAGGAGGTCACAATAGAAAATTCAACGAATGTACATACAAACACAAATGTACATATGTATATTTCGCTATCGTATGGTATGGGTTATTTTTCTGAGTTCAAGAAAACTCACATCTTTACATAAGCGCATAAGACAAATATAAGAATAAAAATATAATAGGCATAAAGTACAAAGCACCCCACGCTTTTTGAAAATTATACAGATTTTTTCTGTTCATTATTTTACCCTTATGTATGTATGTACATATGTATATCAAATAGTATTATTACCTACTCTTTAGTTCTGTATCTGAAATTAAAGTGTGTTTTTTAGTTTTTTAAACTATGTTTACTTACATATGTATGCACATACATATATACTATTTGATGAGCATGTTTACAGCTAAGTAACGCAAACAAATATTATACCGTTATGTAGTTGTACAAAAAAATATGTTCGGTACCTAAATTCTGTGCTCACTAAACTATTTTGACAGGAAATGACGGAAAATTGGTCCAATTACAATACATCACTGGGCCCGTTTTAATATAACCTAGTTGCAAAAAAACACTAGGTAGGATAAGAAATAGCATGTAAAACAACAACACCAACTCGGAAAAATTGCGAGTTGAGCCAACTCGGTTATATGATATCCGACCTGAGATGTAGTGTTGTGAAGCAAAAAACCCGCTCTATTGGGAATGGGCTCTGGAAAAACATATGTACAATTGTACATTGTACATACATACATATGTATGTATTTATATATGTGTATACCTATGCACATGTGTACTAAAAATGTCAACAAGTGCACATGCATCCATATTAATTTATATCTATATGTATTTGTTGTTAGGTATATACAGCATTTATTTCATCCCTGCGCCAGCGTGTCTGTTTTCAACCGCAGCGCAACTGCAGTACAACAACAAAAAATTCATTCATAAACGCACGCGCATATTATTGAAAGCAAATTTCCGTTCATTCATAAACGCGAACATTTCATCTCCCACAAACACATACGCCCCTCATCCATTACATTTTTCGCGACAACAAAGACAAAAATCTAAAATCATAAATTGAAGATTTTTGTAATTTTGGTCCAAATGCTCACAATTACAGATGGGAATGTAGGTGTTTATTTTGGCCCGTCCGCCACGCTTGTGCCCGTAAAATATTTCATGAAGAAATTCATCTATTATTAATCTATTATGTTTGCTTATCATTATAAACTTATTTTGCACGAAATCCTGCTATATTTGTCATTTAAAGCCGTAAATATTCCAATTCGGCGCCACCAAATACATAGTCCGGCCTAACCGCTACACCTACTTGCATACATATGTACATCATATATATGTATGTATGTATGTCAATATGTAGTCTCAATTTTGGTCGTATTTAAGTCAATGTTTACGTCTTATCACAAATGTACCACAAGAAGCACAATAATAAATTTAATTGTCGAAAACCTACCACCTTTCAACAAATTTTTCTACAATTGTTTAATTAAACGCAAACATTGCTATAATTAATTGTATTTTGTGAGACTTTTATTTAACCATAACAGCTACTTCTGCTTCCTTTTGAACCAACGATCTACGAAATTGCAAATAAACTGTACTATTTTTATTCTGAGAGGGTATAAAATACCAGAATTTCAGTTGCAAATTTATTTCTGTGGAGTATAACTTAACGTCATCTTAAGTATGTGTTATAGTTGTGTGGAGCCGTAGCTCAATCTTTATTTACAAATGTACAATAAAATAATATAATACAAATTATACATATAATCTAAAACATATAATTAGTTAATTTGTCTTACCGCGTATTTTGTTACAACGTGCTTATATGGCGGCAGACAGAAAAGAAAAGAATTAACATAAAATACAATACGATAACGGATCTAATACCGCTTTACAATGACAAGTTAAAATGATTTAAAGTCTACACTTGAGGGTTGCCAACATCCCTCTTTCTTTTAAAAAGATGATAATCTGGAGTCCATGCCGGAGGTCGTTTGCGTCTTGTTGAACGTCGCAGCTCTTGCGAAACCGCGGTCGGTTCTGTTATAGGTTCACAGTACTCCGTCTGAGCATCAGTACTGGCCGTTGGTAGCAAGTTGTTTGTATGATCTTCCACTTGCGTGCATGGTAGTAGCTCTTGGTTAGAATCACTGGAAGTTTGTTCATGTGGACTGACTGTAGTAGGATCTATAGTACGATTGTCTGAGTTGCTTACGTCGGAGATTGATGAAGGCAATTCAAAATAATCAAATAGAATATCCAGCGTCTTGGTTTGCATTTGTGCATATCTTGAACGTAGTTGGTTTGCGTGTGATCTTACTGCTTTGAGATACTTGGAGTTCTCAATTCTCACTTCGTAGTTGACTTTGCCAAGAACCTTTGTTATTGTTCCGGGCGCCCAAAAGGATTCATTCCGCTTATACAGTTTTGCGTATACCGGATCACCGATTTTATAGCTTCGTTTCTTGACACGATGTCTATTATTAAACTGTTGTTCCATCTGTTCGTTGCGTAGGTTGCTATGTGGTTTAAAATTCTTAAGGAGGTCAAATTCCGTCCTTTACCTTCTCCCCACGAACAATTCAGCTGGCGATTTCCCTTGTGGTGCGCTACGATGCTACGATTAGGCGTGACGCGATAAGTTTGTAAAAAGGTTTGCAAAATTTGTGTTGATGTTCCTGTACCGTCTAATTTCTTTAAAGCTCTTTTCAGGGTGTCAACAAAACGTTCCGCTTGCCCGTTCGACTGTGGATGATACGGAGCAGTGAATTTATGCATAATACCTTGGCTTTTACAAAAATTCGCGAAATTTTTACTTGAAAATTGAGTCCCATTGTCGCTGACTAGTAACTCCGGGTTTCCAAACTGTGACGTAAAATCCGAAATACAATTCAAAATACTCGAAGAAGTTATTGACTTGATTGGGTATATTTGCGGCCACTTCGAATATGCGTCGATGATTACGAAGTAGTATATGTGATTTACCGGACCCGCAATGTCAATATGAACACGTTGCATTGGGTGTTCTGCTATTGGCCATGACGAAAGAGTCGTTTTTGGTAACGTCTTTGCAACAGACGCGCATTTTTCACATGTTCGAATATAATGCTTAATATCTTCATCAACTCCCGGCCAATAAACGTAACTTCGTGCTAGTGCTTTTGTTCGCTCAATTCCTTGATGACCTTTGTGCAATTGTTTCAAAATTCGCTTACGAAAACATTTTGGTATGACCAATCGATCTTTTAGCATGATGCAGTTTTCAATTATGCTCAAACTATCTCGATGCGTGTAATAACTACGTAAAGCGTCGGTTATTGTATTCGGCCATTTACCATTTTTCAAATTTGTGATTACTTCCTGTAACACTACATCCTTGAGCGTTGCTTTTTGAATCATCTGGAACGTCAGTGGTAGATTTTCTAAAGCATCGACTGCAATTTGTTTCACATCGCGTTCAAGTTGACAGCAAGCGATGATTGTATCTTCATTAGGCTTCGATGTGTTTCTAATGAGGCGTGATAATAAATCTGCTGCTCCAAATTCCTTTGTAGGTATATATTCTAATATAAAATCATAGGACATTAACGTTAAAGCCCATCGCTGAAGGCGGTTTGCAGAGTGTGCAGGAATCCCCTTCTTATTACCGAATATGGCAAGCAATGGTTTATGGTCTGTATGCAAGTAGAACTTTCTACCGTACAGGTACTTATGAAATTTAACAACAGCAAATACTAACGCTAAACCTTCCTTCTCAATTTGCGAATAATTTTTTTCAGCTTGAGTAAGTGCTCTGGAACCATGCGCAATTGCCTTTTCTTTACCATCAGGATATATATGGCAAATATATGCACCTAGACCCACGTTGGAGGCATCAGCAGCAACTTTAATTGGAAGTCTAGGATCATAGTGCGTTAACAACAAATTCGATGTTAATAGTTCTTTGAACCTAATGAAATGCTTTTGACATTGTGTTGACCAATTCCATTTCGAGTCAGCTTTCAATAAAGCGTCTAGAGGGTTTCGTAGAACACGCATTTCCATAATGAATTTGCCGTAGTAGTTAATAGCGCCTAAGAATGTTCTAAGCTCACTTACATCTTTTGGAGGCGGTAGTTGTAAAATTTTATTGATTTTATTTTTATCTGGGCTAATACCCTTACTATCAATATGATATCCTAAGTACGTACAAGAATTTTGAAAAAACTTACATTTGTTGAAGTTTACAGTGATGTTGTGCAATTTAAAACGTTCAAATAGTTGAATCACGGCGTTGGTATTCTGCTCTTTAGTTTTAGTGGCTACCACAACATCGTCTAGGTACGGAAAAACGCCAGGTATTCCCGCGAGAAGCGATTCCATGACTTGTTGAAATGCGCCGGGTGCCGATTTCACTCCGGGTGCTAAACGATTGAATGTATATAATCCACGGTGAGTATTGATTACCAGATGCTTCTTATTCTCCTCATCAACTTCTATTTGCATGTATGCGTTGGTGAGGTCTACTATAGAAAAATATGAGCAGCCGTTAAAATTTACAAAAATTTCATCTGGAAGTGGTAGTGGAAAAGTGTGAGATTCAAGCTGTTCGTTGAGACCTGTAGAATAATCTCCACATATGCGCACATTGCCTGAAGCTTTCTTTACCACAACGATTGGGGCGGACCATTTAGAAAAATTTATTGGAGTTATAACACCATCATCTTCCAATCTCTTTAATTCCCTTTCAACTTGGGCTCGCGCCGCGTATGCTATCGGTCTTTTCGGGCGAAATACGGGAACTGCTTGCGGTTTAAGTTGTAAGTGCACTTTGTATGCCGTGCAGTGACCAATTTCGTCTCTAAATACACTGGGAAACATTTCGCGTAAATTTGGTTGTGCTAATTTATCGCTGTCTCGAACTTGCTTGCATGAAGTGTATTCAGTGATGCGAGTGTTCCATAAATCGAAAAGTGAGATGATGTCTGTACCTAGTAAGTTTAGGTTAGGAGACACAGTGATTGTAGTGTGCTTTTTTATTCCGTCCACAACAACGTCTGCATCGAATTCACCTGCAATTGCGATTGCATTAGCCGAAGCATCACGAAAAGCTTTTTGACACGACCGTAATGAAGGACTACCGATTCGTTTCCAATTCTGTGTCGAAATTATGGTGACGTCCGAACCGGTATCGTGTTGCAGTTTGAGATGAACATTGTTGATCTGTATAGTGACATAACGACGGTTGTGAGAACCATTACCACACGTTGTAAATACGCTTTTAATAAATTTTCGCGTTTTCCTACTCTTTTTATTTATTTCATTCACTTTTGGAATAACCGGTTTCCGTTCCGAAAAGCATGCACAGTATCCTTCTTTGTGACCCACTTTACCACATTGCGTACATTTATGATTAGTGAATTTACAATCCCGAACGAAATGCATATTGCCACATTGCCAGCAAGGTCTACTGGGTACTGTGTTAACAGAAACTTTGGTATGTTTGTGTTGTGAAACTGTTTGGATTTTCGTTTGATTGGCACTTACGAGTGCATCATTTTTCAAATTCTTAATTCGCTGTATTTCTGCCACTAAAATATCGATTGTTAAAGGCTTTCCACTAGTTTCAGAGTCGAGCATAGATAGAAGTCTTGCGCGAAGATCTTCGTCTTGTGCCGATTGAATGCCGTGAACGAACATCAAACATTTAAAATTATCAGCCGTACAATCACGCAGAGAAAAATTTTCGCATAACCGATTTACTCGAGCTGCATACGTTACAATATCTTCTTCTTCCACACGCACATTCTGTATGCATTTTACTCTAACACTGAACTGCGATTCCTTTTGCCCGAATAATTTTTTTAGCGTAGCAACCGTGTCTTCGAACTTGATGTCACGCGGTTGGGCAGGCAAAATATAATCCCGATATTTGTCGAACACATTCGTGCTTACCTTCCGTAAAAGCAAACGAACTTTTGCAGCCTCATCCAGCGACGCAGCTTCCACATTGAAATTATCCTCATACCGGACATACCATTTAGCAAAAATTTGACCTTCCTCAGGGTCAAAAACAAATTCCCGTATACTTTTCGCAAGAGTTTCCATTAGAGCTTCAGAACCATTCAACGCACTGCCTGTAGGCGAACCACGCTCATTTTGTCCGTTGGCGTTGATTGTGGTGGCAGCAATTAATCGTTCCAAGAGCTGTCTTTGTTGCTCCGCGGTTTCCTGCTGTCTAGTTAAAAGAGTCGCAACCACCTGCTCCAATGTAGTCATCTTGAGTTAAAAGAGTTATTTTCCTTCGTCGCCAATGTTATAGTTGTGTGGAGCCGTAGCTCAATCTTTATTTACAAATGTACAATAAAATAATATAATACAAATTATACATATAATCTAAAACATATAACTAGTTAATTTGTCTTACCGCGTATTTTGTTACAACGTGCTTATATGGCGGCAGACAGAAAAGAAAAAATTAACATAAAATACAATACGATAACGGATCTAATACCGCTTTACAATGACAAGTTAAAATGATTTAAAGTCTACACTTGAGGGTTGCCAACAGTATGTATGTATACATTTAATTCTGTGGAGTAAAACTTGATATCATCATATGGATTTATGTTACTGTTTTTATGTTTTTTCTTTCAGATCTTCCTCTATTCGATCTAGTATATCAATATTTGTATTATACTCCACTTTTTTCTCCTACATACCTCAAATATGTACAAATTAGTTCAACTCAACCCTGATTAATGATGGCGGCTTTGCGACGCAGCTTTTCGTGTGAATTGCGGGCAGAAGTAATTATTTCTGTGGAGTTTTGACTTTTTAATTTCAAATCAATAACTTCGATTTTTGACATAAAAGTCTTACATTTAAATTAAACTTTTACCACGATAGCCTGTTGAACTATAGCTTCATTTAACTATTCGTTGAAATATTTCATTAGGACATAGTTATTTTTGACATGGTAAAATTAAAGTCATACCTGGAGACAACATGTTTTGTTAAACTTTGCGCACAGACTTAGGGTTCGGTTGAATGTGCGCGCATGTAAATGTTAGAAATAGAATTGCGGAAAATCCTTATCAAAACAAAAGGAAAATTTTCGCCAAAAATATCTGCAACTACACAATGTCGCTTATAACAGCGAACGTACTTTCTCTAAAATTGTATTTTTCGCTCAACCGATGTTAATTTTTGCCCCTTGTAGGTGAAAAATTATTGAGTAGTGAGTTGGACGAGAAATAGATATAATATATAGAATAGAACGACAACAGGAATGGAGCGGGATGATAATTCTCTGTAATTACACATTCTCTGTATGTATAAGCAGAGAACTTAGAGGTATGAGAAGCTGCAAGTTTGTGGACTGTAAAAAATTTTGTCTGAAACGTTTCCAAACTGGGTTTCCCAACTGCTATTTAACATTACCAGATAACATTCTAACAGAGAGGTCAGTAACAAGATGTGAACATTTATTTATTAAGTTAAGGTGTGACAATCAACAGCGTGCGTACCATATTATTATTATTATTATTATTATTATTTCATGACTAAATTTTACAGTTGTTACAAGATCATATTCATATGTACCTAAATAGAATCAGATCAGAACTTTTGTGAATTAATGCAACTGTGTTCAGGGATCGCTGTAACTACAAAAAATGCACGGATAGTTAATATTTTATTTTATATTATATAAAATATGTAATGTGTTTGCATTTCGCATTTTAAACTATTCCAAAAAATTCGACATATGAAAACTTTTTGACGATTTTGTTATTCATTTGTAATTAAATAGAATCAGAACAGAAATGTAAATGAAAAAGGATTTCTAAAACATTAAGGATAAGTTATATTATATTTTATTTTCTATTGAATTAAAAAAATAAATAAATATAAATTGCACATGGCACAAAAAAGCAGGGATCGAACTATCGGACAAAAGCTAAACGTGCAATATGATAATGTGGCCGGTGTTTGCTTAAACGACTAATTATGCAAATCATATCAATGTGTACAAAAAAAAGAACAATTTACGAATCAAACTAAAATAAAAGAAAGAAGAAAAAGAAAAGAGAAGAAAGAAGAAAAGCAAATACAAATTTGACGTTCACTGATTGGTACTAGAATCTGGTTGGATGCCATTGGTTTGTGGTTTCTTACCACATGTTAATTTCACTAATACAAGTTCTTTGTAATCTACGTTCTTTGATTCTGGTATGGTGAAATAAGCTAAAATATTCTGTTGGCATATCCGGTGAAAGTATACAACTTCCTTATAATCCACGTTCTTTGTCCAACAACTATTTATACCAAAAAAATTTGCCGCCTGCTGGATTTTATGGAAACATATAATAATATATGGTGCTACCGTAGTAGTTACATTTTAGAACACAATGCTGAGTTTAACAAAATACTCTTAAATATGGAACATAATGGTTCTGCTGTATTTATTGCAAATGGCATTTCGGATGTCAGCTGAAAAGTGTGTTAGGAGAAGTGAAGTAAAGAATTGCAAAATTTCAACAAAAAAAAAAAGGAAAGTGAGTTAGTAGCTGTAAACCGTAATAGGGGCATTAACTACGGCCAGAGAACGTAAATTATAGAGAAGGCTCACCCCAGTTCATTCCGCAATTCATTACGCTGTCGGTGGGTCCACTGCAACATACCACACTCTTTTTTTCCGTCACATGAACTCAGTAGACCCACTGAATTTAATAGTAGATACCCAAATTAACAGTGCTAGAGCAGAATTGGTGATTTGAGAGATTTTGTGTAATTTTCGTACCAGTTTCATATGTCAGCGTTTTATAATAATAATAATGCAATGGAATAAAAATAAAAAATTAAAAAATGATGGCATAAATAAACAAGTACATGTTGAAAAATTTACTTAATCGTTCTTGAGACATGTGCATGCATGTTCACTGATTCATATTTGCATACATACATATGTAATTTATATAATCATTAGTGGAATTTCTATCGTTTATTAAAATTTTCGTTGATAAGCAACGCATTTTATAATTGTTATCATTTGCACATGCATGCATTTATGCATAAATACCTACTATATTTAATATCACACAAAAAGCTGCGTCGCAAAGTCGCCTTCATTACTTAGGGTTGAATTGAACTAATTTTTTGAGGTAGGCAGCAAAACAAAAGTGGAGTTAATACAAATATTTTATTATAGATCAAATAGAGAAAGATCTGAAAGAAAAAACATAATAACAAAAATATGATGATATTAAGTTTTACTCCACAGAATTAAATATGTAACTAAAATTCTGAAGTCTTATTCAGGTTCATTGTAAAAACCGTACTTTTCATTTGGACTTTTCTGATAAAATCCTTTTGTATAGGTCATTGACGTCCATCATTAGTCCCGGAAGACGTAAAAGTAGTACTATCAATTAAATGTTTCACAATCCACAATCAATTGTACCAATATTTGCTTTGAATTAGACAATTGCATAAGACGTAAGCACTGACATATGCACATTAGCCTGTCCCAAGCCATAAGGGAGAATTTTTTTTATCGAAATTAGACACGCATACGCTTTATTTTTCTTACATTTTATCTAAAAATGACAAAAAAAAAAGTTTTATTACGATTGGACAGTGGCAACCCGTGCCTTCTTGACGCCAAAGTTTTAAAAAATGCCTATTTTAAGCGTATTTTTCTTTTTGGGTTATCCTTGGAGAAAATTAACAAAAAAAAAATACCAGAATGAATTTTTTTTAAATAGAGGAGACAAATACAATTCCAAAATGCATTCATTTATTAAAATCGGTTAATAATTGATAAAGTTATAATATTTTTAACACAAGAACCACAGTGTAAAATTACGTTGTATTCTCAAAGTCCCGTTATTTTGCCAATTTGTAAACACATGGATGCAGTCACGGCATCAGTATGGAATATTTTGTGCTCTTTTCGTCTTTCGTCGTTTCTCGTTCAGTGAACACGTGTTTTTAATTTATAATATAAACTTTGAATAAATCAATATGTCGGTGGGATTACGAAGTGGTAAAAAAATATATATCTAATAGGCGGTGTAAAACATGAAATAACTGGGTCAAAACTTCCTTCTAATAGGCAAGTTATGAGTGTTTTATTTTACAATTTACGTGTAGTAATTTTAACTGTTAACGCAAGCGCATACCTTGTTATTCGTGAATGCATAATATATTGGGAAAAGGCTCGCATACCCACCAAAGCTATCCCTAATTGTGTCAAAAAGCTTGTGCAACTATATGAATTTTGGAGAAATTTACAAAAGAATGCTAAAAAAACTCAAGACGGTTATGTTCAACAGCGCCAAAGATTTTTAAATACTTTAGACAATTTATTCGACATTGCTCACATAAACGCACTTCAAGCAATCAAAATAAGCGCAGACAAAACATTTCTGCAGCGCCACAGGGAGCCGGGGCGACCTGGCTGCTTAGTTGGAGTCGACAAAAAGCTGGCTGAAGAAAGCGGAAGAAAGGGTTCATCTTAGGACGATCGAGGAAGAGAAGCGGCAAGGAAAATGTTTTATCGAACCATTACCCTCAACGTCTTCTTTTGACGAGGAAGAATACTATTTATCTTCCGACTCAGATGGAACAGTAGATTCACACGATAGTGTACCAACTTTAACTACAGTAATTAAACAAAAAACACGTAAAACAAATAAAAAAGACTTTATTACTCCAAAACTAGTAGCAGCTCTAGATAGATGCCAGCTATCCACACGAGACTCTATGTTTATTCTTGAAGCTACGCTTGAGGCACTTGGGCACACTTCAGAAGATTTTTCTATCAGCAAAAGTACAATTCAAATAATTCGTACTACAAGACGAAAAGATCGTGCTGAAGCCATAAAACGCAACTTCCAAGACAACGTGCCAGATGTTGTGACAATTTATTGGCATGGAAAACTTTTTCCAGCTTTGGACTCACGGAAATCGAAAGAAGAGAGGCTTCCATAGTAATATCATATGGCAGTCAAGAACAGCTACTTGCTGTGCCACGTTTGGAAAGTTTAACAGGAAGGGAACAGGCTCAGGCGGTATGGAATGCAATTGCAGACTGGAATCTAGAAGATAAGGTACAAATTCTTTGTTGCGATACTACAGCGTCTAATACAGGCCGTGTTAATAGTGCTTGTACGCTTATCGAACAAAGACTTAATAGAGAAGTTATTATATTTGCCTGCCGTCATCATGTATATGAATTGGTGCTGAAAGCTGTTTTTGAAATAAGAGTCACTCATGTGACGACAAGCCCTGACATTCCCCTCTTCAAAAAGTTGCAAGATAACTGGAAGCATATCAGCACAAAGAAAGACAAGTTGTCAACGTACATTGCTGATTCAGAAATTGAGGACTTGCTTGCTTTTTACAAACCCAAATTAACTGACGAAACGCTCAGAAAAGATTATCGGGAGTTGGTAGAGCTATCAATAATATTCCTAGGTGGAGATGCCGAAAAGAAATTAAAAATAAGGCCCCCAGGAGCCATGCATCAAGCTCGGTGGATAGCAAGAGCCCTTTATTCTTTAAAAATAACAGTGTTTAGGGCTCAATTGGACATTGAAAGTCAGGATAAAATAGCCTTGTTTAAAGTCGGTCTGTTCATAGTGACTTCCTACGTCAAGCCGTGGTTACAATGCGCATCAGCAATAAAGGCACCTTACCAAGATTTGTGCGTTTTAAAAGCTATGAAGGACTACGAAAGAATTGATAAAAACATTTCAAAGGCAGCCTTATACAAGCTAAGCCAACACTTATGGTATTTGACTGACGAAATAGCTATACTGGCACTTTTTGACGAGGATGTCGATCTAGATACTAAGGTGAAAATGGTAGCAAATTTAAGCAACGAACACATAACAAGTCATGGCAAAAGGTATACCCCATCGAAGGAAGAAATATGTGGTGCTTTATACGGTTAGTATTGAATCCTACTTACAAGTTGTTTGCTAAGATTTATATTTACACAAATATACACCACGTTTCTCATTTTTAATTTAGAAAAAAAATTTTTGACTTTGTTTCGGTCAAAAGTAAATTATTGTTCGATCTTCTCAATATTGACGCCAGTTTTCTAAAACAATTTCATTTTCATTTCAAGAAGCCAGGAAACAAGTGTCCCCGTTGAGAGTGGTTAATGATACAGCTAAAAGAGCGGTCAAGCTAATGAAGGATTTCCATGGATTAATCACGGTTGAAGAAGATCAAAAGCAGTATTTATTACGTTGTGTACAAGAACACCGAAAAGTTTACCCAGATTGTAACAAAAAAACTTTAAAAAGAAAATTTGAATAACGATTTTATTTAACTTTTAAATGTTATATGCAATATACTCGTAAGACCATAGAGGATTAGTTCTTGTATTGAATATTTCATATCATATATAATTATTGACTGATTTAAATAAATTAAATTTAAGTTAAAATTAATTTTTTTCGAGCGGAAAAAACCAAAAAATGCGAGTGCAGCATCGTTTTTCATTTTTCAAATTTGCGAGGTTGTCATTTTTGCAGGCCCACTGTGCAATTTCCTTTTTTCCATATTTCGATGGAATAACACCTCAGCAATGACTATGTTAAGTTTCGTTCTAAGCGAAGAAATAGTTTAGAAAATCCTGAGTTATGCCTAATTTATTCATGAAACCCCCCACTGTGTAACGCTTTGTGCACTGTGGTTCTTGTGTTAAAAATATTATAACTTTATCAATTATTAACCGATTTTAATGAATAAATGCATTTTGGAATTGTATTTGTGTCCTCTATTTAAAAAAAATCATTCTGGTATTTTTTTTTTGGTTAATTTTCTCCAAGGATAACCCAAAGAGAAAAATACGCTTAAAATAGGCATTTTTTAAAACTTTGGCGTCAAGAAGGCACGGGTTACCACTGTCCAATCGTAATGAAACTTTTTTTTGTCATTTTTAGATAAAATGTAAAAAAATAGAGGGTATGCGTTCGAAAATATCGAAAAAAAATTTTTGAGACACCCTAATCCACATACATAAATGCGATCAAAAATTGAACGACATATTGGCATACATATAGGTTATGTACATAAATACATGTGTATGCAAGTAGGCCTAGCGGTTAGCCCAGCCTATGCGTTTGATGGCTCCGGTTTTGAATAATGGGCCCATTTCTTTGTAAACTAGTTGCAAAAGAACACTAGGTAGGCTAACAAAATGCTTGTAAAGCAACAACACTAACTCGGAAAAATATGCGAGTTGAGCCAACTCGATAAAATGATATTCGACCTGAGATGTAGTGTTGGGAAGTGAAAAAACTGCGCTATTGTGAAATAGTCCGAAGAAGATATATGGGACAGTCATCGACTAACACCCGCGACGATCAGTTGTGTTTTTGGTCTCTCTCTTTGGTACCATTTTCTGAGTTTTCATTTCTGCTGAACTTTTTTCAGTATCTCTTTCAACTTGTTTTTTTCAAGTCGATTGTGTAAAATCTTTTTCGCACAAAAAACGTGTACATAAAGTGAAAGTGAGATTGTGATTAAAAAATGTCCCCTGGGGCGAAAAACCTCGGGGACAATAGGTTTGCTGCGCTTGCCGAAAGTCCCCAACCCAAACGAAAAAAAACTCAAAAGATTTTCGATGTGTTCCCTTCTCTTCCCCCCACAAAGCAAGATGACCCAAAGTTCATAGTGTTAAAATCTGAAAATCCCAACACTCCGCTTTCCAAAATGTCTTGCTTCCGTGTGTATAACGCTATCCTTACCATTACTAAAGATATCAACAAAATAAGCGAACTGAGAGATGGAAATAACAAATAATTGAAGGCCTTAGTTCTTACAACGTCACGTCAGTTTACAAGTTCAAACGCAATGTCGAAGGTGTTGAAAAACACATTGGTGTTCTTTTGCTTTCATTCGACAGCTACTGCCTACCAACAAATATTTGTATCGCTTGGAGAATGACCTCTGTCCGTCCTTATATTCCCAACCCGATGCGCTGTAGAACATGCCAGAAGTTAGGCCACACAGCTAAATACTGCAAAAGCGCTCCGATATGCGTGACTTGCAGCCTTCCAATGCACGGTTCAGAAAAATGCAAAAGAGTAATGTGCGCAAATTGCCTCGCCGACCACCCTTCCGCTTCTAATACATATCTGTCCAACATTCCAACAAGGGAAAGATATACTTAAAATAAAAACCTTAAGTAAATGTAGCATGCGTGAAGCCATTAAAAAATATAAAGAAAACCAAACTCCACCTCCACTAACACAAACATTTTCAAGTGCACTCAAATCTTCTCTTCAAGATACACAACCCAACTCCGATCTCAGTCTTTCAACTAACACACCAGTCATCTCCAAACCCCTAAACACAACAACTGCCAAGCACAACACCAACGACTCAACTTGTCAAACGTCAATTTCTTCTTCGACAACTTCAATCATCTCTTCTCCATCCTCAATCGTTTCATCTTTGATCCAAGAACTCAACAACAATTCTTCCATAGACTCCCGCGAAAACCTAGTAGCTCAAATGGAAACCGATCACTCAATTATTGAGCCTTATCAAAAACATATAAGAGAATAAGTTGCTAGAGGCTATACCTCAACTGTTGAAACTCAGCTTAGCTGATTTCTCATTCTAGTTGACGGTATAGTCTTTGTATATTCTCTTATCGCTCTTGTTTTTATCTTCTCTTAAATATCTCATTATAATGTTTACAATATTACAATGGAACATGAATGGCTTCATAAATAACTACAACTACCTTCAACTTTTAATTAACTCGTATTCTCCATCCGTAATTCTCTTAAACGAAACTCACTTAGCATATAATGCAAGCGCTTATACCCCAAAACGGTACATAGGCTTATTTCAGAATCTCCCACACAACAACACTAACAAACAGGGCGTTGCCATACTAATTAAGAGAAATACTCCATATAAAATTATACCCATTCAATCCAATCTCTCAGTTTTATCAATAGAAATTAGTCTTATTCAAAAAATCAACTTAATTTGTCTATACATTCCACCAAACCAAAATTTCTCGTCAACTGATTTAACTCAGATTCTAAACCAAACTTCCTCTCCAGTAATTCTCGCTGGTGACCTTAACGCTTGGAGCCCAATTTGGGGTTCTGACTCTACGAATCACAAGGGAAGACAAGTTGAAGACGTAATCCTAGCTTCCAACCTGATTTGTCTCAACAGTGGCTCGCCAACACACTTTTCCACCCATAACACCTTTTCCAACATCGATCTCACCCTATGTACACCTTCCATCTCTACACAATGCACTTGGAATGCTCTCGACAATCTTCATGGTGATCACTATCCCATCACTATAACTTTGAATTTAGGTGCTTCCCATAGAAACTACAAAGCTAAACGCTCATTCAAGACTGACCTCGCTGATTGGAAAAAATTTCAAAATGTCTGCGAAAATAAATGTACAGAAAGTCCCATATCGCAAAATGTTAATCAGGAAGCCGCTCGACTTTCGAGAATCGTCCGGATAGCAGCCAATGCTTCTATCCCCCTTACGGCCTCGCACAAACCAATCAAAAACGTTCCTTGGTGGAATAAAGACCTTGCGGTCCTCCGCGCCAAAAAACAAGATGCGTGGTACGAATTTAAACGTTCTCGCTCGATGTCTAACCTGATAGCATTCAAAAAAGCCAATGCAGCCTTTCGACGCTCTATGAAGCAGGCAAAAAGAGAATGTATAGAAAATTTTTCACAAAGAATTAATCCTTCTTCAAGTCCAAAACAAATCTGGTTGGATTTAAAAAGAATAGCCGGCACACCAACTAACTCAGGGATAAACTGCATTAATATGCCAACTGGGTCTTTAACCAATCCACCAAACATAGCATCAGCATTTGTGAATCAACTTTCAACTTCAAGCTCTGACAACCACTTTAGTTCGCAGTTTCAGGAAACCAAAACTGTTACTTTATCTTCCCATCTAATTACTACGGGATCGCTATCTCTTTCTGCCCGACAAACTGACTCCCCGATTATACTAACAGAATTCGAATTTGCTTTATCCTCGGTGAGGGAAAAAACGCCTGGTTTAGATAAAATATCGTACCCTATTATTAAAAATCTGCCTGTGAATCTAAAAATTCGCGGTGTTGGAAAACATCATGTTTAATCCCAATCCCGAAACCTGGTAAGCCTGTCACGGAAATCCGCAGCTATCGACCGATTTCGCTTCTCCCATGCATGGGAATATATTAGAAAAAATTGTCTCCAACCGTTTGATGTGGTACGCCAAGAAAAACAATTTAATTTCTCCGAATCAAGTATCACTAGACTTTCATAAAGCTTTTGATCGAACAGGAGTACACATAATAATAAGGCAACTTCAAAAATGGCGGATTGGCCCATAAATGTTAAACTTCATAAAGGGCTTTTTGACAAATCGGAAAATAAAAGTTTCTATTAACGGCTTTCTTTCTCCAACACTTCCTTTACATGGGCTCACCACTTTCGGCAATTCTCTTTGTAATAGCGTTCGATGAAATAAGTCGAGTGCTTAGTAATAACAAAGCTGTACAACACCAAATCTACGCCGATGATGTTTTTATATTCCGCAAAAACGCTGACCTTAACGAGACAAAAGACATATTCTTTGTCTTTGGACAAAACTCATATGCTTCATATATGCAGAAAACGAAATGTAATCAATTAGCACTTACATATAATAATACTAACATCGAATGTAAATCAGAGCTAAAAATTTTAGGTTTAATTTTAGCCTCTAAGTATAACTTCAACGCACACTGTAAATTTGTAAGAAATTGTTTGTTAAAAAGACTTAATATCGTAAAATATCTATCCAGCAAGCATCTCTTAGTGCACCCAAATACGCTTATCAACGTCACCAGAGCTTTACTGCTGCCGAGAATCGACTACGGTTTTCCAATATATGGACATTGTGCCAAGAGATCTATAAACCTGCTTTGCGCACCATATCATCATGCAATACGCAGGAGCCTTCGAACCTTTCCCACATCACCGACAAATATCATTTTAGCTGAATCAGGACTGCCTAGTATTCCAAGCAGAATTGTTGATTCAACCCACCGAGTTCTGGGGAAATATTTCGAGAACAATAATCAATTGTTGGCCACTACTTTCAAGAAAGCAGCATGTCGGAAAAGGCAGCCCAGAATACACTCCACCATCACAAGATGTGTAAGTTTTGCGAAAGAAAACTCCTTACCAATAGACCGCAGAATGAAAAACGTGGAAAAATACCCACCATGGTACGTGAGCAAGGCATCGTTTCCGGATAAATTATGGATGATGTCAAAACAAAGTACGTCAAATGAGGCTTTTCGGGCGGCTTTCGCCGAACTTGAGTCCACCTATAAATCTGAAGGTTGGACCTTTCTCTTCACGGATGGTTCAAAGTCCACCGACTCAACATCTTTCGCCGTTGTAACTAGCAAAGGCGATGTGATTTCTAAATCGCTTCTGCTTCCAACATGCTCTATATACACTGCCGAGGCTACTGCAATCCTACAGGCCGTCAATTTTGTGACGAAAAACAAAGGAAAATATGTCATCTGTACGGACAGCAAAGCGTGTTTATCAGCGATAATGTCTCCAATTAACTCAAACCCGATAATAACAACGTTTAGAAATGCAGCGATCGGCGCTCCACAGAAGTTGAGAATCTTATGTGTCCCTGGACATGTTGGCATAGTTGGCAACCACTTTGCTGACAGCGCTGCAAAAGGTGTAAGTAAATCGCCTTCTCCTACTATGAGCATGTGCACAAAAAATGATATCGACCGACTAATAAATAGTATTAGGAAGCAGAAAGACACAAACGAATGGAATGGTTTCACCCATAACTATACCATATTCAACCCCAATCGGATACAGCCGATTTTCCCATCAAAGCTGAAGGCTAACATCATCAGACCACACGTTCGCATCAGGATAGGTCATACCATCCTAACTCACGCACATCTGCTAACTGGCAGTCCTCCATGTTGTTGTTGTTGTTGTAGCGGCTAGTCGCGCCCCGTAAAGAGCGGATTCACCCATGGTCGTTGTCGTCAAACTCATCTAGGGGGAGGCCCAGGAAACGTGCAGTTTCGACAGGGTTGGACCAGAGGGAGAGGGGGGTTAGATGAGTGGGTTTGAGAGGGCATGTGAATAGGTGGTTGGTGTCGTGCGGAGAATCTCCACATGCCGGACATGTGTTGGGTGGCAGTCCTCCATCTTCATGCCCTCTTTGCGGCAGTACGGCATCAGTACGACACATTCTCTGGCATTGTCCATATTTGAATATTCCAAGCACCACAAATAACATTGACGTAAAGCAAGCGTTAAGTGTACCATCTGAAAACAACATTCTTCTGATATACACATTCCTAAAAGACAATGATTTATTAAAATTTATTTGATGTAATGACTAGGTACTATTGATAAGGCGGCTGAAGGCCTCGTAGCCAGTGCTGCGTTCCCATGTATTTATATAACAAGTTGTTGTTGTATAAATTATTAAATAAATAAATAAAACCATATATGGGAAATTTAGATTTAAGACCTAATTATATTTTACTTGCGTAGTATTTGTAAATATATAATAACATAAACCTAAAAATTGACGAGACAGCTATTTTCCGTTCTTATATAGACTAAAAAAATCGCAACATTCATGAAAGAGGCTAACAGGGTTGCTTTTGAAACTAAAAGAAATTTTATCCGAGTTGGAGCGTTCTTTTGCAACTCGGGTGCAAAGAAAGGGACCTAATATTGCCATTTTAATTACATATATTGCAGGACTTTATGTAGAAGTCGTTTATAATGATATAAACATAATGTATTAATAATAGATGAATTTCTTTGTGGAACATTTTACGAGTGCAAACACCGGCCTGGCCGGCACAAATATACATACATACATATATGTACCTACATTTCCATCTCTATTTATGAGCATTTGGACCGAAATTACAAAAATTTTCAATTTATGATTTTTAGATTTTTGGATTCTATGATGGAGAATTTATGAATGAACAACATTTTTCTCAGAAATACGAACATGCTTTTATGAATGAATTTTTTGTTGTTGCATGAGGTATTTGAAGATATCTTAGAATGTTTGGCGCCGGCGCATGCGTTGCTGAATTTTTGATTCTTGCGCACATTCACATATGTTTGCATATGCATATACATACATAAAAATGCATCGTGTATATGAAGGTATGTATAAGTATGAACATTTTTTTAAATTTAATTGGCGCTATAACCGCTTAAGCGATTTTGACCGAAATCCCGAGAACGAGAAATTCACTCGGAGGTTTGCCATTGCCTGCCGAGGGGCTACCGCTATTTGAAAAAACGTTTTCTATAATTTTTTGATTTTACTTGCCCTGGCCAGAATTTGATCTGCATAATTGTTGACATTTTAGTTATATAGTACGTTTGCATACCCAAATGTATATACTTACATATGTATAGTAAGTAGATATCTATGTAGATTTGTGCCTTTATATATGTACATACATACACACATGCATATGCAAGTATGTACATATGTATGTATTGATTGTAAGTGCGTATTTACAGATGCGTTTCTAAATATATATGTGCATAAGTATGTGCATACATACATATTCCAAAATGTCCAAAAAAACATCATTTCATGCACTGCTATATTCTTGCGTTTGCTATACATTAACTAAATTTAATATTTTTTTATAAAATATAATCATTTCATATGCTTCAGTACTTACTTACTTAATTGGCGCTATAACCGCTCAAGCGATTTTAGCCGAACTTCTCCTACAATTTGTGGTGTGCTTCTTGATGTTGTAACAGAAATTGAGGGACCTACAGTTTTATGCCGGCGCCGAACGGCGAATGTTTTTTTGAGAAGTTTTTTTTTCATGGCATAAATACAGCCGGAGGTTTGCCATTGCCTGCCGAGGGACGGTCTATTAGAAAAAGCTTTTTCTATAATTTTTGCATGTTACTTATCCCGAGCTGGATTCGAAGCTGGGACTCTCCGAATGAAGCGCGCACACGTTACGCACTCGGCTACGGCGGCATATGCAGATGTGTCGTACGCAAAACAGCAAAATAATCAACATTTACTAGAATTTATTCTCTGTTAAAAAATATTGTCTCTGGTCAGCTCTGCAAACTTGCTGCTTGCAATTTTCCCCTCCTTTACAAATGCGGTGTAGTTCCATGAGTGGGGCTATTGAAGACTTTTCGGCTTTTGACA
Source organism: Anomoia purmunda (assembly GCA_951828415.1). NCBI lineage: Eukaryota > Metazoa > Arthropoda > Insecta > Diptera > Tephritidae > Anomoia > Anomoia purmunda. The sequence goes on from OX639995.1 coordinate 94,972,322, forward strand.
ATTCATACCGGAACTCGGTCATGCTCCCTCTTTTTTTATTTACGTTCTCAGCTACGGCTGAGAAAAAAATTTTATATCGTCCCAATGAAGGGAAAACCACAAAATACAATTGTGGTATGTTTAGTCGACGACGAGGGAAGAATGCAAAATATTAAAATAAAACTGCGAAACCCCAAATTTATCGGCACCAATACGTAGCGACAAACATAAATCAGCACTCCTCCCCCAAGTTTCCGATGACACAGTGCGCAGAGTGCTGACATTCCCATTCGCTTACACGACAAAGAAGATTTATTTCACTTACAAACAAATGAATACGGATCTTATTCACTAATACCAAGTTCAAATTTCCTCAGAGTGAGAGGGATATTAGATGAGATGGTTTGAGAGGGCATGTGAATAGGTGTTTGGTATCTCGATAGCTCTTCGTCCCCTATGGGTGGTGGTTTGACTCCAATGACAGCATTCATAGGGCGACAGCTCACGAAGGTGGTAATTTCTTCTCGATGAATGCCGTTCAGAGCTTGCCGCTATCGGCGATTTGCAAGTTCCTGTTTGGGTGTTCGGTGGCATCCAATCTTGAAGTGCTTGCTGAGCAGGATGTTATGCCCCTTTACCGAGGGCATACACGTCTCCTGATGGAGGTGTCCCTCAGGCGACATAAGAAGACATCCCGTTCCAGGTCTACTGCTGCGCCCACTGTATCCTACTGGTTCCTGGCGCCCGAATTGGGGCAGCATAGTTTACAACCGACCGACCAATTCCCTTGTGTGTTGCCGTTTCTTTGTCTCTGCCTCATGTGCTGCCGGCCCGGCGAGCGACTTGAGGCCTCTGTACCGGCTCTGTACTTTGTTGGCGATTGCGGTTGTTTGCGCTGAAAAGGAGAGGATGTCGATAATAGCTCCCAGAATCCTCCTTCGCCCAGGTGGTGAAGAGGGTCGCCGAGGACTTTGTTGGGAACAATACCAAGATTATGCCAGTGAAGAAACGGCCAATAGAACGCTCCAAGGGTCATCTTATCTGATGTTGGCAGTGTCCATGGCTGGTTCTGTGGCTCAGCGTCATTTTAGATTACCGTATTAGTTGTGCAGGGATACCAAATTCAGACATCGCGGCATATAGGCATCTTCTTCTCGAGCTGTCGAAAACTGGTTTAAAGTCGGTAAATAGATGGTGTGTGTAGATCCTATTATAAAGAATCTTTTCCAATATTTGGCGAATCGTGAATATCTGGTCGATGGCAAACTTGCCAAGTTTAAAGTCACATTGGTGAGGTCCAATCAGTTCGTTCAAGGTTGGTTTCAGTCTTTCGAGAGAACCTTGTATGAAATGTTAAGAAGACTAATCCCGCGGAAGTTGGCGCATTTTGCAGGATCATCCTTCTTATAAATTTGGCAGAGTGCACTTAAATTCCAATCGGCGTGAAAATTGCATTAAGATCGGTTCACCACTTTGAGCACCTAGAAAGAATTCACATTCATTTTTTATATATAAAATTAACGTGGAAACGAAAACAAGCTCTTCTTTGCATTTCAACTAAGTAAGAACACATTTTAAAATTACATAAATCGGACAAAACCCACGGAAGTGGCGTGGCATGGCGACATTACCCAATCCCGACTCTTGCGTCCACGTACGTGCACTCTGAGTAACGTGAGCAACCCACGTGCGAGATACGGTAACCGACCTGTGTGGATACTTGGGTCACGGCAGAAAGATAGGGAGCTTTAGTAAGGCCACTCCGACATACTCGGTGTAAGGGCCGACTAAAGTCAGCAGCGTCTGTTCACCAGTAGGTGCGGCTGCTCGCAGGAGCAAGCGGCTCTCTATATAAATGTGTTTCGAAAATAAAAAAAAACACCAGAATCTGGTAGTGCGCTGGGTTTGGGACCCGTCACGTAAAAAACTAAGCCCAATGAAAAATTTCAACAAGCTTCGGACGAGATTTCCCTTTTTTGGTGACGACCACACGCAATGTATTAAGGACTATGAGTTGAGGGCATGCACTAAAATTGTCCGAACCCTTACTGGGAAAGGTGCCGATGTCCGGCTGGTTAATGTCTTCATAAGAGCACCGGCTGACATCGCCGCCATGCAAAAACTAAAACGGACAAGGGAAAGTAAGAAAGCAATTGGACTTTGCGACGCCTACTACAGCTGTCATGTAAAGGAGCGCAAGTTCGGTGTTGGATTTGTTGTGGGAGAGAGACTTCGTCGCCAAGTACGGTCATTCACTCCGGTGGACGAGCGTCTCGCCACGATTCGTATCAAAGCGAGATTCTTCCACATCTCGTTGATTTGTGTCCTCGCTTGGCAACTTCAATGCCATGGTGGGGTAGGATGGGATCTTTGGTCACACTGTCGGAAATTTGAGTTTCCATTATGAAACCTCTGCTAAAGGACTGAGACTGATCGACTTCCTCGGGGCTTTAAGAATGGTAGTCTGTAGCACCAGTTTTCAGCACAAGAAAACATATCAAGCCACGATGTCTCCAGATCGAAAAACGCAAAACCACATCAATCATATTGCGATAGACGGCATGTTTCCAGTGCATTGGACGCACGTACACTCCGATGACCGAACGCCGGAAAGAACAAATGCTGCCTACAGGGTCACGCTGCGATCCGGTGCAACGAAAGCTGTATGGGAACGCCACCGGGAGTTGAGAAAGGAAGATAGACGTTTTGATTCGCAGAAAAAAGAGAGAGCCCGAAAATTTTACCAAAAGGTCCGTCACCTGACCACGATGAAATTCGCATAGTAATATCGCGGCTACGGAACAACAAAGCCACTGAAGCTCATGGGCTACCAGCTGACCAATTCAAGCATGGTGGCGAAGAGCTGGCAAGGTTCATGCACCAGCTCATTTGCAGAATATGGTCGGACGAATATGGTATGTTCAAGTGATTTCCGGACCCAACATAGGGTCGGAAATTAAATTCGGAAAAGTTGGCAGTACCGCGCCCCTTCGCAAAATATAAGTTTAACTCGTCTTGTGTCAGGAAATATTCGGTGCAGATGAAAAATACTTGGCTATATACATACGTATAATTACTTATGTATCTTATAGATCAAACTGAGTATCGTTTTGGAAAATATAGGCGGTGCAACGCCCTATACGATAAAAAATCCTAATTACTTATAACTCCGCAACCATTAAATGCAGATGTCCAATATTTGGTTTAAAGATCCATTCATATGTATGTATATATATGAGACTATTTGGAAAAAGGCGGACTTAAGCTCCCACTGAAGACGAAAATACTATTTACCATATCTTCTCAGCTTTTTGACGAAGATATTTGATATTCGGTGTTTAAATATTTCCCTTTGATCCAAATACGAGTATAAAGAATAAGCACAAAAGCACTGTTCAAAGTCTAAAAAAATATGTATTTATTGGCGCATCAAAGCTAGCCGGGTTTGCTAATATGACATCATTTTGAAACCTTAAGCGTTTGTTGATTTAAGTAAAAACAAATGGAAATTAGTATAATTTTAACATACCACGTCCATTTCTTAAATTTTGATTTTTAATAATTACATGGCTTATACCAAATTTGAAAACATTCCCTACATCATTTCGTAAAATATTATATATTTTGATGTGTTGTTAATTACCGTTTTATGAGAGGTGGGCGTGATTTAAGCCTGATTTATATTATTTTCGAAATTTTGCTTTCTGATTATAAATGCAAAATGTGTACGTAGCTTGGTAGACGACCTTTGGTTACAGCAAGACGACCCTACACGACATACAGCCAACGAAACTATAAATTTATTGAAGGACATTTTTGTGAGCGCATTATCTCGCGTCGTGGGTATGTGACGCGGACTCCAAGATCGTGCGATTTAACGTCGCTAAACTATTTTTTGTGGGGTTATGTGAGGTCGGTTGTCTACACAGATAAGCCCGAGACGATTGACGCCTCGGAAGATAATAAGACGAAAATTGCGCCTCTCGACTAGAATTTTTTATATGGCAAACCCTTATCTTTATAATAAAGCCAAAATGTTGATCATAACATTAAATCATATGCGTTTTCTTTCTTCTTGAAAACCACAGTCTAAAAAATACCCTCTATTTCATTCTCAAACACAATCTGCCTATTAAATTTGAGCAAATTACCTTCTATAGTTAATAAATATCGGATTTTTTTAATTTTCTATATAACCGTTAAAGGAAAGCTGACCATGGTTTTTGTACGATTTGTACAATTTTCCAAAATTTTGCTTATTGACTTAAAATGCAATGTGGGCACCAAATTTGGTGGAGTTAGGTTTCACAGTTTTTGAGATGTACCTATTTGCTCGTAAGTGGGCGTTGCCATGCAAACCAAACTTTTTTCTTTCCGTGTATTATGCTTATGCAACCTCATTCTACATTTTAAATTTGGGCAAATTTTCTTTACTAGTTACTGAAATATAGCGCTGTTTTGATTTTTGCAAATTATATTTATATGAGAGGTGGGTATAGTTTTCTTCGATTTTGTAATTTTTAGAATTTTGTTTACTGGCTTCAAATGTGATGTGTGTATCAAATTTGGTAGACTTTAGTAGAATGGTTTCAGAGATATGCTTATTTGATCTAAAGTGGGCGGTCCCACGCCCATTTCCAATTTTGTTTATTCGTTGTATTTGTTATGGCAGTCCCATCTTTTACAATAAATTTGAGCGAATTGTCCTTAATGCTGACTTAAATATCGTTGTTCTTATTTTTGTAAATTACTGTTAACAGAGAGGTGGGTCTGGTTTTTGTAAAATTTTAAAAATTTTCAGTATTTTTCTTCCTGACTTGAAATACAATAGTTTCGGAGATACCGATTTTTCTTATAAAATAGGCGGGACCACGTATGTATGTATGTGTAAGACAGTATATTTATTTTCACAACTTACTGATTAAATCAACAATTGATTGTATATGCACTCACAACAATATTTTGCTTCCTGATTTGAAATGCAATATGTGTCCCAAAGTTGGTAGTTTGTTCAAGTAGTAGCCGGCTTTTCTCATAAAGTGGTCATGGCCACGTTTGCATGTGTAAGAGAGTATATTTATTTACAAAACTTACCGGCACAGTCGATTGGATACGCGCTCACAACAATGATGTATTTTCGACAAGCGATGGTAATATACTCAGATGAGCTTAAAGACATAGGAAGGACCATGCCGTTAAAAGATTGGAGTTTTACCTTGAAACTACTCGTTAATGTAATGGGACGATTTTATTGTATTTAACGAATACGATCTTTCAACGGATTCATCTCTGCATCGAATTTAGCTATCTCAGAGTTTTGAGTTATCATAATCCGCATAATTTAGAGCCGGCCACCAATCGACATATTGGTCGACGTGTTACCAACAACGATTCTTCGTCTTTGCTCACGTGCCGCCGGCGAGCGATTGAAGGACTTTGTTGCAGCTCGTTTATCAACGACTACGTTTGTGTGCGCTGAGAAGGGGAATATGTTGGCAAATGTAGCCGACAAAATCCTTTTATGTACAAAAGTTGGGAGGGGGTTCCGTCAACAGGGATGTTAAGACCCAAGCTGCCCCCTTCGCCCAAGTTGTAAGGTCATAGAGGACGTAGTAGGATATATGCTCAAGTTCCTGTCAGTGAAAAAACGACCAAGGTCGGAAACATAGCAGATATCATGGTTAAACAAAACTAGTACGTTTGTAGAAATCACTCTGAACCCCTTGCTTATCTCTCCAGTGGGAGAGTTGATGTCTTCATGCCGGCTTGTAGCGTTGAGTGACTTACAGTGTCTGTGGTTCACCTGCATGTTTATGGAATTGAGTGCTGTGAACTTTCCGGGAGCCTGGGTTTTACCAGTATAAGGGCTGTTATTTTGTCTATCTAACTCTGCTTAGGTCAGCCTATCCCAGGTATGACATTTTCATTCACTTTAATGTACTTGACTTTTATAACCTCTCGCAAGCCTGATTGCAATTCTGATTTGTTTCCGATTGTGACTAACCCCCACAGTTTCAATTCACTCAACTTTCTTTGTTTCTGTCATCAGATGCTAAGGATTTACCATTTTCAACTTGCCTTGTGTTCAGCTGCTTGCCTTTCTATAAAACACACAAATAATGTGATTAACTGCTAGCCCAATATCTCCACTGCTCTTTCGCGCTCCAATTTTATTTGACACCTAGTATCTCTGAACAGAAACTTTGAATCACTTTTATTCATCGATTTGCTTTGGTTTCCCATTCGTATTCCACACTCAATAAATTATCAATTAATTCCTTACTAAATTGAGCAAGTATATAAGTATGTATGTATTTAAAGCAATTAGGTATTTTATTATTTATTTCTGATAACTAACTTAACATAATAACAGATGTTTACATAACTAGAATCTATTACATGTTACATAAATACTTTCACAATAATAATAAAGTCGTACAAATTGTGATGTGCACAAAGAAAAACATGAATGCATTGTAACATGGCCCTCGCGGCGTGAATTTAAGCTTTCCTGAAATATATACTATGTACATACATTAAATATCTATCCAACAAGTGCCATATTTATAAACCCATAAAGTATTGACGGAATTAGGTCAAAGCTTATATTTATTGTATTGAGCAGCATTCTTTATTTGATTTCTTTTTCTCGTCAGTGATGATATGACTAGCAGAAGCTGGAGCAGGTACGACTTTTTTTAAAACTTGTGCCAAAGAAGATCCGTTGATCTCCGTGGATATTAAAGTTTTCACAGTTATAGCAGTTTGGGCATTAGTAAATTTTGTGCCATTTATTGCGGATTGATTTTGGGATACCTACAAGACAAAAAAAGAGTTCATCATATAACGGTTCATAGAAGATAAGAATTGTTTATTTCAATAATAAAAAGCAGCCAGTTTTTAAAAATATTTAGTAAATATTTGACGCCATTTGCAGCTGTAGCCATTTAATGTGTGGAGGACAATCAATATAGTAGCTATAGTACCCCATTTGACAAATTACACTCTACAACAGCAATTTTTCAACTGATCAACCATGGTATTTGCCTGAAACGGAGCATCTTGCAGATAATTTTTGGCCTATCTATATATGATCTATAGTCCAGCACATCTGATATTTTATTTGCACTTAAAGATTGAGGAGGTCACAATAGAAAATTCAACGAATGTACATACAAACACAAATGTACATATGTATATTTCGCTATCGTATGGTATGGGTTATTTTTCTGAGTTCAAGAAAACTCACATCTTTACATAGCGCATAAGACAAATATAAGAATAAAAATATAATAGGCATAAAGTACAAAGCACCCCACGCTTTTTGAAAATTATACAGATTTTTTCTGTTCATTATTTTACCCTTATGTATGTACATATGTACATATGTATATCAAATAGTATTATTACCTACTCTTTAGTTCTGTATCTGAAATTAAAGTGTGTTTTTTAGTTTTTTAAACTATGTTTACTTACATATGTATGCACATACATATATACTATTTGATGAGCATGTTTACAGCTAAGTAACGCAAACAAATATTATACCGTTATGTAGTTGTACAAAAAAATATGTTCGGTACCTAAATTCTGTGCTCACTAAACTATTTTGACAGGAAATGACGGAAAATTGGTCCAATATACAATACATCACTGGGCCCGTTTTAATATAACCTAGTTGCAAAAAAACACTAGGTAGGATAAGAAATGGCATGTAAAACAACAACACCAACTCGGAAAAATTGCGAGTTGAGCCAACTCGGTTATATGATATCCGACCTGAGATGTAGTGTTGTGAAGCAAAAAACCCGCTCTATTGGGAATGGGCTCTGGAAAAACATATGTACAATTGTACATTGTACATACATACATATGTATGTATTTATATATGTGTATACCTATGCACATGTGTACTAAAAATGTCAACAAGTGCACATGCATCCATATTCATTTATATCTATATGTATTTATTGTTATGTATATAAAGCATTTATTTCATCCCCGCGCCAGCGTGTCTGTTTTCAACCGCAGCGCAACTGCAGTATAACAACAAAAAATTCATTCATAAACGCATACACATACGCCCCTCATCCATTACATTTTTCGCGACAACAAAGACAAAAATCTAAAATCATAAATTGAAGATTTTTGTAATTTTGGTCCAAATGCTCACAATTACAGATGGGAATGTAGGTGTTTATTTTGGCCCGTCCGCCACGCTTGTGCCCGTAAAATATTTCATGAAGAAATTCATCTATTATTAATCTATTATGTTTGCTTATCAATATAAACTTATTTTGCACGAAATCCTGCTATATTTGTCATTTAAAGCCGTAAATATTCCAATTCGGCGCCACCAAACACATAGTCCGGCCTAACCGCTACACCTACTTGCATACATATGTACATCACATGTATGTATGTATGTATGTCAATATGTAGTCTCAATTTTGGTTGTATTTATGTCAGTGTTTACGTCTTATCACAAATGTACCATAAGAAGCAGAATAATAAATTTAATTGTCGAAAATTTACCACCTTTCAACAAATTTTTCTACAATTGTGTAATTAAACGCAAACATTGCTATAATTAATTGTATTTTGTGAGACTTTTATTAAACCACTACTACTTTTTTTTAACCGTACTATTTTTATTCTGAGAGAAGTACCAGAATTTTAGTTGCAAATTTATTTTTGTGGAGTATAACTTGACGTCATCTTAAATATGTGTGTATACATTTAATTCTGTGGAGTAAAACTTAATATCATCATATGGATTTATGTTTCTGTTTTTATGTTTTTTCTTTCAGATCTTCCTCTATTCTCCACTTTTTTCTCCTACATACCTCAAATATGTACAAATTAGTTCAACTCAACCCTGATTAATGATGGCGGCTTTACGACGCAGCTTTTCGTGTGAATTGCGGGCAGAAGCAACTATTTCTGTGGAGTTTTGACTTTTTAATTTCAAATCAATAACTTCGATTTTTGACATGAAAGTCTTACATTTAAATTAAACTTTTACCACGATAGCCTGTTGAACTATTGCTTTATTTAACTATTCGTTGAAATATTTCATTAGGACATTGTTATTTTTGACATGGTAAAATTAAAATCATACCTGGAGATAAGATGTTTTGTTAAACTTTGCGCACAGACTTTGGGTTCGGTTGAATGTGCGCGCATGTAAATGTTAGAAATAGAATTGCGGAAATCCCTTATCAAAACAAAAGGAAAATATTCGGCAAAAAATATCTGCAACCACACAATGTGGCTTATAACAGCGAACGTACTTTAATTTTCTCTAAAATTGTATTTTTCGCTCAACCGATGTCAAATTTTGCCCCTTGTAGGTGAAAAATTAATGAGTGGTGAGTTGGACGAGAAATGGACCTTTTCTCAAAAGCGCGGAACGACAACAGCGCGTTGAATACCTTCAGGGCTGGAGCATTTTCGCCCATTCGCACATCATGTCCTAGCCAACGAAGCCGCTGTATTTTAATTCGCTGGACTATGTTTATGTCGCGGTAAAGCTCATACATATCGTCGTTCCATCGTCTGCGGTATTCGCCGTCGCAAAGCCGTATAGGTCCAAAAATCTTTCGGACAATTTTTCTCTCGAACGTCTCATCCGATGCTGACAGTCTCCATGCTTCAGGGCCATACAATAGCACGGGCATGATGAGAGACTTGTAGAGTGGCGAGGGCTTTACTGCGCAATCGCCAACTCAGCCCAAAGTAGCACTTGTTGGCAAGAGAGATTCTACGTTGGATTTCCAGGCTGACATATTGTAGGTGTTAATGCTGGCTCCCTGTTAACAATGTCCTCCACTTTGTCGAAATTGTAATTGTCAACAGTGATCCGGGAGCCGAGTGCGCGAGTGCGCTGACTGTTTATTTGATGACAGGAGGTACTTTGTTTTGCCCTCGTTCAGTTTCAGACCCATACGTTTCGCTTCTTTATCCAGTTTAGAAAATGCAGAAGTAACGGCGCGGTTGTTGAGGCCGATGTTATCGATATCATTAGCATACGCCAGAAGTTGCACGCTCCTATAAAATATAGTGCCTGAACGGTTCAACTCTGCAGCTCGAATTATCTTTTCTAACATAAGGTTAAAGAAGTCGCACGAAAGAAAGTCACCTTGTCTGAAACCTCGTTTGGTTTCAAACGGCTCAGAGAGGCCCTTCCCTATTCTGACGGAGCTGGTGGTGTTGCTCAACGTCATTTTACATAGCCGTATTAGTTTTGCTGGTATTCCAAATTCAGACATTGCGGCAAATAGGCAACTGCTTCTTGTGATATCGAAAGCGGATTTGCAGTCGGCAAAAAGATGATGTGTGTCTATTCTTCTTTCTCGGGTATTTTCCAAGATTTGGCGTATCGTGAATATTTGCCATGTCTAAAGCCACACTGATAAGGTCCAATCAGTTCGTTCACGGTGGGCTTCAGTCGTTCACACAATACGCTCGACAGAACCTTATATGCTATGCTAAGGAGACTAATCCCGCAAGAGTTGGCGCATATTGTAGGATCGCCCTTTTTGTGGATTGGACAGAGTTCACTTAAATTCCAATCAGCAGGCATGCGTTCGTCCGACCATATTTTGCAAATGAGCTGGTGCATGTACTTTACCAGCCCATCGCCGCCGCACTTGAATAGCTCTGCTGGCAGTTCGTCAGCACCAGAAGCGTGAAGAAGTGTTCTCTCTACAGTTTGAGTGTACTCTGGATATCGGTTACCAGGTCGCCGTTTTGATTCCTACAGGAAATCGCCCCGGGCTTGAAACCTTCTGTAAGCCGCCGTACCTTCTGATAAAATTTTCGGGCTGGTGCATGCACTTTACCAGCCCCTCGCCGCCGCTCTTGAATAGTTTTGCTGGCAGTTCGTCAGCACCAGAAGCGTGAAGAAGTGTTCCCTCTACAGTTTGAGTGTACTCGGTTACCAGGTCGCCGTTTTGATTCCTACAGGAATCTTCTCTTCTTCTGTAAGATGCCGTACCTTCTGATAAAATTTTCGGGCGTTTTTCCTATCGGCTTGCATTTCAAGCTCCTCGCGCATCTCGGCCAATCTCTTCTTTTTTCGGAAAATGCGCCTCGCTTCCTTCTTCAACTTCCAATATCTCTCCCACACGGTTCACGTTGAGCCCGATCGCAGCGTGGCCCTATAGGCGGCATCTTTCTTTTCTATGGCGGCCATTCCTCACCGTACCAGTCGTTTTTTCGGGCTCGGTGGAAGCCAATGACCTCTTCAGCGGCGGTACGTAATGAACGAGAAATGTGGTCCCATTGCGCGCAGATATCCGTTTGTTGAACATTACTCTTAGAGAGCTGGAGGGCAAGTCGAGTAGCTAAACGGTCAGTAATCTGTTGTGATTGCAGCTGCTGGACGTCAAGCTTTCCGCGTGTCACTGAGCGCACGCCTTTTGCTGCACAGAGGCGAGTGCGAGTCTTGGTTGCGAGGAGAGGATGATCCGGGTCGATGTTAGCTCCTCGAATAGTGCGCGCGTCAAAGACACTGGAAGCATGCCTTCTGTCCACCACAACATGATCAATTTGATTTCGTGTTTTTCCATCCGGAGATAGCCATGTAGCTTGATGTAGCCTTTTATGCTTGAACCTGGTGCTACATACTACCATGTTCCGGGCCCCGACGAAGTCGATCAGCCTCACCTTCCCAATTAAGGGTTCAGACATCCCAGGTGCATGCCCTTAAATCGTAGTCCTTTAAGCGTTTGCCGTGGTCGTCATCAGTATAAGGGGGTCTCATCCGAGGCTTTTTGCTAAAATTTTTCAATGGAAAGTGTTTTTACGTAGCAGGTACCAAGCCGAGCGCGCAATCAGATTCTGAGGATTTCTTGATTTAGGGCACATTTATATATCGAGCCGCCTACTCCAAGTCAGACGCCCGCTCCCAGCCGCACCTAATGATGAACAGACCCTGCAAAACCCCTGGAGGGCCCTTAAACCGAAAACGTCTGAGTGGCCCCTTCCAGGTTCGCCTTCTCACTTTAGCTCACCCCCAAACGAGTGTTCGGGAGCTACCCAGAGGACACTTGGGTGAAATCACTCGGAGCTGCTTGAACCGTATGCAGAAGAATCGTTCTGGCCACTCCCAGGTGAATGGCGATCTGAGACATTCCCCACTTCCGTGGACTTCTACACACGGCCCCATCCTCAATTTCTTACCACATGATAATTTCACTAATACAACTTCTTTATAATCTTCGTTCTTTGATTCTGGAATCAAATAAAAATATATGGTGCTAACGTAGTAGTTACATTTTAGAACACAATGCTTAGTTTAACAAAATACTCTTACAATATGGAACATAATGGTTCTGCTGTATTTATTGCAAATGGCATTTCGGATGTCAGCTGAAAAGTGTGTTAGGAGAAGTGAAGTAAAGAATTGCAAAATTTCAACAAACAAAAAAAAGAAAAGTGGGTTAGTAGCTGTAAACCGTAATAGGGGCATTAACTACGGCCAGAAAACGTAAATTATAGAGAAGGCTCACCCCAGTCCATTCCGCAATTCACTGCGCTGTCGGTGGGTCCACTGCAACATACCATACACTTTTTTCCATCACATGAACTCAGTAAACCCACTGAATTTAATAATAGATACCCAAATTAACAGTGCTAGAGCGAGAATTGGTGATTTGAGAGATTTTGTGTAATTTTCATACCAGTTTTATATGTCAGCGTTTTATAATAATAATAATGCAATGGAATAAAAATAAAAAATTAAAAAATGATGGCATAAATAAACAAGTACATGTTCAAAAATTTACTTAATCGTTCTTGAGACATGTGCATGTATGTTCACTGATTCATATTCGCATACATACATATGTAATTTATATAAGCATTAGTGGAATTTCTATCGTTTATTAAAATTTTCGTTGATAAGCAACGCAGTTTATAATTGTTATCATTTGCACATGCATGCATTTATGCATAAATACCTACTATATTTAATATCACACAAAAAGCTGCGTCGCAAAGTCGCCTTCATTACTTAGGGTTGAATTGAACTAATTTTATTTGAGGTAGCCAGCAAAACAAAAGTGGAGTTAATACAAATATTTTATTATAGATCAAATAGAGAAAGATCTGAAAGAAAAAACATAATAACAAAAATATGAAGATATTAAGTTTTACTCCACAGAATTAAATATGTAACTAAAATTCTGAAGTCTTATTCAGGTTCATTGTAAAAACCGTACTTTTCATTTGGACTTTTCTGATAAAATCCTTTTGTATAGGTCATTGACGTCCGTCATTAGTCCCGGAAGACGTAGAAGTAGTACTATCAATTAAATGTTTCACAATCCACAATCAATTGTACCAATATTTGCTTTGAATTAGACAATTGCAGAAAAATTTCTTGAAATGTGGTAGATTTTCGACTCCTAAATTTTTTATTCTGCTACTTGTGGTACATTCGTGATAAGACGTAAGCACTGACATATGCACATACATAAATGCACTAAAAAAATCGCAACATTCATGAAAGAGGCTAACAGGGTTGCTTTTGAAACTAAAAGAAATTTTATCAGAGTTGGAGCGTTCTTTTGCAACTCGGGTGCAAAGAGAGGGACCTAATATTGTCATTTTAATTACATATATTGCAGGACTTTCTGTAGAAGTCGTTTATAATGATATATAAACATAATGTATTAATAATAGACGAATTTCTTTGTGGAACATTTTACGGTTGCAAATACCGGCCTGGCCGGCACAAATATACATACATATATGTACCTACATTCCCATCTCTATTGTGTGTGTCTAAATAGACCAAAATTACAAAAATTTTCAATTTATGATTTTTAGATTTTTGGATTTTATGATGGAGAAGGTGAAATGCCCGCATTTATGAATGAACAGCATTTTCTCAGAAATACGAACATGCTTTTATGAATGAATTTTTTGTTGTTGCATGTAGTATTTAAAGATATCTTACAATGTTTGGCGCCGGCGCAAGTGTAGCTGGATTTTTGATTTTTGCGCACATTCACATATGTTTGCATATGCATATACATACATAAAAATTCATCGTGTAAATTTACAAGAGCGCAGTATGATTCTTTATTAATCAGATCATGCTGTCTGATGAGTTCTCTGTTACAAACTGAAACTTACATTCTAAAGCAAATGTTATAAATAGTTTCCTTCACCTTGTTGTAGTTGTTGTGTTCCGCAATTCGATGTTAGTAGTAGTTGTAGAGTTATTGCAGCGCATACGACGCCGACGCCGACGCTTACGTTGGCAGTTTACCGCTAACGCTGTGACTTACCCGTCAGCGTGAGAATGTGAATTTGCTGACTTGGGCCAGCTGCAAGTTTGTTGTTGATAATGAACGGATCGTCTTACGCTAGCGCTGTGACTTACTTGTCAGCGTGAGAATGTGAATTCGCTGACTCAGGCCACGCGCGGCTGCTTATGTTAACTCCTCCCCTTCTAAATGAAGGCCGTCCACGGGCTTCTTAAAATTGTTTATGACGTTCTGAAGGTCGTTGGATTTGCGTCTACTTTTTCGCTCTTGGTATAGTTTAATTAGACCGTAATAGGAAATTAGTATGACAATGCTAGTGAGGCCTGATATCGTTGGTCCTATCATAGTCCTCCCTTCGATTTTCCCGATAAAACGCAGGGTTTTCCGTACTTATCTTGTGAAGGTATGGAAGACTCAAAATCTCTCGATGACTGGTGATATTGAGGAGCGCTGTCGTTGCTGATCCTGGTAATTTTTTTAGCATGCCGTTTTGGTTTTTGAAGTAGTATCCATTAATGTGAATCTCATTTTCGAAGGAAAGTAAATAAGTTCCTTTTATGGACTTCTCGGTGTCTGCGGTAGTCTTGACTAAAGCGGTATTATCGTTAATGATGATTATGCCATCATCGACCACCATAATTGGCTCAAGGTGGCTAGGGCGAGTGCTGCAGTGGGCAACATTACCAGAATGAAGTTGCTTCGCGGACGTAGGATGTTGTAATTTTTTGCAAAACGTTGATGTGAGCGTTGCGCTGCAATTTCCAATCGTCAAAATTTGATTATGACAATCGGCAACATTGTTGTTATTCCCAAGGTGCAGGATTGTTCCGTTATGTTGGACAGGAAAAATAATAATTTTCTTACAGACTAGTACTGGCTTAGGATATTTGATAATAAAATGTAGAAGGCTACTGTCTAATAGAACCTTAATATATGATACCTCCATTAAACCAGTGATAGTTGTGTTTGTAGAGCGCATTTCAAGAATGGTTTTTATATCAATTGAGTTTAGCAACATGGGATTTATTATCCCTATCTTTGCAAAGATGGTAGTAGTTGAAATTAAAGTTTCAATTTCATTTATGATGATCCTATTTCTTGCAAGCAGCATTTCATACAAGTGACCAGTGCCGATCTGTCCAGCTTTTGAGTTTTTAATGATGTGGTTAACCGTTTCCGTCAGTTCATTTATCTTTTCTTGCATCCTTGTGTTTATTTCTACCTGATGTCGTTCTGAGTCTACGAGTTCCTGTTGTCCGAACTTCAAGTTTTCGAAGTCGTCAAAGTCAGGCGTGCCTGCGATAACCTTTAGGGCAGTACCCAAAATGTTAATGCTCCTAGCCTGTCTGTGATGTATGTCCAGTGTTGCCAGAAGCACCTTTATATGTGCAATGTCTGCGTCGAGTAACATTCTCATATGGGATAGAGGGAATTGCGTTGTTAAGCCTTCGGGTTCCTCAACTACTACCCTGTATACTGTAAGATTAGTTGTATGCCTTAAATAGCCAAATTCCTCCCAAACCGTCGCGTCACCATCCTGAAACGGTATGTAGTCGGAAGTCGAATAGTCCGTCAATTTTGCCGTCGTCGTTTGAATAAGGAGTATCACTATCAGTATCCTGTAAGATAGTGTGAAAGAAGCTTAATTAATTTGCCTTATGCTATTTAAAGATATGCTAAGAATTTTTCCTTACTTTAGGTTGTCCTTATGGACCACCCTCCCTTTTATGAGAACCGTGGTTCCTAAGTCTGTCTCAACTTTCTCCTCAACATATAAAGGGGATAATTTATTTCCGAGTCGCCTGTTAGTCTTTACCAATACTCTTTCCCCCACGTCGAATACTCTATTCCGCCTGGACGGGTTATTTCTCTCTAGTTGTTCTTGCTGGGCTTTCGTTATTTTGCTAATTATCTCATTCCTTATCTCTAATGGAGTGGCATGGATTACGTCAATCGGTTTCTTGTTGATAACGGAGTGAATTGTCCGATTGTATTCAACTGTAGCCAGTAATATGAGGTCGGTTGTTTCGTTCGACTTTCCTTCCAACTTTAGGCATCTTGCGTTCTCCAGGAGCGTGCTATGTAGACGCTCCACTTGCCCATTCGACGTACTATGAAGCGGAGGTGCATTTACCACGTCTACGCCAAATTGATTTTTTAATAATGACGTTATCGTTTCAGAATTGAACGACGCCTCGTTATCGCAATAAATTGTCTTTGTATTTGGAAAAAGGTTCATCAATTGTATTATTGGAGCTTTTATGTCGACAATAGTGCGAGAAGGTACAGGCTGGACCACCGCAAACTTTGAAAATTTGTCTACACAAGTAAGGAAGTATTTCTTATCGGTGGAGAAAATATCAATATGCAGAATTTCTCCTGCATAGGATGGCGTTGGAGTCACGCCGAGTTCCTGTTTACGAGGGTGTCTGTCGTATTTGCCCTTGTTACAAATTTTACAATTTGCGACAACTTCGTTTGCCAGTTTGGTCATTTTTGGAAAATAGTAATCACATTCACATTTTCCTGGGCCGCTCTGTGGGCGCGATTAGTAGTGACCATATTTTTACAATGCCAAAACTTCGTTGACGGAAAACACCTGACCAGTTCATGCTGAATTTTGGCAAGCATTGGTAGGTCACAATACATCGCATTTACTACTTTCGGGTTAACAACTGGTTTAATATCACCGACAAGTGCATTCTTATCCGTGAATTCGATTATGTGGCGTGTTTTTTCGCCGAAATATATGAAATTTCGCTTTAGAGGGAGGGTTGTTTTCTCTAACACGATTTGGTTTCTGAAACAATTGAGCGGCTTCTCAAGATCAGATTGTGCATCCTCTTCTAGGGCATGGATGTTTTGCCGTGATAGTGCATCAGCAACATAATTTTCCTTACCCGGTTTATAAAAGATTTGAGCGTTGTGCTCATCAATAAATGCCTTCCAGCGCTTAATTTTAGCGTTTGGGTTTCGGTCAGAAACTGCAAACGTAAGTGGCTGGTGGTCTGTGAAAATATTAAGGTTTTTGACTCCATAAAGGTAATTTCTAAGGCTTTTAAGAGCCCAGACGATTGCAAGTAATTCGCGTTCGTTAGTAGCAAAATTCTGTTCGCGATCCTTCAGGGTCCTAGAAATCGTAGTGATTGGTTTTCCACCCTGAGATAATACGGCTCCTATACCCAACGATGAAGCATCGGTCGTAAGATCGAATGGCTTTTTGAAGTCTGGGTAGGGTAACGTAACGTCCTCTGATGCCAGGACCTCCTTTAGTTTGTTAAAGGCATTTGATTGTTTTTCGTCAAAAACTATTTTAATTTTCTTTGATTGGTTGGCACCAACTTTACCGTTTTCGCCCTTTAATATATCTGTTAAAGGCTTTGCGATTGATGCAAAATCTTTAATAAAACATCTGTAATAACTTGCTAGACCCAAAAAGGACCTGACATTGAACAAAGTAGAGGGCTGGTCGTAATTACGAATCGCTTCAACTTTACTTTTGATACCATCCTTACTTACAACGAAACCTAAGTATTCGACGTTTTCTTAGAAGGGGTGCGATTTTTCGCGTGAGATTATCATATTGGCTTCGTATAGCTTTCCCAAAACCCATTCAATATGCTCGACATGCTTGTTTTCCGTTTCTGAGAAGATGATTACATCATCGACGTAGACGTAGCAGGATTTTCCAATTTGTTCCCTGAGCACGTCGTCGATGGCCCTCTGAAAAATACTGGGTGCATTTTTCAGACCAAATGGAAGTCTACAGAACTCATACTTCCCGTTGCCTACCGAGAAAGCGGTCTTTTCCCTATCGGATTCTGTGAGAGTTATTTGGTGGAAGCCCGATTTCAGGTCAAGTGTTGTGAAATACTTGGCCTTTCCTAGATTTGATAGTATTACGGTTACATTGGGGATGGGGTATTTGTCGTCGATGGTTTTTTGGTTTAATTTTCTGATGTCTATTACAAGACGTTTCTTCACATTGCCGGTCGGGTAATACCACTTTTTAGTAAATCGCGAATTTCAGTATTCACGAATTCCGCTACACCCATTGGATAAGGGTATAGCTTAGAATAGACCGGGTCGTCACTTTCGGTGTGAATAATGGCGACAACATTTGTGTTAAATGGTAGGGTTTCATTAGGATCAGAAAAAACTGGTAATAAATTTTTCACCATTTCTTGAAATTTGCTCTTTACAACCTTGGGGACTTCTATGTCCTCTACTCGTGTGAAATTCACATTTGCACACTTTAAAAACTTTATTTCCTCTGAGCTATTATTGGTCATTATTTTTTTTTTGATTTTAAATCTATTGTTGCGTCTGTTTGCGTTAGCAAATCCAGACCTATTATTCCATCGAACGTTGAAAGAGACGGGAATATAAAAAAGGTACTGTTTGTCTCGAAAAAGTTGACCGTGCATTTTTCTTTAATGTGAGTAAAGCCATGGATTGATTTTACCAAGAAAGAATTTTCGACAGGTGTTATGTGCTTAAGCACTTTTAGAGGCTTTATATAGTTTTTTGATGCCCCTGTATCGATGAGTAATTTTATTTTCCTCCCTGCAATTGTCCTTTCAATGAAAGGTAGCAGGGAGTCTTGTCTAAAAAATGAATTTGATCAGAATCGGACAACTCGTCATGCATTGCCTCAAGTTCTGAATTTGCTATTGCCTGATATTCGTCACTCTCTTGGTTAGAATGACAATTGTCGCCAGATAGGTGGTTAATTCTTTGTTGCTTTGGCCCCGTGAAGCGACCAGAGCTATTATTTGGCCTTTTTGCCGTCTGCCCGTATACGTGACCTTGATTAGTACGGTGTTGGTCTGATCTTCGCAATGGAAAATTACTGTTGGATTGGTGCTGTGTAGTCTGCCTATATCGCTGCGAAAGATCTACATCCATTGGTTCAGCTGGTTCTAAATTTTGAGCAGGTTTAATACCAAAACTCTGCTGCCTATTAAAATGCGGATTTTTTACCTGATATGTATCTTTCGCCTGGTATCTTCCACTTGTAAATTTTTCCCTAGGTTGTTGTTTCGTTTCGAGCCCTTGGGTTTTATCCTCTAAGCTCCTGGCATAGGTGCTTGCGAACCGGTATCGCTCATGGTTAGATTCGACCTCTTGTGCTAGTAGATCTTTAGGCCGGGCTGAGAATAACACATCACTAAGGGGTTTCTTAGTCCCTGAAATAAATACGCGTAACGCATCCATTCCGTATTTTTCGTTTAGTGATGCAGCTATGGTTTTTTCGTAAATAATTATCGTTTTATTTGTTAAAAGGGCTAACTTCTTTTCTACCCCGTCATAGTATTGGAGTAGTGACAAACTTCCATGGCGGAGAGTTGACATCTCCTGTTCGATCAAGTAAATTGGTCGCTTGTCGGAATAGCTAAAATCAAGGCGGTTAATTATGGCCTTGAAGTTTAGAACGGTATTAAATGAGGCCAGAACCACGTCGGCCGGGCCTTTAACTTTGTTTCCAATAATGGCAACAGCCTGATAATGTTTGCTGCTACCCTCATAGCCTACAAAAACTTTGTAGGCGGTGTGTGCCGCCTGTCGCCACGATACATAATTTTCCTGCTTACCGCCGAAGTCCGGTAAGGATTTTACAATATCGAGTGGCTCCTCACATCTATTCCCGGGTACAATTTCTGTTTCCCTATATGTTTGAATGGCAAGTGCACTACAAACTGCACTTTCTACTAATGCCCTTAATTGGTCTGGTACCAGCGCCATTTCTTGTCCTTTGTCTGTTACTCTATATTCTGTCCACCAATTTTCTGTATTATCCCTATTGTTGCACTGTCTTTTACTAACTTCTATTCCGTTAAGGCTCTCAAATATTTTGTCCAGGTCCTGATCACTCATGAGCTTGAAACAAAACCGATACCAATAAGCTGGGCTGCGCAAAATATATTTATTTTCAAAAACCCGTGCAAAGATTTACAGTTAATAACGTAAATTATATTTAACACAAGTTTTCTTCTCTAGTAGAAAAATTCAACACCCTATATTTTTTTATACATTGCACTCTACTTACATATTTTTTAATCTTAATTCCATTGTTTAATTTTTCGTAGAAATTTCTGATCTCCTTTGGTCCGTGATTCCTTTTTTGTGACGTCTCCTCCTTGATGGGTCCGTACAATTATTCCCGAATAGCTTTTACTATTTTTTATCGAACTTTAATTTTTGTTCCCGAACAGTTTTTACTATTTTTTATCGAACTTTAATTTTTGTTCCCGAATAGTTGGGCGCCAATTAACAAGAGCGCAGTATGATTCTTTAATAATCAGATCATGCTGTCTGATGAGTTCTCTGTTACAAACTGAAACTTACATTCTAAAGCAAATGTTATAAATAATATGTTAGAAGTAGTTGTAGAGTTATTGCAGCGCATACGACGCCGACGCCGACGCTTACGTTGGCAGTTTACCGTCGCTGACTTGGGCCAGCTGCAAGTTTGTTGTTGATAGTGAACGGGTCGTCTTACGCTAGCGCTGTGACTTACTTGTCAGCGTGAGAATGTGAATTCGCTGACTCAGGCCACGCGCGGACTTTATTGTTGACAAAGGGCTGCTTATGTTAACTTGTATATGTATATATGTATAAGTATGAACATTTTTTTAAAATTAAATTGGCGCTATAACCGCTTAAGCCATTGTGACCGAACTTCTCCCACAAATTGAGGGACCTACTGTTTTACGCCGACTCCGAACGGCGAACTGTTTATGTGAGAAGTTTTTTTCATGGCAGAAATTCACTCGGAGGTTTGCCATTGCCTGCCGAGGGGCTACCGCTATTTGAAAAAACTTTTTCTATATTTTTTGATTTTACTTGCCCTGGCCAGAATTTGATCTGCATAATTGTTGACATTTTAGTTATATAGTACGTTTGCATACCCAATGTATATACTTACATATGTATAGTAGCCTTATATATGTACATACATACACACATGCATATGCAAGTATGTACATATGTATGTATGTATTGTAAGTGTATTTACAGATGCGTTTCTAAATATATACGTACATAAGTATGTGCATACATACATATCCCAAAATGCCCAAAAATAAATCATTTCATGCACTGCAATATTCTTGCGTTTACTTTACATTAACTAAATTTAATCTTTTTTTATAAAATATAATCATTTCATATGCATATGTACTTGCTTATTTTATCAACGACTACGTTTGTGTGCGCTGAGAAGGAGAACAGGTTGGCAAAGGTAGCCGCTAAAATCGTTTTATGTACAAAAGTTGGGAGGGGGTTCCGTCAACATGGATGTTAATACTCAGGAGGGCAGCTTGTCCAAGTTGCAAGGTCGTCGAGGACGTAGTAGGATATGAGCTCAAGTTCCTGTCAGTGAAAAAACGACCAAGGTCGGAAACATAACACTTACAGTGTCTGTGGTTCACCTGCATGTTTATGGAATTGAGTGCTGTGTACTTTCCGGGAGCCGTTTCAATGGCCCGGGTTTTACCAGTATAAGGGCTGTTATTTTGTCTATCTAACTCTAATTAGGTCAGCCTATCCCATGTATGACATTTCATTCACTTTAATGTACTTGACTTCCATAACTTCTCGCAAGCCTGATTGCAATTCTGATTTGTTTCCGATTGTGACTTAACCTCACAGTTTCAATTAACTCAACTTCCTTTGTTTCTGTCATCAGATGCTAAGGATTTACCATTTTCAGCTTGCCTTGTGTTCAGATGCTTGCCTTTTTATAAAACACACAAATAATGTGATTAACTGCTAGCCCAATATCTCCACTGCTCTTTCGCACTCCAATTTTATTTGACAACTAGTATCTGAACAGAAACTTTGAATCACTTGTATTCATCGAAAATAAAGAAAAGACGTAACTTACTTTTGGTGCATTATATGGTCTTACTTTATAATACATAGTTGGAACGTTGCTATAGCTTTATAATCGTCGTAAGTAAATTATAAAATGCGATCGACACAAAGCATCACAAGAATGAGGACCTCTTTGAAAAGGGAGGACAGGATTGACCCTGACAACAACAACAATAACCACATAAACTCCTGCAAAAACAACAAAAAGTCTAGCAATAGGAAAAACAACAGCAAATACAAAGTGAATACCGACCTGAAATTCTCCAGATTTCGACTCAAGAAAATGCCTGGACCGCACAATGCTCTTCTTCCAGGCCTAAGAACGGCCCCAAAATCAGCAACAACTGCTATACAACACCAAGTCGTTTCCCGAAAATCACTCAATCCAGGTATTGAATAGTAAATCGTTCAGGCAAACAAATGATCCTGTGAAAGCCCGGGTAAGATGTTAAATAACAAAAAACAAATGAAACTAGGGAAATAGTGATTAAGTAGCATTCGACCCAAAAAAGTAAGTTTGCATTCCTAGATATTATTGAATTTCGATACACGCAAACCTTCCAATATTCGTAGGCTAATTCAACAACATCAAAAAAGAGGCATATTTATACGACTTATAGCTCGTAAACAACGAGCCAGTAACAGTTCAACCATTGATCACGCCACCCTACACTCTCTATTCATCGTCAGCATCACTGGTATATTAATTTCCATTACAGTTCACAGAAAACATTCGCATTTCGTTGCTCAACCACGCATTACTCATAATCGTACTTATTTCTTCGCTTTCTCAGTCACAAAAATATAAAATACGAAACATTGGAGCATGAAAAAAGTAACTACCGATGTTCATCATTGTGCTGAAATCAGACCTTATCAGCAGTGATATCTCCCAGACCAAAATTCTAGTACAGTCCAAAATTATTTTCGAACCGCCACCCCCACAACTACCGCTAGAAGACATGCATATGCAGAATGCAAAATGATTCCCAGATCTTATAACGTGAAATATGCTATATGTGAAGCTTTTCGGTTATCCCTTGTCAATTTCGTTTTGTAAACAAACTGGTTTCGGCGATTCGTTCCAAAACAAAACCCTGACACTAACATTTATCACATGAACCCAATCTACACGCTCTAGTAACGATTCTCCAAATGGAAGCGAAATTTCACCACAAACTCAAAGTTAAGCAACTGAACAATACAAATATGGTGAACCTTCACGTGACTCAAAACAACTAAAACTGTACTTCCAGACTCTTATTGTAGATGAAAACCATTTTACAGATAAAAGCCACTTTAAAATTCCAATTATAAGTTATACCACACATTGCACTCTGATAGTAAAACTCAAGCTGGTTCAGCTATTTTGATTCTTACCAGCATAAAGCATTGCAATGCTGACTCATCGCACGGATGCTATACCATATATATAAGTTAAATAAAACAAAGAGTTTTATTTTATTGCGGGTGCTGGGGAAAGCAGCACGGCCGCGTTTATTGCGAGATTCTGACAAAAAGAACTGTGGTTTACAATATTTTACAGTTTTTATACTAAATCTAAGCCTGCGCTGCAACTGCATTTTGTCGTTGCGGCCTTATTCCATTTCCTTTGTTGTTGCCATATGCTTGCTGTGGCAGTTCTGCTTGCGCAACTTGTGTGTGTGCGATATCGGCTTTGCTTGAGTTGACTCTTTGATATTCGAATATGTGTCAACTCAATGCGGCTAATTTATGGTGCTTTCTTAAGTGCTTCCCTTTTGGTTTGTTGGGAGTGGTCTATTTCTTCTGAATGCTTCTATTTCTGTTGGCTTGGGTGGTATTGAACAAGAGGTTAATTTATTGGTGCATGGTCGGTCGTGTTACGGGCGACCTGGGTGGTGCTGGCTCGGCTTGGGTGGTATTGCCTTATCCTAAGTTAAATCTTCCCCTCTTAAGTCGATTGTCCTCAATCGGTATTGTTGTAGTGTACAAAACGTTCTGGCGTAGTTTTTAGTTGCAGGAATGGGCCAGTTGTTACGTTTGCAGTATTTTGAGATTGTGATTGCAGTTCAGGCGATATATAAAATTTTTTCTTATATTTATTTGGCGCTCGGGCGCCAGTTAAATAAAACAAAGAGTTTTATTTTATTGCGGGTGCTGGGGAAAGCAGCACGGCCGCGTTTATTGCGAGATTCTGACAAAAAGAACTGTGGTTTACAAATCTAAGCCTGTGCTGCAACTGCATTTTGTCGTTGCGGCCTTATTCAATTTCTTTTGTTGTTGCCATATGCTTGCTGTGGCAGTTCTGCTTGCGCAACTTGTGTGTGGTCGCCGCATGCTATAGTGCTGCGCTGGTTTTCCTCTAGTTGCTGACCTACCCCATTGCGTTCTACTTTACGCAGACGTCTGACTGGACACTTGTTCAGTGCAGTTGGATTATGATGGGTCATCATATTTCGGGCGGCACATGCGCTGTCGCAATATTTTCGGCAACATGTGCTGTATCGGATTCGTTTGAGTTGACGTTTTGGTATTTAACTGTGTGTCGACTAATTTATGATTGGTAATCATATTTCGGACGATATGTGCGCTGTTGGATCTTCCGGGAATGTTTTGTTCTTAGCGACGTGTGCGATATCGGCTTTGCTTGAGTTGACTCTTTGATATTCGAATATGTGTCAACTCAATGCGGCTAATTTATGGTGCTTTCTTAAGTGCTTCCCTTTTGGTTTGTTGGGAATGGTCTATTTCTTGTGAATGTTTCTATTTCTGTTGACTTGGGTGGTATTGAACAAGTGGTTAATTTATTGGTGGATGGTCGGACTTATCCTAAGTTAAATTATATCATTGTCAAAGAATTAAAACGCCCGATAAAACTATAGCCCAACCAAATACACACCCAACGCCGAAGAACGTGAACAGTAAAAAAAAATTGGAATCAGGTTCTTAGCAATGGAACACTAATGCTAAACGAACTTAAGAGTTGCCCTCCCGAACACACAATCAAAGCCAAATAATATTTTTTTGCAACTTTATTTATTTATTGAATCTTCTCTAACAATAAGTTTTAAAATCTTAATTTAATTCTATCTCGTATTGGAGGAGTATGTCTGTTATACGGGCCTTTATAATAATTACCGGGCTGGAAAATCATTTCGTCTGCGTTGTGTTTGTGGTGCTTCATCAGCGAGTGATTGTACTAATTGATTTGGGTGCACGTTTAGCTTTTCCTTGATTTTCGTTATTTCATTTTGTACGGATAGGATCTTCAGGTCTTCATTGATGCTCGTATTCCGAATGTATCAAGGATATCCTGTTAGTGCCCTAAGGATTTTTGATTGAGCTCTTTGAATGGTGTTCACATTGTGGGCGCATGCATTACTCCACAACTGTGAGCCGTACGTCCAACATGGTAGAAGTACTCTATCTCTGCACTCCAATTTTAGTGTGGAACGCGAGTTCATGAGTCAATGAAGGCTCCTGGCTTTCAGCTTCATGTGAGTTTTTTTGAGAACCAATGAGCTTGCGCCTAGTTAGGCGTAGGTCGAGAGCACACCAAGAAACACCATTTCATTGGCGTGCGGAATCGTAATTCTATTTAAGAGCAATGGCGGACAGGAATTCCTATTTAGTGCGTAGTTGATGTGTTTACCCCTATGTTCATAGACTCTTATGCGCCAGTTGGCCAACCACTCCTCCAGGAGCAGTAAATACTGAGGTAGAACTCCGTTTGCATTGTTAGGGCATCGAGATATGCTAAGGATCGCAGTGTCGTCCGCAATGGTTGATAATGTGTTGATCTGGCGGGATGTCTGCTGTGTAGAGAATATACAGGAATGGCCCAAGCACGCTTCCTTGAAGAACTCCAGCTGCGATATCGAATTCTTGCATTATGAACTCATTTTATCATATGGCAAAAACTTGGTTGCTAACATAGCTTTCAAGAACTTCGTGTGTGTTCGTGTGTTGAATTTTCACACAGTTTACTGACCAGGAATATGAAGAGTTTGTCAAAATTCTTAGCGTTATGTTCTTAGAAGGAGAAGTTCACACTTTTGTTGAGATTATAATAAAAAATATTACAATAGTAATCAAGCTATATGGTGTAACCGCTAAATTATTATTATTATTACATCATAGCTCGATGTTTGGCCGATCTTTTCCTACGATTTGTGGGACCTGCAGTTTCAGGACTCGGCGTGTGATTTGTGTGAGAAGTTTTTTCATGGCGCAAATCCCCTCGGAGGTTTGCAATTGCCTGCCGAGAGGTGAGAGGGGTCATTAGAAAAATAATTTTCAATAAGTTTTGATCTTCCATGCACCGACCGGGATCCGAACCTGAATACAGCGCACACACGCTACACACTCGTCTTTCTCGATGTCCAACAAACATTTTCCTATCCTATCTAACAACACGTTACGAAGAGCCCACCCATAAAACTGAATATTATTACACAGTACGACAAAATCAAATTTTTGTTAACAGAATATGAAAAAAGGCTTAAAATAAAGAAATACGTGTCTCGTCGTTTTGCTGTATCACGTCGGAATTTTGAGAAAATCGATTTTTAAGCTTCAAAGAACCGTGGCGGTTCACTTCTAATGTAATACTTTTATTTGATTAATATTTCATTAATTTCATTTCAAACTAAAATTTACTTAACGTACGTATTTCTCTATTTTAAGCCTATTTTCATATTCTGCTACCTACAGGGCCACACTGTGATCGGGTGCAACGCGAGCTGTATGGGAACGCTACCGGCGGCTGAGAAAGAAAGAGATACGCATTATTCTTGGGAGTAAAGCCGCGGCCGATGATAGATTGCTAGCTGAGCTATCCATGCGTGGTGGCAAAAGAGTAAGGCGCAGACACGAGCTCATTTGCAGAATATGGTCGGACGAATGCATGCACGCCGATTGGAATTTAAGTGTGCCCTGCCAAATCCCATTATGGGCCTCCGCAACCGCGCCGTTAGTTTTGCCCTCTCCAAGTTGGGAAAATAAGTGGAACGAATGCGTCTGGAAGTGAATGGTGAATTTGTTAATCTTGAAAGTAGCACCAACAACAACAATGTCAGTATCACAAGCAATGCCTCTTAATATCAAAATAGCCGAAGTAACAGCTCAAGTTGACACCCAAAACCTGATGGATCATACCCCAGTGTAGATTACTGCGTTTAGAAAAACTAGCTTATAAACAGCTTTTTTATGGTAACTACAAAAAATTATGTAGTAGGTAATTATTCTTATTATTTTATCGAAAAAGAAAGTAAATACCATTTTATTTTTTAATTCAAGTAAAAAAGAAAGTAAATACCATTTTACTTTTTAATGCAAGTAAAAAAGCTATTTCATTTTAGTACAGGGTACTTGCCCCGTTATTGTGGCAGCCTTAGATGTTTTTCTTTCAGATAAACCTACTTTATTAACCAACTTTGCATTTTTCAAAAATATCTTTAATTGAATTATAAATTTTAAACAACCCTGTTATTGGGGCATCCTATATTTATATATATTTTAAAGCTTAGTATTTGTCTTTTAACAGGGTTTAAAGTTTTTACCGAAAGCAATGCGTTTTTCCGGGTTGATAGAGATTGGCAAAGCGGTTGCTGAGATACAACTTTCTTCATAATTTGTATTATTGGTAAATACAACTTTATTGACCAACTTCCAGTTATTTTTCTGCAGAATTAAATGTAAAATTTTGATTTGTGCATTTTTCAGAAATATCTAAAATTTAAGCATACTCCCTGATCTGACAAAATCACGATTTACGGTATTTTGTAGATCTTCATTCGGTTTTCACCCGACCATACGACGGCCATCGGAGAGATGTGCGAGCTATCTGCATCCCTCGATGGATAGCATCAAACGGAAGAAGACCTGGCGCAAATAGTTCAACACTAGCGCATCCTTTACCTTCTCCTGTGGGGAGGTGATGGAGGTCATCGGGAAAGCGATATCCTCCAAGGTCATTGGCCCTGACGGGCTAAGCGTGTTGATGCTGAAAACTGTGGGCTCCCCGAGAATTGAGTTCCTGACAAAAGCTTATGTGTATTAGTATTTGTCTTTTAAAAGGGTTTAAAGTTTTTACCGAAAGCAATGCGTTTATCGGGTTTGATAGAGACTGTCAAAGTGGTTACTGAGATTCAACTTTTTATCATAATTGAGCAGTGTCTCTTTTCCTCCTGTTTACTTTTTTGTCTTATGCTTAAATTTTTCAAAAATATCTGAAACTTGATCATACTATCTATAAAACCCAACTTATCGACTCCCTGAGCTGACAAAACCACGATTAAACAACTCCTGCGAGAGAACTGTTGTAGTATCGTTGGACCTGTCAAAGGCTTTTAACACGGTAAGTCACTCCCACAAGAACTGAAACGGTTGATCGCGTGGTCGTCAATCATCGATGTGGTCGTCAATCATCGGTACGGTACTATTTAGAAGCTCAACATCTAAACTGAGAAGAATTTAACGAGGAGTACCGCAGGGTGGCATCCTCTCTCCACTCTTGCTTAACCATTTCATCTCCTAGCTCGCTCAACCGCCTAAGGGAGTCACTATAATCTTATATGCCGATATTTGCCCGACAATGGCCACCGATAATGTAATTGATGACCTGTGTTCGAGAGTGAACGGATATCTCTTCGACCTTGGCCGTTTCTTCACTGGCATAATCTTGGTATTGTTCCCAACAAAGTCCTCGGCGACCCTCTTCACCACCTGGGCGAAGGAGGATTCTGGGAGCTATTATCGACATCCTCTCCTTTTCAGCGCAAACAACCGCAATCGCCAACAAAGTACAGAGCCGGTACAGAGGCCTCAAGTCGCTCGCCGGGCCGGCAGCACATGAGGCAGAGACAAAGAAACGGCAACACACAAGGGAATTGGTCGGTCGGTTGTAAACTATGCTGCCCCAATTCGGGCGCCAGGAACCAGTAGGATACAGTGGGCGCAGCAGTAGACCTGGAACGGGATGTCTTCTTATGTCGCCTGAGGGACACCTCCATCAGGAGACGTGTATGCCCCCGGTAAAGGGGCATAACATCCTGCTCAGCAAGCACTTCAAGATTGGATGCCACCGAACACCCAAACAGGAACTTGCAAATCGTCGATAGCGGCAAGCTCTGAACGGCATTCATCGAGAAGAAATTACCACCTTCGTGAGCTGTCGCCCTATGAATGCTGTCATTGGACCAAACCACCACCCATAGGGGACGAAGAGCTATCGAGATACCAAACACCTATTCACATGCCCTCTCAAACCATCTCATCTAATATCCCTCTCACTTTGAGGAAATTTGAACTTGGTATTAGTGAATAAGATCCGTATTCATTTGTTTGTAAGTGAAATAAATCTTCTTTGTCGTGTAAGCGAATGGGAATGTCAGCACTCTGCGCACTGTGTCATCGGAAACTTGGGGGAGGAGTGCTGATTTATGTTTGTCGGTACGTATTGGTGCCGATAAATTTGGGGTTTCGCAGTTTTATTTTAATATTTTGCATTCTTCCCTCGTCGTCGACTAAACATACCACAATTGTATTTTGTGGTTTTCCCTTCATTGGGAAGATATAAAATTTTTTTCTCAGCCGTAGCTGAGAACGTAAATAAAAAAAGAGGGAGCATGACCGAGTTCCGGTATGAATTGTCAAAAGCCGAAAAGTCTTCAATAGCCCCACTCATGGAACTACACCGCATTTGTAAAGGAGGGGAAAATTGCAAGCAGCAAGTTTGCAGAGCTGACCAGAGACA
The DNA here is from genome assembly GCA_951828415.1 of Anomoia purmunda. NCBI lineage: Eukaryota > Metazoa > Arthropoda > Insecta > Diptera > Tephritidae > Anomoia > Anomoia purmunda. Next base: position 95,002,196 of record OX639995.1, read on the forward strand.
ATATTTTTTAACAGAGAATAAATTCTAGTAAATGTTGATTATTTTGCTGTTTTGCGTACGACACATCTGCATATGCCGCCGTAGCCGAGTGCGTAACGTGTGCGCGCTTCATTCGGAGAGTCCCAGCTTCGAATCCAGCTCGGGATAAGTAACATGCAAAAATTATAGAAAAAGCTTTTTCTAATAGACCGTCCCTCGGCAGGCAATGGCAAACCTCCGGCTGTATTTATGCCATGAAAAAAAAACTTCTCAAAAAAACATTCGCCGTTCGGCGCCGGCATAAAACTGTAGGTCCCTCAATTTCTGTTACAACATCAAGAAGCACACCACAAATTGTAGGAGAAGTTCGGCTAAAATCGCTTGAGCGGTTATAGCGCCAATTAAGTAAGTAAGTACTGAAGCATATGAAATGATTATATTTTATAAAAAAATATTAAATTTAGTTAATGTATAGCAAACGCAAGAATTTAGCAGTGCATGAAATGACGTTTTTTTGGACATTTTGGAATATGTATGTATGCACATACTTATGCACATATATATTTAGAAACGCATCTGTAAATACGCACTTACAATCAATACATACATATGTACATACTTGCATATGCATGTGTGTATTAAGGAGAGACCAAAAACACAACTGATCGTCGCGGGTGTTAGTCGATGACTGTCCCATATATCTTCTTCGGACTATTTCACAATAGCGCAGTTTTTTCACTTCCCAATACTACATCTCAGGTCGAATATCATTTTATCGAGTTGGCTCAACTCGCATATTTTTCCGAGTTAGTGTTGTTGCTTTACAAGCATTTTGTTAGCCTACCTAGTGTTCTTTTGCAACTAGTTTACAAAGAAATGGGCCCATTATTCAAAACCGGAGCCATCAAACGCATAGGCTGGGCTAACCGCTAGGCCTACTTGCATACATATGTATTTATGTACATAACCTATATGTATGCCAATATGTCGTTCAATTTTTGATCGCATTTATGTATGTGGATTAGGGTGTCCCAAAAATTTTTTTATCTAATTTTTTTATCTAAAAATGACAAAAAAAAGTTTCATTACGATTGGACAGTGGTAACCCGTGCCTTCTTGACGCCAAAGTTTTAAAAAATGCCTGTTTTAGGCGTATTTTTCTCTTTGGGTTATCCTTGGAGAAAATTAACCAAAAAAAAAAAAAATACCAGAATGATTTTTTTTAAACAGAGGACACAAATACAATTTCAAAATGCATTTATTTATTAAAATCGGTTAATAATTGATAAAGTTATAATATTTTTAACACAAGAACCACGGTGCACAAAGCGTTACACAGTGGGGGGTTTCATGAATAAATTAGGCATAACTCAGGATTTTCTAAACTATTTCTTCGCTTAGAACGAAACTTAACATAGTCATTGCTGAGGTGTTATTCCATCGAAATATGGAAAAAAAGAAATTGCACAGTGGGCCTGCAAAGATGACAACCTCGCAAATTTGAAAAATGAAAAACGATGCTGCACTCGCATTTTTTGGTTTTTTTTCGCTCGAAAAAAATTAATTTTAACTTAAATTTAATTTATTTAAATCAGTCAATAATTATATATGATATGAAATATTCAATACAAGAACTAATCCTCTATGGTCTTACGAGTATATTGCATATAACATTTAAAAGTTAAATAATATCGTTATTCAAATTTTCTTTTTAAAGTTTTTTTGTTACAATCAGGGTAAACTTTTCGGTGTTCTTGTACACAACGTAATAAATACTGCTTTTCACCTTCTTCAACCGTGATTAATCCATGGAAATCCTTCATTAGCTTGACCGCTCTTTCAGCTGTATCATTAACCACTCTCAACGGGGACACTTGTTTCCTGGCTTCTTGAAATGAAACATTATTCGACCACAGAGTTGGATATTGTTTTAGAAAACTGGCGTCAATATTGAGACGATCGAACAATAATTTACTTTTGACCGAAACAAAGTCAAAAATGTTTTTTCTAAATTAAAAAAGAGAAACGTGGTGTATATTTGTATAAATATAAATCTTAGCAAACAACTTGTAAGTAGGATTCAATACTAACCGTATAAAGCACCACATATTTCTTCCTTCGATGGGGTATACCTTTTGCCATGACTTGTTGTGTGTTCGTTGCTTAAATTTGCTACCATTTTCATCTTAGTATCTAGATCGACATCCTCGTCAAAAAGTGCCAGTATAGCTATTTCGTCAGTCAAATACCATAAGCGTTGGCTTAGCTTGTATAAGGCTGCCTTTGAAATGTTTTTATCAATTCTTTCGTAGTCCTTCATAGCTTTTAAAACGCACAAATCTTGGTAAGGTGCCTTTATTGCTGATGCGCATTGTAACCACGGCTTGACGTAGGAAGTCACTATGAACAGACCGACTTTAAACAAGGCTATTTTATCCTGACTTTCAATGTCCAATTGAGCACTAAACACTGTTATTTTTAAAGAATAAAGGGCTCTTGCTATCCACCGAGCTTGATGCATGGCTCCTGGGGGCCTTATTTTTAATTTGTTTTCGGCATCTCCACCTAGGAATATTATTGATAGCTCTACCAACTCCCGATAATCTTTTCTGAGCGTTTCGTCAGTTAATTTGGGTTTGTAAAAAGCAAGCAAGTCCTCAATTTCTGAATCAGCAATGTACGTTGACAACTTGTCTATATATAACTGTATTTTTTTTGTGCTGATATGCTTCCAGTTATCTTGCAACTTTTTGAAGAGGGGAATGTCAGGGCTTGTGGTCACATGAGTGACTCTTATTTCAAAAACAGCTTTCAGCACCAATTCATATACATGATGACGGCAGGCAAATATAATAACTTCTCTATTAAGTCTTTGTTCGATAAGCGTACAAGCACTATTAACACGGCCTGTATTAGACGCTGTAGTATCGCAACAAAGAATTTGTACCTTATCTTCTAGATTCCAGTCTGCAATTGCATTCCATACCGCCTGAGCCTGTTCCCTTCCTGTTAAACTTTCCAAACGTGGCACAGCAAGTAGCTGTTCTTGACTGATATATGATATCACTATGGGAAGCCTCTCTTCTTTCGATTTCCGTGAGTCCAAAGCTGGAAAAAGTTTTCCATCCCAATGAATTGTCACAACATCTGGCACGTTGTCTTGGAAGTTGCGTTTTATGGCTTCAGCACGATCTTTTCGTCTTGTAGTACGAATTATTTGAATTGTACTTTTGCTGATAGAAAAATCTTCTGAAGTGTGCCCAAGTGCCTCAAGCGTAGCTTCAAGAATAAACATAGAGTCTCGTGTGGATAGCTGGCATCTATCTAGAGCTGCTACTAGTTTTGGAGTAATAAAGTCTTTTTTATTTGTTTTACGTGTTTTGTGTTTAATTTCTGTAGTTAAAGTTGGTACACTATCGTGTGAATCTACTGTTCCATCTGAGTCGGAAGATAAATAGTATTCTTCCTCGTCAAAAGAAGACGTTGAGGGTAATGGTTCGATAAAACATTTTCCTTGCCGCTTCTCTTCCTCGATCGTCCTAAGATGAACCCTTTCTTCCTTATCAGCCAGCTTTTTGTCAACTCCAACTAAGCAGCCAGGTCGCCCCGGCTCCCTCTGGCGCTGCAGAAATGTTTTGTCTGCGCTTATTTTGATTGCTTGAAGTGCGTTTATGTGAGCAAAGTCGAATAAATTGTCTAAAGTATTTAAAAATCCTTGGCGCTGTTGAACATAACCGTCTTGAGTTTTTTTAGCATTCTTTTGTAAATTTCTCCAAAATTCATATAGTTGCACAAGCTTTTTGACACAATTAGGGATAGCTTTGGTGGGTATGCGAGCCTTTTCCCAATATATTATGCATTCACGAATAACAAGGTATGCGCTTGCGTTAACAGTTAAAATTACTACACGTAAATTGTAAAATAAAACACTCATAACTTGCCTATTAGAAGGAAGTTTTGACCCAGTTATTTCATGTTTTACACCGCCTATTAGATATATATTTTTTTACCACTTCGTAATCCCACCGACATATTGATTTATTCAAAGTTTATATTATAAATTAAAAACACGTGTTCACTGAACGAGAAACGACGAAAGATGAAAAGAGCACAAAATATTCCATACTGATGCCGTGACTGCATCCATGTGTTTACAAATTGGCAAAATAACGGGACTTTGAGAATACAACGTAATTTTACACTGTGGTTCTTGTGTTAAAAATATTATAACTTTATCAATTATTAACCGATTTTAATAAATGAATGCATTTTGGAATTGTATTTGTCTCTTCTATTTAAAAAAAATTCATTCTGGTATTTTTTTTTTTGTGAATTTTCTCCAAGGATAACCCAAAAAGAAAAATACGCTTAAAATAGGCATTTTTTAAAACTTTGGCGTCAAGAAGGCACGGGTTGCCACTGTCCAATCGTAATAAAACTTTTTTTTGTCATTTTTAGATAAAATGTAAGAAAAATAAAGCGTATGCGTGTCTAATTTCGATAAAAAAAAATTCTCCCTTATGGCTTGGGACAGGCTAATGTGCATATGTCAGTGCTTACGTCTTATGCAATTGTCTAATTCAAAGCAAATATTGGTACAATTGATTGTGGATTGTGAAACATTTAATTGATAGTACTACTTTTACGTCTTCCGGGACTAATGATGGACGTCAATGACCTATACAAAAGAATTTTATCAGAAAAGTCCAAATGAAAAGTACGGTTTTTACAATGAACCTGAATAAGACTTCAGAATTTTAGTTACATATTTAATTCTGTGGAGTAAAACTTAATATCATCATATTTTTGTTATTATGTTTTTTCTTTCAGATCTTTCTCTATTTGATCTATAATAAAATATTTGTATTAACTCCACTTTTGTTTTGCTGCCTACCTCAAAAAATTAGTTCAATTCAACCCTAAGTAATGAAGGCGACTTTGCGACGCAGCTTTTTGTGTGATATTAAATATAGTAGGTATTTATGCATAAATGCATGCATGTGCAAATGATAACAATTATAAAATGCGTTGCTTATCAACGAAAATTTTAATAAACGATAGAAATTCCACTAATGATTATATAAATTACATACATATGTATGTATGCAAATATGAATCAGTGAACATGCATGCACATGTCTCAAGAACGATTAAGTAAATTTTTCAACATGTACTTGTTTATTTATGCCATCATTTTTTAATTTTTTATTTTTATTCCATTGCATTATTATTATTATAAAACGCTGACATATGAAACTGGTACGAAAATTACACAAAATCTCTCAAATCACCGATTCTGCCCTAGCACTGTTAATTTGGGTATCTACTGTTAAATTCAGTGGGTCTACTGAGTTCATGTGACGGAAAAAAAGAGTGTGGTATGTTGCAGTGGACCCACCGACAGCGTAATGAATTGCGGAATGGACTGGGGTGAGCCTTCTCTATAATTTACGTTCTCTGGCCGTAGTTAATGCCCCTATTACGGTTTACAGCTACTAACTCACTTTCCTTTTTTTTTTTTGGTGAAATTTTGCAATTCTTTACTTCACTTCTCCTAACACACTTTTCAGCTGAAATCCGAAATGCCATTTGCAATAAATACAGCAGAACCATTATGTTCCATATTTAAGAGTATTTTGTTAAACTCAGCATTGTGTTCTTAAATGTAACTACTACGGTAGCACCATATATTATTATATGTTTCCATAAAATCCAGCAGGCGGCAAATTTTTTTGGTATAAATAGTTGTTGGACAAAGAACGTGGATAAAGAAGTTGTATACTTTCACCGGATATGCCAACAGAATATTTTAGCTTATTTCACCATACCAGAATCAAAGAACGTAGATTACAAGGAACTTGTATTAGTGAAATTAACATGTGGTAAGAAACCACAAACCAATGGGATCCAACCAGATTCTAGTACCAATCAGTGAACGTCAAATTTGTCTTTGCTTCTCTTTTCTTTTTCTTTCTTTTATTTTAGTTTGATTCGTAAATTGTTCTTCTTTTCGTACACATTGATATGATTTGCATAATTAGTCGTTTAAGCAAACACCGGCCACATTATCATATTGCACGTTTTAGCTTTTGTCCGATAGTTCGATCCCTGCTTTTTTGTGCCATGTGCAATTTATATTTATTTATTTTTTTAATTCAATAGAAAATAAAATATAATATAACTTATCCTTAATGTTTTAGAAATCCTTTTTCATTTACATTTCTGTTCTGATTCTATTTAATTACAAATGAATAACAAAATCGTCAAAAAGTTTTCATATGTCGAATTTTTTGGAATAGTTTAAAATGCGAAATGCAAACACATTACATATTTTATATAATATAAAATAAAATATTAACTATCCGTGCATTTTTTGTAGTTACAGCGATCCCTGAACACAGTTGCATTACTTCACAAAAGTTCTGATCTGATTCTATTTAGGTACAAATGAATATGATCTTGTAACAACTGTAAAATTAAGTAAGGAAATAATAATAATAATAATAATAATAATATGGTACGCACGCTGTTGATTGTCACACCTTAACTTAATAAAAAAATGTTCACATTTTGTTACTGACCTCTCTGTTAGAATGTTATCTGGTAATGTTAAATAGCAGTTGGGAAACCCAGTTTGGAAACGTTCCAGACAAAATTTTTTACAGTCCACAAAGCTTCTCATACCTCTAAGTTCTCTGCTTATCCATACAGAGAATGTGTAATTACAGAGAATTATCATCCCGCTCCATTCCTGTTGTCGTTCTATTCTATATATTATATCTATTTCTCGTCCAACTCACTACTCAATAATTTTTCACCTACAAGGGGCAAAAATTAACATCGGTTGAGCGAAAAATACAATTTTAGAGAATGTACGTTCGCTGTTATAAGCGACATTGTGTAGTTGCAGATATTTTTGGCGAAAATTTTCCTTTTGTTTTGATAAGGATTTTCCGCAATTCTATTTCTAACATTTACATGCGCGCACATTCAACCGAACCCTAAGTCTGTGCGCAAAGTTTAACAAAACATTTTGTCTCCAGGTATGACTTTAATTTTACCATGTCAAAAATAACAATGTCCTAATGAAATATTTCAACGAATAGTTAAATGAAGCTATAGTTCAACAGGCTATCGTGGTAAAAGTTTAATTTAAATGTAAGACTTTTATGTCAAAAATCGAAGTTATTGATTTGAAATTAAAAAGTTAAAACTCCACAGAAATAGTCACTTCTGCCCGCAATTCACACGAAAAGCTGCGTCGCAAAGCCGCCATCATTAATCAGGGTTGAGTTGAACTAATTTGTACATATTTGAGGTATGTAGGAGAAAAAAGTGGAGTATAATACAAATATTGATATACTAGATCGAATAGAGGAAGATCTGAAAGAAAAAACATAAAAACAGAAACATAAATCCATATGATGATATCAAGTTTTTCTCCACAGAATTAAATGTATACATACATACTTAAGATGACGTTAAGTTATCTATACTCCACAGAAATAAATTTGCAACTGAAATTCTGGTATTTTATACCCTCTCAGAATAAAAATAGTAGAGTTTATTTGCAATTTCGTAGATCGTTGGTTCAAAAGGAAGCAGAAGTAGCTATTATGGTTAAATAAAAGTCTCACAAAATACAATTAATTATAGCAATGTTTGCGTTTAATTGAACAATTGTACAAAAATTTGTTGAAAGGTGGTAGGTTTTCGACAATTAAATTTATTATTGTGCTTCTTGTGGTACATTTGTGATAAGACGTAAACACTGACATAAATACGACCAAAATTGAGACTACATATTGACATACATACATACATATATATGATGTACATATGTATGCAAGTAGGTGTAGCGGTTAGGCCGGACTATGTGTTTGGTGGCGCCGAATTGGAATATTTACGGCTTTAAATGACAAATATAGCAGGATTTCGTGCAAAATACGTTTATAATGATAAGCAAACATAATAGATTAATAATAGATGAATTTCTTCATGAAATATTTTACGGGCACAAGCGTGGCGGACGGGCCAAAATAAACACCGACATTCCCATCTGTAATTGTGAGCATTTGGACCAAAATTACAAAAATCTTCAATTTATGATTTTAGATTTTTGTCTTTGCTGTCGCGAAAAATGTAATGGATGAGGGGCGTATGTGTTTGTGGGAGATGAAATGTTCGCGTTTATGAAAGAACGGAAATTTGCTTTCAGTAATATGCGCGTGCGTTTATGAATGAATTTTTTGTTGTTGTACTGCAGTTGCGCTGCGGTTGAAAACAGACACGCTGGCGCAGGGATGAAATAAATGCTGTATATACCTAACAATAAATACATATAGATATAAATTAATATGGATGCATGTGCACTTGTTGACATTTTTTAGTACACATGTGCATATGTAGGTATGTATATACTTATATATATATGTATGTACATATGTGTATTTGGATATTTATATATGTATATTTTATCTATATATATGTATGTATACTTAGTATGATAACGGTTGTTACGCTTATAATATAAGCATATACATACATATGTATATAGAAACATTATATTGACATATTATTGTATGCATATAACCAAAATTGGCTCACTCTTATCATGCACATATTCAAGTAAAGCCAAATTTCACGTCAAACAAATTTTGTCTTCGCTCAGCTCTGTGAACTTGGCACTCTCACAATCTCCTCTGTCGGCCATTGGAATGGTGAGTTGGACGGGAAATATTGATGAATTTTGACAATCACACCGTCTAATATACATACAGAAAAAATCTGTATAATTTTCAAAAAGCGTGGGGTGCTTTGTACTTTATGCCTATTATATTTTTATTCTTATATTTGTCTTATGCGCTTATGTAAAGATGTGAGTTTTCTTGAACTCAGAAAAATAACCCATACCATACGATAGCGAAATATACATATGTACATTTGTGTTTGTATGTACATTCGTTGAATTTTCTATTGTGACCTCCTTAATCTTTAAGTGCAAATAAAATATCAGATGTGCTGGACTATAGATTATATATAGATAGGTCAAAAATTATCTGCAAGATGCTCCGTTTCAGGCAAATACCATGGTTGATCAGTTGAAAAATTGCTGTTGTAGAGTGTAATTTGTCAAATGGGGTACTATAGCTACTATATTGATTGTCCTCCACACATTAAATGGCTACAGCTGCAAAAGGCGTCAAATATATACTAAATATTTTTAAAAACTGGCTGCTTTTATTATTGAAATAAACAATTCTTATCTTCTATGAACCGTTATATGATGAACTCTTTTTTTGTCTTGTAGGTATCCCAAAATCAATCCGCAATAAATGGCACAAAATTTACTAATGCCCAAACTGCTATAACTGTGAAAACTTTAATATCCACGGAGATCAACGGATCTTCTTTGGCACAAGTTTTAAAAAAAGTCGTACCTGCTCCAGCTTCTGCTAGTCATATCATCACTGACGAGAAAAAGAAATCAAATAAAGAATGCTGCTCAATACAATAAATATAAGCTTTGACCTAATTCCGTCAATACTTTATGGGTTTATAAATATGGCACTTGTTGGATAGATATTTAATGTATGTACATATATATTTCAAGAAAGCTTAAATTCACGCCGCGAGGGCCATGTTACAATGCATTCATGTTTTTCTTTGTGCACATCACAATTTGTACGACTTTATTATTATTGTGAAAGTATTTATGTAACATGTAATAGATTCTAGTTATGTAAACATCTGTTATTATGTTAAGTTAGTTATCAGAAATAAATAATAAAATACCGAATTGCTTTAAATACATACATACATATATACTTGCTCAATTAAGTAAGGAATTAATTGATAATTTATTGAGTGTGGAATACGAATGGGAAACCAAAGCAAATCGATGAATAAAAGTGATTCAAAGTTTCTGTTCAGAGATACTAGGTGTCAAATAAAATTGGAGCGCGAAAGAGCAGTGGAGATATTGGGCTAGCAGTTAATCACATTATTTGTGTGTTTTATAGAAAGGCAAGCAGCTGAACACAAGGCAAGTTGAAAATGGTAAGTCCTTAGCATCTGATGACAGAAACAAATAAAGTTGAGTGAATTGAAACTGTGGGGGTTAGTCACAATCGGAAACAAATCAGAATTGCAATCAGGCTTGCGAGAGGTTATAAAAGTCAAGTACATTAAAGTGAATGAAAATGTCATACCTGGGATAGGCTGACCTAAGCAGAGTTAGATAGACAAAATAACAGCCCTTATACTGGTAAAACCCAGGCCATTGAAACGGCTCCCGGAAAGTTCACAGCACTCAATTCCATAAACATGCAGGTGAACCACAGACACTGTAAGTCACTCAACGCTACAAGCCGGCATGAAGACATCAACTCTCCCACTGGAGAGATAAGCAAGGGGTTCAGAGTGATTTCTACAAACGTACTAGTTTTGTTTAACCATGATATCTGCTATGTTTCCGACCTTGGTCGTTTTTTCACTGACAGGAACTTGAGCATATGTCCTACTACGTCCTCGATGACCTTACAACTTGGGCGAAGGAGGGCAGCTTGGGTCTTAACATCCCTGTTGACGGAACCCCCTCCCAACTTTTGTACATAAAAGGATTTTGGTGGCTACATTTGCCAACATATTCCCCTTCTCAGCGCACACAAACGTAGTCGTTGATAAACGAGCTGCAACAAAGTCCTTCAATCGCTCGCCGGCGGCACGTGAGCAAAGACGAAGAATCGTTGTTGGTAACACGTCGACCAATATGTCGATTGGTGGCCGGCTCTAAATTATGCGGATTATGATAACTCAAAACTCTGAGATAGCTAAATTCGATGCAGAGATGAATCCGTTGAAAGATCGTATTCGTTAAATGCAATAAAATCGTCCCATTACATTAACGACTAGTTTCAAGGTAAAACTCCAATTTTTTAACGGCATGGTCCTTTCTCTGTCTTTAAGCTCATCTGAGTATATTACCATCGCTTGTCGAAAATACATCATTTTTGTGAGCGCGTATCCAATCGACTGTGCCGGTAAGTTTTGTGAATAAATATACTCTCTTACACATGCAAACGTGGCAACGACCACTTTATGAGAAAAGCCGGCTACTACTTGAACAAACTACCAACTTTGGGACACATATTGCATTTCAAGTCAGGAAGCAAAATATTGTTGTGAGTGCATATACAATCAATTGTTCATTTAATCAGTAAGTTGTGAAAATAAATATACTGCCTTACACATACATAGACGGGACTATTTTATAAGAAAAATCGGTATCTCCGAAACTATTGTATTTCAAGTCAGGAAGAAAAATACTGAAAATTTTTAAAATTTTACAAAAACCAGGCCCACCTCTCTGTTAACAGTAATTTACAAAAATAAGAACAACGATATTTAAGTCAGCATTAAGGACAATTCGCTCAAATTTATTGTAAAAGATGGGACTGCCATAACAAATACAACGAATAAACAAAATTGGAAATGGGCGTGGGACCGCCCACTTTAGATCAAATAAGCATATCTCTGAAACCATTCTACTAAAGTCTACCAAATTTGATGCACACATCACATTTGAAGCCAGTAAACAAAATTCTAAAAATTACAAAATCGAAGAAAACTACACCCACCTCTCATATAAATATAATTTGCAAAAATCAAAACAGCGCTATATTTAAGTAACTAGTAAAGAAAATTTGCCCAAATTTAAAATGTAGAATGAGGTTGCATAAGCATAATACACGGAAAGAAAAAAGTTTGGTTTGCATGGCAACGCCCACTTACGAGCAAATAGGTACATCTCAAAAACTGTGAAACCTAACTCCACCAAATTTGGTGCCCACATTGCATTTTAAGTCAATAAGCAAAATTTGGAAAATTGTACAAATCGTACAAAAACCATGGTCAGCTTTCCTTTAACGGTTATATAGAAAATTAAAAAAATCCGATATTTATTAACTATAGAAGGTAATTTGCTCAAATTTAATAGGCAGATTGTGTTTGAGAATGAAATAGAGGGTATTTTTTAGACTGTGGTTTTCAAGAAGAAAGAAAACGCATATAATTTAATGTTATGATCAATAATTTAGCTTTATTATAAAGATAAGGGTTTGCCATTGTGTTTTAAAAATAAAAAATTCTAGTCGAGAGGCGCAATTTTCGTCTTATTATCTTCCGAGGCGTCAATCGTCTCGGGCTTATCTGTGTAGACAACCGACCTCACATAACCCCACAAAAAATAGTTTAGCGACGTTAAATCGCACGATCTTGGAGTCCGCGTCACATACCCACGACGCGAGATAATGCGCTCACAAAAATGTCCTTCAATAAATTTATAGTTTCGTTGGCTGTATGTCGTGTAGGGTCGTCTTGCTGTAACCAAAGGTCGTCTACCAAGCTACGTACACATTTTGCATTTATAATCAGAAAGCAAAATTTCGAAAATAATATAAATCAGGCTTAAATCACGCCCACCTCTCATAAAACGGTAATTAACAACACATCAAAATATATAATATTTTACGAAATGATGTAGGGAATGTTTTCAAATTTGGTATAAGCCATGTAATTATTAAAAATCAAAATTTAAGAAATGGACGTGGTATGTTAAAATTATACTAATTTCCATTTGTTTTTACTTAAATCAACAAACGCTTAAGGTTTCAAAATGATGTCATATTAGCAAACCCGGCTAGCTTTGATGCGCCAATAAATACATATTTTTTTAGACTTTGAACAGTGCTTTTGTGCTTATTCTTTATACTCGTATTTGGATCAAAGGGAAATATTTAAACACCGAATATCAAATATCTTCGTCAAAAAGCTGAGAAGATATGGTAAATAGTATTTTCGTCTTCAGTGGGAGCTTAAGTCCGCCTTTTTCCAAATAGTCTCATATATATACATACATATGAATGGATCTTTAAACCAAATATTGGACATCTGCATTTAATGGTTGCGGAGTTATAAGTAATTAGGATTTTTTATCGTATAGGGCGTTGCACCGCCTATATTTTCCAAAACGATACTCAGTTTGATCTATAAGATACATAAGTAATTATACGTATGTATATAGCCAAGTATTTTTCATCTGCACCGAATATTTCCTGACACAAGACGAGTTAAACTTATATTTTGCGAAGGGGCGCGGTACTGCCAACTTTTCCGAATTTAATTTCCGACCCTATGTTGGGTCCGGAAATCACTTGAACATACCATATTCGTCCGACCATATTCTGCAAATGAGCTGGTGCATGAACCTTGCCAGCTCTTCGCCACCATGCTTGAATTGGTCAGCTGGTAGCCCATGAGCTTCAGTGGCTTTGTTGTTCCGTAGCCGCGATATTACTATGCGAATTTCATCGTGGTCAGGTGACGAACCTTTTGGTAAAATTTTCGGGCTCTCTCTTTTTTCTGCGAATCAAAACGTCTATCTTCCTTTCTCAACTCCCGGTGGCGTTCCCATACAGCTTTCGTTGCCCCGGATCGCAGCGTGGCCCTGTAGGCAGCATTTGTTCTTTCCGGCGTTCGGTCATCGGAGTGTACGTGCGTCCAATGCACTGGAAACATGCCGTCTATCGCAATATGTTTGATGTGGTTTTGCGTTTTTCGATCTGGAGACATCGTGGCTTGATATGTTTTCTTGTGCTGAAAACTGGTGCTACAGACTACCATTCTTAAAGCCCCGAGGAAGTCGATCAGTCTCAGTCCTTTCGCAGAGGTTTCATAATGGAAACTTAAATTTCCGACAGTTTGACCAAAGATCCCATCCTACCCCACCATGGCATTGAAGTTGCCAAGCGAGGACACAAATCAACGAGATGTGGAAGAATCTCGCTTTGATACGAATCGTGGCGAGACGCTCGTCCACCGGAGTGAATGACCGTACTTGGCGACGAAGTCTCTCTCCCACAACAAATCCAACACCGAACTTGCGCTCCTTTACATGACAGCTGTAGTAGGCGTCGCAAAGTCCAATTGCTTTCTTACTTTCCCTTGTCCGTTTTAGTTTTTGCATGGCGGTGATGTCAGCCGGTGCTCTTATGAAGACATTAACCAGCCGGACATCGGCACCTTTCCCAGTAAGGGTTCGGACAATTTTAGTGCATGCCCTCAACTCATAGTCCTTAATACATTGCGTGTGGTCGTCACCAAAAAAGGGAAATCTCGTCCGAAGCTTGTTGAAATTTTTCATTGGGCTTAGTTTTTTACGTGACGGGTCCCATACCCAGAGAGCCGCTTGCTCCTGCGAGCAGCCGCACCTACTGGTGAACAGACGCTGCTGACTTTAGTCGGCCCTTACACCGAGTATGTCGGAGTGGCCTTACTAAAGCTCCCTATCTTTCTGCCGTGACCCAAGTATCCACACAGGTCGGTTACCGTATCTCGCACGTGGGTTGCTCACGTTACTCAGAGTGCACGTACGTGGACGCAAGAGTCGGGATTGGGTAATGTCGCCATGCCACGCCACTTCCGTGGGGTTTGTCCGATTTATGTAATTTTAAAATGTGTTCTTACTTAGTTGAAATGCAAAGAGGAGCTTGTTTTCGTTTCCACGTTAATTTTATATATAAAAAATGAATGTGAATTCTTTCTAGGTGCTCAAAGTGGTGAACCGATCTTAATGAAATCTTCACGCCGATTCGAATTTAAGTGCACTCTGCCAAATTTATAAGAAGGATGATCCTGCAAAATGCGCCAACTTCCGCGGGATTAGTCTTCTTAACATTTCATACAAGGTTATCTCGAAAGACTGAAACCAACCTTGAACGAACTGATTGGACCTCACCAATGTGACTTTAAACTTGGTAAGTTTGCCATCGACCAGATATTCACGATTCGCCAAATATTGGAAAAGATGCTTTATAATAGGATCGACACACACCATCTATTTACCGACTTTAAACCAGTTTTCGACGGCACGAGAAGAAGGTGCCTATATGCCGCGATGTCTGAATTTGGTATCCCTGCACAACTAATATGGTAATCTAAAATGACGCTGAGCCACACCACCAGCCATGGACACTGCCAACATCAGATAAGATGACCCTTGGAGCGTTCTATAGGGAAATTCTCCGAAAGATTTTTAGGTTTTTAAGCCTTTGCGAAGGCGAATACCGCAGACGATGGAACGATGAGTTGTATGAGCTTTATAACGACAGCGACATAGTACAGCGAGTTAAGATTCACTGGCTACGTTGGCGAGGTCATGTTGTACATAAGGAAGAAAATCCTCCAGCCCTGAAAGTATTTAACGCGGTACCCGCTTGTGGGGCCAAAGGAATAGAAATACCTCCTTTACGTTGAAAAGGACAGGTGGAGAAGGGCTGGGCTTCACTTAGCAATACAGAGAAGCAAATAGGGTGCTATGTTGGCCATTTAAGAAAAAGAAACATAATGTGTTTATTAGGGGTGTCCTTATTTGTAAGGGGAAATTTCAAAATGTTTATATTACAGTTTCCCGGCCAGAATTTGGTTCCTTTATGTATTTAAAGTAAACAGTTAAAATTTGGGGTCAATACGATAACATTTAGTGGGCCCGGAAGCCATCTGAAAAAATTAATAGGTCAGTATGGGCAAATATTGTACATTTTTATTTTTTTTCATACATATTACATATTTAAATTTATATTTTACATTAAATCAATTTTTTTGTATGATTTGTACTTTTTGCGATACGATTCAACAATTTGGAGTACCAACTGCTTTTCCTCTTCATCATTCGTTAAAATTTTGTTGTAGTCTTGCAAAAATTTTATTCCTCTTTCAGCGGGATCATTAACAACTTGTAAGTTGCGGCAAAAAGTCCAATTATTTTCGAAATCTGAATTATTTTCCCATTGGGATGGATCCACGCCCAAAAAGGCTGAAGATAACCCAAAATTATTGAAAAAAAAATTTGTCTTTTCTGAAACAAAATCGCTAAGTTCGTAAGTTCGAAAATCTGTCAATTTTGAGTGGCTTCGGCTATTTTTTAAATGAACAACTGGTTCCTTGCTTTTTAATTGTTTTATCATTTTACGTTGATGATAAGTCAAAAAATGATAACGCTACTGTTTCTTCGGCGATGTACCATAAGTGGTTAGACATTTTTTTAATAATAGCTTCTGAAATTGTTGAATCTGTGTCTGTATAATTTAGAGCGTCTTTAATAAATAAAAGATCTTGATTAGGTGCTGAATTCGCATTTGTACTTCCGAACCAACTTTTGATGTACATTTTAACAATGAAAATACAAATATCGCGCATGCCACTCAATTCCCTGGTTGTAAGTTTAAACTGATCACGTAATAAATATATTTTGAGACAATAGATTGCTTTTGCCATCCACCGTGCGTTGCTGGTTGCACCTGGAGCACATAAATTAAAGCAATCTGCACCAAGGAAAGTTAAAGCAAGTTGTAGCATTTCTTTGTAGTCATCGCGGCTATGCGATTTTTTTAATTGGTCCTGCAAGAAGCTTACATGAGCGTCCCGTTCCACTTGGCTTATTTTTGATGCCACAAATTTATCATCAACACTAGTTTTAAACAAGGTTTTCTTAAGGTTTGGCCAGGCCTTCACAAATCGTTCAAACAGGAGTATTTCTGGAGCTGAGTTTGACATCATCTTTGATTCAAAAACGTTGCGCAAAATAATTTCGTACATATGATGACGGCATGGTAGGTGCATGAGATTGCGTTGCAGTTTTTTTCCAAAAGGACTGCGGCTCCATTTTAAACACCAGTATTGACAGCAGTTGTATCATAAGATATGCCTTTAACAAGTGCAACAATGTTCCAATCGACTAATCTCTGATAAACAGTTTCAGCAATATTTGCACCAGTCGACGACTGTATCTTTGGTGCTCCAAGAAATTTCGATGTTCCATCGTAGCTAATTAAAACAGCAATTCTTTCCACTTTACTACGACCTTTTATATCTGTCATGAACTTCCCATCAAAATGAACAACTAGTGCTCCATTTGCATTGGCCTTGTTAAGTGTTTGAATAAATTAACATTAATAAAAGTGCATTGTCAACTATAGGGAACTCACCTTTTCTTTAAATTTAGTAGAAATATCTTTGAATTCTGCAGACCGATTTTGTTGACGCATACGATGAATTGTTGATCGATTAATAACAAGTTCTTCCACACAATGACGCAATGCTTCAGCAGCGGCTACTAAAATATGTACGGCCATACCATCTGACACTTTGTCTAATGCTGCTAACAATCGTGGTGTTATGATACTTTTAGTGCCTCGTCGCTTTTTACACTCAGTTTGCAAACAATTTTTTTCCAACGGAATTACTACATTTTCATTTCCAGCTTCCACAAGTACTATATCATTTTCATTGCTTCCCTCGATTATATTAGAAAATTCAGAATTTTGTTCTTCATACCGCCTTTTTCGTAATGCTGCTTTCTCCTGTTTCTCCTCACTTCACGATCGTACAAAACCTTATCAACACCCATCATGCAACCTGGCCGTCCTTTTTGACGTTGCATTTCAAGAAATTTCTTATCTTCTACTAACTTCATTTTTTCAAGCGCATTAGCGGTGGCCATGTCAAATAAATCATCCAAACTTCCAACAAACATATCAACGACTTCTTCCTGTGAATTGGATCTCTTTTCTGGAACTGTTTTCAGGATTTTTTCCAACTTTCGTACAGTTTCAATAACTTCTCAACACATTTATCTTCTTTTCTTATCGGTATTCGTGCTTGTTGCCAAAATATTTGTGCTGCTTTGATAGCAAGTTTTGCGCTTTCCTTTGCTGAAAGATCTACAAATCTCATATTATAAAACAAAACTTCTAAAACCTGCCGATTAGATGGAAGTTTTGCACCTGTAATTTGATGCATTGTGTATCCAATCAAACTAACTTTTCTTAAATTGGCAACTGACATTCGTGTTGCTAAACTAGACATATTAGTTTATTTTATACACTTCACTTTTTACACTTTAAACACAACCGCCCACCGAAATTCAAACAATTTTAAAGTATTTATTAAACCAAATAATTATTCTTCAAAATAATTGTTATTTCTTTCTTGTGAACGCTTACAATTATATTTACTTATTAAAATCACAATATGCACAAGAACCTCTTGCATGCTTTTGGAAATATATCACAGCAGAAATGTCCCGTTATGAGCAGTTACTATTTTATTTTCTGAACGACTTATTGTCGCCACACAGTTCACTTTTTCTCAGGAAATTTGTTTGCCTAAATTTGCAAAATATCAAGCTTGTGTTGCATGCCTTTTTTTTTAAATACGCAAAGTTATCACAATTATTTTAAATGTTATTACCGAATAAGAATACAAAAATGGAATAATTATTTTTGTATACATATATGTTTTGTTAAATATACTATAAAAACTGCGTCTAATATAAGGCGAATGTATGAACATTGATATTTGCCCATACTGACCTATTGAATTTTTCAGCTGGCTTCCGGGTCCACTAAATGTTATCGCATTGACCCCAAACTTTTACCGTTTATCTAAATACATAAAGGAACCGATTTCTGGCCGGGAATATATAGAAAACCGATGTTTGAAAATAAGGACACCCCTAGTGTTTATACTGCAGCCTTTTCTAGAAAAACGGCCGCTTTAAATTACCATTATACTTACTGCGGTTATATGTTAAACCTAAGTAGTAATTCTATGAACAACTGCAAATAATATTAATGCTCTAGCAACAGGTACCATGTCGGAAAATTATAATTTTCAAGACGGTTAGCTATGGCAACAATTTCCAAACAAACAAAAAAATACCGTACTTGGCAGGTTTGGGTATTATTATCAGGTAGGGTATACTTGAGCTGGAAAAAGATCGTTTGTGTTGAGGTTTGGTTATAATCATCAATAATCTTTATCAGGAGAGGAATGCTGGGACAAGAATGTAAGGTAGTATAAACGCTCTTATTATGCTTTATGCGTCCACCAACACATGTAAGCTTTGCGTGTACAGAAAAGAGACCGATCCTAAAATTAACTTATTTCGAGATTCTTGTTTGGGGGTTCAGATTTCAGGCATGATTTAATACTGTTACCTAGTAACAATGTAACTGTTAAGGGCGGGGCTGAATAGGGTCCAGAATTCCTCTTGAATTCTGGAACCGGGGATCTTAAAATGGGGGCCGATCCTTTAAGACAGATAATTGGTCTTTTTCAATTCCACTGTGTGCACACACACAGATAAAAAATAACAGAAATTCTGTTCAATATTCAAAAGCCGTTTATTTCCTGTAAATAAACCTGGAAATTTGCATACGCAAGAGAAGAGTGTCACTCACCTGAGATGTCGCTGTGATGAAAGAAAGCAAAAGAGTAAGAGTGTTTTACTGGTTGCCGCTCGCTTTTATAGCACCACTATCTGGTAATGGGTTCAGCTAACAGGACTCGTGCAAAAGCAAACCAAGTAACGAGTCCTGTCAGCGAGTAGCTTACAGCGACATCTCATAGTGACAGTTTTCTATTGTGAATGTTTGCAGACCTTAACAGTTACTGTTAACCGAATAAGATAAAAACTACGTTATTTTTTCAAACGACTTTAGAAAAACAACGGTACTTTAATTTATTAAAAAAAAATACAAATAAGTTACAACCGTCTTAAAGTTAAACTTAAAAAAAAAATATTTTTTTTTAAATAGAAAGGAAGAATAAAGAAGTACAAAGTGTTAAAAAGTCAAAAACAAATCCAAATTTTGACGAAGACCCAGAATATCCAGCAAACATTAATTTTCAAACTTTAAAACACGACTGTTTGCAAGCAAATAACGAAACATCAGTAGTAATGGAAACTACCGAGGAAACATCAAAACTATATGGAAATAAGCGACTGAAACCCAATGCTTTTTGAAGCAGACGTTTTCGCAGCTACAAACAAATAATTTGGTAACTTTGTTATACTTAAGATTACATATTTATATTTTTATTTCGCGCTTCTAAAATTCACGAATTCGCTCAGCTGAGCAAAATATAAATACCCACCACCATATAATCCGCCGTGAAAATTCCTTGGTTCGCACTTCTGAGAAAAATAGAAATACTCGCCAACGCAGATCTCGCCGCGAAATTTCGCAAGTTCATACAGCTGAATAAAAGAGAAATACGCAAGAAACAATATGTTCGAGGAGATGTTAACGAATGTTAGGGAAACAGAACGTCGCCAGCTTATTGAGACGTTAAATGTCGATTTCGGCTTCATAGAGCCAGTTTGACGAATAGGCAAATTGAAGATGAACGGCAAGCCGAACGAGCTCGATTATTATTATTATTTATTTTGTTTATGAAATCAATGAATACAAAATTCTTACAGACTACACATATTAGAAAGTATTACATATTAGATAATTTTTTATTTATTTAGTCTACAGAAAGATACATATTTCTACAGACAACTTATTGATTAATTTGTAAATACATATATGTTTGGAGTTAAAAAAGGTATAATCTTTATAATGGCTGACATCGAATATAAGTGCGCAACCAGTGGAGACACCAGTAGGGACGTCGGTGGTATACTTTTAGATAAGCATGGATGTACGCCAGAAGGGACGCCAACAGAACGCCAGAAAGGACGCCAGTTTGGGTGTATATTCTTCTACATTATTTATAAAATTCATTTAAAAGCATTTTAAAGTTATATTTAGAAGAACCAAAATCAATGGCCAGAGTAGTTGAAAGCAAATTGAACTCTTTTAATGTACGAAGTAAAGGAGCGTGAGAGGCATAAATAGTTCGGACTCTTTCTAAGAAGAAAGGGTCATGATTTCGAAGACTTCTTTGCGGAATGTGAAAATAAATTCGTTCGAGAAGGAACGAAGAATCAATCTCACCACTTAAGATGTCAAACACGAAGGAGAGTGAGAGAATATTCCTCCTAATATGTAAGGATTTGAGATTAATTAACAAACATCTAGCATTGTACGGAGGTATTGGTTCTACAAAGTAAAGAGATCGGAGAGCAAATTTTACAAAAATTTTCTGAATACGTTCAAGTCTTTTAATGTAACAGTCGTGATACGGTCTCCATATGAATACAGCATATTCCAGCTTGGAGCGAACAAGCGAAGTATATAACAGCTTTAGAGTGTAAGGATCTGTGAAATCTGTACAAAATCGGCGCAGGAAGGCAAGTATTGAGTAAGCCTTAGCGATAGTGCAGTTTATGTGACTATGGAATAAGAATTTGGTATCAAAGACCACCCCAAGGTCGGAAATTTCATCAAGAGTGGTGAGCCGAGAGTCATTAATGAAATATGTAGTAGGAATGAGGGAACGAGACTTAGAGAAAGAAAGATGAAAACATTTACCAATGTTTAATGGCAATTGATTTTTTCTGCACCACGTTATTACATTATTTAGGTCTGATTGAACCTTTAAGGAGTCTGAGGGCCTCGAAATTGTAGTAAAAATTTTCAAGTCATCCGCATAAAGAAGAAAGTTAGAGTTAACGAAGCAATCAGATATATCATGAATAAACAATACAAAGAACAAAGGGCCCAAGATACTACCTTGGGGAACCCCAGACGAGGCAATAAAAGGATTGGAGGGAACGTTATCAACAACAACTACACAATAACGAAGGGAAAGGTAAGACTCCACCCAAGACAGGAACACAGAATGAAAGCCAAGACTAGCTAATTTGGAAATTAAAATTGAGTGGTTGACCTTATCAAATGCTTTGGAAAAGTCAGTATATACCACATCAACCTGGAGACGATCATTAAAGGCGGACATACAACATTCTGTGAATACAGCTAGGTTTGTTACCGTCGACCTACCGACCACAAAGCCATGCTGGTTGTCAGATATTAAACGTTTAACTGAAAAATACAACTTCTGCTTAACTATGTATTCAAATAGTTTAGAAACTGTCGACAGTTTGGAAATAGGCCGATAATTTGCAACGTTATTCTTATTACCATGTTTAAAAATAGGTGTAATAGAGGTTATCTTCCAAGCTTCAATGCATTCTCCGCATAACAGGGACTTATTGAAGATTAACAACAGTGGATAAGCAAAAGCTTCACACTTTTTTAGAAGAATAGGGGATAATCCATCTATATCAGTTTGCGAATTAGACTTGATATGCAAAATTCCATCCATAACGTCATCAAGGGATAAAGACAAAGAACCAAAGTTGATCGGGGAACTAACAGTTGGGATAATATTACTGGCGGGGTCAGACTCCGGTTCAAAATTAGACTGAAAGAAATCAGAAAAGAGATTATCAGCATTTTCAGGGGTTGACGCATGGGAATCATCATAGAAAATGTCGGATGGAATACTAGAGCAAGACCGTTTGGTCTTAACAAAATTCCAGAAAGACATTCATATTTACGAATAAAGTCCCTATGAAGATTTTTACTCATAACTTTAAATTCTCTAGCATATCGCAGGTATTTGTCCTTATGCACTAACGATTTAGATGACTTGAATTTCTTATAGTATCTATTTCTCAGATTCTTTAACCTCTTCAGATCCTTAGTATGCCAAGGAATTTTATAATTATTCCTTTTTAATAGCGGAATATTATTGATACGAATTTCCCTGGTTTTGTTTTTAAAAACATCAAAGCATTCCGCGACACTGGCCCTTTCAAATAATATGTCCCAGTCTAAAGCTGAAATCTCACTGTTGACAATTTGAAAATTGCAACGATTAAAGCAAAAACTTGTGGGTTGACTAATATTTCTGCTTTTAAAATCGTAAAATTCCGACAGCAGATAATGGGTCTAGACATTCATGTAAAGAAAAATGCATGTCATCATTAATAAAAATTAGGTCAAGAAATCTGGCAAGCTTGTTAGCAAAACTGTTTACCTGAAAGAGACTAGTACTTAGGAAATAATCTATTAAGTAAGATTCGGAAAAGGTGGTAATATTTTTTGGACATAGCGCCACGCTATTATCTATATGCGACCATACTACATTGCAAAGATTAAAATCTCCAAGAATGCAGAACTTACTACTATCATGCTTAGATACCATATCGACTACATTATCCACGTGCGCTTTGTATAGAAAATCCGCACTGGAAGGGGGTATATAGGACGTACAAATAAAGATATCCGAAATTCCGTGAATTAATACACAAAGTTGGTCTAGAAGAGGGTTATTATTATCTAGTGGCACTAGCGAAGATCGAAATCGTCGCCGAACGGCAATGAGCACACCACCACCTCTTGAGAGTCCAGTCTTCACAACATCCCTGTCTTTTCTGTAAACATTGTACAACTTACAGTCAAAAAATTCGTTCTCACAAAAATCCGCGTTCAACCATGTCTCCACTAGCACAAACACGTCATAGTCCATATGAGCGGTCATACTAAAGACGAGTTTAGATTTAGTCCTAATACCAGATACATTTTGATAATATATCCTCAGGGACGTAGAGTGAGATTTAACCTGAGTAGCGCCAATTATTGAATTTGCGGTGGAGCGTCGCTTTTTTGAAAAAAAAACGGAAAGGACGAATCTTTACATTAATGGGCCAGATATTCGCGTTTAATAACTTATCATAAAAACATTCAGATACACCTAATTTAAAATTAATCTTTTTAAAATCTTCCACTTGGGCATCTTTTTTTATAAGCATATAACAGTTAAGATACTTTTTATCAATTTCAGCATGTTTAGCAACGTAAGTTAAGATATTATCCACAGTTACGGTAGGTGAAAAAGAAGATATGTGTAGCCACTTCATAGAATGAATAACGGTTAATTCATTATTGTCATTAGAACCAAACCGAACCAATGGTTGTTTGGGATTCTTGCGTGGATTTTTGGCTACGGTTTTCCATTCTGGATTACTGCGATTAGAAGGAGAAGATGATTGAGCTGATACGGGAAAATCCGACATATCAGGTATTGACAGTTGTACACGTTGAGATGTAGGAGCAGAAGAGTTCGGCATTGCGGACACTTTACTAGCAGCTGACTTCAAAGGCAGAGCAGAAGTAATAACAGGCGCAGCAGCACTTGGCGATATCTTCGCCTTGGCAGCGTAAGAGACAGCAGCGCTATAGGTAACAGCAGAGCGCGGCGCAGCGACAGCAGGAACAAGAGAGAGCGAAGCATTGACAACAGCAATAGACGAAGTAGACGTACTAGCGGGCATAGTAACACTTGACAGCCGCTCTGCGTTAGCAGCATTAGAGACAGCAGGTACAAAAGTGTGCGAAGCAGAGACACAAGGAGTGTCATTGTTTGATGGCGAAGAGCACGCAAGAGTTTGAGTAGCAGCGGCAAATGTATTATTGCTTGTAAATTTACCAATGATGCCGTGCATTTTCTTTATTTCTGCGGTAAGCGAAATAATAGCGTTATCTTTGTCACTTAGTTTGGAATTAAGAGAAAGAATTGTATCATGTAGATTGTCCGATTTTAAAGCCAATCGCTTATTGTCTTCGTGCAGAGTACTTAGCACTGAGAGCACACGCACATTCTCGGTTCTAAGAGCTGAGATTTCGTTGGCTAAAGTTTGCAATGTTATTTGTTGCTTGATGACTTGTACATTAGAAGGCTTGTCATTTACACTTTTAGATGTAGTAGCACTCTTAGCAGTAGCCGTCCCCTCCGCAGCAGCGGTTACAAGGGTTATTTGTTGTTTATGGATTTGCATATTTGATGATTTGTCATTTACGCATTTTGAAATATTAGCACTTTTATCAGCAGTTGACTCTTCCGAAGCAGCGGGCGAAAGAGGCACACAAATAGAACCGCGACGCACAGCCATACACTCTTTACAGAAAAAAGGTTTATTCGAACTCTGTAGAAAATCGAGATCTGCTTGTATCATACCAACACAAACCAAGTGAGAGAACTCATTGCACTTGGCGCACTGAACTTTGGCTTGAGCACGATCGACTTTCTGTCCGCAAACGCAAGGCATAATGCAAAATAATATTGATTATATTAACTTTTATTTGTGGTAGGCGAATTAAATAGTAAGAGTCACTGTCTCAAGGTTTTGGCAACCATAATAGAAAATTTTCACAATTTAAAAGGCGGCGGAATTTAATAAATATTTACGATTTGCTAGAGCGAGTGGAAAACACGTCTGCACTGTCGGCGATATTTTACAATAACACGAGAAAATAATGAAGATTCTAAAACTTTAAGAAATAATGTTGGCCTCACAGATTTTAGAGGTGCTTATCATCAAAATATTAAAAAAGGGTCAACGATAGTTTGCTGTGATGGTTTATGGGTTTCGTACCAAGCAAGGACGTTAAATTTGAATGTGATATCACGAACTCACCCGAATATTGCATCCGCCTTCTATTTATCAAACATATTTCTTTCTGAATCACAATCATAATTTTAGTTTCTCTGCGACTTGCACAAATGCAATTTCGAGTAATGAACTTCAAAATTATGTTTAGCTAATAGGATCGATTTTCCAGAAATCTCCGATTGCCTAAAAAATCTTCCGCTAATAGCAGAACGTCTAATCATGCCCAGATTACTAATCATGACAATTCGTCCATTAGGCTACCAGGGGCAGTGTTCACTGAAAGATGTAGTTTCTATTTCTATGATTGACATTGTAGTGTCTCCTCCTCGATCATTTGATCAAACACATGTCAGCAAAGAATATGGAAGCATTGCAGTTTTTATTAACACTCCTTTGCATCGTGAGCATAATAGCACGTCAAAGAAAACTGGATGGAAAGTTTTAACAATGAAGTAGAAGATCCTTTTGCATCAGGTGAAGGTACACCACTAATTGCACTTGAAGACCAAGTTATTTCATTATTATTCACCTACTCATCAACCGTATGAAGAAGATGTTGATGAACTAAATGTGGGTGATCAAGGAACATTCCTGTAGAAAACATGGGCCTCAACCGTATGGTTGTTTGCACTAGTTTCACGATTGGGCGTGTAATTGCACCTCTTGTCGTACGTATGTCTACGACCCGTACTATCTATTCCTGAAAAACCTTAACAACTCTGCCAAGGCGCCACTCGTTCGGGGGTAAGTTATCCTTTGACTCGCTTGTGTAGCTCTTTCAGATATTCCTGGCAGAATCCTTGATGAATTGCCTTCATCTTTTGCCATCGGTTTATGAACGTTATCGGGTTTCCCCAAATCTCAGGTTACGCTATCGCGAGTAGCGAACTGCCGATCAGAAAATGTCCTGGCGTGAGGGATTTTGTTGACTCGGGATTGTCGGAAAGCGAGCTAATAGGTCTCGAATTCAGACAAGCTTCTATCTTGGCCAGCAACATTGAGAGCTTCTTCATCGTGAATCACATAGTGTTGGCTACCTTACGGAAGTGGGGTTTGAAGCTCTTTACACCTGCTTCCCACAGTCCTCTCATGTGAGGAGCTCCCAGAGGTATGAAGTGCCAGGTTATTTCTTGATGTGCATATGATTGTGTGGTAAGATCCGAGGCTTCTGCAACAAAGTTTCGAAAATCTTGCCTTAATTGCCATTGTTGGAGTATATGCTACGGGGACAGCCTCGTTTTTCTACAAAACTTGAAAATTCCGCTAGAAACGTGGAAGTCAATAAGTCACTGGTTGCCTCCAAATGTATTTCTTTTGTCGCAAAACAAACAAAAACGCAGACATAACCCTTGAGGAAGGGCGAGATAAGTCCGATCGTTCAGGAAGTAATGATGCCATCAGTTGCTCTCGTGTCTTTTTTCTGTAAATGAGACAAACTTTACAATTATGAATCTCGATTTTTATAAAACTTTTCATTCGTACGATCCAATATTCGGATCTCAATAGCCTCAACATGAGTTGATTCCCCCCTTGCAGAGAAATCAAGGTGTGAGAATCTGACGAGAAGCCGAGAAAATTGGCAATCGTACGGTAAAATTACAGGGTATCGTTCGTTGTAGGCCAGCCCAGCTAACGCAAGCCTCCCTCCAACTCTCATGATTCCATTCCCATCGAGGAGGAGATGAGAGTGCGGATGGAGCTTTTTGCGCTCACTGGCTTTGACGTCACGAGTGCTTGATACTCATTCCAGAAGCTCTGTTTTTGAGTTAACATAATAAGACAAATTTTTGCCTTCCGAATTTCTACTGCTGTTATTTCTGACGTTTCCTGACGTGGGGTTGATTTGTGTACCGGATGTGTCTTGTAATAAAATTGAAAAATACGTGCAATTACCCTCAGGGCAGGAGAGAAGTCGGAGAACCTTTCTAAAGTGTCCGTCCCTTGCAGTTTACGACCTGTATGAACGGCCTTTTGCTCCACCCTGTCTCCATCGTCACCTCATCAGTTTTTTGGGGCCAACCAGACGGTTTCTCCTTCAACCAACTAGGGCCGTACCACCACAGAGTGCTCGTCGCCAATTCTTGGGGAGATAAGCCATGGCTACCTAAATCTGCCGGGTTATCGCTTGAATCCACATGATTCCATTCTTTCACTACGACAAGCTCCTCTATTTTGGTAACTCGATCCGCCACGAACGTGGTCTAATAACAGGGGGGCTTCCTTAGCCAAGAGCACACTGGTGGAGTCAGTCCATTTCTAGATCACTGGCTGGCCAACGTCGAACTGTGGAAGTAAAACATTAATTAGTTCTGCTAATAGGAGTGCTCCGCACAATTCTAGTCGAGGTAGAGATACTGTTTTCCCTGGTGCTACTTTCGTTTTGCCTTCAAGTAAATTTACGTAAGGGACCTGGTCTGCGTTTCGTTCGCGAACTCTCACATAGAGAGCAGCTGCATATGCCTTCTCGGAGGCATCACAAAACACCGAAACAGAAAGCCATCCTTATCTTTCGAATAATCTTTCTTCGTCGAGAGAAGACCTTATTACCCAGTTGCGTACTCAGCCCAAAGTAGGGCTTGTTAGCAAGAGATATTCTTCATTGGATTTCGAGGCTTATATTATTATCTGTGTTAATGCTGGTTCCAAGAAAAATAAAGCCATCTAATTTATCAAAATTGTAACTGTTTACAGTGAGGCGGGAGCCAAGACGTGAATGCGTTGACTATTTATTTGATGGCAGGACGTACTTCGTTTTTCTGTCGTTCACCTCTAGACTCATTCAGTTCACTTCGTTATCCAGCTTGAAAAAGGCAGAACAGAACTCACGGCGCGGTTGCTGAGGCCACTGATGTGGATGACTCTTATAAAATATGGTGCCTGAACGGTTGAATTTTGCAGTTTGTATTATCTTTTTCAATATAATGTTAAAGAAGTCACACGATAGATAGTCATAGTATAGGCATTTTTGACCGAACTTCTCCTACAATTTGTGGTGTGCTTCTTGATGTGGTTACACAAATTGAAGGACTTGTGAGAAGTTTTTTTTTCATGGCAGAAATACACTCGGAGGTGCCTGCCTGCCGCGAGGCAACCTCCATTAGAACAAAACTTTTATATTTTTTTTTTTTGTTTGATGTTTCCTTACCCGGCTAGTATTTGAACCCCGGACGCACCGAATGAAGCGCGCACACGCTACATACTGGCTACTTTATTATTTATTATACAGTCCACTTCAATAACTGACACAAAAATGGCACAAATTTATACATATATGTATATACAAAAATTTACGAGTATGCTTATATTTCGTGCTTTAAAACATAAACAATTAGAAAGCAAAAAATTGATATATTCAAGTGGACACTTGTAAATTTTCCGGCAATACCCCAATCAAAAATTAGAAACTACAGTTGCTAGTAAAATAAAAGCAACTAGTAAATACTTAAAATATAAATAAAAGAGGTTCAGCGCGATTATACAGATCAAAAACAAGTACCAACATGCATACACATAAATATAATCAAACAATTAAACTGCGTTTCATACAACCAAAAAATTTACAGTAAACGAAAGAAACAACTTAGTCAGATCCAATAAACTTTGTACGAATTGGTTGTCACACTCTCACTTGTTTAAAGATGTGAGAGATAATTCGACTGCGTTTACTGACATAAAACAGATCATTCAATGCTTTATTTTATAAATTTTCAAAGCATATCCCAAAGTAACGCAAACACAAAAAGAGCTATGGTCCTAATTGCAATTGCAAGTCCCGACAATCCCGAAACTCAGAATACCGAAATTGTTCAGGAAGAACCATGCTGCTCAAAAGTCGCAAAAATAAAAACGCTATATTCAGAAAATTGAAGTAAAATATTACTACTCACAGCAATCGTCCCCATCGAACATCGATGAGAGCTGTTTATTTAAATTTAGGACCTTAATAGACCAGTAGTGCGATTCACTAACTTATTTTAAAGATATTCGATTGGTTAACTCAACTTAACCAAAATTTTAACGACCCTGCTATTCAGTAGCCAATTTTTGGCGATTTTCGCATTCGTCGAATCAGCTGTTGATGTTAGCTAGTCGATGACCGAAAACTAAACGACAACAAATTTGATGTTGTTAACTCAATCGAGAAAAGTGAAATTAGTGATTTCAAGTTAAATAAAAGAAAAATTTTAAATTTGGTAATTTGTTTTCTTGTAATTAAAAAAAGAACATCAAATAACGTCGTTTGAATATTCGGCATATGATTTATCACGAGGTGACGAAGGATCGACGTTTACTCCAGGATGTGGATAATTCCTTTCAACAGAATTTCAGAAGCTCTATCGGTTAACTCCAAACTTGGCTGAATACCTTATTTCTCAGCTTAACAACCTAACAAGAGGTTGCAGAATAACAGAAAAATCAACTGAGAAACAGGTAGCTCGTGTAATCTTTAACCGTGTAGGGAATGTCCATGAGCTAGTTATCCGTAGGCCGGCATTCATGGGGTAACGGATGCAATCAGTGATTCGTTGTTTCACCAGAAAGTGGGGTTTCTTATGACCCAAGTGGAACGCCAATCTGCTAAAGAAATGTTTCCACGATTCCACGCATATATCAATTTTACCACCAAGGAATCATGAGGAGGCTTATACCAACCACCACACCTACCATTCAATTAATATGCTAATGGTAAAAGCAAACTTTTACAAGGATCCATGTATAAAAACAAAAATATAGTTCAGTTTTAATATATAGAAAAAATGATTATAATAAAAAAAAATTAAATATATGTATGTAAATCCTAAATACACCGGAGCACAACGCGAAGTTTGAAAACGATAACCATGACATATTTGCAGGGGATTCCGCATATTCCTTGCAGTCGAGTTGATTACTATTCCAAAATAAAAACACAGAGAGGAGAGTCCGGAATTCTGCTACAATGGGGCATTGCAATATATATAACGAATTTTAAGTGTTTGTAGTTTGAAACAAATTAATATCTATTTCACTTTAATAAAATATAATAAAAACGTTAAAATTTATATTTGGCAGCAGGCATTCGTTTGTTTTTTCTCTATTCTTCTTTATGATTTTCGTTTATTTTGACATTTAGTTTGACAGAGGTGCCACTCTTTATCACTTTGAATAAATAGAACGAGACAGGTGTTAAGTGTCGTTAAGAATAAGTTAGTGAATCGCACAATCGTTAGTGCAAACGGCAAATATTGCCGTCAAAAATAACAATTGTCGCACCGTTTAAAGTTAGTGAATCGCACTACAGGGATCGCAACGATCGTTTATATCAGCCAAGGTCCAAAATATATTAAAACTGCCAATCCAAAATTCCAATTTTGAAATTTCGGGAATGGGCGGAAGAGTAGTTCGAAACTCAAATCAAATCTGCTACTTACCCCCCGAAGCGGACAAAAAAATAAAAACTCAAGCTATAGTTCTGCCGCAACTCACAAATATGCTTCCAAACTAGCATATTAATACCAAGTATTCGCAAAAATTTTCTCATCTGAAACTAGCAGACCCCAACTGCAACACCACCGCTCAAATCCACATTTCATTTGGTAGCGATCTCGTACTCGCAATAATGGTTGAAGATGTTGAGAAAATTTCCAACCCATTATTAGCCCAAAATACCATCTTTTGACGGATTTTAAGCGCCCAAGTCACAGAAAAAATTTCCACATTCACAACACAGGTGGAAGAAATGTTAAAATTTCCCCCCTTACCCTTTACTACACCAGACGATAAGTATTATGAAGACATTTGCAAAGCCCCAACCACGAGATCGGATGACGGTCGGTACGTCATTCGACTACCACACAATTCCCCAACACACTCACCTTAGGTCAAGATACATTTACATGGTGGACGCAGTCTTAAACCACGAAAAACTTACTACTAAATTAAGAGTTGTACTCATTGCATCGAAACGTACAAGCTCAGGTAATTCACTAAATGTCGTATTATATACGAGTCACACATCACAACCCTATTTATGTATGTTCAAATACGTTTTCAATGTAGACGTCTTAAAAATGTACAGACAAATCCTCGTATATCCAGACGATCAAGACTTTCAGAGAATAGTATTCTGCAAAATAAGACTACAAATTAACAGCAGTTACATTTGATGTTAACTGCGCCTTTTTCTAGCCATTCGGACGCTTCACGAATTGGCAAAAGATACCGAAAAATGCTACGTCTAGCAGCCCCGGCGTTAAAACTACATACATATGACAAAGCATATGGATCACTAACCCAAGTGTTACAAGCCCTCAATTAAGCAGGGCTCTCCTAAAAGAGATTACGGCAAAACATACGGATATATTAAAAAATTTAAAAAAATACCACTAATAAGATACAAACTTTCTTAAATTTGAAAAAGAAAGTACAACTAAAACCCTTGGCATACAATGGTATGTGTGTATGTGGCAAAACTTTTCGACCCCGGAGAATGGATTGCGCCAATTATGATACAAGGCGAGATAGGGACGAACAACTTAAACCAATCCGCTTGGTAAAATGGTTCCAATTTGCACGATTTCAGAAATTCAAATTCTTCGATGGGCAAATTTCTCGCCTGATTATCAAGTCGAGTCGCACGGCTTTTGTAACGCCTCTGAAAAGGCATATTGTGCAGCTATGTATATGTATATGTGCGCACCCAACACGATGGCAAAACAGCAAGTCACCTATTAGTCGCAAAAGACAAACTCGCACCGCTAAAGACAGTATGCCTACCACGGCTTTAACTATATGGTGCACTCCTACTCGCAAAATTAGCCTTAACTGAGCAATCTTACTTAAGCATGAGCAATTGCATATCTTATGGTCTGATTACGAAATCGTTCTAGTTTGATTAGAAAACCCCCCATACATGGAAGACATATGTGTCAAATAATAATTGACTTAGTTGGGCCGCCACATGGCGACAGTAGTGATAACCCCGCTGATCTTGGCACAAGAGGATGTAAACTTCTACATCTTGCCGCCACACCACTTTGGTGGAACGGCCTCAGCTGGCTACAAGAATATCCAGAACATTAACCAAAATCCAACTCACGCAATATAATACCCCCAGAAACTGGGAGCATTGAAAGTCTCCACACTAATTTATAAATTATACACTTATAATGGGATTAAAGCCAATATATAAAAAGAGTTCACTCTTAGTTCTCAACCCCTTTTTAGATTTCAAGGGACTGCTTCGCGCCAATAACCGTGTAGCAAACTCCAGTTTGAGCTATAATGAACGGCACCCAATAATTATACCAGAAAAATCCTCCTTTGTCGCATTATATTTAAACTTTTTGCCTTTATTGGTGCTACACATCGAGCATCGGCTCATGCAACAAATGATCCGACAAGAGTTCTATATCACACGACTTAAGCCTCAGATAAAAAACATGCATTTCCCAGTGTAAAGACTGCACTTTACATAAGCAGAGGAAACGCTTGCAGATTATGGCAGCCCTACCACCAACCGCAGCAATTTCACTCTGCCCTTCGCCATCACGG
Organism: Anomoia purmunda; assembly: GCA_951828415.1. Classification (NCBI taxonomy): domain Eukaryota; kingdom Metazoa; phylum Arthropoda; class Insecta; order Diptera; family Tephritidae; genus Anomoia; species Anomoia purmunda. Next base: position 95,034,960 of record OX639995.1, read on the forward strand.
GTTCCGACTTTTAACCCCCCGTCAAACACATATTCTGGAACCTTCGAGCAAACACATATGCCTGGCCAGACCCCTATACGTTTTCATGCATTTGTATGGCAAAAAGGATACCGTAACTTTTTTTTTGTATGTTCTAAGTATGTTCATATATTATTTTGGTCTTTAGACTAAATGTAAAATAATTTTTATTTATTATTATTATTTTTTATTCATTTTGTGGAATGCATGAAAAACAAGTATAATCAACTTTAGAATGTTGTTGGCACACAGGATTAGTGCATTTGGTGCAGTAAAAACGTGTCTTCCTACGCAGCTTTTCGTCTTGCGTGACACAAATTCTGCAATCTTTTTTGGAACTCAGTGTACTAGGGACGCTTTGTTGGTTAGGCAGCATATTGCTGGGAATATTCAACGGTCTTCCAAAGAAAGATTCAATGGCCAAACGGGTTGAATGTTGTCCCAAAATATGGTTGTTGTTCATGCGATTTTCAGTATTAGCAAGCACCAATTGTTTACTCAGCGTGTTCAAGAACAATCGTCGCTTCTCTTTTCTGGTTCCTTCTATATTTTCATTGCATATGATGTAAGCGGCTAATCCCATGACGTCTATCATGTTGCAAAAAAATGCTAATGGCCAACGTCTGGTTGGCCGTTTTGTGGAGTAATGCGTTCCCATTTGGTCCATTGTATCAACGCCGGCATACAAATTGTATAGGGGTCTGGCCAGGCATATGTGTTTGTTCGAGGGGGGACTTTTTTCTTTTGCAGTTTTCGTCGTGTTGGAACTATCGTTTTAAATTTTTTTTACAGATAGGAAGCCAACAATATTTTAGGCGGCTACCGGGAAATACAGGTATCTACCTAAACTAGAAGAATGTTTAATTAACGCTCAAAAATGAAATATGCCTGGCCAGAACCATGTGTTTGAGTAGTAGATCTACGCACGAAAACCAGTATACTTACTCGACCGCTCGTTAAGTTATGATTCCCACATAGCGCCTATAATGATTGCGCAAATACCGATAAATAAAACCGTTAAACCGAAAGAAACCTGTGAATAAACTAAACCAAAACCTAAAACGAAAATAGAATAACGATATCAAAACGTTCTCATATACATATACACTATTCTAAAGTACTATTCTCGCCCATTCTTGGAAAAATTGGTGAGTGTCGTTACTATGCAGTGAGTCCCCAAGTGCAGCTTGGGTGCAGCAAGAAGTTGGAAGTTCTTAATTAAGTGTTTAGTCTGATATAAATAAACAAATATTATTTCAAATGAAGAATGATATTTAAACCACGTTTATTTTAAATTCGTAAAGATTTTTTTTAATAAATCAAATATGCTGCGCTTTTGTCTTGTAAGGAAAAACATGCTTCAGCCAAAAATTTTATGAATTGTAAGTAGAGGATAATGTTTTGTAATACTTTTGAACCATTTAGATCCATTAGTGAAATGAAAGTTGTTTAATTAATTTCAGTTATTATATTAATGTTTAATTGTGTAAATAATTAAAGATTTGTATTAAATTTTTAAACACGAAAGCGGTTTAAGTGTTATGGAGAGTGATATTGTGCTAAGGGGAAAAATATTGTAATAATTCATTAATATACTTTTTTTCTATGAGCAGTTTTTATTATTATTTTTGTAAAACTCGTTCAGCTCAACATTTTTAAGGCACACATAATACACATAAATTGAAACTTCACCCAAACAAATTTGTCGATTCTGTAACTCAGGTAGCTTAACGATTTTAAACCTACTAGAGCAATGCCACCAATCAATCCAAGCTCGAATTTTCAGAGAATAATTTGGCATCTCTATCCAACCCGAACTGCGACAACATCAATAAAATTTCAACTCTTCTATACTATAAGATATAAATAACTATATTACCTACTTGTATTTTATACAAACAATCAAAATGGTAATACCCTAATCTAATAAATACTTAGGAGATCTGCATGATGCAATAATGAAAGGTAACTTACGTTGTGGCAGCTCCATTTGGTGCGGCCAATGCTCAATGTTGTATTTTGGAAGGAGTTGAGAAAGGGGCATAAAAAATGCCGTGTTTTAGAAAAGTATTAATTTTTTTAAACTGTATATTCAATCTATTCGTCAAATTTTTTTTTGCTATCTATGAATATGCCTATGTATTTGCTTCTAAAATATTTTAATTTTTAATTTTAATGTTGTTGTTTTCAAGTTAAGTTTAACTATATTTAAACACAACCATTGATACACCAAGTTAGTGGTAATCCGACTTCGACAGCCAACTTTCTTGGAACCTTTGAATTAGCTATTGATTGTTGCATTCGATTCGACAGGAAGTTTCTGAACCAACCAATCTCAGTGTATTTATGCCAATATTTTCTAGTTCTTCCAACATTCGGACCCCATGAACTGTGCTCTTAATAAATACCGCTATTACATTTGCTTGCGGTTAAGATATTCTTTGCATTGAGATAACGCCAATTTTAGCGCCGTATCATATTAAGCTTCGCCCACAGCTCTCAAGAAAAGCATAAATTCGGCAATACTTCTTGAGCGTGAAATAGTTGTGAAGCAGTAATTTTTACATTTGATAATTAATAGCGAACAGTAGACAATATAACAAGAAGATAAGTAGAAAAAAAAATGTGGGTGTTTTTCAGACGTATGGTTTTCAATGGGGCAAGACATTTTCGGAGTTGGTATTTTTGACAGCTGTTACTTGATTTACACTCAGTTCGGTTTGTCATTTCATAATAAACAGACTTACTCCGGAAGAACGTATCCAAATCGTGCAAATTTTTTACCAAAATAATGGTTCGGCTCGTGCGACACATTTGTTTATTACAAGGTGAAATGTAGACGGGGCGGAAAAATAAAGATTTTTACCCTGGTTGGTTGATTGGTTGGTTTAAGTGGATTGTCATCCTGGGGTCAAGCAATTAGCAAGTTAGCCATTTTGATTTCATAAAATTCGGGTAACCGAAAGCCATCCGGCGGCTTTAACGAATTTCAGTATGTCATACCGAGAGAGGCGGCTGCACTATGAAATGTTCCGGTGGAATGGTTTGGCGAATGTTTTTAGTATGTTGTAGGATAAGCCAATTGATCATATTATATTACTCCCACCGCGCATTCCATCTCTGACCCATCCGTAAATATATATAAGCCCACCGTTCTTTCCAGAACCCCAAAGTACGCAGTCTGATAGCGGTGTTAGCAGGAGTTTTCGATGAAGATATCTATCAGTAATAAATCAAGCAGAATGTTCACAACATCCGTTGGACACGATCTCATAGCACTCGTTCTGCTGCTGTCTTTTGAATTTCACATAGTTTCTTAACAACGTAAGCTTTAGAAAGGGTTGGGTCGGGCTATAGCTCTGTACATCCAGTGTACCATTTTTGGTTTTAAACCCCATGTATTGCCTAACATTCTTTCAGTTTACGACTAAGTATTCATGCTGAGACTCTCTAAATCTGGTAAGTGAAGTAAAAACTTCTTAGTGAAAGTTAAATATGGAATAAAGTTCAGAATTATCTTTTGAAAAATGGACTCTGTTTACGCCGCAGCGTAAATATTTTCTAACCGCCCTAATACGCGTGTATGTACGCATACACATGCAACTGCGAATTACTCCGTATTTCCCGCCGGATAATTCCTTTTGCTAACATTTTCCAATAATTGCTTTCCAATAAAACTGCGGTTGACGGCAACCGTACGTTTTTTCATAATTGCACTCGTTCACAGGATTTCTAGAGCGACACAGGTCTACCACGGATTCACGCCACAGGTAAAGCAAAATTCATGTATATCTCCATATATACCTTTGAATAAATTTCAATTACATTGTAAAACTAAACACAATCCTTTTAATTTCTATTTTCAAATATCCAACCGTGCGTCTGGACATTTGTACAGACTCAATAATTCAGATTAAATATGAAACAAATATTTGTAAAGCCATTTTATTACTAATAAAATTGTGTACCAATATATGTACATATTTACTTATATTTATTCACAAGGATTTGCACCAAACTCCATTTAGGATCTCAAATATATCTTTATTAAGCGAACATACAAACGCGCGCCCACCTACCGACAGAGATAGATGCCTTTAGTAGAGTTCCTTCCAATATATTATTACTACTTTTGTATGGATCAGTAAACGCGGTCGAAATTCAGATATTTATATCCCCACGCAGCAGAGTAAATACAGTAATGCCTCGATTTACGTCGTGATTGGTTCCGGAAATTGACGACGTTAATCGAAACGACGTAAATCGAATTTGATATTGGTCATGTACGTTAACGCTCACTTCATTTCATAAAAAAAACTTAAAAATTACAAGTAATTCAGTCTTTTATTGTGCATACATACATATAATATTTGTTATAAACATTTAATTCTCGTATAAGAATTTTAAAACAAATATAAAATTCAGTTAAAAAAATTAAATAATATCTAAAGTAAACATATCAACAAAAAATCAACAATTCAATACATATTAAAAAATTTCGATTTAAAAAAAAAAATTCATAAAATAAATAAAAACTTAAACATGTGTTCAGATAAAAAGTATAAAAAAATCCATATGTTTGTTTATTATATGTATATGTAATTGTATGTTAAGAGTATTAATTATAGGAATCACTATCCGACGATGTTTCGGTGAGAATTTCTGAAACTAGCATGTTGAGGTCACCATCTTCAGCACTACTTTCGCTTAAAACAGGCGTTTCTGATAAAATTGGTTTAAAGAATGTATCAATTCGCTTCTGGGTTAATGCCAACTTTTTCTGCTCGTACAGATCCCGGTAATATTTAAGGCTTGCGTTTATTGATTTTTTTGTCGAATCAACTCTTTCGTCATCTTTGTCAGATTCTTCCAAAATTTGCATAGCCTTATTTACGCTGGCAAGGGCTTCTGACAGTTTTTTCAATGGAATTTCAGAATCCTCTCCACAAGTTTCGATATCTGAAGTTTCTTCTTCTATACCATGTTGATTTGAAAGATTTGTCAACTCAAATAGCTCCGAGTTAGTTAACGGTTCATCCTCCAAATTTAAGTGTTCAACAACATCGGAATCTTCAATATCAGAAAACCCTAATGAGTGGGCCAAACGTACAATTTCCGTGTTTATATCGTTCAGATTTCCATCATTTCCACCTTCAGTTGTGCATTCAGGCCATATGTTTTTCCATGCATTTCTCATGGTCGACGCAGAGACTTCATCCCAACTTTTGTTGATACTATTCACTGCTTGCATGACATCATATTTTTTCCAAAATTGTCTGACAACATCGTCATTTTTATCATTTTGGTCTGATTGTTTGTCGATTGCATCAATGAGGTCGTTAAAACTTCGTCGTAAATAATATTTTTTGAATGCTGCAATAACTCCCTGGTCCATAGGTTGAATAAGAGACGTGGTATTGGGAGGTAAAAATACAATTTTAATATTGTCATTCATGTTATTCAAACTGATAGTGTGGCCCGGAGCATTATCCATTAAAAGCAATGCTTTATAAGACATATTATTCCTTTCGCAATATTTCTTAACTTCAGGACAAAAATGTGTCTTAAACCAATCGTCAAAGAGTTTAGAAGTCATCCAAGCTTTTTTGTTAGACATCCAAATTACAGGAAGATTTTGCTTGCAAACGTTTTTCATAGCTCTTGGAGTTTCGGATTTATATATTAACAAGGGCTTAAGCTTCAAGTCTCCTGCAGCATTACCACCGAGCAAAAGCGTAAGCCTATCCTTCGAAACCTTTGGCCCTGCTGCTGATTTTTCCTCTTTTGATATAAATGTTCTCCCCGGCATACGTTTCCAGAAAAGTCCGGTCTCGTCGACATTGAAAACTTGCTGAGGGGTGTATTCACCATCATCAATTATTTTTTTTAATATTTGCGGAAAACTTTTAGCTGCATCACTATCTGCACTTGCAGATTCTCCGACAACTTTTATGTTGTGAAGTTGTGCTCTTTTTTTAAATTTATGTAGCCATCCTCCGCTGGCGTTAAAACAAAAATCGGAATTCACAGAGTCAGATTTTAGAAACTTAAACAAACTTATCGCTTTTCTTCGGATAATTAACGTAGTTACTGGAATATTTTTTTCACTTAAGTCTTTTATCCACAGTATTAGTGCATTTTCCATTTTTTCCATCAGTACTGGCCTTTTTTTTGTGGTAGTTTCAACAGAAGCAGCTCCAGCCGATGTTGCACTTTCACGGATTTCAGCTGAATTTTTTATTATTGTTCGAACTGTGGTTGGTGGAAGATCCATCGTACTGGCAATAATAAAAGCCTTTTCCCCATTGTTATAACGGCGAATAATATCTAATTTAGTTTTTAACGAAATTACATTTCTTTTCTTTTTTATTTGAGATGTTACTTTATTAGTTTTAATTTTTGAGCTCATATTTACTACGTTGCGCCCGACGATCAAAAACAGATTGAAAAAGTAACACACACGACCTGTCCATGAGAGGCAATACTTTAGTTGTTGTTGCACACACAAAATTTTTAAACGTTTAAATTAAAAACTGGGATTCCCCTACTTACATATGTAGTACATATTTACATACATAAGTCATACATACATACAAACTGAGACGACGTAAATCGAATGGCGACGCAAATCGAAGTTGAAAGGAACAAAATATTTGACGACGCAAATCGAAACAACGTAAATCGAGACGACGTAAATCGAGGCATTACTGTACAATGCAATATTCTATGAAAATTATGCTAATGGTCTCATTTTTCATTTATTTGGTTAATACATACAGATGGACTTGAAAGCGAGGCTAGTTTTTTGTGACAAGTTTCCGAAATTGCATCAAAGCGTCTCTGTAGCCGCTCCGTAATAAAGGTTCCTTCTGAACCTGAATCAAGAAGGGGTCTGGACTCATAGTAACTAATGTGTATCATGCAGCACAACGTTTTTGGCACTTGCGGCGAACAAAAGATTCACATTACCGGAGAGTGCCGGGGGGTGAGGCACTCGAGCCTCTTCGTCTTTTGTAGACGTACGGTGACCGCCACTCGGAGACCGATGCAACAAAGAATGGTGCCGTTGATGGCAACTCAAACAACTGAAAGTGCTCTTGCAACTTCTCGCTAGATGGGAATGGGAACATTTCATGCATAAATTATATTTTCTAACTACCTTAAACCGATCATCTACCTTCATCGTTAAAAGTTTTGGGCGTGCTTTCAACAAATGAGATAGTTCTGGGCATAACATGCAAGCTGCTTGTGTCATTTGACTGTGATGGGCCGATATTTACCATTCGTGTGTCGCTGCTGATGCACGACGGAATCTCAGCATTGTGAACGATTTCCTGTTCCCACAATGCTAAAGTAGTGTCCGGCAATATGCACGAGACCAAAAAGACAGAAATTGGCATCAATGCCATACATTTGCAGAACTGAGATGCAATTATTTACTGAACGCTGTAGATTTTTATCTTGCTGCTGCGATCTACTGTCACGCAATAGCAAAACCGTCATGGGTCAAGGAACATTTCTTTACGATATCCCTGGCTTGCCCACTAGTCTTCTGATTGAGATGGTTTCATTTTTCCACCGGACCAAACCGGACTTTTGACGTAAATGGCTGTAAATAATTCCCGAAAAGAGGGTCTTGCCATACAATCCCTTAAAAAATTTCCGTATCGCACGGAGGAAGATTAACGCTTCAGCGCATATTTGTGTCAGGATCGCGATTTTGTGTTATTAATGTAACGTTGTTATTGCTGTTGGCGCAAAATTTCCAACGTACCTCTCGTCTTTGGGGCAACACGTTGAGCCGTTGGTATCGGCTTTGAAGAAAAATGTTGGGGCGTATTTCTTGTCCTTGGAGCAATTCGGTAAGCCGTTGGTATGGACCTTCGCATTGAAGCATGACAGTGGGGCACTTAGTGCCCGCGTGCAACACTCGTTGGTGGTGGCGTGCAGCGAGGCGCACTGACGCCTAACTGTATGGCACCTTGTGCCGACGACCAGTGCTTGCGTCTCGCCAGGTGGCACTACAGCCGCTGCTATTAAAAAACGTTATTGCACTTCTTATTGTCACTTAAAGCGCCTTGCCTCGTAACACTTGGTGGCGGCGCTCACTGCCCTTATTTTTTGAAGGACTTTCAAGCTCTGCACTGTCCTGCTTATCCAGGGACTTTCACTGCACTTTATTTCGTGATCCTTTTTTTGTTTTTATTATTATTTAATTCTTTGATTTTTTGTTTGCTTTTGGGTCCTGATAATAGGGACTTCTAATTGGCCTACAGTCTTTTTCATATTTTTCAGAGCTTTTGATTTGTTGGCACTCACTTTCGCTGAAATGAATTTTGGGGGTTGTCAAATATGACATTTACCAGGTTTTTTGTGATGCTTTTGTGCTGCCGCTGTGATGGCACTTTCCTTGTTCTCACTCCGGGATGGGTGCTCTGCTAGCCTCGGGGAGTAGCAAATTCGTTCTTTTTATTAGCGATTATCGTCACCGCTAATATTTTCGCAGCCAAATGTTATCAACAAAATTGATGTGCAAAGGCAAGAACGAAATGTCAAAAAACGCTGGCTCTAGGGCACGTACTCGTTCACAATAAGCTTTGCTTTTAAAACTTGGCGAGAATTATTGTCTTGAAGATCCGACTCGAAGGACCATGTTAAGGCGTTGTGATTTAGGGTCCAAAATTCCTGCTGAATTCTGGAAGCAGTTGCGGGAATACACACTGATAAATAAAGAATCTATTTTTTAAATAAGTTGCAGTTTATTGCTGTAAAAAGGTCTGGTACGATGTATACACATGTAGGTTGGTGCTCACCTGAGACGTCGCTGTATGAAAAGTAAGACCTTTTGCTTGTCGCCGATCGCTTTTATAGCCCCACATCTGGCAACGGGCTCACCGAACTCGTGCAAAACCAAAGCAAGTAACGAGTCCTGTCAGCGATTAGCTTACAGAGACATCTCGTTGACAATTTTCTCTTACGACTAATTGCAGACATTCACAGATACATATAATATCAAATGTTTTGGCATATGTGATGCATCGCATTGTTGTTCATGACAATGGTTGAAAAAACTGTATTTTTGTCGGGGAAGAGTCGTTTAAGTCAGAGAAAATTTACCAGGGGAACTACTCTGTAATGCGATACGCGAGGTAATGCGATGCGAAAATAAACGATTCGTAACACATTTGGCACTCTGCAATACTTTCTCATCCCCATCAATGTTGCCTATTTAATTTTTAAATTTCTTTCTGTTTTGAGAGGGTATTACTGACATAAATATCAACGAAAGAAAAAACAAAACAAACCAAATTATAACATTTAGACGTGCAATAGATTTTATATGTATTAAAATGTGGATTCAGTGGCTTTATGGTTTTCAAGATCCTCTCCTCATCTTGAGAGAAGAAATATCCGTGATAACTATAAAAATTAAAAAAAAAAATATAATACAATGACCCTTAACCATAAAAGGTAAGTTGAAATGCTAGTGTTGATACACGTCTAATTTTATTTTTTGTATCCACAGCTTTGTGCAAAATTTTGTAGGTACTGAATAATATACGGAGCGAATTAAAAATCCCTCGCAGATCTATCGACTACCTTAAAGTTTTTTGCTCAAGTTTCCCAAGTTGTTTGCCATGTGTCTTCTAATTAGCCCAAACATAAAATGAAAGCTCACTGTATATTGGTAGAAAAAGCTTAATGTAAACTAATTACTTTCTTCCAACCAAAATTCACAGGTTTTTGGAAGTGCCCTTAGTGCCCGCCGTTTTGAGAAGCCTCGTTGATAATTATAATTGTAATTTCGGGTGGCTTGCCGTAAAATCCACCAAAGTTTCAATCTGTTTTTGGTTAGTTTGCTTAGCCGGTTTATTTTCCTTGTAATTTTTATAAAATAAATATCTTTGTTGGAATTAAAATTCGTATTTTTCATATTAAACCTACATTTTAATTTGTTACGCGTGCCCGCGAAGTGTAGGAAGAAATATGCGAATGTCACAGTTGTTTGACGCTATTTTCGAATAACAGGGTTTTTCCAAATGCGAAAGGGTAAAATGAAATGCGTAAATCAAACACGTGTATAATACTTAAAACAAAATACCGGCGAACGGCGAATTTTTCGTCGCGAACGTTCGCTGTCAAAAATAGAACACACTGACATGTATGAGAATGCGCCCAACCAACGCGAATCTACGTTCTTTTTACGTACTGTTTTCATTGAAGAAAGTAAACATTGTGGCCGTAGTTGTGTTTTACTGGGCGAACGTTGCTGACGTCGTCGCTATACTGAGTGGAAATTCGCCAATCGTCGGTATTGTGTTTCAAGTACAAATGACGCATTACAGGGAACCCATTTTGAGAATGCGAACAATTTTTCATTCGTGTCGCATTACAGAGTAGCCCCCCATATCATCGGCACAGGCGAAGTGATTATAGAAATTATGGAAATAATTTCATTAAAAGCTATACTAAACAAAATTATTGAAAGAAGGGAACCATGTGATAGTTAAAACTCTGGGAAATCGGGAATAAAATATCACCATAAGTCTTTACAATAGCACTGTGGAAATTTAAAATTTTAGAATTGTGTTTTGATACTAATAAAGAAAATACTTCATTTGTTTATTTATTTATTCATTAAAGCCAATCGGTACAGTCAGTTCTTATAAGCTAAGTAAACATGCTTAAAGATTTATAAGCGATTGAGAGTAAAAATAAAAATTAAAGTATAACCAAAAATATTTATATATCTCGATAAATTTTGAAATTCTATTGAGCCCTAGCAAAAGGAGCACTTCGAGATTTGAAAACTCCAAAAAAAAAGCTCGGAACCCCGAAGGGCTCTGGCCAGAACATTAAAGAAAATCCTCTCAAGGGGAATGGAACAGTCAACGTCACCATGAATCAAATCGAAAATGAATGACTACGCTAAGCTTATTCTCCTGATATGTAGAATTTTTAAGTTAATCAGTAGGCACCGCGATTCATAGGAAGGGATGATATACATATTTCATTGTCGATTTTTCAGCGTTTTAACTGCCGCAGAACAATGTGAGGATCTATCAATTTATTATCTTTTTTTGTGATCAATATTTCAGTGATAGATATACATCTGTACGTACTAGAATATGCTGCATTATATATGTTAAAAGAATTGTTCAGTTAATAATTCCGCGTTAAACGTGCAAGTGAAAAAAATAATATCGTAAACATTTGAGAAAAAAATTAAATGCTTGTGTAAAAAAATGCTTTGAGCTATCTCAAAGTATCGCGAAAAGTAATTGGTCGAAATTTAATAGTAATTTTAAGTATGGTAAAATAAGTAGACGTCCTGGCATTTCAGCCATTATGTCTCAGTAAAGCATTTAATATGTACATCCGAACCGAATAAGAGGATGTCAGCCACTGACAAATAGTTCCTGGCAGGACCTATAAAGTGGCTAATCAAATATCGCCATAACTTTTTGGTACAATGACAATCGGAGCACACCATGCAGTTGGTACATGAACTGGTTTAATCACTGTTGTTCTGACTATTTCGTCAAGTTTAATTTTCAAAATATCCTTAATGCTACGGGTACTCGCCGTGCTGCAAAAATTTGAAATTGTTTGGAATCGTTCTTTACCTTCATGCCACATTTAAAATCCTTTATGCATCCCAAACCTTCAAAATATTTTTTACCAGCATCAACTTTAGAACCTAACTTTGTATTTTTTTATATGTGTTGGACAATTCGCACATACCAATATCTTTTAGTGTACGCCAATGATGATGAGGGTTGTTACATCATGTAATCTCAGCTGTGCCGAATTTTCGCGTCTATGGGGTAAGAGTTGCACCTGTATTTATTCACAATGACCAGTGTCTACCTTAAAAGAAACTTTCGTATTATTCAACATAATGGCTGGATCCCACGATGTCTTCGTTTTACTGCTTAAGCTATTTACATTAAGCATGCCCAAAATTTGTTTGCTTCACCTTGGATTTAGTTTGTGGCCTTTATTACATGCCCCTTAGCTGGTCGTTCGTGAACCGTTGCCTCTATTATGTGTTTTCTCGTTCACATATTCGCCTTTAGTTTTTCTTTGTTGGGTAGTGTCTCATTGTTTGACAGTTTATCGTGGGTAGTTACCGAAGGGGCCACCTACTAGAGGTTAAGCCGCCTCCCAGGCAAGTCAGGAGCTATTTCATGGAATTGAACGACCAGGTCCAGCAATATATACAACAACCGCAGACCAACTTTTGACAGGTCTTAAGCTCCGAAGAGCTCGAGTTGCCTCAAGAAACCTGAGTTACGTTGGCTCTATTACGGTCCGGATATTGTCGCAGGTCAAGCTACTCCTTATCCAGAATAGACCCCGACATACTAAACCGCTGTTCCATAGTATCCGCATGATATAAACCACCTCTTTATATCCTCGCAAAATCCTACTCATCTCACACCTCTCTCTCTTTGGTCCGACCCCGTCTAAGCACCTAGTATCTTGAGCCGTTAGATGACCTCGATGACAACACTTTGTGAATACACCAATGGCTTTTGGCGTTTGAATTCCGCCTCGTTTCTTAACAGCTTACTCCTTAGTAAGGGTTGGCCACCGTCTTTAAGACCCGTTCAATAATTACGCTTATAACCAAAGGAAACTCGATACATTCGCAAAACAGTCGGCCCTATATACCGAAATGACTCAGGTTTCGGCCACCTAACCCATCTAGAATCCATCCCAACTTTATCTCGATAAGGTGTAATTCGTGAGAGGGATGCAGACATCTTAAGGTCTGCTCAGGTTTCAATTGTGGAGTTGTGCCTAGTTTTCATCACACACAGCACAGTGCAGTATCGTCTTATCGAAAAATACATCTACCGTAGAGATACTACAATTGAATTTGAGGGCATACCTATCCGGTCAGGCGATATCTACCTCGAAATATTTAACATGTATATACCCCTCTCAGCTACTGCCCGGCAGGATATCACCCTGACATAGGCGACCGAGTGGAGATTTCATTCGGTGACCGCGCTTCATTGGAGCCGAAGAGATGAGGGAAGTTATTAAAGCGGCAATTCACTTTGCATCCTTCGGTGGACAGGGCAAAATGTAGAGATACTCCACTGCGCAAACCGGCAAAAACAAGCGCATCCTTCACCCTCATATGCTGATGTAGAAAAATTTGGGCCCATCTTCTCGCTCATCATTCCTGAAGTGTGGAAGGTGGAAACCACAAAAACCAGCGGGTAAGGGTGATTCCTACTGGCCGATCTCTCTCCTTTCCCCAATTGTAAAACCGCTGGAGGCTCTCCTGCTCCCTACTTCACGTACCAATCCGGTTCGGCCAGAGAACGTGAATTATCGAGAAGGCTCATCCCAGTCCATTCCGCGATTCGTTCCGCTGCCGGGGGTCTGCTGTACATACCACACTCTTTTTTTCCACCACATGTACACAGTAGACCAACATTAACAGTAGATACCCATATTAACAGTGCTAGAGCGTGAATTTGTAATAAGAGAGAAAAAAATAATGTAACTTTTCAGTGGTGTTGCAGGTGGTTGATTTGGGTTTGGCTTTTAAAACTTTTATTTTGTTTTCATCTGCTATTTACCAATTTTATCCAATTCAGAATCTAAGTAGTATCAAAAACACTGCACATATGTGGAAAATGGCTATTCGAAAGGGAGAAGTCAACGGGCTTTTAGTTCTTAGAGAATTTTGCCAGCAATTCGTGTAAAAAATATGCCTAAAATACGAAAGTGTCGCGATCGCGAGTGCACTACTCTGTGTAAGGATGCGAGGATGTTTTCCTTCCCCAAAAATCCGGTGGAATTCCGGTTATGTATGTACGTACATACATATGAATCTATGCAAATGTGTTTGCAGGAGAAAAAATTATATATAATTGGATTTGCATACGCAACCAACCCAGTAGGAAAAAATACAAAACTGGGTGTTTGTCATTTATCAAAGTGTCATAAACATAAATCACTTCATCACTGTTTTAAAAGCATTGGTATTAATAGGTATGTGAATATTGCCACGTGAAGGGCTGCTATTCTATAATTCAAATTAGTAACTAAACTTTTCAACAAAAATATTTCCATAAATAACTTCGGTTGATATTTACATTTGTAGCATTTCTATTTCCCACAATCATCAACCATAATGTAAATCATGCTTTCAGTGATATACATACATACATATATCACAATATAGGCAATAGTATATAGGAAAGTTTAGAAGAAGACATTAAATTTAATGTGAGCCTGTTGTTTTCGGTATCTGAATATTACTTAAAAAAGTATACTTTCGTACATAAGGGGTCTCACGAAAAAATGTTGTGGGTTACCCCGGAATTACAACATTTATATGTAGATGATTGCATAATAGGGTGGATATACTTTATTTCAAATATTTAATAAAGTATGATTTAAAAAAGTTAAAAGTTCGCCGCTAAATTGAAAAAAACTTGGCCAAGTTGCAGCTCAGGGCCCAACAAAGTAAAAGTCATCGTTCACTGGATGTAAGTAACACCACTTTTTGCTTTAATTTCTTTTGTCTACTATATACAAATGTATATAAATTTTCTTATTATTTGTTTCAGGGATTCCTTTTCCGATTTTATCTATTTTCTATTCGTTAATTCGGCGATTCGGTAAATCTTTATTAAAACATTACCGAGCCTGGTCTGAATTCCTCTATTGATTAGGTCGTCTGAGAAAATGTCATTATATAAATGAAAGTTTCGTAACTCTGATTTAAAATATATATTATATTATACTTTCTTTTTTTGTTTTAATCTTTTCCTTTACGTTGCAGAAATTTTAATAATATATAAAACTTTCAGTGATGTAAAATTAATTAGTGGAGTTCAAATAAAGTTAAAAAAATTAAAAGAACAAGTTTTTTTTTACTTAAAATGTGGATTTTTATTCAAAAACATATATTGCATACACATGTAAGTTATCCACTTCGACCGCGAGGTTGATAAAAAAAACGCAATCTGTTTGCTGTTTGAAACTGAACTCACTCATTTTATTAAAATTACTTCTTATGTAGTTACATTTTTGCTTACTTGCTAGTTTGAGTTTATTGACTTACAATAAATACAATATTATTCTTAGAATTATGTCTGGAATTATTATTACTAAGGAAGTGCATTGAACAATAATCAAGGTTTTCCAATGAAATGTAAAATATAATTTAGCAACTCTTTCCGTTTTGGTAGCTTGTTGTTAGTGTTCTTTTGGACGCGTGCAATATTGCTTCCGCATGCTTTTATTCTTTGGTGTTGCGGTTATATTGTTGTTAGTGTAATTTTGGACAAATGCGCTTTGCTTTATTTTTTAGTGTTTTATTGTTGTTGTACATTGTGAAATGAGGTGTACTAACTTGTATGTAGATGACATACATACATATGTATATGTACATATATGTATGCAAATAAAAAACACTTAAAACTTTAATTAAATATTGGTAAGATACACATGTAAAAACGTAGAATATGCAATCACAAATCTGTATGCTTGGAGATTCATTTCTATAATCATGCAAATAAACTAATTCACATGCTAACATCAATAAGTACATATGTATGTACGTATGTACACTTGGGGCGCAGCATCTAAGAGCTGAAAGCGAAATAACACTACCAAAATTAATTCAGTTATCCCTTTTTTCCTATCAAGCTAAAAATTACAATGTTCTAACAAAGTATTTCAATGAATAGTTAAGCAAAGTTATAGTTTAGCAGGCTTGGTGAAAGACCAGAATTTATTGATTTCAAAGTAATATTCTAAACCTAGATGAGTTGTTTTGTCAAAACTTCACACAAAAAGTTGCTTCTGTGCGCCGAAATTCACCCGACATATTTACATATAAACATAAATGTGCCATACATGAAATACCCGCGTTTATTACACAGTACGACAAAATCAAATTTTAGAAGTGATCCTCCACGGTCCTTTGAAGGTTCTTTATTTTAAGCCTATTTTCATATTCTGTTAACATTTGTCATGTGTGCCAACCACTATCGTACTGTGTTATGAATGGCAATTTGCTTTCGTGCGTTTATGAATGAATTTTGTTTGTAGATATTTCCGAATTTTGGCGCTGGCGCAGGCGCACCTGTGGTTGCGCTGTGCTTGAGACACGGTGGTGGAGGGATGAAATAAATGCTGATCGATATCTATTTTGATTTTATGCACATGCGCATGTGTGCATACACATGAGGTATGAATATATTGCACTTATGTATATACATATGTATGTGTGTAAACGTATATCAACAAAAATAGATATAAGTACATATGGATGCATGTGCACTTATTGGCAATTTAGTCATTTATGAATAATTGCACGTACAAATGTAGTGCATATATGTATGCATATATATACATATATGTTGATATTATTTATGTATTTACATACGTATCCACTTAAATATGATTACCATTGATATGCTTATAAAAATAGGTACACAGGTACATTGTCCATATATGTATGCATGTATGTATGTACATACGTACACACATACGTGCATAAGCATGTGCACATGCATATTTAATTTGATATAAGAATCAGCCTTCATTTTATGGATAGCAATAAGCAGAATTTCTTAAGTTTTTTCCTCTCATATTAAATTTTATATACATATGTTTTCAAACAAACCATAAAACTACACAACATGCAAATGTGAAATGCCGTCGGTAATACAGCAAATGAGCCAAGTTGATTTGGCATATGCGTGCTTGCATATATTCAAAATAGACTCAATCATATCATTTACATATTTAAATAAACCAAATTTCTCGTTAAATATGAAAATATAACTATTTCAATCTTTCCTTTAATTCATTGATATCATTGCGAAATCTAAAATTGGTACAAGAACAGTCAACTTTTATTACAATTTATTCTCTGCTAAAAGTAATATTGTCTCTGCTCAGCTCTGTTAACTTGCCGCTCTCAATTTTCCCCTCTCTACGAATGTGGTGTAGTTCCATGAGTGGGTCTATTGAAGATTTCTCGACTTTTGACAATTCACACCGAAATTCAGTCATGAGCCTTCTCATTTAATTTACAACAACTCTCCTGCAATCACCTATTCACATGCCCCTACAAACCTTCTCATCTAACACCCTTTCACTATGCTCCAGCCATGTCGAAACAGCTTGTTTCTTGGGCCTCTCCGTAGATGTATTTAAAAATAACCACCTTGGGTAAGTTAATCTAGAAGGATGTAGGTAGCCGCTACAGCATCCCAGGGTCGTTGAGTGCGTTATGTATAGAATCTATACGTTGAATTCCCTTTCAGGTAGACATGTTGAGAGTGTAATAAATAGGATGTTTTGTCTGTAATATACATTTGTAGAAGCCTCTGTAACGAAAGGTCCTTGTCAGTGTAATCGAAAGAAGGGGAAGTGCTGAATTAGTGTTAGAAGCAGTAATAATAATTAAAAAAAACATATGAAATAAAGAAAAAAGAAACAGATTTGTGAAAAAGACAGTTCCCTGGAGCCTGATGCGGGATTGCGGAAACTGCGACCTGGAACGAGAGGTAAATCGCCGAATAGATATATGCTCGCATACAACGCCTCACATTTAACAGAACGTGATTCAGTAATAAGCACCATCTAAAAACTACTTGGAGGACCGGAATCATCTCCTATGAGGCTCCCGAAGCATGATTGGTAGTATTCCGTCCAGGACTCCCAGCCAAAAAATCTGAGTTCTACGAAAAATTGAGTGACGAGAAACTCTAAGCTTAGAAGTTGTAAAAGAGATAGTACTTTTACAACTTCTAAACTTAGAATTTCTCGTTGGTCTTGGAGTTGTCCCATAATATATGTCTCGAATTAGCATTGCAGCCGAGTAACACATGTACCACAATAGATCATATAAGGTTTCATACTCTAAATGCAATTATAGTAAGTTATTTTCAATCGCATTGACTATTTGTTTACTAATGTGTAATCCTTTACCAGATATGTGATAATAACAAAATCTTATTTATTGTGAATTCAAACCAGCGAAGTGTTCTGCGTTACTCTTACTCTTACTCTTGCACCAGTTGGACTCCTGATGTGTTAGCCTATGTGGGTATCCCAATATTTCTGCACCTGTGGTGAATATACACTCCGTACAATTAGCAAACTCAGTGGAACATCTGTTTAGATTTCCTCCAAGATTTTCGTGACACCCATGTGTCCACCATTTAGGCCGAGTTTTGGGGAACTAGGATCAATATCCTAAAGGAATGTCGGGTATGCTAGTATTGGTTGGGCAGTAACTCTTTTAAAGTTTCGAAAACCACTTATTGCTCCTTATGCCATTCTAAAATTTTGTTTTTCTTCGTGAACTCATGGAGACTGCAAACTACCTTGGCGACATTGGGCACAAATCTGCTATAATACGTGCTCAGCACATGAAAAGTCCGAAGTTCACACTAATTTCGAGTTCTTGGCCAGTTCTTCACTGCTTCAATCTTTCTTCCAGCAGTACAGATCACCTCAGACCTAAGAAAATTACACCAATTATGACTCCATCGACAATAATCGTTATATACTATGCATCTCAGTCGAATTCCCACTTGTTATATCGCACGCTACTTCGCTTAACACTTGTGCGGCTTCACCAGTCGTCGTCCGCATCTATGCTTGAGTTAACGGTCTTATATCTTCATGGACCAAACTAGATCAAATTATAGGTTGTGATGCCCCCGTCCGACAGCCAGTACACGCTCCTTCATATCCACATGCCCACCAAGGGTGACATTAATCATTTTGCGGACTATTTGTGAGATGGAGATTATAAGACATTAAATTGGGGGCACTACCTGTACACGCTCCTTCCTATCCACATGCCTACCAAGGGTGACATTAATCATTTTGCGGTCTATTTGTGAGATGGAGATTATAAGACATTAAATTGGGGGCACTACCTCGCGCTCCTTACAAATAGCTCTTGTTAGTTGAACCTTGTATCGGATCTTCCCCAATCAAAGAATTTTACAACTTTGCTTCAAGTTTTCCATTCGGCCAGTCTAGGTTTTCTGCCTCCACTTGATGAGTTTTATAGGTTGGTTTATTTAGATTTTAAGATGTGCTTGTTTAAATTGTAATAACCAAATGTTTACATGTATAGTAATGTTTGTTAAGTGAAAATGCAATATGTTGATATCCGTACATAATAAATTTGCATCCCATCCCACCGTTCCTCTAACTCAAAATTTCATCCAATTCAACATACCAGAACTAATTAGACTTTCGCTGATTGATATTAGAATTTGATTATATCCAATTGGTTTCTGTGGGTGGTGAATTGGACGAGAACTCTTGCCACAGAAAACGAAACGGCATCCAACCTCTTTGAAATCTACGTTCTTTGTGATTTCGCTTCAAAATTTCAGTTAAAGAGAGATGTCGCAAAGCACAGAAACAGAAACAGGAGTAAAATCTGATTGATTCTGTTGTCGTTTTTTTCTTTTGCTGTTTTTCGGGTTGGTGCAACAGACAACATAAAAGGAAATCGAAACATCTCTTATATTATTTTGTCTTTTCGTTCGCCTCGCAAGTTATTCTTCACAATATTTATGGCAAATCATTCAACAAAACGGAAAGCAGCATCCAATAATGCAAACTATTGATTTGGCGAAGAATTTGTTAAATATTTGATATTTTTCCTGTCAGCAGCAACAGAAACAAGTCCAAAGTATGTACTGCCTTCTGTTTCTGTTTCTGATGTACTGAATTCTGATTCTGTTGCTAGCAGCACCAGCATCATAGAATCCTGTTGCCGTTTCTGTCAAAAATGTAATGAATTCTGGTTCTGTTATTTGTGACATCGCGCCTTCACACAACTTGAATTGTGCTGCAAAACTTTTCTGGTTTGTTCTGCATTAACAACATAAATAATTTTAATACGTCTAAGGATTTAATATACTTATTTGAGTTGGTGTATACAATTTTATGCCCAACTAATTTCTATAATAGTAATTAAAATTCAAATGTCAATCGCTGTCAGCGCATTAGCAACGTCGTTGCCTGTAACAGCCATCATACAAATACATAGAGTTAACTTTAATTGACAATCCCGAAGTGGTGCATTCGCTGCTGAACGCATGCTGTGAACTTTGAACTTAATGCTTCGTTTGAAACCGATTGATTCGGCCACTGCGAACACTCAAGACCGATAAAATACCAAATGCGCCGTCACGCGGCGAAGTAATATATAGCAAATCAAGTAAACAAAAAATATAAGAGAAATTGGCAAAACCAAAGTAACAATACCACTGACGGCGTCACCTTTTGTAATAAGGTCGCCGTGGCAACACTTTACCTTCTAGAAAGCTCTGGCAATTCCAGCTTCATTACTTCGATGATCGTACTACTACTGTCTGCAAAATTTTAGTATAACCAGGGCACGATGCTGAGAAAAGAAGGTGGCGACAAAAGCACTTCCGTTACTTCGTACTTGCCTCGTTTGAAGGATTGACGTCTCAACTTGCTCTTAAAAAGGTGATTTTTCAGAGTTTTGAGTGATTTTTACAAAAATTTAAAAACAGAATAATAAATGTGAACTGTCGAGCTTTCTATTTTAGCAGTAGCAGTGCAAATAAAACGCCCAAGTGCAGTTATCCCCTTCCTTTTCTTCTCACTATTCCTGTGGCAGCAACCGCTGTGACGTGTACGCTACCGGCCTTGTCGTAATCTGATTTTCTATCATTCCTGTAACCATGGCATATGACCGCCGTAGTTGAGTGTGTAGCATGTGCGCGCTTCATTCGGTGGGTCGGTGAAATCTTGCCCGGGGCAAGTAACATCAAACATTTTAGAAATGTTTTTTCTAATAGCGGTCGCTCCTCAGCAGGCAATAGCAAACATCCGGGTGTATTTCTGCTATGAAAAACACTTCTCACAAAAATATTTTACAAGAAAATGAAATCCTTAAAAACTCTGGTTCTTAGTCGACATAACAAAAACTTTCAATACGGTTGATAGAGAAATGCTTTTAAACAAGCTGTATCGAGCTGGATTCCTTGAATTCATAAATAAATGGTTTAAACCCTATCGCACTGACGGAATTCAAAGAATAAAAGTATAGAATAACAACAGTTGCTCACAGTTGGTTTACTTGGGCGTAGCACAAAGTTCAGTTCTTGTTCCAATTAAATTTTTTATTTATGTAGTTAAGTCATTTGCCAAGTCAAGTTGTCGAACCGAATTTCATTCTTCAAAATGTCTGCGCTTCAATCTGCATAATATTACGTACGCTTTGCATGGCTTAAACAAGTCGTTAACTTGCAACGTTAAATGTAGAGATAAATACTTCAAGTTTATCATTGTTGAAAATTTCAAATATATAGGCGTAGTATTTGACAATCGTTTGAACCCTTAAAACTTGCTTACAAAAAGCAAAATAAGAACTTAGGTAGAACAACGGTTATCAACATACAGAACCAACACAAATTATCCCACAAATACACCACAGACACAACCGCGAAATAATTTGTAAAATATATACATATGCGCAAATACAGTGCTACATATGAAGCGGCAACAGAAGACGTTAACTGGACAGAACGAAAAATGACACTGAAGATGGCACAACGACGAGATGATGAAAAATCGTTCCAATGTACAATATAATTATACGTCAAAACAATTATTTCTTTACAACGTCCGTCACCTCTACCGGCTCAAAAAGTTGTGTTCTATTTATTATAGTATAACAAGCTGCCCGGCGCGAATCGCTATGCCCTTCAAACTGAAGGAATGTGATTATGATTTTATATATTTATGTACATACATTATAACTCGACACCATCGATTAAATTTTCAAATATTTAGGTTTTGGAACTAACGTGGGGTTTAAATTTGGATGAAATCGGAGCTACAGCGGCATCTTTCGATCCAATTTTCAAACAAAAAAGTTATATTTATATGACTACTACATGTTCCGAATTTTAATCAAATCTGGTCATAAATACGGAGTTTAAAAACATCCCGGCTCCAATTAAAAATAAAATTAAATTGATATTTTCATATGTGTCGAATATGTACTATGAATTTGAACCAAATTTAACTGTTAACACGGTTTTAAGAATATCTCGACTCCACCGCCACAGACTTTGTCCTGCCCATATTATATCACTGCTATTTGCATATTCAATCAAAAATCCCATTTCAGTTTCTCTCGGATAAAACTTGTGTACAATTTAATTAAATTTGACTCGTTATACAAGTGACAACACCCTCCAGAATATAGGTACAACCTTGACCTCGCCGCGACGATAAGATAAGATATAAAAATAAGTTTTAAAATCTTAATTTAATTCTTACAACTTATTGGAGGAATATGTCTGTTATCCTGGCGCTTATATAAATTACCGGGCTGGAAAATCATTTCGTCTGAGTCGTGTTTGTGTTGCTTGATTGATTAGTGATTATGCAAGTTGATTTGGGTGTACGTTTAGCTGTTCCAAATTTTCCAAATACTTTTCCTTGATTTTGTATATTTCATTTTGTACGGATGGCATTTTGAGGTCTATATATATATGTTCTTATTCTGAATGTACCAAGGACCTCCAGTTAGTGTTCTAAGGATTTTGGATTGAGCTCTTTGTATGATGTCCACATTACTGGCGCGTGCATTACCCACAACTGTGATCCGTACGTCCAGCATGGCTTAATAATACTTTATAGTATGTACTCCAGTTTTAGTGGGGAACGCGAGAGTTTCACTCAAAGATATACCACTTCATTGGTCTGCGGAATCGTAATGTTATTTAGGCACAATTGCGGACAGGAATTCCTATTTCATGTCAAGGTGATGTGTTTACTCTTTTGTTCATTGATTCTTATGCGCCAGTTGGCCAACCACTCCTCCACGAGCAATAGATACTGAGCTAGAACTCTGTTTGCCTTGTTAGGGCATCGAGATCTGCTAAGGATCGCAGTATCGTCCGAAATGGTAGATAATGTGAAACGGGGATCTGTCGGAATATCTTCTGTGTAATTACCCAAGAACGCTTCCTTGAGGAACTCCAGGTGCGATATCTAATTCTGGATTATAAACTCATTTTATCGTACGGCAAAAACTCGGTTGTTGTCATAACTTTCAAGAACTTTATGTATGTTCGCAGGAAGTAGCGTCCGTATTTTATATATTAGACCGTCTACAGTAGGCTTTCGTTCAAACGCCGTCCTTATCTCGGATGTTAGACGGTTAACTTGTTCTATAGCCCCACGTTGTGCCCGGAATCCAAATTGATGCGAAGGCATAATTTTCCCCGCTTGTGCACCAAGGAGCAAAATCTTTTCATAGAGCTTTGAAAAGCAAGGTAGTAGGCTTATTGGCCTGTATGAAAAAGCTTGGATTTTGTCCTTTCCTTACTGGATATCATTATTATGATCGACTTCTTCCAATGTGTCGCAAAATGGCCATATATCAGAATAACGTTTGAAGATTTGTTATAGTAAGGCACGGAAGTTCTTTGATCATCTGTGGGGTTAGTAAATCATGTCCTGGTGCTTTCTTTAAGTTCAGTTGCTATTTGATGACTCTTATAATCTCCAATGGATGCACTTTTATTGGTTCAGTATGTGAGACAGCAGGAAGTATAAGCAAAACATATCCATTTGATGACAGGTTTGACTGAAATACGTTGTTCAGATAATGCGCCAAATCGATGGTTTTTTCTTCATCACTGCGACCTCATTTCTTATTTCGATCTCTTAATGGCGTGTCGACTTTAGTTCGTGACTGTATACAAGTTTTCGCTTGCCATAGATAATACTTTATACTGCTTGGTGGCAAGCTTTCAATATATTTGGCATGAGCGAGTTGTTCTTGAGCTTTGCGGGCTCTCTTAGTTCGCGTGTAGTTCTGCTATTTTCTGCGTAGGGGCCGCTTCGCAGCAACAAGTCATTCTATTAGACTATTTGTAATTTGATGGGTTTGCTTTGGATTGAGGAGTGGCCTGATAAGCAAGGGACATTTCTTTACGATATCCCTGGCTTGCCCACTGGTCTTCTGATTGAGATGGTTTCATTTTTCCACCGGACCAAACCGGACTTTTGACGTAAATGGCTGTAAATAATTCCCGAAAAGAGGGTGTTGCCATACAATCCCCTTAAAAAATTTCCGTATCGCACGGAGGAAGATTAACGCTTCAGCGCATATTTGTGTCAGGATCGCGATTTTGTGTTATTAATGTAACGTTGTTATTGCTGTTGGCGCAAAATTTCCAACGTACCTCTCGTCTTTGGGGCAACACGTTGAGCCGTTGGTATCGGCTTTGAAGAAAAATGTTGGGGCGTATTTCTTGTCCTTGGAGCAATTCGGTAAGCCGTTGGTATGGACCTTCGCATTGAAGCATGACAGTGGGGCACTTAGTGCCCGCGTGCAACACTCGTTGGTGGTGGCGTGCAGCGAGGCGCACTGACGCCTAACTGTATGGCACCTTGTGCCGACGACCAGTGCTTGCGTCTCGCCAGGTGGCACTACAGCCGCTGCTATTAAAAAACGTTATTGCACTTCTTATTGTCACTTAAAGCGCCTTGCCTCGTAACACTTGGTGGCGGCGCTCACTGCCCTTATTTTTTGAAGGACTTTCAAGCTCTGCACTGTCCTGCTTATCCAGGGACTTTCACTGCACTTTATTTCGTGATCCTTTTTTTGTTTTTATTATTATTTAATTCTTTGATTTTTTGTTTGCTTTTGGGTCCTGATAATAGGGACTTCTAATTGGCCTACAGTCTTTTTCATATTTTTCAGAGCTTTTGATTTGTTGGCACTCACTTTCGCTGAAATGAATTTTGGGGGTTGTCAAATATGACATTTACCAGGTTTTTTGTGATGCTTTTGTGCTGCCGCTGTGATGGCACTTTCCTTGTTCTCACTCCGGGATGGGTGCTCTGCTAGCCTCGGGGAGTAGCAAATTCGTTCTTTTTATTAGCGATTATCGTCACCGCTAATATTTTCGCAGCCAAATGTTATCAACAAAATTGATGTGCAAAGGCAAGAACGAAATGTCAAAAAACGCTGGCTCTAGGGCACGTACTCGTTCACAATAAGCTTTGCTTTTAAAACTTGGCGAGAATTATTGTCTTGAAGATCCGACTCGAAGGACCATGTTAAGGCGTTGTGATTTAGGGTCCAAAATTCCTGCTGAATTCTGGAAGCAGTTGCGGGAATACACACTGATAAATAAAGAATCTATTTTTTAAATAAGTTGCAGTTTATTGCTGTAAAAAGGTCTGGTACGATGTATACACATGTAGGTTGGTGCTCACCTGAGACGTCGCTGTATGAAAAGTAAGACCTTTTGCTTGTCGCCGATCGCTTTTATAGCCCCACATCTGGCAACGGGCTCACCGAACTCGTGCAAAACCAAAGCAAGTAACGAGTCCTGTCAGCGATTAGCTTACAGAGACATCTCGTTGACAATTTTCTCTTACGACTAATTGCAGACATTCACAGATACATATAATATCAAATTTTTTGGCATATGTGATGCATCGCATTGTTGTTCATGACAATGGTTGAAAAAACTGTATTTTTGTCGGGGAAGAGTCGTTTAAGTCAGAGAAAATTTACCAGGGGAACTACTCTGTAATGCGATACGCGAAGTAATGCGATGCGAAAATAACCGATTCGTAACACATTTGGCACTCTGCAATACTTTCTCATCCCCATCAATGTTGCCTATTGAATTTTTAAATTTCTTTCTGTTTTGAGAGGGTATTACTGACATAAATATCAACGAAAGAAAAAACAAAACAAACCAAATTATAACATTTAGACGTGCAACGGATTTTATATGTATTAAAATCTGGATTCAGTGGCTTTATGGTTTTCAAGATCCTCTCCTCATCTTGAGAGAAGAAATATCCGTGATAACTATAAAAATTAAAAAAAAAATATAATACAATGACCCTTAACCATAAAAGGTAAGTTGAAATGCTAGTGTTGATACACGTCTAATTTTATTTTTTGTATCCACAGCTTTGTGCAAAATTTTGTAGGTACTGAATAATATACGGAGCGAATTAAAAATCTATCGACTACCTTAAAGTTTTTTGCTCAAGTTTCCCAAGTTGTTTGCCATGTGTCTTCTAATCAGCCCAAACATAAAATGAAAGCTCACAGTATATTGGTAGAAAAAGCTTAATGTAAACTAATTACTTTCTTCCAACCAAAATTCACAGGTTTTTGGAAGTGCCCTTAGTGCCCGCCGTTTTGAGAAGCCTCGTTGATAATTATAATTGTAATTTCGGGTGGCTTGCCGTAAAATCCACCAAAGTTTCAATCTGTTTTTGGTTAGTTTGCTTAGCCGGTTTACTTTCCTTGTAATGTTTATAAAATAAATATCTTTTGTTTGACGCTATTTTCGAATAACAGGGTTTTTCCAAATGCGAAAGGGTAAAATGAAATGCGTAAATCAAACACGTGTATAATACTTAAAACAAAATACCGGCGAACGGCGAATTTTTCGTCGCGAACGTTCGCTGTCAAAAATAGAACACACTGACATGTATGAGAATGCGAACGTTGCTGACGTCGTCGCTATACTGAGTGGAAATTCGCCAATCGTCGGTATTGTGTTTCAAGTACAAATGACGCATTACAGGTAACCCATTTTGAGAATGCGAACAATTTTTCATTCGTGTCGCATTACAGAGTAGCCCCCCATATCATCGGCACAGGCGAAGTGATTATAGAAATTATGGAAATAATTTCATTAAAAGCTATAGTAAACAAAATTATTGAAAGAAGGGAACCATGTGATAGTTAAAACTCTGGGAAATCGGGAATAAAATATCACCATAAGTCTTTACAATAGCACTGAGGATATTTAAAATTTTAGAATTGTGTTTTGATACTAATAAAGAAAATACTTCATTTGTTTATTTATTTATTCATTAAAGCCAATCGGTACAGTCAGTTCTTATAAGCTAAGTAAACATGCTTAAAGATTTATAAGCGATTGAGAGGAAAAATAAAAATTAAAGTATAACCAAAAATATTTATATATCTCGATAAATTTTGAAATTCTATTGAGCTCTAGCAAAAGGAGCACTTCGAGATTTAAAAACTCCAAAAAAAAAGCTCGGAACCCCGAAGGGCTCTGGCCAGAACATTAAAGAAAATCCTCTCAAGGGGAATGGAACAGTCAACGTCACCATGAATCAAATCGAAAATGAATGACTACGCTAAGCTTATTCTCCTGATATGTAGAATTTTTAAGTTAATCAGTAGGCACCGCGATTCATAGGAAGGGATGATATACAAATTTCATTGTCGATTTTTCAGCGTTTTAACTGCCGCAGAACAATGTGAGGATCTATCAATTTATTATCTTTTTTTGTGGTCAATATTTCAGTGATAGATGTACATCTGGACGTACTAGAATATGCTGCATTATATATGTTAAAAGAATTGTTCAGTTAATAATTCCGCGTTAAACGTGCAAGTGAAAAAAATAATATCGTAAACATTTGAGAAAAAAATTAAATGCTTGTGTAAAAAAATGCTTTGAGCTATCTCAAAGTATCGCGAAAGGTAATTGGTCGAAATTTAATAGTAATTTTAAGTATGGTAAAATAAGTAGACGTCCTGGCATTTCAGCCATTATGTCTCAGTAAAGCATTTAATATGTACATCCGAACCGAATAAGAGGATGTCAGCCACTGACAAATAGTTCCTGGCAGGACCTATAAAGTGGCTAACCAAATATCGCCATAACTTTTTGGTACAATGACAATCGGAGCACACCATGCAGTTGGTACATGAACTGGTTTAATCACTGTTGTTCTGACTATTTCGTCAAGTTTAATTTTCAAAATATCCTTAATGCTACGGGTACTCGCCGTGCTGCAAAAATTTGAAATTGTTTGGAATCGTTCTTTACCTTCATGCCACATTTAAAATCCTTTATGCATCCCAAACTTTCAAAATATTTTTTACCAGCATCAACTTTAGAACCTAACTTTGTATTTTTTTATATGTGTTGGACAATTCGCACATACCAATATCTTTTAGTGTACGCCAATGATGATGAGGGTTGTTACATCATGTAATCTCAGCTGTGCCGAATTTTCGCGTCTATGGGGTAAGAGTTGCACCTGTATTTATTCACAATGACCAGTGTCTACCTTAAAAGAAACTTTCGTATTATTCAACATAATGGCTGGATCCCACGATGTCTTCGTTTTACTGCTTAAGCTATTTACATTAAGCATGCCCAAAATTTGTTTGCTTCACCTTGGATTTAGTTTGTGGCCTTTATTACATGCCCCTTAGCTGGTCGTTCGTGAACCGTTGCCTCTATTATGTGTTTTCTCGTTCACATATTCGCCTTTAGTTTTTCTTTGTTGGGTAGTGTCTCATTGTTTGACAGTTTATCGTGGGTAGTTACCGAAGGGGCCACCTACTAGAGGTTAAGCCGCCTCCCAGGCAAGTCAGGAGCTATTTCATGGAATTGAACGACCAGGTCCAGCAATATATACAACAACCGCAGACCAACTTTTGACAGGTCTTAAGCTCCGAAGAGCTCGAGTTGCCTCAAGAAACCTGAGTTACGTTGGCTCTATTACGGTCCGGATATTG
Source organism: Anomoia purmunda (assembly GCA_951828415.1). NCBI lineage: Eukaryota > Metazoa > Arthropoda > Insecta > Diptera > Tephritidae > Anomoia > Anomoia purmunda. Next base: position 95,063,584 of record OX639995.1, read on the forward strand.
TCGCAGGTCAAGCTACTCCTTATCCAGAATAGACCCCGACATACTAAACCGCTGTTCCATAGTATCCGCATGATATAAACCACCTCTTTATATCCTCGCAAAATCCTACTCATCTCACACCTCTCTCTCTTTGGTCCGACCCCGTCTAAGCACCTAGTATCTTGAGCCGTTAGATGACCTCGATGACAACACTTTGTGAATACACCAATGGCTTTTGGCGTTTGAATTCCGCCTCGTTTCTTAACAGCTTACTCCTTAGTAAGGGTTGGCCACCGTCTTTAAGACCCGTTCAATAATTACGCTTATAACCAAAGGAAACTCGATACATTCGCAAAACAGTCGGCCCTATATACCGAAATGACTCAGGTTTCGGCCACCTAACCCATCTAGAATCCATCCCAACTTTATCTCGATAAGGTGTAATTCGTGAGAGGGATGCAGACATCTTAAGGTCTGCTCAGGTTTCAATTGTGGAGTTGTGTTGTGCATCATAAGGATCGCGACCGAGATAATGGTGGGGGCCTACTTTTCATCACACACAGCACAGTGCAGTATCGTCTTATCGAAAAATACATCTACCGTAGAGATACTACAATTGAATTTGAGGGCATACCTATCCGGTCAGGCGATATCTACCTCGAAATATTTAACGTTTATATACCCCTCTCAGCTACTGCCCGGCAGGATATCACCCTGACATAGGCGACCGAGTGGAGATTTCATTCGGTGACCGCGCTTCATTGGAGCCGAAGAGATGAGGGAAGTTATTAAAGCGGCAATTCACTTTGCATCCTTCGGTGGACAGGGCAAAATGTAGAGATACTCCACTGCGCAAACCGGCAAAAACAAGCGCATCCTTCACCCTCATATGCTGATGTAGAAAAATTTGGGCCCATCTTCTCGCTCATCATTCCTGAAGTGTGGAAGGTGGAAACCACAAAAACCAGCGGGTAAGGGTGATTCCTACTGGCCGATCTCTCTCCTTTCCCCAATTGTAAAACCGCTGGAGGCTCTCCTGCTCCCTACTTCACGTACCAATCCGGTTCGGCCAGAGAACGTGAATTATCGAGAAGGCTCATCCCAGTCCATTCCGCGATTCGTTCCGCTGCCGGGGGGTCTGCTGTACATACCACACTCTTTTTTTCCACCACATGTACACAGTAGACCAACATTAACAGTAGATACCCATATTAACAGTGCTAGAGCGTGAATTTGTAATAAGAGAGAAAAAAATAATGTAACTTTTCAGTGGTGTTGCAGGTGGTTGATTTGGGTTTGGCTTTTAAAACTTTTATTTTGTTTTCATCTGCTATTTACCAATTTTATCCAATTCAGAATCTAAGTAGTATCAAAAACACTGCACATATGTGGAAAATGGCTATTCGAAAGGGAGAAGTCAACGGGCTTTTAGTTCTTAGAGAATTTTGCCAGCAATTCGTGTAAAAAATATGCCTAAAATACGAAAGTGTCGCGATCGCGAGTGCACTACTCTGTGTAAGGATGCGAGGATGTTTTCCTTCCCCAAAAATCCGGTGGAATTCCGGTTATGTATGTACGTACATACATATGAATCTATGCAAATGTGTTTGCAGGAGAAAAAATTATATATAATTGGATTTGCATACGCAACCAACCCAGTAGGAAAAAATACAAAACTGGGTGTTTGTCATTTATCAAAGTGTCATAAACATAAATCACTTCATCACTGTTTTAAAAGCATTGGTATTAATAGGTATGTGAATATTGCCACGTGAAGGGCTGCTATTCTATAATTCAAATTAGTAACTAAACTTTTCAACAAAAATATTTCCATAAATAACTTCGGTTGATATTTACATTTGTAGCATTTCTATTTCCCACAATCATCAACCATAATGTAAATCATGCTTTCAGTGATATACATACATACATATATCATAATATAGGCAATAGTATATAGGAAAGTTTAGAAGAAGACATTAAATTTAATGGGAGCCTGTTGTTTTCGGTATCTGAATATTACTTAAAAAAGTATACTTTCGTACATAAGGGGTCTCACGAAAAAATGTTGTGGGTTACAACATTTATATGTAGATGATTGCATAATAGCGTGGATATACTTTATTTCAAATATTTAATAAAGTATGATTTAAAAAAGTTAAAAGTTCGCCGATAAATTGAAAAAAACTTGGCCAAGTTGCAGCTCGGGGCCCAACAAAGTAAAAGTCATCGTTCACTGGATGTAAGTAACACCACTTTTTGCTTTAATTTCTTTTGTCTACTATATACAAATGTATATAAATTTTCTTATTATTTGTTTCAGGGATTCCTTTTCCGATTTTATCTATTTTCTATTCGTTAATTCGGCGATTCGGTAAATCTTTATTAAAACATTACCGAGCCTGGTCTGAATTCCTCTATTGATTAGGTCGTCTGAGAAAATGTCATTATATAAATGAAAGTTTCGTAACTCTGATTTAAAATATATATTATATTATACTTTCTTTTTTTGTTTTAATCTTTTCCTTTACGTTGCAGAAATTTTAATAATATATAAAACTTTCAGTGATGTAAAATTAATTAGTGGAGTTCAAATAAAGTTAACAAAATTAAAAGAACAAGTTTTTTTTACTTAAAATGTGGATTTTTATTCAAAAACATATATTGCATACACATGTAAGTTATCCACTTCGACCGCGAGGTTGATAAAAAAAACGCAATCTGTTTGCTGTTTGAAACTGAACTCACTCATTTTATTAAAATTACTTCTTATGTAGTTACATTTTTGCTTACTTGCTAGTTTGAGTTTATTGACTTACAATAAATACAATATTATTCTTAGAATTATGTCTGGAATTATTATTACTAAGGAAGTGCATTGAACAATAATCAAGGTTTTCCAATGAAATGTAAAATATAATTTAGCAACTCTTTCCGTTTGCTTTTATTCTTTGGTGTTGCGGTTATATTGTTGTTAGTGTAATTTTGGACAAATGCGCTTTGCTTTATTTTTTAGTGTTTTATTGGTGTTGTACATTGTGAAATGAGGTGTACTAACTTGTATGTAGATGACATACATACATATGTATATGTACATATATGTATGCAAATAAAAAACACTTAAAAATTTAATTAAATATTGGTAAGATACACATGTAAAAACGTAGAATATGCAATCACAAATCTGTATGCTTGGAGATTCATTTCTATAATCATGCAAATAAACTAATTCACATGCTAACATCAATAAGTACATATGTATGTACGTATGTACACTTGGGGCGCAGCATCTAAGAGCTGAAAGCGAAATAACACTACCAAAATTAATTCAGTTATCACTTTTTTCCTATCAAGCTAAAAATTACAATGTTCTAACAAAGTATTTCAATGAATAGTTAAGCAAAGTTATAGTTTAGCAGGCTTGGTGAAAGACCAGAATTTATTGATTTCAAAGTAATATTCTAAACCTAGATGAGTTGTTTTGTCAAAACTTCACACAAAAAGTTGCTTCTGTGCGCCGAAATTCACCCGACATATTTACATATAAACATAAATGTGCCATACATGAAATACCCGCGTTTATTACACAGTACGACAAAATCAAATTTTAGAAGTTATCCTCCACGGTCCTTTGAAGGTTCTTTATTTTAAGCCTATTTTCATATTCTGTTAACATTTGTCATGTGTGCCAACCACTATCGTACTGTGTTATGAATGGCAATTTGCTTTCGTGCGTTTATGAATGAATTTTGTTTGTAGATATTTCCGAATTTTGGCGCTGGCGCAGGCGCACCTGTGGTTGCGCTGTGCTTGAGACACGGTGGTGGAGGGATGAAATAAATGCTGATCGATATCTATTTTGATTTTATGCACATGCGCATGTGTGCATACACATGTGGTATGAATATATTGCACTTATGTATATACATATGTATGTGTGTAAACGTATATCAACAAAAATAGATATAAATACATATGGATGCATGTGCACTTATTGGCAATTTAGTCATATATGAATAATTGCACGTACAAATGTAGTGCATATATGTATGCATATATATACATATATATATGTGTAGCACATCTGTACGTATGTATATAAATATATGTTGATATTATTTATGTATTTACATACGTATCCACTTAAATATGATTACCATTGATATGCTTATAAAAATAGGTACACAGGTACATTGTCCATATATGTATGCATGTATGTATGTACATACGTACACACATACGTGCATAAGCATGTGCACATGCATATTTAATTTGATATAAGAATCAGCCTTCATTTTATGGATAGCAATAAGTAGAATTTCTTAAGTTTTTTCCTCTCATATTAAATTTTATATACATATGTTTTCAAACAAACCATAAAACTACACAACATGCAAATGTGAAATGCCGTCGGTAATACAGCAAATGAGCCAAGTTGATTTGGCATATGCGTGCTTGCATATATTCAAAATAGACTCAATCATATCATTTACATATTTAAAAAAACCAAATTTCTCGTTAAATATGAAAATATAACTATTTCAATCTTTCCTTTAATTCATTGATATCATTGCGAAATCTAAAATTGGTACAAGAACAGTCAACTTTTATTACAATTTATTCTCTGCTAAAAGTAATATTGTCTCTGCTCAGCTCTGTTAACTTGCCGCTCTCAATTTTCCCCTCTCTACGAATGTGGTGTAGTTCCATGAGTGGGTCTATTGAAGATTTCTCGACTTTTGACAATTCACACCGAAATTCAGTCATGAGCCTTCTCATTTAATTTACAACAACTCTCCTGCAATCACCTATTCACATGCCCCTACAAACCTACTCATCTAACACCCTTTCACTATGCTCCAGCCATGTCGAAACAGCTTGTTTCTTGGGCCTCTCCGTAGATGTATTTAAAAATAACCACCTTGGGTAAGTTAATCTAGAAGGATGTAGGTAGCCCCTACAGCATCCCAGGGTCGTTGAGTGCGTTATGTATAGAATCTATACGTTGAATTCCCTTTCAGGTAGACATGTTGAGAGTGTAATAAATAGGATGTTTTGTCTGTAATATACATTTGTAGAAGCCTCTGTAACGACAGCTCCTTGTCAGTGTAATCGAAAGAAGGGGAAGTGCTGAATTAGTGTTAGAAGCAGTAATAATAATTAAAAAAAAAACATATGAAATAAAGAAAAAAAAAACAGATTTGTGAAAAAGACAGTTCCCTGGAGCCTGATGCGGGATTGCGGAAACTGCGACCTGGAACGAGAGGTAAATCGCCGAATAGATATATGCTCGCATACAACGCCTCACATTTAACAGAACGTGATTGAGTAATAAGCACCATCTAAAAACTACTTGGAGGACCGGAATCATCTCCTATGAGGCTCCCGAAGCATGGTTGGTAGTATTCCGTCCAGGACTCCCAGCCAAAAAATCTGAGTTCTACGAAAAATTGAGTGACGAGAAACTCTAAGCTTAGAAGTTGTTAAAGAGATAGTACTTTTACAACTTCTAAACTTAGAATTTCTCGTTGGTCTTGGAGTTGTCCCATAATATATGTCTCGAATTAGCATTGCAGCCGAGTAACACATGTACCACAATAGATCATATAAGGTTGCATACTCTAAATGCAATGATAGTAAGTTAGTTTCAATCGCATTGACTATTTGTTTACTAATGTGTAATCCTTTACCAGATATGTGATAATAACAAAATCTTATTTATTGTGAATTCAAACCAGCGAAGTGTTCTGCGTTAGCGAATTGCGTTGCCTAGCATTGCCAGTGTTGCTTCCTTTGCACTTCCTCTTATATTACCGAATATCATTTTCGAAAATTACTCTTGCACCAGTTGGACTCCTGATGTGTTAGCCTATGTGGGTATCCCAATATTTCTGCACCTGTGGTGAATATACACTCCGTACAATTAGCAAACTCAATGGAACATCTGTTTAGATTTCCTCCAAGATTTTCGTGACACCCATGTGTCCACCATTTAGACCGAGTTTTGGGGAACTAGGATCAATATCCTAAAGGAATGTCGGGTATGCTAGTATTGGTTGGGCAGTAACTCTTTTAAAGTTTCGAAAACCACTTATTGCTCCTTATGCCATTCTAAAATTTTGTTTTTCTTCGTGAACTCATGGAGACTGCAAACTACCTTGGCGAAATTGGGCACAAATCTGCTATAATACGTGCTCAGCACATGAAAAGTCCGAAGTTCACACTAATTTCGAGTTCTTGGCCAGTTCTTCACTGCTTCAATCTTTCTTCCAGCAGTACAGATAACCTCAGACCTAAGAAAATCACACCAATTATGACTCCATCGACAATAATCGTTATATACTATGCATCTCAGTCGAATTCCCACTTATTATATCGCACGCTACTTCGCTTAACACTTGTGCGGCTTCACCAGTCGTCGTCCGCATCTATGCTTGAGTTAACGGTCTTATATCTTCATGGACCAAACTAGATCAAATTATAGGTTGTGATGCCCCCGTCCGACAGCCAGTACACGCTCCTTCATATCCACATGCCCACCAAGGGTGACATTAATCATTTTGCGGACTATTTGTGAGATGGAGATTATAAGACATTAAATTGGGGGCACTACCTGTACACGCTCCTTCCTATCCACATGCCTACCAAGGGTGACATTAATCATTTTGCGGTCTATTTGTAAGATGGAGATTATAAGACATTAAATTGGGGGCACTACCTCGCGCTCCTTACAAATAGCTCTTGTTAGTTGAACCTTGTATCGGATCTTCCCCAATCAAAGAATTTTACAACTTTGCTTCAAGTTTTCCATTCGGCCAGTCTAGGTTTTCTGCCTCCACTTGATGAGTTTTATAGGTTGGTTTACTTAGATTTTAAGATGTGTTTGTTTAAATTGTAATAACCAAATGTTTACATGTATAGTAATGTTTGTTAAGTGAAAATGCAATATGTTGATATCCGTACATAATAAATTTGCATCCCATCCCACCGTTCCTCTAACTGAAAATTTCGTCCAATTCAACATACCAGAACTAATTCGACTTTCGCTGATTGATATTAGAATTTGATTATATCCAATTGGTTTCTGTGGGTGGTGAATTGGACGAGAACTCTTGCCACAGAAAACGAAACGGCATCCAACCTCTTTGAAATCTACGTTCTTTGTGATTTCGCTTCAAAATTTCAGTTAAAGAGAGATGTCGCAAAGCACAGAAACAGAAACAGGAGTAAAATCTGATTGATTCTGTTGTCGTTTTTTTCTTTTGCTGTTTTTCGGGTTGGTGCAACAGACAACATAAAAGGAAATCGAAACATCTCTTATATTATTTTGTCTTTTCGTTCGCCTCGCAAGTTATTCTTCACAATATTTATGGCAAATCATTCAACAAAACGGAAAGCAGCATCCAATAATGCAAACTATTGATTTGGCGAAGAATTTGTTAAATATTTGATATTTTTCCTGTCAGCAGCAACAGAAACAAGTCCAAAGTATGTACTGCCTTCTGTTTCTGTTTCTGATGTACTGAATTCTGATTCTGTTGCTAGCAGTACCAGCATCGTAGAATCCTGTTGCCGTTTCTGTCAAAAATGTAATGAATTCTGTTTCTGTTATTTGTGACATCGCGCCTTCACACAACTTGAATTGTGCTGCAAAACTTTTCTGGTTTGTTCTGCATTAACAACATAAATAATTTTAATACGTCTAAGGATTTAATATACTTATTTGAGTTGGTGTATACAATTTTATGCCCAACTAATTTCTATAATAGTAATTAAAATTCAAATGTCAATCGCTGTCAGCGCATTAGCAACGTCGTTGCCTGTAACAGCCATCATACAAATACATAGAGTTAACTTTAATTGACAATCCCGAAGTGGTGCATTCGCTGCTGAACGCATGCTGTGAACTTTGAACTTAATGCTTCGTTTGAAACCGATTGATTCGGCCACTGCGAACACTCAAGACCGATAAAATACCAAATGCGCCGTCACGCGGCGAAGTAATATAAAGCAAATCAAGTAAACAAAAAATATAAGAGAAATTGGCAAAACCAAAGTAACAATACCACTGACGGCGTCACCTTTTGTAATAAGGTCGCCGTGGCAACACCTTACCTTCTAGAAAGCTCTGGCAATTCCAGCTTCATTACTTCGATGATCGTACTACTACTGTCTGCAAAATTTTAGTATAACCAGGGCACGATGCTGAGAAAAGAAGGTGGCGACAAAAGCACTTCCGTTACTTCGTACTTGCCTCGTTTGAAGGATTGACGTCTCAACTTGCTCTTAAAAAGGTGATTTTTCAGAGTTTTGAGTGATTTTTACAAAAATTTAAAAACAGAATAATAAATGTGAACTGTCGAGCTTTCTATTTTAGCAGTAGCAGTGCAAATAAAACGCCCAAGTGCAGTTATCCCCTTCCTTTTCTTCTCACTATTCCTGTGGCAGCAACCGCTGTGACGTGTACGCTACCGGCCTTGTCGTAATCTGATTTTCTATCATTCCTGTAACCAGGGCATATGACCGCCGTAGTTGAGTGTGTAGCATGTGCGCGCTTCATTCGGTGGGTCGGTGAAATCTTGCCCGGGGCAAGTAACATCAAACATTTTAGAAATGTTTTTTCTAATAGCGGTCGCTCCTCAGCAGGCAATAGCAAACATCCGGGTGTATTTCTGCTATGAAAAACACTTCTCACAAAAATATTTTACAAGAAAATGAAATCCTTAAAAACTCTGGTTCTTAGTCGACATAACAAAAACTTTCAATACGGTTGATAGAGAAATGCTTTTAAACAAGCTGTATCGAGCTGGATTCCTTGAATTCATAAATAAATGGTTTAAACCCTATCGCACTGACGGAATTCAAAGAATAAAAGTATAGAATAACAACAGTTGCTCACAGTTGGTTTACTTGGGCGTAGCACAAAGTTCAGTTCTTGTTCCAATTAAATTTTTTATTTATGTAGTTAAGTCATTTGCCAAGTCAAGTTGTCGAACCGAATTTCATTCTTCAAAATGTCTGCGCTTCAATCTGCATAATATTACGTACGCTTTGCATGGCTTAAACAAGTCGTTAACTTGCAACGTTAAATGTAGAGATAAATACTTCAAGTTTATCATTGTTGAAAATTTCAAATATATAGGCGTAGTATTTGACAATCGTTTGAACCCTTAAAACTTGCTTACAAAAAGCAAAATAAGAACTTAGGTAGAACAACGGTTATCAACATACAGAACCAACACAAATTATCCCACAAATACACCACAGACACAACCGCGAAATAATTTGTAAAATATATACATATGCGCAAATACAGTGCTACATATGAAGCGGCAACAGAAGACGTTAACTGGACAGAACGAAAAATGACACTGAAGATGGCACAACGACGAGATGATGAAAAATCGTTCCAATGTACAATATAATTATACGTCAAAACAATTATTTCTTTACAACGTCCGTCACCTCTACCGGCTCAAAAAGTTGTGTTCTATTTATTATAGTATAACAAGCTGCCCGGCGCGAATCGCTATGCCCTTCAAACTGAGGGAATGTGATTATGATTTTATATATTTATGTACATACATTATAACTCGACACCATCGATTAAATTTTCAAATATTTAGGTTTTGGAACTAACATGGGGTTTAAATTCGGATGAAATCGGAGCTACAGCGGCATCTTTCGATCCAATTTTCAAACAAAAAAGTTATATTTATATGACTACTACATGTTCCGAATTTTAATCAAATCTGGTCATAAATACGGAGTTTAAAAACATCCCGGCTCCAATTAAAAATAAAATTAAATTGATATTTTCATATGTGTCGAATATGTACTATGAATTTGAACCAAATTTAACTGTAAATACGGTTTTAAGAATATCTCGACTCCACCGCCACAGACTTTGTCCTGCCCATATTATATCACTGCTATTTGCATATATAATCAAAAATCCCATTTCAGTTTCTCTCGGATAAAACTTGTGTACAATTTAATTAAATTTGACTCGTTATACAAGTGACAACACCCTCCAGAATATAGGTACAACCTTGACCTCGCCGCGACGATTAGATAAGATATAAAAATAAGTTTTCAAATCTTAATTTAATTCTTACAACTTATTGGAGGAATATGTCTGTTATCCTGGCCCTTATATAAATTACCGGGCTGGAAAATCATTTCGCCTGAGTCGTGTTTGTGTTGCTTGATTGATTAGTGATTATGCAAGTTGATTTGGGTGCACGTTTAGCTGTTCCAAATTTTCCAAATACTTTTCCTTGATTTTGTATATTTCATTTTGTACGGATGGCATTTTGAGGTCTTTATATATATGTTCTTATTCTGAATGTACCAAGGACCTCCAGTTAGTGTTCTAAGGATTTTGGATTGAGCTCTTTGTATGATGTCCACATTACTGGCGCGTGCATTACCCCACAACTGTGATCCGTACGTCCAGCATGTACTCCAGTTTTAGTGGGGAACGCGAGAGTTTCACTCAAAGATATACCACTTCATTGGTCTGCGGAATCGTAATGTTATTTAGGCACAAATGCGGACAGGAATTCCTATTTCATGTCAAGGTGATGTGTTTACTCTTTTGTTCATTGATTCTTATGCGCCAGTTGGCCAACCACTCCTCCACGAGCAATAGATACTGAGCTAGAACTCTGTTTGCCTTGTTAGGGCATCGAGATCTGCTAAGGACCGCAGTATCGTCCGAAATGGTAGATAATGTGAAACGGGGATCTGTCGGAATATCTTCTGTGTAATTACCCAAGAACGCTTCCTTGAGGAACTCCAGGTGCGATATCTAATTCTGGATTATAAACTCATTTTATCGTACGGCAAAAACTCGGTTGTTGTCATAACTTTCAAGAACTTTGTGTATGTTCGCAGGAAGTAGCGTCCGTATTTTATATATTAGACCGTCTACAGTAGGCTTTCGTTCAAACGCCGTCCTTATCTCGGATGTTAGACGGTTAACTTGTTCTATAGCCCCACGTTGTGCCCGGAATCCAAATTGATGCGAAGGCATAATTTTCCCCGCTTGTGCACCAAGGAGCAAAATCTTTTCATAGAGCTTTGAAAAGCAAGGTAGTAGGCTTATTGGCCTGTATGAAAAAGCTTGGATTTTGTCCTTTCCTTACTGGATATCATTATTATGATCGACTTCTTCCAATGTGTCGCAAAATGGCCATATATCAGAATAACGTTTGAAGATTTGTTATAGTAAGGCACGGAAGTTCTTTGATCATCTGTGGGGTTAGTAAATCATGTCCTGGTGCTTTCTTTAAGTTCAGTTGCTATTTGATGACTTTTATAATCTCCAATGGATGCACTTTTATTGGTTCAGTATGTGAGACAGCAGGAAGTATAAGCAAAACATATCCATTTGATGACTGGTTTGACTGAAATACGTTGTTCAGATAATGCGCCAAATCGATGGTTTTTTCTTCATCACTGCGACCTCATTTCTTACTTCGATCTCTTAATGGCGTGTCGACTTTAGTTCGTTTTCGCTTGCCATAGATAATACTTTATACTGCTTGGTGGCAAGCTTTCAATATATTTGGCATGAGCGAGTTGTTCTTGAGCTTTGCGGGCTCTCTTAGTTCGCGTGTAGTTCTGCTATTTTCTGCGTAGGGGCCGCTTCGCAGCAACAAGTCATTCTATTAGACTATTTGTAATTTGATGGGTTTGCTTTGGATTGAGGAGTGGCCTGATAAGCAGCAGATGTTATAACTTTAGATTCCGCTCAGATTCTTCAATGTCTTTCTCACCGCTTATAGTTGGATTAAGGGCAATGTGGCTACTGATGTACATCTTATATTTGAGCCAGTTTGTTTTGAGAGACGTAAGTCTCCTGAGGTCTCGGTCACTCTAGTAAGGAAAAAACAACAGAAGAATGGTATGAAACAAGATCCGAAAGTGCCTCTGCCTGTATCATTTTATTCTGAATTCTTCTTGCTACGGCAAAGTCTATATGACTAGTAAGTGGAGTGTTCCAGGTGATGAATAGCCAAGGTTGTCGGATGCTCAATAAGTGCTGTGTAGAGTCGTACTCTGACATCACTCTTTGACATGACGGTCTTGGCAATTGGTGCACTGGACAGGACCGTTTCGTTTATGAGGCTCTTCGACGGTAACTCTGCGGTGTAATATGTACTACTTATTTCTATTGATTATATTTGTAACAGCCTTTGCGTTGAACCTTTGGAGTTTCAGGGCATTAACGATTTCTGCAGGTTCTACAGTAGACTCGATGCCTTTAATTACGACTTGTATGCCATTTGCATTTTTAAGGTGGTAATTTTAGTATCGTTAAGATATTTCGATACCAGGAGGTAATGCTCTTCCGTGTATATTTGTAGTTTCGTCTCGTGAATATTGCCGATGGTAAGTGAGATTATATGAAAGATGTTCTCAGCGATTAGCTGCACTAGTTTTTTACCAAAGCATTTGAGTTTTGTTCACGGATGATATATATAGGCGGAGGCCTGCCTTACTAGTCGTGGGAATGGCTTCTCCAATATTCTTGTCCTGAATTATATCGTTAAGCTGGTTTTTCTTTTTATTTTTATTTGGACATATTCATACATATTCTGGACCTGTCTGAACCGATGACACATACGAAAAATAAGCGTTGTTGCGTTGTGCTTTCTTTATGAGCTGATAATTGGAAAAATACTCAAAGGCTTGCATTTATTATCTGCTTGCGTAAATTATTATTATTATTGTTATTTTTATTTCTTTATATTTTATTTATTTTGTTTTGTTGAATATCACATAGTTTACTGACTACGGAACAAATTTAAAACACATATGCACTCTTCAATCGTCGAATTTATGAAGCGTTTGACACTCATATTTTATATACTTGTGTATAATTTCATTAACAGGAGGCAGTCCCCTCAAAATATAGATAAACTTACTCATAGCGAAATGAACGGTTTGACACCCATATTTTTCAACATCTTATAACTCGTGTATAAGTTAATTAAATTCGACTTTCAATCAGGGGCAAGTCTGTTTAAAATATAGTTATGATCATTCTCCGAACGAACCGATTGATACCCATATTTTAATATTTCATATAACTTGTATACATTTCAATGAAATTTGACTTTTCAAATTCAAAATTTGAAATCTTCAAGTGGTAGATACTACTAGTTATGCAAAGTTTTAGTTTTTAACCAGATGACACCCCTATACAAATATATTTTTGAAGTTAAGCTTGCTTAAACTTTTCGGTTTGATACTCATAATGTAAAATTTTCTTTTAACTTATTGCTTTTACTGAATTTAATTGAATTTAAGCTTTAAAGAATATGACAGCTCCCTTTAAAAACTGCTTATATGGGAACCCATACAACGAAATATACACAAATGTGGCATATATACGCAGTTTTAAAATAGGCAACCCTATACAAACATATTTTTGAAATTAAGCTTTCTTTCTTCTTGTAAAATTTCATATAACTTATTGGTTTTACTGGTACAACTAACTACATATATACTTTATTTAAATTAAAGATTTTTTTTTAGGACCGCTGCACGAACCGAATGGTTTTTGTACAACTTGTGGATAGGATTCCACTAACATGGGTGCTGCTTGCAGCAGTCCAAAAAACTTTGCACTTTATTTTTGTTAATTTTTAGTATTTCAACTCTCATGTCGTTAGAATTTCACTTTTATAATGATTTTAGTATGTGTGCAGGATGTAAGAAAAGTCAGGGTTGCTTAGTAGAGACTTTTTAGTAGAGACTTTTTAGCTTCTTTGCTCTCTTCTCGTACTGATTTTGCTTTATTTCCTATACTTATATTTTTGGGGCTGGTTTTTCTTTTTATTTGGACATATTCTGGACCTGTCTGAACCGATGACACATACGAAAAATAAGCGTTGTTGCGTTGTGCTTTCTTTATGAGCTGATAATTGGAAAAATACTCAAAGGCTTGCATTTATTATCTGCTCGCGTAAATTATTATTATTATTGTTATTTTTATTTCTTTATATTTTATTTATTTTGTTTTGTTGAATTTCACATAGTTTACTGACTACGGAACAAAGTTAAAACACATATGCACTCTTCAATCGTCGAATTTATGAAGCGTTTGACACTCATATTTTATATACTTGTGTATAATTTCATTAACAGGAGGCAGTCCCCTCAAAATATAGATAAACTTACTCATAGCGAAATGAACGGTTTGACACCCATATTTTTCAACATCTTATAACTCGTGTATAAGTTAATTAAATTCGACTTTCAATCAGGAGCAAGTCTGTTTAAAATATAGTTATGATCATTCTCCGAACGAACCGATTGATACCCATATTTTAATATTTCATATAACTTGTATACATTTCAATGAAATTTGACTTTTCAAATTCAAAATTTGAAATCTTCAAGTGGTAGATACTACTAGTTATGCAAAGTTTTAGTTTTTAACCAGATGGCACCCCTATACAAACATATTTTTGAAATTAAGCTTGCTTAAACTTTTCGGTTTGATACTCATATTGTAAAATTTTCTTTTAACTTATTGCTTTTACTGGATTTAATTGAATTTAAGCTTTAAAGAATATGACAGCTCCCTTTAAAAACTGCTTATATGGGAACCCATACAACGAAATATACACAAATGTGGCATATATACGCAAAGTTTCAATTTAAAATAGGCAACCCTATACAAACATATTTTTGAAATTAAGCTTTCTTTCTTCTTGTAAAATTTCATATAACTTATTGGTTTTACTGGTACAACTAACTACATATATACTTTATTTAAATTAAAGATTTTTTTTTAGGACCGCTGCACGAACCGAATGGTTTTTGTACAACTTGTGGATAGGATTCCACTAACATGGGTGCTGCTTGCAGCAGTCCAAAAAACTTTGCACTTTATTTTTGTTAATTTTTAGTATTTCAACTCTCATGTCGTTAGAATTTCACTTTTATAATGATTTTAGTATGTGTGCAGGATGTAAGAAAAGTCAGGGTTGCACGAAAAAAAAGTTGGATGGCGACTTTGTTCAAAGCGATTATTTGAAAGACCGTTTACACCAGGCGATTGTTGCCTGCAAAATCTCCTCCTGTAAACTCCCTTTTACCCCTCGCTTATTACAACCATAATAGCAACAGCAGTAAGTTAATAGTTTTAACGAATTTATTGAATGCTGCTATTAGAGCTGCAACTAACAAAGCCTGTAGGGCCTTCCAATATCTACAGGAAATGACGAACTTATTAAATTAAATCGATCCAATAATGATAATTATTATCCAATAATGATAATTATTACACAGTGTGATATTTAAAAATACCTGGGAAGTGATGTTATTTTTCTTGTAGGTCTTATCGAGTAGAACGAGAATCCAATTTTGGAATTTGTCAAACACCCCCAAAATCTCGACTTAACCTTAAACAACCGATTTTCATTCATATACGTCTTAATAAAGCTGAAGAAATTTACTTGTTTTTGCACAAAAAAATTAAATTTTGCTACCCTTTTTCTTCTTTTTTTGACTTTGGCGATATTTTCACACACTATTTTATAAGAACACAAAATGAGTTTTGATTAGATTCAAAGAGTCCGTTTAATACCGAGTTCAACGAATGTTTTTTTTTTTTTAAATCGGCCAAAAAGTGACTGAGTTATTTTACTTTTTATAAGAACGAAATTTTTGCAAAAATTTACAACGAACTTAATTTACTAATAAATATTATTAAATGAAAATATATATTTCAAAAGTGCTTTTTTTTACCGTTTTTTCCTTAGGTCAGCATCGTCAGTTTCGCGTTGTGTTGACCAGCAGTATTCTGCCATCATATTTATTTTGCTTTTTCCTCCGAAACGTTTTTCGATCGTAGCCTTTTCTTGGTGGAAGTGTTCGCCTTGTTCATCACTGAACTGGCCCAGATTATGTGGGAAGAAGTCCAAATGCGAATGGAAGAAATGAATTTTTATCGACATGTTGCAACCCATTTCACCATATGAACTTAAAAATTCGTTTACAACCGTCATGTAGTCGTCGCTTCTGTTGTTCCCAAGGAAATTATCACATAGCGCTACAAAACTCTTCCATGCACGTTTCTCAACACAGCTTAACTTGTTCATAAAGATAACGTCGCTCATAATTTCTTTACAAATTGTTTCATGTATCCCAGCTTTAAGTGTAGTGGTGGTAACATACCATCCTCAGATTTTACCAATGGGAGGCTTAAAACGTTTTTCCTGCCTATCTGATGTGACTCTCGAGATGGCCATGCTTTGCGATCATAGCGATTGGATGCCCGACTATCCCATTCACAAAGGTAGCAAATATATTTTGTGTAGCCACCTGGCATGCCATATAAAATTGTCAACACTTTTAAGTCAGCGATGACTTTCCATTTATGCGTGGCATAGTCGGTCAGTTCATACGTTTCTTTCTTGTTAACCCCATACGCGATTGGAACTGATGGTAAGAGATTTTCATTGTGTGATAACACAGCTTTTAAACCTAAGGGTGACATTACAGGCTTCATTAAGGGAACACGAATGTATTTTTTTTTTAGGGTACATACTTTTTACACGATCCATCAATGAAAAGTCGCCATTCATCTGCATTATAATTATAATTTTAAGCCGAAAATAATTTGGGTACATTTAAACAATGTACTAGATCTCAGTCATTGCCATCAGTTTTCAAAATTTCTGTAAGTATCAAAGTGCGGTCGCTTTTTCTACCCGATGTTATTTGAAAATATTTTTTCACTAAATTCCACTGCTTTAGTCGTGAACCGAGGACTTCAGATTCTCGTTTCGATAAATGCAAATCACGCACGAGATCGGCGAAATCAGAAATTGAAACCATTTCCGTTGATTTTGATTTACAAGGAAGGAATTCTTCCTCTACTAAATATGTTTCACCAGCATCAATGGACTCACTTTTTGTAGGCACTTCGGCATTTAAGTATTTTGGTTTTGTAACCGTAACAACATTCGCATACTTTACGTTTTTCCGCGATTTAAAATTGTGACCTGAAACGTTTGTTTTGCAAAAATAGCAATCGTCTTGATTATGATATGTATGCCTGATGATGCCAAGTCATAGGCACAGAAAAGGGCAAAGTAATCGATTGTTGAACTTTAAATTTTTTTAATGTTGTGCAGCAATATTCACAAATTAATTCTGGCTCGTACCAGCGACTCGCAATATAAAACCTTTCGAAAATCTTGTTATATATTTTTACAACACCAATATTATTTTTAAAATCACGCCGATGACTTGTAACCGTGAATAAGCCACAAGTGTAGCAAAACTTATTACGCTTGTCGCACATTTTAGTTTTACTTTACCACGATTTTTATCCAATTTAACAGCAAACACAACAAAAGATAAACAACACGTGCACTTCAGTATAACGGAAATTTATAAAGACTTCAAAATTGAGTAAAAACTCAAAAATTAAGTGATAATTTCCTTGGGAACAACAGAAGCAAATTTTTGCAAAGATTTCGTTCTTATAAAAAGTAAAAAAACTCAGTCACTTTTTGGCCGATTTTTTAAAAGAAACATTCGTTGAACTCGGTATTAAACGTACTCTTTGAATCTGATCAAAACTTATTTTGTGTTCTTATAAAATAGTGTGTGAAAATATCGCCAAAGTCAAAAAAAGAAGAAAAAGGGTAGCAACATTTAAGTTTGTTGTGCAAAAACAAGTAAATTTATTGAGCTTTATTAAGACGTCTATGAATGAAAATCGGTTGTTTAAGGTTAAGTCGAGATTTTGGGGGTGTTTGACAAATTGCAGAATTGGATTCTCGTTCTACTCGATAAGACCTACAAGGAAAATAACATCACTTCCCAGGTATTTCGACTTCATTCTTTTTTGTAGCACTGTGTTATCCAATAATGATAATACTGACATTAAGATTACAAGAGGGACAGACCGAATAGATCTTCTCCTCGAGGTTGTGAAAGAAGTGAATTTTTTAAGGGACAGTACATTTGTAGACCTTTGGAGGAAGAGATGTTGAATTCGAAATCGATACTGGGCATCTAAAAATTATATAAAAAATTACGGATCTTTAAAGGCGGCGATGCCTGCAGATACCTCATTTCTAGTAAACCGGCGGTGCAAAAATTGTCTTTCATTGTCAAATAAACGTGTTTAAACAAACCATCACTTTTGGATTTAACTATTTGCATAAAATGACAGTAAAAAGGGAACGATGGTTGGAGGGAAAAATTTCTTTATCGGTACTCGGGTGAATTAAATAGCTTGTCTATAGCCAGGGAAACGATTTCGTAGACAATTGTTAGCTATGATGCAAAGTCGATGAGGTGTGTTTGATGACCCTAGGAAGCATTACCATACGATACCATTTGCACTACTGATGGCGACCCCGTTTTTTCCAAAGCTGTCATACCCAATGGCAGCAGCTGAATTTGTGAACAAGGAAATCAAGAAACTTCTTGCCAACGGCATTATTGACGAGGAGGGAAAGCGCAAAATACGCCTTGTGGTCGATTTTAGGAAACTAAACGAAAAAACTACAATTGATAAGTTCCCGATTCCAGACACCTCAGTCATCCTGGCAAATCTAGATAACTTCACTTATTTAGTCACGTTAGACGTTAAATCAGTTAAACCAACGAGAAGTACGAGTTTTGCGGAATGCCTTTCGGGCTCAAAAACGCCCCTTGAATCTTTCAAAGAACAATCGACGACATCCTAAGAGAAGAAATCGGTGGCTGTTGTCACATCTACACAGACAGTATGATAATTTTCTTCAGGACTAGGGAACAGATAGATATTGGCAAAATTTTGGACAGACTCTATGATTTCGCTGGAAAAATCCAGAGTTCTTAGGGTTTGTAGTTTCTAGCAAAGCTATTAGAACTTGCCCTGATAAAGTTAATGCTATTCTTAACTACGAAATTCACAAAACCCTCCGCGCCATGCGACCGTTTCTCGGCATTGCCGGTTATGATCGCCGATTTATTAACGATTAAGCGATAGTTGCGAAACCCCTTACTAAATTCCTAAGAGACGAAAATGACAGCGTAAGTGCATATAATTCAAAAAAGTAGAAATTGACCATGATCGAGGCCTTTGCGAGAATCAAACAAATTTTAGCGTCTCAAGATGTTCTCTTTTTATATTCGGACTTCGGAAACCTATTCGAATTTACTAAATACGATTCCTATCATACAATCGGTCCAGTTTTATCCCAAAACAATAGACCAATTATGATGAGAACGCTAAAACTGTATGGTGTGACACAGCCCAACATCTTTACCGATTACCAACCGCTGACTTTCGCGATATCGGATTAAAATTTAAATACAAAGATCAAAAGATTGAAGACCTTTGTAGAGGAATTCTCGCCCCGATTTTTTTATTAACCAGGAAAGCAGAATTTCTATGCAATTTATGAGCTACCTTAATGAGGACGACGCGTTAAGTTGTGTCAGAAATCATAGTAAAGAATCCCTACGCGAACTATAGTAAACTGCTTTAGAACCTAATTTATTCGACGGTTGACAAGTCGACAGCAACAGAAACTACTAAGATCTTCTAACAGACACAGGTCAGACATGAAATTACATTTTGTTCGCAAAATGCTCTATTCGACATGTTAAAAACCGTCGAAAACCCGAATGTGGTTAACGGAATATTTTAAGAGCTGCCGGTATTAGGTCCTATTCAGGGTAAACTTATTAGAATGTTCCCATCTGTCAAGATCCGAATATGCTTATCGACGCTACTAACAAATGCGACCAGGTCGAACCCCTTTCAACTCAGCACAACCGGGAAGACACGTCGCAAGTCTTAATAGACTATTTGCATCCAAACATCCATAAACGCTTTAAAAAGATCGTTTCTAACTGCAAAGTCTGTCTTGAAGCTGAAGTGATGTTCTACATTTTGATATATACTATTCAACGGATAAGTTCCCCCTCTTAACCTGTATCGATAAATTTTCCAAATTTGTCATAGATTCAGCTCTAAACTCTAGGTCGATGGTAGATATGAAAGGGCCAATGATGTAAGCTTTGAATATTTTTACTGATACATCCACGGTAGTATTTGAAAACGAAAAATCTTTTAATTCTTCAACAATTCAGTCTAGTCTAGGGGATCTTTTTGGGATAAACACATTCACTACACCCTCAAACCATAGCTGTTTTTTACATGTGCGCACACGTTACACACATAGAACTCCGGAAATGTAACAAAGACAAAATTACAATAAATAAGGGTTTCGTAACAAACGCATAGATAATAAAATATTCAAAGTCTATGTGGAATAAAACTGTAACAAAGGAATAAAGGATTACTATATGGATCGGTAACACTCCGTTAAGAACTCTATGTCGTATATAATCGCTCATATGTGTAATTTCACTAAAGGAACTATTCACTATAAATTTGAAAACTTTCCATTATTAGGTACAAGGCACATGGAGAATACTAAGTTATAAGCTTCTGTACATGTTAGCTTTTTCCTCTCTCTATCTCACGAGCTTGTAGTATTTGTGTATGCTATAGCTTTCTCACTAGAAAACTTTACAGCTAATGGATATATAAGCAAAAGTGTATGCGATTAAATTAGAAATATTTAAGCAATTATATGTTTATTTTTTTCCAAATAAAGTCAACGATGGCACCAAAAAGTTCATTATTATGATTCCGTTGAACAAATTTTTAAATATTTTCATGCAAAAACTTAAAAATCTAGTATTTATACAATTCGGAAAAGCTTGTTTAAGTCTTAATATTATTGTGAAATATTTTGGTTAATGTATTAACCAAAATACCTTTTATAACCTCGAGAGTAAAACAGTTAATTTAAAAAAAAAAATTGTTACAAACATTATCCGATAATCAATTTTATAAAATTGAAGTACACATAAAAAAAAATATAAAAAAAACTTGTGATAAGAACATCCAGGAATAAATGTTCGTTTATTACATACTTGTTAGCTGCTTCATTCGAAAACGATGGTAAGAAAATTTAATTTTTTTAAAAAAATTGTTACAAACATTATCCGATAATCAATTTTATAAAATTGAAGTACACATAAAAAAAATATAAAAAAAACTTGTGATAAGAACATCCAGGAATAAATGTTCGTTTATTACATACTTGTTAGCTGCTTCATTCGAAAACGATGGTATGAAAATTTAACTTTTTTATCCATCCAAACGACTTCAATTATTAAGGTTGATCAATTTTTAAATTATTAAGATTTAGTACAAATCGTAATATATATTATGAATCCGTTTTCGTAGTAAAATTAAGTGTTTTACTTTCAACTTTGAAGTTTTAAATTAAATTTTCCATATTCAACACCTTTGAGGCCAAAACGATCTGAGCGGCTAATACGATGTACATAAGTATGTGCATATGTACGAGTGTATATAATTAACGATTATTTAGCAGATCATAGTTGATCATGCATGTCAGTAGCACGCGATCAGTACTCCCGACTGTCTAGCACGGAATTCATTCATTATCTCGTCACGTTCTTTCTGGGGCATATTATCATGCAACGAGCTTACAGTAAAATTGGATTCATGCATTTTCTCCATCAAGCAGTCCACCTTACTCTTGGGGTTGCAGAAAATGACAACTTGTGTTATTGCTAATTTAATAAGAGATCCATAGTGTATAAAATTTCCTTTCTTTCCACTCAACAGCGACGAAAACTTCTTTGATATCTTACAATGTCAATAATCGCTAAAAATGGGAGAAAAAAATTATGTTGGCGAATTTTCTATTTGTTTAACAAATTCGATTTGACTTACGTTTTGCAAGTATACGTATTGGGTCTGTTATAGGTTTTGAAGTCATTTCTAGTATTTCGTGTGGCAAAGTAGCAGATATTAGTAGATATTCCCGTGCCGGACTGTGTCTGTGCGATGCCATCCCGACCTTTTACATTCGGTTAAATGCTACGCTGTTGAATGACCGAAGGGATACTAACACTTATCCTTTTTGGCAAGTCTTTCCTTGCTACGCTTTGTGCTGCCGGAAGGAAGTTTTATTATCGCTGTTGCTGGGAAGTGTTGCTTCAGCGTCTTCGGAGGGTTTAAGAAAAGTTCTGCTGAATGTGCAAACCAAAGTGGAAAGCATTTCTAACACTCTAATTACATATTTTATACCAGCCCGATTCTAAATACTCCCGCGAATTCTTTCGCCGGGAGTTTTGTTTTTCCCGGGAATAAAATCCTCAAATTATAAGCCCCCCGGGAGAATATTTCTCACCAAAAACTTTAGATAAGGAGTTTCGAACTTGGAATCAGCTGCTTTCGCATATTTGACATTTTTAAGGAACAGTGTAAACAAATTTACGTTAAAAACAACTTCAATTTGTGAAATTTTAGTTTTTTTTCGGACTTGTAGCGATAAAAAAAACTGCATTCTATTGAATAGCAGCAGAGGGGGAGGAACAACGAGGGATAAAGAAAAGAGTTGAACAGAAAAAATTACGTGATGGGATGAATCCGTTTGAGTTGTCCCAAACCTTGTAAGTGGAATTCCAGTTTTTTTACAGCTGAAATAACTATTTTCATAATTGTATAAGTTTGAAACGTATTATAGAGTGAACAAGTCGGCTTTTAAATCCTTATTGGAAGTACTGACATCTTCGGAGCCATCAAAAAATATATTAGCTGATATTAGCTATACCTCCCATAGCAAAACTACGTGGCTGGTTGAGATTTTTGGCTGAAGGCGGGAACCAAACTGGAGCAGGAAAAGAGCGCGACGTGTATCTAGCGCAGCTCAGTTTTAGTAAAGCACTCATAGAAGTCCTGGATATTTTTGAAAACGTGGATAAGGGTATGCAGATCGCACGAAGCAAAGAGAGAAATTGCATTGGAATTTTATATAAAGCATGGTATTCTTGGTGTCGCGGGGTGTATTGATGGCACTCATGTAAGACTAATTGCTCCTGCGCAAAACGCACACCTGTATTAAAATCGGAAAGGGTACTATAGCTTAGACGTTATGCTTCTAAGTGTTTTTAGCCCCTTTATATCTTAGAAATTACATTCACGTTAATTGGAACATTTACAGTTTTGCAACAATGAAATGAAGATACATTAAGTGTACTCACAATTGGTTGCATTTTAAGTGTAAAGTTGCTACCGTCGCAATATTTGATACTCCAACAACAAAACGCATGCTAGACGTTTTTACAATGTTGAAAAAATTTGCTACACCGAAACCCTATTGTAAATATGCTCAGAAAGGGTGTAAACCAAATGTCAAACCGAATTGTCATTTGATTTAGCGCTAAAAAGCAAAAAAAACAGCAATAGACTCTGAAAACCTGACCCAAAAAAGGCCAAAACGAGAAAAGCCAAATAAAAAGTGGACGGAAAGCGACGTCCACAAAATTTTAGCGTTTCTACATGAATCCCCAGAGTTTGAAGTCAGTATACAAGAATTACGTATATGTTTTTTACAGCTTCGCTAGAAACTTTCCTTTCCAGAAGCATACGGCTCAAATTTTTCACACAAAGCTTGTCGAAAAATCTGGAGTGGATGCATCGTGGAACATGATACGCTGGAAAGTACGAAATTACGCAAAAACTTCAATGAGCGGCGCCGGACTTCTGGAAACTGATGAAGGGATTAACTCAGTTCAAAGTACCCATCCTGCATAAGTTAAATAACAAATAATTTAAGCATCTCAGTTTTTATCTAATTCGCAGAGAAAATCTTACGAAAGTGCCCTTACTACGAGGAACTTAAAGAAATATTTGGAGAAAAGCCTATAGCAGAAAAGGCTGCAAACGTTGTGGACACGCTGGAAGAAAGCTTCTCTGAATTAGAGAAGAAAACGAAGATGTTTTCTTATTTTTCGACGATATCGATAGCTCCCTGCAGCCGCCAAATGGAATTACACCTGCACAGGTGCAAACACCTATTCCATCCACTTCAGCTGGAGTTATATCAAAGGAAGCTCGAAATTTTGCTCAACAAATGAAGCGAAATGCTCCAAAAACATCAATATCTGAATTAACTAAAATACAGCTAGAGCGCTCTGCAATGCAAAAAATGTAGTACGAACTCGAAAGAGGAAAGTTTGAAAAGGATAAAGAACTGCAGGAAAGACGTCTAAAGCTTGAAGAAGAAAAACTTAAATCAGAGCAAGAATGGCGAAAACAAGAATTCGAGTTAAAACGATGGGAAATGGAAAAAAAACGACCGCATTGCTAAGTTCAAAATTGAAATGAAATAGAAAAACAATAAATAAATTCGTATCTTTATTTAGTTTTCTAGTTTCTCTTGTTCGAATATACTTTCACGTTCTTCTATGTCTGTATCAGAAATGAGGATGTTGTGAAGTATGCAACATACCAAGAACCAATCGCAAACAAATGCTCGGTTTTGTACGCTTTTAAAGTGCATTCTAAGCTAGGCTACCATACTTTTCTTTCAAGAAGCCAAAACAGTGTTCAACTCTCACTCTATAACAACTGTGCTGTAAATTAAATTTTTTTCTACTGGAGTGGGCCATCTGCTGTGAGTTCATTCTGTATGGAGTGATAACTCGTTCGCATATTGGATAGGCTGAGTCTGCCGCTATCCATTAGCTACTAGAGAAATATTTTTCTTTCTCTTTGAAGAGAGCACAGTTTCGAAAAATTCGGGCGTCATGAACGCTACTAGGATGCCCCACCACAGCATTGCGAATTCGCAATCTATGGTCGCATATAACCTGCGCTTTGACCGAGTAGCAATGGTTCCTTGAAAAAAAAAGCTGAGTTATATTGAACTGGTGCTTCTGCTAATTTCAGCTCCGTGCCATCTACATACCCGATACAAAACGGTAGTTCATGAAATGTGGCCGCAACAATAAAATAAACTTATTTTTCATTTTTAACACGGCCTTAAAAACACGGTTTGTTATTTTTACAATTGTTCCACCGCCTCCAATTCCGAAAATTGAGGCGATTTTTGAAATATCGCATTCTCGCCTGAAGCCCCCATACGATAAAGGATAATAGCCAACTGTAACTCGAAACTAATTTGCTTACAGGAATGTGGCAATTTAAATTCCATTTCGTCGGAAACAAGGGAAACTAGTTTGGCGAATTGTTCTCTATTCACTCTCAGCATATGTCGAAAACTGCCATCATCCAGTTTGCTTATTACATCATTGCCATATCCAAGATTTGGAAACCTGATTTGAAATTGCTCTGCGGCACGATAAAACACGGAAAAGATCTTCGTACATGTTTTCCAAAACTTGTTCCACTGCACAATCGTCTTGTTCATCTGGAAATCTAAACATCAGTCTCACTACTACCTCTACTTGCGTTTAATTGATTTACTTCTTTGGAAATCAACTTCGTTAAAAGCGTTTTTAATTAAAAATTCCACAATTTTAGATTTTGGGCTACGTTTAGGCATCTTGAAATTGAATATGGTGATGTCAAAAGTAAATAGTCAATAGTGAAGGTAGCAACGCAATCGGTACTGCCGATTTTAATTTGGTACCCCGAACAGCATACTAGTGGGTACTTAACACGACTATAAGTATTTGTAGCTATATAGGTAAGAATACAACAAAAATGTATAGAATAAACTGAATTTACAAGATTTGCTTGTATAAGTGCATTCTAATGAATTTTTAAGTACTTTTACAAAATAAAATAAACGAAATTTGGGGATTATGTTAAAGTTGTCATATCGAAAATTGCAGGGTGTTACCTAAAAGTTCGACTAGAAAAGTGTATTCAAACGGGAATGCCTGACAGCATTGGATAGTTTTCGACGAATTTCGACGAATTTCGTCGTCTACTTATTTCAGCACGACAGTAGGCAATGCCAATTTTGTTGTCGAGTCGTGAAATTTACGACACACGCATGAGGCAGTATATGATTATTGCGCAAACTATAAGAAATAACATTGGAGATTCCCAATAGATGTGTATATAGACCCTTATTTCCCGTTGCACTTTTGTTTTTCCGACAGGGAACTGAGCTATATTCTGATACATTTTCCGGAAGGAATACGAATAGAATTCACATTTTTCAATAAAATATGTGCGTGGCCGGAAAAAATCATTGGAACAGTAAGTCTTTTAAATATTATTCACAGCGTTTTACATGCATAACAAAAACCTTGCATGCTAAAACAAAAGCCATATAAATCCAGATCTCAAATTTTGTGTACGTAGAAAATTCACAAAAATTAAATGCATTATATGGAAAAAATGCGGGAGAAATTGTAAAAAATTAACGGGAATTTTTAGCTACTTGCACTTTTTACTTTACTAGAATTCAATTGGTTACAAAAGTGCATACCTGAAATTTTTCTGAAAACCCTGATTAAGAAGTTTGAAATTTTGATGACGATTTTTTTAAATTTGTTGAATTTTTGTGAATTTTCTACAAAGTTTGAGAATTCGATTTACATGATTTTTGTTATTTAAAGACTGAGTATATTCTGATATATGACAGGTAAGGCACGAGATCATTGCGTGGTTAATTTGAGGAAATCCTCCATTAACGCATTAAGTCGACGCATTTCAGTTATTTCTTCCCTTTTCAACTATTGCATTTCATCAAAATGTTTTTTTTTTTTGCACGTCATAATGCTCTTGACTCTTTGTAACGACGATGTTGATGCTTTTCAAAAGTTCCCTTTGAATTGCCAATCCAGCGCTCCCCTAGGAGTTTTAGCAGGGGCTGTTTTGGGACTAGGCCTACTAATCTTTGGTGGATGATTAGTAACTTGCGCTGGTAACACATCATGTGAGGCGACTGACGAACAAGCGAAGTCATCACTATTTTCCGCTGTGGGCACTTCGTCTAAATATTCAATGGATATAATGTCATGACGTTCGAGTTCTTGCTCTTTAGACGCGCCTACAGACGTGAGACCAAAACTGTTCGCGGCAACACCTTAAATTGATTTTTTCATCCCAATGAGGTTATATATCGCTTCCTCCAATAGAGAAAACTGCTGATGTGTCTTTGCCTATGCCTCTGCTAGCTTTTAGGTTTTGCGCCGACTTTTGACTCACGTATTTCTTCAGCCCAAACCTAAAGAAATTTTAATTAGTTCATTAAACTGAGCAAAAATCATGTTGTAGATTGTCATTGCAAACCTTATTCCACTCAGTAACGTTTCGGGATGGTGGACCTACTGAGTTTAACTCGATTTCGGCGTTTCGCCAGGATGGTCCAATCTCACCTCTGTTATAGAAGCCACGCGCAATACCTGATTTGGCTTCAATAAGGCTGAGAAGAATTTGCAGCTGTTGCTTATTTGTATTTTTAGGCTTAAATGGAGCTGAAAATAATTATTTTATTTTAAATAAAATTATTGATACTTACATATTACTCCCAAATCCCTTTCAATTCTCTGTCGAAATTTCTCCCTGGAAAAGTAATTAAATTTTCCCTGTGTTAAGCATTCAGACTACCTACTTGTCTCACCTAAATATTTTTGTTTTTTCGAAATTAGTTTAGAATAGTTCGAAAGGAAACAGCGAGAAAATTCGAGGTCCTCAAATTCCTATTTAGAATAGAGGGAAATGGAAAAGAGAGAAAACACCCGGGGAGTTTCTATCCAGAATCGAGGTGTAAATATTTTACCCTAATTTTTTTTTTTTTTTTGCAAGGCGAGTTCATAACGCACACGCACGTGGATTTTTCAAACTTAGAATGTCACGATAAACTGTGAGACATAGAAATTCGCTCAGAGAATGGTACACAAATGGTGAAGGGTTGCTACATCAGGTGATCTCAGCTGTGACGAAGTTTGACGTCTATGGGCTAAGATTTTTCACTTTTATTTATTCACAATAGGCCGAGGTCAATATGTTCATATGTACATATATGCGTACTGCCCGCCTTGTGGGGGTGTTCTTTTATTTTAGTATTACACGTACATATCAAGTCAATACAGTGTTCAGTCGTAGAAAAGTATCGATTAAGTGTACAATAACTGCGGCAACCCATTAATTTAAAGTTTGCGGGACAGAAACAGATGTATTATTTTAGTCGAATATAATAATTCTAAAAGTTAGCGTACACTGCAACCGATATTGCCCGGTTTGAATCTCCTAGCCGAGCCCATATTTTAATATTTCACATTACTTGTATCTAATTTAATTAAATTCGCCTTTGAAAACAGGTGACAACCTTCTCTAAACCAAACTATGCCTAAACCTTCCCGCGATAAAAACTAACAAGTATGCTAAAGGTAAAGATAAACAGTTATAAATACATATGTAAGCAAACTGATTTTCGTAATTATATATACAGATTAAAGCGTTGTCATTTTCAAAAAATATAAACTCGGAAACCTTTCAAATTGATTTGAAAATAGGAGGGTTATAGCAAATTTACATACTTGATAATATTACTTCGTGCAACGTAATATCGTTATTGTACAGCAATTTTAATTTAATTTCAAAACGCAGATGAATAGGCGCATCGCAAATAGAAAAACAATTGCTGATGTTTATTCGAAGAAAATCATAATAACAAGGGGAATGACACGTCGGTAGCGTTTCTTGAACAAAAAAAAAACAATTGCCTATTTGATATTACTATTTTGTTCATACAAACAGAATTAGAATTATCACATTCGAATTCAATTGTGCATAGCTTATTTGCAAACTCGGGAAACGCTTTCGGTAAAAATGTAAAATTTCTCTGAAAAAAACGTCTATGCTTTAAACACAGAGTTCCACAATACCAGTAAAGCGATTCACTAACTTATTTTAAAGATATTCGATTGGTTAACTCAACTTAACCAAAATTTTAACGACCCTGCTATTCAGCAACCATTTTTTAACGATTTTCGCATTCGTCGAATCAGCTGTTGATGTTAGCTAGTCGATGACCGAAAACTAAACGGCAACAAATTTGATGTTGTTAACTCAAAAGTGAAATTAGTGATTTCAACTTAAATAAAAAATACATTTAAAATTTGTTAATTTGTTTTCTTATAATTAAAAAAAGGAACACTAAATAATGTCGTTTGAATATTTGGCATATGATTTATCACAAGGAGACGAAGGATCGACGTTTACTCCGGGATGTGGATAGTCCCTTTCAACAGAATTTCAGAAGCTATATCGGTTAACTCGAAACTTGGCTGAATACCCAATTTCTCAGCTTGACAACCAAACAAGAGGCTCCAGAATAACAGAAAAATCGACTGAGAAACAGGTACCTAGTGTAATCCTTAACCCTGTAGGCAATTTTAAAGTTTGCTTTTATATAGGTAGGTTCCAGCGGCTTTGAGATTCTTCGCAACTGGTATCAATGCTATCAATGACCCGTAGGCGAGCAAAGAGGAATATCCATGAGCCAGTTATCCGTAAGCCGGCATTCATCAGGTAACGGATGCAATCAATGATTCGTTGTTTCACCAGAAAATGAGGTTTCCTATGACCCAAGAGGAACGCCATTCTGCTAAAGAAATGTTTGCTTCGGCGTCGTCTCCCTTTGTGGGAGGCTGTATCGATTCCACGCATATATCAAATTTGCCACCAAGGAATCATGAGGAGGCTTATGCCAACCACCACATCTACCATTCAATTAATATGCTAATGGTAAAACCAAACTTTTACAAGGATCCATGTATAAAAACAGAAATATAGTTCAGTTTTAATATATAGATAAATGATTATAATTTTAAAAAAATTAAATATATGTGGTATTGACAAACGAACAAAGAACAACCAGAAGTGGACTTAACTATAAAACTTGAAATGTAAATGCACCTCTGCATGTTAAACGAACATCATTAGAAATGGGCACAACTGAACGAACAAAGAGAGCCTTGAACAGACGTTAGACAGACTTGGACACTCAGATTTGAAACACGGAACGGAGCGGACGCGACTAACTTGTATTAAACTAAGTTTACTTGTTTAAGATAAATTACCACCTAAATCAACAAAGTCTACTTTTATTTAACCCGGCGGCAAAAAGAATCCCACAAATTGGGGGCAAAGTTAAAATTGATTAAAATATCGGTTCGGTCGTTGTAACGTTGCAGCAGAAGGCGTTTGCATATTTTCGTTCGTGCGGTTTGAAGCAGTAAGCAGAGGCACATCATTTTATTGTGCGCAGCAAACAAGCAACAAGTAGCAGAGTTCCGTGTATTCATTTTGTTAAAATCGCCAACTTTTACGCAAAATAGTCTGAAAGTGGTGGTTGCATAAATTTTACCACGCAGAAGCAGAGGAAAGTTAATCCAGCAAAATAATGGGCTGAGCAGACAGTTAGAACACATCAGCTAACGGACGCTCAGTAGCAGATTCCAATGGCACAAAATTGTGCGCAGTAGCAGAGGGCTGAAAAGCAGCGGCAGAGGCGTAAGTACGTGCGCAAAAGCAGTACAGCAGCATCAAAGGGCGAACAAGTGCCAAAAGTTTGCAACCAAATCACCATCGACAGAGTTAGGATCGAGAAGTTCGTGTAAGTGTGTTCCAGTTAAGGTTCGACAGAAAGTTGCGTTGGGCAGCGGCAGAATTTTGTACAAAGTGCAAAGAGGTTGCGATCAATTCGTCAAGCAAGGGTCGACAGAGGTCGGATCGAGAATCGTTCTGTTGGTAAGTTTGCGGCAGTGAGTTGCGATTGCAGTGCGCAGACTTGTGTTGAGTCGAATTGGAGACTGTTCGGTGTTGGTAGCAGCGATAGTTCGAGGCGTGAATTCGAGAATCGAAATTCGATAAGCAGCAGTTGGTGCGGTGTGAAGTTACGGATAAGGCAGCTGCTGTTACATGTATATGCATAACATTACAGATAAGTTGATTTTAACATTACATATTTATGTGTGTACACTGTATGACATTTCTGGTAACGTTGCAGAGTTGTGTTTGATTAAAACAAGTTTGAGCAAAATTTAATTTAAAAGTGTTGCATCGCAAGCAGTAAAAGAAAATAGCTTGCAAAGAATTTACTGCATTGATTATTTTGTGTTGTTCTTAAATTGAAAAGTTAAATGCATTTCTGAAAGCTAAGTGTCTTGTCCATAAATTGTGCAGCTGTTCAGAAAGCTAGAGACAAAACAGAGATTTTTGGATATTTTGCGAATACAATAATCGCGAGCTGAATTAATGCAACCAAGCCAGAGCTGTCAAGCGGTTTTTATTTAAGTGAACTATTTTGTAAGTCAGTTAAGACACAGTTTTAAAGTAGTCCTTATTTAAGTGGACAATTTTGTCAAGGCAAATAAGCCAAAGTTTTCAAGCACTTCTAATTTAAGTGAACTATTTCGTAAGGCGGTTAAGCCTGAGTTGTTGAGCAGTTTAATTTAAGCATAAATATTGAACTACGGCCATGAAGACAGAGATTTGAAAAGTAGTTGAAGTAAAAAAATTTCAATTTAATCAAAATAACGAATAGTAGGCTATCGTAAAGCCAGTTACAGTTTAAGTGAAAATATCCAAAGGAATTAAAATCATTTGAAAACAATTTAGTGATTACATTTTTGAAATTGAAACTATTTTTTTTAAGTAACGAAGAATTGATCCATAATACTTTGGAATAACTTGTAAGTTGTGTTTATTTGGAATTTTATTTACATTTGTCTTATCCAATATTGTAAACGATATCGACATGGACATGGACGAAATTTTAGCGTTGAATTTGAACAGTCTTAGGGAAAAACTAACAGCTGTAGGTTTACCTAATAGGGGACGAAAACGTGATTTACAGGACGCTCTATTAGAACACTTCGGTCATTCGAGAGATGAAGGCGATGATGTAAATCTAGATTCGGATGAAGGTTCTGAACACAGATTGGCTAATATACAAGCACCGGCTCAAAGTTATTTTAGTCTTCGCGATATCGAAGATACGTTGTCATTATTCTCCGGGTGCGGGTCACCAGACGTTAATCAGTGGCTGCAAGAGTTTGAAGATGACGCCATCGTCGTTAATTGGAACGAGTTACAAAAGTTTATTTACGGAAAGCAATTACTCAGGGGTGCGGCGAAGATATTCGTAAGAAGTCAGAGATCAGTGAAGGATTGGCCCTCGCTAAAGGCCGTCCTCAAGAAAGAGTTCGAAGTTAAATTGAGCGCAAATTAAATTCACCGCAGGCTGGAAAATAGGCGTAAGCGAGGAAATGAAAGTTTCTTGGAGTACTTATACTCGATAATGGAGATCGCTAGTCAGATCAATATGGATGATGAGAGCATCATCGAATATTTTATTGAAGGTATTCCGGATACGCGCGCGAATAAGCAGATTCTGTACCAATCACTTACTATCGAAAGTCTTAAGGAGAACCTGCGTGTTTATGAGAAGTGTCGCAGGCCTCAAAATAGATCAGATCGTTCGTTCCACAATCTTCGCAAGAGAAGGACGGTAATAAAAATGGGGCAGCACAGGGCAGCAAGGTGAGCTTCAAGTGTAGAAAAGTAGAGCATTTGGCCAGGCAATGTACGCAATCGGCTATTCGGTGCTTCAGGTGTAACCAAGTTGGTCACAAGGCAAATGAGTGTAAGCAGGCCATACAGCGAACGGAAGAGAAGAGCGAAGTCAAAAGAGTTAATGTAGTTACAGATGGTAAGAAACAACCAAAAGCAAGATCACAGGACGGTAGTTTATTCCGTGACTTAGAGATAAACGGCTATAAGTTCTCAGCGTTGTTGGATACAGGTAGTGATATTTGCGTTATCAGATATGATACCCTAGTTAACATTGGTTACGTCGATTTACAACCTAAAATTAAAACGTTGTTCGGTATCGGAAACAAAACTATCCAAACTGTTGGATGTTTCACTGCACTTATGGATTTGGATGGTGTCGAAGTTAATATCGAGTTCCACGTTGCCAAGGAGCGCGATATCTTGTACGACGCAATACTGGGTAAGGACATACGGCGGCAGGTCGACATCGTCATCGACATAGAAGGTGTTAAGTTTCGGAAGAAGAGATTTACAGATGAAAACAAGGAGCCCGAGGTATTAAGCGATAAAATAATGGCAAGCAATGAGGTGACACCTATTGGTGAGCTTGCGAAGGAGTATGGACAAATCTTACATTCTGTGTGCAGCGAGAGCGCGAAGTTGCAGGTTGATCTCGACCACTTGACAACTGCAACGAAGGAAAATGTGCTTAATCTCATCACGAACTACAAAAGCGAGAAGAAGAAGGAATCGCCAATCGAAATGAAGATTATATTGTCAGACGAGGTGCCAGTGTATCAAAGACCTCGTCGAATGTCATATGCTGATCAATGTTTAATCGAGAAACAAGTGGAGGAGTGGCTAGACGAAAATATTATTCAGATAAGTACGTCCGAGTATGCATCTCCGATAGTGTTAGTGACAAAGAAAGATGATACCAAACGGTTATGCTGCGACTACCGGAAGTTAAACGAAAAGACAATACGCGACAACTTCCCAATGCCGTTAATCGATAACGTTCTGCAGAGACTTCAATCAGCGATTTTCTATTCAACATTGGATCTTCGAAATGGATTTTTCCACGTTCCGCTAGAGGTCACATCGCGTAAATATACTGCTTTTGAATTTGAATTTTTGTATGCTCCATTTGGTATTAGTAATTCACCAGCGGTTTTCACACGATATGTTAACGCTGTGTTGGGCGAACTTATTCGGAATAATACTATAATAGTATATATGGATGATATAATTATACCTTCCAAGAGCGAAGAGGAAGGGTTAGCTAGCTTGAAAAGAGTGTTGAATGCAGCAGAATTATACGGGCTTCGTATAAAATGGGAGAAGTGTCAAATTTTGAAAAGGCGAGTTACATTCTTGGGCTACGTTGTTGGGGCGTCAACCATAACACCGTCCATGGAGAAAACACAGGCTGTAAGCGATTTTCCTGTTCCAACAGATAAGAAAATGTTACAACGGTTTTTAGGTCTCACGTCATATTTCAGACGTTTCATTCCAAGATATGCTCTGGCCGCTAAACCATTGACGGATCTCATGGGAAAATGTGCAGAATTTCGAATCGAGGATGAGCAAATAGCAGCGTTTCAACAACTGAAGATTGCTCTAGCAAATCCACCGTTACTTAAACTTTTTGATCCAGCACTTCATACCGAAATACACACGGACGCGTCTATGTTCGGATATGGCGGCGTCCTAATGCAGAGAGATGCGGAAGATAGATGTTTACATCCCATCGAGTATATGAGTAGGAAAACTACGCCGGTAGAGCAAAAGTACCACTCCTACGAGTTAGAGGTGTTAGCGATTATATCAGCGTTAAAGAAATGGCGAGTTTACGTTATGGGTATCAAGTTCAAGATAATAACGGATTGTAACGCTTTCGCACTTACGATGAAAAAACAAGACGTGCCGTTACGAGTATCGCGTTGGGCGATGTATCTTCAAGACTATCAGTACGAGATTGAACACCGTTCGGGAAGCCAAATGAGACACGTGGATGCGTTAAGTCGTATACATTGCTTGATGATGACAGACACTTTACGATATAGGATACAAGAAGAACAACGGAAAGACGAGAGGTTGGCAGCTATAATGACGGTTTTGAAGCACGAGAGTTATCAAGATTTCTACGTCCCGCATGAAGTCCTTCGTAAGGATCTCGCTAAAGAGCTTATGGTGGTACCAACGTCGATGGAACGAGAGGTTATACAGATAGCCCACAGACAGGGGCATTACGCCGCTAAAAAGACTCAGGATTTGGTCGAGAGGGATTTCTTTATTTTTGATTTGCCAACGAAGGTATTGCGCGTAGTCAAGAGTTGCGTAGAATGTTTGGTCGCAGAGGCTAAAGTTGGGAAGAAGGAGGGAATGCTTAACCCAATCGACAAGGAGGACAGACCTCTTGTGACGTACCATTTGGATCATGTAGGCCCTGTGGAAGAGACTAAAAAGCGATATAAGTACATCCTAGTGATTATCGATGCGTTCTCCAAATTTGTTTGGCTGCATCCTACTAAGAGTACCGGAAGCGATGAAGTTTTAGAACGCTTAGAGAGGCAAGCAGCAACGTTTGGGAATCCACGTAGGATCATAACGGATAGAGAAACGGGTTTTACTTCGAACGCATTTGAAGCTTATTGCAAGGACGAAAACATTCAGCATCTAGTTATAACAACCGGAGTCCCGCGCGGAAATGGACAAGTAGAAAGAGTCCATAAAATCGTCGTGCCTATGCTAACTAAGTTATGCGTCGAGAATCCGAAGTCATGGTATAAGCACGTGAACAGAGTGCAGCAAGTTATAAACTCCACTCCGACGCGAAGCACGAAGTACGCCCCATTCGAACTTTTAACTGGTGTAGATATGCGCGTTAACGCAAATGTCGACATTCGCGAGCTGTTGGAAGAATAAGTTATAGAAGAACTTAAGGGAGAGAGGAGTAACCTACGAAAAGAAGCACGAGATAACATAAGTCGTATGCAAGAGGAGAACATCAAGAATTTTAATAGAAACCGCAAAATAGAAACTGAATACGAGATCGGAGATTTGGCCGCCGTCAAGCGCACTCAGTATGGGACAGGACTCAAGCTAAAACCGAAATTCTTTGGCCCATATAAAGTAAAAGAAAAAAGAGACCATGGCCGCTATACCGAAAAGATTGGTGACATCGAAGGGCCGAGAACAACCCATACCGTAGCCGAGCACATGAAGCCATGGAATCCTTCATTCGAGGCGAATGAGACATCAGGATGGCCGAATGTGGGATTGACAGACGAACAAAGAACAACCAGAAGTGGACTTAACTATTAAACTTGAAATGTACATGCACCTCTGCATGTTTAACGAACATCATTAGAAATGGGCACCACTGAACGAACAAAGAGAGCCTTGAACAGACGTTAGACGGACAGACTTGGACACTCAGATTTGAAACACGGAACGGAGCGGACGCGACTAACTTGTATTAAACTAAGTTTACTTGTTTAAAATAAATTACCACCTAAATCAACAAAGTCTACTTTTATTTAACCCGGCGGCAAAAAGAATCCCACATATATGTATGTAAATCCTAAATACGCTGGAGCACAACGCGAAGTTTGATAACGATGACGAGTTGATGACTATTCTAACAAACCACTCTTAGAAGAGTCCGGAATTCTGCTACAATGGATCATTGCAATATATATAAAGAATTTTAAGTGTTTGTAGTTTGAAACAAACTAATATCTATTTCACTTTAATGAAATATAATAAAAACGTTAAAATTTATATTTAGCAGCAGGCATTCGTTTGTTTTTTCTCTATTCTTCTTTGTGCTTTTCGATTATTTTGACAGTTAGTTTGACAGAGGTGCCACTCTTTAACACTTTGAATATATACAACGAAACAACTGTTAAGTGTCGTTAAGAATAAGTTAGTGAATCGCACAATCGTTAGTGCAAACGGCAAATATTGCCGTCAAAAATAACAATTGTCGCACCGTTTAAAGTTAGTGAATCGCACTACTGGACTCCTTAAAACTCATTGCGAAATTAGACATTTGATGTTATTGCACAAACTTTGTACTAACTTGAAACTTTAAACTTGTATTTATTTATTTTCCTTTTCAATAAAATAATAAAAACAATTGGCTGTTTGGTGTTATAAAAAAACAAAAGCCTTTACTTTCCCCTCTCCAATATATTATGATTAGACTGCGGTAACCGTCTTCAGGGCAACTAATAGCAAATATAAACAAAGTGTAACAACAAATTAGTGCATTTGTATGAAAACATCTCCATAACTAAAGTCCGAAAAGCTAAGCCCATTTTTTCGGCCGCAATAAGCCTTGAAGAGTTAGGATATTTTAAGAACATTGAACAGCCACTAAAATAAAATTTACAGCAGAAAAAGAAAAAAAAAAACAAGATATCATTCCTGGATGAAATGCGCAAACGACAAAATAACATTAAGTTTAACAGGTACACCAAATCGATTGCATCGGGTAGCATAATAAATTTCCACTCCAATCATCCATGGAAGCAAAAAATTAATACAGCTACTAGTTTAATTAGAAAAATACACATACTTAGTGACGAAGAATTCATAACAGAAAACAGCAAGATAATACAAAATATACTAGAGAAAAACAGCTACCCTAAAGCAGCAATACAAATACTAATAGAGACAACGGCAAACAAAATTCGCACTCCACGCAACAACAGGAAAGAAACCATAGAAAACACAAACAAAAAATATATTGGACTAACACACAAATTAGGAAAATTATTACAAATGAAAATATTACTTATGCTCACAAACCACATAACACGCCGAGTAGAATACTAATGAAAACAAAAGACAAAATAAAAAAAGAGCAACAACACAATATTATGTACGAGATAAGGTGCAAAGGCAAAGAAGACGAAAATTGCAACAAATGCTATGTGGGCACGACAAAAAGAGCGTTGGGTATAAGGATTGGCGAACATAAGGCGGACGAAAGAAATAAGAAAATGACAACAGCCCTGGCTCAACACCTGACCACACATAAACACACAGCTGACTTCGCGAATACGAGGACTTTAGACGTCGAGAAAGGAGAAAAGAGGAGAATGACATTGGAAAGCTTACGCATACAGCAAAAATTGGAGAACGCGATGAATTTTAAAGAAGATGTGGACAAAACAAATAACGCATACACAGCTGTGATAAGAATTCATATAAATAAGAGCAATGTCAAAAATATGTCTTCATAAGTCTATTTCAAAACTAGGGCTAAGTGTGAATATACATATGTATGTACATTTATGTACCTGTGATAATTATTAAAATCATTGTAAGTCCATTAAAAATAGTCCGGATGTATTTAG
The DNA here is from genome assembly GCA_951828415.1 of Anomoia purmunda. NCBI lineage: Eukaryota > Metazoa > Arthropoda > Insecta > Diptera > Tephritidae > Anomoia > Anomoia purmunda. Next base: position 95,101,330 of record OX639995.1, read on the forward strand.
TTATTGCAATTGAAATTAATTTTATTGTTTATTGTTCATTGTTTATTGTTTAATAAAAACAGACTCCCTGAGGAAGACGCGAAATGCGTTGAAACGCGTAGGAGGGGAAAAGAAAATGAACTTTTTCGTTATTACTCTTTTCGGCCGAAGCAGCTCCAACCCAGCAAACAAAGCTCAAAACAGTTTAGTGCAAGAGCGCTAACGAACGGAAAACGGTGCTATTTATCTATAATTGTCTTCCATTTGGTGAAGAAAATGAGCATTCATCGAAGAGGCCTTTTGTAAAATGTAAACATTGCGGAGAAATTGCATGCCTGAAAATGATCATATTGAGTTCCCAAATATGCTTTACATGTCCGGATGTCTGTCGAGGAGTTTTGTACTACCAATTTTCAGATATCCGCACTCTTAGCACTCTAATTCGATGGGTTGACGTGGTAAGGTAAAATCAACGCACATCCGCTAGCCAGTTTTCATGCTTCTTTTAATAGTACAATGATTTGCGGCTTGCCATTTGCATTTTAGTTTGATATAAGTTAAATGAATTTTTTCCTCCAGGTCTCCGTCTTCCTCTATGTTGTTCATTTTACTCCTTAATTCTTGCATAATATCCGCAACGAAGTCCCTTTTAGTCTCCAATGGTTTAGTTTGGTGTTTTGTATTACAATGCACTAGAAAATAAATAGTGAATTATCTTTAAAAGTACTATTCACAGCTATTTTAAGCAACACAGAATATCTTACTCTTTATGATCCAAAAACGACTGTATTATACATACATAGATTTATATACGCAAATCACTAATCATCAAACATGTGACAAATTGTGCAAATAAAACGAGCGAAACATAGAATTTAATTTCCGTACAGGTATATTATACAGTTCGAAACCAAAAGTTATGGGATTATTAACAAATTCCAAAAATAAAAAGCGGCCTTCCGACCGTACTACATGCGCATACTTCTTATGCTCAGGCGTGTTTTACGCTCAAGGTTCATTCATTTTAATTAATATAGAAAGTAAAAGAGCACCCAGGGACAGATACAATTTTGAATTTAGGTTAGCAAATATTGAACATGTAACCAGCATCAAAATACAAGAAGACATTTCGGACCAAAGCTAACGTAGATCTAACAATTTTTAGCTAAAAGGGAACTTTTATTTTTCGTTATACCTACAATTAAAGTACCTTTCGTTAAAATACCAGAAATTATCAGCTAGTCGCTTTATTTGCAGACAACACAATCTTAAATATAAAAAAACAAAAAATACATCAACCACTGGATCCGATGGCGTATAGACGGGCTCTGAACAGCATCCAACAATAACAACGACAACAACAAATGGTTTTCAGTCCAAGACCGACCTTGTATAATTACACAAGGCCGCTTCGCATAGGAGAGAAATAAAAGGAACAATTGCAGAATACGTACTATTCTTATAATAAAAAAAAATTATATACATCGATAGAGATTAATTAATTAACATAACAGTATACTTTTCTCTTAAACCTATATATATATTTTTAGAATATTGATGCTAGTTGATAGGAAATTTCATTCCTTTTAATTACATGTACATAACTTACATGTGCATAACTTCATGTAAACAAAATTTAAAAAACTTCATGAAACCACCATTTACCTAATAAAGTATACCTAAAAATTCCATATTTGAATACTAAATTAAACAAGCTTTAGTTTGATATACATTATGTTATCAATAGACCTCACTAAACCAAGTATTTCAAAGAAGTAATCCTGAGCAATCCAGGCCTTCGGCCGCCTTTCAAAAAAATATCCCTGGTCGGTCCAACACCAACTACACCATCCACAGCATTTTTTCGCAGAACTCTTTATTGCGCAGGTGGCTTTCGGCCGCGTTTAAAACAAATAACCCTGGTCGGTCCACCACCGACTCCGCCATCCACAGTATTTTTACGCAGAACTCATTTCCGCGTAAGAGGCCTTCTGCCGCGATAAAAATAACGGTATAAACCAATGAATGCCATTAAGCCCAGTTTTAATAATTATAATATCGTTGTTTTGCTTCAAGCGCTTCAAGTTAACTTTTGTAACGTTTAACTAAGAGAAATAGTGAGCCCTTAATAAAAAAATGTACATATCAAATTAAAGCCTGTTTTATACTCTATTCGTTTCAGTTCACTCTTAATTAATTAACTAATTTTTTACAGAAACTTTGCAAAACATATACCGAAAATGTATGTGAAATTAGATGAATTTATATTGTCTATCGAATAGGGTAAACAAATCTATTTTTAATTGGGATGGTTTAGGAGCTTTTCGGTCGGTAATAACTTAAAAGCAAACAAAAAGTTTCTTTTTTTCTCCTACGCGTTTCGGCGTCTTCCGCGCCTTCATCAGGGAGTCTGCATTTTATTGTACGTAAAACATAAAAACAAGTGTTAACAAAATAACAATATTTTTGCTTACAACAATGATTGTACTTACATTTTTAATTACATTGAAAATAGTAACAACATCAAAACAAACACAAATATAAAAACAAAAATAAAACTCCACATACTACTTTTTTGTCTCTCTGTTTAACCATCACTCGTTATTGCTGTTCTGTATACGCTGTTTATATTGTCTACGTCCTCCTTAAAATTCATAGTGTGTCGTATTTCTTGTTTCTTTCTCAGCCCTTCTAATGTTAATCTTGTCCTCTCTTTTTTCTCCACATCTAATATTTTTGTATTTTCGAAATCGGCTGAGTGTCCGCTATTCGTTAAATGTTGTGCCAATGCTGTTGTTGTCTTTTTGTTCTTCGCGTCCGTTTTATGTTCGCTAATTCGAATTCCGAGTGATCGCTTTGTAGTGCCTATGTATACTTTATCGCAATGTTCACCCAATTTACCATTGCACTTGATTTCATATACTACCTTGTGTTGTTGTTCCTTGTTGATTCTGTCTTTTGTTTTGGTAAACACCGAGTTTAGCGTGCGATGGGTTTTATGTGCAAAGCATATTTTGTCTGTTTGTATACTTCTGCTTACTGTTTTTTTGTCCGTTAGTCCTGGTATGTATGTGATACCTGTGTATTTTTTGTTTTAATTTTTGTTTGTGGTTACAATATTTGTGTGCGCCAATGCCCTTTTGTTGTTTGCAGTTGCTAACAGACTCTCTATTGTTGCATTATGGTATCCATTTTTGTACAATATACTTTTAATTTTCTTGGTGTTCTCCTTTTTGAAATCTTGGTCACTTAAATCGCATATTTTATTTATTAAATTGATGGCTGTGTTTCTTTTTTGCGTCCACGGGTGGTTTAAATGATAATTAATCATCCTTGACGACGCTATCGATTTTGCATACCAGTTCGTTGTGATTTTATTGACAATTCGGTGTATTTCCATGTCTAAGAAGGCTAACTTTTTCCCATGTTCTGTTTCCGTAGTGAAATATATTTTAGTATGTTGAGCGTTTAGTGTTTTTAGTATGTCTTCCGCGTCCTTGATCTTAACAATAGCGAATATATCATCTACATATTTGATAATGTATTTGATATATATGTACTTTTGTTTAAGTTCAGCGATGCTGTCGTCCAGTATTTTGTCTAATACAATGTCAGCTACGATCGAAGAGGATGAAATTCTTATTTCATTTGGCGTGGTTTCCCTATTCACGAATATACCGATATAGCAATACATACGATTATGCAACATTGGACCATCCTCGAAGAACATACCACTCTCACTAAGAAACAATTTTTGACAATACTACAATTCTGCATACGGGCAAATAACTATTTCACCTATGACGACACCCACTTTCAACAGATACAAGGTATCGGACAAAAAAACCATTAACCAGAAGTATACAGACAGACAAAATATGCTTTGCACATAAAATCCATCGCACGCTAAACTCGGTGTTTACCAAAACAAAAGACAGAATCAACAAGGAACAACAACACAAGGTAGTATATGAAATCAAGTGCAATGGTAAATTGGGTGAACATTGCGATAAAGTATACATATGTACATAGGCACTACAAAGCGATCACTCGGAATTCGAATTAGCGAACATAAAACGGACGCGAAGAACAAAAAGACAACAACAGCATTGGCACAACATTTAACGAATAGCGGACACTCAGCCGATTTCGAAAATACAAAAATATTAGATGTGGAGAAAAAAGAGAGGACAAGATTAACATTAGAAGGGCTGAGAAAGAAACAAGAAATACGACACACTATGAATTTTAAGGAGGACGTAGACAACATAAACTGCGTATACAGAACAGCAATAACGAGTGATGGTTAAACAGAGAGACAAAAAAAGTAGTGTGTAATTCAGTATGTGGAGTTTTATTTTTGTTTTTATATTTGTGTTTATTTTGATGTTGTTACTATTTTCAATGCAATTAAAAATGTAAGTGTAATCATTGTTGTAAGCAAAAATATTGTTATTTTGTTGACATGCCGCACGAATTACACCTTACCGAAGTGGAGTTCGGATGGAGCTTTTTCCGGCAAACGCAGCAAAAATCGGTTTCTGGACCAGACTTTGGCTCGATGCCATTTTTGAGCAGGGGAGCCAGACGACTTATGGGGTAGGCCGATATAAACAGTGTTAGATCGCCGCAGCAACAGTCCTTGGCGGGCAAAACCCGGGTCATTCCGATACGTAGAACCGACTGTCGTGGGAATGTATGCTATTTAATCTTTCACTTTGCTGATGACAGTAAAAGCAATAGTTGTGAAAGCCTATTATTAACGTGCGTTTTTTCAAACAACACCAACACATTAAAATCTAATGTGGACCGGCCTTTAGGGTAACAATAAAATAGAAGCGGTTTTTAACTCTGTTAATAGTACATTTTCATTGAGCCGTTAGTATAGCCTTGGCATAATGTGTAGGAAGTTTTATAACTACATTTGTCGAACGCATTCATGATTTCCTATACATACGTCAAAACTATATGTCACTTGAAAACAATCTTGAGTTGTGTTGTTTACTTCATAGCTGGTTCTAAAAAGTTTTGTAGAATTTTCGGTTTGACGGTTTATAAAAAGGAAGTCAGTAATTGCTTAAAATGTGCGAGAATCGCTGTGATGTGATGATGGAAATGAAATGTCGAAAGTAATGGGTTCAAATTTGTTAAATCTGTGTACGTATCATAACTAAATTTACTTGAAATTGAAAAAGTGGACATCTATCTACTGTCTCGATATACAGCCTCTATTTTGAATAGATAGTAATATTGTGGCACTTAGTTACGTTACAATTTATTTTAATTTGTTTAGTGATATAGTTAAGATAGCTAACACTCAATTAAAATTTTCCTAAAAATTTCATGACTGTTCGCACAATCAGTAATTTCTGTGAATTGCCATTTTTTTTTTAATTTGGGGTTTGGGAGTGAATGAAATTGGCTCTCTACATAATCACTCCATTTCGTTTCCATACTTTCCTTTTGGAAAATTTCCCTTAAATTGGAACCAAATCGGTATACAAAACCAAAATAATTGTTCAGCCTAAATTTAAAAACCTTTATTTGAATAGGTATGTACATATGTAATAGGTAAGTAAAGTTAAAATAAAGAATACCAAAACCACTAATGTTATGGTTTGGTTCATTGTACAATGTTTTTAAGTTATTGTGACCAACTGGCTCACCCGATTCAAAATTTAGCTTAAATTTAAAACTGATGTAAATACGCAGAAAAAAGATGTGAGAAAAGTGGGGCCTTCCAGTGTTACCTTTTTAATTTCTATTTATTTATATAAGCTTATAAAATGTTAATAATAATAAAAAAAAAATGTCATGTATCAGCCGTCAGGCATGCAAATCTAGCGTATAAATCCTCATTCCCACTACAGTCGGTTCTACGTACCGGAATGACCAGGGCTTTACAGGGCGAAGGACACCCATTCCGAGGGTTAACCACCCGAAGATTCTGGGGGTGACTTTCGACAGCCTGCTCTCCTTCTCCGCGCACTACCGCAATCGCTAATAGAGTACAGAGCCGCAACAATGTCCTCAAGTCGCTCGCCGGCAGCTCTTGGGGCAAAGACAAAGAAACGTTGTTGGCAACATACAAGGCGATTGGCCGGCCGGTAATAAATTATGCTGCGCCAGTCTGGTCGCCGGGAACCAGCAGGACACATTGGATGAAGCTGCAGACCTGCCAGAACGCCGCACTCCGCACGGTGACGGGATGTCTTCTGATGTCGCCTGAGGAGCATCTCCACCAAGAGGTCAATGTGCTCCGAGTTAAGGAGCACAACCTCATGCTCAGCAAGCAGTTCCTTGCCGGATGTCACCGCTCGGGGCATCCAAATAGGCACCTGCTTGCAGTGGAGCTGCCCCCCAGGCACATTAGGAGACATCTACTTGAACTAAAGGACGAGATCCAGCCACTCATCACACAACCGCTGGATCCGGAGGCGTACCGGAGGGTCCTAAGCAACATCCACAGAGACACAGTCACCAACATCATCGACTCCCGCCAGGCAAATGCGGTCATCGGAGCCCAACCTCCACCTGTAGCAGATGAGGAGTCCCTGCTGCCCCGCGAGTCCCGCGTCACTCTGGCACAACTACGATCTGGATACTGTAGCAGGCTCAACTCCTACTTATCCAGAATCAACCCTGACATACCCAACACATGTCCGGCATGTGGAGATTCTCCGCACGACACCAACCACCTATTCACATGCCCTCTCAAACCCACTCATCTAACCCCCCTCTCCCTCTGGTCCAACCCTATCGAAACTGCACGTTTCCTGGGCCTCCCCCTAGATGAGTTCGATGACAACGACCATGGGTGAATCCGCTCTTTACGGGGCGCGACTAGCCGCTACAACAACAACAACAAGGGCGAAGGACTGTTGTTTCGGCGATCTAACTCTGTTTAGATCGTCCTACCCCATAAGTCGTCTGTCTCCTCAGGAGCAACTTTTAGCAGCAGGGTTGCTCCACATCCTTCTGCTCAGGGCTGGCTTCGAGCCAAACCCTGGACCAGAAACCTATTTTCGCTGTGTATGCCAGAAAAGGCTCCACACGAACTCCACTTCGGTAAGGTGTACTTCGTGTAGCACCGGCAAAACCTTCACGGTTAAAAGGAGCACACCACAACAACATTGTCGCTCCTCTCCCCCACCCAGCTCCGTCCCTCGTGTGAGGACCAGCCAGCAGCTCCTGGCACCCCACAAAGTCTGTTCCGTGTGTCAGACCAGGATATATCAGTATGCTTCGGCTGAGCAGATAGACGACTCGACATTCTGCACGATGAATGATGATGCCCCCACCAGGATTATGGGTAGTTGCAGCAGCTCGCCTGACCTAACTATAGCTAGTGCAGGTCTGATAAATAGCATAACGTGGCGACCTATGCTATCGCTTGCATCAGACCACCTACCCATAATCATCACGATTGACAGACCTGTCGACCTTGTCTCCGCGGACCGACAGACTTTTATCAACTTTAAAAAAGCTGATTGGTCCATATTCGCGGAATTCACTGAGAGTACCTTCGGTGCCCTACCCACACCAACAGATGTTCGCGCTGGTGAACGACAGTTCCGCAGGGTGGTCACGACAGCTACGGCCCGCTTCGTTCCCGCTGGAAGAATACCGGAGATTCGTCCGAATTTCCCAGCGGAAGCGGCAACGCTAGCCAACGAACGTGACCAACTTCGCCTGTCCGATCCCCAAAATCCCCGCATTACGGATTTAAACGCGGAGATTCGGACCCTGGTAGACGAACATAAGCGGAACAAGTGGAAGGAGCACCTGAAGTCCTGCAATTTCGCGGCAGGTGTGGGCAAGCTTTGGACCACCATGAGGTCCTTGTCCAATCCGGCCAGCGTGATGATCGAGTGGAGAATTCATTCGGTGGCCGCGCTTCGTCGGACCCGAAGAGATGCGCGAGCTACTTCAGCCGACAGTTTGTACTGCATCCTTCGGTGGATAGGACTAAACGGAAGGTGTTCAGAAGGCTACGCAAATTACCAAAACCAAGCGTGCCTCTTGCTTTGACATGTCGTGAGGTTGCAGAAGCCATCGGGAAGGCGAAAACCTCCAAGGCCATTGGTCCTGACGGACTAAGCATGTTGATGCTAAAAAATTTGGGCTCCAAGGGAGTAGCATACCTTACGAGACTGTTCAGCATGTCTATGACTACCCTCATCATTCCAGAGACCTGGAAGACTGGGAGGGTACTACCGCTGTTGAAACCAGGGAAACCGGCCGGAAAGGGAGAATCCTATCGACCGATTTCCCTTCTTTCACCAGTGATTAAGACACTCGAGGCTACATTCCCACGACAGTCGGTTCTACGTACCGGAATGACCCGGGTTTCACCCGGCCAAGGACTGTTGTTTCGGCAATCTAACCCTGTTTAGATCGGCCTACCCCATAAGTTGTCTGTCTCTCCTGGAGCAACTCCTTGCAGCAGGGTTGCTTCACCTCCTTCTGGTCAGGGCTGGCATCGAGTCAAACCCTGGTCCAGAAACCTATTTTTGCTGCGTTTGCCAGAAAAAGCTCCATCCGAACTCCACTTCGGTAAGGTGTAATTCGTGCGACGGATGGAGCCATCTTAAGGTCTGCTCAGGCCTTAAGACCCACAAGGAGTGGTCCACAAACTATGTGGCCCCATGTTGTTCGCGCCCTATGGCGCCCATAGCCTCTACGGCTCCCCTAGTTGCACCTAGTGCACCGGTGCCTAGCACCGGCAGAACCTCTACGGTTCGCAGGAGCACACAACAACATGGTCGCTCCCCTCCCCCCCCTCAACCTAGCTCCGCCCCCCGTGTGGGGAATAGCCAGCAGCTCCTGGTACCCCACACAGTCTGTTCCGTGTGTCAGGCTAGGATATACCGGAATGCGGCATCAGTCAGGTGCAATTCGTGCCAAGGCTGGTGTCACTTTCGAGTGTGTTCTGGCCTGCGCACCACACGTGAATGGTCGGGTGACTACCTGGCTCCCTGTTGTAGAGCCTCGCAACCGCACGCGCCAGTGGCGGCGCTGCCAAACAACACCATAAGGCAGCCCAACGTGCCATTGCATGTGCAGCAGGGTCCGGGTGGGCAACATCACCCTTCCCTCACACCCCTCTCCGCGACGACTCTACCGAGGCAAACGAGACTCCTTCAGCTGAACTGCAATGGGCTGCAGGGCAAGATTGAGGAGATAACCGACTTTATGAGTCGGCATAATCTGTCAATAGCTGCGATCCAAGAAACGAAACTGCACAGCAACTCAACTCTGTTGAGTTGCAACGGCTACAATGTGCATCGTAAGGATCGCGAGCGAGGTAATGGTGGTGGCTTAGCATTCATCACCCATCACACAGTGCAGTATCGTCTTATTGAAGAAGACATCGACCGCAGGGACACTACCTTAGAATGTCAAGGAATAGCTGTCCGGTCAGGCGATGTCGAGCTCGAAATATTTAATATTTATATACCCCCTGTCACCTGCTGCCCGGCAGGATATCACCCTGACATAGGTGCGCTCCTCAGAGGTGAAAACCGATTGGTAGTAGGTGACTTTAATGCGCACCACGATCTCTGGCATTCAAGCCTACCAGCTGATCGGAGGGGAAACGATTTGGCAGAGCAGATAGACGACTCGACATTCTGCACGATGAATGATGATGCCCCCACCAGGATTATGGGTAGTTGCAGCAGCTCGCCTGACCTAACGATAGCTAGCGCAGGTCTGATAAATAGCATAACGTGGCGACCTATGCTATCGCTTGCATCAGACCACCTACCTATAATCATCTCGATTGACAGACCTGCTGACTTTGTCTCCGCGGACCATCGGACCTATATCAACTTTAAAAAGGCTGACTGGGTCAGGTTCGCGGAGTTCACCGAAAATGCCTTCAGGTCTCTTCCCGCTCCCACCGACGTTCGAAAAGGCGAACATAAGTTCCGCAAGGTGGTTGCGTCAGCTGCGGCCCGCTTCATTCCGGCAGGGAGGATCCCTGAGATCCGTCCCAACTTCCCGGCTGAAGCGGTCGCTCTAGCGAACGAACGCGACCACCTTCGCCGCTCCGATCCCCGTAATGCTAATATTCAGGATTTAAACGTGGCGATTCGGAGGCTGGTTGACCAACACAAGCGGAACAAGTGGGAGGAGCATCTGAAGTCCTGTAATCTGGTCACGGGTGTTGGTAAGCTTTGGTCTACCGTGAAGTCCTTATCCAACCCGACGAAGCACGACGACCGAGTGGAAATTTCATTCGGGGATCGTGCCTCGTCGGACCCGAAGAGATGCGCGAGCTATTTTAGCCGACAGTTTATACTGCATCCTTCGGGGGATAGGACCAAGCGGAAGGTGACCAGGAGGCTGCGCAAAATACCGAACAACAGCGCGCCTCTTACCTTCACTTGTGGCGAGGTAAAGGAGGTCATCGGGAAGGCGAAAGCCTCCAAGGCCATTGGCCCTGACGGGCTAAGCGTGTTGATGCTGAAGAATTTAGGCCCCGCGGGAGTTGAGTACCTCACCGGGATCCTCAATTTGTCTATGGCCACCCTCATCATTCCAGACATCTGGAAGGTTGGGAAGGTGGTCCCACTACTGAAACCAGGGAAACCGGCCGAAGAGGGTGATTCCTATCGGCCGATTTCCCTGCTTTCACCTGTGGTAAAGACACTTGAGGCCCTACTCCTCCCGTACTATACATACCACCTTGGGTCAGCTAAGCATCAACATGGCTTCCGGAAAGTGCACAGCACAACAACAGCACTTAATGCCATAAACACACAGGTGAACCGTGGTCTTAACCAAAACCGCCCCTGCGAGAGAACCGTCCTAGTAGCGTTGGATCTGTCGAAAGCTTTCGACACAGTTAGCCACTCCACGCTACTAGCTGACGTGGAATCCTCAACTCTCCCGCAGGGACTGAAACGGTGGACCGCGAATTACCTGTGTGGTCGTCAATCATCGGTATGGTTTAGAGATACAACATCGAAACCAAGGAGGATTAAACAAGGGGTACCGCAGGGTGGCGTCCTGTCCCCATTACTGTTTAATCACTACATCTCCAAGCTCCCTCAACCGCCAGAGGGAGTCACGATTGTCTCCTATGCTGATGATTGCTCGATAATGGCAACCGGCAATGCAATTGATGATCTGTGTTTGAAAGTGAACGGATATCTCTCAGATCTTGCCCAATTTTTCACTAGCAGAAACCTGGCGCTGTCCCCTGCCAAGTCCTCGGCGACCCTTTTTACCACCTGGACGAAGGAGGTCAGGCTGGATCTTAACATCCACATCGATGGCACCCCCATTCCGACGGTTAACCACCCGAAGATTCTGGGGGTGACTTTCGACAGCCTGCTCTCCTTCTCCGCGCACACTACCGCAATCGCCAATAGAGTACAGAGCCGCAACAATGTCCTCAAGTCGCTCGCCGGCAGCTCTTGGGGCAAAGACAAAGAAACGTTGTTGGCAACATACAAGGCGATTGGCCGGCCGGTAATAAATTATGCTGCGCCAGTCTGGTCGCCGGGAACCAGCAGGACACATTGGATGAAGCTGCAGACCTGCCAGAACGCCGCACTCCGCACGGTGACGGGATGTCTTCTGATGTCGCCTGAGGAGCATCTCCACCAAGAGGTCAATGTGCTCCGAGTTAAGGAGCACAACCTCATGCTCAGCAAGCAGTTCCTTGCTGGATGTCACCGCTCGGGGCATCCAAACGGGCACCTGCTTGCCGTGGAACTGCCCCCCAGGCACATTAGAAGACATCTACTAGAACTAAAGGACGAGATCCAGCCACTCATCACACAACCGCTGGATCCGGAGGCGTACCGGCGGGTCCTAAGCAACATCCACAGAGACACAGTCACGAACATCATTGACTCCCGCCAGGCGAATGCAGTCATCGGAGCCCAACCACCACCTGTAGCAGATGAGGAGTCCCTGCTGCCCCGCGAGTCCCGCGTCACTCTGGCACAACTACGATCTGGATACTGTAGCAGGCTCAACTCCTACTTATCCAGAATCAACCCCGACATACCCAACACATGTCCGGCATGTGGAGATTCTCCGCACGACACCAACCACCTATTCACATGCCCTCTCAAACCCACTCATCTAACCCCCCTCTCCCTCTGGTCGACCCTGTCGAAACTGCATGTTTCCTGGGCCTCCCCCTAGATGAGTTTGACGACAACGACCATGGGTGAATCCGCTCTTTACAGGGCGCGACTAGCCGCTACAACAACAACAACAACACTCGAGGCTATGCTGCTTCCCTATTTTACACACCATCTGAGCCCGGCTAAGCATCAACACGGCTTCCGGAAGGTGCACAGCACAACAACAGCACTAAACGTCATACGGTCAACCATTCAATGCTACTTGAAGACATTGAAACATCCACTCTCCCGCGGGTCTGAAGCGGTGGATTGCGAACTACCTGAGTGTTCGACAGGCGTCGGTGTATTTTAGAGACTCAACATCTAAACCGAGGAGAATTAAACAAGGGGTACCTCAGGGTGGCGTCCTCTCCCCGGTTCTGTTTAATCACTATATCTCGAAGCTCCCTCAGCCACCCGTGGGGGTTTCAATAGTCTCATATGCCGACGACTGTACGATTATGGCATCCGGTAATGCAATTGATGACATGTGCTCAAAAGTGAATGGTTACCTCTCAGAACTTGCTCGTTTCTTCAATGGTCGGAACTTATTTCTATCCCCTGTCCTCAAGTCGCTAGCCGGCAGCACTTGGGGCAAAGACAGACAAACGTTGTTGGCAACATACAAGGCGATTGGCCGGTCCCACCCTAACGAGTACCTGCTTGCTGAGGATCCGCCTCCGAGACATGTCAGGGGCCATCTCCTAGATATGACCGCCGAGATCCAGTCGCACACCACCAACAGACTGGACCCTGCTGCCTACCGGGTAGTCCTGAACGACATTCACCGAGAGGCAATCACCACCTTCATCGACTCTCGCCCTGTGAATGCCGTCCTCGGGGTCAAACCACCACCCATAGCAGAGGAGGAGCTCCAGCTGCCTCGTGAATCCCGCGTCACTCTGGCCCAACTACGTTCTGGATATTGTAGCAGGTTAAACTCGTACTTATCCAGAATTAACCCAGACATACCCAATGTATGTCCGGCATGTGATAACTCCCCGCACGATACCGCTCACCTTTTCACATGCCCTCTAAAACCGACTCATCTAACCCCCCTTTCCCTTTGGTCCGACCCTGTCGAAACTGCGCGTTTCTTGGGCCTCCCCCTAGATGAGTTTGATGATAATGACCATGGTTGAACCTATCTTGCAGGGTCTAGGTAACCGCTACAACAACAACAACATCACCCAGCTGAACTGCAATGGGCTGCAAAGCAAGATTGGGGAGATAACAGACTTCATGAGCCGGCACAACCTGTCAATAGCTGCGATCCCGGAAACTAAGTAATATGGATAGCAACTCAATCTTGTTGAGTTGAAACGGCTACAATGTGCATCATAAGGATCGCGAGCGAGGTAATAGTGGTGGTTTAGGGTTCATCACCCATCACACAATGCAGTATCGTCTTATCAAAGAAGACGTCGGCCGCTGAGACACTACCTTAGAACGTCAAAGAATAGCTGTCCGGTCACGCGATGTCGAGCTCGAAGTATTTAATGTTTATATACCCCCGTCACCTGCTGCCCGGCAGGACATCACCCTGACATATGTACATAGGTGCGCGCCTCAGAGGTGAAAACCAATTGGTAGTAGGTGACCTTAATGCGCACCACGATATCGGGCACTCAAGCCTACCAGCTGATCGTAGGGGAAATGATTTGGAAGAGCAGATAGGCGATTCGACATTCTGCATTCTGCACGATGATGCCCACACCAGGATTATGTGTAGTTGCAGCAGCTCGTCTGACCTAACAATAGCTAGCGCAGGTATGATAAATAGCATAACGTGGCGACCTATGATATTGCTTGCATCAGGCCTCCTACCCATAATCATCTCGTTTGACAGACCTGCTGACTTTGTCTCCGCGGACCACCGGATCTATTTCAATTTTAAAAAGGCTGATTGCGTCAGGTTCGCGGAGTTCACTGAAAATGCCTTCAGATCCCTTTCCACACCCACTGACGTTCACAAAGGCGAAAAGAAGCTCCGCAGGATTGTTGTTATTCTTGCGCGTCACGCCATGCAAACAGTGGATTTTCCAATGGTCGTTGTCGTCAAACTCATCTAGGGGGAGGCCCTGAAAACGTGCTGTTTCGACAGGGTTGGACCAGAGGGAGAGGGGAGTTAGATGAGTGGGTTTTAGGGGGCATGTGAATAAGTGATTGGTGTCGTTCGGGGAATCTCCACATGCCGGACATGTATTGGGAATGTCGGGGTGGATTCTGGATAGGTAGGAGTTGAGCCTGCTACAGTATCCAGATCGTAATTGTGCCAGAGTGACGCGGGACTCGCGTTGCAGCAGGGACTCCGCATCTGCTACAAGAGGGGGTGGGCTCCGATAACTGCATTTGCCTGGCGGGAGTCAATGGTGGTAGTCTCTCTCTCTCTGTGGATGTTGCTTAGAACCCGCCGGTACGCCTCCGCATCCAGCGGTTGGGTTATATATTGGGTGGATCTCGTCCTTCAGTTCTAAGAGATGTCTTCTGATTTGCCTGGGGAGTAGCTCCACTGCAAGCAGATGCCTGTTTGGGTGCCTCGAGCGGTGACATCCAGCAAGGAACTGCTTGCTGAGCATGAGGTTGTGCTCCTCAACGCGGAGCACATTGACCTCTCGGTGGAGTCGCTCCTCAGGCGACATCAGCAGGCATTCCTTCACCGTACGGAGTGCAGCGTTCTGGCAGGTCTGCAGCTTCATCTACTGCGTGCTACTGGTTCCTACTGGTTCCCAGCGACCATACTGGCGTAGCATAGTTTATTACCGGCCAGCCAATCGCATTGTATGTTGCCAACAACATTTCTTTGTCTTTGCCCCAAGAGCTGCCGGTGAGCGACTAGAGGACATTGTTGCGGCTCTGTACTCTATTGACGATTGCGGTAGTGTGCGCGGAGAAGGAGAGCAGGCTGTCAAATGTCACCCCCAAAATTTTCGGGTGATTAACCGTGGGAATGGGGGTGCCCCATGTGGATGTTGAGATCCAGCCAGACCTCCTTCGTCCAGGTGGTAAAGAGTGTCGCCGAGGACTTCGGACAACGCCAGGTTTCTGCTTGTGAATAAATGAGCAAATTCGGAGAGATATCCGTTCACTTTCGAACACAGGTCATCAATTACATTGCCGGTTGCCATTATCGAGCAATCATCGGCATAAGAGACTATTGCGACTCCCTCTGAGGGAGCTTGGAGATGTAATGACTAAACAAGAGTGGAGGCAAGACGCCACTTTGCGGCACCCCTTGTTTAATCCTCTTTAGCTTTGATGTTCGGTTTCTGAATAATACCGATGATTGGCGACCGCACAGGTAATTCGCGGTCCCCCGTTTCAGTCCCTGCGGGAGAGTCGATGCTTCCACGTCAGCTAGTACCGTAGAGTGACCGACAGTGTCAAAGGCTTTTGACAAGTCCAACGCTCTAGGATGGTTCTCTCGCAGGGGCGGCTCTGGTTAAGACCGCGATTCACCTGTGTGTTTATGGCATTGACTGCTGTTGTTGTGCTGTGCACTTTCCGGAAGCCATGTTGATGTTTATCCGACCCTAGGTGGTAAGTGTAGTACGGGAGGAGTAGCACCTCAAGTGTCTTTACCACTGGCGAAAGCAGGGAAATCGGCCGATAGGAGTCACCCTTGTCAGCCGGTTTCCCTGGTTTCAGCAGTGGGACCACCTTCCCAACCTTTCAGATGCCATGAATGATGAGGGTGGCCATTGACAGGTTGAGGATCCCTGTGAGTAACTCAACTCCACGGGGCCTAAATTCTTCAACATCAACACGTTTAGCCCGTCAGGGCCAATGGCCTTGGAGGCTTTCGCCTTCCCAATGACCTTATGACTTAATGCATGCGGTTATAAATGCCAAGAAGTTAAGGTTGTAAATAGAGTGTACACTGACACTATATATATAGTGGGATTTGAGAAGGGTTCTGTTAAGCTTAATGAACTACGGGAAAAAGTAAAATCACTCTTTCGAACAATTGGTAAGTGGGATTTTCAAAGAAAACCTAAAAATAAACCAGTTTAATGTCGTAACTGCCAAATGTACGGTCACGGTGAGAAAAATTGTAATGTTAAATGAATGTGCTCAAACTGTGCTGGAAAACACAAGTCATCTGATTGTCCAACTCCAGAAAAGGAACGCTGTGCAAACTGCGGTGGGTGTCATAAATCGACAGATTTTGCTTGTCCAAATCGTGAAGCTTATATACAAATAAGAGAGAGTGCCAACTTAAAAAGCAATCGGAGTCAGAACAGTCCAACATTAAGCAAAGCATTTGTGTATAATGCCAAGTCTTTCCCGCCTCCCTGGACACTTCAATCAACAATTTACAAGCAGAGAGAGTATTTTATCAGTTCCAGTCTGGCCGCGACAAGCAGCTGCTGAGAAGCAGACAAATAGAAGCCTATTTATAGAAGAAGAAATAACGCTACTCACTATTGACATAGTTTCTAAGCTTAAATTATGTAAAACTAAAGAGGGTTAGTTCCATGTCATTATACAATTAGCTGTAAAATATTTATATAACAATTGTTATTAATGTCTCTATCTTTTCGTAATGTTTTTATGTTGAACTGCAGAAGTGTTCGAAACAATCCAATGAGATGTTTGATTTTTTAATAAGAAACAAAGTCGACATCTGATTACTTTCTGAAACTTGGTTTAACAGTAGCAATAGCCTTTATCATTCCCATTATCATGTGGTGAGAAACGATCGTGAGGGTCGAAATGGAGGAGGTGCTGCCATTATAATACGCAAATCAATTTCTTTCGACATTAATCCAAAGGTCTACACATCTGTGATTGAAAATATTGGTATAGAGTTATGGTTAAATAATAGAACAAATCTAGGAATTTACAGTGTTTATTTTCCTGGTGGGTTAAGGTAAAATGACCTGGGCCGCAAATTCAAAACAGGTTTAAGAAAATTGTTGTGCCAAAATGCTAAGTTTGTTGTCTGTGGCGATTTGAATAGTAGACGCAGAAGTTGGGGATGTTTGAGGGCTAATGCTTGGGGAAATGTATTGCGTGAAACTAGTGATACTCTATACTCTATACTCGCAAAATCCCACTTACATACCTTGTCCAATCCGGCGAAGCGTGATGATCGAGTGGAGAATTCATTCGGTGGCCGCGCTTCGTCGGACCCGAAGAGATGCGCGAGCTACTTCAGCCGACAGTTTGTACTGCATCCTTCGGTGGATAGGACTAAACGGAAGGTGTTCAGAAGGCTACGCAAATTACCAAAACCAAGCGTGCCTCTTGCTTTGACATGTCGTGAGGTTGCAGAAGCCATCGGGAAGGCGAAAACCTCCAAGGCCATTGGTCCTGACGGACTAAGCATGTTGATGCTAAAAAATTTGGGCCCCAAGGGAGTAGCATACCTTACGAGACTGTTCAGCATGTCTATGACTACCCTCATCATTCCAGAGACCTGGAAGACTGGGAGGGTACTACCGCTGTTGAAACCAGGGAAACCGGCCGGAAAGGGAGAATCCTATCGACCGATTTCCCTTCTTTCACCAGTGATTAAGACACTCGAGGCTATGCTGCTTCCCTATTTTACACACCATCTGAGCCCGGCTAAGCATCAACACGGCTTCCGGAAGGTGCACAGCACAACAACAGCACTAAACGTCACACGGTCAACCATTCAATGTTACTTGAAGACATTGAAACATCCACTCTCCCGCGGGGTCTGAAGCGGTGGACTGCGAACTACCTGAGTGTTCGACAGGCGTCGGTGTATTTTAGAGACTCAACATCTAAACCGAGGAGAATTAAACAAGGGGTACCTCAGGTTGGCGTCCTCTCCCCGGTTCTGTTTAATCACTATATCTCGAAGCTCCCTCAGCCACCCGTGGGGGTTTCAATAGTCTCATATGCCGACGACTGTACGATTATGGCATCCGGTAATGCAATTGATGACATGTGCTCAAAAGTGAATGGTTACCTCTCAGAACTTGCTCGTTTCTTCAATGGTCGGAACTTATTTCTATCCCCTGCTAAATCCTCGGCGACCTTATTTACACCTGGTCGAAAGAGGCCAAGACACAATTAAATATACATGTGGACGGTACACCTGTGCCGACAGCAAACCACCCAAAAATTTTGGGTGTTACATTCGACAGCATGGCCTCTTTCTCTGCGCACACAACTGCAGTCGTCAATAAAGTACAGAGCCGCAACAAAGTCCTCAAGTCGCTAGCCGGCAGCACTTGGGGCAAAGACAGACAAACGTTGTTGGCAACATACAAGGCGATTGGCCGGTCCCACCCGAGTACCTGCTTGCTGAGGATCCGCCTCCGAGACATGTCAGGGGCCATCTCCTAGATATGACCGCCGAGATCCAGTCGCACACCACCAACAGACTGGACCCTGCTGCCTACCGGGTAGTCCTGAACGACATTCACCGAGAGGCAATCACCACCTTCATCGACTCTCGCCCTGTGAATGCCGTCCTCGGGGTCAAACCACCACCCATAGCAGAGGAGGAGCTCCAGCTGCCTCGTGAATCCCGCGTCACTCTGGCCCAACTACGTTCTGGATATTGTAGTAGGTTAAACTCGTACTTATCCAGAATTAACCCAGACATACCCAATGTATGTCCGGCATGTGATAACTCCCCGCACGATACCGCTCACCTTTTCACATGCCCTCTAAAACCGACTCATCTAACCCCCCTTTCCCTTTGGTCCGACCCTGTCGAAACTGCGCGTTTCTTGGGCCTCCCCCTAGATGAGTTTGATGATAATGACCATGGTTGAACCTATCTTGCAGGGTCTAGGTAACCGCTACAACAACAACAACATCACCCAGCTGAACTGCAATGGGCTGCAAAGCAAGATTGGGGAGATAACAGACTTCATGAGCCGGCACAACCTGTCAATAGCTGCGATCCCGGAAACTAAGTAATATGGATAGCAACTCAATCTTGTTGAGTTGAAACGGCTACAATGTGCATCGTAAGGATCGCGAGCGAGGTAATAGTGGTGGTTTAGGGTTCATCACCCATCATACAATGCAGTATCGTCTTATCAAAGAAGACGTCGGCCGCTGAGACACTACCTTAGAACGTCAAAGAATAGCTGTCCGGTCACGCGATGTCGAGCTCAGAGGTGAAAACCAATTGGTAGTAGGTGACCTTAATGCGCACCACGATATCGGGCACTCAAGCCTACCAGCTGATCGTAGGGGAAATGATTTGGAAGAGCAGATAGACGATTCGACATTCTGCATTCTGCACGATGATGCCCACACCAGGATTATGTGTAGTTGCAGCAGCTCGTCTGACCTAACAATAGCTAGCGCAGGTATGATAAATAGCATAACGTGGCGACCTATGATATTGCTTGCATCAGGCCTCCTACCCATAATCATCTCGATTGACAGACCTGCTGACTTTGTCTCCGCGGACCACCGGATCTATTTCAATTTTAAAAAGGCTGACTGCGTCAGGTTCGCGGAGTTCACTGAAAATGCCTTCAGATCCCTTTCCACACCCACTGACGTTCACAAAGGCGAAAAGAAGCTCCGCAGGATTGTTGTTATTCTTGCGCGTCACGCCATGCAAACAGTGGATTTACCAATGGTCGTTGTCGTCAAACTCATCTAGGGGGAGGCCCTGAAAACGTGCTGTTTCGACAGGGTTGGACCAGAGGGAGAGGGGAGTTAGATGAGTGGGTTTTAGGGGGCATGTGAATAAGTGATTGGTGTCGTTCGGGGAATCTCCACATGCCGGACATGTATTGGGAATGTCGGGGTGGATTCTGGATAGGTAGGAGTTGAGCCTGCTACAGTATCCAGATCGTAATTGTGCCAGAGTGACGCGGGACTCGCGTTGCAGCAGGGACTCCTCATCTGCTACAAGAGGGGGTGGGCTCCGATAACTGCATTTGCCTGGCGGGAGTCAATGGTGGTAGTCTCTCTCTCTCTCTGTGGATGTTGCTTAGAACCCGCCGGTACGCCTCCGCATCCAGCGGTTGGGTTATATATTGGGTGGATCTCGTCCTTCAGTTCTAAGAGATGTCTTCTGATTTGCCTGGGGAGTAGCTCCACTGCAAGCAGATGCCTGTTTGGGTGCCTCGAGCGGTGACATCCAGCAAGGAACTGCTTGCTGAGCATGAGGTTGTGCTCCTCAACGCGGAGCACATTGACCTCTCGGTGGAGTCGCTCCTCAGGCGACATCAGCAGGCATTCCTTCACCGTACGGAGTGCAGCGTTCTGGCAGGTCTGCAGCTTCATCTACTGCGTGCTACTGGTTCCTACTGGTTCCCAGCGACCATACTGGCGTAGCATAGTTTATTACCGGCCAGCCAATCGCATTGTATGTTGCCAACAACATTTCTTTGTCTTTGCCCCAAGAGCTGCCGGTGAGCGACTAGAGGACATTGTTGCGGCTCTGTACTCTATTGACGATTGCGGTAGTGTGCGCGGAGAAGGAGAGCAGGCTGTCAAATGTCACCCCCAAAATTTTCGGGTGATTAACCGTGGGAATGGGGGTGCCCCATGTGGATGTTGAGATCCAGCCAGACCTCCTTCGTCCAGGTGGTAAAGAGTGTCGCCGAGGACTTCGGACAACGCCAGGTTTCTGCTTGTGAATAAATGAGCAAATTCGGAGAGATATCCGTTCACTTTCGAACACAGGTCATCAATTACATTGCCGGTTGCCATTATCGAGCAATCATCGGCATAAGAGACTATTGCGACTCCCTCTGAGGGAGCTTGGAGATGTAATGACTAAACAAGAGTGGAGGCAAGACGCCACTTTGCGGCACCCCTTGTTTAATCCTCTTTAGCTTTGATGTTCGGTTTCTGAATAATACCGATGATTGGCGACCGCACAGGTAATTCGCGGTCCCCCGTTTCAGTCCCTGCGGGAGAGTCGATGCTTCCACGTCAGCTAGTACCGTAGAGTGACCGACAGTGTCAAAGGCTTTTGACAAGTCCAACGCTCTAGGATGGTTCTCTCGCAGGGGCGGCTCTGGTTAAGACCGCGATTCACCTGTGTGTTTATGGCATTGACTGCTGTTGTTGTGCTGTGCACTTTCCGGAAGCCATGTTGATGTTTATCCGACCCTAGGTGGTAAGTGTAGTACGGGAGGAGTAGCACCTCAAGTGTCTTTACCACTGGCGAAAGCAGGGAAATCGGCCGATAGGAGTCACCCTTGTCAGCCGGTTTCCCTGGTTTCAGCAGTGGGACCACCTTCCCAACCTTTCAGATGCCATGAATGATGAGGGTGGCCATTGACAGGTTGAGGATCCCTGTGAGTAACTCAACTCCACGGGGCCTAAATTCTTCAACATCAACACGTTTAGCCCGTCAGGGCCAATGGCCTTGGAGGCTTTCGCCTTCCCAATGACCTTATGACTTAATGCATGCGGTTATAAATGCCAAGAAGTTAAGGTTGTAAATAGAGTGTACACTGACACTATATATATAGTGGGATTTGAGAAGGGTTCTGTTAAGCTTAATGAACTACGGGAAAAAGTAAAATCACTCTTTCGAACAATTGGTAAGTGGGATTTTCAAAGAAAACCTAAAAATAAACCAGTTTAATGTCGTAACTGCCAAATGTACGGTCACGGTGAGAAAAATTGTAATGTTAAATGAATGTGCTCAAACTGTGCTGGAAAACACAAGTCATCTGATTGTCCAACTCCAGAAAAGGAACGCTGTGCAAACTGCGGTGGGTGTCATAAATCGACAGATTTTGCTTGTCCAAATCGTGAAGCTTATATACAAATAAGAGAGAGTGCCAACTTAAAAAGCAATCGGAGTCAGAACAGTCCAACATTAAGCAAAGCATTTGTGTATAATGCCAAGTCTTTCCCGCCTCCCTGGACACTTCAATCAACAATTTACAAGCAGAGAGAGTATTTTATCAGTTCCAGTCTGGCCGCGACAAGCAGCTGCTGAGAAGCAGACAAATAGAAGCCTATTTATAGAAGAAGAAATAACGCTACTCACTATTGACATAGTTTCTAAGCTTAAATTATATAAAACTAAAGAGGGTTAGTTCCATGTCATTGTACAATTAGCTGTAAAATATTTATATAACAATTGTTATTAATGTCTCTATCTTTTCGTAATGTTTTTATGTTGAACTGCAGAAGTGTTCGAAACAATCCAATGAGCTGTTTGATTTTTTAATAAGAAACAAAGTCGACATCTGATTACTTTCTGAAACTTGGTTTAACAGTAGCAATAGCCTTTATCATTCCCATTATCATGTGGTGAGAAACGATCGTGAGGGTCGAAATGGAGGAGGTGCTGCCATTATAATACGCAAATCAATTTCTTTCGACATTAATCCAAAGGTCTACACATCTGTGATTGAAAATATTGGTATAGAGTTATGGTTAAATAATAGAACAAATCTAGGAATTTACAGTGTTTATTTTCCTGGTGGGTTAAGGTAAAATGACCTGGGCCGCAAATTCAAAACAGGTTTAAGAAAATTGTTGTGCCAAAATGCTAAGTTTGTTGTCTGTGGCGATTTGAATAGTAGACGCAGAAGTTGGGGATGTTTGAGGGCTAATGCTTGGGGAAATGTATTGCGTGAAACTAGTGATACTCTATACTCTATACTCGCAAAATCCCACTTACATACCTTGTCCAATCCGGCGAAGCGTGATGATCGAGTGGAGAATTCATTCGGTGGCCGCGCTTCGTCGGACCCGAAGAGATGCGCGAGCTACTTCAGCCGACAGTTTGTACTGCATCCTTCGGTGGATAGGACTAAACGGAAGGTGTTCAGAAGGCTACGCAAATTACCAAAACCAAGCGTGCCTCTTGCTTTGACATGTCGTGAGGTTGCAGAAGCCATCGGGAAGGCGAAAACCTCCAAGGCCATTGGTCCTGACGGACTAAGCATGTTGATGCTAAAAAATTTGGGCCCCAAGGGAGTAGCATACCTTACGAGACTGTTCAGCATGTCTATGACTACCCTCATCATTCCAGAGACCTGGAAGACTGGGAGGGTACTACCGCTGTTGAAACCAGGGAAACCGGCCGGAAAGGGAGAATCCTATCGACCGATTTCCCTTCTTTCACCAGTGATTAAGACACTCGAGGCTATGCTGCTTCCCTATTTTACACACCATCTGAGCCCGGCTAAGCATCAACACGGCTTCCGGAAGGTGCACAGCACAACAACAGCACTAAACGTCACACGGTCAACCATTCAATGCTACTTGAAGACATTGAAACATCCACTCTCCCGCGGGGTCTGAAGCGGTGGACTGCGAACTACTTGAGTGTTCGACAGGCGTCGGTGTATTTTAGAGACTCAACATCTAAACCGAGGAGAATTAAACAAGGGGTACCTCAGGGTGGCGTCCTCTCCCCGGTTCTGTTTAATCACTATATCTCGAAGCTCCCTCAGCCACCCGTGGGGGTTTCAATAGTCTCATATGCCGACGACTGTACGATTATGGCATCCGGTAATGCAATTGATGACATGTGCTCAAAAGTGAATGGTTACCTCTCAGAACTTGCTCGTTTCTTCAATGGTCGGAACTTATTTCTATCCCCTGCTAAATCCTCGGCGACCTTATTTACACCTGGTCGAAAGAGGTCAAGACACAATTAAATATACATGTGGACGGTACACCTGTGCCGACAGCAAACCACCCAAAAATTTTGGGTGTTACATTCGACAGCATGGCCTCTTTCTCTGCGCACACAACTGCAGTCGTCAATAAAGTACAGAGCCGCAACAAAGTCCTCAAGTCGCTAGCCGGCAGCACTTGGGGCAAAGACAGACAAACGTTGTTGGCAACATACAAGGCGATTGGCCGGTCCCACCCTAACGAGTACCTGCTTGCTGAGGATCCGCCTCCGAGACATGTCAGGGGCCATCTCCTAGATATGACCGCCGAGATCCAGTCGCACACCACCAACAGACTGGACCCTGCTGCCTACCGGGTAGTCCTGAACGACATTCACCGAGAGGCAATCACCACCTTCATCGACTCTCGCCCTGTGAATGCCGTCCTCGGGGTCAAACCACCACCCATAGCAGAGGAGGAGCTCCAGCTGCCTCGTGAATCCCGCGTCACTCTGGCCCAACTACGTTCTGGATATTGTAGTAGGTTAAACTCGTACTTATCCAGAATTAACCCAGACATACCCAATGTATGTCCGGCATGTGATAACTCCCCGCACGATACCGCTCACCTTTTCACATGCCCTCTAAAACCGACTCATCTAACCCCCCTTTCCCTTTGGTCCGACCCTGTCGAAACTGCGCGTTTCTTGGGCCTCCCCCTAGATGAGTTTGATGATAATGACCATGGTTGAACCTATCTTGCAGGGTCTAGGTAACCGCTACAACAACAACAACATCACCCAGCTGAACTGCAATGGGCTGCAAAGCAAGATTGGGGGGATAACAGACTTCATGAGCCGGCACAACCTGTCAATAGCTGCGATCCCGGAAACTAAGTAATATGGATAGCAACTCAATCTTGTTGAGTTGAAACGGCTACAATGTGCATCGTAAGGATCGCGAGCGAGGTAATAGTGGTGGTTTAGGGTTCATCACCCATCATACAATGCAGTATCGTCTTATCAAAGAAGACGTCGGCCGCTGAGACACTACCTTAGAACGTCAAAGAATAGCTGTCCGGTCACGCGATGTCGAGCTCGAAGTATTTAATGTTTATACCCCCGTCACCTGCTGCCCGGCAGGACATCACCCTGACATACATAGGTGCGCGCCTCAGAGGTGAAAACCAATTGGTAGTAGGTGACCTTAATGCGCACCACGATATCGGGCACTCAAGCCTACCAGCTGATCGTAGGGGAAATGATTTGGAAGAGCAGATAGACGATTCGACATTCTGCATTCTGCACGATGATGCCCACACCAGGATTATGTGTAGTTGCAGCAGCTCGTCTGACCTAACAATAGCTAGCGCAGGTATGATAAATAGCATAACGTGGCGACCTATGATATTGCTTGCATCAGGCCTCCTACCCATAATCATCTCGATTGACAGACTTGCTGACTTTGTCTCCGCGGACCACCGGATCTATTTCAATTTTAAAAAGGCTGACTGCGTCAGGTTCGCGGAGTTCACTGAAAATGCCTTCAGATCCCTTTCCACACCCACTGACGTTCACAAAGGCGAAAAGAAGCTCCGCAGGATTGTTGTTATTCTTGCGCGTCACGCCATGCAAACAGTGGATTTACCAATGGTCGTTGTCGTCAAACTCATCTAGGGGGAGGCCCTGAAAACGTGCTGTTTCGACAGGGTTGGACCAGAGGGAGAGGGGAGTTAGATGAGTGGGTTTTAGGGGGCATGTGAATAAGTGATTGGTGTCGTTCGGTGAATCTCCACATGCCGGACATGTATTGGGAATGTCGGGGTGGATTCTGGATAGGTAGGAGTTGAGCCTGCTACAGTATCCAGATCGTAATTGTGCCAGAGTGACGCGGGACTCGCGTTGCAGCAGGGACTCCTCATCTGCTACAAGAGGGGGTGGGCTCCGATAACTGCATTTGCCTGGCGGGAGTCAATGGTGGTAGTCTCTCTCTCTCTCTGTGGATGTTGCTTAGAACCCGCCGGTACGCCTCCGCATCCAGCGGTTGGGTTATATATTGGGTGGATCTCGTCCTTCAGTTCTAAGAGATGTCTTCTGATTTGCCTGGGGAGTAGCTCCACTGCAAGCAGATGCCTGTTTGGGTGCCTCGAGCGGTGACATCCAGCAAGGAACTGCTTGCTGAGCATGAGGTTGTGCTCCTCAACGCGGAGCACATTGACCTCTCGGTGGAGTCGCTCCTCAGGCGACATCAGCAGGCATTCCTTCACCGTACGGAGTGCAGCGTTCTGGCAGGTCTCCAGCTTCATCTACTGCGTGCTACTGGTTCCTACTGGTTCCCAGCGACCATACTGGCGTAGCATAGTTTATTACCGGCCAGCCAATCGCATTGTATGTTGCCAACAACATTTCTTTGTCTTTGCCCCAAGAGCTGCCGGTGAGCGACTAGAGGACATTGTTGCGGCTCTGTACTCTATTGACGATTGCGGTAGTGTGCGCGGAGAAGGAGAGCAGGCTGTCAAATGTCACCCCCAAAATTTTCGGGTGATTAACCGTGGGAATGGGGGTGCCCCATGTGGATGTTGAGATCCAGCCAGACCTCCTTCGTCCAGGTGGTAAAGAGTGTCGCCGAGGACTTCGGACAACGCCAGGTTTCTGCTTGTGAATAAATGAGCAAATTCGGAGAGATATCCGTTCACTTTCGAACACAGGTCATCAATTACATTGCCGGTTGCCATTATCGAGCAATCATCGGCATAAGAGACTATTGCGACTCCCTCTGAGGGAGCTTGGAGATGTAATGACTAAACAAGAGTGGAGGCAAGACGCCACTTTGCGGCACCCCTTGTTTAATCCTTTAGCTTTGATGTTCGGTTTCTGAATAATACCGATGATTGGCGACCGCACAGGTAATTCGCGGTCCCCCGTTTCAGTCCCTGCGGGAGAGTCGATGCTTCCACGTCAGCTAGTACCGTAGAGTGACCGACAGTGTCAAAGGCTTTTGACAAGTCCAACGCTCTAGGATGGTTCTCTCGCAGGGGCGGCTCTGGTTAAGACCGCGATTCACCTGTGTGTTTATGGCATTGACTGCTGTTGTTGTGCTGTGCACTTTCCGGAAGCCATGTTGATGTTTATCCGACCCTAGGTGGTAAGTGTAGTACGGGAGGAGTAGCGCCTCAAGTGTCTTTACCACTGGCGAAAGCAGGGAAATCGGCCGATAGGAGTCACCCTTGTCAGCCGGTTTCCCTGGTTTCAGCAGTGGGACCACCTTCCCAACCTTTCAGATGCCATGAATGATGAGGGTGGCCATTGACAGGTTGAGGATCCCTGTGAGTAACTCAACTCCACGGGGCCTAAATTCTTCAACATCAACACGCTTAGCCCGTCAGGGCCAATGGCCTTGGAGGCTTTCGCCTTCCCAATGACCTTATGACTTAATGCATGCGGTTATAAATGCCAAGAAGTTAAGGTTGTAAATAGAGTGTACACTGACACTATATATATAGTGGGATTTGAGAAGGGTTCTGTTAAGCTTAATGAACTACGGGAAAAAGTAAAATCACTCTTTCGAACAATTGGTAAGTGGGATTTTCAAAGAAAACCTAAAAATAAACCAGTTTAATGTCGTAACTGCCAAATGTACGGTCACGGTGAGAAAAATTGTAATGTTAAATGAATGTGCTCAAACTGTGCTGGAAAACACAAGTCATCTGATTGTCCAACTCCAGAAAAGGAACGCTGTGCAAACTGCGGTGGGTGTCATAAATCGACAGATTTTGCTTGTCCAAATCGTGAAGCTTATATACAAATAAGAGAGAGTGCCAACTTAAAAAGCAATCGGAGTCAGAACAGTCCAACATCAAGCAAAGCATTTGTGTATAATTCCAAGTCTTTCCCGCCTCCCTGGACACTTCAATCAACAATTTACAAGCAGAGAGAGTATTTTATCAGTTCCAGTCTGGCCGCGACAAGCAGCTGCTGAGAAGCAGACAAATAGAAGCCTATTTATAGAAGAAGAAATAACGCTACTCACTATTGACATAGTTTCTAAGCTTAAATTATGTAAAACTAAAGAGGGTTAGTTCCATGTCATTGTACAATTAGCTGTAAAATATTTATATAACAATTGTTATTAATGTCTCTATCTTTTCGTAATGTTTTTATGTTGAACTGCAGAAGTGTTCGAAACAATCCAATGAGCTGTTTGATTTTTTAATAAGAAACAAAGTCGACATCTGATTACTTTCTGAAACTTGGTTTAACAGTAGCAATAGCCTTTATCATTCCCATTATCATGTGGTGAGAAACGATTGTGAGGGTCGAAATGGAGGAGGTGATGCCATTATAATACGCAAATCAATTTCTTTCGACATTAATCCAAAGGTCTACACATCTGTGATTGAAAATATTGGTATAGAGTTATGGTTAAATAATAGAACAAATCTAGGAATTTACAGTGTTTATTTTCCTGGTGGGTTAAGGTAAAATGACCTGGGCCGCAAATTCAAAACAGATTTAAGAAAATTGTTGTGCCAAAATGCTAAGTTTGTTGTTTGTGGCGATTTGAATAGTAGACGCAGAAGTTGGGGATGTTTGAGGGCTAATGCTTGGGGAAGTGTATTGCGTGAAACTAGTGATACTCTATACTCTATACTCGCAAAATCCCACTTACATACCAGCAGCAGCGCGATCAACCCCTTCAAATCTTGACTTAATTATCTCAAATTCTCCTGAGATTATCTCCCAGCCTACAGTAGTAAACAGCTTAAGCTCTGACCACCTGCCAGTCACATTTCAAATTGATGCTAGTCTGTCTTTGTCTCTACTCTTACAGTTGGATTTTAAACATGCAAATTGGAACCTATATAGAAAAATATTGAAGAAATCGCTGAAAAATGTGTCGATGGATTTAGAAACTATTACTAATAAATCCCAAGTGGATGAAAATGTTGCCTTTCTGTCAAAGGAAATTTTAGGAGCAGTAAGTGTGGCTGTTCCTAAAATCCCATGTACAAAATTTCTTACTAATCTACCACCGTACACGTTGCAATTAATAAAAATTAGAAGTTATTGTCGCTTTCCCTCAGACTACTAATGAAATACTAATAATTGAAAAGATATATTGTTTTTATTAACTTTGAAATAACACAGCACAGAAATAAGACGTGGTCAGAAAAACTGAGCCATCTCGAAAATAGATCGAAACCATTTTGGAATTTAGCTATACTCAAAAAATGTTTGCGACTATCATAAGGTTTCAGAAAACTTAGGTACACAATCTAATAATATTATTGTGAATACTACTATGTTACATTTTCATAATCTTCAAATTTCTATGCCCTGTTCGTTCTTTGTTTATTGCGAAACTGTGTCTATTTATTTCCGAATTGCGGACTAGAAAAGCTTCTGGCATAGATGATATCAAAAACATTATGATAAAAGACTTTCCAGAATGTGCGATCAACTATTTAGTTTTCTTAATAAATTCGTCCAGATACTTGGAAAGTAGCAAACGTAGTTCCAATTCACCTAATAACCTTGTGACTAGTTATCGGCTAATCAGCCTCTTAAGCAGCCTACGTAAAATTCTAGAGAACGTCTTAAAACTGAAAATCTGGAACGTTTTAGATACACAGGAAATTATTCCAAATGAACAATTTGGATTTCGTAAATTTCTTAGTACTAAACACCAAGCTAAAAGACTTCGTAAACACATTAAAAGTAACTTTGTAGCTAAGAAATCAACAACGCTTGTTTTACTAGACAAATATCGTTATTTTTATGTTCAGATTGGTAATGAATATTGCGATTTAAATTTAGTTCCCGCAGGGGTTCCTCAGGGTTCAGTTATCGGACCGTTGCTTTTTGTTATCTACTGTTCAGATATACCTGAATCAACTGACTGTAATTATGCTATGCACGCAGATGATATTGCTATTTTTAGTTCGCATGATTTCGGTCAACAATCTGTTACTCATCTACTTACTTAATTGGAGCTATAACCGCTGAAGCGATTTTGGCCGAACTTTTCCTACAATTTGAGGTGTGCATCCTGATGTTTTAACAGAAATTGTACAAATTGTTGTACGCCGAATCCGAACGGCGAATGTTTTTTTTGTGAGAAGTTTTTTTTTTCATGGCAGAAATTCACTCGGAGGTTTGCCGTTGCCTGGCGAGGGGCGACCGCTATTAGAAAAAACTTCTATAATTTTTGGATGTTACTTGCCCCGAGATGGATTCGAATCTGGGACCCTCCGAATGAAGCGCGCACACGCCACATACTCGGCTACGGCGGCCGCCACTCATCTACAGCCTGCTATAAATCTGGTCACTAAATGTTTTCATAAATGGAAAATCAAAGTAAACATAAGCAAAACGCAAGCCCTCTTTTTCACGAGAAAAAGAAACTCTTGCTTTTATCCACATTCAAACATTCATATTTGCAATAACGAAGTGCAGAGGTCCACCAATATTAAATATCTCGGGATTGTACTTGTCCCGAAACTTCTTTTCAGATATCACATTCAATACATAATCATCAAGTTCAATATAGCCCTCAAACTACTATATCCGCTAATAAACAGAAAATCTAAACTTAGTAATGACAACGAAATTATAATTGCAAAAGTTGAATTTCAATCCA
The DNA here is from genome assembly GCA_951828415.1 of Anomoia purmunda. Lineage (NCBI taxonomy): Eukaryota > Metazoa > Arthropoda > Insecta > Diptera > Tephritidae > Anomoia > Anomoia purmunda. The sequence goes on from OX639995.1 coordinate 95,131,634, forward strand.
TAATATTGTACGCAAGTCCGGTCTGGGGAAATTGTGCTAAAACTCATATTATGAAATTGCAGATTCGACAAAATAAATTATTAAAAATGATGCTTAATCTACCATGGCACTTTTCAACCGCAGAGTTGCATGCCCAAAATAATATGACTCATCTCTCGGATCGTATTGTCAAAATTACTAATAAATTTATGCGTCTTGTGATATATCGACAAATCCCTTAATTAGTAGTTTAAATGAAACTTAATTTTTTCTACTAATGGTTACATCAACTTTACTTATACAGCCATATTAGTTAAACATATTCTACTTTGTTAGCTATAAGCTTACTCTTCCTTTCCCCTTGAAATGTGTTTCTGTAAAAAGGTTTTTTTTATTTGATTTATTATTATTATTATCATTTAATTTTTCTTTTTCCTTTAAGCTAATTTATATCATTCATTACCAAAATTGTAAAATTTACTGATAAACCATATCCTCTTGAAATGTACATATTTTAATAGAAATAAATAATTGATCGATTGATTGATAAATTATAATAATAATAATAACATATATTTACTTTTTGTATTTGTCACCTTTTTTTTTAATGAACATAGTTAACACTTTTAAAAAACAATTTCTATTTGGTATCAATTGAATACTTTCAATCAGCTGTTTTTCTTACTTGCAAATTGTTACGACTAAAAGTTTAATCAATAAAAACTTACAGCTTTCCCAACTTTTATTTTCGCTCTCTTAGTTTCCCCAACTCTGCAAGTTTTTGCGTACGAAAACGCCAAAACATGATTCCTCGTAACAATTTTTACGAATTATAATATTATACATTACACTGGACCACGAATTTCAACTTTTTCTCTACCAGAAACGCCGTTATGAAATTCGTATGTAAAATTACCCCTTGATTTCGAAAATTGAGTTCATTTTTGATTCTATGGTACCGTTTTTGAGATATTTGCAATTTGCCGTTATTCGAAAAAACCAAAAAGATGGCTCCCTTTAATTACGTATATCTCACGAACGGGTCAAGCAATTGCAAAATCGGAAAGACGATAAAATTTGCTATAAATGCATGATATATTGTTTTTTGCTCAACCAGATAGTTTTCGAGATAATAGCTTGTCATTTTAGATTTTTGTTTTTTTTTATGAAAAAATATGAAAAAAATTACTCTTTGCGAGGGCAGCATTCCAAAACCAAAACTTTTTTTCCAGATATTTTTTCTTTACGTAAAGCTCTGTTTAATTAGAAAAAAGATAAGCTATCATCGAAGAAAATCGATGCAAAACTACGTAAGTTATAAACGATCAAATAAAAATACCCAGGTTGCGCAATTTCAACGTATACCTCAAAACGTATGTATGGTATAAAGAAGAGTGAAATATCTAGCTATGCTCTGTTTCTATTGAGTTAAAAGTTCAATTTATGAATGAAATTACCCGTATTTTTAACTTTTTTTTTAAATTTATTTATGTTTATACTATATTCTAACAATCTTTATCTTAATTTGATTTTACTATGTAGTCGAAATAATTATGTGTTCTACTTTGACGCTTATTCAGTTTAGGATCGGTTTCTCTTATGAGAAACCAGCAGTAATCACCCATCATTGCGACGTCCCAGAATCCTTGATATCGATTCTCAATTAATTTCATTTGCTGATGAAACCTTTCGCCATGTTCGTCACTTTCGTCGCCAAGATTTGCCGGAAAAAAGCTCAAATGTGAGTGGAGAAAGTGAATTTTTAAAGACATATTTACGCCTGGAAAGAAAATATTAGTTAGGTAAACAAGTTATAAAATGTTGGGAAATAAATTTTAAGAAGCCTTTAATATTTACCCATTTTCGCATAATTATTGATTAAGTCGTTCACTATCTGCTCGTAGTTAGGGCTTTTGTGTCTACCGAGAAAAGAAGCAACGACCTTTTCAAAGGATTCCCACGCTGCTGCCTCAACTGATGAGAGTAGTCCTTTGAATTGATTATTGTTGATCAATTTTTTTATTTGTGGTCTAACAAAAATACCTTTCTTTATCTTGGCTTGAGAAATATCTGGAAAAATTGCTTTCAAATAGTCGAATGCTTCGTCTTCTTTGTCCAAAGCCTTAACAAAGTTTTTAATGAGACCGAACTTGATGTGTATGGGTGGAAGTATGATTTTCTCTTTCTTGACATGAGGGGTGTATTTGATGTTATCCACACCAACGGTAAACTCGACTCTTCCGGCCAATCCTTTCTGACGTAGTGGTCCTTACGAGCTCAGCTACCCCACTTGCACAGGAAGCAGCAGTGCTTGGTGTAGCCACTTTGTAGACCGCATAGCATTGCAATGACTTTGAGATCAGAACATATTTTCCAATCATGCTCTTCATATTTGATAAATTTGAGTATTTTTTGCATTTCCTCGTAGGCTTCCTTTGTATTTACTGCATATGCGATCGGGATAGGAGGCTTTTTGTTACCAATATGCAATAATACAGCCTTCAAACTCAGGTTATTGCTGTCTATGAACAATTGCCACTCTTTTTAATCATATGTTTGGCCAAACTCTTTGAATAAACCAGGAATGTCGTTGCAGTAGCATATACTGTCGTTCTTGGTATAGTGTTTGGAAAATGGTTCGTGACGAGTTCTATAATATATCACCTTTACATCGGATGACACAAATTTAAATTGTTGGATACGAGAAGTGTGGATTTCGGCCTTTTCCTTGGATAGTTCCAAATCTCTTATCCAATCATTAAGTTGTGCTTGTGACAGAACGTTTCTCTCGTTTCCTATGCGAAATTCAGTACAACTTGATTCCCCGCACTCAGATATTACTGTTGACAATGGAACTGGATCCGCAACTGCCGTTGAATGTAGTACTGGTAATGTCACTGTGGGTACGCTAGCATAGGTTACTCTTGATCTTCCAACGCCAAGTACTTTTGTTTGACAAATATAACACTCTATTGAATGGCAAGTAGATTCTCTCTATATCATTGGTGTCTCAAATTTTATTTGTTGTCCTGATTGTGACTGAATCAATTCTACTCGACACGATGTACACAAAGTGTTCGGTGTCCATGGTTTTTCAGCATTTTTGGGCTCAATGCCAAAATACTTGGAGTATAAAGTTTTGATATGATCTGAGAACACTCGTCGTCGCCTTATGATAGTATATTGGCCACACATGAAACAGAACATATCTGGATCGTTATTACACTCACGTCCTTTTACTCATTTTATTTTTTTTAATAAATCACGGTTTTGAATTTTGACTTATGAACTGAACTATCTCCGGCGAGCCTTGCAGATGTTATGAAGTTTCAAGGCGCATTAACTCATATTTATACTCGGAACAAGAATAAAATTGAAAAAATCAAGTCTTACCTAGACAGAAAAGTTCCTTTTTATACGAAGCCGGGAAAAGAATATACTACCTGCTTTAGATGTAGGCTTTAATAATTTTCTGTGTCTTATAATTTTGAAAATCTACCCATAAGTGACGGAAATACATGTTTATAACTACATGCCTACAGCAGGTTTCGAACCCAACCACTCTACCTACTATAAAACAATTCGAGTATTAAAAGTACTATTTGATTTATTTAAAGAAAAAGTATTATCATTGTTATGGTGTTATTCGTTTATCCGGATAATATCCGATTTGCACTTTATACCTTTAATATATGTATGTATGTATACATACATTGAAGTTGCGCAATCTGGGTATTTTTATTTGATCGTTTATAACTTACGTAGTTTTGCATCGATTTTCTTCGATGATAGCTTATCTTTTTTCTAATTAAACAGAGCTTTACGTAAAGAAAAAATATCTGGAGAAAAAAGTTGTGGTTTTGGAATGCTGCCCTCGCAAAGAGTAATTTTTTTTTCATATTTTTTCATAAAAAAAAACAAAAATCTAAAATGATAAGGTAATATCTCGAAAACTATCTGGTTGAGCAAAAAACAATGTATCATGTATTTATAGAAAATTTTATCGTCTTTCCGTTTTTGTAACCTTTTTTGCAAATTGCTTGACCCGTTCGTGAGATATACGTAATTAAAGGAAGCAATCTTTTTGGTTTTTTCGAATAAAGGTAAATTGCAAATATCTCAAAAACGGTACCATAGAATCAAAAATGAACTCGATTTTCGAAATCAGGGGGTGGTTTAACATACGAATTTCATAACGGCGTCTCTGGTAAATTTTGGCCGTCGACCAGTGTTATTAATTAAAAAAACACAATTATTGATTTAGGAGCCATATACATTTGGTGGAACCGGTATTGCCAGAAAAATTGTGTTACTAATCTGCAAAGTGAAGATAAAATCTTCATAACTTAGCAAAAGTTTGATTAAACTGAAAGAAATCTTTTTTATCTTTTGAAGATTTTAGTTAAAAAAATTGTTTGCTATACGAAACATAAAGCATTTTATTAAAACAAAAAATAGCAATTTCATAAATTCATCGCAACAGTTGTACTTGACTACTTTATAATACATACACAATTGGTTATACTTGTATTTTTATACAGAAACATAAAAATTTACAAAAATACATATAAATAGGTATTTGGCCGAACTTCTGCTACAATTTGTAGTGTGCGTCTTGATGTTGTAACGAAAACTGAGTTTTAAGACGACTAGGGCAGAAATACACATGGAGGTTCGCCATTGCCTGCCCACGGGCAATCGCTATTAGGAAAAGGCTTTTATTTAATTTTTTTGATACTTACCCCGGCCAAGATTTGACACCGGGATGCATCAAATGAAACACGTACGTACTACGCACTCGTCTACGGCGGCCATATTCGTATATTAAGTCTTGTAAATTGTACTTCTAAAGTACTTAAATAAATATTCGCTCTCATTTAAATTTACTTATATAATGGTTCTCATGTCCACTCCTTTGTATAAAGAATATCAAAGTAGGTAGAGGTGTCAAAATTTATTATTATTATTTCATTCAAATTTAAGTTAGCAAACATTCTTCTTAAATTTACTTTTGGTACTCGTAATATTAATATTAGTATATTCTACAAAATTTTGCTTACAAGAAACAGCAAAAATTGTCCATTTACTTCAAATTTATAAAAGCTGTCCTGAAATTTTCAACTTCTACGTATGAAGAAAAATTTGTTTGCCAACTGTCAAAACAAACTTTAAGTGCTGTCAGATATCTTCACCATGCAGATTTTTTTTACGGAGTTTCTATTATTTTCGTTTAAAATTTTTTCTGATAATTTATGAAAAAATATCTTCATTTTGGAGAAAAAGTTTGACTTCGGTCAACACTATGGGGAACCCACTTTTAAATCTAATACTGGGGGAATACCCGTGTCGTTTCACAACACTGACTCTTAAAAAAGGAAAGGAAGGTATTACGCAACCCTGTCCTTCCAATAAACGGATAACTGAAAATAAACGGTTTAACACATGCATATATATAGGAGTTTAGTAAGCAAACGGGCGTCAGAAACACACCAATTGAGAAACAATAAACATCTCCAAGCAACATCTTCAAGCAGCATCTTCAATCTACATCTTTAACTACGTCTAAATTCAAATTTGTCATCAACATAATTAATTTTAAATACATACACATATACTTCAAACAACAAATCGTCTTTTCGTCGACAATAACGTTTTCTCAATTGTGTTTCTGCCGCTGTATGTTCACTAAAGCCGTGTTTTGTGAAGCCGTTTTTTTATGATGCCGTTTTTTGTGAAGCCGTTTTAGTAAAGCCGTTTTTTTTTAAGAAGCTTTACTAAAACGGCCGTTTGTGAAGCCGTTTTTGTGAAGCCGTTTTAGTAAAGCCATTTTTGTGAAGCCGTTCTTATAAAGCCGTTTTGTGAAGCCATTTAGTAAAGCCGTTTTTGTGAATCCGTTTGTGAGCCGTTCTTGTGAAACCGCTGCAACGGGCAAGTTTTGCTGCTACGTCTTACAGAGGACATCTGAAAAATTATTGCGGCTTACGCGCCCAACTGTAAAGGGATATTTCGTTAAGGCTTAAATATGTTTACGAGAGGCAGATCAAATCAAACTCCAGCTGCCGCGAATGCTGATGATAGCAATTCAGATTTAGAAACCACTGCTGCGAACGTCGGGGTACAAGGGACCACAACACAGCCACAAGAAAAAGTCGGATGCGAGGCTATTGCTTTAGTGACAAGCATTGCTTCTCTTAGCGCCAGCGTACAAGAACTGCGAATTGAAACCAGTTGTGGTCAAGCAGAATTACTACAGCTCCGCCAGCGAATAGAGAAGGACACAGCCCCCAATAACATTTCGTCAGATGTGCCGATTTCAAGTCAACAGTTAACCCAAGCATTACCGCAATTGTCTGGTCCTGCAGCACAGCCTCCAACGTCGCAACAATCAAATGGGTTGGCGTTTATTGAAGGGTCTGCCGCCAAGCTGTATCCGTTACCAGCATTCGATGGAAATCCAGAGGATTGTCCACTGTTTTTCGCCAATTACGTCGGCACCTCTGCTGAGTTCGGGTATGGCAACAGGCAAAACCTCATGCGTTTGCAGAAAGCGTTACAGGGTAATGCTAAGCGAGGGGTTACGTCTATGCTGACATACCCAGATGACGTGCCAAAGGTTATCGAAGAGCTGCAATTTAACTTTGGTCGAACACAATTGCAAAAAGTACGCCATTTTCCAGTCATCCATGACAACCGTCTGGATCAAATTCTAGAATTTGCGAATAGAGTTCGCAATATATCAGCCTTTTTTAAATCAGCAAATTGTGAGCATCATATGCAAAACCCAACTCTCTTGGAGCAATTGATAAGAAAGCTGCCGCCGTCTAAGCAGTTTAGTGGAGCAAGCATGCCAGTACCATTTCGCCGTATCCAACCGTGGAGACATTTTCTCAGTGGCTAAGCGAATTAGCAAACGTCATTTGCATTATGCCTGGTGTCGCTGATATTTCGCTACGCTTCAATCAACCAGCGTTGCCAACGCCGCGACAAAATGCAAGTTCCAGTCGTCAGTTTGTGTCCAGCGGAGGTCCAGTACGTCGGGTCATGCATAGCAGTGAAGAGCAGTCTGCATGTTTATGTTGCGGTCAGTCACACGTCTTAACAGTTTGTCGAAAATTTGAATTGCCAGATTGCGCATCCAGGTGGGCGTTTGTCAAGCAGCATCGTTTGTGTTTCGGTTGCCTAAAACCAGGTCATGGTTTATCCGACTGTCGCCAGCGGAAAGCATGCACTACCATTGGGTGCAAGCGTATGCATCACCCACTGCTTCATCAATCTAATCGTCTGTTGTCACCATCGAATGCCGAACACGAACGTGTCCTGAACTGCCGCCGTGGAAATGAAGTAAGCCTTTTTAAAACTGTGCCTGTTACTTTGATTGGCCCGCATGGAAGTGTAGAAGTACACGCTATGTTTGACGAGGGGTCGTCCGTGTCCTTGCTGGAGGAGAATGTGGCAATACAGTTGGGGTTGAGAGGACGTGCCATGCCACTTACCCTGCAATGGTATGGAAAAAAGCCAGACCACGGAGAATTCAAGAACAGTGTCGTTAGAAGCCAGAGGCGTAAATGGTCACAATTATTCTCTCAAAAGCGTGCATACCATCAAATACCTCAATTCGCCGAGCCAGTCCTTCAACAAATCCGAGTATGCACATTTAAGAGAACTGCCAGTACAAAATTACACTGAAGTCAAACCTGTTTTGTTACTTGGTTTGGACAACTGCCATTTAAGTGTGCCAGGAAAAGTAGTTACAGCCAGGTACGATCAGCCAGTCGCCGTCAACAAAAAGCTGGGTTGGGTCGTATATGGACCGCATTGCAACGATACTACTGCCATGCCTAGAATTCTTTATGCACGCAAGCCTGATGCTTTGGGTCAGTTAAACAAACTTGTGGAGGAATACTTTGCGATAGAAAATTTCGGGGTCAGAAGCAACGTTGCCTTAGAGGCGGAATGCAATCAGCACGCAAGAAAAATATTAGCCAAAACCACAAGGGACCTCAGCCAGGGGTATGAAGTTGGGTTGCTTTGGCGAAAAGAGAGGGTCTAACGCCTGCTGAAGCAAACCGAGTAGGTCCGACAACATGGTACCTTCCACATTTTGGTGTTACCAATCCTCACAAGCCCCAGAAACTGCGTATTGTCTTCGACGCAGCTGCAGTCACAAATGGTATTTCACTAAATGCAACTTTGTTAAAGGGTCCAGAGCAGGCGCAGTCACTAGTCACCATCATACACAAGTTTCGTCAGGGAGTCGTCGCAGTAGCTGGTGATATCGAAGAAATGTTTTCGCGGGTGCGAATTCGTGACGCCGATCAAGACGCTCAACGATTTCTTTGGCGTGATGGTGATACGAAAAAGCCGATTCGTGTATACAAGATGACAACGATGATATTTGGGGCAATTTGTTCGCCGTGTTGCGCTGAGCACATAAAAAACCTAAACGCCGCCAAGTTTCAGTCCGAAATGCCCAGAGGCTCACGTGCCGTCACTGAAAACACATACATGGATGATTTGGTCATGAGTTTTAGCAGTACTAATGCAGCTGTTGAGGTCATAAATGAAGCCATCAAAATCAACGCCACCGCCGGCTTCAAACTTCGTAACTTCATATCCAACGACAGCAATCGTGAGTATGGAGCGCCAAGCAACGGCCGAAAAGGTTCTTGGGATGTCCTGGAACACCGCCAGCGACGGGCTAGAATTTCATTTTAAATTTCATAAAATTGCACTTGGCGTTCTTAATGGCTTACGACTTCCAACCAAGCGAAAATTGTTGGGAATAGTTATGTCAATGTATTACCCATTTGGTATTTTAGCAAATGCAACTATATGCCTACAGTTGCTGGTACAAGAGCTGTTGAAACTTGGTGTGCAGTGGGATGACGCGATTCCGAGCGAATTAGCAGAACGGTGGTTCAAGTGGTGGAAAAACGTTCCTTCTATCAAACGTCTTTCGGTGCCACGGTGTTACTTCGCAATGCTGTCAGCTGCCGATGATATATGTACAGCTGCATACCTTTGTTGACGCCAGTGCCTCTGCATATGCTGCTGTCGCCTACCTACGTATTAGAAAGCGGGATAAAGTCGACGTTGCCATGGTGTGCGCCAAGGCAATGTGTGCGCCACTGAGAGGTCTAACGATACCGCGCCTTGAACTACAAGCTGCAGTCTTAGGCTGCCGTCTGGGGGAGTCCCTGGGGAGCTGCCACGATTTTTGAATAAATAGCACGACATTTTGGAGCGATTCCAAAACTGTCATACTTTGGGTTCGATCTACCATGCAGGAGCTACAAACAGTTTGTGGCATTTCGAGATATTAAGTACGACATCTGTAGACCAATGGCGCTGGATTCCAACATCTCTTAATGTCGCAGACGAAGCAACACGAGCATCTACTTCGTTTGACTGTAGCAATACGTCGAGGTGGTTGGCAGGACCAGAGTTCCTATATGAAGATGCATCAAACTGGCCACAGGAGATCCCAGAACTGACGTCAAAGGAGTGCGCATTAGAAGAAAGTGCGAAGCGCGTCATTATCCTGAGTAAGAGAGAGTATCCAATCAATTTTTCAAATTTTTCGTCATTTTTTAAGGTCGTACGAGTCGTTGCCTGGCTGCTACGATTTTTTCATAACACAAAATTCCATGGTCGCAGAAGTGGTGAGTTGAGCTCTACTGAACTTGAAGCTGTCGAAAGTAAAATATTTCTTCGTGTGCAACTCGAGTCATTTGCCGAAGAAATCCACGTTATCAACCAAAACAAGTGTCTGCCGAAGTCGAGCGCCCTATATCAGCTAACTCCCTTTATAGACGAAGATGGTTTGCTGAAAGTCAACGGGAGAATTGACGCAGCTTATTGCCTACCGATTGCCTATCGACGTCCGGTTATTTTACCACCAAACCACTACGTGACACGTCTCGTGGCGAAGAAGTATCATTGCCAGCTACATCATCAGAACGACAGTCTGACAATTAACCAAATGAGACAAAGATTTTGGGTGCCTCGTGTGCGTGCGCTGCTCAAATCCGCCAAGAGGGAGTGTACTGTGTGTGTTTACAATAGCGCGAAGCCAGCCGTTCCACTGATGGGCCAGCTGCCAACAGACCGTCTCACACCATATGTGCGTCCATTCTCCTATACTGGAGTCGATTATTGTGGACCATTTTCTGCCACTATCGACCGCAGGAGAGAAAAACGATGGGTCGGATTATTTACATGTTTAACGACTAGAGAGTACGTTTAGAAATTGCAGACAATCTCTCAACTGATTCATTTATTTTGTGTTTGCGCAACTTCATCAACCGCAGAGGAGTACCGGTTAGAATCCGAAGCGATAATGGAACGAATTTTGTGTGTGCCCAAAAGGAGCTTAAGGCAGAAGAACGCATGTTCGACTTTAAGGTAATAAAGGGTGAGTTAGGCCGCCGCAACATCGAATGGGTTTTCAATTGCCCTGCCAACCCGTCAGCAGGCGGCTGCTGGGAACGCCTCGTACAGTACATAAAGCGACTGTTGCATAGGGTATTGCATGAAGAAACATCGCGATTGGAGACATTCCGCAGCGCCTTGCTTGAAGCGGAGAATATTGTTAACAGCCGTCCACTAACCGAGTTAGCCGTATCGTCCCAGGACGAGGAGCCATTGACACCAAACCATTTCCTACTTGGATGTTTAAATTCGACTCAAACTCCAGCCCCACTTGAAGAAAAGGTATGCCTTCGAAAGCAATGGCGCATGGCACAAAATTTAAAGGACCGTCTGTGGAAGAGGTGGACCGCCGAGTATTTGGCGCAACTGCTTCGAGTGGAGAAAAAAGGTAACGCCTCTGCAACCTGGCCAGTTAGTCATTATATGCGACTCTACCCGATCGAGAAGCCAGTGGGAGCGTGGCAGGGTAACTGAGGTATTCTTGGCTGAAGACGGCCAAGTAAGAAGTGCCGCTGTTCGCACACCTTCAGGTGCAATTCGACGACCAGCCAGTAAGCTAGCCGCTTTGCGAATAAGTGAATCCTCCATGGATTCACCGGGGAGTGGGATGTCGTTTCACAACACTGACTCCTAAAAAAGGAAAGGAAAGTATTACGCAACCCTGTCTTTCCAATAAACGGATAACTGAAAATAAACGGTTTAACACATGCATATATATAGGAGTTTAGTAAGCAAACGGGCGGCAGAAACAAACCAATTGAGAAACAAGAAACATCTCCAAGCAACATCTTCAAGCAGCATCTTCAATCTACATCTTTAACTACGTCTAAATTCAAATTTGTCATCAACATAATTCATTTTAAATACATACACATATACTTCAAACAACAAATCGTCTTTTCGTCGACAACCTGCGTCTTCTGTAGGTATTCAATGCAGCCGTCAATAGGTCTGTACACGTACACCCCAGTGAAAAATATGCATTAACTTGCCAGTAACCAAATTTTTTTACATTTGTTGAAGTTCGATTTTATTGTCAGGATTGAGCATAAGTCGCTTCGGCTTGTTTTGATGTCCCTTGGTGACTTTACACACTATATCGATATCATTTTTGTTACAAAAAACGTCGATACAAAAATATTAGGGAAACAAATGGAAGTGGAGTCATTAGGTTCCCGGCAAATATGAACAATAGCTTCTCTCTGAAGACATTCACACTCAACTTAATTTGGATTTGTCATGGTAAGGTATGGTTTAGAACCGGGTACGACTCGTGGTGCTTTGAACATATTCGGCTTAATATTTTTTCTTATGTCTAATAATTTCGTCTTATTGCCACGTTGTCAGTAATTTAATAATAAACACGCACTTTCGCCTAGTCTTTTATTACAGAAAATTATTACACGGTTATCTTTCTATGTCTCCATCTGTGTGCTCGTGGAAAAGGAAGATGGATGTCTAGAACTAATGGCGGTTATACAGTGTTGCGACTGTATTACAATTGTAAGTCTAGGTGGATCCAACCCTGCAAGAACATGCTGATGGAATTACCAATACATAATATCAGCACTGACTGTCAAAATACCGTTCAAACGATTGCCATCGTGTTTGCCAAAAGGATACACTCCCGACTCACTACGCTTACTATGGTTGCACATATGCGAGAATGAGTTAACCGAGTTATACATATTTAGCATTACTGACCGTCAGATGAATGACGAAATAGTTGCCATTTATAGTTTTGCAAAAGAGACAATTGCCATTTAGCCTAGTTCTCCTTATGCAAGAAAGAAATAAAAAAGATATTCGCTGTAATTTTGCAAATACAACGCTTTGTTTTGTGAAAACTCCGAAGAGCGCAGTTCAGTCTTAATATTTAAAACCGACGTACTTTTACAGCCAAAACTAAAAGTAATCTTAATAAATAATAAAGGGAAATAACATTATTTTAAGACATTTAATTATATAAAAATTTAGTTTAGATCTTCGAATGCCCACAAAAATGGTACAGGTATAAAGCCAGCAATTTTCACTCCACTTTTTCCACATTACTTTTAGATTGTTTTTGGAATGAATTGTTTTTGTTACTTGGCATGTGAATTATAATAAATTGACAAAATCCTCATACATTTGTTTATAAAATGAAAGAAATAAGGAAATTCACAAGATGAATTCATATAAGGTGTAGTTACTATAGCAGCCGATCAGTGAGTAATTGACTGTCGAACAGTTCACATCTGGTTACTGCGTCTCTTTAGATTCTCCTTCGTTGTCATAAGTAGTGTTGTACGGTGTTTCTGCATAAGCAAGTGCTTTCGTATTCTTATTCTTCTTCACCTCAAACGTGCTCGTGTGATTACGTGACTATTGTGTGATTTAAAGACTATCTTTCCTCAACATGGCCTCCGATCCGGGGGGAAAGGACCAAAACTACTTCGCCATTCTCGGTGAAGAACCATCACTAAAGCATAAAAACCCCAACATAAACAACACCCGTGATTTTCCCCATCTCAAGAAAAACAATAGACCCCTTAACTTAACCCCTTGATCCTGCCCCAAATTTGTTATTGTATGTAAAAAATAAAGACCATCTAAAACCATTAAAAACATTTAATATATTTTTACTACAAAAAACCCTTGAGTCCATAACAACCGAGCAACCCAAATCAATTTCATTTACCAGAGATGGTGATCTCCTAATCCTAACAAAACATAATCAGCAAACCTCAAAATTCCTCAAAGCTACAAAATTGTCAAACCTGTGTGAAATATCAGTGCCCCTACATTCAACACTTAATAATGTAAAAGGTATAATATATTCAACTTTCCTATCCAACTTGACTGAAAGTGAAATTGTAGACGGCCTGGTCCAACAAGGATCGACGGAGTGCAAAAAAATAACGAAAATAAAGGAAGGTAAAGTCGTCACTACACCTCTTCACATCATATCATTTAATTCATATGAACTGCCGCAAGAAGTCAACATTGCATGGCTCAAAGTAAAGGTGGAACCTCACATTCCATCGCCCATGCAGTGCAAAAACTGCTATACCTTAGGTCATACTGCTAAATATTGCAAATCAGAAACGAAATGCAACGTCTGCTCCACCACATACCACGACCCCTCCCCATGCATGAAAGTCGAATGTATCAACTGCAAACAACAACACAGATCAAATCACACAAACTGCCCAACTTTGTGAAAGAGAAAAGAAATACTCACCTTTTAAACTTTGAACAAATGCTCCTTTCGTGAGGCTACTGAAGCTGTAAACAGCAACCATAAAGAATACACGTCACCACATGAAAAATTAGAAGATCCAATTCAAAAAAAGACAAAGAAACAAATAGAACAGAAAACAAATACCCCAAACAACGATTTCAACCAACATCAATCATTATCAAACATTACTCAATCTATTACCAATATTCAACCACAATCATCTCTCATTCCACCTAATAATCAAAAATTCAGCTTTCCAATAGAATCAGACTACTTTATACAAACAGACAACTACGCTAATAGCTCTATACCTACAAACAACAACAGTTCTTCATCAATTCCCAATGTACAAACTTTACCATCTCATCTAATTAACATCACCTCAACACAACACACTACCGATGATAACACAAACTTCGCAATCTCTCTTACTTTTCCCAACCAACAACTTCTAGCAGCTCTGAAACTTCACCTGATATGAAACAATAAAACCTCTTACTACCGAAAACCAGTTTTTCGTTGGTAGAGTTTTTAAGATCTCTCCGCTCTCTATGGTACTTAAGATTCTGCAATGGAATCTCAATGGTTACCTAAATATTTACAATGAGCTATCCCATATCATGAATGAGAATAAATACCACATCATTGCACTACAAGAAACCCAATAAAAAATCTTACGCTATAAACCCTATACGCCTCGACTATACTATACACGACAAAGCTAGACAAATAAAAGTCCCATTCTCACAATTAGAGTTAAACGCCTGCTTCTCAATGCTCAAAGGCAAAACTCCTGGATTAGACAACATTCCCTAACTCCTTCTTAAAAACTTGCAACCTCTTGGTAATTATAAGCTATGTTAACTATATAATTTAGTCTTCAACACCAGCACTATCCCTCAACAATGGAAAACTAATTTAATTATCCCTGTTCCCAAACAAAGTAAACCGATATCGGCCGATATCCCTTATATCCTGTCTTTCAAAAGTAATGGAGAAAATGATATCGCGAAGGCTTATGTGGTACTTGCTTAGCAAAAAACTTATATCTAACCACCAAACCGCTTTTAAATCTGGTTGTGGTACAATGGACGCTTTGTTGACGATCGATGAACATATTACTACCTCCATTGCGCGTAGAAACCATTTTTCAATTTTGTCGTTAGATATGGAAAAGCTTTTGGCTGAGTCGGCTTGCACACGATTATAGATCAGCTTAAAGCATGGAAAATAGGTCCAAAGATAATTAGTTACATTCGGCATTGCCTATTAAATCGAAAAATACGTGTAAAAGTTAATGGAGTAATATCTGAACAATGGCCAATCCACAATGGAATACCGCAAGGATCGCCATTGTCTGTAACACTTTTTCTTATAGCGTTTGACCACTTAAGTCGCATTATAAAAGAGCACAAGTTTTTCAACCACGTAATGTACGCTGATGACATTTATATTTTCGCGACGACCCGAAATATAAATAAGTTTTCACATGAAATCGACGATTTATTTACAAAAAATTTTAACTTGGTGCCACTCTAGCGGTACAAAAATATCCACAACAAAATCTAAACATTTACATATTTGCAACAAACTTAACTGTAATAATATACAAATAACTATAAATAACAACAATATCACAAATGTAAATAAACTTAAAATTCTAGGATTAATTACTAATAATAAGTATAATTGGAATTATCATGTTCAATACCTATACACGGCACTTCATAATAGACTATAAGTTATAAAATGTATGAGCAACATTAAGTTAGAAAGTAATTCCAAAGCACTTGTTTAAATAGTTAAGAGCACAATTTTATCAAAGATAGAATACGCCCTCCCAATTTACAGCTCAACTTCAAACAGGAATCTTTCAAAATTATCATCGGTGTACCACTCAGCAGCAAGACAAGCAATAGGAGCTTTTCGTACTACTCCAATCCTTAATATTTTGACAGAAGCTGGGCCCCCCACACTAAAAGGCAGAATAATTTACATTAGCGTTGGAATGATTTCAAAGCTAGTACATTCGGAAGGATCTCCAATACAAGCATCTCTAAAAAATAGTCTAAAAAGAAAACGACGGCTAAGAAAAACGTCAGCTTTGCAAAATCTTATTGATATGGCTAATCCATCTTCAACTTCCCCACTCCGTTACCCTCCTTGGGCATTTAAAAAATCTTCCATAATTCTGAACCTGGCCAATCATTCAAAAGAGAACACCCCACACAATATTTTTATACAGAAGTTCACAGCCATATGCAGTTCGCACTTTGATTGGAGAACCTACTTTACAGATGGATTCATGTATGATAATGTAATGCCAAGTCGCATAAAAAAGTATAAACAAACACATTATATGCAACGATTCCCTTTCTACACTAAAAGCCGTGATGAAGGTGAACTTTTCCGACAACAATATGCAGAATCAGAGATATTCTTACCACTAATACTAATAAAATTAAATTTTTTGGGTACCTGACCATGTCGGAATACGAGGAAATATAATAGCCGACTCTACTGCTAAGCTGGCTACCAGATCCCCGCTAAAATTAGTGAACACCATATATAAAAAATACATTAAGAATTTAGCTTATAAAAAGTACATCGAATTCGAAAATGGGCAAAGGGCTGAATACGCACATTACTACAAAACAATAAACCTCGCTCGGCGCGCATCAAATCTACCCATAACAATTCATAGGAGACATGACACGGTATCCACTCGTTTCCGCCTTAGACATTCCAGATTAACGCACAAATACTTACTTGAAAATACTGATCCAGCATGCTGCCCATATTGCAATAACAACGTCCTAACGCCGAAGTTTAACCAACTCAAACATAATGGATTTTCTTGTAAATGTAACTCATGTCAACATTAAAGAATTCATAAAATTTCTATGTAAAATAAATGTCTATTTTGAAGTGTGATAATTCTACCTTATAACTCACGTAATTTGTCTAGGAAGCCTCAGTTGCTATTGCTAATATAAGACTGTTTCGGTATAATTTGTATTATACTTTTACAATAAACTAATAATGTAGCAGCCATTTAATTTTTTTATTCACCTGCATGTATTTTGTTTTTGCTTTTGCGTATGAGTTTTCAAAAGCCGTAGCAACTTGACAACTCTTACGCAAAAGGAAAATGAAAATACATGGGAATTTTGTAGTTGTATTTATAAAACCACCTTATATGAATTCGCCTTGGAAATTCATTTGTTACAGGTCTAAACGTCAAACCTGAAAAAGTTCAGTACTGATGGTTTTTTGTACACAGCACTGACTCTAAGAAGAACCACAGTGAGGAGTGTAGGGTTTATTTGCTTTGTGAGTTATCTACTTTATATTGTTTTTAAATTTAATATTATAAATATATATATAAAAGAGGAAAAGTATAGTTTTGTGATTTAATAATCACTATTAGTATAAGTTAGTTTAATTTAATTCAATTGTTTAAATTCACAATAAAATGGTTTAGTTTATAATATTAATTTGATACATTATTTAATACATTAATTGAAAATATATATTTGATGTAGATTTATTTCACACGGCTCAACTGATTGACCACGGACTTCTTTACAACCGACGGTGCGCAACTTGACTTTTAGACTGACTCCTTGCTAAGTCAACTGGTACTTCAAAAAACGACTGTATCAACTGCTTGTACAACGGATCAACTGAGACAGTAACGGCGACTGGAAATCATATGCACTACTTATTGTTGTAAACTAAACGGAGCAGCATTAACCCAGATATGCCGACCGTACTACATGTAGTACACATGTTATTTTCAGGGTTTTGCTATAACTGTTCCTTAAATTTGCTAAGCGATTTTTTGTTGTGATACAGAACATAACGGTCAACAAAATTTGCATGGATAAGCTTCAGCTGATGCAATTCCCTTGATCTTTTTTTTCTATCAAATATATCAGTTGTGTGAAGTTAGCAAAAGTGTGAAGATGTCACGTGGTCGGTAAGGAAAAATTGTATAAGCATTTTTATTGTTGTTGCAATTTTGTGTTTTTTTATTAAAAAATAGTTGTAAAAACGTGTCTGCATCTAAAGTACATGTGAAAAAGCAAATTATATGTGATTTTAATTGGCGTATTTACTGGCGTACTACATGTAGTACGTTCGGCATTTACATAGTGAAAAATATGTAAAAAAAAAATTTTTTTTTGCAGCAATTTAACATTAGATGAGATAATATCTGCCTTAGAAGAAAGTGACGAAGAGGTTTCGAGGAAAAATTACGACATTGCGATTGTGCCCGCTGATGACGCTAATAATTATGTAACAGATGAGGATAGTGGAGACGATGAAGAAGTGAATTTTGACAATTTACCTCCCTTATTATTAAATGGTGAGGCTGAGCTATTTAGAAATGCTTATTCTTCTGATTCTGACAGTGAAGACGATATTCCACTTGCGTTATTGCCACCGGCGAAGAAACGCAAATTCGATATGGCGTCAGTAAAATGGATAAGGCACGATCTAATTGAAACGGAAGCCACTATAACGGAATCTGAACAGGAAAATTTACCAACACCCACGGCCACGGATGTAAACAATATATCCAAGGAAAGCCTATCAGATATGGCTATAAATTTTGGATTGGAGCAACTTATAAGGGCTACATTCTTTGGTTCGAGGCATATCAAGGTGCAGGGACTTTCCCTAATAATACCTACAAGGAAATGGGACTTGGTGCAAGTGTAGTCTTAACATATTGCGACATTCTGTCACAAAAACAACCCGACATTACCCACCGATTGTACTTCGATAATTTATTTACCACAATTGGTTTATTGGTTGAGTTAGAAAAACGGAATGTTAAAGGGACTGGAACCATTCGCCACAATCGATTAGCCAACTGTCCCTTACCAAAGAAACATGATCTGCGAAAGAAAGAAAGGGGGTGGTATGACTACAGTAAAATTCGTACCAACAGTATTATTGTCTGTTGTTGGAACGACAGCAATGCAATTAATGTCGCCTCAAGCATCCATCCAGTTGAACCTTCAAAAAACATTTCACGTTGGTCCCGAAAGGAGAAAAGGCGTGTAAGCATTCAACAACCACGTCTTATTCATGAATATAATCGCTATATGGGGGGCGTCGATCGAGCAGATGAAAATATCAGCCTGTACCGTGTCTCTATTCGTGGCAAAAAGTGGTATTTCCCTTTATTTACACACTGCATTGATCTTGCAGAGCACAATGCCTGGCAAATACATAGAGATATGGGAGGTAAAATGGACCATCTAGCTTTTCGTCGGCGCATTTCCACATCGCTAATATCAACTTATGGAAAATCCTTAGCAACGCTTCCATCAGGATCATCAGGGGACATCAGATTTGATCGAAAGGATCATTTGCTTACTGAAATCAACCGTCAGGCAGAGGGAAAATGTAAACAGCTACGTTGCAATCATTGCCATAAAAAGACCACTACACGCTGCATTAAATGTGATGTACCGCTTCATGTAAAGTGTAATGTGGAATACCACACCACCAAATAATTTTTTAGTATTAATTTTTTTTCTTTACTGAAGTACACGAAAGTTTCTGGATAATAAATGATTTGAATAAAATTGCAAGAAATATGTATTTTTTACTTAAGTACATGCATACATATGTGCCGAGCGTACTACATGTAGTACGGCCTATAAACTCGCGATAAAATATATATATTTTTAATCTCTCTTCAGTTTTGCACTACTTTGTGTCAGCTTAACTTAAGTTTAGAAAACTAAGAGGATTGTTTCTCTAGCAAGCTCGTCGGCATATCTGGGTTAAGTGGTTGTTGTTGGCTACTGTGGTTGGCGACTGTTGTTAGCTAATGACCACTGTTTACATTCGGCCATTCTGATCTTCGTCATCTGACCCAGATGACATCAATTCTTCCGAGTTACAAACATAGCGCCACAATTTCATATTATCAGCGGATGTTGATGTCTCAAATGGACCTTCGCAGTTTTCAGCTTTCTTCACATCATACCGGTCGTTACGTTTGACCTTTGTGACAACGTAGGGCCCAAGAAATTCGCTAGCTAATTTTTTGCTAGCTGCAAATTGGGTACGTTTGATTGCTACAACGTCGTTTATTTTATATATAGGTGCATTTTTTCGTTGCTTATCGAAGTTTTTTTTATATTGCGCTTGGGCTTTAAGAATTTGCTGCTTCACGTCACGGCGTAAATTTTGCCGTTCATCTTCAAACCCATCGATCAGCTCATTGCGTAATATATCCAGCACACTGTTACTAATATCACCCCTCATCTTCACTCCAAACAAGATTTCGAATGGTGAACGTTTTGTTGACGTGTGCACATGAGAATTAATGGCTTTTTGTACTAGCCCGACGTATTTGTACCATTTCGCAGGCTCGACAGTTAATAACTTTGACAACACCTGCAGAACGGACCGGTTGACGCGCTCAACCTGGCCATTGCCACGAGCGACGCCTGTAGTGGTAGCAACGTCAGTGATTCCATTTTTCTTACAGAATTCGTTGAAGTTATTGGAGGTAAAAGCCGAACCTTTATCGCTGATTACACTGTGATAGTCAAAAAAAAGACAAGACCAAACTCGACGGTTTCCCCCTGCATCATTACTTTTTTGAGTTACAATCATGGTTTCATACAAAAATTTTTGTTGAAGTTTTTCATCAAAGTGGCCCATTGTAAGAGAAAGGCACATTTTTCTTCGGTCTCTAACTTTTTTAATGTTGACTTTTTTGGTAAACTTTCTTTGGCAAAGCTTCTCAGAATAAGTCCGTCTTTAAGTTCTTAGATGACTGTAAACCCCAAAATCAATGTTTTTTGTGTCCTTATAGCCAATATGTCGAAAAAACTGAAATTTAATCCATTTTTTTTAATGTTTTTTCCCTCACGTTTCGTCAATATTTTAATTTACCCTTTGATACTTATACATTAAGTGACATCTTGTAATAGTAAGAAACTTAAGCAAAGACAACGTTCTGAGCAAACTAACCATTAGAAAAAAAACTTAACAAAATTTGTATTTTTTAAAAAAGCTACACTAACTATGTTTGTGTGCTGTTTTATTTTTTTTGTATCTTATAAGTGTTATCAATAAGTATCATAAATTTGTACACAATATTTAAATTAAATTTAATAAGACTCATCTATCAATGTCCAACACAAATCAGCAAGCAACGAGTCAAGCTTTTAACCACTGCACTGATAAGAAATAACAACAAGTAACGTTTGAAAGAAACGTTAAATGCTTGCCTAAGAGTCAAAATTTAAGCATAGATTGCAGTAGTTAATTTGACTTTGACTTCGCGGAAAGAACATTGTTTTAGTGCCTTGTATATTAAGAAAATAAATTAAAATGAATAAGTGTCCAATTGGCCTATCGTTGTTCTGCTACGTATGTGGAAAATTTACAAGCCCTCGGAGTAGACGCAAAATATCTTCGGGAACTGCCGGCATCTACGAGGAATATTTCGATTTGCCCGTTATAAGAGACGTAGATTGGGTGCCAAATACCATTTGCACGCAATGCAACAACAACCTGCATAACTGGTCAAAAAGACTGTGCCTAAAAACACAGTTTACAAAAGTGTTCAATCTGCACAGCTACCAGTATCTCACTCAGAAAATGTTCCGATACCAAGATGTCCGAGTCCAACTGAGAGATATATTTCGCCAACATTTTCCACCGAGCCTACAGATCTACTCTCAATGTATAACCCAACCGAAGTTGAAAGCCCATGTCGTCACTTGGAGATTTCCCAAGCCCGTTTGAATACGATGGTACGACAGCTGAAATTATCGCAAAGACAAGCGATTTGCCTAGCACATCATCTTCGATCGGTAAATATATTGTCTAAAGATGTGAAGGTGTATGGATACCGTAAAAGACAGGAGGAGCTTTTAGATTTCTTTGAGGTTAATGGCGACAATACTTTTTCGTATTGTAAAAATATTCCTGGTCTTATGCAATACATGAACTGTGAGTACAAACCAGAGCAATGGCGCTTGTTTATTGACTCGTCGAAAAATAGTTTAAAAGCAGTATTGCTGTATGTGGATAACACAAAAAATCCGGTTCCAATCGCCATAAGCTCCAACACAAAGGAAACATACGAAGCAATGAAATTAATTTTGGACAGAGTTCAGTATCAGCAGCATCAATGGAAGATATGTGCGGATTTAAAAGTTATCGCCTTGCTTACTGGTTTGCAGACAGGATACACAAAAAATATATGCTTCATTTGTCATTGGGACACAAGGTACCGCGGAAACCAATATAGAATGCGTGATTGGAAGCTTCGCACAGAATTTCATTTAAATGTGGCAAATGTTATCCATATTCCGCTGATACCAGCTAATAACATTTTGCTACCACCACTGCACATAAAATTGGGAATTGTCAAAAATTTCATAAAAGCAATAAATCGAGATGCCGAAGCTTTTAAATGTTTGACAGAAATATTTCCAAGACTAAGTGTTGCGAAAATAAAAGAAGGTATTTTAAGTCTTTTAATAGAACGAATGTTATGTTGATACATTATTTTCAGGTGTTCTCAATGGCCCCGATATAAGAAAACTTATGAAGAACGCAAAATTCGGAGAACTTCTAAGGCCAAATGAAAAAATTGCCTGGAACTCCGTTATGACCGTTATAAACCATTGCTTAGGAGTGCACCGGTCTGAAGATTGGAAAAAATATGTGGATGACATGGTAGACGCTTTTGAAGAAATAGGTGTGAATATGTCCTTAAAAATTCATTTCCTTCACCATCACAAGGACCATTTTGAGCAGCAAGTTCCGACTGAATCCGATGAGCATGGAGAAAGATTTCACCAAGTCGCCGCCCCCCTTGAGCATTGGTACAGCGGCAAAAAGCTTGACTCGTTGCTTGCTGATTTGTGTTGGACATTGATAGATGAGTCTTATTAAATTTAATTTAAATATTGTGTACAAATTTATGATACTTATTGATAACACTTATAAGATACAAAAAAAATAAAACAGCACACAAACATAGTTAGTGTAGCTTTTTTAAAAAATACAAATTTTGTTAAGTTTTTTGCTCAGAACGTTGTCTTTGCTTAAGTTTCTTACTATTACAAGATGTCACTTAATGTATAAGTATCAAAGGGTAAATTAAAATATTGACGAAACGTGGGGGAAAAAACATTAAAAAAATGGATTAAATTTCAGTTGTTTCGACATATTGGCTATAAGGACACAAAAAACATTGATTTTGGGGTTTACAGTCATCTAAGAACTTAAAGACGGACTTATTCTGAGAAGCTTTGCCAAAGAAAGTTTACCAAAAAAGTCAACATTAAAAAAGTTAGAGACCGAAGAAAAATGTGCCTTTCTCTTACAATGGGCCACTTTGATGAAAAACTTCAACAAAAATTTTTGTATGAAACCATGATTGTAACTCAAAAAAGTAATGATGCAGTTCGATTCGTAGGACCCGAAATAGGGGGAAACCGTCGAGTTTGGTCTTGTCTTTTTTTTGTTTTGAAAAAAGCTATCACAGTGTTATTCGTGTTGGATTGCCAAATACGGTTGTCCATTCATTCATCCTACGTATTACCTCTTCAGCATTCGTCGTCTTTGTTGGAAAAAGCCACGTAAATTTGCAAAATGCATCCATAAGAACTAGGATGTATTTGTATTGCTTCGCCGTAGCGTCCATTGGCCCGAGGTGATCTACGTGCAGCGTTTCGAGTGGCTGATCTCCCTTTTCAATGCAGTTCAATAAGCATTCTTTTTTACCAAGTTTTTTATTGTGCACTATGCACTTTACACAATTGTCTATGCAACGTCTTACTTTATTTTGCAAATGTGGTATAAAATAATTTTGCTGTATAGCGTGTACTGTTTTTAGTTCGGCGAAATGACCAACGTTATGTGCATCACGAATTATATCAACTTCTAACGATCTGGGCACCACTAATAATTCGTGTCCATCTACTGATTTGAATAATAAATCGCCTTTTATTATGTAATTTTGGTATTGTTTAGTTTTAAGTATTTCGCGCACTGCTGTCAAGTGCTCATCTTCTTGTTGGGCTTTTCTTATACGTGTGGTAACATCTGACGCAACAAAAAATACATCTGCAACTGGGTTACGACTCAGGCTATCGACATGCCTCATTCTTGGCGCTATACGGTGCTCAACTTTAAAACTGAAGTCTTGGAAATTCATAATCCATTGTGCAACTTCTCTCGGAATGTTGTTTTTCGACGTGGTGCTTTTAAAAGCGGAACAATCTGTGATTAGTGTGAAGTCTACTCCAAGTAAGTAGTGCCGAAACTTTTGCATTGCGAGATGAGCTGCTTTTACTTCCAACACATAGCTGTGTAGCCTAGACTCTTGCGGTGTTGTTTTTTTGCTCCAGAAGTATACGGGATGCAGTTCACCATCGGAAACTTGCATCAAAACTGCACCAAACCCCTCTTTGGAAGCATCAGTATGTAATTCTGTTTTCGCGTTTCTATCGTACAACTTGAGCACTGGTTCTTCTGCTAGCTTCTTTTTGAGTCCACTAATTGCCGAAAGCTGTACTTGGCCTATTTTAAAAGTACTGTCTTTTTTCAGCAAATCAGTAAGTGGACGTGCTATTATGGAATAACCTTCCACAAACTTTCTAAAAAAGCCGGTCAAGCCCAGAAATGATTGTATGTCTTTGACGTTCTTGGGCGTGGGAAACTGCTGTACAGCCCTCGTTTTCTCAATGCCAGGTCGCACTGTCCCACTTTCGATTACGTGGCCCAGAAAATTAATTTTTGTTTGCATAATCGCACATTTTTGCCACTTTATTTTAAGACCGTATTCAGAGGCTTTAATTATCACTTTTTGCAGCTTTTTCGTACATTCGTCTGCCGTAACCCCGAAGATAATTATATCGTCCATATATAGCTCCATAACACCTTCATTCACCATATTTTGAAAAATGTAATTTATGTACCGTATAAAAACGGCTGGCGAATTACAAAATCCAAAAGGTGCATAATTAAATTCAAATACGCCTTCTTTAGTAACAAAACCGGTATATTTTTTGGCAGATTCTTTAATTGGGACATGAAAAAACCCATTTTCCAGGTCCATTACACAAAAATATTAAGCTTTTTGTAATTTTTCTAAAACATCGTCTATTATTGGTAGTGGGAAAGAGTCTTTTAGCACCATCGAGTTTAGCTTTCTAAAATCGATACAAACACGATATGACCCATCTTTTTATTCACAACTACAACTCTACTTGCAAATTCAGAGGTAGAGCGCCTAACAATACCTTGTTCAAGCCACTGTTCGACTTGTTTTCTCACCGCCTCTTGCTCCTCAAACGGAAGCCGACTTGGCGATTGGCGAAAGGGTCTAATATTATCACCGATAATGTCCATCACAATAGGGCATTCGCGATCAGCTTTTATTGGTTTATAAAGTTTAATAATTTACACGATTGTGTCTTTAAAACAAACTGGTACTACGAGATCGTGCTGATATTCACTTATATTATACACTTTCAATTCATTTTCAAAGCTTTCATCAGTAAGATTACTGAAATTATAACCACTTTTACTAAAGACAACCTTGAATCTGTTTAGGAAGTCAAAACCAAGTAAAATGTCAAATTTTATATTCTTATCACCCACGACCAAAAAGGTTTGCTCACAGCTCAAATTATCAACAACAACATTACAGCAGCAACTGCCTTCAACTTTGTTTGATACATTACCAAGTCCAGAAAGTAATTTGTCGGATTCTTTTAAACAAATGTTTGACAAGAATTTTTTATAAAAACTTTTTCTTATAATTGATACGTCGGACCCCGTGTCGACTAAGGACTGCGCCTCGATACCGTTTATGATAATAGATTTAAAACGGTTACAAACAGATATAACATTAACATCTTTATTTTGATTTTTAGCAGGGCAAACTTTCGCATGGTGGCCACTTTTGTTACAATTAAAACACTTCATAGGCTCCTTACACGCAGACCTTTTGTGCTCTGTAGAGCCACAGTTAAAGCAGTGTTCTTTTTTCGACGTATTATTATTATTGTTATTATTTCTCACAACCGGCTGATCACTTTTAAATGCATAGTCAAATATTTCATGACGTTCAACTAACTCTTTCACAGTTTTGCAATTATATAATACAAATTTAATTTCGGGTTTAACGCGTAACCCATCAACAGCATAGCGGATTACCGATGCATCATCAACTGGCCCAAGTGATGCCAACTTTTTAACACGCAGAACATACTCATGGAAATTTTCATCACTACGTTTTTTCATTTCTCTTAGTTCTTTATGCAATTACGCACTTGTATAGTCTTTATGAAATTCGTTAATTAATTTTTCACGTAAGCTAACGTAGTTATTGACGCAAACCGACTCTAAAAATAATTGAGCCGTTTTTACCATTTTTCCGCGCGCTTAAACATATTTTTGTTTTTCATCTAACTCATAAGCCTCTGCATTACTCTCGAAGTTTTGGAGCCACTGTAACACTGGAATACTTCTGCCGTCGTACGCTGGAATTATTTTGGCAAAGCTGTCTGCTGAGATTTTTACCTTTTTGTTGTTATCGTCTTCTCTTAGCATCTTCAATGTGAGCAACTTTACCAAATCTTTTATGCTTTCGTCTTTCTCATCTAAGTTGTTCGAAATATCCAATGCTCCAGCTTCTTCGTCCAGAGTTGTTGCTTGTCCGCCAATTTCTTCGCTATTGTGTTCAACCATTTCAACTCTTTCATTTTCTCTGCTACTATTTTGCTGTATATTTTTGTTAGCGCCCTCTTTAACATTCATTGTTAGTGGCTGCAGCTCTGCTGCCCATGCCCTTGCACCTTGTGCCTCTTGCAAACGTGTAAAGTAAGAATGTGCACTTCTATGCATTTCTTGCTTTGTATTATTGGCAAATACTTTCGTTAACGACTACGCGACAACTAACGGGCTTCTTTTTTGTTTTATTTTAATGCCGGCTGCAATAACAATCACCTTTTAATAACCTTCACGAACTCTATTTAATTATTACTTTTTTTGTATACTGTGGTACAGTTTATATTTAGTCAAATTGATAAAGCTGATATATTGGTTACAACAACTTATGCGTTTTATCGGAATTTTAATATCACTATTTGATTTTTAATAGCTTTTGGCTTCGGTTGAGCCCCCAAATATAAAAGAGGAAAAGTATAGTTTTGTGATTTAATAATCACTATTAGTATAAGTTAGTTTAATTTAATTCAATTGTTTAAATTCACAATAAAATGGGTTAGTTTATAATATTAATTTGACACATTATTTAATACATTAATTGAAAATATATATTTGATGTAGATTTATTTCACACGGCTCAACTGATTGACCACGGACTTCTTTACAACCGACGGCGCGCAACTTGACTTTTAGACTGACTCCTTGCTAGGTCAACTGGTACTTCAAAAAACGACTGTATAAACTTCTTGTACAACGGATCAACTGAGAGAGTAACGGCGACTGGAAATCATATGCACTACTTATTGTTGTAAACTAAACGGAGCAGCATTAAGTGGTTGTTGTTGGCTACTGTGGTTGGCGACTGTTGTTAGCTAATGACCACTGTTTACATACATACATATATTATAAATGATATTTTTGATTTAAAATTTTCATTCTGCTGGAAACAAGGCGAATTCATATAAGGTGTAGTTGTTATAGCAACCGATTTAATTTTTGTTATTCACCTTCATGCCAAGGCGAATTCATACAAGGTGAGTGATAGCATCCCATGAGCTGAATGCTTGTTCTTCTTTCCGAATTCGCTAGCCTGTTATGTATACACAAACAAAGTACATAAGCAAACTGAGCGAATTCAATTTTTGACATTTCACTCGGAAAATTACACTAACAAAATACATGACCAAACTGAGCGAATTCAGATTTTGACATTTCACACGCAAAATTACACAAACAAAATACACAGCGCATTCGCTTTGTTTATCTTGCTATCACCTTATATGGATACACCTTGCTTCATGCACTTTGTTTCTACTTTTGCGTATGAGCTTTCAAAAGCCGTAAAATCAAAAACCAAACGTATGTAAATTTTAACAACCCTTACGCAGAAGCAAAAACAAAATACATAGGAATTTTGTAGTTATATTTATAATATGTGTGCGTCCACGTGAAAAGGGCCCACTTTGTCGCATCTAATTACCGAGATATACATATAGATTATTCGATACATGGATCGAATTTCGTAATTTTTTATTATGGTTTATTATGAAACTATATACATTTACGCGTCGAATGACACCAAATTTAGCTTCCTAGGTATAATAGAAGTAATTAATTTTATTTTTTGAAAAAGAAAGAAAAGGGCCCACAAGGGTCAACTTTCAACTTCAAATTGATTTTTCTTAATTAGTCATTTTTCGGATATTCACCTTCAAAGTTCTATATTTCCCTCAATTCTTCAATTAGTATAGTCTAATTAGTCTCAAACTGTTCGGAAATCAACCGGGAAGACGCCTGTATGCATAACTCCAATACCGCCGAAGTGGGCCCTTTTGACGTGGACGCACACATATTACCTTATATGAATTCGCCTTCGCTGGAAACTTTCTTTGAATAAACATTAAATAATTTTATTAAATATCCATCCGATATTTGTGGTGCTCCTGCCAGTAGGCGAATAAAACAGAAAATTTTTTAAAACAGGAGAAAGGAAAAGTTTAACTACGAAGCTGACGATCAACTTTAGATTCAATTAATAAAAACTACACATCTATGTTACTACGTATTTATTTATTTATTTATTTATTTATTCATTCAGTCTAAAAAGTACAAGCTTTTTTACAGACTAGTTAAAAATAGAAAACAGTTCAAGCTTAAATTTATATAAACTATTATTTAAATTAAGAACGCTAGATTTGCTAGATGTATAGTTTTAAAGATTGGTTCGTTCATTGCTTAATTTGTTTTATGAGTTACTTCGATAAATAATCTATTATGCCGAAGATCACGCGGGGGAATATAGGGAGTGAATAAATTAGACAGTTCACGGCATTTAATATTAGAGTTAATTATACTATAGGCAAATAGCAGCGAGGAACAAGTTCTTCTCTCATACAAAGCCTGGAGACCAAGTAATTTACGCCTGCTGGTATAGGATGGATTCCATATTAATGAGCAATACTCAAGACGACTTCTTACCAAAGAAATATAAAGTGACTTCAACGCCATTGGATCCTTAAAGTCTCTGGAGTTACGTCTAACAAACCCAATCATTGCAAAAGATCTCGAAACAATAAAGTCAATATGACTAGAGAAGAGAGTTTGGAGTCAAAGATGACACCCAAATCTTTAATCTCATAAGAACGGTTTAGAGGGCAACCATCATTTAGTCGATAGTTGAAAAGAGTGGGATTTATCTTTTTCGAATAAGAAACAACGCAACATTTATTCGTATTTAAAAATAAGTTATTGTCAGTACACCACTCGGCAAAACTATCGAGGTCCGATTGCAGGTTGATGCAATCACAGATATCACGGACTCTTAAAAACAGTTTAACATCATCTGCAAACATTAAGCATTCAGCGAATTTGAATTGTTGAGGCAAGTCATTAATAAAGATAAGGAACAATAAAGGCCCAGAGTGAGTCCCTTGTGGAATTCCTGACCAAGCATCGATACGCAAAGATGACTTAGCGGCACCAATTGACACACATAGTTTTCTGTCCGATAGAAAACTGGAGAAACATGCCAACAGTTTTCCACTGATTCCGTACATTTCTAACTTCCGTAACAGTATTGAATGATCAATTTTATCGAACGCTTTTGAAAAGTCTGTGTAAATGACGTCGAGTTGTGAACGAGTCTCGAAAGCATTAACAATTAGATTAGTGACTAAGGCTAAATTGGTGGAAGTAGACCTCCCAGAAAAAAATCCATGCTGGCATTCAACAATTGCGTTGCTAACGTAATCGAACAATTTACGTTGCAGAATGTGATCGAATAGCTTTGCCATTGTGTTCTGTTTAACTATAGGTCTGTAGTTGCAAATATTATTGCGGTCACCAGACTTAAATATCGGATTTATTGTACATAATTTCCAAGAATCTAAGAAGTTCCACAGTTCAGACATTCTTGAAAGAGAATAGCCAAAGGCTCTGCGACGGTATTGGAACATATTTTGAAAAATAACGGACAAAATCCCTCCTTATCAGACTTTGCACTGCTTGTCAGCTTTGAAATTGACAGAAGAACATCATCGACGGTAATATCGAAGGAAGAAATTGGTGGTAAAGGCGTAGGGTGAAATACCGGAATCGGTGAAGTGGTATACTTTGCGTAGACCTTCTGAAATAATTTAGCAAACAGGTTGCAAGCATCCTGCGTATTATTGGACACTTCACCATCATACTCCATGCTCGTTGGGAAACCGTTAGTCTGTCTCTTAGAATTTATAGCGGACCAGAAACTAGATGGGTTCAATTTTAGTTTTGATTCCAATTGAAGCATATATTGCTTAAATAGAAACTTATTAAGATAATCAAAGTCCTTTTTATGTCTAAAATAGTTAAGCCGATCAATTTCTTGATTACTCTTTCTATGTCTTTTAAAAGCTTTGTTCTTGATATTTTTTAGATTACTCAGTCTCGAATTAAACCAGGGTGGTTTATTGTTCGAAACTTTCCGTTTTAGCGGTATGAAACTCGAAATAGCTACTAAGAGTCGTTGACGCAAAATAGCATAAGAAGTATCTGGTCCGTGAGAAGAGTTCAAGAAAGTCCAGTCGGTAGCTAGCAAGAAGTCATTAATCGCTACGCTGTCAGCCTTAAAATAATTATACACGACCGTAGGTTCAGCTATTTTTTTATCGAAGTTATAATACTCGAAATGAGCAACCAAAGCATTGTGGTGAAAACTATTTTCTAAAATAGGAGATAGGCACTCCAAGCATGTTAGTTTAAGATCAGTGGATCCAAAAATTAGATCAAGGAATCTACCGTTACCATTGGGATAAGTGTTACATTGCTTCAGACCATAAGAGAATAAAGTGCTTACAAATAGCATATCGATATCGGTTCTGAGATTGGTTGGTAAAATATTATTACTATCGTTTAACCAAGAGATGTTACTTAAATTATAATCGCCTAAATATATTATCTCATCAGATGGTTTAGCATTACTAATTATACAACTCAAGTTATCCATATGCCTCTGATAAATATCAAGACCGCTACTTGGTACAATATAAGATAATAGAAAAATTATTGGTTTGTTACCAGAAAATAAATAATTCCTCAAGTTGATTTGTAAAAGACTCCGGCGTGGGTTGAGCCCTTACGGAACTGATTGAGGCACTCTGTATTTTAATAAAAAACGAAAAGGGCGAATCTTGACATCCGTGGGCCACATGTCTGTATTCAGAACCTTGTAAAAACTTTCTGATACGCCCAACTTAAAGTTGATTTTCCTTATATACATAAGTCAGTTGAGTATCTTTTTTAACCAAGGGATAGCAGGCCAAGTATTTACCGTCAATCGCAGCATGCTTAGACACGTATGCTAGTATATCAGTAGCAGAAATATCTGGAGAGAATGATCTTATATGTAGCCATTTCAAATTTGATATCATTTTAAGTTCATTACTGTTGTTGGTGCCAATAAGTACAGATGATTTTGGCTTATTACGGCTAGACTTAGAAACAGTTTTCCATTGATATACATTACAGGGAATTGGTGAAGTTGTAGGCACTGAGTCAGAGACATTTTGCACAATGTTAGTTGCTGGCTGTAGGGTATGCTGATTCGCAGCAACACTAGCAAATTATTTCCTTGTAGCTGTCCGTTTATTAAAGGCGGCAGATTTTGTCACAACTACACCAGTAGCATCAGACAAAGCTTCAGTCGTCGCAGCAGTGACGTCACAGGCACTCGAATGTGTGGGAGACACGGTCGAATTGACGATAAGCGGAGTAGCAAAAGTCGATGCTGGCGTAGCACATGTAGGTATGGATGTGCACCTAGCAACAGTCGCAGTAGCAGCGATAGCACAACTATCCGACCGCTGGGCTAACATAGCCGATTTAGTATCAACCGAACTAAATGCATTTGAGGGTGAAGTAGTGCATAAAGGCACATGTGAATTCGATGTGCATAATTGCGGCTGAAGAGTATTAGCACTAACAATACAGCGCAAATTTTGTATCCCTAAAGTTAGCATAGAAAAAGCATTGTCTTTGTCGATAAGAGTAGAGCGTAGAGAGCACAGCTCGGCATGCATTGCCGAATAATTTTTTAACAATTGTTTGTTGTCTTCACGCACTGCACTCAACACTGATAGAACACTCGGATTGTCTGCTCTAAGAGCAATAATTTCATTAACGAGAGTTGGCAAAATATTATGAAGATTATTTGCATGCTCATCAATTAATAGCACAGATTCGTTGACATCAGTTTGAAGAGATTGTTGTTGATGAGTTTTCTGTTCAAGCGGTATGGCCGCAATATTAGCACTGGATGCATTATATGAGGAGTTCATTGAACCTCCATTAGAATTACACGAATTCGATAAGAGAGATGGTGGAGGCGACCGGACAGAATTTCGGCGCGCAATCGTACATGGCTTACAAGAAAAAGGAATGTCCGAACTTAAGAGAAATTCCGCATCAGTGGGTGATAAATCAACACACTTTAAGTGAAAATACTCTTTGCACTTATCACAAAGCACTTTTGGCTTATCGCGGTCAACTTTATGTCCGCAAACACACGGCATATTAAAAAAGTAGATTCTAATAATGTCTATCAAGCTTTTATAGATTTATAAAATAAGAGTCAATATCTCAAAACAAAATAGTATTAATCAAAAACGAAATTAAATCAGTAAATATAAGGCCAAAAATGATAATAATTGCAATAAGGATGAGCAAACCTAAAAAAAACAAACTACAAGTAGATCAAAAAGCTTATAGATTTGCAAAACAACAATGCCAACCACGCTATTAAGCACGTAGTGGCGATTTCGCAATTAATAGCGGTATGGTTGGAGATAGGGATAATGAGAAAACAAACAATTTTCACACGGTTAGCGTAGCTGAGTGGTTGCGTGCTCGCCTAGCAATCCCGTGGACCATGGTTCGAAGCCAGGTAAGTCTAGAAAGAAAGAAGTCTGATGAGGAGATGTGGTGATCTCCGAAATAGCAGCTATCACTTCTACCACTATGAAAAGTTGTTGTTTCTCATAATATTCCCTAATTCAAACCTGGCCTCAAGCTCTATAAATTATACAGACGTTTCGTAAATATAAGGCCAAAAATAATAGAAATTAAATCAAATTTAAAAATTAAAAGCCACCAATAATACAACGAAAGCTGAGAATTTCAAAACTACTAAAAACAAAATCTTGAATGTTAGTTGATGAGACTACAACAATTATAGAAATTAAACAACAAAAAACCTATGTGGCAACAATATTTTAAGAAAAAATTACTAAAAAAAAACAAAGCAAATGAGAACAGAACAAGAAAAATATATCAAACAACACCAAAGGGTTGACAGGATTGAAACCGGGTTTCTAAACCGCGTCGATTAAATTAACAAAGCAAAAGCATGTAAATGCATACCTTCAAACTCTCATATTGCTTCTCCTTTATATTTAGTTCCAAAATATAACCAATTGAGACCTTGTGGAAATTACAGAAGGATAAGTTTTATTACTATACCTGATCGTTATCTACTACCTCATATCAATGATTTAAATATTGATTTAAAGAATAAACTTTTAAAAATTGATCTTATTCGTGCATATCACTAGAAAACAATGGAAAGATATCCACAAAACAGCTCTTAATACACTGTTCGGAATGTTTGACATTTTAACGTTTTATTAATGAAGTATTTTCCGGTTTAGAATTTGTGTTTGTCTATATTGATAATATTCCTGTTGCAAGTAATAATAAAAATCAACATGCTGAGCATTTGAAATCTGTATTCGAAAGACTTCAAAAATATAATTTGAATATATATTTTTCTAAGGACCAATACTTAATTTCCAATTAGGATTCTTTAGGAGTTTTTCGGTCTGTACTAGCAGAGGACTTTTAAGAAATGAGAAGGAGTACATCTGAAATGAACTTTCCCATCAAGAAAATTTGTTGGTGCAGTGAAAGGAATTCACCAGAGGAGAAATTATCCACTACGCTAGATTTAAATATAGATTTAAATACATATTTGTGCCGATCGCTATCAGCGCAAATTTTGATTGTTATGAATATGGAATATTATTAATATATTACATATGTAAATATATTATATTGGATTCTAATGTATGTATACACATATGTTATATGTTACATAGTGACGGACAATACTCGTATAAGAGAATCAAGTCGGTTGCAGCGAAACAATCGGCGGTTGTTCATCTTTAGTCTGTTATCGAATCTGTACACTATTTGTCGTTTAAAACGTCATAATGGGAAACCGTTTTCGTTTTACTGTTACTTTTTCGCTCAAAACTTGCAACGGTGGGCCTTTACCATAGTGACTATAGTAGTATAATAGAATCAAAGAACGAAAAAAGCAATAAAGTTGATTTTTGGTGTTTAAATAGTATTGTAAGTGTGCATTGTGTTATAAATTGTCGTACTTAGTGAAATTTGCTTTAATTTAGAAGAAATGGGTCGTGGAAATTATTGCACGGTAGAGAAACGTAAACACGTAACACGTCGCGCCAATTGCGCCGGTGCCACCTAGCACCCAGAGGGCCTTCACGGCTCCAAGGAGCGAGCAGCAACACACACACTCCCCATCTCTCCCAACCCATCCAGCCTCATCCTGCTCCCAGCCAAGTGTTAGGGCTACCCAGCAGTTCTTGGTGCCCTACACTGTCTGTTCCGTGTGTCAGGCCAGAATACGTCGGAATGTGGCATCAGTTAGGTGCAATCTGTGCCAAGGCTGGTGTTACTT
Organism: Anomoia purmunda; assembly: GCA_951828415.1. Lineage (NCBI taxonomy): Eukaryota > Metazoa > Arthropoda > Insecta > Diptera > Tephritidae > Anomoia > Anomoia purmunda. The sequence goes on from OX639995.1 coordinate 95,166,232, forward strand.
TCGAACGTGTTCGGGTCTGCGCACCACACGTGAGTGGACAGGTGACTACCGCGCCCCATGTTGCAGAGCTCTGCAGCCGCATACGCCTCCTCCGGCGCTGCCCCAATCTCCACCAGGCAGCAACCTGCTCAGCGGCAAGCGCAACTGAGGCAAGGTGGACAACCACAGTCCCTTACACCTCCCCATCGCGTCGACTCATCCTGGGCGGATCAAGCTCCTGCAGATGAACTGCAACGGACTCCAGAGCAAGATCGAGGAGATAACCGTCTTTATGAGAAGACATGGTCTGTTGATAGCTGCGATCCAAGAGACGAAACTGCGCAGCAATTCAACCCTGTTGAATTGCAACGGATACAATTTGCATCGTAAGGATCGCGAGCGTGATAATGAAGGTGGCTTAGCTTTTATCACATACAACACAGTGCAATATCGTCTTATCGAATAAGACATTAACCACAGGGATACTACCCTTGAATGTCCGGGCATAGCTATCCGGTCAGGTAATGTCGAGCTCGAAATATTCAATGTATACCTACCCCCTGTCACCTGCTGCCCTACAGGATATCACCCTGACATAGGTGCGCTCCTCACAGGTGAAAACCGATTAGTAGTAGGTGACTTTAATGCGCATCACGATCTTTGGCATTCAAGCCTGCCAGCAGATCGTAGGGGAAATGATTCCGCTGAGCAGATAGACGATTCGACATTCTGCACGATGAATGATGATGCCCCCACCTGGATTATGGGTAGTTGTAGCAGCTCGCCTGACCTAACTATAGCTAGTACAGGTCTGATAAATAGCATAACGTGGCGAACTATGCTATCGCTTACATCAGACCACCTATCCATAATCATCACGATTGACAGACCTGTCGACTTTGTCTCCGCGGATCGAACGACTTTTATCAACTTTAAAAAAGCTGATTGGTCCGTATTCGCGGAATTCACCGGGAGTATCTTCGGTGCCCGACAGTTCCGCAGGGTGGTCACGACCGCTACGGCCCGCTTCGTTCCCGCTGGAAGAATACCGGAGATTCGTCTGAATTTCCTAGCGGAAGCAGCAACGCCAGCCAACGAACGTGACCACTTTCGCCTGTCCGATCCCCAAAATCCCCGCATTAGGGATTTAAACGCGGAGATTCGGACCCTGGTAGACGAACATAAGCGGAGCAAGTGGAAGGAGCACCTGAAGTCCTGCAACTTTGCTCCAGGTGCGGGCAAGTTTTGGAGCACCGTGAGGTCCTTGTCCAATCCGGCGAAGCGTGATGATCGAGTGGAGATTTCATTCGGTGGCCGCGCTTTGTCGGACCCGAAGAGATGCGCGAGCTACTTCGGCCGACAGTTTGTACTGCATCCTTCGGTGGATAGGACTAAACGGAAGGTGTCCAGAAGGCTACGCAAATTACCAAAACCAAGCGTTCCTCTTGCCATCACATGTCGTGAAGTTGCAGAAGCCTCCAAGGCCATTGGTCCTGACGGACTAAGCATGTTGATGCTAAAAAATTTGGACCCCAAGGGAGTAGCATACCTTACGAGACTGTTCAACATGTCTATGACTACCCTCATCATTCCAGGGACCTGGAAGACTGGGAGGGTACTACCGCTGTTGAAACCAGGGAAACCGGCCGGAAAGGGAGAATCCTATCGACCGATTTCCCTTCTTTCACCAGTGGTTAAGACACTCGAGGGGATAGGACCAAGCGGAAGGTGACCAGGAGGCTGCGCAAACTACCGAACAACAGCGCGCCTCTTGCCTTCACTTGTGGCGAGGTAAAGGAGGTCATCGGGAAGGCGAAAGCCTCCAAGGCCATTGGCTCCGACGGGCTAAGCGTGTTGATGCTGAAAAATTTAGGCCCCGCGGGAGTTGAGTTCCTCACTGGGATCCTCAATTTGTCTATGGCCACCCTCATCATTCCAGACATCTGGAAGGTTGGGAAGGTGGTCCCACTACTGAAACCAGGGAAACCGGCCGACAAGGGGGATTCCTATCGGCCGATTTCCCTGCTTTCACCCGTGGTAAAGACACTTGAGGCCCTACTCCTCCCGTATTATACATACCACCTTGGGTCAGCTAAGCACCAACATGGCTTCCGGAAAGTGCACAGCACAACAACAGCACTTAATGCCATAAACACGCAGGTGAACCGCGGTCTTAACCAAAACCGCCCCTGCGAGAGAACTGTCCTAGTAGCGTTGGACCTGTCGAAAGCTTTCGACACAGTCAGTCACTCCACGCTACTAGCTGACGTGGAAGCGTCAACTCTCCCGCAGGGACTGAAACGGTGGACCGCGAATTACCTGTGTGGTCGTCAATCATGGTATGGTTTAGAGATAAAACATCGAAACCAAGGAGGATTAAACAAGGGGTACCGCAGGGTGGCGTCCTGTCCCCATTACTGTTTAATCATTATATCTCCAAGCTCCCTCAACCGCCAGTGGGAGTCACGATTGTCTCCTATGCTGATGATTACTCGATAATGGCAACCGGCAATGTAATTGATGATCTGTGTTTGAAAGTGAACGGATATCTCTCTGATCTTGCCCATTTCTTTACCAGCAGGAACCTGGCGCTGTCCCCTGCTAAGTCCTCGGCGACCCTTTTTACCACCTGGACGAAGGAGGTCAGGCTGGACCTTAACATCCATATCGATGGCACCCCCATTCCGACGGTTAACCACCCGAAGATTCTGGGGGTGACTTTCGACAGCCTGCTCTCCTTCTCCGCGCACACTACCGCAATCGCTAATAGAGTACAGAGCCGCAACAATGTCCTCAAGTCGCTCGCCGGCAGCTCTTCGGGCAAAGACAAAGAAACGTTGTTGGCAACATACAAGGCGATTGGCCGGCCGGTAATAAATTATGCTGCGCCAGTCTGGTCGCCGGGAACCAGCAGGACACAGTGGACGAAGCTGCAGACCTGCCAGAACGCCGCACTCCGCACGGTGACGGGATGTCTTCTGATGTCGCCTGAGGAGCATCTCCACCAAGAGGTCAATGTGCTCCGAGTTAAGGAGCACATCCTCATGCTCAGCAAGCAGTTCCTTGCCGGATGTCACCGCTCGGGGCATCCAAATAGGCACCTGCTTGCAGTGGAGCTGCCCCCCAGGCACATTAGGAGACATCTACTTGAACTAAAGGACGAGATCCAGCCACTCATCACACAACCGCTGGATCCGGAGGCGTACCGGCGGGTCCTAAGCAACATCCACAGAGACACAGTCACCAACATCATCGACTCCGGCCAGGCAAATGCGGTCATCGGAGCCCAACCTCCACCTGTAGCAGATGAGGAGTCCCTGCTGCCCCACGAGTCCCGGGTCACTCTGGCACAACTACGATCTGGATACTGTAGCAGGCTCAACTCCTACTTATGCAGAATCAACCCTGACATACCCAACACATGTCCGGCATGTGGAGATTCTCCGCACGACACCAACCACCTATTCACATGCCCTCTCAAACCCACTCATCTAACCCCCCTCTCCCTCTGGTCCAACCCTATCGAAACTGCACGTTTCCTGGGCCTCCCCCTAGATCAGTTCGACGACAACGACCATGGGTGAATCCGCTCTTTACGGGGCGCGACTAGCCGCTACAACAACAACAACAACAACAACACTCGAGGCTATGCTGCTTCCCTATTTTACACACCATCAGAGCCCGGCTAAGCATCAACACGGCTTCCGGAAGGTGCACAGCACAACAACAGCACTAAACGTCATAAACACCCAGGTGATTCGTGGCCTCAATCGTAACCGTCCTTGTGAGAGAACTGCCTTAGTGGCGTTGGACCTATCAAAGGCTTTTGATACGGTCAACCATTCAACGCTACTTGAAGACATTGAAACATCCACTCTCCCGCGGGATCTGAAGCGGTGGACTGCGAACTACCTAAGTGGTCGACAGGCGTCGGTGTATTTTAGAGACTCATCATCTAAACCGAGAAGAATTAAACAAGGGGTACCCTTGGGTGGCGTCCTCTCCCCGGTTCTGTTTAATCACTATATCTCGAAGCTCCCTCAGCCACCCGAGGGGGTTTCAATAGTCTCATATGCCGACGACCCAGCATGGCCCCTTTCCTAGTTAGGGAGCACAACTTTATGCTCGCCAGGCAGTTCCTCGTTGCTGAGGATCCGCCTCCGAGACATGTCAGAGGGCATCTCCTAGATATGACCGCCAAGATCCGGTCGCACACCACCAACAGACTGGACCCTGCTGCCACCCGGGTAGTCCTGAACGACATTCACGGAGAGACAATCACCACCTTCATCGACTCTCGCCCTGTGAATGCCGTCCTCGGGGTCAAACCACCACCCATAGCAGAGGAGGAGCTCCAGCTGCCTCGTGAATCCCGCGTCACTCTGGCCCAACTACGTTCTGGATATTGTAGCAGGCTAAATTCCTACTTATCCTGAATTAACCCAGACATACCCAATGTATGTATGTCCAGCATGTGATAACTCCCCGCACGATACCGCTCACTTTTTCACATGCCCCCTAAAACCGACTCATCTCACCCCCCTTTCCCTTTGGTCCGATCCTGTCGAAACTGCGCGTTTCTTGGGCCTCCCCCTAGATGAGTTTGATGATAATGACCATGGTTGAACCGATCTTGCAAGGTCTGGGTAACCGCTACAACAACAATAACAACAGCGACGAAATCGACAAACGTTTGCGAGAGCTCACATAACTTGGTACGGTCCAGAAAATTAAAAAAAAAGTGGCGAAATATTTTATGGTCCGACAAATTTAATGGAGCAATGATGGTAAGGTCTGGGTCCGACGACCGAAAAATACAGAAATTAGTCGCAGGTACACAACAAAACCATTCAAGCATAGGGACTAAATATAATGATATGGGGATGTGTTTCGTGTTATGCAGTCGGTCCGCTATTTTGGATTCGGGAAAGCATGGACCGGTACCGATACCTAAGAATATTAGAAGGCGTTATACTACCCTATGCCGAATGGAACATGTCTTTGATTTGGCAGTTTCAACAGTTTAATGACCCGAAACATACTACGGATCTTGTAAAAACTTGATTACAGGGTCTTGCAATTGATGTGATGCCGTGGCCTTCGCAATCTCCGGATTTAAAGCCGATAGAGAACTTGTGGAAGATTGTAAAGGAAAAGCTTGGGCCCGCTAAATTAAAGAATAAGGAAGAACTTTGGCAAAGATCCCAGGAAGCTTGGTATTCCATACCAAAGTCGGTCTACATATAAATATATGTGGAGGGAATGCTTGATTCCATTATATTGTCAGTAACTGTATATACATTAAAATATAATATAATATACGTACATATGGAGTATATTAATAATAGTCCATATTCATAACAATCATTATTTGCGCTGATGACGATCGATACAAATATTGCCGAAAAGTCATGCAGCCGGCTGCCTCCTCAAGCAGATCCTCTGCCCAAATATAACAAAATATGGTGCATATGTTTTTTTTGGTATGGTAGATTTAAATCTAGTGTGGTGACCAATTTATTCTCTGGTGAATTTCTTCTACTGCATGCACAAATTTTCTTGATGACAAAGCTCATTTTAGATTTGCTACTCATTTCTTACAAGTTCTCTGGTACTAGTTTAAAAACAAACAAAAAGTATATATTATTCTTCGACGTGTTTCGGCATTTTTCTTTCCTTCAACAAAAATTATAGCAATAGGCCCGTTCTTTTGTAACCTAGTTGCAAAAAAACACTAGGTAGGATAAAAAATAACATGTAAAACAACAACACTAACTCAGCAAAATAGGCGAGTTGAGCCAACTCGGTTATATGATATCCGACCTGAGATGTAGTGTTATGAAGCAAAAACCCGCTCTATTGTGAATGGGCTCTGGAAAAAGACTTGGTAAATTTCAATCAACTGTCAAATCTTTTTTGTTTTATGGATACATAAACAAAACAAATAAAAATGGAACAAGGGTAAGAAAAATTTGCGCTTCGTATATTTCACATAAAATTGTGAATTAAAACATGTTTTTTATTTCAGAATGCAAGAAAAAAGGCGCAAAAGATGGTCATGTGAGAAGACAATTGAGTATTCGAGATGCTACCTCGGCCGGAAAGCGGAGTTGGAGCACCCAAAAAGAAAGAGGTTGGCCTACGCGAACGTGTTGGAAGACATGGTGTCAATGGCGATCACGGTAGGTTCAAGAAATAAGTATATGTTTGAACAAATTATATTTATTAATCCACTTCCAGGACTTTGAAAGAATGCCGCTGTGCTTGGACAACAACAGCAGAACTGACGCCAGCCCGCGCTTTGCCCCCTATATGGAGGGGTTCATGTGGGTTACAGACCGTTTTAAACACTTTCGGCAAATGTGCTGTCTCGAAAATATAGCTAACAGAAATTACTCTGTCTAGCAACAGTTTTTTAAAACGTAACAGTGAGTTTCAGTGAAAACCTTGTAGTGAATTTTTTGCAATGTTTTTGATGTAAATTCTTTGCGCTCGTTTTTATAAAACCCGTGTACATGCGGAAGAGCATCAACTTTACAATTTTTCAAAACACATCGATAATATTTTGCTGTACAATGTACAAGGGTTTTATAAAAGCGAGCACGAAGCATTTACATCAAAAACATTGCAAAAACTTAACTAAAATGTTTTGACTGAAACTGGATTTTTTTTTTAAATTTGCTTTTGGTTTGTTATTTTATTTGTAATTAGAATAAGAAGTGATCTGAATTGAATTTTATATGTGATACTCCTTGTGAATTTGTTTTAGTTTTATAGATTTTAAGTTGAATGAAATGCAATGAATTCTTGTAAATATTTTTATTAGTGAATTCAAAGATATAAATATATATGTATATGCAGTGAAATTTTTAAATAATATTTTGTTGTCTTAAATAATTAAAAAGGGTTTGCCTAAGGGCTGCGTCTTGGTTTCATTCTTCAAAACCTTCATCAAGTGCAAACGTATTTTCATCACTCACATCGTTGATATCGCACAAATTTGCTAGTTGCCTAAATACCACTGTATTGCTTACATACCCATACCAAATGTACATATACACGGATTTTTTGTGGTAATATACGTGTAATATAGATGTGGCAGGTACGCAGTTAAGACTCCGAATACTTCACAGAAAATAAAATAGCATTAAGTTTAAGCATTTCTTTTGCACACATTTTGTTATTACTTGTTAGATATTCCACCGTTTGGCGTCTTAGCCTCATGTGCATTTGGAAATCTGCCTCACTAATTGCATCGAGTGTACCTTCAAAATTGGAGCACTTCTCATGTGCCTTGTTTTTCACTCTACGAGTCTTTAGAAGAGTTGGAGCTTGCATACATCGTTTCCAATACTTCTAGTACTTCTTGCATCTCTCTATTGCGACGTGATTCGCAATGCTCACCCGTGTACAAAGACACCATCTACAAAAGTAAAAGGTTATTTAATGCATTTATTTAATGTTTTTAAATAAATTTAATAACTTACCACAGAATCCTCAGAAGTGCTAATTTTGTTTTGTTTCTTTAAAATTTCACTAAACAAATCATATGTTTAATGACAGATATTGCCAGTGTTGTGAAGTAACTAAAAGGAAATTTGATCCGAGTTGGAGTGTTTTTTTGCAACTAGGTTACATGAAAACGGGCCCAATATCTTTGCTTACTATAATTATTACACCTACATTTTCAATCCCTTTAAAAATTGGAACATCAAAATAAACAAAAATATATTATAATAAAAGACCACATATTAAAAACTAATTTTTTGCCCATCTGCTTGACCATCACTTGTTATTGATCTTCTGTATGCATAGTTTATATTATCAACGTCCTCCTTGAAATTCATCGAGACCCGTAGTTTTTGTTGCATTCTCAGCCCTTCTAATGTCCTAATGTCTCGTACTCTATTTTTTCTCCACGACTAATATTTTTGTATTTTCGAAATCGCCCGAGTGTCAGGTATTTGTTAAATGTTGTGGCAATGCTGTTTTTGTCCTTTTGCTCTTTGCGTTTGTTTTATGTTCGATGATTCGAATTTTGAGTGAACTCTTTGTAGTGCCTATGTACATTTTGTCGCACTTTTCGCCCAATCTACCATGTTATAGTTAATTACATATACCACGTTCTGTTGTTCTTTGCTGTCTTGTTTTGGTAAATACTGCGTTGAGCGTGCGATGTGTTTTATGTGCAAAACCTATTTGGACTATTTGGACACTTCTACTTAAGGTTTTGTTGTCTGGTAGTACGGGATGTATGTGATGCCTGTGTATTTTTTATTTTTATTTTCGTTTGGATTTGTAGTTTCAACATTTCTGTGCAGTTGCTAATAAGATCTCTATTACTGCATTAGGGCATCCATTTTTGACCAATATATTCTTCATTTTTCTGGTTTAGTCTTTTCTGAAGTCCTGGTCACTTAACTCGTATATTTTATTTATTAGGTTGATAGCTGTGTTTCTGTTTTTGCATCCACGGGTGATTTGAATGATAAATACGTATCCTTGATGCTATCTATTTTGCATACCTGTTCATTTTAATATTATTTTCGGTTCGGTGTATTTCCAGGTCTAGGAAATGTTTAGCTTTTCCCGCTTTCTGTTTCCGTAGTAAAATTGATTTTAATATGTTGTGTGTTTAGTGTTTTTAGTATCTCTTCCGGGATCTCCGGGACCGAGTCGTAGAAGCGACAGGACTCTTGCGAACATATTCCGAGCTTGTACAGATGACTCCGCAGCCTGCAATGACCTGTGGGAAAACCTGCCAGTATCCTCAAACCGTTCTTTCAAAGGTTCATTCATAAACTTCTTAAAGCGTTTACGATTGTATCCTTCCAATAGAGACTTTACCTGACGTAAACCTTACTCGAGGGCCCAGGATTTCTTTATTCAATTAGTTGCTTCATTCTTAAGCTTTTCCTTAATAATGTGATGTCCTATCAGGCTCTATAAGAGTTCTTGACGCCGCGCCTCTAGCTAAGCTACCAGCTTATTCATTGCCATCTATGGCGTCATGGCCTGGAAAATGATTTTGTGTTGCCAGAGAGCTACAAGCCTACCCTCGACCAGAAATTCATCATACCTTAAATCTTGGAAAATACCCCTGAGGAGAAAATTAACACACATTTTCTCTTTATCGATTTTAAATCACGAGAAGAAGTTACTTTTGTGCCGAGGTGTCTGCATTTAGCATATCTGCAAAACTTATGCGGCCAGCTAAAATTACTTAAAGCAACACCACCAGGAAGAACCCCTCCTGGCTGTTTGTTACCAAATGGGGTACCAAACGAGGCATTTGTTTCTTCTAAGGTCGAAAAAGAAGAAGAATCTACATATTTGCTAATGTATTTGATATCTATGTCCTTCAATTCAAGTCCAGCAATGCTTAACCCAGTATTTTGCTGATAGTGGGTGTCGTCATAGGTAAAATAATTATATCCTAGTGTGGTATGTTTTTCTAGGATGGGCCAATATTGCATAATCATGTGTATTGGTAGTTGTATCGGTATATACGTAAATAGAGAAACCACGTCAAATGAAATATGAATTTCATCCTCATTGTATTCTTTCGAAATTAGCTGTATCAGTGTTTGTCCTATATGTTTCGAAAGTTTGTAGCACGGTACACCAAATGAAAAAAAAAATTGGTCTGAGAGGAGACTTTTCCTTATGTATTTTCGGAAGGACATATAGTACTGGGGCTGTAGCTGCATTGCATGTCAAGTAGTATTTGAGATTTGCGACAATATTCTTTTGTTTGTAGATGTCATTAACGATGTCGTTGGGTTTCCTTTGTAGTTTGTGTGTTGTGTCAATACGGATGGCTGTTGTTGTTGGATAAGTAGGAGGTGAGTGTACTACAATATCCAGATCTTAGTTGGGCCAGAGTGGGGCGGAATTCTCGAGGCAGCTGAAGCTCTTCGTCTGCTATAGGTGGTTTGACTCCAATGACAGCTTTCACAGGGCGAGAGTTCGTAAAGGTGGTAATTGACTCATGGTGTATGCTGTTCAGAGCCTGTCAGTATGCCATCGGATCCAGTGGTTGACTGGTGAACGGCTGGATCTCGTCCTTGAGTTCACGGAGATGTCCTCTGACGTGACTGGGAGGCGGCTCGGCCATTTGAAAGTTCCTGGTTGGGTGTCCTGTGGGTGGGCATTCAATGAGGACCTGCTTGATGAGCAGGATGTTATGCTCCTTAACTGGGAGCATGGATGGTACAACGAGTTACTACGTGGCCGCCAATCTTTGCTGGACGAATTTCGTGAAGGTCGTCTAAAAACGGTGGTTGTCCCAGAAACAGTCGATGCTGTGCATCAATTGATAATACAAAATCGTCATGTGACATATCGCGAGATAGAGGCATCCTTGACCATTAGTGGGACCAGCATACATTCAATATTACATGAAGATTTGGTCGCAAAGAAGATTTGTTCTAGTTGGATACCGCATAATTTGACAATTGCTCAAAAAAGGACTCGTGTCGATTGGTGTAAAGAAATGTTGAAGAAATTTAGCCGCGGTGACGAATCTTGGATCTATGTATATGAGTCGGAAACAAAGCAGCAATCGACTGTATGGGTGTTCCACTGTGTAACACTGAAAATGAACTTTGAAAGAGACCTAGCCTAGGCGTTAGGCCTTATAAAACTAAGAAAAACTGTATACTTGAAATTTGCGAAACACCCCCAAAATCTCATTTTAGGACCAAAAAACTGTTTTTGAGGTCATTCGCTAGTCAATCATCAATATCTTTCATCCGATTCAAAAGTTGTTTATATATTTTGAAAGGTGACAAATCACTATTTTTAATGGCGTATAACTCATCAAAATCAAACGAGAACTGACGAAGCTACAGAGAAAAAAAAAGTCGTAACTTAATAAAAAAAAAATAATTTTGAAACTTTGACTACGATTTTACGATAGTCTTAATTCAGAAAGGTACCTATCAAAGACAATATTATTAAATTTAGTACTGTATTTAGTAAGCTATTTCAATCGAAAATCGGTTGGAAATTGACAGAGTTATTACTATTTAAATTATTTTAGATGATGACCATATTTAAAAATTCATACATTTTGATTATCTTTCAACTTCAAATTTTTATTGTGACTGAAAATAAAAAAAAAATCAATCATTAAAATGCTAAATAACTTTATAGCTAAAAATGTTTGCTTGATCTTCTGCGTTTATAAGACGAGTCATCTGTTTCACGTTTGAGTGACCAGCAGTAATTAGCTATCATCCTAACTTGGTTCTTTCCTGTAAACCGTTTTTCAATGTTGGAGAGTTCTTGGTGAAATCTTTCACCTTGTTCGTCGCTGAATTGACCAAGATTATCCGGGAAAAATTCCAAATGAGAATGCAAAAAGTGAATTTTTATAGACATGTTGCATCCCATTTCTCCATAAGCTTCCAAAAATTCATGGACCACCTCAACGTAATTTTAACTTCTTGTGTTTCCAAGAAAGTTTCGGCACAAAGAAATGAAACTCAGCCATGCTCTTTTCTCTACTGGGTTCAATTTTTTTATGAAGTCATCATCAGTCATAATCTTACGAATCTGCGGTCCAACGAAAACGCCTGATCAAAATGTAAAAATAAATTAGGATGAATTCTTTTTGAAGAATTCTTGTTGGGCAATTTTTATAAGTACCTTCTTTAATCTTGGCGTCACTCAACTTGGGGAATACAAGTTTCAGGTGTAGCCTCGCTGTTTTTTTCGAGTCGTTTAACAAACTGTTTCATGTACCCCAATTTTAAATGCAATGGCGGCAAAATTATATCATCAGGCTTAACTAATGCAATATTGAGAACATTATTTTTGCCAATTTGAAACTGTCTCGGTGGCCATATGTTACACTTGTAATGATTTTTGGCACGACTGTCCCATTCACAAAAGTAACAAGGATATTTAGTGTAGCCACCTTGCATTCCAAGTAGAATTGTCAGGACTTTAAGGTCCGAGACAATCTGCCAGCGAAATTTATTGTATTTAATCAATCGTAGAATTTTTTCCATCGTTTGATAAGTCTCTTTCATATCAGTAGCGTATGCCACTGGAACTGATGGCAATTCATTTCTGTTGTGCAGCAATACTGCTTTCAGACCTACGATGTTAGCCAATTGAAAATTAATTGATAAATTGTATTCAAATTTAGTTCTCTCACACTCATAACACATTAAATACTTACTTTTGCAAGAACCGTCTAGAAATAATCGCCAATCTTGTGGACAGTGCACGTGATCGAGTGCAGCAAACAATTCATCCACATCAACGCAATAAACTAGTTTGTTATTGGTGTCATCAGCTTTGAAAATGTGTTCGAACGAAGATAGGTCTCTGTCTCGTGCAGACGTTACTTTAAAGTTACTGTCTACTATATTCCACTGCTTTAATCTGGAGGCCAGAATCTCTGTCTGTCTTATAGACAGATCCATATCCCGCACAAGATCACAATAATCGTGATTTGACACGAAATAACGTTCCGTTTCTATTGCTTTGGTTGGAAGGTACGGTTCGTCATTTACCTCATTAGAAGATTTGTGGCTTGAATCAGGAAATGTAGCTGGATTTTTGTCTTCAGTTCGCTGATCTTGTTTTCCTCTTGGAATCGGTTTCGATACAGTCAACACATTGGCATATTCTATGATGTGGCGAGTTTTATAGTGGTGACCAGTGATTTTTGTTTGGCAAAAGTAGCAATCCTCCGGCTTGTGATATATTTCATAATGCCAAGCCATAGGAGTCACAAACGGCAGACGCTGGTCATCACATTTACCGGTTTTCCATTGTGTTAATGTTGTACAGCACATCGAACAAATATATTCGGGTTCATACCAAGCACTTTCCACGTATGAGCAACTGCAAAAGAGGTTGAACGCTTCAACCACAGCTTTATTTGTTCTTAAATCGAACCGATATTTCTTATCAACAAATAGACCGCAGGCGTAACAAAATTTGTTGCGCCTATCACACATTTTACCACACTTATCACACAATATAATTGCGAAGCGGTCGCAAGGTTGAATTGACGGCGTAAATTTATTAGATGAGCACTCAAAATTTTTGGAAATGAATGTGTTTAAAATAATTCCTCATACTTGCTATGTTTCTAGTAAAATAACGCAATGAAATGCGGTCAAAGTAGAAAAATTTAAAAAAAAAACTTTTCGCAAAGTAAATTTCTTTAATAGCAGAAAAAATTTAATAGCTTCGTCAATTTTTGTCCGATTTCATTGCATGAGCACTCAAAATTTTTGGACATGAATGTACTTTCAAAATAATTCCTCATACTTGATATGTTTTTAGTAAAATACTGCTATAAAATGCGGTCAAAGTAGAAAAATTTGAAGAAAAAACAAATTTTCCAAGTTTACCCGATGAAAACTTACAACACGCTAGCTCAAAAAATAGATCTTTCTATCTCAATTTAAAGGTATAATCCTTACCTTTCCAAAACATATTTCATATTGAAAATCGGTAAAGAAATGGCCAAGTAATGAAAAGATTAGCGCGTACACTTCCGAAGAACGGTTTTTTAACGGTAAAGCAAGATTTTGATGGTGTTACAAATTTTTCAAAAACCGTTTTGAGTTATATTCGACCAGGTGAACAATTTCCACTATGCCACTTTAAAAGTTCATTCAATTTTTTCCATTTTGTAACACTGTGTAATGTATTCTTAACTCCTTCGAATATTAATAGTCCTATTGAATTTTATTTTATCGACAATTTACTAGGCATGGGCTTAACTCAGATGAATAGTTTACCAAATAGTAAGAGTCGCTTTCTAGATTTGATTTTTGTAAGTGACAACATGAGTTTTGTTGTATCGCAACCTGCTTCTTCATTATCGCGTGTTAGTGTACATCATATTCCTTTGTTGATAGATTTAGAATTTATTGAATTTATTGAAGTCTGTTCTGAGAATACTAAAATTTCCTAAAATTTCGTTGGTTGTGATTTTAAGATTTTAGATGGCGCTTTAGGTGAAATTGATTGGAATGTTCATTTTGGCGATACTGAAGTTACAGATAGTTTTAATATATTTAAAAATTTAGTGCTGGATGTGTGTTCTAAACATGTTCCGGTTTTTAAGAGCAATAAATATAAGATTCCGTGGTACACGAAAGAACTCAAAGTTCCAAAAAATTTGAGAAATAAGTTTTTTAAGAAGTTTAAGTCAGCAAATGATACACGTTTTTATGAGATATTTATCTCACATAAAAAAAAAAATTTCGTGATTTAAATAGGACCCTGTATAAAAAATACATTCATAACTTTGAGCTAAATATTAAAAGTAATCCGAAGGGTTTTTAGCGTTACATTAAATCGATAAAAAAAAGGTTCAAGCATTCCTAGTACTGTTTATTATAATGATACTTCTGCTTCATGCCTTAGTGATGCAGCAAATTTATTTGCTGATTCTTTTTTGTCAACTTTTTCGTCTGATGATGATTTTCTTGAAAAAGACTTGGCAGGTATTCGAAAAAATATCTCAGAGAACTTGTTTTCTTCTACCGACTTTGGATCACTTATTCTGTCGGACGATGACGTCGTTGAGGGTTTATTGAAGATCTGTAACCTTGCTTCAAAATTGTGCCTCGTTAGTGCAACCTTTAAAGCTAATATTTAATAAATCCCTGTCTGAAGGAGTTTTTATTAACGACTGGAAGCTGACATCAGTCACTCCTATTTTCAAAAGCGGTAATAGGAGCGATATTTCTAACCTTCTTACCTTTTCTAAGCTTCACATCTTATCATATTAATAATACATATCTTGTTTCATCTGATGTGATTAAGGACTTAGGTGTTTTTTTTTATTCCAGGTTCAATTTTATCATGCATTTAAGCTATGCTGTCTCCAATTCGCTTTCTATGCTCGCTTTTGTACGACGCAACTCTTCGCATTTTGCTGACCCATATACTCTTAAAATATTATAATCTGCGTTTGTCCGGTCCAAATTAGATTGCGCTGCTTTTATTTGGAGGCCTTATCATGCAGTCTATATGAATCGTGTTGAGAGGGTACAAAAAATCTTTATACGGTTTGCTCTGTATTCTCTCAATTTCTCAGATCCGACTCCTTCGTATGAATCGGGTGTACCACATAATCCCCAAAATCAAAATCCCCAAATCAAAATCCCCAAAATCAGAATCCCCAAAATCAAAAAAGGGAATTCTATACTCAATATTATATCTAAAGTTGAAGTTCACGAGATATTTTATGTTTAATGGTTTCACGAATATTTAATAGGTAAATTAAAGAAAATACAATACATGTTATATCAATCAGTTTAACATATTTGTACAACATAAATAAATACAAACCTCACAATTTTTCGAATAGCTTATATACATTAACATAAACATATATTTATATACATACATATGTAGACCAATCTTTAGTGATGTAAATAAACAAAAAAGCAATAAATTCAAAACATTTACATAAATAACCCATGTATGGAAATTCTAATTACATAATGAAATACTGTGTGCTATCGATTTTAAATAAATAAGTTTATCTAAATCTAAACGACGTTTAACAACTTTTTTAATTTTCTTTACACGCTCGACATTCTTTTTGTTTTTTCGCACACCGATCCCTGAGTGTATTTTTTCTATGGTTGATTTAACTTCAATCATTTCTTTTTTTTTAATGTTTTATGATTTCATATACACCACATTTTTTTCTCCCTACAATTACTTTAAGCCTACGGTGCCAAGCTTCGATTGAATTTTGAGTGCGTGGAAAATTATCCTTAAAAGAATCCGAAACGCACCAAAAATTTGGATTATATATCATAGCACCCGCCTTCATATTTTCTCTAATGTAATGGTTTTTAAACCAAGCACACAATTTTTTAAAATCTCTGTCTGTCGAGCTACTCTTCAGTTCACTGAAATAATCTGACACACATTCTGGGGGAACAAATGATAAACTTTTCAGCATACGAACAGCTATGCTGAAACTTTCATCATTGCCATACTTTTGAGAAAGCCATTCTTTCTGAATTCGTCTCCAAATGATCTGACCAAAGTGAAATAGACACCCTTTATATCGGCATCAGGAAAATACTCTTTTGCCGCAGACGAGACGGTTCGCTCAAAATCAGTAATAATTCTGTGCGGATTAAGATTAATATTCTGTGCTAAAGCCAAATTAAATAGTTGATGAAAAAATTCAGTGTACGCCTGCTTGGATTTTTTGCTCATCAGGCAAAAAACTAGAGGCACAAATTGACCATCAATTAGCCCTTGTATGGTGAAGAGTTGGCGAAAAACTTTCGGTACAACAAAAAACGTCCCATCCATCACCCAGCAGTGTGACCTCTCCAATTCCTTTAGGGAACTCGTTGTGCCCATAATAATGTTCTTTTCACCATCGAAATCCCAATCACTCAACACAAATAATTCTCCCTCCAGGTATTTCAAATGCTCCGGTATATTAATTTCCTGTACATTTCCTGGTTCGTTGGTATATTTACCCTTTCGAAGTCGGCTTATTTTCATTTTTTGGGCTCGTTTCGATGGTAAGTACACCCGGCGGTCTGGTTGGCAATCTACAACTGCTTCCCTAATAATTTGGGAAGGCGCCAGTGAAGATGATGTACTCAAATCCTTTACTTTGTTGTTCGCCTGTGCCACAGATACTTGATGGGCCTTTGGATCATGATTATGGGCAGTAGGAGCGCGTTGTATTACATGATCGCCACTATTTTCTTTTGTCACAACAACACTTTTACACATTAGGGATTTTCTTTGCGCACACGACCAGCGGAACTCTTTCTTCTTTTCATTTTTGGAATGAAAATGGTAATCAAAACCATCCAAAAATATTTTATTACTTCCTTTGTTTGACACAGTAACGACGACTTCCATTTTCTTTAAATTTAAATATTATTTAACACGATATTTAATCAAAAATATAACTATACAATTTTAATCACAATCAATTACACGTAATGTGATCAATAATATGAGAATTTGTATTTTAAGTCATACATATGTATGTACATATGTATATTGATTAATGAATGACAATGTTATATTATGCTCTGATTTTCTATATTCTTTTGTTTTCTACTCGATAACAATATATTGTTACTTAATTTTGCCAACCTTTGTTACATGCAGCAATAGCTCAGTGGTTAGAGTCTGCAGCTGTCATGCAGGGGTTTTGGGTTCAAATCCGGGTCTGGGCCGCTTTTTTAAATACTCTTTTTTTTAGCTTTTTAGTCGCTAAATTGATGAAATAATTATTTTTTTCCTCTAAATCCGTCATGCGTTCTCGTCTATATCTATATATTGTCATATATGGGTACATATATATGTAACTACGAATTAAAACTCAACTAAAGTGCGGTTTTACTATTTTTTATATGATCTGTAATAATATTTAATAAAAATAAAAAATGGGGATTTTGTGTTTGGGGATTTTGTGACACTGCCTTAAAAAAAAGGTGGGGATTTCGTGTTAGGGGATTTTAATTTTGGGGATTTTGATTTTGGGGATTATGTGTTTGGGGATTTTTTTTCAGCTGGGGATTTTGTGTTTGGGGATTTTTTTTTGGGGATTTTGTGGCACTCCCATTAGTTGTTTGTAATAATAATAATAATTAGCTTGATAATACTATCAAAACACTTTCTAAACTCAGGAAACATCTGTCATATGTTCCTTGAAATATTTTGTATCACAATAAAGTATATTAAAGATCTAGGTACTTGTGAACCTGCAACACTTTATGAGAGACCATTTAAATTTATCTCTTAATGATAAAGTATTCAAAATTCAATACGGAAACACTATTAAAACAAGTTTAGCAGATTCATTTAAACCTGCACGCATAGTTAACGATACAATACAATATTGTTTCCAAATTTTATATTAATATTTTTTATTGAATTTTGGATTTCCAAAATGAAAATTTTGGATTATATCTTTCATTCTACTGAAAACTTTCTTTAAATAAACTTTAAATATCTTGTTAATTTTATATAATTACTTCTGTTAAATATCTTTCCTTGATAAAGTGGGTTTTATTTATATTGTAAGTTATATACTTTATATTATTTTTAAATTTAATAGTATGAATATTATCCATACAATTTTTAATTTATATTTTTAATTCTGATGGAAACTTTCTTTGAATAAACAGTGCATAATTTGTTAATTTTAAAATATTATTATTAAATATCGATCATCGATAAAGAGTAAAGCTATTTATATGCTTGTATATGATTGTATATTAGTGATATTGAGGTGCTGACGAAAATTTTTGAGCCCTGACAGTCAGATTTACTTTCAAATAACTCACTATCCCTGTTTGCATCGGAATCATTACTTTTAGCAGTGCCATAATCCGACGGCGAGTTGTAATGACCGCTGTTTCCACGCTCTTCTGAAAGTTGAGATTCATCCGCAATTACAATATTTATGGGATTGTTAGGGGCTTGATTATGAATATTATTATTACAATTATAATATAAATTCCTATAAAATTATAATATAAATTATGATGAGTATATAAATTAAATTATTATAATTAAAATATATTTATATATATGTTATAAATAAGCTTGATGGCCAAAGTTGCTAAAGCTAAATTAAATTGTTAAGGCTCAATTGTATTAACCTTTACAATAAATAATAATAATAATAATAGTAATAATAATAAATAAATTTTGATCATTATAATTATAATTCTGGTTAGTATTGTGATTTTGATTACTTTAATTGCCGTGCTGGTTATTCACTTATCAGTCTCTTCCTTAAAAGCGGAATAATTTACATTAAAATCAGTAAATATTTGGTGTGATATTTCTCAATAACCTTTTAGATCATTTTTCCCAAATTCCATGAGAAAAATTATTTTGACAAAATTCATCTGGATGATTTGAATTCATTCATATAGATCTTGTTGGCCCATTATCGGCGCTAACAGAAAATCGTTACGCTTTGACATTTACACAACCATCTTAACCACAATCTTTTTACCACAATCTTTTTACCACAATCTTTAGCACGGAAGTCTACCAGCAGATGGTAGGGGTACAGAATTGGCAGAGCAGATAGACGATTCGACATTCTGCACAATTAACGGCGACACCCCCACCATGATTATGGGTAGTTGCAGCAGCTTGTCTGACCTAACAATAGCTAGCGCAGGTCTGATATATATCATAACGTGGCGAACTATTCTATGGTTTGCATCACCACCTACCCATAGTGATCTCGATTAATAGATTTGCCATCTTTGTCTGTGCGGACCGACGTACCTTCATCAACTTTAAAAAGACTGATTAGGTTCGCTGGGGGCACCTTCAATGCTTTTGCAAGTTCCGCAAGGTGGTCGCGACAGGAGCCGCCAAAATTTTGGAAATCCAGCCGAAGTGGCTGTCTTTGTGAACGAGCGTGCCCACCTTCGCCACTCCGATCCCCGAAATCACCGTATCAGAGATTTGAATGTCGAGATTGGGAGGTTTGTCAACAAGACCAAGCGGGGCAAGTGGGAGTAGCATCTGAGGTCCTGCAACTTGACAACAGGTGGGGGCAAGCTCTGGTCGACCGTGAGAGGGTGATTTCTAACGGTTGAGCTCCCTTCTGTCACCACCGGTAAAAACGCTGGAGGCTCTGCTGAGTCCGTACTTCACGCACCACCTCGGCTCGGCTAACCATCAGCACAACTTTCGTAAAGGGCACAGCAAAACGCCTCAAACACTGAGGACGGACTAACCGCGATCGTCCCTGTGAGAGAACCGTCCTAGTGACGTTGGATTTGTCGAAAGCTTAAGACACAAATAGTCATGCAGTGCTAGTAGCCGACGTGGAAACAACAACTCTCTGAGTTAGACTGCTAATTATTTGTTAATTACCCGTATAGTCGACAGTCGTCAGTGTTCTTTAGAGAGGAAAACTCAACACAAGGTAGGAGTCCCACAGGGTGACGTCCTCTCCCCGATGTTGTTTAACTTCTACATCTCAAAACTCCCTTAACTGCTAGAGGGAGTCAATATAATCTCGTATGCTGATGACTGCTCGATAATAGCTACCGGCAATGCAACATGGGCAAAGGAGATCAGGGTGCACATCCATGTTGATGGTATCCCCTTTCCAAGGATTAAACACAAGGATCTTTGGGCCTACCTTCGAGAGCCTTGAAAAGACAAAGAAACGTTACTGGGAACATACGAGGCGATTGAGCGGCCGTTGCTAACTATGCTGCACCAATTTGAATTCCGGGGACCAGTAGGACTCAGTGAACGAAGCTGCAGAGGCACACCTTCACAAGGAGACTTGCATGCTCCCAGTGAAGGAGCATACCATCATGCTAGCAAAGCAGGTCCTGATTAGATGCCACCGAACCGGGCACGAAAATAGGACCTTGCAAATGACCGAGCCGTCCCCTAAGCACGTCAGTGTACATATTCGTGAACTCATAAACGAGATCCAGCCATACATAAGTCAACCACTGGATCCGATGGCGTACAGACAGGAACAGCATTCACCGAGAATCAATCACCACCTTTGTGAATGCTGCGTTTGGAATCAAACCACCATAAATTGCAGACGAAGAGCTTCAGCTGCCTCCAGAGTAATGTGTTACGGACAACCAGCTTGAATTTAACCTAAACTTAATGAACACCTATCTCCAAAAATATACACAACCAGCAACACCACAGAACGTTTACAATCAAGCCGGATGGTCTCCCGAAAAGCCGGATGGTCTCCCAGATTTCTTCACGCTAAGAACGTTTTATCGGTAGTCAAGCTCTAACTCTTGATCTTACTGGGATGTCTTTAAAGGCCACAGCTTTTACTTTCGGCCCAGGGTAGACCTCGCCGACTACCGCCGTTTTATAAAGGTTCGCGTCCTCTTACGATATTATGTGAATTTGGATTTGGACCCATTTCGCGCAGAATTTTCCCCACGATGTTCGTCATTTCAGCCTTCACATAATTCCCACTTAATGTTTACCACGCTGCAGATAGTATAGCGCCTTGCATCGCATAAGTACTGCTCCTCCGACATTTTGATACGCGCGACCTCTTCATTTTATTTTTTTTCATTTTCTTTATTGCCCTGGGAAAGGTCTCAGTTACACACTGGGTGTGGCCGCAACCCAACAGGCTCTGTTCGTGACTGGGGTATTTAGGGGCCCCAAGCCTGCCCGATGCTCCATGCGGTGAATCGCCTTCCATCTTGGTCCAGTCCTTGTAATTTACCTCCCGAGGTCACAGTGAGATATCATTTCCATATATCTAAGCTATTGCGGAGCTAGAGATTCAGCACTGATACCTGACCTTGGCTGGCCACTATTCTGACATCGCACATAATCTCCTGTGACCACGGGATATTGTTTTTAAATTCATCGAAGCTACATTTTTAGCTTTTAAAAATCTTCTGTAAGTTTATAAAGACGTAGTAAGCTACGAAGACGAAGTCCCGGACATCGACTAGAACAAATCTAAAATTTTAACATTAAAACAGCTTAAAACAGCAATGTATATTACATTTAAAGTATACAATTTGAAACACTACAATTTCCCTATCTATTCTTCTTATTTTAAATTTACAATTCATTATGTAAAAGGAAAGTTATTCGTGAGTTAAATATTTACATTGATTGCTCGTATAATTCGTAAATTTGTTCGATGCTTTCGGTGATTCGGTGCCTGAGTTATGTGAAAGTGTTTATGTCCTGTAATGTTTTTCTGCGAATGTGTGCCAGAGATGTGCATTCTTCGATTATGCGTATAACAGTGTTTTCGGAGCTGTGACAGTATTGGCAGTCGATGGCGTTGACTCCCTTAAGGAAATGGAATGAGGAGAGAATGTGATGAGTTAGTGTTTACCATTACCATATATGTTTATAGTCCTATTCCTTGCAGTTGAAACCCTTAAGTCTAGGGTCACTCAAAAGCTTTATCACTATTGACTGCCTGTTGTTGTAGCAGCTATACTAAGCCCTGTAAATATCGACTTATCCATTAAGTGTCGTCAGTGGTGCTTGATGAGTAGGTTTTTGGGGTATGTAAAGAGGTGGTTAGTATCATGTGGAGACTATCCACATAGAGGACATATATTTAGTATGTTCAGTTTAACCTGCTACAATATCGAGAACGTGATTGGACTAACACAATAGGGTCTCACGAGGCAACTCCAGTTCTTCGTCTGCAATGGGTACTGATTGAACTCTGACGACGGCATTCATGAGTCGATAGATAAGGGTTGTGCTAATTTATCTCCCGATGAATGTCGTTAAAGGCCGGTCTAGAGTTCGTCGGGTCCAGCGGTTTTTGTACGTATTGCTAGAACTGACCATTCAACTCCATGCGATTGGCCCTGATGTGACTGGAAGCCAATTGGTTGTGCGAAGTGCAGTATTTTGACAGGTATGAAGCTTCGTCCACTGAGTCCTGCTGGTCCTCGGTGACGCACGGGCGCAGCGTAGTTAAGACTGACTACCTCGGTCCCGATGTTGGTGTTAGGTCAGTCATAAAATATTTTCGGTGGAAACGACCAATCGGCGCTGTCATTTCGACCAACGTCCTGGCAGGAAATAACAAATGCGTGATTTCATCTGTTTCAACTATACTGGCCACCGAAGTTGTTGCTTCGCTAGTGTACTACATTTCAACTTCTCTATTTGCTTCATTAGTTTCAACATATCCAGCCATTTCGGAAGACTACGATATCTTGATCTAAATTCATTAGTAATTGATGGAAAGCAGCGTCAGTAGCAGTTGTAGTGGCGGTTTCAGCAGCGGTAGTCTTATCGGCAGAGGCGGCAGCAGCCGTAGCGTCGGTAACGGCAGGAGTATGCCGGTGATGACAGTATAATTGCTGGTCATATATCCATCTATTGCAGCAGTTAGAGCACCTTGTCTGCCACCAATTATGTTTTGTAGAAGTCGTCGTAGTTGTACCGTTGTGGCTGTTGGTGGGAACTCTACTCCAAGGCCAACCAGTGAAATGATGATTTCGCTTCTAATACCAGCCATCGCACTTTTAATTACAATTTATTATGTGTATTCGGTACTTATTAAGCCTCACACATGAGTTATAAATTTGAGTTAGTTATCTAGTTTTTGATACGATTATCGTGGATTTAATTCGCTAAGGAAAAATTTCGTGCAGGAAGTGACCCATATTCTTTCTCTATTCTTATTCGACGGGGTCATATTTCTCAACTTTGATTAAAACAGGGTTGCATTTACTGTTTTTATTTTAGTATTCCCCGCTTATTGATTTTATTGATTTCCCCGTTATTTGACTCACGTGATCGATAAAAAAATATTACATAAAAATATACAAGTAAATTTCACCGCATAATTGGTTAAAAATATCTTTTATCCCTTAACTTTTTCCCCGGTAAGTTGCACAACAACGTATTATGACAATCATATGTAATACATATATCTTGTTTTGTTCCTTTTATTTTTTCCGTATAAAGTTAAAACTATTATTTAAGTATGATTAAAAACATTAGATAAATATTTAAAGTGCACATATACATTTTCTTTTATTTCATTAGGCTGCACAATTAAACGGTATGCCTGTAATTGAACGAAGTGTTAATTTAAACGCGAATTGGTTAATAATTAAAGGGTTAATCAGGCAATATTTTGACGATTGGTATGTTATTATGTTGAATGTGGAAAACTTATATGGTTGTAGGATAGATTTAATGCCGGGCAAAGTTTTTTATTACAAATATAAAATACTAGCTGCCCGTATTCGAAACTTCGGTTAATATAATTATAATTCGAGTTCTAACCATTATCTTCGTCCTCTTACCGATAGTTACAATAGTATTCGTGATTAGAATACTTAATTGTTATACATGTTGTTATCAGTGTACGTAGCTGTTATAATTATTAGTTAAGTATAGTAGTAGTTTTAGTTAAGTATAGTAGTAGTTAATTATAGTGCCAGATTGTAATATAACTACATATTTACTAGATTTTAATAAGTTTTGATTACATATTTCGAAGAACTTCTAAGTTCACAACATTTTTAGGTTTGTCTGTTACTGATAGTAAATGGATTGATTTTTCGCATTTCCAGTTCTTGACATACTAAAATAATAGACCATGGGACACCTTTACCGGAAACTGAAGACGTTTGCATTGAAATGGCCAGTCTGTTGGACTCTTACGTATTCGTAGAATATACGCTGCCCGTCCGGCTCCTGATCATGTTTCGATAAGCTCTGATTCAAGGTCGTGTATCATTCGTAATCGCGTCGATAGTTGATGGGTCTCCGAAACAAAGTAAATCTGGAAAAATTGGGACTGCTGCCGTTAGTAGTAAGTAACACCCGATGCGATGGTAGCCTTGTCCTTGAATTTTAAATGTCGTCATGAAGTTGAGTCAGCAGATGTTTACAAACAGGGGCAGATAAAAATTTGTTTGCTTGCATTAGGCTAGCTAAGGAAGAGGTTGCTATCGATTCTCTTAAGAGAATTAATTTCTAACTTGGAATCGAGGACTCTGTTTATCATGTCTCATGTCTGGCCGTTTAATTTTTTTCAAAAAACAGGTGAAGCACATTTATTTATTTATTTATTTGTATGAAAAGTCTTTGAATACAAATTCTTACAGACTAAATTAAGCTAATGTACAATAGTAATTACTATGAAAAAAATACCTGAGTTGATTCATTAAGGTGGCATGCGGCCACATAAGATCAGCACCTGTAGAATTTAAGAACAAATTTATATCACCACTTGCTCGAGAAATAGGAGCATTCAAACCATAATTGGTTTTCGAGAAACCAATTTTTAGGGTTTCGAATTGTCGGAGATTCTTGTAAGGAACATTGAACTGAATTTTACTAAGAAGGAACGAACTATCAATAGTCCCAGTAATGATTCTAATAAGAAATGAACACGATAAAATGGATCTTCTGCTTTCTAGGGGTTTTAAGTCAATCAACAAACATCGAGATCGGTGTGATGGTAGAGGTTCTGAAAAGTTTAAGGATCGGAGCGCAAATCGTAGAAAAGCTTTTTGAACTCTCTCAAGCCGATTAGAGAGATCTATTTGGTAGGGCCTCCAAATAACAGCGGCATATTCTAACCTCGATCTGACAAAAGCACAATATAATGTTTTGAGAGTATGTGGGTTAGAGAATGCAGAGCAATTTCGACGTACAAATGCTAGCATCGAGTATGACCGTGCTATGACGTGGTTAATGTGACTAGTGAAATTTAACTGAGAATCGAAAATAACGCCTAAATCTTTAGTTTCGTCAACGGATTTCAAAGGAGAGCCAGCAATGCTATACGAGGTGTGCAAAATAGTAGCCGATTTAGCAAAAGTAATGTGAAAACATTTGCTTATATTTAGCGATAAACGATTTAAATAGCACCAATTGTGCACCTTATGAAGGTCGGATTGCAACCTTTCAGAATCTTGAGTGCTGTTAATAATCGCAAACATTTTAAGTTCATCAGCATACAGCAAGTATTCAGCAAACGAAAAGCATGAACCTATATCATTAATAAATAGATTGAATAAGAGGGGTCCTAGAATGCTCCCCTGCGGGACGTCAGAGGTTGCAATAAAAGGACGGGATGTGGCATCAACGGCAACAACGCAGCGTCTATTGGACAAATATGACTTGATCCACGACAAAAACACGGAGTGAAAACCCATTGACGCAAGTTTCAAGAAGAGTATTTGGTGGGATACTTTGTCAAACGCCTTAGAGAAATCCGTGTAAATTGTGTCAACTTGTGATCTTTTTCGGAAAGCGGAAATGCAATATTCACTGAAAATGGACAAATTAGTGACAGTGGAGCGATTCGCAACAAAACCATGCTGATTATTGGAAATAAGGCTTTTGACCGCAAAATACAACTTTCCATTCACAATTATCTCAAAAAGTTTTGAGACAGACGAGAGTTTCGAAACCGGCCTATAATTGCGAACATCGTTTTTGTTTCCACACTTAAATATCCAAAAAGATACCAGAGATTTATTGAAAATAATTGAAAGAGCTTCGGCAAGGCACAAACAGTTTTTCAGCAAGATTGCTGAAAGGCCACTCGAGTCAGTTTTAGACGTAGGCTTTAGTTTACTAATACCATAGATGACGTCGGTCACAGATACGCCCAAAGATCCAAAATTTATCGAAGAATTGCTCCGAGAGGGAAGACTAGTATTCATGTCAATGTCGGACTCAAAATTAGAGAAAAAAAAATCAGCAAATAAATTAGCAGAATCAATAGCAGAATTTGCACATTTACCATTAAAAAATACATTAATTGGCACTGTCGAATAAGACTTTTTTGACTTGATGAACTACCAAAAGGCCTTCGAGTTCGAAATGATATTATTTTCAAAATTCAGAATATAGTTCCTGTATAAGAACTTATTCAAACAGTCAGATTCCTTTGAGTAATACTTAAATTTAGAATAATGCACTGGATCACCAGTCTTTTTATACAATTTGCAAAATTTGTTCTTCAAATTCTTCAGATGCTTTAACCGTTTAGTATGCCAAGGTGTCTTATACAATTTCTTTTTAAAAATCGGGACGTGCTTCAAACATAATTCAAAAAGCTTAGTTTTAAAGTAATGAAAACATGAGGTAACATCACTATTACGGAAGGCATCAAACCAATCGATATTTAACAAAATTTCGTTAAATGTAGAGAAGTCACATACGTTGTAGTTGAATCTGATATTAGGTTCATCAGGCACATCAGCAAACTCATAAAACTCCAACTCGAGAGAAAGAGGGACATGATGTTTATCAGTTGGTGAGATTGGTGTAAGGCATTCCGTCAATGTGAAGTGAACATTATTGGAAATAAAAACTAAATCTAAGATTCTATTAAGGTTATTATGAAATCCATTAATTTGAAGTAAGTCAATACTTAAAAAACTATCAATGACGTGAATCTCGGTTGAAGAATTAACGTTAGAGGCCATAAATGCAGCTGAGCTATGAAGTGGAGACCAACTCAAATGACATAAATTAAAATCCCCAAGCACACAAAGATGATCAAATAATTAGTCGTACGTCTAGCGATTCGCCTCAATATCTTAAAATCTGCTTTCGTAATTTTTCAGGTCTCAGAACTAAATCTAAATTGGTACCTACAATGAGTTCGTAGCAAAATTTTAATATTTTCGTTATCGTGGAGACTTGGCTTAGCGCTGATTTCTATGATCAAGAATATTTTGATCAACATTTATGATGTATTTCATAAAGATAGGAACACCATAAAAATGTGCTAGGGGAGGTGGCGTACTCATCGCTGCTTGACCAACAATGTATTTATATATTTGTTGGTATGCGCTTCATACATCCCTCCTAACACTTCGGAAAGCCTAAATATAAATTTCCAATGGCAAACCGCCGAGTGTATTTCTACCAAAAAAATCGCCGTTCGGAGTCGGCGTAAAACAGTAGGTCCCTCAATTTGTGTTACAAAATCAAGACGCAAACCACAAATTGTAGGAGAATTTCGGCTAAATCGCTTAAGCGGTTATAGTGCCAATTCAAGTAAGTACGTAAGTCAACTGTGTACGTCTATTTTTCAAGCGTCCTGACTCGGTAAAGATATTGGCTACAGGTGATGAACGAAACGCACCTAGGAGAGTCGAGCTGGTCAGAGCTCCCACCAAGTTAAAGATATTTCCTCTTTTTAGAAAGTATACACTTCGTGACCGTTTCCGGCCCCATTTAGGCCACGTCTGCCTAGAGGTTCGGCAAGTCGTTGTTTGTCTCCATCTATCATAAGCTTGTTCATATAAACATTCATATATTCTCTAAGTAGCAATTTGCAAGTGGCAAACGGCATACCAATGCGTTATTTATCCTGAAGAATCTGCTTGGTCGTACCTTGTCTTGCAAGTTCGTCTGCCATGCAGTTTCCCTCTATGTCCCTCCACACGCAAACGGCTTTGTATGTCATTTTTTTGTTGAAAACTAGAATATGAATCTTTCGAATCTTTCGAATCCAAAAAGTTCCCATTGGCTATGTTCTAAGTTCCCTTAGTTGTGATGATCCTGACCCCTCCTACCACTCAAGATGCCTTCTTATTAATTTAAAATCCCTGAAATCTAGAAGATTTATTTGCCCTTTCGTGTAGGATATTATTCGCTGAGTAGTTTATTGCCCTCAACTCTTGGACGGATTTATTTTAACACTCCAGCTAGGTCGCTTCGTAACTTTGATTTTTTTTATATTGGCTTCATAAGAACTCTTTATGCAACAAATGTACCCATCTCTAAATCTTGTGAGATAGATTTTGCTACATCAAAACACTTTTTCATAACCCTTCTTAATTATGCCTGTTACGTCATTATTGACGGTTAACTATATGTTATGTACATATTTTAAATCTAAAAATATAATAACATGAAGTTTAAATTTGAATTCAAAACGTATTATGATCCTAAAATAATACCTACTTAAAACTACAAATACATGAAATACACAATTACACTTACCTACTTACCACTATATACACTATACATACTTACCATTTGTGCACTTTATATACACACTTCATATACATACTCTTTACTTACCATCATTTTGCCTCTCTACTTACGGTTTTATACTTATACACATCCATACATATGTACATACATATTCTCCTTTTGTTTAGAAACCACAGTTAGCCCTAAGCAGTTAGTTTCGTTTATCTTGTTCGCGGATTTTACAAGTCTGATTTCGCGCCAAGTGCTGCTGACTTAGCTAAAAATTATTTAGACATATACGCTTAGATAAAAAGTGGTTAACTTAAGTTACGTACATATATGTATGTATAAACAATTAAATGACATATTAACATACGTACAAGAACAAAAAAAAAGTGGTCCAAAAACTAATAATTTGAAAAAATTGTGAGTGAATAAATATCCAACAACAAAAACACGTACATATATACAAGTTAACACGGGAGCCAACGCTCATACCCGCGCGAATGTGCTGACGCCACACCTCCCCTAAACACACGCATAGCTAGGTAAGCAATTGAACTCTTACGCAATTATCAATAAATGCAAGCGTATTCATAAATGAATCCATGGGAAGCGCAGCGTCAGCAACTAATAAAGCCGGTTAGTCAGTAAGCCGTAGCTTTAAGAATTATTTTGTATTCAATTGATATTGGGGCGCCAACCGGTCATGGTAAATATACTTGTACAAACATTAACACTTGCTTTTCATTTATTTTAGGAAGGACTTCCAGGGGCCGTGATGCGGCCACCAACTTCAATTTTTTCGACCTCACTAGCGTGAGCTCGTTAACTGGCGCCCGAGCAGGGACCCACTTAAAATGTAGGTCGCCGTGAAAGGACCTCCTTAAATGTGGGGCCTTATGAAAGGGATCCTCTTAATTGCGGGAGTCCTTTTCAAATGATTGTGTTGTGATAAGTGACGAACAGTGATTGTGACTAAGTGGAAGTGTTAAAGGCAATACGCAAAAACGAAAGTGAAATAAATATGATTATAAATGTATGGCTTGCACATCCACATAACAAAATACTCTAAAACCATTGACTACCCTTGGGTGTCCTTCGGTTTATAATATTAGCTTAACTCTGCGATCCCCAACTCCAGGGGCACTCCAGGGTGTAAAAGCTCCTCTTCCTAGAAGAGGTCAAATTTTTCAAATAAAAAAAAAAAAAAAAAAGGTGAATTAAAATCAAAGGGCGGAGGTACCCAATATTGAACCAACTTAACTCTGCGAATGCCTGTGACCCCGAAGACCCTCTGGCTTACGCTGTAAATTACTACGTCAATGCCCTCTGAGTCCTTAGTGATTCTGAAGGGAATAACCAAATTAAAAGTTGTCCTGTGACCCCGTAGACCCTCAGGTACACTATTAAAAACAATACAAATAAATAGAAATTAAAGCCCGAAACCTTCCACTATGGCAATGGGTGGACGTCCTTACACGATCACATTGGCTGGGTGAATCCGTGTCCCTAAACTCTTAGGCCGAAATTCATTCCCCAAAAAAGCCAATTGGTTAACGTATTTCGACCATGCAATAGCCGCCAAATACGCCCTGAACGGGTGCTTGTTGCCATTCACATCGGAATACGGCAACTATTCCTTGTTTTCGGGGGTAATTCCAGCGTACACATCAGAACACACTGGAAATTGCAATTGGTTCAAAATCACGTTGTGAAGTGAGTTGTGCCTTAGTAGGTTGCCTTCAATCTGATTGTCGACGACTAAAACGGATAACACAGCCTTCCTGACCAAAACTTGTATTTAAAGACTAATGTGCCGTGAAACGCCAACCAGGTACATGTCGCCGTACACATAAGAACACGGTAAAAGTTTCACAAATCTAATCATGGCTCCTTTCTTATTTTTTTTGCAGGAAACTCTGAAAACGTAAGAAAGAGACCCAGAGCCAAAAGAAAAAAAATTATTAACCTTGCAAAACAAAAATAAAAAATCGTTACCGTATAAAACCAGTCAGGGTTTGGACAAAGATCCACAATAAAATCTTGCAAAGCAAAAAATACAGTTTTATTGTCTACATCCTGTAACCTGATCGGAAAAAATTTTCTTTCATATAACAGATAAAAACTAAATTTAAAAAAAAATATAATTAAAAAAATGGACGCGCTGGCAACAAAAGTGAACGAACTAAATGGGGGAATTAATGCTCTTCTCGAACAAATTAGGAGATTAGAGGGGCGCCTAACGGGGATTGAAAATAATGGGTTAGGATTAGAATCTCGGTTAACAAGAATAGAATCTGGCGCGGCTATCCTAGATCAAAATCTTGCCAGAATTGACGGAAGACTAGGTAGTGTAGAAGAAGCGAACAACGCTCAATTAGGTAGGTCAACTGCAACCACGCGAGCGCCAATGTCCGAACAAGACCTTAAAGATATCGGCAGGCTTCCTGATTGTGTCAAGGAGCTGCAAATTTTCGAGGGCAACCCAGCCCAATATATTTCATGGATACATAATGTCGAAGGTTTCCTTTCCGACTACAGCATAATCAAAGAAAAACCTTTATATAGGGCGATCCTTCAACATATTAGACAGAAGATTCGAGGGGGGGCTGATGCAGCGCTAGTTGTATACAATGTCTTTGGAAGCGACTGGGCTGAAGTAAAGAAAGTCCTTTCGCTGCACTACGCGGACAAGAGGGACATACGGACACTAGAGCACCAACTGAATCAGCTCGCCCAAGGAGGTTCCAAGCTAGACGAATTCTATGCGACAGTTAACCACCAAATGTCGTTGATTGTCAACAAAATTAAGTGTGACGATTACACGCAGGAAACGGTTTCTGTCCTCATAGAAACGTATCGGAATAGGGCCCTTGACGTCTTTATTAGGGGACTGAATCCGGAATTATCACGCATGCTGATAGTCCAAAAACCAAAAACACTTCCGGAAGCTTATTCAGCTTGTCTGGATATGCAAAATCTGACGTTGAGGAACACAATAGTACATACGAATACAGTTAATAGAGTCGTTGTTCCAAATAACGTGTTGGAAAATAACCAAAGGCCGACTATACCTCCTCGAGCCCGTAGCAGCTATAATTGGACAAACAGAAGCGCTGGCCAAGAGTACAACAAAATGCGATACAATAAGTTTAGGTCTAACCAAGAATCCCACACTTCGCCTCCAGGCAGACCCACGGCTCCGAAACCTGCGGAGAAAATGGAAATCGAAGGCAGCATCCAATCTAGGAAAGTGAACTACATGAATCGACCCGCAAACAGTAATGCATTTAAAAGAGGACCAGCAGCATTAACTGAAAGATTTCCGAAACAACAAAAGCTTTACCATATAGAAGACAATAACAGTGAGTCATTGGAAGAAGAGACTCAGCAGGTAAATTTTATGATGGACGGGCCACCAGCTTATTTCATATAAAGGGTGTTGCTCAGTACTCCAGTATACCTTACCTTACTTGCTTGACCACAAACAATATTACCTTGAAGTTCCTTGTCGACACAGGTGCGAACAAAAATTTTGTAAGCCCAAAACTTGCGATCCACTCAACCCCAGTTGAGCCGCCTTTTTCTGTGCAAACCGTTGCAGGACTCATTTTAATAAACAGGAAAATTAGTGGACAATTTTTTTACAACATAGGCAATGATACGGAAGTAACATTTTACGCTCTACCGGGGCTGGTATCCTTCGACGGCATAATAGGCGAGGATACCTTAAAAGAATTGGGAGCTGTGATCGATAGGAAAAATCATACACTAACGATAGATCCCAATATCGAAATTCCACTTAAAAATAAGACGGTTGGGGGTATTAACTTTTGTGAAGCAACAATCCCGGAGGCAATATTGCCCGCTCTGAAGTCTCTACTTAAAAACTATTCGCATCTATTTGAACCTTTGAGTGCAAAAATTAGCATTAAAACATCAGTTAGAGCTGAAATAAAAACAACCACAGAAGACCCTATATACGCCAAAAGTTATCCGTACCCGGCGAATATGAGAGAAGAGGTGGGCAGACAGGTCTCCGAACTACTCGAAGAAGGCATTATTCGTCCATCCAAAAGCCCTTATAATTCTCCGATTTGGGTGGTACCAAAAAAGCCAAAACCATCCGGAGAGAAACAATATAGGATGGTAGTGGATTTTAAACGCTTAAATGCGGTTACGATACCTGACACCTATCCCATCCCGGATATCAATGCAACATTATCCAGTCTCGGCTACGCCAAATTCTTCACGACAATTGATCTCCCGTCCGGATTCCACCAGGTAGCAATGAAAGAGACCGACATCCCGAAAACAGCATTCCTCAACCCAAATGGAAGTCTTAAAAATTCGTACTTCCCATTCATGGTTGAAAATGCTGTTTTCGGGATGTCGGTCTCTTTCATTGCTACCTGGTGGAATCCGGACGGGAGATCAATTGTCGTGAAGAATTTGGCGTAGCCGAGACTGGATAATGTTGCATTGATATCCGGGATGGGATAGGTGTCAGGTATCGTAACCGCATTTAAGCGTTTAAAATCCACTACCATCCTATATTGTTTCTCTCCGGATGGTTTTGGCTTTTTTGGTACCACCCAAATCGGAGAATTATAAGGGCTTTTGGATGGACGAATAATGCCTTCTTCGAGTAGTTCGGAGACCTGTCTGCCCACCTCTTCTCTCATATTCGCCGGGTACGGATAACTTTTGGCGTATATAGGGTCTTCTGTGGTTGTTTTTATTTCAGCTCTAACTGATGTTTTAATGCTAATTTTTGCACTCAAAGGTTCAAATAGATGCGAATAGTTTTTAAGTAGAGACTTCAGAGCGGGCAATATTGCCTCCGGGATTGTTGCTTCACAAAAGTTAATACCCCCAACCGTCTTATTTTTAAGTGGAATTTCGATATTGGGATCTATCGTTAGTGTATGATTTTTCCTATCGATCACAGCTCCCAATTCTTTTAAGGTATCCTCGCCTATTATGCCGTCGAAGGATACCAGCCCCGGTAGAGCGTAAAATGTTACTTCCGTATCATTGCCTATGTTGTAAAAAAATTGTCCACTAATTTTCCTGTTTATTAAAATGAGTCCTGCAACGGTTTGCACAGAAAAAGGCGGCTCAACTGGGGTTGAGTGGATCGCTAGTTTTGGGCTTACAAAATTTTTGTTCGCACCTGTGTCGACAAGGAACTTCAAGGTAATATTGTTTGTGGTCAAGCAAGTAAGGTAAGGTATACTGGAGTACTGAGCAACACCCTTTATATGAAATAAGCTGGTGGCCCGTCCATCATAAAATTTACCTGCTGAGTCTCTTCTTCCAATGACTCACTGTTATTGTCTTCTATATGGTAAAGCTTTTGTTGTTTCGGAAATCTTTCAGTTAATGCTGCTGGTCCTCTTTTAAATGCATTACTGTTTGCGGGTCGATTCATGTAGTTCACTTTCCTAGATTGGATGCTGCCTTCGATTTCCATTTTCTCCGCAGGTTTCGGAGCCGTGGGTCTGCCTGGAGGCGAAGTGTGGGATTCTTGGTTAGACCTAAACTTATTGTATCGCATTTTGTTGTACTCTTGGCCAGCGCTTCTGTTTGTCCAATTATAGCTGCTACGGGCTCGAGGAGGTATAGTCGGCCTTTGGTTATTTTCCAACACGTTATTTGGAACAACGACTCTATTAACTGTATTCGTATGTACTATTGTGTTCCTCAACGTCAGATTTTGCATATCCAGACAAGCTGAATAAGCTTCCGGAAGTGTTTTTGGTTTTTGGACTATCAGCATGCGTGATAATTCCGGATTCAGTCCCCTAATAAAGACGTCAAGGGCCCTATTCCGATACGTTTCTATGAGGACAGAAACCGTTTCCTGCGTGTAATCGTCACACTTAATTTTGTTGACAATCAACGACATTTGGTGGTTAACTGTCGCATAGAATTCGTCTAGCTTGGAACCTCCTTGGGCGAGCTGATTCAGTTGGTGCTCTAGTGTCCGTATGTCCCTCTTGTCCGCGTAGTGCAGCGAAAGGACTTTCTTTACTTCAGCCCAGTCGCTTCCAAAGACATTGTATGCAACTAGCGCTGCATCAGCCCCCCCTCGAATCTTCTGTCTAATATGTTGAAGGATCGCCCTATATAAAGGTTTTTCTTTGATTATGCTGTAGTCGGAAAGGAAACCTTCGACATTATGTATCCATGAAATATATTGGGCTGGGTTGCCCTCGAAAATTTGCAGCTCCTTGACACAATCAGGAAGCCTGCCGATATCTTTAAGGTCTTGTTCGGACATTGGCGCTCGCGTGGTTGCAGTTGACCTACCTAATTGAGCGTTGTTCGCTTCTTCTACACTACCTAGTCTTCCGTCAATTCTGGCAAGATTTTGATCTAGGATAGCCGCGCCAGATTCTATTCTTGTTAAC
The DNA here is from genome assembly GCA_951828415.1 of Anomoia purmunda. NCBI lineage: Eukaryota > Metazoa > Arthropoda > Insecta > Diptera > Tephritidae > Anomoia > Anomoia purmunda. Next base: position 95,201,079 of record OX639995.1, read on the forward strand.
CGAGATTCTAATCCTAACCCATTATTTTCAATCCCCGTTAGGCGCCCCTCTAATCTCCTAATTTGTTCGAGAAGAGCATTAATTCCCCCATTTAGTTCGTTCACTTTTGTTGCCAGCGCGTCCATTTTTTTAATTATATTTTTTTTTTAAATTTAGTTTTTATCTGTTATATGAAAGAAAATTTTTTCCGATCAGGTTACAGGATGTAGACAATAAAACTGTATTTTTTGCTTTGCAAGATTTTATTGTGGATCTTTGTCCAAACCCTGACTGGTTTTATACGGTAACGATTTTTTATTTTTGTTTTGCAAGGTTAATAATTTTTTTTTCGTTTGGCTCTGGGTTTCTTTCTTACGTTTTCAGAGTTTCCTGCAAAAAAAATAAGAAAGGAGCCATGATTAGATTTGTGAAACTTTTACCGTGTTCTTATGTGTACGGCGACATGTACCTGGTTGGCGTTTCACGGCACATTAGTCTTTAAATACAAGTTTTGGTCAGGAAGGCTGTGTTATCCGTTTTAGTCGTCGACAATCAGATTGAAGGCAACCTACTAAGGCACAACTCACTTCACAACGTGATTTTGAACCAATTGCAATTTCCAGTGTGTTCTGATGTGTACGCTGGAATTACCCCCGAAAACAAGGAATAGTTGCCGTATTCCGATGTGAATGGCAACAAGCACCCGTTCAGGGCGTATTTGGCGGCTATTGCATGGTCGAAATATGAAGTACGAATTTGGCGTATTTGGCGGCTATTGCATGGTCGAAATATGAAGTACGAATTTTTAAGACTTCCATTTGGGTTGAGGAATGCGCCGGCCATATTTCAACGAATGACAGACGACGTCCTGAAACAATATATCGGAAAAATATGCTACGTCTACATTGACGATATAATAGTATTTGGTAAAGATATAGACGAGCCTCTGAGAAATGTTGACATTATATTCGAAAGACTAGCAGACGCTAACATTAGGGTAAATTTAGAAAAAACCAAATTCATGAGAACGGAGGTTGAATTCTTGGGGTATATAATAACATCCGACGGTATGAAAGCAGATCCTTCAAAAGTCCAGGCTATAGAGGCCTTATCACCTCCCCGAACGCTAAAAGAGTTAAAAAGTTTTAATGGGATGACATCCTACTACCGAAAATTCATCCGAGATTATGCCAGAGTAGCGAAACCATTAACCATCCTCACTAGAGGAGAAAACGCCCAGATTAAAGCTAGCCAGTCTAGAAACATTCGAATTAATCCGGACGAGAATGCGCTTCATGCTTTCGAGGACTTAAAAAAGTTGCTTGTCTGCTCAGACATTCTTGCCTTTCCCGATTTCAGTAAAACCTTCAATCTGACAACCGATGCCTCAAACTATGCCATAGGAGGAGTATTATCCCAGGACGAATCTGGGAAAGACAGGCCAATCGCGTACATATCGCGCTCCCTTACCCGAACAGAGCAGAATTATGCCACAAACGAAAAGGAAATGCTGGCAATTGTTTGGGTCTGGATAACCTAAGATCCTATTTGTATGGGGCAAAAATAATTAAGATTTTCACTGACCATCAACCTCTTACATTTGCACTAGGAAGTAGAAATTACAATGCAAAGCTTAAGAGATGGAAGACCAGGATCGAGGAGTACAACCACGAATTGATTTACACTCCTGGTAAATCAAATGTCGTGGCAGACGCTCTGTCAAGACTGCCATGCCAGGCAAATAATCTAACAAGCGCAGAGTCAACAGTTAAAACAACTAGTGATGAAGGAGACTGCTCTATTCGGATAACTGCTCAGTTGAACAGCGCTTCAACCTCAGAAGGCGATATGGTAACTGTCCACAGTGCGGAACAAGAAGCATCAGACCTCATTCCTCACGTCGAAATCCCCTTGAACGTATTTCGTAATCAAATAATATTCAGGGAGGGTAACACACTAACGTGCGTAGAAAATCCACACCAGGGATTTACTCGGCATTATATTAGCCTGGAGAGTATTGAAAAGCCGACATTAATTGAAACGCTAAAATAACGACTTAATCCAGCAGTCATAAACGGAATCAAAATCCCGGAAAATCGCCTTCAACTCCTACAAGAGGTATACTTGGAGCACTTTCTCTTGTATAAGATGAGGATAACGCAGCGGGTAGTGGAAGATGTGGCCAACGAAGACAGAATTTGCAGAATAATCGAGGACGAACATAAAAGGGCGCACAGGAACCCCATAGAGAATAAGGAGCAAATCCTGGAAAAATACTACTTTCCAAAAATGGCAAGTCGAATAAGGAAATTCGCATCTATCTGCGAAACTTGCCTCACTAATAAATATGATAGACATCCCGCGGTACCCCCTATTAAGGAAACGCCAATCCCTAAATATCCTTGCGAAATTTTGCACGTAGATATATTTGAAATTTAAAATGAAAAATTTTTGTCATGCGTTGATAAATTTTCGCAATTTGCAAAACTATTTCATATAAAAAACAGGTCATCTCTCACTCTTCGCGCTAAATTTGCCAAGCTCATTCACTATTTCACAACCCCTCGGGTCATAGTATCGGACAATGAGCGTGGATTTATGAGCCCGCTAGTAAGCAATTATATAAGAGGTTTAGGGATCGAATTGTACCAAACTCCAGTGCAAAGAAGTGAAGTGAATGGACAGATCGAGAAATTCCATTCAACTCTAATCGAAATCTATCGATGTCTGCGAAGAGAAACAAGCAATACAAGTCCGAAAGAATTAGCTTACATTGCGGTCGATCGCTACAATACAACGTTTCACTCGGTGACTAAAAGGAAGCCCAGTGATGTATTCTTTAATAGAACCGGAAGGATAAATTACCAAGGGCTGTCGAATTTTAGAAGTAGAGTTCACATGGAAATTAGAGACCGCATTAAGAAAAGTCAGAATCGCGAAACCTTCGACTAAATAGAAAAAGGAAGGGCATAAAAAAGTTTAAAATAGGGGACGACATTTACGCAAGGGACAAACAGATTAAGGGGAAACAAAAACCACTATATAAAAAGGAAAAAGTCCGTAAGGATAACCGGGTAACTTTAGAGACGGAAACCGGTAGGAAAATCCACAAGGCACAAATAAAAAGTAGGGCTCAGTAAAAAAAAAAAAACAAAAAAAAAAAAAAACCATTGAACACTGTTATGCTAGCACACACAAAAGAGGCGAAATTGCCCAAAAACAATAAACAATGCTATACCAACAGTGGTATAAGGTAAAAATTCAAAAAAATAAAAAGGCATATATGCCTAAGCTTTAAATATAATTATAATAAAAACAAAAATAGTAAACTAAAAACAGAAAAAGCGAAGAGAAGAAGCAAAAATTATTCAAAAAAAAAAATCAAAAAATTCAGTAATCACCAAAGGAAACTTAGAAGATATGGGCAAATGTGGATTAAAATTGTATATTTTAAAAAATCATTCGGGAATCACTCGAAAATTATCGTTTAAGCCAATATATCCTGTGGGTTTCACACGAATAAAAAATAGGGACGGCATATGAAGATAATTACGTAAACACTTTTTGTATCCATTTGATTTAAGTAAACAAATACTAAATAACAGTAAAGAAAACAGTCTCTTATTGTAACAATTTGATTGCATCCGTCCCTTAAAGTAAATAAATCTTAATGAAATTGCAAAAGTAGGAAATTTTAAGAATTAAATAATGTTCTTTGTTGTAAGCAGTTTACTCTTCGTATCTGGCGTTTGCAGCCTCAACATTTATAGTTATGACTCCCCCTTGGTGACAATTGATCACGGGCATGGCTGGATCTTGAATGGGCACTTCAGTTTAGTCCACGTGATTGACCTCAACTATTTTAACAAAACATTGGAGAAACTAAGAGAATCAATACGGTATGAGATCGACAGCGAAGCAGTAAAGACAGTGTTGCAGTTTCACCTAGACCAGACTGAGCTCCGTCTCGAAGAACTTCAGACGACCAAATTGAGAAAAACACGTTCTATCGACTGGATCGGCTCAGCATGGAAGTGGATTGCTGGCTCTCCGGATGCCGCGGATTGGGATTACATCCTACGAAGTTTTAACGAAGTGGTGACTAACAATAACCACCAATATCGCGTCAATGAGAAGCTCTTTAACGGAACCCGTGAAGCAATAGAAAAAGCAAACCAGATGATGACTCACATTAACGCAATCATCAAGGGTGTAGAAGAAGAAAACCGCGAACTTTTGGATTTGAGTAAAGTCCTTATCCTTAAAGAACAAGTATCAGAGGTGGTGCAAGCGTGCCAAATGGCTAAAACAGGCATCGTAGACACGAATCTGCTTGACTGTGCAGAAGTCCTAAAAATTATACTTGAAGAAGACTCCCTACCATACCAAAACGTCATCGAGGCTATTGAACACGGATCGGCATCCGTATACTCGAATGGAACACTTCTTTTATATGTCCTTTCCATGCCGAAGGTAAAACCAGACAGCTATCGACTCCTAATGACACGGGCGTCTATTATAAAGGGGCAACACGTGGTACTCGAATATGAGAAAATGCTAATTAACCATGATGAAACGTTCGGTATAAGTAACGACTGCCCGTCCATTGGTAATTATTCAATTTGTTCACCGAAATCGCTAACTAGACTACCCGAAGACGGATGCATAGCAAGATTACTTAAAGGTGGAAATGCAAAATGCCACTTCGAACCATCCAACAGCAGAATCATTGAAATGGTCGATGAGACGTCGCTATTCCTAACAAATTTTTGGGGTGAAGTTCACGGAAATAACTATGAATATGTTCTGAATGGGACATATGTTATACTACTCAACAACGAAACTATCGTAGTGGGAAATCAAACCTTTACCAGCAGGTCTACAAGAGTAGTACAAGCCTTGCCACCTGCACTAACAAACGTAACGAGTAATGGTCTGAAGCTAAACTTGGACTACATCCACGAGCTTAGCGTAACAAACATCCGACGACTGCAAACACTGGGTGAAACATTTCATTTTTCCTTGATCATCGACGCCGTTGCCCTAACGATCCTTGCACTAATATCTTACGCAATTTAGAGGAAAGTTACAACAACCATTAGTTTTCCCAGGCTCAATCACTCTCCAAACTAAGACCAGCCTTACGCCCACTTCAAGGATTTACGACAGGAACTACCTCATCAGCGGGACGCAGATGTTTAAAGGGGGGGCAGTTAACACGGGAGCCAACGCTCATACCCGCGCGAATGTGCTGACGCCGCACTTCCCCTAAACACGCGCATAGCTAGGTAAGCAATTGAACTCTTACGCAATTATCAATAAATGCAAGCGTATTCATAAATGAATCCATGGGAAGCGCAGCGTCAGCAACTAATAAAGCCGGTTAGTCAGTAAGCCGTAGCTTTAAGAATTATATTGTATTCAATTGATATTGGGACGCCAACCGGTCATGGTAAATATACTTGTACAAACATTAACACTTGCTTTTCATTTATTTTAGGAAGGACTTCCAGGGGCCGTGCTGCGGCCCCCAACTTCAATTTTTTAACTTACGTATTTGTGCTAAGCGGTATTTGCTTAAAAGACAGTGTGGTGCACATAAAACGACACAAAGTTTTCTAACAAAAAATAAAACCACCTTATTTTGCCAACATTTCTTTGCATACACGTATAAAAAAGTTACTTTCAATTTCGTTGCTGTGTTTGTTCAAACGCTGCTAACTCTTTGTCGCTGCTTCTCGTTACCGTCGCTGCTGCCGCCACTGCTGCCGTGTTATCGCTTGGAATGAGCTTCAATTGCCTGATTTGGCAGAGGCAAGTGAAAGCAGGCAAAAATCCTTCGCATTCACATAAGGTAACCAAGCCCAACTTATTAATTATCATACTTTCAATTATTGGCATCTCCTTGTTCAAGTATATTTCCATATTTACTTGCCTATATACAATCATATATGCACATACATACATAAGTGTGCATACCATACGTACTGTGGAAGTGAAACAAGGGTACAGTGGGATCGTCCTCATAAAGGTTATGACAATAATTAAAAAATAAAGGGTGTGCCAATAGGATCGCGAAATCGTAATTTGAACTTTAAGAATTTTCTGTCAGAAATTTAAATTTATTTTCAATATTTAATAAAATAAATAAATAAAATTGTGTTTGCTTAAATATAAATAAAATATTTGAATTAAACACAAATTTCTCGATTTTTTCGCCCTTTTGTGGAATAATTTTCGCTGCGCTATTACAGTTTAGCTACCGTCCTTGCTCAAATTTTCTGCTGCTTTTCGATTTCTGGCTCAAATTCTTGTAGAGGCTATTCAGGCAGTTTTTATTTTCCGCCGGCCACAGATTAGTCAGTCTTTTTTTTGTTTTCACGGATATTCAGCATATGAGTGCCTACAAAATTTTTAGAAAATTTCTGATACAATCAATTTCAAATGAGCAAACCGAAATCAACATTAAGTCTATCTCCAAGAAAGGATATGCATGACTTAGAATTGTTAAAGCGCCAAAGAACTGTTGCGAGAAACCGTATACTGTGCATAAAAACGGACCTTCTCGAGAAAACAATGTCGTTACACCCAATTGAATTGGAGTGTCGGCTTAACATATTAAATTCACATATCGAAAAGCTAACGAAATGTCAATCCAAAATAGAAGAAATTGACGAAGAGGATATGGCCCATGGGGAGTTAGAGGATATAATTGTGGAACCGAAATTGCCGAAGCTTCATTTATAGCGACTCACAGTCCAAGACTTCTAAAAATGAATTTGCCAATATTCAAAGGGCAGTATTCGAAGTTTAAAAAATTCATGAGTTTGTTCGAGAGTCTAGTCCATAATGATCCTACGATCCCAGACATTAAGAAATTTAACCATTTAGTGAACTGTTTGCCTGGTGAAGCTCTGGGAGCGGTAAAGGCATTTGAAATGTCGGACGAAAATTACCCGAAAGATTTGGCTAGTCTTAAAAAAGTTTACGACAACAAAAGTCTGATATATTTTGGCACAATTCCTAAACTTTTCGAACTACCAAACATCCCGAAGTCATCTGCGTTTTCATTGCGCACGATGATAGATACATTGTCAGCTTTTTATGATTCATTGCTGTCATTAGGCGACGAGAAAAATGTTACAAACGCAATAATAATCCACCTGGTAATGTCGAAGGTTGACCTCATTACTCGGTCTAAATGGGAAGAACAGTTGGATTATGACAAGCTGCCGTTATGGCGAGATTGCGAGGCAGCATTAAACACGCGCTACCAGCATTTATCCACCGATGAAGCCTCAACTTCGAGATTAAAGTCATCCGCTAGCGCTAATTCACAAAAACCCAACCCGCATATGGAAAGGACAAAATCTGCCTTAGTGACTTCCAACAAACAGCCGATGTGTTCACACTGTAAATCTAAGGATCACTATATCCCAGCGTCTCAAAACTCGCTCCACATAGCAGAGATTTGAGTTTGCAAAATCTGTTCCCTTATGCATAAATTGCTTGCGAAAGGGCCACACTGTTTCAAAGTACAGAGCGGATAGGTGTCGTGTATGCAATCGGTCGCATCACACATTGCTACATCAGTATCCGATTTCTTTCGAAACAGCACCTCAACCTTCGACCTCGCATGCCACGCACACAACGATTACCCCAGATCGCGTTATGTTGGCGACAGCCGTGGTCAACATAAAAAGCAGTTCCGGAGAGTAACTGCCTGCACGAGCCCTAATGGATTCAGGATCTCAGGTGAACTTTATGACCGAGGATTTGGCACAGAAATTGAGGATTCGTCGTCAAACCACTTCGTTAAACGTCATTGGCATCGGAAATGCGAATGAGAAAGTAAAGAGGAAATTAAACGCGTTTGTGAAATCGCGGATTAATAATCATGAATTTTCGGCAGAATTTTGGGTTATGCGATCAATTTCAGCTAATCATCCAGATCGCACCGTTAACATTAATGGATGGAAAATACCAAAAAACATAATCTTGGCGGATCCAGAACTTTGAAAATCCCAAAAAAAAGATACTCTATTATAAGATGAAACATTTTTTGAACTTTTAGCTGCAGGTCAGATTAAAGCGGGTCCAAATCACGCAATCCTACAAAAAGCGCTATTAGGCTGGGTTGTGTCCCACAGTTAGAAGCACACTATGCCAAACAGAAGATTAGTTATCATCGATAGCTACCGTAGTACTAAGATTCTCGCTGGAAGAATTACCTTCAGAGGCATGTTTCACAAAACTCACCCCTGAACAAAAAAGTTGTGAGAACAACTTCATTAAAGTCATTAAGTTTCAGTGACACTTGGAATCCATTGGATGCCGAAAGAGAATTTGTTTCGATTCATATTGGACGATAGCTTCACAGATTTACGAGCTACGAAATGAAACATATTATCAGTTTCGGCTCGTCTTTTCGACCGTATGGGTCTACTGGCCCCACTATGTAGTCGTCAAAGCCATAATCTTGCTGCAAAAGCTTTGGCTTCAGAAGCTAGATTGGGATGAGTCGATTCCATTGCACCCTGACACTAGCTGTCAAAATTTCAAAACCAATTTACTGCAGCTTTCGACAATCAGCATTCCTCGGTATGTTAATACACTACATTAAATACACGCGGTCGACCGCCAATAAAAAAATATATCGTTTGTTTTCACTTCCAAAGCAGTACATCTAGAACTATTATCAGACTTGTCTTCTAATTGTTTCATTTTCGCCCTAAAAAGGTTCATTGGAAGTCGGGGGATGCCGCAAAAGATATACAGTCACCAACTTCGTCGGGAGAGGCCCAGGAAACTTGCAGTTTCGATAGGGTTGCACCAGAGGAAGAGGGGGGTTAGATGAGTGCGTTTAAGAGGGCATGTGAATAGGTGATTGGTATCGTGCGGAGAATCTCCACATGCCGGATATGCACTGGGTATGTCAGGGTTGATTCTGGATAGGTAGGAGTTGAGCCTATTACAGTATCCAGACCGTAATTGTGCCAGTTGTTGTGTGTTGTTCGCCCGAAAGTCGGTTCTACGTACCGGAATGACCAGGGTTTTACCCGGCCAAGGACTGTTATTTCGGCGATCTAACCCTGTTTAGATCGGCCTACCCCATATGTATATACATCTTCTACTTTAGAAACTACAGTTAGCCCTAAGCAGTTAGTTTAAGTTTAAGGCTAAGTAAACCGAAATTATATAAATAAAAATCACTTGTAGAGTATACTTGAAATCGAGCTCATCGTTATTTTGTATAGTATAGCCTTTGTTGCTGCTATTGCGCACTCCCAAAAAAACAGCATAACTTGTTTCTTAAAAGCTATTGAAAATTTTCAATGCCTATAAATAATTTAACTGACATGTAATATGATATCCCTTTTGAAACATTTTATTAAATAATATATCCCTTATGATATGCTTCTAATGCACACTGGTATTAAATATCATAAAATATTTATTAATTAAAATCTAATTAATATAAAAATAATAATCCATTTTTTTTATTTAATATATAAAAATAATTTATTCTAAAATTAATTTTTGAAATTTATTGTTATTTAAAATATTTATTAATTAATATAAAAATAATCCTTTTTTTATTTAATTATAAAAATGATTTTTTTTTATAAAATTAAATATTTAAATTTTATTTTAATAATTTTAATAATTATAAATAAAATTATTTTAAAATTTTTTTATTAATATAATTGAATAGTTTAGCTAAAATTTTTAAAAAATATATTAAAATAAAAATTTAAAATATAATTCAACATTATTTATTAAATTTAACTTAATTAAAATAATAGGGGTACTTTATTATTTAGTATTTAATGAATTTATAAAGAATATTATATCTATTGGTTAATATTTATCTATTTATATTAATTTATAAATAGTTTTATTTATAATTATTTCAGAAATTATAACATAAACTAATTTTACTTTTAATAAATTTGTTTTATAGTTATTCTATTTAAAATATTAATTTAAAAGTTGAATAATAGGGGTATTTAACCTAAATTAGTAATTATTAAAATAATTATTAATTAATATTTTTAAAATTTTCATTAGGAAAATTAAAAAAAACTTTTTACAAGGAGGAATTTACTTTTATAAAATTATTTTATTTATAATTATTTATTTTTTATTAATACTATAAAAATTTGATAATGTAATAAATGTATAATAAAATTATTTTATTTATAATTATTTATTTTTTATTAATACTATAAAAATTTGATAATGTAATAAATGTATAATAAATTATTTTATTTATAATTATTTATTTTTTATTAATACTATAAAAATTTGATAATGTAATATATGTACATATGTATAATAAATATTTTTTTTTTAATTTAACTTCAATATAGTAAATTTTAGCTTAAAATTTTGTTATTGATTTATTTTATATGTACATATGTACATTTTTGTGTGAAATTTTATTTATTTAAATAGTAAATAAATTTTATTATATTTACTTTTATAAAATTATTTTATTTATAATTATTTATTTTTTATTAATACTTTAAAAATTTGATAATGTAATATACATATGTACATATGTATAATAAATATTTTTTTTTTTAAATTTAACTTCAATATAGTAAATTTTAGCTTAAAATTTTGTTATTTATTTATTTTATATGTACATATGTACATTTTTGTGTGTAATTTTATTTATTTAAATAATAAATAAATTTTATTATAATCTCAGTAATTAATTTTATAAATCAAGGAAACTTCGAAGTAGTAATTTCATTAAGTATTGGCTAATAATACAAATAAAATTTGTTCAGTGTGAGTTAAATTTTGTAATTGTAAAATATATTTAAATTTATTAAGTGAAATTTTAAATTTATAAATTTTTATTTAAATAATGTTGAAGCTTTTAAATTTTATTAATAAACTGGGATTAGATACCCTATTAAAATGTAAATTAAATCCACTAAGGTAGTATTAGTTATGTTCTTGAAACTTAAAAATTTTGGCGGTATTTTAGTCTATTCAGAGGAACCTGTCCTGTAATTGATAATCCACGATGTACCTCACTTGAAGTTGTTTTCAGTTTATATACCGTCGTTTTAAGAATTGTAAGTGTTAAATAAAATATCCCTTATTATATGATTCTAGTGCACACTAGAATTAAATATGATATTCCTCTATATCACTTTTATTACTTGAAATCGAGCGCATCGTCATTTTGTATAGTATAGACTTTGTTGTTGCTATCGCGTACTTCCAAAAAAACAGCATAACTTGTTTCTTAAAAACTATTGAGAATTTTTAATGCCTATAAACATTAGAACTGAAATGTAATATGATATCCCTTTTGAAACATTTTATTAAATAATATATCCCTTATGATATGCTTCTAATGCACACTGGTATTAAATATGATGACCTTTTCATATCATTTTGTAAGTGTTAAATAAAATATCCCTTATGATATGATTCTAGTGCACACTAGAGTTAAATATGATATTCCTCTATATCACTTTTCAATTATGCCATTCTTATTCATTGAGATTATTTTTATGAAAATAACTACATTTGCCTGTACGGCAATTTGTTTTTGTTGACTAATTTCAACATAAATAAATAAAAAAAATCCCAATTTATTAATTCATCTGATATCTGCAAATCACGACAAATTCCCAACAGGTGGCGCTGTAGGCGCACATTTCACTTTTCAGTTCAATTCAATTGCAGTTTAACAAGGGGCATAAAGTCACATATTGCTAAATGCCGACTGGACAGATTTGGATAAGATTTGCCAGTATAAGCAGTTTTTAAAGGTAGTTGCAACCTTTTTAATATCCTAAATGCAATTGAAGTAATTAGTGAAATCAAATATTCCTATATCCGTATCAAACGAAAGCTTCGTTTTCAAAATATCTTGAAAGTAGGTTTCCATCTTATTAAACGAAAATTAAGTAAAACCATTGTTAAAAGGGAGAGGTACTAAATTCTGCTTTTCAAAATTTTTTTGGATGAAAATTCTGTAGAAATCAAAAAAAAAATTCTGTCCAGCCTAAATTCTTTTGGTTCAATATTCTGTATTTAAAATTCTGTATGATCACAATGATGGAGAACTGAAATTCTGTATATTAAAATTCTGGAATCAAAATTATTTTCGATCAAAATGCTGTAAAAATATAACCAAATAAGCAGATAACCTGATAAGCACGCTTACCTGAATAGCACATTTATTTTATGAATAATGGAATTCCGATTTTATAGAATCAATGGTATATATACATACGTCAATTAAAGAAAAATTCAAAAATTCATTCAAAACAAAAATTACATTATAATGGCGAAACAATTATTATATTATTAAATTTTTAGCAATTCGCTTTAGAAAAGAAACATGCCTTAATATAAGCCTTTTTTTGTTATTCTTTTAATTCTGTTGTTTGCTTTTACAGCCTTCTTCGTTTGACTAATTTTGTGACCATTTTGAAATTTCTGAAGCTATAAATACATACAAACGTATGTGCATTCGCTTTATGTAAATCTGTTTTGATAATATAGGAAACCATATGGGTCAAGACAAGTCATGTATTGGCAGTATTTTGTTTTGCAAAACTCTGTATTGAAAACCGGAAGAACATATGGATAAATAAAAAAAGTGCGCACTTATAAAAGTTAGCTGTGAACCCTACTACCGGGACGAAACTTTTGGCACACATATTTCAATACATCTTTTTTTATTTATCCATATGCTCTTCCGGTTTTTCAATACAGAGTTTTGCAAAACAAAATACTGCCAATACATAATTTTGATTTACAGAATTTAAAATTACAGGGTTCCGCAATACAGAATTTTAACAGTACAGAATTTTGAATTACAGATTTTTGAATACAGAATTTTAAATACAGAATTTTTAACCAAAATCATATTGTACCCAACCCATTTTAAAACTGAAACTTTGCATTTTTATTGGCTGAGTAGAGGGTTGTCACCTGTTTCAAATGTCAAGTTCAATGAAAATATATGCAACTTATATGATGTATTGAAATATGTATGTGTGCCAAAAGTTTCGTCCCGGTAGTAGGGTTCACAGCTAACTTTTATACGGGCTGCCACTTGTCTGAAAAGCCGAAATTCATGAAATATTAAAATATGTGTGTCAAACCGCTCGTTTCGCTAACAAATTAAAGTATCGCCTTTGTGCGTGTAACGGGACTAGAGAGTATATTGTTCATTAGTTTTGAAGTTACGGGTTTTAATACGTAATTTGGGGCTTTGTTTTATATTTTAATATTTCATATAACTTGTGTACAATTTAAATAAATTTTACTTTTTAAACAAGTGTCAACAAACGAACAGATTTTCGCTGTCATATATGTAGATAGACATATATCTTTTGGCGAGGTTATTAAATAATGAAAAATTAAAATATAATATACTAGCTAGCAACGGTTGCGCGAGGCTTCGCCACGCACTTTCTGTTTATGTATATGTATAAGAAATTACTTACTTTTAGTTACTTTGGTTCTGAAATAGTTTGATTTTGCATTTACCTTAATTCCTAAATATACAAACTCATAAAAATAACAATTTTATGTTGTATACAATTGCAATTAAAACTTTTTATTGGACAAACATCAAAAAATTTCTTTGTATACAATATTATGCGTACCTCGCTCTGCAAGAACAAAAAGGTTTATTTTCGATGTAACACGTGATAGGGCTCTAACCCTACGTGTGAAAAACATGGCTTACTCAAATCCACTCCGGTTACATTAAATGTTTGCCCCTGTGCCTTGTTTATGGTCATTCCAAAACAAACCTTTACCGGAAACTGAAGTCTTTTAAATCTAAATGGCAAATATGTAGGTATCATCGGAATTCTCGGTATTAAAGTAGATTTTCCAGTACCACAACCAGTTAAAATAGCACATTCAACCAGATAAAAATGTAACCTTTTTGCAGGCGAGTTCATTGCATAACAGTGGGGGACTTAAATTTCGCAATAAAATTATTGGAGCTCCAACTTTTAAAGTAAGTTTGTGGGGAGGCATACCTGAAGGGTTCATAGAATTTAGAAATTCCGTTGGGTAGTGCACAGCTTCTTCACCGTCGACTACTGTATCCACCGAGCAATATTCTCTCGTTTGTGCATGGAATTTTACCAATACCAATTCGTTAATTTTTTCGACTTGTTCATTAGTAGGTGTTAATATTGCTCGTTCCTTTAACCAGGATACAGGTTTATAAGCAAGTTGGTCTATTGTGGGATATATTTTGGTAATCAGTTGTTGATGGTCGGTGACTGAAACGCATATATCATTATTGAAGGAGATTTTCCCACAAACTGTTGGAAGCTCACCGTTACCAACTTTCAGTAACATGTCAGCAAACATCCTGTTATCTTCTGAGGCTTTAAGCACTCTCATGCTAATCTTGAGTGCTAATTTTATTACATGGGACCAAAGGTATCATCGTTTTAATGACGCATTCACCTCATCTGCCCTGGTTCCTCTAGTTATAACTGGCACTATTTGACGGAAATCTCCTGAAAATAATACCGTACAACCACCCATAGGTGTGTTCATACTTCTTAAATCGCGCATGGTCCTATCTAGGGTTTCAACTGACGCTTTATGTGACATTGTGGCTTCATCCCAAACTATCAGTGAGCACATCTGGATAAGCTTAGAAGTGTTACTTTGCTTAGAAATGTTGCATACGCTGGCACAATCGTAAGAAATATTTAGAGGAAGTTTAAATGTAGTATGCCCCGTTCTTCCACCTTCTAAAAGGGTAGCTGCGATCCCAGAAGACGCTACCGCAAGGGCAACGTTACCGCCAGATCTTACTTTAGTGAGAAGTAAATTTATTAAAAATGTTTTTCCCGTGCCGCCAGGAGCATCATGTTTGTCCAATAAAAAGTTTTAATTGCAATTGTATGCAACATAAAATTTTTATTTTTATGAGTTTGTATATTTAGGAATTAAGGTAAATGCAAAATCAAACTATTTCAGAACCAAAGTAACTAATAGTAAGTAATTTCTTATACATATGTATACATAAACAGAAAGTGCGTGGCGAAGACTCGCGCAACCGTTGCCAGCTAGTAAACACATAAACAAAACACGACACTGATTTTACATTCGGTTGTAGCAATGTTGTACTTAATGTAAAATTTGTTAAAACTTTACACTTAAATATTTCAGAAATGAATAGGCTAATTTTTAATTTAAGTAGCCATCATTGTAGTACCAACTGCAAGCATTAATTTAAAAAAAGTTGCATCCCAATCCGTTCAGTAGTGCCCGAGATTAGCTCTTTCCAAAATTTTAGACTTTGTTTTATAATATGTATAGAATAGATGTACACAAATATATACATACATATTTGTGTCCATATGGAAAAGCAGCTTACGTCAAATATGATAGTTTGGAGGTAGAGGGAATTTTGTTTAATTTTAATGTTAGCTTGTTCTAGTCGAACATTTTTGGCTGAAAGCATTGCTATTAATATAACAAGTAGTCGAAAAGAACGGACGTGTTTTCATCGCGCTCTTGCTAATTCCCGCAATATTGGCCTTGCTGTGTTCCGAAATATTATAATTATTTTATCGTAATTGTGTGGACTTATGTATATCCCTTTCATTCCTGCTTGTACAAGTGCGGTGCCCGGCTAATATAATTAATTTAGTTAACCAAACTATATTATTTTACAAAATCGTTTGTGAGTGTCGACTGAGCAAAGGTTCCCCTTCTGCTAAGGCACCGAAACTCGACGAAGGCATTACTCTTGTAGCGGTTTTCGCCAAATTAAATGAAGTTGAGGATTGGGTTCAGCAGCAGACAGAGCAGTTGCGACCGCTTATTGAAAGCATATACTGCAGACTAACTGAAGAAGAAAATAAGCTAACCAAAAGAATTGAGGAGGAGATGTGGGCGCTCACTTCTACGGTGACTGAGTCCTCTGCCCGCATTGTTTTGCTTGCGGATAACGTAAAGAAAACAGTAGCGGAGATCGCTTGCATAAAAGGGGAGTTCGAGAACTTTAAACTAAAGAGAGACGTTCCCGACATTGCTGCCGACGCCGTCGCTTTTGGTGTTCCGTTTAAGGAAGGGGAGAATCTGAAAAGCATTTTTAATCAGGTGTGCCTGTCTATTGTCTTTCTCGCTCCTCAGATAAGGGACATTTTCCGTATAAGAGCGTCACAAACATCTCATAACAGTGCTTTGTAATCAAGTTCCACTCATCTTTTGATCGGAATCGCACTCTGCGCGCTTTCGGTGAATATAAAAGACGTACAAAGTCGGCTATTACCCTGCAACCCCTTGGTATCCAAGGTTTTTTCATATCTTTGAGAGCCTTATCAGGGAGAATAGATTGTTGCTGCAAAAGGCTATAAAATTGCGGCGTAACGGGAAATGGATTTCGGCGTATACTAAGCGAGGTGTTGTGCATGTGCGAACGGATAAACTTGGAAAACAGCCTCCCAACAAAAATTACAAGCGATGATGACCTTCAGCAGTTTCATTAAGTATATAAGTGATTGTATGTTTATTTATATTTTCTTAGGTATATTTTGTTGTTGTTTCTTATATATTGTAAAGGGAGCGAAACTCTGTTTGTTTGTTTTTTAGTTTAGTCTTTCACCGCGCTTTCGTTGTCTTAAAGTTGTTTTTGTTTTCTATAAGCCTAATGACTTCGAGCAACAACAAAAAGGGTAGCATTGATGATAATAGCTTTGCTATGATAAACATTTTATGCAGACGCCAAAAAGGCTTAAATGTTGTGCATTTCAATACTTCTAGCCTTAACAATGAAAAGCTGGATGTAGTCAGGAGTAAGTTTGAATGTTCTTGTGTAGATTTTATTTGTGTATCTGAGACTTGGTTCAGAAATGGTATGGATTCCCACACGACAATAAAGGCTACAAACTGTTTCGGATTGATAGAATCGCTAAGAAGGGTGGTTGGGTCGCTATATATTGGAAAAACCATTTAAAAGCTCGTTTGGTTTCTCATGCTCTCGGTAGTACTACCGAGTTTTTGTTAGTCGAAGTGTCCAACAATGCGACCAAAATCCTTTTGTCTTGCGTTTATAACCCCCACAAATGTGACAAATTCGATAAATATTTTACTATGTTGTCTTCCGTGGCTGCTGACTACGATGATAACATAGTATGTGGCGATTTTAATGTAAATTTGTTATGCTGTGACTTGTATAGCCTCCGTTTAAATTATAACGTTTGTAGTGCTGGTTTGTTTTTGGTGAATGTGTCTGTACCGACAAGATATGGAAATAAATGTTGTCCGAGTCTCCTTGATTATTTCACTGTCTCTGATCCGTCTATTGTATTAAAATTTAACCAAATTTCGTTTATATCTGACCATGATTTAGTTTTCTGTGCATTTAATATTAATCTTGAACATCATAGTATAGTAGTTAGTCCATCCCACTATCCTGACTATCGCGTTTTAAATTCGAATGACTTGTTAAATGACTTGTCCTGCATTAACTGGTCAGACTGTTTGAGAATAAGCTCTGTGCATGATAAACTTAATTTCTTTAATGAGATTATCTTAAGACTTTTTAGGACCCATGTTCCGACTCGTACCCTTCCAAATATTTCCCCGTCTTACCCTTGGTTCAGTAATACAATCCGTACACTGATTATAAAACGTAATAAGGAGTATTCTATATGTAAAAAAATTGAACGGATATAAATAAGCGTGCATACAAGTCCGTAAGAAATGACACTACTGCAGCTATAAAGCGCGTAAAAAGAATCTACTATAGTAAAATGTTGAAACCCTTGCTTCCTATGCCCTATGGCGCAATTTAAAGAATCTTCGTGTGCATGTTAGTGATAGTCCTAATTTTTCTATTTACCCTGAAGTCCTTAATGATGCCTTTGTCAATCGTGTCACCCCTCCCAGTGTTTCCTCACACTCCACAGGTATGCCTTCTTCTTCAGTTTCTGTCGGTGAGGTATTTGAGTTCTGTACGGTATCGGAATTAGATGTGGCACGGTGTATCTATAAAATACGGTCAAATGTAATCGGTGAGGACGGCATACCTATTAAATTTGTTAAAATAATTTTACCAAACATCTTCCCAACTCTCACCCATGTGATGAATCACAGTATTACCATGTAATGTTTCCCCGAAATGTAAGAATACCTTTTGACAAAAACCAACTGACGTTACTATGCCTACTTGATTTTTCTAAGGCTTTTGACTCTGTGGACCATAACATACTTTGCTCAAAATTAAAAAAAAATATTTTGGGTTTGGGGACTATGCAGTGCGTCTCATGAGAAGCTATTTGGTAGGTAGGACTCAGCGTGTGAAAAATTATGGCCAACTTTCTAGTCTTAAACCACTCCTAATGGTTGTGTCGCAAGGTTTTATCTTGGGACCGTTATTATTTAGGTTATTTATAAACGATATTTTTAATAATTGTCTGCATGCACAAATCTTGTTTTTATCATCAATTCTAGTATTTACGTTGTAAAATTTCTGACTCTGAAAGCCAGAAATTGTATTTTCTTATTTCGTATTTTGCGGAATAAAGAACCTAGATATCTATATAGTAAACTAGAATTCCCATAGTCTGGTCGGATAACTGACCTTATAGTGCCTAAATATAATTACCTAACTTCTGCAAGGCTACTCTTTGTCAACGCTACTCGTATTTGGAATTCTATTCCAGCTTCTGTTCGCAGCAGTTTAAACAAAAGCAACTTTTAAGAATGTTCTTTATGAGTTTTTCGTTAATCTATTTATAAATTTAATATAATTATCTATATTTATATGTTAAACTTAGTTTTAATATCCTTTGTTACTTTACTTACGCTTAAGAAGTAATTGTTATTTCTTGAGTTTTATTTTATGCTCTGAAAAAAATTTTGTTGGCGCTTCATTCGTTGGGTCCAGGGTTCGAATCCTGGTCGAGGCAAGTAACATCACAAAGCGGACGCCTCCCGACAGGTAATGGCAAACCTCCGTGTGTATTTCTGCCTTGAAAAAACTTCTCACAAAAATCATTTGCCGTTCGCAGTCGGCATAGAACTTAGGTCCGTCAATTTGTGTTACAACATCAAGGCCCATACCACAAATTGTAGGCCAAATATCAAGCTAAGCGCCAAATTATTATTGTTATTTTAAATAAAACTCATGAAATAACGATTATTTTCTGAGCAAAAAATAAAACTGAGCAAATAGCGATTAAAAAGTAGTTTTTTACTGAAATTTGTATCCGTTAGGGTCATTGGATTATATTGCAATCAATTCTGTGAATTGGGCAGCGTTGAGTAAACATAAGTTGTTTTATTCTAGTAGATATTGCTTAAACGTCGACGTGTCGAGCGCTAAAGTCAATTTAAGCTGTTTAATTAAATGATATTAATAAGATCCGAATTTAAATGTGCACATAAGTTATTTTGTCGAAGACATTATTTGTTGTTTGCTACCTAAGCTACAAAGTGAACCCCAATAACTCCACTGCCAAAACGGAATATTTGTAAGGCTTAGTGTAAACGACCCTGTCAATACAATATCGCATTTCCCACTTAAGTCGATGTTAGCTATTCCATATGACGACAGACAGACTGATATAATTATATCACCAATTATATTTAAATTGTTCTTTCATTTAATAAGCTCGTCGAAAAAATAATGAAACTGGAAAATGCGTCAAAAAAGTTCAATGGGAGAAACGAAGAAGGACTATAACAAACAATGAAATTGGATTAATTTAATAAATAAAATAGCTAATTGAATTAAACAAAATTGAAACCAGAAAAAATGCTAATAATTAAGTAGAAATAACTCAATTTCTACCCCACTAAATAGCACTTTAAGTGTAAATGGCGTTTTCTTTTCCCGAAAAAAATATTGCCTTTTATATTGTAACATTTGCAAAATATATACATATGTTTGTATAAATGTTGTTTTGATTGGTCAGACCAATATTTTGGGAAATGAACAGGGAATCCCGCAAAAGGACTGAGAAAAGCGAACAGGACAACATTGGAACGATGCATTTTTAATTGAAGTTGTTAGTTCGTCTTTTAGGGTCGCTACCTACATTCTTGCTGCCGGTAAACAAATTTCCAAAAGATGTTATTTATCTATAATTAAAATTGATTACCTTAAATAACTTGTCATTGGTAAACCATCTGATGATATTGCACAAATCTATTATGTGTTGGATACTCGTTAAACTTGACTGAAGTATGGTCAGCGCGCTTGTCTAAGTTAAGCAAGTCGTATTGCATAGTAATTAAAACACTTTACGTTTTTTAAATTAACTTTATTCAATTTAGTTGACCACTTGCCAGTTATGGCTTACAAACGAGAACTAGCACTGCCCTGCTACTCTACTGATGCGGCCTTAAATACCTTTTTGTTGTTTCTATTTGCACGCCTCATGTGCCACACAACACTGTTGTTGGGATACATGGTTAACCCACGCGCATGTGGAACCAGTTAGGTCAACGATGATCCCGTGCGCCTAACCGGCCTGTTGTTGGGCTGCATGATTTGCCCAAGCGGATGGTGAAGGTGCTGTTGAGCATACAATGATCCCGTGTGCTTGACAGTGTTGTTGCTAAGCTGCATGGCTAACCCAAGCGCATGGCGAAGCTTTGGCTGGGCCGTTTGGCTAACCCAAGCGCATGGTGAAGCTTTTGTTGGGCTGCATGGCTAACCCAAGCGCATGGTGCACCTGTTGTTAGGCTGCATGGCTAACCCAAGCCCATGGCGAAGCTATTGCTGGGCCGTTTGGCTAACCCAAGCGCATGTTGAAACAGTTGCTCTGGCACAATATGATAACTTCTATAACACGGGTCAACACAAAATTTTACCTAGACTTTAAAGTATTAAATTTTGATTCTTTAGTTTGTAATTATACGAAAAAAAAATAGATAGCATGAAAAATTTTGCTTTTGTATTTAGGAGACCGATTGAACGATATTTTTCAAAATCTGTAGTTTTAATTATCAATTAAAGATAAAACCATCTATTTAAACATTTTTATTATTTTTATTAAGTTTTTTTTACACTTTCGCGACGACATTTTCAGTTATTCTGGAATATATAAAATATATATATTTAAAATAATTAAAATTTATAAAAGGTTAAAAAATGAGTATTTTTACTATAACTATTACAAAAGCAAACTTTACAACAAGAACAGGTATTTTCTTTCCGTTTTTGATCATAATTAACCAGAAAATCATAAAATAAACCTTAGGACGAAGAACAAAAATTTTTTTGTAGAGCCGTGTAATAATAGAACCGGGAAGAATACAATCGATATGGGTACCACGACGAGTCGGTATATCCGGAAATGGATGCTAAGATGAAGCCGCAAAAGCAGCAACCAAACTTTCACTTCTAACATTCATACCTTTCAAACATTTGACCGAAAAAATTCAATAAAAATGGAACGTTTAGTCCCCTTCATATAATATAATATAATAAAACAGGCTAGAAACTATCTCTGACTACTAATATCTACTACTACAGCTATGTATGAGCACCAGCCGCGTCAGGCTTCGAGACTATGCCTCACAAACTTGACACATCTACACTAACATTACCCCACATCCTATCCCAATGTTCCACTCCTGAAATAATATGGTCTACCATACGTAACCCCTCAAACTGTCCTATCTACACCCTCTGAAGCCAATTCTAGGAATATATACGAATCTTTAATTAAAACTAAATTTACATTTTAACGCATAGATAGCCACACCAGCTAGTGCTCAATATTGATTGTGATTTTAATTATACGGTGAATTCTATTCGCCACTTCTCTGCTCGCGTTCGAACAAATTTGTGTGTACTAGCAGAAACAACGATAGCTCGCTCGTTGCGGCGATCGCGAGTACGTTTTTCCTCATTAAACTGGTTGAACTCACATTCAAGCTGCGCATAAACATTGATCATGTGCGCGGATGGGCGGTTTTGGTCTAATTTAAAAAAAAGGAAATTAGCTTGAAGATAGTACTTCTGTTTTAAGATTTAATGAATCTTTGGTGCATATTCGTCGTTTGTGAGGAGCGAACATTACAAGCATACTCTATACCAGCGATAGGCAAACTTACACTTCTTTACTTTGCGCTTGTGTTGAAAACCATGTTAGCGCACGAAGTAAGCAGAGGTACACTGAATAAAATTCAGTATCATAAAATAAAACACAATAAAAATTTCAATTATTTCAATTTATTTAAAAAATATTGGGTATTATATCATATAATAAAATTTCTAAACCTTAACTACTCAATTATATGTTCCAGCTGAATTTCCTGGTCAAAGCATTTGATTCGCAGCAGGTCGTCTAAATGTTCGTTTGATATTCTGTTTCTATTTTTTGTTTTAATATTTTTCATAGTTGAGAATGCTGCTTCGCAATTATAGGTGGAGGGGAATATTGAATGCAATTTCATCATTTCTTTTGTTGTATTTGGGTATTTTTGTTGATCCAAGTTTGTCCAAAATTCTTTGCCATTTGTGCAGGGCAACGTAAAATCTTCTAACATTTTTTGGATTTCATCTCTAAGAAGTTCAGGCTGTTTAACTAAATCGCATGCAAGAGTGTTGTTGTGAAGGTCTATTGATGTTTGTATTTGAGCTAAATCTTGAAATCTGGAAGCAAAATTGGTTGATAAATTATGGATTACTTTTTGAAATTGAATTAATTTGGTGGGAATGGGGTTCTGATTATAAATTTTTGTTGTTTTTGGCAGAGAGTTGATATTATTTGCTTGAATTTGACGCTCTAAATATGAAAGTTTTTGGCCGAAGTGATGAACTGTGTCAGCTGTATCATATATATATTTATTTTTGCCTTGCAATTGCAAATTTAAATTGTTAAATATATCAGAAATATCTGAAAGAAACGCAAGTTCAAGTAAAAAGTCATTACTTTGTAAAGCTATAATCAATATATCTGTGTCTGGGGTTGGATCTTGTTGAAGATAAGTCAAAACTTCTTCCCGCAAATCAAAAAGTCTTGCAAGACTTCTGCCTCTACTCAGCCAACGTACCTCCGTAAATAATAATAAGTCCCCGTAATCCGCTTCTAACTCTTCCAAAAAAGCCTTAAATTTACGGTGTCTTAGCGCGTTATGACCTCCTTTAATTTTATTAATGATAAGAATAGCTGTTTTCATTGCATCAACCAAATTCAGCTCTTTTCCTAACAAGCTATGCTGATGGATGATGCAATGAAAATTAGGTACATTGATTCCGTTTTTCATTAAGAACCCCACGAACCCCTTATTTCTTCCGGTCATTACTTTTGCACCATCAGTGCAAACAGCGCTTAATTTGTTCGTCCCAACGAGTGAAAATAAACGGTTGTTGACTGCTTCCCATAATTTCTGACCATTCACGTGACCATCAAACGTAAAAGAACAAAAAAAATTTTCAGTAACTTCAAATTTCATGGTGACTGTTCTGACATAAATAATCAGCTGGCATAAATTATTTATGTCAGTACTTTCATCAAGGGAGATTGAAAAAAAAGCACATTCTTCCAAAAGCTTAAAAACGCAGTTGAAAACATGTTTGCTTATTTGTTCAGTTCTGCGTATCAATGTTCCATGAGACAAAGGAACAGAATCTATTAATTCCGCCATTTATTTCCCTTCTTGTCCAAAGCATTGCAAAACATTTTCAAATAGTTCTTTCAAAAACACACCATCTTGAAATGGTCGACAATTCTTCGCCAGACCTAAAGCGACTATGTAAGAGGCCTTTTTTATTGGCAATTTATATTTTTCCAAAATGGAGAGTGGCAAGGAAATTTCTGAATTGTCTTGCTCAGGAGCAGTAATTTCATTATTGTCTATGTGGCAAGCTACATATTTTAGAAAAAAATTTGCTTTTAATTCTAAAAGCTTTAAATTTCTATTATTACCTAATAACAAATCAAAATTCGAATGGCAGGTTTTATAATGCCTTTTTATATAAAATAAATTGTTTTGATTTAAAATCCTATTACAGATAAGGCATTGAGATTCATTTTCTAAATTTATAATAAAAAAGAAATCATCCATTTTATTTTATTTTACTTTATTTTTTTTGTGTGTAAAATTCGCAAGTTGCCTATGAAAATTCAGTACGTTATTGCTCGCTTAAATTGTGATAAACAACTGACTTGCTTTGCCAAACTCAAATGAGTCAAAAAGCGTGCGCTGCGAAGTTCTTCGTATAGCGTTCGTGTGAATGCTTCGACGTCGGCAGCATTTGCTTGTCAACCACGCGTGGTTGAAAATGCAAAATGTGCCTATCGCTGCTCTATACTCTATAGTATTTTATACTGTTGTACTACTAAATACATCTTTGATCTTACTGTACTAAATAAGGTGTTAAACAATAAGTGAAATGAAATCAAATGCAATGAAGGATTAATAACCTACTATATTTACTTTTATGCATTAGTGAAATTCATTTAATGATATAATTCTTTGAACATATAATTTTATCCTTTTATGAGGAATTTTAAATAAACGCACGTTTAAGTTGATGTGTATTATTATATACAAGTTATATGTATATTTGAATTGAAAGCAAGGAAATATGCCGCGTTCTAGAGAAAAAATCAATTTACTTATATTTCCCATTTTGTCTCTTGCGCACAATAATTGCCGGCTTTCAATAATAGCGAATTATTGCAGAGTTGTTCTTGTTGCAGAATTGCTTTTCCTTTGGTATAATTTATTGTCCGTACAAATTTTGACAGTTAAATTATACACTTAATATGTTTATACGATTATAAGGGTCATTCATTATATGTTTAGATGAATCCCCATATTACGCATTTCACTTATATTTTGAATAAATCGTACCTTCTTATTAATTGGCGATATAACCACCTCGGCTATTCTGGCCGATTCCAACATAACGCCACTCGTTTCTTTGTTTTGAGGCCCCAAGTGAAGCCATTTGGTAAACTTAGCCTTGCTAATTTGACTCTATACAACTGATATTATGAGTGATCGCCATAATACATTTTGCAATCGAACATGGTATTATTTTATTCAACAAAATCATCTGATTGCTTACCAACAAAATCTTTGTAAATATTTCGAAAACGTGCAATTTGAATGAAAAATCATATATGTATACCAAATTTAATTACCTTTAATTGAGTATAGCATTGGTTTTGATCGGCGAACGGGTTATCCGGATCATCAGGATGTTTATGATCGACACTTTCTTCTTAAAAACCCGTTACTTTACGATATCTCGAAAACTTTATGACAGAAAAACTTAGGTTTTTTGGCTGCTAGTGTAAGTAACAAAAAGTAAAATCGATGATATATGTTGAAGTCTTTGGTTCCTTATACAGTGTGGTTAATAAAAACGGCCAGCCAATTTAATAGTTTAATTAAAACGATTTGATGTACAAAGTTGTATTTGAGTGTATTCAGAAAAGGGTTGTTCCATATTTAATTTCAAATCGCAAATCGCCATATTTCTCATATTGAGCATTTGGCCACATATTTGAGCTCAATTTTTGACTGATTGCTATCGTGCCTTTCAGTTCATTTCTTGGTCCCCGTATGCCAAGAACAGATGAAACTTTGCCAGTAACTTTCAAAGTATGTCGCGCAAAAATTGCCACCCTCCCTCCTACCTGTAATTTATGTTATAGCGCCTTAAGACGTTCTGTCCTACCGCTTCAAATTTTCCGGAAACATTTACACTTTCGTAATGAGTGGACGATATATTTGATTTTTCGTGGTTTGATAAATATGAAAATCTATTTTCTGGATACTCAATGAATTACTGCAATTACTTTCGATCTGTTGCTCACGAGTGAAATGCTCTTCCTTAACGATCGATAATTCATTACATTATCACCACCAGTATTTTGAAAGAACGGTTTCGTGGTCCTTGGATTGGTATTTTGGGGTTTGACGAAAACGACGTGGCAGCTGATTGCGAATAAACTAAAAAAATGCCACGGGAGAGTGAGAAAAATAAAATAATTGCTGAATTATGTATGAATCGACTTATAGACATGATTTTTGGGAATTCCAAAATCTGTCGTTTGGCACCGGCGTATACTGAATAATTTTGACGACAGAATATTTAATCAAATGGTTCGCTTACGACCAGAGGAGTTTGTCTACATATTAAACCTAATAAAAGACGCTAACGTATTTGAAACAATCCCATAGAAGTCAGCTTCCAATAAAATTTCAACTCCAAATTGTGTTGTTTCGATTAGGTTCTTCAGGCGATGGGCTATCGATACGAAAAGTTGCGTCTCTTTTTGGCGTAGGCGATGGTGGCACAATTCAAAATGTGACACAACGAGTTTTTAAAGCAATATTAGCTTTGAAGAGCAAGTTTTTAAATTGGCCAAGTGACTTCGAAAGACTGCAAATTGTGTCCACCACGAGGAATGAGATGTCAGGTTGCATAGGCTATATCGACGGCTCAGAAATTAGATTGGCCGAAGCACCAGTTAAGAAACATGAGCTCTACTTCTCTCGGAAACGCCAATATTGCATTAAAATGCAAGCTGTCTGCGACTATAAGTTGCGAATAAGGCAAGTCACAGTAGGCTAACCGGGCAGCGTCCACGACGCAAAAATGTTTTTGGACTGCCCACTTTCTAAACATCCCGAACGATTCTTAACTACTTCTCAGTGGATCGCTGCGGATAGCGCTTATCCACTGAAACAATTTATAATTACACCATTCCGACAAAATAGTACCGAGTATACAAGAGAGAGTAGAGAGATATTCAATAAATACTTTTCCAAATATCGTGTGAGGATTGAGAATTGCTTTGGGTTATTAAAGGAAAAATTTGGTAGTTTAAAAGAACTGAAATTCAGAATGCTTACCGATCAAAATAAAAAGCATTGCAATGACTGGATAATGGTGTGCTGCATCTTGCACAATATTTTAATAGATTATGCAGAAAAAGAAAGTAGCAGCAACATGCTATCATCTGAACTTAGGCCCCTATTACGGTTGACAACTAGACTAAGTTGAGTTGTCAATGTAACAACTCAACTCAACTATTTTTTTGTATTATGATTCACAACCAATTTTAGTTGTCTTCGTTAAGTTATTGTCAACCTTAAAAGAATAAGTTTTTGACAGCTCGGATCAGCTGGTAGAAGCGCGAAAATTTTATGAGGCAAGTGTTGAAAGTATTTTCCGCAGTTTTATATACATTTTCTATAAAAAAATGGGCATATCCGTTGAAATGTATTTTTCGGAAGATTCGGAGGAAGAAAACCTGAATCTTGCGCGTATTCGACGCAGCATTAGAAGCCAGAGTAATCCATTGGAACTACCAACTGCCAAGTAAGCTAATACATTAGAGAAACCGAAATAAGCTCCTCATATTTCTTTTTTTTCAGATTCATTAGTTATTTTAGGTTAAACAAGGAAGCGTTTATATATTTGCTGAATGAGATGGAGGGTCACTTTAAGCAATCAACGCGAACTTGTGCCATTTCTCCCGTCATAAAACTTTGCGCCGCCTTACGTTTTTTCGCGGATGGCAGTTACCAAAAGTGTGGGGGCAACGATTTTAACGTCGGCCTAGGTCAATCCACATTTTCTCTCGTGCTTGGAGAAGCTTTAAATATTTTTGAAGAACACATCTGTCCACGATGGATCAAAGCAGCAATGACTACTGATGAGATTCAAAATTCGAAGCTAGCATTTCCAGGAGTAATGGGATTTGTTGACGGCACGCATGTTCGTATCTACGCACCAAGAAAAGAGATACAGCATTTGTATCTTAACAGGAAAGGCTATTACAGTCTAAACGTCATGATTGTGAGTTTTTTTTAAAGGTGTTGAAACATTTTTAATTCTTTTCCATTTAGTTTTCAGACTATAAGCAAAATGTTAGGTTTGTTGACACTCGATATCCTGGTTCAAATCATGATTCACATACATATATGGAATGTGAGCACATTAAAGCAATATCTTGAGCAGAATGTACCAACAAACACTTGGATTTTAGGTTAGTCCTTGTTTTAATTTTTGCTCATAGTGGTGGTGTCATGTTTAAAATTATTTGTTGTAGGTGACGCAGGATATCCTCTAGGAAAAGTTATAATGACACCGTTTCGTAATACGGCTGAAAATTCAGCGCAAATGAAGTATAACAAAGTTCATGCTAAAGCAAGGAATTCCGTTGAGAGAACCATTGGAGTGCTGAAAAGCAAGTTCAGGTGCTTGCTTTCTGCTCGTGGTTTGCACTATGCTCCGGAAAAGGCCGTGAAAATAGTTAATGCGTGTTGTACCTTGCACAATATATCGCAGCATTTCAAGGTTCCATTTTCTGATCTTTTGAATATAGATCAACAAGAATCCATAACAGAAGAAAGCAGTCCTTTAAGAAACGGTGAAGCAGACGAAATAAGAAACAACATAATGCGTTCATTGCAATGAATTTCATATTTGTTATATTTTACTATACATTATTAAGATGTAATAAATAAATTCAGCTTCTTTTAATTAAAAAACAAAAACAATTCATTTTTCTACGGAAATAAGGAAAATAAATAGCTAACTCTTACGATAACTTATAGCTAATGAAATTAAAACAAATTTATTCATTAAATTCAAATAAAAACAAAAACATGATTCAAAAATTTCTAACCTATATCACAGAAAATATTCACATATTCACATAATTATTTTTGTAGCCTTTTCAATTTTTAGCTCTCTAAGAGCACTTTCCTGCTTTTCTCGCTTCTCTAACATTTTCATTTTATCACTTTTCAGCTTGTATATTTTGTACTGGTTGTTTTCCATTTTTTTTAGGGTATTCAGTATAGCAGCTTGTGTTCTTGCCTGGTCTTCGAGTAACTGCATTTTTGCTCTACCTGCTTTTACTATCCTTGGTTTTGAGACGGGCGTTGCAGCTTCAACCACTGGCGGCTCTGTAGCTGATATAATATCTGCTTCTGTGACATCACCAGCACCTAAACCGAACGCGCAACCAGCAGGATTAATTGAAAGATTAACCTGAGTTAACTCGTACACCCTTTCCTCAGTTGCAGTTAAACTGACTTCTTGAGATGGGCCACCGCCAGTCGCCAGGAAATTTTCTTTATTTTTGGCCAACTTTCGTTTTAAATTGGCCTTGTAATGAATCCACACCTACAAAGAAAAATCATGATTAGTTTCGTTTTTCGGCTTGTTAAAAATAACCTACCCTTTGCCATTCCTGCCCCGTTCTTGTTGGTGGCCCAAGATTATTTAGCTCAATAGCAAATTGTTCCCAAGTGTTTTTGATTTGCTGGCGACTTGATCCGTACTGACCTTTGCCTGTTCCAATATCTGGATGTTTCTCAACCAAGTCGACAAAGCGGTCAATTTGCTGTTTATTTGATATTTTTCTGAAATAATTTTTCAAAGTAAACATTAATTGTACATATATTTGATGTAATTTATTAGAAATACTTACAATGTTTTTTCCATCTTCACACTTGCAGGCAAGAACACAACTGATAAAAAGTAGTTGTCGCGTTTTGACAGCTCGTACAACTAAATTTAGTTTGGTTGTGAACCATAATTCGGGTAACAACTTAACGAAGATAACTAAGTGAACAGCTGATTAAAAGTTGAGTTGAGTTGTAAACCATAATACAAATTTGGCAACTACAACTCAACTATCAATTAAGTTGTGAATGGTAATAGGGGCATTAATATACCACCCCCAAGCAACACAAGAGCTGCATTATTGCAGCTTATACAAAACCAAACAAACATTTAATATTTTCTTATTTATATTTATCATTTCGCCGTTATTAGCTACCGCGACTCACAGTGAAAATGGTCCAGTTTCAAGTGACTGAAAATTCGGGTTGATTTTTGATAATTTTTTTTCCTGAGGGTATTGCGCTTTTTCTTCCATACAAAAGTAAATTTTCTTCATTTTGTCAATATTGCAACAAATAACACAGGACCATTTTCACTGTGACTCACTGTATGTATACACTTAAGCTAAAACAAATTTTGTAATATAAATTACATATGTATGAAATGTAAGTGAAATAAAAAGTTTGAATTCACATTAACACATATAAAAGCAGTTGAAAAAAGTATTTGCAGCTTGTACGAAATTTGTCTGAAATTTTTTGATAGAAATAGTTAAATTAAACAAAAAATCAATTCGAATTCATTTATACTTCAATCTAAGCTCCTCCATTGCCAACCGTTCTTTCATTTCCAATTCCTTAACTTTGAAATCAATTTCTTTTTCTTTAAGAGCCAATTCCCTTTCTTTAATGTTTACTCTTTCTCTTAATGTACTTTCATGTTCTATTTTCTCCCTTTTCAACTTTAATGACTCCGAGTAAATTTCTCTTATATCCGACACAGCTGTCCGCGAATATATGCCTCTGCGACTTGGCGGCTCTGAACTTTCCATCACTCCGGAGGTCGCGGACGTGGAGCCTTCATCTATTTCAATTATCGTTGAATTTAAAACATCATAGCTCGAAGTAGAATTCAAGCTCTCTTCAATGATTGCCGCTTCCACTATTCTGCCCCCACAGTAACAAGTGCACTTTTTTTTAGCAAAGTAGCTGAAACAAAATAGTTTGACTTAAAGTTAAAGCCAATTAAATAAATAGTGAACAAACAATCTTACCTTTTAATGTATACTACTAGCGCCAGTCGAACCTTCCCATGCTTTGGCTTTATTGTAGCTCAACCTCATATTTCTCACCTTCGCACGTATCAACTTCCATTCTACAGTGATGTTCGCCTCTTCCGCGAACTGTCTATAATATGCTTGCGCTGTTGGCTTCTATAATTAAATTTATTAACATGCATTTAATATTGTACTACTATAATATACACCTACTTCGAAATTTCTGTTGCCCATCAAAAATTCTACCAGTGTCTTTTCTTCCGCCACTGTCCATTTCTTGGCCGGATTAAGTCGCACGCGTTTTGTCTTCGGCTGGAACAAATGTTTTTAGTCAATTTGTGGGCATTTATGCTTTTGTATTCGATAACTTACCTGGATATTTTCCCCTTGCTCCATTTCTTTGTAAAATTAGCAAATGTATTCAACTGCGTAATGAAAATGGTAAAAGTAAAATGAGAAATGAAAAGGTAAACAAAAGACAGTTGATTACATACGACAACCCAAAAACATACCGTGCAGAGTTGTATTTCATTAGGACACCATTCATGTAGAAAGCAACTACAAAATATCTGAAACCGTCATAAAATTTATGATATTATGACAATATGACTCATTATGACACCTTGTGAATCACCTATATGTGTTTTTGAACAGTATGGCACATGATTAAGTAAATACGTCGCAGTGTTTGCGGCTTCAGTCCAAAATTTGCTTTTTATGCCCAAATCATTTTTTTGCACGTATCAAATACACAGCATCAACTTTCGACCTCTGGTTGATAACGCAATATTTACAACCCTTTAATATGTTAAAAATTGTTTTATTATTCGTAATTAAAATATGTTTTCCATGTTCCGCCACTTCTTTGACAATTAAATAACTTATAGTTATCGAGTATCGATATTTAATTTTATTTTAAATAATCAAAAGTTTATTGGTTCAAAGTCCAATTAGGAATAATCAAAAATTTTCATTTCCAAAATTTAGTAATTTCAAAGAACAATACTAAATAAATATATTCATAAAAACAATAACAAGTAGTTTATACAAAAAGTTCATTCATATACATACCTCCCCCTTCAGTTAAACGATAAACAATTTTTATTAAAAGTTACTAATTCAGTTTTAGTTGTACATGTGTATGTTGCATTATCAATAGTAGCATATTAAAAAAATGTTTCAGCTAATAAGCCTCCTCGGTCGAATTCGGTAGCGGAGAACTTGGTGGTGCAGATGCTGCCATTTACATGTCCTGAACCTCGCCGGGAACATAGGGCATCTCTTTCCTACACTGCACCAAAAAGGTACGTAATATCAATAAAAAAGTACATTGTCACAATTAAAATTTTATTAAAATTGAGCTAATAAATTATTTAATTGTCACAATACACATCGATGATTAAATTTAATTAAACTATTTATTAAATTTATTTTTTGAATTCTATTACGCATTTATTGGCAGGACGTACAATTTATTAATTTTAATAAATTAATTTATTAATTTTTCACACAGATTCAATAAAAATAATAAGACTCGGTTTTCGACTATGTAATTACATATTATTTGTATTTGTATTTTTTATTATTACATTATTTGTTAATTTTAATTGCATTACATAAAATGTTTACTTTCGGAAAATTTGACTTTACAGGCATTTCAAAATAACACATTTCTATGAAGGTCCAAAATGTTTCGCATGATTTTGGGTATTCCAAATTAAAAACATGAAACATTTTAAAACATATGTCAGTAGCTCTTACTACACTTTTAAAAGGAAATTTTATCCCGTCGAAATAAACAAATATCTCATTCAAATTCTTTATATCCCTGCCGATAATGATAAGGAAGGACGGAATAGAGGTTTTTTCTTCAGTTAAAACTCTGATGGACTCTTCAAGAGCCTCGATTGATGGACGTATCATAACAAACGCATTTTGCGAATCTTTTATTGTAAATCGCGTTACTTGTTTTTTGCCGTCCACTCCTTTTCTAATAATTTTTTGCCACGGCACAAGGCAAGATGCAGATTTTTTCATACTTTTTACTTTTATTCAAGTTTTCGATGTCGCTCAGCATATCTTTGATAGTCTTGTTATTTAAATGGCAATCTGATATCAATACGGTTGTTGATCCCAAGTATTTAAAATCGAAGACGCTGCCGGAAAAAGGACTGTAAAGTCTATCTCAATCCATAATATAAAATCAAATAAATTATTAGAAAAATATTCTTTCAATGACAAGGAAATAATATAATAAAAACACTTACCAGTCTATATCCGGATGGTAATTTGTATTCCGGCCAACTTTCAAACACCTCCAACATGAGCTACATTTTTTTGCACATTTGAAACAAATCATTTTATCAACAACGTTCTAGGAAAAAAATGCTTTTTTTTATTATTATTTGTTTTATTTATTATTATAATTAAAATTATGGCTTCAATTTTAATATCCCCTTAAACTTTTTTATTTGATTTTTCACTTTAATTTCACTTTTTTTGATTACTGCTGCTTCGTTCGCTTTTCACTGAAGAATTATTCTTATTGTTCGTCATTACCGCGTGCTAATTTGATTTAATAAAGAAATTAATTACATTTAATAAACAATTTATTGTCACAATTAAACTATTTATATTCACAATTAAAGATTTATTGGAACACTTACTTATACTTACACTATTTATGATAACAATAAATATATTAATTGTATTAAATAAATTATTATAATAAATATATTAATTGTATTAAATAAATTATTTAATTAATATATTTATTGTTATCATAAATAGTGTAAGTATAAGTAAGTGTTCCAATAAATCTTTAATTGTGAATATAAATAGTTTAATTGTGACAATAAATTGTTTATTAAATGTAATTAATTTCTTTATTAAATCAAATTAGCACGCGGTAATGACGAACAATAAGAATAATTCTTCAGTGAAAAGCGAACGAAGCAGCAGTAATCAAAAAAAGTGAAATTAAAGTGAAAAATCAAATAAAAAAGTTTAAGGGGATATTAAAATTGAAGCCATAATTTTAATTATAATAATAAATAAAACAAATAATAAAAAAAAAAGGATTTTTTTCCTAGAACGTTGTTGATAAAATGATTTGTTTCAAATGTGCAAAAAAATGTAGTTCATGTTGGAGGTGTTTGAAAGTTGGCCGGAATACAAATTACCATCCGGATATAGACTGGTTAGTGTTTTTATTATATTATTTCCTTGTCATTGAATGAATATTTTTCTAATAATTTATTTGATTTTATATTATATATTGAGATAGACTTTACAGTCCTTTTTCCGGCAGCGTCTTCGATTTTAAATACTTGGGACCAACAACCGTATTGATGTCAGATTGCCATTTAAATAACAAGACTATCAAAGATATGCTGAGCGACATCGAAAACTTGAATAAAAGTAAAAAATATGAAAAAATCTGCATCTTGCCTTGTGCCGTGGCAAAAAATTATTAGAAAAGGAGTGGACGGCAAAAAACAAGTAACGCGTTTTACAATAAAAGATTCGCAAAATGCGTTTGTTATGATACGTCCATCAATCGAGGCTCTTGATGAGTCCATCAGAGTTTTAACTGAAGAAAAAACCCCTATTCCGTCCTTCCTTATCATTATCGGCAGGGATATAAAGAATTTGAATGAGATATTTGTTTATTTCGACGGGATAAAATTTCCTTTTAAAAGTGTAGTAAGAGCTACTGACATATGTTTTAAAATATTTCATGTTTTTAATTTGGAATACCCAAAATCATGCGAAACATTTTGGACCTTCATAGAAATGTGTTATTTTGAAATGCCTGTAAAGTCAAATTTTCCGAAAGTAAACATTTTATGTAATGCATTAAAATTAACAAATAATGTAATAATAAAAAATACAAATACAAATAATTACATAGTCGAAAAGCGAGTCTTTTTATTTATATTCTACAAAAAAATTAAATATAAATTTAGCTGCCATTAATTTCAATTTAATAAAAAATTTATTGAATTTAATAAAATATTAATAGGTGTAGCGAACTTTTTATTAAACATGTATTAAATTTAATGAAAAAATTAATTAAATTCAATAACATATTAATAGGTGTAGCGAACTTTTTATTAAACATTTATTAAATTTAATAAAAAAATTAATTAAATTCAATAAAATATTAATAGGTGTAGCGAACTTTTTATTGAATCTGTGTGAAAAATTAATAAATTAATTTATTAAAATTCATAAATTGTACGTCCTGCCAATAAATGCGTAATAGAATTCAAAAAATAAATTTAATAAATAGTTTTATTAAATTTAATCATCGATGTGTATTGTGACAATTAAATAATTTATTAGCTCATTTTTAATAAAATTTTAATTGTGCCAATGTACTTTTTTATTGATATTACGTACCTTTTTGGGGCAGTGTAGGAAATATTTAATTCTGACAATAAATAGTTTATTAAAACCTATTTCAACCGACAGACTGTTAGATATTACGTCACAGAAATTTTTAATAAACTTTTTTAATAATCGTTTATTAAAAATAGTAAATGCATTTATAGACATTTAATAAATATTTAATACAGACAATAAAATGTTATTTGTGACTATGTACAATCAATCAATAAATCATTTTTATTAATATAGCGTACGATCTGTGGAAATTATGTAAGACCTTGGGGTGCCCGCAGCTTTTACTATTTTGTCCCATATACTCAAATCCCTAATGCAAACAACGTCGCCTTCTGTAAATGGTTCTCGTTGTATTACACCATGCCTTTTGTTTTCGACGAAATTCTCCTCGATCTGTGGAAATTATGTAAGACCTTGGGGTGTACGCAGCTTTTACTAATTTTGTCCCATATACGCAAATCCCTAATGCAAACAACGTCGCCTTCTGTAAATGGTTCTCGTTGTATTACGCCATGCATTTTGTAGTTGTTTAAGGCTTGTTTTGTTTTAATTTCTTGCTCTTTCGCCTTCGAAGCCTCCAGATCAAATTTCGGTCGAAACTGTTCATCGGGAATTCTGAAGATGGTGCGTACTTTTCTACCCGATAACAGCTCGGGGGTGACAGAGATTTTATACTCTTTACTGCAGATTCAATGAAACCGCTGCTTTGAGGATAACGCTGCGAAGATGTTATGTGCTTTAATCTGCATTGTTTAGTAAAATTTAGGGTTTGGAACTGTTGCCCATTATCACATCTCACGGTTTCTGGGATTCCATGTCCGCAAAAAAATGATTTGATGTGATTAATGATACAGTTTGCCGTCTAGCTGTCCAGGCGCGCTATCTGACAGTATCGGGAAAAATAATCGCTCGCGATTAAATCGTGGTAGAATAGATCGTTGTAGAACTGACGGACCTCTGGCCCAATTTTATGTCTATCTGGTCAACCGTTTATATAGATAAGGCTGGATCCTGGTTTTGAGATTTCTTATTGATCTCCAATTTCGCTTCAGAAACAGGTACGTTGCTAGGTATTGTGTTAACAAAGGTAGACGTTCATTGTTACAGTTGATATTTGAGTCGTCTTCTTCCCGAAGATGGCACCGAAATAGTGCGTCTGCTAGGCTAAAAATTCAGCTGCCGTGTAATGAATATCAAAACCATACCTTATCATATTCGCTCTTAACCTCTTTACTCGCGGAGTGAAAATTACGATTAATGGTTTATGGTCAGCTTCAATACTAAACTCGATGCCAATGAGTAGTTCTCGAAATTTTTGGTACGCTGCATATGTTATTGCCAGGGCTTCTTTTTCAATTTGCACGTCCCATTGTTCTGCCTGGGCAAAAGTCCTGGATGCAAAAGTCACGGATCGTGGACCATCCTCTTCGTCGGCTTGTAGGAGTACTACCCCTAAACCGTAGGATGCAAAGGTGCCGCATAATAAGATGGTTTTGTGTTTCGGATCGTATAGATTAAGAATCGTTAGTCAATGCTACCTTCAATTTCCTAGATGAGGCGTCTTGAGCGCATCCCCACTGTAGCTCTACCTGGTTGCGCAACAGTTCGTTAAGCGGGTTGCTTTCACATTTTCTCAAAAAATTTATTACGACTAGTTCAGTAATGCCTTTCGGCTTCGACAGTGTATTCCTGCCATGAAAAAAAGCTTTCACAAAAAAAATTCGCCGTTTGGAGTGGGCGTAAAATGGTAGGTCCCTAAATTTTTGTTACAAGATCAAGTAGGAGAAGTTCGGCCTAAATCGCTTGAGCGGTTATATCGCCAATTTAGTAAATAAGTATGTATGGTGTTAAAAACGTATTTAATAGTTGTGAACGTTGTGTTAGTTTGATCCGCCAAAATCGTGAATTAGCGTCCTGCTTAGAAAAAATTTTAGCTCCTGAAAGCTGCGGCAGCGTACGATCAGCGATGGGCATGGGATAAATATTGCGCTCAACTGAGGTTTACACATAATCGAATGTCGCTCCATACTTTTCGGTGCAATGACCATCGGAGCACACCATGGAGTTGGTTCATCAACTGGTTTAATCACTTTTGTTCCGATCATTTCGTCAAGTTTCATTTTCCACAACGGATACCCGCCGTGCTGCTGTGAAATGGCTTGCCATCGTTCTTTACCTTTATGCCATATTTAAGATCCTTTATGCATCCCAAACCTTCAAAATGCGTCGAATATTCTTTACCAGCATCAACTCTAGAACTAACTTGGTATTTTTGATGATCGATTATCACATCAATTGTGTGGGCTTATTAAAAGTTGTGAAAACGCACACATCGTAAAATTATACACAAAAAGTGTTTGCTAATTATTTTTATTGTTCATCAATTCGTTGATATTTTTGGGCTATCCGAATATACGAATATTCAGCGGATCTTCGCTGCTGCAATTATCCGGATATCTATACTATCCATATTTTATCCGTGTCAACAAATATCCGAATATGCGGATAGTCCCATTCCTAATATATATAAAAGCATTACGGTTTAGCAAATTTCAAACACATTCAAGAAAGAAACTTTAATACTCGAACGGTATATACCATGTTGTGGTAGTCCTCCCACGTACGCCAACGACTATTTCAAATGCCCAA
Source organism: Anomoia purmunda (assembly GCA_951828415.1). Lineage (NCBI taxonomy): Eukaryota > Metazoa > Arthropoda > Insecta > Diptera > Tephritidae > Anomoia > Anomoia purmunda. The sequence goes on from OX639995.1 coordinate 95,238,749, forward strand.
AAATATCTGATCTGTTAATTTGTTCCTCTTCTGATGCACTGCTTAATTTCGAAACCATGGAGACCCGTTCGAATAGTCGAAGCCACCTAGGCCAGGGTTGCTGAATTAAAATGCACCAGGGGATCGAACGATGAAGCTGCTGGTGCTGGTACCCGCAGTGGCACCTCTTGTTCCGGATCCTAAATCCATCGGTATTATGCTTTATTTTAATTTCTTTCTTTTGAGTACCGTGTATTGGTTCTTTAAACCGCTACCACCATGCTGTGTACTCACGAATAATCAACCGCACATGTTGAGTTTTATTTTACGCTGTCTTTATTTCAAGCTTCATCGAAGGCAATATAAGAATAGTAGGTAGATGAATGTATGATAACTACTATACACGAGAGTAAAGAAGGAATCTATGTACATATTTATGTATACCAAACAGAGCTATCGAGAATAGCAGGTAGAGTGAACCGCAACGCTATCACATTAAGGCATAAACTGCAAATATTGTCAGTGGTTGTGACAACGACAACTCACTATTTGCTTTTCCTTGTTGTAGCAGATAGGTAAATACTCGGCCAATTATTTTAAAGTTAATATGTTTTACCACTGAAACTAATCTTCTTTAAGATTCACCTCGGGTTCAGCGGTGCGAAATGAACGTTTCCTTGAAGAACTTAAAATTTAAATGGGGTTGCGTTGTTAAATTTTCACACGTTGGCCCATATGAAGTGTGCTGGATTGACAGGTAGAGTTTTAGACTCAATTAATGATATAATGATGGCAAAGGCTTACGCTGGTCATGCTTAAATTGTAGATCGACCGAAGTTGATCTTTTTAAATGCTTTAAACATACTAGGAACGGGTTTTCTGAAATTGGTAAGGAGCTTTCGGTACTTACCGAAAAATTTACTTTTTATGAAAATTTGTTTAAGTCGCTTAAATGCTTAAATGATTCACCTCCTGTCAATAACTCTAATCGTGAAAATAAACGTAAGCCAGTTGAGAGTCCGTCTGATTCAGTGATTTTAAATCCAACTCCGGTCGTTATTTCAACTCCCTCATTACAACTAATTAATTTAGCTTCACCAATTCCACAGATAGGGGACCCTTCCACATCCAAATCCTCTTCAGCAAGGTCCATTGCCAGTAAGAACCGCGAACTTTCTATACCGCCTAAAGTTGTTGAAACAACTACCAAGAAGCAGGTTGTGGTTCCACAAAGAAAATCAATTTTTGTGTCAAGATTCGCCAAAGACACTGCTGTCGAGGACATTGAGTTTTACATCGCATCAAAAATTAAAATTGACAACTTAACAATCAGGAAATTTAACTTCAAATATGAAAGGAATATTTCCTCTTTTAAAATTGATGTTGCTTTAGAAAAGTTCGATGCTCTTCTAAACAATTCATTCTGGCCGATCGGGGCGTTAGTCCGCGAATTCGAGTACAATCCTAATATAAATGACCAAAATGTTGTAAAGATTTCTCGTCAAAACACTGAGTCAAAAAACTGATTGTTAAGTCTGATTTGAGTATTTATTATCAAAATGTAAAAGGTTTGAACACTAAATTAACTGACTTGTATTTGACAAGCCTTCAGTGCAATTATAATATTATTTCATTTACCGAAACATCGCTTAAGCCTCACGTTTTTAATTCGGAAATCTTTTGCAGTGAATATCAGGTTTACAGAAATGATCGCCTGTGCAGAGTTGGGGGTGGTGTTCTACTCGCTGTTCATTCTTCTATTCCTTCAGAAGAAATCTGTGTCCCTGCTATGGAATCCATTGAATTTATGTGCATCCGAGTGCAGCTTGGCACAGGTTATATCTACTTAGCTCTCTGTTATATACCTCCTCAGTCTGATTTGTCTGTATATACCCAACATATTTCTTTTCTTAAAATCGTTAGTTCAATGACTGAATCTTCTGACTCTATGATTGTCCTGGGTGACTTTAACCTCCCGCACATATCCTGGAAGATGATTGACTATAACATTGTACCAGTTTCTACGCGATTGGGTAGCTGCGACTTTTTGGATGAGATGGCTGAACTGTGCCTAAGTCAGATTAATGTTCTTCCAAATAAGTTTGGGAAGGTTTTGGATTTGGTTTTCGTTGATGATATTTCCAGATCTTCTCTAAATCGATGTGATCCTCTAGTTTTGCCAGAAGACGTTTACCATCCTGCAATTGAGATAACTTTCGAAATCATGGGTGTTGCTCGGGGGTATGATACGACAGCAGTCGGTTCTAGTACTCGCTTTGATTTTGCTAAGGCCGAATTAAAAAAAAATTAGAAATGAACTTTCCAATTTAACATGGCCCAATTATAGTGGTGATGTTGAAGAAAACGTAATGCATTTTAATACCACTTTGTATAGTTTATTTCTAATATACGTACCTAAACGTGTATGCGTGTGTAAGGAACTGAGAATGTTGAAAAATAAAAAATCGCGTATCTTAAAACAATATAAAAAAACAGGTTTACTTACAGATTACTTAAAGTACTCAGTTCTGCGACATAAATATTTCAAACTAAATAAGAAATCTTACCAAGAATACCAAAATAAAATGAAAAAGAATATTATTTGTAACCCTAAATCATTTTATGGTTTCGTAAACTCAAAGCGTAAGGTAAATGGTTTTCCTTCAAATATGAGGTATCAGAACACTGTGTCTAGCGACAATGAAGTCATTGCTAACCTATTTGCACAATTCTTTGAGTCTAACTATTCCACTAAAGTCAATCTTCCCCCTTATAAATATCCATATTATCTATATACTAATAATTCGACTAATGTTCCAGTAATATCTTCTGAAGATGTATTATTTTATCTGAAATCTTTAAAAGAATTATTCAGGTACGGTCCTGATATGATTCCGACATGTATTCTTAAACAATTTGCTGATTATCTATATCTGCCTTTATCAAACTTGTTTAACTTGTCGCTAAAACAAGGTAATTTCCCGTCTGTTTGGAAAAAGTCTTTTATAATAATCCCTCTTCATAAAAGCGGCAATAGGTCTTCGATTGAAAATTACCGTGGAATAGCAAAGCTATCGGCAATTCCAAAACTAGTTGAAGCAATTATTACTAATCAGTTAAAATATACGATCTCTTCATCAATCGCAAACTCTCAGCACGGATTTTGTAAGGGCAAACCAACTATTACCAATTTACTGGAATTCACAACTCATGTTTCAAATGGTTTTAGGGAAAATATTCCAACAGATGTTATATACACCGACTTCAGTAAAGCTTTTGACAAAGTTTGTCACCCCTTACTCATCCACAAACTTGATCTGCTGGGCTTTCCACCCTCTCTCCTCCGCTGGATTTCTTCTTATCTACATGATAGATCTCAAATCGTTATATTCAAAAATGCTTCTTCCAATGTCATTAATGTTACTTCGGGAGTTCCCCAAGGCAGTCATCTAGGTCCGATTCTGTTTTTGTTATTCATAAATGATATTACTACTGCAATAAGATATTCGAATATACTAATGTATGCTGATGATGTAGAACTTTTTAAATCATACGCTTCGATTGATGAAAGAAATTTATTACAAATAGATATTACAGCTTAGTTGATTGGTGCAACAAAAATTATATGCCACTTAACCTTAAAAAATGTAAATTTATGAGTTTTTCACGAAGAACTATTCAGCCAGCTTCTTACACAATAAATAACTATACTCTGGATCAAGTGTTTGACTTTGTTGACTTGGGAGTTACAATGGATTCCAAACTTAATTTCAATAGTCATGTTAATGCTATAGCTAATAAGGCTAGAGGGATATTTGCCTTTATAAAACGATGTTCAAAAGAATTCAAAGACCCATATGTAACAAAGGCTCTTTTTACAACTTTAGTAAGACCTATGCTAGAATACGGTTCGATAGTTTGGAACACACGTTATCAAGTTCACATTGATCGGCTGGAATCAATTCAAAAACAGTTCTTACTTTTTGCCCTAAGAGACTTTAGATGGGATTCTCGGCTTAATCTTCCTCATTATACTGATCGTTTGAAGCTAATAAATCTTCCTACTCTTTCCAGCCGTAGAGAAATGCTAGGCATAATATTCATTACTAAACTACTCACAGGGTCTATCGCAAGCACATTTCTTATTGCCGAAGTTAAACTTAATGTTCCTTCTCGGATTTCAAGACACCTTAAACCTCTTTATTTAAAACAGTGTAAAACCAATTATGAATTAAATGAACCTTTCCGATGTTTATGTCAAGATTTCAACTGTCTTTCCAGCACTTTTGATATTTCGGACTCACTTTTCACCATAAAAAGAGCTGTACTGTCCTTTCTCAATAAATGACTAACGGCGGTATAATATATATTTGATTCAGCTGATGAAGTTTTTTTCTGTAGCTGAGCAGTTTTGGATCTCGACGCTTAACAAACTTTTTCCTTTTAACAACTCGGCAAAAAAAAAAAAAAGATCCGTACGTCATGCGGACTGTGCCCCTCGTGTCGGTTGGGCGGGAAAGAGGGTAACCGTTGGGCTTATTATTATTATTATTATTAAAAAAAAAAATCCAATTATGAATAATCACAAATTATCATTTACAAAATTTAAATAAATATATTCATAAAAAAATAACCAGTAGTTTATACATAAAGTGCATGAACTTACAATAGTCATATGGGGTATTCCACCATAATTAAGAAACCAGTAATTGTCGCGAATGTAATTTGAAAAGAGAGATGCGAAAAGCAATTTCATGTTTTTGTTGACAGTATTGCCCTGTTTCCTAAATTTGTTGTTCCTTACTTTGCTTCACGAAGTGCCCCAAATGCTTGCACGAGTGGCATCGAAATTGCCTTGATTTCGCTTTCTCTTTCGGGTAGAGTGCGGTTTCCGAGTATTTGCTATCAAATTTTACAGCTTGTAGCAAAAGTGTCTTAATGCTATGGATAGTAAGTTTCTCTTACGGCTAGCACTAGAACACAAAAATCGTATAGTAATTCTGTTAACATTGGCGCTGCGGCAAGCTCTTAATTTTTAATAACTAAATACGATTTCGCGTGGCAAGGAAAAGTAAACACGCTTGCCGCCATTTTCTACTAAAGTTTCGAATACCTGTATTTTAAAGATCAATCAGTATACGTATATGTAAGTAAATACTACTACATCACCTCCTTCTCGCAGATATTTACACGATGTCGATTTTATTTTCACGAAATACTCTCATAACCGTTTAAATTTTGAGTTTCTTACAGTAAAGTTAATACGTTAAAAGGAAGTCAAGATTTATTTTTTACATTTGATGAGCATTGTTGTCTTAAAACGATTTGATATGCAGAATTTTATTCAAGTGTATTCATAAAAGCGTGGTTCTGTATAATCCCAACAAAATATTAAGAATCCTCAAATATTTTAAAAATAAGTTGAGCAAACTTCATAATATACGCTTTTGCATAGTAAGCTTGGACACTCGCTTTAGGTTTTAACTAATAAAAGTTCCCGGTACTGTGTATCTTTATTATCAATTTACTGGCGAACAGGAACCAGGAATTTTTAAAACTAGCTTTCACTAACAAAATTAAATTTTAATAAGTAGGGGGCTACAGGAAGATATAGACATAGTCGAATTTTCACGCTTGGAAACGTAGATGGCTTAAAAGTTATCCAAGGAATAATAATAATCTATTATGTACATTATACTACATCAATTTTCTCAATCTGCTTAAATCGGTCATATTTGCGTATATTCAGATATGTATACATATAATTATTCTACAAAAAAAATATAAAATTTTTGCAAACTGGGTTTTGATCGTAATATGTTCCTATTTGGTATGTCTCTTACAGTTATACAATTTGTCGGAAATGGATACATTAATTAAAATTGAGAGTTCCAACTGTAATATTACTTCAGCATCATCATTTAATAATAGTTCTACGATTTCTACCGTTTCACAAATGTGCCAGAATAGTTGTACTGATTACGTTGGCATTCTTCCACCACCTCATGACATTGTTAGCGTAACGAGTGTTGAATTGAATGCTCAAACATCGTTAAGTGATGACTCTGGCGTTCCTCTCACCACCAACAGTTCAATATCTAGTGGAGATTCATACCGAATGGGCTTGTGTAAACATGAAATTGAAGTACGTTTTATTTTAAATTGCAAAATGTTTGTAATATTGTATATTGAAGCTCTGATGATTGATGCCATAGAATAAAATTGTCACCAATCGAAATCTCATGGTTTTCGTTTTAAATTGTATCCTTCTAAAAGCATATATGTATAATGAAAATATACAGTTAAGTGTTTATTTGAGCATTGCATGAATTCCACTTGCGAATGACTACGACAGCTTATAAGACTAACAGACGTTGAGGTCGAAGTATTTGGAAAAATCGCATTTACTTAAATATTGTGATGCGGATCCGATATGCTTGAAAAACTGTCCAAACAAACATACAAACATACTCGCATTAGCTCACTTTCTGGAAAGATGAATGACTTGGAATATGTTAAGAAGAATCCATGAGCTTTCGATTGATATAATTTGTATCCCAAGAAACTGATCAAAAGAGCTAAAATTTTACCTGATCACACTGAGATATTTCTCAAAATCTTAATTTGTATTTTCAGATTGTAGAAAGTGATGGTGAAGTCTCTCAATTAGATTCACTTGATAACTGCTCGGAAGGTGGAATGAGTGCGGAAAATTTTAACACATTGAAAAAAGGCCCTCTAGCACCAATAGATCCACCTTTAGAGTTTCAAGATTCACCTAATATAACAGTTGGGCGCTGCATTAAGCAAAAGCTAAGGCGTTTATCATCTTCACACTCTTCTTTAGAACAATCAAAGAAATGCGAACGTCATGAAAACAATATCCGAGTGGACAGAGTTTTTTGTAAAGGCACAAATATAGAGGTGACTACTCAGTATTTCGATAAAACACGTAAAGAACTTTACCTCATGAAGAAACCCATTTATTCAAGTGACTCAATTCTTAGTAATAATATCGAAAACGTATACGACGAGCCGAACAACGTGATAGGCAATTATGCGTTTGACAGTTCTCAAATGCCCGAGTCGCATGTATTTTTAGTTTCACCATTTTTACCACCAGCGGCACTCCCTGCTATAGAATTCAAAAATGAGTTATGCCCATATTACCAAGACCACACTAAGTACTTTAAGGCAATATCATCGGAGCAAGATAATGTAATTAGTGCTGCACAGAAGTTCAATACATCTGGTTTGTCAGAAATCCACGATTATGATTTATACTACGGAATAAAGCGAAACGCGACTCTTTGCGAGAACGGCTTACAAAAAAAGGTGTTGTACAGTCCTCGCAATCTAACAAATTATTGCCATAGTCATCACATTTATACCGGTGAGTACGAACTTAACATTAGTATACTTACGCATTTATATATATGAATAATTTTAGGCCACGGTCACGCAATGATTAGCTGAGCGGTGAAGGGCTGAAAACTAAAACATATGAAGTACCCTGAAGTGGGCACTCACTGAGCGGCGCTGCTCAGGAGTAAAACCTGTTCTAATTTTTAATTAACCGCTGAGGGCAAGCAATCAATGGCAACATTTTAGATTTAATACTAAACAAATTGAGAACAATGAAAAATATATAAGGAAATAATTACCTTAAAGTTAAAAAAAACCTATGATCTGCAGAAATTGCTTTGCTTTGTCAATTTGCTTTTAACCTTTTGCCCCAAGAAATCAAAGGACATTAGGTATAACGGGTCAGAGAAACCGGTCGTTAATAAGCCACATGCTGCTCGGACCCTTATTGCGTGGCTGCGGCCTTAAAACTAATACACATTGTAAAAATAAAGACAATTCATGGAAATAAAGGTTATGATTCAAATTAATAGTGTGGTTGATAGACAATTTTCTGAGTTATTTAAACGTGAGATAAACAATGGCTAGAAACATGGCGTATATGAGCCATTATTACCATTATATATGTACGTATATGCATTTGTTTCCCACTCGCTTCATACTTTGCCTATCCATTATTTATTTACATAAATGTAAAAAATAAATTAGTTTCCTATATTCCGCCCACTGGTTGAAAATCCAGATTTAAATTTATAAATAAAAATATAAGTAACTCTGAGATAAATTTTTAGTTTCATAACCCAGACATTGTCTTGCACCAAATAAATCCAGTAACCCAGATCATGACACAAACATTATAAGGTAAAACCGATCGCTCAATTCGTTAGCCATAATTTTTTTGTTAAGTTTGCCAACATTGCCAAGTGTTATTATTGAGAGCGAGACAAACGCCAAACAAAAGTAAAGTAAATAATACATTCCCGTTACAGCCGGTTCTAAGTGTCGGAATAACCCGGGTTTTACCCGGCCAAGGGCTAATATTTCAGCGATCTAACGCGGCGCATACAATAAGTCGTTAATCATCTCTGGAGCGATGCCTTGCAACAGGGTTTCTCCACATACTTCTGCTCAGAGATGGAGTTGAATCCAACCCTGGGTCAGAAACATATTTTTGCAGCATATGCCAGAGAATGCCAGAAATGCCATCCAAACTCCACCTCGGTAAAGTGTAATGCGTGCGTTGGACGGAGCCCGTGTTGCTCGCGTTCTCAAGCGCCAACAACCTCTACGGCCCAAAACACAGTGCCCATGGCGCCTAGCAAACAGGGGGCCACCACGGCTGCAAGGAGCAGCCAGCAGCACCCGGACGCCCCATCTCTCCCAACCAATCTCCAATCTCCACCAGGCAGCTACCTGCTCAGGGGCCAGCGCAACGGATGCCAGGTGGACAACCACACCTGTCTCTTACACCCCACATCGCGTCGACTCATCTATGGCAGATTAAGGTCCTGCAGATAAACTGCAACGGACTCCAGAGCAACATGGAGGAGATAACCGACTTTATGAGACGAAATTGCACACAAACTCAATGAATGCCAGGGTATCGCTGTCGAGCTCGAAATATTTAATATATATATATCCCCTGTTACCTGCTGCCGGGGCGGCGGGATATCACCCTTACATAGGTGCACTCCTCAGAGATGAAAACCGTTTGGAAGTAGGTGTCTTTAACGCGCATCACGATCTATGGCACACAAGCCTGCCAGCAGATCATAGGGGAAATTAATTGGCTGAGCAGATAGACGATTCGACATTCTGCACAATTAATGACGACGTCCCCACTAGGATTAGTAGTAGTTTCAGTAGCTCGCCTGACCTAACAATTGTTAGTGCAGGTCTGATAAATAGCACAACATGACGACCTGTGCACTATAAACATCACTATTGACAAACCTGCCGACTCTGTCTCCGCGGATTGAAAGATTTTTATCAACTTTAAAAAGCCTGATTGGTCCGGAATCGCGGAGATCACCGAGAGTGCCTTCGTTTCCCTACCCATACCGACAGATGCCGCAGAGTGATCACGACCTCTAGGGCCCGCATTTTTGCCGCTGGGCGTATACCGGATGTTCGTCCGAATTTCCCAGCGGAAGCGTCAACATTAGCCAACTAGCGTGACCATCTTCGCCAGTACGATCCCCTAGCAAGTGGAAGCAGCACTTTACGACGGGTGTGGGTAAACTTTGGCCCACCGTGAAGTCCTTGTGCAACCGGCGAACCGTCATGATCGAGTGGAGATTTCCTTTGGTGACTGGAAATCGTCGGTCCCGAATTGAAGCGCGAGCTACATTAGCCGACAGTTTATACTGCATTTTTCAGTGCATAGGACCAAAAAGAAGGTGACCAGAATGCTGCGCAAAATGCCAAAACCTATCACGCCACGTACCCTCCCGTGGCGGGGCTGCTAAAGCTATTGGGTAGACGAAAGCCTCCAAGGTCATTGGTCCTGATGGACTTAGCATGTTGATGCTGGAAAATTTGTGTCCAACGAGAGTAGCACTCCTGACGGGACTCTTGAACGGGTCGATGTCCACCCTCATCATTCCAGAGATATGGAAGGCTGGGAGGGCGATACTGCTGTTGACACCAGGGAAACCCGACGAAAAGTGTGAATCCTATTGACCGATTTCGCTTTTTTCACCAGCGGTGAAAACACTTGAAGCTTGGACAGCTCATTCCCATTACAGTCGGTTCTTCGTACCGGAATGACCCGGGGTTTACCCGACCAAGGACTGTTGTTTCGGGGATCTAACCCTGCTTAGATCGACCTTCCCCATAAGGCGTCTGTCTCCCCTGGAGCAACTTCTAGCGGCAGCAGGGTTGCTCCACATCCTTCTGCTCAGCGCTGGCATCGATCCAAACCCTGAACCAGAAACCTATTTTTGCTGCGTCTGCCATAAAAGGCTTCATCCGAACTCCACTTCGTTAAGGTTTAATTCGTGCTACGGATGGAACCATCATAAGGTCTGCTCAGGCCTTCAGACCCGTCAGGAGTGGTACACAAATTGTTCGCGCCCTATGACGCCGATAGCCTCGAGGGCCACCTTAGCTGTACCAAGTGCACCGGTGCGTAGCATGTAGTGGCGCTGCCAAATAACACCTCATGGCAGCCTAATGTGTCACTGCATGTGCATCAGGGACCAGGTGAGGAACATCACCCTTCCCTCACACCTCTCTCCGCGACGACTCTCCCGAGGCAAACGATACTCCTTCAGCTGAATTGCAACGGGCTGCTGGCGATGTCGAGCTCGAAATTCAATGTTTATATACCCCCTGTCACCTGCTGCCCGGCAGGATATCATCCTGACATAGGTGCGCTCCTTAGTGCTGAAAACTGATTGGCAGTATGTGGCTTCAACACGTCGCACGATCCCTGGTATTCAAGCCTACCAGCTGGTCGTAAGGGAAATTTTTTGGCAAAGTAGATAGACGATTCGAAATTCTGCACGATGAACGATGACGCCCTCACCAGGATAATGAGTAGTTGCAGCAATAGCTAGCGCAGGTCTTATAAATAGCATAACGTGACGACCTACCCATAATCATCTCGATCGACAGACCTGCTGACTTTGTCTCCGCGGTCCAACGGACTTTAAAGAGGCTGACTTGGTCGGGTTCGCGGAGTTCACTGAAAATGCTTCCAGATCTTTTCCCACACCCACTGACGTTCGCAAAGGCGAAAAGAAGTTCCGCAAGGCGGTTGCGTCTGCTGCGGCTCGCTTCATCCCGGCAGGGAGCGGGTGCTCTAGCAAATGAGCGTGACCGCCTTCGCCCCTCCGATCCCCGCAATCCCAATATAAGGGGTTTGAACGTAGCGATTCGGAGGTTGGTAGATCAGAACAAGCGGAACAAGTGGGAGGGCACCTTAAGTCCTGCAACCTAGTCACGGATGTTGGTAAGCTCTTGTCCAATAAATTGATTTAATTTAAATTATTTATATTTATATTATGTGTAATATCTATTATATATATATATATATTTCATTAATAAATAAAAAAATAATTATATTAATTAATATTTTGTAAATATATATATATATATATCTGTGGCCACAAGCAATAACCGGCTAAGTCGACTTAAGAACGAATTAGTTATATATGCTACCATATTCCACTAATAAAACTTTATAATTACGTAAAATCCCTATCTCTTTAACTATGCTATTTTTTTTAAATATTAGTAAAAACATGTTAGCTTAACTCGCAACGAAGCCCTATCACATTTACTATAGCAGCCAAAATATACATAAGATAATGTTCACATACAATATTGTTTTATTAAAATGGCTTATAATGACTTAAGTTGTTTTTGCACATTTTTATTTTTAATTGTTTGGCATAAACAAGAGAATTGATATGAGAGCTAAAGCTGAGATAAGCAGTTATTCTAAATTGAGAATGTTTCAATGTCATGTAATATCTCTACAAAAGCTATTAATGCATTGCTGTTGACGTGTTTTTAGGAGAGCTATATGAACATAAACGTAAAATGAGAATGACTTATGCTCTCAGTTTTTGTGAAAAGTGCAGCTAGGTTATTATAATTAAGGTACCGTTTGAAAATGATTTTGGTTAAGCTGTTTAGTGTGATTAGTGCAGAAGTTATACGAGTTCTTTCAAAGAGAAAAGTGCCATTGAAATTGAAAGTAAAAACTTCTTGTTAAATTTAAATAACATTAAAAAATAAATTAATAACCAAACATAGAATGGATGAAATCGAATACGAAGGAAATGTAAACATAGAATGGATGAAATCGAATACGAAGGAAATGTAATAGGTGATAGTTAAAAAACAAAATGTGTTGCTTAGTTACTTTAATTTTTAAATTTTTTAAACAAATAGCTTACGATGAAAGTAGCCACATGTCTTGTTTAGCTAGCAGTGAGGCTGATTTATCTACAAATGTTTTAAATACTCGACTACTCAGTGAGAATGAGGAAGATAAATCAACTCAACATAAAGTTCCCCATTTTGACAGTGATAACTCGGTTCAAGATCCCGACTATGAAGTTTCAATTTCCGATGAGGATGGGAATAGTACTGATCAGGGAGCTGCAACGGATACATAATTTTCGTGTATACTCGAGCATCTAACAAAATCCGTTTTGCGTCAATCTCTTTAATCGAGCACGAGTATTTTTCGTTAGCGACTGAGCTCGAGGCGAACATGTTGGTCACAACACTCGAGTGCTTTTCGTACATATTTGATTGGGTTCGGGTGCTTTGCAGATCTATATGGTCGAGTGTTCGAGTTTCAACTCCAGTGTGCACATAATTTGCTTGTATGGCTTTGCGTAGTGTGATCGGCAGTGCAGTGCACATATGGTAAAAAATCCTTTCAATATAATGTAAGTGCTGTATACACATAAACAATAGATAATGTGTATACAGCACTTACACTTTGCCATTTCTTATATTATTGCTTACACAAATTGCGACATCACGACGCCTACATTCCGAGAGCTTATTCTAGGGAAATCGCATACAGAAGGCGAAATCAGGGAAAAGCATACGCAAATGTAAGGGGTGATGTTGTGCCGGAAAGAAAATTGAGACCTCTTGAGGTACCGCTTGCATTCCAAAGAAGTATTTTTCAGAAATATTGGTCTTTTGGTACGTACAATCAGAGAATTTTGTTCATTGGTTCCTTAGTTGACATCAAGAGCAAAAAAAACCAAATTTGGACAAGCACCCTACAAGGCCTCGTGACCGAAAGTTCCAAGCTGCTTATTATGTGGCGTATGAAGGTCAAAGAGTTCAGGTATGCCAAAAATGTTTCCTGCAATGCTTTGATGAGAGTACCGGTTTCGTTAAAACTGTTTTGAAAAAGAAATTACGTTATCCTGATAGTGACTTTTCTGATCAGCGTGGAAAAAATAAACTTACAGATGATAAGATTGAACTTGTAAGGGACCACATAAGCAGCTTTCCAAAATTCGAAAGTCACTATACCAGGAGAGATACAAGTTGCAAATACTTACATGCCGATACGTCTCTGACTCAAATGTATAATTTGTATTGCGATAAATACAAATCCGATGTAGTAAGCATCTTCTCATACAGTAGTATTTTTAAAAGTAAGCAGGTTCTTTATCACCTCATATAATTATTTATTTATTTATTTATAGCTGTTATCAGAGTTTGTTAAAACTAAAGTAACAGTAGAAAGATAGCTATGACATCTAAAGTCTTAAGCTATGCTGTTAAAAACGAATAATTACACTACTCGACAAAAAAAAATCTCCAAGAATAAAATAGGCCTTTCCTAAAGTGAAATTTTCTCCTGATTCCGAATATGACTTTCATTTTCTTGTGGCAGATCTAGTTTCCGAGATATCGGCGAAAATATGAAAATTCCCATTTTTGCAGAACACTACTTCATATAGGTACGGCAAAAATTTGTATTTTTCATTTTTTCGTTTTAAACTGTTGAATTATGCATTATACTAATTCCCATAAAAATGTCTTGCCTTCACCTCCCTCAAGTATCTTCAGTAGTTTGGCCACTATGCCAAAAAACGTCCAAAAAATGTTGAAAAAAAAACGAAATTTTTTACACAATTTCAGATTTAACCACTTTAAAATCGGAAAAATTCTATTGACGAAAAAAAGTTAGGCCTCCTATGTTGTAGGTAATTTAACTACGAAAATTTTAAGCATACCAGCACAACAATCGGACGTGCCATTGAAACTATAGCCCCGTTAACTTGCAAGCGTCTATCCTACAATTTTTTTATAGAGAAAATTTTTATTCAAACTAGGTTTTTATTTTTTTATAACGTTTTATTATAGACATATGTTTGCACGTTAAACTGTATTCAATTGAGTAATATGAGTATAAATCAGCAATTCAGTAAAAAACAACAACGACAACAACATTAAATACATACATATCTACATCTAAAAAAGTCAAATTGAGCGATTTTACCGTGGTGGTCAATAGTGAGGGACGTGGGTACTTCTAACTACCCGTTTATAATTTTCTGGGTTTGTCTCCCGTATTATTGTCCAGCAATAATCTCCCATCATTTCTTCATTCCAAAAACCTTGGTAACGCTTTTCAAAAATCATGAGGTCTTGGTGAAACCTTTCACCCTGTTCATCACTTTCAGCACCTAGGTTTGCGGGAAAATTATCCAAATGTGAATGCAAAAAATGCATTTTGAGGGACATGTTGCATTTCATAGCACTGTAGTTTTTCAACAAGGCTTTGACCATCTCTCTATAGTTGGGATCTTTGTTGTTGCCAAGAAACCCACTAACGACTTGCTTAAAGCTGTCCCAAGCCGCTGCTTCTACTGATGATAAATGATTCGCAAAATTTTCGTCTTTCAGCAACTTTCTAATTTGCGGACCAACAAATATACCTTCTTTTAATTTGGCTTGAGTTATTTTAGGGAAAAATTTCGTTAGGTACTGGAAGGATGGCGCGTCCTTATTTAAAGCCTTTACAAAATTTTTCATTAATCCTAATTTGATGTGAAGTGCTGGCAAAATAACTCGTTCGGGATTTACTAAAGGCGGGTTTGCGATATTGAAGGCACCTGGTTCGTACTCAGCTCTTGGTGGCCAGTTTTCCTGAATATAATGGGTTTCTCTAGCACGGCTGTCCCAAAGACAGAGAAAACAGCAATATTTAGTGAAACCTCCTTGAAGTCGGAGAACTATAGCTACAACCTAGGATGTATTTCATA
The DNA here is from genome assembly GCA_951828415.1 of Anomoia purmunda. Classification (NCBI taxonomy): domain Eukaryota; kingdom Metazoa; phylum Arthropoda; class Insecta; order Diptera; family Tephritidae; genus Anomoia; species Anomoia purmunda. Next base: position 95,253,847 of record OX639995.1, read on the forward strand.
TACTATTTATTTTAAACTGTACCACCGAAACTGCTTACCTTTAAGTCCGCACAAATTTTCCAATTAAATTGTTTATATTGAATGAGCTCAAGTAAATTTGATATGCTTAAATAAGTTTCTTTAGTATTCTCAGAATGTGCCACTGGTATTGACGGTAACGAATTTCCTTTATGGAGTAATGCTGCTTTTAAACTATGCTTTGAACTGTCTATAAACAAGCGCCAATCATCCACTTTATTTTCTAATTTTAGTGCTTCAAATAAACCTTGAACATCATTGCAGTAGCAAATATTTTCACTTTTAGTAAAAAAAGAAGAGAAAGTCTTGTGTCTATTTCGAAATTTGGAAGTACTTGTCGAAGGGCCCAGGCTGCCCCATTGCTGCAAACGAGATCCTAGAACTTCGCTATCAAATTTCGATAATTTCAAATCTCTGACCAAGTCATTAAGTTCGGCTTGTGAGACTCGATGTGGGATCTCTCCTTCTTGTCCACTTTCTGAATTATCTGCTTCGGAGTCACTTTCGCTTGAGGCTTCAAAACTTATAGGCGGTCTAGGTATGGGTAAGGTATGGTCATGTAGTTTTGGTTTTTTAGCTGATGCCACATTTGGATAACTTATTAATTTCCTCTTTTTTCTCGTTTTACCTTTAAGGTCTATCACGCAAAAATAGCACTGGTCGTGGTTAAAGGGTTCAGTCCACATCATTGGAACACCAAACTTCATGTTATGACCTTTACCCGATACCCATCTCATTAAAGTTAATCTACAGGAGGCGCAAATAAAATTAGGTGTCCAAGATTTATCGAGATTTTTTACACGGAAACCGAAATAATGAAAGTATGCATCTCTGACAGAATTAGTTATTTTCCGAGCTGAGTTTCCGAAAATATAATGTCCGCAAATAAAGCAAAAATCATCCGGATTATTTTTACATTTAAAATCTCTTTTGCAACAAGCCATTTCGTAAACACATCTACCGATATAGTATGTATAAATTTGCACTACAATTTGCAAAACAAAATTTACAACAAACAGTAGTGACAATTAAATACTTGATGTCTTTTTAAATTTATTAGACCCTAAGGTAGAGTGACCAAATGAAATGTCTCGCCAATTTTATCAGAGTAATACTAAAATTGTAGGATAGACGCTTGCAAGTTAACGGGGCTATAGTTTCAATGGCACGTCCGATTGTTGTACTGGTATGCTTAAAATTTTCGTAGTTAAATTACCTACAACATAGGAGGGCTAACTTTTTTTCGTCAATAGAATTTTTCCGATTTTAAAGTGGTTAAATCTGAAATTGTGTAAAAAATTTCGTTTTTTTTTCAACATTTTTTGGACGTTTTTTGGCATAGTGGCCAAACTACTGAAGATACTTGAGGGCGAAGAAGGCAAGAAATTTTTATGGGAATTAGTATAATGCATAATTCAACAGTTAAAAATGAAAAAATGAAAAATGCAAATTTTTGCCGTACCTATATGAAGTAGTGTTCTGCAAAAATGGGAATTTTCATATTTTCGCCGATATCTCGGAAACTAGATCTGCCACAAGAAAACGGAAGTCATATTCGGAATCAGGAGAAAATTTCACTTTAGGAAAGGACTATTTTATTCTTGGAGACTAAAGTTGATCAAAATTTGTCGAGTAGTGTTATTATATGAGCTTATATTAAATGTGTAAGTAGGCATATGTATGTATGTTGTAGGTATACTTATGTAATTATTGTAGATTATTTTGTAGGTTATTTAGTATTTAAATACGTGATACTGTTTATGTATGTGTGGTGTTTTTATATTTGGTGATAAAGGTTATTATTATTATAATTATTTAATTTAGTAATATTTTTCAGCCATGAATATAAAATTTAAGAAACCTAAGTTGGATACTTGTCCTACATGCGAGAAATTCAGTGGTAAAATTGGTATTGCTAAACAGGAAACCGATAATACCCTACTACATGACTTACAAAATGAGCTTTCAGCCCATCAAAGTAAAGCAGATTTAGCATATGAGTCTAAAAGGAATGATAAAGCCTCCGCTTCCAATGATCCCACAGTTAAAGTCTATACTTTTGATTTGCAGCAGTGTTTGCCTACCCCGTACTTAAGAAACTCAATAAGTTTATACAAAAGGCAACTTTGGACATATAATTTAACTATTCGCGACTGCACAACTGGTACCCCACATTGCTTTATGTGCAATGAGGCACTATCTGTTTATTAGTTTATAAACAGTCTTTCACAAGTTAATCAATCAATCTTTTACAGCGATTCTTGTATGGGACAAAATAAGAATTCATTCGTATGTGCAATGATGATACTGGCTCTTGAAGTTAACACGACTTTAGAAACTATTGATCATAAATTTTTAGAACCTGGACATACGCACATAATGTGATGTGGATCACTCTGTGATAGAAAGAAAAAAGAAAAGAACTGATGCTCAAATACATCATCCACACGATTGGTACAATTTTATAAGGTGTGCAGGTTCTAAACATACATTTAACGTCGTTGAAATGAATACAGTGGATTTTTTCAAATTTTCTCACCTGTTAAAAACAAATTTTATGTGGAGGACCATAAATCAAGACGGGGAGAAATTCGTTTGGAAAAATATAAGATGGCTAAGATTTACGAAGGCAAATTTCGCAAAAATTTTTTACAAAACCACATTAGATCTAGATGCTCCTTTTGAAATATTAAATTTGTTAAAACGTGGTGTAAACTCAGTAGCTAAAGGCGAACTGTCTGTGCTAACTGAAGGTGTTAAAATCAGCTCAAATAAGAAAAAGAACCTCATCAATTTACTACCATTTGTGAATCCATGTTTTCATCCTTTTTATAAAAGTTTGTTAGCAGACAACTCTACAGATAGACATCCAGACTTAGTCGAAGATGAATCAGAAGCAGAATGATTTAGATTAACTATAAATATATATAAATATAAATATAACATATATATTTACAGCTTTTACGTTTTTTACTCATTATAGAAATTACATAATTAAATTTTCTGAAAATGAAATTAAATTTAAAATAATGAATTTGAAAAATTACTTGTTTTTTTTTAAATAAAATACTACTCACCTAAAGTGCTCTAACTCTTTGCCTTGGTGAATTTAAATATACAATAGTTTCTTCAATCTATATATGCTAGGCAACAAACAAAACATTCATTTGCAATAAAATCCTAAGTCAACATAGTCATTACAATCTCATATTTTACGTTTGCTATAACCATTTTTATTTATTTTCATTTATTAGCTCCTAAACAAAGGAAGTTTCATTATTATTTGTGGCCTAAGTATTGTGCAGGTAAAAATATTTGATTTTGCATTGCATTTTTTCTAAAAAGCCTCTTCAAGTAAAAAGTAATTTATCTCGAAAGTATAGTTTATGATACAATAGTTTCTTCACTCAATATATGCTAGGCAACAAACAAAACATTAATTTGCAATAAAATCCTAAGCCAACATAGTCATTACAATCTCGTATTTTACGTTTGCCATAACCATTTTTATTTATTTTCATTTATTATCTCCTAAACAAAGGAAGTTTCATTATTATTTTTGGCCTAAGTATTTTGCAGGTAAAAATAATTGATTTTGCATTGCATTTTTTCTAAAAAGCCTCTGCATGTAAAAAGTAATTTATCTCGAAAGTATAGTTTACGACTTAGGCGATTATTGCTTATAACCACAGATATAATGAATATTAATTAATATAGTTTTTTTTTATTTATTAATTAAATACTAAAATAGTAAATACCCCTCTTATTTTAATTTTGTTAATGTAATAAATATATTTTATTTACATTTTTATATTAAAAATATAACTTGTCCAACCCGACGAAACGCGACGACTAAGAGGAAATCTCATTCGGAGATCGCGCCTCGTCGGACCCGAGGAGATGTGCGAGCTATTTTAGCCGGCAATTCGTTTGCATCCTTCGGGGGATAGGGCCAAGCGAAAGGTGACCAGAAGGCTGCAGCAGACAGTCAAACGTCAGCGCGCCTCTGGTCCTACTGAATTATCTGTGTGATCGCCAATCATCGGTATTATTTAGACACCCAACATCTAAATTAAGGAGGATTAAACAGGGGGTACCGGCAAAGAAACGTTGTTGGCATGTGGAGATTCTCCGCACGATACCAATCAACTATTCACATGCTTTCTCAAACCCACTCATCTAACCCCCCTCTCCCTCTGGTCCAACCCTTTCGAATCAGCACGTTTGCTGGGCCTCCCCCTAGATGAGTTTGAAGACAACGACCATGGGTGAATCCACTCTTTACGCTACCGTCACCGTGCGGAGTGCGGCGTTCTGGCAGGTCTGCAGCTTCATCCAGTATGTCCTACTGGTTCCCGGCGACCACACTGGAGCAGCATAGTTTTTTACCGGCCGGCCAATCGCCTTGTGTCAACAACGTTTCTTTGTCTTTGCCCCAAGCGCTGCCGGCGAGCGACTTGAGGACATTGTTGCGGCTCTGTACTTTGTTGGCGATTGCGGTGGTGTGCGCAGAGAAGGGGAGCATTCTGTCAATGGTAACCCCCACAATCCTCGTGTGATTAACCGTGGGAATGGGGGTGCCATCGAAATAAATGTTGAGATCCAGCCTGACCTCCTTCGTCCAGGGGGAGATATAGAAGTTATATAAAAGTGGAGGCAGGACGCCGCCCTGCGGTACCCCGGGCTTAATTCTTCTTAATTTCGATGTTGAGCCTCTAAATAATACTGATGATTCACGGCCACATGGGTAATTCGCGGGCCACCGTTTCAGTCCCCGTGGAATGACTTGCTGTGTAAAAAGCTTTTGGCAGATCCAACGGTGCCAGGACGGTTCTCTCGCAGGGGCGGTTCTGGTTAAGACCGCGGTTCACTTTTTTTTTATTTATTTTATTTTTTAAGTCAAATGAAACAATTAATTTCTTACTGACTATAGAGAACAATTACTTAGAAACTAGTTAAAATAATTATACAGTAAGCTCCGGACTGCTCCAGGCGATGAAGACGGGTCCAAGTTCGGAACATTATTTAATTCAGACACTGTTCTTGACATAGGAGCAAATTTGATGTAATCAAATTTAGGATGCTCAGTGTAAAACAAGGGGACGTGTCGGAGATTCCGAGCGGGAATGAAAAAGTTTAATTTCCCCAGTAGGGCAGGGCAGTCAACTGTACCATTTAGCAGATTCATTACAAAACTACAAGAAAGGAATGAAGATCTGGATTGTAAAGTTTTCAAGGATAAGAGGTGACAGCGGGATTCGTAGGGAGATATGGGATCAGTAAAGTTTAAAGAACGTAGTGCAAATTTAGCAAACATTTTTTGGATTCGCTCTATACGGTTAATATGAGTAGCGTGATATGGTCTCCAAATGAAGGCTGCATAAGGTGGTATATAATAACTTGAGAGTGTATGGATCTGAGAAAGCAAAACAGTTACGTCGAACAAAAGCTAACATAGCGTACGATTTAGAGACAGCATAACTAACGTGGGTGGTGAACCTAAGTTTGGTATCAAAATATACACCCAAATCTTTGAACTCATTAACATGATCGAGGGGTGAACCCGAAATTTGATACCTACTTTGGAACGGGTTATACTTTCTGGTAAATGTGGAATGGAAACACTTTTTTACATTCAGAAAAAGCTGATTTCGAGAGCACCACGAGTAGAGCTTATCAAGCTCTAGTTGTAATGCGCAGGTGTCCTGCAAACTTCTGACTGAAGAGTAAATTTTAAGATCGTCAGCATATAAAAGAAATTTAGATGTTTGGAAGCAGGAACTGATATCGTTAATAAATAAAATGAATAGTAAAGGTCCCAGTATACTACCCTGGGGGACGCCTGACATCGCAACGAAGGGCTGAGAAGAAACATTGTCAAAGGCGACTACGCATTGTCTATTAGACAAATAAGAACGAATCCACTGCAGAAAAGTGGAGTGAAAACCCATTTCCGATAACTTAGCCACTAAATGTTTATGGGAGACCCTATCAAAGGCTTTGGAGAAGTCTGTATAGATCGCATCAACCTGATGCCCACCCTGAAAGGCTGCAAAGCAGTCCGCAGTAAAAACTGCAAGATTAGATACAGTTGACCGGCCACTGACGAATCCATGTTGATTTGGGCTAATCAAGGTACTGACTGAGAAAGACAACTTCTCTTTAATAACGCACTCGAAGATTTTAGAGACAGTAGACAATTTCGAAATTGGGCGATAATTGCTAACGTCATTCTTATTGCCACTTTTGAAAATTGGGGTTATAGAAGCATTTTTCCAATCATCAATAAACTCGCCATTGGATAGAGACTTATTAAAAATTAGCGTTAAGGGTTCTATAAGAGCGGGACATTTTTTAAAAATAATAGCCGATAAGCCATCCACATCCATTTGTTTGGAGAATTTTAAAGACTGAATGCCTTTTTCAATGTCTTCAGCCGATAAAGTAACCGACCCAAACGATAGGGTAGAGTCGGAGACACACATGCGAGCGGGACTGCTGACATGATCCAACTCAGACACAAAATTTGAGCAAAAATACTCAGCGAAAAGATTTGCTGCCGCAATAGGGGTATTTGCGTATTTTTCTTTGTAGTAAACCGATAAAGGTATATTAGAAGTAGCCTTCTTGGATTTGATATAGCTCCAAAAAGCCTTAGGGTTATTTTCGATATTAGCTTCTTGATTGTTTATATACTTTTTATAAAGAAACTTATCGAGGACATTAAACTTTTTCAGATAAAATTGGTATAGTTCATTATAAGCAGAGGAATTCGAAGCTTTGTATTTCTTATAAAATTTATTTTTACGATTTTTGAGATGCTTCAGTTCTTTCGTATACCAAGGAAGAGTGTAGGCCTTTCTGGGAAAAGTAGGAATGAGATCTAAACACAACTCATAGATGCAAGATTTAAAAGCTTTAAAAGCGCTTGATGTGCCTAAATTACCAAGAAAATCAGGCAAGTTATAGCCCATTAACACTGAATTCAAATGGTCAAAGTCACACATGTTATAGTTGAATATTGGCCTGATACCATCAACAGGAGCAGTATAAAATTCATAAGAATGTAAACTTAACACTAGCGGAATGTGGTGCATATTACTCACAGATATAGGTGAGTTGCACTCAGTAAGCTGATAGTTTAAATTATTGCTTAAAAATATTAAATCTAAAAGGCGATTTAGCTTATTAAAGTAACTATTAATTTGAGATAAACCAATGCTTAAGAGACTATCTATCGTAAACAGATCGCATTCGTTTGATGCGTTTGCAGGAGACAGCACTAATGAATTGTTCGATTTACGCCAGGATACAGAACTCAGATTAAAATCACCTAAGACACATAGATGATGATCGCCTATTCTGGAACTAAGATATACTACATTCTCCATGTGAGATTTGTAAATTAAGCTACTACTGTTCGGCGGAATATATGATGCGCACAGGAAAAGTCGTCCAGACGAGCATCTCACGTTAATACAGAGTTGGTCGAGGATAGTATCAGAGTGTTTATGGCGTTGAGTGCTGTTGTTGTACTGTGCACTTTGCGGAAGCCATGTTGGCGCTTAGCCGAGCCCTGGTGGTAAGTGTAGTGCGGGAGGAGCAGGGCCTCAAGTGTCTTTATCACTGGCGAAAGCAGGGAAATTGGCCGATAGGAGTCTTTCTTGTCAGCTGTTGTAGTTTGCGCAGCCTTCTGGTCACCTTCCGCTTGGCCCTATCCTCCGAAGTATGCAATATGAATTGCCGGCTAAAGTAGCTCGCCTCTCTTCGGGTCCGACGGGACACTACCCCCGAATGAAATTTCCTCTCAGTCGTCGCGTTTCATCGGGTTGGATAAGGACTTCACGGTGGACCAGAGCTTACCAACGCCCGTCACTAGGTTGCATGACTTCAGATGCTCCACCCACTTGTTCCGCTTATTTTGATCAACCAGTCTCCCCATCTCCACGTTCAAATCCCTTATGTTGGCATTGCGGGGATCGGAGTGGCGAAGGCGGTCGCACTCATTCGCTAGCTATTTATCAGACCTGCGCTAGCTTTTGTTAGGTCAGGCGAGCTGCTGCAACTACTCATTATCCTGGTGAGGGCGTCATCGTTCATCGTGCAGAATGTCGAATCGTCTATCTGCTCTGCCAAATCATTTCCCCTACGATCAGCTGGTAGGCTTGAATGCCAGAGATCGTGGTGCGCGTTGAAGTCACCAACTACCAATCGGTTTTCACCTCTGAATCGGTTTTCACCTCTGAAGTTAATGAATAGTTTTTTACTGGAGAATGCGAAAACATAACTAAAGCTGTTGTCGTCGTTTTGTTCTTCGCGCCTGTTTTGTGTTCTATGATTCGAATTCTCCGTGATCGCTGTGTAGTGCCTATGTATATTTTGTCGCAATTTTCGCCCAATTTAATATGTTCCACTTAATTTGTCTTGTGCTTTGCTGATTCCGTGCGATGTGGCTTATGTGCAAAACCTATCTTGACTGTGTGAACACTTCCACTTAATGTTTTGTTATCTGTTAGTCCTTATTTTTATATCTTCGTTTTTGTTTGTGGTTTCAACTTTCCTGTGCGCCAATACCCTTTTGTTAGTTGCAGTTGCAATAAGCTCTCAATACCAAATTACGATATCCATTTTTGAACAATATATTCTTATTTTTTTTGGTATTGCCTTTTCTGAAGTCCTGATCACTTAACTCGTATATTTTATTTATTAGGTTGATAGCTGTGTTTCTGTTTTTGCATCCACGGGTGATTTGAATGATAAATACGTATCCTTGATGCTATCTATTTTGCATACCTGTTCATTTTAATATTATTTTCGGTTCGGTGTATTTCCAGGTCTAGGAAATGTTTAGCTTTTCCCGCTTTCTGTTTCCGTAGTAAAATTGATTTTAATATGTTGTGTGTTTAGTGTTTTTAGTATCTCTTCCGGGATCTCCGGGACCAAGTCGTAGAAGCGACAGGACTCTTGCGAACATATTCCGAGCTTGTACAGATGACTCCGCAGCCTGCAATGACCTGTGGGAAAACCTGCCAGTATCCTCAAACCGTTCTTTCAAAGGTTCATTCATAAACTTCTTAAAGCGTTTACGATTGTATCCTTCCAATAGAGACTTTACCTGACGTAAACCTTACTCGAGGGCCCAGGATTTCTTTATTCAATTAGTTGCTTCATTCTTAAGCTTTTCCTTAATAATGTGATGTCCTATCAGGCTCTATAAGAGTTCTTGACGCCGCGCCTCTAGCTAAGCTACCAGCTTATTCATTGCCATCTATGGCGTCATGGCCTGGAAAATGATTTTGTGTTGCCAGAGAGCTACAAGCCTACCCTCGACCAAAAATTCATCATACCTTAAATCTTGGAAAATACCCCTGAGGAGAAAATTAACACACATTTTCTCTTTATCGATTTTAAATCACGAGAAGAAGTTACTTTTGTGCCGAGGTGTCTGCATTTAGCATATCTGCAAAACTTATGCGGCCAGCTAAAATTACTTAAAGCAACACCACCAGGAAGAACCCCTCCTGGCTGTTTGTTACCAAATGGGGTACCAAACGAGGCATTTGTTTCTTCTAAGGTCGAAAAAGAAGAAGAATCTACATATTTGCTAATGTATTTGATATCTATGTCCTTCAATTCAAGTCCAGCAATGCTTAACCCAGTATTTTGCTGATAGTGGGTGTCGTCATAGGTAAAATAATTATATCCTAGTGTAGTATGTTTTTCTAGGATGGGCCAATATTGCATAATCATGTGTATTGGTAGTTGTATCGGTATATACGTAAATAGAGAAACCACGTCAAATGAAATATGAATTTCATCCTCATTGTATTCTTTCGAAATTAGCTGTATCAGTGTTTGTCCTATATGTTTCGAAAGTTTGTAGCACGGTACACCAATTGAAAAAAAAAATTGGTCTGAGAGGAGACTTTTCCTTATGTATTTTCGGAAGGACATATAGTACTGGGACTGTAGCTGCATTGCATGTCAAGTAGTATTTGAGATTTGCGACAATATTCTTTTGTTTGTAGATGCCATTAACGATGTCGTTGGGTTTCCTTTGTAGTTTGTGTGTTGTGTCAATACGGATGGCTGTTGTTGTTGGATAAGTAGGAGGTGAGTCTACTACAATATCCAGATCTTAGTTGGGCCAGAGTGGGGCGGGATTCTCGAGGCAGCTGAAGCTCTTCGTCTGCTATAGGTGGTTTGACTCCAATGACAGCTTTCACAGGGCGAGAGTTCGTAAAGCTGGTAATTGACTCATGGTGTATGCCGTTCAGAGCCTGTCAGTATGCCATCGGGTCCAGTGGTTGACTGGTGAACGGCTGGATCTCGTCCTTGAGTTCACGGAGATGTCCCCTGACGTAACTGGGAGGCGGCTCGGCCGTGTCTTCGAAAACTCTCAATATAAATTTGTCTTTTGGGGATTTCTTCAGTTTACTTTTATAGTTATTGATTTTAGTCGCAATTTGACATCTCGCTGTTTGTTTGTCTTTTTCATTCTCCCACATTTGAATTCTATACGCTATGTCGGCGACCAAATTTATGTGCGAATTTGTGTTTGTCTATTTTGATGATATTCTTGTTGCAAGTGATAGTCAACACCCTGAGCATTTGAAATCTGTACTTGAAAGGCTTGAAAAATATAATGTACATATTAACCAAGCAAGTGCAATTTTGGAACAAGTGAATTAGATATTCTTAATTATAAAATTTCAATTGACGGAACAAGATTTTTTTTTAGTAAAAGTTGAAGCGATTACAAAATTTGGAAAACCCCCATAAATAAATTACAGAAATTTCAAGGTATGGTAAGATACGTTAAATTGTTAGCACCAGAATTTGTCCTCTGCATGAGACGTTAACATTAGCACCTATAACTTGCAGTGAAACAATTAAATCAGACTGAAAACACTTCTACAGCTTTTGAAAATGTTTAACACAGAAAACTTTATTAGAATTTTTGAATAAGAATGGACAAGTATCACTTGCTGTATATGTATCCAATGTTGATATTGGAGCACTTGTCGCAAACTCAATTACTCAAATTTGACAGAGGACAGAAGCATTGTACAATTGTAACTCCACAACTATTTGATGCAGATGCACAATATTTGGAGAAATGGTGGACTCATATATGACGAAACTACTATTCACAATGTCTTTCCAGCTATTTAACGAAGGTATTTGATTTTCGATATATACATATTTCCTTATGAGAAAGGGTTAAAGTAGACTTTAAGCACAAAAGCAATGCTCAATATATAAAAAAATATGTCTTAATTGGCGCATCAAAGCAAGCCGGGTTTGATAGTATAATAAAATTTTGATATCTTAAACGACGTTTATTGATTTAAATAAAAACTAAAGGAATTTAGTACGATTTTAACGTACGACACTCATTTTCCAAAATTTTGATTCTTCCATTATATCTCCGCTATTTGAATTCTTTATACCAAATTTTAAAAGAATTAGCGACATAATTTAGTAAAATATTGAGTGTTTTGATTTGTTGTAAATTACCGTAATATGAGAGGTGAGTGTAGCTTTAGTCTGATTTCTCTAATTTTCGAAATTGTGATTTCTGACTGTTACTGATAGAATTTAGTTTTAAGTACATATATTTATATTAAACCGATTTATTTGCGGAATACTTTATACTGATTACTTTCTTAACGTTTAATTAATTGATTTAAGTAAGTTTTTTACTGACTGCAATGAATTTACTTGTAACTGATTGAATTTTATTTATTTCCATCAGATATTAAAAATGTACAAATTTACAAAATTTACTGCTTAACATATTTCGTGCAATTTAAAATAGTCGCCGTCTACAATACTGACTATAAATGCAAAGTGTAAGTAATGTGGTGGAGTTTGACAAAGAAGTTTCGGAGATGTACCAATTTGCTCTAAAGTGGGCGATACCATGGCTATTCCCAATATTTATGATTCCATGTATTTCATAATCAATCTTGTCTATCAAATTTGAGCAGATTACCTTGTATAGTTAATAACTATCTGAGTTTTTTGCTGTTATATGAAAGAATGGGGTATGGTTTTGGTACGATTTTTACAATTTTCGAAATTTTACTCATTGACTTGAATTGCAGAATTTGTGCCAAATTTGGTAGAGTTTGGTCAAGTAGTTTCGGAGTTATAAGTTTTTCTTATAAACACTCGCATTCTTTTCCCAACCCCAATTCTATACACCAAATTTGAGCGAATTATCTGCAAAAGTTACTGAAATATCGCTGTATTTTGATTTTCACAAAACACCGTTATGTGGGCGTGGTTATTATCCGATTTCGCCCATTTGCAATACCAAGTTACCTTGGGTCCAGAGCCATGTGTATACCAAGTTTCGTTAAGATAACTCAATATTTACTCGAGTTACCCGACTGATGGACGGACGGACATGGCTTAATTAGATTCGCTATTAATTCTAAGAATTTTGTCTATATCTATCTCAGTTTTCTCATGCTGTTACAAACAACCGTTAATTGAACAAATGTATACTACTCTGGGCACTAGTGCGCTTGGGTATAAAAATTATAGATAATTTGTTGAATTTTCAAAAAAAAAAATACATTAAATTTAGTGTAAATTTTCTCGCAAGTGAATTAGTTGTTTGTAATAATAATAATAATTAGCTTGATAATACTATCAAAACACTTTCTAAACTCAGGAAACATCTGTCATATGTTCCTTGAAATATTTTGTATCACAATAAAGTATATTAAAGATCTAGGTACTTGTGAACCTGCAACACTTTATGAGAGACCATTTAAATTTATCTCTTAATGATAAAGTATTCAAAATTCAATACGGAAACACTATTAAAACAAGTTTAGCAGATTCATTTAAACCTGCACGCATAGTTAACGATACAATACAATATTGTTTCCAAATTTTATATTAATATTTTTTATTAAATTTTGGATTTCCAAAATGAAAATTTTGGATTATATCTTTCATTCTACTGAAAACTTTCTTTAAATAAACTTTAAATATCTTGTTAATTTTACATAATTACTTCTGTTAAATATCTTTCCTTGATAAAGTGGGTTTTATTTATTTTGTAAGTTATATACTTTATATTATTTTTAAATTTAATAGTATGAATATTATCCATACAATTTTTAATTTATATTTTTAATTCTGATGGAAACTTTCTTTGAATAAACAGTGCATAATTTGTTAATTTTAAAATATTATTATTAAATATCGATCATCGATAAAGAGTAGAGCTATTTATATGCTTGTATATGATTGTATATTAGTGATATTGATGTGCTAGAGTTAAATGCAATATTACACGTACACATTTGTTGACATCAGTTTTTGCTTAGTGGCCCTAACATACTGATATCAACGTTGTTCTAGATAGGTAGGTAGGTTGGAGTGGCAGCCGCCTACAGCGGCTCACTTAGGCCAATATTTGGAATCCCATTGTGTTACCACAAGGAAAAATTTGTACCATCCGAGAGGAAAATTACCCCTCACCAAACCATTTTGCCTCGCTGATGAACCTCAACAGACAATTTACCTCGGTGCTTGAAACTTCACTAAGGTCATCCAAAAACGGTGATCCCAGATATCGCATTCTGCTTTTACACAGTGCATGACACTTACACAGTAAATGCAAGATCGTTTCCTCCTCCTCGTCGTTCTTGCAGCTCCTACAGCATCTTCGGAAGGGTACTCCCAACCTTTCAGCATGTTTCCCTTTCAGACAGTGCCCTGTTAGAGCCCCAATGACGTTGAAAATGTTTTTCCTTCTTAGAGAGAGAACGCTGCGCGACCGTTTCCGATCCCAATTAGGCCACGTCTCCCTTGAGGTTGGACATGTCGTATTTTGCCTCCATCTATTGTCAGCTTGTTTTTATGTACAATTTCTGAGTAGCAGTTTGCAAGTGGCAAACGGCATACCAATGCGTTCTTTATCTTGAAAAATCTGCTTGGTCGTACCTTGTCTTGCAAGTTCGTCTGCCATGCAGTTTCCCTCTATATCCCGGTGACCAGGGACCCAAATGAGGTACAGTCTGTTCTGCTTGGCCATCTCCTGCAGAGATAGGTGGCAGTCCAGCGCGATGTTCGAGTTAAAAGTGAAAGAGCTCAGAGCTCTGATTGCAGCTTGGCTGTCACTAAAAATGAAGATGTCTCTTCTTATAATCCCGGTCCCAAACTTCTCTACCGCCTCCGTGATAGCTGAGACCTCAGCCTGGAAGACGCTGCAGTGTTCTGGTAACCTAAAGGAAATTTGCAGGAGAGGGTTTCGTGAGAAAACGCCTCCTCCTACCTTATTATCGAGTTTCGAGCCATCTTTATAGATGACAATGCTATCAGGTGGAGTATGAAAATCAAGTTTCCACTCCTCCCTGCTTGGAATGCGTGTAATAAAATTACTTTCAGAAACCGATGTCAGGGCGCACCGATCCGTGCTGCTCGGAATAGAGCAGAACTTATTCAAAATACAAGAGTGCCCTTGGCTTTCAGGGTGCCACTGGGATGTCTCTCTTAGTCGCAAAGCAGTCATCGCTGCCATTTGTTGTCCAACCAAATCTAAAGGAATAAGGTCTAAAACGACGTTCAAGGCCTCATTTGGAGTGGTTCTGAGCGCCCCACTTATGCAGATCATACTAGATCTTTGCACCTTGGTAAGTAGTCTAAGGTTAACCTCTTTTTCTAATGCAGGCTACCACACGATCATCCCATATAGGAGTATTGGTCTGACGACCGCTGTGAAAATCCATCGACAGATCTGGGGATTAAGACCCCATTTCTTGCCTATGGCGCTCTTACATGTGTAGAGGGCGACGGAAGCCTTCTCATAACGTTGAACTAGATTCGCCTTCCAGCTCAACTTCCTATCTAAAATAACGCCTAGAAATTTGGCACTTGTAGAAAGACTTAACCGGGTACCGTTTAGTACCGGTGGAGTCACCGAAGGCACTTTATACCTTCTCGTGAAAAGTACAAGTTCCACCTTACTTGAGCTGACCCTGAGCCCGCAGTGGGTGGACCACTTGGATACCTCAACGTTGTTCTAAGTGCTGACGAAAATTTTCGAGCCCTGACAGTCAGATGTACTTTCAAATAACTCACTATCCCTGTTTGCATCGGAATCATTACTTTTAGCAGTGTATTAGCCCGACGGCGAGTTGTAATGGCCGTTGTTTACACGCTCTTCTGAAAGTTCAGATTCATCCTCAATTATAATATTAATGGGATTGTTAGTAGCTTAATTTTCAATATTATTATTACAACTATAATATAAATTCCAATAAAATTATAAATTAAATTAATATAATTAAAATCTATATATATGTACTATATAAATATAAATTTTGATCACTATAATTATAATTCTAGTCTAGAGCACGAGGTCCAGCCTGGAAACCTTCGTCCAAGTAGTAAATTGGGTCGCAACAACTTACGTGCGACGAAGTAGCTGTCCACTAAGTTTCGCTCTCATTTTCGTTTGGTGGGCTGCAAGGTCATTAATTCGCGTTGGTTAAAGCACTCATCTTCAAATATTTTTTAATAACGTTTTGTATAGTCGTGTGGCACACACCCATGTTTCTAACGATCCTTCTGTCCGAAATAGAACAATTTCGATGAATTCGCTTGCGTACTTTCTTCACCATATCTGGAGTTCTAACGATAAGTTTTCGGCTGGACTTTTATGCAATTTAAAACCCCCAGTTTTCTTGAATCGTGCAACAGTACGAAGCCACCCCCTTTTGTTTGTTAACTTTAAGGTTTTTCAAGAATTTTACTTGGCTTTCACCCTTCTGATGAAGTTAATAGTTGTATATTTCCCAAGTACTCTTCTAAGTTCAGTAAATACATCACTGTTCTCATTTACAAATATGTCCTGTTCATTTAAAAATTTATTCAACATCCATAATTTTAATCATCTCTGACCTAATGCATGGCTTAAGTCCAAGGATCGGTGCAAATAAATCAACTATATGAGTTTCCTTTCACCGAAGATCTTTTAAATCCAATGAGTAGTTCAATTTTGGCAAAACTATAAATTCGTATTTGTTTATTGCTGTAATCAAATACATGACAGTCATTTCAGTTCAGTTTATTTTAAAATTTATAGCTTTTACTATTTTTCAATATATATTCCACTTTGAACTCCACTACCCCATTTCCTGCTTGGCATTCATTCGTCCAACGTTTTATATATTTTTTGCAATTGAGTTTATTAAGCTCAACATAATTTACAATATTCTTTTGTGTTACCTGACAGTTCATAACAATATCTACCCGTTGCTGTCCAGTTGGTTTCGATTCCGATTTCCCTGTTTCCGACTTGATTACCTATTTGCGATACAGCCGAAGAAAATGACCTTTCTCTCCGCATGTACATGTAAAATCCCTTGCCGGACATTTAGTTTCCTTACTTGAATCACATTTATCAGCGCAATTGCAAAGAAATCGCCGACTTGTTACGTATGTTGCCACACCCTGTAAAGATCAGATTCACCCATGGTCGTTGTCGTCAAACTCATGGTCGGACTAAAGAGAGAGGGTGTTAAATGAGTAGATTTGAGAGGGCATGTGAATAGGTGATTGTTATCGTGCGGAGAATCTCCACACGTCGGACATGTGTTTGGTATATCGGGGTTGATTCGGTTAAGTAGGAGTTGAGCCACTACAGTAGCCAGATCTTAGTTAGACCAGAGTAGCGGGGGATTCTCGAGGCAGCTGGATCTCTTCATCACTCTGATGTCTGTCAGGGTGTGGCGTTTTCCTCCTGGTGTAAGTGGGCTTCAGGTAACACCAGAAGGCATTCCGTCACCGGTTGGCGTTCTGGAAGGTCTATAGTTTCGTCACTGTCAAAGGTGATTGACATTGGGATGGGATGCCGTCGACATAAAAGACGAGGCCCAGCCTGACCACCTTCGTCCAAGTAGTAAATAGGGTCGCCGAGGACTTTGTAGTAGATAAAGTCAAGTTTCTGTCAATGAAGGAACGAGCAAGGTCAGAGAGATAGCCGTTTATTTTCGATATGAGGTATAATGGCTAAACAACAGTGGGGACAGGACGCCATCCTTTGGAACCCCTTGTTTAACTCTCCTCTAAATATTACCGATGACAGGTAATTCGCGTTCCAACGTTGATTCCAACAAGTTGATGGCTTCACGTAAGCTAGTAGCGTTGAATGACTTACCCTGTCAAAACCCCCTGCAGGTCGAACGCCAATAAGACGGTTCTCTCGCTGAACCGGTTAAGGCCACGGTTTAACATAGTGTTTATGGCATTGAGTGCTATTGTGGTACTGTATACTTTCTGGAAGCAGTGTTGATATTTAGCCGAGCCGAGGTGGTGCGGATAGTATGGGAGGAGTAGGGTCTCAAGCGTCTTAATCACAGCTTAAAACAGTGATCGGCAGTGAACAGGAATCAACTTTGTCCACCAGTTTCCCTGGTTTCAGCAGTGGGACCACCCTCCCAGCCTTCCAAATGTTAGAAATAATAAAGATGACCATAGACAGATTAAGGATCCCTGTGAGGAACTCTAATCCCGCGGATCCCAAACTGTTTGCACAGCCTCCTTGTTATCTTCCATTCGGTCCTATCCATCGAAGAATCCAGTATAGGTTGTCAGCGACATAAGTTCGATATTCTCTTCGGGTCCGATGAAAAGAGGTTTCCGAATGAAATGCAAACTTGATCATCACACTTCGTCGGGTTGGACAAGGATCTCACGGTGGATCATAGCTTAAATACAACTGGAACAAGGTTGCATGACTTCCTCTTTTTATTTATTTTGAAAATATTGCACATTTATTGGAATATTATTGTTAAAATTATAGCATATATATTTATATCTATGTGGCGATTATATGTTTTTATATGGAGTAGAGGACTAAGATTAAGTGGTGTAAATTACATGGTTTTAGAAATATTTAAAATAACCCTAATATTGTCCAATTTTAAATTTATAAGTGCGTCTGTGGAGGAATAGTTGAGGAAGAAGAATTGTCTTTGGATGGGGAATCCCGAGCAGTTATTGAGGATATGATGTCCATGCGCATTATGAAAGGGATACAATTTAGATGATTTACCTATATTTTTCTTTAGTAAAGACTGTGAGAGTCTGCTTCGTTCTAGTAGTGACCTAACGATAGTGTTTCGATCCTTTCTGAATAGATTATTATTTTCATTGTTTTTGAAAAAGTGGGGTTCCTTTTTATAATATGTGCTTATTATGACAGAAGAGAAGGATGGTGTGATTAAGGATCACTTCTATGAGCACCTAGAAAGCCCCTACGAGCACTGCCCCCGTCATGATATCAAAATCGTGCTTGATGACTTTAGTCACACTCTGTGAAAATTAAGTCTCCATGACAAAACCTCCGCTTACGGACTGAGACTGATCGACTTTGCCGGGGCTTGAAACAGATCGAAAAACGCAAAATCAAAACGATCATATTGCGATAGGCGAAATGCATGTTTCCAGTGTATTAGATGTACGTACACTCCGAGGACCGAATATCGACTCCCATCATTATCTTCTCGCAGCCAAGATGCACATACGCTTCTGCGTAGCAAAAAGCGTGCGTCTAAATACACAAGAAAAACTCGACGTCGGAAAGCTGCAATCCCAAAAGACATCTACTAACTCCGCTGCTCACTAAAGGCACTTCGCAACGATCCGGAATGCGTGCGTATTGAGAGCACATTTCTTATCACACTGCAGAACCATCTTTTATAAGAGTGTGCAACTGCTGGCGTTTGCCAATGACATCGGCATCATTGTAGAGCACTTTGTTTATATTGGAACCAACTTTAACACCAACAATAATGTCAGCCTCGAAACCCAATGAAGTATCTCTCTTGCCAGCAACTGCTGCTTTGGACTGAGTAGGCAAATGAGCAGTAAATAAGTCCCCTATCATGCCCGTGCTATTGTATGGCGCAGACGCACGGACGATGTCAACGTCAGATGAGATGGCACATCTTTGCGACAGCGAATACCGCAGACGATGGAACGATGAGTGGTATGGGATTTATAGAGACATTGACATAGTATAGCGAATTAAGATTCAGCGGCTCCTTTGGCTAGGTCATGCTGTATGTATGGAAAGAAATATTCCAGTACTGAAAGTATTTAACGCGGTACCCGCTGGTTGGTGGTGCCAGAGGAAGAGGAAGGCCTAATATACGTTGGAAAGACCAGGTGGAGAAGGACTTGGCTTCACTTGGTGTCTCTAGCTGGCGTCAGTTAGCAGAGCTAAGAAGCCACTGACGCGCTATGTTGAAATCGGCCAAAATCGCCGAGGCGATTATAGCGCCAATTATGATTGTATAATAAATTATATTTCATCAACAATATTTTTTAGACTATTGTTTGATATTTTCGAAACTTAAATTGGGAGTGGTATGTAGTGGGCTGTTTGGAACGTTTTTGCAAATCTGATCCGTAAAAGTCATTACCTGGTAAGATTGAGTCAGAATATTTCTTATAGCATGTGAGTTAGTGAGTATGTACATATCGCATACTTTCCTTTTAGTTTTTGGGTGCTACAGCTTCAGATATCGCAATGACCTCTGCTGTATAAATCGAGGTATCCACACTTGATTACTTTTGGCGTATCAGTGCCACTGTAGCTGATTGTGTTGTTCTGTTTTGAGCCATTCGTGAAAATAAATTCATATAGTGTTTTTGTGTACTTTCTTTTAGTTTTAAGAATTCTGGATTACAAACGTTCTGTGGTGTTGGTGATTGTGTATATTTTTGGAGATATGTGTTCATTAAGTTTAGGTAAATGCAAGCTGGTTGTTCAATGATTTTTTTTTTTTATTGTGAATCGATATATCTAATTGGTGACAATGCAACATAACTTAATTTATTATTGGAAGTATATTTTTCTTTTGTTTTATGTATTTTCGCAAAGTTTCATTCAATGGAGATGACAAGTCGAAAGTTATATTTTTAGATGTTTTTAATATTGCTAATTCGACGCTGTCTTGGATGAAAGGCATTTTTGCTTCTAACATCATTGTTTTGTTTTTCTTATTTCTATTGGAAAGTAATTTTCCTTAAAGTTGATGTTGGGCTAGAGCCATATCCATAGGTATAATTGGTTTTTGATTTGATTAAGGCATTAGTGACTGAAAATATTGTATAGGAATTGTAGTAGCATTTTTTTAGAATTCAGCATTTAATAATATTAAGGCGTTTTGCTAATGACGTGGCAAGGTAATCGATATGTGCATTAAAGATTATGTCCAAAACATTGAGGTTGTCAACCGAGTTAAGCTGTAAGTTTTTGCAAAAGGGAGTGATATTTTGTTTAGGGGATAGATAGTTGGGCATCTGAATACTGACACCAGGATATTACATTTTCAAATAAACCCGAGAAATAGGGCCACGTGGTATTCCATTTTGGATCGGAAGGGGTTTCGAGTATATTACGATTAGTTAGATTTCGTTTTTGAAACCCTATTTGATTAGGATGTATAAGCTTAATACCTTAAAAGATATCGACCTGTAGGAATTCGTTGAACTTTTATTTGTGTTTGGCTTTAATATTACAATGTGTAGATATGTAGAGCGTTAGTAGAGCGTTTTCTACAACTGCGTTAGTAGAGCGACAGCAAGAGCAGCAATATTTTGCTTTATTTGTACAAACTTCACTCCCTATATACAATTCAGATGTGCATGTAAAAATACCTAGATTCGTAAGTTAAGTTATTTGTACTTAACACTAATAAATTCTTAAAATCGTCAAGCTTCACTATTTCAGAAACGCTATTTGCACTAGACATCAATATATGTTCTTTTTTGCTTTTTAGACATGGGTAGAAACAAACCGGCTCCATATTTGTATTACATGTTTGCGAAGCTATGGTACGATATATGTTTGCCAGTATGGTCGCTACAAGCGCTTGCAAAATTTTTAGCATTGTCGCAAAAAATATCGGGGGGTAAGCCTCTCCTCTCGATCCTTCTTTGTAATGATGCGAAAAATGCGTCTGTTGATAGGTCTGCCACCAGTTCGCCCCAGTTGTAAATTTAGCTGAATGCTGATCGGCGAGGTACAATAAATACCGAATCGCTAAATATGGAGCAGACGCCATCCCATACGCTACCGTGTTCGTCTGTGGGGGAGCTCTTTCACTATATGCACTGATATTTTCGGTCGCCTTCGTGCATTACTACTTGCCTATACATTTTGAAGACGTCGGCGGTGAGTTCATACCGATTAAGTCGAAAACGCAAAAGTAGAATAATTAGTTCAGATTATCCTACTAAGAAGGCCCTACTATCTGTAGAACATTTCGAGATTTTTGGGTTATGCTTCGATATGTTGCATCGAATACGGCCCTCAGCTTTGTTGTTGTACTTGTTGGCTTCAGCACACAGTGATACGGGATGCAGTACTGTGGGTCATGTACTTCCTACAATGCTCATGTGCCCCTAACTCTTATACTCCTCTGTAAATTCTACGTACAGTGCCGTGAGATTCTATTGATGTATAAGCGCTCACAACTATGCTGTTCACGAGTCCAAGGCTCTGCAGTAGTATCACCTTCCTCCAATCTCCACAATTTTTCCATCTTGGCAACCAGAGATTCATTAGCTGTAAGTATACATAAAGGTTTAAATGAGTGGTTGCTTGGTCGATGTCGTCCCGACACGATCCATACTAATAGCGTTCTTACAATATGGGTAAGTTAGGTCCAAGTTTTTTTGACCGACGGAAAGCAGGCTGAAGAATGTTCCAGTACCTAACAGCAAGTAATATTTTTTGGAATGTTCCATAATTAAATGCCGATTTCTGGATCTGGTTGATCCAGAAACTTAATGGGAGTTCGAAACCAGTCACTACTTATTTGATGTTAGTTGATGTTCTCTATTTGATGTTTGTTGACGACTTACCCACCCCTTGTATTTCAATATTTTGTTTACCTCGTGGCAGTATTTATCTTTGCAAAAACTCATCCTGGCAAATGCCGTAATAGGAGCCCAACCTCCACCAATAGCAGATGAGGAGTCACTGCTGCCTCGCGAGTCCCGCGTCACTCTGGCACAATTGAGATCTGGATATTGTAGTCGGCTCAACTCCTACCTAGCCAGGATCGCCCTGCCATTCCCAACATATGTCCGGCACCGGGCGTGACTAGCCACTACAAAAACAACAACAACAGCAGCTGAGGCTGCCTTAGATCTGTAGATCTGTTACGACTGTGACGTCAGATTCGCACTCCCCATAGCTGAAAATCAGTTCCTTCTTCGCAAACAACCAATGCATTGTTGGGGAATAGTTTATATGGGAGAAGACGTCGTCCTCCGCCTCGGAGAGCCCTGGCTTGGGCTACGGTTCGGGTGCCTCAATGTCCACTTCCATTGCCACACCCGCACCAGAGGCACGCTGAGCAGCCCCGCGGTACACTTTTACAATGACCGCATCGAGGCCATATGAAACGCGGGCTTTCATCTTCCCTAGGAGTCCGAGGAACTCCTTATTCAGGGACAAGACCACTTGTCTAGAAGGGTCTTTCGCGTCCTCGACCCGGACAACCTGCCAATCACTTGCCGGGAGGGCCGGGTTCATCACCTGAATCATCGTTAGTATGGTTTCCGGTGTCGATGTGTCACCGGAACAAATGCCCTCGCCCGGGGTGTGACTGGAATATCCTTTCCGTTCACCACCTCCAACTTAGCCCCAGGGTAGACAGGGCCCACCTCTGCAGCGGCGGCCTTGTACATATCCTCACAAGCGACCACCTTAATTCTCCAGCAGAAAGTCCAAGATGACGTTCGCCATAGCCGCCTACACCCACCTATACTGGTCCTTTGGTATGGCTCCGCTCCAACTTCATCTTCTGAGAGACGTGGCTCGTAGTTTCCATCTCTGCCACGTCCTCGATATTTTCGTGTGCAGCTGTTTGCCACCTTAATCCACTACGGCCAGGCCGTGAGACCTTTGCCTTTGCGAGATTAGGCTGCGCAGCTGCGCCGATGCTTGGTGGGCGACTAGTGCCTACCACAGCGGAAAAATCTGTGTTTCTAACACAATCCGCGCAGCTTCTCTAGTGCTAGGTCATATGGTTTAAAATACTGTGTGCATATTTTATTTTGTGAAAAAATCTGCTAATTTGTAAGACGCCTTTCCTGTATAAGTTATTACCGCCTAAGTCTTCCTGTCTTTCTCTTTGCCGATTCTTTTTGGCGCTCCATGATTCCTTCTAATTTTATCCACCAGACCCTTTTGATATCCACTGTTTTCTGCTATATTATAAATATTATAAATTGTGTACAATATTATAAATTGTGTACAGTGAGTCCTCTCTTATACAATATTATAAATTGTGTACAGTGAGTCTTCTCTTAGAGGTATCTTTCTAGTCTACGCAATTAGTTGGTGTTGCTGTGGATGGGTCGTGTTGAGTATTATCGTGTATGTTGCCATTGATATCCTTTAACTCCTTTCCTAGGATTTTGTCTACCGCGGTTCTCAGATCCTGATAGTTTATTTTTCATTCGTTTTCTGTTTCTATCGTAAATTTTGTTCCTTTTTATTTATGGAATTGTAGTCTTTATTTTTGGGGAATGCTGACAGTCCTTGGCGGAATACAAATCTATGTCGTTCCCGTATCGTGGAACCGACTGTCGTGGGAGCGAGGGTTTCTTCTTCGTTTTTGTTGGTTACTGCACAAATAATGTCAATGACGGTTCACGTGTAGATCGTCACACACGATTTTGTTTTTAGATCCTCAATATATTGCCCTTCTAGGGTTTGTTGGCCGAGGTTGGGATTCCTGTCTCCTGTCCGTTCTCTTTCCTGTATATCTTATTAAATTGAAAGCAGTGTTGATTTAATGTTGTTTTTAGATTATCTGTGACGAAACCGGTTTGTCTGTAGACCACACTTGACAAAGGAAGATGGAAAATCGTATAAGTTTTTAACTTGCTATTAGAATTCCCGACGTGAACTGAGTGGAGTTCTGTAAAATGAGCTAAAAAACATGCTGATAATTAGCGTAGGAAGCTATGAGGTCCCAATTTGAGATTAAAGGGTGTTGGTAGACAACCAATTAAGATCATTGATGGACCTTAAAGTAATTTGAATGGGGAACAGTAAGGAGATTCAGATACTGCAATCTACAGTCAACAACTGTCTCCAAATCCTAGCAACCCTCAATCAACAACCAAGTGAAAGTGGTATCCCATACTAATTTATGTGGTTACAATCTAATTTCCAGAAAATACGGCCACAAATGAGCCTGTTTATGACTACTCGATGTGAGGAGAACTGCGACCAGCCAAACTCCGAAATGATCCACCAAGCAGGAACTTCTACAAACCGTTCTTTAAACCCGTGCCACCACAAAATGCTTACCACAAACCCCCCATTCAAAGAAACTCTCATATGACTGAACAAGAAAAACTTTACAGTGTTACCTTTATAAGCACAAACGTCTTTATATACTTCGTTTATGAAATCTGTTACATTTGGTATTCGTCCTTTCTAGCCATACAAACTATTCGCGAGCTCACAAGAGATATAAAGGACACATTTCCGATGACAGCAGCAATTTCAAAGAGCCAAACATATTGATGATATATTATTTGGTAGCCATGGTCTCTCATCAGCCTCAAACCCGACTCAATGACTTGTGACTATCCAAGCGCTCAGTTCAGCGGGCTTCCCCTTTAAAAAGATCATTACCAACCATCCCGAAATTCTCAGAGACATAAGAGAGTAAGACTTGCTTGATATCAACTTTCTCATTTTTGAAAAAGCAAGTACCACTAAAACTCTGGATTCAATGGAATGTCTTATCAGACTATTTCTCTTACACCATTGAATCAATCTCTGCAACATTGGCAAGCACTAAGCGACAAATCCTCTCCTCTATGGCGAAACTTTTTGACACCGCAGGATGTATGTCATGAAAGAGCTGTGACTTGACGGAACTGATTGGGATGACCCAGCTCTGGTCGATCAACCAGTCTAGAAAGTACCCATTTAGGAATTGGTTTCGGGTCTTGGCCAGGGCGGTACAGTAGCAGTGATAGTGTTCGATGATCTTCACTTCCTCTTCGTCCTTGCAACTTTGACTGAAATCGTACGCGTACGAGGGGGGCCTTCCAGCGTACGAGGGGGGCCTTCCTGGAGCGGCCGCTGCCGTTGGAGCTTTCTGTCTAGAATATTTCCAAGGTACTTGACCTCGGTTGAGAAAGTGAGTTCAAAAAGAGTTCATAACAGAGAAGATAGAACGCCCCCTTGGGGTGGCATCTCCCAGCTCGGAAAGAAAAGTTCTCTTTGTGAAAAGGAGCCCACCAACGTACACCCTCCTGCACCCCCACTCTAAGGAGGGGATGACTACCGAGTCAGGGTGAAGATTGTTGAAGGCCCCTTCTATATCGAGAAAACCTCTCAGAGTATATTCCTTGAAGGTGGGTCCTTTTACAATCGTTGAAACGACATCATGGAGTGCAGTCTCACCTGATTTGCTTTTGGAGTATGCATGCAGGTTGGGAAAGAGGTTACCGTGTTTTATGTTTCGTTGCATATATTCATCTAAGAGACGATCTAGCGCGTTAAGGAGAGACAAAGTAAGGCTTATGGGCTTAATGTCTTTCGGTTTCACGTGAGCAGCCTTGCCTCCTTTTCGTAGAAAGACCATCTCACAGACAGATCTGTGAGCGCAGCGGGTACATTATGTCCTTCACTGCTTGCAGTTAAAGATTCCATCGAGTCCAGAGATTTATAGGGTTAGAATAACATTACAGCTCACTCTACCCTTGCAATATGCCTTACGGAGTTTCCTAGTGAAGAATAGGTCTTATGGTCTGTCGAAGTGTTAGAGGGGTCATCTGAGTAAATTAAATTAGTAAAGTAAATTAGTATGTTCATAAGTATGTCCAACATTTCGGTACAAAGTTCATGTATTCTTCAATGTCGTTGCAGAAAATATGCCAAGTTTCGCGTTGCGCCTTCCTTATGACCCCCTTGACAGTTTGGGTGCATCCTTGTAAGGTTGCCAGAAACCTGTTGTTGTTGCTGTTGTAGCGGTTATCACGCCCCGTAAAGAGCGGATTCACCCATGGTCGTTGTCGTCGAACTCATCTAGGAGGAGGCCCAGGAAACGTGCAGTTTCGACAGGGTTGGACCAGAGGGAGAGGGGGGTTAGATGAGTGGGTTTGAGAGGGCACGTGAATAGGTGATTGGTATCGAGCGAAAAATCTCCACACGTCGGACATGTGTTTGGTATATCGGTGTTGATTCTGGATAGGTAGGAGTTGACCCTACTACAGTATCCAGATCGTAATTGTGCCAGAGTGACGCGGGACTCGCGGGGCAGCAGGGACTCCTCATCTGCTACAGGTGGTGGTTGGGCTCCGATAAAAGCCTTTGCCTGGCGAGAGTCAATGGTGGTAGTGACTGTCTCTCTGTGGATGTTGCTTAGGACTCGCCGGACCGCCTCCGGATCCAGCGGTTGCGTTATACATGGCTGGATCTCGACCGTTAGTTCTCAGAGATGCTGCCTGGGGGGTAACTCCACTGCAAGCAAATCCCTATTTGGGTGCCCCGAACGGTGACACCCAGCACCGAACTGCTTGCTGAGCATGAGGTTGTGCTCCTTAACGCGGAGCACATTGACCTCTTGATGGAGATGTTCCTCAAGCGACATCAGCAGGCATCTTGTCTCCGTGCAGAGCGCGGCGTTCTGGCAGGTCTGCAGCTTCATCCACTGCGTCCTACTGGTTCCCGGCGACCATACTGGCGCAGCATAGTTTATTACCGGCCGGGCAATCGCCTTGTATGTTGGCAACAACGTTTCTTTGTCTTTGCCCCAAGAGCGACTTTAGGACGTCGTTGCGGCTCCGTACTCTATTGGCGATTGCGGTAGTGTGCGCAGAGAAGGAGAGCAGGCTGTCGAATGTCACCCCCAGAATCTTCCGGTGATTAACCGTGGGAATGGGGGTGCCATCGATATGGATGTTGAAATCCAGCCTGACCTCCTTCGTCCAGGGGGTAAAGTGGGTCGCCGAGGACTTCGAAGGGGACAGCGCCAGGTTTCTGCTTGTAAAGAAATGGGCAAGGTTGGAGAGATATCCGTTCACCTTCGAACACAAGTCGTCAATTACGTTGCCGGTTGTCATTATCGAGCAATCATCGGCATAGGATACTATTGTGACTTCCTCTGGCGGTTGAGGGAGCTTGGAGATATAGAGGTTAAATAAGAGTGGAGGCAGGTCGCCACCCTGCGGTACCCCTGGTTTAATTCTTCTCAATTTCGATGTTGAGACTCTAAATAATACCGATGATTGGCGACCACATAGGTAATTCGCGGTCCACCGTTTCAGTCCCTGCGGGAGAGTCGATGCTTCCACGTCAGCTAGTAGCGTGGAGTGGCAAAAGCTTTGGACATCAACACGCTTAGCCCGTCAGGGCCAATGGCCTTGGAGGCTTTCGCCGTCACCATGACCTCTTTCACCTCACCACAAGTGAAGGCAAGAGGCGCGCTATTGTGTGGTAGTTTGCGCAGCGTTTTGGTCACCTTCCGCTCGGCCCTATCCCCCGAAGGATGCAATATAAATTGCTGGCACTTAGCTCGCACATCTCTTCGGGTCCGACGAGGCATGATCCCCGAATGAGATTTCCACTCGGTCGTCGCGCTTCGTCGGGTTGGATAAGGACTTCTCGGTAGACCAGAGCTTACCAACACCCGTGATTAGGTTGCAGGGCTGCAAATGCTCCTCCCACTTGTTCCGCTTATTCTGGTCAACCAGCCTCCGAATCTCCACAGCATTTTCAGTGAACTCCGCGAACCTGACCTAGTCAGCCTTTTTAAAGTTGATATAAGTCCGGTGGTCCGCGGAGACAAAGTCAGCATGTCTGTCAATCGAGATGATTATGGGTAGGTGGTTTGTTGCAAGCGATGGCATAGGTCGCCACGTTATGCTATTTACCAGACCTGCGGTAGCTATTGTTAGGTCAGGAGAGCTGCTGCAATTACCCATAATCCTGGTGGGTTCAGTAGCATTCATCGTGCAGTATGTCGAATCGTCTATCTGCTCTGCCAAATCATTTCCCCTACGACTTGAATGCCAGAGATCGTGGGGCGCGTTGGAGTCACCAACTACCAATCGGGTTTCACCTCTGAGGAGCGCACCGATGTCAGGGTGATATCCTGCCGCGCAGCAGGGGACAGGGGGTATATAAACATTGAATACTTCAAGTTCGACATCGCCTGACCGGACAGCTATTCCTTGACATTCTAACGTAGTGCCCCTGCGATCGATGTCTTTTTCAATGAGACGATACTGCACAGTGTGATGGGTGATGAATGCTAAGCCACCACCATTACCTCGCTCGCGATCCTTACGATGCACATTGTAGCCGTTGCAACTCAGCAAGATTGAGTTGCTATGCAATTTCGTTTCCTGGATCGCAGCTATTGACAGATTATGCCGATTTATAAAGTCGGTTATCTCCTCAATCTTGCCCTGCATCCCATTGCAGTTCAGCTGAAGGAGTCTCGTTTGCCTCGGGAGAGTCGTGCGAGGGAGAGGTGTGAGGGAAAGGTGGTGTTGCCCACCTGATCCCTGCTGCACATGCAATGGCACATTGGGCTGCCTTAAGGTGTTGTTCGGCAGCGCCGCCACGGGCGTGTGCGGTTGTAAGGCTATACAGCAGGGAGCCAGGTAGTCACCCGACTATTCACGTGTGGTGTGCAGACTAGAGCATACACTGAAGTGACACCAGCCTTGGCACGAGTTGCACCTGACAGATGTCGCATTCCGGTATATCCTGGCTTGACACACGGAACAGACTATGTGGGGCACCAGGAGCTGCTGGCTACTCCCACCACGAGGGGCGGAGCTAGGTGGGGGTGAGGGAGAGGAGCGTCCATGTTGTTGTGTGCTCCTATGAACCGTAGGAACCGGTGCACTTGGTGCAGCAAAGGGGGCCGTAGAGGCTATGGGCGCCGTGGGGCGCGAACAACATTGGGCCACATAATTTTTGGGCACTCATTATGGGTCTTAAGGCCTGAGCAGACCTTAAGATGGCTTCATCCGTCGCACGAATTACACCTTATCGAATGGAGTTCGACGGTGAGTCCTGGCAGCGGTGCAGGTTTCAAAGAGAGAGTGTAAAACTAATGTAGAGATTATCGGAAAAGGAATGTTCTTTTGAAACCTGCCAGTCTTTAATCTGGTCGGACAGACTCCTCGATACGAGTGCGATGTCCAGCACTTCTCTTCTACTAGATGTCACAAAAGTGATATCGTTCCCGCGTTTGCATTTATTAAGATCGTTTAAAATAATAAAACCAAGTAAAGACCACCTCTTGCGTTGGTCCCTATTATGATGGGGAGGTGTCTACGGTTAGTCTCCTTAACAGCATCCTGCAGTCTATTTGGTGGAAAAACTTGGCTGTCGTGGGCCATATATGCGGTCCCCAAACAGATGGTGGTCTTTCGTGCTCGGACGCTGATGCTCGCGGTATCGTAGTCGCTTTATTGAAAGAGTAGAACATAAGAAAATAGTGTTTTAATAAGAATATCAGTCCTGCTGCTTCCATAAACTTATGGGAAATGCTGCTGAAGTGACAGTTCTTGGCCTGATATAAATCCGGGTCGTTCCAGTATGGTATAACCGACTGTCATGTGAACGAGAACGATGTCCTTCAGCCTCTTTCTGAGGCGAAGATGGATGGCAGCCGAGGCTGCCTTGGAATGGTGCAGGTAGACTACTCGATACGAGTGAGATGCCCAGCACTTCTCTTCTGCAAAAGTCGCAAAGGTGGGATCATTACCGCGGGTGCATATATTAAGATCATTTAGAAGAATACAGTCAAGTTAAGACTCATCTCTTGCGTTGATATCACTTGAGCCGACGAATCAGAGTCGGCCCAATTATGGCCGGGAAGCTTATACAATTCGCCTCCTTAACAACATCCTGCAGTCTATTTGGTGGAAAAAATTGGATGTCGTGGGCCCTTTATGCGGTCCACAGACCGATGGTGCTTTTCCTCAATCGGACGATGTCCTGGTCGCTATATTGAGAGAGTAAAACATAAGAAATCAGTTTTTAAGGAGAATGCAAGCTCTGATCTGGGGCTGTTCCCACCTGATAGGCATCAGAGTTCAGTCTATAAATCTTGTTTCTGATAGCCCAAGGTTCCTGGACTAGAGCAATTTCTTCAGTTTTCTCGCTAAGGCGAAGAAGCAGGGCAGCCGAGGCTTCCTTGGAGTGGTGCAGATTAATTTGTATGATCTGCACCATTTTCAGAGTTGCCGACACCCATTGCCTCTAGCCCTTTCCCTTCGGAGGCTGCTATGACTGTGGTGTCATTTTTTGCCACTTCCGGTTCGGAGGAAGAAGCTGGTTCTCCGGTAGCGTTTCCCACTCAACACTATCCGTGTCCGTGTCATTCTCACTATCTGTCGTGGTATCAGTTGCACTCGCTGCGAAATCTACAGGTCCACTCGTGGTATTTTTGTTTGTTTGTTTGTTGTAGACCCAGGCCCCCACCCTCTCGGCCTATTAAGGATTTAGTCCCTATGAACGGTCGCTAAGGCTGCCCCGGGCCACAGCTGCTCTACCATGGAGATAGCTTCGTTGTAGAGCGCACGAAACCAGCCTAACCTGTCCTTGATGCCACCCGGCGTCGCGAACGACTGGTGCAGGGCGTTCCCAGCGTTAGATGCTGTTTGGCAACTTAGCTAAACGGCTTGGCGGTGGAGACAGCCCTCACATGGCGGCTAAAGGGGGCGAAAGCCTTATGCTTCTTGGGTACACTCGATGTGTCTTCCTAAAATCTCTGTATCTTGGAGCCCAAGTCCTTCCGCGGATTGGGGTTGGCGGGTGGTGTGTCTACTCGCTTGCTGCTCTCGGCGAAGACTCACACAGCCCACCTTAGGGAGGCTTTTTGTTCCTCTGTCAGTGGGTCATGCGGGATGACCCCAAGCTTTTTAATGACATTGGGGGCAGTCTTTCGGTCTCGCCGGGCCCTGACGGAGGGGAACGTGACCTTTGAGCAGCTGGGCCCCTGATCGAGGTCATCAGCCCCAGCTTCTCTGGTGGGTGCGATTCCTGCAGGAGTGGTCAGTCGCTTGTCCATAGAGGACTTAGCGCAATCCACGTTTACTAGGATCAGCTATTGAGATTTCACGGAGCGGTTAAAATGCCTTGCGCAATATATTAGCCGGAGTATTAACAACTGGAATCAACAGACGTTTTTCCTACGTTTCATTAGGCATTCTAATTGGATTCTTTTTTAGGGGAACAGACAGCACACAACGGCCCCAAATGGGCTTAGTATTCCCTCAGCATATGCACTGGTAGCGGGTGTGACAAGTTGGATCTTAGTAGGGACAGCCTTCATCTTAAATAACATAATTTCTCTGAGTACTGGGACAGTCCGTTAACCCTTCCGTCATTTGCTAATTTTACATAGCGTTAAGGCGCGCTTCTAAAAAATGTTCTGGCCGGTCCATCCATTATTTTCATCCCCATTCTTTATACTTCCTGTTTTGCAGGTTTTCCGCAATTTCGTTAGCTCCAATACCAGTATGACCCGAAACCCGGAGTATCTACACTATCTACACACGATTGGTCAGACTAGGTGTGTTTAGTTTTTTAAACTGGTGATGGGGTTTAGAAGTTACGTGGTGAGATTTGAGGGCCTTAATAGCTGCTAGGCTGCCGGTCATTATGGCAATATTCGATTCCGGTAGTTGCGGGTGGTATTCAAGTACGGGCTTCTTTCTATAGCATTTATTTTTGGCTGAAAGATAAACATTCACTTTCCCATGGATTCCGAGTATCTTAACTCCGAATCATATACTCCTACCCCGGTATCTTCTTCAGTTAATGAACGATTCGTGTACCAGAACATTGGTTTATTTTATCCTCTTGTACTGTTGGCAATTATGCTGCTGCCAGTAAGAGTTTTTATTTCTACCAACCTCGTACTGAGCACTAGGGTATTATTTATTCCTTTCTTAGTTAGTGCTCTGGTTATAGTTGCATGTGAAGATTTATCAAATGGACCTTTACTGTCAAGGGAGTCAGCTATAGCTATTCCCTTATTCTCAATACTATCCCGGAGTACACTTGCCAGCTGATAGAGTGCAGTTTGTGTTGACGAGCCTGCCCTGTATGCGTGGGTTGCTGAGCAGAACGTTAGTTCTTACGTATCTGTCTACAACTTTCTTCAATGATTTCAACACGAATGATGTGAGGCACACTGTCCTAAAGGATTTCGGATGAAACCTACCTTCGCACATCGCCAAGTCTTTGGTATATAGCCCAATCCAATCCTGCTTCTAATAATTCAGAGATTTTAGTGGTTTGAAGATATTCACCGCCTACTTCAATCTAGGTTCTGAGCGTATTTCTTTTGCCACTCTCCAGCTATTCCTATTTATTTTCAAGAATTGGTCGATCAGCTCTCCCCCTGGTGATGGGGTAGAACCAAGAAATTGAGTATCTAGAAGTAGATTTACCTTCTTCCTTCACATCCAGTGTAACTCCCGTCACTCTTTTTAAACTGGCAGATGATATACTGTTGCTTTTGGATAGTACCTTATAGAGTCTAAGGGCGACTGCAATTTGCTCAATAACTTCACAGAAGTTCCGGAAGCTCCGTCGTCTTGCCTACCTTAGCTTTTTATTATTAAGTGTTGCCACATTTCTATATTCTTCCAGGACCCGGTTACTTTCGCCCGGTTAAATAGTCTTCGAACGTTTTTTCTAAGTCTGCTAGGGTCCTTGTTCCAACATGGTACATCCTGGGAGGATCTTACTTTGCTTATTGAATAACTCTCCTCATAAGCGTCTTCGAGTATACGAGTTTAATTTAGCCTCAGGTTATCTTTGAATCTTAACCCCCTTGAATCGCAAAACCCACTGGTGATCGCGTGAGCTAGATTCACTGCGCAAATCCTGCAGAAATAAATTCAAAAAGGCCAAGAGGCTTACTCAGGAGGCGGCAAAGAGACTCGTGGGGAAACTTGTGCAGCGGCATCGAGAATGCTTCCGAGACTGCCAGGCTACGAAAATTCTCTCCGGATCCTCCAAACCGATAGGTTTCTTACAAAAGTAGGACAGTTCCCGAACCTCAACGGGAAGGGAAACCCTTGAACTGCTACTAGGTAACCACTTTCCTGAAAACAGAACTCTATACCTTTAAACCATACAAATCTGCATGACCGGATGGGATAATACCTGCACAACTAATTAAGACACTGAAAGTGTCTGCAAAATGGCTTTCAACTATTTTTAGGGCCTGCTTCAAACAGAATAATATACCGTTGGCATGGAGAAATGTCACGATTGTTTTTATTCCTAAAGCCGGAAAGGCCTCACATACTAATCCAAAGGATCTTAGGCCTATCCTTTGCGCTTAAGACACTAGAAAAGATTGTTAGTAGCTTTCCCTTTGATACCACCGACAGTCGACTACTGCCTAATGACCAACATGCATTTCGCAAAGGCAAATCTACTGAAACTGCACTCCAGGCTTGGTCGGCTTTATTGAGAATTCTCTCAGCGTTAGGAATTTCTGTTTCGTAACCTTCCTGGACATTGACGGCGCCTTTAACAACGAGCTTCCACCGGCTATAACAGGCACTGTTAGAGCTCTAGGGGTGGAGAACTCACTGGTGAAGTTTATCGGCCAACTACTCTGCGGTAGAGTGGTAAAGGGAGGTTGGGAGCGAGCGCATTATCGAGGCGAGTGTCGAGGGGGACGTCCCAATCCCCAATTTTGTGGGACCTAACAGTAAATACGCTTTTGAGGGACATTGATTGGCGAGGAGCTAAAGTTGTCGCATACGCTAATGAAGGGGGAAGTTTCCGCAAACACTGTACGAGCTGATGCAACGAATGCTCCGGGATGTATCCAAATGGTCCACCCGCTGCGGGCTTAGGGTCAGCTCAAGTCAGGTTGAACTCCTTTTCTTTACGAGGCGGTATAAAATACCTTAGGTAACAGTTAAGTCTTGCTACAAGTACGGATGTCCTGCACACTTTATGCGAACTGATTACGTCCCTCCAGTTATCACGCAGGCAAACCATTTCACTACATGAATCCCTCTGAGGAGTAACTGCGTGGATGTCGTAGTTATCGGGGGATTTATTCTCAGGATGTCTCGCTCAAACTCAGCTTTCGACTGCCTAATCACTGCAGCGTCGTTCAGGCTGAGCTGACAGCAATAATGATAAATTCGGCACTTAACCCGCAAGCAATGACTGTGATTGGGTACAGGAAAATTCTCAATGAGCTGATAGCCAGATAAAACACGTGCGTAGCATGGGTCTCTGGCCACAACGATATACTAGGTAACTGCGCAGCAGAAGAGCAGGTACATTACAAACGGGCATAAATACCTCTAATGACGCGGGTATATAGCTATCTTCCTGTAGACTCTGGTTGAAGGTCAATGCCCTTGAGCTGGCAAACGCTAGATTGGACAAAGACCCCACTTCTGGGATACCACGCCAGCTCTGGCTTAGAGTGGAAAAAATAGATTTGTTTGTCTAATCAAAATGAAGAGAAGCCTCCTACGCCTGGTGGCAGTTATTATGCCTGCCATTAAGGTGGAGCACAGTAGGGTGGGCTTTTCCCAACGCAGCTGTTGTAATGAGGAGGAGGTGGAAAGCTTTCAAGACTACCTCTGCTGTTGCCCTTTAGAGGGTGTAAAAAGGAAAGGCCTACACCAGTATTTCTTCGCTTGCCCCCGGATCTGGGATCAGCAGACGTAATCGTCTTCTACGTTTCATTATGCAATCTAACTGGATTCTTTTTCCCCCTGATAGGTCCAACATCGGCTACGCTATCAGCGGTATTTTGGCGAAGAAATGCTTTCTGCGCAGGCTGCTTTCGGCCGCACTTCAAAAAAATAACCCTGATATATGCAAACGTCAAGTTGTGAAGTGGGCCTATTTTGCTCTGTACTATTTTAAAAACAAAAAAGTTCTACCAGTTATATTTAACTGTGTACGTTAAAGATTAGTGTGGATGCTTTGTTATCTA
Organism: Anomoia purmunda; assembly: GCA_951828415.1. NCBI lineage: Eukaryota > Metazoa > Arthropoda > Insecta > Diptera > Tephritidae > Anomoia > Anomoia purmunda. Next base: position 95,288,889 of record OX639995.1, read on the forward strand.
TTACAGATAAGTTCAAAGAGTTATTTGCTTTTCAACATTGTGTTGTATTAATTTCATTTAATTAATTTGCAAATAAGTGTATATGTATTTGTTGTTAATTAAATCTTTGCTATATACTTTTATCCCTCTGTTGATTTCTTTTTGCTATCACAGCAAACGTGTTTATTAAGTGTCAAAATACCCTGTATCTCAAACTGTTCGTTTTATATCTTCAAAACTTTTATCAGTATTTGCTTTTTATCTTTCTTAAATTATATATTATTTTAGTATGTCTTGCATATTTGGAAATTGGTAAATAAATGGTGAGTGGGAATGGTATATATCATGCTGGCTATATGATGGGTTGACGCAAATGAAATGTCCAGAATTGAGAGGTAGAGTATTAGACTCTCAATTAATGATATCATAGGCTTACGCTGATCATGCTTGAAGTGTAGATCAAGTAAGGTCTTTAAGCATACCAGTAGTGCGATTCACTAACTTATTTTAAAGATATTCGATTGGTTAACTCAACTTAACCAAAATTTTAACGACCCTGCTATTCAGCAACCATTTTTTAACGACTTTCGCATTCGTCGAATCAGCTGTGGATGTTAGCTAGTCGATGACCAAACACTAAACGACAATAAATTTGATGTTGTTAACTCAATCGAGAAAAGTGAAATTAGTGATTTCAACTTAAATAAAAGATAAATTTAAAATTTGGTAATTTGTTTTCTTGTAATTAAAAATGTAATGACATATGATTTATCACGAGGTGACGAAGGATCGACGTTTACTCCGGGATGTGGATAATCCCTTTTAACAGAATTTCAGAAGCTGTATCGGTTAACTCCAAACTTGGCTGAATACCCAATTTCTCAGCTTGACAACCAAACAATAGTTTCCAGAATAACAGAAAAATCGACTGAGAAACAGGTAGCTCGTGTAATCTTTAACCCTGTAGGCAATTTTAAAGTTTACTTTTATATAGGTAGGTTCTAGTGGCTTTGAGATTCTTTGCAACTGGTATAAATGTTATCAATGACCCGTAGGCGAGCAAAGGGGAATGTCCATGAGCTAGTTATCCGTAAGCCGGTATTCATCGGGTAACGGATGCAATCAATGATTCGTTGTTTCACCAGAAAGTGAATTTTCCTATGACCCAAGTGGAACACCAATCTGCTAAAGAAATGTTTGCTTCGGCGCCGTCTAACTTCGTGGGAGGCTCTATTGGAGCCGTCGAATCCACGTATATATCAATTTTACCACCAAGGAATCATGAGGAGGCTTATGCCAACGACCACATCTACCATTCAATTAATATGCTAATGGTCAAAGCAAACTTTTACAAGGATCCATGTATAAAAACAGAAATATAGTTTAGTTTTAATATAGAGATATATGATTATAATTTAAAAAAAATGAAATATATGTATGTATGTCAATCCTAAATACGCTGGAGCACAACGCGAAGTTTGAAAACGATAACCATGTCATATTTGTAGGTGATTCCGCATGTTCCTTGGAGTCGAGTTGATTACTATTCTAACAAAATACTCAAAGAGTCCGGAATTCTGCTACAATGGAACATTGCAATATATGTATGTAATATAAATTTTAAGTGTTTGTAGTTTGAAACAAACTAATATCTATTTCACTTTAATGAAATATAATAAAAAACGCTAAAATTCGTTTGTTTTTTCTCTATTCCTCTTTGTGCTTTTCGCTTATTTTGACATTTAGTTTGACAAAGGTGTAAACGCGTCTCCTAGTACACAGATGGTGGAGCCTTCGACATCCAAGGTCGCGCCAGCAACGTCAATTCTACTACTACAAACAAGAAGCTGATTGTGGTTCTTCAGAGGGAATCAAATTTCGTCTCGAGATTCGCCAAAGGCACGGAATATTCCTTTATTTAAAATTTATGTAGCGTTAGAAAATTTCCTTCTGGCCAACCGGAGCTTTTGTTCGTGAATTTGAATATAAACCCAACATTTACGATCAGAGTGGGATTTCTCGTCTCAACACTGAGCTAAAAAACTGTTTGTTAAATCTGCTTTAAACATATAGTATCGAAATGTTAGAGGTCTGTACACGAAATTAACTGACTTGTATTTAAAAAGCCTTCAATGTAATTATAATATTATTTGTCTTACTGAAGCAGGGCTAAAACCGCACTTTTTTAACACTGAAATTATTTGTAGTCAATATCAAATTCACAGAAATGGTCGTCTGGACAGAATCGGGGGTGGAGTTCTATGCGCTGTGCAGTCTACAATTCCTTTTGAAGAAATTAATGTCCCCGCTATAGAATTCATTGAATTTAAGTGCATCCGGGTACAGCTGGGCTACATCTTCTTAGCTCTCTGTTATATACCTCCGCAGTCTGATTTATATGTATACACCCAACTTACTTCTTTATTTAGAATTGTCAGTTTTATGACTTAACCTTCTGACTTAATAACTGTATTGGGTGACTTTAACCTGCCGCAAGTTTCCTGTAACATTACTGACTGTCATTGTGCCAGTTTCATCGCGAATGGGTAAAGCCGTTTTTTTTTGGGATGGCTGAACTTTGCTTACATCAGGTTAATATTCTTCCAAACAAGTTTGGGAGGGTTTTGGATTTGGTTTACGTTGACTTCTCTAAGTACTCTTAATATCGATGTAATCCTCTGGTTTTACCTGAAAACGTTTACCATCATGCTATGTAAATAACATACAAAGTCATAAGTTGCTCGGGGAGACGATACCAGTTGGCTTTAGTACCCGCTTCGATTTTGCGCGATTATTTTGAATTTTAATAACACTCTATATTTGTTATTTGTAAAATATGTACCGTAACGTATATGCGCCCAGGATAAAGCAATACAGCTTTAGTTCAATAAGGAGTTAAAAATGTTGAAAAATAAAAGATTGGGTATCTTTAAATTATATTAAACGAAACAGGTTCACATACCGATTACTTAAACTATTCAGTTTTGCGGTATGTGAACCTGTTTTATTTAATATAATTACCTGAATACATAAGAAAAGAAAGAATATTAGTTTTAACCCCAGTTCATTTTATGGGTAAATAGTTTTCCTTCAAAAAGATATCCAATTATTCCACTAAAGTCAATTTACCATTTTTCAGATATACATATACATTTTGCTACAATAATTCAATTCATATTCCAGTCATTTCTGCTGGAGATGCGCTATTTTACATAAAAACTTTAAAGGAATCGTTTAGATATGGACCTGATTTAATCCCATCAAGCTTTCTAAAAAAATTGTTGATTACTTATATCAGTCTCTATCGATCTCGGGTTTAGACGAAATACTCCAACAGGCGTTATACATACAGACTTCAAGCATTTGACAAAGTATGCCACCCCTTACTCATCCATAAGCTCGATCTGCTTGGATTTCCACCATCTCTCCTCCGTTGGTTTTCTTCCTACCTACATGATAGAACACAAATAGTAATATATAAAAGTGCTTCCGCCAATGTTATTGATGTGTCTTCTGAAGTTCCTCAAGACAGCCACCTAGGCCCGATTCTGTTCTTGTGATAAATGATAAATGATATTTCTACCGAAATTAAAAATCCAAATATATTGAGGTATGCCAATAACGTAAATCTTTTAAAAACATACACTTCGTTTGAAGAAAGATCTTAATTTCAAGCTGGTATAAGCAGCTTAGTTAGTTGAAGCAATGTTAATTATATGCCACTCAATCCTTGGGCATGTAAATATATGAGCTTCTCACCGAGAACTATTCAGCCAGCTTCTAACTCAATGCACAACTATACTCAGCATCACGTCAATGATTTTGTTGACTTGAGTGTTACGATGGATTCCAAACTTAATTTTAATAATCATATTATGCTATAGCCAATAAGGCTAGAGCTGTATTTGCTTTTATAAAGCGATGGTCTAAAGAAGTAAGACTGATAGTGGAATACGCGTTATCAAATTCACTTATTAAATTCTTACTTTTTGCCCCAAGAGATTTCGTGGGATTCTCGGTTTAATCTTCCCCATTATACCAATCGTCTAAAACTAATAAATCTTCCTACTTTTTGCAGCCGTAGAGAAATGCTAGACATTATATTTATGTATAGCTAAACTACTCACAGGATCTATTGAAAGTGCATTTCCTTTTGCCGAAGTTAAACATAATGTTCCTTCTCGGGTTTTAAGAGACTTTGAACCTCTTTATTTAAAACAGTGTGAAACCAGTTATAAAACAAATGAATCTTTCCATGTTTGTGTCATGATTTCTCAATAAATGATATATATGGTCGTTGATAATGATCGGGTTTATTATTATCTCATCTGTACAACACCTACTACGCCATTGAGACTATTTTTTGTTATTTTTTGGTTGTGTGTAACTCATTTTCAAAAATTAATTTAGAGCGAAATGAACTTGATTACGGCCTTATTTCAGTTTTATTTCCACGCCACATTTTATAAGGGACCGCCTTTGAATCAGCTTTCTATTACATATAAATATTGTGCCTTTATAGCTTTTAAATACGTTATATTCGAGCAATCCGCGTTATAAAAGTCTAGTAGAAGTGTTCGTTCTAATCTATGTATCTACTAATTGGGTTGCTGTGGCTAGGTCGACGTGTTGTGTAATACCGTGTCTGTGGCCATTGATTTCCTATAAATTTTATAACTAACCTTTCCTAGCATCTTGTTTATCGTGATTGTCAGATCCAGATAGTTTTTCTTTAGTTTATTTTTCTGTTTCCATCATAAATTGTATGTTTTTATGTTGTTTGTTACTACGCACAGATATTGTCGCATCCAAATTTTTTTTGAATTCCTCAATATATTGCATTAATAGAGTTTGCATGAACACCTCCATGAAGATGGCCGAGGTTGGGTTTCCCATCCCCAGTCCGTTCGCTTGCCTGTATATCTCATTCGTAATTTAAAGCAGTTTTAACCTAGTGTTTTTAGGTTATTTGTGATCTGTGCAGCTAATAACAACATACATATATGTAAATACAAAACAGTAGACGCAAACTGAACAGAAGAACAGAATGAAGAATTACCCTGAGATGGCACAACGGGATGACGGAAAATCGTATATGTTTTTCATATGGCAACGTAAACACCGTATTAACTTGATATGAGAACTCCCGGTGTGAACGGAGAGGGATTCTGTAAAATGAGCTAAAAAATATGCTGATAATTGAATCATTCACCACAAAGCGAATTTGTACCAGGTGATAGCAGCAAGAATCAAATGTATTTGGTTTCTGCATTTTTGTGGGATAATTGTCAGAGTTCATTCAACATTCTTAGCTGAATGTATAATTCTGATAAAACCTGTGAAGTACAAATTGAATTATCTTTTAATACATGATTATTTATACTTGTATTACTATAAATATATAAGCATATAATAGAAATTATTTCTAAAAACAGTTTGCCCGTTATTTTATATTTAAGTTTATAGTCACCATTTTTATGTATAAAATAACTTATATGTAACTAGCTCCGTGAGCCAGCACAAAATTTGGTGTTTCAGTGCACTAGTCGGTAACGATAGCAACCACATTCTGAAGTATACTAAAAATTAAATAATTTTTCCCGTATTTTCTATTAAGAATAGTATCAGTGATATATGTAAATGCAAAGATGCCGAAAATATATAAAATTCGAAAGGACAGAATAATGATAATAAAATAACCAGAATCTTGTGTTTTCTTTAAAAGATCGGATTACTATAAATTTGTCCATATTTTAAAGCATCTTCATGGGTTAAAGAACTTGTAGAGAACCCTTGATCTAGATTTTACTATACCAAGATACCTTTTCCATTCAAGAATCGAATCTCGCTATCTTTATTTTATTTATTCACGTCTGCCTCAAAATATTTCGGTCAATTCTTGTAAATGGCAACTTTTGTAGATTTAGTTTTACTTAGCTTATTCTAGTTTAGACAAACTTGGATTTACGATTATGTTTCACAACATACAAAATCTTCAATTCTTTTTTGTTATTCAGTTAGTATTCCCAAAGGTGAAGTCAAAGGCACTGAAAAATAAAATGCAAGGGCAAAAGTGTACAGACAAATCAGTGACGTCACAAAAAACACAAGGCCCTCAGTACATCAACATTAGGATATACTGGACCAACAACTTAAAATCTGAACATGCAGATAATGAAGATTATCATCCCGTTAACCGTATAGAAGCTAATCCATTATACAGCTCCGTTCTATAAGGTGCATGTTTTACTGCGTCATTTAAATTTTTTTGCTTTGTTGAGTTTAGTTATTTGTTTGAAGCAGCTTATTTCGACAAGCGCTGTGCAGTTCTCGACACACATGAAGAATGGATTCGGTCCCTTCCTCGCGTGCTCCTACCGCAATTGATCTGGTAAAACTGCCGCTGCCTGTATTATAAGAGGGCTCTTTACCAAGCTGCCAAGTCAAACTATTGAGCCACAGCATTGTCCACATATTTAAGGACTCCAGATAGCAGATAAATCGTATTATCTACCTAGGCGTATCGATTTACTCATAGGCGCAGACATATTCGCTCATATTTTGTCACCAGAAATTCATTTCGGAAGGTTTGACGAACCTATTGCTCTAAACACACTTAGGATGGATCTTATCTGGCAATCATACCATATTCGAATTTGAGTCACGCAACCATCAATATTATTCGTCATGAGCACTCAGCGCACTGTCTCATCAGAAACCTGGGTGTGTAGATCCGCATTATGCTTGTTGTTAAGCATTGGTGCCGATAAATGTGGATTTTCGCAGTTGGATTTACTTATTCTGCGTTCCTCTCCCATACGAGGGTTGCTTTTTATATTTTGCGCCTTTGCAACACTACATGTGATTAGTTGTAATTAGATATTTTTATCGTAAAGTTTGGTATTTTTTGGCATAAACTTCCATATAACGTTTTCACTTACGAGTTTTATTTGTGTTTATTTATAGTGAGTTTATAAATTCATATTGCCTAAAAATGGAATTAACCCGTGAACATTTTCGTGCTATGATTTACTACGATTTTCGACGTGGATTATCGAGACAGGAGTGCATCAATCAACTTACTTCTACTTTTGGTGTTGAATCACCACACTTAGCCACTGTGAAACGATGGTACAACGAGTTCCCACGTGGCCGCCAATCTTTGCAGGACGAATTTCGTGAAGGTCGTCCATAAACGGTGGTTGTGCCAGGAACAGTCGATGCTGTCAATTGATAACACAGTGTGACACTCAAAAATACCTAGGAAGTGATGTTATTTTTCTTGTACGTCTTATCGAGTAGAACAAAAATCCAATTTTGGAATTTGTCAAACACCCCCAAAATCTCGACTTAACCTTAAAAAACCGATTTTTCGTGCTTTTGCGCACTTCTTAGCCCATATCTTAGCTAGTTAACAACCGATTTTCATTCTAAGAACGGTTTAAGAAAGAAGAAACTCAGACCTTAATAAAGCTGAAGAAATTTACTTGTTTTTGGACAACAAACTTAAATTTTGCTACCCTTTTTCTTCTTTTTTTGACTTTGGCGATATTTTCACACACTATCTTATAAAATCACAAAATGAGTTTTGATTAGATTCAAATAGTACGTTTAATACCGAGTTCAACGAATGTTTCTTTTAAAAAATCGGCCAAAAAGTGACTGAGTTATTTTACTTTTTATAAGAACGAAATTGTTGCAAAAATTTGCTTCTGTTGTTCCCAAGGAAATTATCACTTAATTTTTGAGTTTTTACTCAATTTTGAAGACTTTATAAATTTCCGTTATACTGAAGTGCACGTGTTGTTTATCTTTTGTTTTGTTTGCTGTTAAATTGGATAAAAATCGTGGTAAAGTAAAACTAAAATGGGCGACGAGCGTAATAAGTTTTGTTACATTTGTGGCTTATTTACGGATACAAGTCATCGTTGTTGTAAAAATATATAACAAGATTTTCGAAAGGTTTTATAGTGCGAGTCGCTGGTACGAGCCAGAATTTGTGAATATTGCTGCACAACATTAAACAAATTTAAAGTTCAACAATCGATTACTTTGCCCTTTTCTGTGCCTATGACTTGGCATCATCAGGCATACATATCATAAACAAGACGATTGCTATTTTTGCAAAACAAACGTTTCAGGTCACAATTTTAAATCGCGGAAAAACGTAAAGTATGCGAATGTTGTTACGGTTACAAAACCAAAATACTTAAATGCCGAAGTGCCTACAAAAAGTGAGTCCATTGATGCTGGTGAAACATTTAGTAGACGAAGAATTCCTTCCTTGTAAATCAAAATCAACGGAAATGGTTTCAAATTCTGATTTCGCCGATCTCGTGCGTGATTTGCATTTATCGAAACGAGAATCTGAAGTTCTCGGTTCACGACTAAAGCAGTATATTTTCAAATAACATCGGGTGGAAAAAGGGACTGCACTGTGATACTTAGAGAAAGTTTTAAAACTGATGGCAATGACTGTGATCTAGTACATTGTGTAAATGTACCCAAATTATTTTCGGCTTTAAATTATAATTATAATGCAGATGAATGGCGACTTTTCATTGATGGATCGTGTAAAAGTATGTACCCTTAATGAATTCTGTAATGTCACCCTTAGGTTTAAAAGCTGTGTTATTACACAATGAAAATCTCTTACCATCAGTTCCAATCGCGTATGGGGCTAACAAGAAAGAAACGTATGAAATGATGGAAAAAATTTTACGGTTGATCGACTATTCCACGTATAAATGGAAAGTCATCGCTGACTTAAAAGTGTTGACAATTTTATTTGGCATGCAAGGTGGCTACACAAAATATCCTTGCTACCTTTGTGAATGGGATAGTCGGGCATCCAATCGCTATGATCGCAAAGCATGGCCATCTCGAGAGTCACATCAGATAGGCAGGAAAAACGTTTTAAGGCTCCTATTGGTAAAATCTGAGGATGTTATCTTACCACCACTACACTTAAAGCTGGGATACATGAAACAATTAGTAAAGAAATTGGATGTTAATAGCGAAGCTTTTCTTCATCTTAAAACTGTCTTCCCAAAATTAAGTGAAGCTAAAATAAAAGCCGGTATTTATTAATTTGTTTTCATACCTACTTGTTTTTTATTTTTTTTTTATAATATGTGTATATAGGTATTTTCATTGGACCTCAAATTCGCAAAATTATGAGCGACGTTGCCTTTATGAACAAGTTAAGCTGTGAGGAAAAAACCAAATAAATATGATGGCAGAATATTGCTGGTCAGTATAACGCGAAACTGACGATGCTGACCTAAGGAAAAAACGGTAAAAAAGCACATTTAATCTATATATTTTTATTTAATAATATTTATTAGTAAATTAAGTTCGTTGTAAATTTTTGCAAAAATTTCGTTCTTATAAAAAGTAAAATAACTCAGTCACTTTTTGGCCGATTTTTTAAAAGAAACATTCGTTGAACTCGGTATTAAACGTACTCTTTGAATCTAATCAAAACTCATTTTGTGTTTTTATAAAATAGTGTGTGAAAATATCGCCAAAGTCAAAAAAAGAAGAAAAAGGGTAGCAAAATTTAAGTTTGTTGTGCAAAAACAAGTAAATTTCTTCAGACGTCTATATATCTTTCAAAAGGTCTGAGTTTCTTCTTTCTTAAACCGTTCTTAGAATGAAAATCGGTTGTTAATTAGCTAAGATATGGGCTAAGAAGTGCGCAAAAGCACGAAAAATCGGTTTTTTTAAGGTTAGGTCGAGATTTTGGGTGTGATTGACAAATTCCAAAATTGGATTCTCGCTCTACTCGATAAGACCTACAAGGAAAATAACATCACTTCCCAGGTATTTCGGCTTCATTCTTTTTTGTAGCACTGTGTAATACAAAATCGTCATGTGACATATCGCGAGATATAGGCATCCTTGACCATTAGTGGGACCAGCATACATTCAATATTGCATGAACATTTGGTCGTAAAGAAGATTTGTTCTCGTTGGATACCGCATAATTTGACAATTGCCCAAAAAAGGGCTCGTGTCGATTGGTGTAAAGAAAGGTTGAAGAAATTTAGCCGCGGTGGATCAAAGCTCGTCTATGTTATCGTAACAGGTGATGAATCTTGGATCTATGTATATGAGTCGGAAACAAAGCAGCAAACGACTGTATGGGTGTTCCAAGGCGAGCCTAATCCAAAAAAAGTTGTTCGCGCAAGAAGCACCTCAAAGCAAATGGTCGCCTGTTTTTTCAGAAAATCTGGTCATGTCGCAACTGTTCCACTAGATAAACTTATAACGGTCAATTCTGAGTGGTATACAACCATTTGTTTGCCAAAAGTTTTTGGTGAATTAAGAGAGAGTTTTTGAGGACTCAAAAGGTCGAATTGATGGGTCAACCGCCTAACAGCCCTGATTTGGCACCTAATGATTTCTTTTTATTCCCGAACATCAAAAAAAAGCGAGGTCAACGTTTTTCAACGCCTGAAGAAGCTGTAAAAGCCTTCAAACAGCTCGTTTTAGAGGTATCCTCTTCTGAGTGGCAAAAATGCTTTGGGAATATACAGGCTTACCCAGTTACTTATGTGTATGATGTGTTTTTGAAATGTTTTTCATATCAGCTCTGTAATTGTGTTAAAACTGCTGATCAGTAAGTGTACCTGTGTGCTGTGAAGTAATGGTGGGACGCGCAAAAACCCACAGAGAAATGCTGTAACTCCCCCTAAAACTCCTCTCACGCCTGCATCAACTGCATTTGAGAGGATGGAGAGGAAATCGGAGGAGCAGAGGAACTATTGTTGAGGAGCTGACGATGAAACTAGAAGAGAGAGAAGATCAGTGAGCTGGCTGCCGAAACGGCAAATTTAAGTTTGTCTATTGCAGTTATTAAAAAGCGAGCAATTGCATGTACTGACGTGCTCATTCTCTGCAGCGAACTAACTGCTGCTCAGGATCAGCTCAGTGCACTCGAAAGCAGCGCAGTCTCTAATGACCTCTCTGACCTCTTTGTAAAGATTTGCGGGCCCACTCAGCACAAGCGTCCGCCTTTGCGGGAGGCCTTTCGTCTGATAAGAGCAAATAATATTGGGCAAAAAACCACCAGCTGTCCCATTCTGTGAAGTTGTTCTCTTCACATGGCAGAAATCAGCTCTTGAAATCTATTGCTGTATTCTGCTAATCTAAAAAGAGATCGCTTGCGCTCTGTGATATCGAGTTGCCGGGTTATGGTTCTGTATTCCTGCATGAGAGCCTGCCGAAGAAATTGCGAGATGTGATCCCGTATGCTTCTGAGCTCAGGCGAAGGAAACAACAGGCTTCATTGTTCTCCATCCGAGGGAAAATGAAGAGCCCAAACTGATGAGTAGCACAGTCGGGATTAACGCACTAATCAGCCCCACGTCGAAGTAAATATGTACATATGTGTATTGTACGTCCGAAAGGAAATTGTACTCTTTGTTTTACTAAGTTTATGCTAGCCTAAAAATTTAGTTATTTTTTTATGTTTCTTCTTTCTCTATGTACCTAATTTTTCTTGTTTACTATTTCTTTATTTTTTGTGTTTATGTTGTCAACAACTATTCTTGCTCGATTCTTCTCTACTCTGTTTTATGTGTGTACTAGAAATGCTTTTTGAAGTTGCTTTTATCCCTACTTATTAACGAAAACCATAAGGTTTTAATTGAAATTTTGAGCAAGCAATGAAATGGCCTTAAAGTGGTGCACTTTAATGCAAGAAGCCTTAATATTGACAAGCTGGATTATGTTAGGGATATTTTAGGCGAAACTGGCGTTGATGTTATGTGAATCTCTGAAACTTTTACTATTGTATTCCAAACTTTAATCTTATCCGTCTCGATCGAAAAATAAAAAAAGGTGTGGGGTGGCAATTTACTGCAGGTCTACCCTAAAAGTAAATATTTTAAAATAATCAAATAAATCTCATACAGAATTTGTTATTGCTGAATTTTCAAACTGTCTTACTAAAGTACTTGTGTCCTGTGTGTACAAACCTCTTAGCTGTTGCATGTTAGATTCCGTTTTTCTTGAGCTATATACATATGTTTCTGATTGAGTATGAGCGTTGTATTGTATGTGGTGACTTCAATGTTAATCTGCTGTTAAATGACTCGTATGCTGATAAACAACTTGACCATGTGTCAGCAGCAGGTCTTGCTAATCAGAGTGGTACCAACAATATATCGTCGGTGATACTGCAATACGTGCCATGTCAAAAAAAACCAATTTTTGTTTTATTGCTTATTATGACATTTCTCCTGTTCCTACACATTCCTAAAAATCGCTTGCCAATCAGAAAACAGAAAATTATGAAAAGCAATATGTAACTGTTCCATGCAGTAACCATGCAGGCCAAGTCAAAGTTCATTTGTTATCACGAGGTTTTATTGAAAAAGTTAATGTGAAAATAAAGAAAAATAATTATAAAATCCTATGAATCGTTAGACTACTTCAGGTAACAACACAACAAAGTATAAGTTTTGTTTTAAATGTCTAATTATAACTTGTGCGAATATAAAAATGTCTACTATGAAAAAAACTAACCTCAAAAACATAAAATAACCATTATTCCATTCTTTAGCAGTTTTCTGTCCGTATGATCAATTAAATAATTTTTTTTTAGAGACAATGGATTGCAGTTTTCAAGAGAAATGCACGGATAACGTGCGATCTAACAAAAAAAAAGTTATATTTAGAGCCGATTTGGGATAGCTACAATCATATTTTTAAAGAATATGTAAAGGACTGTGAACAGTCCAACCAAAGCCATTGTTCACGAAAATAATTTTTAAACATTTTACGAAAGTTAAACTATGACATTTTTAGCCCACGAAAAAACCAGTGCAATAAATGTATAAGTTTCAAACTGGGTAATATACCTAAACCTGAGTATGATGAGCATCTAAAGAAAAAAAATAAGGCAAGAATTGAAAAGGAAAATGATAAGTCAAATAGTGATATCCAAACTTTAGTTTACACCATGGATGTACAAGCCGTTCTTCTTTGCCCAAACATTCAAGCCTCTGCTTCTTATTATAAGACTAAATTAAAAGTACACAATTATACTCTTTACAATATAAAAACAAAGGATGTTGCATGCTATATTTGGCATGAAGGAAACGCAGGTCTAGAAAGCGACGTTTTTGCATCATGTTTGATTAGACATCTCAAGTATGATATCGAAAACCTTTGTCCAACAAAAATTATACTATGGAGCGATGGTTGTGGTTATCAAAACCGATGTTTGACATTGGCCAATGCTTTGCTAGATTTGGCTATAGTTATTATTGAACAAAAATATTTCGAGGTTGGCCATACGCAAATGGAAGCTGATTTGATACACAGTGCAATCGAGAAGAAGTTGCGCGGGCGCAAACGAGATGTTTTTGTTCCTGCAGATTACATGGGTTTAATTAAATCAGCTAGGCAAAACCCTGAGCCTTACCGGGTATTTTTTCTAAATTACAGAGACTTTTACAGATTTTCTCAAGGAAAATATAAAAGCTTAAGGCCAGGTAATAAAAAAGATGATCCGTGTGTTATAGACATTGTAGCTTTACAGTATGATCCAAACGATGGTAAAATTAAGTATAAGACAGACTTTGGTCAAGATTGGGACCATTTACCTAGAAAACCGAAGGCGGTCACTTCGTTATGCTTAAGTGAACGCCCCCTCTTTATACGAAGCCACTGGCTATTGAAGTTACTAAATTTGACCATCTTCAAGAAATGAAAGTGCTCATACCATCCGATCATCATTTTTTTTATAATAATTTAGAACATGGCTGTACAAGTATTGAAACATGTACTCACGTTCGATAGTAAGCTAAAATAGAACTTTTTAATTTTTTCCTTTGTAAAAGTTGTGCCTTATGAGTTGAAGTTTGAAATATAGAAGAAATGTGTTATGTTTAACAAAGTGTTTTATTCAACAAATCCTCAAATCCACAGATATTTCTCTAAACAATATGTGCTATGTCAACTTTTTTTATTCAAATACGTGCTACATATGTCATCTTTTCTTCTAAATGCAACCAGGCACATAGGTCATTCGCATACTATTACATAGTTTTTAACTGCAGTATGAAACCATAAAAGTATTACTTTCCTTGCGAACAATTACAAAAACTTATAAAGTTTTTTCCCTCTCCTGAAAAGTTTGGTTTTGCTGACATAGCACGTATTGCAGTATCACCGACGATATGGAAAAAATTCGAATCCAAGTTTGTTAGACCTTGTTATCATGTCTAGTCTTGACCATGTTATTAAATTTGACCAAATATGTTTTATCTCTGACCATGACCTACTATTTTGTGCGTAAGATGTGTCGCTTAATTGTTCTACTGACGGTGTCCGTAAATGTTAATGATCTGTCTGTTGATTTGCCAAATCTTAACTGGGATGAATGTTTGTTTGTTGAGAGAGTAGATGCAAAACTTGACTTTTTAAATAACACCCTAATAATTTTTTTTTGATACACATGCCCCTCTCCGCATTGCTCGGGCTATGAATAGATCTTGTCCTTGGTACAATAGTAAAGTCAAGTCAGCCTTATAAGCCCGTAACAGATTATATGAAACGACTGACTATGCTTGGTCACTGTACAAAATTGTTCGGAATAATGCTACCTCAATTCCAAAGGTTTATGGAGCAACTTAAAAAATCTTAATGTACATGGAAAATTTATACCTCAGTGTAGTATCGACGAATAGCAATGATTGATTGCTTTACAAATTCTTTCTTTCCATTGGAGGGGAAAAGGTTGCCACAAAGAATATTTCCACCAATCTTAGTGATTTCAGGCCAATTAGCATTTTTCCAATGTTTTCCAAAGTGTGTGAGGCAGCACATATTACCAAAGTATATGGTTCTACGGTTATGTTAAAAATACTTTATGACCTAAGAATACATTTTGACAACAGTAACTTAACTCTATTTTGCCTCCTTGATTTTTCAAAGGCATTGGACTTAGTAAATCATGGCCTTCTTTGTACAAAGCTTCGAAACTATTTTGGATTTGCTGATGGGTCTGTTAAGCTTATGTGCAGCTACCTTACTGGAAGAACCCAAAAAGTGATGTGTGGTGCTACCTTCTTCAGATCTTGTATTGTTATATCTAGTGTGCCGCAAGAATTTCTACTTGGTTCCTTTTTGTTTGGGATTTTTGCCAATGATGTATTCTCTATATTCCAGTACGTCAAGGTCCATGCTTATGCTGACGACATTCAATTGTATCTGTCTAGCCGTGCTGGTCTTATTGAAGATACATACATATGTATTTGTTTTAGAATAAATAGTGACTTGTCTGCATTATCGCAATGGGCACATGATAATTTTCATTGCCTAAATGCTGCAAAATCCTATGTACTGACTATTAGTAATAGTGTAGGGCATGTAGAAGATGTTCCAATACGTTTTGCTGGTAATAGTGCCCTTATGTTTACTGATAAGGCTGATAAATTTAGGCTTTATTGTGAATTCTATGTTGAGCTGTTCTGACCATATAAACAAAGTTGTGAGTAATATGTATTTTGTTCCACGTCGTTTACGCCCTTAGAAGCTAGAAGAAAATTAACTATTCAATTCTGAGTATTTATATAACAAACCTAATTCTAATTCGTATCGTAAAATTGATGTTGCGTTTAATAATGTTACGCGTTATGTTTATGGTCTCAAAAAATATTACCACATCTCCTTTTGGCGAAATAAAATTCTTGGATGAAGCTTCTTTGTATATCTTGCAGCAAGAAACTGTATATATGTATATAAGTGTGTGGATTTAAAATACCGAAATACCTTTATTAGAAATTGAAACTAACTAAGTCCGCTCGACATCAAAATCTGATTATCCCTAAATATTCCTATTTGTCTTCTTCGAGTCTTTTTTTGTTGTGTTCATTAAAAGATGGATCGATGTCAGTTATAAGATTCATTTCCGAAAAAGTTCGCATCAGAGGAGCATTTTTAGCATAATTAGTTCTAGGAAATCCAATATAAAACATAGAGAACTGCCTCAAACTACGTAAAGGTATATTAAAAGTTAACCTTTCCAAGAGGTCAGAACAGTTTATTGGTCTGGTTAAGATATTTGCAACGAAGGAGCAGGCGAGAAAGGCAAGTGCCAATTTAAATTCATTCAGTTCAAGAGCAGGCAGCGAGATTCTTAAGCAGGCAAAAGGTCCATCAATTTTAACGAGCGAATGTAATAAAAACCTTTTGGATGCGCTCTATATGATTGATATGCGAGACTTGATGAGGCCTCCATATAAAAGAGGCGTAATGTAGCCTACAACTCACAAAAGTTATATACAGAAGTTTCAGTGTATATGGATCAGAAAAAGCTATGCTATTACGTCAGTTAAAATCTAGCATGGCATAAGATGTTGGTACAATATAATAATATGCGAAGATAAACTCAATTTTGTATCAAAGTAAATACCTAAGTCGCTAACTTCGGACACGCATTTTAATCGTGTGTCAGAGATAAAGCAACTCGTAGAAATCGGGTTATGCTTTCTAGTAAAAGTGCAGTGAAAACATTTATTAATATTCAAAGATGGGCGATTTTGTGAACACCAGACAGAAAACTTATCTAAGTCCGATTGGAGACCATGAGAGTAATCATAGCTTTTTATTAACGAATATGTCTTAAGGTCATCTGCATATAAAAGAAATTTGGGTGCAGAAAAGCAGGTGTCAATGTCATTGATAAACAGTAAAAAACAGGGTCCCAAAATTCTACCCTGAGGCACACCCGAAGTCGCAATAAAAGGACGTGAAGAAACATTGTCAATCGCATCTACGTAACCCATTCAAGAAAGATTGAATGAAATCCCAAGCGGGCTAATTTCATAATTAATATCATCTGCGAAACTTTATCGGAAGCCTTCGAAAAGTCAGTTTAAATTGAGTCAACTTGTTATGACTTTTGAAAGGACGAAAAACAGTAAACACAGCGAGGTAACTGTGGATGTGCCTTTAACAAATCCATTTTGGCCAGGAGAAATCAAACTGTTTACAGAAAAATCCAACTTTTCTTTAATAATATATTCGAAAGGTTTAGAAGCCATAGATAGTTTAGAAATATTTCGATAATTGCGAACATCGTTTTTGTTACCACTTTTGAAAATAGGGGTAATTGAGGTTTTTTTCCAGTCATCAATAAAATCACCAGAAGATAGAGACTTATTAAAGATTATCGGAAGAGGTACACCAAAAGCAGGACACATTTTAAAAAGTGCAACTGACATCATCCTCCGTTATCTTAACAGTCCCAAGGCAAGCCGAGGAAGTACTTCTTATTCAATGCTCTATCCTGAATATTGAATTTTGACAAATAAAATTTGGAACGACCGAAGTAATGTGAAAGACCATATATCTTGAATCTTTTATGAAATTTGTTTTTCAAATTTCTCAAGTGTTTTAGTTCATTATTGTGCCTGGGTAACTTAAAGGAACGCCTGAAGAACGATGGAATCACTTTGGGACACAACTCATAAGTCGTATGTCTGAAAAGCTCGACTGATATTGCAGTATTAAGGTGCATAAACAATTGTCGCCAGTCGTAACTACGCACCTCTGAATTAAAATATGTAAAATTGCATAAATCATAATTTAGTTTGATCCGTCTACTGCCGAGAGGCACAGTAGGAAAATCATAAAACTAAATGCTTAAAACGAGGGGTATGTGATGTACAGTAACTGGTGATATTGGAGAGTGACATTCATCCAACTTAAAGTTTAAGTTGCTACTTATAAAAACTAGATCTAGAATACGATTATTGCTGTTAACAAAATGATTAATTTGGGATAACCCATTACTTAACAGAATGTCAGTTACATAACTTTCAGTTTTTTAAGTAAGACCAAGATATATTGCTATAATTAAAGTCACCAAGAACGTAGAGCTGATGATCGCAAGCCTTAGTTGAAATATTGACAATACTGTCGACATGCGCCTTATAGATGTCATCGCTGCTATTAGAAGGGATGTAAGAGACACACATAAAAAGTAACTCCTACGGACAACGAACTCTAACACAGAGTTGGCCGATTAGCGAGTCAGCATTAAAAAGTTAAACTAGCTAGGAACTAAAGTTACGTTGTATGTTAGACTTAAGATTACATAGTTATAAGATTTGGAATTGCAATTATGTAATTTAACAAATACAACCTCTTTTGTCAAATAAAAAAATAAATAAATATATGTGCGTCTTGATAATGTAACACAAACGGCAAATGGTTTTTGTGAGAAGTTTTTTCAAGGCAGCATAAATATATTCGGAGGCTTGTCATTGCCTGAGGTAAATAGAATAGAATAAATTGGTCTATACTCGCCCCGGCTAAGATTTGAACCCGGGACCCACCGAATGAGGCGTACACATCGCTACAGCGGCCATCAGATGCAACTGGTAAAATGTTCATCACAAATATCCTCCTTGTTAGGGAAAGAAAAGCTTTTTTTGCAACAAGTCTTGAAGTAAAACGGTGCTTCCATCTCCTGGCCGAGTAAGCAATACATTTGCGTCACGCTTGGAGGATAAGACACTCAATGCTTTAATTTTTTTAAGATCACACTTTAATTAATACAAACAGTAGCGAAAACTATTTTGCTATTAAGCACAAATAAATACTTCGCTTATCTTCGGGCAACGAAAGTTGATTTGAGGGTCAGACTTTTAATTAACAGGCCCATTCTGGCAAAGATAGTTTGCAGTATAGAAAGAAAATTTTAAATACTGTTTGAAAGACCTTTTGTATTCTGGTCGGACCAGACTTATTCTGGAAAAGAAAGCTTAAAGCTAGATTATAGTATTTCAAATGGCTATTGCAAAGACAGTTACAAAGACTTATTGTATTCTGGCACAAACATCTCATACAAAAAGCTCTCCTTTGAACATTCAAGCTGAAAAGATGTTTGGCTTATATTGTATGTTGCATATCTTTAGGCTATTTTTTTAGCTTAAAAATGCGAAGACATCCGCAGTCCACTGATGATACTCAATTAGCAAATAGGAAGCTCTGTCCTTTTCAGCCGAGTTGTCTTGCCCGTGACTGCCATTCCCTGTGCTTGTGAAATCAATTTTGTTATAAAAATATTAATTCCACTAAAGCATTATGTTCGAATTACAAATTAATTACATACATATAATTGCTTAATCCATGTCTATTGATTAAACAGTCCATGTCTTAATATAAATGAAATCAATACAATACCTACTCCTTAGCATATTTAAGGCTGTTGTCTTTTAAAAGGAGTTGAAATACACTTGCTAGAATTGCCCTGTAAATCGGTTTTTACACACACGTACATACTTGATCAGATTCCTAATCTCCAGGAGAAGGACCTTACAGAGAAGCAGACAGATTCCAAAGTATGAGCGGAGTCCTTCCTGAAAAATCACCGAGAGAAGTTGAAGGCTGACCTCCGAAAGCCGAAACGCTCACAGCAGGATGCCTTAACCGCAGGAAAGAAGAAGAAAACTTGCACCTTTTTCACGGCCGCGAATCTGGGCCCACGGAAGTCGTTTGTCGAAGTGACTAGGGAGGTATTGATCGCGGTGCCCATGATGGTGCGATTCCACAGAAGAACTGGAAACTGGTAAAAACGAAGCTGTGGACGGTCTACCAGAGGGTACTGCCTGAGAACCAGGGATCTCCACCAAGTTGGCCTGATGCTGGATGATACAGATGCGTGAAGATGGGGGCTTATGAAGGGTCGGTACAGCTTTACAAGGAGGCTATTGGCAAAATCGGAGAGTTGTGGTAGGAACCGCGCTTGGATATGGTGTGACGGGAAGAAATTCCCAACCATCTTACGTCCAGGACGTGGGTCCTGGACTTCCATGACGATCCAGAAAATGTTCTGGACCTAATAAAGTTGGGTAACCCAGAACTACCTACCCAAGACTTAAAGGGAACCCATTGGCAAACGCAGGGGGCAGTTTTGGTGTTGAATGAGAAATCATTTGCCCCTCTTGCAAAACTCAACTGGAGGGTAAACTATGGCTTTCAAGCCCTAACCCTCCACGTCTACCGACAGGACGTGTCTAAACAATCTCCCCCGCATACTCGGTAACAGACACTGCAGATGAAATGGAATGTCCGATGGACTGCGAGGTGGCGTCCAATTTGGAAATGGTGGGCTCGCTCTTTGAGGGTATTGTTGTAATAAAGGACGTCAAATCTAACTGGAGCTTAGAACCCAAGATTGTTGAATGGATCTACATGGCGAACCCTTTTTTATGGTACAGTAGTTTGGTGGGATGCTCTCGCCAAAAAAGTAAATATTTAGAAAGTAGAGAGTTCAGCGAGTAGGCTCTCAGTTAATAAACGGGGTTATGAAAATGACAGCTTTTAGGGCGCTTAGTGGCCCACTTAATTTCCTCCCGGTATTGTTCTAATGCATGCAATGCGGGACCCCGCTCAATACCCAAAATTCAGGTTACCAAATATATATATTCCAAAAAGAGAAATGTCACAGTAAGCAACCATCTAAATAGTCAAAACAAACTTCAATAACTTCTACCTTATTGAACGTTGGTCACACGTGTAAACATATGTACATATGTATGTACACAGTCCATGTCCATATATAAAAAATATGTATATAAATACATATTAAAAAGAGTACATAAAAACTGTATGTAATAATATTTGGAACACAAATTTATGTATGCGCACGTATGTACATACGTATATGTATGTTTGCAAGCATAAGCGTCGGGAAAGCAGAAAAACAAAGAATAACTCAAATCAAGCTCAAGCTCAAAAATATTCTCACGCTCTAATACTCACTAACACTAATTCACTAATCACTCGTCGTGTTTGCAAAATTCACTCAAACCCAATTTGCATACGAATACACATTTGGACACACATATGTATGTACATATGTATATGAACTCTGAAACATCCCTGTAGAAATAAATAAGCCTGTTTCGCAAAACAACATACATATGTATATGAAAGCTAATTCTTGTTGTGAACTATTTATAAAATAATTTCATATGAATTCAGCGTTAGCCATTTAGGGCTTACACGTATTTCTTTATTTTAAGCCTATTTTCATATTCTGTTAACATTTAACATGTTTACCAAAACAAATTTGATTTTGTCGTACTGTGTAATAATAGAGTCAGATCATGATTTTATCGGACCTGATCCAAAGTCTTCAACAAAATTCATATTTGAAACAAATAGATTGAAGAAATTTTGCGCCAAGTCACCTCCAATGTTTCAGACTGGCAAATGGTATTATAGTAGTGCGATTCACTAACGACGATCGCAATTTTTGTCGACAATATCTGTCGTTTGCACTATTGCACTAACGATTGTGCGGTTCACTAACTTATTCTTAATGACACTTAACAGATTACTTGTTGTATTTATTCAAACTACTAAAAACGGCATTTTGGTCAAACTAAATGCCAAAATGATTGAAAAACAAATGAATGCGTGCTGCCGAATGAAAATTTGAGCGCGCTTTACTATATTTGATTAAAGTAAAATAAGATACTAGTTTCCTTCCAACTACAAATATTTATAATTATTTTTATAGCAGAATTTCGGGCTCTCCTCTGATTTTGGCAGAATAGTCATCAACTCGAATCTAAGGAATATCTGGAATCACTTGCAAATATTTATGATATGGTTTTCATTTTCAAAATTAGCTCCATTATGAATCGTGTTGTGCTCCGGGGTATTTAGGTTTTATGTTTATAATTTTTAGTTACGATCACTTACATATATGATTTTACCGTTTGCACATTAATTGAATGGTAGGTGGGTAAGGCTTTCTCAAGTGAGCCTCGAATTTTCCAAAGGTTCGAATAATCAATCAATTCTGTGCCGAATGAGAGTCTTATAAGAGAGTAGCACATCCTGTGAATTTCGTCCCCAAATTCTTCATGGTTAATTTTTTATTAACAATTGAATTTTTTCGCATCAAACCAGAAGAAAATTTTTTTCTCAGAAACTACCAAATCGATTGTATTAATTTTCATTTTACACGTTTATAAAACAATGCACTACAATGTGTCATTTTTTTATACACAAATCAGCAATTTGTTGCTGCAAAACAATAATTGTTACAAACAAATTATGATATAACTAACTTCTGCGCCTCTGAAAAAAAATTAACAACAACAAATTATCTGGTAAGTAATAATATTTTTAATTCAGGAAAAAAAAGTGATAGATAACAGTAGTTTATTTATAATAACGATATATGTGCGAATGCGCCCGCCGCTTCTCAAACTACACGTCGCATGTTCTGAACAGGTTTTACATCCGATACTATATATCACATTAATTTTGTCAGTAGCTGAGATATGATGGTTGTTAACGAATTTTTTTTTTGTTAATTATACATGATAACACAACAATAATACAATAAATATAGTCAATATTATGTATTATACGTTAAAAAAATTAAATTTTTTCTGAACAGTATCTCAACCGTTAACACGCATAAACCAACAGTATTTACGACTTTTTCCCAGCTTTCTACTTCATGCTTAAAACTACAGATTTTTCGTGAGCCGAGAATATTTTATATTCGATTTCATTTCTATTCTTAGGGACAAAGCAGTGAAATTGACGGGTGTTTTTCAAAGTTTTCGCCACTGAATAACACCTTTTCAGTTTAACGGCATGATTTTCATGTTCTATCTTAGTACAATATTCAAAATCGATTGACTTGAAATAAGAGTTAGCCCAATCAAATAGAGTTTTTGGTCCAGTGATTTTGTTTTCATTGTTGTTCTGGAGACTTGAGCAATATGCACATCTTTTAATAACGCCGCCGATCCCGTCACAAGCGCCCTTCCCGTGCGCTGTAGCAAAAATGCCACTCAGCGTCAACTCAAAAATCTTTTTTGTGATTAAGCAAGTTGATGAAGTTGTACTTGTTCTTGTACTGTGAACCTGCTCCGTCCGAAAAGTATAAAAATTTTTAACGTTATTTTTTCCGAAAAGTTTTATCATGAACGAAATCAGTTTGGAATTGAACAAATTTACCGCAGTGCTGTCATGATCTAAAACGTCCGAAATTATTACTTTTATCCTGTACATCGCTGTTTTCTTTATAGTAAAAAACATAAGGATGGATAGTAGCTTGAGTTGTGTTCCAGTTCTCGGACTGAATGGAATTTTGTACACGACAAGAGTAATTTTCAGAAAAATCCAAGCATACGACATATTCATTGTCACCTAATTTGTCTTTAAGATCAGTCAAATAGTGTGCTTGAGCATTCGCAAGAAAATCGTGTTTCAGAACATCAGCTAATTCAGATGATAGATTCTTCAGAAAATCTCTGTTTGTTCTTCTTTTTTTCCAATGTGCATCTGTAAACCAATAGTATAATATATAATACTGTGTTGTAAAACATATAAACTGACTCTCAAATGTATGAACCAACTGCGAAAAAAGTAGTAAATGAAATCGTAAATGAACGCAAATGACTGAATAAATATATTTATGTAAATATATATGGAGAAGAATAATAACATGAAAAGAAAAAGGCAAAAGATTTAACCCCAGTAAAAAAGTGCTGTATATGGCATATATGGATCATATATGCAGTTTATATAAGAATCATATATATGAAAGTAGTATTATACACGGGACATATGTATATGAGCCCCATACATGAACTATATATGTGTATATGATTCAGTTATGCTTCATATACATATGTATGTGTAGTCATACAATACGGCCCATATATGCCTGCACATATATAAAGCATATACATATGAATCCTATGTATGTACATATGAATCCTATACATGCTGCTTTCATGTATAATTCTCATATAAACTGCATATATGATACATATACGCCATAATATATGGCACTTTTTACCAAGGAGTGTGTGCTGAATGCAAAATACATCCATTGATAAATAAAATCTCAATTAAACAATCAACGAAATCGAAACAATTTTTGAAATCGAGGTGTCCTAAAAAAAGAAAAATATGACTACATACAAAAAAAATTTACCTGTCAGTGCTCGTCCATTGTTCGTAAATAACCGACGTGACTTTCTTATTCGGGAAAATCAGTTTTAAGCTTTTCAATGATTTTTTCCGTCCCTTTTTTACATTTCAACAAAAATCGGAAAGTGGTATTTCACACACCATGTTCTTCAAGCAATCTCGATAGTTCAATTCAGCGTTTGGGTCAGTTGGCATTCCTTTTAATCCAGCAAACTTAAAATGCATGTCTTCATGTATTTTACATACGCACACATTATGCGTACCTTTTGGACCAACGGAAATGCACTGCTGTGGCCACAATTTCTTCAATTTTGATAGTGATATCGGCATACGTGGAAATTTTTCACAAAATTTAACATTAATATTTCGAATATTGTCCTTTAACAATCTTTTTTGTTCATGACAACAAACCCCATCTTTTTTCACTGATTTGCTATCTTGCATACCCGGCGTCATGCGACAGGCATAATTGGACAAGTAAAATTTTTCAACAGCGTCAACAATCTCTGGATTTATGGGATGCCCTTTTTTTCTCAGGGTGAGATCCCATTCCTTGTTTTTCCTGTAGCTTTTTTGCCGTGGAAGCCGTTCGACGAGACACTTTGAAAGTTTCAAGAATTTTTTTGATGTTCCACATCTTTGGAACAAATGTCAGTATATGAATTTTATCTCCGCGAGTTTTTTGATTATTGAATGTCACTATTAATGCTTCAATATTTTTATCCTCAGATGTCATTTCACACCACATTGTTCAAAGAAATTATTTATATTACCATGCTTATCGATTTGTCAACAATTTCGCTATCGAAAGCTGGATCAGCCTTTATATTGTCATCTTCTGACACGATAATTTTTTCCGGAGAACTGCTACGAGAATTAAATGCAACTTTTTCTGTTCAGACATTTCCTCGTTCAATAGATTTCGCCTTGTACAAATCACTTTTGCAAGAGCGGCATACATATGTCTTGGCCAATAAGAGCACTGAGTTTCTCATTGTACTTTTCATTTACTTGCACTAACTTTTTATAGACGCGACAATGATTTTTCTACTGGCAAGGATTACAACATCGGTGTGAATTTGGCATTTTACTAATTAACTTAATGTGAAAAGCCTGAAAAGATTATTTTCATTAATATTCATAAGCACTGCAGCAAAGTAACGTTCGCACTGTTCGCTATTTCAGACTGACACATGTGGAAGTTTGAAGCCCAATTTGGCACCAAGAGCTTGACACGTTCAAACGCAAAAACAAATTGAACTACTACGATCTACCCACTTTCTTTCCTGAAATAAAAATATTATTACATACCAGATAATTTGTTGTTAAATTTTTTTTCAGAGGCGCAGAAGTTAGTTATATCATAATTTGTTTATAACAATTAATGTTTTTCAACAACAAATTGTTGATTTGTGTATAAAAAAAATGACACATTGATTGTAGTGCATTGTTTTATAAACGTGTAAAATGAAAATTAATAAAATCGATTTGGTAGTTTCTGAGAAAAAAATTTTCTTCTGGTTTGATGCGAAAAAATTCAATTGTTAATAAAAAATTAACCATGAAGAATTTTGGGATGAAATTCACAAGATGTACTACTCTCTTATAAGACTCCCATTCGGCACAGAATTGATTGATTATTCGAACCTTTGGAAAATTCGAGGCTCACTTGAGAAAGCCTTACCCAGGTATGGTGGTTGACATAAGCCTCCTCATGGTTCTTTGGCTCCAAAACTGATACATGAGTACAATCGGCGTCCGCAATAGTGTCTCCCACAAAAGGTGAAGACGCTGAAGCAAACATTTCTTTAGCAGCTTTACTTGGTGCGTAGGAAACCGATAAAGCTTCTGAAATTCTGTTGCATTCAAATGAAAGATTGTCCACATCCCGGAGTAAACGTCGATCCACTGTTGGAGCGTTTACTTCTTTGTCACCTCGTGATAAATCATGTTCCAAATATGCAAACGACATTATTTAATGTTCCTTTTTAATTTCAAGAAAACAAATCACTGAATTTTAAATTTGTCTTTTACTAAAGTTGAAATCACGAATTTTACTTTTCGGGATTGAGTTTGCAAGATTATATTTGTTGTCGTTTAGTTTTCGATAATCGACGAGCCAACGACAACAGCTGACTCGGCGATAGCGAAAATCAGTAAAAAAATGGCAGCTGAATAACAACATCGTTAAAATTTTCGTTAAGGTGAGTTAACCTTGCGAATATCGTTAAAATAAGTTAGTGAATCGCGCTACAGGTCATGATCCTCCCAGACTCATACTCAACTGTTAGTGAATCAGTTGCTTGAAAATACTCAATACGTAGTGATAGTTACCAAAACTGCAACTGGAACTTTTTAAGCCCAACGCCACAATCTCTCCATGAAATGCCCTAATTCGGTATCTTCTGGAGTGTTTTTACAAGTTCTACCATGCGATACTCAGGACTTGATATATTAAGTTAGCGCCGTAAGTCCCACTCAAAAGTTATATTACTTAAGATATATAACAAAAGCTCAAGCAGGTATCATAGTCAAACATTACCCACTCAGCGATTAGAGCTTTGAACTCGCTTGCGAAACACTAAGGTCGGGATATTAAAATCGTCGAACCCTTGTAGATAACCAGCTTAAAACACTTCTAAACCTAACTCAGTTTATGGCGAAAACAGCCAATCTCTTCATAAATTACAGACGAGTATTAATAACTGTATCTCAATTTTAAAATCCCAAAGCGTGTCTGTAACCAACCGGGACACAATACTAATACACATATGCACCTCAAAACTCCCCGAGGAGGCATTGGCTCTTTGGGAACAAGCTCTTTCCTCCAGAAAAGACCTGCCACTATGGTCCGAAAAGGACGCAATTTTACATACTTGCTATGAAGTAGTAAAAACTTAAGCAACCTTAGAGTATTAATAAAAAAAAGTTTCAAAGTTTCCAAACTTCATTCAACTCAACGAGAGCTCAACACCACAACCAGAGCACAAATACAAATTAAACACGCTATTTTCGCAACGAGCAAAGGTATGTCAACTCTTGGAAATTATGCAGCGTTTCACCCGCACTTACTTACTTAATTGACGCTATAACCGCTTAAGCGACTTTGGCCGAACTTCTACAATTTGTGGGACCTACAGCTTTACGTCGACTCCGAACGGCGAATGTTTTTTTTTTTGTGAGAAACTTTTTTCAAGGCAGATATACACTCGGAGGGTTGCCTGGAGACCGCTATTAGAAAAAACTTTTTCTATAATTTTTGATGTTAGTTATCCCGGCCTGGATTTGAACCTGGGACCAACCGAATGAAGCGCGCACACGCTACACACTCGGCTACGGCGGCCACCAACCCCGCACACCCTCTCAAAATATGCCCAAAATTCAAAGAAATTTCCGTTGAAAAGCGGTTGAAATTCATAAAAAAATGGGTAATGTCTAGCGTTTTTACATATGGGCAGAGAATCGTCAGTGCACACAACTACAGTTAGGCACACAGAAGAAGAAGCACCAGGAAGTACGGAACCCGATTAATCCCCAACACCTTCTATCCGGGGTAGCCACCAAGACCAGGAAACGGTCAAGCGCATCACAGAAGTAGTAAAGAAAAAAAGCTGCTCCCAACCGCTGTATGCAATTTCAATTTTTCACTTAGGGGATATTTATAATAAAACTAAAAATATTACTGTCAGGCATGAAAAGTGTGTCCGATAGCTTGTAGGTATGGATTTGAAGTGGCCCAGTTCAAGCTCAAACTTCAGTACTCTCGACTCATGTCGAACCAATACGCGATGACTCATTATGCGACCTAAGAAGACGAAATCTGCGAAACTCTGTACAAGAATACCATAATTGGAGAGCTGATGGCCTACACGAATTGCCACTAACTTTTTAAAAAGACTAGCCGTTGGACATACCCGCTTTGCAAGCATAAGCCAATTTTTAAGCATAAAACGAAGTCTTGCAAATAACCTTATGCTTAGATGGTTTAGAAGAATACCTCACCCAAAATTACATGAAACCCACTACACCTCATGAGGTTCTAAGGTATTTCCTTATATGATGTTCTCTATACAGGACCCGCTCGCACATTTCTAATTTTCAATTGAAGACTGTACCAGTTCGTATTCAGCGGCGACATTGCAAAAATATACCGCCAAATACTGGTTCATGAAAACGATCAGACTTTTCAGAGGATCGCGTTTCTTAAAACATCCGGACACCTAATAAGAGACTTCAAACTAAAAACGGCCACATTCGGTGTAAATTGTGCTATTAGAACTCTACACCAATTGGCTGAAGACTCTGCATATAATCATACAGGTTCCCAATGTGTGCTAAGATTCTCAAGTAGGAAACATACGTGGACGTGGTGTTTTCTGGCGGGCATGATTTCGATACCACACAAAATTCATTATCTCAACTTACTCAAGCCCTAAAAAAAAATATCAGCCAATCACTCCCGAATACTCGAAGAAGTACTCTGCACAAATCTCTTAGACTCAAAACCCCTAGGTATTCAGTGGAACGCAGTATCTGTTTCATTTCCATATACATTTTGTCTCCACACACAGCCAAATACTCTCTGTAGTTGCTAAACTTTTTGACCCGGCAGGATGGTTATCAACTATAATGATTAGAGCGAAAGTCCTCCTGCAAACTTTATGGAAAGAAGGAACAGATTGGGATAAATGTGCGAAACATAATTTTCTACACACTTGAAGCGTAATCATAGAAAATTTCCGGTCAGTAGAAACTATCAAAATACCTCGGTGGATTGAGTTTTCGCCTACGTGCAATGTCCAAATTCAAGGTTTTTTGCGGTGCTTGTCTGTACATTTTTTGCCAGAACGCGGAAAATCCACCCATATGTCAACTATTCTGCGCGGCTATACTCTTATCGAAATTCATCTCTCAAACAGTGTTAGTGTTACTGTTTTTTTTAAATTATACTCGCTTAGTTGGATAAACCATTGTACGCACGACTTACTTCGCGAATCGTACGTCTCAAATCTTAAAAAAATATTGGGGATTCTGTATGGCGGGCCGGAAGCTTGACCCCCAAATCTCTATGGTGGCACGGTCTTGAAGGGCTCTACGAATCATCTAGTCGTTGACCACGCTCAGAACCCACGAAAGCTCTGGAGGAAATGCTAATTCAAGCTTTTCTGACCAAAAGGGAAGACATTCTGAACGCATTCTCCTCCTTTAAAAAACCTTTACGTGTTGTTACGCTTGTACTTCAATTCGCGGAGGGTGCAGAAAGATGTGTTATAAGACTGGCCCATTGACTCAAGAGGAAATTAACTCTACCAAAACTTGACCAACTACCATAGCCCAACGCCGTTACCTTAAAGAGGAATTCACATGGTTATCGTCTGCTCAACCTACCACCAAAAAAAAGTAGTTTGCTATTTTTAAACCCTATAAGTCTACAAAACCGGCCTGATGAAAGTAAACGGGAGATTAGAACATTCTATGCTAAGTTGCAATGAAAGACACCTTAAGATACTTCTCGGCGAATCAAGATTTTGTGAGTTATATTTACGATTTCTCCACACAACCTTGTTTACTTACATACTTAATTGGCGCTATAACCGCTTAAGCGACTTTGACCGAACTTCTCGTACCATTTGTGATGTGCGTCTTGATGTTGTAATACAACATTGCTACGTGCTGAAAATCACTCGTGATCCGCATGGTATAGGAAGAATATTTTTCCCTTCGGTTGAACCCCCGTATAAAAAAGTATATTTCATTGCAAACCATTCACAATCTACAAACAGAAGTATCTTTCTCAACTCATGGCCGCACTCCAGGAAGGAAGGGTAAAATTCTCCCTGCCCTTTAACGTAAATGGAGTAGACTTTGCAGGACCTCTTCTCGTAAAAAGCGGATTAGCTCGAAATGCCGTTTATCACAATGCTTACATAGGTGTCTTTCATCCCTTTCATCCCTGCAGGATCTACAGCAACATCTGCACCAAATTGCACCGGCGGGAGTACACATTAACGCCCAAGGTTAGCCGTATGGGGATGCGATATAAATGTCCGGATCTGCTAGCCGCATAAATCGAAGGGTCGGTGCTACCTTAGGGTCGATTTCGACCGCGGACTGACTCGTAGGTGCAGCGTTGATGGTTGGTATTGGGTGAGCATTTGTCAATTAGCGCACGAACCAGGTGAAACCGGTCACCGGACTCAATTTGAATGATCGCCGTCGGCGCGAGCGGCTCAAACGCCCGCATTATGGGTCGGTCTTTCGCTTGGCTATGTCCGATCGCTCTCAAACTCGAGGTGCAGGCTCGTGTCGTGTTTTTCACGGCACCGATGGAAGTGATCCTGGCTGCTGCAAATTTCCATGCGATGAATTGGGGAGAGACAATTTGAACAATAGCGGTGTATTGGAACCGCGCGCATCCTTTCTTCCGCCGATTTCTCGCGGTATTTATGGCACAACTACCGTGATTCGTGACGCAAAGTCGACGAGGAATCGTAGTGCACTGCTCCGACTTGTTGCGGGCTCTGGTAAAACGGGTAATCCTCCTGAAAGTATGAAGATACACTGCTTAGTATAATGGATGAAGGCAATCTTACAGGATAAGTTGGTTAAGTGGCGAGCCTCGAATGGTAGAACTTTATGACGGAGTGACGGAGGCGTGTTCTCCGATGAAAGTCGGACTAATTTGGCGACTGGTCTGGTCACCACTCCTTTCCTTGTGTGGATATCAACCACTCGGACTTAATTGTCGAAACCCAGGTTTAATTTGGCGGCTCTTCCAAGCCGACATTTGTTAGGAGATAATTTGTTTTCTCGAATGACAACTAGATCGTCCGCCTGCATGTCGGGATTTATTGTCTTTCACTTAGTAATTTTCTGTTCTCCTACAGGTACTCGTTCTTTCACCGGTGACATAGTGAGTGATGAAGCGCCCTCGTCTTCTGCCATCGCTTAATGACGGAAGCTGGAACGAGACTTCAATCTCAGGCGGTGCCAGCAGATGAGTTCCAACGAGGAAATGTCCTGGTGTGAGTGGCTCCAGACTCGACGTATCGTTCGAAGCTGGACTTAAAGGTCTGGAACTGAGGCACGCTTCTTTTCTGCAAATTAAGGTTAAAAATTCCTCAAAAGCGTATTTAGAACCCAAAGCGATTTTACGGAAGTGTGATTTAAAGCTCTTTACTCCAGCCTCCTATAAACCGCCCATAGATGGAGAATATTTCGACACAATAGCAGTTTTAGAGCTAGAGACAAACGCTTTAAATTCAGTTTTCAAAGCCCTCCGTGATAGGATTTCGCTTTGGGGATTATTTTTTGCCCAGTCCTTAAATTCGAATATTCATTGGGAAAATGTTGTTCCTGGCTGTGTCGTAGCCTTGATTTAATCTGAAGAAATCGAGGTAGACGTTGCAGTGAATTTACTCTGCTGAATGGGATGCCTGCTTTGGATAAATCGCAATATATACGATACGACTCGCAAAGCTCTCGGGAGTGAGGATGTTAGACACCTCCATGACTTTTGTTGCGTGCGAGAACACGCGTTTTTCCTCTTGGTCGGTCTGAAAAACCGAGTTCTGATTAGATCATTCAGATTTCCCTTCTTAAAGATAAGAAGGGCACTGCCACCACAAAGAATTTCCTATTATCTCCGGAGCTCCTACTCCGCGACTACCTACATCTGCTAGATTCGAGGACGGATCAACGTGATACCAGCTATGCTGTCCAACCTTTCCGATAATTTTTGTCACCCGATGCGCTACAAGAGGCACGCTATAACGATGGTGGAGTGAGTCCACGAGAAAACTTGTAATGATTAAAGATCCAAGTTAGCTGTTACAGACAAAACCATTTCTGCCAAAAGTACAGCGCCGCACAATTCCAAACGAGTCAGGGAAATGGTTTTCACCGGCGCCAGCCTCGTGTTCGCTATAAAAATTACCGCAACGCTGTTTTTTATTACGACGCGCATGTAAAGGTCTGTAGCATACGCTCTTTCCGAAGCGTCAAGAACCCATGAAGCTCCATCCTGTTTTCCAGCGTTCAAGTGTTGCAGGTGGCACTTCCTCATCCCAATTGATTCCTTCCCACCAGATGGTTTCCATTAACATCTTTGCAATGACGATGATCGGTGCGAGCCACCGTAATGGATCGAATAATTTCGCGATAGCCGACAAAATCTTGCGTTTTGTAACTACTTGAAATTGATGTAACTCTTTCGCAGTGAAGAAGATTTGATCCGGAGACGCATTCCATCGAATGCCGAGATGATATACTTTCTGGTTACGTAGATGATATACTTTCTGGTGGTGATTCAATTCAAGAGGCGATAGAACTAAACAAACAACTTACTATGATTTGCAAGAGAGAGGCTTTAATTTAAGGAAATGGAATTCTAACTCACCAGAGTTGATGGAAATCATTTCAGCGGAATACAGAGATAAGCTCAACTCATTTCAATTCATTTCGGAGAATTTCGTTAAGGCGTTAGGACTGTATTGGAATACAAGAGAAGACCAATTTTGCCTCAGAATCGATTTTAATTTTACTACCACGATTACAAAAAGCAGCCTTCTTTCAGATCCGACCAAACTCTTTGATCCATTAGGTTGGCTTGCACCTACCACTATCAAAGCCAAAATTATATTTCAGAAACTGTGGTTAGAAGGGTTGGATGGCAAGATTCCCTTCCGCCACTTGAACTATGTGCAGCTACATTATTGGTGAAATTAATGGCAAAAGCCAAAACTTATTTCGAATCGAGCATTGAAAATATTTACTACTGGACAGATAGCACGACGGTTTTGAGTTGGATTCGTAGTAATTCTATTCAGTGGGTAGTCTACGTCGCCAATAGAGTTGCCGAGATTCAACGGTTAACAAGTATATCTCAATGGAAATACGTTCCCACCAGTGAAAATCCACCCGACTATTTAACTCGAGGCGTCACACCTTTTAAACTTCGTACTCAGAGAGTTTGGAGACAAATCTTGAGCAAACACTGCTATAACGACCAACCATATTGAATACTTCTCTTTAATTGCAAAATATTCCAGCCCCTCGAAACTTCTCCGCATTACAGCGTAAATACTTCGGTTCTACAACATTCTTAAGTCGGCTGTACTCAATCACACGACCGAAAAGAACAAATACCACGGACAGGTGTTTTAAAATCATATGAATTAAACATCGCACTTATTACAGTTGTTCAGGTAGTTCAACGTGTAGACTTCCTAAATGAAATAAACTGCTTTTTGAGAAAAACACGCTAAGCAAAGATAATCGAATTCTTCAACTCCCACCATTTATTGATTAAAATAACCTACTTAGAGTCGGAGGCCGAATTTCGAAAGCTGATACCACTTTTGAAACCAATTTTACTAACTAAGCACATCCCACTATCGTTACTTATATTTACAGATGCTCATCACCAAACTCTCCACGGTGGTGCGCAATTCATGATGGGACACGTTATGCGTCGCTTTTGGATTTAATCCTCCCGAAGCCTGGCAAGATCAGTTCTCCGAAGATGCCTTGTGTGTTTTAAGTATATCGCCAAAATGCAAAAACAAAAAATGGGCAACTTACCGGCTGTTCGACTTCAGCCTGCCAGGCCATTCAAACACAGTGGACTGGACTATGGGACCAATTGTGATAAAGCAGTCTACACTACAAAAATCTTCTGTTACTAAAGTTTATATTTTCCTTTTTGTGTGCATGTGAACGAAAGGTATTCGCCTGGAAGCAGTATCCAGCTTAACAACAGAGGGTTTCATTGCGGCTTACCGAAGATTTATTTCTAGAAGATGACGCTGCACCGATCTTTATTACGATTGTGGAACCACGTTCATTGGCGCTGACAAAGAACTTAAACTTTGCTTCGAACGTCAAAAGATAGAGTTGCCTGAATATTTGGCAGCTGGGCTAGTCAATGAAGGAACTACATGTCACTTTATTTCTCCCGCTTCACCTCACTTTGGAGGTTTGTGGAAAGCCGGTGTGAAATCGGCTAAGCATCATCTTCGGCGAATAACGCGAAATCGCATTCTTACCTTTAAGGAGCTTAGCACACTACTAGCTTAAATTGAAAGCTGTTTGAATTCGCGACCATTGTGCCCAAACCAAACTTTAACTCCTGCACACTTTCTTGTGGGCGAGTCAACAACATGCCTTTCTGAAGAGAGCCTGCTATCTCACAATGTTGACGGTAAACTTCTGAAACGTCCTGTTTTGAAAGTCTGTTTGCTGCCAATAATGAAACCTACACTTCTAAACCAGGAACAACCAGATATGCCCGACAACAGCGATACTAGAGTTAAGAACCGTCGTTCTTAGGGGGGAGAATGTTCGGTATTATTCAACTTGTTATTTACTATTGTTCTTTTAACTTTGTGCCATAACATACTATTGTGAATTTATCTTTTTTTCGTGAACTGTAAAAAGTAATAAATAAAGTTGCACTGAATTAGCATTGGAAGTAAGACATTGAAGCTGAACAAATCGAGTGTGCTAGTTTTTTTCTATTAATGTTTATTCAACAATAAGAAACGGCATAAGCCGAGAATAATTGAAAACTTATTAATTTTATGTATTTCTCACAAAATCGCTCGCGCGCTTTATTCGACATATCAATTTTTTAACCCTTCGGAGGTGTGGTGGGGTATGTCATACCCCAGCACATGTATTTCCTTAAATATATATATGTTTTTGTTTAAGGAATACGTTATCGCTCCCAATAGCTTTCATTAACATTCAAATACAGGAGATCTGCCACGTTTTACATACCCCAGATATTTCTGTTCCATGGGACAGCCTTTCAAAGTGGGCTGGGGTATCATATTCGATCGCCATAACTTTTTATGTAATTAATGCATTACAGTGAATTTTCTTTCCTTTAAATAAATGTTATTTTTACTTTTGAAATGTAAAAACCGTTTTGAAATTGTTTAAATACAAAAAAAATTATGTTTCAGAAAACTGGAACCTCACTTTTTGGAATAATTTATATTGTCTTTTTTTTATGGCTATAATATTGAATACGAAGGAAAAATTGTTATGTTTTCAAATTAACACTTTTTAAAAATTAGTTAAAGAATAATAAATCACCACAAAATATTGCTATTATTGGAATTTGGTATTTATTTGAAATTGATAGGCATGGGGTATGTCATACCCCACCACACCACTCAAGGAACTTTTAGTCACCACACCAACGAAGGGTTAATAACCGCGGCGGACACTTTACGAGTTTTCTCGTATTGATTTATACGTTTTTATTTCAAAATCAAACACGTACCTTTCCATTACTTGTTGTTTGATGTATGTACTTATGTATAAAGGTGTGGTGCCGGAACGCTGGTATATTAATTTATGTCCGTCGGTGTGTGGGCTTCTCAATTTAACCTATGGTCCTAGGTGGTAGCGACGAATCTGTGGCATATACAATTTCCTTTTTATTTCTTGCTGGTGTTATGTACTCCAACGGCGACGAAGGACCATGTGCACGCCTGGCGCAGATGGTGATGGTCTCGGGGTCAGTCGTGCAAATGAAATAATTAGTATTTTATCCTTGTAATGTTCAATAAATGAATTTATTAAAATGTCAATTTGTTTCGTTTGATTTATTTATTATTATATTTAATTGGCTATGTAACCACTTAAGCGATTTTGGCCGAACTTCTTCTACAATTTGTGGTGTGCGCGTCTTTGATGTTGTAACACAAATTGAGGGACCTACTGTTTTACGCCGACTTCGAACGGCGAAATGTTTTTTGTGAGAAGTTTTTTGTCATGGCAGAAATACACTCGGAGGTTTGCCATGGCTTGCCGAGGGGCGACCGCTATTAGAAAAACCTTTTGCCATAATTTTTCATGTTAGTAATCGGATAGCCGCAGCTAAATGTCCTGATATGTATGTTTGTGTTAGCAATTAGGTGAACACTACTCAGTAGAACATTAATTTAGGACACTGGCCTAAACAGTGATTATATATGACATTCGGATGTTTCGTGAGATTTAATGCGCTCATAGGTGTTTCCAATCTCTGACGCCGGTTGGACTCCACGTATTTTCAGACTATGCCTTTTGAGGAAATAACCAAATAACAAGCCAGTTTTTTCGATCCCTAGACCTAATTTAGTTACCACAGAATAATACTTCTCTGAGAAAGTGCGATTATTCTCCTGAAGATCTTTTGGAAAAAATTCTCGCGGTTGAAGAGGCCCAGAAGCATTCAAATTAATTTTTACTGATGGACCAGTAACAGAATCGGGGAGTTCATTTTGTTCTAAAAGGGTAATTTCATTAAAATTTGAGTTATCCACATTGTTAGCAGTTTTACGTGGTTCCAAGTCCGCGGTGAAATGTTCTTTCTGGGCATGTATTATATCTTCAAGTTCTTCATTCTATCCATCAACATCTGCAGTTTGCTTCTCTTCTAGTGTTTCTGAGGAGAAATTACAGATTATATTGGATGGTTCTATTAAGAAATTATGCTGATTCAGGTCAAAACCACGACTGAGTTGTAATGATTGAAATATCGTATCTAGAACCCTTTTTAGCATTTCGTTTGCTACCAAAAGGTTATAATATTTGGCATGCACAAAGTATTTGAGATGGAAGATAATATGAGTTCGTGATACAAACCTTGATTTTCAATGCTACTTTGTTTGACTTTTGATAACTACTATGCATTTGGTTGGTTGTTTTTGGCTGATTTCTCGGTTTTATATTTTTGTTCTGGCCTTTTCGCAGGACCACTTGGATAAGTACGTTTCATGTTCAGATTTCTAATTATATCAACACAGATAGTAATTACAAAAATCACACAATGATATTTTCTACGACACGATCACGTACTAAAATCTAGGAAAGCTTATAACATTTTATTCTACCTAATCTAATCTAAATCGTACTAAAGTCTCGTTAAAACCGATAATATTTTGCTTTGTTGTTGACACATGCGCGTGTCAGTTCGATACGAGTTTAGAAATGAAAGAAAACTGTTTGAAACTGTTTGAAAACAGTTTTCTCACATTTCAAAACGAACTCAGCTTGGATTTTATTTTGAGTTTGTTTTGCGTAAGTGTGTATATCTGTCTGAACGGGTTTTCTAGATTAATAAAATCGGAAGTTATTCATAAAGTTCGAACAAATGAGATCTAGGAAAATTTAGCATAACATTAGGTTTTTGAAAAATTACGTGTTCGACTTACTATATTTCCGTGATTATACGCCTCGCTTAATTGTAGACCGTGCCCGATTTTCAAGTTACGACAAATTGATAAAAGTTTCGGCTAATATTTGAGTGAACACGGAAAATAAATTACTCGTTCATTACAAAGTCACGAAAAAAAAACAAATCACAAACTCACAGAAAATAAATTACAAGCGATAGAGCTTCGCTCGATCATAAAACCTAAAATTCAATCTCAATTCTTTTGATATTAAATGTACTATATTTTTCCCCTGGCTGGGGCCCTCCCAAGCTTCATAGTAGTTCTGGTCCTGTTTCCCTCGGTAAATAAAATAGAACAGTATGTGTTTCCCTCGGTGGTTAAATGATGAAGAGACTTGCGTTTGCCTCGGCGAATAGAATAGAAAAGAAGAACTTGCGTTTCCCTCGATGAATAGAATAGAAATGGTTGCGTTGCCCTCGGTGGTTGAATGAAGAGAGGACGACAACAGGCCGTACCTTTATAGGGCACGCCTGGCAACCTCGCTTACAGCGAGTTCGAAACGCAGTGCATGCTGTTTGCATCCACCAGGGATGTTAAAGTGCCTTAAGCATCCTGCTTTAAAATACTATAATAGGCCCAGTCTATTACGTTGTTCCACTGTCCACTGCTACATTTTCTTGCAATAAATTTTAATTGATGGACAGTATATAATATAATCTCGAAAACTTCGGGAGCAGTAAAATCCCCGAAATTGACATCCCTAATACGACTACATTTTCAATTTTATCTAAAGCGCACAATAAATAAGGATATAGTGCTTCGATTTCTCGTAAAAGTATTGCTCACCCACGGTGGCCGCCATAGCCGAGTGTGTAGCGTGTGCGCGTTTCATGCGATGGGCTCCGGACTTGAATCCTGGAGAAAAGTTGTTTCTAATATCGGTCGCCACTCGGCAAGTAATGGCAAACCTACGAGTGTATTTCTGCCATAAAAAACTTCTCAGAAGATCATTTACCGTTGTCGGCGTAAAACTGTAGGCCCCTCAACCACGAATTGTGGGACAAGTTCCAAATTGTTATTATTGTTATTTCTCATTATACCTGTAGTATACGTTTTTAATTTCATCAAAATCAGACATTAAATAGATTTTATTAATATCTCTAGAGCTACATAGCGCATCAATTTTTTATAAACGTATTACTCGATGAAGGTTCAGTATACGTTTCTAATTTCATCAGAAATAGAATTTTTGGTGTATATGGTAGCCCAAAATGCTGTGAAGGCTGACAAAATAATTAATTTTAAATTATCGTATATCTGAAAGTTTAAATGAGTTGAGAGGATTTCTGGGAATTCCAGGATATTATCGCAAATTCACTAAAGATTTTGCCGCAATAGCGAAACCCTTAGCAAAATACCTAGCACCAGAAAATGGTATGTTTTTAAAAATATGTAAATCTTCTTCTTAAATTATTACCCCTTCAATAAATTAAAAAGACATTTGGCGTCATGCATTTAAAAATCCAAAAATTAAAAGGTGGAACGCATTCGTAGAAGAATTCGCTCCAAAATTTGTATACCTACCTAGTAAAACAAACATTGTAGTGAACGCAATGTCGCGTCTTGAATTAAACAACTATGTGAGTTAGAGGATTACAAAGTAACAAATTACAACATTCCGTACCATGTACTCATATGTATATTATTTTTCGGCCTTATATTCTGGCCTTGAGCCCAAAAAATTAATATTACCGTTTAATAAAATATCAGGCCAAAAAATAATATACATATGAATATTTGAAATGGATAAGCATACCTAACGTAACAAAATTTCTAACAATAATAAAACTAAATAGATTTTGTGTTACCCAATAACAATTAACCACACATTCACTCAATAGCGACAGACTGTCGTACTTGAATTGTGTTGGTAGGACATAAGGAAAAGTGGTAAAAAGTAACAGCAGCTCACAAGCCGACTGTGGTCCATTGGCAACGCACTTGCCCAGCAAGTCGTAGGTTGTGAATTCGAATGCCGGTGGATTCATGAAAGAAATCAGATGAGGAGATGTGGCGATTTTCGAAATAAGTATCATATCTACCCCTCCTGACTGTTGTCTTTTTTCCAGTATACTTTTCCTTATACGGGCCTTGAGCTCAAAAAATTAGTATTGTCGTTTAATAATAAAAATATTGAATAAATTGAGAAATTGTATTATTGGCCAGAAATGAGAAAAGGAATTCATTCAATCTTTATTCATGCAATAAAAACAATAAAAAACCATAAAGTAAAGCCCAAATCCCAGATTAAGAGGGAGAACAACTTCATATAGACAATAAATATAAATATGACCGACATCCCAAGCAAATCACAAGAGGCAATGCGCCAATCCCAGCAAGAGAGGGAGAACAATTTCATGTAAAAAATTTGTACGCCCAAAAATTTAAATTCATCACCTGCTTTGGTGCTTATTCAAAATTTTTAATATTAAGGCATATTGAAGACAAACCAATATTGAGGAAAATGTTTTGGAATTGCCTAAACCTTCACAGATATGAAACAAATTACGTTATAGCGAACCAAGTTTTACAACACCAACATTTAAATCACTAATGCAAATGCTAAACATTGAAATTCATTTTTAGGGTCCGCGACATAGCATAACCAATAGACAAATTGAGAGAGTCCATTCCAAAATAATCGAAATAACGCGATGCCAAAAAAACATAACGTAGTAAACGACTAGAAATCAATTTTGAGAGCTGCTAAGTAATATAATTTGACAACACATTATGTCATAAAATTGTGACCGACAGATCTTTTCAATAATAAAATAAACCATGAACATTTACCTGACATTGATTTGTCACTTTATAACTCAAGAACCACCAAACCGATTTGGATAGGAACTTTACAGTATATTAGGGCATAGATGGTTTAGAACACTTCTTTTTCCCGGGAAGTGGACCGGGCCGATATATTAAAAAAATCATATTTATACTTCGTTTCACTTAAAATTTGTTACATGGATAGCTTTTTGACTAGATTAACATGCGAAGTACTTTTTTCCCGGCAAGTGGACCTGGGACCGATCTATTTGCAAAAATCGTAATTATGATTCGATTTGGTTGACATCTGGTACATGGGTATCATTTTGCCTAGATTAACATGCAGAATACTTTTCGTTCCGGGAATTGGACCAGGGACGGATCTATTCGAAAAAATCGTTTTTATGGTTCGATTTGCCTAGATTAACATGCAGAATACTTTTCGTTCCGGGAATTGAAAAAATCGTATTAATGGTTTGATTTGCTTGTTTGCATAAAAACATTGGCGGCTGTAGTCGAGACATTTCTAAAAGCCGTATTAATGGATCGATTTCGTTCATTAGAACATCTATCTTGACTATACAGTGGAAAACGTTTTGCAAAAAATAGACCCGGTAGGTGGCGCTGGAGTCGATATATAAATCATATTTATGGAGCGATTTAGTTCATATTCAGTATGTAAGTTAACTGCAAAAAAATAGATCCAGTAGGAGGCAATGGAGTTGAAATATTGCGAAAACTCAGTTTTAGTAAGTAGGTTGGCTGTGCAAAAGCAAACATTTTTGAGAAAAGTATACCCGACAGGTGGGGCTCAAGTTGGCATATATTTATGGTTTTTTATGGACCGATTGAAGATATTTACCTGAGATAGTACGGATTCTTTTTTACGCATTTAGATTGTTTGGATGTAGCCAGTGCAATATCAGTCGTCGTCAATAACAATGATTTTTTAAGTACCTCGGTTTGAGCAGGGAAGGAGGGATTATCACAGTTTGTGCTTCTAGATAGGCTCAGTTTGGGGAAACGAATAATCATGCAGTAGACGCATTGATATATAATCACGGAAGGGATATCAGTTATTACCTATGTCTCGGTTGGCGCAGGAAAATAGTATTTTTCCGAAATGCTTACAGGGAATTTTGAAGTACCTTGGCTGGTGCACGCAAAGAGTGATTACCACCCTTTGCCTTGCGAGCTATGGCGATTTTGAAAAGGAAGAACACCATTTCCTAAAAAAAAATGACAGTATGCGTAGCGAAGCATGCCGGGTCATCTAGCTCCTAATAAAAATAGACCAGACAAACACTTTATTCCCGGACAAATCATTTACGAAAAAATTATAGGCGAGAGAAATAAGATGATGTATGTATATTGGAACGGTTCTCGAACGTTCTCTCGGCACTAAAGATGGCTCAACGCCGAAACCGGGTTGTCTCCAAACCAGACTTGACAAGAGGTGACGAAAA
This sequence comes from Anomoia purmunda, assembly GCA_951828415.1. NCBI lineage: Eukaryota > Metazoa > Arthropoda > Insecta > Diptera > Tephritidae > Anomoia > Anomoia purmunda. The sequence goes on from OX639995.1 coordinate 95,330,326, forward strand.
TCATTCCAATATATAAATCTACATCATCTTTTCAGCCTGTCAGAAAAACAGAAGACAAAAAAGAAACGAAAGAAATAAACTAAAGCCTAGATATAAAAAAACAGCAGGTCAAAGTAAATTCATGGAATAAGATCATAATTGTTGATAGAAATCGAATAATAAGGATAGGAAGGATAGGAAGGATAGGGAATTAATGAAATGGGCACCTTGTGAAAGTGGATAGCATGAACCAGACTATGACGATCACATGTTTATTTCGAATAAAATAAATGATTTAATTGAAAACAATAGCAAACAGTATACAACAAATTCTGAACGTACTTGAGAATATGGCAATATACAAACAGAAAATATTTGGCGAAAGAATAATAAACGAACAGACAAACACAAACTCAGGAGTAATATTTGAATTCTTGAAACTTGTTTAATAAAACACAAAACAATAACTTAGGTAGAAGAATAGGTATCAACATACAGTACCAGCACAAAATATTCTAAAGACCAAAATTGCTTCTACCTGCCTATACATACCACAGACACGACCGCGAAGTGTTCAGGTTCAGGTTCAGCTATAACATCAACCCTTACTACTAATAACAACATCTTAAATATAAAGACGAAATAGTAGACACTAACCAGAACAGAATTACACTGAATATGGAAGTATGCTGAAACCTGACAGCGGATGACGAAAAATTGTTCCAATATAATGAAGTTGCTGCTCCGAGCATTTTTGGTGTATAAAGACGCCAAAATTGTTAGATAGGGTTTTTTCATACATTTACCATCCAGGTTCTGCCCCGGATAATTTACACAAGATTGCTAAACTTTAAGTTAGTGCATATCACACATTCAAATATCGACTCACCACGTTCGTATGTGTCCAAGCTGACCCAAACGTCATGATGTAGACTCTATTACCGTGACTAAGTTATCCGCAAGGAAGTGCTTGCTGAGCATGAGGTTGTGTTTCTTAACCGGAGCACATTCACCTCTTGATGTAGATGTTCCTCAGGCGGCACCAGCAGACATCCCGTCACCATGCGGAGTGTGGCATTCTGGCATCTTCATGCATTGTGTTCGCCGAGGTCTTTGACGCATTGCTGGTGGCCATTATCGAGCAATCATCATCATATCAAACTATGGTTTCTCCTGGCGGTTGAGGGAGCTTGAAGATGTAGTGATTAAACAAGAGTGGAGACAGAGCGCCACCCTGTGGTACACCTTGTTTAATTCTCCTTAGTTCCGATGTTGAGCCTCTAAATAATACCGATGTCTGACGACCACACAGGCAATTCACGGTCTACCATTTCAGACCGTGTAAAAAGCCTTTGACAGGTCAAACGCTTCTTGAACGGTACTCTCGCAGGGGCGGTTCTGGCTAAGGCTGCGATTCACTTGTGTGTTTATGGTATAGAGTGCTGTGTTTGTACTATGCTTTTTCCGGAAGCCATGGTGATGCTTAGCCGAGCCCAGGAGGTGTAGATCCTCATGTGTCTTCATTAATGGCCAAATCAGGGAAAACAGCAGATAGGAGTCACACTTGTCGGCCGGTTTCTGTGGTTCCAGCAGTGGGACCACCCTCACAACCTTCCAAATGTTTGGAATGATGAAAGTGGCCATGTACAGATTGAGGATCCCTGTGAGAAACTCGACTCCACTCGACCATCACGCTTGTTCTGTGGCGGCCGCCGTGGCCGAGTCTGTAGCGTGTACGTGTTTTATTCGGTGGATCCCGGGTTCGTATCCTCCGCGCGCAAGTAACATCAAAAATTATAGAAAAAGTTTTTTCTAAAGGCGGTCGCCCCTCGGGAGGCAATGGGAAACCGCCGAGTGTATTTCTGCCATGAAAAAGCTTCTCACAAAAAAAAACAAAACATTCGCCGTTCGGAGTCGGCGTAAAACAGTAGGTCCCTCAATTTGTATTATAGCAACAAGACGCACACCACAAATTGTAGGAGAAGTTCGGCCAAAATCACTTAGGCGGTTATATCGCCAATTAAGTAAGTAAATGCGAATTCAGTTCAGCCCATTCCTTCGATTTGCCAATTTAATCTCCCATGATTTTCCAATTTAATCTCCCACATAGTAATAGCGTTTTGATGCACTGATGTGCTTCTGCCAAAGGCAACATTGGTGCCAGGAGATTGCACCTCGGGAGCCACTGGCTTAGCCATGCAGATTGAATTTGCCTTTGGTTTTGGCCTTACCAGTGTTCTCTTGCCTCCTGGAGTGTTCCGGATGGATAGGACAAACAGTGAGGAGAGAAGTAAAAATCCTCCGTGCGGTACTGCCCGTATGGATGATTGAACAGTGCATCCGCAGATGCGAGGTCATCAAAACTCCATAAGAAGCACTCTTCCTGGGTTGTAAACCTCATGTTACTCTCTAAACCAGGGATGGACAAATTTTTAGCCCACCAAGTTATCAAAGTGCGAACGAGGGCTAGATAAGGGGATATCATTTTACGGAAGGAAGGCAATCAAAACTTGCAAAAAAATCAATTACATTCCTACGAAACATTAATTTGTTAGCTCAAGGCCAGTGTATAAGGAAAAGTATATTGGGAAAAAGACAACAACAGTCAAGAGTGGTAGAAATTATAGCTATTTCGGCGATCACCACATCTCATCAGATTTCTTTCATGACTCCACCGGCATTCGAATTCACAACCTACGACTTCCTGGGCAAGTGTGTAAGCCAATGGACCAAAGTCGGCATGTAAGCTTCTGTTACTTTTTACCACTTCTCCTTATTGTTCTACCAACACAATTCAAGTACGACAGTCTGTCCCTATTAAGTGAATGTGTAGTTTTTTTAATTGTTGCTGTGTAACACAAATTCTATTTTTAGATTATTGTTAGAATTGTTGTTACGTTTGGGAGTGCTCGTCCGTTTCAAATATTCATATGTATGTTATTTTTCGGCCTGTTTTATATTAAACGATAATATTAATTTGGCCCTAGACGAGAGTACGGATATAAATGATATTGCACAGCTGACTGTGTTTATTCGTGGCACAGATATTGAGCTCAATATCACAGAAGAGTTGTTGGACCTAATACCTATGATAGCAACTTCTACAGGAAAAGACATTTTTAATGACGTTATGAATTACAGTGCTGATAAGGGCTTAGACTGGAGCAAAGTGCATAGTGTGGCGGCGGATGGTGCTAAATCAATGCCTGGACATAAAGACGTGTTTATAGGCAGGCTTAAAAGCAAATTTAGTCTAGCAAAGTATAATAACTTCATTGCGGTACATTGCCTGGTACATCAGGAAGCTCTATGTGTTAAGTCGTTATTTTTAGCACGTGTAATGGACGCTGTCGTTAAATGCGTCAATGTAGTAAGATCTCACGACCTCAATCATCGTCAGTTAAAGAAATTTCTTGAATGTATGGGATGTGATTATATGGACATACCATATTGCAAAGAAACTCGATGGTTGAGTCGTTCGAAAACATTATTGTGAGCTTTTAAATTTATTAGTTCAATTCTGTGAAAGATTTCAGTATTGAACACGCTCCAAGAAAGTTTCGACATTTTCGTAGCTTCGTTTACCTTCGATGTTCGCAATGCACCGCAGGAGTTGCAGCATGAGCTAATAGATCTGCAGTGCTCTACTCTTTTAAGAAATAAGTTTGCGCAAACTTCTCACAAAATTACTTTTTATAAGGAACTATGTTTAAAGAAATATCCAGGTTTGAAGTTTTTGCTTCCAAGATTATATCTATGTTTGGAAGCACCGACACTTGTGAACAATTTTTGTCAATAATGAAATTAAACAAACCTTAAATAAGAAATAGGTTATCTGAATTAAATTTTGGTACAATAATGCCTGTAGCTATTAAACCGAATATAGAATTTATTATTTCAAGTAAACAAAATTAAATGCTGTAATAAAGACATACTAAAAAAATTATTACTCATCACTTTACTTGTCTTAGATTGTATAAATTTATGGTAGTTATAAACTCAAATAAAATTAAATAACTCATCTAGCCCTCAAAATGTGCACGCGTGCCAGAACGGTGCAAAATGCCACTAAAGGCTAATATGCCCATCTCTGCTCTAAACCATCACTTAAAGCTCATCTCCATGGCGAGAACAGCAGTTTGGTGCTTATGAATTTCAGTCTGTATATTAAAATTGAATTGAATACAAAACTGCATATCCGAAAAGATTCTAGAAATTCTTAATAAAAAGATTGAAAATTAAATGGGCGTATTTCAGTTCTTGTGAATTTTGTTTGCCTATTCTGACGGGGCTGGAGCTGTTGACCAGTTTCATTTTACATAGCATCAGTTAGTATTCACTATCAGTTTCACTGAAATACCAGTCTCGAACAGCGTGAGATTTACGCATTTTTTTCTCTTTAGGAAAAAGCTGATTTAAAGTCTACAAGATGGTGTTTGTCGATCCTCTCAAACATTCTTTGACGGTTCGCTTCAGTCTTTCATACAAAACGATCAATAGAAACTTTTATGCAATGTTAAGAATGATTATCCCGCAGTAGTTGCATAATGCAGAATCGCCCTTCTTGTGGATTGGGTAGATCACATATAAATTCTCATCGGCGGGCATGCGTTTGTCCAACATACCTGAATAGCTAAGCTGGCAGTGCGCGATCTTCAACGGGTGTTAAAACGTGGACGGTGATAATGTCAAGTTTCTGTCAGTGAAGAAACGAAGAAGGTCGGGGAGATAATAGTTCACTTTGATAAGGTTATCAATTACACTGACGGCGGCCTTTATCGACACATGAGACTATTTTCACTCCCTTTTGCGGTTGAAGGCGCTCGAGAATATAATGGTTAAACAAAAGTGCAAATACGATGCCACCCTGTGGCACCCTTAAATAATATCGATGATTTCAATCACTAATGAAAGCTGTGTCGGTCGATAGTGATCACCCTTGTCGGAGGGTCCTTGGTTAAGGAAGTGGAACCACCCTCCCGAACTTCAAAATGTCAGGAATGGCGGCTGTAGAACATTTCGCCTACCACATAGTCTCCTTTTCAACGCACAGCGCCATCTCCGGGTCACTTTCCGTCTGATTCTATCCACTGAAAGGCTCAAATTGCTCGAGTATCTCCTCAGGTCCGACGAAGCGTGATTTGCGAATGAGATTTCCACCAAATGAAACTAAGTTATAGGACTTGAGTTGCTCCTCCCATTGGCTCCGCTTATGCTGGTCTACCAACCTCCGAATCATCACATTCTAATCCCTGATGTGGGGTCGTGGGTATCGAAGTGGCGAAGGTGGTCACGCTCGTTCGCTAGTACAGCCGCTTTAGCCGGAAATGTAGAACTGAATGCACGACTCCTTCCTTTTGAAACTTTTCTTTGCATCCGCGAACCAGTTCCAGACAGCTTTTTTAAAGTTGATTAAGTTTCTTAGCTTTACTTTCATACGTGTTACTGTCTGAATCGGGGGCTGATTATTAGCTGAAGAGTGACCATACGTGGCGGAGAGGCATACTCTGCAAGCGGGGTCCCTGCTTTTACTAAATATGGCGGTCCTATAGTGAAAAACTCGTTAGATCTCTACGTCTAGGTGTGAATGCGAGTGTGTCCCTTAACGGTGTACTTCGGTCACGTGGCGCCGTATGATTTTATTAAGCCTTTTCGAGGTACCGGGGTTCTGCCTCGGCTGACATTTCTCTTCCGCAATTACTCGTGGGATCTTTTATGGAAGAATTAAATAACTTAGATAGTAATATTAAACAAAACTGTACAACAACCACATGTGGAATGCAGTCGGCGGAGCCACAGGAGTATTTGATGTCCAAAGAGCTCGTTGAGCACATGGTGATCGCGGCGGGCAAAATTGATGCAAATCCAAACATCCATTGTTCTGCTCCTACAACTAATAATGTAGTGGAAAAATGCGCTTCGGTTTAAACGACCAGACAGCAATCACTCAGGACTCTGATTCAAAAGGTCTTGAAACGGGCTTCCATTAGTGAGGGCAGGAACCAGAACAACCGTTCTGGTGATACCAACTGCTCTCCTGTGCAGAACTCTCTAAAGAGGAAGTAAAATGTATCTCGCAGAAGGCCCCACACGGGACCAGCTGTCACATGCGGAGTGTGGCATTCTGGCATCTTCATGCATTGTGTTCGCCGAGGTCTTTGACGCATTGCTGGTGGCCATTATCGAGCAATCATCATCATATCAAACTATGGTTTCTCCTGGCGGTTGAGGGAGCTTGAAGATGTAGTGATTAAACAAGAGTGGAGACAGAGCGCCACCCTGTGGTACACCTTGTTTAATTCTCCTTAGTTCCGATGTTGAGCCTCTAAATAATACCGATGTCTGACGACCACACAGGCAATTCACGGTCTACCATTTCAGACCGTGTAAAAAGCCTTTGACAGGTCAAACGCTTCTTGAACGGTATTCTCGCAGGGGCGGTTCTGGCTAAGGCTGCGATTCACTTGTGTGTTTATGGTATAGAGTGCTGTGTTTGTACTATGCTTTTTCCGGAAGCCATGGTGATGCTTAGCCGAGCCCAGGAGGTGTAGATCCTCATGTGTCTTCATTAATGGCCAAATCAGGGAAAACAGCAGATAGGAGTCACACTTGTCGGCCGGTTTCCGTGGTTTCAGCAGTGGGACCACCCTCACAACCTTCCAAATGTTTGGAATGATGAGAGTGGCCATGTACAGATTGAGGATCCCTGTGAGAAACTCGACTCCACTCGACCATCACGCTTGTTCTGTGGCGGCCGCCGTGGCCGAGTCTGTAGCGTGTACGTGTTTTATTCGGTGGATCCCGGGTTCGTATCCTCCGCGCGGCAAGTAACATCAAAAATTATAGAAAAAGTTTTTCTAAAGGCGGTCGCCCCTCGGGAGGCAATGGGAAACCGCCGAGTGTATTTCTGCCATGAAAAAACTTCTCACAAAAAAACAAAACATTCGCCGTTCGGAGTCGGCGTAAAACAGTAGGTCCCTCAATTTGTATTATAGCAACAAGACGCACACCACAAATTGTAGGAGAAGTTCGGCCAAAATCACTTAGGCGGTTATATCGCCAATTAAGTAAGTAAATGCGAATTCAGTTCAGCCCATTCCTTCGATTTGCCAATTTAATCTCCCATGATTTTCCAATTTAATCTCCCACATAGTAATAGCGTTTTGATGCACTGATGTGCTTCTGCCAAAGGCAAAATTGGTGCCAGGAGATTGCACCTCGGGAGCCACTGGCTTAGCCATGCAGGTTGAATTTGCCTTGGGTTTTGGCGTTACCAGTGTTCTCTTGCCTCCTGGAGTGTTCCGGATGGATAGGACAAACGGTGAGGAGAGAAGTAAAAATCCTCCGTGCGGTACTGCCCATATGGATGATTGAACAGTGCATCCGCAGATGCGAGGTCATCAAAACTCCATAAGAAGCCCTCTACCTGGGTTGTAAACCTCATGTTACTCTCTAAACCAGGGATGGGCAAATTTTTAGCCCACAAAGTTATCAAAGTGCGAACGAGGGCTAGATAAGGGGATATCATTTTACGGAAGGAAGGCAATCAAAACTTGCAAAAAAATCAATTACATTCCTACGAAACATTAATTTGTTAGCTCAAGGCCAGTGTATAAGGAAAAGTATATTGGAAAAAAGACAACAACAGTCAAGAGTGGTAGAAATTATAGCTATTTCGGCGATCACCACATCTCATCAGATTTCTTTCATGACTCCACCGGCATTCGAATTCACAACCTACGACTTCCTGGGCAAGTGTGTAAGCCAATGGACCAAAGTCGGCATGTAAGCTTCTGTTACTTTTTACCACTTTTCCTTATTGTTCTACCAACACAATTCAAGTACGACAGTCTGTCCCTATTAAGTGAATGTGTAGTTTTTTAATTGTTGCTGTGTAACACAAATTCTATTTTTAGATTATTGTTAGAATTGTTGTTACGTTTGGGAGTGCTCGTCCGTTTCAAATATTCATATGTATGTTATTTTTCGGCCTGTTTTTTATTAAACGATAATATTAATTTGGCCCTAGACGAGAGTACGGATATAAATGATATTGCACAGCTGACTGTGTTTATTCGTGGCACAGATATTGAGCTCAATATCACAGAAGAGTTGTTGGACCTAATACCTATGATAGCAACTTCTACAGGAGAAGACATTTTTAATGACGTTATGAATTACAGTGCTGATAAGGGCTTAGACTGGAGCAAAGTGCATAGTGTGGCGGTGGATGGTGCTAAATCAATGCCTGGACATAAAGGCGGGTTTATAGGCAGGCTTAAAAGCAAATTTAGTCTAGCAAAGTATAATAACTTCATTGCGGTGCATTGCCTGGTACATCAGGAAGCTCTATGTGTTAAGTCGTTATTTTTAGCACGTGTAATGGACGCTGTCGTTAAATGCGTCAATGTCGTAAGATCTCACGACCTCAATCATCGTCAGTTAAAGAAATTTCTTGAATGTATGGGATGTGATTATATGGACATACCATATTGCAAAGAAACTCGATGGTTGAGTCGTTCGAAAACATTATTGTGAGCTTTTAAATTTATTAGTTCAATTCTGTGAAAGATTTCAGTATTAAACACGCTCCAAGAAAGTTTCGACATTTTCGTAGCTTCGTTTCCCTTCGATGTTCGCAATGCACCGCAGGAGTTGCAGCATGAGCTAATAGATCTGCAGTGCTCTACTCTTTTAAGAAATAAGTTTGCGCAAACTTATCACAAAATTACTTTTTATAAGGAACTATGTTTAAAGAAATATCCAGGTTTGAAGTTTTTGCTTCCAAGATTATATCTATGTTTGGAAGCACCGACACTTGTGAACAATTTTTGTCAATAATGAAATTAAACAAACCTAAAATAAGAAATAGGTTATCTGAATTAAATTTTGGTACAATAATGCCTGTAGCTATTAAACCGAATATAGAATTTATTATTTCAAGTAAACAAAATTAAATGCTGTAATAAAGACATACTAAAAAAATTATTACTCATCACTTTACTTGTCTTAGATTGTATAAATTTATGGTAGTTATAAACTCAAATAAAATTAAATAACTCATCTAGCCCTCAAAATGTGCACGCGTGCCAGAACGGTGCAAAATGCCACTAAAGGCTAATATGCCCATCTCTGCTCTAAACCATCACTTAAAGCTCATCTCCATGGTGAGAACAGCAGTTTGGTGCTTATGAATTTCAGTCTGTATATTAAAATTGAATTGAATACAAAACTGCATATCCGAAAAGATTCTAGAAATTCTAAATAAAAAGATTGAAAATTAAATGGGCGTATTCCAGTTCTTGTGAATTTTGTTTGCCTATTCTGACGGGGCTGGAGCTGTTGACCAGTTTCATTTTACATAGCATCAGTTAGTATTCACTATCAGTTTCACTGAAATACCAGTCTCGAACAGCGTGAGATTTACGCATTTTTTTCTCTTTAGGAAAAAGCTGATTTAAAGTCTACAAGATGGTGTTTGTCGATCCTCTCAAACATTCTTTGACGGTTCGCTTCAGTCTTTCATACAAAACGATCAATAGAAACTTTTATGCAATGTTAAGAATGATTATCCCGCAGTAGTTGCATAATGCAGAATCGCCCTTCTTGTGGATTGGGTAGATCACATATAAATTCTCATCGGCGGGCATGCGTTTGTCCAACATACCTGAATAGCTAAGCTGGCAGTGCGCGATCTTCAACGGGTGTTAAAACGTGGACGGTGATAATGTCAAGTTTCTGTCAGTGAAGAAACGAAGAAGGTCGGGGAGATAATAGTTCACTTTGATAAGGTTATCAATTACACTGACGGCGGCCTTTATCGACACATGAGACTATTTTCACTCCCTTTTGCGGTTGAAGGCGCTCGAGAATATAATGGTTAAACAAAAGTGCAAATACGATGCCACCCTGTGGCACCCTTAAATAATATCGATGATTTCAATCACTAATGAAAGCAGGGTCGGTCGATAGTGATCACCCTTGTCGGAGGGTCCTTGGTTAAGGAAGTGGAACCACCCACCCGAACTTCAAAATGTCAGGAATGGCGGCTGTAGAACATTTCGCCTACCACATAGTCTCCTTTTCAACGCACAGCGCCATCTCCGGGTCACTTTCCGTCTGATTCTATCCACTGAAAGGCTCAAATTGCTCGAGTATCTCCTCAGGTCCGACGAAGCGTGATTTGCGAATGAGATTTCCACCAAATGAAACTAAGTTATAGGACTTGAGTTGCTCCTCCCATTGGCTCCGCTTATGCTGGTCTACCAACCTCCGAATCATCACATTCTAATCCCTGATGTGGGGTCGTGGGTATCGAAGTGGCGAAGGTGGTCACGCTCGTTCGCTAGTACAGCCGCTTTAGCCGGAAATGTAGAACTGAATGCACGACTCCTTCCTTTTGAAACTTTTCTTTGCATCCGCGAACCAGTTCCAGACAGCTTTTTTAAAGTTGATTAAGTTTCTTAGCTTTACTTTCATACGTGTTACTGTCTGAATCGGGGGCTGGTTATTAGCTGAAGAGTGGCCATACGTGGCGGAGAGGCATACTCTGCAAGCGGGGTCCCTGCTTTTACTAAATATGGCGGTCCTATAGTGAAAAACTCGTTAGATCTCTACGTCTAGGTGTGAATGCGAGTGTGTCCCTTAACGGTGTACTTCGGTCACGTGGCGCCGTATGATTTTATTAAGCCTTTTCGAGGTACCGGGGTTCTGCCTCGGCTGACATTTCTCTTCCGCAATTACTCGTGGGATCTTTTATGGAAGAATTAAATAACTTAGATAGTAATATTAAACAAAACTGTACAACAACCACATGTGGAATGCAGTCGGCGGAGCCACAGGAGTATTTGATGTCCAAAGAGCTCGTTGAGCACATGGTGATCGCGGCGGGCAAAATTGATGCAAATCCAAACATCCATTGTTCTGCTCCTACAACTAATAATGTAGTGGAAAAATGCGCTTCGGTTTAAACGACCAGACAGCAATCACTCAGGACTCTGATTCAAAAGGCCTTGAAACGGGCTTCCATTAGTGAGGGCAGGAACCAGAACAACCGTTCTGGTGATACCAACTGCTCTCCTGTACAGAACTCTCTAAAGAGGAAGTAAAATGTATCTCGCAGAAGGCCCCACACGGGACCAGCTGTCACATGCGGAGTGTGGCATTCTGGCATCTTCATGCATTGTGTTCGCCGAGGTCTTTGACGCATTGCTGGTGGCCATTATCGAGCAATCATCATCATATCAAACTATGGTTTCTCCTGGCGGTTGAGGGAGCTTGAAGATGTAGTGATTAAACAAGAGTGGAGACAGTGCGCCACCCTGTGGTACACCTTGTTTAATTCTCCTTAGTTCCGATGTTGAGCCTCTAAATAATACCGATGTCTGACGACCACACAGGCAATTCACGGTCTACCATTTCAGACCGTGTAAAAAGCCTTTGACAGGTCAAACGCTTCTTGAACGGTACTCTCGCAGGGGCGGTTCTGGCTAAGGCTGCGATTCACTTGTGTGTTTATGGTATAGAGTGCTGTGTTTGTACTATGCTTTTTCCGGAAGCCATGGTGATGCTTAGCCGAGCCCAGGAGGTGTAGATCCTCATGTGTCTTCATTAATGGCCAAATCAGGGAAAACAGCAGATAGGAGTCACACTTGTCGGCCGGTTTCCGTGGTTCCAGCAGTGGGACCACTCTCACAACCTTCCAAATGTTTGGAATGATGAGAGTGGCCATGTACAGATTGAGGATCCCTGTGAGAAACTCAACTCCACTCGACCATCACGCTTGTTCTGTGGCGGCCGCCGTGGCCGAGTCTGTAGCGTGTACGTGTTTTATTCGGTGGATCCCGGGTTCGTATCCTCCGCGCGGCAAGTAACATCAAAAATTATAGAAAAAGTTTTTTCTAAAGGCGGTCGCCCCTCGGGAGGCAATGGGAAACCGCCGAGTGTATTTCTGCCATGAAAAAACTTCTCACAAAAAAAACAAAACATTCGCCGTTCGGAGTCGGCGTAAAACAGTAGGTCCCTCAATTTGTATTATAGCAACAAGACGCACACCACAAATTGTAGGAGAAGTTCGGCCAAAATCACTTAGGCGGTTATATCGCCAATTAAGTAAGTAAATGCGAATTCAGTTCAGCCCATTCCTTCGATTTGCCAATTTAATCTCCCATGATTTTCCAATTTAATCTCCCACATAGTAATAGCGTTTTGATGCACTGATGTGCTTCTGCCAAAGGCAACATTGGTGCCAGGATATTGCACCTCGGGAGCCACTGGCTTAGCCATGCAGATTGAATTTGCCTTTGGTTTTGGCCTTACCAGTGTTCTCTTGCCTCCTGGAGTGTTCCGGATGGATAGGACAAACAGTGAGGAGAGAAGTAAAAATCCTCCGTGCGGTACTGCCCGTATGGATGATTGAACAGTGCATCCGCAGATGCGAGGTCATCAAAACTCCATAAGAAGCACTCTTCCTGGGTTGTAAACCTCATGTTACTCTCTAAACCAGGGATGGGCAAATTTTTAGCCCACAAAGTTATCAAAGTGCGAACGAGGGCTAGATAAGGGGATATCATTTTACGGAAGGAAGGCAATCAAAACTTGCAAAAAAATCAATTACATTCCTACGAAACATTAATTTGTTAGCTCAAGGCCAGTGTATAAGGAAAAGTATATTGGAAAAAAGACAACAACAGTCAAGAGTGGTAGAAATTATAGCTATTTCGGCGATCACCACATCTCATCAGATTTCTTTCATGACTCCACCGGCATTCGAATTCACAACCTACGACTTCCTGGGCAAGTGTGTAAGCCAATGGACCAAAGTCGGCATGTAAGCTTCTGTTACTTTTTACCACTTCTCCTTATTGTTCTACCAACACAATTCAAGTACGACAGTCTGTCCCTATTAAGTGAATGTGTAGTTTTTAATTGTTGCTGTGTAACACAAATTCTATTTTTAGATTATTGTTAGAATTGTTGTTACGTTTGGGAGTGCTCGTCCGTTTCAAATATTCATATGTATGTTATTTTTCGGCCTGTTTTTTATTAAACGATAATATTAATTTGGCCCTAGACGAGAGTACGGATATAAATGATATTGCACAGCTGACTGTGTTTATTCGTGGCACAGATATTGAGCTCAATATCACAGAAGAGTTGTTGGACCTAATACCTATGATAGCAACTTCTACAGGAGAAGACATTTTTAATGACGTTATGAATTACAGTGCTGATAAGGGCTTAGACTGGAGCAAAGTGCATAGTGTGGCGGCGGATGGTGCTAAATCAATGCCTGGACATAAAGGCGGGCTTATAGGCAGGCTTAAAAGCAAATTTAGTCTAGCAAAGTATAATAACTTCATTGCGGTACATTGCCTGGTACATCAGGAAGCTCTATGTGTTAAGTCGTTATTTTTAGCACGTGTAATGGACGCTGTCGTTAAATGCGTCAATGTAGTAAGATCTCACGACCTCAATCATCGTCAGTTAAAGAAATTTCTTGAATGTATGGGATGTGATTATATGGACATACCATATTGCAAAGAAACTCGATGGTTGAGTCGTTCGAAAACATTATTGTGAGCTTTTAAATTTATTAGTTCAATTCTGTGAAAGATTTCAGTATTAAACACGCTCCAAGAAAGTTTCGACATTTTCGTAGCTTCGTTTACCTTCGATGTTCGCAATGCACCGCAGGAGTTGCAGCATGAGCTAATAGATCTGCAGTGCTCTACTCTTTTAAGAAATAAGTTTGCGCAAACTTCTCACAAAATTACTTTTTATAAGGAACTATGTTTAAAGAAATATCCAGGTTTGAAGTTTTTGCTTCCAAGATTATATCTATGTTTGGAAGCCCCGACACTTGTGAACAATTTTTGTCAATAATGAAATTAAACAAACCTAAAATAAGAAATAGGTTATCTGAATTAAATTTTGGTACAATAATGCCTGTAGCTATTAAACCGAATATAGAATTTATTATTTCAAGTAAACAAAATTAAATGCTGTAATAAAGACATACTAAAAAAATTATTACTCATCACTTTACTTGTCTTAGATTGTATAAATTTATGGTAGTTATAAACTCAAATAAAATTAAATAACTCATCTAGCCCTCAAAATGTGCACGCGTGCCAGAACGGTGCTAAATGCCACTAAAGGCTAATATGCCCATCTCTGCTCTAAACCATCACTTAAAGCTCATCTCCATGGCGAGAACAGCAGTTTGGTGCTTATGAATTTCAGTCTGTATATTAAAATTGAATTGAATACAAAACTGCATATCCGAAAAGATTCTAGAAATTTTAAATAAAAAGATTGAAAATTAAATGGGCGTATTCCAGTTCTTGTGAATTTTGTTTGCCTATTCTGACGGGGCTGGAGCTGTTGACCAGTTTCATTTTACATAGCATCAGTTAGTATTCACTATCAGTTTCACTGAAATACCAGTCTCGAACAGCGTGAGATTTACGCTTTTTTTTCGCTTTAGGAAAAAGCTGATTTAAAGTCTACAAGATGGTGTTTGTCGATCCTCTCAAACATTCTTTGACGGTTCGCTTCAGTCTTTCATACAAAACGATCAATAGAAACTTTTATGCAATGTTAAGAAGGATTATCCCGCAGTAGTTGAATAATGCAGAATCGCCCTTCTTGTGGATTGGGTAGATCACATATAAATTCTCATCGGCGGGCATGCGTTTGTCCAACATACCTGAATAGCTAAGCTGGCAGTGCGCGATCTTCAACGGGTGTTAAAACGTGGACGGTGATAATGTCAAGTTTCTGTCAGTGAAGAAACGAAGAAGGTCGGGGAGATAATAGTTCACTTTGATAAGGTTATCAATTACACTGACGGCGGCCTTTATCGACACATGAGACTATTTTCACTCCCTTTTGCGGTTGAAGGCGCTCGAGAATATAATGGTTAAACAAAAGTGCAAATACGATGCCACCCTGTGGCACCCTTAAATAATATCGATGATTTCAATCACTAATGAAAGCAGTGTCGGTCGATAGTGATCACCCTTGTCGGAGGGTCCTTGGTTAAGGAAGTGGAACCACCCACCCGAACTTCAAAATGTCAGGAATGGCGGCTGTAGAACATTTCGCCTACCACATAGTCTCCTTTTCAACGCACAGCGCCATCTCCGGGTCACTTTCCGTCTGATTCTATCCACTGAAAGGCTCAAATTGCTCGAGTATCTCCTCAGGTCCGACGAAGCGTGATTTGCGAATGAGATTTCCACCAAATGAAACTAAGTTATAGGACTTGAGTTGCTCCTCCCATTGGCTCCGCTTATGCTGGTCTACCAACCTCCGAATCATCACATTCTAATCCCTGATGTGGGGTCGTGGGTATCGAAGTGGCGAAGGTGGTCACGCTCGTTCGCTAGTACAGCCGCTTTAGCCGGAAATGTAGAACTGAATGCACGACTCCTTCCTTTTGAAACTTTTCTTTGCATCCGCGAACCAGTTCCAGACAGCTTTTTTAAAGTTGATTAAGTTTCTTAGCTTTACTTTCATACGTGTTACTGTCTGAATCGGGGGCTGATTATTAGCTGAAGAGTGACCATACGTGGCGGAGAGGCATACTCTGCAAGCGGGGTCCCTGCTTTTACTAAATATGGCGGTTCTATAGTGAAAAACTCGTTAGATCTCTACGTCTAGGTGTGAATGCGAGTGTGTCCCTTAACGGTGTACTTCGGTCACGTGGCGCCGTATGATTTTATTAAGCCTTTTCGAGGTACCGGGGTTCTGCCTCGGCTGACATTTCTCTTCCGCAATTACTCGTGGGATCTTTTATGGAAGAATTAAATAACTTAGATAGTAATATTAAACAAAACTGTACAACAACCACATGTGGAATGCAGTCGGTGGAGCCACAGGAGTATTTGATGTCCAAAGAGCTCGTTGAGCACATGGTGATCGCGGCGGGCAAAATTGATGCAAATCCAAACATACATTGTTCTGCTCCTACAACTAATAATGTAGTGGAAAAATGCGCTTCGGTTTAAACGACCAGACAGCAATCACTCAGGACTCTGATTCAAAAGGCCTTGAAACGGGCTTCCATTAGTGAGGGCAGGAACCAGAACAACCGTTCTGGTGATACCAACTGCTCTCCTGTACAGAACTCTCTAAAGAGGAAGTAAAATGTATCTCGCAGAAGGCCCCACACGGGACCAGCTGTCACATGCGGAGTGTGGCATTCTGGCATCTTCATGCATTGTGTTCGCCGAGGTCTTTGACGCATTGCTGGTGGCCATTATCGAGCAATCATCATCATATCAAACTATAGTTTCTCCTGGCGGTTGAGGGAGCTTGAAGATGTAGTGATTAAACAAGAGTGGAGACAGAGCGCCACCCTGTGGTACACCTTGTTTAATTCTCCTTAGTTCCGATGTTGAGCCTCTAAATAATACCGATGTCTGACGACCACACAGGCAATTCACGGTCTACCATTTCAGACCGTGTAAAAAGCCTTTGACAGGTCAAACGCTTCTTGAGCGGTACTCTCGCAGGGGCGGTTCTGGCTAAGGCTGCGATTCACTTGTGTGTTTATGGTATAGAGTGCTGTGTTTGTACTATGCTTTTTCCGGAAGCCATGGTGATGCTTAGCCGAGCCCAGGAGGTGTAGATCCTCATGTGTCTTCATTAATGGCCAAATCAGGGAAAACAGCAGATAGGAGTCACACTTGTCGGCCGGTTTCCGTGGTTCCAGCAGTGGGACCACCCTCACAACCTTCCAAATGTTTGGAATGATGAGAGTGGCCATGTACAGATTGAGGATCCCTGTGAGAAACTCGACTCTACTCGACCATCACGCTTGTTCTGTGGCGGCCGCCGTGGCCGAGTCTGTAGCGTGTACGTGTTTTATTCGGTGGATCCCGGGTTCGTATCCTCCGCGCGGCAAGTAACATCAAAAATTGTAGAAAAAGTTTTTTTCTAAAGGCGGTCGCCCCTCGGGAGGCAATGGGAAACCGCCGAGTGTATTTCTGCCATGAAAAAACTTCTCACAAAAAAAAACAAAACATTCGCCGTTCGGAGTCGGCGTAAAACAGTAGGTCCCTCAATTTGTATTATAGCAACAAGACGCACACCACAAATTGTAGGAGAAGTTCGGCCAAAATCACTTAGGCGGTTATATCGCCAATTAAGTAAGTAAATGCGAATTCAGTTCAGCCCATTCCTTCGATTTGCCAATTTAATCTCCCATGATTTTCCAATTTAATCTCCCACATAGTAATAGCGTTTTGATGCACTGATGTGCTTCTGCCAAAGGCAACATTGGTGCCAGGAGATTGCACCTCGGGAGCCACTGGCTTAGCCATGCAGATTGAATTTGCCTTTGGTTTTGGCCTTACCAGTGTTCTCTTGCCTCCTGGAGTGTTCCGGATGGATAGGACAAACAGTGAGGAGAGAAGTAAAAATCCTCCGTGCGGTACTGCCCGTATGGATGATTGAACAGTGCATCCGCAGATGCGAGGTCATCAAAACTCCATAAGAAGCACTCTTCCTGGGTTGTAAACCTCATGTTACTCTCTAAACCAGGGATGGACAAATTTTTAGCCCACAAAGTTATCAAAGTGCGAACGAGGGCTAGATAAGGGGATATCATTTTACGGAAGGAAGGCAATCAAAACTTGCAAAAAAATCAATTACATTCCTACGAAACATTAATTTGTTAGCTCAAGGCCAGTGTATAAGGAAAAGTATATTGGAAAAAAGACAACAACAGTCAAGAGTGGTAGAAATTATAGCTATTTCGGCGATCACCACATCTCATCAGATTTCTTTCATGACTCCACCGGCATTCGAATTCACAACCTACGACTTCCTGGGCAAGTGTGTAAGCCAATGTACCAAAGTCGGCATGTAAGCTTCTGTTACTTTTTACCACTTCTCCTTATTGTTCTACCAAAACAATTCAAGTACGACAGTCTGTCCCTATTAAGTGAATGTGTAGTTTTTTAATTGTTGCTGTGTAACACAAATTCTATTTTTAGATTATTGTTAGAATTGTTGTTACGTTTGGGAGTGCTCGTCCGTTTCAAATATTCATATGTATGTTATTTTTCGGCCTGTTTTTTATTAAACGATAATATTAATTTGGCCCTAGACGAGAGTACGGATATAAATGATATTGCACAGCTGACTGTGTTTATTCGTGGCACAGATATTGAGCTCAATATCACAGAAGAGTTGTTGGACCTAATACCTATGATAGCAACTTCTACAGGAGAAGACATTTTTAATGACATTATGAATTACAGTGCTGATAAGGGCTTAGACTGGGGCAAAGTGCATAGTGTGGCGGCGGATGGTGCTAAATCAATGCCTGGACATAAAGGCGGGTTTATAGGCAGGCTTAAAAGCAAATTTAGTCTAGCAAAGTATAATAACTTCATTGCGGTACATTGCCTGGTACATCAGGAAGCTCTATGTGTTAAGTCGTTATTTTTAGCACGTGTAATGGACGCTGTCGTTAAATGCGTCAATGTAGTAAGATCTCACGACCTCAATTATCGTCAGTTAAAGAAATTTCTTGAATGTATGGGATGTGATTATATGGACATACCATATTGCAAAGAAACTCGATGGTTGAGTCGTTCGAAAACATTATTGTGAGCTTTTAAATTTATTAGTTCAATTCTGTGAAAGATTTCAGTATTAAACACGCTCCAAGAAAGTTTCGACATTTTCGTAGCTTCCTTTACCTTCGATGTTCGCAATGCACCGCAGGAGTTGCAGCATGAGCTAATAGATCTGCAGTGCTCTACTCTTTTAAGAAATAAGTTTGCGCAAACTTCTCACAAAATTACTTTTTATAAGGAACTATGTTTAAAGAAATATCCAGGTTTGAAGTTTTTGCTTCCAAGATTATATCTATGTTTGGAAGCACCGACACTTGTGAACAATTTTTGTCAATAATGAAATTAAACAAACCTAAAATAAGAAATAGGTTACCTGAATTAAATTTTGGTACAATAATGCCTGTAGCTATTAAACCGAATATAGAATTTATTATTTCAAGTAAACAAAATTAAATGCTGTAATAAAGACATACTAAAAAAGAAGCAGGCTGTGTCAGAGACACGGCCATTAAGTTTAACGTAGAATACGCCATCCGATAAGACAGAAAACATATGTATGTAACAATAAATGATAAATAATGCAAGCAAATGAATTTCTTTATTTGATAGTTACTTTGGATGATATACATACATAAGCTTATGATAGGAAAAATAGGATAAAAATGTTTTTAAATTATCAATTAAATTTCTCGCAAAAACGAAGTCAATGGCTGTTATCAATAGTAAAGATAAATGATAAATAACATATGCGAATCAATTTTATTATTTTTTTTGCAGTGCTTGGCAGCATTTGCTCTTCTTTTACTCTACTTTAACTTGCCCGCCTAAAATTATGCAATACAAAGTAAGGGCTGCACGAGTACATTTAAATCGCCCAACAGCAAACACTCAACCAAACACCACACACATATTTGTGTGCATGTGTTTATACAATTTTCATTTTAGAAATTTAAATATTCGGAAGATATCAACCAACATGAAATGTATGCCAAACGAAAGCTAACATCTTCATTTGACTACAAAAAAAAAAAAAAAAAAATTAATCGAGCCGTTTCCTTATAATTAAAGAAATAGGGATTACAACAATAAAAACCTGACATTGGTGCCCATACCGTAAGGTAAGACGTATTCTACGCCAAAAATTATTACTCATCACTTTACAATTAAAATTAAATAACTCATCTAGCCCTCAAAATGTGCACGCGTGCCAGAACGGTGCAAAATGCCACTAAAGGCTAATATGCCCATCTCTGCTCTAAACCATCACTTAAAGCTCATCTCCATGGCGAGAACAGCAGTTTGGTGCTTATGAATTTCAGTCTGTATATTAAAATTGAATTGAATACAAAACTGCATATCCGAAAAGATTCTAGAAATTCTAAATAAAAAGATTGAAAATTAAATGGGCGTATTCCAGTTCTTGTGAATTTTGTTTGCCTATTCTGACGGGGCTGGAGCTGTTGACCAGTTTCATTTTACATAGCATCAGTTAGTATTCACTATCAGTTTCACTGAAATTCCAGTCTCGAACAGCGTGAGATTTACGCATTTTTTTCTCTTTAGGAAAAAGCTGATTTAAAGTCTACAAGATGGTGTTTGTCGATCCTCTCAAACATTCTTTGACGGTTCGCTTCAGTCTTTCATACAAAACGATCAATAGAAACTTTTATGCAATGTTAAGAAGGATTATCCCGCAGTAGTTGCATAATGCAGAATCGCCCTTCTTGTGGATTGGGTAGATCACATATAAATTCTCATCGGCGGGCATGCGTTTGTCCAACATACCTGAATAGCTAAGCTGGCAGTGCGCGATCTTCAACGGGTGTTAAAACGTGGACGGTGATAATGTCAAGTTTCTGTCAGTGAAGAAACGAAGAAGGTCGGGGAGATAATAGTTCACTTTGATAAGGTTATCAATTACACTGACGGCGGCTTTTATCGACACATGAGACTATTTTCACTCCCTTTTGCGGTTGAAGGCGCTCGAGAATATAATGGTTAAACAAAAGTGCAAATACGATGCCACCCTGTGGCACCCTTAAATAATATCGATGATTTCAATCACTAATGAAAGCAGGGTCGGTCGATAGTGATCACCCTTGTCGGAGGGTCTTTGGTTAAGGAAGTGGAACCACCCACCCGAACTTCAAAATGTCAGAACATTTCGCCTACCACATAGTCTCCTTTTCAACGCACAGCGCCATCTCCGGGTCACTTTCCGTCTGATTCTATCCACTGAAAGGCTCAAATTGCTCGAATATCTCCTCAGGTCCGACGAAGCGTGATTTGCGAATGAGATTTCCACCAAATGAAACTAAGTTATAGGACTTGAGTTGCTCCTCCCATTGGCTCCGCTTATGCTGGTCTACCAACCTCCGAATCATCACATTCTAATCCCTGATGTGGGGTCGTGGGTATCGAAGTGGCGAAGGTGGTCACGCTCGTTCGCTAGTACAGCCGCTTTAGCCGGAAATGTAGAACTGAATGCACGACTCCTTCCTTTTGAAACTTTTCTTTGCATCCGCGAACCAGTTCCAGACAGCTTTTTTAAAGTTGATTAAGTTTCTTAGCTTTACTTTCATACGTGTTACTGTCTGAATCGGGGGCTGATTATTAGCTGAAGAGTGGCCATACGTGGCGGAGAGGCATACTCTGCAAGCGGGGTCCCTGCTTTTACTAAATATGGCGGTTCTATAGTGAAAAACTCGTTAGATCTCTACGTCTAGGTGTGAATGCGAGTGTGTCCCTTAACGGTGTACTTCGGTCACGTGGCGCCGTATGATTTTATTAAGCCTTTTCGAGGTACCGGGGTTCTCCCTCGGCTGACATTTCTCTTCCGCAATTACTCGTGGGATCTTTTATGGAAGAATTAAATAACTTAGATAGTAATATTAAACAAAACTGTACAACAACCACATGTGGAATGCAGTCGGCGGAGCCACAGGAGTATTTGATGTCCAAAGAGCTCGTTGAGCACATGGTGATCGCGGCGGGCAAAATTGATGCAAATCCAAACATCCATTGTTCTGCTCCTACAACTAATAATGTAGTGGAAAAATGCGCTTCGGTTTAAACGACCAGACAGCAATCACTCAGGACTCTGATTCAAAAGGCCTTGAAACGGGCTTCCATTAGTGAGGGCAGGAACCAGAACAACCGTTCTGGTGATACCAACTGCTCTCCTGTACAGAACTCTCTAAAGAAGTAAAATGTATCTCGCAGAAGGCCCCACACGGGACCAGCTGTGCTAAAGGGTAAATTACCTTTTACTGATGTCAAAGAGGCACGGACAAGTCAGGTGAATCCCGTAAATGAGTCAAATATTGGGTTAAATCCTTTGGACTTCCTAAAGTCACTGTGGTCCCTAGAGCACTACACGAGCGTTCACGTGGCCATCCTGGATAAGGTAAGGCACCTTCCGTCCATAATGTCTGACTTTGTGGGGGCAAACACAGCAGAGTGGCCGCGTACTGCTCCTGCTTTAAAACACTCGGTCTCGTCACTCAGAGTAGCTGATGTGCCCAAACTGGTTACATATGTACGCTACTTCCTAGAGCCAGCAATTGAGAGAAACCCCGGTCTGATGGACGGCCAAATTTTAGGATGCTAGGTGCTAACTGGAGGGTGCAAAAAGGAGCAACTACTGAGCTCACTCTATCCGCCGACCCCCTCTCAGCTATTAACGGGCTGGGTGACTCATGTGTTTGGTGACGGAGCTCGACATCGCCTGACCTAGCTATCTGAAATTCTTGTGTAGTGTCGATGCTGCACTGTGTGATGGGTGATGAACGATAATCCACCACCACCATTTCAGTTGTAGGAGTCGCGTCTGTTTCGGTTGTGTCGTCGCAGAGAGAGGTGCGAGGTAAATAAAATCAACTGGTATATGGCGAACTTGTATAACTCTGTTGCATTCTGTTAATCTATTCACTCTAATATTATAATAATATTCCGAATATTCCTCACATTTGTCGTTAGCAATGACAGCTGTGAAAGGAGTGTTTCAAAATTTACATTGTACTGTGGTACAAATTCAGGTTAGCAAAAGTTAGGTCGATTCTGAGAGTGAGGGGTGCAAATAGAGGCTAAATTAGAAGACTCGTATCGCGACGTTTGTTTATGTTAGTTCGATTTTTTTTTAATCGACCTTCGAACTTTGCAGTCAAGTGGCGATTTTCAGTATATTGTTTATATGGTTTTTTTTTGGCTATAACTCGTCGACTAACTGATATTTTTTCAATCTGTTAAAGCCAAATTATTGCCAGAGACCTGTGCAACAATTAAAATTAAAAAAAAAAAAAGGATTTAGAAAATTTTTGTAGTGCTTATGAAGCAAAATGTTGAAAAATTTTTTGTTCATGCTTTTTGAACATATTTTCCACAAAACTAAGTCTTTTTTGCTTTCTATTTGATCTATAATATGCTTCTCAGTTTCTTCAATAAATTTCATTTGAAAAGAAAACAATCATAAGACAAAACTTGCGTTTTCCAGCTTAATATTAATTTACTTCCCATTTCTTATGTACGAATTTTTTCAGTGTTGGTTTTGGAGAAACATTGAAAAAGAAATTATAAAAATATGGAAACAAATATAATTTTGAAATGTTAGTTATGAAAAGTTTTAAGTAAAAAAATTAAATAAGTTAAATTAATGATTTGGCCAGTTGCCGTTTAGCAGGCAGCTGTGGATCAACATCACTGCTCTCTCTAATATCTTGGTCATCGTCATCATCATCAGAAAGGTCGATAATTTCGTCCAACAGATATTCTGGAATTTCATCTTTGTCTTCCCCTTCTTCCTCTTTTTCCTCGACTTCCTCTTCTTCAAAGGTGTTTTTATACCACCAACAAATTTCAGCGAGTATTGCATCTGGAGATTTCTTTCCTCTGTACCTGAAACGAAAATAGTTTTCAATCGTTAACATGTTTAAATTGTGCACTCTGACAAAGATATTAGAAAAATCTAGGAATTCAAAATATACACACTCTATAGTTACCCTATTTCAAATGGAAGCGCAGTTTGGTGATAGCGTTCGCCTTCCTCATCAGATTCAGTTGGCAACTGTTGAGCGAGTTGATCAAGATGCTGATGCAAGAGATGAATTTTGTACGACATATTAACCCCAATTTCATCGAAAGCTGCCAACATATTTGCAACAGATTGCCTGAAGTTGTCTTTCCGTTCTTTTCCCAAAAGTCCTTTATTGACTGCTTTCATTTCGAGCCATGCATATAATTCTCGGTCTGTCAGAACTTGGTTAAAATCTTGACGACTTATTAGTTTCCGTATGTCGGGACCATTAACAACCCCTTCCTGAATTTTGGCGTTTCAGGTACAGAGGAAAGAAATCTCCAGATGCAATACTCGCTGAAATTTGTTGGTGGTATAAAAACACCTTTAAAGAAGAGGAAGACGAGGAAAAAGAGGAAGAAGGGGAAGACAAAGATGTAATTCCAGAATATCTGTTGGACGAAATTATCGACCTTTCTGATGATGATGACGATGACCAAGATATTAGAGAGAGCAGTGATGTTGATCCACAGCTGCCTGCTAAACGGCAACTGGCCAAATCATTAATTTAACTTATTTAATTTTTTTACTTAAAACTTTTCATAACTAACATTTCAAGATTATATTTGTTTCCATATTTTTATAATTTCTTTTTCAATGTTTCTTCAAAACCAACACTGAAAAAATTCGTACATAAGAAATGGGAAGTAAATTAATATTAAGCTGGAAAACGCAAGTTTTGTCTTATGATTGTTTTCTTTTCAAATGAAATTTATTGAAGAAACTGAGAAGCATATTATAGATCAAATAGAAAGAAAAAAAGGCTTAGTTTTGTGGAAAATATGTTCAAAAAGCAGTTCTCGACAGGTACTCATTCTGAGCAGACGTGTTTGTTTACTCTCGACTTTCTGTTGTAACTATTCTCTTGACGTTTGATAGACGTACACGTGTTTTTTTGTGCAAATTTAACAAATTTTTCCCCTCATACAAGTGAATTCTAGCTAAGTGTGACTATTGTGGAAAAGTGAAAACATGGCCCCCGGGCCACCAAATCTCGGGGACAATAGGTTCGCGCCGCTTGCCATAGACCCCCAACCAAAAAGGAAAAAAGCCTCATATACCCCTATGGTATTTCCTGAATTACCACAAATTAAAAAAGAAAACCCCAAATTTATTACAATCCGTTCTACAGACACTAACAAACCAATTTCAAAATATTCGTGTTTTGCTGTACATAAAGCCCTCGAAGCAATAAGTAAAGAGATAATATCAATATCGGAACTACGTGACGGCAATCTTTTGCTTTTAGTTAAAAATACGCAAATAGCACAAAAATTCATCTCGGCAAAAAAACTCTCTGCTGTTTGCCAAATAGAAGTGAGCTACCATGACAACTTGAACAGTTCAAAGGGTACAATTTACGCTCCCTGTTTGAATAACGTTGAAGAAAAGGAAATTGTTGATAACATGAAAACACAAGGTGTCGTCTCTGTCTATAAATTCACAAAAACTATCGACAATGAGACCAAATACACTGGCGTAGTACTACTAAATTTTGACCTCTATAAACTACCTGAACGTGTTGAAGTATCTTGGCGCAGTGCAAAAGTTCGCCCCTATTATCCTAACCCCATGAGGTGTAAATCCTGTCAAGTTTTGGGACATACAACCAAACGCTGCAATAATTCTCCAGCTTGTCATACATGCAGCCTCCCCCCGCATCCACCCCCATGCACACGCATCTGGTGTGTTAATTGCTCAGGCAACCATCCATCCTCTTCCAACGCTTGCCCAAAGTACGTACAGTCAAAAGAGATACTGATAATCAAATGCCAAAACAAATGTTCAATGCGCGAAGCACTCAAGCTTTACAAACAACAAACACCAACTATGCTCGATAGATCTTTTGCTGATACCGTGAGAGTCCAACAAAGCAACAAGGCAACTCATGTAGACAAACCTCTTGCCGCTCCACCGCAGCCCACACTAAACGCACTGTCAAACTCGCATTTACACACCTCTATTAACATCCAACCGCATGTACGCGCTAATTCCACTAACTCCACAACAGAAAACACCAGAAACCATCAAGTTAACAATACTCAAACACCAATTACCAATTCACCCGATAACTCCTCCATCACTTTTCTCAAAACACACACGAATTTAAACAATTCTACTCTACAAAATTACAATAAACAACATGATTATAATCCACAATCCTCATCATCACCACCATCTGAAACAAATCAAATTCACCTTGAGTCTTTACCACAAGCAATATTAAATACACCTCTCCACTTAGATCCCACTCTCTCTCATATTCTTGCACAAGCCCAAAGTTTTCAATATCAACACATTCAACAAACGTCAATAGCAGACACTGCTGTCACTTCAGCCGATAACACAACACAAAATCATCCACACTACAATAATTACGATCAAATTATGTCAGATAACAACTCACAATCATTAACCTAATAGGTTCCACAATATAGATCATATTGATGTTTAAGATTATGCAATGGAATATAAAAGGGTTTTGCAACAACTACACAGAGTTAGAGCTTCTGATAAAAGAGCAATCTCCCAGTTTCATTGCTCTTCAGGAAACTCACTTAGCTGTTGATAAAACCGCCCATGTTCCTAAACAATATCTAAGTTTTTTTCATAATTTACCGCATAACAAACAAAACAAACAAGGCATCGCCGTTTTAGTCAAAAAGAACATTCCGCATAAATTAATACACATACAATCAAATATCTCCGTTCTTGTAATTGAAATCGCACTTAGTTTTAAGTTTACGATTATATCTTTGTACATACCCCCACAACAAAATTTCACCCGCAACGAACTAACTAGCATTATAAATTCTGTTCAGACTCCCATAATAATGCTTGGCGATTTTAATGCCTGGAGTCCTCTTTGGGGCTCCCACATTTGCAACAAAAGAGGTGAAATCCTGGAAGATTTGATTCTTTCAGAAAATCTTACAGTGTTAAACGACAACAAACCTACGCATTTCTCTACACATTCCTCATTCACCAATATAGACCTAACAATATGTTCTACAAATATATTCCCTAAACTCTGCACCAGCACATTAGACGAGCTATACGGTAGTGACCATTATCCTGTTACCACCATTCTACACATTAACTCAGAAAACACCAAATCCATCTGCCCCAGATTTTTAACAGATAAAGCTGATTGGGAGAGTTTTCAAAAGATAGCAACCAAACTCTCCAATGAGTCACCGATTTCTACAAATATTAATCGAGAAACTGCCATAATCACTAGAATTACTCGTACCGCAGCCCATTACTCCATTCCACAAACTACCAGGAAAAGCCCTAAAAAAATTGTACCCTATTGGACCAATGAACTCTCTAAGTTAAGAAACGAAAAGAAGACTCTCTGGAAGGAATTTCGAAGAAATAGATCTGATAGTAATTTAGCTAGTTACAAAAAAGCAAATGCATTGTTCAGGAAAAAGTCTAAATTAGCGAAAAGGGATTGTTTAAATAAATTTTCCGAAAAAATCGACCACAGGACAAATCCCAAGAAAGCTTGGTCTGATATTAAAAAGCTCTCAGGCTCTTACAACCAAACAAACATTCCCCTCGTGAATAGCCCTACTGGCCCTATTCTTAACTCAAAAGATATGGCGAACCATTTTTCCGCAATTTGGTCGAATTATTCATCAGACTCAAATTTCACCTCATCCTTTACATCAGCAAAAACCGAAATTTTAAAGAAAAATTACAAACACAACAACGGTGTTGTCGGCCTTGCTGACTACAAAATCGACGCCTTTGAGTTTGAATCAGCACTGGCGACTATGTCTGGTAAAACTCCAGGCGCTGATAGAATATCATACCCTATGCTCCAGCATCTTCCCAGTAGCTTAAAATTTAGAATAATTGGTATTTTCAATAATATTTTAAAGCAAGGAATATATCCACAAGTTTGGAAAAACGCAATCGTTGTTCCCATACCGAAATCCACCAATATCTCCACAGAAGTTCTGGGATATAGACCTATTTCGCTCCTATGCTGTCTGGGAAAATTATTAGAAAAAATTATTGCAAAACGTATCTCCTGGCACGCCTCAAAGCACAACCTGATAAGCCCACAGCAAATTGCGTTTAAGCAAGGACAAGGTACCATCGACGCCTTACTTCTGTTTGACAATTATGTCTCTTGCGCGCTTTCTAACAGAAACCATGTTTCATGCTTAAGCCTCGACTTCGAAAAAGCTTTTGATAGAATTGGTGTACATGTAGTTCTTCGTCAAATTGAAAAATGGAATATCGGTACAGCTCTATTTTACTTTATAAAAAGCTTTCTCCTAAACCGAAAGTTTAAAACAAAAATAAATTCCACTCTGTCCGATATGTACGATTTACACAACGGCATACCGCAAGGCTCTCCGCTGTCAGTAGTTTTGTTTAGTATTGCTTTCAATGAAATAAACAACATAATAATTAAAAATAAAAATATATCCCATATTGGTTACGCAGATGACATCCTGCTCTTTACAAAAGTAAATGATTTAAATGCAGCCAAAAGAGATTTTTATCACATTCTTTCTAGCATCTCAAATTGGTCTAGAAATTCAGGCACCAATATCAATGTAAACAAAAGTAAAACACTCCACATTTGCCGTAAGCACAAATGTAGTAATATAAGTCTGAATTATAATAAAGTATCTATTGAGAATTCAAATAGTCTTAAGTTTTTGGGTATTATCTTTGATATGAGATACACCTTTAAAGGGCACTGTTTGTACCTTAGAAAGCAGCTGGCTGCCAGGTTGAATGTCATTAAGTATTTAACTTCAAAACACTGTTTAGTTAACGTTTCCACCTTAGTTAATGTAACAAAATCGTTTATTCTGTCAAAGATAGACTACGGTCTCCCAATATACGGTAACTCTGCAAAGAGCAACATAAAACTTCTATATGCGCCATATCATAGTGCCGTCTGTCGTAGCATCAGAGCGTTTCCAAAGTCGCCGACGAGATTCATTCTTGCTGAAGCTGGATTGCCAACGCTCGAAGAGAGATTGGAGCTGAACACCAAAAAACTAGTATCGAAACTATTTATATGTAATAACATCACACTATACCAAACGGTCATCGCTGAAATTAATCGCAGTCGTCCTCTTAAACGAAGTTCAGTTGTATCTAAATGCATTGATTACGCGAGAGAGCTCGAAATCAATACTCCGACTCTAAAGCAGGAAGACAAATTTCCACCATGGATGTTGAAAAAGTCATCCTTAATCCTGCACCTCAACAAATATGCGAGAAGCAATACCAATCCAATGGTTTACCAACGGTTATTCGCAGAAGCTTTATCTTCATTTCTTCCAGTTTGGCATACTATTTACACCGACGGTTCCAAGACTGAAAACAGTACCTCATTTGCAGTAGTCAATTCCTCCGGTGATACTGTAACTGCTGGTCAGTTACCTAACTTTGCATCTGTCTACACAGCTGAAGCGACAGCGATCTTGAAGGCAATTAAATTCGCTGAAAGTTCTTCTCATAAAACAATAATTTGTACAGACAGCATGACAACCATAACATCTATACTAAATCCTTCGAACAGAAACTATACAATATCCTACATTCGTAACAAATTAATTGGAAACACAGATACAATAAAAATAATGTGGGTTCCTGGACATAGTGGAATAAGAGGTAACGAACTTGCGGATCAGCGCGCTAAGTTAGCCGGAAGAGAGCCACTAATCACCTATCAAGTTCTCGACAAAAGTGATTTACATAAGTTTTTCTCAACACAACAGAGACACAAGCAAATAACTGACTGGAAAACCATTCAACACCACTACACACAATTTAATGTCGACAAAAGCAAGCCAAAGTACCCACCGTCAAGTCGATGCAACGACATCAAAGCTTTCGTTCGACTCCGCTTAGGACATACCATAGCCACACATTCGTACAGACTCACCGGGCACAGTGCACCAAGCTGTCAACACTGTTTAGCAACACCATTAACCTCCACACACTTACTCAGCGAATGTCCTCATTTTTCATCAATAAGGCGCAAAATATTCAACCATACCAACCCTACGGAACTGTTGAAAACTACTTCTTCAGCTAATATTGAGAAAATCGTAAAATACCTTACTTTAACGGACACTAAAAAAATAATATAGTATTGTTAGCTGAACAAATGTAAACTTTAACTAGCTTTTATAATTTTATATTCTTATATTTTTAAATCACATATTATTACCAGCGAGCCGAAGGCCCTGGCAGCCAGTGCTCCTTTTCTTAGTGTAATACCAATTGTATTGTTATTCCACATCTAATAAATAAATAAATAAATGTTCAAAAAGCATGAAAAAAAAATGTACAACATTTTGCGTCATAAGCACTACAAAAATTTTCTAAATCATTTTTTTTTTTTTAAATTTAAATTGTTTCACAGGTCTCCAGCAATAATTTGGCTTTAACATATAAACAATATGCTGAAAATCGGCATTTGACTGCAAAGTTCGAAGGTCGATTAAAAAAAAAATCGAACTAACATAAACAAACGTCGCGATACGGGCCTTCTAATTTAGCCTCTATTTTCACCCCTCACTCTCAGAATCGACCTAACTTTTGCTAACCTGAATTTGTTCGACAGTGTTATTCAATATCAGCAATGAGTACACCAAAGCTAACCAATCTGGCTATCTTGTTTATTGAGTCAAAGGTGTTTGATGGTATACGCAATTCGCAGCGGTTACTTTGCCTTCCTAACTAGGACCAGCTAGAGCTCCTTAGTTCTTCCCCAAGTAGTCTTCCCACCTAGGGGAGGACTTCCTCTTCCTCTGCCACCACTAGCGGGTGCCGCGGGGAATACAAAGCTGGAGCAGCTTCTTCCATAAGTACAACATGGCCTATCCGGCGCAGCCGCTGGTTCCTCATTGCTGAACTATGTCTACTTCTAGACCTCTGGCAGCTCATCGTTCCATCGTCTATGGTGTCGCCATTGCAAGGATGTAAAGGTCCAAAAGTCTTTAAGCGAATCTGTCTTTCAAACGCTCCAAGACTCATCGCATGCGATATTGACGGCGTCAGTGCTTCTGCGCCACACATTAGCACGATTATGATGAGAGACTTATAGAGTAAGGTTTTACACTTGTTGACAAAAGAGATTCTCCTTTGGATTTCGCAGCTGATGTTATTATCTGTGTTGATCTTGCTTCCAAAATAGACAAAATACCCCACTGTGTTTTAATCTATCTGACTGTTAGGCACTTCGGTTTACCATCATTCACCTATAGACCCATTCTCTTTGCTTCTTTATATAGCTTGGATAAGGGAAAACCAACGGTGCGGTTGTTTAACGCGATAATGTCGATGCCATCAGCATACGCCACCGGTTGAACACTTATAAAAGATGGTTCTTGACCGGTTTAATCCTGCAGCTCGAGTTCTCTTTTTCAACATAAGTTTAAAGAAGTCGCACGATACGAGGTCACCCTGTCTGAAACCTCGCTTGGTAGATTTGCAAGGTCTATAGACACAGTGATAAGTTCAAATCAGTATTTTGACGGTGGGCTTCAGTTTTTCACACAGCACGCTTAATGGAACCTTTTGCCAAATTCTAAAGACGCGGATCCCGCGGTAGGTTGTGCATATTGCGCGATCAGCCTTCTTCTAATTGGGTAAATCACACTAAAATTCCAATCGTCGGGCATTCTTCCGACCATATTCTGGAAATGAGCTGAGCACCGAAGCCGCGTTATTGCCACCCGAATTTCATCGAGTCGGGGAAAGGTATGTCAATACCATCATCAGGGACTTTTGGTTCGGGATCTTCATCGTCTTCGGCATTCGCTGTATCTATTTAGCAAAGCAGATAAATGTTCACTCCACATTTTGTGAGAACCGAGTAGCGAAGGTAATAGTTGTCTGTTCCGATTGCAGCTTTCCTACGTCACGTTTTCCTTGGGTTTTTAGATACAAGTTCTTTGCTGCTCAGGGGCGTGTGAGGTTCTTGGCTACGAGCAGATAATGATCGTACATCGGAGGTTAGGTACATCTAATATACTGGACACATCCGTGCATCGCAATATAAGCGAGACTGCCTATTTTTACAATGTGACTATGGATCTCTTCTTTACCGCCCCTGCCATTGAAATAGAGCTCGTAAGTGTGTTCTAGACGCTCGTAGAACAGTTTTAAAAACTATATGAGGTGGACAAAAACCACGCCCAACTCACATATAGCGATAAATAACCAAAGCTTAAAAGAAATCCGATATTTTAGTAACTATGTAAGTTAATTTGATTTGCAAGATTGGCTTTGGTAATTAAATATATATGTGGAATCAAAAATGTTGAAAAGGGTGTGACATCGCCCAACTTAGAGGAAATAGATATACGTACTTCTGAAACTTTGTCAAATTCTACCAAATTGTGTACACACATTGCATTTCTAATCAGAAAGCACAATTTCAAACATTATAGAATACATATTTTTTAAGATTTTAAACAAGTATTTGCTTTTGGCTGCATGCCTTAATCAGAAGAAAATATGTACATACATAACTTAAATCGACTAAATCATTTTCACCACTAACGGTAGAAATATAGACTTCACAATAGGCTTTCCTAATAACGAGTCGTTCCTCCTTTAGCCTCAATAACTGCCTCAATTCTTGAAGGTAAGGAATTCACAACACATAGTGTGCAACCCAATTTCATACAAAAAATTTTTTATTTCTCAGTGCTTACTAGATCTAGTAGAAATTTTTTCAAATTTACAGCTATATAGCTGAAGATGTTCTACCAAAGTGGTGGTGCGTTTTTATTGACCTGAAGGGTATATGTATGTATATCAAATAACATATATCTACGTCAAATATCTGAGCAGATATGGTGAGCAGTAGTTTTTAAATATTTTATGTGGGTCCCGGAGACAATGTGAACCTATTGTAAAATTGGATAAAAGTTAGTTGTTATGCACAACATTAACTGGTTTACTCCATACACCAAAAACTGTTTATTTGAAATAAAAACATATTCAGTTTCACCCGAACTTAGATACTTCAGTACTTGTTAATATTTGATGTTGGATTGTGGATTCATAATCGGCGACTTCAAAAATAATACATATGTAGCGTAATTAAAGTTAAAAATGTCGCGTGTCCTAGCTTCTCGCCCACTGTGCGCTAGACATAATTAAGGCGCTCTATCCGGAGTTTTGTAAAATGATTAATGTAAAAAAAAATTCGATTTATGTATTATGGTGCTAATCTTAAGTGGAGGTTATAAGGACTATATTGTATCTACATTAACATGTGTATTTTTTCACATTTTTAGGAACAAATGGATGCGTTAATCGGCCCAATTCTCGGAATTCACTAAATAGTCGTCTTTCTAGTTCACATAATTCATTAAACACTTCATCTGCAAATAAACCGGATGATTCCATATTCATCACGCAGGCAATGTCTCATGATGCATTACTAACTCGGGAAATATCTGATTTTTATAATGTGCCTATAGATTCAGATATATATGCTCTACCAATAGATATGATTAAAACAGATAAAAATAATGGGGTTCGGTACAAAGAGGAGCCAAGTGGAGATTATAAGAAACCAAATAATTTAATTTTAACTGAGGAAGATTATTGTAAACATTATAAACTAAGTCGTAGAAATAATAGAAATAAACGAAAAAAACGCAATAGTGATACTTATGCAAGCGACATGACAATTGAGTTTAAATCCACAAATAAAAAGTCGGATATTTTAAGTGCGACGGAGGATTTTGATGGCCATAGTGATGGCCATACGCTCATGGATTTGAGCGTACCTCAAGAACGACTTCATATGACGTTGGATGAAGTAAAAAAGTATTATCAAACTCTTTACTCCAATACAAGAAATTTATCAAAAATAAATAGTGAAACCGTGAAAATGGATATGAAGAAAAGATCTAATGAAACAATATGGAGTGAATCTTCTCCACGTTTACGAAACAAGCTTTGTTCTGTCGGAGAAAATGTATCGGCAGAATGCAAGCTAAGCGCCAAGACAATTAAAAAATATAGTGAAAGTAATGACAAAATTAATAACAACAACATAAATAAAATTGTTTTAACTAATAGTTATAACATTACACAAAACCAGATAATAAAGGTCGATGATACAGATTCTCCCTCTCAAGTGATACGAAACGAAAAAAAGACACAATTTTCTCTGAATTTAAAACAAAAGTTTTGTAATATTTTTCGGATCCGCAGAACTCAACCACAATGCCAAACCAATCCGTCAGGCTCTCAAGGATCAAATACTAGTCGAGATCGTAGAGACACTGTAGAGAAGCACAAAAAATTCCAATCAAGAGCATTGCCTCCCCTACCTAACAAGAGTAAGTATTATACATTTATTTTCCATAAGCTATGAATAAAAATTATGCACATCCATTCAGTTTTAGTATTTCACTCTAGACTTACAGAATTTAAATCTATCCTTTTAACATGGTGCATTTTTGAGAATACATACATATGTGGCAGTAACATAACTCCGTCAATATTGTCGTGACTGAAACAAATAGACAATAGTTCACGTACGAATTCAAATTTAAAAAATATAATGGATATTTGGCTGAATTTCTTTTAAAATGTGTGGTGTGAGTCTTGATGTTGGACCACAAACTGAGGGGTATATAGTTTTACGCGGATTCCGAACGCCACATAAGAAAATTATCCTTGCACTTAATATTTCTGTTAGTCAACTCTCTAGTGAGTACTGTTTTGTTTTGAAATTTATTGAATGTGGAAAATATTTATTGAAGAAGCAATTTTTTTAATTAAACGAATACAAATCTGCGGATCGATGGGAGGTTTTAATTACAACTTTAACATAAAAAACTTTGATTATCGATTTGTAGGAAGAAACTAAAGGTTAATGAGAAGTTACTGGTACAGTTCAGCGGTAGAGCTCATCTGATAATTATGGAGAGACTCAATATGTAGCCATGGTTAAAGAGCAAGGACGAAAAATAACAATAACAGGCCTATCATTAAGTTTTGATTGATTTCATTTGTGTAATAATAATTTGATTATTTGTAATTACAATGATAATATTTACAATAACATGTTTTTTGTAAACAGCACTGTTTTCACACAAAAGCTATACTATTTCTTTAAAAGAGTGCACATTTTTTTTCTTTTCGGGTATATTTGACATATTAAATATTTATAAAATATATTATTCGGTGATGACGCCTTTCCAGCGCAGTGTACCGTACACGTATGCATCTGCCGAACTGTGAATGGATTTGAGGAGAAACTCATCGAAAGTTCACTGTTCGACGGCTCATTTTTAAATTTATCGCGCACTTTCACTTCAATTTAGAAAACCACGAGGACCAATCGCTTGTTTGCCAGCAGCAAATTATACACTCAAACCATATTGTAAATCTCAATACAATTTTCCACAAATAAACCATTTGAATTTTTCCGAAACTTATTTCTAAAATAATTTTGTATATTCTTTTCATTTATTTTAAATACACTTGTGGCGCTCCATACGGTGAGACGCACCCCTGTGTATTCATTGGTCCTTCGAGCGGGAACATTACCCAACGTCTGATTGTAATTCCACCATCACCTCGAAGGCGAGAATTTACCACAACTTGCCACTAACACCTGCATCACCTAACAACACATTGCAACTGCCACACAGCCAGGACAATACTACAACATACAGCCAACACTAACGCAACTTGTTACTAAGACCTGCATCACTCAACAACACATCGTTACTTCTGCCACACAGCCAACACAAACTACAGCATACAGCAACATTAATACTGCTTATAGTGAAACGTACACTTTAAAACAAAAAAAATTAAATTCGTTCGCGCAGCGACCCAACAACCATTTTGTGCGACATACAGTTTTGTAGCGCACAACGTTAATAATCATAACGTTAAATTTTTCTTTTTAATCAAACTGATCGAATTAATTTTTGAATTACATTTGACCGTGTCGCAGGCTGCAATCGTGGTTTTTAAGAGCACTGACATTTTTTTCTCGTTTTTTCACTTGGTTCCCGCCTTGGCAAAACAAATTCACGTGAAGGAAAATCTCACCCCTTCAGCTTACGCACAATTGGAATTTGTATCATATATAAATATCAATTTATAATATACATTGATTGGGTGGCGATTGATTGCACTTATAGATCTGGTAATATTTTCAATCGCACATACGTACATACGAGTATGCCATTGTATAAGTTGCATATTAGTGCCTGAACATTTTAAAATTCAAATAATTAATTTGTACATACATATATACAAATACAACTTTAGATTCTCTATATTTGGAATTTGGGATTAGACCCGACCTGGTGTGGCTGAAAGGGTAGTATAAAAACAAAAAAATTCGAATTCTAATTCATAGGCCTCAGCTATATTGAAGCCACGTTAAGTCTGCGATCAGAGTTTTAACTGCATTGTCTTTAAAAATCAATTTAATACATATCAAGTGGTTGTTGACACTGGTTAAAACAATGGACACCTTTATTCGTCTAGCAGACTCAGCAGCAGAATTCGAGTCTAACTGCAGTAGTGCATTTCCGCCAGAGCTCAAGAAACACTTCCTGGTTGTCGAATATAGCGAGTTAAAAGAATGGGAAAAGAATAAATATGCCTACGATGAACTCATGGGTTCAGAAGGGCTGTCGTCCAAAGACTTAGCCTAACTTAAAAAGAGATATAAAAATACCTACTACAGTTTTGTTAGGTGCCAGACAGCGATAGCTGAACTCTCTGAAAAACTGGTAAAAACTGAAAAGGAACTTGAAGACATACCGATTAGGAAACACAATATAAGTTATGAGTTCACTCCTAGTGGTCAATAATAACACCGATGGGTTACTGCTAATTGAACTTTTATTAAACACAAGAGTGACTGGACCTTTCCTTGAGTAACGTCTAGGGCGAACTGAACTAACCAAAACATTCTTTACTTAACTCTACCCTAACCAAAAGTCAGCTCGCTGTCGCTGCAACGTTGGCCTTGAGTAGGAACCTCATATTCCACAACGGTCACTCGTCGCTAGCTACATGTTGGTTGGTATACACCGACACACGCACACAAGTAGTACTCATAGGTTGATGTGCACCGGCACACGCACACACATAACTTACGTGTGAGATATAGTTGTTGATGTGCAGTGAATTCCACACATAAGTGTCGGATGTCTTACTTGTTGACAAAGTCAGTGGACGTGGGTAGCTCAGTGCGAATTCCAAAGCAGGTCTCAAGTCACGTTATGCTAGGTCAGCAGACGTCCGTGTCCAACCCAGTTGTTGGTGGCAGTTGGACACAGTTACCTAGCTAGGTCAGCAGATGTCCGTGTCCAACCCAGTGGTTGGTGGCAGTTGGACATGATTAACTTATACACCTACTTCCATGTGATACGGATATCATCAAAAAAGACTATCTCTCATGGCCATCGTTTTGAGACATTTTTACGGACATATATATTTTAAACAAACGGCTAACCCTGGTTGAGAAATTATTTCATCTCACCAGAATTTGTGCGAAGGTGTCCGCTAACTAACGAAGGCTTTACAACAGCCGGGAAAACTTCAGCGATATATACGAAAATAAGCGTATCTTAGGCAACACACAGTTGAAAATTTTATTTAATTTAAGTGCGGTTGAGAGTTGTTGAATTTTGAATACAACTCTGCAAGCCAATGCTGCACTCTTATACTTTATGTATTTCATTTACATACATAGAAGTTATGTACTTAATATCGACATTAAACAGTATTT
This sequence comes from Anomoia purmunda, assembly GCA_951828415.1. Lineage (NCBI taxonomy): Eukaryota > Metazoa > Arthropoda > Insecta > Diptera > Tephritidae > Anomoia > Anomoia purmunda. The sequence continues at coordinate 95,367,743 of OX639995.1, forward strand.
AAGACCATATGACTTTTGTGCAACGGCACTTTGAATAAATGTGTTAACTTAGTAGATCGGCACGAATTTTCTTTCTCTGCGCGGAAAATTGTTACAAAGGTTATGGGCCCAGATATCGATCTAGGTTTCCAAGTTTTCGGTCAACATAAATAGTTGAAGTTGCGGTAATTCGGTTAGTTTGCTTATCTGGCGTTAAAAGCAATAATTTTGGTAAAATGGCTAACGTTTTAGCTAACATTGAAAAATTAAGTGGCGATAATTATACTCAAGATTTATTGAGTGCTGTCGTGGATAAGTGTCCGGAGGCGGATTCTAAAAAATCAGCCTGGATAGTATACGATAGAAAGGCTCTAGTAACTATAACGCTGAGCGTCAAGCCTAGTACTCACTCATATTAAGAACTGTGTTACAGCAAAGAGTGATTGTTATACGTTGAACGCACTCTACAAGATACAGCATGTGGGAAAGTAAATTTGTTCAAAAAATTAATCCGTTTTCAATTCAGAAGCAGCGAGAAGTTTTCTGCTTAATTGAAGGAACCTTGCTGCATTGTAGATGACTTGAAAGAAGTCGGCAGATCGATGGATAAAGAGTTTTTATTAGTTTTGTTGCTTTGCTTATTACCAGTCTAAATAGAGAACTTTGTTATTGCAATCGAAAGTAGAGACGCATTCCCCAAATTGGATAACCTCATTTCGAATATTTTAGAAGAGCAGTAAAGGCACGGCGACAAGAGCAGTAGTGGGGAAACAGTTTTTTCGGTAAACGAGTCAAAGCGACGCGTTGGAATTGATCGCAGTAGGAACGTCAACGGCGGCAAAGGTAGAAGTGGTGATACCATCTTTGGTAGCAGTAGTAGCAGAGGCGTAAATAGTAAGGTCGGTATCGCTAGTGGCAGAGGTGTTGACAGTGGTAACGGCACCAAAGCACAACTGAGAGAAAGTGGAAGATCTAACAAAAGCAAAATTTGTAGCAAGTACGACAGCAACATAAGATGCTTTAAAGGTATACGCTCTCAGTGCTCTGTTTTATCTAATAATTCACCAGTAGATGACAACGGTCACATGTGCAAAGATGATACAGTTTTTAGTTATCTTGTTCGTGTAAAGCATAACATAGTTTCAGCATCAGGCGCGTGCATCTATGCACATGGAAAGGGTACGTTTAATCTGAGAGCGAAGTACACAGCTATTAATTTGCGAGATGTTTGGTATGTTACTGATCTTCGTTCTAATTTCTTTCTATCGATAAAGCGGCTGAGAGCGGAAATGTCATCACATTTGCGGAAAATAATGTCATAATGCAGAACAAAAATAAAAAGATTATTCTAACGCGTGCATTGGAAAGTGGCATATATATTGCTTACGTTATAATGGTAAAAAGTGCGGACAGTTTAAATGGGATTGGTGATGACGGGAGTGGCGGTCCGGCCGCATAAATGCAAATGATTTAAATAAATTTGCACAAAGGAATATGGTAAATGGTTTGAACTTTAATATCTCGAAAAACATAGACTGCTTTAGCTGTGCGGTATGCAAAATTCATAGCAAACCCTATGCGAACTATGGCGGCGTTTACACTTGGAACTTGTGAATACGGACTTGTGCGGGCTGATGGATGTGAATTCGGTTGGCGACCCATCGCATTTCATTTCGTTCATAGATGATTACTCGCCATGTACTTTAGTTTATTTCTTAAAGAGAAAATCGGAAGCGTTTGACATGTTTAAAATTTTTGCTGTGACCGCGGAGAAACAGACTGACCGCGAAGTAAAAACGGAATCGCAGTGACAAGGGGAAAGAATTTGTCAACTCCCTGTTTGAGGTATTTTTACGTGAAAAGGGCATTCGGCATCAAACCACTGTACAATATAGTCCTCAACAAACGGCGTGGCCGAAAGAGCCAATAGAACTTTGGTAGAAATGGTGCGTTGCTTGGTAAATAGGTCTAATATGCCTCAATCGTTATGGGCGGAAGCGATAAGTGCGGCTGTGTACATACATAAGGAACCGGTGTCCTACTAAAGTTTTAGGTGCGGTTGCACCTTATGAGTAATGGCATGGTCGAAAGGCGTCAGTTTCATTTTTACGTACGTTTGGTGGTGATGCAGTGGTTCTGCAAAGGGTCCAATACGAGTATCACGTGGTAGTGAATTATTGCCGAAAGGTGTCAAACTGCAGTTTGTAGGTTATCACTCAGCTGCGAAAGGTTATCGACTAATTAGCCTTCAGACGTATGGAATCACAATTGCGCGAGATGTTATCTGTTTTAAAAACTCGTTTGAATTGGATTTAATGGATGACTGCGAATAACCATTTTTTGTTGAACCTAATACAGAAACAATTATCGCGAAAGAAACGCTGGTAAACTCTGAGAGAAGTGAACATTCAGAAGACAAAGCCAGCGAGCGTGAAGGGCAGAGACAAGCTGAGACTGAGTCCCATTATGAGGACACTGCTGCAGACAATAATAAGAGGAAGCGAGGAAGGCCGAAACTAGTGCGTACTGGTGGCGTAGGTCGGCCGAAGAAAGTTTTTTGTACAGAGGCTGGTCCGGAGGTGCTGAGCTCTACCATCCGAGCACGGTCACCGAGGCACTAAATTCTGAAGACGCGGCCAGGTGGAAAATTGCAATGAGGGTTTAGTATGAATCGCTGGTGCGCAACAGAACGTGGCAGCTGGTGGATATACCAATTTACAAGCGGGACTTTTGCCTCGGTGGTACGCCATTCAACAATTCGCCTAATTTTGGCGTTGGCGGCGAAGCATAAGTTGCTGGTCAACCACGCTGACATTGTTGCTGCATATTCGAACGGCGATTTGGAGGAGACTGTGTATGTACCAACCACCCATATTTGAATGTGCGCAACATCCTAATAAAGTGTGCTGTCTTAAAAAAGACATAAATCCATTGAAGCTGTCGATCGCGTTCCGATATCTTTTTGTTTTGGGCATGGAAGTTGAACGCAATGCTGATCAAGGTGCTATTCCTATCCATCAAACGCGGTATGTCGAACAACTTCTTCGGCAGTGGGGCATGTAAGATTACAAACCAGCGGCAACTCCATGGGCTCCATGAACGGTGCTTCAATTGTGGGACAAGCAGTGCGGTAACTTGAAGACGAAACTTACCAAGAACTAATGTACCTGGCTGTCGTGTCTCGTCCAGATATTGCGCACGTGGTATTAAAGTTCTCTCAACACAACTCACATCCGCATAAAGAGCACATGCTGGCAGGCCAAAATACGTTCTTCGATATTTACGGTATGTAGAGCCTTGCAACCGCTCACGCTCGTGGCGACGCTGCCGAACAACACCTCAAGGCAGCCCAATGTGCCAGTGCATGTGCAGCAGGGACCAGGTGGACAACATCACCCTTCCCTCACAACTCTCTCCCGAGGCAAACGAGACTCCTTCAGCTGAACTGCAATGGGCTGCAGGGCAAGCTTGAGGAGATAACCGACTTTATGAGTCGGCATAATCTGTCAATAGCTGCGATCCACAGCGAAACTTCACAGCAACAGCGAGGTAATGGTGGTGGCTTAGCATTCATCACCCATCACACTGTGCAGTATCGTCTTATTGAAGAAGACATCGACCGCAGGGACACTACCTTAGAATGTCAAGGAATAGCTGTCCGGTCAGGCGATGTCGAGCTCGAAATACTTAATATTTATATACGCCCTGTCACCTGCTGTCCGGCAGGATATCACCCTGACATAGGTGCGCTCCTCAGAGGTGAAAACCGATTGGTAGTTGGTGACTTCAACGCGCACCACGATCTCTGGCATTCAAGCCTACCGGCTGATCGTAGAGGAAACGATTTGGCAGAGCAGATAGACGATTCGACATTCTGCACGATGAATGATGATGCCCCTACCAGGATTATGGGTAGTTGCAGCAGCTCGACTGACCTAACAATAGCTAGCACAGGTCTGATAAATAGCATAACGTGGCGACCTATGCTATCGCTTGCATCAGACCACCTACCCATAATCATCTCGATTGACAGACCTGCCGACTTTGTCTCCGCGGCCCACCGGACCTATATCAACTTTAAAAAGGCTGACTGGGTCAGGTTCGCGGAGTTCACCGAAAATGCCTTCAGATGTCTTCCCAAACCCACTGACGTTCGTAAAGGCGAACAGAAGTTCCGCAAGGTGGTTGCGTCAGCTGCGGCTCGGTTCATCCCGGCTGGGAGGATCCCTGAAATCCGTCCCAACTTCCCGGCCGAAGCGGCCGCTCTAGCGAACGAACGCGACCACCTTCGACGCTCCGATCCCCGTAATCCGAACATTAAGGATTTACATGTGGAGATTCGGAGGTTGGTGGACCAAAATAAGCGGAATAAGTGGGAGGAACATCTGAAGTCCTGTAACCTAGTCACGGGTGGTGGTAAGCTCTGGTCCCCCGTGAAGTCCTTATCCAACCCGACGAAGCGCGACGACCGAGTGGAAGTTTTATTCGGGATTCGTGCCTCGTCGGACCCGAAGAGTTGCGCGAGCTATTTTAGCCGACAATTCATACTGCATCCTTCGGGGGATAGGGTCAAGCGGAAGGTGACAAGAAGGCTGCGCAAACTACCGAACAACAGCGCGCCTCTTACCTTCACTTGTGGCGAGGTGAGGAAGGTCAACGGAAAGGCGAAATCCTCCAAGGCCGTTAGGCCCTGACGGGCTAAGCGTGTTGTTGCTGAAAAATTTAGGCCCCACGGGAGTTGAGTTCCTCACAGGGATCCTCAACCTCTCTCTGCTTTCGCCTGTGGTAAAGACACTTGAGGCCCTACTCCTCCCGTAGTACACATACCACCTTGGGTCGGCTAAGCATCAACATGGCTTCCGGAAAGTGCAAGTGAATTAAAACGATGGTTTAATTTTTTAAATTATATTTATTTCTCTACAGAGTAGGGCAGCCGTTGCCGACGATCGAGTAATTAGAACTGACTTTTCGGTGCCTGCACCTGAATTCCTAACACCTGCCAAAATCTATCAGCCAAAGCCTCACGTGGATTGCCGCATGACTCCAGAATGCAATTCCCACGATGTGGACTGCTTGTGCAGTTTAGCACTGGCTATCGTTTCCGTTGTTATGTCTCTCCGCAACATGAGTATGTCCGTAACATGAGCAGCGCGTTTTGCGTGTTGTTGTTTGCGCTGCAATCACAGGTATACCTGCACTAGATGTTGTAGTCTACTGTGATATGTTAACTACTCCTCCGCGAGAAGAGGAGACGTCCACGGATTCCTTAAGAACGTTGCCCAATATTGCAATATTAACGTTGCGCTTTCGGCGCTTGTTGACTATGTGCGCTAATATGACAACAATAACAAAGGCAACTGTAGAAGCGTAAACTATGAGCCACTTAGACGATTGCGCTTACATAAGTCCTCTCAATGATACGATATGTCGCAGGTTTTTTTGGTTGATATTGTGCAGGTACGGAAGCGATAGAAATGTTGTATGGTTAGTCAGGTTCAAAAATTGTGCAGGAGCGGCTTCCGGATAAGCGCGTACCATCTTCCGCCAGTTAATGTAAATAGTGCCGTTAATAGTGACATTTTCGGTAAATTTAACCACAAACGTTCCATTCAAAATTTTTGGATGTGAATTTCCTTCACGAACTTCCACCAATTTATCATTTATAACGATTAAGCCGTCGTCAATTTCTTCTATTGATTCGATGTGATCTGCTGAAATGGTCTGACAGCTTGTGAGGTTAATAGATTTAAAGCACAAGAACTATTTCTATTTGATATTTCACAAAATGTCGTTGATACAGAGTTTTTGCAATTAATAAGCTGTTGATATCTATTATTACATTTAGATACAATACTAGCTTCTACCATAATTACTTAACAATTTTTTATTACAGGTTTTATTCTGATTTTTTCACAAGTTTGTTCCACTATTGGATATTTAATTATAAAATAAACTAGCTGGCAACGGTTGCGCGAGGCTTCGCCACGCGCTTTCTGTTTATGTATATGTATAAGAAATTACTTACTATTAGTTACTTTGGTTCTGAAATAGTTTGATTTTGCATTTACCTTAATTCCTAAATATACAAACTCATAAAAATAACAATTTTATGTTGCATTCAATTGCTATTAAAACTTTTTATTGGACAAACATCAAAAAATTTCTTTGTATACAATGTTATGCGTACCTCCCTCTGCAAGGACAAAAAGGTCTCTTTTCGATGTAACACGTGATAGGGCTACGTACAGTTGTCCGTGTGAAAAACATGGCTTACTCAAATCCACCCCGGTTACATTAAATGTTTGCCCCTGTGCCTTGCTTATGGTCATTCCAAAATAAACCTTTACCGGAAACTGAAGAATTTTAAATCTAAATGGCAAATCTGTAGGTATCATCGGAATTCTAGGTATTAAAGTAGATTTTTCAGTACCACAACCAGTTAAAATAGTACATTCAACCAGATAAAAATGTAACCTTTTTACCTGCAGGCGAGTTCCATTGCATAACAGTGGGGGACTTAAATTTCGCAATAAAATTATTGGAGCTCCAACTTTTAAAGTAAGTTTGTGGGGAGGCATACCTGAAGGGTTCATAGAATTTAGAAATTCCGTTGGGTAGTGCACAGCTTCTTCACCGTCGACTACTGTATCCACCGAGCAATATTCTCTCGTTTGTGCGTGGAATTTTACCAATACCAATTCGTTAATTTTTTCGACTTGTTCATTAGTAGGTGTTAATATTGCTCGTTCCTTTAACCAGGATACAGGTTTATAAGCAAGTTGGTCTATTGTGGGATATATTTTGGTAATCAGTTGTTGATGGTCGGTGACTGAAACGCATATATCATTATTGAAGGAGATTTTCCCACAAACTGTTGGAAGTTCACCGTTACCAACTTTCAGTAACATGTCAGCAAACATCCTGTTATCTTCTGAGGCTTTAAGCACTCTCATGTTAATCTTGAGTGCTAATTTTATTACATGGGATCAAAGGTATGATCGTTTTAATGACGCATTCACCTCATCAGCCCTGGATCCTCTAGATATAACTGGCAATATTTGACGGAAATCTCTTGAAAATAATACCGTACAACCACCCATAGGTGTGTTCGTACTTCTTAAATCACGTATGGTCCTATCTAGGGTTTCAACTGACGCTTTATGTGACATTGTGGCTTCATCCCAAACTATCAGCGAGCACATCTGGATAAACTTAGAAATATTACCTTGCTTAGAAATGTTGCATACACTGGCACAGTCGTCAGAAATATTTAGAGGAATTTTAAATGTAGTATGCGCCGTTCTTCCACCTTCTAAAAGGGTAGCTGCGATCCCAGAAGACGCTACCGCAAGGGCAACGTGAGAAGTGAGAAGTAAATTTATTAAAAATGTTTTTCCCGTGCCGCCAGGAGCATCAAGGAAAAATATCTTTCCGTCCTTGTATTGTATACAAAGAAATTTTTTGATGTTTTTTAAATTATATTTATTTCTCTACAGAGTAGGGCAGCCATTGCCGACGATCGAGTAATTAGAACTGACTTTTCGGTGCCTGCACCTGAATTCCTAACACCTGCCAAAATCTATCAGCCAAAGCCTCACGTGGATTGCCGCATGACTCCAGAATGCAATTCCCACGATGTGGACTGCTTGTGCAGTTTAGCACTGGCTATCGTTTCCGTTGTTATGTCTCTCCGCAACATGAGTATGTCCGTAACATGAGCAGCGCGTTTTGCGTGTTGTTGTTTGCGCTGCAATCACAGGTATACCTGCACTAGATGTTGTAGTCTACTGTGATATGTTAACTACTCCTCCGCGAGAAGAGGAGACGTCCACGGATTCCTTAAGAACGTTGCCCAATATTGCAATATTAACGTTGCGCTTTCGGCGCTTGTTGACTATGTGCGCTAATATGACAACAATAACAAAGGCAACTGTAGAAGCGTAAACTATGAGCCACTTAGACGATTGCGCTTACATAAGTCCTCTCAATGATACGATATGTCGCAGGTTTTTTTGGTTGATATTGTGCAGGTACGGAAGCGATAGAAATGTTGTATGGTTAGTCAGGTTCAAAAATTGTGCAGGAGCGGCTTCCGGATAAGCGCGTACCATCTTCCGCCAGTTAATGTAAATAGTGCCGTTAATAGTGACATTTTCGGTAAATTTAACCACAAACGTTCCATTCAAAATTTTTGGATGTGAATTTCCTTCACGAACTTCCACCAATTTATCATTTATAACGATTAAGCCGTCGTCAATTTCTTCTATTGATTCGATGTGATCTGCTGAAATGGTCTGACAGCTTGTGAGGTTAATAGATTTAAAGCACAAGAACTATTTCTATTTGATATTTCACAAAATGTCGTTGATACAGAGTTTTTGCAATTAATAAGCTGTTGATATCTATTATTACATTTAGATACAATACTAGCTTCTACCATAATTACTTAACAATTTTTTATTACAGGTTTTATTCTGATTTTTTCACAAGTTTGTTCCACTATTGGATATTTAATTATAAAATAAACTAGCTGGCAACGGTTGCGCGAGGCTTCGCCACGCGCTTTCTGTTTATGTATATGTATAAGAAATTACTTACTATTAGTTACTTTGGTTCTGAAATAGTTTGATTTTGCATTTACCTTAATTCCTAAATATACAAACTCATAAAAATAACAATTTTATGTTGCATTCAATTGCTATTAAAACTTTTTATTGGACAAACATCAAAAAATTTCTTTGTATACAATGTTATGCGTACCTCCCTCTGCAAGGACAAAAAGGTCTCTTTTCGATGTAACACGTGATAGGGCTACGTACAGTTGTCCGTGTGAAAAACATGGCTTACTCAAATCCACCCCGGTTACATTAAATGTTTGCCCCTGTGCCTTGCTTATGGTCATTCCAAAATAAACCTTTACCGGAAACTGAAGAATTTTAAATCTAAATGGCAAATCTGTAGGTATCATCGGAATTCTAGGTATTAAAGTAGATTTTTCAGTACCACAACCAGTTAAAATAGTACATTCAACCAGATAAAAATGTAACCTTTTTACCTGCAGGCGAGTTCCATTGCATAACAGTGGGGGACTTAAATTTCGCAATAAAATTATTGGAGCTCCAACTTTTAAAGTAAGTTTGTGGGGAGGCATACCTGAAGGGTTCATAGAATTTAGAAATTCCGTTGGGTAGTGCACAGCTTCTTCACCGTCGACTACTGTATCCACCGAGCAATATTCTCTCGTTTGTGCGTGGAATTTTACCAATACCAATTCGTTAATTTTTTCGACTTGTTCATTAGTAGGTGTTAATATTGCTCGTTCCTTTAACCAGGATACAGGTTTATAAGCAAGTTGGTCTATTGTGGGATATATTTTGGTAATCAGTTGTTGATGGTCGGTGACTGAAACGCATATATCATTATTGAAGGAGATTTTCCCACAAACTGTTGGAAGTTCACCGTTACCAACTTTCAGTAACATGTCAGCAAACATCCTGTTATCTTCTGAGGCTTTAAGCACTCTCATGTTAATCTTGAGTGCTAATTTTATTACATGGGATCAAAGGTATGATCGTTTTAATGACGCATTCACCTCATCAGCCCTGGATCCTCTAGATATAACTGGCAATATTTGACGGAAATCTCTTGAAAATAATACCGTACAACCACCCATAGGTGTGTTCGTACTTCTTAAATCACGTATGGTCCTATCTAGGGTTTCAACTGACGCTTTATGTGACATTGTGGCTTCATCCCAAACTATCAGCGAGCACATCTGGATAAACTTAGAAGTATTACCTTGCTTAGAAATGTTGCATACACTGGCACAATCGTCAGAAATATTTAGAGGAATTTTAAATGTAGTATGCGCCGTTCTTCCACCTTCTAAAAGGGTAGCTGCGATCCCAGAAGACGCTACCGCAAGGGCAACGTGAGAAGTGAGAAGTAAATTTATTAAAAATGTTTTTCCCGTGCCGCCAGGAGCATCAAGGAAAAATATCTTTCCGTCCTTGTATTGTATACAAAGAAATTTTTTGATGTTTGCTTAATAAAAAGTTTTAATTGCAATTGTATGCAACATAAAATTTTTATTTTTATGAGTTTGTATATTTAGGAATTAAGGTAAATGCAAAATCAAACTATTTCAGAACCAAAGTAACTAATAGTAAGTAATTTCTTATACATATACATACATAAACAGAAAGCGAGTGGCGAAGCCTGGCGCAACCGTAGCCAACTTTTAAAAATTCAGCTGTAGTTTCTAGTTTCTTGTATGATGACAAAGCATCTGAAAAACGAACATATCTAACAGTGTGGATCAAAGTTATCATTTCGCCTTGCATCGGTTTATCAACGAAGTCAACAGCACAGCTCTCTGAGCATAGCCGAACGAAGTAGCAACGAAGAGCAGTTGATTTACTACTCACACAACTACACATCTTCCTGCTACGACACTGATTTTACATTCGGTTGTAGCAATGCTGTACTTAGTGTAAAATTTTTTAAAACTTTACATTTAAATATTTCAGAAATTAAGTAGCTATCATTGTAGTGCTAAGTGCAAGCATTAATTTAAAAACAGTTGCATCCCAATCCGTTCAGTAGTGCCCGAGATTAGCTCTTTCCAAAATTTTAGACTTTGTTTTATAATATGTATAGATAATATAGACATGTTACGTTAGATTAGTTTTTTGTGGTTGTCTTAAGAAACAGGTTCGAGGCCCATGGTTACACCGCATGTGGAGGTCAGAAATTACCAATCCCTCCTAAAAACAACATTAACTTCGTAGGAATTTTAGAAGATTCCTGATTTTCACACATCCAAGGTTCTCCAAACTTTGGAAGAATTGTCTACGTAAAGTGGATAAAGCACTAGCAGAGAATTATTTCCTCCTCTTCCTTATCTTGGCAACTTGCAGCCTGCAGTCGTACGCCTAATCGATAGACGTGTTTACCTGTCAAGTTGTGCCCTTTTATCGGAGGTACAATCATCTTAATTGTGCTTATTATCTTCAGCAGGAAGTTTAGTACCGAGTCGCGCAAGTGTATTTGCCGAAGTCGCCGAACGATCCCGAACGTCGGGTGAAACTCAACTACCTACCTCTTGGTCGATCTCTAGCATAGCTGCGAAGGCTATGATGATTGAGATACATCCCGACAATGAGAAATGATCGCTGCTATCTTTCTCGATAGCTATCTATGAAAGTCTATTGGGGAGTCGAAAGACAAACTGTTTTGCGAAGAAATGCGCGTGGAGGACGGTATCATTAAGACACAGTGCTTTGACGAGCATTCCCACGAATGACTGCACAAAATGGTAGCAAATATACTGCGAAAAATTCAAAAGCACTCCTTGAGGTAATACAACTCTAAACCATTAAATTTCTTCGTATAATGCTGAAAATGGAGATAATCTTCGGGACTTTTTGAAACTTTAAACTATTTACAAAATTTGTTCCTCTAGGTTTTTGGTCTTTTCAGTTCCCTCTTATGCCAATTTTACAAATTGCATATATAAAACATAAACATCTATTTAACTTTTTGCAAAAATGGCTGGTTTGAATAAGATCAACAGCATGAATTTTATTCATGACATAGATCTCAGAGGGAGATTCAACAATAGAATGCGTGAAATTAATATTGTTAAACATATAAGACCAATTAACATGACAAACATTTAAGTCTCCTTAACACATACATAGGTGTCTTCATCCCTAATGAAGCAGTTACCGTGTGCGCTGATATTATTTGAATGATACCTAAAAAGTATATTTGTACTTAAATTATATAAGAATCATTCCATTAATCATACCACGACGGATGAACGAAACAAACGACAGACCGCAATTAGTATACCACCTCCTCTAGTACAACCTGTTTTAATGCCATTACGATATTTGCGGTAAAACAGTAATAATATACAATAAATTAGTATCGAAATTTTCATGACTATAAAAATCCGAAGTCAACCACGTCTCACCAGTGTAGCCAAAATATATATTTTCACCACACTGTAGTAAAGCATATATTCTTTAACGATGTTAGTGTGTTTTTTTGTGTTTAACTTTATTTAATTATTTAATCTTTTTTGTAAGAAACTAACAATACGATTTAAAATCTTAATCTGATTTTAAAAAACATGGGAATCCAAATTAAATTCCTCGCATGTGCCCCAATCTTGAGGAGCAAGGTTTTTTCAAAGAGCTTTGAAGAAGCAAGGTAGCAAGCTTATTGGCCTGTATGAAGAAGCTTGGGGTTTGTCCTTTCCTAATTTGGGTATCATTATTGTAATCGACTTCTTCCAATGGTTTGGAAAATTGCCATATCTCAGTATAGTATTGCAGGGATTTGAGATGTACGTTATGACAGGATGCGGAAGTTCTATGATCATCTGTGTTATTAGATCATGCCCCAGTGATTTCTTTAAGTTCAGTTGCTCTTTGATGACTTTCATAATCTCAAGTGGATGTAGTTTTATTGGTTCAGTATTAGAGCAGCAAGTTCTTAAAGGTGTGGTGACTTTCGTTGGTGGCTGTATACAGGTTTTCGTTTTCCATAGAGAGTACTTTGCGCTGGTTGGTGACAAGCTTTCAATGTATTTGGCATGTGCGAGCATAACGGAAGTCCATAACCAGGGTACCCGGGTACCAATTGCAGTTTTTTCGTTTATATTCAAATAAAATAATATATATCTGCACAGATTATTAGAAACGCTTAGTTTTTACATCTGAACTGCACAAATTTCATATTTGTAAGATAATACTGGTTTCTATAGGCATGTTTGTATAGGGTTGGTTTTATAAGGGTTGTTTTTTTGCGTGTTTTTGGTACCTGCTTGTGAATTGTTTGTGTGTTTAGGTAGCAAATGTTCAGCTAGGCTAGAAAAAGAATACATTTCAATGATTTCGTCATTATAAGCTGAACAGTTGAACAGTGAAGTTGAAGAAAAATTAACCGCAAAATAGAATTTTTAACTGAAGGACAATATCTGCGTTTGAGTGAAGAAGCCAGAAGCAGATATATTGAGTCTATACTTGATGATATGATTAAGGAGGACGATGCTTTAGTGCCAATTGAGGAAGAAGAAGAGGTATTTACTGGAGAAGTGCAAGAGTCAGAGAGTGAAGACTGGGACAATGACTATGAAATTCCAGCCGCTATTGACAGGCCGATGCAAATTGAGCAAGATGTAATTGAAGATGAAAGTGACAATGAAACTGATATGGTTGAAGAAAATACACCAACATCAAGCACAACAGAAAGTATGAATGGCAACCAACACCGCCTGTTTGTCAACAAATAAGGAGTCACAACATCATTAGAACTCGCAGTGGTCCATTTCGAATAACGGAAAGTATGACTGGTATGCAATGCTTCAAGAGTTATTTTACAATAGAAACGGTCGATATAATCGTGCGTCATACCAACAAAAAAGCCAATTCAACTTATGATGCCTGCAATGCAGCAAACCCAACAAAGCGTCAATTGAAGTGGGGGGATACGACAGTGGCAGAAATATACGCATTCATTGGAATGCTGATTATGGCAGGCGCAAATCATTCCAATGATGAAAATGCAAGGGACTCATGGACGCAATTGTCTCATCCTCTGTTCCGCGCAACAATGGGATTAAACCGCTTCTGGGATCTTATTCGTTTTATAAGTTTTGATGACGCGAGAACAAGAACAGACAAAGCTGCTCCAATACGAGATGTTTGGATAATGTTGAACGAAAATCTCGCAAAATATTATGTGCCTACAGAAAATTTAACAATCGACGAACCATTGTATCCGCGGCAAAATGAAATTTACCCAGTATATTCCATCGAAGCCTGCAAAATACGGTATCAAGGTATGGTGGATATGCGATGCTAAAAATTCATATCCTCTTCATGGCCAAATATATACTGGCAAACAAGACAGTGGTCGCGAAATTGGTGTAGGCGAAAGAGTAGACAGAGATTTGGTTGGGCCATACTACGGTAGCGGACGTAATATCGCCATGGACAATTTTTTTACGACGCTGCCACTGGCAAAGCAGCTGATATCCGTCAAACTTAGCATTGTCGGAACACTGCAGCGAAACAAAGCCTATATACCAACAAAAATGAAAGACGATAAGAGGTGGACCATTGGGACAAGCAAATTTGGTTTCCACTAGAAGGTGACTATGGTTACATACAATCAGAGGAAAACAAATTCCGTAATAATGTTGTCGGCTATACATGTTGATGCAACTGTAGAAGAAAACGGCAAACCAGAAATCATCAATTTTTATAACAAAACGAAAGGTGGCGTGGATGTCATGGACCAGACGCTTCGGGAGTATACCACACAGAGACACACAAAAACGTGGCCTTTGTCGTTTTTGTACAATATGCCCGATATTAGTGCTTTCGCGGGATACACTATATTTTATGAGAATAACACAACTGCTCCATATCAAACAACACGGAGAAAACGCTTTTTGCGTAACCTTGCTGAAGACTTGTGTGCACCAATAATAGAAGAAAAAGTAACCAATCGCCACGTAACGCGCGCAATTGAGAGCTTTTTGGGAAGACCGGTAACCTATACCGAGTAACCATCTACTTATACGGCCGCTTCTTCTGATGGCAGGAAGCCAATAACAGGAAGCTGTTACTTGTGCGCTTCTTTGCCAGATAAAAGGAGAAGAAAGACGTTAAAAGTCTCCAGCGTTTTCAAGAAACCAGTTTGCGATCAACATACTAAAACAATATCAAAATGTTTTCCATGTTCCAACAATGACTCAACATAAGACATCAAATATTAGAAGTAAGTTAAAATGAATAAAATATAAATAATTCAACAAAGAAACAATTACATTTCATATTTTACACATCAATAAACATTATGAAACAAAATAAAAATGAAACAAACGTTTTGTTCTTTGAAATATAAGGTAATTTGCACTACCCGGGTACCCGGGTACCCTGGTAATGAACCCCTGTATGCAAAAACATTAAACTCATTTTTTGGTTAATATATTTAACCAAATTTGATAAACTTTTTTCTGGCCTCTAAGTTTAGCCGAAATGTCTGATGATCCAGAGTTTCATGCTGATATCTTTAAAGCACTTTAAAGTTCAAATTGTTATCCGGGTACCCGGTTATGGACCGTAGGGTTAAGCTGGTATGTATAAAATTTAATTTTATTATCGTTTAAATATTTCTTCCGTGTATACCTACAGTTTTGTCTCGTGAGTATTGGCATTGGTTAGTGAGATTATGTGAAAAGTGTTTTCACAGATTATCTACACTGGTTTTTCTTACCAGAAAAGTTGAATTTTGTTCACGGCGCAACTTCTTAATGTAAATGAGCAAAAGTTGTTGAATGCAATAAAACTAGTTAAAAATGAATATGGGCCGCCTATGAAGTCCAAGTACAGATCTTCATGAAAACAGGATTTATATAAATTTAGAAAAGTTTTTCGCCTTATATCCGCAACTATTCGGCGCAGATGAATCATATTTGGGTACTCGTATATGCATATGTCTTATAGAACAAAATGTGTATCATTTTTGAAGAATGGTCGGTATCACGCCACAGAGAAATTTCAAATTTCAATCTTATAACTCCGAAACTATTTGCTGCAAATGTACAATAGTTGCTATATGGATCCTATTTATCAGGCTTTATATTATTTTTTTTAGAAAAAAAGGCGAGCCGTTTAAGGGAAGGCCGTTTAATATGAAACTACTTTTCACCATATCTTCCCAGCTATATGACGCAGATATATAATATTTGATACACACATGCTTTCTTTAGATCGATCGAGGTATTGTAAACTTAAAAGTACTGTAATAAATTTTCTGGTCAATATCTAAAACCAAAAAAAATGTATTTATTGTCGTAGCAAAGAAATCCGGGTACCGCTGGCCTTTCTTAACATTCACCTTTTTACTCCTTTACTATCCGCTTTTAGGTCGAGATGTTAAATAATGATTCTAATTTGTTGTGATTACCGATAAAATTAATTATTTTTTAAGTATCAATTTAATGATTAATTACTATTATTTCTACTTTTTAATTTTCAACGACCGGTTATCATTAAAAATAATCAAAATATAATCGCATTGGGTCTATAACTTAATTCATACGGGGGTTTTCCAAAATTTGAACGTTTATTTAAGAAAAACATGTACAATAGTATTATTCAAAGTATGGCCCATCTGAAGCTATGGCTTTTCCCCATCTTTCTGGCAATTTGTGGATCCCATCCCAAAAGAACTGCGCTGGCTTGGCTGCCAAGAATGAATCAAGCCAATTTTTGATATCCTGCTCTGATGTGAACTGTATTCCAGTGAGGGCATTCTGCATCGATCGGAACAAATGGTAGTCAGATGGGGCAAGGTCTGGGCTATAAAGCGGGTGGGGTAAAACTTTCCAAATAGTTCTTAACCGGAACAGCAACGTGGGGACGAGCGTTGCCATGATGTAAAATTATTGCCTCGTGTCTGGTCGCATATTCCGGGCGTTTTTCGGCTACTGCTCCTTTCAAACGGATTAATTATTTTCGGAAGCGTTCTCCATTGATGGTTTCACCTGGTTTTAGCAGCTCATAATACAGCACACCCTTCTGATCCCACCAAATATAGAGCATTACCTTCGCGCCATGGATATTTGGCTTAGCCGTTGGTTTGGCTGGTTGGCTGAATTTCATATATGATTTTTTCCGCTTGCGGATTTCGTAATGGATCCATTTTTCATCACCAGTAACAATCCGATGCAAAAATTACTTTCTTTTGTGGCGTTCCAGCAGCATTTCGGACAAGCAAAACCGCCTTTCTACCTCTCTCGGCTTGAGTTCATGTGGAACCCAATTTCCTTGCTTTTGAATGTATCCAGCTGCTTTTAAACGTTTTGAAATGGCTGCCACCCAAAGATTCTGCGAGCTCTTCCTGCGTTTGGCAACAATCTTCATCGAGTAATGCTTCCAGTTCTTCATTTTCAAACTTTTTTGGCTGCCCAGGACGTTCATCGTCTTCCAAGCCAAAATCACCACTTTTGAATCGTGCAAACCACTTTTGGCACGTTCAGCTAGAGCATGTTCACCATAAACTTCCACCAAAATACGATGACTTTCGGCAGCAGTTTTCTTCATATTAAAGTAATGAAGAAGAACTCCCCGCAAAAACACTTTTTCAGGCACAAAGTTCGACATATTTGAGTGAAAAAAAATTATTGTTGTTTACGCTTCAAATGAATGACATATACTGAAAAGACGTACAATGACAGTAGCTTTCCAAGGTATGTTCGGAATATATTGGAACGATAGAATACATATGTACAAGTTACGCCATCTCTTAGCAAACCGCACGAAGTTATAGACCCAATATTTTCAACCATTGGAAGACAAGATACAGAAATAATCAAAAAACCTAATGCGATTGCTTTTTGATTATTATTGCTACAGAAAATAAAATGATTAGTCTTTTAATACATTTTAAATAAGCTGCAGAAAATTATAATAAATATCCTATGTATTTACACACATACGGATTGCACGAAGTGCAATCCTAGCAGGAACAAGCTACTAGACTTTATTTTGTCTTCCGGGATGGCGGTACAGAACGTTTTTTACCACTTTTTTACCACTAGAAGACATGAAGTGATTGACCTGACCGTTGCTAATAGAGACATGGAGGGTCATTTCAAAGGACGGAAGGTCATGAAAGAGGAAACTCTTTCTTCGGGCTGAAACTAGAATACCAAACTTCCTAAAACTCAAAAGTTTAAAATCAATTGAAGAGGCGACCCACAGGTTAACGAATACTTTAATTAGAGGAGGTTGGTACACTGAGAAGATGTAGGCAAGGCGAGCTTTTACAGAGACTTCTGTAATGGTATTTGGGACATGAAAGAGTCGGCAAGGCTATGCAAGGACCAACAAGACCAAACGGTCCTAAAAACCCTCTCCTGAAAACCCACTTTTCGGGTAGCAGGTTAATTGCTGATGCAGGTAGAGATATAGAGGCTTATAACGCGACGGGAGCGTTCACTACCCTAAACTAGTAGGTAGCATCACGAGTCGTTTCTGAGGAGTCAGTGAGGTTTTCTATATCCTCTTCCAATGGGTTTAAGTCGCGAGCACCTGATGTATCCGGAAATGATAAATTGTGGGGGGACAAGTTTATTAGAGCCTTGATAAGAAAATATGATAATTTCACCATGGCATAGGTTATTACACAGAGAAGGAAGTAGTTACCGGCCCTGGTTGGGTTAATTACAATCCATGGGGACAACACATAATGCCATACGCGATGTGCACATCCTGTCTAGAGATTGGGATAGCAAAGAACATTGCCTTTGTATCTGTCCTGCTTTGCAAGGCTGACATGGGTATTTGTGGGTCAAATGTATTGAGAATGGTAAACCTCCCTTTCTTTATTAAAATTAACAAATCGTTGTTTGGATTATTTTTACACTCATTTCAGAGTTTAACGTAAAATTAAGGCAATAAGCTCTTCTAAACTGTTCACTCCGTTCGCCAAAATGGCAATCCTAACTTACCGCTTTCATCAAAAAGCTCTGCTAAATACTTCGGCCTCGCCGAAGTTTACGGAAACCGTTGCTTCTTTCTATTTTATTGCGATGCCCACAGTTTGAACTTTATAATAGTAACGGAACACAAGTAATGGAAGACTTTCAATAGTGAAAAATTGCATATTTATTAACCGTTGAGTCAAAAGAAAAATAGCGAACAATACCATAGTTATTGGCTTTCAGTCAACAAACAGACTCTTCCAGGTACCGAAAAAAATTCATCCAAAACCCTTTGAACAGCAATCTTGACATCCCGATGTATATTTAGGGAAGCTGAACCGTTTAGTCGATCTTCAGTCATATTTCGAAGATACGTCTTCAGACGACGTAACGTTGAACAGGGCGTTCATTCGTCGCCGTAGTTACGGGCAAAACTGCCATTATTCGAAGAATTTGATGAACATTTGGAAAAGCCTCTGCGTTGCAAATGTCAAGTGCTTCAAGGGAATGGTTGATTTCCTCCCTAGCAATGCGTCGTCGCCAAAGTTGAACTTCAGCAATCCATATTTCACTGAAATTGTCGTGTAGAATTGCAGAGTATGATTTGAATAATTCATTACATGAGTTTTCATCAAAAATTTTCATCTTGTTTGGGAATAGGCAGCCGAAAGCTGGTGCGTTGGAGCGCTGAGATTGTTTGGAAGCAAGTCTTGGCTTCCGCAACTCAAAGTCATGTTCTTCGCTAATTTTTCTCACATTTTCAAAGATTTCTCTGAATCTCTCTACAGCACATTCTTTTCTTTTGATCAATTCCTTTTTTGCAGCATCGGCTATTTTGATAGCCTCTGCAAGGTCCTGATTTTTTGTTTGTATAACTCGACTGAGAGACAACGTTAACGAATGTACTGAGCTAAGGACTGCCATGCATATCTGAAAATTGATCTCTACGTTTTAATATGATTCTCAAGGTGCCAATTTTGATAATTGCTACAGAACAGCAACCCAGGTGAAAAAGGTAGACCTCTCACGGTGACAGCTTTAAGCTAAACACGTCAACATATTGCCCAAAGAAAATCAATATTATTCATATACATACGAGTACTATTGTAGATCTACAGAGATCTGCATTAGATCACTGCAAATCTACATGAATTTCTGCACTCTAGTAGAACTGTGTAGATCACATATATCTACGAAGATTCGTAAAAGACCAATGTAGATTCAGTAATAATAATCTTTCAGGAACTACAAATTACCTGCAGATCAACGTAGATCTTGTATTAATCTTTATGAATCACGAGTAGTTTTATGTAAATCTGAAGAGAGAGATCTCGTTTAGATCTAAATAGATCTTGAAAATTTTTCATGTAGATCACATTTTTTCACCTGGTAAGTTAAAACATGCTTCTTTTTTCAAAATTCACCTGAAAATTTGGATTTTTAATAGCCGACAGTAGTTGAAAGGCTCCAGATGCAGTTGTAGAATCTTTCCAGGTTGTTGAAATCAATTCAAGGGCACGGACTACTGCTGGTTGCGGATGTTAATAATTTTGGACAGATTCGTGTTGTTCAACCCGTTTCACAGAACCTTTTCACTTTCTTTATTCTATCTTGTTTTAGCTTTTCGTCACCATCGATAGCATCCTGTAGAGCGTTTTGACGTTTTGGATAAACAACGAACGTGTGAATAATTTTGAGAGTTCCCAGACAATTTTTGATCACAATTATATTGCAAGCAGCGCAGACAGCTAAATTGTAGGCATGTACAGCACAATGTGAGTAAACAGCAAGTTCATATACAGCACTGATATATGTACGCTTGTGCCCCGTGAAATGCTCCACTAACAGATTTTACTCCATCATAACCTTGCCCAAAAAAAATGCACAATCAAGTCCTGATTATTTCAAAAAATCTAGAAAAACAGTCGTAATGCCTTTTCCAGTACAATGATTGATCGAAAGAAAACAAATGAAATCTTCACGTATAATATACTTTTCATCTTGTCTGTCTGAATATCTGATACAAATTGAAGCTTGTTCCATTCGTCCAATGGCAGGCGTTTCATCTTCTAGTAAAGAAAAGCCCTGTGATCGATTTATCAGATCAATTTTTTCATTGTAGATAATATTTTGGCAAATAGATATCAGCTCATTTTGGATGCGATTGCTTATATACATGGCATTTTTTGGGGAATTTTTCAAATCCTCTCGCAGAAGTTCATCGATATTTTGCTCAATAGAGCCCGAAAATTTCCGTCATTAACAGCAGGATCCTCTTCAAAAATTCTACCTGTATCTTGTGAACCACGGAGAGCGATACCTTGTCTGCCACAAAAAATAATCGTTTCAATTACTCTCACCAGATGTAATTTACTTTTATTGAGAAAGTCAAGTTTTTGTTTTGATATTTGTAAATCGACTGGCAAAACAATTTTTTTTTCGATGTCTGCTCTCGAAGTCCATTTTAAGAGAGATGTTTTGTGATATTCGTGTAGATTGTGTTTTTCAAAAAATTCTAAGGCTTTTTCCAATTTGAATGGGCTGATTACCAGCTATCCGAGATCACGATGATTAACACTACCCTGTTTAACGCCAAATATAACGTAACATTTGCAGAATGCGCCATCTTCCTGTTTCGAGTACGCCAGCCATGAGTATTTTTTCAACCACGCTCTTTGGAACTTTTAATTTCTGGCGCTTGATGTGGGGAAACTAAAGGCTTCGGGAGGACTCGAAATTTTGTTTTGTAGTCCAGCAATTGAGTCAATACCTTCAGCTGACGATTTATTAGCAAATAAGCCGATATCATATGAATCTGAATGCGATTGTACTCCAGAATTCGAAGAAGATAAATTTATCGGTATTTCCACATCATTATTCTCTACGTTAACGATAGCCTGAAAATTATTCATTACTTTTATTTAATGAAATCGGTAAATGTGAAGATCACATATTTTTGTAAATTATTTATTTAGTTGAACCAAGAATTCCCATACTTTATGGAATTTTCACTCGATAATCGTACAACCATACTATCCACTCCAGATAATAACAAACAGTCAAAACAGTGAAAGTCCAAGTCAAGAGATTATGAAAGTAATAAGTTGTGAGTTTTAAGGCTCTATTGTCTTGAATTACACTGCGGAACAAAAATTAAAAAAAAAACTTGCGGTCATGATTTTGTTAATAGTTTTAACATTAGTAGCAGGCTTACGAACTGTGTTTTTACTTTTTTTGAATTGGCTCTAGTTCTTGAGATAAACGAAACCTAAGAAATTAATAAAAAAAAATTATATGACCCAGTTCCGGTTGTATTAATTTAACTATTCCTCAATAATATTAAAACAAGTAGTTCGTTGGTTTAAATATTTTATTTCCCTTGCAAGAGAGCAAGGGCAGCAGGACTTCGCCTAAATACCTGAAAACTCTAACAGTCCCTGCCAGCCGCTGCACGTTATCGACCGCGTGACTTGTAAATGCAACTTGTAAATGGGCCAACATGTTTATGGGACAGTCGTGCAAGAAATGAACATTGGATTAGAAAGGACTGGCCGGTGAGAGAAAATATGGAGGTAGGAACAGCAAATGTGGTTCATGACCAACTGATAAGCCGAGAAAAAATCATTCTTCCACCACTTCACATCAAGCCTGGGCTAATAAAACAGTTCATCAAAGCCCTTGATAAGGCAGGTGACTGTTTCGAATATGTGTGCAAAAAATGTCCAGTCCTTAGTATGGAAAAATTAAAAGCAGGAGTCTTCGATGGTCTCAAATTCGTACCCTTCTAAAAGACACTGAATTCTTAAACCATATGTCACAAATTGAATCTGAAGCCTGGCTAAGCTTTGTTAATGTAGTCAAACATTTTTTGGGACATCATAGATCACCAGACTATATAAAACTAGTTGCTGATATGCTTCTCAATTTTCGCAAACTAGGAGCTAAAATGAGCATTAAATTACATTATTTACATAGTCATATGGACAAATTCCTGGACAACCTAGGCGATTACAGTGAGGAACAAGGTGAACGGTTCCACCAGGACATAAAAATAATGGAAGAAAGATACCAAGGTCGATGGGACGACCACATGATGGCAGACTACTGCTGGAACTTAATACGGGATTGGAGGTCCTACAGAAAAAGTTTTTTGTAATTTTTTTTAAATTAATTAATGAAAAGAATATATTTTTTTTTTTATTTTTGTATTATTTTTATACAGGCGCGCAATAAAAACATAATTTAAATCCATACTGGTAATTTTAATTAGGTTTTTTCGTGAAATATTTAAAAGTTTTTATCTGAAAAACTAGAGCCAATTCGACAAAACTGATATTATTTTCGTAATCAGCGCCCCCGAATTACCCTAAATCGACTTAAAAATCTCCGACCGCAAAATTTTGTTCCGCCGTGTTATTTATTATTTAGATTTTAATAATTCTTATTTTATTTTTATTTTGTTCGTTGTATATAGCAGTTGTTTCATATTCTGCACATTCAAAATATTACTAATTTATCACGTGCCCTGACAGAACAGTTTTAACGAAATTTGTGCAAACTTTGGGCATACGCGTTTGCATGCAAACGCTTTCCATGTGCCTATGCACAAAATTTGATCTTGGATGCGTCCGCACGTTTGCGCAAACGCATATGCAACACGGCGTTTGCATGAAATTTAAATGAAATTTGCTCAAATTCTAAGAATACAAAATTGTTTTAATCCTGATAATGTCGCAAATGTTATCATACTATTATTAGCAAGAACTCGCAAATTAGGAATATGCAAATCTTCAAATGTGCTACACAACAAATGGCAGAAACGTTGGGTGAGTCTAAATAGGATTTGGCTTAGGATCGTTCAATCCAAATTTTTAGTCTTAGTACAAAATTATTCACAACTTACATTATCATGTTCCAAGCGAGGTTTCTTAAACAGAAACCCCCAAAACCCCCGTGCGCACGGGCATGCAGCATACCCACTGGAATAGTATATTTATATGTTTGTACATATACATATGTAAATATATTTTCGCTACAATTAGCGAATACAATAACAGCAATATACAATTGTAAGTGCTGTATATGCGCGAGTGCGCAAAAGCCAGCATTTATTTAATATTTAAACATTTACAATTATAACAAACGTAACTTAAACTTTGGACTATGCCATGTTTTGTAAAACAAATTTGGAGACTAGCATAAAAATGGAAATGTAAACAATTCAAAATACCGTAAGTGTAAACAAAAATTATACAACAATAATACATGGAACAGCGAACAATAAGATGCAAATATGTATGTATCAGAGAACATCAAACAATGAGAAGGTGCAAAATTTGGTTCGATCCAAATGAATTTTGAAAGGTTTTGTCTAAGGAATGGACAGGTTAAATTTTTATTTCGCCGCCTACTTAACAGGCATGAAAAATGTGAACTAACATTGCCACTGTTCAAATTGTTGCTGAAATGTTGATAAGTGGCAGATGTTTATGGGAATATTGTTACAAATGTGTTTATTAATCCATTTAAAATCTTGTGTCCAAAAAAAATTTTCAGAAAAAATTATTAAAAAATTATTTCTAAAATTTTCCATAAACTTCATTAAAGTTACAAATTAAAAAAAAAAAACCTAATAATTAAAATTAAATTGCATATGAATGTATTCATGTGCTGTACATATGCACATTATGTAGTAGTTTTACTTGCAAGTCATTATGATTCAAAATAAAAAAAAAAGCTGAAATTCGAAGTATTGATAATGTTGCAAGTGTATATGGAAATTTTTTTTACAGACTATGAAATTAATAAATAATTAATCTTTTTTACATTTTTAAAAAAATTTTCAGGAGAAATTACTTAAAATAAAAGAAAAAAATTTGGCTTGCATTAAAATTATTTGTTCAATTTTTACGAAAAAAGGCATAATATCGTATTTTTATCATGCCTTCATGAATATTAAAAAAAAATGAAAAAATGTGAAATATTAAAATATCCAAGCATATTTATATTTTTACTTACAATTATGGATTAATAAAATTTTTATGTTCGTTTAATTAATAAAAATTGTTAAAACTGATTTTTTATAATATAATAAATATTATTATGAGTTTGATTTGGTTTCCTATGTTGATTTCCTTTTTCTGTAGATGCGAAATAATATGCGATCTACATACATATATTATAAATTTGTTCATTTGTATCAAAAATTTGTCTTGGCAAAAAATATTCACGGGAAACTGAATCAAGTAGCGATTTAGATCAGGGAATTCAATTGCGTTCTGTGGTGCAGTTGCTTCAAGAGACGCCGCAATATTCTTTATGCTTTCGTTTTGCGCGAGTTCGAAACCTGGCCACGCGCTTTTGGCTTAAAATTTATTTAGATTTTTACTTTTTTGCAAATTCTTGCACTAGCATACATACATACGTATGTATGTACATATGTATATTGATATAAATATGTATACTTCCAGAGAATACTACATTTTTCATAAATACCTAATACATATATCATCAAGTATATAATCATATGCATATGCACACATCCATATGTATGCATATCTATGTACATATTTATATACATATGTTCATATATCTAAATACATAAATTCATATGCATACACATATATGTATGTATGTACTTACGTGCATGTGCATATATTCAACCTTGGCCCTACGCTTAATCTAAGTAAATCAAATCACAGCGCAATCACAACCGCAGCTGCATTTGTGCATGCGCGGGCGCCAAATATTCTAAAATATGTGAAACTACATACAACAACAAAAAATTCATTCATAAACGCGTGCGCGTATTTCTAAAAATAAATGCCGTTCATTCATAAGTGCAAGCATTTCATCTCCCCGCGCACGCAAATGTTCCCCTCAACGATCTTTTTCGCGACGAACACAAAAATGCTAAAATCTTCAATTTTACAAACCATCGACGGTCATTGAAAATTTAAACACCGCAATATCAGACAATAATGCAATTTGCCAACGTAGTCTGACAAACTGCTGGCATTCTAGAATGTTCTAGAATATTCTAGAACATTCTAGAACTTCTGACCAGATGGGCATCAATTCATTTGCGTACACGTGCACGCGCAATTGGCGAATCGACACAAAAATTGCCGAAAAACTGAAAAGAATATTCTTTTGCTTACCGTTCCCTTTCCCTTTCAACCCTTCTCTTATCCACAATTGTTGCATAACTCCTCTTCCGTCTCAACTTGCCCCGCTGGCAAGCAAAAACAGTTTTTTCTCGGGTTACTACTTTTTCTTCTTTGTTTCATTTTTAGTTGGATTCGTAAATTGATCTTCTTCTTTGCGCACCCATTGCTATGATTTGCATAAATAGCCGTATAAGCGAACGCCATCAAGTGTCTGCTGTGGCTTAGCGCGTATAGTCGCCGGCCAAATTATCTATTGCATGTTTTAGCTTTTGACTCATAGTTCGAATCTCAGCTTTTTTTTTCGTGCCATGTCTAATTTTTATGCATTTTTTTTTTAAATTAAATACGATATATTTCTTAACTTTCATAAATTTTTTGAAATCTGGTTTCAATTACATTTATCTTCTAATTTTATTGCATTACAAATGAATTTACGAAATTATCAAAATATATATGTATGTTTTTAAGATATATTTAAGATATATTCTAGATGCCACTTGCAACAAATATCTATAAACCAGAAAATGTTCCCGCAACATTGAATTTCTGCAAATGTCTGCTTTTTTAACATGCATTTTTACATTTTGCAGCGTTTTAACATCGGCAAAAAATTAACATTTCAATTCCGCAGCGAAAACGTTTCAACTCTGTTAAGAAATAAATAAAAATGTTCGACCTGAGTCCTTTGCACCTTCTCATTGTTTGATGTTCTCTGTTAACAGGCATGAAAAATGTGAATTAACATTTTCCTCTGTTTGAATTGTTGCTGAAATGTTGATAAGTGGCAGATGTTTATGGGAATATTGTTACAAATGTGTACGTACATTTGAAATCTTGTTTCCAAAAATAATTGCCAGGAAAAATTATTAAAAAAAAAAAATAGTTATTTCTAAAACTATCAGTCAACTTCATTAAAGTTACAAATTTAGAAAAAATATAAACAAATAATTAAAGTTGAATTGCATATGAATGTATTTATGTACTGTACATATGCACATTATGTAGTATTTTTAATTGCAAGTCATTATGAATATTTTTCAAAATTAAAAAAAAAAGCTGAAATTCGAAGTATTGATAATGTTGCAAGTGTATATGGAAATTTTTTTTACAGACTATGAAATTAATAAATAATTAATCTTTTTTACATTTTTTAAAAAATTTTCAGGAGAAATAACTTAAAATAAAAGAAAAAAATTTGGTTTGCATTAAAATTATATGTTGAATTTTAACGAAAAAATTATAATATGGTACATATTTTTATCATGCCATCACGAATATTTTAAAAAAAGAACAAGGTGAAATATTAAAATATCCAAGCATATTAGTATTTTTGCTTACAATTATGGATTAATAAAATTTTTATGTTCGTTTAACTAATAAAAATTGTTAAAACTGATTTTTTATAATATAATACTATGAGTTTGATTTGGTTTCCTATGTTGATTTCCTTTTTCTGTAGATGCGAAATAATATGCGATGTACATACATATGTATATTATAAATTTGTTCATTTGTATCAAAAATTTGTCTTGGCAAAAAATATTCACGGGAAACCGTATCAAGTAGCGATTTAGATCAGAGAGTTTAATTGTGTTCTGTGGTGCAGTTGCTTCAAGAGACGTAGTAATATTCTTTATGCTTTCGTTTTGCGCGAGTTCGAAACCTGGCCACGCGCTTTTGGCTTAAAATTTATTTAGATTTTTACTTTTTTGCAAATTCTTGCACTAGCGTACATACATACGTATGTATGTATGTACATATGTACATATATTGATATAAATATGTATACTTCCAGAGAATACTACATTTTTCATAAATAACTAATATATCATCAAGTATACAATCATATGTACATATAAGCACGCATCCATATGTATGTACATATCTATCTACATATGTACATAAATTCATATACATCCATGTACATACATACTCACATACTATGCACATATGTACTTACGTGCATGTGCATAAATTCAACCTTGACCTACGCTAGATCAAAATCAAATCACAACGCAATCACAACCGCAACTGCATTTGTGCCTGCGCCGGCGACAAATATTCTAAAATATCTGAAACTACATACAACAACAAAAAATTCATTCATAAACGCGTGCGCGTATTTCTAAAAATAAATGCCGTTCATTCATAAGTGCAAGCATTTCATCTCCCCGCGCACGCAAATGTTCCCCTTAACGATCTTTTTCGCGACGAACACAAAAATGCTAAAATCTTCAATTTTACAAACCATCGACGGTCATTGAAAATTTCAACATCGCAATATCAGACAATAATGCAATTTGCCAACGTAGTCTGACAAATTTGATGGCATTCTAGAATATTCTAGAACATTCTAGAACATTCTAGAGCTTTTGTCCAGATGGGCATCAATTCATTTGCGTACACGTGCACGCGCAATTGGCGAATCGACACAAAAATTGCCGAAAAACAGAAAAGAATATTATTTTGCTTACCGTTCCCTTTCCCTTTCAACCCTTCTCTTATCCACAATTGTTGCATAACTCCTCTTCCGTCTCAACTTGCCCCGCTGGCAAGCAAAAAACAGGGTTTTTCTCGGGTTACTACTGTTTCTTCTTTGTTTCATTTTTAGTTGGATTCGTAAATTGTTCTTCGTTTTTGCACGCACATTGCTATGATTTGCATAAATAGCCGTTTAAGCGGGCTGTGTGGAGTGTCTGCTGTGGCTTAGCGTGTATAGTCGCCTGCCACACTATCATATTGCATGTTTTAACTCTTGCCCGATAGTTCGAATCCCAGCTTTTTTTTCGTGTCATGTCAAATTTTTATGCATTTTTTTTTTAATTAAATACGATATAATTCTTAACTTTCATAAATTTTTGGAAATCTTGTTTCAATTACATTTATCTTCTAATTTTATTGCATTACAAATGAATTTACGAAATTATCAAAATATATACATATGTATGTTTTTAAGATATATTTAAGATATTAGATATAGATTTTTATTTATAAATATTGGTATAATAATCAAAATAAAACCATATCCAAATGTATATTTTAACCGATTTACATAATTTTTGCAAATTAAAGTAAAACTATTCAAGTTTTCTAGATGCCACTTGCAACAAATATCTATAAACCAGAAAATGTTCCCGCAACATTGAATTTCTGCAAATGTCTGCTTTTTTAACATGCATTTTTACATTTTGCAGCGTTTTAACATCGGCAAAAAATTAACATTTCAATTCCGCAGCGAAAACGTTTCAACTCTGTTAAGAAATAAATAAAAATGTTCGACCTGAGTCCTTTGCACCTTCTCATTGTTTGATGTTCTCTGTTAACAGGCATGAAAAATGTGAATTAACATTTTCCTCTGTTTGAATTGTTGCTGAAATGTTGATAAGTGGCAGATGTTTATGGGAATATTTTTACAAATGTGTACGTACATTTGAAATCTTGTTTCCAAAAATAATTGCCAGGAAAAATTATTAAAAAAAAAAAATAGTTATTTCTAAAACTATCCGTCAACTTCATTAAAGTTACAAATTTAGAAAAAATATAAACAAATAATTAAAGTTGAATTGCATATGAATGTATTTATGTACTGTACTGTACATATGCACATTATGTAGTATTTTTAATTGCAAGTCATGAATATTTTTCAAAATTAAAAAAAAAAGCTGAAATTCGAAGTATTGATAATGTTGCAAGTGTATATGGAAATTTTTTTTACAGACTATGAAATTAATAAATAATTAATCTTTTTTACATTTTTAAAAAAATTTTCAGGAGAAATAACTTAAAATAAAAGAAAAAAATTTGGTTTGCATTAAAATTATATGTTGAATTTTAACGAAAAAATTATAATATGGTACATATTTTTATCATGCCATCACGAATATTTTAAAAAAAGAACAAAGTGAAATATTAAAATATCCAAGCATATTAGTATTTTTGCTTACAATTATGGATTAATAAAATTTTTATGTTCGTTTAACTAATAAAAATTGTTAAAACTGATTTTTTATAATATAATACTATGAGTTTGATTTGGTTTCCTATGTTGATTTCCTTTTTCTGTAGATGCGAAATAATATGCGATGTACATACATATGTATATTATAAATTTGTTCATTTGTATCAAAAATTTGTCTTGGCAAAAAATATTCACGGGAAACCGTATCAAGTAGCGATTTAGATCAGAGAGTTTAATTGTGTTCTGTGGTGCAGTTGCTTCAAGAGACGTAGTAATATTCTTTATGCTTTCGTTTTGCGCGAGTTCGAAACCTGGCCACGCGCTTTGGGCTTAAAATTTATTTAGATTTTTACTTTTTTGCAAATTCTTGCACTAGCGTACATGCATACGTATGTATGTGCATATGTATATATATTGATATAAATATGTATACTTCCAGAGAATACTACATTTTTCATAAATAACTAATATATCATCAAGTATACAATCATATGTACATATAAGCACGCATCCATATGTATGTACATATCTATCTACATATGTACATAAATTCATATACATCCATGTACATACATACTCACATACTATGCACATATGTACTTACGTGCATGTGCATAAATTCAACCTTGACCTACGCTAGATCAAAATCAAATCACAACGCAATCACAACCGCAACTGCATTTGTGCCTGCGCCGGCGACAAATATTCTAAAATATCTGAAACTACATACAACAACAAAAAATTCATTCATAAACGCGTGCGCGTATTACTAAACACAAATGCCGTTCATTCATAAGCGCAAGCATTTCATCTCCCCGCGCACGCAAATGTTCCCCTTAACGATCTTTTTCGCGACGAACACAAAAATGCTAAAATCTTCAATTTTACAAACCATCGACGGTCATTGAAAATTTCAACACCGCAATATCAGACAATAATGCAATTTGCCAACGTAGTCTGACAAATTTGATGGCATTCTAGAATATTCTAAACATTCTAGAACTTTTGTCCAAATGCACATCAATTCATTTGCGTACACGTGCACGCGCAATTGGCGAATCGACACAAAAATTGCCGAAAAACAGAAAAGAATATTCTTTTGCTTACCGTTCCCTCTCCCTTTCAACCCTTCTCTTATCCACACTTGTTGCATAACTCCTCTTCCGTCTCTACTTGCCCCGCTGGCACACAAAATACAGTTTTTTTCGCGGACTACAACTTTTTCTTCTTTGTTTAATTTTTATTTGGATTCGTAAATTGTTCTTCCTCTTTGTTATGATTTGCATAATTAGCCGTTTAAGCAGACGCCGCGCAGTGTCTGCTGTGGCTTAGTGCGTTTAGTCGCCGCCTAAATTATCATATTGCACGTTTGAATTTTAGCCCCATAGTTCGAATCCTAGCTTTCTTCTCGTGCCCTGTCTAATTTTATGGACTTTTTTTTTAAATTCAGTACAATATATTTTATTAACTTTCATAAATTTTTGGAAATCTTGTTTCATTCACATTTTTATTCTGATTTCATTTCGTTACGAATGAATATAAAAAAATTATTGAAAAGTTTCCATTTTTTTAAATAATTTAAGATGTGTTATATAAAGAAATTGTATTAAATTATTTTATTAAACTATTATGTTTGTTATTATTTAATATTAAAAAAAAAGATTTAAAAAAAATATATTAAATAAAATTAAGTTTGAATTATTTCACTTCATCAGTTACTAGAAAAAGGAAAAAAATATAAAATTAAATTTTAATAAAAGGATCCATTATATTAAATTCGTTTATATTACATTATAAATTTTTAAATTTTTTAAATTTATTTAATTCGGAAAACACCTATCAACAAGATAATGTTTCCGCAACATTGAATTTGTGTATTTTTCCGCTTTTGCAACATGCATTTTAACATTTGGCAGCATTTTAGCATTGCCAGGAGATGTTAGTTAGCGTTCCTCTGCCAAAACCTTTCAGCTCTGTAAGAAAATAAATAAAAATGTTCGACCTGAGTCGTTTGCACCTTCTCATTGTTTGATGTTCTCTGGCTGGACTACACAGAAACACACGAGCAGACGAAAATACGAACACCTACATATACATACATATGTATTAGCTTGTTTTTGTGCAATACAATTATCTATACATATTATAAAACAAAGTCTAAAATTCTGGAAAGAGTTAGCACTACAATGATAGCTACTTAAATTAAAAATTAGCCTATTAATTTCTGAAATATTTAAGTGTAAAGTTTTAAAAAAATTTTACACTAAGTACAGCATTGCTACAACCGAATGTAAAATCAGTGTCGTAGCGGGAAGATGTGTAGTTGTGTCAGAGAACTTACAACAATGAGAAGGTGCAAAATTTGGTTCGATCCAAATGAATTTTGAAAGGTTTTGTCTAAGGAATGGACATGTTAAATTTTTATTTCGCCGCCTACTTAACAGGCATGAAAAATGTGAATTAACATTTCCACTGTTCAAATTGTTGCTGAAATGTTGATAAGTGGCAGATGTTTATGGGCATATTGTTACAAATGTGTTTATTAATAATACATTTGAACTGTTTCTAAAAATTATTTCTAAAATTTTCCATAAACTTCATTAAA
Source organism: Anomoia purmunda (assembly GCA_951828415.1). NCBI lineage: Eukaryota > Metazoa > Arthropoda > Insecta > Diptera > Tephritidae > Anomoia > Anomoia purmunda. The sequence goes on from OX639995.1 coordinate 95,399,962, forward strand.
GTTACAAGTTAAAAAAAAATAAAAACAAATAATTAAAATTAAATTGCATATGAATGTATTTATGTACTGTACATATGCACATTATGTAGTAATTTTACTTGCAAGTCATTATGAATATTTTTCAAAATTAAAAAAAAGCTGAAATTCGAACTATTGATAATGCTGCAAGTGTATAGGACATTTTTTTTTGCAAAATATGAAATTAATACATAATTAACTCTTTTTTAAATTTTTCAAAAAATTTTCATGAGAAATTACTTAAAATAAAAAAAGAAAAGTTGGCTTCATTTAAAATTATATGTTGAATTTTTACGAAAAAATTATAATATGGTATTTTTATCATGCCTTCATGTGTATTTAAAAAAATGAAAAAAGTGAAATATTAAAATATCCAAGCATATTTATATTTTTACTTACAATTATGGATTAATAAAATTTTTATGTTCGTTTAATTAAAAAAATTGTTAAAACTGATTTTTTATAATATAATAAATATTACTATGAGTTTGATTTGGTTTCCTATGTTGATTTCCTTTTTCTGTAGATGCGAAATAATTGCGATCTACATATGTATGTACATATGTATATTATAAATTTGTTAATTTGTATCAAAAATTTGTCTTGGCAAAAAATATTCACGGGAAACCGTATCAAGTAGCGATTTAGATCAGGGAATTCAATTGCGTTCTGTGGTGCAGTTGCTTCAAGAGACGCCGCAATATTCTTTATGCTTTCGTTTTGCGCGAGTTCGAAACCTGCCACGCGCTTTTGGCTTAAAATTTATTTAGATTTTTACTTTTTTGCAAATTCTTGCACTAGCATACATACATACGTATGTATGTACATATGTATATTGATATAAATATGTATACTTCCAGAGAATACTACATTTTTCATAAATACCTAATACATATATCATCAAGTATATAATCATATGCATATGCACACATCCATATGTATGCATATCTATGTACATATTTATATACATATGTTCATATATCTAAATACATAAATTCATATGCATACACATATATGTATGTATGTACTTACGTGCATGTGCATATATTCAACCTTGGCCTACGCTTAATCTAAGTAAATCAAATCACAGCGCAATCACAACCGCAGCTGCACTTGTGCCTGCGCCGGCGCCAAATATTCTAAAATATCTGTAACTACATACAACAACAAAAAATTCATTCATAAACACGTGCGCGTATTCCTAAACACAAATGCCGTTCATTCATAAGCGCAAGCATTTCATCTCCCTGCGCACGCAAATGTTCCCCTCAGCGATCTTATTCGCGACGAACACAAAAATGCTAAAATCTTCAATTTTACAAACCATCGACGGTCATTGAAAATTTAAACACCGCAATATCAGACAATAATGCAATTTGCCAACGTAGTCTGACAAATTGCTGGCATTCTAGAATGTTCTTCCCTTTCCCTTTCAACCCTTCTCTTATCCACAATTGTTGCATAACTCCTCTTCCGTCTCAACTTGCCCCGCTGGCAAGCAAAAAACAGGGTTTTTCTCGGGTTACTACTGTTTCTTCTTTGTTTCATTTTTAGTTGGATTCGTAAATTGTTCTTCGTTTTTGCACGCACATTGCTATGATTTGCATAAATAGCCGTTTAAGCGGGCTGTGTGGAGTGTCTGCTGTGGCTTAGCGCGTATAGTCGCCTGCCACACTATCATATTGCATGTTTTAACTCTTGCCCGATAGTTCGAATCCCAGCTTTTTTTTCGTGTCATGTCAAATTTTTATGCATTTTTTTTTTAATTAAATACGATATAATTCTTAACTTTCATAAATTTTTGGAAATCTTGTTTCAATTACATTTATCTTCTAATTTTATTGCATTACAAATGAATTTACGAAATTATCAAAATATATATGTATGTTTTTAAGATATATTTAAGATATTAGATATAGATTTTTATTTATAAATATTGGTATAATAATCAAAATAAAACCATATCCAAATGTATATTTTAACCGATTTACATAATTTTTGCAAATTAAAGTAAAACTATTCAAGTTTTCTAGATGCCACTTGCAACAAATATCTATAAACCAGAAAATGTTCCCGCAACATTGAATTTCTGCAAATGTCTGCTTTTTTAACATGCATTTTTACATTTTGCAGCGTTTTAACATCGGCAAAAAATTAACATTTCAATTCCGCAGCGAAAACGTTTCAACTCTGTTAAGAAATAAATAAAAATGTTCGACCTGAGTCCTTTGCACCTTCTCATTGTTTGATGTTCTCTGTTAACAGGCATGAAAAATGTGAATTAACATTTTCCTCTGTTTGAATTGTTGCTGAAATGTTGATAAGTGGCAGATGTTTATGGGAATATTTTTACAAATGTGTACGTACATTTGAAATCTTGTTTCCAAAAATAATTGCCAGGAAAAATTATTAAAAAAAAAAAATAGTTATTTCTAAAACTATCCGTCAACTTCATTAAAGTTACAAATTTAGAAAAAATATAAACAAATAATTAAAGTTGAATTGCATATGAATGTATTTATGTACTGTACATATGCACATTATGTAGTATTTTTAATTGCAAGTCATTATGAATATTTTTCAAAATAAAAAAAAAAAGCTGAAATTCGAAGTATTGATAATGTTGCAAGTGTATATGGAAATTTTTTTTACAGACTATGAAATTAATAAATAATTAACCTTTTTTACATTTTTAAAAAAATTTTCAGGAGAAATAACTTAAAATAAAAGAAAAAAATTTGGTTTGCATTAAAATTATATGTTGAATTTTAACGAAAAAATTATAATATGGTACATATTTTTATCATGCCATCACGAATATTTTAAAAAAAGAACAAAGTGAAATATTAAAATATCCAAGCATATTAGTATTTTTGCTTACAATTATGGATTAATAAAATTTTTATGTTCGTTTAACTAATAAAAATTGTTAAAACTGATTTTTTATAATATAATACTATGAGTTTGATTTGGTTTCCTATGTTGATTTCCTTTTTCTGTAGATGCGAAATAATATGCGATGTACATACATATGTATATTATAAATTTGTTCATTTGTATCAAAAATTTGTCTTGGCAAAAAATATTCACGGGAAACCGTATCAAGTAGCGATTTAGATCAGAGAGTTTAATTGTGTTCTGTGGTGCAGTTGCTTCAAGAGACGTAGTAATATTCTTTATGCTTTCGTTTTGCGCGAGTTCGAAACCTGGCCACGCGCTTTGGGCTTAAAATTTATTTAGATTTTTACTTTTTTGCAAATTCTTGCACTAGCGTACATGCATACGTATGTATGTGCATATGTATATATATTGATATAAATATGTATACTTCCAGAGAATACTACATTTTTCATAAATAACTAATATATCATCAAGTATACAATCATATGTACATATAAGCACGCATCCATATGTATGTACATATCTATCTACATATGTACATAAATTCATATACATCCATGTACATACATACTCACATACTATGCACATATGTACTTACGTGCATGTGCATAAATTCAACCTTGACCTACGCTAGATCAAAATCAAATCACAACGCAATCACAACCGCAACTGCATTTGTGCCTGCGCCGGCGACAAATATTCTAAAATATCTGAAACTACATACAACAACAAAAAATTCATTCATAAACGCGTGCGCGTATTACTAAACACAAATGCCGTTCATTCATAAGCGCAAGCATTTCATCTCCCCGCGCACGCAAATGTTCCCCTTAACGATCTTTTTCGCGACGAACACAAAAATGCTAAAATCTTCAATTTTACAAACCATCGACGGTCATTGAAAATTTCAACACCGCAATATCAGACAATAATGCAATTTGCCAACGTAGTCTGACAAATTTGATGGCATTCTAGAATATTCTAAACATTCTAGAACTTTTGTCCAAATGCACATCAATTCATTTGCGTACACGTGCACGCGCAATTGGCGAATCGACACAAAAATTGCCGAAAAACAGAAAAGAATATTCTTTTGCTTACCGTTCCCTCTCCCTTTCAACCCTTCTCTTATCCACACTTGTTGCATAACTCCTCTTCCGTCTCTACTTGCCCCGCTGGCACACAAAATACAGTTTTTTTCGCGGACTACAACTTTTTCTTCTTTGTTTAATTTTTATTTGGATTCGTAAATTGTTCTTCCTCTTTGTTATGATGTGCATAATTAGCCGTTTAAGCAGACGCCGCGCAGTGTCTGCTGTGGCTTAGTGCGTTTAGTCGCCGCCTAAATTATCATATTGCACGTTTGAATTTTAGCCCCATAGTTCGAATCCTAGCTTTCTTCTCGTGCCCTGTCTAATTTTATGGACTTTTTTTTTAAATTCAGTACAATATATTTTATTAACTTTCATAAATTTTTGGAAATCTTGTTTCATTCACATTTTTATTCTGATTTCATTTCGTTACGAATGAATATAAAAAAATTATTGAAAAGTTTCCATTTTTTTAAATAATTTAAGATGTGTTATATAAAGAAATTGTATTAAATTATTTTATTAAACTATTATGTTTGTTATTATTTAATATAAAAAAAAAAGATTTAGAAAAAATATATTAAATAAAATTAAGTTTGAATTATTTCACTTCATCAGTTACTAGAAAAAGGAAAAAAATATAAAATTAAATTTTAATAAAAGGATCCATTATATTAAATTCGTTTATATTACATTATAAATTTTTAAATTTTTTAAATTTATTTAATTCGGAAAACACCTATCAACAAGATAATGTTTCCGCAACATTGAATTTGTGTATTTTTCCGCTTTTGCAACATGCATTTTAACATTTGGCAGCATTTTAGCATTGCCAGGAGATGTTAGTTAGCGTTCCTCTGCCAAAACCTTTCAGCTCTGTAAGAAAATAAATAAAAATGTTCGACCTGAGTCGTTTGCACCTTCTCATTGTTTGATGTTCTCTGGCTGGACTACACAGAAACACACGAGCAGACGAAAATACGAACACCTACATATACATACATATGTATTAGCTTGTTTTTGTGTAATACAATTATCTATACATATTATAAAACAAAGTCTAAAATTCTGGAAAGAGTTAGCACTACAATGATAGCTACTTAAATTAAAAATTAGCCTATTAATTTCTGAAATATTTAAGTGTAAAGTTTTAAAAAAATTTTACACTAAGTACAGCATTGCTACAACCGAATGTAAAATCAGTGTCGTAGCGGGAAGATGTGTAGTTGTGTCAGAGAACTTACAACAATGAGAAGGTGCAAAGTTTGGTTCGATCCAAATGAATTTTGAAAGGTTTTGTCTAAGGAATGGACATGTTAAATTTTTATTTCGCCGCCTACTTAACAGGCATGAAAAATGTGAATTAACATTTCCACTGTTCAAATTGTTGCTGAAATGTTGATAAGTGGCAGATGTTTATGGGCATATTGTTACAAATGTGTTTATTAATAATACATTTGAACTGTTTCTAAAAATTATTTCTAAAATTTTCCATAAACTTCATTAAAGTTACAAGTTAAAAAAAGATAAAAACAAATAATTAAAATTAAATTGCATATGAATGTATTTATGTACTGTACATATGCACATTATGTAGTAATTTTACTTGCAAGTCATTATGAATATTTTTCAAAATTAAAAAAAAGCTGAAATTCGAACTATTGATAATGCTGCAAGTGTATAGGACATTTTTTTTTGCAAAATATGAAATTAATACATAATTAACTCTTTTTTAAATTTTTCAAAAAATTTTCATGAGAAATTACTTAAAATAAAAAAAGAAAAGTTGGCTTCATTTAAAATTATATGTTGAATTTTTACGAAAAAATTATAATATGGTATTTTTATCATGCCTTCATGTGTATTTAAAAAAATGAAAAAAGTGAAATATTAAAATATCCAAGCATATTTATATTTTTACTTACAATTATGGATTAATAAAATTTTTATGTTCGTTTAATTAAAAAAATTGTTAAAACTGATTTTTTATAATATAATAAATATTACTATGAGTTTGATTTGGTTTCCTATGTTGATTTCCTTTTTCTGTAGATGCGAAATAATTGCGATCTACATATGTATGTACATATGTATATTATAAATTTGTTAATTTGTATCAAAAATTTGTCTTGGCAAAAAATATTCACGGGAAACCGTATCAAGTAGCGATTTAGATCAGGGAATTCAATTGCGTTCTGTGGTGCAGTTGCTTCAAGAGACGCCGCAATATTCTTTATGCTTTCGTTTTGCGCGAGTTCGAAACCTGCCACGCGCTTTTGGCTTAAAATTTATTTAGATTTTTACTTTTTTGCAAATTCTTGCACTAGCATACATACATACGTATGTGTGTACATATGTATATTGATATAAATATGTATACTTCCAGAGAATACTACATTTTTCATAAATACCTAATACATATATCATCAAGTATATAATCATATGCATATGCACACATCCATATGTATGCATATCTATGTACATATTTATATACATATGTTCATATATCTAAATACATAAATTCATATGCACACACATATATGTATGTATGTACTTACGTGCATGTGCATATATTCAACCTTGGCCTACGCTTAATCTAAGTAAATCAAATCACAGCGCAATCACAACCGCAGCTGCACTTGTGCCTGCGCCGGCGCCAAATATTCTAAAATATCTGTAACTACATACAACAACAAAAAATTCATTCATAAACGCGTGCGCGTATTCCTAAACACAAATGCCGTTCATTCATAATCGCAAGCATTTCATCTCCCTGCGCACGCAAATGTTCCCCTCAGCGATCTTATTCGCGACGAACACAAAAATGCTAAAATCTTCAATTTTACAAACCATCGACGGTCATTGAAAATTTAAACACCGCAATATCAGACAATAATGCAATTTGCCAACGTAGTCTGACAAATTGCTGGCATTCTAGAATGTTCTAGAACATTCTAGAACATTCTAGAGCTTTTGTCCAGATGGGCATCAATTCATTTGCGTACACGTGCACGCGCAATTGGCGAGTCGACACAAAAACAGAAAAGAATATTCTTTTGCTTACCGTTCCCTTTCCCTTTCAACCCTTCTCTTATCCACAATTGTTGCATAACTCCTCTTCCGTCTCTACTTGCCCCGCTGGCAGGCAAAAAACAGTTTTTTTCCCGGGTTACTACTGTTTCTTCTTTGTTTCATTTTTAGTTGGATTCGTAAATTGTTCTTCTTCTCTGCGCACACCTTGCTATGATTTGCATAAATAGCCGTATAAGCGAACGCCATCAATTGTCTGCTGTGGCTTAGCGCGTATAGTCGCCTGCCACATTATCATATTGCATGTTTTAGCTTTTGCCCCATAGTTCGGATCCCAGATTTTTTTCGTGCCATGTCTATTTTTATGCATTTCTTTTTAAATTAAATACGATATATTTATTAGCTTTCATAAATTTTTGGAAATCTTTTTTCATTCACATTCCTATTCTGATTTCATTTCGTTACGAATGAATATACAAAATTATTGAAAAGTTTTCATTGTTTTAAATATTTTAAGATGTGTAATACATATAAAGAAATTGGAATAAAATATTTTATTAAACTTTTATGTTTAATATTATTTAATATTAAAAAAAAGATTTTAAAAAAATATATCAATTAAAATTAAATTTGAATTATTTCCCTGCATCAGTTACTAGAAAAAGAAAACATTGAAATAAATTTTAATAAAAAGATCCATTATGTATATTAAATTCGTTTTTATTACATTATATATAAAAATTAAATTTTCAATAAATTATTTCCTTTTTTAAATTTATTTAATTCGGAAAATACCTATCAACCCGAAAACATTGATTTTCTGCATTTGGCTGCTTTTTAACATGCATTTTACCATTTCGCAGCGTTTTAACATTGGCAAAAAATGTTAATCTAAAATTCCGCAGCGAAAACGTTTCAACTCTGTTAAGAAATAAATAAAAATGTTCGACCTGAGTCGTTTGCACCTTCTCATTGTTGTAAGTTCTCTGGTTGTGTGAGTAGTAAATCAACTGCTTTTCGTTACTACTTCGTTCGGCTATGCGCAGAGGGCTGTGCTGTTGACTTCGTTGATAACTTTGATTTACACTGTTAGATATGTTTGTTTTTCAGATGCTGTGTGATCATACAAGAAACTAGAAACTACAGCTGAATTTTTAAAAGTTTTTTAGTGTTTGCTTACGGTGTTGCGCATTTTCTTCCATACAAAAATTAGTTTTGTTTATGTGTTTACTAGCTGGCAACGGTTGCGTATAAGAAATTACTTACTATTAGTTACTTTGGTTCTGAAATAGTTTGATTTTGCATTTACCTTAATTATATAATAACAATTTTATGTTGCATACATTTGCAATTAAAACTTTTTATTGGACAAACAAAAAATTTCTTTGTATACAATACAAGGACGGAAAGATATTTTTCCTTGATGCTCCTGGCGGCACGAGAAAAACATTTTTAATAAATTTACTTCCTTCCCTTGCGTCTTCTGGGATCGCAGCTACCCTTTTAGAAGGTGGAAGAACGGCGCATACTACATTTAAACTTCCTCTAAATATTTCTGACGATTGTGCCAGCGTATGCAACATTTCTAAGCAAAGTAATACTTCTAAGCTTATCCAAATGTGCTCACTGATAGTTTGGGATGAAGCCACAATGTCACATAAAGCGTCAGTTGAAACCCTAGATATTACCAGGCGCGATTTAAGAAGTATGAACCCACCTATGGGTGGTTGTACGGTATTATATTCAGGAGATTTCCGTCAAATTTTGCCAGTTATATCTAGAGAAACCAGGGCTGATGAGGTGAATGCGTCATTAAAACGATTATACCTTTGGTCCCATGTAATAAAATTAGCACTCAAGATTAACATGAGAGTGCTTAAAGCCTCAGAAGATAACAGGATGTTTGCTGGCATGTTACTGAAAGTTGGTAACGGTGAGCTTCCAACAGTTTGTGGGAAAATCTCCTTCAATAATGATATATGCGTTTCAGTCACCGACCATCAACAACTGATTACCAAAATATATCCCACAATAGACCAACTTGCTTATAAACCTGTATCCTGGTTAAAGGAACGAGCAATATTAACACCTACTAATGAACAAGTCGAAAAAATTAACGAATTGGTATTGGTAAAATTCCATGCACAAACGAGAGAATATTGCTCGGTGGATACAGTAGTCGACGGTGAAGAAGCTGTGCACTACCCAACGGAATTTCTAAATTCTATGAACCCTTCAGGTATGCCTCCTCACAAACTTACTTTAAAAGTTGGAGTTCCAATAATTTTACTGCGAAATTTAAGTCCCCCACTGTTATGCAATGGAACTCGCCTGCAGGTAAAAAGGTTACATTTTTATCTGGTTGAATGTACTATTTTAACTGGTTGTGGTACTGGAAAGTCTACTTTAATACCTAGAATTCCGATGATACCTACAGATTTGCCATTTAGATTTAAAAGACTTCAGTTTCCGGTAAAGGTTTATTTTGGAATGACCATAAACAAGGCACAGGGGCAAACATTTAATGTAACCGGAGTGGATTTGAGTAAGTCATGTTTTTCACACGGACAACTGTACGTAGCCCTATCATGTGTTACATCGAAAAGAAACCCTTTTGTCCTTGCAGAGGGAGGTACGCATAATATTGTATACAAAGAAATTTTTTGATGTTTGTCCAATAAAAAGTTTTAATTGCAATTGTATGCAACATAAAATTGTTATTTTTATGAGTCTGTATATTTAGGAATTAAAGTAAATGCAAAATCAAACTATTTCAGAACCAACGTAACTAATATCTAGTAAGTAATTTCTTATACATATCCATAAACAGAAAGTGCGTGGCGAAGCCTCGCGCAACCGTTGCCAGCTAGTGTTTCGATAAGCGTGTGCACAATTTTCGGTGTCCGTTTTGAAGTTCATCCTTTTGTCATTAGAGGATTTCACAACGTAGTATTTCTAAAATATAGCGTTTACTGTAGTTTTTCTCCTCTTGTCCTGTTAGTTCTTCAAAGTAGTCACTTGCTAGCTACTGATTTTCTGGAAATCCACTATTCCTAAAAAAAAACTTTAGGCATCCGATGGAACGCAAAATCGGATCAGTTTTATTTCTTGGCAAAGTCAAAGAACAAAGACTAATTTATAAAATGACAAGTTCTGTTCACTATTGCCAAATTGTTCGACCCTGCAGGTTGGCTAAGCCCAATTACGGTGGAAGAAAAATGCTTATGCAGTAAATTTGGCTGCACAAAACAAATTGGGATGAACAATTGAGTCCAATGTCTCTACATCAGTGGAAGATGTTCTTGGATAACTATCCTCACATTAATTCTATCAAAATTCCCAGATGGATTAATTATAGTCCGAACTGTCAAATATAGCTTCATGTGTGCAGGACGCAAATTCCAATGTTGAAACTCATTTGCTCGTGACCAAAATAAAAGTAGCTCCTGTCAGAACCATCTCTATACCGAGATTGGAATTATCTGGAGCAGTTCTCTTTTCCAATATGGTACATTTTCTTTTGCCCCAAATGGGTATTGAATATCAACGGTTATGCTTTTGGACTGATTCCACAGTTGTTTTTTATCTTTGAAATTTCGCTTGGGTAAACAAGCCACCTTGCTCATGGTCCACATTTGTAGCTAACCGGGTTTCGAAAATATCCGAAAATACGAAGATAAAAAATTGGAATCATTTATGCTCCGAAGACAACCCAGCAGACCTAGCTAGTTGTGGCCTTTTTCCTCAAGAGTTAAGAAATAATAACCTTTGGTGGCATGGACCCAAATGTCTTAAACTCAGCCAAGGAAATTGGCCAGAACCACAATCCAAAGAGGCCTTTGAAACCACATCCGAAACAAAGACTAAGTCCATACAGCGTCAGTTCTTCCATTAGAATACATTTTAGGACACATTTTAGGATGCACATTTTGCCTCGGAATATAAGAAGTTACAAACATTTACTTGGTCTCACTACATAATTTATCAGAAATAAATTGGCATTTCATTCCTGCAGGTGCTCCTCATATGGGAGGCTTATGGGAAGCTGGAGTAAAAAGCTTCAAAACCCACTTCAAAAAAATTACAGGTTCAATGAAATATACATTCGAAGAACTTTCTACGCTGTTGGCCAGGATCGAGACATGTTTAAATTATCGTCCAATTAGCCCAATGTGGCAATATAAATAATTTCACCCCTCTTACACCAGGACACTTTTTTTGGCGTTCCTCGATGGCAAAAAATAAAGGCATTGAACCAAATGTTCTGCCGAAGATGGAAATCTGAATATTTCTGAGAATTACAAAAATGGTATAAGTGGAAATATCTACAGATATCTACAGATATCTACAGATAAGCCTCACTATCAACGATTTGGTAGTGGTCCGAGAGGAAAACATATCTTCCAACGAATGGAGATTAGGCAGGGTGGGAAATATTCATCCTGGTTTAGATGACAAGGTTCGAATTGTCGACGTTTAAACTCAGCACGGTATAATCAGCGGACCAGTAGTGACCAAATGTTGATCGCATTGCTGGCTTCCAGTGCGTTAGTCGCTATAGACACTCTTCACTCCAAAATTTAGTCACAATAGCCCGAATAGCCGCCTCGGTAGGTCGATTAAACTGACCATAAAATGGAAGAGCGCGAGTTATATGTACATACATGTACATATATACATATATCTTAATATATAAAAATCACGTGTCACGTTGTTTGATTTCGATGGACTCCTAAACTACTGAACCGATTTTAATGAAATTTTTAACACTGTGTGCAGTTTGGTTCAACTTGAAAGATAGGATAGTTTATAACTCTCCTTATAGTCGCATTATTTATTTATTGCAAATTATTTGTTTATTATTAGCAAAGAGCTATCCACCAGTTGGTGGCGCTAACAGCGGTATGAGTAAGTGCGCTACAGTAAATGGCGCTACAGTTATTGTGATTCCACCAGCTGGCGGTATTGAGTAAGTGCGGTATGTTACAGTAGATGGCGCTACATTTATTATGATTCTAGCAGCTGGCGGTGTTTTATCAATTTCAACAGTAAATGTTCATGGATTTAGGCTGTCATAACAAAAGCTGCCACTTGCTAAAAACATTAAATGAAAATGCGTTGTTTGAAGTTTATATTATTTGTGGTAAAGTTATACGAGTCTATGACTTCCAATATTTCAAATTTAAGAAAAAATCACATACAATCCGTGAAATAAATAAAGTTATGTACATATGTATGGTCAGACAAATAAGCAATGCTGCCACTCTTTTCCAGTAAATCTTCCTCGAATTTGGGAGATTTCAGAGGAATTTAGGAAATTGCAGAGTTGATTTCTGCATGTATTTCCTAAATTCAAAAAAAAATTTCATTTAGTAGCATTTAGGTATAGAATTTTGTATGGCTAAATGTACATTTGGAGTTAAATTTAGAGCTATACTAGCTGACCCGGCGAACTTCGTCCCGCCCAATTTTTATTTGAAATAGTTAAAACGCTTTTTGAACTTAAATATTTTTGGCGAAGTTCGTTCTTTGTTTTGTTGTGTAGCGTGTACCTATGTATGTACATATGAAACTGTAAAATTTTGAACTTAAACGATAAATCGGTTTGAATCATTCGAATTCTCAGAATGAACATTTCCTCACTTTTAGATTTGCTGTGTTGTAGTAAACTATTCACTACAGTGAAATTATTTTTTATGAATAAAGACGGAAACCTTATATATCTGGTATAAAAATCCACGGGATTGAGATTTGAACTTGAGGTCAAAATTTTTAAAATTATAGATGAAAATTTTCGTAGAGTTGATAATAAACACAAATTTTCATAAAATAGTTCATTTTTGATTTTATATTCAAGTTTTTAACAAATAAGTTAATTACAAAATTGTTAGTTGATAACATGTAACATTTAATTTTATAATCTTAGGATAGATAATTCTTAATTTTTAATAGTAGTATTTATTTTTTTGAATTATAAACATTTTAATTTAACTTAGCACTAATCGGTGCACAATATTTTTGGTTAACCTGTCTCGAGCTAAGACAAATAGATTTGATGGTTTTCCCACACGTGAGCATGCAACATATAATTGCCCATGGGAAAAACATGGATTATCCAAATCTAACCCACAAATGGACATTGTTTGGCCTTGAGACTTATTTATGGACATGGCAAAAGCTAAACGAATAGGAAACTGTAGTCTTCTGAATGGTATCGTAGATTCTGACGGTATCATTGGAATACGGGGCAACAGGACCACTTCTCCTTTAAACTTTCCAGTCAAAATGGTTGCTTCAAGAATATTCCCTGTTAACTTTTTGATGACCAAACGTGTACCGTTGCATAACCGAGGTGGATTCAAATTACGCAGAAGAATAATACTACTGCTACTATGCTAGATGGTGGGCGAACGGCACATTCAGCATTCAAGTTGCCATCACAAATTCATAGCAACCCAAACGCAATATGTAACATAAAAAAAATAGCGCAATAGCTGCAGTGTTGCAAAGAAGTTCAATCATTATTTGGGATGAGTGCACAATGGCTCACAAATATTCACTCGAGGCATTGCACCGAACTATGCAAGATTTGAACGGCAATGATAAACTTTTTGGAGGTGCTGTCATATTGCTATCTGGTGATTTCCGACAGACGTTGCCGGTCATACCTCGCTCTACTTTCGCCGATGAGATTAACGCATGTTTAAAACAATCATTTTTATGGAGAAATGTTAAAACACTTCGATTGACTATAAACATGCGCGTACATTTACTAAATGATCCATTAGCACATATATTTTCGGAACAATTGCTAGATATTGGGAACGGTACAATAGAACGGCAACCAAACACGCAATGCATTAAACTGCCAGACAATTTCTGCACTGTTGTTCACACAAAAATTGAATTAATTGAAAGTATTTTCCCGGATATACAAAATAATTATTTAGATCATAACTGGCTCAGTGGGCGGGCTATTTTGGCAGCCAAAAATGTTGATGTTGACGAAATTAACTTCCAGATACAACAGTTGTTGCCAGGCGATCTGATGTCTTTTAAATCAATCGATACTGTTGTTGATGAAAATGAAAGTGTAAATTTTCCAACTGAATTTTTAAACTCTCTAGATATACCCGGAATGCCACCACATATTCTTCGGTTGAAGATTGGTTCAATTATTATTCTTCTGCGTAATTTGAATCCACCTCGGTTATGCAACGGTACACGTTTGGACATCAAAAAGTTAACAGGGAATATTCTTGAAGCAACTATTTTGACTGGAAAGTTTAAAGGAGAAGTGGTCCTGTTGCCCCGTATTCCAATGATACCGTCAGAATCTACGATACCATTCAGAAGACTACAGTTTCCTATTCGTTTAGCTTTTGCCATGTCCATAAATAAGTCTCAAGGCCAAACAATGTCCATTTGTGGGTTAGATTTGGATAATCCATGTTTTTCCCATGGGCAATTATATGTTGCATGCTCACGTGTGGGAAAACCATCAAATCTATTTGTCTTAGCTCGAGACAGGTTAACCAAAAATATTGTGCACCGATTAGTGCTAAGTTAAATTAAAATGTTTATAATTCAAAAAAATAAATACTACTATTAAAAATTAAGAATTATCTATCCTAAGATTATAAAATTAAATGTTACATGTTATCAACTAACAATTTTGTAATTAACTTATTTGTTAAAAACTTGAATATAAAATCAAAAATGAACTATTTTATGAAAATTTGTGTTTATTATCAACTCTACGAAAATTTTCATCTATAATTTTAAAAATTTTGACCTCAAGTTCAAATCTCAATCCCGTGGATTTTTATACCAGATATATAAGGTTTCCGTCTTTATTCATAAAAAATAATTTCACTGTATTGAATAGTTTACTACAACACAGCAAATCTGAAAGTGAGGAAATGTTCATTCTGAGAATTCGAATGATTCAAACCGATTTATCGTTTAAGTTCAAAATTTTACAGTTTCATATGTACATACATATGTAGGTATGTATGTGGCATGTTAGCGTGTTGGAGAGCCATCTTCTTTATTTGTTTACACGCTACACAACAAAACAAAGAACGAACTTCGCCAAAAATATTTAAGTTCAAAAAGCGTTTTAACTATTTCAAATAAAAATTGGGCGGGACGAAGTTCGCCGGGTCAGCTAGTATACATATATAAATAATAATTTACAAACATACTTATCATATACGTACTTACATACATACATATTCCTTTTTATTATTATTTTCTTTCAATTACTTAAATATAAACATTCATATACATATGTACATGCACAGCTAGACGAAAACCAATAACTTGTAAACAAATGAGATGTTAAACAAGTAATACAAAATAATGCAACAACAAACAATGAAGACACTTGTTTGTCAACAACATGTGCAGCAACAATGCTGTGATAAAATAACCTTCATCGGCGATCAGGACAACCGCTAAATCACCTGACAAATGTCTGTAGCTAATGTTGTTGTTGTCATAGCAGTAATGATCAAACAAAAGAGCTACCGTAAAATGGTCCGATTAAGCAAACAACAAATTGTAAGGATAGCGGATATTAAATATTTGTTTACTCACTACTATAAATAGGCTAAGTAGTTAGAAATAAATTTAATTTAAGTTTCGGATGTTAATGAATAAAGTCATATTATTCTTACTCGCAGTTCGTGGACTTATTTTTCTTTAACTGGCGCAGTCGGTTACTGCTATAGCCTAAAAGTGTTGAAAACGAAGGTGTTTAAAATTTATACCGCAGAAACAACGCAGGCAATAAAAAGTTAATTTTATAAAAATTTAAACAATTAAACAAATAAAAAGTGTTGAAAACAAAGGCATATTTTTGCTGCAGAAACAACACAGACAGTGAACATTCATTAAATAAAAAAAAAATAAAAATATAAGAAAACTGTGCGAGTGCAAAAAAAAAAAAAAACTTTGAACAAATTAAATTCACATTATAAAGTCTATAAAACTAGTGAATCAACCGAAATACTTTTTACCACGGTGAACCTTAAACAAAGTGCAGGCAAAAAGTTTTTGAGCAAGTACATATATTGCTTCTGAAAGTATTGTGAACTCTGAAAGTAGTGACTTCTTGGTTTTTGAATCAAATAAAAAAGTTAAAAAAAAAAACACTTTAAAATCTACAAAAACTATTTGAATTTTTTACAACTTAGTACAAAAATAAATAATTTAACAATGGCTGATGAAAATTTACCGGATAACGCTACCATGGCTCAATGCCTTAGTGCGGTCACAAGGCTTTTGGCCCAATCAGCGGCGCAGCAATCAACATCCTTAAGAAATAAAATTGAAAGGGATTTAAAATATTTACCCCCTTTCAATGGTGAATCTAAAATGCTACCTGCATTTATTAACTCAGTTGATCGAGTTATGGTGGATTATGAGTCACAGAAAGAATTAACTTTTCAAATTGTGTTCGACTTGAAAATACAAGGAGATGCAAACAATTATTTGCAACTGGACAGACCAGCAGACTGGGATACTTGCAAGAAGAAGTTGAAGCAGCACTTCAAGTCATCAAAGGACCAGATGCAGTTAACTAGGGATATAACGTCACTTAGAGTAAGATCTATTTTAGATTTAAGCAAAAAAGTGAAAGCCATTATAAATGATATAACTGAATTTTGTGCATTTGATGATAATGGTGTAACGATGAGGGAGATTTTTTCTGGAATGTTAATCCAAAGGATTAAACAGTTAGCTTCTGGAACATTTGCATATGCCATTAGAAATATAATTAGTTCAGCCAGTGCTGAGGCTACCATTCATGAATTCATAGGAATGGATGAAGGAAATTTAAATACTTTTTTTTTAATAAAGAATAATTCAAAAAACTATTCGAGCAATAAATTTCAAAATCAATTTAACAGCGAACCAAGCTATCAACAAAATAATACAAGTAGTTTTAGGGATCAAAATAGTAACAGTAGACCTTCTAGCCAAAATGTAGTTACTAATAATAACCTTCGTAGGGGTAATAGCGGAAATTTTACCAATCAAGCTTCTTTTTCTAATCAATTAAATAGTCAAGGCAAAATCCTGGCAGTTCCAATAGACGTAATAATAATAGCTATAATAATACACAGCAAACCAGGCAATCAGTTATTCCAATGGAAGTAGATACAGTAAGTCATACTGAAGAAGAAAGAAACGATACAGAAGAAATTTTTTTTTTTTAAATTAGCCTCGGATTTTACAAAAATATATATAAAAATTACTTTATTTAATAAACAATGGATAGCACTAGTAGACACAGGATCAACTTTAAGCATACTTAAGGAAAGCAGTTTCAATAAATTTGATTTACCTACAATTAATGAAAAAGAAAAAATTATATTAAATATACTCTATGGCGTGGTCAGTAATCCTAGTAAAAAGGTAATTACACCATGTCCAAATGAATTTAATGCTCCAGAAAATGCTAGAATGAAATGGATAATGTTGCAATTTAATAAACCATTTGATTTAATACGAGGTATGGATTGGATAGTAAAAAATGTAAAAAGTATAGATGTAGAAAATTTCGAAATTAAATTAAGTAATAATATGCGTCTTCCTTTTTTATCAAAAATAATGCAAAATTATGGAGAAGTTATGGAAATTAGTGAAGACCAAACTATAGATTTAAGTCACTTGAATAACCAAGAAAAACAAGTAATTAATAAACTTTTGAAAAAATTTAGTAAATTAATATATAGAGAAGGTGATAGTTTAACTAATACAAATTCAATTGTTCATGAAATAAGGACTATTAGTAATCAACAAATTAACTCAAGAGTTTATAGATTACCACCAAAACACGAAGAGGAAGTTAGGAAACAAATTAATGATATGGAAAGACAAGGGATCATAAGGAAGAGCAGAAGCAAGTACAGCTCTCCTATTATAGTTGTACCAAAAAAGAAAGATAAGTCTGGTATTCAAAAGTATAGAATTGTAGTGGATTATAGGAGGCTAAATCAAATTACTATTGATGATAAGTATCCTTTGCCTAACATCGACAGTATTCTAGATAAATTAGGTAAAGCGCAATACTTCAGCACCTTGGATTTAGCAAAGGGTTACCACCAGATATTAATGGCAGAAAAGGATATTGAGAAAACGGCATTTGTAGCACCATCTGGATTGTATGAGCATGTTAGAATGCCATTTGGACTCAAAAACGCCCCTGCGACGTTTCAGAGATTAATTAATGAAGTTCTGAGAGAATATATTAAAAAAATCTGTGTGGTATACCTGGATGACATCCTTATATTTTCCACCTCTCTAGAAGAGCATGAAATATCCTTACAGAAAATTTTTTCCAAATTACAAGAGCATAATTAAAAAATCCAGCCCGAAAAGTGTAGTTTCCTTCAAAAAGAAACTCCTTTTTTAGGTCATATTTTAACGGCAAATGGAAATCCAAACAAAATCGAAGTAATACAAAACTTACAGATTCCAAAAACTGAAAAGCAATTAAAAGGATTTCTAGGTATAACGGGTTATTACCGTAAATTTATTAAGGATTATTCAAAGATTGCGTATCCAATGATAAACTATTTGAAAAAGGATTATAAAATTAATATAAATGATCCACAATATATAGCAAGTTTTGAGAATCTTAAAGCATTAATATCTTCTCATCCTATTTTAAAATATCCTGAATATGACAAGGAATTTGTTATTACAACTGATGCTAGTGATTATGCGATTGGGGCAGTTTTATCCCAACAGGGGCATCCGGTATGTTACATATCCAGGACCCTTAATAATCATGAGCAAAATTATAGTACAACGGATAAGGAATTCCTTGCAATTATTTATGCTGTTACTTACCTCAGGCCATATATATATGGAAAAAAATTTCGCATTGTTACAGACCATTGTCCTATAAAATATCTTAATAATAAATATAAAGGCAAAGAATGTTCCGCTCGTCATCAACGATGGCTTTTAAAGCTACAAGGATTTAATTACGAAATTGAGTATTTAAATGGCAAAGAAAATAAGGTGGCAGACTTTCTAAGTCGTTTAGAAAATTCTCCAAAAATAAACGAAAATAATTCTAATGAATCGAATTTCGAAATGTCAGAAACTATTCATTCAGCAGCAGAAGAGCTTTTAGAGGATATTATTATAAAAGATGAAATAGTAAATGAATACAAAATTCAAATAATATTAACATTTAGTCCTTCATTCGAAGTAAGAGTAGTGCATAAAAGAAAAATAATTCAAATAAATCCACTGGAAAATGAAACAATCATTAGAAATATTTTGAAAAATATTATTAAAATGGGTAGAATAGGATTTTTTTCTGAAGTATCAGATAAAGATTATCATAAAATACAACAAATATTAATTTCTATGTTTTCACATGATAATAAAATCAATTTTGTAAAATGTACTCAAAGAGTAACTGAAATAGAAAATGAAGAAATACTTCACAAACAAATAGCCTTATACCATAACAATGAGTCTATGCACAGTGGTATCAATGAGACATATCATACGTTAAAAAACAAAATTTATTTTCCAAAATTAAAAGAACAAATACAACTTATTATTAATAATTGCGAAAAATGGCAACAAATTAAATATTCAAGAAAGCCGATTAGACCTCTATTTCATTTTACTGAAACGGCAACGAAAAAAAATCAAATTATCCATATAGATATATTCCATTTTAAAAAGTTATCGTTTGTTACGTTTATTGATAAGCTTACAAAATTCGCTTCAGCTTATACCATTACTGATCGAAATTGGCGCTCAAAGAAAGCGATTATAGCAGAACAATTCGCGAAATTTGGTAAACCCAGTAAAGTTATAATGGACAATGAGTTTAGGGTTGAACAACTTATTGAGTATTTTAAAAAGGAAGGTATTGAGGTCCATTTAACGAAGCCTAACAGCCATACCGGTAACGCGGACATTGATAGGCTGCACTCAACCCTGTTAGAAAAGCTAACGGGAATTGATGACCCAAGTCTCTCAACCGAAATGCGGATGCAGCTAGTCATAGGTAATTACAATAACCGATTCCATTCCACTATAAAATATTCCCCAAGAATGGCTCAAAATAATATTGATCCAAAAATCTTGCATGATAATATAAATAAAGTAAAACAAAGAGTAATAAATAAAAGAAATAAAGCCAGAGAAGACTATAAGGAAGGTAGAGAAATAGGTCCAATTAAAAATTATAAAAGAGTGCGGCACAAAGACAAACCTTACTTTAGAATAAACCCACTAAGCAACGTCTATTTATCTAATATAAAAAGGCCTTTAAAACATGCAAAAAATGAAAGTCGAGATACTAATGACTTTATTGTTGATGACAATTCAAGCATAATAGCACTAGCAGGAGACATGGATTCACAAATATAAGATTGCGAGTTAAAAAATAAATAAACAAAAATTTTCGTACGCATACATATATGTACATAATTGAAAAAAAAAATAATAAAATTACATTTTTAATATGAAAAACCTACATATATTTTACCTTCCATTCACTTACACCAATATCATTTAAATATTAGATAAGTTATGTTATTTACATATGGATATAATTTTCAAATTTTTCTTTATTTTAAGCTTAATCGAAAATAAAAATTCATGAATTAATATATAATCAAAATAGTTAGTAAACTTAGCTTAAAAAATGTATATGTATAAATAAATAAAAAGAATATGGGGTAGTTCTTTAAGCAGCGCTGGGGGAGTTATTTGTACATACATGTACATTAGGGGTGCCCTTATTTGTAAGGGGAAATTTCAAAATGTTTATATTACAGTTTCCCGGCCAGAATTTGGTTCCTTTATGTATTTAAAGTAAACAGTTAAAATTTGGGGTCAATACGATAACATTTAGTGGGCCCGGAAGCCATCTGAAAAAATTAATAGGTCAGTATGGGCAAATATTGTACATTTTTATTTTTTTTTCATACATATTACATATTTAAATTTATATTTTACATTAAATCAATTTTTTTGTATGATTTGTATTTTTTGCGATACGATTCAACAATTTGGAGTACCAACTGCTTTTCCTCTTCATCATTCGTTAAAATTTTGTTGTAGTCTTGCAAAAATTTTATTCCTCTTTCAGCGGGATCATTAACAACTTGTAAGTTGCGGCAAAAAGTCCAATTATTTTCGAAATCTGAATTATTTTCCCATTGGGATGGATCCACGCCCAAAAAGGCTAAAGATAACCCAAAATTATTGAAAAAAAAATGTGTCTTTTCTGAAACAAAATCGCTAAGTTCGTAAGTTCGAAAATCTGTCAATTTTGAGTGGCTTCGGCTATTTTTTAAATGAACAACTGGTTCCTTGCTTTTTAATTGTTTTATCATTTTACGTTTTTCTGCGTGGGTAACTGATAAGTCAAAAAATGATAACGCTACTGTTTCTTCGGCGATGTACCATAAGTGGTTAGACATTTTTTTAATAATAGCTTCTGAAATTGTTGAATCTGTGTCTGCATTTGTACTTCCGAACCAACTTTTGATGTATGTACATTTTAACAATGAAAATACAAATATCGCGGATGCCACTCAATTCCCTGGTTGTAAGTTTAAACTGATCACGTAATAAATATATTTTGAGACAATAGATTGCTTTTGCCATCCACCGTGCGTTGCTGGTTGCACCTGGAGCACATAAATTAAAGCAATCTGCACCAAGGAAAGTTAAAGCAAGTTGTAGCATTTCTTTGTAGTCATCGCGGCTATGCGATTTTTTTAATTGGTCCTGCAAGAAGCTTACAAGAGCGTCCCGTTCCACTTGGCTTAATTTTGATGCCACATATTTATCATCAACACTAGTTTTAAACAAGGTTTTCTTAAGGTTTGGCCAGGCCTTCACAAATCGTTCAAACAAGAGTATTTCTGGAGCTGAGTTTGACATCATCTTTGATTCAAAAACGTTGCGCAAAATAATTTCGTACATATGATGACGGCATGGTAGGCGCATGAGATTGCGTTGCAGTTTTTTTCCAAAAGGACTGCGGCTCCATTTTAAACACCAGTATTGACAGCAGTTGTATCATAAGATATGCCTTTAACAAGTTCAACAATGTTCCAATCGACTAATCTCTGATAAACAGTTTCAGCAATATTTGCACCAGTCAACGACTGTATCTTTGGTGCTCCAAGAAATTTCGATGTTCCATCGTAGCTAATTAAAACAGCAATTCTTTCCACTTTACTACGACCTTTTATATCTGTCATGAACTTCCCATCAAAATGAACAACTAGTGCTCCATTTGCATTGGCCTTGTTAAGTGTTTGAATAAATTAACATTAATAAAAGTGCATTGTCAACTATAGGGAACTCACCTTTTCTTTAAATTTAGTAGAAATATCTTTGAATTCTGCAGACCGATTTTGTTGACGCATACGATGAATTGTTGATCGATTAATAACAAGTTCTTCCACACAATGACCCAATGCTTCAGCAGCGGCTACTGAAATATGTACGGCCATACCATCTGACACTTTGTCTAATGCTGCTAACAATCGTGGTGTTATGATACTTTTAGTGCCTCGTCGCTTTTTACACTCAGTTTGCAAACAATTTTTTTCCAACGGAATTACTACATTTTCATTTCCAGCTTCCACAAGTACTATATCATTTTCATTGCTTTCCTCGATTATATTAGAAAATTCAGAATTTTGTTCTTCATACCGCCTTTTTCGTAATGCTGCTTTCTCCTGTTTCTCCTCACTTCACGATCGTACAAAACCTTATCAACACCCATCATGCAACCTGGCCGTCCTTTTTGACGTTGCATTTCAAGAAATTTCTTATCTTCTACTAACTTCATTTTTTCAAGCGCATTAGCGGTGGCCATGTCAAATAAATCATCCAAACTTCCAATAAACATATCAACGACTTCTTCCTGTGAATTGGATCTCTTTTCTGGAACTGTTTTCAGGATTTTTTCCAACTTTCGTACAGTTTCAATAACTTCTCAACACATTTATCTTCTTTTCTTATCGGTATTCGTGCTTGTTGCCAAAATATTTGTGCTGCTTTGATAGCAAGTTTTGCGCTTTCCTTTGCTGAAAGATCTACAAATCTCATATTGTAAAACAAAACTTCTAAAACCAGCCGATTAGATGGAAGTTTTGCCCCTGTAATTTGATGCATTGTGTATCCAATCAAACTATCTTTTCTTAAATTGGCAACTGACATTCGTGTTGCTAAACTAGACATACTATTAGTTTATTTTATATACTTCACTTTTTACACTTTAAACACAACTGCCCACCGAAATTCAAACAATTTTAAAGTATTTATTAAACCAAATAATTATTCTTCAAAATAATTGTTATTTCTTGCTTGTGAACGCTTACAATTATATTTACTTATTAAAATCACAATATGCACAAGAACCTCTTGCATGCTTTTGGAAATATTTCACAGCAGAAATGTCCCGTTATGAGCAGTTACTAATTTATTTTCTGAACGACTTATTGTCGCCACACAGTTCACTTTTTCTCAGGAAATTTGTTTGCCTACAAACAGCGCGCTCAAAATGTAGAAACAAATTTCGGTAAATTTGCAAAATATCAAGCTTGTGTTGCATGCCTTTTTTTTTAAATACGCAAAGTTATCACAATTATTTTAAATGTTATTACCGAATAAGAATACAAAAATGGAAGATTTATTTTTGTATACATATATGTTTTGTTAAATATACTATAAAAACTGCGTCTAATATAAGGCGAATGTATGAACATTGATATTTGCCCATACTGACCTATTGAATTTTTCAGCTGGCTTCCGGGTCCACTAAATGTTATCGCATTGACCCCAAACTTTTACCGTTTTATCTAAATACATAAAGGAACCGATTTCTGGCCGGGAATATATAGAAAACCGATGTTTGAAAATAAGGACACCCCTAATGTACATATATACATATATGTATATAAATATATAAATAATAATTTACAAACATACTTATCATACTTTACAAACATACTTATCATACTTACATACATACATATTCCTTTTTATTATTATTTTCTTTCAATTACTTAAATATAAACATACATATACATATGTACATGCACAGCTAGACGAAAACCAATAACTTGTAAACAAATGAGATGTTGAACAAGTAATACAAAATAATGCAACAACAAACAATGAAGACACTTGTTTGTCAACAACATGTGCAGCAACAATGCTGTGATAAAATAACCTTCATCGGCGATCAGGACAACCGCTAAATCACCTGACAAATGTCTGTAGCTAATGTTGTTGTTGTCATAGCAGTAATGATCAAACAAAAGAGCTACCGTAAAATGGTCCGATTAAGCAAACAACAAATTGTAAGGATAGCGGATATTAAATATTTGTTTACTCACTACTATAAATAGGCTAAGTAGTTAGAAATAAATTTAATTTAAGTTTCGGATGTTAATGAATAAAGTCATATTATTCTTACTCGCAGTTCGTGGACTTATTTTTCTTTAACTCGCGCGATGAACATTCTTAACAGAGCACACATTTTGATAATAAAGTTCAATAATTTGAATGCGTTGTTCGTTTGCAAGACGACTCATAATTAAATAATAAGCCAAACTGAAGATGTTTGAGAGTGAAACAAGACGTAAAACGTGCCTGAGCTGTCAAAACCAGTGTTGGCGGAAAGAAAAAAAATCACCCTTTATTATACAATAAATTAGCATCGAAATATTCATGACTATAAAACTTCGAAGTTCACTACGTCTCAATAACCCCACAAATATCATAAGAAAGCTGAAAACTAGAAGAACGAATGATTTTCGTGTAGTTCGTCTTTTCGAAATAAAGGCTGCTTTCGTAAACGCAATATGCAAAGCTTACATGCATTGCATACTATTCGTAAACGCCACTGCAATAATTTAGACAAAGTATTGAATTCATAAATGAATGACAACTCTATTTCATGCGCATGAGTTGTCAAAATGTGCATGACTTTTGTTTTACATGCAAAGCAGGTTGCAATGCATAAATGCATGGCAAGGCATTGGCATCTGTTTTAAAATGCTTTGCATTTTGCGTTTACGAAAGCAGCTAAATTCTTAGACTGGATATAATATTTATTTCCGATGAATTTGTCAAGGTTGTTGCGGTGCATTTTCTGAATCTGGCAAAAAAAATAAATTGGCGTAGTTTTGTGTTGGCTGACCAAAATGTCGGATCAAATAGTTTTCCATCAAATTTTGGGGATACTCCAAAATAAAAATCTATGGTTTTCAATGTAGCCAAAGTATATATTTTTCATCAGACTGTAGTAAAACATTTCTTGTTTAACGATGGCTTTATGTTGATGTACAAAGACAATAATTTGCTCAGCAGTCACGACGATAAATGAATCAATTTTTTAGTTGCAACAACATCAATCTCAGTTTTATCGTAGATAACTAGATACGAACCCCTTTTCTTCGTAAGAGCGCTGTCAAAATCAACATGTTTTATAACATTTTTCAATGGTGCCATTATGACTGAAAATACCCGTCGAAAGTTTTTAATCAAAATAAGCAGTACTAGTTGAATGCAATAAAACTAGTTAAAAATTAATGTGGGACTCCTATAAAGTCGAAAGTGCCCAACGGATCTTCATGAAATTATAACAGTAAGTTCATGTGATCTCCTTACCTAGCACAGGATATGTATAAATTTGGAAAAGTGGGCCCTATGGAAAAAAAATTGGAATTCGTCTCATATCCGCAACTATTCGGTGCAGATGAATCATATTTGGGTATACATTTATGCATAATGTTTTATAGATCAAACTGTTTATCCTTTTGGAAAAATGGTCGTTATCACGCCCTATACAAGAAAAAACCAAATTTCTTCTAACTCCGAAACTGCAGATGTACAATAATTGGTATATGGAGCAGGTTTTGTATTATTTATTTATATAAAAAAAGGCGAGCCCACGTCCCATTTAAGATGAAACCATGGTTCACCATATTTTACCTGCTTTGTGACGTAGACATATAATATTTGATATACGAGTACACATATATTCTTTAGCTCGATTTAAACAGAATGTTGTAAACCAAAAAGCACTGTAATAAACTACCTATTCAATATCTAAACCAAAAAATATGTATTTTTTGCCGCAACAAAGCAATCCGGGTATAGTTAGCTTAGGTTGATGTGGTAGTCCCCGCAGAGGGAACTCACTTAGGCATAGTTAAGGAAGTCTAGAGTTATACCACTTGTTGTTAGAACGGTGACGTACACCGCAACCAAGAATGATTAACTGAAAAAAGTCTGCGTACCCTGAATGAAGTCCCGCAGGCTATAAATTTCCACCCCAGATAGCTCTTCGGGGGTGCTAAAGAAGTACCTCGGTACTTGATCCTCAGTCTCGCAAAGGGAGGGCAGCTAAGTAGAAAATGGAAATATGATTCCACCTCGTCATCCTACATACAGCTGCGGCAAAAAAGGGCAGAGGCTATATTCAGCCTAACCGCATGAATACCCATCGGACAATGTCCAGTCAGAAATCCTGCGAGGATCGACAGTTGCCGCTTTGCTGGCAATCTCAGCTCCTTCGAACGCCCACGGTCCACCATCGGCCAGAGGGTCCCTGGAATTCTGCATGTCGTAGCGCGCGCTGAGTCGGTAGAGAGCCCATCTATCCAACAGAAGTCCATAGGCGGCCTGAGCGCCCCCCCTCTCCCTGCATGAAGTAATGACTTCCAGGGTATCCGGGTACGGTAGTTTTTATAACATCATTTAGAAACTAAATAAGTCAACTGTTCTTTTCTTATCACTCACCTTTTTACACCTTCCACTTTTAAATCAGTCAGAGATGTTAAATAATGACTATAAATTGTAATGATTACCGATAAAATTTATTATTTCTTAAGAATCCATTTAATGATTAATTACCATTATTTCTACTTTGTAATTTTCAACGACCGGTTACCATTAAAAATAATCAGATTTTCAACCATTGGAAGAAAAAAATCAGAAATAAACAAAAAAAGAAATTGCGATTACTATTCGATTATTTTTAATTATTGTTAACGAAAATAAAATAATAAGTATTTTATTACAATATAAATAATCTGCAAAAAATTACAGCAAATAAAAACAAAGTTTTCGAGAAAAAATCTGTTGAGGAATGGAGCTTGGGCGTATTTATAAGTCTTGCAAAAGAAAACAGCCTTTCGACAGGACCAGGCGATGTTAGCGGAGTATTAAATAAAATTTGCAGCTTCTTTCAATAGTTCATGGTTCTTCTACTCCCGCCATTGAATCATTTAAATAAGTTGACTTTGAATCAGATTTTTTAGATCATCTTTATTTGGGGAAACGCTCAATACTGAAGCCGTCTTCATCATCCGAAATTCAAATAATTCTGTGTTTAAGATAACATTGTTCAGTGAATTAATTTACCATCGTCATCGAAAGAAAAAAAATTAGATCGCTCTGCAAAACTTTACCTCTAGGTTTATTAATCTTAAAAGAAATCTTTCTATTTTGTATGAATGCAGAAAGTGTTGCGGCTGCCTGTTCAATAATTCTGTCATCAGGCAGTTCGAAGTTGACATCTGGAGTTAGCACAGCTGCAGTGACAGCAATGTTCGCTTCAGGAGTTAAGACAAAATATGTACTGAACGTTTGTCTTAACTGTATCTCTAGCTTTTCAGCAACAAAACTTAAAGGGTTTCCATTTTTTACGAATTTGTGTATGCTTGTTGCTCGGAATAAGATACCCGTAAACCGCATTGTCGACATACGCCATTATGTTTGGATGTCCCTTTGTGCCATTATGAGCCTTCAAGGGACCACGAAATTCAACATACATATATAAATATACATACAGACCTCGTCCTTGTTTTACATGTTTTTTTACGCGATGTTTTTAAACATCTCCCAATCACATTTTTACGCCGGTTTCTTTTTTTTCCGCCTACTTTTTTTTATACTTTTTCTCTCAGTCACATGAAAATTTATTTAGTTTTACGCGAAAATTTCTTGGTCCCAGTTAACCGCGTGGAAAGAGGATTTTTACTTCCCAGCAAATACAGTCTCTAACGTTAGAGAAGCATTTGATTTTACGTTAGAATTCTAACGTTGTTCTCTAGGGTTTCTCGAATCATCAGAAAACTATAATAAAAAAAAAATAAAGTTCTGAAAGTGGAACTCACTGTTTATAAGTACCTTACAAAATAGTTCTACCTTTGAGAAATATATTCGAGTTAGACTCGTTTTCTACGATGCAGCAATTGTTATCGCGAATATTTATACTATCGCTATACAAGCGGACGAGGGGGCGAAGCTTTTCATGGGTGAAATTGAACGTTCCGCGGCAAGAAATGCGAGCATGCAAACCTGACAACAAGGATAGTACCACTTATCAAACGGGCGCTGGACGTAATACTGCATCCCGTACTTGAAAAGCAGGAGCAAATGCGACCTCTGCGGAGGATATGCTGTAGAAGACGTAAACTACTATGCTTCTCAGTGCATTTAGAGGACTTTTAACACCTGACTATTCCATCCGTAACATGCTGTACAGCAGTCAAAATTAGAAAGTGACAAGCGATAAAAAAGTATCCAACAATAAAAAATTATAATAAAAAACATCTATTTTATTTGTCGGCAAAGACGGTCGGTCCTGTCATTAGCTGATGAAAAAAGTGGTGGAGGCATTTAATTATAATAACCAAAAGAAAGATGCTGTTCCAAAACGAGTTTTCGCAACAATACGAGATATGTATTTCTAAGACAGCAAGAAAAAATTTTTTTTTCATTAAGAACGAAAGCATTCTTATAATGTAGAAAATAAACAGTACTTACTGCAAGTTGTTAAGCAAATGTATCCACCTTGCACCGAATCATCTCTCATTGAATATATAATTTATTTGTTTTTGTCTATTGAAAATATACTACTGCATATTAATGCACACTGAGTTATAATAAATGTGGTATTTTTACATTCTGGCTACTTGTCGGTATTATACTACCGTTTCATGATTTTATTTACTCGGTTTAAAGGTGATGGTGTATAGACTTCGACGAAAATTAGCATTCAAGAACAATTATACCATCTAACCATTATAGGATTGGACTGAAAAATTATATCGGTTTTTATTTCTCCTAACCCCATGGTTGAAACTTCGAAAATTTATGGATTTCAAAAAAATTATGGCTGGTATCGCGTTGAGTGACTTCAGGGCTGGAGCATTTTCTTCCATACGTTCAACAAGACCTAGCCAACGTAGCGCTGAATCCTAATTCACTGAACTATATCTATGTCGAGGTAAAGGTCATATAGCTCATCGTTCAGTCGTCTGCGGTATTCGTCGTCGGAAAGACGGAAAGGTCCAAAAATCTTTCAGAGAATCTTTCTCCCAGAACACGCCAAGGGCCATCTCATCTGATATTGATAGCGTCCATGCTTCTACGACATACGGGCATGCTGAGATACTTGTAGATCGCCATATGATATGATCGTACAAATTATTTGCCAACTCAGCTCGAAGTAGTACTTAGTGGCATTATTGTTGGTGTTAATGCTGGTTCCAAGGGAAACAAAAGCCTCAACTTTTTCAAAATTGGAACTGTCAGCCCTGACGCGGGATCCGACACGCGAATGTGCTGACTGTTTATTTGATGGCAGGAGGCACTTCGTTCTGCCCTCGCTCACCTCGTGACCAATTCATTTCGCTTCTTTATCCAGCTTGGAAATGGCAGAACTAACGGCGTGGTTGTTGAGGCCACTGATTTCGATGTCATCGGCATAGGCCAGTAGTTGTACACTCTTATAAAAGATGGTGCCTGATCGTTTTAATTCTGCAGCTCGAATTATCTTTTCCAACATGACGTTAAAGAAGTCACACAATGAATCTGTTGATGACAAACTGGACGTTCTTGTTGGTATTTTGAAATTTGCTTTTGACAAATATGTGCCTGTCCGTGTCGTTCCGGACAGATGTACTTCTTGTCCGTGGTACAATAGAAGGTTCAAGTGACTATTAAGGATCGGAATAGACTCCACTCTAGATGGAAGAAAAAGTCTACCTTGGAAAACTGGGAAGCTTTCCAGACTGCAAGAAATAAAGCAACACGCATTATCAGATATGAAAAACAGGCTTACTTCGGTGTAAAATTAAATACGAATCTTCTTGTTTCGCAATATTTACAACCTAAAAGTACGAAGAAAGGAGGACGTGCGTTGTACCCTACCTCCGGACTAAGTTAATGATCCTTTCCTTGAAAGTTGTACGTCAAGTACAAATTTACCATTATTTGTTCCGTGGAGTGATTTATGTTATAAGGGCATACCGTTTGAGTTTTCCACTGTGACAGAATATGATGTGGGAAGATGTGTTCTCAGGATAAGTTCAAACGCTGAAGGGGAAGATGGACTCCCAATAAAGTTTATATAGGTTGTGTTGCCGCATATCCTTGGAACGCTTACTCACATCATAAATCATGTTAAAACTACGTCTTCATTTCCGCACATGTGGAAAGTTGCTACAGTACTGCCTGTTGCCAAAAAGAGCTCTGCTAGTTATATTAACGATTTTCGTCGCATTAGTATTTTGTCGGCTCTCTCCAAAGTTCTCGAGGCCTAATGGTGGAGCAGATCTTGTCGGAAAAGTCATAGCTGCACCACCGCCATATTAAAATTATTAGATGAGATTCGAATGCCCTTTAATAAACACCACTTGACACTCTGTTTACTCGATTTTTCTAAGGCTTTCGATTTTGTTAGCGATGCACTTTTATTTAGCAAGCTGCAATCCAAAGTAATAGGATTTGGGCACAGTGCGCTTGGTCTTATGAAAAGCTATATATCAGGCAGATTTCAACGAGTGCGAATTTTTGCTGACGTTTCAAAACTGAAAGCGCTGACTGCTAGTGTACTCCAAAGTTCTTTTCTTGGACCGTTGCTTTTCAGTTTATTTTTAAATGATGTTTTCCACGACTGCCGATCTGCAAATTTACATGCCTTGCAGATGACATCCAGTTTTACTTATCTGGACCTGTTAATCCAGCCGACTGTCTTTGTGCTAATGTTAATGTGGCGCTTTCCACAATCTCCAGATGGGCGAGTGACAATGATCTCAATTTAAATTGTACTAAATCTCGTGTGCTACGAATATATAATAAAAACCCAAAGACTTCAAATTCTTACCTCCGCTTTATATTTACAATGACCCTATAAAAATAGTTCGCAAAATAGGTAACTTAGGTTTTGTTATAAACTCTAATCTCACTTGTACCGAGCATGTCAACAAAGTAGTAGGCAAGGTATTGCCACACTGAGGAATCTACGGCAATCTGGATTCTATATCCCTTTGCAAACAAGACGTCGTCTTGCTTTACAGCTAATTATCCCAATTATAACTGATCTGATATATAGTAAACTGGATGGTAGCTCTGCGCGTAAGATTGGGACATTGTTTGATAATGTGACGCGCTATGTATACGGCTTATCATATTTGGCCAGGGAAGCACCGACTTTTAAGCTGTGAGATCTCAGAGTATCACAATGCCAACAATTGTATATTTTTATATCAGGTTATCACTTGGAAATCTCCAAACTATCTCTATGATAATGGATGTTATAGTTTCAGTTTCCGCTGTCCGCATTTGGAACTCTATCCCTTCCAATATTAGAAAGCAAATAAACAGGAGCAACTTTAGACAATCTATGATTATTTCAGTACTTCGCCTTTAATAGATATATAATCCATTATAGTCCTAATTTATTAATATTTTCGATATTGCTAAGGTGACTATTAGAAACCTGTCATTTAATTTATAAGTATTATTGCTTATTTATGTATGTACTGCTTATTACCTTATTTTAAGATGTTTTATGTCTTGTTGTTATTATTCTGAAATTTGTTGTACTATAAAAGATTTTAATATCTTATTGTACTAATTTGCCATAACAAATAATAAACGAATACATAGATATTCACCCTGTCTTAAACCTCGATTGTTATCAAACGGCTCGAAGAAGTCCTTCTCAATTCTGACTGAGCTGGTGGTGTTGTTCAGTGTTATTTTACATGTGTGCGCGTCGATCCTCTTCTCACGGGTCTTTTCCAATATTTGGCGTATTGTGAATATTTGGTTGGTGGTAGATGTAACAAAGATAAATAAATAAATATATCTACATATACGCTTTTTTTGCTATAACTTTTTTATTTTGCCCCATTTTTTATGTCGCTGAGAAGGTCCGTGTTAAGGTCAGGACTATATTTGGGCTTTAAAAGTGTTTGGCCTTAAAAGCCGTTTTGATCTGTACCTTTACTAATTTTGGAAATTCTATCCCTAGTTTTTTACGTTTATACTGGAAATCTAAAGCTCTCGAGGGATTGTCTAAGTGCTAGGCTTTACTCACAAACATAAGAGTGGTAATTGTTTTAATATTTATGTACATATGTGTAGACTTACCGTTTTAGTTGTTCTTTTGTTTAATTTTAGATAATTACCATTTACGTATTTTGTATGGGAATACCTCGACCATCGAAAATTGTTCGTACACTTGGTTGGTTGTAGCTCAGCAACCGAAATAAATACAGTACTGCCTGTTGCCAAAAAGAGCTCTGCTAGTTATATTAACGATTTTCGTCGCATTAGTATTTTGTCGGCTCTCTCCAAAGTTCTCGAGGCCTAATGGTGGAGCAGATCTTGTCGGAAAAGTCATAGCTGCACCACCGCCATATTAAAATTATTAGATGAGATTCGAATGCCCTTTAATAAACACCACTTGACACTCTGTTTACTCGATTTTTCTAAGGCTTTCGATTTTGTTAGCGATGCACTTTTATTTAGCAAGCTGCAATCCAAAGTAATAGGATTTGGGCACAGTGCGCTTGGTCTTATGAAAAGCTATATATCAGGCAGATTTCAACGAGTGCGAATTTTTGCTGACGTTTCAAAACTGAAAGCGCTGACTGCTAGTGTACTCCAAAGTTCTTTTCTTGGACCGTTGCTTTTCAGTTTATTTTTAAATGATGTTTTCCACGACTGCCGATCTGCAAATTTACATGCCTTGCAGATGACATCCAGTTTTACTTATCTGGACCTGTTAATCCAGCCGACTGTCTTTGTGCTAATGTTAATGTGGCGCTTTCCACAATCTCCAGATGGGCGAGTGACAATGATCTCAATTTAAATTGTACTAAATCTCGTGTGCTACGAATATATAATAAAAACCCAAAGACTTCAAATTCTTACCTCCGCTTTATATTTACAATGAGCCTATAAAAATAGTTCGCAAAATAGGTAACTTAGGTTTTGTTATAAACTCTAATCTCACTTGTACCGAGCATGTCAACAAAGTAGTAGGCAAGGTATTGCCACACTGAGGAATCTACGGCAATCTGGATTCTATATCCCTTTGCAAACAAGACGTCGTCTTGCTTTACAGCTAATTATCCCAATTATAACTGATCTGATATATAGTAAACTGGATGGTAGCTCTGCGCGTAAGATTGGGACATTGTTTGATAATGTGACGCGCTATGTATACGGCTTATCATATTTGGCCAGGGAAGCACCGACTTTTAAGCCGTGAGATCTCAGAGTATCACAATGCCAACAATTGTATATTTTTATATCAGGTTATCACTTGGAAATCTCCAAACTATCTCTATGATAATGGATGTTATAGTTTCAGTTTCCGCTGTCCGCATTTGGAACTCTATGCCTTCCAATATTAGAAAGCAAATAAACAGGAGCAACTTTAGACAATCTATGATTATTTCAGTACTTCGCCTTTTATAGATATATAATCCATTATAGTTCCTAATTTATTAATATTTTCGATATTGCTAAGGTGACTATTAGAAACCTGTCATTTAATTTATAAGTATTATTGCTTATTTATGTATGTACTGCTTATTACCTTATTTTAAGATGTTTTATGTCTTGTTGTTAGTATTCTGAAATTTGTTGTACTATAAAAGATTTTAATATCTTATTGTACTAATTTGCCATAACAAATAATAAACGAATAGATATTCACCCTGTCTTAAACCTCGATTGTTATCAAACGGCTCGAAGAAGTCCTTCTCAATTCTGACTGAGCTGGTGGTGTTGTTCAGTGTTATTTTACATGTGTGCGCGTCGATCCTCTTCTCACGGGTCTTTTCCAATATTTGGCGTATTGTGAATATTTGGTTGGTGGTAGATGTAACAAAGATAAATAAATAAATATATCTGCATATACGCTTTTTTTGCTATAACTTTTTTATTTTGCCCGATTTTTTATGTCGCCGAGAAGGTCCGTGTTAAGGTCAGGATTATATTTGGGCTTTAAAAGTGTTTGGCCTTAAAAGCCGTTTTGATCTGTACCTTTACTAATTTTGGAAATTCTATCCCTAGTTTTTTACGTTTATACTGGAAATCTAAAGCTATCGAGGGATTGTCTAAGTGCTAGGCTTTACTCACAAACATAAGAGTGGTAATTGTTTTAATATTTATGTATGTGTAGACTTACCGTTTTAGTTGTTCTTTTGTTTATTTTTAGATAATTACCATTTACGTATTTTGTATGGGAATACCTCGACCATCGAAAATTGTTCATACACTTGGTTGGTTGTAGCTCAGTTTGGAAAAAAATTCAAAATGTTGAGCGAGTTTCTGTGTTCCTGAGCTTAAATCAGAAATTTGATATTAAAAAGTATGAAGTTTTACTGTAGAAACGATCGCAGCTGTAAAAAACATTTTTCGAGCCAATTAGTGGATAGACTATTTTATTTTATGCTATACTCAAAATACTGAGGGTTTTGGTCATGTTGTAAGTGGTCCTTCACTTGCAAAAGCTAACAGTTGCTTAGTGATGGGGTTTGCTGGATTGTAAAAACATTATAACTTTTCTATTTGTGAGTAAAGCCTAACACTGTTATATATAAGTATAGATGTACTGTATAAAAATATAAAAATAGGGATTTCCAAAATTAGTGAAGGTACAAATAAAAACGGTTTTTAAAGACAACACCTTTTAAGGGCCAAATATAGTCCTGAACGGGAACTTTTCGACGACATAAAAAATTGGGCCTCAAATATGGAAGTTATAGCAAAACACGCGTTTAGCTAATTTTAGCGGTTGCCTAAAAAGTGTTGACATCAAATACGAAAGTGTTCAAATAAAACTGACACACACTGACCTTTTTTCGTGATACACCTTAATGACTGTATTTATTTCGGTTGCTTTAGGCTCTTACAGAGAACCGTAAGTTGAACAAAGTTATAATATTCTGGCCACCAGTGCGCTCGGGTAAAATACAACCAAGTAAGTACAATAAAAAGGTGTTTGTAAAATATGTAACACAATATGATATCAACATGACAACATGAAGTTATCAAAGACATTTATCTGTTTTCATTAACTAATAATGGTAAGATAGCAGTTTTACGTATGTATGTATATATACATATTTCAGAGCATATAAATATGTCGGTTGGCTTTTAATGTGTATTTATTTCAGTGACTTCTTTAGATTATAATTTACACTTTTGCTAAAATTAAGTATAATTTAGGTTAGCGCCGTTAAAAAGTGAATGGGATTTAGGTTCTTATAATTGTCTTTTGTAAGACAAATGTCTATTCTGGTAACTATCCTGAAAGTTTTTTTTCTGTCTGAAGGCAAATTGAAGACATGCTGATTATGCTATAGAAATCCGAGGTATACACATTTTCAACAACATTTTAATAATGCAAATTTTAAGTAAAATTTGGAAACTAAACACCAGCTAGTTGAAAAAAATTAAATACATAAATATATCCATTATTTGATTTCGTATACCCAGGGCATCGAACCTTGGATTAACGGAATGACAGTCACGAACAAACCAACTCGGCTGATACGGACAGAGTTTTTATTTGCTTATTGTATACTGCGTAGACTGCGGATGTTTATGAATTTTTAAGAATAAAAATTGTTCAATAGGCAAACTCCTGTTGCCTATAGAGTGAACGATTCAGATAAAGTCAATCGATATTACCGCGATTTTACACCGAGATGTGCTTCCTTTGCCAAAGCGATATTGATTATTTAAGCTTTCCTGATATTATAATTGGAGGTATGGACAACATATGTATACAGTGTAATTCAAAAAAATAGCTAAATGGTGGAACAATTATGTTGCCCATACTACCAATATACTAACGAGATCTTTAAATACCTTGATTCTCGGATTCCACCCGATACCAAGCCATTTTTTGAACCACGTTCAAAAACATAATCCCTTAGTTCAAATGACCTCTCTTTTGGGGCAAATTAAGTAGGTATGTAATAGAGTGGAACCTCATGCCATTATTACTTCCTACTAATACCAGCAGTCCCAAAAATCCCAAAAAATCAACTATCGACGCGATTGCGTATATTCCACGAATATTTATGATTCCAACAGACCTGCCATTTTAATTTATTCGTCTTAAGTTTACGGTAAAGTTGTCACTTGGTAAATGCGAAAAATCAAGCTATATCACTCTCATTAACTGACAAAACTAAAAATGTTGTGTACTTAGAAGTGCTTTGAAATATGTAATTAAAATTTATTTCCTTTCATAATAGTAAGAAAGAAAAATCTGTAGTGAGTATAATAAACTGAAGTTTGAGGTTTCTTAGAAAATACGAACAACGTCACATAAGGGCAGCTAGTATTATATATAAGTATATATATATATATATTATATGTAAACTTAGAAGTATTTAAAACTCAAACTGTATTCTGTTTCCTCAAAAAGAACTTGAAATCGGCACTGTTACTGGCATTTGTGAAATCAAATTGTATGTGAAATTGCCACTGTATTATTTATTATGGCTCAAACTTAGAAACAAATTATTCACCTTTTTTTCGATCCAATCGGGAAACCGATTGGCTATGCCAGTTATTATCGCGTACTTGGCTCTGGGCACTCTGATTGACCAACCTAATTAATTTCTTATCTTATTATCTTTGGTTTTATTACTCTGCCCAATAATAACATTATTGCAAATTTGTGCTTTCTTTTATTGTACATAAAATATAGAAGAGAGACGATTTCGTTGTAGAAATCAATGATTTGGTATTAGCTTTATTAAGGACGCATACCGAATGTAGTATATGCATTTGGCAGGAGTTGGGCATTGAAGCAGCGAGAAATAACGGTATCGTCGATTTTGGCGATACACTATGCGGTAAACCAGCAACCGCTTAAGCCCAAAATTAACGCCATCAATAGCATGCGCAGCAGAAGAACAACAACTAGCAGCATCAGCACTGATATGAACACCAACTCGGCCAGGGGGCCAATTCTCGTTCTGTGAAACTGTGAAATGTAAACTAAGTTTTCATTTTCATTTTCGTACCTACTTTTCACTTTATCATATTTTGCGATTCTTATGTATTTCATGGTAGTTATCACTGTGAAAAGGTTGTGAAAAAATTTGTACCAAGCAAATTTTTCAACTTTGTTATTTTGAAATATTTGTGGAAAAGCTGAATGCACACAAAACAACAATCATGTCAACTTATATTTTTGCAATTTTGGGAGCACAAGATGACGAAGAAAGATAAGTTCGAATTAGTTTTAAAAACTTTTTGATTTTATTTGTTTGTATTTTGTTTTTGAAATCACATTGCGCGATATTCAAAATCCTTTCGATATGACAACCGAAGCCATTTCATTGATTTGAACATATTTCCAAAATCTTTATGCATATAATTAATAAGTGAGTTGCTGCCTAAAATGGAAACCACTAAAAGAGGACATGCTGTTCCTAAATTTATTGTGATTTTGAGTTCTCTACGTTTTTTGCGACTGGCAGCTTTCAGCGGTGCGTTGGACAAGACAATTTGGCTTCACTATCCCAAACATTCGTCGGCCAAAGTCTGAATGAAGTAGTAGAAGCCTTAAATAAAATTGCTCATGAATATATAAAATTTCTGTCAAAAGAAGAGTTTCCTGAATTAAAAATTAAATTTATGCAAAAACATCAATTTCGTGGCATAATTGGATTAATAGATGGAACAAATATAAAGATTAGTGCACCAAAAAAGGAGGTAGAGCATGTCTATTACTGCCGGAAGGGAGACATTCGAAAAATGTGATGATAATTTGTGATGCGGACTACAAAATTCTTAGTGCTAATGCTCAGTTCGGAGGCACTTCGCATGATTCATACGTGTGGCGCTGATCACACGTTTGCCGCAACTTGGAAGATTTGTACAATTCAGGTAAACGTGATTTCTGGCTTCTGGGCGATAGTGGCTTAATGAAATTAAGTTAATCAGTTTACATGTAGCCTTGGCTTATGACACCAATTAGTGCATCGTCAAATCTGGCGGAAGAGAGATACAATAAAGCACACAAATCTACTCGAAATTTTATGGAAAGGTGTATTGGCTTGTTAAAAAGCAGATTTCGTTGTTTATCCAAGGAGAGAGTTCTTTTTACAGCCCTTTAAAGGCGGGCCTTATAATAAATGCTTGCTTAGTGGTACATAATTATTTAATGCGTGCTAGAGTGCCATTTGAAGAAGTAGAGCACTCTTTCTAATGGCTTCGGTCTGCCAATTTAAGGCAGCTATTTCTTCCTTTTCCAGATTGTCCAAGTTCTTTTCAAGCCAATTTATCAGATACTCCTTTTGGTTTTCGCTGGCGCGCTTTCCTCGGATCTCCTTCTCCAAGAGTGATCGAATACAAGATTGTGTGGTTTGCGGCGGTAAATAGTAAGTGAAAAAAAAATTTTCATATGAAAACATTTTGACAGTTGCTTACACTATTACACTGAACGAGAATCAGTGTTGTGAAAACTATATTCCCTTCCTTCGTTCCGCTTTTTCACATGTCACCATAACTTTTCCTTTTTTCATCGAACGAGAATCGGAACGATTGTGAAAACGATAAAAAAGTTTGCATTTCACAGTTTCACAGAACGAGAATTGACCCCCAGGTCACGGTAACGCAAAAGCAGTAGCCGCAGCAGCATGGCGCTGCTATAAACTAACTTCAGCCATTTGAGAAGCGACAGCATTATACTATTCACCAACAGAGGATCACTAAACTCAACAGAGATAAATTTTTTGAAATCATCAAACTAATTTTGGCAAATGCACAAATTTATTCACCAAATTTTAAACGAGTTTATTAAAGCCGATTTTTAATAACTCCAACACTTGTCAATACGAGTAGCCTGCAGTAATTATGCAGACACATCATTAAACCTTTACAGAAATATCCCAAGTGACGGGAGCATCATGTTCTGACAGTCTACCATCACAGCACGAACGAGGGAAGATCTTTCTGCAGGGAACAAGTGAGAACCCCTCGAAGAAATCGTTTGTCGCACTTTCAGAAAAGTTATTCATTACACTTATTAGAGGAGGGAATAAAACACGTATACTTGCCAACAGATCTGAACGTGCAGAAGTAATACAGACTATTTATATATTATTTAAAAAACATTGATAGTATGTTAAAAACAAACTTTATGAGTGGACTAAACATAATAAAATATCAAGTTTCAACACACGGTAATGTACACCAACCAACATTAATTACTATTACAAAATCGCTCACACTACCATCCTCGACTATCGACTGCCCATTTATGGCTACTACGCAAAAAGGCCGAAGTACGTGAGAGCGAAGAGATTGAGGAGATACTAGCCGTCAGAAAAAGGGTCCGGAAACATGGACGGAGCAACTGAAGCTCCCGAATCTCAAATCGCTGATGACTGCAGGAACATCCCGTCATTCGATCTCGATAAAGTTCGAATAATAATAGCGCGGCTAAGGAGCAAAAAACCGAGTTTGCAGGTGAAATTCAAGAGTGATGGCGAAGAGCTGCTAAGGCGCATGCACCAGCTCATTTCCATAATATGGCTGGACGAATTACGATCACCGGTTGGAATTTAAGTGTACTCGGCATAACCCACAAGGTGGGTAATCCAGCAATATGCGCCAATTGCCGCGGGATCGGCCTGCTTAGCATTTCGTATAAGGTTCCATCAAACGCATTGTGCGAAAGACTGATTAGACCTTATCAGTGTGGCTTTGCACCTGGTCAATCTACCATCGACCGGATACGGCTATGCAAAATGACGTGGAGCAACACCACAAGCTCCGTCAGAATTGGGAAGGACCTCTTTGAGCCGTTTGATACCAAGCGAGGATTCAGACGGGTGGCTCCCGCAGAATTAAACTGGTCCGGCTTATTTTTTATAAGAGTGTGCAACTGCTGACGTATGCCGATGACAACAACATCATTGGCTTCAGCAACCGCGTCGTTAGTCGCCTTTTCCAACCTGGTTAAGGAAGCGAAGCGAATGGATCTGGAGGTGAACGAGGATGAAACGAAGTACCTCCTCTCATCATTCAGTCAGCGTATTCGCGTTTTGCCTCCGGTGTCACTGATAAAGTAGATGACTTTATTTTCCTTGGAACCAGCTTTAACACCAATAATAATGTTAGCTGCTTTGGGCTGAGTGGACAGCTGAGCAGTAAATCCCTCTCTCGATGACCAAAACCATGCCCTATAGGCATCGAATGGGATGGTTCTTGAACTGTTCGGAAGAAAGATTTTCCAAAAGATTTTTGGACCTGTACGTCTTTGCGACGGCGAATACCGCAGACGATTGAACGATGAACGTTATAACGAGATTGACATAATACAGCGAATTAATATTTATTGGCTACGTTGTGTGGGTCTTGTTATACGTACTCTACGTTGGAAAGACGGTGGAGAAGGGCTTGGATTCGCTTGATGTCTCCAAATGGCGCCAGTTAGCAAAGCAAAGGAGCGACTGGCGAGCTTTATTAATTTGGCCAAAATCGTCTGAGCGGTAATATAGCCAGTTATTGATTGATTGATTTGATGTCAAAAGGACTCATGTGTTTCTTTAACGACCGAATTCAAAAGCGTTTAGTGGAGGCTGTACTACCAGGAATTGAAAACCGAATAATCCAAAATACTCTCCGTCTTATTCCCAAGCTATGGTATTCTATAGGACGATGCAAAGAAACAAACTACCTAATCGACTGTGGTGCAGGAAAATGGAATCCGAAGGCTTTCGGAAGGGAAATAACGTCCAAGTATTTTTAGAATAGTATTTCGTAAAAAACGAAAGTAATGCCCTAGGATAGTATATCTTCTTTCATTGTTCATTTGTTTTTTGGTGCGCTTCTTTTTTCCTTCTGCGACTTCATTCAAATACCAATTTAAAACCAATTTGATTGTTACATTAAACTAATATTTTTTTTCCTCATAAGGGTTAACATACTTTAATGTTTCGAAACTTCTCAAATGAATTTTTGCGAAAGCGAAAGCAAGCTATATGCAATTGCTTTTTAATGTGGTGTTCTCTAAAAAAAGTGCTATTAATGAAGGGTTCGATGTAATTAAACGAGGGAGCTTTAAAAATCGTCAAAAATTATTGGGGAAGAAAATGCGTTCAGCAACGTTACGTGAAAAAATTAGTTTGTTACAAATTTTTTATGTGATATCGATTTAGCAAGGGAGTCCCGTGAGGTTACAATTGTTACAGAACTGGCGCATAGGCTGTAGCTGATAGATATTCTTGAATTAAGAATACGAATATAATAATGCGAAAGAAACTTAAGCTTAATGAGGTTTCGTAATGGCACTTATTCCACTACAACACAGAAACCGGTATAATATGTTTTTAATGAGTAACCCATTCTTTTAGGTGGTATCACAACGGACTCTTACTATGTCTAAGTGAGTTCCCTTTGGGGAACTACCACAGTAACCTAACCTAACCCATTCTGAAAATAATTATGGAATTTTTTTAATATTAAATCCACATTGTTTTAAGCACCTACTTCATGGAAAACTACCTACCGAGAGATAAGTTATAAATATATCGAATTAAAGTGCGTGCTCTGAAGTTTTTCACAAGCTTTTTAAAATTAACCCAGATAGCGCCACAAATTTTTTTTTTTTTTGAAAACTTCAATTTTTATTGCGAAACTTAAATATTCATGGGTTTCTAAACTCTTTTTATTCAATAGCATTTTTTCTTAAAACCTATAGTATTCCCGATATCGGGTGTCCTTTTAAAAGGACAGTAGCTTAATACACTACTTTTATTTATTTTTAATTTTTTTAGTTTGACTATATTGGAACATAACGAAGTTGCTATTTTTTCTCAATAATATAATAAAAAAGAATTTATAAAGCCAAGAAACCGAC
Organism: Anomoia purmunda; assembly: GCA_951828415.1. Lineage (NCBI taxonomy): Eukaryota > Metazoa > Arthropoda > Insecta > Diptera > Tephritidae > Anomoia > Anomoia purmunda. Next base: position 95,442,220 of record OX639995.1, read on the forward strand.
TTATCTTAAGTTGGAGTGTGATACGCCAAGAAGCACTACTTTGGATGTAAAGTGAAGGTTGGCGCTGGACTTGAACCCCTCTTTGAGGATTTTTTAAAATATTCTAGAAACCCGTTTGCAATCACTCTTCTGAAAGCTAAATGGTCCATGTTTCCGCCGTACGAACGATATAATAACCAGCTATTTTGTTCAGCCATGTCTATACAATAACAGATGAGCGGAAAATACCACTTTTTTCCTCGTTCGGTACAGCCCGATGTTTTGGTCGGCTCTGTCAACTCCGCCCATATTTTCATTATACTTTTTGATAAGCTTTGGTTGCTGTATAGTAATCCTCTTCTTGTCTTTTTGCGAATAGCGAGATACTGGAAATGACGGCAGCACTTCACAGTTGTTTGAAGCTATTGTAACAATGCTATTGTCTGCCCACTTACAAACAACGACTGAGTTGTCAACAGTGGTTGCGTACTCAAAGAAACCACGATCCTTCCGTTTTAATGCCTTTGACTGTTGCAAAGGACAGTCTTTTCCCAGTCTGTTTTCTCTCATTGTTCCCACTGCTTTGACATTTCGTAGCTTCAGCTCTTCTAGCAATTTTATTAACGTAAAGAAATAGTCAAAATATATATCGAATTGTCTTGCAATACATCGACGAATTGAAGAACAACACTGGCACCTAGTCCTAAGTGCTTATATTTGCTGTCCAAAGGAGTGGAAGCCCCTTGATAAGGCTCAAACCATAATATATACCCCAATCGAGTTGTTCCATCCCATAACTTATAGCCCCATCGGATTGGCTTGCCGCGGATGAGCTGTTTTGTACCCTGATGCCTATAATATGGTACCATTGATTCGTCACTGCTATGGAATTCTTCATGTGGAGCATAGAGTATAAAATTCTTGCCAAAGCATTAAAAAGTGGTCGAACTTTTGCGAATCTGTCTTCCTGTTGTTGGTTGGTATTGTCGCAGCAATGTATATTTTGCATTATGAAACGGAAACGATTTCTTGTCATCGATTCACATATGATCTCACTGTTGACGTCTTTAGCGTTTTCCCAATACATATCCCGCCTCGGAACTCGAATATACCCACTCAACAGCAAAACTCCAACGAAACAGCGCATTTCATCTTGCGTCACATCACCAGAGCGGTTATGGCTATTTGTATACATGTTTGTGTATTCAACAAGCAAGTTAAATATATCATCGTCAAATGGTTTCATAAAAATTTCCATGGGATCTGGATTTTGATGGCATTCTGAAATTACCTCCCATAGTGGTAGGCTAGGAACCATATCCGTTTGGTTTTGGATACACACACTTTTTTCCGGCCTTGGCTCTGCAACCCTTTTGCGCTTGACTAGGTCCGCTAAATTAATATTGTCGTCGCTATCGTCATTGCTCTCGTAGGCAGGTATACCTTTATGCCTAATTTCGGCCCCTGCACGTAGCTGACCGCCTGGCAAATTATTGAGGCACACATTATCTTCTTCGCCACTGTCTTCATCCGTTACATTAGCGTTAGCGTTGTCGGGGGTCCGATGTAAACGATGCCAGGAGCCTCATCATCACTCCATAGATCCACTTCTTCCAAAATTTCATTTAGCTTCAATGCCTTTTGGTTTGACTTACTGAAAAATCACATAAATAATATGCAATTAAAATTATAAGAATAGGTAGTATATTTTGCCAATGTCCTTTTAACAGAACAGTGCACTTTACGCTGTAATACAGCATTACACTCGCCTTCCAGTTATTTGTTAATTAACTAAAATGTTACTCTTATTAGGTTTTAAACAAAAAAAAAAAAAACAATTAACTGGATGGAAATAATTTACTTACATGTTTTTTTCCATTGCGCACTATTAAAAACATCACTCTTCGCAACGCACTCAATAAGCAACTTAAACACGTGGAACTGCTTTCATCAACTAACGCTTTCGATTTGCGAAACTAGGTAACAAAGCATAATAAATAATTATATAAAAAACATTCAAAAAATGCACGTGCATAACGGTGCATTTCTCTCATTTCTGATGACATTTTTGGTGGAAACATTTTTAAATTTCTGCATTGAGCAAAGATTTGCCACGATAGCTTCGATTGAAAATGGTTTGTTGTTGCATACTGAGAAAAGCATTTATACGTTTGTTCCCATAGTTAACGCAAAGAACTTAGAAAACCTACGAGTTCCATACTTTCATCGTTGCACTAATATAATGTTTTAGCTTATTTTATCATATCTAAACAAATTTAACGTTCTCTGATTGATATTAAAATCTATGTTTATTATTATTATTATAATTATTATTATGTTGATCCATTTAAGAATCGAAAGAGCATTCAACTTCTTTCCCATCTACGTTCTTTGGGCAGCCTTAATCCGATGAATTTACATAAGATATTCAGGCCTGTCGCTGAATCCATCTCAGTCAGATTTTCGAAGATTTTACGAGTCCGCACAGCTACGAAGGAATATATTCAAATTATATGCTACGTTCGTACTACGATGGATTCAGTGATAGCCCCGAAAGAAAAACTCTAATTTTTTCTCTGTTTGTTTTTACTTGTTTTGTACTCCAATAATTAATTAGACTTTTATTAGATTTTGTGTTTCTTCCAAGAGGATTGTTTTACTAAGGTAAATACAAAATACAAAACCATGTAATATATCACTGAAATAAAGTTCATTGGCGTAGAACAATCAATATATCGTCGTTGGACGTGCAATACCGCAAAATGCAATACCGCGTATATACCAAAAGGTCCAAAATTGAGATTTGGTAAGCATGAATAAGAGGCATAGGCCTTAATGTGTTTATGGTAAGAGCCTACATTTGTATAAACAAAAATCCAAAATAACAGAATTAGAGCGCACCAAAGTCATTGGGGTCTGAGGACAACGGTTATAGTGGGCGCGAGTTGAGTACAGCCTCGATTTCCACAGCGACGCTCTTCTAATGTTAATCTGGTGTTTTCTAAGGTCCGATGTAACAGTCCCTTTGCGCTGTTGACCGCTGCTTCCCAAATATCGCCAAAGTGGGGTGCCCTGGCACGAATAAAATTAAAGTTAATGAAATGTGAAGACCAAAATTTGTAAATTTATTTTTGCGTGTCGGTTCTAAACATATATTGTTCTTGCAGGAGATTCAACGCGTTTAGAAATGTTGTCGACAAGCCCGAAACTACCTCTATGTGAACCGCTTTAGTCACTAAGCAAACGAATGCTGCTGAATATGACTTGCTAGGTGCCTTTCCTCGAACCCGTACATATGTGCTTATGGGACGACAAAAGTCTATTCCGCAACGTTCGAAAGGCCGTGCTGGTGTGAGGCGCGTAGACGGTAGTGCTTCCATAACTTGTTCCAGCAGCTTTGGTCTGTATCGGACGCAGTTCACACAGGAATGAACGATGCGACGGGCCAAGTCCCTAGCGTTGACGATCCAGAATTCGATGCTTATCAATCCGACTAATGCTTTAGGGCCGGCAAGGTAATTGTGTAGAACGTATTTTACAGAAAAGTGCGAGTTGATGGGCAACAGGATAACATGTTTTTGGCATTCTGGTAAGTCGGCGTAATCCATGCGGGCACCAACCTTAACAATTTCAAACTCTGTTAAGTTATCTAAGATTGGTGTTCGAAATTTCAAATTGTTGTTTAATGGTTGATTCTTCTGAAGACGGAGCCGATCGTCGGAGAAATGTTGCATTTGACTATTCCAGATGATAGAGCGACCCTGGACTGATGTTAGCAAGTGGACAGCAACACATCCCCTCGAATCTTCCGTTCGCACATACATTGTTCGCTTTGTTACGGAAGTGCAAATTTGCTTGAGTGAGACTGTTACGACGTTGAGGCAAAGTGCCCCAAACGCGCTAGTTACGGACTAATGGGTAATGCTAACATCCTTAGTTATCTGACTATTCTTGAGTGAGACTGTTACGACGTTGAGGCAAAGTGCCCCAAACGCGCTAGTTACGGACTCATGGGTAATGCTAAGATCCTTAGTTATCTGACTATTCTTGAAATCTGGGTGGTTCGAATTCCATTTGGAAAGTGACCTCGACGAAGTACTTCAGTTACCTCCGTTTTTAAGGTGTGCAACGTCTCGATATCGTCGACTTAAAATTGCGACTTTATAGCCGCAGAACTAGTTGGAAACTCATGCATTTACTGGTACGCTAGAAAATGCAAGCTGTGAACTGCAAGATACAGGAAACGGAATCGCTGCAGTAGAAAGTATAATTCCTGTTGGATTGTAGGTCCACTAACAGCAAATTGTTCAGTGATGTTTGTGTTGTAGTGCGACATGAGGCATTAAACACCACTCGTAGTTTGGTTGATTCGCTGCTGGGCTTAAGCATACAGTGATGTGGTATATAATAGTGTGATTCTTCCAAATTAGATCTTGCTACAGCAGACATATGGCCAAGGTTTTCATATTCTTCCTTGAACGAAATGTATTGTTGTTGAATATCAGGTGACTTAAGCTGTTGTCTTTCAATGGCAAGAAATCGGCGGCGAGCGATGTCAACCGGGTATCCTAAGCGATTTATACGATACGAATATGCGTCCAGTAGCATCCTGATGGGTTGTAGCTAAGAATTAGGTATTCACACATACGATGTACAGGCTGTTTCGAGCTTCCATAACAGTTGTAGATTTTGATCGATAGAGTTTTCGCTTGACAGCAGATATTACACAGATACCGCCTGGCGTTGATGTTGATATCTACCTGAAACGACCTAACCAAGCATAGTTTTCTGAAGCGTAGGTAAGTTAGCCCCAGTCGTATTTGACCTACAGATGGTGCGTCGAGGAAAGCCTCTGTGCCAAACTGCAAAACGATCCGCCGCGGTTTGAAAAACAGTTCGTCTGCTAATGCGGTAGAAGCTGGCAAATTCCATATTGGCACATCAATGTCACTGCCAGGCTGGTATGCGATTTGCGACGTGATCGAATGAAGAGGTTCCCGACTTGATGGTAGTTGTTGAGCGTGCCTTGAGATTGATGACTGATTTACCGATACTTCGAATGCCAACATGATGATTTTCTCTGCTTAGTTTTACCAAATTTGTCGAGTCCTTGACGAACACCATAACGGTTGCCAGAATTATGTGACCAACTTCCTTTAGGTCCATGCGCGAATGCGTTGCTGCTTGCAATGAGCGTGCTTCGTAGTACGTTTGTTGCTTACTAAGCGAGTTGGATAATTGTGATGTTGATGCATTATTCCAAGGCGCGCGAGCGGAAATCTAAGGTTGCGATGAATTTGGCGACTATAGTGGCGTCAGTCTAGGATGAGACGCATTGTCGTGGTGCAGCATCGTGTGATGGGCTTGACTGCATGTGCAAAAACGATCCTTTGCTGGACACTGAGCCATTATATGTCCATTGCTTAGACAGTTCATACACCGTTTATTGGTGTTTATCTCCTTAGTTGCGAGCAACTAATGATTTTATGACTGGAACTGGAACAGTGATCGCACAAGATTTAGTAATGAAGAACGATGACTTCTTATTATAGACCGATGACCGATTTTGCGTGCTTGAATCAGCTTTGCTCTGTCACGGCAATTCAGTTGAGTGTAAAAACTGGCAGTGACGTTCCAAGATGTGAGTGCACTAATGCCACGTTGGAAGTGATTGGTAATCGAGAGCTTCGTTCCATTATTTGCGAGTTTGTTGATCACATTTGCTTATAACGGGGTAAATGAGCATTACCTGTGCAATGTTCTTGCTTGTGTCCAATGACTCCAACGAGCTGAAGATTCGCGACGCCTTGTCGACTAGGCTGTGCAACTGCTGACAGTTTGACTTCTCAACCGATTGCAACGTAAACAGCGAAGCAATGCCTTCTAAAAATATTAGGGTAGAATTATCAAAGCGTTATTTAAGCGTACCTAAGGCCTTTGGTTAATTCTAACTCGTAACCTGGAATGCTTTCACGGTTTTAATGCTGCACCTTTTAAAAAAAATATCAGATAATTAAATTTTCCTATATTTGAAATTCTAAGTGCAATTATTTAGGTAAAACAGGTTATACAATTTTTATATTCAGCGTAATCTCCGCTAAAAGTAGGTAGAGATAATCTTGGGAGGTGTGAGACGGTGGAAGCATATACTGTTGCAGGCGCCTCAGTGTAATTAACAGTACTATCCACATCCGCGCCAAGTTGTTCTTGAATATTTAGTTCAACTGCAACATAGCTATCCTCAAAATCTGCGCAACCATTACCTGTTGGATTCAAATCGTATATTTCAGCTTGCACAGATAATGATTGTTTGAAATAAGATTCTAAAATTCATAAACGTCATTGTAGTTCGGCATGCCATGGCTTGTCATCGACGTCTTTAATAACATCAACAATTGATTTGATGCAAAACAACCATTATATAAAGCGCTGGTCTGTGTTAGCAGCACAGTGTCGGCTAGCGCACACAACGCGAAGGTAGAGAATCTTGCCGAAGGCGTTAAAAAATGCAATAGCGAAACGTAGGCGGTGGACCAATTTGACTGCAGAGCGATGACTAACGGGATCCCCGGTGGAGAATTTACAGCAAATTAGCGGCGACGAAAAAACTGCAACAGTGATACTGCAATACGTACAAAAACCGTTTGCCACCAGATATCTTCGATTACTACACACATGCCCCACGTTGGGCTTCAGAAATACTAGAACAAGAAGAATTTCTCTTGTTAGCAAAGACTACGGTACCAGGGGGTGTGTAAACCCTAATAAAAGAAAAATGCATCCAAAGTCCAAAACGCAAATACCTGTTGTCTACTCAATAAGCTCTAGCAACAATGGCAGTATATTTGAAGAAAGTTAGACTTAAGAGTTTTTTAAGAGTTGTCTCAACTCCCGTCCGTTAAGCCCCTCTTCGAATGAACCATCCGACTTGAAGCTTCTTACTCCCGGTCACTTCTTGGTAGGTGGACACTTGTTAGCTCCACCTGAAATAGAAGTCAACGAAAGCCCTGCCTCATTTGTAAACCGGTGGTAGAAGCTTAAAGCCCTACATCAAACATTTTGTAGGAGATAGAAGGCTGAATATCTGATGGAAATGCAAACACGCATAAAGTGGAAACTTTTAATATCGAAAGGTCCTGCGAAATATACACCTGTGTTTGTAAACGCACGCGAATATGTGGTGCGTTCCTGAGGGAGCACTCCCATGTGTTGCATTTGAGTTCGTTTTCTGTGGATTGTGCAGACATTACAATTATGGGTGACGGCCTTTGCCATATTTTTGGCTCGGGGGATCCAATATAGCGTTCGAGTTAGACGCAACATTAGTTGGTTTTCGCCATGCAGGGAGATTTCATGGATAAATTGGACAAAAAGACGGGCCAATCGGCACTTATAAGGAAGGATGATTGGGTGACACTCGTTGTACGCTAGCGATGCGCCAAGAGGACCTCCAGTCCTCATAATCCCATTTTATCTACAAAAGGGTTAAAGGTTCGGATGAGTGCTTTGGTAGAATTTCATAATACATGATAAAACTCTCAAAGCTCTGGGTAAATCTGAAAACCTATAGAGGATTTCATTAAACATTTTTATCTTTATGGTTGCACCCTTTTTTCTTAATGATGGTGTTATAGCTTGTCTCCTGTCTTGGCCAATTCGCCTTGTCTTCTTGCAACCAAGAAGGGTCATGCCACCACAAAGTATTGCCGACTAATTCGTAAGCGGAAACTCCTCTGCTTGCAATATCTGCTGGATTTGATGCCGACTCCACATGAAGCCAGTCCGTATTTCCGATTTTGTCGACAATTTTCGTTATACAATGTGCCACGAATGTTGACCACGAACATGGAGGTTTGCGTATCCATGCAAGCACAATTGTGAAATCTATCCACAGGTGTACCTTTACGTGCCCTAGTGGTAGGCTGCTAAGTACCGACTCAATGCTTTCGGCGAACAATACCGCGCCGCAGAGTTCTAAACGGGGTCAGGAAATAATTTTAATCGGAGCTACTTTAGTTTTTGCCACAACCAGATTCACTAAAACCTTACTACCTTGTTTAACACGTAGGTATACCGTAGCCGCATACGCTTTTTCCGAAGCATCGCTGAAGCCATGTACTTCGACGTCATGGGCGGGAGAAAAATAAACCCAGCGCGGTATCTTTGTCTTTCTATTTCGCGGTAATGTTTGATAAAATTTTGCCATTTTTCTAAAGTAGTTGAGGACACATGTTCATCCCACTCTGTGCCTTCCTGCCAAATATTTTGCATTACTATCTTGGCTTCTATTACAATGGGCGCAAGCCATCCTAGCGGATGGAAAAGCTTTGCGATGGAGGACAAAATCGACCTTTTTGTGATTGTGTCCTTCTGCTCCATTGATCTTGTTAAAAAATAAATAAAATCCGAATTCCATCTTATGCCAAGAGCCTTAGCGGTGCTGGGGTCTCCGAATTCAAAAAATCGTCGCTTAATAGATCCGCTTTTGGAATGTTTGCTATTATATCCTCGCAGTTGGCCGTCCATTTTCGTAAGGGAAAACTTGCTGACCGCAATACCGCAGAAATTTCGTCCCTTGCCTTTAAGGTAGAGTCGACGCTGTGCCCTCATGCAAGTACGTCATCTACGTACATGCACTTTCGCAGAATATTAGCTGCTATTGGATGCGAGCATTCTACGTCATCGGCCAACTGCAGCAGTGTCCTTATCGCCAGGTAAGGAGCACAGTTTATTCCGAAGGTAACCGTCTTTAGTTCATATAGGCTCGTCGATTCGTTCGGATTTGCCCGAAAGACAATGCGCTGATATTTCGACTGATTATCATTTATCCAAATTTGTTGGTACATTTTTTCGATGTCACTGTTAAAGACATATCTATATAACCTCCAGCGTAGGATCAGTATTGGAAGATCTGATTGTAGTACTGGACCTGGTAGAAGGACGTCATTTAAACTCTTCCCATTAGCGGTTGCAACTGAGGCATCGAAAATCACGCCTACTTTAGTTGAGGTACTCTCCGCCTTTGAAACGGCGTGATGAGGCAGGAAATAATTATCACAAGAGTCTGCTGATATGTTACCATTTATTCTCGTCATGTGTCCTAGTGTCTCATATTCTCCTAATACCCTATTATACTCCTTTTGTAGGACGGGATCCTTGGCTAGAATTGAGATCAGGCTTTTTTAAGAGAAGGGCCTAGGTGTATGGTTACTGGAAATTCCTATCTGACTGGTAACGAGACTATGTTATTCACTCATTAGTCCTGATGGTAGTAATTTTTCGTGAAGATTTTCGTTGCATGATTTGCATAATTAGCCATTTAGGCAAGCGCAGTGCAGCGTCTGCTTTGGTCATGCTGGTATAGTTGAGGGCTGCATTGGCATGTGCAATATATAACTTTGGCCAGAGTTCAAACACGCTTTGGAAAATTTTTATTTATTATTTTATTTTTAATTCAATAGGATTTAAAATAAAATATTAACTATTTTGGCTATAGTTACCTATTATTTTTAAGAATTAAATAAATGCAAAAAATGATATAAATATATTTTATAAAATCAATTATTATATTTAGACATCTTGCGTGAGTACATTCAGGTATATATGTACATATATATTAAATTGTAATATAATCTGCCTACATGTTTTAATAGTATTTCATATTCATAACAATCATAATTTGCACTAATGCAAAAATGACAAATATTGCCGAAAACTCGAAAGAATATTCTTTTGACGATTCCCCCTTTTCCATTCCGCCCTTCTCTCATCCACACTTGCTGCATAACTCCTCTTCCGTCTCAAGTTGCCCATTGAGATCCAGAAATAGTTTTTTTTCGTTTACTTATTTTTTTTTTTATTTTGATTTATTACTTAATCTTCTTCTTTTTGTACACATGCAGCCGCCCGCCTCTGCAATAGCCCCTCTGCTCTAAATATAGCAAAATATGTTAAAAATGGTTTTTATTGGTATGGTAGAATTAAATTCAGTGTGGTGGTAAATTTTTCGCTGGTGAATTCTTTCGGCTGCACGCGCAAATTTTGTTGATCAAAAAGCTCATTTAACATTTGCGCCTTCTCATTTCTTACAAGTTCTCTGATATGATGTACTGTTTGCAATCAACATTATAATGCTATTCGAATGCTTGATTTGTTTGACATAAGAGTTTCTCAATCGAATGCTTTGATTTAGAAAGAGCATGTTAATGATGCTCTTGAAAAAAATGAGTGTAACAATTTTCATACAAAAATAAATGTACGCAATGTTTAACAGTCGGAAAATATGCGATGGTTTTACCAACCGCACCTCGTGATCTCATCATATCCCTTAATCCCTTGTTACTTAGTATTGATAAAGTGCAGAAGAAAAAACGTTATATTGTAACGGATCTTTTATAAAAGCAACGACCATACAATAACGACCACAATGAAACTGATTGGCAAACTGAAATACATAAAATTCACGATTTTGCTGGTATCGTTTGACATTAAGGACTTATATCCGTCGATACCTCTACCAGAGACAGTACGCATGGTGCAAAGACACTAATGGAAAGTACAAAAAATAAACTTGACGCTGAACAGATTACAAATTTTCTAAAGGCAACGCTACGCCGAAACTACTTTAAATTCAATAATAAGTTCTACAGGTAAGCGAACGGACTAGTGATGGGAAACCCAACCTCGGCCATCCTCACGGAGGTCTTCATGCAAGCCCTAGAAGAGCAATACATTAAAGAACTAAACACAAATTTAGGTGCGACATTCTACTCGAGATATGTTGATGGCATTATCTGCACAGCAAACAACAGCAACGAAGAAGAAATCGTAGATTAACTCAACAAACAACATAAAAACTTATACTTTACGATGGAAAGAGAAAAAGAGGGAAGGATAAACTATGTGAATCTGACAAACACGATAAACGAAATCCTGAGAAAGGACCCATCTACAAAAACAAAAACAACAGCACTAAGGCAACTATTAGATAGACTGGAACGAATACCGCTAACAGGAAGCACATAAGATAGAACTGTACACAATAGGGCATTGCTGGATAAAATTAAAAGCAGTCATGAAGAGCTTAAAAGAAGCAGCAAAGAGAAAGTCAGGAAGACGTAGACGATAATAACATATACAGGAAAAGAGACATCAAAATTAGCAAACCGTTTTAAAAAATACAACATTCAGACAACATTTAAAACAATAAATAACTTAGGGCAAATCCTACGAACAAGCGCGAATACAGGGGACCCACTAAACAGGCAAGGCGTATACAAGCTGACTTGCGAATGCCAATACAGCTACATAGGACAGACGGGACGTAAAATAAAAACAAGGTTTAGCGAACACATACAGAACAGATACCGAAACCCACTGCAATGCCTGAGTCTAACTTTGCCAACCATATGTGCAACAATAAATGTTCACCAGCAAACATTAGCAAAACAGCTAAAATTATGCATGTGCAACAGAAAGGACGCCGCTAGAACGCGCTTAAGAATATGGAAATATACAACAAAAAAAATATTGACGGAAGAATAATAATAAACAAACGCAAACTCAGACGTCATATTTGAACCTTTAAAACTTGTTTACAAAAAATTAAATAAGAACTTAGTTAGATCAACGGTTATACACACCACAGATACGGCCCCGAAATAACCCAAAATTTTTTTAATATATACGCGCAAATACAGTTTTCAGCTACCTTTATATGAGGCGGAAATAACGCAAACCCTTACTACCTGATAATAACAACATCATATAAATACGCAACCGAAGACGTTAATTGAACAGAACGAAAAATGACACTGAAGATGGCACAACGCCGGAACCGGTTTGTCTCCAAAGCAAACTTGCCAAGAGATGATACAAAATCGTTCCAAAATATATGAATTACGTATATTATATATATATATTTATTATTTATTTATTTATTTAAGTCTATGAATATCGATCCTTACAGACTATGGAAAAAAGTAACTTAGTACAAGCTATTGATATACATATTACATATTTTCAATAAAGCTACAATATAGAATTTAAAAGATTCAAAAAAGCGTTCCTTGAAAGTGAAAAGTCAAGATCAGCATTACTATTAAGGGAATTCAATTCACGTAAAGAGCGAGTAATGGGGGCATTACTGGCGTACTTAGTTTTAAAGTTATCCCCATGAAAAGGGTAAAAGTTCCGAAGAGATCGCTGGGGAACATTAAATCGAATCCGTTCCAACAAGTAAGGGCAATCAATGACTCCAGTTATAATACAATGAGTAAAGGACAGGCACAGTATAGACCTACGAGTTTCCAGGGACTTGAGATTTATAAGCATTAGACGAGCAGAATAGGATGGCATGGGATCTGTAAAATTCAGAGACCGAAGTGCAAACTTAAGAAAAATTTTTTGTACACGTTCTATTCTATTGATAGCTAGCTGGGTACTTGGTCTCCAAATAAAAGCAGCATATTCTAAGTGAGATCTAACAAATGATACATAGAGTAACTTGATGGTATAGGGATCAGTGAATTTAGAAGCATTCCGTCTTACGAAACCCAACATGGAGAAAGATTTGGAAGTGATATAATTTATATGGTTATTAAAAGAGAATTTACTATCAAAAACAACGCCAAGGTCCTTAATCTCACTAACACGCAGAAGGTCACATTTCGCTATATTGTACTTAGCAGGTATAATGTTAGAGATTTTGGAGTAAGTTATTTGGAAGCACTTAGATAAGTTCAGTGAGAGACGTGATTTCTGGCACCACAAGTAAAGCCGGTCAATATCAGTTTGAAGCTTAATGGCATCATCTGGGGTCTTAATCGCTGAGAAAATCTTTAAGTCATCAGCATAAAGCAAAAATTTAGCAAATGAAAAACAACTTTTGATGTCGTTAATAAATAGTACAAATAGGAGTGGTCCCAAGATACTTCCTTGCGGGACTCCAGAAAAGGCAACAAAAGGGTTAGACGAAATACCATCAAATGTAACAATACAACGTCTATTGCACAAGTAAGAGTTTATCCATTGCAGAAAGGCAGAATGAAAGCCAAGGCAAGCTAATTTTTCAATTAGGACTTTATGTGAGACTTTATCGAAAGCTTTCGAAAAGTCAGTGTAAATACAGTCAACCTGTAAACCAGCTGAGAAAGACTCAATGCAGTATTCACTAAAAACAGCTAGATTCGATACTGTAGATTTATTGGAGACAAACCCATGCTGATTTCGGCATATTAAAGATTTAACCGCAAAACTCAACTTTGCATTGACTGCGTGTTCAAAAATTTTTGAGATAGTCGAGAGCTTTGAAATAGGCCTATAATTTCTAACGTCATTTTTATTGCCACTCTTAAAGATTGGCGTTATGGAGGTGAGCTTCCATGCGTCAATGAAACTCCCCGAGGATAAAGATTTATTGAAAATTACTTTCAGAGGATAGACCAAAGCAGGACAATTTTTTATTAAGACTGCTGAAAGTCCATCAACATCAGTTTGGGAGGAAGATTTCAATTTAAAAAAAGCTTTACTAATATCCTCAGATGAGAGGCATAGAGCACCGTAGTCCAAATAGTAGTCTAAGCTAGACGAAAAGTCACTCGGATGGTTTTGTTCTTCATTAACAAAATTTGATTTAAAAAAATCGGCAAATAAATTTGCCGCTTCACTCGAGGTTCGCGCATATTTATTATCAAAGAAGATACCAGTGGGAACACTAGCGCAGCTCCTTTTGGATTTTATGTAGTTCCAGAAGTTTTTAGGATATGATTTAATGTTCATCTCCATGTTTCCAATGTAGTTATTATAGAGAATTTTATTTAAGTAGTTGAATTCCTTTAAAGATCGCTTATATTTAACGAAGAATAAATGGTTCTTCGTAGATTTAAACTTTTTAAAATAATTGTTTTTAATGTTTTTTAGCATTTTCAAATCCTTAGAATACCAGGGCAATTTATAAGATTTTTTCTTTCTAACTGGAATATTATCCAGGCATAGTTTAGACAAAATGGATTTAAAAGTAGAGAAACTGTTAAATGTATCAAGACCTGTAAATAAATTATCCCAATTAATATCGAGTAATAATTCATTAAAGCTAACAAAATCGCATAATGCATAATTAAATGATAACCTGTCATCAGAAGTAACTGAAGCAAAACAGTACAACTCGAATTTTACAACTAATGGTAAATGATGCTTATTCTTAGGAGTTATTGGATTCAAACATTCACTAACTTTGTAGCTCAGGTTATCACTTACAAATATGAGATCCAAGATTCTATTCAGAGAATTCACGAAATTATTAACTTGGCATAAATTAAGACTAAGAATATTATCAATAAAATATAATTCATGATTTGCAGAAACATTAGTAGGTGTGAGGCTATAGTTAGACATACTAGCAAACCAATTTATTTTGCATAAGTTGAAATCACCAAGCACGCATAAATGATCATCATTTAAGTTGTTTAAAACCAAAGATACCACGTTGGCAGCATGCGCTTTGTACAATTCGAAAGAACTTTCAGGCGGTATATACGAAGCGAGTAGGTATATAGAACCTTGTGAAGAGTGGCAGCTTATACAAACACAAATTTGATCCAACAGGGAGTCACCATTGTTGAGTGGAAACAGGAATGCACGGAATTGACGCTTGACAGCAATTAAAACACCACCACCACGGAAGCAACCAGTTTTTGCAGCATCCCTATCTTTGCGAAAGACATTGAACAGCTTCGGATCGAAGAACTCACTGTCGAAGAAACTTGCATTTAGCCAGGTTTCAACAAGAACGAAGATGTCGAAATCTAGTTGCGCACTAAGGGAATGCACAAGGTCAGCCTTTGTTCGCATGCCAGATAAGTTTTGGAAATACACCTTAAGGCAGCCTGTAGGAAGACCTGAAGGCTTTATTATGTCGGAGGCAGCTGTAGGAAGACCTGAAGACTTTATTATGTCGGAGGCAGCTGTTGTGGATCCTTTTGAAAAAAACGGAAAGGCTTTACGGTTACATTTGTCGGCCATATTTCTGAACTGAGCATTTTTTTATACGAAGGCTCCGGAACTCCCAACTTAAAGTTGACTCTCTTAATGTCTTTTAATGAAACATCCTTTCTAATCAATTTAAAACAGGATAGCATAGTTTTATTTAAACCTGTTTGCTTAGAGACGTAATCTTTAATATCAACTTCAGATACGAAAGGCGAGAAAGATGCCAAATGTAGCCATTTATATTTGACCGCAACATCTAAGTCCATACAAGTATTTGTACCTACCACTCGCACTTGTTTTTTGTTCCGTTTATTAGTGACCGTGGTCCACTGTGCATTATTAACCGCAACAGATGGCGAAATAAGAGAGCGAGAGATGCTAGTAGGCGAGAGAGCAACATTAGAGACAACATCAACTGGCGCCGGTATGCATTGTGAAGACTGCGAAAAGCTTGAAGCAGCACTCACATTAGGAACGGAAGCATCAGTATCAATGATAGAAACCGCAGTAGTAGTTGAGAGGGCGGCAGAGGAGATGACAGCTGTTGGCGACAGAATCTCTGCGCACGAGAGTGTAGCAGACCAAGGCCGAGCGTTATCAGCAGAGGGCATAGCATTAGTAGCGATAGTCGATGAGCGGGAAGCATGTGAGATTTGCGAAGATGGCAACATAGGGCGATTAGCACCACTTATTTGTTTTAAGGCAGCATTCTCACTACCAAACTTCTCAATAGCAGCACCAATGTTAGACCGTAGGTTATTGACCTCAGCAGTGAGTAAGGAAATAGCGTCATCCTTTTCGAGCAGATTTCGCTGCATAGAAAGAAGATCTGAGTGCATGTTCTCCGTTTTAACCACTAATTTACTGTTGCCTTCACGTAAAGCGTTGATTAAGTTATGAACGCTGGCATTCTCAGATCGAAGGGAGACAATTAAATTGTATAAAGATCCCAAAGTAACTTGTTGTTTATTGACAGTGTCACCAGAATTATCGCACTGTTTTAGAGAGCCAACAGACTTAGAATTCACAGAGTTTAACGAGTTGGACTTTGTAACATTGGGTTTAGTACCAGTTGATATGACGTTCGCTACAGTTGGAGGAGGCGAACGAATGGAGTTGCGTCGAGCTGCGGCGCAGGCGTCACAAAAAAAACACTGGTTTGAGCTCAACAAGAATTCCAAGTCTGCTGGTTGAATACCAACACATAGTGTATGAAAAATTTCGTTGCACTTCGCGCACTGCACTTTTGGTTGGGCTCTATCAACCTTTTGGCCACACGAGCAAGGCATTATGATGCTTAGAAATATATGTAAAGATATTTTAATGAGAGTTTTAAAAGTTACGCAAGAGTCACTATCTCATTAATTTGTATTAGTTCTATATTTTTAACATTGCAGTCAAGCAAATACATAACACAGTAATATCGAAGTAGGATTTTACGATAAGAATTGACGAGCAGCGCAAAACACGTCCGTACAGCATGAACACACAATTAGATATATGTATATATATATTTATTTTCAGCTAGTAAACAGCCTACGCGAAAATTAAGTAAACAATTTGGTTGTATATTTTCTGAGCGGATAAATATCAACGATCGGCTCCTCCACGCCCCCCGTTTGTCGCGGAATTCAAGAGGAATTTCCAGCCCCTATTTTTCATCCCGTTCCGAACATGGTCCTTCGAGCCGGAGCTGATTAAAGTTTTTTTTTGGCTGTAAAAAAAATATTAAAATCTGCAGCAAGGCTCACAGCCGCAGTCTAACGAGCAGCAACAAGGCTCATACCAAAGTATCAATGAGCGGGCGGCAAAGAACCAACAAAAGCAAGTACAACAAACGGATGCAAGGTAAGTTCTTTCAAATTACCACGTGTATTCATGATTGGCGAGCAGGAAAATTGATGTAGGAACACCATTACTATCGCGTGAGTATCGTTACCACACCTTTTGAGTGAAAACTGTTACCCAAAATAATCAAGCATAACAGGAAAAGTGGTTTAACAGATTACCGTTCTTAATATCCGCTAGAAGATTGACGTCGTCAGGGCAGACCAGTTCTGCTAAGAAGCCAGTAGGAAGTGGTAGGGAATACGCCAGTGAAATTTGGTTTTTATATATTGTTTTGTGAAAAGTGGGTTAGTCAAAGAGCGCAAAAGATCATAATTAACTATGTGAACGTAGTTCGACAATTAATCTCGCAATCCGCGAAAATGAGACTCCAGCGCGCCCGACTATCTACTTACCTCCAAGTGACGCTGAGATTTTTTACGGTGATTATATGTCGTGGCAGTTTTGTAAATATGTGCGAAATAAGAAATTAGGATGCGATATTTCTCTTTCTGCTATCAAGTTGGAACAGCGAATTGTGAGGTGGGAGGAATTATACCACTTTCTCATTAGTCGGTTTCAGACGTTAGAAACGGTGCTCGATGTCCGGGGTGGTAGAGCCGCGAAACCTGTTTCACTTCCTAGTCGATCATTCGTTCCGACATATAACGAGAAACTGTTCACAGCCTACGTGCAGGTTATACCCGGAACAAACCCATCCGTTAAAGGGTTGCCTGAAGTTTTCGGCAATGAAAGTTGGTGATCTCATGACCGATGGGATGTGTCCGTGGGTTGAAGTAGAGTTCCTTGGATTTTACGATGCCTCTGAAAAGGTATGTATATGCGGCCGCGTTATACATCAGGGTCCGCGAGCGCACATTCGACAGGGCGCCCCCCATAAATTTACTGGGAAGCAAAACAAAGAGAGAGAAAGGAGAAATCACCTTATCAGAATTCTGAGATCAGCACCCAATATTCGTACGAATAATATGTACATTTAATAAAAACTATTATTCACAATTGTAAAGTTAACACTATTTACAGGAAAAGGAAGGTGCGGGAATAACTAATGGCGGTTCTGCCACCGGAGCGTACAGAGGTTTCCAGAGCCTTTACGAACACCGGAGTTGACTTCACTGGATCCTTTGAGATAACGGCTTTACGGGCAAGCTTGACGTATAACCAAGGGATATGTCTATGTTTTTGTATATTTCGCGACAAAGGCAATATACTTTGAGACTGCCACATTCTGAGCAGCATTCCCGTGATTTTTGTCCAGACGCGGCTGTCATCAGACTGTGTACTCGGGCAATGCATCAACTTTGTGGGAGCGAGCAAGGTACTAAATCAGGAGTTAAAACTTCCTTTCCGCAGGTGCCAAATAAACTCATTAGAGCATCAAGGGGCTTCTCGCACAGGAGAGCTTTGGGAAGCGGGTGTTAAAAGCTTTAAAATGCACTTCAGGAAGGTAGCGAATTCCATGCAATTGAGGAGCTCTCTACGTTGCTGGCTAGAATTGAATCTTGCCGAACATAAGGAAGAGTTCGCGACACTCCTAGCAGCAACACCATCGACGAAGAGTGAGCACAACGTCATGCTCAGCAAGCAGTTCCTTGCTGGATGTCTCCGCTCGGGGCATCCAAATAGGCACCTGCTTGCAGTGGAGCTGCCCCCCAGGCACATTAGAAGACATCTTCTTGAACTAAAGGACGGGATCCAGCCACTCATCACACAACCGCTGGATCTCTAAACATTTTTTATACTAACTTACATGAATTGAAAAAAAAATACAAGAAAAAAACCATGGATTGTTAAATAACTACATATTTAAAACCAAATAAATTGTTAACATTAATTGTTAATTAATTGTTAAAGCGATACTGTAAAGCGGGCGGCATATTTAAGTCAGCAGCCGTGTGGCTTAATTAGCAAGAAAATGCCACTTGCTGACGTCGTTACTGCATAAATGGTAAACGTGACTCGTTACATTGTCTTCTCTTTCTCGAGCCCTGCTACCCGCCTCGAATGAGGGTGCCTTCTCCGATCACCCAGCGCTCGGGCGCTTTGGTCTTCTACACGTAAGGTCTTCTTATAACTTATAGCTAGAGAATAAAGATCTTGCCTGCTTGCAAAATAAAATTAAGTAAAGCAGCAATTTGATAGTGTCTGGGTGGATAAATCTCAACGATCGGTACCTCCACCCCTACGTTTGTATTAAGTATTAAGGAATTCGCAGCCCCCATTTTTCGTGTTCCGAACAGCCCGAGTGCGTTATTGCCCTTACGGTGAAGAAATAACGCCCAATTCGCGGTTAGCGTCTTTATGGTAGTATAATTAATTAAGTTTATTTGATACAAAGCACGGCTATAGTAGGGAAGTACTCAAGGTAATATTGAGTAAAAGTTTACACTTTTACTTTGTTTAACCTGAGCCCCGTGAAACCCATTACTAGGGCCATTGTCAAACGGTAGCAAAGCTCATAATTTTATGTACCACTAAATGTTCAAAGTAAATTTAATTGTTCTTCTTTTATTGGATTTGAGTTTTTTACGTATGTAAGTATTTAAGCCAGTACATATTACAATGATATTTCGGCTTTTCTATACGCATGCCCTACAATGAATATATTGTTAATATTATCGGTCTTCCTGCTCACGGCGTGCATTAGTAAATGCTAACTTTTTCAACCTATACAATTTCAAAGTTTTAACATGTCTACTTCCGGATCTGTGCAATAGTTTCTGCTTGAAGAAAATTTAATTTAATTACCATAAGCAAACGAAAAATAAATAAAAAATTTTAAATATATCTTATAGACTTGTGTTTTCCAAATTCGCAATACCAATATATATATATATATATTTCTTGGATATGGATTTGTTTGAATTTCTTACCTTCAATAAATTTTTCTGGCTAAAAATTGATATCAAAGCGAAATCGCATGCTAATGAATGCATTTTTAATTTCAAGATGAGTCGATCCTGGCACAATGTAAAGGAAATCCGCAGAAAAAACATGAATCAAGGTCTCAACAATTTACCTCCAGTATTGAGAAAGTGAAGGACGTAAGAATAAATATTATGTTCTTTATTTCACAAAAAATGGTAATTTTTTCTTTTCTTTTTAAGTATGGATGGTACTGGGGCCCGTTGTCAAGCGAAGCAGCTGAGAAAGTTCTTTCCACTGAACCAGATGGAAGCTTCATTGTACGGGACAGTTCTGATGATCATTACATATTCTCTCTCAGTTTTAAACTAAATAATTGTGTCCGTCACGTTCGAATTGAACAGGATCAAGGTAAGTTTATAAAAGCAAACTTGAATGCACATTAGAGTTGGGAAATTTATTATTATTTTAGTGATAAGAAGTTGTGGTTCAAACTTTTCGAATGGGTTAGCTACTTGCTGTTGTTGTTGTAGCGGCTGGTCACGCCCTGTAAAGAGCGGATTCACCCATGGTGTGAGGGAAGGGTGGAATTGCCCACCTGGTCCCTGCTGCACATGCAGTGGCACATTAGGCTGTTGTTGTTGTGTGCTCCTTTGAACCGTAAAGGTTCTGCCGGCGCTAGGCACCGGTGCACTTGGTGCAGCGAAGGGGGCCGTAGAAGCTATGGGCGCCACATAATATGTGGACCACTCCTTATGGGTCTTAAGGGCTGAACAGACTTTAAGATGGCTCCATCCGCCGCACGAATTACACCTTACCGAAGTAGAGTTCGGATGGAGCCTTTTCTGGCAGAGGTAGCAAAAATAGGTTTCTGGTCCAGGGTTCTGATCGATTCCAGCCATGAGCAGAAGGATGTGGGTCATTCTGGTAGTAGGAATGTGGTAGGAATGTGGGTTAGTTACTCGTGCCTTTTGGTTCGGTAGTTCATTGCGTGAAATAGCCGTACAATTCAACAATTTTACAAATATGGTACTCAGAAGTATAGCCAAAATCAAAGAAATCGTTTATAGGATCCGATATACGTAAACTGTTTCAAAATACGACATTTGATGATAATATCAAAAACATGGAAATAATGTTTCTCTTTCTTATACTGAGTTCTTAAGGAATACGAATTCAGAATGTAGCGAAAATGTATCAACAATAATTTTTATGAGGTCAAGGCCACTTATTTATCAACAAGTTATTGGAGAAACAACAAAGGTAGAAGTTATAGCTATTTCAGAAATCACCACAAGTGATAAGACTTCTTCCTGTGATCGAATCCACGTCCTTCGCGGCCAACTCGTTCTCGTGTCTCTTAACCAATGCCTTAAGCACTTGCACTAAGCAAGCCGTGCACACTGTTGTTGCTTTTACATCTTCCTATTTTTTCAAACGCAATTTCAATTACGCCAGTCTGTTGCTTTGTGTGGTTGTTGTTGGCAATCGGAATTATATTTTTGTACTATTATTATTACAAAACATTATTAGCTTTAGACCTGGCAAGTCTACCGTCGACTAAATATTCACGATATGCCGAATCTTGGAAAAAAATCGAAAAAATATAATAGACACACACCATGTTTTTGTCGACTTCAAATCCGTTTTCGATAGCATGAGAAGAAGCTGCCTATTTGCAATGTCTGAATTTGGTATCCCAATAAAACTAATACGGCTATGAAAAATTACAGTGAGGGACACCACCAGCTCTGTTACAATCGGAAAGGATCCCTCCGAGCTTTTGACTTTGTGCATCTGGGGACCAGTAGAAAGTCAGTCAGCGAAGAATCTCTCTTTCCAACAAGTGCTACTTTGGGCTGAGTAGGCAACTGCGCAGTAAAGCCTACTCATCATCCCCGTGCTATTGTATGGCGCTGAAGCATGGGCACTGAAGAGCATCGGATGAGACGGCCGGTGGAGTGTTCTATCGAAAGATTTTCCGAAATATTTATGGACCCTACGTCTTTGCGATGACGACGGCGCAGACGAATGGACGAAAATGCTCCAGCCCTGAAAGCATTTAACGCGGTACCAGCTGGTTGGGATCAAGTGGAAAAGGACTTGATGTTACTTGGCATTTCCAATTTGCGCCAGTTAGCAGGAAGAAGGAGCGGCTGGCGGAATTTGTTGAACTCGACGAAAATCGCTTAGGCGGTTATAGCGCCAAAGCAACAATTGTAGAAGTTTAGCCATTTCAGAGATCACCACATCTTCTCTCCTTAAGGCCCCCACCCCCACTGTCCGCGAAGAAAACTTGCTGCATCGTATATCTTAAAGACTTCAATTTCACCCCAATCTAGTCAAACCTTTTTACCCGTTTCAAGAGAGAGTTGACCAAAGATCATCTTCGTTGAATATGCAGCTGATCATGCACAAGAAACGTTTGCTCCCCTGAGCGTACTCCATATAAACCTACATATTTTTTTTCATGTGTTTTCGTAGAAAAAGAAATTTGTGAATGTAGCATTCATAAGTATATACAATATAATTCCTGTAGTCACTAACCAAATGCCATAACATCTCAACTATCGTGTGCACATTGCTTAAGTATTTTTGACGAGCAAAAGTGCTAAAGTTAATTCAAGTTAAATCCAAAATTGCATGTGAAAAAATTTTCAAATGCGAAATCATCTTAACTATCGAGTGCACATTACTTAAGTGTTTTTGACGTGGAAAAATTCTAAAGTTTATTTCAAGTGAATCTAAATCTGTCGAAAACATTTCGAATGAAAAACACAAATGTCGCTGTAGACTAACTCTTATCCATACCTGGCGCCATATTCCCCTTCGATGTTCATTTCCTATATAACATGTAACAACGTGTTGTGTGAAGCTTCTAATTTTCTGTCAATTTTTTAAAGTTTCGTCTCTCTAACCGTACAATTTGTTCATAGATTACGGAGAACAACTTTGTATTAAAGTCATGCACTTTCATAGTAATTTGTATGAAAACCGAACTTGGCGTTGTGTACATGCGGAGTTGCTATAAACGGATTCTACTGTATACAGATTGCATAAAAAGTGGGCTTCAAACAAGAACAAAAATCAATTCCTACTTTTGTTTACTTATAGTAGGCTACTGAAATCTTAAATTTGTAGGAAATCATAAATAATGAGATTAATATACACCAACACAAATACATTTTATTTACATTTAACTTAATATCACCTAAACCAACATAAAACACAGCTGTACTAGGTGTACCAAAATTTTAATTAGTTTTAATAGCTCAGTTCACTGTTAAACGCCAGGATAATCATTTGCACCGAAACCCATAAGCGGGCAATAAGTTTAAAATAACGATTTTTAGTCACCTTTAGCGGATGTGCATTTTATAGTGAGCTGTATCAAAATACAATAACGCTATTATTTCAAACAATACATTAATATAAGAAAGAAGCAACGAATATTGGAAATGTCATTATAAAGTGAAAAATATAATCAGTTTATCGGGCTACTTGTCGTGGTCAGCTAACGAAGCTTATTAATCGTGTTTATGAGTACTTGGAAAATACAGATTTTTCTAAGTTAAGAGCAAAACCAAAGTTGCTCGAAATCATGGGAACTCTTTTGTACAGGTTAAGAAATGCTAAGGAAAATTTAAAACAAATAAAGCAATTACAATTATTGCAAAGTTTCAATCGTTTCAATTCAGAAAAAAGTTTAGCAGGCCGATTTGAGCCTCTTCCTTGGTAAGCAATCTCCTCAGTTAAACTCAAAATCTCTTGAGCAGAAGAAATTCGAAGGAAGCTTTGAAAAATGGTTGCGCTTTTGGGAACAATTCGAGTCAACAGTGATGATAATCCTCTTCTTTCATCAGCAGGAAAGTTTATTGGTTTGAGCAAAGCATTACCTGACAAGGCTCCTTCAACGATTCAAGGATTCACTTCCTCAGTGTTTTATTTCCTTCAAATTGAAAACGGGAAAATTCGTCTGTCATTTGAATATTTAGAATACATACAACAGTTGATTGACCTTTGCTTCAGAATGTAGACATAAGTTCCCTATATGAGAAGTGAAGCTTCAAAGTCGTCATTGGGGCTATCGATCTTACTTATATATCAGCGGTTGCCTCGGGACAAGCAATGGCAAACCTCTAAGTGTATTTATGGCATGAAACCCCTTCTCACAAAAATCATTTACGACTTTATGTCAAACATTATTCTCCTTTAAGCGCATATGTTTTCAGGAGAAGATCTCACATCGAGTTAAGTTGGAGACGAGACTGAGCAAAGTTGGGAACCTGAAATTAAAAGCGACGATGCACTGATCGAGTTTGATGACTCCGACGAAAAAGGGGAGAAGTTTGTCAGCACAAGCCATGATGATCAAGACAGTTGTACAACGTGGACCGGGGCGACCTAAAATTTTGCGCACGGACCAACCAGGTACTCTTTAGATGACATTGAAACAGCCTGTAGCAGAAGCATTTCAGAGGCAATATACACAAAATTGGCAGGAGTCGATACAGTGGGAGTACAATTCACTTATAGAAAACGGCACTTGGAGATTGGTTGAATTGACTGCTGATGCAAAAGCAATTGGCTCGAAATGGGTATTTCGCATCAAGAGAAACAGGGATGGTGCAATCTTAAGCTTTAAGTCAAGCCTGGTTGCCAGGGAGTCAACTATTAGGAGAATGTTTCTCCTGTTATACACTACGAAACGATCCGGATGTTGTTCGCTATAGGTGCAGAGAAACAATTGTGCATGTACCAATCCGACATCTCTAATGTATATTTGAATAGCAGACTAGATGAATACGTATATATGAAGCAGCCACAAAATGTTGTAAGCGCAGCACATTCTAACAAAGCTCTTAAAATTAGCAAGGCAATTTACAGGATTAAGCAATCCGGTCGCGTATGGAACTGAACTCTAGATACAATGTTGCAAAGCACAAGTTTTGAAAGGTGCAAACACGAGTCATGCCTGTTCGTCAAGCAAAATCAACAGCCAAACTTGACCAAATGTTTTTTTAAATAAAAGTCCTTTCCCAATAATAAGTAAACCGCTTATCCATTTTAACCAAATTTGGTATCAAATGAAAGAGTACTGAAATATCTAAGTGAGGAATGCCACCTATTGAAAAATATTTCAATTAAAAACGATATTTGAATACCATTCAACAAAGCTTGGGTGCGTGCGTATCATAAGCAACGAAATTCAATTCATTTTTACTAATTTATTTTAAATAATTTTTTATAAAAGTTAAACTTGTTGTGTAGCATACACTATATAAATAAAAGTATCAAACAAAAAATTTTAGTCCAGCAATAACAGCTAACCTTGGGCAAATATTTTTTATGTACGAAATAAAAGTCCTTTCCTATTATTAGGAAGCAAACCGCTCATCCATACTAAACAAATTTGGTAACTACTAACCAAAAATCTGCACATGTAGAGGCATATAAACACACAAACACGTATTGGTCACGGTTTTCGTTTCAGCAAGTTTTAAATTACTTCCGCCGGTAAAGAAGTTTCCAGGCAATAACTAACGCAAAACAAATTAACCAAAATCAATACTAACAACCAGGTCGAAAAAAGCCACTCCAAACAACACTTCCTTGGTTATAAAAACTCCTTTCACGAGCATTCCACGGAAAATGGTAAGTTTCGACCGCCGGACTAATTGCGTTTCCGGATGATTTTTTTAGTATCAATATATTTAAAATATATTATACTTTGATAGTAACATCATTTTTTCACTGGACTTTACTTGTGTTTATTTCCATTTACCGATAGTTGATTATATTCATACATCTTATTCTCATTACATATGACAAATAATGTTAAACTGGTACTTGTTGTTAAAAGTAATTATAGTAATATTTTGAAAACCGTTATTTAAAAAAACACTTATATTTGAATAACGTGGAAATTTTGTTCCAAAAATGTGCATTAATTATGTCCCGTACAAACGCACTATATGGTTAATGTTTTTTTTGTGCTTGTACATGTAACTGTTTTAATACATTTGCTTTTCATTTAAAGCGAGTTATTGGTGCACTTTATAGTTGTGAAGTAATTTTTTTAGTTAGTATTGTTAGAAGTTCATTTCGTGGTCGTTTATTTTTGTCCCGTACAAACGCGTCATACAAGTGTAAACCAAACTTTCCCTTTATTAAAAAATGGACAAAATTGATAAAAATAATAGTACGTCGCGTTACAGAAAATGGAGAAACGAGAAAGAAAAAAATGATTCTGATTTCAAAAACAGAGAAAAAGCACGAGTTAAAGAGTGGAGAAAAAGAAAAGTTGAAGTGACGACACAAGAAGAAAAGGAAAAGCGGAGGAGGTATGAGAAAGAAAGAAAAAAAGCGCAAAGAGCCAAAAAATTAGTAGCAATTCATGATAGATCGGGTAATTCTACTATTATAAATAATTGCGACGAAAGTTGTGCAGAAAATTCTGAATATTTTCCGTACAATTGCAAACAAACCTATGCAAAGGCTGTCCAGAAGTGTATACGAAGGCTGCCGAATTCACCCACTAAGCAAAAAGCTGTAGTAACGGGTGTAGCAAAAAAAATAGGACTCAAAATTGAAAATGAAATGAAGAAATCTATGAATGTGTCGATACATGATGATGAAACTGAAAAAATGGTGAAAGATTTTTACTTTCGTCCAGATATTGTGTATACATGTCCAGGTATGAACGACACAATGGTCGCTTGGATTAGTGGCAAAAAGATGGCATTACAGAAGCATTACCTTACTCTTTTTTTAAAAGAAGCCTTTTATATATTTAAGGAAGAGTTTGCGAATACTAAAATAGAGTTTTCGAGATTCTGTGCACTACGACCGAAAAATGTTTTGCTACTAAAGGACTCCATCAGAACAATGCAAATGTATAATTCACGAGAATTTCATTCTTAAATTAAAATGCCTGAAAATTAACTACGATAACTCTTACTGGAACAACATTCTCTGTGACACGGCGCTAAATTCAAACTGTTGGAGAAATAACTGCGATGCATGTAAAAATGGAAGTAAAATTATATTGCCTGATGATCCATCGAAAAATTTAGTTTGCAAACAGTGGAAAAAAGGAGATGATCAACGAGTAAAATTGCAGACAGAAGAAATCAGTTGTGGAGAGTTGTATGAGAATTTAGTTTCCGTTTTACCATGTGTCATAAATCATATAAACATAAAAAGAGTACAAGCACAAGAGTTTCAGAGTGATAAAAATAACGAACATGTGAGGATACTGCAAATTGATTTTGCTATGTCTTATTCTTGTGAATATCAAAAAGAGATGCAATCAGCTTTATGGAGCAGAGAAAGTGTTACTCTTTTTACTGCTGGTTCATTTTTTATGTCACAACGTAAATCTTGTTTGGTTTGTTCCGATACAAAGCAAAAAGATAAAAACAGTATCTTCACATTCGTGACATATTTATATGATACTATTTTTGCAGCAGATAATGGAACCCCACTTAAAGAAGTTATATGGAGTGATGGTCCGTCTTCTGAGTTCAAGAATCGTTTTATGGTCACGTTATTGATATTTCTTTCTCAAAAATATAATAAGCGATTTGAATGGAAATATCTTGCTACTTCCCACGGCAAAGGAATTGTAGGCGGAGTCGGCGGAAATGTAAAACGGCTTGTAAATCAAAAATGACGTAGTCAAGCCAGTGATACCGTTGTCCAAAATGCAAAAGATTTCGCAGCATTAGCTACCAGTCTAGTTCCTTCAACAACCATCTGTTATATTTCTGAATCCGAAATAGCTGAAAAAATTCAGAAAGTTCGTCCTTGGGAATCGACTAAGCCTGTACCCGGAATATCTAAATTTCACGTAATATCAGCAAATGAGAGTGAAGTTACATGCAAAAAACATGCATTAGATAACAACAGCATCAACTTTTCTTTATAGACCACGTGCAAAACAAAGTTTAAGAACTGAATTTCGTACGAGTCCCGTACAAACACGAGTGTCCCGTACAACCAGTTTAGTTGTAACACATAAATCTTTTGAAGTAAATATATTTCGTTTATATTATTATTGTTTTAATAAACTTTAATATAAGTACTACCAAAGCTAGTTTTTGTTTTTTATCAAATATTATTAATTTCGCTAAAATTTCACCTAACTCACTATAACTCAGAATCATGGTAGACTGGTCCCGTACAAACATATAAGTTATTTTGGATTTTTCACACAAATACGAATATTTCAAAAGCAAGTTTCTTTTTTTTGTTTAGAGAACTACGACACAACATTAGTGTATTAAATACTTTATTTGATAAAGCTATGGTTTGTCTTTAGTTCAAGACGTAACCTGTAAAAATTCGTACGATTTGTCCCGTACCAACCATGGAATGCTCCCGGCTCCGCTCGATAACTCGATAGCTGTAATACTAATAACCAACTTTTATAGAAATAAAAGTTAATTATACTGTTATATTTGGATATTACACATAATAATTTTAAAACAAATTTCGATCTACCCTATCTAAATTATAAAAGCTAAAATGCTATTCTCTTAATACAAATAAATACGTATGTATATTGCAGCTTTTAAAGGTAAAATACGAATCTTCTATGAATTATTACATTTAATTCTTCCTCCTCACAGTATTGAAAATTTTAAATAGATACCCCGTATATGAGGTTTATGTTAGATCTGCGATTATAGTGAACGATGCCTTGGTAGAAGGGCTCCGGTTAGAACAGAAACCAGTCGATGTGCAAATGCAAAGTGGGCCTGAAAAATTGTTGCGAAAAATATGAACTTTTTAAAATCCATTCTGTCCGCTATAACCTTCTGCGGCTCGCATAATCTTCCACTCCGAGGAAAATTAAATGGCAAAGGTTTATTGCGAGTATTAGCGAAAAATTAATGTTTTACTAATAATGGAAAAGTATTTGCCTTATTTTTGGGAGTATTGCATGACTTATTGATTGGGGCATTGTTAGGCTACTAAGCCTTTCTAGCAGCTACCAAATAATGATCACCAATTTGGATATAAGTGCAATGGGGTATGGTCGATCTTCTGGGTATAGGAGTGAAATGGGTTATGGTGGATCTTCTGGGTATGCAGTTACAGCTGAGCGATGTACTATTATACTCAGCCCCGACTCTTGCGTCCACGTTCGTGCACTCTGGGAAACGTGAGCAACCCATGCGCGAAATGCGGTATCCAACCCGTGTGGAGCCTTTAGTTGGACCACTCCGACATACTCGGTTTGAGGACCCACTAAAATCAGCAGCGTATGTTCACCAGTACGCGTGGCTGTTTTGGATTAAGCGGCTCGCTATAAAGATGTGTTTCAAAAACAAAAGAAGCCAGTATCTGGTTGTGTGCCACGTAAAAAGCTAAAGCTAATTGAAAATTTCAACAACCTTGGACGAGATCTCCCTTTGATAACGGCCACACACAATGTATTAAGAACTATGAGTTGAGGCATGCAGCTGAAATGTTCGAACCCTTAATGGGGAAGGTGCTGCTGCCCGACTGGTTGATGTCCTCGTAAGAGCAAGGGCTGACATCACCGCTATCCAAGAAAAGAAATGGACGGGGCAAGGTAAGAAAGCCATTGGATCTAGCGACGTCTACTACAGCTGCCATATAAAGAAGCGCAAGTTGAATGTTGGATTTGTGGTGGGAGAGAGACTTCGTCGCCAAGTCCATCGTTAGCTCCAGTGGGCTCCTCGCCACCCTTCGCATCAAAGCGAGATTCTTTAACATCTCGTTGATTTGTGCCACGCCCAGAAGAGAAGGACGATGTTATCAAGGATCACTTCTATGAGCGTCTAGAAAGCACCTGTGAGCGTTGCCCCTGTCGCGATATCAAAATCGTGCTTGGGGACATCAATGCCATGGTGGGTAATACTGTGTTCAAATTGACGCTTTAAACCAGATAATTGGTATTTCACTAGTTAAATGGCAAAACGAGTTAAATCACATGCACAATCTTATTAGACATTTAACCCTATAGAAAACCTTTGGGCATACCTTGAAGATAAAGTGCGTGAATACGAAATTTCATCACAAAATAGTCTCAAGGAGGATTTGCAAAGAAAACGGGGGAAATACCACCTGAATTTTGTCTAAAGTTGGTAGAATCGATGCCAAAACGCGTGGAAGCTGTATCTAAAAGTAACGGTTATCATACAAAATACTAGATAGTTTTTTACATTTATTTCTATATCACTTTTAGTCAAATGCAAAATACTTTTGCGAGTTACAAATTCTGAATTATCTTCATTATTTTCTTGTGTACCTTTATTTTTTTTTTTTTTTTTAATGAAGTCCCAGCGTTTGTTTTACTTTCTTCAAATGCAAAATACTTTTGTGAGCTACCGCATATAAAAACCACATCCTACGTTCGCCCTGTATTGCTTTTATTATTAGTATTAAAATGCTTAGGCGTCGCTTCGGAAAGTAGAGATCCTGGCAACAAGGGCACGCTGCGATCAGGCGCAACGCGAGCTGTATTGGAACGCTACCGGGAGTTGAGAAAGGAGGAGAAACGTATTGGGCACAGAAAAAAGGGAGAGGCCGAAATACGTGAATGCGTCAAGCTTCAGATGCTAGCCGAAAGAAAAAGCGACCGAAAGTTTTACCAAAACGTGCAGTGACTTACGGAATGTTTTAAGGCAGGTGTAAATTCTTGAACAAGAACAAGCACAAGAACGTCAACCTGATAACTGATGTCCAAAGCCCACTCAAAGTGTGGAAGGAAATTTTCTCCACTTCGCTAGATGGTGACAGCGAAAGCGACCTCGATGAAGTTCGAATTTCAATACCGCGGCCACTGAACAACAAAGTCGCTCGAGCTGATGGGTTACCAGCTGAGCTATTCAAGCATGGTGACGATGAACTGGTAAGGTGCAGGCACCACCTCATTTCTAGAATATGGTCGGACCAATGCATGCCCGCCGATTAGAATTACAATTTTCTCTGCCCTATTCACAACAGAGGTGATACTGCAATTTGCGCCATCTACCGCGGGATCAGCGTCTTTAATATTTCATACAAGGTTTTATCGAGCATATCGTATGAAATACTGAAGCCAACCATCAACGAACTGATTGGATCTTATCGTGTGCCTTTAAACCTGGTAAATCTACCATCGACTAGAGATTCACAATACGCGAAATATTAAAAAAGACCCGTGAGAAGAGGATCGGTACACACCGTTTATTTGTCGAGTTTAAATCAGATTTCGACAGCACGAGAATAAGGTTTTTATATTCCGCGATGTCTGAATTTGGTATCCCTGCAAAACTAATACCGCTATGTTAAATGATGTTTTGCAACACCATTAGCTCAATCAGAATTGGGAAGGACCTCTCCGAATCGTTTGATAAAAACGAATTTTTAGACAGGGTGACTCCCTGTCGTGTGACTTCTTTACCATTATGTTGGAAAATATAATTCAAGCTGTAGAATTTAACCGGTCAGGTACCATCATTTATAAAAGTGTGCAACTACTGGCGTATGCCGATTATATCGAGAGCACTGGCCACAACAACCGCGCCGTTAGTTCTGCCTTTTCCAAGCTGGAGAAAGAAAAGGAACAAATGGGTCTGGAGGTGAAGGAGGGCAAAACGAAGTACATACCTCAAACAAATAGTCAACGCATTCGCGTCACTGTTGGTAGTTACAATTTTGACATAGTAGAGGACTTCGTTTCTGCTTGGAATCAGCACTAACTCCAACAACAATATTAGCCTCGAAATCAAGTGTGCGCGAGAAAGATTCTCCGACAGATTTTTTGACCTTTACGTTTTTGTGACAGCGAATACCGCAGACGATAGAACGACGCGAATTAAGATTCAGCGACGACGTTAGCTAGGTCATATTGTACCCATGTAAGAAAATACTCCAGCCCGGAAAGTTATCTATGCGGTACCCGCTGGCGGATCCGAGGAACAAGAAGGCCTTCTATGTGTTGGAAAGATCATGTGGAAAAGGACTTGGTTTCATTTGTTGTCTCCAGCTGGCGCCAGTTAGCAAAGAAGAGGAGCGAAATCGGCCAAAATCGCCTGTGGCGCCAATTAAGAAGAAGAATAATTTGGGTATAAGTATTTTTATTTTTCCAAAGTTGGCACTTTGAACTACTTACTCACACACGTTTCAATTACATTGGTTAACGGAGGCTAATAACAAAATATTAAAACCCAGTTTCAGTAAGGCATAAGACTGTTCATACATACGTGCATATGTACACGCTCGATAAAAAATACACGGTAATACATATGCACATACGTACTTATTGCTAACTTGTATACGAATGTCCGTATGTATGTAACTAAGCCGGTGGTACGTGTGGGCACACAGCGTCAACGTTAAAGGAAATTGTACATACTATTTTAATACGATGCGTGTTTTATTTAAGATTTTGCTGGATGATATAATGTGACAGTTTTTATCTTTTTTGTAATGTGTGTTTAATACTTTGCAAATTTATGTAAACACAAACACAAAATGTTTACAATAGCAAGTTGTGAACAGAAAACTTAAAATAATTCATATATTTGGTGTCAAAAGAAACTGCACAAAAGAGCAATGAGTGACGGAAACAAACTTTCCGTATTTCTGTGCTTTCCATTTGCTTTAATTACGGAACGTAATATACGTAATAATATTATAACGTAAGCATTGAGGAGCTTGGGTGATGGTATGGGAGTGTATGGTTCCAGGTGGAATTGGTAATTTCATTGAAAGCATAATGAATAATGCTACCTAAATTGTGGAACCCTGTTTTAAATCTTAGATGTTTTTCTTTCAATTAAATATTTAATCTGCGCACTACGTCTACCCTGGTGGAGATTGGTAAAGTCGTTATTATTTATGTATTTAAGGGAACAGTGGTTGTTATTTTTCTCCGGCATTTATGAAAAATTTTGGTTTTTGCATTTTTCAAAAATATCTCTGTTATTGTGTGTTAAAGAGATTCCTGCGCTGTGGGACGCAGTTCCTAGTAAAACATACACCCACAGTTGTCGTTGTAATATAGAAAATCAGTTTATTTTGATATGTACCCTTTGAAGAAGAAAACGCTAGTGAAAAAGTTCAGTTGATGCTACTCCTAAATTTTGTTATCACACAAGGCTGCATGAATATGTCAATTGATTCACACCCCCTCAGTGAACATATTTACGCTAGAAAAACATTTCTTTAATTTAAACCCCACATATATGTAAGTTTTTCAGGACTAGGTACAATAAAATCTTAGTTAATATATCGGCTTTCATGTTACTGCTGCTGCAATATTTCAACTCGATTCCGCCTTCATGATAAACATCTCTAACCATGTGACATTTTATATCGATATGATTTCTACGTGAGTAATACACTGAATTTTTTACCATTGCTCTTAAATTGTCTCCATTTATAACGATTGTATCCGGACATTAAATTTTCATTTCACGTAACAACTGCTTCGGCTTATTTTACAATTGTTGTAAGCGCCATGCACTTCGCCTTGGTACTGCTAAGTGTTGGTGTTGGTTGTTTCTTAGATTCGGTATAAAATACTCCCCCACTCGACTTTCTAGTTTTGTAATACTTCGTTTAATTATCTACTGTCGCACGCAGGTACCTTAATATGCGCTTTACTGCTGGTAAATGTGCAACATGTGAATCATTAGGGGTATTCGCTCATTTGTGTATTCAGTGTATTTCTTGTAAGTGTAACTTCATGAGCATGAGCACCCCTTGCTATCATACGGGTACAATAATCAGCTGGCATTTGTTTATGTTTGCAATTACAAAATGCCGAGGATCACAGAAAAGAGTACAATTCTGGAATTAGTTGCCAAAATACCTTGGATGAAATTAATTATATGCTAGGTAAGTAAATATGTGTGATAAATTACATTTAAGACATGGTGATATACTTGTGCTTTTGTAGATATGGATGATGATGACGAAGTTATTGATGCGACCATGGACGCACTCTATGATGATATTCTTACGATATTATTATGTCGCCGTGGGATTGATCGGATAATACCGAAATCTGCTGCTTGGCGAAACGACATTTTGACTTCGTTGGAAGATAACCGATTCCTTCAAATGCTTACAGTCAATCGACATCAGTTTGCCACTATTTTAGGATTAATACGTGATCATGAGGAATTCAGCAAATCTCATTCGTGCGGGCAATTCCCCATAGAGCTACAGTTAGCTGTTGTTCTATTTCGGCTTGGTTCATCAGGGGAGAGCTCATCAATAAGAAAAGTTGCCACAATTTTTGGAATAAGTGACGGTGGCACAAAAAAAAAAAAAAACTTACTCAGAGAGTATTCAAAGCGCTTTTAAAACTCCAAGCCCAGTACATAAAATGGCCTTCAAGATCAGAACGGGAAGAAATTGTAAATTCCACATACCATGAGCTTCCTCTGTGTATTCGCTACGTTGACGGCACAGAGCTGAAAATCGCGGAGACACCTGTGCAAAACCATACTGCATATTTTTCACGAACTCATGCATATTCAATTAAAGCGCAAGCTGTTTTCGATTACTCTCTTCGAATTCGTAGTGTAGTTGTTGGTCATTATGGTAGCGCGCACGACGCAAAAATATTTCGATCTTCCACACTTTACAAAGAAAAAGAGAAGTTTTTCTCCGGTCAACAATGGATAGCTGGTGACTCGGCATATCCACTTACAGAAACTGTTATTACTCCGTACCGAAATAATTCGCAACATCTTGACAGAAATAAGCGCGTTGCCTTTAATTTGCGTCATAGTAAATATCGTGTTCGGATTGAGAATTGCTTCGGGCTCCTTAAGGAAAAATTTGGAAGCCTTAAACAGCTACTAATGCGATTACATAACAAGGAAAGTAAGCGACTAGCATGCGAGTGGTTTCTTGTGTGCTGTATTCTGCACAATGTTTTATTAAACCCTTCAGACGTAGAAGGATTTGAAATCAACGATTTTATGGAGCGAAATAATGATACAGACAATGGATCCTCTACAACGAACCAAGCTGGTGAACTAAAAAGACAAGCCATATATTCCTTAATTTTTGATTAACGTATACTTTGTATATTATTTTTCACCAAAACCTTATTAATTTATTAAAATGTATTGAATACTGAAAACAAAACTTGTACTTCATTTTTGGAATTATGAGGATATCACTGAATCCATCGTAGTTTCAACTTGCAGAAAATTGCGAAAATGAGATCATTGAATCGAATTGCTACGAACGAATATATTGAATGTACGGGAGAGGGAGAAAAGAGAAAAAGATTAAACTAACTAAACTTAACTTAATAAAACTTAGTAAAACTAAGCTTAATTTAATATTTCACATTTCATTTTTTTAAATTGTATTTAAGCTCAAGTTTAAATTTAGTTAAACGCTCATCTTTTTCTATTTCCAACTTTCGAATCCTTTCATCTCTCTCCATTTCCTCCCTTTTTAGTGCTAATTTCTCCCTTTCCAATTCCAATTCCTTCATTGCTCTTTCTTCTGTTCTCAAATTTCTTTCCTCATCGAGTTTCAATCTTCTCTCAGTCATTTCTAATTCCTTCTCAGCCCTGAACTTTTCCAACTCGATTCTGCTTTTAAGAAGATCCGTTCGCTCCTTCTGTGCCGCAGCAATTTGGGAAACAGCGTTTTTGGACGCAGAAAGTTTCATCCGTTCAGCAAATTCGTATACCTTTTTCGTCTTCGGAGTACTGCCTATTCCACTTGCCGAAATAGCAGACTCTCCTGGCATTGACGAGTTGGAGGTGTCAAGTTGTAGTCCTACTTCTACGACATTGCTTGCAGGAGGACTATAGTGTGTTTCGTCGAAATCGATTGCCGTGTGGTCGTCGCAAATTATAACTGCCTGTGAAGCGCTGTAAGTACTGTCTGTATCGATAACAAACAGACTGCTATCATCACCTTTCTTCCCCCCGAAAATTTGCTTTAGTCGAGGATAGTATGGATATTTTTTTAACAACATTCCTAATAGAAACACAATTACCAATGTGTACAATTAATGCTATGTTTAACACAAACGATACTTACTGTCTACGGAGGGAATTCCCTCGTCGGATTCCAACAGACCGGCGCCCGTTGAGTTACGCCAGGATTCTGCATTGTTGAAGGACGTGCGTAGATTGCGCACCTTCCATTTACACAAATCCCATGTGCAGTCCATTGCACTGGACTCCAAAAACTTCCTGTAAAAAATTTGTGCAGTGGGTACCTAAAATGCATAATCAGTTAGCAATAAGGTTGTTGCAAACAAAAATTAACTTACTTCAAAACCAGGGACTTCCTCCAAATAATCCAAAAGTTTGGACACTTCTTGGGTGCTCCACTTTCTAATGGAGCCTTTCCTTTTCCTTTTTTTTGCTGGCGCTTCCATTGCTTGAAATGAAGAAATAAATGTAAACAAAAGGCAGGGATTGCCACACGTCGAAAAAAAAATCCATCAATTTACTTGTCAAAAACTTACACTTGGGTCGCACTTACACTAGTACATTTCTACAATCATCTTCAACTGTTGTGAAGTTGTAATTGTAGTGTAAGTTCGAAGCCTTTGTGATTTGTTGTTGCAAGTGTATTTAGTGTACTTTTTTGGGTCTTGTAACTACAAATACACAAAAGCGCGAATACCCCTAATGTAAACAAAAGGCAGGGATTGCCACACGTCGAAAAAAAAATCCATCAATTTACTTGTCAAAAACTTACACTTGGGTCACACTTACACTAGTACATTTCTACAATCATCTTCAACTGTTGTGAAGTTGTAATTGTAGTGTAAGTTCGAAGCCTTTGTGATTTGTTGTTGCAAGTGTATTTAGTGTACTTTTTTGGGTCTTGTAACTACAAATACACAAAAGCGCGAATACCCCTATTATTTCGTTGCGCCAATTGTCACACTGAGTGTAACACATCTGGTCGCGTCAAAATATATTAGCGATCCTATAACGGACTGTTTTCTTACAATTTTTGTCTTCACAGCTCCCGGATAATCTGAAAGCACTGCGATTAGTCTACAATCTTCCATACCATTCAATCTTCCATACCATATTCTCGCATCAATTTCTTAATATGCCTCTTTTGGCTTATTGATATTGCTCCGGTTGTGGCATGTCGTTCAACTTCAACACCTAAAAAATGTTTAACTTGACCATTATCTACCACGCCAACCTCTTTAGATAATTTACGCTTTATATCTTGCATATATTTAGGATCTGAATAAGCAATCAATAAGTTATCAGCGTATACTGCTATCACATTTGAACCCAATTCGATTTAATAGATCTAATTTAATTTTCCATTGCCTACCAGATAGCTTGAGGCAATGGTATGGAAAGCGCTTGTTTGCAAACATTACTAGCTGACATACATATATACATATGTATGTACATATATCTTCCGTCAATTAGCAATGGTATGAAAAGCGCTTGTTCGCAAACATTACTGGCTGACATACATATATATGTATGTAGATCTTCCGTCAATTAGCTATTGAAGTAAGCAGTAGATACATCTATTTGGTATAAATGCACACCATATTTGGCCGCCACAGCAAAAAGCATTCGTATCGTACTGCATCGTACAACTGGCACAAACGTCTCATTGTGGTTAAAACCGTATCTTGCAAACAATCCCCCGCTACCAACCTTGCTTTGAAGCGTTCGATATTTCCATCACTGTCTCGCTTTATTGTGTAAAACAATTTCTTACGAACTGCACTTTGTCTATTAGGAAGCTCCATCAGTTCCCAAGCTTCATTTTTTAATAAACCTGATATTCAGCCTGCATCGCTTCATACCATTCGTCTGTTAACACTTTTTGTACTGTGAAAGGTACCTTAATATCATCGGTACGTATTATGCTGGACGTTTTGCCACAATTGGCTCATCTTCTGCTGACTGCATATCACTGCTTGCATTACGCTCCATTAATGGCATATACAAAATCTGCTCCTTATCGTTGACATTATCATCAAATTTTTGCATCTCAAGCATTTCATTTATCTTCTGTTTTGCTTTTGATACTTCAATAAAATGTACGTATCTACTAACTATTAATTGCCTTGTCGATTTATCGAAACTTTCGACATATCAGAGTATTCAACTAAGTGCATCTTAGTCTCTGCCCTACGGTTTAAATTTATTATTTTGTAGTTTGTCAAGTGCTATAGCGATTGAACCAAACGCTTGTAAATGTACCACTGTGGGTTTTCGACCATACCATGCTTCATATGTTGTAACATCATCTAACGCTTTTGTCCGTGACAGATTGCGCATATACGCAGTTCCGCTGTTTTTTTGAGGCGCATATGATGCTATCAATTGCCTCACTATGCCATTAGCCGTATTCGTTTCATTTGTTCGCTAACTAGTGGCGAATCGATGAAGCAATCGGTATAAATTTTATCGATTGACAGTATTGAAAAAGAGCTGTCATAAATTACATATATTATTTGGCAGCACTAAATGGGTTGCTTGGATGCGCTAAGTTATTTGACAGTTCTTGAAGAAAACAAGCAGAGGTTTTGTATCAAGAAATACTAACAATTTAAGAAAATTGTATTTAATTTATTCCGCAAATGCGAAAATGGACAACGAGCGATTAAATTTGGTAAGAAAGTGTTTTACTTGTAATCGAGGTATTTGTGATCAGTCACAAGTTTTCAGACTTCACAATACTTTGAAGCTGAAGAAATGAGCGTGACCTCAGGTGTGTTACCGATTTTTAAGTTCATCTAATCCAACTCCAGTTTGGATTTTTCATCAAGCTCAGAAGACTCTGAACGCAGATTAACTGCAGAACATTTGATCGGTACACAAACCGAATTATTTGAATTTATTGCACATGTAGTTACCATAAGCTTTAACAGGGCGATATGTAAGCTGTGCTTCATCAAGTACTACCTCTAGCGGGAGGGAAAGCGTTTCACCAAAGAAGAAAGTGTACATGTATATTTGGCATATCGTAATACTATAATCCGAAATACAATAACAAATCAATAAAAAACAAAAATAATGAAACAAAAAACAATAAAGAAAGTTATTTCTATCGGAAGCACATCTACAGTTTAGTGATTCAGGCAGTAAAAAAAATTTACTGGTTTAAATTTTATTAATGTTTGTATAACATTTGATCATTTAAATATTGGAATTGCTATTATGAAGACCTTAAAAATAATGTGGAAGATCAGTCTCTTGAAGACAATCACCTTTCAAATGGTGGTCGAGAAGGTGTATTGTTTAAATATTTGCAACTTACTTTCTTCCACTTAAGCGATTTTGGCCGAAGTTGTCCTACACTTTGTGGTGTGCGTCTTGTTTAACACAAATTGAGGGCCGTACAGTTTTACGCGGACTCCGAACGACGAATGTTGTTTGTGAGAAGTTTTTTTTTTCATTGCAGAAATATATGTTTTGTTCGGGGCCTACATAAAATGTTTCTTTTTATATAATTTTTGG
The DNA here is from genome assembly GCA_951828415.1 of Anomoia purmunda. NCBI lineage: Eukaryota > Metazoa > Arthropoda > Insecta > Diptera > Tephritidae > Anomoia > Anomoia purmunda. Next base: position 95,481,357 of record OX639995.1, read on the forward strand.
CCTTATATGTTAGAAACAAGTGTAATTTTATTGAGCTCGAGGCCAATTTTTTATTAGGAATTCAAAGGAAATTACCACATCTCCCCATCATACTTCATTTTTTCTAGACTACAGAGGTCTGATCATTGGTACACGGAGGTGCTAGGCGAGGTAGTTTAAGTTTGCGTTGGTATGCACGAATTTAGATGAATATCAAATATGAAAAGGGATCATAAGAGAAGCTTAAATTTGACTTTGCAGGGTTGTGTAAATTTTTGTTTGCAAAGTTATGCGAAAAAATTCATTGCTTCAGTTTTTCGTGAATATCCCGGTAACTGTTAGTCGCACAGCAAAAGTTAAATAATCATTATTTTTGTTAGAAAATTTCCTAAATTTTTTTATTCAATAAATTTTTTTGTTCAACAAATACATAACAAATATCGGGCTGCAAACTGAAAATTTTCATTTGTCATTTTTTTTTTTTTCCACATTACTTCGCTGAAGTACACTTAATTGTCGGTCATTTGATATGTAAAACTTTACAATACGGCCAAGCAGTGCCCAGCAATCCACGCATGAACATGGTCATGTCGCATTGTTTTATAGTTTTGTACATATCTCGGCTATAATTTGTCGCACGAAAAATTGTATGCGCATTTTGTTCGTTATACAGTTGAGTGGCCAATATATTGTTTACATCAAATTTTTTTTTACAACAAATTAAGAAACAAATATCATGCTGCGAAAAAAAAATTTTCCGATAAATGCTATTTTTACATTTTTTGACGAACCGACAAAGATGTGTTTTTAGCGCAACGCACGTTCAGAGCTGTTTTCTAGAAGAATTTCATCGAGCGCGCATTCCAGAAGGCGGGGAAAACCCGTGACGCATGTTACCATGCCGAATCGCACGTGCAAAACATTTTTTTTCGGAAAGAGACACGTTGGAACTTGCCTTCTGGCATGTTGAAAATTCCCGTGACTCATCATGTTCCCTTGAATTGTATATTTATTACCCTGTAATACTCATTTTATTGTTTAAAGCCAAGAAAAAGTCGAAGTCATTGCCGAAATTGAAAATGAAAAGAAAATAAAATAAAATTTACCTTTTTCTAACGTAATTTCAATTGATCTCTATTTGAAAAATACGTACTTTGAGTGAAACTACCTAAAAGTATCAATATTACCAAAAAAGCTTAAATTATAAATTAACTGCATCAATAATTATACAAAAACAGCATTAGTCTTCCATTACACTGGAAAACCAATCGTTTGCTCCAAAAGTGTGTGCAAATAAAAGTTAATACAGGAAAATTTAGTTACTTGATAAAATATCCTCACCCGCTAGCTCCGCCAGAGAATGTGAAACCACCATTTACTATACAGGTAAGTGACAATAAAAAAAAATAATAATATTTATGCAGCTTATCTATTTATTTATTTGTTTAACAAAGTTGCTCTAGTGCACAACAATATGTAGTCCATTTAACTGTATAACAAACAAAATGCGGATTCAATGTTTCAATGAGACAAACTATGACCAAGATATGTACAAAAATAAATATAAAACAATACTTTGCTTTGCGTAAGTTTTAGAATAAACTTAAATAATCTCGCAAATTTAAATTTAAATCCCTTGGAAAAGTTCTTAACTAATTTTAGCCTCAGCTATAAGGATGCGCATCACTTTAATATAATGATCTTTCTCTCATTGGGTGATACGAGAGTAATTACTACCAATGTCAACATGACCCTGTTCAAGCGTGGATTGCTGGGCGCTTCTTGGCCATATCGTAAAGTTTTATATATCAAATGAAAGATAATTAAATGTACTTCAAACACCTTTTTTTACCAAAAAAGGAAATGCAGCGAAGTAATTTGCAAAAAAGCAAAATAAGAAATGAAAATTTTCAGTTTGCAGCCCGATATTTGTTTATGTATTTGTTGAACAAAAAAATTTATTGAATATAAAAATTTAGGAAATTTTATAACAAAAGTAATGATTATTTAACTTTTGCTGTGCGACTAACAGTTACCGAGATATTCACGAAAAACTGAAGCAATTAGTTTTTTCGCATAACTTTGCAAAAAAAATTGCACAACCCTGCAAAGTCAAATTTAAGCTTCTCTTATGACCCCTTTTCAAATTTTATATTTATTTAAATTCGTGCATACCAACGCAAACTGAGGCCTATTTTTACGACGATTCGACTAGACCACCTACTTGTTTTCTCATCATCTCTATCTCTGACCATACCGCTATTAAGAGTGACGTCGCCACAATGTGCTTAACAGCGTGGTCGGTAATGTTGTTATCAAGTCTTTTAGTTTTTGTGTTCTAGTTATAGTTTGCTTTTAGGCGTCATCGTTCATATTGCAATTATTCTATTATTTCTGGCCTTATATGTTAGAAGCAAATGACAGACAAGTTTTGATTAGGGAATAATATTTGAATATGTTAGAAACAAAGGAGTGACCAATTTTTTTTGGGAATAATATGAGAAAGCAACGATTTTCCAATGTGGTAGACATATTATACCGAATCTGATTTCGCCGTTGGTGAGTGTATGCGTGGGTAATGGCTCCTTTCGTGCGCTGCGGATAAATCAATATACATACGTAAGCGATTACCGTAAATGCGCGGGAAAACGATTTCATTGTGTGGTAGGTGTCTACAGATATTTGTTCCAAGGTTTTGGGGCGATTGTTTTGGCATGTCCACTGATGGTTTGGTGAGTCAGTGGAGTCTGTTACACCATAATGAGTATGACGCTAGATCTTGAGGCGTGCATCCTCTTGTGCAACTAGGCCAATACAATAGAGAGGGTCTGACCAGAGTGTGAGTTCGTGTGCCGGTAAATTGAGTTGGGAATGAATCTGTTTGATTAGTTTACGAGTAAGTGGGAGGATATGAAGTTTTCGCTGTGTTGTACTCGAAGATAAATACATGCGCAGAAAGCTTTTTCAGAGGCATCTGATAGCCCGTGAAGTTGGATACTCTTTTCAGGTGAAAACTATACTAAGCATGGTATTCTTATATTCTTTTATAGGTAATTTGGAGTCAGGGATGGGGTCGATTGCGTCTGAGAGCAGATGGTTTAGAGTACTCCATTTTTTTCCGAGGGTTTTTGTGAAGCTGGAATCATGGAACTGTAGAAAGTCTGCTTCTAAGAGATCGGACGGAGATAAGATATGGAGAATTTCTTTATGGTTTGCTGTTATTTTCTTTAATGGAAAGCCTGCTGATTTAAACGCATCAGTTACCTGGGTCATTGCGTTGAGTATTTATTCAAGGTTATGGCCTCCTGAGAGTATGTCGTCTACATAGAATTCGTTACATAGAATTTCAGACACTTTTCTTTCGATTATTTCTTTCTTTCTTTGGCCAAAGGTCCATGTTTTTAATTTAAAGTCTACTAAATGACCTTGAGGGGCTCTACGAAGAAGGATTTTTTGGAAATTTTGATGTTCTTGGATAGTATATATCTGGCGGTACATTTTCTCAATGTCACCATTGAAAACATTTTTGTATAAGCGCCATTTGAGGATAACGCACTCTAAATCGTTTTAGAGCATGGGACCTGTGTGGAGAGCATCATTTAGAGAAATGCCAGAATGAGATAGTTTGGAAGCGTTGAACACTACTCGCACCTTAGTTTTACTATCTGGTTTTAAAACTGCTTGGTGTGGTAGGTAAAAGGAAAAGTATTTAGCCTCATGTATTATTTCTAGGGTGATGTCAATTCATGTGATCTAATGTGAGGTATTCTTCCAGGACCTTTGAGCATGTGCCTTGTAGCTTAGGCTTTCTTCCGATGCTCCCTTCGATGAAGAGGTATTCTTGTTGAGCTGCAGGTCTGGATGGACCGAGAGCTATAGAATCCGGAAAAATAAATTTGAATGGGAGACCAACTATGTACCGACCGTCATGTCTGCTACAGGGAGAGATGAGTATTCTTGCAGTTCAATGTATGTAACTTTGAATGATGGCAAGAAATGCGTGAGTATAATAGCGTTTGTTGCGAGTTTCATTGTAAAATTCGCAGAAGAAAGGTTATGGTCCGAATTTTGTTAGGGGTTTTTACGATTTTAACGATCTTGTAGTTTGTGGTTTTTGTTGGCGAAAAAGGTTTTGTATTCAAGACGAGACAAAGGTTTTTTGCGATCCTTAACCTATCAGCGCTCTAATTTATATTATTTCCCTACTAAGTAGAATTGAAAAATTGGCGGTGTTAAGTAAGAAACATTTTTTTTTTACTCTTAGTAAAGTGTGACAATACTTTGCCCTTTTGCCGAGGGGAGTTTGTTGTTGTTGAGCATCTTTAGAAGTTGATTATCTGTTTGGGTCGCTATTTGCTGAAGATGGAATTAGAGCTTGACTGGTTTTCGGCCTTGTGCCTGTATAATACACAAGTGTAATTGCTACGGCATTTACTTTCTTGAAAACGCTAAACAGTTTCTGCAATAGTTGTTTTTTTTACGAAATTGTTGCGTTCTTGAACTGAGAGCTCTTTGAATTAAACACAGATCATCATAGAGTGATTCGAATTGCATAATTTGCTAGATGCCTGCTTTTTAATTTCAGTATTGAGTGAGTAGGTTATGCTCTTAGAGTCGAACGGGTCATTATTTGGAATTAAAGAGTGTGAGGTCTAATTTTGATTGGAGCTTTTGGGTTTATTAGGCGTATACGTATTAAGCCTTTCCATCACTTGGCAATGGATGTAAGTTAACATATCACAGTAGACTACAACAACAAGTTCAGCTATACCTATGATTGCAGCGCAAACAACAACACGCAAAACGCGCTGCTCATGTTACGGACATGCTCATGTTGCGGACAGACATAACAACGGAAACGATAGCCAGTGGAAAACAGCACAAGCAGTCCACATCGTGGGAATTGCCGAATGAGCATTCTGGAGTCATGCGGCAATCCACGTGAGGCTTTGGCTGATAGATTTTGGCAGGTGTTAGGTATTCAGGTGCAGGCACCGAAAAGTCAGTTGTAATTACTCGATCGTCGGCAACGGCTGCGCTACTCTGTAGGGAAATAAATATAATTTAAAAAATTAAACTATCGTTTAAATTCACTGGAGCCCAACGTGGGGCCACGCGATAGATATCCTTATAAACGGATTAGCTATAGTGGCCGTGGGTTCGAACCCATTTTAAACAAAGCTTTTTAAACAATTGCAAAATTCTTGTTTGAATTTTTTCCGGTTTTTTCGCTTTTGGTTTCGTAATCAATCAATTAAATTTTGAACTCTATAAGTATTTTTGACAACGGTGTTGCGACGAAAGTTATAGTGCTGAAAAACCGAAATATTTAAAAAACGCATAAAGCCAAATAATCAATGTGAAATCAACAATAAATCAGTTAAGCTGAGTACAAAATTTGCATTGATTAATATTCATCGAACAAAACTCTTTGTGAATTGTGTTACGTACCCCAAGTGAGGAGTTACTCGTTTTATGTGACTTTTAAAGGTTAATTGAAACGCCAGCATACGAAGGGTCACCACTAAATCCACCTCAACGAGGAAAGCGTTGACAGATATCGGAAGCTGAAATCATTTAGAGGAACTTGAACCAGGACACTGTACCAATAGTAATGAAACTGTAAGTAGAGTGCTCACTAGTATTAAGAATATTAAAAGTGATAAAATACAAAAATAGAAAATTGTAAATTGTAACAAAGTGGCCAGGTATAATATAGAAAAAATAATAGCCTCAAGAAAATATTGACGAAGATGGACGAAAATACAATTCGAACTTTAATGAATGCCGCTGTTCGGGCAGCAACTGAACAAACTAGACGACAATTTCAAGCGACAATAGACTCACTGACGAATAGGCTCACACAGATGGAAAGACCATCTCAAGTTGAACAATATAATGAAGTTACAATTGACCCGACAGTTAGGTGTGACGAATCATTGGACGTAGTGAAGTCCTTACCGGAACTCACGGGCGATCAGGTGCGATACGTATCATGGCGTCAGGCAGCACATACTGCCTACAAAGTTTTCAAAAATGCTCAAGGAAGTTCCAAACACTATCAGGCGGTGGCTATCATTAGGAATAAGATAGTGGGATCTGCAGATTCGATCCTGTCTTCCTTTAACACTATCCTTAATTTTGATGCCATTATAGCCAGGCTTGATTTTACATATGCAGATAAAAAACCTGTCTACATATTAGAACAGGAAATGTCCACTCTTCGACAAGGAAAGAGGACAATCACAGAATTTTATGACGAAGTCGAAATAAAATTAACAGCAATTATTAATAAAACATTAATGTCCTATCAGAATAAGGATGTCTTAGAATCACTAAACACAAAGTATCGCCAAGATACATTACGAGTATTTATATCCGGATTAAATCGCCCACTTTGCGATATTTTGTTTTCATCAAGGCCATCGGATATGGCTTTAGCACTAGCACAGGAGCTAGAGTCCAACCAGGCGCGTTCGCTGTTCGCCTGCAGATTTTCAGATAACAGACTTCAAGATTATAATATGCAAACACGCAATTTAAACAGAATGCCTCTAATTAGAAACAGTGTGTCATTCCCTAAACAACAAAGCGGACATCCGCAACAGCGACCAACACCTATGGATGTTGATCCTAGTCTCTCCAGATTCCGAGTTCCCCAACGGAATGATCGATCAAATGATCACACGCCACAGGTAACTCAATTTAATCCTACCCCAACACATCCCACTTCCTTTAATCCCAGACCTTTCCCCTCTGGTAGAACAGCCTTTGGGAACCAATACCCAAGGGGCTCCGGTCAGCTAGCGCAGAAAAGACATCGCGACAGCGACCGCTTCAATAATAAGCTTCAACGAATAAATCACTTAGATCAATATCCTTCAACTGAAGTTTGAGAGAACGATTACTCCTACCAGCAAGATGAATATGGTGATTTTGTAATTGACAATAATGATTTTAAAAATAATGAAATTTCAGACGAGATTAATTTTTTAGGGGTAGATCCCTGCTACCGTATGTTAGCAGGACATTCCAAGGAAAACAATTGAAATTTTTGGTAGATACTGGCGCTTCAAAGAATTATGTAAAACCAAGAAACTGGAAGGGTGTAAAGCCTATCCCTTCCACATTTTTAGTAAGTTCTATTCACGGTGTGGATAGAATTACCCAAAAAATGCACCGTTAATATTTTCAATTTTAATTTTGATTTTTTTATTTTACCGACACTTAAAACATTTGATGGCATCATTGGTTATGACCTTCTACGCAAAATCGATGCGAAATTAGATATAAAGAAAGGAATTTTATTTTACGCAGGGGGTTCAGAAAAATTAATGTATTTTCATTGTAGCGATGTTAATACCGTATTTGTTAAAGAAGATATCGAACGATTAAAAGCGAAATACGCTGCCGTATTTTCTGACCCAAACGAGTCGTTGCCATTTAATACAAACATTGTAGCAACTGTCAGAACAGCTAACAATGAATCAGTCTATTCCAAATCCTACCCGTATCCAATGGCAGCTTCTGAGTTTGTTAACAAGGAAGTTAATGATCTTCTGCGTGATGGAATCATTAGACCATCTCGCTCGCCATACAATAGTCCAGTATGGGTTGTTAATGAAAAAGGAACAGACGACGAAGGAAAAAGAAAACTACGTATGGTAATTGATTTTAAAAAGCTAAACGAAAAAACTATTAACGACAAGAACCCAATTCCCGATACATCCGTAATTCTTTCAAATTTAGGAAAATCATCAGTTTTTACCACAATAGGTCTGAAATCTGGATTTCACCAGATTATGCTGAAAAAGATAGGGAAAAACCTGCATTTTCCGTGAACAACGGAAAATACGAGTTTTGCAGATTGCCATTTGGGCTGAAAAATGGTCCTAGCATTTTTCAACGTGCAATTGATGACGTACCAAGCGAAGAAATCGGAAAGACATGTCACGTCTATATAGATGACATTATTGTATTTTCCAATGATTACAAAACCCATTTACAGGACGTCAGCCGAGTATTGGAAAAATTATATTCAGCCAACATGAGAGTTTCCTTAGAAAAAACTCAATTTTTTAAATCAGACGTTGAATTCCTAGGATTTGTTTTCTCAAAAGACGGGATAAGAACCTCAAAGGATAAAGTAAAAGACATAGTCGGCTATGAAGTTCCGAAAATACTTCGCGCATTTCGTTCTTTCTTAGGTTTGTCTGGCTACTACAGACGCTTTATTAAAGACGATGCATCGATAGCAAAACCCCTCACAAAGTATCTACGGGGAGAAAATGGAACAATTGGTACCAACATTTCCAAAAATATAAAAATTACATTTGACAAAGAATCTCATGAAGCGTTCCAAAAAATTAAGGATATTCTGTCTTCAGAAGATATTCTTCTTCTCTATCCTGACTACGAGAAGCCTTTCGACTTGACCACAGATGCGTCATCTCACGCCTTGGGTGCAGTACTCTCACAGGGAGGCAGACCCATTACTATGATATCGCGAACTTTAACACAAACGGAAGAAAACTATGCAACAAATGAGCGGGAGCTCCTCGTGATCGTTTGGGCTCTGCAGAAACTCAGAAATTATCTCTATGGAGCAAACAATATTAATATCTTCACAGATCACCTGTCGCTTACATTCTCAATATCGGATAAAAATCTTAACGCCAAATTGAAACGATAAAGAGCCTTCGTAGAAGAGTTTTCCTCTAAATTCCACTACAAACCCGGCAAGGAAAATGTTGTCGCAGATGCATTATCAAGACAACATATAAACAGTTTAGAGAACAATGATATGCCCAGTTCTGACGACGAAACTGTCCACAGCGAAAACTCATCCACAGATGTAATATCCACCGTGATAAATCCGATGAATTCATTTTTTAACCAGATTATTCTCGAAAGTGGGGATATGAATTCAAAAACAGCAAAAATTATTTTTCAATCTCGAATCAGGCATCATATAATTTTTCAAAACGTTGACAAAACAATTGACCAATTAAAGAGCTCTGTTATCCTTAATGTCACAAATGGTTTGCTATGCGATCTGTCTGTGTTAGGGAAAATTCAACATAAAATTAAAACTAATTTTCCGGCAGTGAAATTCGTTCACACCAACATTTTTGTCACTGACATCTTTAATAAGGATGATCAGAAAGAAATCCTTCATACGGAGCACAATAGAGCTCACCGGTCCCTTAAAGAAAATATTACACAAATAATGAGGGACTATTATTTCCCAAATATGCGAAAAATGTTAAAAGAAATTATACTCAACTGTAAAATTTGCCAAGAAGCAAAGTAGAAACGCCACCCACCAAATCCTGAAATTGGAAACACCCCAATACCTACTAAACCCGGTGAAATTCTGCATGTGAATATTTTTTCCACAGATAATAAACATTATCTAACTTGTATAGATAAGTTTTCAAAATTTTCAATAGTTCAATCAATTCCATCTAGATCAATAATCGACATCAAGGAACCCTTAATGCGAATTATGAGCTTTTTCAAAGACACTAAAAGCCTTGTTTGTGACAACGAAAAATCACTGAATTCTGTAACAATTAAAACTTTGGTTAATGATCATTTTAATATTACAATATTTACGACGCCCCCACATCATAGTACAACGAATGGACAGGTAGAAAGATTTCATGAAAGTCTTTCCGAGATTAGTCGTTGTATTAAACTAAGCCAGGGACTTAACGACACGAACGACCTTATTCTTCTCGCAGCTTACAAATACAACAGGGCAATACATTCAGTAACAGGGCAACGACCTATAGATGTAATTCATTCCGCTTCATCGAAATACTTGGATGAAATTAAAAACCGTTTGATAAAAGCACAAAATTCTGAACTTAACTACCATAATAGAAATAGGCAAACTAAAATTTTTAAACCTGGTGAAAAAGTTTTTCTAAAATTTAACAGAAGACTGTGCAACAAATTAAGCAAGTTGTACACTGAAAAAATAGTAGAGAGGGATTTGGGCACCACTGTTCTAATTAACGGTAAAAAAATCCATAAAAGTAATCTAAGATAATTTTTTTCTCTCTCATTAGGCTCCTGATCCTGATACTGACCGCATTTGCGCAGTCGGAAATTTTAAATTATACCAACTCAATATATATACCAGTATCGGAGAGAGATGTTGCCATCTACCACAAATACAAACACTTAATTCACCACTTAAATTTAACCGACTATGAAAATATCGCCGAACAAACGTTTGACCTTCTCGACAACTTTCCAAAATCTCACATAAGGAAGACATTGCAATTGGACATAGACCGCATATTACGACTATTGGAATCATTAAGAATTCACCACCGACATTCTCGTAGCATTAATCTTCTAGGCACCGCTCTCAAATATATAGCGGGAACTCCTGATTGTGATGACTTTAACCAACTTCAAACACGAACAGAATCTTTAATCGAAGCAAATAACGAACAGATATACATATATTAATAGCCAGCTCCAGGTAAAAATAAATCAACTAACTGACACCGTAAACAAAATAATTAGCACAACAAAAGCACACGAACGAGACACCGAATATTTACATATATGATTTGATATCAGCTAGAAACAGAGCATTGATAGACGAAATAGAATCAGCTATATATTCCGTCACTTTGGGTAAGGTTCAATTAATTAACCCCATTTTGTTAAATAGTAATGAAGTCAAGAAATTATTAACAAACGAGCACTCTACAAACATAACTATAAGCGATTTACTAACAGTTTCTAAATTAAAAATTTTGCAAAATTTTGACAACATTTATTTTATAATTAAATATCCAATAGTGGAACAAACTTGTAAAAAAATCAGAATAAAACCTGTAATAAAAAATTGTAAAGTAATTATGGTAGAAACTAGTATTGTATCTAAATGTAATAATAGATATCAACAGCTTATTAATTGCAAAAACTCTGTATCAACGACATTTTGTGAAATATCAAATAGAAATAGTTCTTTTGTTTTAAGTCTATTAAGCCAACAGCCCACAAGCTGTCAGACCATTTCAGCAGATCACATCGAATCAATAGAAGAAATTGACGACGGCCTAATCGTTATAAATGATAAATTGGTGGAAGTTCGTGAAGGGAATTCACATCCAAAAATTTTGAATGGAACGTTTGTGGTTAAATTTACCGAAAATGTCACTATTAACGGCACTACTTACATTAACTGGCGGAAGATGGTACGCGCTTATCCGGAAGCTGCTCCTGCACAATTTTTGAACCTGACTAACCATACAACATTTCTATCGCTTCCGTACCTGCACAATATCAACCAAAAAAACCTGCGACATATCGTATCATTGAGAGGACTTATGAAAGCGCAATCGTCTAAGTGGCTCATAGTTTACGCATCTACAGTTGCCTTTGTTATTGTTGTCATATTAGCGCACATAGTCAACAAGCGCCGAAAGCGCAACGTTAATATTGCAATATTGGGCAACGTTCTTAAGCAATCCGTGGACGTCTCCTCTTCTCGCGGGGGAGTAGTTAACATATCACAGTAGACTACAACAACAAGTGCAGCTATACCTGTGATTGCAGCGCAAACAACAACACGCAAAACGCGCTGCTCATGTTACGGACATACTCATGTTGCGGACAGACATAACAACGGAAACGATAGCCAGTGGTAAACAGCACAAGCAGTCCATATCGTGGGAATTGCCTAATCAGCATTCTGGAGTCATGCGGCAATCCACGTGACGCTTTGGCTAAAAGATTTTGGCAGGTGTTAGGTATTCAGGTGCAGGCTCCGAAAAGTCAGTTGTAATTACTCGATCGTCGGAAACGGCTGCCCTACTCTATAGGGAAATAACTATAATTTAAAAAATTAAACTATCGTTTAAATTCACTTGTATACCTCTTTACTAGAGTTAAGTGACTGTTCCCATAGTGCAAGGGTTTCGTCTGGCAGTTTTGAGGATCAGAGATAGATAAATATTGGGTCTTAATTTTCTGTGGGTACACCACTTGACCTCAGAGTTGAAAGGCAGTTGTTGATTGTAGCTTGGATTGCCTGAATTTTGTCCCCATTTTCGCTTTGAATGGGGTGAAGATTAAAGAGGGGTTTGATGTGTTTTCGACAAGGAGTTTGCGTTAAATCGGGTTTTTTGATTTAAAGAGTGAAGTTTTTGGGCTTATGAGAATTGAAGGACAGCTGTGAACATGTCCCTGAAGGACGGCCAATAATCGCATCCGCCGTAACAGAAATAAGTGGCACAAGCAGCTACTTTTAAACAATTTTTTGGTAGAGAGGATACTGGGGCTGCTGGAATAGTGGCGTTGATGGCGCCAATTGAGTTGGGGCGAAATCACGAGATCAGCTGGTTGATTTGCGTCCTTGTGTTATATTATCTAAATAAAGCTCGAGGACGCTAATTTTCCACCATTTTGTACAGTATTTTTCCAGCTTTGTATTTTCAAAGAGAAATTTCTTTTGGGTTTGGGTTACTTTCTCGTCTTCAGTTTGGGATTTGGACCGTGATTAGGGGCCACAGGCATTGTGGGTATGCACACCTGATGCAGATGGCAATGGTCTCGGGGTCAGTCGTGCAAAGAAAATGAAAGAATTAGTATTTTCTTCTTATAATGTTCAATAAATCAATTTACTAAATGTGTCAAATTGTTTCTTTTGATTTACAACTCAAAAATAAGGAACTTACGTTTGATTCTGCTATTCGTTTGCGTGGGCTGGTGATTATGTCCTACCTGGCAAAGGAGCTGATTGGCAAAAGGGCTGGTGGGCTCTCCTCGGCTGCAAAAATGGGAAGGCCGAGGGTAAGTCTCTTGTTTATCACTGAACCTGCTGCTTTGTACAAAAGAGTTTTGCATGAACATGCGTGTTTGTGTTCGCAAATAGGTGAACACCACCCAATAGAACATGAATTTAGGACACTGGCCGAAACATACCGGCCCTCTTGCCATGGCCAATATTTGAAGTGAAGCACACCAGCCGGCACAACGTTAGCCTAGATGAAAATACATTGAACTTGAAACACAGTTTTTGGTTTCAAAGCATTTTAAATTAGTACTTGAATTACAGTGAAATCTTAATTTGTATCAGGATATCCATCGGACTGTGGGGACGCAGATCGCTCAAAGCGATATAATTTTTGAATTGGGCATCCGCTGTGGCCTTTCCTTAGCTATTGGGAAAAGTCACATAAAGTTGGTAAGCGCAGGTGCTTGGAGGGAGCCGTGTTGATGATGAACGGACTCAGTGTGTCCTGAAAGGAAGTGTTTCCGAGCCACTTTAGTGCTGTGATACCGCCTGGGAAGGCGGTCTGAATGGACGTGATCCAGTGACGCGCTGCCTGGGCGGTTGGAAAGGACTAGTTTCCAAGCCGCTACTTCGGCTTTCATGATGCAGTAGCGGTCGGAAAGTACGAGTTTCCGAGCCGCCGATTGCTGGCAGATTACCTGATACCCGCTCTGTGACATCATCGGGTGGATTGGGTGAGGTCATTGCCACTAATTCGTCGGCGATCTCGGTCAACTCTTCCTCATCAACCTGCTGAGCCCATGATTTTGTCGGACCCGTTACATGGATGGGCAACACATCATCGGAGCTGTCTTCACCCTCGCTTGCTTAGCTCGGCGTCGGCCTTTCGCTTGGCTGTGCCCCATCGCTCTCAGACACGAGGTGCAGGGTCGTGTGGTGTTTCTCACAGCACCGATGGAAGCGATCTTGGCTGCTGCAAATTTCCATGCGATTAAATGGAGAGAGACAATTTGAATAATAGTGATATATTAGAACCACGCGCATCCTTTCTTCCACCAATTTCTTGCGGTATTTCTGGCACAACCGAATACCGTGGTTCGCGCGACAAAGTCGACATGTAATCGCGAACGTGCTGCTCCGACTTGTTACGGGCTCAGGTAAAACGGGTGACCTTCTTGAAAGTATGAAGATACATTGCTTAGTATAATGGTTGAAGCCAATCTTACAGGATGAGTTGGTTAAGTGGCGAGCTTCGGCGAGAACTCTATGATGGAGGCGTGTTCTCCGATAAAAGCCGGACCAATTTGACGACTGGTCTTGTCACCACTCCTTTCTTCGTGCAGATATCCACCACTTGGACTCGATTGTCGGTACTGGAGTAAAATTTGACGACTTTTCCAAACCGTCATTCGTTAGGAGGTAACTTGTTTTCTCGGATGACAAATATATCGCCCGCCTACATGTTTTTCTTCCACTTAGTCGTTTTCTGTAACTCCTTCAGGTACTCGTTCTTCTACCGGTGACAGAATGAGTGATTGAGCACCTTCGTCTTCTGCCGTCGGTTAGTGACGGAAGCTGTATTCTCGTTGACTTCGATCTCAGGCGGTGCAAGCAGATGAGTTCCAACGAGGAAATATCCTGGTGTGAGTGACTCCAGACTCCGCGGATCGTTCGAAGCTGGACTTAAGGACTGAAATTGAGGCACGCCTCTATTCTGCAAAGTAATGTTGAAAATTTCTCAAAAGCGTATTTAAAACCCGAAGCGAAGGCTCTTTACTCCAGCCTCCCATAAACCGCCCATATGTGGAGCAAACGGTGGAATGAAATGCCATGAAAGCTGTTGGTAAGAATATTTCGACACAACAGCGGTTTTTTATGTAGAGAGAAACGTTTTAAATTCAGTTTTTAAAGCTCTCGAGGCTCCGAAGAATTTGGTTCAATTGGCGGAGTATATGTTTTTCGGGCACTCTCATTGAGAAAAAAACTTTGAAAAGGCTGCTCGTGAACTGGGGGTGCTCAAGTCGTTTGCTGCTTCCAAATGAATTGCTTTCGTTGCGAAGCTGACGAAAAGGCAGACGTAACCCTTAGTGATGACGCAGTCTTGACCCCTATAGTTCTTTATTTCGAAGGGACTTGAGAAATCTACGCCCGTATTGGTAAACGCTCTTGAAAAGGTAGTATATTCTGCTGGCAATGCTGCCATAAGTTGAGTTTGGGCATTTCTCTTGTAGATTTTTCAAACCTTGCAATTGGGTATGGTCGATTTGATCATGACCTTGAGCCGACGGATCCAGCGAAACTTCATGGATAAATTGTACTAACAATCGTGAAAATTGACAATTGTACAAATGAATAATTGGATGTTGTTCACTATAGTTTAAATCTTTTGACGAGCTTAGACGTCCTCCTGCTCTAAGCAGCACACCAGACTCTATAAACGGGTTTGGTTTAAGGATTTCGCTTTTGGAGCATATTTTTTGCCCAGTCCTTAAATTCGAAAATTCATTAGGAAAATGTTCCTGGCTGTGTCGTAGCCTTGATTTCCTCTGAAGAAATCGAGGTAGACGCTGCAGTGAATTTACTTCCGAAGTCACGCTAGAATGATGGTGGAATCAGTCCACAAAAAAACTTGTAATGATCGAAGGTCCAAGTTAAGTACTGTGCTTACATGAAGTCCAAGTTGACAAAGGCCGAAAAAGCAAAATCCGATGAAGATTAGGGCCTGAATCACAACATTCGGCTTCCGCCTTGTTTTATCGAGGTTTTTAAAGGGGGCTATTTGTCATGGCCAACATTTCGTGACATTTTCACGGCTAATTACATTATAAATAAGCGTTTTACTCCTGTGGAAAGACTTCTCCACCTAAATCAAAAAACTTAGGGCGAAGGAAAGGAAATCGTTTGCAAGTGTCCACTTACCAATGAAGGTTTTTCTACAGTTTGGAAAAATTTACCAGATCGCTGCGAGAATAAAAGAATTCTCTTAAACAGACAATTCAATTAAAAATCTTCAGCGCGTAATTAATAATTGTATATTCGCACTCCAGATTCATGAAATTGACATTACGAATTGGGACGCGATCATGACATACCTTTGCTCGACCAAATTGCCTGAGGCCACTCTTTCAATGAGGGGACAAACGGTTTAAGATAAGACAGAAATACTAAAGTGGGAGGATATGGACATATATCTGACAAGTCGGTTTTAGACTTTGGAAACTGTAGCTAATATTAGAGGGTCTAGCATTTCACGACCACAAAGGCCTCAACCCCCTAAAGCGAGTTTCGATAATTCGCATCGAAAATTAAATACTTTTCAGGTGAGTGTGGCAAGAAATAAATGCAAGCTATGCAATTGCGATGCACACAGCATTCGATCTTGAGAACAATTCCAAAAAATGTCTTCTTCCAAAAGATGCAATTATTCACGAAGGAATCAACATTGTTTGAACTGCTTGTCTTCCGGGCATGGTGTAGCAAAATGCACCAGTGCGTTCAATTGCGCAGTTTGTCATTCTAGGCATCATTCACTGCTGTATTTGAACCTAGTTCATCAAAGTAGTACGAGAATCCAGTTCGTCGAACTCACCCTCATGTAGTTCGGGAACTACTTCTAAGCGGACCAGTTCTAGGACTAGTTGCGCTTATATTAGTAATAAAGCCACACGAAAAATGGGGGTTTACTGGGAACAGCTCAAGTTGATCTACGCTATCGCGGCTCCACATATTCGGCCAGAGCCCTCATAGATTCCGGTTATGAATGCTCGTTTATTAAGGAACGACTACGGCGTCGCATCAAACTACCAACTAGGAAGGTGGATGCCCTGGTATCCCGAATCAACAACACGGTTTCCGCGCAAGAAAGCCATGCGTGTTAAAAACTTTAGGATCACCGGTCGAAACTACGGTTACTGTTTCTACGGTGGCGCTGGTTTTACCCCAATAGAAGGGGAACCTCCCAACTTGTGCTATCGATCCATCGATACATCAAGCGTTTCCTGTATTGACACTGGCGGATAAGCGAATGAACTAGTCGATCTTGCTCTTAGAGGCGACGTTTATACCCCAATTATTCTGGAAGGTATTCGCAAGGACGTCTTGAGGTCACTGCTAGCCCAGGAAACGGTGTTTGGATGGATCCTCACTGGACGGACTAACTCAACCAATTCGGCTCGAAGGACCATATGCACGCCTGGCGCAGATGTAGATGGTATCGGATCGTTTATTTTTGTAATGTTCAATAAATTAATTTATTAAGTGTGTCAAATTGTTTTTTTTTGATTTACAACTCGAAAATAATGAACTTACGTTTGATTTTGCTATGTGTTAAAATCTCTCAAGTGGACCCCCAAAAAACGAAAGTCGTCATTTGTAAATGACATTTATATTTTCCGGAAGCAGTTATGGAAACATAATACTCTGCAAAATATTTCACTAAAAAATTAAGAATTATGCAAGTTATATGCAATTGTTTTTAAATGCAGTGTTTTCTTAAAAAAAGCGTTATTTACGAATGGTTTGGTGTAATTGAACGCGCGAGGCATCAAAATCTTCAGAAATGTTTGAGGAATAAAATGGGTTCAACAATGTTGCTGAAAAAAATTTTTTTGTTATAAAAAAATTAATTTGTTATAAACAAATTGTTTTTTTTTGTGACTTCTAGGGCTTCAATTTTGACGGGACAAAAAGTCAATCGTTCACAATACTCTGTAAATCATATTGTAGCAAAAAAAATTTAGTAGGTATGAATATTTTTTTAATTTTCGCGGTTTTTAGCAAGCGTTGCAGAAGCCGGTAAGGAATCGCGTCCGAGCCGCGAGCTTCGCGAGTAATGTTTCAGGCACTATACCACGTTTGTGAATGTTTTGCGTTAGAAATGTATTATAACTCTACTCATTACGGTATATACGAAATATCCGAGCCCAAATAAGTTTTGAAATATTACATACTGTATGAAAAATTACGCCCTTAAATGTTGCCTTGTATTTAAGAATTCTTCTTTACATAAATGATATAATAATGTGAAACAAAATTTATCTTAATGAGGTTCCGGAATGACGCACATTTTTCTACTGCACAGCAACTTAGTAATTTGTTTTTAATGAGTTTCCCATAGATAAGCTCATGCTCGGTGGTCGAAAAACAAGCATTTTCGAAAATTTTATTACGATTTTAAGATAAGGCATCGCGCAGTTCTTGTAAGGGTAGGATAAAACACGAAATAACTCATTAAGTAGAAAATGTTTTTATTTCTTGAGCACAGTTTGAATGGTATAATTTTCATCGCTTGAAAAAATCTTACAAATTAATTTTTTTTCATCTGTCGGTGCGTAATAATGATATTGTCTAGTTTGTTTTATAGTTTTCACACCAGAGAAACGCGATTCTAATTTCTTTTGATGAGCCAAGTGATCTTCTTCAGTACAGAAATCGAAATGTATATTAGTAAAAACCTTGCGCCCGCCTAATTCCTCTCCTCGCGCCCAATCAAAAAATGTTTTTGGATTAGTAATTTGATTTTCATCAACACGTTGTAAACTAGTACGGTATGCTTTTCTTTTCACTGATCCGCCGATTCCGTCGCAGGCCCCCTTTCCATGAGATGTCGCGAAAAAATGCCATTCAGCATCAATTCCAAAGTCATTTTTGTGTTCAATTAAATTTATAAAATTAAATCGATTTTTATATTGAGATCCCGCACCATCAGAAAAGTAAAATATTTTTTTTACATTATCTTCGCCAAAAGTATTTTGCAGATGTTCGATTAATTTTTCATTGAAAAGATGTACAGAGTTAGCATCATGAAGAACGTGTTCAGATAGAACAACAAAGTTGTTATGCTCAACTTTGCCGGTCTTCATATAATAAATGACGTAAACGTGCAGGGTCATTTGATCTTTCGACCAGTGTTGAGATTGCACCGCATCTTGCACATGGAAACTGTAGTTCTCGGAAAAATCCATAGTTACGATAAACTCTCCCTCACTGAGTTTTTTCTTTAGAGCATTCAAGTAAACAGCCTGAGACTTTGCGATAAAATCATGTTTAAGTAAAACAGGCAAATCCAACGTTAACTGCTCCAAAAACGTTTCTGTCGATTCTGTTTTACTGAGTAGTTGACATCTGCGAATAAATATAAAAATATATGGAATATTATTCAGTGATATGACATTCGCAGCTACATTGAACTCGGAAAAATTCATTATCACTGAAGTATACGAACCTATCAGTCGTCAACCACTGATTATGAGTCACCTGTACAATATTATTAGCGACTATGTGGGATTTCAATCCTTCGATTACTTTTGATACTCCTGGACATTCTGAACACAAAGATAAACAGCAGTCCGACGTCGATTGAACACACGTCATTTCTTGAAGCAAGTCGTGATAAGTGGGATTATAGTTAGAACCATTTTTGCAAAATTCCTTTTTCAAACCGTGCAATTTTAACCGCATATTTTGATGAATTTTGCAAACACAGACGTTGTGCGTCCCTTTCGCACCAGCCGAAATGCAAAATTTCGGTCTTAATCTTCTGAAGGTCGACAGACTAATTTTTTGATTTGGATATTCACGCATGAATTTATGGTACAGTTCTTCAAGACTCCCTAATAACAAGCGTTTCTGAAATAAAATGAATTTAAAATAATGTATTGTGCACATTTTTAAAAAGAAGACACATTGGAAGTTTAAGTGAAATATACAATTGTATTTACCGTTTCTTGCTTCCTTTGTCCACCAATCACAACAGACTTAAAATCTCTAACACCAGGCATGACTCTGCTAATATTATCCGATACGTAAAATTCATTTACATTTTTTACGATTTCAGAATCGATAGGTCTCCCTTTTTTTGGATCAGGGTAGGAGCCAAAACCTTTTTTAACACGCAGCTTTTTTGCTCTGGACGCCATACGGCGTGACACTTGTAGAGATTTCTGAATTTTCTTCACGCCCCAAGTACTTGGCACAGTTGTCAACAAATATAATTTTTCTGCATATGTTGTTGCCCTTTGTAGAGCGTCTTTCATGTCATTTACCCAAACATCATCAGTTATACTTCCAGGAAAACTATCACTCAGTCTTTGAACGAGACTCACAGCTTCCGGTAAAAGCTCTTTTTCAGTATAACAAATATTCGCTTGCCCTGACGAGGTAGAAGGATCTGCTACTTTTTCCAGTAATTTGATCAATTTAGCCTTTTTCACAGCCTTGTCGATTGTTGTAAATGAACAGTTTTCATCATTATTGCCGTCATCATCGTTGCATTCGTCATCACTCATGACATTCTCATTGTGTACACTTATTTTGCTACACTCACTTTTGTCGAAAACTATTTCTGGTTTACTTTTTAATTCAGTATACATTGCCAATTTGCAAGAAGCACAAATGTAATCACCCTCGAATTTATGAAAAGCAGACTTCCATTTGTTTGTTACTAAGCTTAACTTTGTAATAACGTTGTTATGATTTTTTTTGTTCTTTGGATTGCAGCAAGAATTTGGCTTCACCATTGTAGAAACGTTTTCTTCAAGGTGCACTGAGTAACTGAATTCAATGATAGAACAATCGCGACTAGCTCAGTCTTCGACCACCGAGCATGAGCTTATCTATGGGAAACTCATTAAAAACAAATTACTAAGTTGCTGTGCAGTAGAAAAATGTGCGTCATTCCGGAACCTCATTAAGATAAATTTTGTTTCACATTATTATATCATTTATGTAAAGAAGAATTCTTAAATACAAGGCAACATTTAAGGGCGTAATTTTTCATACAGTATGTAATATTTCAAAACTTATTTGGGCTCGGATATTTCGTATATACCGTAATGAGTAGAGTTATAATACATTTCTAACGCAAAACATTCACAAACGTGGTATAGTGCCTGAAACATTACTCGCGAAGCTCGCGGCTCGGACGCGAGTCCTTACCGGCTTCTGCAACGCTTGCTAAAAACCGCGAAAACTAAAAAAATATTCATACCTACTAAATTTTTTTTGCTACAATATGATTTACAGAGTATTGTGAACGATTGACTTATTGAAATTAATTTTTTTATAACAAAAAAATTTTTTTCAGCAACATTGTTGAACCCATTTTATTCCTCAAACATTTCTGAAGATTTTGATGCCTCGCGCGTTCAATTACACCAAACCATTCGTAAATAACGCTTTTTTTAAGAAAACACTGCATTAAAAAACAATTGCATATAACTTGCATAATTCTTAATTTTTTAGTGAAATATTTTGCAGAGTATTATGTTTCCATAACTGCTTCCGGAAAATATAAATGTCATTTACAAATGACGACTTTCGTTTTTTGGGGGTCCACTTGAGAGATTTTAACACTATACGTTTGCTGGTGATTACGTCCTGGCTGGCAAAAGGGGCTGATTGGCAAAGGGCTGGTAGACTCTCCTCGGCTGCGAAAAACGGGAAGCCCGAGGGGAATTCGCCTGTTTGTCACCGAACCCGCTGCTTTGTACAAAAGAGATTTTTAACGAAACAAACTGATAACCACAGTTATGTGCTGACATGCATGTTTGTGTTCGCACATAGGAGAATTCCAGTAGAACATTAATGTAGGACACTGACCTATGCAGTGGGGTTTTCTTGTTTTTCTTCGGCATTATTTAATAGACATTGTAAGGAGGAGAGTTCTGAGAGAATTTCAGGTGAACTGTTTAATTAAATATCGACTAGTACGATTTAGAATGTTTTGAATTTTGGTTAGTTTTGTTTTTGTTTTTGATGAGCGAGCAGTTCTTCTTGTATAAAGCTTTCATTTATTTCGTCGTTCAAATCGTTAAGTTCGAATTTATTGCTTAACTCTGTATTCTATTGATGTAAAAACTTTCCAGAGTTACTGTATTTGCTCAGCGCGTGTGAGCACAATATCATGTACTGAATTATTTGGTTTGTGCAAAAGCAATTGAATATTTATTTATATATGCGCGGTGAAAGTACTGAAATTCGATACACACACTATATGTGTATATATCTACGTGTGTATATGAGAACACGGGAACAAAGTGAAAAACAAACGCGTATATATGTATGTATGTATGTATGTGCACATTCGCTATTTTTTGTGAAACCCCTTTTTTTTTGGCGCGGGGGAATACATACAGTGGCTACAGGCCAAAGTTGGATAACGTCAAATATCAAATAAGAGTAAATTCAATGCACAAGCCGAACTCGGACAATCAACAAGTTTTTCGAAATATCGAAATATATTTTAAAAACTAATATTTTGTAAGAAGACCTTTATTTTTAAAATCATTTTGAGCCGGTTAGGCCTGATTTAACCAATTTTTCGCAAAACTAGGTTTTCTCTTAAAATGTTAAGATAATCATTCTTATTCATTATTCCTTCAATAAAATGCGAAGATCCTGGTCCAGAATTGATAGCTACGTCGGATTCAGGCAACAGGGATTCAAGCATGTCGTTTCGAGGCTTGCTGTAGGAATTAGTTTGATTTCTTTAACTATTAATAGCTAAACTTTATTCAAATATTTCATATTACGTTGAGACTTTAACATGTCTTCTTTTTGAACTTTTTACAGGTACATTTTCATTCGGCTCATATGCAAAGTTTAAGTCGCAGACTATCACGGAATTCATTGAAAAAGCAGTTGAGCATTCAAGAAGCGGAAGGTAGATATAGTTATAGAAATATAATCAAGAAATTATATCGTTTTTTCTAGGTACCTATTTTTTCTACATAGACGTCCGGAACATGGTCCTATGAGAGTACAACTAACAAACCCGGTCTCTAGATTTAAGCACGTCCAAAGCTTGCAACATATGTGCAGGTAAATATACATACATGTGTTTCCAATGGATCGCTTAAGTAAAAGGTCGTTAATATTTAACCTTCTCGTCGCGTGGAGTGTTTGCTACAATGTACGTTTTGACAGCAAATGCGTTGGGAACTAAATGGGAAATATTTGTTTAAATGTGTAATTTAAATTGATAATTCTGTTTCAAAATACATATACTCAACTCTACTTATTTCATTCAACTGTAATCATATTACAAATTATTTTATGGATTTACGTTATACAACGCCCATGCAGGCTCTTAATGAAACTAATTTCATTTAAAATAGAGATATCGTGTTCAATAGCATAATCGTTTAGTTTATGTGAATTCTTTAAGAAAGGATTTACACTTCTCGCATGGAACGCAATGCCCAAAATACTTGATTTGGATGTTGATTAAGCATTATGGCGAATTTATCGCTCTTGTCTGCATATTTTATAATTTATGTCTGTTGGTATTTTATACTTTCCATTCCCACTCTGTCTCGGTGAGAGCGCAATACAAATCGCCCGGACGCTGTTTGTTTGGATCAATTTAATTTTTATTTTCTATAGGGACAACTTATGACAATGAGTTGTCATCAATTAAAGTTTATGTATGTATATTGGCCAAAATTCTATGCTCTTTTTTAACTTAATATATGACTTCACATGTAGGCAACAATATTGCAACTTTCGGCTGTTTTTTAATATTTCGGGGCATCATGTTTCGTCGAACCCGAAGCGATGCGCGAGTTACTTCAGCCGACAATTTATACTGCATCCTTCAGTGAAGAGGACCAAATGGAAGGTGATCAAAAGGTTCCGACCCAGTCCAACACCAGCGCACACCTCACCTTCACCTGTGGCGAGGTGATAAAGACACTTGAAGCTCTACTCCTCCCGTACTATACACACACGAATTAGGCTCCGCTAAGCATCAACATGGCTTCCGGAAATTGCTCAGTACCCCAACAGTGCTCATGATGATAAACACACAGAACCGCGCCCCTGCGAGAGAACCGTCCTAGTTGGTTTAGATCTGTCAAAGGCTTTTGACGAGGTAAGTCATTCCACGCTACTCTGACGTCGAGGCATCAACTCTCCCGCAGGGACTGAAGGTGGACCGCAAATTACCATCGGTATTATTTAGAGATTCGATATCCAATCATAGTTAAACAAGGGGTACCGCAGAGTGGTGTCTCCACTCTTGTTTAACCACTATATCTCCAAGTTCCTACAGCATACCGCAGGTCCTAAGCAAGTAAGCAAGATCCACAGAGAGACAGTCAATACCACCATCAACTATCACCTTATTAATGCCGTAATAGCAGTCCAACCTCCACATATTGCAGATGAGGAGTCCCAAGTGCTTCACGAGTCCCGCATTACTCTGGCCCATTCAAGATCTCGATATTGTAGTAGACATAACTCCTACTTATCCTGAATCAACCTGGACATATCAAACACATGTCCGGCCTGTGGAGATTCTCCTCACGATACCTAACGCCTTTAGGTTGACGTGGTTATACATATATTTAATACCATGCAAATATTTTCTTAGGGTCCATTCACAATAGGGCACTACACTCTCAACACTAGGTACATCCCATTTTACCGAGTTGGCCCAACTGCCATATTTCTCCGAGTTAGTCGTGTTGCTTTACATGCAATTTGTTACCCTACCCAGTTACAAAGAAGCTGGCCTATTATAATGTTTATTCAAAAAATTACGATTAAAATTTATTTGCTGAGAGATTTCGGTATATCTTGATTTTTAAATGCTTCTAAGTATATACACATATACCCATCTTTAGATATTCACACTTGTTGTCTTCTATATCTACGTAATCTCCCTACTAGATTTTATATTTTATTGCATATTATATATTATTCAATTTCAATGGCAGTACGAAGACTGCGAAATTTCCTAAAGGCGCTTTGAAAATTCACAATAATTTTTTCTTTTCGAAACAAGTTGTTTCTTATCTATGGTCACTGAGCTGTACAACAAACTATACGACGCGTTGATTGCTCTACATAGTACATTGCAACGAGTGGTTCAATGCACTGTAGATTTAACTGTGGTGAATTTTTTAAACTGCGTTTAACCCTGAGATTGTACGTTTAAGTTTAGTTTAACTATTACTATTACTTTACTTTTCTGATATCATAGCCCACAATTCCGAAATGAGCTTCAAGTAAGCTTCAAGGAAATTTTGCCAATTTTTTGTTGCTTTCAATCAAACTTTTACGATAATCTTGAATATATAGGGAACGTTTGTTTTTCTTATCTGCATAAACAAAGTGGTTTCACATTCGTTGATAAGGAAGATAGAAGATATAAAGAATACCCTATCTAATGGGAGAAACTGCTGATAAACATATGGTGTCCCTGTCGCTCAATAAAAGAAGAAACGTACCTATTTGTACTTAAATTTACAAAAAAGGTGAATTGGATGCAAAAATCCTACGCCTGGATAGTCTGCGAAGCCGGGAAGAAGCCAAACCAAAAAATAAGCTCAAAAGTCTTCAGCTGTCATATTAAATTGAGCAGGTTTGCATAGGCGTTCTTTCGAAGCGTTGCCACAATACACCCCCCAGGCTTCTAGATCGCGTAGCGAGGTGGGGGTCTGACCGAACGTCCGCTTGTCGTATTGTTCTCGGACGACGTAGGGTTTGCAACGATTTCTTGCATTCGTCTGGGTATTACGATTCCGAAAAAGACTGACATACAAAGGAGGTTTGATGCGCTCATTTGTGTAACTGATTTGTCGCGTATTTTATTCAAAATGTTTTATTTGAGCGTTCCTCGACCTCGTATGGTCCATTGTATGGTGGTGTCTGAGTAAGCCGAATTCTGTCGTTACGCACAAAAACGTGAGTAGCTATGACAAGTGCTGGAAAGACGAATGGTTTTTGATTGTGGTGGTGCGCTGTGTCTGTTGGTGGTAAATCATGCATGCTATCTAACATGTTTGGACGAATTCTGATGGCGATGCAGTTTTGCCCGTTTCACACATATCGCCCGAAAGCCTAAGTGTAGTGCTATAAACTAACTGAGCGTGTGTAGCCTTAATGTATGGTTTCTACACTGATCGAAGGCCAAGCAGTATAAGTGGAAGTTGGTATGACCAATTGGGTGAATTCGTACACATGATCGCCGTCTTGAGCGCCCTTTGAAACCTCTCAATTAAACCGTTCGATTGCGAGTGATAAGCTGTCGTTCTCTAATATGTTACGCCCAATGCCTGTGCTAGTTCTCGAAATAGCGTTGACTCGAACTGCCTACCCTGATCGGTTGAGATGCGAAGGGGCATTCCGAAGTGTTTGATCCACCCGTCACGATGGTGTCTGCGTTAATGTCCGACAGCGGAATCGCTTCTGGCCATCTGCAAAATCTATCGACAATCGTTAAGCAGTATCTATATTCATTTGATGGGGGCAAGGGGCCGATGATATCTACGTTTGTGTGATCAAAACGCTCCGACGACAGATTGTACTTTTCCATTAATAAAACGATGTGCCACCTACCTATGAGCGTTGACATGGTATGCAATGCGGTGCCTCTTTTTAAAGAATCCGCTACATTGTATAACTTCGCTATAACGGATCGTCTTTATGAAGGTAGGATATAAGGGCGCGCAAACCCGTCAGAAACGTCGCAAGTTTTAGGCGCAGCGTCTGGAGATAATTTAATTTGTTTGATCTGTAGTATTGTGTCTTTTGACTGCATTAACCTTTGAAGGTGTTCGCATGTTGTCTTTTTCTTAGCCATGTCTTCATAATCGATCATGTCATCTGCTGCAATAATGAGCGTGTTGATGCGCGAATGTGTATCTGCAGTGATGTTAGCAGCTCCTGGGACGATAAAGTCAAGGTAACGAGTTTTTCTAGATGAGGTATTATTTTTTGTTTGTGGAAAAGCAAATGTGAGTGGCTTGTGATCCGTTGCTACAGAAAATGGTCTACCTTCTAACATATGTCTAAAGTGCTTAACTGTGGTGTAAGACGCGAGCAATTCGCGGTCGCAGGTACTGTATTTGCACTGAGTGGTTGTAAACTTTCTTGAAAAACATGCGAGTGGTTGTGGATCCCCATTGATAAGTTGGTTTACTACCGTGTCCATAGCGTTATCGATTGCGTCATTGCAGAATATCAAGTTGGTTGATGGCGCTGAGATGAATACGCATTTAGACAAATTGATGGTAAAAGAGTGTTTACGTAATCTTTCAAAAACTAAGCAAAGGTGTAACGTGTGCTCTTCGTTCGTTGTGGATGCGACGCAAATGTCATCCACATAGCTGAAGGCAAAGAAAGGCTTGTGCAGCGTTTCGCAAATCGTATTGTCGGCTCTGCGTACTACGTATAGTGGACTGGCTTTGGGGCTTTTTCAGGGCCTTCATACGCCGGTCTTAATGAGGTGCTGAAATTCCGCTTTAACTGCATGGTATTTCTCCGGGCTCAACCGTCGAGGTTTTTGAAACACTGGCTGACCTTCCGTTATAATGAAGTGATTATAACGACTATGCATCTGGGCTAGCCAATTTCGTCTGGCCGGTAATGATAGTGGTGTTATTCATATTAACCAAAATGTTGTACTTACTCAGAAAGTCTGCGCCTAAAATATTATGTTTCGTAACAGCCGCGACAAAAGCCCACTCGAAGGGTCTTCATAATCCTAGGTCAGAGGGTTAACCTTATGACACCGAATTACTGATCGTTTAGCAGCTGCGGCATTTATGATTGAAATGTCTGCACCAGTATCAATTAAAAACCAAGTTTGTAGCGGTGATCGTTAATAAAAAATCTGTGGGCGTTTGGACGTGAACTTGAAGAGTCAAAGTTGGTGCGCCCTGGTTGGTAGGTAGGTAGGTAGGAGTGGCGGCACACTTAAGTCATAAATATAAGGCCCATTGTGTTACCACAATCAATTCACTCCATCCGCCGAATGACTACCCCTTGCTGAACCAATTTGCCGCGCTGATGAATTTCATCAGACGGTTAATCTCGGTTTTTGAAACCTCACTAAGGTTATCCAGAAACGGTGATCCTAGGTACGGCAGCCTGATCTTGCACAGCGCAGGAGATGAAAACCCGTTTCCTCCTCGTCATAGTTCTTACAGCTCCTGCAGCGTCTTCGGAAAGGTACGCCTAGGCTTATGCGTGTTGCCCTATAAGGCAGTGCCCGGTTAGAGCTCCTACCAAGCTAGAGATATTTTCTCTTTTTATCTCCTTCGCGAGGAGACTCCTCCTGCCACCTTACTGTCGGGTTTCGAGCCATCTGTATGGATAACAATACTATGAGGTGGAGTGTTGACTTCGTGGTTCCACCCCTCCCTACTGGGAATACTCGTCATAAAGCTGTTTTCAGAAAATCCTGGTTGGTTTCAATCGACGACTTTAGCTGCAGAACCCGCCGACGATGGTAGTTTTTTTTTTTTTGTTAAAGCTGAAATGATAATTGCATTTTCGTGCCTTGGTTCCATATCGCTTGTGATACCAACAGATTTATTGCGACTATTGTGGCGACTTTAGGACCGTGCTCGCTATTGGCTTCTATTGGTTGTACTGAGCCCCTGTCGCTCGATGCGAGCGCGTGCTCGTTCCATACGTTAGATTCTACCTTCTACCGAATCCGCGTGTGACGAACCCTGTTGGTGTGGCCGTTTGAAGTTGACGGCGGCCACAGCCTCTACTACTCGACGTCGATAATGTCATCATCTATTGATGCCAGTTGTTCTAGTGTCATCTTCGGATTATCTTTGTCGATTCAAGCGATTACGGCCCGAGCTGAGACAGGTTGTTTTTGGAGCCTAAAATCTTTAATTAGTTTATTGTCCGATGTTACTCCGGTTCTTTATAGCTGGGACATGTGACTGGGTTTATTGCCACCGATCTGCAAATTTCCTTAACACTGCTGTGCGAAGAGACGCGTACTTATCCTTCGCTGGAGAATTTCTTACGATGTTGAAAGTTTGTTCATTTCTGGTTAATTTTCCCGAAATTATTGATTGAGAAAAGTGCTCCCAAGTGGGTGAACCAGGGCTCAATGCTGGGTAGTGATCAGAGCAGATTTTTCTTCGATGGGTGCCATGATTACACAATTTAAGTTAATCTACGTCACGCGAAAGCACTGAGATTTTAATCGGAAGAAATCCGCCATACGTCGATGTGTTCAGAGTGGGGGGTCACCAGTTATGTTGTCCCTGTCACTCAACGAATGAGGAATACCAGTTATTTATAATAAAATAAACAAATGTATTTACTTATGCTTAAACCAAACCAAAAAGGAAGCTCAAGAGTCTTCAGCTGCCAAATTAGATTGAACAGAGTTGCATTGGCGTTCTTTCGTAGCGTTGCCACAAACGTATAAACTTCACAAAACCACTAGTTTTCCATACAGACTTTTATGTGTTTATACGTGCGAACATTGTATTACTATGTGGCTGTTAAAACGGACCAACGAAGCAAACACTAACGCGACTCAAAAGTTATATGTTGATAAGCCTTAATAATTATCTTTAAACATATCCACAATTTAAAATTTCAGATTTGTTATCTTAAAAACCGTTATACGCAAAGACTTAATACAAACGTTGCCATTACCGAGAAGGCTTTTAGATTACCTTAATTATAGGCACTATTTCTCTGAACAAATTGAAACTGACAACTCCCAATCTCAGGTAACTTACTATAAAGTCAACTTATTAAATAATGGTCAAACCAGTTTTAGACCACTAGGAAAAATTAAATTCAGTATTTTATAAATTTGGTTAAAAACTACATTTCAGTCTTCACTTATAAACATATCTATAATTGCAGTGATGATGTATATATGAACATATCTGGAAAACTTATTCTAATAGCAATGACAAATGTATGACATAAAACAGCTTCTCCTATAAACTTGGCCTAGCATATAAAGGATGTATGTACGTGTACCCCACACCATGTGTAATTATGTTTACATATCTCCTAAATGATAATCGATTAATTCAATAAAAGCGATGTAGTAATAAAGCGATATAGTAAATAAACATTTTAATAATTATTTGCATTTATATCTAGGTTTCCTTTTCGATATTTCCAATACGTGGGGCATACCCGTTAAACAAACCTACCTTACTTTGGTCCTATCATGTGTAAAGGCGGGACAGAAACCAGTATTAAAATTAATTATCTTTAAAAATTTAAATGATAATGATGTTTGTATTTCTTTGCACAATGCAACAAAATAACATAAACCACTATTTATGTATAATTTTCATTTTCATTTATGTTTAATATAAGTAATTAGAAGATTTAGTACCTAAAATAGTAGCATTTAAATCTCAAACTTATCTATTACGGTTTATATATTATTTAATTGAAATACGTAATTGAAATATTTAATTGTTTATTTAGTTAGTAATATTCACCCCATAAACAAATGGTTTTTTAAAGGCTATTGCAAAATAAAACTAGTTTTTATTATTGAAAGTATGTAAGTAATAGTCGGATTTTTTTTAGTAGAAGTTAAAAAAAAAATTATAAATAAATTTTTGTAAAATGAAAGGTGTTTTTCACAAGAGCGAGCCAAAATGAAATTCTAACTGAGCGCTTCGTTGTTTTACTTTCTTACACTTTGTGTGTGTTCTTCCGCCTTTTTGTCTCTAGTATAAAGGAATTTTAGCGCCAATTCATTTGACAGTTCTGACAATTGACAGAGTTACCGACATTATATTAAATTTAAGAGCACCACGCAAGGTTGCATAACAAATAAAATTACTTAAACTCTACCAAGGTGTGCTGCTTCACAACATCCTGGGCTCTGTGAATCTACCCGCTGCTAGATTCTCCAACATCTAGCTTCGCCAATATAAAAGCCACGTGCCGTTTTTACCTCTGGCTCGCGGACCTGTCCGTTCTTGACGCGCTTTACGCGCTAACGATTCATCCGATTGGACACTTTGAACGATCCACGTGCTCATCGCAAAGTAGGACCAAATACCATAAAGAGAGTTTACTGCTTTACTGATGTCCACCACTTCGTTCGGCGGCATATGTATGAAAGATATTCCTCCAACCCTTTCTTCCAATAACGACAATTAATCTGTTGCATTCGTCTCCGCACATCATGTATAATATTTGCTCTTTTAATGACTCGCTATTCAGTACATGTTGCATATCAGGCTTTACGCTACATACCCGGCGTTCCCAACATTCGTCGGCGGACAGTTTAACACCTATTCTATCTTTTGGTTCGCTAGTGTCTCGGCGATCTTTCCTTCCTCGAAGTTTTATTTCACGTTCTGCTCCTATAAAGTTGGTGGTCCGACCTGATCCGCACTGGGGTACCACGACGGCAAAGGAAATCCACATGAATAACGCGATCCACCGCTTTTCTGTCGTCCAAACCTACGTACGTGAATGGCTGAACAAATGCTTACCATATTTTAGAATGGCATACGCGCTTTGTTGTGTGCTACCTCTCTTAGCTCCTGAATGCTGAGTGTACCAGATTTCCTATTCTCTGTCGTCCTGGTGCATTTTTTCACGAACCGTCTTGTATACGCTACAACACGCATTGGCCGCAAGAAATTTGAAAATTTGAGGAAAGTGTCATAACTCTCATGGAGTATTCTTGTAGTTCATCGTTGGGCTTTTCTCGCCGTAAGAACGTCTGCGCCGGTTGACTATCCTCTCGAATAACCTCTTGGTGAAACATTCCCCAATTTCGGCACTAACAGCTATCGGCTTCTGACGGAACTTCGTGAAATGGCTTGCCCACTCAACAGGTAAGAATTTGAAGATATTCCAAAAACTAGTGCTCCTCCGTCGAACACGAGGCGTAACTTGCCAAGTTAATTCGTATTAAGAACACCGAAATGAGGTAAGTACCAAATGAGTTTTCTGAAGTAGCCTTTTGCATCGTAGCTATTCATACTCTCTCTTTAACTCTTTGTTGTTGAAAAATCTACACTCCAGCGCCAAAAGCCTCTTTTCCGCTATTCTTCGGTTATTTTCCACAACGTCTTCGTCGTTTCTAAACAGCCGTCCCGCTTCATAGCGTACAACCACTAGAACTGATGCATTTTTCAGTATGGTTTGCGCTCTCATCTCTTCGCCTCTGTATTTTCGCTTCATGAGTTTTCGCTGATTTATGTCGTTTGTGTTCCCCATGGAACCATAGACCGCACAGGCCAGCTGGTTCAATATTGCATACGGTCCCCTCACTCACTTCCGATATTTCCACCTTCACTGTCACTGACGAATCGGTGACCGTGTTACTGCCAAACCACTGCAGGGTTAATTCTTCTTTTTGAGCTTAGACGCAAGTTTCTCGTTCATCAAACTCAATGACGAACTGGCAGAAGTTTGAATGGTAAATTTTGACTACCAGGAGATATTTCGATGTTAGTGAGTATACGTGGTCCCCGGTCATTCCCCTGGTTGGATTCCACACACATGTCATTTCATGCGCATGAAATGCCTCGATGCCCAGAATTTAAACAATTAAACCGTAAACGCTTTTCGGGGAGAAATGTTTACCTTTCTGTATGCCATAGTCCTAAGAATAGACTACAACGTTCCAAATCGTGTTCACTAGAGCACATCTGGCATCGTTCCTTTGCGACGATTTTACCGTGAAAAAATCGTTCTGAAGCCACTCGCTGAGATGCTGGATAGGTGGTCGTGGCTATAAATTCATGGAGTGACCATCATAATTTTCGCTGCACCAGCAGTTTGCACACGAATCCTTCCATCAGAATTGAGTTACTTAAATCCTGATGGCAACATATGGCGTTCAAGAATGAAATTAAATTTTAGACCTTGGCAGAAATCAAATAACAAAATCTTTTCCATTTCCAGGAATAGTAGCTACGTCGCGTATATCCATTATCTGACTTTTGACTAAGAGCTTCGGCCTACCAAATCGTTCTTTTAACGTCTCTAAAACGGGTTTTACATAGCGTTTCATAAGCAGACACTACCGTTTCCTTAGCATAACCTTTGCCTTCTGAAGCTGTATCATATTTTCCGCTCCGTATAACGATATACCACAGTTGTTGCAGTAAATGCGAAACATCGGCCAATCTTCAGGTCGACCGCTAAACTGAAAAGGGTCATGCAGGCTGTGCAAATTGCGGCTCAGCTCACAGACCGTCTCTGCTAGGGCATTGCCTAGAGTTTGGTTCAATCGACCCCTTTGCATTATTATGCTGCTGATTCAATGTTGCTATTAGACTCTTTATCTCTGGCATCATAGCAGCTAAATATACCGGAACACTAGCAGTGATTCTACCGCGCTCGCTCACGTTCTTCACTCTCACTATCCACCATTTTAAAAGTCGATTGAGTTATTGGGGTTCGTTGAATGCTAAAACCACGTTTAACGGCCCCCGATAAACCTTACAGCTCTAATCCCCCGAATATCTGTTACCAGTACTCCTCTTCGCTCCGGATGCGGCAAATTGCAAGAGGAGTGTAGTCCCCTGGTGTTTCAACAATTCGTTCCGGTTTCCTTTACCCTGATTTCTAAATCTTAAAGAAGGTGAGCAGTTCACTGCTGTCTGACGAAATTACTTCGGTTATGCTAAGACTTTATAATCGAAAATAATATCAAGATCCACACGCCACTGCCGCCGCAGTAAAAAGATCGCGCGACCGTAAAGTGAAAATGATGTCCTTCAGACGAATGCAAGGGCAAAAAAACTTTACCTTTTAATATAAAATTCCTACTTGGAATTTATTTTCTAGAAAATTTTATATTTTTAGGGAAATTTACAATAATCCAAAATTACCTTACAATTTGTGTGCGCCTTTTTGTCTTCAGTATAAAATAACTTTAGCCTCAATTCATATAAAAGTGCTGTACAAAGTCAATAGAGTTCCCGGACAAAAAATATAATTTTAGAGCACCGCGCAGGGTTGCATTTATTAATTAACTTAAACTATACAAGGCCTGCCCCCACACAACTATTATTAGGCCTGTTTTTCACGGTTACTGACACTATTTGCAGCATAATTACTTTACATTCTGAAATAGCACTACATATGCGATTTGATGTTTTATGAAAGATGCTAACAGATTTGCTCTGATAACAAAAAGAAATTTTATCCGAATGGAGTGTTGTTTTACTATTCAGTTACAAAATAACAGGCCTATTTATAGAGTTTTATTTTCTGCGTTTGGCTGTTCAATTTTCGTTTATATTCTTATTGTATGTATAATTTTTTAATGATACTGGTGATTATTTTCTGCATTCCTCTAAAATCAAAGCGAGTTGGAAAAATATACATTACTGTCACGAATGAAAGAACTTGCCGAACATGTTGTCAGATCTTACTCTGGGTCAGAGGTAAAGAAAATAATATTAACTACGACGTTCTCTTCCATAACCTTTTAATTTCACAGTGTCAGTTCGTCGTGAACTTCTAAGTGTCTCTCGACCAAATATTTCAAACTTTATTAAGTGAAAATACAATAATTTAATCTCAGTTCATGTTAAATTTCATTTATCACCATCAGCTGATCAAAAAGATGAGAGTTGCCCATCTCTTTACGTGCGTTAACTGTGGCCTTGTTGATGAAATGTGGGCATACCCATGTAGTTGTGTATATTTACATTTAGCTGTAAATATTTAACCCTTTCGATCCTCCTAGTGCACCATATGTCCTAAAAGTCACATTCAAAATTTACCAAAGGGGACTCTAGTTTATCTAACGGTACATATAACAGTTTTGACATTTGACATATGATCTGTTTTTGACTAATAATCCTTAAAAACAAAGCGTAAAACATTACAATTGAAAATATTTATTATAATTACAAGTAATAGGTATTGTCAATGAGCAGTTATGTATGCTTGCTACAATGAGCGCTTTGACAACTATTATTTTCATTATCATTATCATCACCAAACGAAAATTTTGTATTGAAAATAGAATTTAAAGTATTTGTTTAAATGTGTAATAAACAAGTGTTTACATGTTTACTTACATACATTTGTTGGGTGAAAATGCAATAAATTAATCTCCGTTCATATTCAATATAACCATCAATTGATTACCAACGCGCGAAAATGGTGAGTGTTTGTTTAAATGTGTAATAAACAAGTGTTTACGTGTTTACTTACATTTGTTAGGTGAAAATGCAATAAATTAATCTCCGTTCATACTAAATTTCATTTATAAGCATCAGCTGATTACCAACGCGCGAAAAAAGATGAGACTTGCACGAAAGCCCTAGAAAATTGTATGCTTAACCATATGATAATGATATCTGGGTGCGAGGTATTGACGTGCAACAAGTTTCATTGATTATCAACTATGATCTGCCAAATAATCGTGAACTGTATATACATCGTATTGGGCGCTCAGATCGTTTTTACCGCAAAGGGGTTGCAATTCATTTTGCAAAATCTATTAGCGTTCGTATGCTGCGTGATGTTAAGCAATATCAGATCATGAAACAGTTTAAGGCTATAAGGTCTGCATAAAAATATTTAAAAATTTGTTCAACGGAATCATAGTAATGATCTGTTTGACGCTGTCTTTGACCTTCTTTTGAATATTGGTTTAAGAATAACTTGAATAGTAGATGTGTGTGCATGTTCTTAAATAAATAAACTTTAATAAAAGTTTTTATTGTTTGGTTTGTGACACGGATTTGGATATTTAAATGGGTATGTATAATGCCTCATATTCCTCTAATAATCCCTTAAAAAAATCCCAAAATGATTGTTTTTATAATTGCCTATATAATTTCTAATGTAATTGCTTATATAATTGAGGGAGTACATAAGCCGTACTGTTCTAGCTTGGATGTTCTTCACCATACGAAATTTTTCAAAGAATGCTTCCTCGAAGCCTGTGTACATATATGAATATATTGTACAGTGTATTAATGATCGTATTTCTGAATTTCGAACCGCAAAAAACGATCAAATACTCTTCCGGTCAATAAAAACGCACCACCACTTTGGTGGACTATCTTCAGCTATATAACTGTATACTATAATTTGAAAAAATTTCTACTAGAACTAGTAAGCACTGAGAAATAAATTATTTTTTATGAAATTGGGTTGCACACTGTTCAGTTATAGTCGTGCTATGGTTGTGTAT
Organism: Anomoia purmunda; assembly: GCA_951828415.1. Lineage (NCBI taxonomy): Eukaryota > Metazoa > Arthropoda > Insecta > Diptera > Tephritidae > Anomoia > Anomoia purmunda. The sequence continues at coordinate 95,517,017 of OX639995.1, forward strand.
TTGGAAAGTTGTGCAAAATGCCAAATAATCGGAAGAAATTAACGCGTGATAAAAAAATTCGCATATTGGCATTAGATGAAAAAAAGTTATCTTCTCGGTTTGTAGTTCTTGGTTCTTGGTTGTTCAACTATTGTTCTTCTTTTACAAAAAAAAGAAAGAGAATAGTTATGTGCTGGAGCGTAAAAAGGGATCAGGTCGTCCTCGAAAGTCAACTGAGAGAACAGACAACATACTGCGGCGGATCAGTTCAAGCGACCGCGTTAAAAGTGTATATAGGGCGGAGATGCAAAATTTTCACCAAGTGGATTTATGTGTCGAAACCATACGCCGACGGCTTAGAGATGTAGGTTTATATGGAAGACGTCCTGCCAAAAAGCCACTATTAACACAAAAAATGAAGGCTGCACGAATTTCTTGGGCTAAAAAGTACCAAAATTGGGATCAAAATGATTGGCAACAGATTATGTGGTCTGACGAAATGCTTTGGGGCTGCTTTTCATACCATGGTTTGGGGCCTACATATGCGACAGTGGTTAACATTTTTTTAGTGCCCTCAATTGAAGAGCATTATTCTTATGCGGATCGTCTAATCTTCCAGGATGACTCATTAAATTGCTCATGCGATCTTATTTCAATTATATTTGGTGGTTCGTTTTTATTGACCACAAGAATGTTGAAGAAATACAAATCATCCTGAGTTGTATGTTGGTTATGTCTTATAACATTGAAACATTATTGGTCGAACCATTCTTCTATGGGTAAAACTGACTGACCGTGTCCGCCATAAATTTTAATCGGCAAAATTATATTGTGTCTCCTCACAAACCAACGGACTGTAGTAAACATAACTAAATCGACGATGTGGTAAAGTGTCTGAGAAGCACATTTCAAAAATATCGGCGGGACAGCATTAAGCAGAGTAGAGATGAATCAATGACGAAGTTTAAAGGAAGATCATTTGCAGTCAAGCCACTAAAACACGGAATAAAAATGTGGCTGCGATTTAACTCTGGGACGGGGTACACATAATTTCAATATATACAACGAAAAACGAACAAAATCAATGCTTTGGAAGTTCAGCCAAACGTGCATTTACAGAACGACAAATAGAAAAAAACTACCACATAAAAACAAAAAATTTAAAAGAGGCAGCTCATCTGGCTTTTCGTTAATGGCAGGATACAAATGAAGTGCACTTTAACTTAACAATAGTCATAAACCGATAGTACTACAGAAGAAGTAGAAGTTATAGCTATTTCGGAGATCACCACATCTTCTTCTACTTCTTGCGGGGACTCGAACTCACGCCCCCTAGCTTGTACTCATTAAGGCAAACCCTAAACGAGATGAACCAAGTAAGCTGTGGATACTGTTATTGTCTTTTCCTTCTTCCTATTTTCGCAAACACAATTTCAAGTACGACAGTCTGTCGCTATTACATGAATATGTGGTTGATGTTGATTATAACAAATTCTATTTGTACTACAATTGTTGCGAAGCTGCGGTGTTGGATTTGTCATCGCCTAGTCCAGTCGTTCACTCCAGTGGACGAGCGTCTTGCCACGATTCCCATCAAAGCGAGATTCTTTAACATCTCGCTGATTTGTGCCCGCGCACCAACGGAAAAGAAGGAGGATTTGATGAAAGGTCACTTATACGAGTGCCTAGAATGTCACGATATCAAAATCGAGCTTCGCGACTTCTATGCCAGGGTGGGAAAGGAAGAGATCTTTGGTCACTCTGCCGGAAAATTCAGTCTCCATGACGAAACCTTCACTAACGCACTGAGACTAATCGACTTTGTCGGGGCTTGAAACATGGAAGTCTGTAAAACCAGGTTTCAGTCGAAGAAAATATATTAAGCCACGTGGCTGTCTCCAGATCGAAAAGCGCGAAACCAGTGTATTAACACAAAAAATGAAGGCTGCACGAATTTCTTGGGCTAAAAAGTACCAAAATTGGGATCAAAATGATTGGCAACAGATTATGTGGTCTGACGAAATGCTTTGGGGCTGCTTTTCATACCATGGTTTGGGGCCTACATATGCGACAGTGGTTAACATTTTTTTAGTGCCCTCAATTGAAGAGCATTATTCTTATGCGGATCGTCTAATCTTCCAGGATGACTCATTAAATTGCTCATGCGATCTTATTTCAATTATATTTGGTGGTTCGTTTTTATTGACCACAAGAATGTTGAAGAAATACAAATCATCCTGAGTTGTATGTTGGTTATGTCTTATAACATTGAAACATTATTGGTCGAACCATTCTTCTATGGGTAAAACTGACTGACCGTGTCCGCCATAAATTTTAATCGGCAAAATTATATTGTGTCTCCTCACAAACCAACGGACTGTAGTAAACATAACTAAATCGACGATGTGGTAAAGTGTCTGAGAAGCACATTTCAAAAATATCGGCGGGACAGCATTAAGCAGAGTAGAGATGAATCAATGACGAAGTTTAAAGGAAGATCATTTGCAGTCAAGCCACTAAAACACGGAATAAAAATGTGGCTGCGATTTAACTCTGGGACGGGGTACACATAATTTCAATATATACAACGAAAAACGAACAAAATCAATGCTTTGGAAGTTCAGCCAAACGTGCATTTACAGAACGACAAATAGAAAAAAACTACCACATAAAAACAAAAAATTTAAAAGAGGCAGCTCATCTGGCTTTTCGTTAATGGCAGGATACAAATGAAGTGCACTTTAACTTAACAATAGTCATAAGCCGATAGTACTACAGAAGAAGTAGAAGTTATAGCTATTTCGGAGATCACCACATCTTCTTCTACTTCTTGCGGGGACTCGAACTCACGCCCCCTAGCTTGTACTCATTAAGGCAAACCCTAAACGAGATGAACCAAGTAAGCTGTGGATACTGTTATTGTCTTTTCCTTCTTCCTATTTTCGCAAACACAATTTCAAGTACGACAGTCTGTCGCTATTACATGAATATGTGGTTGATGTTGATTATAACAAATTCTATTTGTACTACAATTGTTGCGAAGCTGCGGTGTTGGATTTGTCATCGCCTAGTCCAGTCGTTCACTCCAGTGGACGAGCGTCTTGCCACGATTCCCATCAAAGCGAGATTCTTTAACATCTCGCTGATTTGTGCCCGCGCACCAACGGAAAAGAAGGAGGATTTGATGAAAGGTCACTTATACGAGTGCCTAGAATGTCACGATATCAAAATCGAGCTTCGCGACTTCTATGCCAGGGTGGGAAAGGAAGAGATCTTTGGTCACTCTGCCGGAAAATTCAGTCTCCATGACGAAACCTTCACTAACGCACTGAGACTAATCGACTTTGTCGGGGCTTGAAACATGGAAGTCTGTAAAACCAGGTTTCAGTCGAAGAAAATATATTAAGCCACGTGGCTGTCTCCAGATCGAAAAGCGCGAAACCAGTGTATTAGACGTACGTACACTCCGAGGACCGAATATTGACTCGCAGCCAAGATGCGCATACGCCTCTGAGCGTCTAAACACGCAAGGAAAGCTCTCCGACGGAAAGCTGCAACCGCAAAAGACAGCTACTAACTTTGCTACTCGACTCTCGCACTTGTAATGCGATTTACTAACTTTAAACGATGCTACAATTGCAATTCTTGGCGACAATATTTGACGTTTGCACTTACGATTTTGCGATTCACTAACTTATTCTTAACGACAATTAACAGCTGTCTCATTATATTTATTCAAAATGATAAATAAGCGAAGCACACAAAGAGGGATAGACAAAAAACAAATAAATACGTGCTAGCATAGTGAACGAAGCAAACTAAATTATTAATGTATTTCAATTTACAAAATATTTATAGAACCTGCATCGAGGCACGACACCGCCGAAGGAAGCTGGCACTGACTGGAAACAGGTCAGTCAATGAGGAACCCCTCAGAAATTGGGAGGCATGTGCTTGCCCTTGTTTGAATGGTATATGTGGAGGGGCACGAAGTGGCCGAAATGTCCCAATAGAGGAGGTTAGTTTGATGAAGTGAATGTTTATTGAGCAAAAGTTACAATTGTTCTAATTTATTTATTTTTTTATTTTATTTTATAAAAGCTTATATACAATTAAAATTAATATATAAACTATAACTAAAGCAGCACTAGCAACAGAGGCTTTCGGCTGGAATTGTTCTAATTATTATTCAACTTCGTGTGGAAGAAGGAGACGAAGGTGTAATTTTCGAGGTGCCACAATACAGAAAGCATCGACTTGCGGTCATCAGCATCAAAAACCCCTGCCAGAACACCACGCAGGAGTTTAAAAAGGAAACATGCGGAGGAGGACAGCGACGCACATACAAGATTTTTGGAAATCGCTGAAAAACAAGCAGATGATTTAAAGGTAAATTCCTTTAGAAGTTAGGTTAGGTTAGGTTAATGTGGTAGTCCCCACAGTAGGAACTCACGTAGGCGTAGTAGAGAAGTCCATTGTGATACCACCTGTTATTTGAACGGTAACGTAAATCGGAACCAAGAAAGGTTAACCGGAGAAACGTTGCGTACCCCGAATGAAGTCACGCAAATTACAAATTTCCACCCCAGAAAAGCTCTTCTGGGATATTAAAGAAGTAAGAGCCTAGATATTTGAACCTCAGCCTCGCAAAGGCATTGCAGGTGAGCAGGAAATGAAAAGATGGCTCCACCTCATCAACCTCCGTACAGCTGCGGCAGAAAGGGCCAGATACTATATTCAGTCTAACCGCATAAATACCCATCGGAGAATGACCCGTCAGAACACCTACGAGGGTCGAGAGTTGCCGCTTAGTTAGCGACCTCATTTCCTTTGAGCCCCCACGGTCCACTCTCGGCCAGAGGGTCCTTGCGATTCTGTATGTCGGGGCAGTTTGCCAGCCCTCGCTGAGTCGACAGAGAGCCCATCTATCCAAGAGAAGTCCGTAGGCAGTCAAAGCAGCCCCCAATCTCTCCCTGCATGGAGTGATAACTTCCAGGGTACCCCGCCGAGCGAGCTCATCAGCCATGCAGTTCCCTGCAATGCCGTTATGGCCCGGTACCCAAATAAGTCTGATATCGAGATACTCCGAGGCGACTGAAAGTGAAGTCAGGAACTCCCCGACAAGTTTTGATCTCACCATTTGCGATGCTAAAACCTTAATAGCGGCCAGACTATCAGAATAAATGTTAGCCCGTCGAGTGGGCAGCACATTGGTGAGTAGCCAATCGGCTACCACCTTGATTGCGGCCACCTTCGCCTGAAACACACTATAATAGTCCGAAAGCCTAACACACGTGGGACGCCACCTATTAAAGGGGGTCGCGCATCCGACACTCTATACCTTCTGCTAAACAAGACGAGCTCCGTCTTGCTTGGATTGATAGCGAGCCCACATCCTGTAGACCATTTTACGATCAAGTTTAGGTAACCCTGCATGATGTCAAAAAGGGTGCTCAAAAACTTACCTCTGACGATAAGTGGTGCAATAACCGAGCAGCCTTCCCTTTCCAGCTCCTTCAGGACACCGTTAATAACAACGGCCCAAAGGAATGGTAAGAGAACCCCTCCGTGTGGAGTGCCTCTACTCAGCCTTCGTTGAATGGAGGCGTTGCCTCACTCTACCGCGACAGTTCTGTCACAGAGCAAGTGATTGACAAGCCTTATAAGACCCGGTCCGAACCCAAGCTCCACCAGGGATCTGACTATTGCCTGTGGCTGGACGTTACTAAAGGCACCTTCTATATTCTAAAGGCGCCAACTGCGAAGTCCTTGGTTCAAGAGACTGTTCAATGACGTTAACTACCGTGTGCAGGGCTGTTTCTATAGACCTGTTTTTCGAGTAAGTATGCTGATTGGCCTAAAGGCCCTAGGGGATACATAAGAGCTCTTGAACGTCTTGGGAATAATCGTAACACTCATATTCCTCCATAGCCTAGGAATATAACCCATACTTATACAGCTCGCGTAAATAGGCGTCAACCACTGACAAGACACCCGCTCAGTTGCAAAAGTCAGGTCCCGGCGACTTGAACGCCGGGAAGCAGGGGACGCTCCTCCTACAGGTCACAGGGAGGGTCATAGACGCCCGTGGCTCCACACGGCTCAGGGTTGCCGGGAAAGTGGGAATCGAGGAGAAGCCTAAGGGACTCCTCACTGCTCATGGACCAATTTTCCAAGTCGCCCCTAAGCCACCCCAAGGGCACGGGAGCCCTTGCAAGCACCCGCCTAAGCCTAGAGAACTCGTGGAAACTTTCTACGTTCTCGAAAAAGCTTCTCCACGAGTCTTGCTTAGCTTTCCTTATCTCGGATTTATATATTCCCAACCCGAAGCTATATAGTTCCCAGTCCGAGGGTTTCCTACTCTTCCTCGCTCGGTTAAAAAGTATTACACTCGAAACCCTAAGCTCCGAGATTTCTAACGTCCATCAGTGTGGTTTAGATATGCCTGAAGTAAATAAAAAGAATGTAAATCCAAATAACAGATTTGTATACATAATTCGTTTAAAAAGTGTTCGGTGTGAGTTATACTGAACGCTAATACCCATGAGGGTGTCGATGTGCCTTAAAGGGCGCATGGGTGTGAAAGAACCCATTGAAATATGGTGTTTTGGCTGTAGTGAACCCTTGATAAGAAATGGTTTCCTGTCTCATAATTTTGTGATAGACATCACCTCTCAAAATTAACTCAACGGCTTCGAACGAGTGAAAATTTGGATCGGCTTGCTTCTAATTTGTAAATTTTTGTACCGTGTTTGAATTCAAATGCCGGGCTGGGGTTTTTATCCCGATTTCTGGCAAGGCCCTTGGTGTCAGCAAGAAGCCGATGCAGGCGTCGTAGGACGAGCTGATCAAGAGCTCACACATGTTCCCATTTGCTACTGGCAGAGTGGGGACGTAAAGTTTCTTGATCAACGATCTGCAAACTTTACTTGTCTGCGAACAAGATTCAAGTAGAGGTGGGGCCAAGAACTTGCGTTTCTGCACATGCACATATGTACGAGTATACGGAACATGTAGGCAAGACGGTGACAGTGCCCGATAGTAGCGTTAAAATTTGTGAAGGTTTCCGACGGGGAGCGAGGCGATGATTTGCTTGAATTACCGTGAGGCGTTGTTCGCTGCAGTATACACAAGATCCTTTGCTGGGGCATTTTTTGGAGGAATGAGAATACGCGCGAACAGTGCTTGTGCACTAGGACAAGACGAAGACGGCGTTCATAATTTACTTCGAGGAAGCGCTTTCAAAATCGAAGAGGATGTGTCCGGTGGCACACCCTGCACTTTATGTCCTTAGCCGATCGTGTTTGCTGTGAGGACGTCTCGCCTTTGTGGGCGTACATCTGCCACCCTGAATCTCTTATCGTTACCACAATAGACTTGCTTAACCCTGCCCAATCGCCACTCAGTACGCGGAATGTTTTCCTGCCGCACTACCACTAAATAATCAACAGATAAATCCCTTTGAAGTAATTTACACTTGTAGCGTTTTTGAAGTTGCTTTAAGTACTCTTCCTTCCACCGAGAGCCTGTTGTTGAATTAAAGCTTTCAATTTCTGCCATTCATTAACTAAAGAAACTGGGTTTGAAAGAAACCAGTAAGAAAGTGGCCTGTCGTAAGGGCTGCACAATCCGCAACGTCATTTGAATTAGGTTATATTTTATAATTATTTATTATTTATTTATTTTGTAAAGTCATTGAATTAACAATTTCTTACAGACTATATTAAACTAATATACAATAGTAATTACTAAGATAAAAAAGAGATCTGGCATGGTTGATTAAGATGGCATATGGACACGCAAAATCAGCACCTGAAGAACTGAAAACGAATTTAATTCAGCACATGCCCTAGAAATAGGGGCGTTCATACCATAATTTGTTTTTGAGAAGCCAATTTTGAGATTCAAACTGACGAAGGTTCTTGTATGGAATATTGAACTGAATTTTACCTGGAAGGAACGGGCAATCAATAGTGCCAGTAATGATTCTAATCACAAATGAATATGATAAAATGGATCTTCTGCTTTCAAGTGTATTTAGGTCAATCAACAAGCATCGAGATTCGTACGACGGTAAGGGTTCTGAAAAGTTTAAAGATCGAAGGACAAATCGTAAAAACGCTTTCTGTACTCCCTCAAGGCGGTTGGAGTCACTTATTTGATATTGTCTCCAGATGACTGCGGCATACTCTAACCTCGATCTAACAAATCCGCAATATAGTGTTTTAATAGTGTACGGGTTAGTGAATGTAGAACAATTTCGACGTACGAATGCAAGCGTCGAATAAGATCATGTTGTGACATGGTTAACATGGCTAGTTAAATTTAACTTAGAATAGAAAATAATGCCTAAGTCTTTAGTTTCATCAACGGATTTCAGGTGAGAGCCAGCAATACTAAACGTGGTATGATTTATCAAAAGTCACGTGGAAGCTTTTGCAACCTTTTAGAATCACGAGTATTGTTAATGACTGCCAATATTTTAAGGTCATCAGCATACAACTAGTATTCAGCAAAAGAAAAGCATGAACCAATATTTTTAATAAATAAAATAAGTAAGAGGGGCCCTATAATGCTCCCCTACGGCACACCAGACGATGCAACTAACGGACGGGATGTGACATTATCAACAGCAACAACGCTTTGGATAAATATGACTTGATCCACGACAAAAACGTAGAGTGAAAACTAATTGACGCAAGCTTCGACGTGAGTATCCGGTAAGGAACTTTGTTAAATGCCTTAGAGAAATGTGTAAATTGTATCAACTTGAGATCTTTTTTCGAATGCAGAAATGCAATAATGACTGAAAATTTAGAAATTAGTGACAGTGAAGCGACATGCAACGAAACTGTGCTTATTAGGAGAAATTAGGCTTTTAACTGCAAAATATAATTTTTCATTAACGATTACCTCAAAAAGTTTTTGTTTCCACTCTTAAATATAGGGGAAATGAATGCCAACTTCCACAAAAATACCAGAAATAAGTGAATTATTAAAAATAGTTGTCACCGGCACTGCAAACCATTTTTCAGCCAAAAATAAGAAATACCATCCGCGTCATTTCTAGACGAAGTTTGGAGCTTTTAAAAGCCATTGATGACGTCAGTAATTAAGCAAGAAATTACTCCTGGAAGGCATATGTATGAAAGAACTTTTCATATAAACAATTGAACATTTAGCCAGATAGGTCCTGAAAGTAAATTTTTAAGTATTTTTTACTAGCCTTGGATTCAGTCACTGCAATTACGGAACCTGCAGTGTTACGATGTCTTTTTGAAAAAAAAACTGAAAGGACGAATTGTTACGCTCGTAGGCCAAATATTCGCATTTAATAGCTTATCATAATAACTCTCAGATGCCTAGCTTAAACTTAACGTTGGCATCCTTTTTTATAAGCATACGGCTTACATGAAGTTTGTTTTTCAATTTCTGCATATTTAGCAACAGGGGGCCTACTCTATATTGCGATTCTAAAAGCAAAATATGCTTATTCGTACAGTTGACACTCTGTACAGCGATTTTCGGATTTATTTTTTCCCCTTTCTTGCTTTTTCGCATTTATGGCACTCTGTGCCGCGAAACGAAATGTCAAAAGTCTCCGAAAGTAGGAAATTTTAGTCGACAACTATTTGGCGCGCGCACAGCATCAGAAAATGTAAGTAATCAAAATTAATTTGCTTATTTTGTTGGAAAAGTAATAAAAAGTTCAAATTTTTGCAAACAGGGAGTCCAACAGAAACACGACTAACACACAACTTGCACAATTTGATGTAATGGTTGGTTTTATGGAGCAACATCCGCATCTTGCCAAAGGGCACTTGAAGACTGCAAATGCCAAAGCAAGTGCCAACAATCTGTGGAAAAGGCTAATGGAGGACCTTAATAGTTGTGGACAACCTACGCGTGATGTGACTGGGTGGAAAAAAGTAAGCATTATATGTATATTAGTTCTAGTTTGGAAGTTATAACTTAGAATTATAGGTTTGGGCTGACTACAAAAATCATCTGAAAGCTAAAATGAGGAAGAACAAGCTCAGCATTTCCGAAACGGGTGGTGGACCATCCAGGTATCAGCATACTACTCCTTTGGAGGAAAGGGTAATCCAATTGATGTCTATTGACGAGGCGGTGAATGGCAGTAGCTCCTCCGAAAGGTTTGGTGCTGGTGGTTTTGCTGCTGACCACAACATGTCAGTGGATGAAAACACAGAAAATATACAAAGTAATCCGGTAACTGACGAAAGCTTCGTGTTAAGCACAACGAGACCACGTCATCAATCTGCATCACCACGTCGTCAATCTGCAACAAATGTGGTCGGACGCGATCAGCTCTTGAAGAAGCAAGTGGACAATCAAATCTTGTATCAAGAAAATTCTGTTCACAAGCTTACCGCTATACATCATACGTTAAAAGACATTAATCGAAATTTAAGAAAAGCAAAAGAAATTGAAGAAAAAAAATATGAGTTACTCAAGGAAAGATTTGAACATAATAAGAAAATGAGTGTTGAAAACCTTAAAATCAAGTGTGCAAAGCTAGACATAAAAAAGGAAATGCTCCTAATTAATCGCGTTTGATTTTTTGTAACTTTTTGAATATAAACACATTTCCAAACACCTTCAACCATAAAATTTTAAAATTGCACTTTGCCATACTGGAATTAAATGAGCTTTAAAACTGCATTCCTGAAATTCGTTTCAAAATAGTGATTAAAAAATGTAAACTTTAAAAGTAAGTTTTCTGAAGTTTTCTGAGTTAAAAGTTTGAAATTTTGATTTATGTGCTTTGCGTTATGAATCAATTATATTTAAAAAAAAATCGGATGATCTTCAGAAGAGAAACATTCAAGTACCTTTTATAATTCGTTTTTTGAATTATTTATTTTTAAGTATTTAACTAATACTAGTCGAACATGGTTTGAAATATAATTTTAAAACCTATATTAAACTATTTTTTATTTCTTCTCTCATATTTCGTGCAAATGAAGCTTGGTTTGTAGTGGTGTCATCGGGTGTAGTTGGAATCGGAGGCGTTGAATCCTCATCTTCATATTGTGCAATCGCTGGTTGTTCCACATTAAAAAGAATGCAAATATTGTGCAGGGCGCAGCATACATACGTTCATTACCCTAATAACTTTTTGCGGTGTATAATGTAACTCCCTTGCAGCCAATAAGCACCGAAACCTTCCTTTGAGCATACCGAAAGTTCGTTCAATAATGGACCTAGCTTGAGAATGTTTCTCATTAAATTTTGCTTCCGCAGAATCTACATTAGCGCTTCTGAATGGTGTTAACAACCAAGCTTCCAAAGGATATCCTGAGTCTCCTTTAATAAATATAAAAGAATCCTTGTTGAAATTAATATATAAAAAAAGAGCAGCAAAACAAACCAACCTATTAGGTGTGTTGCTTTATCACCACTTTCAAAACGATGTTTCAGTTGGCGTCTCTCATGAGACACATTCCACACATGCGAATCGTGACATGCTCCTCCAAAACGAGCATCAACTGACCTTATAATCATTTTATGATGACATATCTGCAATAGTAAATAGTTCATATGGTTATATATAAACATAGGTATTTGTGCTTCATTAAAACTACTCACAACCATGGCATTAACACTGTGCTTCAGTTTCCTATTGAAGTACAAATGCTCATTTTCAGTAGGCCGCACCATTTGAATATGGGTTCCATCAATCGCTCCAATAGTTGCAGGAATTCCGAACTTTTGAAAAAAATACCTCTTCGCGTCCCTTTCGTCTTGCACAGTCAATTTAAATGTTATGTGTTTCGGGCACAGAGTTTTTTCGATGGCTCTGCACACTTCATTTAGAGAAGTCGACATAGACTGTTGACTTAAACCTATGTGATGATCACTGCCAATTTGATGCTGATAACCTCCTTGGGCTAAAAGCTTTAGTGCAGCTGATAGTCTACACATTGCCGAAATTCCTATACACCGTCTGTTCTCTCTAAGTTCGGGCGAGATCTCGTTCAACACGTATATAAACGCCTCTTTGTTAAGCCGGAAATTTTGCACAAAACTATAATTTTGTTAATTAGTCAACAGTGACACATTTTGAGCACATTTTACTCACCTTTTGTCGCTTAGCCCCAATATATTGCTTTGGTCTCTAAGAATCCTACGCTCAATTCTTTCATCCCTATTAGCTTCTTCAAACCACAACGCTACCGAGTCCATTTTTGTTTATTAAAACACTTAAATTATATTATTAATCTGCCTGTGCGACTTGTTTATTTTCCAACAGCTGTTTATCTATTTTTGACGTTTCCCTAAAGTGTTGCTTCTTTTTACAAAAAAATTCGAACGACAATGCGAACGCGATACAGAGTTTCAATTTACTTTAGCATCGCATTTTGCGTGCTAATAGCACTGCTCTACGAATCGCAATAGAGAGTAGGCCCCCAGAATTCAAAATATCGGCTTCGACCACAGTGTTTGAGAATGAAGATATATGCAGCCACTTTTCCTTAGAAACAACACTGAGTTCTTTGTTATGGTTGGAACTAAAAACTAAAGGTTGTTTAAGCTTCTTTTGGCTACCTTTGGCTTCAGGTTTCTCAGCAGATTAGATGTAAAGCATGAGAAGTCGACATTGCATTCACTTTATTGTTAGTAGATGTAGTAGCAGCAACAGCACTTGGCGTCGGCTTCGCACTATCTGCAGTGACTGATCAGAAGCACCAACAGTGTCATTGCTTTTTTGGCAAGACCTGGGTTGAGATTTTTAGAACCGACGATGCCATGTAATTTCCTTACTTCTGCAGTAAGCAAAGAAACCGCGGCATCTTTAGTATCAAGTTTAGAGCGTAGAGAAAGAATTTCTGCATGCAGGCTATCCGATTTTTTTATTTTTTTATTATTACGGTCTTTCAGACCTAATTCAAGTAAATTAAATGTTACATAAATATTACATCTTTAACGTTTTACAGCATGAAAATAATTTTCCTTTAAACTTAACAATCTTTTATCTCAGCAGGTAATTCATTATACATTTTATGACCTACGTATTCTAGAATTTTCTTTGCGAATTCCGTTCTTACTTTAGGCAGTCTTATGTTTTTACTACTTCTAGTTCCATAATTATGAATCTCATAATTATAATGTATTCTATCACTTAAGTAATTTAACAACATTCCTAATTTAATGTTATGTATAAATTTCAGTGTATAATAGCTAATTGATTGTTTTATACTAATCGAATTTAGCATATTTAACATGGTACTCTTTGATGTTCGTGAAGGGCATTTTAAAATTAATCGCATTGCTTTGTTTTGTTGTATCTCTTAATTTGTGAATCATTTGTTAGCAATATTATTGTTGGGCAGTATATAAAGTGAGGCTCTATAATTGAACGATATACTAATATTTTAAGATGTTTAATAATATGTTTACGTGTTCTATACACAAAACCTATTTTCTTTGCAATTTTGGTTTCTAAATGACATATATGTTCTCCAAATTCAGTCTTTCATCTATTATAACTAATAAGTACTTCATTTTATCCACTCTTTGAATTTCATTGTTTTTTATCTTCAGACTTATATTGCTTAATTCATTATTATCAATAATGTTGTGATTCTTGCAGGATATCATATATCTAGTTTTATCTACATTTAGTTTCCGCTTTCTACGACATAGCCATTTATATAAAGAATTTAAGTCCTCTTGAATTTTAGAAAAGGCACTATTTACAGTGTTTTCACTAATGGTTACCAATGCGTCACCCGCAAACAGACGTATTTTAAAATTTTTCAGGCTGGTTTTAATATCATTAATAAAAATTATGAATAACATCGGAGCCAATACTGAGCCTTGAGGTAGGCCAATATTTACGTCAGCAACCGATGATACTGCACCTCTAATTACCGTTCTCTGCTTTCTGTTACTCAAATAACTTCGGCACCATTCCAGAGCTTTACCTCTGATACCAATCTTATACATGACGTCCAATAATACAACTCTGTCAATTGTTTCAAAAGCCCGCTTTAGGTCTAAAAAGCCAGATACCACCACCTTTTTGTCGGCTACATCTTTTTTCCATTCCGCGATTACCATGTTCAGTGCTGTTTCACATGAATGGCTCCTTCTGAACCCTGATTGTTCTGGTATTATTACATTCTGTTGTTCTAAGTATGCTAATGGTTGTTTTTAACACTGTTTCCATAATTTTTTCATCTGCAGGTAGCGTATTAATTGGGCGTAGTTCTTCAGGCTTCATTGTACTACTTTTAACTTTTTCCACCGATACTATTGTTGATATCTTCCAGCAATTAGGAACAATGCCACTATTAAGAGATTCGATTATAATGTCTTTATATAAGTGAATAATATACGTCATCGAGTCTTTGAAAACACCCTCGGACAAACACTTTTTCCCACCATATTTGTTTTTAAATGCTTTAGTGATGTTCATTATTTCTTCTAGTTCGATAACGGCGATTTCAAATGTTGCTAGCGGTCTATTTAGGGTTATTTCATTAGCATCAGCATTTTCTTCAATACTATCATTAATTTGAACTATGCTCTGGACAAAAAAGACGTTTAATACATTAGCTATATCGTTGTGATTCTCAAAGCATTCACCATTAAATACTATTTTCGTAATACACTCCCTGTTGTCTGTCAGTTCCGCAGTATCTTTCAAACATTTCCACATCAATTTCATGTTTCCCTCATTTTTGAGTGCTTGACTTTCCATATGTTTCTTCTTTTTAAATATTATAGTTTTTTTTATATATTTTTTTAATGGCTCCATAGGCCTGTGTTTATCGCATCATTGTAGAATTCAAATTTTCTCTTATTAAGTACTGTTAGCTCACGGTCATACCACTTATTTCTCAATTGTTTATGGATTCTCTTCTCGTATGTTAACGTTTGCATGGCTTGAGTCATTAAAATTAATTGTTTGTATCATAGCCATTTGCGAAAAAAAGTTTGTTAGCTGTTTTGAGTATGTTGACGATATATTCATATTTATGTTAAAGTCTCCATTTATTAGATTATTATCTGATTCTTTGAGGTATTCATTAATGAGTTCATTTAAATGTATGATAGATTCAGCATCACTGCTACTTGGTGAATGATACAGCACTCCAATTCGCCATTTCAGCGCACATTTTTTAATTTTTATAATGATACACCAAATATTCGTATTGATAGATTTATTGCAAACTATGGTAAATTCTACATTATCATGTATATACATTAGTACTCCACCCGTGTATCTACTGTGAGAGTCGCAACGGATTAGTTTGTATGTAGAAATGTTTAATTCAGTATCCATAATTTGATCTGTTGTACACGTTTCAGAACACAATACAATGCAAGGTTCTTTACTTCGATGAGACGTTCTAGTTCCTCTTTATTTGCTGTTATACTATTGATATTAAGATATATACACTCCAAGTTGCATCCCTTGTCTTTTCGTTTTATATATGTGCTAGATTTTTTTGTTGTATTCACAGGCTCTTTTATTGGTTGCTAGTAACATATTTTCCTTTTTCTTGCATTTAGCTTCTGCTGATATACAGAGCACATTCCATCCATGGAATCATGATTAATATCTAGTCCCAAATTTAGCTCTTTATTTGCCGTATAAGAGTTAATGCATTTATTTATTGCTACCTTATTGCATTCTATAGATTTATGCTCACCATGACATTTTGTGCATACTTCCTTTCCCTTACAGTCAATCGCTTTATGATTGAAGCCTTTGCATTTAAAACAGCACAATACCTGCACTGCGTCATACCCTTTACAACGTTCCCATCCTACATTGAGTCTTTCTTCAGCTAGTATGTTCGCAAACACCTCTATATTCACTTCCAGTCCTGCATTATAATAATTTTTTCCATTTTTGTTTTACAATTTTTACATCTATTTCGCTTGGACAATTATTTTGCCTTTTAATTCTCTAAGCGAGCTCATCATTTCCATATTTGTAATTTATAAAAGTTACAAGGACCGTTGGATTCACTTTTATAGGAATCTTTACTTCATAATTATTTCCAAGGTTATTTTCGATTGCATTTTTGATTTTATCACGTTCTTGTGCATTAGCACTTTCAACAATTACTACTCCGCTTTGCCTGGCTACAATATTCATGATTTGTAACTCCTTAGGATCAACTTTTGAATTTAAATCATTTTTCGTTCTTTCTATATCTTGCTTACTATTCGGCTTTATTATAAGAGGAAGTAATTTTCTTAACTCTGGCAACGCTTCTCTTTTGGTTTTGCTACTTTTGTTACATTTGCGTATGATACACTGGCATCACTGTTTACATTTTTCTTCATTTCAGCACACATGTTTTCATTCTGCTTACTAATTGTTTCAATCATTTTCTTATTATCTTCTTTGTTGCTCTTTATTTCACTGCATACCTGCTCGCTACTTTGTTTAAAACACTCAGCAATTACACGAATCTTGTTTACTTCCTTCAAATTTTTTTCACATGTCTCCTGAGCTTTCTGCATTGCTTTAATTCTTTCACCAAATGCTACTTCTACAGCTTGCAATAATTGTCTCATTTCCATCTCATTTTTCTTTAGTGCGTTATCAAATTCGCTTCTATAATCACCTAACCGTTGACCGTTTTGTTATAACACTACTTGCATGTCTTTAAGAATGTCATCTACATTATGTATATATTGCACACAATCTGCACACATAAATCTCAGCATTTCCAATTCCTCTAATTTATCCACGCTATGCCGGTCCAAGCCACAGTATTTTGTTGTTAAATGGTAATATTTTCCACATATCCCTTCACAACGAATTGTCGCCACTTCTACTCGTATCGCATTTTTGCATTTGTCGCACCTTTGGTCCATTATACGACGTGTCTCTAAACAGATGAGTGTTTGAATCTAATTTCTCGGCTTATATGGCGGGAAAGCGACTAGTTCAATTCGAGAAAAATATAGTAATAATAAAATTTTTGCACTAGTTGTTTTTTATCTTTACGCAGCGAACTTAGTATTGGGAGCACACGTACATTATCAGCTCTTAGGACAGCGATCTCATTAGCAATTGTTAGAAGGGTTATATGCTTGTTGATTTGGTCATCTGACACATTTTCACTAGCACTTTTAGCAGCGACTATCTCCCCCGAAGCAGCGTGTGGGAAAGGCGTGCGAATAGAGCTACGACGCTCATCCAGATACTTTTTATACACGAACACCTTATCCGAATTTTGCAAAAATTCGAGATCTGTCTGTAGCATACCAACACAATCTTCGCACTTGGCGGACGATCAACTTTGTGACCACAAGCACAAGGCTTAATGAATTTGTAATTTATTTACTTCTTTCATGCATTTATTAGGATTAGATTATAATAAGTAAGAGTCACTTTCTCAAGGGGTTTACAACCACAATAAAGAAAGTTGATTAAATTACAATAAAAATCACTGGGATGCGATTATTTTTACGAAAAATTCAGAACGATAAGAAAACACGTCCGCGCGGCTTGAATTCTCTTTCAGTTTTTAGTCTTAAACTCTATGCGACAAAGCAGGGTTTGAAATTCTTCGAACGTGAATTTGTGTAAGGTGTCAACGCGACGAAAATGGAATTTGAAGCTCTTAACTCCAGCCTCTCATAGTTCACCTATATGAGGGGTGCCGGCTGAGATAAAATTCCAAGATACTTTCTGACGGCTGTGTAGATCACACAAAGATTCCTGCTACATGATGTTAATTTTTTGAAGTCTTTCTTCAAAGCTGTCGAGGTGCCAACAAAATTCGTTCGATTGTCTGAAAATATTTGCTTTGGACAACTTCTTCTAGAGACAAATCTCGCGAATGCACCAAGAAAGGTCTCTGTGGATAGGTCGCTCGTCGCTCAAGAATTATGCAGGTTCGACCTGAGAAGCTTTAAATGTCGATTTCTGTGGTTTGAAAAGGCCTAGAGCGGACTGTTCGCTGTTCTGGTAGAGCGGCCATAATCTGGTAATGTTCCCTTTTTCTTTTAATAACACATATCTTGCAATTGTATATTACAGTTTTTATTAGATTCTTTGCTTTCGGAATCCAATACTGTTGACGAAGAAGGCGTAACACTAACTGATTTCCTCCGTGAAGGCATATGCTGTGTATGAACGTAATTGACAACTTTGAAAATGTACAACTATGTGGCAGGAGAATAGGATATTTCTCGTCATAAGACAGCGTCGACGAATTCGCAAACCGACCATTGACCCGCATTACACCCTGACTATCCAGAAAAAGATTCAATGTGAGAATTTTCCTCTTTAAGCAAGTTGTACTTTTCGACGTTTAGTTACTATGCTCTTCTGAAAAATGCCGTAACTGCACTAAAATTTTTAGGCGAATACGAGCTTTTGAGGCCTCATCTCCCTAAATAGCTATTGACGGATATGAGTGGAATCTACGGTTATGTTTATTAGTAATATTGTAGAACTGAAATACGTAAGCTAGAACATGTAGAACTCGAGGAACGGGCGAGAATCTTTCCAAAGGATCCTCAAGTTGCGGTATTGTGGATGTGTGCGCGTTCATTTCTTGGTCTCATTTCTGACTTCAGCCTCCAACGATGGCCAATAGACTGCATATTCCCTCAACCAAGTTGGGCCTCTCCACCATAAGTTGTTGGAGCAAAAATCTTGGGGATTTTCTCCTCGGGTCCCGAAATCTGCAGGATTATCTTTCGAGTCTACGTGATTCCAATATGTAAACCCAGCCACTTCCTGGATCTTTGCAACGTTGTCCAGGAACAGGGTCGTTTTCTAATGAAATTACAATTGTTGAAGCTCTTCACAAAATGGGTCCTCAGGTGGTTCAAACCTCCTTTTTGGGATTTCCTTAATTTCCTAGAACTTTCGTAATTGGGGGTCCCTTTGAGACCTTTGTATTAAAGCAAGAGACGTGTGCAGTGGAACATGTCCCAGTGATAATTCACCGAAACACGGTCTATTGGCACAGAAGGTTATTATGTTCACTGCGTTTTACTCCATCTAACATAACTTCAGGATATAAATCTCCTCCAATTAAAACATCGGTCGGACCACTTTGTATAAACTTCGAATCTGCTAGAGAAACTTTAGGCAGTTGCTCTAAAATGGAATCTTCTAAAGTGGTGGAAGGTAGGTTACCAGTCATTTCTGGTAACACAAAGGCAGAGGCGTCTATGAATAGATTAGGATCACGTGGTGAGCCTATAACAAATGAGCACATTTTAAAGCTATTGTCGGAAACCTTTTGATTCAACGCTGAAATAGTTGCATTTGTTTTTGAGCAACGGAGTTTTAACATCTTTCAAAGTCTCTCTGAAATGACCGACGCTTATAACGCCGAATCAATCCACGCACGGGCAATATAAGTCGAGCCCAAGTGGCAAATTTGAACCATGGCGGTTCCAAGAAGCGCTGAAGGCAAATGGAAAGATTTCGTAGTATTCCCAGTTAATAATGAACTACTGATAGGAATAGTGGACTGTACATTCGCATGGAAAGCTTGTTAAGTATTTCCATGACTTGAAACCTCCCTATTAGATTGAGCGTTGGAAGATACTCTATGTAGCAATATGTGATGTCTACTATTGCACGAAGTGCACGAGAACTTGCTTTTACAATCTCTGATTGGATGGTCTTTCGACAAGCAGTTCAGACAGCAGTTTTTTTTAAATTTGTACGTACCTATCATTAACAGAAAGAGCCATACACTTTTTGTATAGTCGCAAGTGATGCTGTTGCTTTGGGCACATGATACAATATGCTTGTGATACTTTGGTTGCATGTGACAGCTTTTTCTGTCCTACTAGGTTTTGTGGATGTGAAAACAGCAATTTTAATTGGCTGTTTATTAAGACGCGTTTATTTTCGTATGTTGCCTTTAAATTTGACCAATTCATATCAAACCCCTGATTCCTTAGCGGAGATTTACTTACCATACCTCGCGCCTCATCAGATGTTTTCTGAATTAAGTGGAAAAGTTTCTCAACGTTACTCAAACACAAGTTATTTATGTAAATCGCTGTAAAAAGATCCCGAATCGATGGCCAAGAAACATAATCGCCCCGAAATATCACGGTATCGCACGGTGGCAAAAGCAAATTATTTGAATTGCTGCCTACTTGGGCAGGGGAGTTAGGAATATGCGGAATGTTTAGTGTTTACGGCTTCTAGCTCCTCCTCATTGCGCATGGATTGCAAACATTTTTCGAATGCCCCTTTCGTTTTATTCCACATATCTAATAGCTCGGATTTCAAAATCACAATCACAAATGGGAAGACACGCGTTACAGAGTGATGCAGGAAAATATGCGAAGTGGAAGACGATTGCCATCTTGAGCAGCAATTAGTATGATGACTTTTTGAAGCAGAAATTTTGCCGGCCGATGAATCAAATTGGACAGCCGAACAGCAGGAGTGCGAAGCCCATTTTCACATTCGGGATAGCATCGGCGCCCTTTTGTGCAGTTAGGGAAATGAAGCAGTGTGCTAGAGATAATGCGATCAGGTGGCCTCAAGGTGCTCAGGCGCTGTTGAACAATTTTTATATGGACGACTGCTTGGCAGGTGCCCATGCGGAAGAGGAATTGTTGCTCTTATGTCAGCAATTACTACAACTTTTGACGGCGGGGGGCTTCGAGCTTCCTAAATGGCCGTCAAATTCCAATGATATTCAGCATTACATTGGTTTACAATTTGATATGGACGACGCTTGGCTGAACACGCATGTGGAATCTTCAGTGCTGGGTCTTAAATGGATTCCTTCAACGGATGAATTGGCGTTCATAGTGAAATCGTTGCCAGAGGTTGACCCTGCTTGCTGGACTAAGCGTATGGTTTTAAGTATAACCACCCGAATTTATGACCCGGTTGGGCGAGCATCACCATTTATAATAAATGCAAAGATTTTGCTTCAGAAAAAATTGGGTTGGGATACAATGCTACCTGAAACGCTGAGGTTGGCATGGCAGAAAATTGTCTCGCAAATACAACAGTTTAGTAACCTTCGTATTCCGCGTTGGATAGGCTACGCACGACTACTAAATACAGACTAAAAACGGAGTAGCGACATCCAATCTATTGCTAATGAAATCGAGAGTGGCGTCCTTACGTATCGAGACTACACCAACACTTGAATTGCGTGCGGCAACGTTGATCGGCGATTTAATGCAACGCGTGCTGTCTATTTGCAAAACTCATCATCGGATCAAAGTCAGTTCGAGTAATTGTTGGTTGGACTCTATAGTAGTTTTGTGCTGGTTGAAGCGAGACAGTGGTAGCTTAAAACAATTTGTGGCGAATCGAGTACGGCAAATAAAAAAAAACAAAGCAGACTGCGAGTGGAGGTATGTGCCCATCGACGTGAATCCGGCAGATCTTATCTTCAGAGGGATGTCGATAGAGGAGCTAATCGCCTCCCCACTATTGTGGCGTGGTCCCGATTTTCTTCGGATACCTGAAGACATGTGGCCGAAGCTGCCAGAAGATATAAATAAAAAAGCAGAAACAGAGGTGAACAACGAATGCTGTTGACGAAAGCTCAGGTGATTATCAGCTTGTTTCCAACTTCAGCGCACTATTGATGAATGAGGAATCATTATCTAAACGGGTTGGGAGTTTAGATTCGCTTTCTTTCTGGATCAGACAAGAGCAATGGGATTATTTTGAGGATGACATTTCGAAGTTGAAACATTCGGGTCAGGCTCAGCTAATGACTCTCGATTGTCGAAGGGGATTGTGAGCTTGGCAACGTTTCTTCAAGATGGTATACTGTGTATGAACGGGCGATTACATTAGGCAAACTTACCTGAATGTCAGCGGAATCCAGCGGTATTGCCAGGAAAAGATAAGTTGGCTTGGCCAATAGCTCGATCAACGCATCTGAAACTACTACATTGCGGCGGTCAGCAGCTAATAGCGTCATTAAGACAGAAGTATTGGGCTATCGGTATACGAGCATTGGCAAGGTCCTTAACCAAGAGTTGCTTAATGTGCGAAAAGCTGAGAGCAAAAATGGGGGAACAAGAGATGGGAAATTTGCCAGCTTGCCGAGTGCGTCCAGTGCGCCCATTTCTGCATGCAGGCGTTGATTTTGCAGGACCCATACAGATGTACCCAGATAGCCGATGAGGAATACTGCTCATAAGGGTTATAAAGCGGTATTCGTGTGTGTGGTATCCAAGGACGTATACTTAGAATTCGTATCAGATTTGTCTACCAATGCTGAGCGAGAGTTGGGTCGAATGTTACAGACTTGGCAAACCTCAGATATCTTCGAGCAGCTGTCAGCGCGACAAACTGAGTGGCCTTTCATTACTCCATCCGCCCCACATCAGGCAGGCCTGTGGGAAGCTGCCGATAAGGCGGTCAAACATCATCTGCGGGTCATGGGAGCACGACTACGGACCATAGAAGCTGTACAAACATTGTTGGCAGAGATAGGGGCGGTCCTCAATTCCCTCCCGTCCATTATGCGCACAAAGTGCGGATCCTCGAGATTTGAATCCTCTGACCCCATTTACTAATTTGAGTAGCCTTGGTCCCAGCTCTAGGCGAGCAAATTCCTGTGGAACGGCCGAAGAATCGGCTGATCTATTAGCAATCTCGGCAGCTCATCACTCAAAAATTCAGGAAATTATGGAGCGATAGCTATCTTCATGAACTTCAGCAGCGTCTCAAATGGCGAGAACCTAGGCAAAACATGAAGGTCGGCGACTTAGTGGTGATTAAAAACGAAGCTACTCCGCCGACTTTATGGAAAATGGGACGAGTTACTGCATTGCATCCAGTCAGCGACGGATAAGTTCGCAATGTAACCCCATTAGTCGTCCGGTACAGAAGCTTTGCATCCTACCAGTAGACCCTGTTGAGCCTCGAGAGGTATCGAGTCTCAAAGTCGGAGGATGTTCGAGCGAGATGAGGGCGGCAGCGATTGGAGAATAGAACGAATCGGTTGTATAAAGAGAACATTTCTGAAGCGATAATAAAATTACTTAAATAATAGGCAACCGTGTTTTATTTAGAAGGTGGAACAATAACAATTCAAAATCGAACTAGAGTATATATAAAATACATGTGTATGTACTCAATAATTAATGTATATATGTATGTATGTATGGAAGTATACATACATATATGTATGTATGTAAGCGCATATATATAAACACAAAATATTCTGTATATTTATATATTATAAAATGTAGCCGGAGGCGCGATGCCAATAAATTTTGAACTTTGAAATGCTATAACACTGTGGGAAATTACAAAAATTCACCTTTAAAAAAATTTGGCGCATATTAGGGATAAAAATTTAAAGCAAAACTTACGGACCTAGCTCTAGCTGTACACACAATAAAAATTCAGCCAATGGTCACATTAACATCTTGTTTACATAAACATATTTATGTGCGTATCTATAAGTACAAACATACATACATATGTATATATATATATGTCTCTTTATGTAGATATTCCGATTATCACTCTGTTGACTGCACTTCAAATCACTTTAGTTTTTTTGCACTTTTTGTTATATCTACATACATATGTAAGTACATATGCCATTAAAAAATCTTGTTGTTATATTTTGTAATTTCATCAAAAATTATTATTATATTACTTTTTTTCGATTTTTGCTTTTTATTTAGGTTTATATTTGAAAATTCTCAAAGCTTAAAATTGTTTTTTTTTCACTCGCATATGCATATGTACGTATAGATAATTAACATTTTTTTTTATTTTTTCCTGTATGAAATGATTTGGAATTTTTTTATAATTTATTATACATATGTGTACATACATACATATTAGCTCAACCATCCCTTATATTTACCCGCACCCTTAATCTATCGCAGTGAATTGATTGAATTCTTTGTTGTAACACGGCCGAACTTCGTTGATTTATGTACATAAGTTTTCGACTTCGCTTCAAACTTCTCAGGCTAAAAGAAGGTTGTCTGAATCTGACAGTTCGTAAGGACCAAAAAGTATTGATGATAACCCAATGGTTCGCTAGTACGAACTCCAACAATTTGTGCAGAAAATTAGGAATGGAAAATTATGGTATTAGTGTTAAGAAATTAAGCGGTTTACTAATAGTATGAGTATGCCATATATAATAAGGTATATAGTGGCATAATATGTATATATAGAAGTATGTACAAGCAACTCTGATGTATATCAGGGATAAATTACTTTTTTTTTGGCTTTCGTTCCCTCGCTGTTGTCTGCTGCTACTAAAAAGTGACAACAATTTAAGCGGCACATTGGCTTAAATACTCGATCATGTTCAGGGTTACAAACGTTTGAAGGCTTTTGGCTTCAACAGTGGATATACTCAAAAAAGGGCACGCAAACTGGCGCTTCAGACCCCCTACAACATTCTAAGAAAAGTATGTAACGATTATTTTGGAGGGGCATATAAGCGACATGACAACGTTCTTTCGCTTTTAACGTAATTTGCGCCGCGCAAGTAGGATTCGCACAAGTTTTTGAAAATTTAAGCTAAGGAATTTTTATTAAGTAGCTTAGTACAATTAATTATATCGATTTAATAATGAACAATTAAATTAAAAACAAAAGAAAAACCGAAATTGTTATTGTAATGTGTGTTTTTTACTGCCACGCCTTTAATCTTTAGAGCAATTTAAGGGGTTAGCAATCAGATTTTGCCATTAGTTTGTTAACTTTTATAAACGCTTTTTACTAAACTTACGCACTGCACAATTGCAATAGGATTCCACCCTAGGTGCTAGAGGAGCAAAATTTCACGGTTTCCGGGGGTACAGTTATTAAGTTGTACCAAAAGTGAAGATTACGGCAACGACCATTGTGTAGGTGTATGTCTATGACACCGTGCTATTGACACCATACGCCCCACATACAAGCAAATATTGAGAATACCAAAAAAATTTTCGAATTAATGCAGCTAGACAGATGTATTGGAGTATTGGTTTTCAATGCTTTTCTGGCATTTTGTTACGAAAATTCATATACTATATGCTCGTACTATAAGAAATAATTACCCTTTTATATCAGCGCAAATATAGATATTGAATATCTATAGTTACGTCTAATGAATTGTGAGCTGAATTCCCTAACACGTTGCGATGCATGTTTATTATATATATGTAAGTACACAAGGTGATACATGTGTACTTTACTCGATACTACGCCTCGTCGAAGTAAAGTCTCAAAATCTTAACATCGAAGAGGCAAATGTGGGGTGCATTTACCGATCAAGCGATGGAAAGATCGAAGATGAATTCCAACTGATTATTCTGTTAGTTTATTATATATTACATATGTATGTTTGCCAGCAAAAACATCGACAGTTATTATAAATCATACCAAATATGAATTGCATATCCAATTCTAGTGCTAATTGAACCCACTCTGCAAATCGTACTGCGGGTAAAATTCTTAATTTGATACTTTTCAATTAATAAGTTTGTGAAAGCTAGTGAAAATCATTAACAGTCACTGACTATCTCTCGTGCCGAACAGTTTTGCATAGCCAGTGTTTACGACGGCAGCGTAAATAATTTCTAACCGCCTTAATATGTATCATGTACACATACGCATACATATGCAACCGCGAATTATTTCGGTTCACCGTATTTCCCGCCGGATAATTCCTTTTGGTAATTTTTCCGTTTTTACTTTCCTTCCAATAAAATTGCGGTTGACGGCAACCGTACATTTTTTCTAAATTCACTTAGTCTCAGGATCTCTGAAGCGACACACGTCAACTACCACTTCACACCACAAGGTAAAGCCATTCTTGTATATCTACATATATACATTTCATTAAATTCTAATTGAATTAAACCAAAACAAATCTTTTCATTTATTTACAAAGTTTCCAACTGTGCGTCTGGACTGCCCCCTTCGGAGACACGACACACATTTGTAAATGGTCCATTTTCGCCGAGGTTTGAATATACAGTCCACAAAAAATCTTTACACAAAGCCGCAGAAAAATTTCATACAAAGCCGCACAATTACCCACCCAAACAAGGCGTACTGCACACATAATACACTGCACACATATACCAACTGCATACATAATCAACTGCACACGTAACCAACTGCACACATATACCAACTGCCATCACCACAAGTCACTGAGACATCAAGGTACGTGTTATATGTTCCAATTACACTTTATAACACGTTAATCATTTTTTGTGGAACATCGCTTATAAGGCAAATGATATTTATAAGACTCTCAAAGCTCTCGGTAAATCTGAAAACCTATCGAGAATTTCATCAAAATTTTTTATTGTTATGGTTGCACATAAATTCGCCCTTTTTTCTTCGATGTTGGCGTTATAGCTTGCCTCTTGTCTTGGCCAATTTTCCTTGTCTTCCTGCAACCAAGAAGGGTCATGTCACCACAAAGTGTTGTCGACTAATTCGTAGGCGAGAACTCCCCTGCTTGCAATATCTGCTGGATTTGATGCCGACTCCACATGAAGTCAGTCCGTATTTCCGACTTTGTCGACTATTTTTGTTATACAATGTGCTACGAATGTTGACCACGAACATGGAAGTTTGCGTATCCATGCAAGCACAATAAGTATACCGTAGGCGCATACGCTTTTTCGGAAGCATCGCAGAAGCCGTGTACTTCGACGTCATGGGCGGGAGAAAAATAAACCCAGCGCGGTATCTTGATCGTCTCCATCTCGCGGTAGTTTTTGGTAAAATTTTGCCATTTTTCTAAAGTAGTTGAGGACACAGGTTCATCTCACTCTATGCCTTCCAGCCAAATGTTTTGCATCAATATCTTGGCTACTATTACAATTTGCGCATCTTATTTCAAGAGCCTCAACTGTGCTAGTTTCTTCGAATTCCAAGAAATCTTCGCTTAGTAGATCCTTTTTTGGAATGTCTGCTGTTACATTCTCGCAGTTGGCCGTCCATTTTCGTAAGGGAAAACCTGCTGACCGCAGTACCGAAGAAATTTCGCCCCTTGCTGTGTCCTCCTGCTGTGTCCTCCTGCAATTACGTCATCTACGTACATGCTCTTTCGCAGAATCTTAGCTGCTATTGGATGCGAGCTTTCTACGTCATCGGCTAACTACAACAGCGTCCTTATTGGCAGGTAAGGAGCACAGTTTATTCTAAACGTAACCGTCTTTAATTCATATAGGCTCGTTGATTCGTTCGGGTTTGCCCGAAAGACGATGCGCTGATATTTCGACTGGTTATCGTTTATCCAAATTTGTCTGTACATTTTCTCGATGTCACTGTTGAAAACATATCTGTATAGCCTCCAGCGTAGAATCAGTATTGGAAGATCTGATTGCAGTACTGGACCTGGTAGGAGGACGTTATTTAAGCTTGTCCCATTAGCGGTTGCTGAGGCAGGAAATAATTATCATATGAGTCAGCTGATATGTTACTATTTATTCTCATCATGTGGCCTAGTGTCTCATACTCTGCTAATACCCTATTATACTCTTTTTGTAGGACGGGATCCTTGGCTATCCGTGTCTCATTCCGGAATAATTGAGAGCAGTCTTTTTTAAGAGAAGGGCCTAGTTGTATGGTTACTGGAAATTCCTGTCGGAATGGTAACGAGACTATGTATTTTCCCTCATTAGTTCTGATGGTAGTCTTTTTATAAAGCTCTTCGCAATATTTGTCATCTTCATTGAGGCTTTTGGTTTTGGGTAAATCTTCTAACTCCCAGAATGCCGTAAGTTGCCTATCCTGCGCACCTTCGCTGAAGTACGAAACTATATTTCTTTGTGTATTTGTAGTATCCGTACTACCGGTTATAATCCAACGGAATACGGTTTCATGGGCTAGAAGTGTCCTCAAGACGTTTTTTTTTATTCCACTTAATATGATTTGTGTATAAATGTCTCCACCGAGAATGAGGTCTGTTTGTTCATTTACGAAAAACCTTTTATCCGCTAATTCCAGGTCCGGAAATTCTTGCCTCGTCGTCGCGCTTATATTTGTTGCCGACAGATTTCCGGCTAGATGTGGTAAAACCAGGACAGTTGCAGTCAAGCTAAACAACGGGTCGACGGGGGACCGCAATTGTATGTTACATGCTTCCTTAACCTGGGCATTTACCGAGTTTGTGATGCCCGAAACTTGGGCATCCATGTTTTTTGCAGATACATTGATTCTGCGTTTGAGCCTCTCTGTTATAAAGGAACCCTCAGAACCAGAATCAATCAGTGCTCGTGCTGCAAAATCTGTGCCATTGAGATGTATATTTACCCGAGCTGTTCCTAATATCGGACCTGTATTTGTATTCGCAAAGCAGGACTTAAAATTTCTGTTTGCATTTTCAGTTGCTTTATCGGAATCAAGTTGTGCTTGCGCCTGCGTCGATGTCGATGGAGAATCCTCGGCAGGCCTCAAAGACGTCCAACGCGTCTTAGCCTTTGGCTGAATTGCATTTAGATGCAGGAGCGTGTGACGTCGCGAGTGACACGTATTGCAATTGTAAGCACTTGTGCATCTTGACACAGTATGCCCGGAACTAAGACGATTCAGGCAACAATTATTTTCCTTTAAAAATTTCAATCTGTTTGTAGGTGTTAGCTGTAGGAAACGGGAACAGCTGCGTAATTTGCGCTCATTTGTATGGCACATTTTACAATTAAAATTGGTCACGCTTACTTGGAAGGTGCCAACTCTTTTTGTCGGGGTTTCGAGAGGATGACGTGTGATTTGTGGCGGCTTTGACACTCTAACAGCGTTACTATCCTTTAACCCTGACAACGTATCAAGGGTCTGAAACCGATCGGACAGGAACTTGCCCATATCTTCCCATTTGGGTATGTCGTTTTTATGGTCTATGGTTTGTTCCCATAGAGCCAGTGTGCTGTTAGGCAGCTTCGTCGAGCAGAGATAAACGACAATTGCGTCCCAGTTAGATATGTCAATTTGATGACTCTTTAGGGCTGATAAGCAATTGTTTATCTCCCGCTTCAAACTTTTTATTGAGCTACCACACTCAAACTCTATCGCCTTTAAGTTAAACAATAGTTTTAGTTGTGTGTTAACTAAAATACTCTTGCTTTCATAGCGTTCACACAAGTTTTTCCACGCAGTAGTAAAGCCTTCATTAGTTAGTGTTAGTTAGCACTTTCTTAGGATTTCTTTGGCCTCCCCTTGTGTCTTATGGTTGAGATGAAATAATTTCTCAAACGGGGTGAGGCGCTTATTTAGGACGTAGATGGCCGTAAACATATCACGGAATGTTGGCCATGAAAGGTAGTCGCCCTTGAACACGTCTATATCGCACGGTGGAAGGTGGATAGTGTGTTCGCGGACGGACTGCTCCGCTACATCATTTTCTACGTTTGATAATGCTTCTGCTTGAGTAGCCATAGCAGACATGCATTTTACATATGTCGAAAAAAATACTCTATATTTCTTTTTAATATCCCTGATATCTTCTTTAGTTAAACCTTCTGAGTTCGTGAGCGTATCGTACGCTACTTTCGTTTTCTACCATAATACTTTCAATTCGTCTTGCTGGATAACAAGACCGTGCTTGTTTTGTTCGGAGGCAGGAGTGCTGTTGAAGTCAGCATCGAACTCTGCAACGGATTCTGCCAAACGGATGTATGAATCCATAGTGAAGTTATGAGGGAGTTACTAAAGTCTCTGATAGTGCTGGAAAAAAAAGTTCCGCAAAATGACAATTGCCGACAAATTTATATATGTATGTTTCTTTACTTAACGGTTTTTTTTTAATTTCAGTCAAGTTTGTTATTTTTTTTTTAATTTGATACAAAAAAGAACACTCGCCACCCAAATGTGAAATGGCACTTCATGCAAAAAAACACTTGCCACACAAATGTGTCGACTTATATATGTACATGTATGTGCTTTAACAAGTAACGTAGGTACTTAATTATGCACCAGTAATATTGTGATTTACTTGATGGTTATATATACAAAATAACAACAAAGGCCCAAATGTGAGTATGTGAAAACGCAATAGTGTGCAATAGAAGTAATGTGTCTCGAACCAGTGTACTAGTGACTTGCAAATTAACAATTATGCTATGCCAACGAGCAGTATTGAACCAAAGAAAGTTATACAAATTTACTTTAAAGTGAATAAGTGTGAAAATCCAAAAAAACGTTTAAATTTAAATTTGATGGATTGAACTGTTGCAATACAGTACCACTGCTCACTGTCGTGCGTGTGTGTGTACGACCGTTAGTTGTTGTTGTCGCTCGCGGACAAACGGAATTAGCACAGTTTCTATTTTTTTAAAGTGTAACACTCTTTCGCTTTCACAAAATATCACTTGCCTTGTAAGGCGATGTTCCACAAAAAATGATTAACGTGTTATAAAGTGTAATTGGAACATATACCAACTGCCATCACCACAAGTCACTGAGACATCAAGGTACGTGTTATATGTTCCAATTGCATTTTATAACACGTTAATCATTTTTTGTGAAACATCGCCTTACAAGGCAAGTGATTTTTTTTGTGAAAACGAAAGAGTGTTACACTTTAAGAAAAATTGAAACTGTGCTAATTCCGTTTGTCCGTGAGCGACAACAACAACAACTAACGGTCGTACACACACACGCACAACAGTGAACAGTGGTACTGTATTGCAACAGTTCAATCCATCAAATTTTTATTTAAAGTTTTTTTTTTGGATTTTCACACTTATATACTTTAAAGTAAATTTGTATAACTTTCTTTTGTTCAATACTGCTCATTGGCATAGCATAATTGTTAATGTGCAAGCCACTAGTTCACTGATTCGAGAAACATTAATTCTGTTGCACACTATTGCGTTTTCACATATTCACTTTTGAGCCTTTGTTGTTATTTTGTGTATATAACCAACAAGTAAATCACAATATTACCGGTACATAATTAAGTACCTACGTTACTTGTTAAAGCACATACATGTACATATATAAGTCGACACATTTGGGTGGCAAGTGTTTTTTTTTTGCATCAAGTGGCATTTCACATTTGGGTGGCAGTGTCCTTTTTTGCATCACATTTAAAAAAATAACAAACTTGTCTGAAATTAAAGAAAAATCGTTAAATGAATAAACATACATATATAAATTTACTGGTAATTGTCATTCTGCGGAACTTTTTTTTAGCAATATCAGAGTTAGGTAGACTTCAGTAACTCCATCTTTGCTTCACTATGGTTTCATACATCCGTTTGGCAGAATTTATTGCAGGGTTCGATGCTGACTTCAACAGCACTCCTGCCTCCGAACAAAACAAGCACGGTCTTGTTATCCAGCAAGACGAATTGAAAGTATTATGAGAGAAAACGAAAGTAGCGTACGATACGCTCACGAACTCAGAAGGTTTAACTAAAGAAGATATCAGGGATATTAAAAAGAAATATAGAGTATGTTTTTCGACATATGTAAAATGCATGTCTGCTATGGCTACTCAAGCAGAAGCATTATCAAACGTAGAAAAGGATGTAGCGGAGCAGTCCGTCCGCGAACACACTATCCACCTTCCACCGTGCGATATAGACGTGTTCAAGGGCGACTACCTTTCATGGCCAACATTCCGTGATATGTTTACGGCCATCTACATCCTAAATAAGCGCCTCACCCCGTTTGAGAAATTATTTCATCTCAACCATAAGACACAAGGGGAGGCCAAAGAAATCGTAAGAAAGTGCTAACTAACACTAACTAATGAAGGCTTTACTACTGCGTGGAAAAACTTGTGTGAACGCTATGAAAGCAAGCGTATTTTAGTTAACACACAACTAAAACTATTGTTTAACTTAAAGGCAATAGAGGTTGAGTGTGGTAGCTCAATAAAAAGTTTGAAGCGGGAGATAAACAATTGCTTATCAGCCCTAAAGAGTCATCAAATTGACATATCTAACTGGGACGCAATTGTCGTTTATCTCTGCTCGACGAAGCTGCCTAACAGCACACTGGCTCTATGGGAACAAACCATAGACCATAAAAACGACATACCCAAATGGGAAGATATGGGCAAGTTCCTGTCCGATCGGTTTTAGACCCTTGAGACGTTGTCAGGGTTAAAGGATAGTTACGCTGTGAGAGTGTCAAAGCCGCCACAAATCACACGTCATCCTCTCGAAACCCCGACAAAAAGAGTTGGCACCTTCCAAGTAAGCGTGACCAATTTTAATTGTAAAATGTGCCATACAAATGAGCACAAATTACGCAGCTGTTCCCGTTTCCTACAGCTAACACCTACAACAGATTGAAATTTTTAAAGGAAAATAATTGTTGCCTGAATTGTCTTAGTTCCGGGCATACTGTGTCAAGATGCACAAGTGTTTACAATTGCAGTACGTGTCACTCGCGACGTCACATGCTCCGGCATCTAAATGCAATTCAGCCAAAGGCTAAGACGCGTTGGACGTCTTCAAGGCCTGCCGAGGATTCTCCATCGACATCGACGCAGGCGCAAGCACAACTTGATTCCGATAAAGCAACTGAAAATGCAAACAGAAATTTTAAGTCCTGCTTTGCGAATACAAATACAGGTCTGATATTAGGAACAGCTCGGGTAAATATACATCTCAATGGCACAGATTTTGCAGCACGAGCACTGATTGATTCTGGTTCTGAGGGTTCCTTTATAACAGAGAGGCTCAAACGCAGAATCAATGTATCTGCAAAAAAGATGGATGCCCAAGATTCGGGCATCACAAATTGGGTAAATGCCCAGGTTAAGGAAGCATGTAACATACAATTGCGGTCCCCCGTCGACCCGTTGTTTAGCTTGACTGCAACTGTCCTGGTTTTACCACAACTAGCCGGAAACCTGTCGACAACAAATATAAGCGCGACGACGAGGCAAGAATTTCCGGACCTGGATTTAGCGAATAAAAGGTTTTTCGTAAATGAACAAACAGACCTCATTCTCGGTGGAGACATTTATACACAAATCATATTAAGTGGAATAAAAAAACGTCTTGAGGACACTTCTAGCCCATGAAACCGTATTCCGTTGGATTATAACCGGTAGTACGGATACTACAAATACACAAAGAAATATAGTTTCGTACTTCAGCGAAGGTGCGCAGGATAGGCAACTTACGGCATTCTGGGAGTTAGAAGATTTACCCAAAACCAAAAGCCTCAATGAAGATGACAAATATTGCGAAGAGCTTTATAAAACGACTACCATCAGAACTAATGAGGGAAAATACATAGTCTCGTTACCATTCCGACAGGAATTTCCAGTAACCATACAACTAGGCCCTTCTCTTAAAAAAGCCTGCTCTCAATTCTTCCGGAATGAGACATGGATAGCCAAGGATCCCGTCCTACAAAAAGAGTATAATAGGGTACTAGTAGAGTATGAGACACTAGGCCACATGATGAGAATAAATAGTAACATATCAGCTGACTCATATGATAATTATTTCCTGCCTCATCACGCCGTTACAAAGGCGGAGAGTACCTCAACTAAAGTTCGCGTGGTTTTCAATGCCTCAAGTGCAACCGCTAATGGGACAAGCTTAAATAACGTCCTCCTACCAGGTCCAGTACTGCAATGAGATCTTCCAATACCGATTCTACGCTGGAGGCTATACAGATATGTTTTCAACAGTGACATCGAGAAAATGTACAGACAAATTTGGATAAACGATAACCAGTCGAAATATCAGCGCATCGTCTTTCAGGCAAACCCGAACGAATCAAAGAGCCTATATGAATTAAAGACGCTTACGTTTGGAATAAACTGTGCTCCTTACCTGGCAATAAGGACACTGTTGTAGTTAGCCGATGACGTAGAAAGCTCGCATCGAATAGCAGCTAAGATTCTGCGAAAGTGCATGTACGTAGATTACGTACTTTCAGGAGGACACAGCAAGGGACGAAATTCGGTACTGCGGTCAGCAGGTTTCCCCTTACGAAAATGGACGGCCAACTGCGAGAGTGTAACAGCAGACATTCCAAAAAAGGATCTACTAAGCGAAGATTTCTTGGAATTCGAAGAAACCAGCACAGTTAAGGCTCTTGGAATAAGATACGCCCATTGTAATAGTAGCCAAGATATTGATGCAAAACATTTGGCTGGAAGGCATAGAGTGAGATGAACCTGTGTCCTCAACTACTTTAGAAAAATGGCAAAATTTTACCAAACACTACCGCGAGATAGAGAGGATCAAGACACCGCGCTGGGTTTATTTTTCTCCCCCCATGACGCCGAAGTACATGGCTTCTGCGATGCTTCCGAAAAAGCGTATGCGGCTGCGGTATACTTATTGTGCTTGCATGGATACGCAAACTTCCATGTTCGTGGTCAACATTCGTAGCACATCGTATAACAAAAATTGTCGACAAAGTCGGAAATACGGACTGACTTCATGTGGAGTCGGCATCAAATCCAGCAGATATTGCAAGCAGGGGAGTTCTCGCCTACGAATTAGTCGACAACACTTTGTGGTGACATGACCCTTCTTGGTTGCAGGAAGACAAGGAAAATTGGCCAAGACAAGAGGCAAGCTATAACGCCAACATCGAAGAAAAAAGGGCGAATTTATGCGCAACCATAACAATAAGAAATTTTGATGAAATTCTCGATAGGTTTCAGGATTTACCGAGGTCTTTGAGAGTCTTATCATATATTATGAGATGCTACCAAAGCACTGATCCGAACAAAAAGAGCATCTTGTTTAATTTCATCCGATGAAATTAAGCCAACGACACACCGCTTAATAATCATTTACCAGAAGCAATACTATAGTAATGAATATTCTAAAAGCGAAGTGCTGCCCCTTAACCCTTTCTTAGATAAACATGGGATTATGAGGACTGGAGGTCGTCTTGGCGCATCGCTAGATTTAGCGTACAACGAGCGTCACCTAATCATCCTTCCTTACAAGTGCCGATTGGCCCGTCTTGTTGCCCAATTTATCCATAAGATCTCCCTGCATGGCGAGAATCAATTAATACTGAGTCTTATTCGAACGCAATACTGGATTCCCCGAGTCAAAAATATGGTAAAGTCCGTCATTCATAATTGTAAGGTCTGCACCAACCACAGAAAAGAAACCCAAACGCAGCTTATGGGAGTGCTCCCTCAGGAACGCACCTAATATTCGCGTGCATTTACAAACACGGGTGTAGATTTCGCAGAACCTTTCGATATCAAAAACTTCCGCGCAGAGGTTGTCGCATCTCAAAGGGTTACGTCTGCCTGTTTGTGTGTTTCGCCACTAAGGCTATACACTTGGAAGCCACCAATGACTTTAGCACTGCATCTTTTTTGGCAGCTTTTGCTAGGTTCGTAGCCAGGAGAGGATGCCCAAAGAATGTTTACTCCGACAATGGCACCAGCTTTGCCGGAGCTTCGCGATCTCTACGATCAGAATTTAAAGCTTTTATAACCGAAGCGCGAAATAGTGCAATGAATAAATATAGCCATCAGATAGTCACATGGCATTTCTTAGCCACTGCATCGCTTCATATGGGCGGATTGTGGGAAGCAGGGGTAAAAAGTTTTAAAACCCATTTTAAAAAGATTGCTTCCGGCTTCAGTTACAAATTCGAAGAGTTCACAACTCTTTTATGTCGAATCAAGTCATGCTTAACTCCCGTCCGTTAATCTCCTCTTTGAATGAACCTTCCGACTTGGAGTCTCTCCCCCCCGGTCACTTCCCAATAGGTGGACACCTATTAGCTCCACCTTAAAGCCGTACGCCAAACATTTTGCAGGATATGGAAGGCTGAATATCTGCTGGAAATGCAAAAACGCTTAAAATGGAAACATCCACAAAGCAACGTAAAAACAGGAGATCTTGTGGTTATAAAAGAAGACAATCTACCGCTTAATATGTGGAGACTGGGAAGAGTCATCAACCTACACCCAGGCTCTGATAACCGGGTACGCGTCGTCGACATCTATACTACAAAGGGGCAAACCCGCAGACCAATAACGAAATTCGTATTGTTGCCCTCCTGCGAAAATACCGCTACTTCTCCTACACAATGATAAATACATTTAAAAAAAAAATCAAAACCAAAACAGGATTTTGAATATATTCCTAATTTCAAAGCCCTATTCATAAAGGTTCAAACAGATTTAAGATCTACTATTACATTTCAAAAAATGAATCTATAGCACTAATGCATCAACAATCAACAATATTTGAATATTGTGTATATATGTATTTATCCTATGCAAAATAATCATAAACAGTACGTGTAGTACAAGAAAATTATGAGTTCTGCGAATTCATTTTCATACATACAACAAGTAGTGATCATTTGATACCCGATACCAGTACAAAACTAACCGACGAACCAATCAACAGTTCGAGTTAATTTTTCCGGGATTTATAACCGATAGTCAAAGATCAGCCTGGTTCCACGCTAACATGAATTGTGTTTTCATATTCTCTAGTAAAAACCCATCTAGTGACATGCCACTAACTATGTTTCAGAACGTAAGAAAAATTTGCTTTAAATGAAAGAAACATGCAAGAAAGTAAGAGAACCAATAAGAAGTTGCAAGGTTTTTTTTGTATATTTAAATATTCTGGTATATTTTTTATATTTAAATATTTTATCAATTTTTCCAATTTTCGCAATTCATATTAATGGAAATAATAAACAATTTTAATAAATCTTACCTACTTTTTGGGATCAACTGAATATTTTCAATCACCTCCTTTATCTAACTGGCAAATTCTTGCAGGTAGAAATTTATCAAAAAAAAAAAGAAACAAAAAAAAACTTCCAAGTTAACCTATCGTTGGCGCTCTCTCAACTTACCCTACTTTGCTGGTTTCTTTTTAGTTTTGGCGTATGAAAATGATATATATGTTCTTATATAAATATTTTAAGTTCCTATATATATTTAAACGTAAAGAACAAAAAATAAAACGATTACTTGTTTATGAACAGCTGCCAATAATCCACTGGTGTCCTGCTCCTCACGTCGTGGCAATCCTCCCAAGGATTATACAAAAATTGTCCAGAGATTTTCCAATTTGTTCTCCTATTGAGAAAGAAAACAAATTAGTTTCAGTGTACAAAAGTGTTGATTAGGCAAGACAAAAAACCAATCCACATTGTTACTTTCGCAATTTGTTTTGCTTCGGGTCATTATCCGCTATCTTCGGATGGCATACCCCTTCTCCCTCCGACTGTGCCCTCGCAATCGAATGCAGCACACCACCATGCGCACGTAGATACATATCGATATACATATGTACATATGTATGTACCTACTTATTTACTTAAAAGGCTTCGGAACTCATGTACAAAATATTATTTTATTAATATTATTATATATGTATGTATCAATACCACTTACCTGCTCTTCGTCGCCGTCCATCTGCATGCGTCCACCATTGCAATAATGGCGATGTATGCATCTTGTACGATTGACACTGTTAGCCAGCTGCACATGGAGTTCGTCGCCAACCTCCAAATTACGTGTTTCAACCACGTATGGTGATATTATTCTTGTCTTTTCGAAATGCGCGCACTAAGCACTACTTTTCTCAATCTTTTAATTAATTTAATCACCACTATTTCCCTAATTGGAAAATGTGTACAATATTTCCACAACTCTTCGCTTCTGAACTTCACGTATAAATACAAATTTTTTAACACATTAAGTTACCGGTTGGCCTGTGGTCAGCAAGCTATGCACAGTGGCATGCAAACTGTTTGTGGGTGGTAGGCTAGATTGCTGGATGTCAAACTGACCTATCTCACCACCATCAAATCAGAGCCGTACCAACCTAGGGGGCAAGGGGGGGCTTTGCCCCCCACGCGTCTCATTTGCCCCCCCACGCGTTTTCTCGTTGATTAAAGATAAAAAATATAGAATATAAAAAACCAAAGAAATGAAAATCTTTATTTTTATTATTTTTACTGACAACTTTCACTTAACGACCTTTCTCTAAAATAATTGCACTTTACGATCTTTCATAGCGTCGAATCTTCTCAAAACTACATCTAAATCTATACATTCAAGTCTCTTGTACTCAAAAGCCAAAAAAGATAAATTGTTCAATCTATCTGTCGACATGCTTATTCTTTGTGGTCGCATAATTCGAGTCAATGCTGAAAATGATGATTCGCATACTTCCGATCCAGATGGAAAAGTTGCAATTGTTGCATAAAGATTGTACACGTTCTCCATTCCATGACGCACCTTGTACAGCTCTGACAGCACCACCGTCTTGATCTTTTTATTACCTGGCTTCTTCGACTTGTTGAGTATTTTTCATGCGAATTCCATCAATGTATTCCTTGGCAATATTGAGCTCAATTTCACTTGGTAATTGAATACCCAAATCGGCCAATGGTCGCAGCTTCTCCAGATCCATCTCGTCAGCTGTGTCGATAGCTAGGAGGATAGCATCGTTTTTGACGAAACGATTGGTCATTTCAATTAATACCACATCGATCGTTTCGAAGAATGCCGATTTCAGCTTGATGGTCGATTCGCTTCGTTCACCCAGTGTTTCTTCAACGACAGAATCCTTCAGCATTGTTGGCTGGCGTTTATTCCGAATGGGACGATTCAAGGCGTGAGCTGATTCCGCAGGCTTCAACTTATTCATCAAAGCTGTTGTCTGAGAACGATAATTATCGAAACTCTCTTGCGATCTCATTTTTTCAATCGTTTTATGAACAGCTCGAATGAGGGGTATAGAATCTTCGTACCCCATCGCTCGTCCTTGCATTGCTTTTGTCACTGGCTCGATCATTTGCAATAAATCCTTCGTAAATACCAATGCGAAGACGAATTCTGACGACGCCATTACGTGAGACAAACCCGTCGCTATTGCTATGTCGTCACCATCGAATCCTGCACCAGTTATTTGAGGCAGAGTTTTCATTATATGAATATAATTTTCATATATGGATTTCGCAGCACGTAAATGACCAATCCAACGAGTTTCGATTAATTTCAAAATGGAATGGCCTTCGTAGAGCTGCTGAACTTTGTGACGACGGAAAAATTTTGCAATATGTTTTGCCTGAAAATATTTCAATACGTATTATTTAAATACTGTGCTCGGAATAGACAACAGCACCATCTGTATAAAAAAAGAGCGTACTTTTCTAATATGTGTACTTTTTTACATGGGTGGCGCCAATATCTATGTTGGTTTTATACCCAGGAGTAACTCTTTGGCGCCAAATTCAAATTTGAATTAGCACAAATTAGCCTCGGTCTCTCAGTCTCTTTGCGTGTATCATCTTATCATATACAATATATCTCTCTATATAATATATATAAAAAGTCACGTATATATATATATATATGTATGTATGTATATATTTAAAAATTTATTATAGTTCCCCCCACGCAAACTAGCGTTGGTACGGCTCTGCATCAAATAACTAATGTACAAAAAATAAACAAAAAACAGAATGTTGAGCCATTTCAAGGTGGGAGGCACTTTCCGCGATTACAAAAAATACAAGCATATGTAGTTCATATTAGTTTTTATTTGTTTCGATTTTTTTAAAACATCCTATGCAGTCAGGTGTTAGGTCACTACACTGACCAGTCCATCAGGTGTTTTTACGATTTATGCAAATATATCGTAATGCCATCCACGTTCACCTTTAAGTTAGGCACCATTTTCCGATGGGGGGCGCAAGTGTGCCGATACGATCACACCCAAATATAAATTTTACAGTAGGTGATGAAAGCTTATGGACACCTGGCGCATACATACACCAAACGTATAATAAATAGATATACACATATAAATACATAAATACATAAAATTAATAATAAAATACATACATATACAATAAACATTTTTTTTTGTAATTTCACTATTTCATAAAAGAAATTTTTTTGTGGTTTAATTTCTTTTCTTTTGTTATTTTTTTGACATCACTTGCCACCCAATATTCCGCCACATTAATCAGTGAAATCAAAATAAATACACAAAACTTTTAGACCATGGGCCGATGCACAGCGATGTGCAACAAAACGTAGCAGCGCGCCGTCCGTTTCGACGTGGCATGTCGATTATGCCAAAACAACCACGGCATAAGACTTTGCCGGGCTACTGAGCCAAGTCTGCGGGTGGTATTAATCAACCACTACTGCGCGAACTGCCTGTCGCCTTTTCACAAACAGGAGATCTGCAGCAGCGTCGGGCGCTGCCATCGATGTAACGAAAAACACCATACCACATTGCATCTCCAATTGGAAGACCACCGCCGGCCAACGATCCCGACAGCCGAAGATGGCGGTGATCGATCCGACGTATTATCGATCAATCTGACCGGCCAAATGAAGTCGTGAACACAACAGGTGGCGGAAGCCAAAGAAGAAGAAGAAGCTTCGGTGACCCAGGTGGTCCCACTCTCAGCGGGTGGCGGCTCGGAAACCCGAACTTTCTGACCTTCACTACAGCATTTGGATCCCGTCCATTCAGACCGCCTGCTTAGAAAACTAAACGACTGGCGTGGGAACTCGTCCTTTGCGACCAGCTAAACATCAGAAAATGGATGGCTCGGGAACTCGTCCTTTCCGACCATCTCATAACTCAGGGAATTGGCGGCGAGTTGACTCGGGAACACGTCCTTCCTGATCACAACAACGAAGCGCCCCATACCACTATCCACAACAAATTGAAGAGACGCTACAACTAGCGCGACAACAACAACAACCAACATTCCAGTCGGGCCGTCTGCTCGCCCCTCATGAGGGCATTTGAGGCTATCTCCCCTACGGTGATAGTAAAGATAGAGGCAGGCGGCCGCCTGCATTTAGTGCGGGCCTTAGTAGACAACAAGGTCGCAGAGTTCTACGTGGCGGCTCCTGTGCGACTGACATTGGGCGTCGACACGCATGCCCAAATCATGCTAAGCGGCACCCCACCTGCATCAATCGGCGGCTTGTTGACTCAGGCGACCATATTTGGGTTGATGCTCTTTGGAGCCCAACAAAAATGAATAATCTAACTATACACACATAGCTATACTCATACACAAAAAAAAATTAAGTTGCGAAAAAGAAAAAAGCCCACGTATGTCCTTCCTTAACGTTTCTTTCTTTTACCGCCCTTCCAACTAGAGCACAGGAGACGATGACGGAGGAGCACGGAACGGCTCGTGGGAATCAAGCAATAAAAACAGTTTTTGAATTAAACATGTGATGTGGTGTGAACTGGTCGTTGGATGATGTTGACTCTCAGGATTTTTGCTTACCGCAAGGGGGTCGGCATGTTTACGATGGCAGCGTAAATAATTTCTAGCCGCCCTAATATGTATCATGTACACATACGCATACATATGCAACTGCGAAGTATGTATTCCGGTTCACCGTATTTCCCACCGAGTAATTAATTTTGGTAATTTTTCCGTTTTTACTTTTGTGTTGGCCCTAATAGTTATATATGGTCCTCGTCTTTGTAAAGGCAGCGAGGAATCTGCCAATCACTAGGCATCTGACTAGTTGCCAAAAGTAAGCAGCTAGAGAGTTGCCGAAAAGTAGAGAAAGAAATAAAACAGTGTGAGTTCTGCTTGATTTGATTCTGATCTATTTCACATAACTTAAGTCTATTTATACTAAAATATCACCGAAAGTCATTTCCATAGCTCCACCTCTTTTTCCAATGATTTTTGGTTTTCCGCTTTCCAATAATAGCGTAACTAATTAAAGAGTGCATGCAGTTGGTAGCGCATGCTGAGTTGCCGAAATATTCTGCTAGGGCTGGCGTCTCAGTAATGCAGCGAGCAATGCACTATGCTGCTTTTGTTTAGTCAGCAAGGGTGGAATGTGTGTCAGTCGGTAATGCTTATGTTGCGTTTTGT
Organism: Anomoia purmunda; assembly: GCA_951828415.1. Classification (NCBI taxonomy): domain Eukaryota; kingdom Metazoa; phylum Arthropoda; class Insecta; order Diptera; family Tephritidae; genus Anomoia; species Anomoia purmunda. The sequence goes on from OX639995.1 coordinate 95,558,781, forward strand.
TCTGACTCACTACACCCTTACCCTCAAGTGAAAAATTATTTCTGTGGAACAGTGAAATAATTTTGAAGATAGTGGAAATATGCAAATGCTTTACGTGTGTGTGTGTATGATAATATTTTGCTTATTAGTATATTCTTATTGTATATAGCTATATTATTTGTTTTTTTCTTAACTTATTTCTGAGTACTTTTTTAATAAGTTGTTGTGTAATTCTTTATGTTTACCATTAATTTCTATAGTGGAGTTTACTCCGCTTGTGTTTACAATTTCATAAGGGCCGTGGTATGGGCTTTGGTTTTTCTTTCTATTTTCTACTCTTACATAAACTAAATCTCCTATTTCAAAATTACTTATGTTTACATTATTGTCGTATTTTGTTTTTCGTTTACTTTTTACGATGTTTATTATATTTCTGGCATTTTTTATTGAGGTTTGGAGTCTCATTTTTAACTCATTAGCATAATTGTCATGGTCAAAAATTTTGTTTTCTTTATTTATATTGTCGCTTGGTAGAGTTGGTAATTTACCAAATACTAATTCATATGGTGAATACAAAGTGTCTACGTGTGGGGTAGTGTTGTATGCAAAAGTGTAATATGATATCCACTTGTCCCATTCGTAATCGTCGGCAAATGAAAGTAAATATTCGTTAAGTGTTCTGTGGTTTTTCTCAAGTGCGCCTATTGTCTGATGGTGACATGGTGTGGAAAATATTTGTTTAGTGTTAAGTAAATTGCATACGTTTCTCATGAGTTCATTTACAAATTCTGTTCCTCTGTCAGATTTTAGTGTTTTAATGAAACCATATTTTAAAATGAGCTGTTCAATTAAAGTAGTTGCTATTGTCTTTGCGTCTTTATTTTCGATTGGGTGTGCTATTACAAATTTTGATAAATCACATTGCATTGTTAATATATATCTGTAGCCGTTTGATATGCGTAGTGGGCCTACAGTGTCAATTGTTATGGTGTCGAAAGTTGTCATTGGTGTGTCTGTCACTACAAGTGGTTCTTTTGTATGTGTTACTATTTTATTTTGTGTGCATTTTTTGCAGTTGTTTATCAATTCTTTTACCATCTGTCTCATATTTTTCCAAATATATCTCTGTTTGAGTTTTAAAATAGTTTTTCGAATTCCTAAGTGGCCTGCAATGTTAGAGCAGTGAAATTCGTCTATCAACTTGTATTTGAGTATCATACTTTTTATTTCTTTTGGAGCTTTATATATTAGTATTTTTATTGGCGCGCGTTTATTCATTTCTAACTCATTATATTTCTTTTTTAATGCATTCATATCAATATTTTTGAATATAAAATCTTTTTCACAAAGGGCTAGCTCCTTTATATGTGAATTTTTAAGTAAACTATGTAGTTTCTCCAACATTGAATCTTGATTCAAAGGGTCATCGCTACAAGTTACGTGCACTTCATTATCAATTGCTTTCATTGTAGTACTACTATCTTTTTCAATATAAAATTTCAATTTCTTCATTTTCTTTACGTCATTAAAAGATGTACATTCCCAAATGTGAAGTTGATCAGGCTTCTTGAGAGATGTATTTTCTTTGTTAATGCGTGTACCGGTATTAATATTTTCTTGCGCTAATTCATTTTCTTTAGTATTCTTTAATTTTGCGGCCTTGCTCCTTGTTATAATGTTAATGTTTTTATTATCTTCTTTTCCATTTTTACTTGTTGGTATCATTGATTTAAGTATGTCACTGTCAATCTTGATGCGTGATAATGCATCTGCATTGGTGTTTATCTTGCCTTGTTTGTAGATGATTTCAAAGTCATATTCTGATAAATCTATTCTAATTCTTGTCATTTTTGATGATGGGTTTCTGTGTGAAAATAGTGATACTAGTGGTCTGTGGTCAGTGACCACGATGAATTTTCTGCCGTATAGGTATGTTCTAAAGTAATTAATTCCCCAGTGGATTGCTAATAATTCTTTCTCTATAATCGGTTTATTGATATCGTGTTTTTGTAACGATTTGCTTGCGTAGGATATTGGCAAATCATGACCTATTTGTCCTTGTGATAAAATAGCTCCTAAGGCAAAGTCAGATGCGTCCGTTGTAAGAATAAATGGTTTGTCAAAATCTGGATATTGTAATATCGGTGGTCTAATTAACTTCTGTTTGAGATTATTGAATGCTTTTTCGCATTGTTCTGACCAAATGAAAGGTTTTCCTTTTTTCACTAATGAATTTAAACATTTGACGGTTTGAGCGAATTCTGGTATGAAACGTCTATAGTAATTACAAAATGCTACAAATCGTCTTGTTTCGTCTGGATTTGTTGGTTTTGGGTAATTGCGTATTACTTCGCATTTAGCTGGGTCGGTTTTGATACCTTTGTCTGTTATTAAATGTCCTAAATAAATTACTTCTGATTTGAGGAATTGACATTTGCTTGCATTTAATTTAAGGTTGTAGTATTTTAGTCTTTCAAAGACTTTTAAAAGGCTCTTATTGTAGTGTTTTAAAGAACATCCAAACACGATAATATCGTCTACGTAAAGGAATGCTTCTGATTTTAGACCGCTAAGTGCAATTGTTAACATTCTTTGAAAACTGTTTGAGGAAATTTTTAATCCAAATGGTAGTCGTTTAAATTGATAGTGTCCGTCTTGTGTGGAAAAAGCTGTTGGTGGTCTTGAATCGTTTAGCAAGGGTATTTGGTGAAAAGAACTTGTCATATCTAAAGTTGTGAAGTATTTAGCTCTTCCTAAAACGTCTAATACATCCTCTAATCTTGTTAACGGAAATTTGTCATTTACTATTTTGTCGTTTAATTTTCTGTAGTCAACTACTAAACGCCATTTCTTGTTATCGTTTTCACTTTTCTTAGGTACTAGCAGTAGTGGAGAATTGTATGGACTAACAGAAGGTTCAATGATGTCGTTGTCAATCATTCCCTGTACCTGTCTTTGTATTTCTTCTTGTTGTGTTTGTGGTAGTCTGTAGTTTTTTATGTATACTGGTGAGTTGTCAGTTAAATTGAGTTTTTGTTTATAGAAATTATTTACTGAAAGGGTTTCTCCTTCCAAATGAAAAATTGATTGATATTTGTGAAAGATTTCTGTTAATTCTGTTTCTGTATTTCTATCTAGATTTTTAAAATTTAATTTTTTCATTAATCTATTAAAGCGTTCATTGCTGTATGTGTTTGTTTGTTTGTGTGTATTTAGTATATTGTAATTAGTTAATTTTTCCGTTAGGGGTTTTATTTCTTCAATATTGACTATGTGATTATTGACGTTGATTCACGTGACAAATTCCTTTGGCTGGTGCGATGGAATTTGCTAAAAATACTCCCTCTTTTATCTCTTGGTTAAAAATTACGCTATCTTCTTGTATACTTAATTTAATTGGTAGGATAATTTCTGTTCTGGGTGGTATTTCTATGTATTTGTTTATGGGTAACTTTGTGTTTATTGGTAAAATATAATCTTTATTTTTATGATTTATTATTATTGTAAATGTTTCATAATCAATTTTACAAAGGTAATTTATTAAAAAGTCTCTACCTAGGATTCCATCTGTTGCTATTGGGAAATCGCTATTTACAAGCTGAAAATCGATACTTGCTTTGTCTTTTTCTATAAGAAAATTAAGCTTTGATGTGCCTAGAGAATAAATTTCTTCTTTTGTTATTCCTGTTAACTTACATTTTGTGTTGGTGTCAAAATCGAATTCGTTAGTAAATGGGTTTTTGCAAATTGAAATGTCTGCTCCTGTGTCTATTAAGAATGTCATTTGTTTATTAAATTCTAAATTGTGTATTGTTATGTAATTTGTTAAATTTTTCGTAATTACGTAAATATTTTTAAAATTATTGTGATTTACGAGTCCCTGTCCCCCGGAGGAGTGGAATTGTAGTCCTCCGGGTCGCCTACGTTTCCCTGAGAATGGATAACGTTCATTTGGCGACCATTTCTGTCTTGATAATTATTTTGCTGATTTCTTGGCAGGGATCTTTGATTGTTATTATTTTGGTGGTTTGTCTGTCTTTCATTCGAATAGTTTCTCTGATTATTGCTATAGTTGTTGGTTCTTGAATTGTTTGAGTTTCTATTTGTGTTATAATTTTGGTGGTTATTGTTTTGTCTTTGGTCAGGACTGTTTCTTGTATTGTTGTTAGATGGTCTGGTATTGTTATAATTATTCTTATTATAATTATTGTACCTGTTGCCATTGTTATTCGTATATTGTCTGTGTGGGTTGTTGCGATAGTTCGCATTGTAGTTGTTCCTATTATTGTTTCTGATAAACATAACATTTCTACCATTGTGTTCATTTCCTTGTTCTATTTCTAGAGCAAGTTGAACAGCGGTATCAAAAGATTTAGGTAGTGCAGCAAATACCGTTTGCTTTAGTTGGTCATTTAGTCCGTTTTTAAATATTGTCAGACTGTATTGTTCATTGAGCTGAGTGATCAACGATTTTTGTTCAGTTGTTGCGTCTATTCGTAACTGTCCTATTTGCAGTATATTTAGTTCTGATATCAATTGTAAAATTTTATTTTTGAAATTCGTTATGCTTAAGTTTCTTTGGGTGAGGTTGGCAAGTTGGTTTTGTATGTGGGGTATAGTAGTTGTGCATTTGTATTTATTTGTCAATGAATTTTTTAGTTCTTGTAATGTCTTGGGTATTTGTATTGCAGTCACGTTTGTCTTCACCGTTTGACTCAGTTTCACGTAAACCACAAAATCTATTAGTGCTATTTTGCCTGTTTCCGATAGGCTGTTATAAATTATTTCGATAATTTTTAGAAACGATTCCAAATCTTTGTGATTTCCGGAAAAGCTCGGAATAGCTTTCATAGCTGTTTGTAAACAAAACTCAGGCATTGTAATTATTTGTTGGCTGGACTCAATGCTAAAAATTTCAGTTGGGATTCTTATTTGTGTATTGATTGTATGTGGTATGTTTATATCTAAATTGTAGTTTGCTAGGATTTTTATTAATTTGTCCCTATGTGACCAGAATAGTTCTAGTCCGATTTCTTTATGTTCTTTGGTTAACCTATTTATGTAAACGTTTAGTATGCTTCTAATATTTTCTAATGATGTAAATAGTGTGTTTAAATGCTTGATTAATGTGTCTTGTTTGACCTTTATTGTTTTATTTAAACATTTGTACGCTTTATTAAAATTTTCTTTTTCTTCATTAATTTTTTCAATAATTTTTGACCAATGCTCCATAATTACTAAACTTAGTCTTGTTTAATATTGTAGGTAATGACTTTTTTTAGCTTGTTTCTATACATTGCATGTAATTTTATAATGAAGTCTGCTACTAGTATTGCTGTTATGATGAATAATAGTACTTCTATTAATTGATTTCCTTGTTTATTATTTTCTTCTACTGTTATTTCGTTAACTACATTGGCCTTTGGATCTTTTATTTTTGATTCTTGGCCTCCCATATTGTTAATTATCTTATTTACTATTGAAAAATAAATTTTTTTTTTTTTTTTTTTTGTAGTCCTATTTTTCCTATTTAAATACATATATGCATTGCATTTATTTTAAATTTTTTTTTTTCTGTAAAATATTAGCTTTCTTATTTCTATTACTTTCTAAATTGAATTCTTTGAAGAGTATCGCCTTCTGTTTCCGTTGGTTAAATTGCTTGCCGCCTCTTTTCCTTTTTGGGGGCTTGGCTACCTTTTTGGTGCTCTGGCTTTTCTGCTGTCTCTGTTTGTACTCTTCAATCGTTATTTTGCGTGGGCCTGCTGTGACGGGTGTAGGTTGGTGGGTTCCTAATTGTTTGTCCCTCTTGTAAATAGGGTTCTTCTATGAGTCGTAAATATTTGTCGAGCATCCTATCAAACTCAGCTTTGCTGGCTGTTTGATCTGAGTCGGACATTTGAAGTTGCTAAAGATCTTCGGTTTGTAATTGGAATTTGTTGACTTATTTGTCTTTTGCTTTAAATAATTGTTGGCCCGTTATGGGTTTGGTATGAAATGGTCCTAGTGGTTAGGCAGGATCGCCATGTGTTGGCCCTAATAGTTATATATGGTCCTCGTCTTTGTAAAGGCAGCGAGGAATCTGCCAATCACTAGGCATCTGACTAGTTGCCAAAAGTAAGCAGCTAGAGAGTTGCCGAAAAGTAGAGAAAGAAATAAAACAGTGTGAGTTCTGCTTGATTTGATTCTGATCTATTTCACAAAACTTAAGTCTATTTATACTAAAATATCACCGAAAGTCATTTCCATAGCTCCACCTCTTTTTCCAATGATTTTTGGTTTTCCGCTTTCCAATAATAGCGTAACCAATTAAAGAGTGCATGCAGTTGGTAGCGCATGCTGAGTTGCCGAAATATTCTGCTTACGCAGGGCCGGCGTCTCAGTAATGCAGCGAGCAATGCACTATGCTGCTTTTGTTTAGCCAGCAAGGGTGGAATGTGTGTCAGTCGGTAATGCTTATGTTGCGTTTTGTTGTGACTCACTACACTTTTCTTCCAATAAAATTGCGGTTGACGGAAACCTACATTTTTTCTAAATTCACTTAGTCTCAGGATATCTGAAGCGACACACGTCAGCTACCACTTCACACCACAAGGTAAAGCAATTCTTGTATATCTACATATATACATTTCATTAAATTCTAATTGAATTAAACCAAAAAAAATCTTTTCATTTATTTACAAAATTTCCAACTGTGCGTCTGGACTGCCCCCATGAGAGACACGACACACATTATACAGCCAGTGTTTCTCAGTTGGAGCGATCTCAGTGTCTTTATTTTTAAGCAAACACTCAATTTCATTTCACACTCTCTAAAATATACTTCTAATTGTATAATTACTTTTTTTTATGGAAAAAGTGCCAACGATCCCCTCGGGGAATCGTTTGAGCATACTTACTGAAGGTATGCTAAACTCCTCATAAACAAAATGTCGAAAAGTTAAAACAAAGACTTCTTTTCCACCTCTTACCGTGAGTAGCAACAACAATATTAATGACCCAAAATACATAGTCATCAAATCTTCCGAAGAGTCTAAACCTTTGTCAAAATTGAGCGTTTTTGCAAAAAAGAAAGCACTCGATGGTATTAATACAGATTTCCTATCAGTAAGTATGCTATGTGATGATAGTCTGCTTATTCTTACAAAATCCTTTAAAGTGGCAAACAAATTCATGTAATGTAAAAACTTTGGTGGCCTATGCAATATGTCGGTGACTTTCCACGACTCATTAAACACGTGCAAAGGCACTATTTTTGACACAAATCTAGCTTTCACAGACGAGCAAGAGATTCTAGAAGCTTTGAAACCTCAAGGGGTTGTTGCTTTACATAAGTTCACCAAAAACACCGACAACGAAAAGGTACCTAATGGCAGAATAGTCATTTAATTTATATAAAGTCCAACAGACAATTGACATTGCATGGTTATCAGTGAGAGTGGAAGAATATTTCCCACACCAATGAGATGCCGCTCGTGCTAATTATTAGGGCATACCATAAAAAGGTGCAAAAATAACACCACTTGCGAAATATGCAACTTTCTCCCTCACAACCCCTTGCCATGTCAACGAACCTGGTGCGCTAACTGCTTCGGAGTGCTAAATACTCTCCAAAATACTTACAAAAAAAGAAGAATTAGAAATAAAAACTCCAAATAAAGGCAGCTACCCTGAAGCTAGACGTCTGTGCAATACTCCCATTAACCTTTTCTAATCGCAAACATATGCATCTGTAACAAATCACCCACAAACTTCTCAACACAGTTTCCCGCCTAATCTCACCCCATCAACCGGCAACTGACCAACCGCGACTCAAACACTCAACTCCAATTACCAAACAACAACTCCTACCGTAAACAACTCAATTTCTAGTGCTCACTCACTTCCACACAACTCACCACTCATATACACCCCACCACAACATCAATCATGCCATCAACATCAGATTCTCTCTCAATAAATTCAATGAACCAACAAGATATTCTCTCAACTACTAATTGTTTCTCTTTTTCTCATGAACACCTCCAAAACCCACCACCCGATCACAATATGGACCTTACTGTAAATGCCTATAAAACTACAAACACAAATTCAACTTTTATCTCCGCCTCCCCAAATCATACATCAAACTCTACTGAGTACAATCTCTTCTACACATAACAACGATACACAACACGGTTTTCAAGAACCTGAACTATACACATACTATACACATGAATATAACACATATAGTTCTTATATAATTAAAAAAAAAAATTAATAATAATGATACTCAATATTCTGCAATGGAATATCAAAGGCTATCATAACAATTACTTAGATCTAGAAATCCTAATAAAAATCGCGAAGGGAATATAATTTGTTTACAAGAAACTCACCTTGATTCTAACTCCACACCATATTGTCCTAAACGATATTCAGTATACTTTCACAACTTTCCCAATACCACGCACGCTAAACAAGGTTGCGGGCTATTAATCCACAAAAATATTTACCATAGGATAATTAGCTTAGCTATCAATTTATCAGTAGTTGCAGTCGAGTTCAAACTTAGACAGCCCATCACTGTAATCTCTATATAAATATGTACCTTCAAACCAAACCATCTGATCTTCTGATTTTTTACAACTTACTTCTTCCATTAGTACTCCAGTAGTTATATGTGAAGACTTTAACGGTTGGAGCTCACTCTGGGGCTCCACAAAATCTAATGTCAGATGTTGTGTTATTGAAGACTTCATCTTAAGCGCCAATTTATATTTACTAAGGGATGGCAGCCCCACACATTTCTCCACACACCAGACATTTACACACGTTGGCCTAACATTATGCTCACCACAACTACTTTCCATCTCAACTTGGCACACGATTGGTAATCTACATAATAGCCATCATTTCCCTATCATTTCCACTTTCACACTTTTTGCCACCAATGTTTCAAGCCCATGCAAAGGACCAAAATATAACATGGGCAAAGCCGAAAAAAAATTTAATCGTGTGCTAAACAACAAAGCCCTACCCAATTTCGATAACAATACCCCAAATAAAGAAATTTCTTTAATTCAAAAGGCAATGAGAGAAGCCACCAACATAGCTATTCCCTGTAGTTTACCCAGAAACCCTTCGAGAAACGTGCCATGGCGGTCATCAGAGCTAAACTCACTGCGGAACGAAAAATAAACAGCCTGGAGGGTATACCAAAGATGATCCACGTATGATAATTTTATATTTTACAAAAAATCTAACGCTCGATTTAATAAAGCTAAAAGACAAGCCGAAACAAAGAGTTTCCCAGAAATCACTCATTGAGTAAATCCTAGCTCATCTACTCGGAGTATTTGAAAAAGTGTACAAACCTTAACAGGTACATATACCTACTAATATAAGTTTACTCAAAACTAACAATGTCACACATACCGATCCTTATCAAATCTCACTTAACTTCGCTTAATAAATTGCCAAGGCTTCTGAAACTGCAAGTTTTCCAAATCAATTCATACAGTTCTCTAAGAAGATTTCGGCTATGCAAGCAGCAGCCAACACATGGAAAAAGAGGTACATATGGAAAAAGAGATTACCTTTGCTGAGTTATACTATGCATTGAAAACTGCTAAAGGCAACACACAAGGCTATGATCAGATCAACTATAGCATGCTTCAAAATATTCCATCTAATTTTAAACAAAGACTTATACACTTTATAGTTCTATCCTTAAGGACAGCATTATTCCCCAAAGCTTCAAAACAGGGACGGCTGTCCCAATCATAAAGCCACATGAAAACCCATAAAATGTTGAAACTTAACGGCCAATCTCTTTAATTCCCTACATCAGCAAACTATTGGAAAAGATCATAGCGAAACGGATAATGTGGTTTTTAACAACAAAAAACTCCTTAGCCCATCTCAGGTTGGCTTCAAGGCCGGTACCAGCATCTTGGATGCATTAATCTATATAGACCACCATATTTCTAAGAGCTTCTCTACAAAAGACTACACTTCTATCCTTGCTATTGACTTCGCCAAAGCTTTCGACAAAATTGGTTACCGCGTGATTCTTACAACACTCATTGAGTGGCAAGTAGGGAAAAACGTCTTGAATTACGTGGAGTCCTTTCTTGCCAATCGTAAGTTCCGATGTAAGGTAGTAAATGGTTCCCATTCCCCCATATTTCCCATTTTCAACGAAATCCCTCAAGGATCTCCTCTTTCCGTAACACTATTTTTAATAGCTTTCGAAGAAGTCAGCGGTATTATGAGTTTTCAGAAAAGTATTAAATATTGTCTTTATGCAGACGACTTATTTGTAATATGTAATAATAAAAAACTCCGCGTCAGCAATTCTTCATGCGTTGGATCACGCTCTGTACTGTACTCATAGCAGATCATGTATTTCGGCAATAACATCTCCGTCTAATCACATCCCCATAATTGAAGTAATCAGAGATGCACTCATTTGTGCTCCACGGAAAATAAAATACTGTGGATTCCTGGACATACTAGCATTAGAGGCAACCACTATGCAGACTTTGCAGCCAAAAATGTAGCAAGGACACCTGCCTTAACGTATATGGTTTCAACCAAAAAAGACATTTCCACCCTTATTAAGCACAACAGGCATCAAGAAAACGTAAGTGAATGGAAAACATACAAACATCATGACACGGACATAAACCCAGGCATCGGATCATTTACCCATCTGCAGTGTCAATAAGCGCCATGAAGTCCTATACCCGATTAAGGATTGGACACATCACCCTAACGCACGCTCACTTACTATTGGGCAAAAACCCCTCCAATTGTCCCTTCTGCGATGCCATCGTTTCCATCAACCACATTTTGGTAATCTGCCAATACTCGTAGCCAGGGCTGCGTTTATGTATTTGTATAATAAAATGCTTTTGTTATATACATTATTATAAATAAAACAAATAAAATATAAAAAAATTCGAAATTTCGGAAACATTCGAAAAGTTTTAAACAACACTGTAATAGCCTAAGAAATGAACTAGCTACCAGATTGAATATTACAAAATATTTATCATGTAAGAAAAGTTATGCACGCACTAATATGTACATTACTAAGTATAACCGAACTAATAATACAAAGCAAAATTGATTACGGTCTGCAGATACATATATGGCAAATGCAGTAAAACTACACTTGGTAAAATCAAAGCTCCGCTTCATTCACGGGTAAGGCGAAGTTTGCCTGCCTTCAGAACAACGCCTGTAAAAAATGTACTAACTGAAGTTGGGCTTCAATCTATAGAAGATCGGGCAAAATACCTAAGGAGTCGAGTTATTTACAAACTTCGCTGCAATTCTACTCATGTTCTCCACATAGAGATCCAGGTATTGAAAAAAGAAATGGACAATCCTCATACAAATCGGCACTTTGCATGATAATGGATCTGACCGAAGCCCTAAATCTAGATATGACACCCATGGCAATCACTCAAAGTAAATTCCCTCCTTGGGAAATAAATAAAGACAACTTCATCAGCGATTTGACGTACCTTAAAAAACAGAATGCTGAGAGTGCTACATAGCAACAAGTGTTTTTAATCGTAGTCAATTCCCTTAAGGAACTTGGGTGGAATACATTCTTTACTGATGGTTCCAAACTAAACAACAGAGTTTCATTCGCTATCACAAATCAGGCTGGTCTAATCGTATCTCACTACTACCACATTACATCAATATCTTCGACGCTAAACTCCAGGGTGTAATTTCTTCAGCAATTCTAGCAAACTAGAACTCATACTAATTTTACTCATACCAACACCCCTTGGCCTCGAGCCGGCAAAACACAAAATTAAAATTGGAAAAGTCGCGAAAAAATCATTATAATCATTAATATTTATGTAATTTAAAATGAAAGTTAGAATATTGACGTATCTGTTTCTGGTGGATCTAGTAGATATCCACCAACTAAAAAGTGAAGTATTCGGACCCAAGTCTGATGGTTAATTCGAAGATGGACACAATGGTCATTGTAGCGATAGAAATTCTTAAATATTATATTTGTAGGCAGATACAATACTTTTGGCTCTTGGAACTTTTCACACCCGCCTGTCATAATCTACCGATGTGGGAAGTATGAACACCAAGTAATCTTTTCATTACTATATTTTCTAACTGCTTCAGCAGCAATGGCTTTAACTTCAGATCGTAAGGATCGAGAAGCTCTGAAGAAATTCGTACCATTGCCGGATTAAATATTTTTCGCTCATCCTAGTCTAGAAATGAATCTAGCTCACGATAAATGGCTTTTGTTGTAAAACATACGAAAAGTCATACGTAGCCTTTAGAAGTAGTGTTGAAAAAACTGGACTATCAGAAGGGACAATCTGGGCATACATTCGTGCTGTGAGAATTGCCAAGGAAGTTTTTGCACAGCTTGGGTAGGTGAACGAGTTGTACCCGGCTTTCCCGGCCGTTTAAATTGTGGTCAGACTCTAATGAGATGAGACGAGTTGCAGTAAGAGCAGGATACTTCCCTTATTGATTCTGCCACAAAGGTTTGAGTCCTGTTAAAATGCCTATTTTGCGCGGTGTTTTGATGAGCGACTGGTTTTCGTTTATTTTGGCTTGGATGAAGTCTGTTCTCCTTCGTATCTGGATGTAAGAAAATCGTCCATTTATCACCATGAATGTAGATCTCTTCGTGAAAAGAGAGAGATTGTTTCCAAAGTGACAGTATCTGTGCGAACGTCTTGAGTATGTAGCATTGACAGAAGTTGCTCTCTATTTTCGGAGAGATTAGTGTACAAGGTCATGAGAGTTTTTATATGGTACCATAAAATATATTCGTGTCGCACGCTGAGACTTTAAAACTTACGCTTGCCTCTGCCGAGGTGTAGTTTTGAATTGGCGAATCGCCGCATTTTGCATATCATCTCATTAGATTGCCACTTTCTGCTGTGAACTTTTGCACGCATAAGTTTTTCGGCGGTGTTTGCGTTTTCTTTTTCTTGCAAATTATGTGGAATATATATGTATTTGCGTTAGTTTTTTTCAGCTTTATTTGATAAAAAGAAACGCAGAAATGGAGCATCCAATCTTAACCGGATTTAAAAATCATAGGAAGATAAAAAAAATTACAAACACTTTACTGTTATATACATACGTGGTGGAAATATAACTAAAATTTATCTACATATGTTAACTATGCAGAGGATGCACTTTTCTTCGGCAATTTGTTAATCCAAGTACTAAGGGAAAACATTGGTGGCCAGCAGAAATAGAATTTTATTCTGCCGATATTTTGTGATTGCACAGTGGGACAGAGTAGTTTATATATCTACGGAATTGTATTTGTGTGTTGTCTATAATCTTGATATATGTACATATGTACACATACTTACATATATCAATTTCCCGGTATGTGGGGATATACCGCTGTACGGGAAAATGGAATTTTGTATCAAGTTTAATCGCGGCATATTGCGGTAAGAAATTGTGTGCGGAAAGAAAATATTCGCAATTTCAGTACATAAGGTTTTGGCGAGAACACATACGCCTTTTATTATTATATGTATATGTATATGTATATGTAAATTTGCTTACTCGCAATTTCTCTGCGGGTACGTGTTTAGCTGCTATTGTTGCTGCGGACACTGTTGGTGTTGATACTGTTGTTTTTGCTGCTGAATTATAAGCGGCAATGGAAAAATGTTCATTGGTGCAAAGCGCGCAGCAGAACGCGACTTCGTTTAATTGCTTAACAAATGTTCCGTAGATATTGTCAAAAAGTATGCTCCACAAGGCAGTCATTGGCAGTATATGCCACCCAGCGCCCCCACATGGGCGGCTTGTGGGAATCAGCTGTGAAAAGCTTTGAACCCCATCTAATGAAAACCGCTGCTTCCCCCCAAGTTTACGTTCGAATTGTTCACGACGCTCTTGGTGTGAATTGAGGCGTTTCGCACCTCGAGACCGCTGCCCGCACTATCCCAAGACCTTACGCACTTCACAGGTCTCACTCCGGGTTCACTTCATTCGAGGTGCACCGATACTGGTCTTTCCTGAGCCTAAGGCGGCAGGCTTCTCTTTGATAAATCGGTTGGAGAAAATCAAATCGCATCACCACCAATTCAGTCGCCGCTGGAATGAGGACTACCTCAAGATATAAGTGGAAGGATCCACAACGCGATCCTCAACCAGGCGACTTCGTCGTCATAAAAGAAGATTCGCTCCCACCCACCGAGGGGCGATTGCGACGAATCGAAAACGTGCGACACGGGCCTGATAATCACGTACGTGTAGTGGAGGTCCGCACACGAAATACGGGTGTCGCCCGCCCTCTTGGCAAACTGTGCTTCATTCCAATCGAGTATTCTACGTTCAAAGCACATTAACAATAAAATTGTATATGTTCTCCCTTATATTAAGGGTTTAAACCTCTCGTTTTGAAATGCTATACCCAAGTACTTCTCGTTTCTCTATTTGTTCTTTTACTTTCAGATCGATACTCATCATGGCTACGCGGAAGGCATGCCCATTAGCCTAATGTGGGCTCTGCCACCGATACCATACTATCAGGACATGCCCGGCCTTCAAGGGGAGTCTCTCACCTAGTGGCTGCAATTCCAGAGGCAGTTGCAAGATTTGTGGCCTGAATGAAAGGGGCTTAGGGGTACAACTTCATCAGATGAAATTGAGTAAGACTGTGCTTGAAATGAAGCTTTGATTTTGGGTGAGTTTTTTGGTACAATTTGAGCACAGGTGGTTCGGAAAATCTAATTAGGATGTCATAGAAATTGTTTGATTGTGTTGTATGAATATGTATTTTTTCCGAAGGATTCTATCCATTTTTCTAAAATCAGAACAATAACGTTTATACCTATCGAAATTCGAAGTATTATTTGACACTTTGAATTTCTAGAGAACTTATTAGCTTATTAAAACGGCGGTTGCTTGTAGTTTCTGTTGGGAAATAGTGGAATACGCTCCAAACACAGATTATGCACCGCAGACCTAAATAATTCAAAACTGCAGTGGACATTAAGGTTGGTAAAAAAGATATCCCAGCCAAGTTCCAGTAGTAGATTGTTAAGGACTTCGAAAGTAAAACTAACATGACAACTTCCAAGACAGATATGGGAAAACTCGTAGAACTCAATAGTGAGTACTAAAGGACAGTGATGAATGCCAGCCGGAGAAATTGGGGAGTACAATCATAAAGTTTAAAATTCAAATTACTACAAATAAAAACATAATTAAGAATTCTGACACACTTGTTAAGATATCTATTGACTTGGCAAATATCAATACTTAAGAGGTTGCCAATTAAATAAACTTCACAAGAATATGCGACATTAAAAGTTGTCCACATATGACCAGCTAATATTACTTAAATTAAAATCACAAAGTACACACAGCTGATGATCTCCAATCCTTGAGTGCCAGTAGATAACATTGCTTCTATACAACGAGTCATGACTACTCGGAGGAATGTAGGAAGCACAAATGAAAACCATTCCAGAGGAACCAAATAACCGGCCACAAACTTGATCTAGCAGCACGTCATTGTTGCCTAGGAAGACCGAAGTAGTACGTAGCCTTCGCCTTGCAGCGATCAAAACACCACCACCTTTGTTATAAGCAGTGGGTAAGAAGCGCATTGAGTTATTTTTTTATGCCGCTCACGATAAGTTAGCGATAAATGTCTCCACCAAAACTAAGTGGACTTATAAGGCAAGTCGGAAGATTCCAGGTAGATGGGGTAAAACCATTACCTCAGTTTGTAAGTTTATTACTGGGTCAGTTGGTGACCACAACACTCTTCTTTAATGCTCTTTCAGAGAAAACTCAGTACCATTGTGGTATATATTTACATGAGCTGTTAATAAGAGCATACTCTGAAACTATTTATTTTATGCAGAACTAAGGCTGAACAGTATTTTCAACTGTATGTTTGTTCTCGTACCTGTCACACAAATTCTGTCAAGCTTTAGTAAAACCTTCATTAGGAAATGAACGCATTTCCATAAGGGTTTCTGTTTGAAATGGAAAAGTTTCACAACCGGCGTGAGGCGCTTATTTAATATGTAAACATATCTCGAAAAGTTGGCCAAGAGGGATAGTCTTCTGAAGTAGGTGCACTATTTAAGTCAGATTGGAACTCAGGTACTGCTAACCGAAGAAATGCGATCAAAACAAACAAAAGGGCCAAATAATAATAACAAACGCAGATAAAGGTAACAAAACGGTGATGATGAACAAGGTGGAATACAGACAAAAAATGAAGGATCTTCTAAGCGACAAAACTACATATAAAAGCATCCGTATTGACCCAACACAAAAGCTACAGAGAAAAAACAACACCATAGTTAATGACATCTACAAACAAAAGAAAATTGACGCAAAACTTAAATACTACTTGACATGCAATGCAGCTACAGCACCAAGACTATATGGCCTTCCGAAAATACACAAGGAAAACTCCCCTCTCAGACCAATTTGCTCTTCAATTGGTGTACCGTGCTACAATCTTTCGAAACATATTGGAAAAATACTGAGACAGATAATTTCGAAGGATTACAATATCCACAATTCTTTCCAACTCAAAGAAAGATTACAACACATAACGATAGAAGAGGATGAAATTCTTATTTCATTTGACGTGGTTTCTCTATTCACGAATATACCGATACAACTAGCAATACACACGATTATGCAACATTGGACCATCCTAGAAGAACACACCACTCTCACTAAGAAACAATTTTTGACAATACTACAATTCTGCCTACGGGAAAACAACTATTTCAAATATGACGAAACTCACTATCAACAGATACAAGGAATGCCAATGGGCAACCCACTGTCACCCACCGTAGCTGACATTGTATTAGATAAAATACTGGACGACAGCATCGCGGAACTTAAACAAAAGGACATATATATCAAATACATTAACAAATATGTAGATGATATATTCGCTATTATTAAGATCAAGGACGTGGAAGACATACTAAAAACACTAAACGCACAACATACTAAAATAAATTTCACTACGGAAACAGAACACGGGAAAAAGTTAGCCTTCCTAGACATGGAAATACAGCGAATGGACAATAAAATCACAACAAACTGGTATACAAAATCGATAGCATCGTCAAGGTCGATTAATTATCATTCAAACCACCCGTGGACGCAAAAAAGAAGCACAGCTATCAATTTAATAAATAAAATATACGATTTAAGTGACCAAGAATTCAAAAATGAGAACACCAAGAAAATTAAAAATATATTGTACAAAAATGGATACCCTAATGCAGCAATAGAGAGTCTGTTAGCAACTGCAAACAACAAAAGGGCATTGGCGCACACAAATATTGTAACCACAAACAAAAACGAAAATAAAAAATACACAGGTATCACATGCATACCAGGACTAACAGACAAAAAAACAATAAGCAGAAGTATACAGACAGACAAAATTGGGTGAAAATTGCGATAAAGTATACATAGGCACTACAAAGCGATCACTCGGAATTCGAATTAGCGAACATAAAACGGACGCGAGGAACAAAAAGACAACAACAGCATTGGCACAACATTTAACGAATAGCGGACACTCAGCCGATTTCGAAAATACAAAAATATTAGACGTGGATGAAAAAGAGAGGACAAGATTAACATTAGAAGGGCTGAGAATACAACAACAAATACGACACACTATGAATTTTAAGGAGGACGTAGACAATATAAACTGCGCATACAGAACAGCAATAACGAGTGATGGATAAACAGAGAGACAAAAACGTAGTGTACAATTCAATATGTGGAGTTTTATTTTTATTTTCGTTTTTATATTTTTATTTTTTTTGATGTTGTTACTGTTTTCAATGTAATTAAAAATGTAAGTGCAATTATTGTTGTAAGCAAAAATATTGTTATTTTGTTAACACTTGTTTTTATGTTTTATGTACAATAAAATGCAGACTCCCTGATGAAGGCGCAGAAGACGCCGAAACGCGTAGGAGAAAAAAAGAAACTTTTTGTTTGCTTTTAATACATTACCGACCGAAAAGCTCCTAAAGCAGAAAATCAGTAAACTAAAAAAAATATTTTGTTGAAGAATTATTTATTTATTAAACATTATTTAATGTTTGCGTGAAATGTACTTATTTAAAATCGAAAATGAATTTGTGAGAAAGGGTGCAGTGTCTTTTGTAATTACATTGTTTGAGTAAATGATTTGCAAATTACGGGAATTACAATACGGGTACGAAACATATTTATTGTGAAGTTATTGCAACACAGCTTGTCCTGAATATAAACTATGGAGCAAACATAAACCCCTTTGGTGGTGGTCACGAGAGTTGGACTCACTATGCAAATCTCGCAGGAAACAATTCAACAAAGCCAAGAGCCGTGCGCTGAGGACGTCATGATCGCACTCAGGGGAAATTTTCCGCAAACATTATGCGAGCTGATGCAACGAACGCTTCGGGAGGTATCCAAGTGGTCCACCCGCTGCGGTCTTAGTGTCAGCTCAGGTAAGTTGGAACTCCTTCTCTTTAAGTGGCGGGGCATAAAATGACTTCGGTAACTCCCCCAGAGCTAAACGGTATCCAGTTAATAATAATGATTTTTTCGCGACCTTTCCATTTTTAATTTTGTGTTTTGCCGGCTCGAGGTCAAGGGGGTGTTGGTACGAGTAAAAACAATTGATTTACTTATTTTTCCTTCCAATATATTTCGGTTACACTTCGGTAACCGTCTTCACGGCAAATGATTTTACACGTCCGCGCTGTCCGACGTGAAGCTTTGTTTTACTCATGCTAACACCCCCTTGGACCTCGAGCCGGTAAAACACAAAATTAGGTATCCAGTTAAATCTTGCTACAAGTGCTAAATTTTTAGGCACTATTTTATAAAAGAAGCTGAACTGGAAAGAGATTATTGTGCAACATTATAAAAAATCTTCCGTAGCCCTATATACCTGTAAGAGAGTCATAGGTCGGTGGATTTTTACAGCGGTCGTCAGACCAATTCTCCTATATGAAGTGATCGTATGGTGGCCTGTATTGGAAAAAGATGCTAAACTAAGCGGGGCGCTCATAACCACGAAAAAACGATGCACTGAGCGCTATCTTAGATCTCTTAGGAACCAAGCGTTCAACACTCCACCTGATAGTATTGCTATCTATATAGATGGCTCGAAACTCGACAGAGTACGGTGGGAGGAGGCCTCTTCTCGCGAAACCCTCTACAAATCTCCGTAGGATTTCGGCAGCTCAAACTTGGCGTGAGCTCTAACCAGGCACAGCCTTATAGGGAAAAATGCTGAAAAGCTAGGCGCAACTTTCTGAAGATGTTGCAGGAGCTCTAAGAACTATTAAGTTCGGCAAAACATTTAAGTGATTTAAGTGCCAAATTATTACCTTAGTATATTTAATTATTTGGTCGTTTCAATGAGAAGAAAAAACAAAATATGTCTTACACAAACAACTTCAACTATCACCGTAGCGCGCAAATTTTGTGGTTATGTCCGCTCGTGGAGAGACGGAATTGATTTTCTGACAAGTTTACTCGCGATATTGTTGCACATAAGAAATACATTTTAATGTTATGCCGCAAGTTATTATAGTGCACTTGAAATTACTACCTTTGATAGTCAGGACATAGCTATCCAGTTTGCGGATGTTAAGCTCGAAATTTTAAATGTTTATATACCCCCTGTCATATGTGCGCTTCTCAGAGGTGAAAACAGTATTGTAGTAGGTGCCTTCAAAGTGCACCTCAACCTCTGACACTCAAGTCTGCCAGCGGATCATAGAGGACTTAAAAATAACTGGCGCTAGTCTGATAAATATCATAACGTGGCGACCTATGGTGTCGGTTACGTCAGACCGCGTGCTTATAGTCTCGATTGATAGCCATGCCGACCTTGTCTCTGCGGACCACCGTACTTCAACGCTCTTCCCTCTCTAACCGATGTTCGCATGGGTGAACATAAGTAATGCGGGTTGGTCGCGATAATCTACACGCTTCAGCCCGGACGACAGAATTTGTGAAATCCACCCGAATATTTCGGCAGAAACGGTCACCCCGAACACTTCTATCCCTCTAATCTCCGTTTCAGGGAAGCCACTTTACTAGGTGACGTGAAGACAACAACTCTCCACAGGGACTAAAGCGGTGGACTGTGAATTACCTGCATGATATACTGTCTTCAGTATGCCTCAGTTGAGCGAGCTTTAAGTTGATAAGAGGTAAACAAGGGGTCCCACAGGGTGGCGTACTTTCCCCGATGTTGCTTAATTTCGGTAATGATGACATGTGCTCGAAAGTTAACCGTTATCTCTCTAGCCTTACTCACTCCTTCATTGTACGAACCATGATCTTATCACCTACCAAATCAGCGGGGACCTTATTTACAGCGTGGACAAAAGACGTCAGGTTGAAACTTGGCATCCATGTTGGTGGAACCTTCGTCCCAACGGTTATCCACTGGAATATTTTGGGGACCACCTTCGTCAGCCTACTCTCCTTTTCAGCGCACACAATCATCAATAACAAACAGAACCGCAATAGGATGCCTTCTGATGTCGCCCGACGCACTCATTCACTACGAGGCTTAAATATTTATTGTGAAGGGAGACAAAATCATGCAAGCAGTTCCTCCTTGGCCTCGCCTTTGATGATTTTGAATCGTCAAAAAATTCATAAGTTCAGATTTGAACCCCGTTGTCATAAATTTAATGGGCAATATGTGAAACATAACGTTGTTTCTCTCTAGGCTGTAAGTTGCACCTAATTTCATTAAACTATCAGGCATATAACCGCTGTTATTACGCCTAGTCAGATTGACTTAAACCGGTCACGCAAACAAAGCAGCATGTATTACTCCTTTTGGTGGTTGAAGAAAATAAAAGGTGATACTAGGGATACTAAAAATGTGAAGTATATATAGAGCATTAGTTCTTATAAATTTAGATAACACATAAATATAATCATCTTCTTTATCCTTATTATTAACGTCGTGTCGAAGGCATGTTAAACCAAGGATATTTTACGACGAAGTACTTAGCAAATCTTCCAACGCACTACTGGAAGGTCGTCAGGTTTGAAGGTTTCGAAGAACCGTATCTTCATGCAGTCATGTAGAGTTCCGCGGCCCTCTCTCTGAATCACAGATAGCAATAACCTATGACTACGAAACCGTAGCCTTTAAGGTGTACCAATCGGACGGCAGAGGCGGTGACTCACCCTCCGGTAGTGCAGGAGGTTTGCAGACCTGAAGCGAAAGAAGTTCCCAAGAGCATGGCGGTGGAATCCGTCAGGTCGAACGCTGAAAGCACGGGTGGCGTTTCCTCGTTCGTTGGATATAAAGGACGATGACGTTGGGGAGTTGGAGGGGATTGAAGAGAATGATTATCCTTCAAATCAATCTCAGGCAGTCCAAGACGACATCTGTCCTGAGACGCAGCTTAGAGGTTGTATGTTAGCTTAGACATGTACTTGCGAGGGCCCCGGCCCCTTGGGATGCCTGATGAACGACGTGTGCATCTGGGCTTGAGCAGTGAGGAGGCACTTATGTCTCTCCTCGATACCCATATTTCCGACAACACAGCCGTGTGAAGCCACCGGCTTGGAGCCGAGTTCCCACTATGTCCCTTCTTGTGGCCTGGTAGAGGAACGTCGCTTGCCCTGAGTGATACGCTCATTCAAGTCGTTCAGGTCACCGGGATTATGTTTCGAAAAATTTTAAGTACCTGAAAGTTAAGGCAAAAATAATGCCCAAAATTAAATCTTCTCCATTAATATCTAGTAAAAAAGCATCCAGTTTTTTTAAATCACATGCATGAACGTCTATCACCGAGCTTGGGGATTGTCAAATCATAAAACTCAACCTCATCTGCTAAATATACGTGTTTGAAGGTCCTTGTCCCAAGTCGAAACTGGTGAAAAACAGTAAAAAAAAAATGTAATAATAATAATAATAATTTGGCGCTTGTACCAGTTAAGCAAGTCGTATTGCTTAGTAATTAAAACACTTTACGTTTTTTAAATTAACTTTATTTAATTTAGTTGACCACTTGCCAGTTATGGCTTACAAACTAGAACTAGCCCTGACCTCCTACTCTAATGATGCGGCCTTAAATACCTTTTCGCTTCAAGTGATGTTGTTTCTATTTGCACGCCTCATGTGCCACACAGCACTGTTGTTGGGATACATGGCTAACCCACGCGCATGTGAAAACAGTTAGGTCAACGATGATCCCGTGCGCCTAACCGGCCTGTTGTTGGGCTGCATGATTTGCCCAAGCGCATGGTGAAGGTGTTATTGGGCATACAATGATCCCGCGCGCTTGACAGTGCTGTTGCTAAGCTGCATGGCTAACCCAAGCGCATGGCGAAGCTGTTGATGTGCCGTTTGGCTAACCCAAGCGCACGGTGAAGCTGTTGTTGGGCTGCATGACTAACCCAAGCGCATGGTGAAACAGTTGCTGTGGCGCTATACTCTGGCACAATATGATAACTCCTCCCCCTCTTAAATGCGGGGCGTCCCTGATCCGACGGTTTTTTTTTTTGTTTAACTAACATAATTATGTAACTCTGCTTAACCTAATGACTTATAAATGATAAGTTATTTTCTACAATCGCATGTATGTAAAAATGGAACTTGTTATGTTTTAAATATTTACGTTATTTATTTAAGTATATTCAATTCAAGTTACATTTAGTTATAAAAAAAAGATTAATTAATCAAAAATCGGATTTTCAGCTTGCGACGACTTCACGCGCTTTTTATGATGATCTCTCTCTAGTCTCTCTTCCCTTCTTCCGTCTTGTCTAGGGTTGCCTACATCACGCAGGGTTGCCAACATTACATGTATGTATGGAAATATATGTATATAAATTTGTATACAAAGTTCTGAAGAAATATATGTTTGAAAATGATGTTTCCGCATACATATGTGCGCTAACAATAATAAGTTCACTTTCATTTTAACTTTTATGAAAACACAAAATTTACAAAATATTATTGGTTTAAATAAAGTATTTGTTATTGGTTTTTATTTAGAAATTTAGAAATACTTATATGTTTTATTTTACAACATTTTTTTAATAATTCTCATCTTGAAAATACATACATACATATGTACGTACTATAATTCGTCTATCACTTTCATATGAAATAAGAAATTTTACAAAAAAAACTAATACATTATTATGATTTAAGTTTTCTGCTTAACCCGTTGATTTAGATAAAGTATTTGTTGTTTTTTTTTAAAGAGGTTTAGAACTATAGCATGTTATGTTTACCATGAATCGTGTGGGTTTCCGCTTTGTGCCTTATGTGGATTAATAAAGTTCCCAATTTTACAAACAACTAATATAACAATATCAATTCAATTTCGCTTAATCTAATAACTGGGAAATATTGAGTTACTTTTTTATAAACGCATAGTAGAGATATATATACATATATACTTCTACAGTCTTTACAGAATAGTAAATTTGATAATGAGCTAAGTATAAGCCTTTAGTATACACATGTACTTTAATGCTTTTGTTTTCAGTCAGAATACAGAATTTGTTACTGTGCTATTTTAGTCTATTATTTTTTTCTTTTAAATAATATAGATAGAAGAAGATTTTTTAATTTTTTTTTTCAAATTGCAGAAATGTGTATGAAACTAAGTTTTTGAAGTGAAAATTTACCTAATATTATCTTTGTGCACTTTTCTTCCGTTTATCAATACACTTGTTCCCAAATCCTTTTGTACTATGTTTTCATCATAAACCTTGCTTAACTTATTACCTAGACGTTTATTGCGGCGAACATATACCTTTTCACCTTCCGTAAAAGTTCTTGGATTATTTGTAAATTTTTTTATAATATTTTCCTGCGCAGCATTTAAAGCAACTTTAACTGAATTTAGGTGATCTTTGGGGAAATTATTAATTACATCTATTGGGTTTGCATTCAACGTCGAATGTATTGAGTTATTGTATTTGTAAGTCGCTAATAGAAATAATTCTTGGACTTTATTTATTTATTTATTTATTTATTAAAGTGAAATATAATTATAAATAATTATACTACGAGAAAGTAATCAGCTCTAGCGACAAGGCCTTCGGCTGAGGGTTAATATTAATTGACATTAATGTATAAATATATTTATTTATTTGTTTTTGTATACGTCAGATAAGATGCATTCAGTGGGCTTTGGATATATGTAAATTTGTTTATTTTCTTTATATTATCCGTTGTTGTGCAATGTCCTATACGTAGTCGGACGAATGCTTTTATTTCGGGGAACTGCAGGTGGTGGGGTATATAGCTTTTCTTCGGTAAGGGTTTATAGCCCGGTATCGGTTATCGTTGTTAATCCATGATGTCATTTCGTTGTCTTTTGCGTAGCTGTTTAGGTATCGTAAAAGGTCGTTGGTCTCTTCAGCCTCCACGGAGTGACATGGAGCTTGCATGGCATGTTCGACTTCTTTGTCTGCGAGTTCATTGCCTTGAATCCCGCAATGCATACTTTTTACTCTTTTTCGAAAACAATACTCGTACTACTATATTTAATCCTAATATTTCTTTTAATGGTCAAATTAATTATATTATTTCTAAATCTTATTCGGTTTCAGGTTTGCTCGTCGAAGCAGTTTAAATTTTTCATCTTTTCTTCGATTTAGGCTGCTGAGTTTATTTGTACACCCTATTCCCACTTTTCTATAGACTGACTGGAACGTGTGCAAAAGGTGTTCCGGCAATTTGATTACGTACTTTGAAATTTGCTATTCTACACCTTCTTACAATTCACGTTTGCTTCTTATCAGTCTCCAACGTCTTTTTAGTATATTTAATGGGACTGTCGCGACATGTCGGCTGTTGGATAATATCTATTAAATTTCTTTTACTACTTAGGAAATTAAGAAATTCATCCCCTTATACGAGTATTCAGATAAATGTAAGGAATGCTCCATTTTCTCGTTCACTCTGCAAATTCATGTTTTCCGTGTCGTCGTTATTACAAATTAGGCGATTTTTGAAAATGCCACCTGAGAGCGACCTATTTAAGTCAAAAATGATATTACAATATTTTGCGCTTGAAACAAACTTTATTTAGTTAATAATTACAAAGACTTTTATAATTAAAAATTGAATCCGTTCCGTTCGCGTCGAGATCCATGTAAAAATAATTTCGATGTTTGGCCGAACTTCTCCTACAATTTGTAGTGTGTGCCTTGATGTTGTAATATAAAGTGTCATTCATACAGGAACCATGAGTCTGTGGGTTGAGTGCAATGGGTTTTAAGCTTTTCGTGGATCGCGGTAAAGGTGAAATTAGAGTCTGAATTCTAGCTAAAGCAGATTTAATACATTTCTTTTACCTAATTACAGTGGTGGTCGAGGTGAGTTAATTTTAAACTACTTTCTAACAACTAACCTACTTATATGCAGCAATGGTAGGAAGCCCACCTTCATTACTATAAAACGTTAGGAAATGTTAGAAATAGCTAAATGCAGTGTTAGCTTATATAAATTTATTGAGAGTTGGCGGTCTCTGACTAAAAGTGGGTAAAATCCTAAAAACACAGATTTCAGCTTTTATAAGAAGGTATTTATTTATTTGTATGTAAAGTAAGCACCTGAATAACTGAAAAACGAATTTAACTCCGCACATTCCCTGGAAATAGGAGCATTCACACCAAAATTAGTTTTCGAAAAACCAATTTATAAGATTTCAAATAAGAGTAAAACAGCTTTCTGTACTCTCTCAAGCCGGTTAGAGACACTTCTTTGGTTCCATCTCCAGATGGCAGCGGCATACTCTAACTTCGATCTAACAAAAGCACAATATAGTGTTCTAATAGTCTACGGATTAATGAATGCAGAAAAATTCCGACGTACGAATGCAAGCATCGAATAAGATCGTGTTATGATATGGTTAACGTGGCTAGTGAAATTTAACTTAGAATCGAAAATAACACGTACATAAGTCTTTAATGAGTTCAGGTGAGAGCCAGCAATACTATACGAGGTATGTAAAATAGAAGCCGATTAAGCAAAACTTTCGTAAGTTTCAGAAAACTTTCGGGAATGCTGCTGAAGTGGCAGTCCTTGGCCGGATATAAATCCGGCTCGTTCCGGTATATTATGACTGATTCTGGTAGAACTCGATGAAATAAACACTTTTTATGGAATAAAAAATTTCGATATCTCGCTTTGTTTTCGAGATACAGCGCGTCAAAGTTAGATAGGATTTCTGGGGCGCCACGATTTTATGACTGATTCTGGTAGAACTCGACGAAATAAACACTTTTTACTGAATAAACAATTTCGATATCTCGCTTTCTTTTCGAGATACAGCGAGTCAAAGTTAGAAAAAAATGTTCGCTGACCTGCTGCTGCAAGGAATACAAAGCGCGACACGAGAACACGCTCTGTTGTTAAACACTAATCAACATTCCTCACTGTACAGAATGAAATTATTAACGACAAGTTCTTTCTGATAGGTTCGTTTATTTTCAAATTGTGATAGTGCGAGCGCTTTTTTCAGAGTTACCAACAAAGTGTTTATTTCGTCGAGTTCTACCAGAATCAGTCATAAAATCGTGTCGCCCCAGAAATCGTAGTCTCCCCGACAAACCCATTAATCGATTAACAAAAGTTGTTTAAAAAATAGTCGACTTCACATGATCTGCTAACCGTGATTTCGACATTTTAGACTAACCGCCAGAAAAACTAGTCGATGGTGAGCGGTTGGTCGAAAGTGAACGGTTAGTTGATACTTGCTATTCGATTATCAATTATCAAAAAAGTTGCTAATCGGTTAGTCGAATCGTAGATTTTTTAAAAGAACTCTACACCGCAGGGACTGAGGGTAATGTGGTATACCATTTTATTGTAAATGTTGTCACTGGCAAATGATTCAACCTAACCATCCCAAATTTTTACATAACATACTCTGTTTCCTTGCTTATTGCTATGAACCATAGAATTGAATAAAACGTTGAAAACATTATTAGCAATAATCTGTAAAGTCTCGTATACTCTCAATCAAGGTTATATGGTATGGGTGGTAGTCTAATGCGGGATACCTACCATATTCCCGTAACTTTTGGTAAGTCTCAGTTCGTTAGCGGAGGCTTCGTCGTGGAGACTAAATTTTCCACCATGGTCACCTTCCTTAACCTAGCATTGAAACCGCCGAAACTGATTTTGATATCGGTACAGGGACAGTACTCGCAAGTGCGTTCAAGGTGCTCATAGAATTTATGATTGATCACGTCTTCTTTCGTCTTCTGACAACACTACAAGTGCCAAAAGGTCAGAAATAAAATTGCAACCCACGTACACTCCAGGTTTTTTTTACATCGAATTTGTATATCCATATAGATTTTTACACCAATACTGTCAATATTTCCTTACATATTCAAATACCGATTACACAACTTGCATAAAACGGTTCAGAAATGCATCACCAGTGTTTGAATACGTGTGGAGATTTTAACCTGTGAAATGAAACTTTGAAATGTACATGGATAGACGTATTCAATGTTCAAAAACTGTTGAGTTATTAAAAAAAAAAACATTAAATAAATTTCTGCGCTAACTTTGGGTATTTAACTTAAATCTAAAACCTCTTCTTAAGTCTTAATAATTCCTCTATTAGCTCATTATTTCAAAAGATAATTTTTTACGATCCTTAAGAACCTCGTCGCATACATAAGTTAGTCGTTTTTTCTACTTTTTGTTTTTTATGGTGGGGTTTCGTCTGCTCAAACCATTTCTTAGCGCATTGAACTGTGGACTGGTATAGAAAATGTTCCAAATTCTAAACTTGCTGCAAAATTTTGTTGTATATTTGTACGAATAAACAAAGAATTAACTCCAATACTAGTTTCAAAAAGTTGGCGAAACTCACTGAATCATCTTATGACAGGGTGTTAACTTTCTACTGCTATGATAAAGCATAGCTTAGCAGCGTATACACTTGTATACTTGTGTGCATATCCCGTCGCACATTGAAATGCTATACACTGTTGCCACATGTCGTCCATACATCATTTTGCAGTGACCGCTGTAGCGAGCGGATATAATGGCTTCCGGTTGAATTTCTTTTTATTTTCTTAAAGTATTTGCCAACTTTGGTTTTAAATAAAAGGCTTCAATAAAGTCGCACCAAAACTAGTTATAAATTATAGCCATGGAGCGCACACTACCTTCCGCGTTGAAATTTATACAAGTATGAGCTTTGGTATGGATTCCGCCTTATTGTTAAACGGTTATTGAGGAAGATATTTATATTGCGATTCTTATAGTGCAATATAAAAACAGGAAATCCGCAAAATGGATCTCAGGAAGGTTGAGTATTACCGACAACCTTAGCAGCCTTGGGTATTTTCTTAAAGCTACAATAGACGGATCTGTAAATACAGCAGGAATTTGAATATTGCCTAGATAGTCATGTCCAGGACGCTAATATATATTCTCCAAAATTAATAGCTGGAGATTTTAATGCCTGTGCTCTATAGTGGGACAGCAATAGAACGAACCAACTAGGTCATGCCTTATTAAAGGCATTGGACCGGTATCTGCTAAATATAGAAACCAAAACACTTTTGAAAAAAAAATCAGGGCTCCATCACTGCCCTAGCTTTCTGTAGTACAGCGCTAGCTACAAAAATCACCTGGAAGATAAGTAATATTTATACACATACTCGTAGTGACCATGTATCGATAATAATAGATATAAGCAATGCAGCTATCGAGTCTCGTCAAAATGTCTTTAATTTAAATCTTGTTTCAAAGGCAGACAAATGTAGACCCCAACTCGCCCGACGCTGCTTGAAGAAGCAATTGCCGTCAAAGTAGCGGTGGATGATGGGCGGTCCTAACAGCCGCATACGTAGCGAGTGCGCACTTCATTCGGTGGGTTCCGGCCTTAAATTCTGGCCGGGGCAAGTAACATCAAAAATTATTGAAAAGTATTTTCTAATATCCGTCGTCCCTCGGCAGATAATATATACAATTACTACGTATGTATATAACAGTGAAAACTGTTTTTGATTTTTTTCTTACTATAATTTTTTAAATAAAGTTGAACCAAATACTAACGCAAATAAAACGCAGAAAAGAACACAAACACCATCATAAAATCTTGTCTAATTATTTCTGAATTTCTGTGGCACGATATGAAGTGTTTGCTCTTTTTTAAATTTTTTGCGAAGGTTATCTGGGAGGTACTCAGTAAAATTTGGTAGAAGAGTCTTGTAGCATCTATAAGTATACGTGTGACTTTCGTGGCCATTCCAGATGCCACTTGGACACAAACGTATCCTGGGTAACATTGGCCTTAAGATTTACCTTCATGGTCACAATTGGTCGGCTGTCTCACTACTAAATACGAAGTAGGCGAAAGACTGAACAGGTTTCATCCTGTTTCATCCTAATCAAAACAAACAAAAACCAGAAGTTTATCAAAATTCATAGGCATTTTAACAGAACCCGTACCTTTGTGTCAGGGAAGTAACCTAGTCTTACTGCATCACATTATAGTCGGCCTACAATTCAAACGAAATTCGGTACCAAACCGGGTACAATTTGCAAACTAAGCCAAGCTGTGCAAAAACTGTCTTGGTAATTCTCACATCACAAATTAATGTCAGAGCTCAACCTCCAGCGAGCAACCGTGCTGTTCCAAATAAGCTTTGTCCTTTAACACTGGTTGTATCCAAAACTATGCAAAAGATAAACCTCAGGCTATTGGGTTACCTTAGTCGTTAGTCGGCAGCGACATACATATGCACTTCTACAAACCCTGCTGGAAGGTACACAAAACCTCCACAATCTTCACCTGAAGATTAGGCATGTGAGCATATATATGCGACAACAACGACTCGTAGCCCAAACGATCGATAAATTGTTCGGCTTCCATTCAAAGGGGAATCCCCACACAGCTCTTTTTAGGCCACTGCCTTCCAGCAGTTTTTCAGTATGCAGCGATCGCTTTAAAAAAAGGCGACTTAAACACAATGTATAAGTATAATAATATTGGTGATTTGTAGGAAATTTAAACTTTAACAATTAGGTGATTTAAAATGATGTGTCTGCCCCTGTCGAAGGTTGAAATCGAATCCCTTAATCCCTGGTGTTTTGCACTTTTATAATAAGCGCAAACAATGCAATAAAAAGAACCGGTGGTATAATCATGTACGCAGTTATGTACATATGTACATATGTATGTACAAACAGAACAAAAGCGAATGTGGCGCGATTTTGGGCATCTGTACAGTTGTATGCATGTATGTAACTGTGCATTTACTGCTGCAGTAATGAGGTTACAAAAATTGCGAAATAGGCGACGAAGTGGGGTTCGAGCTCTAGCGAAGACAAATGAACACGATGATAACGATGTTGACGCCAGTAACGACTGCGGTGGGCTACTGATGCTCCAGTTCGCGTGGTATTCAACGCCTCAAAGACTTCTGGTTCAGGAAAATCTCTGAATGACTTGTTGCACACTGGCCCCACACTCCAACCAGTTCTCATGCTGCTTATTCTGCATTGGAGCATGCGCACCTTTGTGCTCATCCTATTATGTAAAATCCGATCAGGAAGTTATGACATTGACAATGGCACTCAATAACCCGGCAGGATGGCTGTCGCCAATGATGATCCAAGCAAAGATTCTGCCTCAAGAATTTTTGCTGGATGGCGTTGACTGAAACGAATGCCTATATAAAATGGTAACAGTTCGCAGAAAATATATCAGACATCTGGCACATCGCCATTCATCGATGGGTAAGCTTCACTCCGAGGCAAGTCCACAGGTTTTGTGATGGCTCGAAAGAAGCATATCCCAGAACTGCCGTTAGTTGAACCATCGATAGTTTGGTCGTATTTTAAATTTGCGGAGTAAATGACAATTTTTTAAATAGTTTTTAGGGAACTTATTTGTTTCGGGTCTCATTTATTTGATATTTTTCAAAACAAGAAAATATTATAAGTAAACGACAGACGCTTAAATAAATATTAAGTTTATGGATCGACAGAAACTATAATACTTCAAATGGGCATTGGTAAATATATACATATGTATATAATGTGTACATATCGTTTAAAAATAATACTTTGTCTACGTTGAATGCTTTCGGGGTACATTATTTTCAGACACAAGAAGTCCTACTTTACTAAATATTCGTTCTGACTTAGCCAAAGTAACTGGAGTGGAAAGATAACGCTCAACACTGGTTTTCATTGCGATTAGACTAGTTTTGTGAATCTCAAAACCCATTAAGACAGTGTTCAAACGGGGAAACTTTTGTTGCTTATTATCGGCGATTTCCCTTTTGGTGTTGCTCGTCACGTTCACACAGAGCAACTCTGTACAGGCGATTTTCTGGCATTTCATTTTATATCATTTTCGCAAATTTCTGTACGCTTCGCTTAACCGGCATTTACACATTCTGATAAATTTTGTGATTATAAGTAAAAGGTGTTGAAAAATGAAGTTTTAACATAATTTACATTAATATGTATAGTATATGCATACACATGTGTATATTTAATCGCAAAAAAATAAGAACAAAATTTCATTTCCCAACTTCCCGCATGTATTCACTTAAAACTCAACAAAACTGCACCCACTGAAAGAATTTATAAATGAAAAGGAATGTCAAATTTCTTAGCTGCCGACTGAGACGAATAAGAACACAAAGCGTGTCGCCCGAGCACGATCAACTCGGTGCCCTTCCCCTTTCCCCGTCCCTCTCTCACCAACAAGTAACGAGTTGCCGCGACAAAAGTTTCCTCGTTTGAACACTGTCTAAGGAATAAGTTAAGAAAATGGTAAAATGCAAATAAAACTATCGATACCATCGCTTGTTCCCCAGCACTAGAGGGATAGCAACCAAACAAATTTCTCTATTGCATCAACTGTTGGAGATCAGCACGAATCAATTCACATTCCGGACTGAAAACTCTTGACAAACGAGTGAAAACTAAAATAACGCAAAATTTTTGGTTAATTTTTACTCATTAAACGTTTATCTACATAATATATAAATTTTTTCGCTAACGAGTGACACTTGCATTAATTTAGTTTAATTTTGTGTTCCTTGACTGCCTTCCTCCCGATGGAGGTTAGGTCGAATGAAGTAAGGAAGCGACTAAAACCTGAAGTAGAGGTTAATATTGGAAGTGGAAAACGTCCATGTGTGAAAAATTTTCAAAACATTGAAGATTCGATGGATGCAACGGGAGGGTTGAGCAACTCCGAAACGGAGGTGCCTGAAAATTCTCCTACTACTGGTAACATTATTCCGAAACACGTGCTACTGACTCGTGTCGAAAAGCAGCCCTATTTGTATGATGTCAATGATCAGGTAAAGTACATTGTGTTTGTAGAAGTTTTGCCTGATGAAAGGGGCATTAGGAAGAGAATCTTTTCTAACCTGTTTTTCATGGAGCTTATAGATGATTTTTCTTTGACTGGGCTCGCTGACCTCAGAGTGCTTGGTAATGGGCGTGCAAAAATAACTTTTGATACTGCGACTGATGCGAATAATTTTGTTATCAAAAACGACTTCAAAGCTAGAAATCTGATGGCATGTATTCCGAAATCTTTAACTGAAAAATATGGTATTATTAGAAAAATACCACTAAAATACAGTGATGAATTTATATTGCAAAATACTGAAAGTGACTTTCCAATTGTGTCTGTATGTAGACTTAATAGAAGAGAAGGTAATGATTTCATATCTACTACGTCTGTCAAGATCGCTTTCAAGGGTAATAAGATTCCTTAACTCGTAAAACTATGCAATTGCGTTTGTGAAGTTGAATATTTTGTGCCGGCCGTCAAACAATGTAAAAAGTGTGGTCGCCTGGGACACATAGCGGCGTTTTGTAAGGCCAGAGAGGCAAGATGCCTACAGTGTGGTACTACACCGCGCTGTGATCCGGCCTGTGGTCAAACCAAATGCTTGCTGTGTGGTGCCATGAACCATAGCGCAGAAGTAAGGACCTGTCCGGTCCGAGCTAATCGGCAAGATGTCCAGAAAATAATGACTATTGAAAATATTTCATTTTTTGAGTATAAGGAGAAGTATGGTTATGAGAATCGTTTTTCAATACCTGATAATTACGACGATGAGTTCCCTGTCATAAGCAAGGAAACCAATATAGGTATGGTTAGAGATACACAAAGGGAAGTTAATAAAATTTTAACAAATTCGAGATATAGCAAAGTGGTTAGGGAAGGCCCTAAAAAAAGCGTAGATTATGTACAAAACGAGAGGATAATACAAAGAGGAAAGGAGGTAAAGTCTGACAAGTCACACGGTGTGTGTCTAGTCAATACTCAGAGAGTAACAGAACTGGAAAAAATAATTAACGATCTTGTCAAGATGTGTGCGCATCTTTGTGATTTTGCAAAGGAGCCAACGGCTATGCAAATGTTCAACAATTTAAAAGCGAAATATAATCTTAATGAAAACAGTGACAGTACGGGGCAAAAAGGTATTAGCTTGAATGAAATTCCTACAGTATAATATACAAAGTTATAAAACCAATAAATATAACCTTGAATATTTCATAAATAATAACGGTATTGACTTTGCTATTCTTTCGGAAATTTTTTTCATTTAATGAGAATGATTTCAATTTAAGACTGCTCAATTATAATCTTGTGCACAGATTTCGACAGGGTAGGTTTGGTGGTGTTGCCATTGCCATTAAAAAGCAGATTCGCTTCAAAAAGATTGATATTCAAACAAATCATGAAATTTTGGCCATTCGCACGACGAACTTGAATCCTAATATAAATATTATTTCCGTATACTTTCATCCCAGTATGACACTAGCTGATTTTACCAATGCGTGTAAGTTAATTTTTGATTTTTCAAATAGAAATAATAATACCATTATTGGTGGTGATTTCAATGCGCGCTGTGCTTCTTTTGGTGACACGATATCTCTTCCTAAAGGTACGATGTTAAATAATATGCTAGCTACAACTAATCTTAGATGTTTAAATAATAATAAACACACCTACTATCAATCGCTTCAAAACGGTGGGTCGCACAGTAGTGTTCTCGATTTGACTTTCTCGGATTTTGAAGTGGAGGGCTCCTCCTGGGATACATATTCGGTGTATCTAGGCAGGAGTCACCATCTTCCTATTATCTTTCAACTAGAAGGCCCGTCTGAACCTCAATTTATACAGTTTAGATCCAACAAAAAATTAAGTGAATCAATTGCGCAGCTCAGCCTCTCCTCTTCAATTAATGAGATATCCGAATCTTTTAAATCAGCTATCGTGAGATCCACTGTTCAGATTCCGTCCGAAAGGAGCTGGGTCCCTAAATCGTGGTGGAATGAGTCCCTTTCCGTATTGTTCAGGAGAATGAAAGCAGCAAGGGCAAAACTAACCAGATTTTGCAATCAAACAAATTATAATAACTATAAGGAAGCGGTTAAAATTTGGAATGAAGCAAGGAACAAAGCAAAAAAGGAATCCAGGCAAGAACATCTCAATGGAATTAGTAAGAGTAGCTCCAGTAAAGAGTTTTGGGCGTCAGTTCGGTCACATAAAGCACTAGTTAATAATTCAGTTACACGTAGTAATTGGGATAAAACAAAAAATTTAGAATATTTACTATACTTAAAAAATCAGATACCTTATAACATACAGATGATTAATTTTGTTCCTGGCTTCAATCAAAATACAACACCATTTGAACTTGAAGAGCTGGATAGCGTACTCGGGAAAAAAACTAAATCGTCAGCAGCCGGATTCGACGGAGTCAAATATAGCATGATAAAAGCTCTCTCGCGTTCAAATTTAAAAAATCCTAATGATGCCCTTAACTCCTGTTGGGTAAATAATCTAATTTTAGATGAGTGGCGTAGGATAAAAATTATACCAATTCCAAAAAAGGGTGTCGATTTAAGTTCCATTCAAAATTATAGACCCATATCGCTATTGTCTGTTTTCATCAAACTAATTAATCTCATGCTAAATAACAGATTAGAAAATGTTGTTGATGAGCTTAATGTCATTCCAGCTAGAAGCTATGCTTATCGGAAGAGAAGATCCGGAGCCATGTGTATCAATGAGTTAGGTCACATGATAGCAAAGCAAAAAAGTTTAGGGCGTAAAGTTGTATTGATGTCCCTTGATATCTCAAAGGCCTATGATTGTGTAAATTTGCATAAGCTGAATCAAACATTTGAACATTATGGCATACCAACCGATTTTGCCTCGTGGATTCTAAATTTTTTTCATAAACGGATTTTAACTTTAGGCTCAGAATCTGTGACCGTAACTGGCGGAATCCCACAAGGTTCTTGCCTAAGTCCAATAATTTTCAATATATACACCAATAATTTTCAATATATATACCCTTGCATATGCTGCAAGATGAAAAAACTGCCATTTTTCAATATGCAGACGATTTTTTGCTTGTATCTTTCCACAACAACTTTGATTTAGCAGTGAGTAACCTCTCCCACAAGGCAAATGATTTTTATGCAAAATGTGCGGAACTTAACCTTAATTTTAACTTAGATAAAACTCAAACAATTTTTTTTTGCTAAAGGATCTAACAAAAGTGTAAATATAAAAATTAATAATGTGCACATAAGACAAACCAACGTTATAAAATTCCTGGGTAGATACATCAATAGTAGTCTGACAGTCCATGAGCACTATTCAAATATTATTAAGGACACCATTTCAAACTCAAATGCTGTTAAAATGATGACAAGTGTCAATGGGGGACTATCACCTGGACCTGCGGTTAATTTGTATAAAGCTCTAGTAAGATAAAAACTTGAGTACGCGAGAACTACGGCTTGCCATTCGGCCAAATATATCGATAAAAGAATTGAAACCTTCCAGAATCAGCTATTGCGTAGATGTTTGGGATGTACTCCGTCAACTCCCAATCATATCCTGTATGTTTTGTCAGGAGAGCTACCCTCTAAAATGAGAGCGATCTTCCTAACGTCGAAAGAAATTTTAAATATAAAGTTTTTGAATCATCAGTTATACAACCAAATTGCGCAGGAAACTTTCGTTAATTCCAGTTATAACTTCTGCTTCAATAAATTTCGTAATATCTTTAACAAAGTTGAATGTAATGTTGAATTTTCACCGTCCCGGAAGTATAAAGTATACTTAAATATTTTAACTTCTATTTCCAATACTAAATCAAATGTTTCTAATGAAATTATCAAAGCCCTATGCCATGAGCGTGTAGAATCGTACAAAAATAGAGACTTCGTTGTGCTTGCCACTGATGCATCTATTGATGACAGATGTTGTGGTATAGCAGCGTACCTACCGTCTACTAATACGTCGTATATTTATAAAATTAATGACACTTTGTCTTCTCTTTCTGCTGAACTAATTGCGATTAAATGTGCGGTTTTGATAGCGGCAAGGAGCAATTTTAAAAAAATTGTAATTTTCACTGACAGCAAGTCTAGCTGTATTTTGCTAAAACAACATCATAAGAGTAATCATACTGTTGCCCAGATCAATATAATTATTGAGGAATCATCTATCGAGCTGTGTGATTTTGTTTGGGTGCCAGGGCATTCCGGTTTTGTTTTAAACGAGAGGGCAGATGGGGCTGCTAAAATGGCGTTAGTCAGTGGTACGAATATAATTGTACAATATAACAAAAATGATGCTCTTCGAAAAATTTATAACGCGTTGAGAAATGAATGGGAGCAAGAATATAAACGAATTTCGCAAAACAAAGGGGAATTTTTTGCTGAAATCTTTCCGGAGCTACCATCGAGGCCGTGGTATCATAGGTCTTCTTTATCAGCCGAATTTATAAAAATTATTAATAGACTTTTTTCTGGTCACCGGTATGACAGAAAATACTTATATCAAATAGGTGCGCTCACAACGAATATTTGTACTCTTTGTGGTTCCGAAGAAAGCTTAGATCACTCAGTTTTCTTCTGTAGCAAATACAATACAATTAGATTAAACTTTTCTTTTTTCACCACTTTTAGTTCAATCAAAGATATATTGTTAACGAAAGATGTATCTATTATAGTTCAACTCGTAAGGTTTCTTAAAAAAGCTGACATTAAAATTTAATTATTTAAAAAAAAAAAAAAAAAAAAATGAATTTGGTTAATTTTGCTTTGTTTTGACACGGACAACTTGACTACCATAGACTGTGAACATGACTGTTTACAATTGACAACCATTCTTTGACTGATCTGGCAACATGGTCTCAGCACCATAGCTAATACATTGAAATCTCAAATAAAAAAAAAAAATTTCTCTATTGGTAGCAAAAGGCAAAGCTGCACCACTGAAAACGTGAACTTGTTGCCCCTAGAGCTTTGCGGTGCAGTCTTACTCTCATCAAACTCATCCACCAGCGTGTGTAGATTGTGCGCCGTTCATTCGGATGGTCTCGAGATCAAATCCTGGCCGGGCCAAGTAACACGCATGATTTGCCAGATTCCTCACTCTAGTGACACGGACCCTTGTCCTATGGATGCATGGCCATGATCAGAGACATGCAGTACATCTGCACCTAGAAAAGCGCATTCCAATATGCAAAAACGCATTTTATCGACACAGTGCAATCATGACATTTTCCAAGAGCAAAAGGGCTTAGCAAAATAAAAAGCCTGTTGACAAAAAGAGTCCTCTTCTTGTACTCAAGTCTTCGTTGGATAAAGACGGACTTCTACAGGGGAACACACCCAATAATTATCCTACGAAGTCGAAGTTCTGCTAGCTGAATTTGAAGTTTTACACTCGCTGCTACTTTACGCAGAAACACGATTAAGGCTTCAAATGGTAAGGCAAGGCATTATGCGCTTTACAAGCAACTAACGCGCACTCAAATACTTGCCGTTCTGAACACAGCGTCCTCCGCATGGGCAGCGTGTTAAAACCTAAAAAATCCATTTGAAGAAACGCGCGAGTGGGTTCGTAACCTTTTGGTTGGACCCCACCTCGGTTGCACCTCTAAAGAGTCGTGGTAGTTTGGTGTGGATTTTTCTTTGTACATTTTGGGCAGTTGTACTAACTTTGTTGTTGTCCCTCCCTAATATGGTCCATTTGATCTGTTAGTAATATTGGTTTTGCTCTCACATAACACGAAACCCAACCCGTCTCAACTGAGCCAACCGGTTGCTAAGTTTGTGTCATTTCGTTTTGGGCGTATATTTGTTTATTAGTTAGGCTAGTGTTTTTGCTGTTGTGCACTGCTAGTATACTTGGTCGCTAGCAGGTAGTCATTTAGAGCACATAAGGCATGTGCCATCACTTTTGAAAAATTAACGACGCTTTTGGTGTGAATTGTAGCAGTCCTCAACTCGAGACCTCTGTCCGCACTTTCCTAAAGCACCGATAATATGACAGCATTTACTTCGGGTAATTTCCTTCGAGGTCTACCGCTACTGGCCATTCCCCAGTCAAACGCGGAATACCTCTCTAATAAACCGGTGGGCGAAAGTCAACTCGTTTTAACATCAATTCAGTCGCCGCTGGAAAGAGGAATATCTGAAAGATCTTCGGAAAGGAAAATCCCACAACACGATTTTCGGTCAGGCGACCTTTACGAGATTAAAGAAGAATCGCTTCCACCCACTGAGTGGCGATTGACACGGCCCATAGAACCACGCTATAAAAATCATATAACTTCATCTTGTATATTCAAAGTCTTAACTTGCCGTTTAATTTCTTTACCCAAGCAATTCTCGTTTTTCTGTCTATTCTTCTACTTTCAGAGCGAACCTACATGTAGGAAGCAATAAAAATACGCGCATGGCCAACGGGAATACCAGCCAAAGCAGCGCACATCCCCCAGAAATTCCTATTCAAGGCATGTATGCCCATTAAGCGGCGCGCGTCCTTGGCAACACCATGCCGGGAAGAACGATCGATCGCTTAGACGAAGTAGCAGAATAACAACAGAAACTAGTTCTGATACTACCATCGATCAACGGCACGACTTAAATTGATATTCTCTTTGAAAAATCAGAAATTAAAAAGGCAAATAAAACTTTAGTTTTGAAAATATGTATAACATTTTTTCATTTTACATACATTATACAAGCTTATTATTAAACTAAAGCTAGAAACTTATTTTCAGTTTGCAACTGTCCGACAGGCGTTGCTTCTCCTCTATTTCACACAGTAGATTTTAAAATAAAAATACAAAATAACAATTGTTACGACCACTCAAATATAATCTTTAGTCTCACGATAAATGGCACTTGCCTAAAGTTGATTTCGGCGAATTTAGAATTTTTCATAAATATTGCAAATCATTTACAGTTATGTCCCGTTTATCTGAATATTTCTGAACGTTCAAATATCATCTTTTGCTTATATCAAAAAGCGTTTTGTAAAAGTCGTACTGCTTTTAAGTTAAGCTTGTCATATATCGAATTAAGTATTCTTTTGTTTTGGTTGGTTGTCATTAACTGGTCTATTCTACACTATACCGAAAATTGTGTTCCCGGCAAATTACGTTACCGAATATTGTAGCTACTTCTAATAACCACAATTCCGCGCAACAGGTAACTTTCACTGCACACACCATATACAATTTCTGTATATGTGTTGAAAAGGTGTATTTTTTAAATCTAGAAAGTATGCGAGAACAACACAATTCCAGTTGCGTTAATGTGCAGCTTGTGTTAAAGACCACACGGAGTTATTAAGAGGAAAGAACTGCCCATCGCCAAATCTTACAAGAAAAAGTGGCAGGAGACAGCGACAAATGCAAACGGTATGGTTCGGACAACAAAAAGTCCGAAGTCTTGGAAAGCAGTAATAGTAAATTATCGTGTGCACAAAATGGCATCATACTTTATAAAAATGATTTCCAGGGCAGCGAAACTGGCGTAAGCGCGCAAATGAATAGTGGAGCGGAAAAGAACTGGAGGCGGGAAGAATCTGATGCCGCAGTTGCTCTACTCCGAGCAGCAAACGTTGGAGGTATCTGGAATCACTGCAATTGAAGGACATTCAAACGTGACACTTGGTTTCCAAGTAAATGAAATTAGAATACTCTGATAAATATTCAGTACATATCCGTTCATATTGTGTTAGAGCTGTAATACGATGAAAATGAAAGGCTGAATGATACACCAGTGCCGAGTATTTCCGCTATCACCGAACATATGTTGGCTTCTCCCGATAGGATCGAAGTGTGTCCTTCCCCATTTTGGTTACCAGTTAATGGGCATAGTGCCAATTCAGATTCACTCATTCCCATTTCGCTTTCCGGTTCCCGCTCTAGAAGACCAACTTTTTGAAATGAAATTCTAGAAATCGTTCAGCGAGATATGAGGACCCTAGATAAATGTAAAATAAACCAATTAGGCGAATAATAGAAGAAGTGATAGCTCCTATTTCTCCTCACCAGACTTCTTTCTTTCTAGTCTTTACCAAGGTTTGATCCATGGTATACGGAGTTGCAGGTGAGCATTCAACCACTTAACCCAACTAATCGTGTGCAAGTTTTTGTGTTCTAAATAGTTATAATTTGCTTTTAGGCGTGCTCGGAGTACACGTACAAGTTTTTTTCTGGGTACCACTTAAAACTGTGGCTTAATAAAAAGAGAAGAATATATAATCCTCATAAGAACTGTTATCTTTGTGACTTTTTTGGTTATTTCTCTTCTGTAGCTGTTGATTATGATAATATTCATGTTTGTGGTGACTTTGATTTTAATTTGCTACGCTCTGACCCGTATAGTTCATGTTTAGTTGATGATGTGTCTAGTGTAGGGTTGTCATTCGTTAATGTTTCTAAACCAACGAGGTATGGAAACAATTGTTGTCCAAGTCTATTTGACTATTTCATTGTATCTGACCCTGCTATCATTTTAAAATTGGACCAGATATCGTCTATATCAGATGACGACTTAATATTCTGCTCATTTCACATTAAGCTTGACCACAATAATGAACCTGCTAGCACTTATAATTTCTTTCACTATCGTTTTTTAAATATCAATAGGATGTGTGTCGCAAATCGTTTGGGTGACGTGCTGGGGTTACAGCTCAGTGAATGATATGCTTTCATTTATAAATAATAATATTTTGCAAGCGCTTGGTAGCTATGTCCCTGTCTGAATCCCGGCGGTTCGATCTGCATTCAAGAAAAGAAACAAGTCCTACTTCCTGTGGAAAAAGTATCGCACGGACTCAAAACGGTTTGCTTTTAAGGCAATTAGAAACGAAACAACGCTGACAATAAGAAGAGAAAATCGCAAGTTTTTGGCAAAACACCTCAGTCCTTCACTTCCTAACAGTGTTCTGTGGCGGAACTTAAAAAAAGTTTCGTATCGTGTGAGTGATATTGCAGCGTGCTCACTCAACCCCGATATCCATAAATGACTGTTTCGTAAATTATGCCTCTCGTTTGAGTTTCATGCAGTGTCAGAATTTGAGGTAGAAAAAAATATTTATAAAATACGGTCCAATATATACAAAGAATTGTACCTTTAGTTTTGCCCATCCTAACTCACATAATAAACTATAGTTTTACAACGACTTGTTTCCCAAATGTTTGGAAAGTTGCTACTGTGCTTCCTGTAGCCAAAAACAGAGCTGCTTGTAGCCCCAGTGAGTTCCGTCCCATTAGTATACTGCCTGGTTTGTCAAAAGTCGTTGAATCTCTAATATTTCAGCAAATCTACAACCATGTTGATAAATTCAATATTTTGTCTCCTTTTCAGTCTGGATTTAGCTCTAAGCACAGTTGTTCCACATCTATGTTAAAGATACTTGGTACTTCTTTCCTCCTGGATTTTTCTAAGGCATTTGATTCTTAGACGTGCGTACTATTCGATAACATCGACTCGGATGATCATCTTTACACAGCCAAGATTCGGACACGCCTCTGTGCAGCAAAAAACGCGCGCTCAGTTACACGAGGAAAGCTTGACGTCCAAAAGCTGCAATCACAACCAGTGTTGCCATTTTGG
This sequence comes from Anomoia purmunda, assembly GCA_951828415.1. NCBI lineage: Eukaryota > Metazoa > Arthropoda > Insecta > Diptera > Tephritidae > Anomoia > Anomoia purmunda. The sequence goes on from OX639995.1 coordinate 95,600,722, forward strand.
TGCTTTTGGAGATAGATCTAGCTCTTTTTTTGGCGTCTAGCTCCAAAATTCAGATCTAGCTCCTAGCTCTTTTTTTTCAGTTATAGTTTTTTTTTTTTAGCTCCAAATTTATTTGGAGAAATCGTATTGTGAAATTTATTAAGTACTTACTTAGTGCATAGAGGACGTCGAAACTAAATTTTGATTACCTTTATAGTTGTTTCATTATGTATGATGTGGCAACTCGGTTGCCTTAAGCGATAACAAATACTTAAATCGATTAATTGTGTCAAGTAACATTCCTAATTGTCATATGTTTTAAGCGCGCAAGTATACTCAAAATGGAAAGGTAAGAAAATATCTCATATAAAAATCATTAATTTCCCTAATAAATGTTTTCTTTTGCAGATATTTAATTAAAAAGCAAGTGCCAGCAGCAGAAAAGTGTGTTGAGAGCGAGGATAGTGAGCCCGATGAAGATGAGGAGTCAGAAAGTGATCATTTGGATGAGGAAGCTTGCTCAAGTAAACGTTCGGGGTAAGGTCAATGCAAAAGTTGAATAAAATAAGTGAAGAATTAGTGGCATAAAGAAAAAAAAACCGAAAATTAAATTAAAGTTCTGCTGTGCGTCTTAAAAAACGCATTTTTTCTGAAAGCCTCCCATTCTTAGCTTGTTCATTCATATGCACATATGTATGTAAGTCAAAATTTATTAAAGTGTAAAATTTGTTGTTTTTACAGGATATACGAACAGAAACCACGACCCGCTTGGCTTAGGGACAATCGTTTAAACAATTGGATTATACAGGCTGGCGATTTTGTGACATGCAAATACTGTCATTGCAAATTGAAGCCGAAGTTGCATGGACTTATCAGACATGCAAGCAGAAGTAAGCATTTAACTGCAGTGGGGCTATTTGTCAGTGGCACACAGACATTAATTAAATCGAATTCTCTTAGCAAAGAGACTCACGCCGCGGAATTATCCAATTGTTTGTATGTAGCCGCTCATACTTCGATAAGAGTAGTCGATCATTTAACCAGTTTACAAAACCATATTTTTCCGAATAGCAATATTGCTCAAAGTTTAAGATTACGGCGATCGAAATGGAGCGCCATTATCAAAAATGTTTTGTTCCCTTATATTAAAAAATGGATGGATGATATAGCCAGCAGCAAGTTTAGCTTGATTGTTGATGAGGCAACTGACATTACCATAAAAAATATGTAGAAATTGTAGTAAGGTACTACAGCTCAAAAAGTAAAGCTATAGTAAATACATTCTTGAAACTGGCTGAGTTGGATGACTGCACAGCTAATGGAATTGTTTTAGCAATTACAAATACACTGAAAGAATACAATTTAAGTTTCAAAAACATGGTTGGCATTGGAACCGACAACGCTAGTGTTATGGTAGGCGCAGGGAACGTAAATTATAGAGAAGCCTCATCGCAGTCCATTCCGTGATTCGTTCCGCTGCCAGGGGGGGTCTGCTGAACACACCACACTCATTTTTTTTCACCGCTAATATACAGCAGACCCACTTAATTTAACAGTAGAGACCCATATTAACAGTGCTAGACCGTGAATTTGTAGTTAGAGAGAAAAATAATGTAACTTATCACTGGTGTTGCAGGTGATTAATTTGGTTTTAATAATATAAAAATTGTCTATCATCATGCAAATAAATAAATATTTTATTGAAATTTCATTTTTATTTATAATGTAATATAAACTAGATTAATATAATGGATCTTTTTATTAAAATTTATGTCAAAATTTCCGTTTTCTAGTAACTAATAACGTGAAAAAATTCAAACTTCATTTTAATTAAGATAATTTTTTTAAACACTTTTCTAATATTAAATAATAACAAACATAATAGTTTAAAAAATAATTTAATGCAATTTCTTTATATTGCACATCTTAAATTATTTAAATATGTAAATGAAAACTTTTCAATATTTTTGTATGTATTCATTCGTAACGAAATGATTTCCAAAAATTTATGAAAGTTAATAAATAGCTATATCGTATTGAATTAAAAAAAAAATTCATAAAAATTAGACATGGCACGAAAAAGCTGGGATTCGAACTATGGGGCAAAAGCTAAAGCATACAATACGATAATGTGGCCGGCGACTAAACACGCTAAGCCACAGCAGACACTTGTCGGAGTCTGCTTAAACGGTTAATTATGAAAATCATGGCAATGTGAAGAGCAATTTACGAAGCTAACTTAAACTGAAACAAAGAAGAAAAAGTAGTAACCCGAGAAAAAATCTGCTTTTTGATTGTCAGCGGGGCAAGTAGAGACGGAAGAGGAGTTATGCAACAATTGTCGATAAGAGAAGGGTTGAAAGGGAAAGGGAACGGTAAGCAAAATATTCTTTTCTGTTTTTCGGGAATTTTTGTGTCAATTCGCCAATTGCGCGTGCACGTGTACGCAAATGAATTGATGCGCATTTGGACAAAAGTTCTAGAATGTTCTAGGGAACATTTGCGTGCGCGGGGAGATGAAATGCTTGCACTTATGAATGAACGACATTTGTTTGCACGAATACGCGCCTGCGTTTATGAATGAATTTTTTGTTGTTGTATGTAGTTTCAGATATTTTAGAATATTTGGCGCCAGCGCAGGCACAAGTGCAGCTGTGGTTGTGATTGCGCTATGATTTGACTTTTATTTAGCGTAGGTCAAGGTTGAATTTATGCACATGTACGCAAGTACATATGTACATATGTGTGTATGTACATATGTACATCAATGCATATGAATTTATGTATTTATATATGTACATAGATGTGTGCATACATATATGATTGTATACTTGATGACATTTTAGTTATTTGCGACTTTACATTCAAATGTAGTTATGCATGTAGTATTCTCTGGAAGTATACATATGCTAGTGCAAGAATTTGCAAAAAATAAAAATTTAAATAAATTTTAAGTCAAAAGGGCGTGGCCCGGTGCCGAACTCGCGCAAAACGAAAGCATAAAGAACATTGCGGCGCCTCTTGAAGCAACTGCACCACAGAATACAATTGATTTGTTTGAACTTAATCGCTACTTGATTCAGTTTCGCGTGAATATTTTTTACCAAGACAAATTTTTGATACAAATGAACAAATTTGTAACATGTATATGTATGTATGTAGATCGCATATTATTTCGCATCTACAGAAAAAGGAAATCAACATAAGAAACCAAATGAAATAGGTACTAAATTGGAGCAAATGCATAGTAATATTTATTATATTAAAAATTAAAAAAAAAATGAATATGCTTGGATATTTTAATATTTCATATTTTTTCATTTTTTAATAAATTCAACAAATAATTTTAATTTAAGCCAAATTTTTCTCTTTAATTTTAAGTAATTTATTTTAAGAATTTCTTAAGCTTTTTCCTCTTATATTAAATTTTATACATATATATTTTCAAGCAACCCATAAAACTACACAATATGCTAATGTGAAATGCCGTCGGTAAAACAGCAAATGAGCCAAGTTGTTTTGGCATATGCGTGCTTGCATACAATCAAAATTGACTCAATGCTATCATTTACATATTTAAATAAACCAAATATCTCGTTAAATATGAAAATTTAACTATTTAAATTTTTCCTTAAATTCATTTATATCATTGCGAAATCTAAAATTGGTACAAGAACAATCAACTTTTATTTGAATTTATTCTCTGTTAAAAGAAATATTGTCTCTGCTCAGCTCTGTTAACTTGCCGCTCTCAATGTGGTGTATTTTCATGAGTGGGTCTATTGAAAATTTTTCGACTTTTGACAATTCACACTGAAATTCGGTGATGAAGCTTCTCATTTAATATACGTTCTCTGGGTAGGCGTTAACAAGGGTGTTATAGCGCAGCTATAAGTATTCAATCCTGACATTAAACTTATACCGTGTATTTGTCACTCAATACAATAAGCTGTGTCTGCTGCATCAACAACTATGCCGAATGAAATTGAGTTTATTGTTGGCGAAACTTACAACTGGTTTTCAAAATCAGTGTCGCGACAAAAGCATTACGAATCATTGTTCTCTGCAATAAACGATGGACTTCAGCCATTAAAAATTATACGGGCATGTGATACGCGATGGCTATCTGTGGAGCCAGCTATTAAGCGAAAAGTTGAGCAATGGTTGGAACTTAAAACCCATTTCGGGATTGCGTCTTTAAGCGAATCGTGTCACAAAGCTAAAATTCTTTCAAAAATGTATAATGATGAAAATTTAGCATATTTATAATTTTTAAAACCTGTTTTATATGAAGTACAGAAAGTCAATAAACTTTTCGAAAGCAATATAGCCGATCCTACCAAACTGTTTTCCGAGGTTGTACGTTTGCTTTCCAGCTTGTGCCACAGCATAGTGTCACTGTCTAATAGTTTTGATCCTTTAACTTCAGATGTTAATAAGTTTTTGATCCCCGTACCTTATTTCCATTACACCTTTGAAGAATATATGCGTATTAAAAAGGAAGATAAATGTATAGACGATTATACTGAAAGAAAAATCCGCCATACATGTCGCGATTTTGTTATTAAATTGATTGAACAATTAAGGCAACGTTTGCCGCAAAATATAGAAACGCTTAAAACAATAGATTTATTTTCAGTTGAAAGCACATTAAAAATTGTAAAGCCTCATTTATTTTCTTATTTCACAAATGAAAGGACCAAGTATAGCAGTGATGAAGTAACGAGGATAGAAATGCAATGGAAAAATATCTATCTCTATAATTGGAAAGATGTGACATCGACTTTAAGTTTTTGGTTTGAGGTGAAAGAGTATAAGAATGCTTTACGTGAAACCCCTTTCCAAGAGCTTGTCGATTTTGTTTTTACACTTCTTGTACTGCCGTTCAGTAATGCTGAAATTGAAAAAACGTTCTCAACTATGAGTTTGATTAAAAACAAACATAGAAACAAAATGAATTTAATTATGTTAAATTCGCTTCTGACAATATGAAGTGGTCTTAAAAGACTGAATAAATGCTGTCATGACTTTGAAATAAATAATGATCTCCTAAAATTAATGAACAGAAAAAATATTTCTGAATGTAACAATAATGATAGTAATTCATCTTCTGAAGACGAAATCGTAGATGTCGAAGTCTAAGCTACATGAAGGTCTTAGACTTCGAAATCTACGATATGCTTTAATATCGCACAGTATTTTAATGGAGTATGCGAGTCATACAATGACAATACGAGCCATGTGCGGAGGCGCTAAGTTTTTTCTTATATATTTATGTAAGCTATACATACCAAAAAAGTTGTATTCTGATTATATTTAGCATTACAAAGACTGTGTTCTGCTCTTGAACTATAAAAACAGTATTATTAATGAACTTCTTTTGTACCTTATTTTTTAATTGAGTTACTGTACCTTTTTTATAAGTTTTAAGCATTGTTAAAATTAAATGTGAAATAAATGTTAAAAATGTTATAAAAAAACATGAATATATTTCTAGATCTTTTTTCAAGGGTGTTTGGATTTTCTCGAAGAAATTTAGCTCTATCTAGCTCTTTTTTTCTTGGTTTAGCTCCAAAAAAATTTTCTCCTGGCAACACTGATCACAACAGATAGCCGACCGTTTTTCCATTGGACTTGCGCTCCAGCTCTCTGAGAGCAATGCTCAACGAGAGGATATCTGCGCGCAATGGGACCACATTTCTCGCTCATTACGTACCGCCACTGAAGAAATCATTGGTTTCCAGCGAGCCCGAAAAAACGATTGGTACGATGAGGAATGCCGCGCCGCCATAGAAAAGAAAGATGCCGCCTATAGGGCCACGCTCCGATCGGGCGCAACGCGAACCGTGCGGGAGAGATATGGGAAGTTGAAGAAGGAAGCGGGGCGCATTTTCCGAAAAAAGAAGAGAGTTTGGGATACTAGCCGATAGGAAAAACGCCCGAAGGTTTTAAAACCGGGGAGATTTCCTGTAAGAATGAAAACGGCGACCTGATGACCGACATCCAGAGAACACTTAAACTGTGAAAGGAGCACTGTTTGACGCTGCTTAATGGTACTGACGCGGAGAACATCGAAGATGATGAACCCGAACCTCCAATCAGCTGCCAGCAGAGCTACCCAAGTGCGGTGGCGAGGGGCTGGTAGAGTGGAATTTAAGTGTACTATGCCCAATCCACAAAAAGGGCGATCCTGCAAGAATAAAGAAGGATAAAGAAGCGAAACGCATGGGTCTGGAAGTGTACGAGGGGAAACTAAATACCTCCTGTGATGAAATAAACAGTCTGCGCACTCGCGTCTCAGCTCCCGCATCACTGTTGACAATTGCAATTTCGACAAAGTGGAGGACTTTGTTTATCTGGGAACCAGTATTAACAACGACTATAATGTCAGCCTGGAAATCCAACAAGTGCTACTTTGGGCTGGGTAGGCAATTTCGCAGTAAAGCCCTCTCTTGACGAACCAAAACAACACCCTGTAAGTCTCTCATCATGCCCGTGCTATTGTATGGCACTAAGCATGGACACTGTCAGCATCGGATGAGACGGCCCTTGGAGTGTTCGAGAGAAAGATTTTCCGAAATATTTATGGACCTCTACGTCCTTGCGACGGCGAATACCGCAGACGATAGAACGATGAGCTGTATGACCTTTACCGCGACATAGACATAGTCCATCGAATTAAAATACAGCGGCAACGTTGACTGGGACATGTCGTGCGAATAGAAGAAAATGCTCCAGCTGTAAAAGTATTCAACGCGGTATCAGCTGGTGGTAGTAGAGGAAGAGGACGTATTTCCAATTGGCGCCAGTTAGCAGGAAGAAGGAGTGACTGACGCAATTTGTTAAACTCGGCCAAAATCTCTTAAAAGGTTATAGCGCCATTTAAGTAAGTAAGTAAGTATGTAAGTAAGATTTGATACTGTTGACCATAAACATTTTTGCTCTAAATTAGAAAAGTATTTTGGTTTTGGTCAATATGCCGTGCAATTGATTGAGAGGCACCTCACAGGCATGTCGCATGCGTGAGAAAGTTGATTTGAAAATGACTACCCTACGTCCATTGTCGTCTGGCGTTCCTCAGGGCTCAATCCTGGGGCCTATATTATTCAGTTTGTTTGTTAATGATTTTTGTTCTGTATATCAGCAGACGAGCATTCATGCATACGCGGATGATATTCAATTGTATATGGCTAGACCTCTTGACCAGTCAGCCAACTTGTGCTGAGACTTTAATAAAGAACTAGTATTTATTAAATCTTGGGCCTCTCAAAATGGTCTTTGTCTTAATGTGATAAGTGTTATGTATTACCTATTTGTAAGAAGCATTTTAACCTCACAACATCTTTGTATATAGAGAATAAACCCATAAAATTCGTTTCCAAAGTAACAAGCCTTCGGTTTGTTACTAATTCCGATTTAGCATATATTGATCATGTGAACTCCATCGTTAGCAAGGTGTATTACACCTTAAGAAATTTAAGAATGTCTGCCTCATTTACACCGATCAAGGTAAGACGAAAACTTGCAATCCAACTAATAATGAGGATAATTTGCTACCCTGAATTAGTCTATAGCAAGTTAGATTCTCAATCTGCGCTTAAAATTGAGGTAGCCTCTAGCCAATTAACACGATATGTGTTTGGGCTAATGAAATATGAACATATCTCTGCCTGGAGAAAAAGTCCGCTGGGTTGTGAAATTTCTGACTAACTGAAAGCCAGAAACTGCGTTTTCTTATTTCGGATTATGAGGAATGAGCCACCTTACTATCTCTACGAGAAACTGTTAATTCCAAATCAACACGTGTAAGTGACTTAATAGTTCCTAATTATAACATCCTTTCCTCTGCTAGGTTATTTTTCGTTAGCGCTATACGTTTATGGAACCCTGCCACTGCTCTCAAGAGTTTAAATAAAAGCAATTTTAAGTCTGTATAGCCCTAAGATGTTCTCTCTATGTGCACCCATCTGCCTACATGTATATATATGTATGTATGTATATAGTCATACCTAAGTTTCATTGCTTCCAAGTTCTACCTTTTAAAATTATTATTTGTATATCAGTATTGTTTTTAATATATGTAATTTGCAACTTAATTTCCAAATTTACTTATTTATTTGGTTATTTTAAGCGTAAACTATTGTATTTTGTACTGTTGCACTACAAAAGACATATTTGATCTTCCTCTACTAATATGTTAACAATAAATGAATTAAAAAATTAATTTAAATAAACTGTGGGCTGAAATATATGGTTGACTGAGTGCTGGAGAATCCTTTCACTGTCTCCTTGAAGATGGTTGCATTCGATGGCGCAATAAATTCTTCCAATTCTACGATTTCTACTTCCACTTCATCATTTGGGCATAACTTCGCCACGTATTGCGCAAAATAAGGCATGTATTTATAGTGATTTTGACTACACCAAACCCTCCGTCAATGCATTTTGTTAAATTCTTCTTTCAGAATACAAGTTGGATCTGCTAACGGAGTTATTGGCCACGGCTCCAATGGATATCCCTGATCTCCAAGGGCCAAACCCCATCTCTGCCTGCTTAGATTCAGAAATGAACGTACTTTGGATGTGGTCCAAATTCTTGAATCATGGCAAGAGCCTGGAAAAGTAGCATTGATCGCTATAAATTTTAGTTTGTCATCGCAAACAGCTTCTACATTACTGAGTGACCCTTCCGCTTTATATACAGACTACATGGCTTTGTAGGATCATTTTGGGAGGGACAAATCAAAGCAACATGAGTGGAAGCAATTGCACCTGTAACTTCCTTCAAGCCGAACTTTGTATAAAACCTAGCCAAAAAATTGAATGAGTGTGGATGTTTCAGTATTTATTTTACATAATTTTTTTTAATATACTATTTTTTGGCCAGATTTTATTGTACGACAATATTAATTTTTGAGCTTAATGCCAGTATATAAGTTAAAACATTAGATGTTTATTGAGTTAAAAAAATATATGTTTAAGGGAGACGTGCTCCTTTATTCACTTCAAAATTCTAACTAACTATTACAATGTGAATTTCTTATAACTAAACCTATGTTTGCCTTGCTGCAGCGTGGAAGGAATTTGCTTACGCTGCGCTTCCCACAGGTGAAGTTCTTTGTTCCGTTGATCGTTCTCACGGTTCGTTCCACACGTGTCGCAAGCTCAGCAAATTGTTGTCTGGAGTTGTGTGCATTGCTGATATTGTTTTCTTATGTTACATAAATATGTGTCGTGCTAACATATATAGGAAAAAAGACAATAGCCAGGAGTGGTAGAAATTATAGCAATTTCAGAGATCACCACATCTCCTCATCAGATTTCATATGTAGTATATTTTTTTTCGGTCTGATTTTTTTTTAACAATAATATTAATTTTTCGAGCTCAAGGCCAGTATAAGGAAAAGTATATTGCAAAAAAGACAACAACAGTCAGGAGTGGTAGAAATTATAGCTATTTCGGAGATCACCACATCTCCTCATCTTTCATGGTTCCACCGGCACTCGAACCCACAATCTACGACTTGCTGGACAGTCGGCATGTAGGCTGCTGTTGCTTTTTACCACTTTTCTTTATGTCCTACCAACACAATTCAAGTACGAAAGTCTGTCGCTATTAGGTGAATACATGGTTTAATTGTTAGACACCAACAGCCAGGAGTGGTAGAAGTTATAGCTATTTTGGAGATCACCACATCTCATCAGATTTCATTCATGACTCCACCGGCCGGTTGATGTTCTCGCAAGAGCATGGGCTGACAAAACCGCCATCCAAGAAATGAAATCGCTGGGGCAAGGTAAAAAAGCCATTGGATCTTGCGACGTCTACTACAGCTGCCATGTAAAGGAACACAAGTTCGGTGTTGGATTTGTGGTGGGCACGATTCGCATCAAAGCCAGAATTTTGAACATCTCGCTGATTTGTGCCCACGGCCCAACATAAGAGGTGGATGATGTGATCAAGGATCACATCTATAAGCGCCTAGAAAGCGCATAGGAGCGCTGCCAGCGTCACGATATAAAAATGGTGTTGGCGACTTTAATGCCAGGGTGGGTAGGGAAGGGATCTCTGATCACATTGTCGGGAAATTCAGTATCCATGATGAAACCTCCGCTAACGGACTGAGACTGTTCCACTTAGCTACGTGGCTGTCCAAGATCGAAAAACGCGAAACCATATCCATCATATTGCGATAGACGGAAAGCATGTTTCCAGTATATTAGACGTATATATAAATTAATTTAACCCGGTTGGTTTTTTATTTTAACTTTTATTTCCTTTGCCGGAGCAAAGGCAGCTAAATTTGACAAGTGAGTTTCTACGAGTTTCTGCGGTGACTGCACATGAATACCTAACTTCCCTGACCTTCAGTTATTGCATGCGGACAGCCGCGTGAATTAATGTGTTGAATCAGCGTCTGCCGTTTGTTGGTGTTATCGGGTTAAATTTGCTGTTTGAACGTTGAGTGGTCTAATATGCTGTTGCGCAACAAATAAAGTTAAATAAGGTCATTCTTGTTGTTGTTGCCGCTTTTGTCGGCTACCGTGAGAACAGCAACTGATGCAATTTTTACTGAATGTTACTCACATGTGATAACTTATACTCCTAGGACTGGATATCGACTCGGATTATTATATTGTCGCAGAAAAGATGCGCATACGCTACAGCGCAGGAAAAAACCTGAACTTAAATACATAAGGAAAGCTCGACGTCGGAAAGCGGCAATGGCAGAAGACAGCTGCCAACTTCGCTACACAACTCTTACACCTGCTCACTACGAGCACTTTCCTTTGGTACGATGCAAGAGAAACGTATTGTTCGCAGAAATACGTGAGTGCGAAGAGCTTAAGATGCTAGAAGACAGGAAAAGCACACGAAAATTTTACCAAACGGAGTAACGACTTACGGTAGGTTCTAAGACCGGCGCGAATTCCTATAAGAACAAGAACGGCGACCTGGTGACTGATGTTCAAAACACACTTAAATTGTAGGGAGAACATTTTTCCACTTTGCGAGATCCCGAACTCCAAATCGCTGATTTAGCATCCCGTTACCCAACCTTGACGAAGTTCGAATAGCAATATGGTTACCAACTGAGCTATTCAAGCATGGTGGCGAAGAGCTGGTGATGGACATGCATCACCTCATTTCCAGAATATGGTTGGACTAACGCATGCCCATCGATTGGAGTTTAAGTGTGCTCTGCCCAATTCACATTTAGGGTGATCATGCAATATATCCTTTACATTCCATATAAGGTTCTGTCGAGCGTGTTGTGTGAAAATCTTAAGCCAACCAAGTGATTGGACCTTATCAGTGTGGCTTTAGACCTGGTAAGTCTATATCCACCAGATATTCACAATACGCTAAATATTGGTAAAGACCCGTGAGAAGAGGATGGACACACACCATATATTTGTCAACTGCAAATCAGGTTTCGATGGCACGAGAAAAAATTATCTACATATATGCCGCAATGTCGAAATTCAGTATGCCTGTAAAACTAATACGACAACGTAAAACGATGCTGAGCAACACCACCTCAGTCAGAATTGGGAAAGTTTTCTCCGAACCGTTTGATACCAAACGAAGTTTCAGACAGGGTGACATATTTAACAATATGTAGGAAAAGATAATTCAAGCTACAGTATTAAACCAGTCCGGCGTCATCCTTTATAAGAGTGTGCAACTACTGGCGTATAAAAAGCGAAGTGCCTCCTGTCGTCAAATAAACAGTCAGCGCATTCGCGTATAGACTCCCGCGTCACTGTTGACAGTTACGTAGAGGACTCTGTTTATTTTGGAACTAGCATTAACACCATAAACAATGTCAGCCTCGAAATCCAATGAAGAATCTTTCTTGACAACAAAATCTCTTTTGGGTTGAGTAGGCTAACGAGCAGTAAAGCTCTCTCTCCACGAACGAAAGACACACTCTATAAGATGAGATTGCCCTTGGAGTGTTCGAGAGAAAGATTCTCCAAAATATTTTTGGACCTTTACGTCTTTGCGACGGCGAATACGAAATTGGCATAGTGTAGCGAATTAAGATTCATTTGGCTAGGTCATGTTATATGTATGGAAAAAAATACTCCAGCCCTGAAAGCATTAAATGCATTGTATACAAATTTTATCAGTGTTAAAGCATGTTAATAATGTCAATATTTTATCAGTACATATGAAAATATTTAAATTAAATAAATGACTTCCATAAATTCGTTTAGTTTTTTTTTACTAATGAGTAGTCTATATTTTGTCCCACCCGCGATAATAGTAAACTTATATTTTTTTCAGATATAATAGGATCCATCAAGCGGATGTTAAATCTGTCAATCTATCTATCAAAATCACAAATCGTAAGTAAGAAAAATCCTTTAACAATGATACAATTTTTTATACATAATTATATATAACTAGCGAGTCCCCTGCACACTTTGTAGTGCAAAAAAGAAAATAAAAAAATCAATTCAAGTTTATTTAAATCAGTGATAAATTGCTTTTATTGTAATGTTCTGTGGTAAACAACATTAGTTGTTTTTCCATTTTCGGTGTAAATATACAAAACCGTTTGTGTCCATGTGTGAAAACTGGATACTCTAAATTCTCTCCACAAATTCCTAAGAATTGGCCTTGCGCCTGATTAATGGTAACCGCAAACGCAAGGCGAACAGGAAACTGAAGTCGTTTAAATTCAAATGACATATCAGACGGAATCATTGGAATGCGTGGAATGAATACATATTCGCCTTTGAATTTTCCTGTAAAAATAGTAGCTTCAATTACATAAGCCATCAACCTTTTTATAGCAAGTCTTGTACCATTACACAAACGGGGTTGATTGATATTGCGAAGCATAATAATAGTGGCTCCAACTTTCAATTGGAGATTATGCGGAGGCAATCCTGGTAAGTCCAACGAATTCAAAAATTATGTTGGATAATTCACAACATCTTCTTCATTCGTAACAGTATCCACAGACTTGTACGACACCAATTCGCCAGGAATCTTTGATTGTATAGCCATGTTTAATTCAGTAGCATCTTTGTTCTTTGCCTCTAAAATTGCTCTGTCACTCAACCATGCATGGCACGTATTTATATTGTTGTGCTATGTTAGTGAAAACACATTCAATCAATTTCTCTTTTGACTGTACGAAACGGCAAAAATCATTTGGCAATGTTATTAATCCAGTGTCATCAACTGGCATTGCACCATTTCCAATTTTCAGCAATTGCTTAGAGAACTTACCAGCAGATGGATCATTCTGCAACTGAACACGAACGTTGGTAGTGAGTTTCAATATTTTAACAAATCTCCATAATCATCGGCCGCGGTCGATCTAGGAATGACGGGCAATGTTTGCCTAAAATCGCCTGACAATAAAATCAATGCACTACCAAACAACTCTGAATTATCTCGGAGATCTTTCATTGTTCTTTCCAAAGCTTCAACAGATTTCTTATTCGTCATAGTGCATTCATCCCAAATAATGATACCGCATCGTTTCAATAATTTTGCCGTTCCAGATGTTTTTGAAACGTTACATGTGGGAGTTTCATTTACTTGGTAATTCAATGGCAATTTCAAAACAGAATGTGCTGTCCGACCACCATCTAACAAAGTGGTTGCAATGCCAGAAGCCGCCAATGTCAATGCAATTTTATTCTGGGAACGTATCGTTGCCAATAACAATGAAATTAGAAACGATTTTCTGGTGCCTCCTGGTGCATCCAGGAAATAAAATCCACCGGCTTCACTATTGACAGCTTGCATAATATTATCGTACGCCTTTTTTTGCTCCGCATTCAATGTCGAAAGATTTGCGTGGATAAAAGCATTTAATTCGTTGCGATCGTATTGTTGTTCACGTTGCAGTTCTAACTCAAAAATGTCATGCATTGCACGATTAGGTGATGGCATTCCCAATTGTGGTTATGCCTTATTAGCAATCTGCAAACAGAAATCTTCAATACAAATCAATGCTTCATTGCAAATTTCTGGCGTGAAATCCATTGCAGGATTACGATTTTCTTGACGTACTCGAAACAGAATATCTTCCGATAGACAGTATTAGAATTTTGTCCACAATTCAGATGGATTCGATGGAAAACAGGTAGACAAAATAATTGCAAACAATGCTCGAATTTGATAAGGATGAGCGACAACTGCTGCATCTGCAAGTGTTTGTTCCCAATGAATATCATTTTCCAACAAATTGAGCTGTTGACACGCTTGTCGATATGTCGTATGCAAAACTCCATTGATTGTTCTTAACTGTCGAAATGATGTTGGCCCACGAACGTTTATTAACAGCAAACGTAAATAAAAGCACTCAGCATTATTTGGGTGAACAGTATATATACGTCCCAAAGCATCACTTGAATATAAATTTTGATGTCCATCAACACGTTTTCCTTGCTTGCGCCGTTGGAACTCCTTTTTTGATGCACTCCATGTAAAATAAGTTGACACTTCTGCATACAATAACGTTCTGGCAAAAGCATCAACTTCACACAATTTAAAAAATGCAGTTAGAGTTGTATGAGGTGGTGATAGAGCTCTCTGTGCAGCATTTTCGGTAGTGAAATACACACGCTGGCCATTTTCAAGATGAACAGCTAAGTGAACAGCAGCTGGATATCTCTCGTGAATTTGAAATGAAAAAATACGCCTAATCGCTTCATTACTGCTAATGTAACGCCCCATTTGATACTTATGTATTTCGTCGTTTCTATTTGGATCAGTAGCTCCATATACGGCCATATCACTACCTTTATTTACATATTTGCAAATGTATTTAATGGACTTGATAGAATTGCGGTATTCGACATTAATATGCGCTTTGAATACTTTCGACAATAAATGTGAATACGGCACAATCCAACGATTATCGACTTCAACGTTTTGATTTTGTACTCTTATGGTAACTGATCTACCATTATTTTGAGTTGATCGACGACGATATAATGGGTAACCATCATTTCCAGTGATTGTATCTGAAACCAAAGCTCTTGGATAACGTTTACTACATTTGCCATCAACTATACATGGGGAGTTAATGTTGAATGCTCCACATGGACCGTGTATCATATTTTGCACAACAACATCATATAATTCAGGATCACTTATTTGATTAGGAATTTCAGCACATATCACATTGTCAACTTCATGCGGTGTGATTTTATTCACCAACCATATTAAAATGTGAGCGTGTGGCAAACCACGCTTTTGCCACTCCACAGAGTACATCCAGCATTTGACTTCACCAAACACTTTAGATTTCACTATAAAATGCATAAGCGCTATCAATTTTTGCTTAAAAACACGAGCAGTGATATCATGGCGGTCGGTTGGCCTTTGGCCAGCGAATAAATTATCTTTAATGTCACTCCATTGCGGATTACACGTAAATGTTATAAATAAATCCGGTCGACCGTAATGACGCACATAAGTCATTGCATCCTGCGCATACTCATGCATATGACGTGGGCTACCTGTGTACGTTGAAGGCAAAATGGTAATTTTCCCAAGATCATTAACATTACCATCATTATTTATAGCATCACGCAAATGGATGTACACCTCCGAACGTAATTTCTTCTGATTAAATCGTATGAAATTTAGTCGTTCACTTTCAATTTTGGCGTACATATCAACAACTAATTGATGGAAAAGTCTACGACAATGCAAAATATGATTAATATCATTTTGACGGACCATAAGGCGATATGAATAATTATTCATTGCGCTAACTTTTTTATTTGATTCCGCTCCTAGAATTAAAAATTATTCGAAAAACGATAAAAATTAAATAAAATTTAATTGAACTAACCGGTAGAAGGGCTGATCATTTTAATGTTAACATGATAACCGTCTTCTCCTCGACAAAACAACAATGGGTACTGTAATCCATCATAGCAGCGATGAGTTTCAGATACTCTTTGCAGATGCATATTTCTACGGCGCAGCACAATGCCACGGGAATTGAATTCATCGCCTACGATTACAATAGCGACATCATCCATTGTGGGCACATTAAAACGTCTGACATGTTGCCCAGGAGGCGTTTTGTCAGCTCGAATCACAATTGCATATTCATCTGATGGCATTTGATCGAGAGCAGTT
Organism: Anomoia purmunda; assembly: GCA_951828415.1. Lineage (NCBI taxonomy): Eukaryota > Metazoa > Arthropoda > Insecta > Diptera > Tephritidae > Anomoia > Anomoia purmunda. The sequence goes on from OX639995.1 coordinate 95,616,827, forward strand.
TGAAAAAGTCGCACTAATTCATTTTCAGCATGCAACATATTCTGCAAACGCTCGATAATATCCCTCCGCAAATTTGATGATATATCACAACGACGATCGGTTTTCACATTTGAGTTACCCACAAAGTATATTTGCAAAAATTTATAGGTTTGATCAGGAAAGGGTAACAAAGAACCAAGTCGATGGTAAACTTGGCCTTGAATCTATTGAAGATTGAAATTTTCACAATAGTACGTTTCGCGATCATCTAAATAAACATCAAAACAAACAAAAATACCTTGAAAGTTGGCATAAAATTGTCCCGCATAATATTCGTCGCTCCAAATGAAGTCATTTGAAATGCAGAGTTATACCCTTGTATGTTTTCCAGAAAATGCTTTGAAATTGGTGTGCTACCAGTTATCAAATTATGCAAGGGCTCCGGTGGTGAATTCAATTCTGGTAATTTAACTTGTCCGTTTGAACAACACAATCCAGATATCTCATATTTAAACTTAAATCCCTTGCAATAACTGCAAACAGTAGTCATTGGTCCAATTGAAACCTTGCCATGAGAAACGTAATCAAAGTTTCCATCATAATTGAATGCAGCACGCTTCAAAGTACGTCGAACGTACGGACGTTGAGTTGGATTTCGCATAGTCCTACCACGTGCCATGGCATTTCGAGCAGCCAAAGTTTTATTTGCACGCTGTTCGTCACTTTGAGATGCTCTAGATGCCGCAACATTTCTAGTATGACGTGATTGACGCCCCAAATTGCTGCGCGTAAGTACCATTTTGTATTACAAATTTTTGCTTCACCAATTAAATATTAAGTAATTGAAATTTTATTTATTCACGAAATTCAAAAATTGAGGCACATATGTTAGTTGAGTAAAACAATTATTAAGAATTGAAATAGATCAGCTGATCATGAAATTTCAGTCATAGCAGGCACTCAAAAGCTAGCTACCTTGGAGAAAAATCCGTTACAGCATTACATATATATATTAGCTGTTAAGGTAACATATAAGTCGTTAGCTGTTAAGTTAACATATAAGTCGAAAGGCGAAAAAGTCCGTTACAGCATCACATGTATATATTAGCTGTTAAGTTAACATATAAGTCGTTAGCTGTTAAGTTAACATATAAGTCGAAATGAATGCAGTGTTCACCAAAATGGCTATAACTCATGAACCAATCCACATACAGATACCGTTTATACATAAAAACCTTGGTATTGATGTCACCTTCAGGCATTCCAGAGAACATCAGTCTCTAACACAATAGAACTTATTTTTATATATATAGATTATTATTAAGTACAAGTTTTTATATCATCTTTGCCTACATCCGTAAATTTCTAAACAATTACGGAATAATTCCTATACCGTCGATCTGCTAGCCTGTGCATAACGCATAAATAATTAAACCAAAAATATTTTCAGTAAGTGCTGTGTAACTAAAATTTCCGATGTCGTCTGTTGCTGTCCCAAAAACGTTGATTGCGCGAGTGCTGCTAAAGCAGTTAAATTGGAAGAAAATGCTATCATCACCGCAGTTTTTTTCAAAACTAAAAGAAATCGAGGGGAAATTACAGCAGCAAACGGACGTCTCTCAGAAGCTGACTGAGTTAGAACAAACACTAACAAAGCGCACCAATAACGAAGTAGCTGTGCTTGCTAACAAAGTAGCTGAGGAGGTCACACGCATTGCTTTGATGGAGGCGAATATGAGAAAAGCTCCGTCGGATATTGTGAGCATGCAACAACATATATCGAGTGCGGTACAACAAAATAACCCACCAGACTTTTCTGCTGAAGCTGCGCGTTTGGGAAACATATGTAGAAGGAGAGAATTTGAAGAGTATATACAATCAGGTTTGTCTCTCCATTGACTATCTATCTCCTCAAATTCGCGACATATTTCGAATAAAGCCCTTCGCTCCAAGTCGTAACTGTGCAAGAATGAAAGAATACAAGATTGCGCCTTCCCGGGGCGAAGATAGCAAACTTTTCTCAGTGCGCGCAGTACGTGGTTATGTACATGTTCAGCAAGGGAAGGGAAGAGCAAGCTCTACAACAAAAATAATGTGTCAAGAGGACTGGCGAATTTTCGTTAATTTTATTTTATTATACTTGGTGTTCTGTAATCACAAAGTAGAATTTATATTTGCAAAGTTAGCGCACCTAAGCTTATATGGTTCGTTATTGTTTAACTTCATTGTATATTATTGCTCTCTTAAAGTTGCTTATTTTATGTCTTATTATAAAAGTGAGCAGCAACAAATCTTCTAGTCTTTACGACCGTAGTCTAGCTATGTTAAATATTTTATGCATTCACCGAAGCGGATTTAACATTGTTAGTGCACTTTAATGCGCGCAGTCTAAATTCAGAAAAAATGGATGTGGTCAAAAATATTCTTGAATTTTCATTTGTAGATGTAATTTGTGCTTAGCAGACTTGATTCAAAAGCGATATCGCTGACTCCCATTACGATATCAAAAATTATAAACTTTTAAGACCTGACACGAAAAAAGGGTGGTGGGGTACGCAATATATGTATTTTAGAGAATATATAAAGACAAAACTGATTCCTCGCTCATGTAATAGTAGTATTGAATATTTGCTTGCTGAGCTGTCTAACTCTGCATTTATAGTACCTACTTTTGTTGTGTGTTTATAGCCCTAATAAGTGTTGTAGGGTTTGTGACTTTTTTAATGTTCTGTTTCCTATTGCTGTTGACTATGACAGTATGACAGTGGTGATTTTAATGTTAATTTACTTTCCTCAGACTCGTCTAGTACCCGGTTGAAAGATGATGTTGCTTCTGTTGGTTTATAGATTGTGAATGTATCAGTACCTACAAGATATGAAAATAACTGTTGTGCAAGCCCGCCTTTTGATTTTATTGTGTCTGACGCTTCTAGTGTATTAAAATTTGACCAATTACCCTTTATATAAGACTATTGCCTTAATTGTTGTTCCCTTGATTTAAAATTTAATTTTGACCGCAATAAGTCAGCGAATATTATCTCACTTGACTATTGTTTTCTAAATGTTAATAGTCTCTTAACTCACCTATCCTACATCAACTGGTCTGTATGCTGGTCTTGTCGCAGAGAATGAGAAAGTCTCATTTTTGAATGAAGATATTCTTCGTGCTCTTAGAGCTCTTGCCCCTCTCCGAAGTTTTAAAAATAGATGCTCATCGTGTCCTCGGTGGAAAAAACATAACAAATTGGTGTGCGTTTAAAGCAGTTAGAAATGAAGCCACTGCAGTCATTAAACGTGAAAAGCGATGTCGCTTCGTGAAGTAGCTGAATCCTTCACTCCTTAATAATGTTCTCTAGTGAAGCATAAAAAATCTTCGGGTTCATGGCAGTGACAAAACAAACTGTTTACTCGAGCCCGTAAAACCTTAACTTCTTTGTTAGTCGTGTTTCTACATTTTGTTTACCTGCCTCACTGGCCACTTTCTCATAACCTCGTACTCTTGATGATCAAATGTTTGAATTTAACGTTCTATCTGAGTTTGATGTAGCAAGGTGCACTAATCAAATACAGTGGAATGCAGTGGGCGAAAACGTCATTCCGATAAGTTTATAATATCTTACCTGCTCTGACGCCTATTATTAATCATAGCTTCACCACCTCATGCTTCCCTGATGTGTGAAAGATTGCAAATGTGATCACATTGGCTAAGAGTAGGTCTGCAAGTAGCCCTTGTGATTTTCGTCCGCTCAGTATTTTGCCTGTACTGTCTAAATCTGTGGATTATTTGATGTGTGAACAAATATGTTCCCATCTTATCAAATTTAGATTATTGCCCCCGATTCAATCTGGGTTTAGAGCTAGACCCAGCTGTTCAACGGCGATGGTTAAAACACTTTACGATATAGGGATATCTTTTGAAATTTGGAAACTGCTGAAATGCTGAACTCAGATAGTTAAAATTGGAGACGAAGTCCCCAACTATTAATGACGTATTTAGTACTTGCGATCATGCAAAAATGCATGCGTATGCGGACGACATACAAATATATTTGTCAGGAACTCTTCACGATGTGAGTAATTTTTGCACGGATTTCTACAGTGACTTATGGTCTATATTGTCTTGTTCCTCGAAAAACCACCAACAAAAGTCGGCACACCTTTAAAAGATCAAAATGGGAAATGTGCCCGTTGTGATTAAGAAAAAGCTTAGGTTTTGACAATGCATCTAAAAGTCAGTCTCTAACACTGAACCAAGAAACCACCTGAGACTATGAAAGTCGTCAAAGAACAACTGAACTTGAAGAAATCACTGGGACATGATCTAGTAACCACACAGAAGATTACAGAACTCCAGCGTCCTGTCATCCCATATATCTCAAATCTCTTCAACGCTTTACTGAGATATAGCCATTTTCCGACATGTTGGAAGAAGTCGGTTATAGTAATGATACCCAAATTAAGAAAAGACAAGCTACAAACTTCTTCATACAGGCCAATAAGCTCGCTACCTTGCTTTTCAAAGCCCTTTAAAAACCCCTTGCGAGATTGGTGCACATCCGAGGACCATAATGTCTTCGTATCAAATTGGATTCCGTCAGAGAGCACTGCTCAGCAATTTTTCTGGACGTCGCTGAACCATTCTAATATATAAAATACGGACCCTGCTAACTGCGAACACACACAAAGTTTTTGAAAGCTATGTTAGCAACTTTTGGAGTAGTTTATAATGCAAGGACTTCCTCAAGGAAAGGTTATTCGTCTATTCCTGTATATTCGCGTCCCTTTGGGGCTAAAGGGCATGCCTCCGCGTAGCCATTTTAGGTGTCAATCTGAAAGGAGAAGAACAAATAGGGGGAATGTATGTATATAATTTTATCATTGGAAAATAGAAGACGTGTTCATTTACTTTACTTTTCAGCTCTTTGAAGCCAACCTTTGTTCTCAGCATCAATTGGTGATCGAAGAAAGATGTGCCGTTTATATTTAATTGCAACGCCGCTTTGTTAAGTGACTACTGAAAACAAATTGAAATACTTGTTTATTGTTAAAGTTTGTATTTTTTTCAAATTGTGTTTTCTGTGAAATATGGTTCCAAGGCGAACTCATATACAACTCATTTAATTTCTTATATTAGACTCAGCATATGGATTGCTAAATTGAAATATACTGTTTACACTCCGGTTGTTTTCGTTGTCATGGTAACTAATTTTCGTGCTTACTAAATTGAATTTGCCAATCGGTACTCTAAAGACAAAAATCAAATTTACAGTGATTTGCACTGTTTATCGCCGCGATACACAAACGTCAAATGGATCTGTTTTCTGATTGGATTAATTTATTCGTTTATTTATTTATTTAACCAATGAATACAATATAGAATAGGTGGATTACAATGCAATGCAATTTAATAAAATAAAATAAAAGAAAAACAGTGCCTTCTCCATTAACTACCGTTTAAAAAAGATTCAAGAAGTTACTGAAGCGTTTTTTAGTAAATGAAAACTCAATCTCCACAAACCGAGCGATTCTATTGAACTCAAACAGGATCAAAATAATTGGAGTAATTTGTGCAACACCGAACTGGATACCGAAGAGGTCTGACTGGTATATTAAAGTAAATCCTCTCGAAGAGGTCTGATAGGTATATTAATGAAAATTCTTTCCAAGAGTACAGGACAGTTTACAAAACCCCAGATTACATCGAAGACGAAAGATAAAGGCAAAATTGTTCGTACTCTGCAGGGATTTTAGATTTATCAGTAGGCAACTCGATTTATAGGCGGGAATCGGGTCCGAAAAATGTACGCTACGGAACGCAAAGCGTAAAAATATCTTATGTATACGAGTACATTCGATCCTTTTAATATGGCACGCAAAGTACGGCTACCAAATAAAAGAGGCGAACAAAAAGCCAGAATTGCATATGATTTGGAAATTATCAAATTAATATAACTAGTGGACGTAAATTTTGAGACAAAAATCTTCCCCAGTTCTTTTATTTCATCCACACGCTGGAGGGAAGGTAAGGAGGTATGATAGGAAGTTTGAATGGCATTACAACGTTTCAACGAGAGACAATTTTCGTTGCACCAGTTACTAACGTTATCAAAAGTTTTGACGTTGCGGAAAGCTTTGAGATACTAATTTCCAATCATCTACAAAATTGGCCGATTCAAAATAAGAAAGATTAAAGAGTTACATTGGTTAAACTAAACTACAACAATGTCAGTTTGTGAAGAGATCTAGAGATGGTTACATATCATGGTGTAATGAAGCATGGTGAAATACGTTCACGTTCCTCTCACTTTAAGTGCTATCTTGAACTCCCTTAGGAAATTCAGTTTGCCTCTTTGACGAACTTATTATTATATTAGAACGATTCCCAATAAAAAAACGATTCCCAAACAAAAGCATTTTTATTGTTATTCGTTGACAATCGAAATTAAAATTCCTTAGAAATGGTTTTTTTCGTAAAAGATTTATAATATTTCAAAATGAATTTGTGGACAACCAATTGTCAAAATCGTAAGTATTTTTATCTATAACCTATACAGAAAATACAAATAAAATTATTAATCAGGTTTTATGATGTTGTGTGTGCTTTGTATTTCAGAAGCTTAATTGTCGCCAGTATTTCCACAATGATTGCCCAATCCGCTGTTGCACTCCTAGTACATTTTACAATTGCGCATCACTTTGATGCTCCACCGACTTCTTGTGCAACTTCTTCGTTACTACTGCGCGTTTTCCTCGCCGCTATATGCCGTCAGCGTAACTGCTGTGCGTTTTTCCTCTCAACTGCGACTCCTACGTAATTACTGCGCGATTTCTTCTTGCGAGTGCTGGGTAACTGCGCGTGTTTTCCTCATCACTGTGCGACTCCTCCTTCCGAAGTTTCTTCCGCTGGTCTACAAGTAAGTACTGTTGCAATACCAGTAGAGTCAATATGAATGGATTTACTTCACAGGTTTTTGGTACGCTACCCTTGTTCATTGGGCTTAAGCAATTCTGGTCGCTGCACTTCCAGCTTACATTAATGACTTTAGAACTCTTTATTTCTCTTCCATCGTATGTTCGTTGTAAGTTATCGCTTATGATTATAAGCATTAACATATCTAAGTTATTTTAATTAACTCTTTAATATATTGAAGTACGAAATTATTTCTAAAATTCAAGTGCAATTACAATCAGTCTGGATTATAATATATATCGGGTCTTGCAGTAGGAACGCACAAAAGTTTTTTTAAATAAAACAAAAACGGTTTGGGATATGAATTAAATTTCTTTATTCCTGTGAAAGTACAATCGATGCCATTATGTATGGAACTCGATTTCTTTTGCATGGGCACCACGGGTACGCTTGCAGAAGTCCAGACGCTGAACCCAATTTACGACGGTGTTCAACCATAAATCGGCCGATACTGCTGCAATTTCACGTTCGATATTCGTACGAAGTTCATCAATTGTCGCTGGCTTGTTGGCATAGACAAAAGACTTGACGTAGCCCCACAAGAAATAGTCTAACGGCGTCCAATCGCACGACCGAGGCGGCCAATTGACTGGGCCATTTCGTGAGATAACACGTTCGCCAAACTTGGTTTTCAATAAATCGATTGTGACATTCGCTGTGTGGCTTGTGGCGCCGTCCTGTTGGAACCACATATTGTCCAAGTCCATATCATCCAATTCGGGCCAAAAAAATTCGGTTATCATTGAGCGGTAGCGATTCCCATTCACAGTAACGTGCCGGTCTTGATCATCACGGCCTGTATTTCTTCCCCTTTCTCCCGCTCTTCGCTATCTAAGGGAGCGTCACCTCTATTTATTGCATCATGGTTACATATTAAATGAAACCATCGGTAGAATCATTAGCAAAATTTGGCTGAAAAACGCAAACAAATTCGCAGCAGTTGTCGCTGTATTAGACACTTCATCACGGAGAAAGATGGTTCTGGGAATACAAGAAGAAGTTTTTTTAAATTAACAAAATGCTTTCGGGTTATTTCTTTAAGTTGGATTCAACACTTAAGACGTAATTTCTATGTAGGAATTTATCCAAACAAACGAATTTTTTAGAATATTTTTTGTGCAGAGTAAAGTAATTGTTATTGTTAGTCTTATTGAACTTACGAAGATACATGTTCCTCTTGTTATGGAGTTTCATCAAGTTAGCGTTGTGCCAGGGAACTTTTTACTGCTTTTCTATTAAGAAGAAAACAATACTTTTACAAATCCCGGCAACAGTAGATCTAAATACATCAAAACATTAAGAGGCATTAAAATTAAAAGAAAAAAGCTATCTCAATCTGATAATAGATTGTTTAACTTCAAAATATCACATAAATTAAAATTGAATTGTGCTTACATTGAATGGCAAAGCGTGCACATAATGGTTAAGTGGAGACAAGACGCCACCCTGCAGGGCCCTTTTTTAACTCTCCTTAGCTTAGATGTTGAGCCTCTAAATAATACCGATGATTGACGACGAAATAGTTAATTCGCGGTCCCCTGTTTCAGTCCCTGTGGGAGAGTTGATGCCTCCACGTCAGCGAGTAGCGTGGAATGACTTACCGTGTCAAAACCCGTTAGCAGGTCAACGCTACTAGGACGGTTTTCTCGCAGAGGCGGTTCTGGATAAGAACGCAGTTCATCTGTGTGGTTATGGAATTGACAACTGTGCAATTTCCGGAAGCATTGTTGATGCTTAGACGAGCCTAAGTGGTGTGTGTAGTATGGGAGGAGTATAACCCCAAGGATCTTTGTCCCCGGCGCAAGCAGGACAATCGGCCGATAGGAATCATTGATATATTTCTATAATTTTTTGCTAGCATGCACACCAAATTTTTTTGGTTTTTTTTTTTTATATATATGGTAAATAAATGAAAATTGCAATTCGCCTGAGCTGATTTTGAGAATAGCGAATTTTTTTCCTTTTCCATGATTTTGACAAAGATGTACCAAAAGCAATAATAAAATATATGCGCTTGACACCACCTTCTATTAATTTGCCTTGTCGTTTGTTCGTTTGGAAAATAATTTTCATTCCATTCCAAGACAAATTCATTCAAGGTGGTTGGCTGAACTAAATATCATGTTTTGGTTGTTGTAGGGCTAGCTACATCCTGCTAGATCAGCTTACCAAGGTCGTTATGTCAAACTCACCTAAGGGGAGGCCCAGGAAACGTACTGTTTCGATAGAGTGGTAGGTTAGATGAATTGGTGGTTGGTATCGTGCGGGGATTCTCCACATGCCGGACATTCATTTACGTAATCGATGTTGAGTCTGTATAAGTAAGAGTTGAGCCTAATACAATATCCAGATCTTAATTGAGCCAGAGTGACGCGAGACTCTCGTGGCAGCTGAAGCTCTTTGTCTGATATAGCATTCACAGGGCAAGAGCTCATGAATGTGGTAATTGACTCTTGATGAATGCTGTTAAGAGCCTGTCTATACGCCACCGGATCCAGTGGTTGACTAGTGGACGACTGGATGTCCCCTAATGTTCCTGGGAGGCGGCTCGGCCGTTTGCAAATTCCTGCTTGGGTGTCTCGTTCGGTGGCTTCAAATCAAGAACTGCTCTCTAAGCAGGATGTTATGTTCCTTTAATGGGAGCATACATGTCTCCTGATGTGTGCCTCAGGCGACATCAGAAAATCTTCCGCTACAGTCCGTAGTGCAGCGTTTTGACAGGTCTGTAGGTTCGTCCATTGTGTCCTATTGATCCCCGGCGTCCAGATAGAAGCAGCATAGTTTACAAACGGCCGACCAATCGCCTTGTATGTTGCCAACGACGTTTATTTGTCTTTGCCCCAAGTGCTGTCGGCGAGTGACTTGAGGAACTTGCCGCGGCTATGTACTTTATTTACCAATGCGGTTGTGTGTCTGAAAAGGAGAACAGGCTGTCGCAAGTAACTTCCATGACCCTCGGGTGGATAGCCGTTGGGATGGAAGTCCCATCAATATTGGTGTTGAGTTCTAGCCTGGCCTCCTTTGGTCATGTGTTGAATAAGGTCGCCGAGGATTTAGTACCTTTGAGCACATATTATCAATTGCTTTGCCGGTAACCATTATCGAACATCCCGCTGCATGCGTGACGATGGTGACTCCCTCTGACGATTGAGGGTGCTATGAGAGGTAGAAACTAAACATTATCGGGGAGAAGACGGCACCCTGCAATGCCCCTTGTATGAGTTAAACTCAGCTTTGAGTTAGGATCTCTAAAGCATACCGATGACTGTCGACCACACAGGTAATTAGCAGTCCACCGCTTCAGTCCCTGTGGAAGGGTTGTTGTCTTCACGTCGGCTAGTAGCATTATATGGCTGACAGTGTCTTAATCCGTGGACAAATCTAATGCTACTAGGACATTTCTGTCATAGGGACGGTTACGGTTAAGGCCGTAGTTCACCTGCCTGGCTTATGACGTTAAGTGTTGTTGTGCTGTGCACTTTCCGGAAACCATGCTGATGCTTCACCGAGCTGAGGTGGTGTGTAAAATACGGGAACAGCAAAGCCTCAAGCATTTTCAACACTGGTGAAAGAAGTGAAATCAGCCGATAGGAATCACCCTTATCTGCCAGTTTCCCTGGTTTTAGCACTAATATAACCCTCCTCACCATCCACACATTAGGAATGCTGAGTGAACAGATGAAGATGCTGGTAAGGTAAGCCAGTCACGTCGGGCTCAAATTTTTCAGCATCAGCTTATTTAATCCATCAGGACCAATGGCGTTGGGGGCTTTCGCCTTCCCGCGAAGGAAGTCCCGCTCGTTCACAAGAGCAGCGGCTTCGGCCGAGATGAAGCGTCCTTCTGCTGTTCTGACTACCTTACGGAAAATATGTTCGTCCGCGCGCACTTTGGTTGGAGTGGGAAGGGCACTTAATTCGCTCTCAGTGAACTCTGCGAACGTAACCCAATCAACCTTTTTAAAGTTGATAAAGTATATCAACCGAGATAACTATGGAAAGGTGGTCTGATGCAAGCGATAGTATAGGTCGCCACGTTATGCTATTTGTCAGACCTGCGCTAGCTATTGTTAGGTCAGGCAAGCTGCAGCAACTACCTATAATCCTAGTGGGGGCGTCATCGTTCATTGTGCAAAATGACGAAACGTCTATTTGCTCAGCCAATTCATTTCCCCTACGATCATTTGGCAGGCGTTTGACAAGGGGTATATAAACATTAAATATTTCGATATCGACATCGCTTGATCGGATAGCAATGCTGACATTGAAGGGTAGTACACTACAATAGTCCGGAAGCCTAAACTTGCGGCTGAGGGAAAGCTCCTCGCTGAATTATAGTCTCATAAAGCCAGTAGTTTACCTTGGGAGGGAGGCCCCATCTCTTCTCAATAGCACCGCAGCAACAGTACACCGCGACCGAAGCATTTTTCACCCTTTCTTCAATATTTAGCCCCAAGGAGAGCTTCCTGTCCAGAATCAGACCTAGAAACTTGACCCGGTCAGAAAGCACCAGCGGGACGCCACCTATTGAAGGGGGATGAGCATCCAGTACTTTGAACCTCCTGGTAAATAAGACGATCTGTCTTGCTAGGATTAATCGCGAGTCCACACCCTGCAGACCATTTTGCGATCAAGTTAAGGTATTCCTGCATGATATCAAAAAGGGTGTTCAAAAACTTACTCCTGACAATGAGAGCAACATCGTTAGCATAGGCAATAACCGTGTAGCCTTCCCTTTCCAGCTCCTTCAAGACGCCATTGATAACAACGACCCAAAGGAGTGGTGAGAGAACCCCTCCTTGCGGAGCGCCTCTACTCACCCTTCGTTAAATGGAGGCGCTGCCCCACTCCACCACGACAGTTGTGTCCCAGAGAAGGTGGTTAACGAGCCTTACAAGATCCGGTTCAACCCCAAACTCCGCCAGGGATCCGACTATTGTCTGTGGCTGAATGTTATTAAAGGCACCTTCTATATCCAGAAAGGCACCAACTGCAAAGTCTTTGTGTTCAAGAGACTCCTCAATGACGTTAACAACAGTATGCAGGGCTGTTTCCACAGACCTGCCCTTCGAGTAAGCATGCTGAGCACGTGACCATCGCTGCCGCGGTATCTCCTCCCTTATATGAAAGTCAATCAGCCTCTCCAGGGTCTTCAAAAGAAAATAAGAGAGGCATATAGGTCTAAAGTCCTTTGGGGATACATGAGAGCTCTTTCCCGCCTTGGGAATAAACGTAACCCTCACATTCCTCCAAAGTCTGGGACACGACACTCGTTCGGATTTTTGCAACTGAGCGGGAATGATACCATCAGGTCCTGCCGACTTGAAAGCTTTGAAGGAGCGTATCGCCCAGAGTAGGCGACGCTCTTCCAACAGGTAGCAAGGAGGGACATAGATGGCATCTGGTTCCACGCCTGTAACCTCACATGGCTCAGGATTACTTGGGAAATGGGAATCGAGGAGAAGTCCCCCAGTATGGCTTAAATTTGCCCGAAGGCCTCCTCAGCGGACACGAAATATTTATCGCTTCATTACAAGCTACGGTGAATTTCTCCACTAAGCTGTCGATCGAAATTTCCGATAGGAGTAAATTCTCCTGAGGTTGCTCAGGAGGAAACACCTGCAGCTTCTTACAGATTCTCAGATTCCTATAGGGACGATTTTGGGGACGAGCATTGCCCAGGGAGAATTGAATATACCTACGATCAGAGAAGGAGTGATCATTAAGAACTCTCCAGTTCGAGATACGGAATACGAATTCAGACGAAACCAGGGTAAAGTCCAAGACCTCCTCCCTCACCGAAGTTACAAAAGTAAGGGTCGCTCCCCCTATTACAAATAGACAAATTTTCGCTAAGAATGAAATCAAAAAGAGACTTACCTCTTGCGTTAATATCCGAGCTTCCCCAGCAGGAGTGCCTCGAATTCGCATCACAACCCACAACGACGCCGGCTTTTCTACGCCTCGCTTCCGTCAAAGTATTCCTCAGCAGCACTGGAGGTGAGCCATATACGTGGACATGAGCCAAAGTTCTCCGGCCTCGTCCTCGAGTCTCACTGTTACTACGTCTCCATTGCTGAAATTAGACAGAAAATAAGTATTTATTCCATGCCTGACGAGCATACAAGCTCTAGGTTTACCTGCGTTACTGGACACCAGAAACTTGTACTTCTTCGTCCCGTTGCCAGAAACACCGTTACTGCTCAGCCACGGTTCCTGGATCAGGACTACATCTGCCCCACCTTGTTCAAGGTGGAACATCAGATTGGCGGACGCGGTCTTAGAGTGCTGGAGATTGATCTGCAGGATAATCATCCGAAGAAGAGGTTAGTGTGATACTTTCAATCAACACATCTGTTGAGGGGTTGAAAGGCATTCGAAGTTTTGGATGCTCACCAGTAACTTCTCAGGATGAAATCCCTACAACACTACGTTTGTCAAATTTGTCGACACAGCAGTTTTACTTTGTGGGTAAAGCAGCTTATCGACGGCATCAATGATCCCATGAAATTTTTCGATCGAGAATTCTTTCTGTACCGATATCGATGTCGATGCGGAATGAATGATTAGACCCAATAATTATAACAGAGAAGCTAATATGACAGTACAACAACAATAGCATTAATAACAATCAGCGGCAAAATAACTAAAACAGTGCAACACTAAACGCTTTTACTCAACCTAGTTTTAATAGCAACTACAGCAACCAAACAAACAGAACGAATCGTAGCTCGAGTAGTTTTTTTTTAATCGAAATAGCAATAACAATAATGAAAGACTGTTAAATAACCGAAGTAATAATCATTTTCGCAGTGAAACAGTTGAAGAGCCTATGGAAGTAGGAGTCAATGAAAACGAACACAATTTTCAATTAGAGGGCCAAGGAAGTTACCCTATATAACAGTTGAAACAAAAGTTAGAAAACTTAAGTTTATAATAGATACAGGTGCAGAATTTAGCATCATAAACCCAAATATTTGTAATCCCAAATGGAGAATAAAATCACGTTCTATCACTTTAAAAGTTATAAATCGACCTGTTACTGTTACTACATACGTACAGTATAGTTTTCAGTATAGTTTCTATTTCATAAACCAAATTTTAATGTTAATTTCCTAGAATTTAAATTTCATAACCACTTTGATGTTCTAAAAGGTAACAATATATTGCTTAATTTGAGTTGTAAAATCGACTACGAAAATAAAGTGTTAATAACAAAAGATGCAACGTTACCAATTTATTTTTGTGAAGAAGAAGAATTAATAGTACATGATTATCTAAAAAATGAACATTTGAAAATATTTATTAACGAAGAAGAAGTAGTAGAACACTCGTTACGTTATGTTTCCTGGGCATTTAAATTCTAAAGATCAAGAAGTTTTAAGGACCGTTGTAAATAAGTTTAAAGATATTTTTTATAAAGATGGTGAAAACATACCTTACAGTAGTGAAATTCGTCATCGAATAATTACAAACACTGACACTCCTATATATAGCAAACTGTATAGGTACCATGGCACATTAACCAGGTTAAAGCATTGGAAAAAATACAACCCTGCCATGTATTTTGTTGTTGCAAGTGGCCCATCAAATGCCAACATAGAAATGCCAAATTTGGCGTGGTTGACAATTCAATAAGTAAACAAAACGCACACCAGCAAGGCACACCAGCAAGGCACACCAGCAATCGCACTTTTACATCTACACCAAATTGCATATTAATATCTCAGCATTTGCGTGTTGGATACTTACATCAAAGGCGATGGTATATAAAGCGAAGAAACAGAGTTGGGCATTAGGTTTGTTCTTTGCGCTCCTGCAATGAGGTCGGATTCCAAAATGTGATCGGAACAACCCCAACCGCTTACTGGAAGTTCCACGCCACATGCCCTGTTCCAATTGGATCTTCTCCACTGATCTTGCGGAACCTTAAAAAAGTTACAGCCTTTCCCCCTCCTCTTATTGCAAAGAAAACATTTTCCCATTTCTGAATATGTACATATGTAAATATAATTTGGATATGTAATATGTAAACAATTTATTTTCATCTATAATCAAAACAAATAATAGTTTGTTATGATAAAATGTAAACAAACTTTGACAGTTTATGAACCACTTCGAATAAAAAAAAATAAAAAAATCAACCCTGTTGCTGTTACCTGGTTAATGTGCCTTGATAGGGTACCTACTATCATACATCGGGCAGAAGTGGGCAGGCAAATACAGGAAATGCTGGCACAAAATATAATATATCCGAGTTGTAGTCCTTACAATTCTCCATTATGGGTTGTACCTAAAAAATCAGATAACAGTGGTAAGCAAAAATAGAGAATTGTAATTGACTACAGAAAGCTAAATGAACAAACAATAGACGACAAGTTCCCACTTCCAAATATAGAAGATTTATTTGATAAGTTGTGAAAATGTTGTTACTTTAGCACAACTGATCTTGCTAAGGGATTCTACCAAATTGAGGTGCACCCGACGATAGGGATAAGACAGCTTTTTCAACTGAAAGTGGCTATTACGAATTTAATCGTATGCCATTTGGCCTTAAGACAGCCCCTGCAACATTTCAAAGATTAATAAATCATGTATTAAGAGATCACATAAATAAATTTGCGTTGTATATCTAGATGCTATTTTGATATTTTCCACTAGTTTTCAGGAGCACAGAGGGTCCATTTAAAAATATTTAGGACTTTACGAGATTAAAATTTGAAGATACAGATAGATAAATGTCATTTTGCTGCATTGACCACAAAATATTTAGGACACCTTGTAATAGGTGAGGGTATTAAACCTGATCCCTCGGAAATTTAGGCAATAAACAGAATGCAACCACTTTCAAACATCACCGGTTATTACCGCAAATTTATGCACTATGCGAAAGTTGCATACCCCATGGTTTGTCTTTTAAAGCAAGATGCTGTATTAGATTATAGAATCCAAGAATTCTTAAAGTCATTGGAAACACTTAAAAAAACTTATTACTAGTGAGCCAGTGTTACAACCCCCAGATTTTAATAAAAAGTTAATCCTTACAACGGATGCTTCACAATTCGCATTCGGGTCAGTTTTAAGCCACCCAATTTGCTACGCATCTCGAACGTTATCTGACCACGAAATTCGCTACTCAACCAAAGAAAAAGAAGCACTTGCTATTGTCTGGTCAGTGAAACATTTTCGCACATACATATTTGTACGGTCCCAAATTTCTAATTCAGACTGACCACCGACCATTACTTTTTCCTATTTTCGCCCTTTTTTATGGAAATAATTAAAAT
Source organism: Anomoia purmunda (assembly GCA_951828415.1). Classification (NCBI taxonomy): domain Eukaryota; kingdom Metazoa; phylum Arthropoda; class Insecta; order Diptera; family Tephritidae; genus Anomoia; species Anomoia purmunda. The sequence continues at coordinate 95,633,060 of OX639995.1, forward strand.
TTTTAATAATTCTTGTATATTTGTGATCAACTGAATATTTGCAATCAGGTGTTTTTCGTACTGGCAAATTGTTACGAGTAAAAATTTGTCCAGTAAAAACTTACAATTTCCCCTCAAAACAACTGTCATTTTCGCTCTCTCAATTTCCGCAACTTAACAAGTTTCTTGCAAGTTTTTGCGTACGAAAACGCCAAAACATGATAATTCGTAACAATTGTTACGCACTATCATAAAATAGTACGTAAAAAAAACACACTAAGTAACAAGGCTGGTGAAGTAGGAAGTGGCGAAGGGAACAGCGGTTTAATTTTTAAAGATATCGGTATTGCAGGTGTTAATTTTGTGGCTCTCATCGACACGGGTATGATGTCTTAAAGGTATTAGGTGAATTCGAGCTTTCCGGTGAAACCCGACAATTGTTGGGTGCGATACCCAACTTGATGAAGAAACACTGAAGATAACATATGTATCACGTTGTGCGCGAAAGAGATTTACGTTACGGCATAATCTTAGGTAAGCACTTGCTCCAATTCATAGATCTGTATGTTTCAGACAGTGGCGTAGAAATAAAAGCTGGGCGTCGAGAGGTCCAAGATAATAAAGCTAGGAAAATCACAATCGTTGAGGAAGTATCAGAGCTAACCAAGAAATTCGAGAATCGTGTTTATTTAAATTAATTATTAAAGCTGATATTAAATCTCACAAAAAGCCATTAGGCTCGTTTTAATGTAACCTAGTTGCAAAAAAAACACTTGGTAGGATAAGAAATAACATGTAAAACAACAACACTAACTCGGAAAAATATGCGAGTTGAGCCAACTCGGTTATGATATCCGACATGAGATGTAGTGTTGTGAAGCAAAAACCCCGCTCTATTGTGAATGGGCTCTGGAAAAATACTTGGGAAATTTCAATCAACTGTCAAATCTTGTTTGTTTTATGGATACATAAACAAACCAAATAAAAATGTAACAAGGGTAAGTAAAATTGCTTTTCGTATATTTCGCATCAAATTATGAATAAAAACATGTTTGTTATTTCAGAATGTAAGAAAAAAGATGGTCACGTGCGGAGATAATTGAGTATTTGAGATGCTACCTCGCCCAGAAAGCGGAGTTGGAGCACCCAAAAGGAAAGAGGTTGACCTACGCGAAAGTGTTAGAAGACATGGTGTCCATGGGCATCACGGTAGGTTCAAGAAATATATGTTTGAAGAAATTATATTTATTAATCCACTTCTAGGACTTTGAAAGGACGCCGCTGTGTTTGGAGTCGAAGAGGCGCAGTCTTCTCCAGGCCTATAAGGCGGCACGGGACAACAACAGCAGAACCGGCGCCAGGATGTGCTTTGCCCCCTATATGGAGCAAATAGACAAAATGTTTGGAAGTAGTCCGATTATTTCAAACGACCACACGGCGCATGTGGGTTACAGACCGTTTGAAACAATTCCAGTGAATGCGCTGTATGCTAAGGCGTCCACATGGATCCCCTCGCCACTGCCATCACCAACACCTTTGACGTTGCCGGTCACCGCCACTTATATCAACATTCCTCTTCAGCTCCAGCAGTACGCCGAAAACGTTCTGCGAGAGAGCTTTACTATGAAAAAAAATTTCATTTGAAGAAATTGGAGATGGAACAGAAAAAGAAAGCAAGAAGCGAAGCCATTCAACAACTTCAAAAAATGTTGATGGAGAAGTGGGAGAAGGACGGCGAACTCGAGCGGAGTTTGCTTTACTGGAAAAAATAGCTTACAGAAATTACTCTGTCTAGCAATATCTTTTCAAAACATTGCAGCGAGTTTCAGTGAAACCTTTTGGTGAATTTTTTGCAATGTGTTTGATGTAAATTCTTCGTGCTCGTTTTTATAAAACTCTTGTACATTCTACAGCAAAACGTTACCCATATTTTTTGAAAATTTGTCCATATAACACATTCATGATTTCTGTTGTGCAAAAGTATCAACTTAAAAAATTTTCAAAAAATATCGGTAACATTTTGATGTAGAATGTACAAGGGTTTTATAAAAACGAGCACGAAGCATTTACATCAAAAACATTGCAAAAAATTCACTAAAAGGTTTTCACTGAAACTGTTTTTTTTATTTGCTTTTAGTTTTTATTTTACTTGTTATTAGAATAAGAAATGATCTCAATTGAATTTAATATGTGATACTCCTTGCGAATTTGTTTTATTTGTTTTAGTTTTATAGATTTTCAGTTGAATGAAATGCAATGAATTCTTGTAAATATTTTTATTAGTGAATTTAAAGATATAAATGTATATGTATGTGCAGTGATATTTTTAAGTAATATTTTGTTGTCTTAAATAATTAAAAAGGGTTTGCCTTCTTTCAAGGGCTGGGTCTAGGTTTCATTCTTCAATCAAGTGCAAACGTATTTTCATGTTGTTGTTGTTGGTGTAGCGGCTAGTCGCGTCCCGTAAAGAGCGGATTCACCCATGGTCGTTGTCGTCGAACTCATCTAGGGGGAGGCCCAGGAAACGTGCAGTTTCGACAGGGTTGGACCAGAGGGAGAGGGGGGTTAGATGAGTGGGTTTGAGAGGGCATGTGAATAGGTGGTTGGTGTCGTGCGGAGAATCTCCACATGCCGGACATGTGTTGGGTATGTCGGGGTTGATTCTGGATAAGTAGGAGTTGAGCCTGCTACAGTATCCAGATCGTAATTGTGCCAGAGTGACGCGGGACTCCTCATCTGCTACAGGTGGTGGTTGGGCTCCGATGACTGCATTTGCCTGGCGGGAGTCAATGATGTTAGTGACTGTGTCTCTGTGGATGTTGCTTAGGACCCGCCGGTACGCCTCCGGATCCAGCGGTTGTGTGATGAGTGGCTGGATCTCGTCCTTTAGTTCTAGAAGATGTCTTCTAATGTGCCTGGGGGCAGCTCCACTGCAAGCAGGTGCCTATTTGGATGCCCCGAGCGGTGACATCCAGCAAGGAACTGCTTGCTGAGCATGAGGTTGTGCTCCTTAACTCGGAGCACATTGACCTCTTGGTTGAGATGCTCCTCAGGCGACATCAGAAGACATCCCGTCACCGTGCGGAGTGCGGCGTTCTGGCAGGTCTGCAGCTTCGTCCACTGTGTCCTGCTGGTTCCCGGCGACCAGACTGGCGCAGCATAATTTATTACCGGCCGGCCAATCGCCTTGTATGTTGCCTACTACGTTTCTTTGTCTTTGCCCCAAGAGCTGCCGGCGAGCGACTTGAGGACATTGTTGCGGCTCTGTACTCTATTGGCGATTGCGGTAGTGCGCGCGGAGAAGGAGAGCAGGCTGTCGAAAGTCACCCCCAGAATCTTCGGGTGGTTAACCGTCGGAATGGGGGTGCCATCGATATGGATGTTAAGATCCAGCCTGACCTCCTTCGTCCAGGTGGTAAAAAGGGTCGCCGAGGACTTAGCAGGGGACAGCGCCAGGTTTCTGCTAGTCAAGAAATGGGAAAGATCAGAGAGATACCCGTTCACTTTCAAACACAGATCATCAATTACATTGCCAAATGTACATATACACGGTTTTTTTGTGGTAACATATGCGTCCTATCACCACCAGATGTGGCAGGTACGTAGTTAAGACTCCGAATACTTCACTGAAAATAAAATAGCATTAAGTTTATGCATACCTGCCTCAATCATCTCATGTGCCTCGTTTTCACTCTCCGAGTCTTCAGAAGAGTTGGAGCTGGCATATATCATTTCCAATACTTCTAGCACTTCTTGCATCTCTCTATTACAACGTTACAAAAGAACGGGCCTCTAGTTGCAAAAGAACACTCCAACTCGGATAAAATTTCCTTTTAGTTACTTCATAACACTGGCAAGATCTGTCATTAAACATATGATTTGTTTAGTGAAATTTTAAAGAAGCAAAACAAAATGAGCAATTCTGAGGATTCTGTGGTAAGTTATAAAATTTATTTAAAAACATTAAATAAATGCATTAAATAACCTTTTACTTTTGTAGATGGTGTCTTTGTACAGGGTGAGCATTGCGAATCACGTCGCAATAGAGAGATGCAAGAAGTACTAGAAGTATTGTATTGGAAACGATGTATGCAAGCTCCAACTCTTCTTCTTTTGAAGGCACACTTGATGCAATTAGTGAGGCAGATTTCAAAATGCACATGAGGCTAAGACGCCAAACAGTGGAATATCTAACAAGTAATAACAAAATATGTGCAAAAGAAATGCATAAACTTAATGCTATTTTATTTTCAGTGAAGTATTCGGTGACAGCGAAAGCGTCGCCGGAGAAGATGAAGATCCCGAACCCCAAATCGCTGATGACGGCATTAACATCCCGTCACCCGACCTCGATGAAGTTCGAATAGCAATTATGCGGCTACGGAACAACAAAGCCGCTGGAGCTGATGGGTTACCAGCTGAGCTATTCAAGTATGGTGGCGAGGAGCTGGTAAGGTGCATGCACCAGCTTATTTGCAGAATATGGTCGGACGAATGCATGCCCGCCGATTGGAATTTAAGTGTACTCTGCCCAATCCACAAGAAGGGTGATCCTGCAATATGCGCCAACTACCGCGGGATCAGCCTTCTTAACATTTCGTATAAGGTTCTATCGAGTGTATTGTGTGAAAGACTAAAGCCAACCGTCAACGAACTGATTGGACCTTATCAGTGTGGCTTTCGACCTGGTAAATCTACCATCGACCAGATATTCACGATACGCCAAATATTGGAAAAGACCCGTGAGAAGAGGATCGACACACACCATCTATTTGTCGACTTTAAATCAGCTTTCGACAGCACGAGAAGAAGTTGCCTATATGCCGCGATGTCTGACTTTGGTATCCCTGCAAAACTAATACGGCTATGTAAAATGACACTGAGCAACACCACCAGCTCAGTCAGAGTTGGGAAGGACCTCTCCGAGCCGTTTGATACCAAACGAGGTTTCAGACAGGGTGACTCCCTATCGTGTGACTTCTTTAACATTATGCTAGAAAAGATAATTCGAGCTGCAGAATTAAACCGGTCAGGTACCATCTTTTATAAGAGTGTGCAACTGCTGGCGTATGCCGATGACATCGATATCATTGGCCTCAACAACCGCGCCGTTAGTTCTGCCTTTTCAAAGCTGGACAAGGAAGCGAAGCGAATGGGTCTGGAGGTGAACGAGGACAAAACGAAGTACCTCCTGTCATCAAATAAACAGTCAGCGCATTCGCGCCTTGGCTCCCGCATCACTGTTGACAGTTACAATTTTGACAAAGTAGAGGACTTTGTTTATCTTGGAACCAGCATCAACACCAACAATAATGTCAGCCTTGAAATCCAACGAAGAATCTCTCTTGCCAACAAGTGCTTTGAGCTGAGTAGGCAAATGAACAGTAAAGCCCTCTCTCGACGAACGAAAACCACGCTCTATAAGTCGCTCATCATGCCCGTGCTAATGTACGGCGCAGAAGCATGGACCCTATCAACATCGGATGAGATGGCGCTTGGAGTGTTCGAGAGAAAGATTCTCCGAAAGATTTTTGGTCCTTTACGTCTTTGCGATGGCGAATACCGCAGACGATGGAACGATGAGTTGTATGAGCTGTACCGCGACATAGACATAGTTCAGCGAATTAAGATTCAGCGGCTACGCTGGCTAGGTCATGTGGTACGTATGGAAGAAAATGCTCCAGCCCTGAAAGTATTCAACGCGGTACCCGCTGGTGGTAGCAGAGGAAGAGGAAGGCCTCCTCTACGTTGGAAAGACCAGGTGGAGAAGGACTTGACTACACTTGGGATATCTAACTGGCGCCAGGCAGCAAAGCAGAGGAGCGGCTGGCGTGCAATATTGAAATCGGCCAAAATCGCCTAGGCGGTTATAGCGCCAATTAAGAAGAAGAAGAAGTATTCGGAGTCTTAACTGCGTACCTGCCACATCTGGTGGTGGTAGAACGCATATATTACCACAAAAAATCCGTGTATATCAGGCCCGTGGCGAGGACGGCGGGGGCCCCCGGGCGAACCTTCCGGGGGCCCCTGTAATGTGAAGAGCAAAAAAAAAAAAAAAGGTCATCTCCGAAATCAAAAAGAACAAGACCCAGGCGCGTCTATAAATGTAGTACCACGCATTCCGTCAATCCGACACTGTATTATCGATTTCATCAGCCGTACTTCCTTGCCTTTGCTTCAATTCTATATTGTTTAATACGTCGGATACTTCTCTTTCACATTTCCTTTTTTCGTTCACATCCAGACTATATCATTGCACGTCATGTTTATGTGGTGGAAAGAAAAAGATTTTTAGGACTGGTTCATACTAAATGTTCATACTGAGATGTGAGCAGGACGTTCAACGTCTCGCTTGCGTCTTGCAATGCCGTTTATCTAAATCGCATGCGAATTCAGCCGGAAAAAGAGCAGGCACAGTGGTGCTTGATAACGCGCAGCTGATTCGTGTTGTTTACGTTCACAATAAACCGACAGGGCTTATTAATAATACTGTTCCAATTCAGCAAAATGCGCCGGACGAAGGAAAATAGTTGCAAGTGCACTGGCGAACATCATTCGGGAAAAATTTTTGATGATCTTTTTTTTTTTTTTTTTAGGTCGCGGGGGCCCCTCCGCCGGCTACGGCCCTGGTGTATATGAACATTTGGTATGTAAGCAATACAGCGGCATTTAGGCCACTAGCAAATTTGTGCGATATCAGCGATGTGAGTAATGAAAATACGTTTGCACTTGATGAAGGTTTCGAAGAATGAAACCAAGACGCAGCCCTTGACAGAAGGCAACCCCTTTTTAATTATTTAAGACAACAAAATATTATTTAAAAATTTCAATGCATATACATATATATTTATATCTTCAAATTCACTAATAAAAATATTTACAAGAATTTATTGCATTTCATTCAACTTAAAATCTATAAAACTAAAACAAAATAAACGAGGAGTATCACATATAAAATTCAATTCAGATCACTTCTTATTCTAATTACAAATAAAATAACAAACCAAAAGCAAATTTAAAAAAAAAATCCAGTTTCAGTGAAAACATTTTAGTGAAGTTTTTGCAATGTTTTTGATGTAAATTCTTCGCGCCCGCTTTTATAAAACCCTTGTACATTGTACAGTAAAACGTTACCGATGTTTTTTGAAAAATTGTTAAGTTGATGCTCTTCCGCATGTACACGGATTTTATAAAAACGAGCACAAAAATTCACTACAAGGTTTTCACTGAAACTCACTGTTACGTTTTAAAAAGCTGTTTCTAGACAGAGTAATTTCTGTTAGCTATTTTTTCCAGATAGCACATTTGCCGAAAGCGTTTCAAACGGTCTGTAACTCACGTGAACCCCTCCAAATAGGGGGCAAAGCACGGGCTGGCGTCAGTTCTGCTGTTGTTGTCCAAGCACAGCGGCATTCTTTCAAAGTCCTGGAAGTGGATTAATAAATATAATTTGTTCAAACATATACTTATTTCTTGAACCTACCGTGATCGCCATTGACACCATGTCTTCCAACACGTTCGCGTAGGCCAACCTCTTTTTTTTGGGTGTTGTTGTTGTTGTTGTTGTAGCGGCTAGTCGCGCCCCGTAAAGAGCGGATTCACCCATGGTCGTTGTCGTCAAACTCATCTAGGGGGAGGCCCAGGAAACGTGCAGTTTCGACAGGGTTGGACCAGAGGGAGAGGGGGGTTAGATGAGTGGGTTTGAGAGGGCATGTGAATAGGTGGTTGGTGTCGTGCGGAGAATCTCCACATGCCGGACATGTGTTGGGTATGTCGGGGTTGATTCTGGATAAGTAGGAGTTGAGCCTGCTACAGTATCCAGATCGTAGTTGTGCCAGAGTGACGCGGGACTCGCGGGGCAGCAGGGGCTCCTCATCTGCTACAGGTGGTGGTTGGGCTCCGATGACTGCATTTGCCTGGCGGTAGTCAATGATGTTCGTGACTGTGTCTCTGTGGATGTTGCTTAGGACCCGCCGGTACGCCTCCGGATCCAGCGGTTGTGTGATGAGTGGCTGGATCTCGTCCTTTAGTTCTAGTAGATGTCCTCTAATGTGCCTGGGGGGCAGTTCCACGGCAAGCAGGTGCCCGTTTGGATGCCCCGAGCGGTGACATCCAGCAAGGAACTGCTTGCTGAGCATGAGGTTGTGCTCCTTAACTCGGAGCACATTGACCTCTTGGTGGAGATGCTCCTCAGGCGACATCAGAAGACATCCCGTCACCGTGCGGAGTGCGGCGTTCTGGCAGGTCTGCAGCTTCGTCCATTGTGTCCTGCTGGTTCCCGGCGACCAAACTGGCGCAGCGTAGTTTATTACCGGCCGGCCAATCGCCTTGTATGTTGCCAACAACGTTTCTTTGTCTTTGCCCCAAGAGCTGCCGGCGAGCGACTTGAGGACATTGTTGCGGCTCTGTACTCTATTGGCGATTGCGGTAGTGTGCGCGGAGAAGGAGAGCAGGCTGTCGAAAGTCACCCCCAGAATCTTCGGGTGGTTAACCGTCGGAATGGGGGTGCCATCGATGTGGATGTTAAGATCCAGCCTGACCTCCTTCGTCCAGGTGGTAAAAAGGGTCGCCGAGGACTTGGCAGGGGACAGCGCCAGGTTTCTGCTAGTGAAAAATTGGGCAAGATCCGAGAGATATCCGTTCACTTTCAAACACAGATCATCAATTGCATTGCCGGTTGCCATTATCGAGCAATCATCAGCATAGGAGACAATCGTGACTCCCTCTGGCGGTTGAGGGAGCTTGGAGATGTAGTGATTAAACAGTAATGGGGACAGGACGCCACCCTGCGGTACCCCTTGTTTAATCCTCCTTGGTTTCGATGTTGTGTCTCTAAACCATACCGATGATTGACGACCACACAGGTAATTCGCGGTCCACCGTTTCAGTCCCTGCGGGAGAGTTGATGATTCCACGTCAGCTAGTAGCGTGGAGTGGCTAACTGTGTCGAAAGCTTTCGACAGATCCAACGCTACTAGGACGGTTCTCTCGCAGGGGCGGTTTTGGTTAAGACCACGGTTCACCTGTGTGTTTATGGCATTAAGTGCTGTTGTTGTGCTGTGCACTTTCCGGAAGCCATGTTGATGCTTAGCTGACCCAAGGTGGTATGTATAGTACGGGAGGAGTAGGGCCTCAAGTGTCTTTACCACAGGTGAAAGCAGGGAAATCGGCCGATAGGAATCACCCTTGTCGGCCGGTTTCCCTGGTTTCAGTAGTGGGACCACCTTCCCAACCTTCCAGATGTCTGGAATGATGAGGGTGGCCATAGACAAATTGAGGATCCCGGTGAGGAACTCAACTCCCGCGGGGCCTAAATTCTTCAGCATCAACACGCTTAGCCCGTCAGGGCCAATGGCCTTGGAGGCTTTCGCCTTCCCGATGACCTCCTTTACCTCGCCACAAGTGAAGGTAAGAGGCGCGCTGTTGTTCGGTAATTTGCGCAGCCTCCTGGTCACCTTCCGCTTGGTCCTATCCCCCGAAGGATGCAGTATAAACTGTCGGCTAAAATAGCTCGCGCATCTCTTCGGGTCCGACGAGGCACGATCCCCGAATGAAATTTCCACTCGGTCGTCGTGCTTCGTCGGGTTGGATAAGGACTTCACGGTAGACCAAAGCTTACCAACACCCGTGACCAGATTACAGGACTTCAGATGCTCCTCCCACTTGTTCCGCTTGTGTTGGTCAACCAGCCTCCGAATCGCCACGTTTAAATCCTGAATGTTAGGATTACGGGGATCGGAGCGGCGAAGGTGGTCGCGTTCGTTCGCTAGAGCGGCCGCTTCAGCCGGGAAGTTGGGACGGATCTCAGGGATCCTCCCTGCCGGAATGAAGCGGGCCGCAGCTGACGCAACCACCTTGCGGAACTTATGTTCGCCTTTTCGAACGTCGGTGGGAGCGGGAAGAGACCTGAAGGCATTTTCGGTGAACTCCGCGAACCTGACCCAGTCAGCCTTTTTAAAGTTGATATAGGTCCGATGGTCCGCGGAGACAAAGTCAGCAGGTCTGTCAATCGAGATGATTATAGGTAGGTGGTCTGATGCAAGCGATAGCATAGGTCGCCACGTTATGCTATTTATCAGACCTGCGCTAGCTATCGTTAGGTCAGGCGAGCTGCTGCAACTACCCATAATCCTGGTGGGGGCATCATCATTCATCGTGCAGAATGTCGAATCGTCTATCTGCTCTGCCAAATCGTTTCCCCTACGATCAGCTGGTAGGCTTGAATGCCAGAGATCGTGGTGCGCATTAAAGTCACCTACTACCAATCGGTTTTCACCTCTGAGGAGCGCACCTATGTCAGGGTGATATCCTGCCGGGCAGCAGGTGACAGGGGGTATATAAATATTAAATATTTCGAGCTCGACATCGCCTGACCGGACAGCTATTCCTTGACATTCTAAGGTAGTGTCCCTGCGGTCGATGTCTTCTTCAATAAGACGATACTGCACTGTGTGATGGGTGATGAATGCTAAGCCACCACCATTACCTCGCTCGCGATCCTTACGATGCACATTGTAGCCGTTGCAACTCAACAGAGTTGAGTTGCTGTGCAGTTTCGTTTCTTGGATCGCAGCTATTGACTGATTATGCCGACTCATAAAGTCGGTTATCTCCTCAATCTTGCCCTGCAGCCCATTGCAGTTCAGCTGAAGGAGTCTCGTTTCCCTCGGTAGAGTCGTCGCGGAGAGGGGTGTGAGGGAAGGGTGATGTTGCCCACCTGGACCCTGCTGCACATGCAATGGCACGTTGGGCTGCCTTATGGTGTTGTTTGGCAGCGCCGCCACTGGCGCGTGCGGTTGCGAGGCTCTACAACAGGGAGCCAGGTAGTCACCCGACCATTCACGTGTGGTGCGCAGGCCAGAACACACTCGAAAGTGACACCAGCCTTGGCACGAATTGCACCTGACTGATGCCGCATTCCGGTATAACCTAGCCTGACACACGGAACAGACTGTGTGGGGTACCAGGAGCTGCTGGCTATTCCCCACACGGGGGGCGGAGCTAGGTTGGGGGGGGGGGGGGGGAGGGGAGCGACCATGTTGTTGTGTGCTCCTGCGAACCGTAGAGGTTCTGCCGGTGCTAGGCACCGGTGCACTAGGTGCAACTAGGGGAGCCGTAGAGGCTATGGGCGCCATAGGGCGCGAACAACATGGGGCCACATAGTTTGTGGACCACTCCTTGTGGGTCTTAAGGCCTGAGCAGACCTTAAGATGGCTCCATCCGTCGCACGAATTACACCTTACCGAAGTGGAGTTCGGATGGAGCTTTTTCTGGCAAACGCAGCAAAAATAGGTTTCTGGACCAGGGTTTGACTCGATGCCAGCCCTGACCAGAAGGAGGTGAAGCAACCCAGCTGCAAGGAGTTGCTCCAGGAGAGACAGACAACTTATGGGGTAGGCCGATCTAAACAGGGTTAGATCGCCGAAACAACAGTCCTTGGCCGGGTGAAACCCGGGTCATTCCGGTACGTAGAACCGACTGTCGTGGGAATTTTTTGGGTGCTTCAACTCCGCTTTCCGGGCGAGGTAGCATCTCGAATACTCAATTGTCTTCTCCCATGACCATCTCTTGCGCCTTTTTTCTTGCATTCTGAAATAACAAAAATGTTTTAATTCATAAGTTTATGTGAAATATACGAAGCGCAAATTTTTCTTACCCTTGTTCCATTTTTATTTGTGTTGTTTATGTATCCATAAAAGATTTGACAGTTGATTGAAATTTCCAAAGTATTTATCCAGAGCCCATTCACAATAGAGCGGGTTTTTTGCTTCACAACACTACATCTCAGGTCGGATATCATATAACCGAGTTGGCTCAACTCGCATATTTTTCCGAGTTAGTGTTGTTGTTTTACATGCTATTTTTTATCCTACCTAGTGTTTTTTTTGCAACTAGGTTACAACAGAACGGGCCTTAGGTTACATGAAAACAGGCCCATTATTAACTGTCAGACCCAGAAATTCGCTCAAAGAATGGCACAGAAATAGTGAGGATGCTGCATCAGTTGATCTCAGCAGTGACGACTTTTGACGTCTATATGCTAAGATTTTCGACTTGCGCAAGTTAATTAATTTTTAAATAAAAACTTTTTTATACACATCAACTATCCGCCGGTGCTTAATTTACTAAGAGCGATCGCCTATACATATATATATATAAGTATATGTATATGTACATATGTATGTATATGTATATGTACCTATTAAAAAATTTGAGCTCGACATCGCCTGGCCGGACAGCTATACCCCCCGACCATAAGACAAATGACTGCCACTTCAACGACATTCCCAAAAGTTTATGGGAAATGTTTTATGCTGTTAGAATTACACCGTCGCATTGCGCAGATTACTTACGCTTGAAACCGTGGGTTAAAACACTGAAACAAGTCCTTAACCGGGAAACCGGGTCATTCCGACGTGGCGAACAGAGTAGCGCTATTGCCTCATTATTGGTATTACATCATTCTTGGTTACACCTTATAAAATATGCCTTGGTCATAGAAAACGAATAATCATTTTTATTATAACTTTATTATTATTTAATAGCAGACAGTATAAAATTTCTTAAAAAATTAATAGCGCTTAACTGCTCTGAAGAAAATGTTTGATTTCTTGATAATAACTCCTCTAAACGGGATGAACATGGGAGTAAAAAAACAGTTTTTCCAGGAATCATGCGTGCCATTACCCTTGTCCACATGTTTTTTACTGCTTCCAACTTTTCCAAGAGTACTCGAGAAAGCATAGCAAAATCATCCAATGCAGCCAAATTTATTATATGACACATCACAAGGCATAATTGTTCCTGAAATTGATCCCTGTGATTATATTCGTAAAAATTCTGCAAAATATGGGATTGTTCGATAGCGCGCAGTATTGTGTTCCAGACTATACCATAGTGTTCTCCAAAATACGCCCGTTTAGGTGTATGTAGTAGAGCTGTTGTTGCATTTATTTTAACTTTATAATTAGGATGTTTATAAATTGTGTGGCAAAGTATTTTATAAAGTGTTGGCAGCCAGTTTAAATCTTTATACATATTGGTACATAAAAATATATTCTCGTTTTGTAGCATGTTTCCGATTGCATGGCAAGAGTTCCATTTAACTTTTGAAGTACCAGAGGAACGCAGAATTTCACACAATTTGTTTACAGCACAACTTATTAAAGCTCTATCCAAGTTATTGGCGAAATGTTTCATCGAAAGCAACCGTATTAAGTTACCTACAGTTCGAACTGCATTACAGCGCACTTTGTCATTATCACTGCAAGCTTCTGTTGAATATTTAATTAAACGCAGTAAAATTTCATCAGAAATACGTTCTTTTGATTCTTCTATACTATTTTCTACTAGGGCATCACTGATATTCCCCATAGACCAATGAATTTTTATTCGTACAACAATATTTTCATCTTTTACTAATCTTAATATTGATTCGGCGGTATGTTCAATAAAAACAAGGTCGGCACGTATTAAAGGAAAATTAACGTAAACTGATAATGCTCGTACAACCGTAGCTCGTATTATAACATCCTCTGTTGGATCACCGCTAACACCAGTTAAAAAGCTTAATAGAGCTATTCGGGTAGATTGAGCCAAGTTTTCAAAAACCAGCGCACATATGTTAGATAGTGCATCACACAAAGCAAGCTTAACTACCTTTGACTCATTTTCTTTGCGCATTTGATTCATTATGATGGGCAGGATACGACTCCAGAAACTTGTGCAGATATCAATGCTATACGCATTATCATCCTTTTCCAAAAAGGAACTCATTTTATAACCGCATGTTTCCAGACATTTTGATCCGCATAACCGAATTTCATAATGAGAGTCATTTAAAGCATCTTCTAACACGATAGCAATTTTTATTAAATCACTCTTTAAAAATAGGCCGAAATGTGTCGACATTGCGGATAACAAGTGAAGACTTTTAACTCTTAAAGAGTTACAAGTTTTTACTTTTTGACAGCTGAAGCCGTCCCGTAAACGGCCGGTTTCCCAATTACGAAATACTTTTAAAATCATCCATGATGGTTCAAAATTCGGTTTTTCCTCTTCGAATATGTCAATGGCATTACAGATTTGTTGTATACCAGTAGCATTAACTTCTTCCCGATATTTAGCGTAAGTTAGCAAACGTTCTTTAGAGATACCTAAAGTTTCAAGTGCACCAAAAGGCATTTCTTGCTGCATTAACAAGCATTCCAATACTGTTAACGCCGAAACTTGAACAGTTAAATCTTTGTGAGAGGCAAGCTTTTTAATCTCACTTACGAAACCACAAATAAAATTACATTCCAATTTATTGAAAGGAGTTACTTGAACTAACGCCGTTGAGCATTTCAATGCTTGTATTAAAACGTTTAACGAGGTTTCTTTTTCAATAATGGTGTTAAGTGCCTTATAAGCTGCTAAAATATTTAAACCAATCATTTGAGCAAATGGAACGAATGCCATCGATCTGTCTTTGTATTCTGCTTGGCTGAATAAAGTTTTCGAGTTAAAAAAAAGTTCAGTACAAATTTGTAGTGCAGCACAACGACATCTAGAATTTTCATCCGTTTGGCATACCAAAAAGATATCGTTCCGAGCATTTATACTATCTAATATTTCGTTCGGAAATATTGACTGCCAATATGAATAAAGATAACGTCGCTCAATACATCTTGTAACTTCGCCTAAAAGATATATGGAAGTTATCCGGATTCTAAAGTCAATATTACTTTGATTTTCTAAATAGTTTGACCCTTTATCTTCCAGCGATTTGTTCTTACAAGTAGATTCCAATGTGTGTTCCCCAATTCCTTTGGTTTTTGTGCCTCGATATCTTTTTTGTTTTGCAAATTTCCCTCCAAACTTATGACAATATATTGTATCAACCACGTCCAATTCGTCGAAAGGGTCGTGAGAATATTGTTTCGAAGGCTGAATTTTTTGAGGCAAGGTTTGTATTTTTTTTTTAATTGGGTTTCCGAAAAACATAAATCGTACAGAAATTCCCAATAACTCGGCGATATAATGTTTAATATCTTCATGGCATAAGGAAGTAATTTTATTTAGTAAAAGCAACGAATGAAGTATTATATGTGGTTCTCTGTAGGCTTTGAAATTTGGTGAATAATGCATTCGTATCAAAAATCCAAATAAGGCTTTACAAATCACTAGTTCACTATCTGATGTATTTATGTTATCTGACTCAATATCCATACATTCCAAAATAGATAAGACATAATCATCACATTTATTAAATATATTATTTTCTATGTGATTGTAATTTAGTGATTGCGGATGAAATAATTGATTGAACACCATTATCCGATATTTCGGGAATAATTTTATAACTTTTGTTAATGCTTTTAGGGCACAGCATTCTGCAGCGTCATTCTTTGAGTAAACGTCGCAAAGCCATTTCAAGAAAATATTTACCCGTTTGTCACTTCTATAGTCACAAAACAAGAATCGCGTTTTAAGCAGTTGTTCAATGCATTTACATACTACTGTGTCCATAATTTCAATTGTTGTCATCACATCAAAAATATCAAGGCATTTTTCAATTAAAACTCTGCGTGGTTCATTTAAATCCACTAGCATTTTCATATCATTCAAAATCTTTTCTGATACCATAGCCATATTTACAAAGGACGTTGAAAGAACTGCTACTATCATTCAATGACTGCTTGGTACATCTAGTACCGTCGTAAAAATATACTAGCAAAAAGAATTAAATACCTGATACTTATTTTTCAAAGCCATGCAGATATAAAAAGATGACCCTGCTAAAAATGTCTGACCATATCGAAAATAAGTTATCGATAGCAAGTATTAGTAAAGTTGCCAAAACTGCGATTTTTTCGGTACAACTTGAAGCCAAAAATTTATTTTCCACCACATCAAAAAACATAGAACCACATCGATCTTTTTGGTATAACAAAATAACAAACTTCTAAATAGAGAAGTCTCGAAATTGTTAGAAACCGAAAATTACAAACAAGCGTCTTCAAACGATCTTATTGGACTTATCCGTCCCAGTACCCTCCATAACTAACCTAAAGAAATTCTGTTCGTGTTCTTTACTTGAAGTGTAAGCTTTAATATTTGGAGATCAACCGTGCTTTTTCTCTATTATTAATTATTTGCAGCACGGGTGAATCGAACTTCGAAATTCCTTCCAGAAATTTTTAGTATGATCAATTTTTTTCCAGAAAAATCAATTTCTAATTTTTATTTTCATTGTTTATTTTAATTTTTTTAAATTTTTATTTTTAAGCCAGTTTACAAATATATTTAAAATATGTTTTGTTGGAAATTCAAAAAGACAAAATTGTTGTTGCAACAGCATAAAACATTCCCCATAAAATTTTGGTGCATGCTGCTGAAATGATAGTCCTTGGCCGGATATAAATCCGGGTCGTTCCGGTATCGCAGAACCGACTGTCGTGGGAACGAATAACAAAAGATTAGTTAATTTTTTTGGGGATTTGGTACAATTGCGAAAAGCTAATTTATCATCAGACTTCGGGTTTAAGTGGTTATGTCACAAGATAATAATGAATTCTGTGAACTGGTTCTCATAAATGCAAAAAGGCGAACAAGAGAAGAGGTCATTTGATATCCGATGTCGGTACAAAACTAACCGCCAAACTGAGTTAATTTTCCGCTAATATAACTCATAGTTATCGGTCAGGCTTTGGGCATCGGGTATCAAATGACCGCATGTAGGTTACCTAGCCAACGTTCACACAGGGAAACTTTTGTCGCGGCAACTCGTTACTTGTTAGAGAGGGAGGGTCGGGGAAAGGGGAAGGGTACCGAGTTGATATGTGCTCGGGCGACACGCTTTGTGTTCTTATTCGTCTCAGTCGGCAGCTAAGAAATTTGACACTCCTTTTCATTTATAAATTCTTTCAGTGGTTGCAGTTTTGTTGAGATTTAAGTGAATACATACGGTAAGTTAGGAAATGAAATTTTGTTCTTATTTTTTTGCGATAAAATATACACATGTGTATGCATATACTATACATATTAATGTAAATTATGTTAAAACTTCATTTTTCAACTCCTTTTACTTATAATCACAAAATTTATCAGAATGTGTAATTGCCGCTTAAGCGAAGCGTACAGAAATTTGCGAAAATGATATAAAATCAAATGCCAGAAAATCGCCTGTACAGAGTTTCTCTGTGTGAACGCGACGAGCAACACCAAAAGGGAAATCGCTGATAATAAGCAACAAAAGTTTCCCTGTCTGAACAATGTCCTATGAACAAAGAACATAAAACAATAAGAAGGGACAACACGTTACTTTTGCGTTACTCGTTGATTAACAGGGTTGCCTCCTCCCTTTTCATTCAATCATTTACGCATGGGGTCGAAAGAGTTGATCAACGAGTAAAGCAAACGTAACGTGTTGCCCCTTCTTATACTTTTATGTTCTTTCCTGTGAAGCATAACGGGCAAAGAGCGCGTGTACTACAAGAAAATAAACCTAAAGTTATGGGCTAGGATTCTTACAGGGTAGGATGACCATTTCTCTTCTTCGGTTCTTTGTATATATGTACTTACATATGAAAATGAATTCACATACTTTTATTGTAATACAACCACAGAATTCTGCTGCCGTTTCTGTAGCTGTCAAAAATGTCCTGAATTCTGCTTCTGTTTCTGTTCTTTGCAACACCGCGTCTTAACCCATATACATGCCTTTCTTTATAAAATTGTTGGACTGAAAACACGTGAGCGAGAAATACACCGCTCAGTATCTAAGAGCAAGCGTTAACAGGTACATCAGATGGCACTTGCCAGCTGATTCGGCAGCACTGATTTTCCCGTTCTTCAAAAGTAGCTGCTACTTAGAAAATGTAACTTATAACAGAATACCAACTAAATCTATCGGGAATATCGCAGAATTCGACTCGGAACTGTTTTTTAACGGAATAGTAAACCGCTTTCAGATTCATTTGGTGTCGCGAAATTCTATCGAATAAGCTCTTTTAGAACATGAGCAAATCCGACATACGAATAAACTGTTCTATTCTAGTGTTGAAAATTACACTTACTCTTAAATGATTAAAAAAAATTTATAACTTTTCAACTGTTTTGCTAATAAGAGAACAAAATAAGGTAAATGTATTATAAATATATTATATTTTCTGAAGAAACCCTAACATATATTAATATTTTTCTTATATTTATTTATATCAAACAATAACTTTTATGAGCCCAATGAGTATCAGGGGTTCAATCTCTGCAAGAAGTCAAATTCACCTTGAACCATTGTGAATGCATACAAGTGAAAAAGCTTCTAAATTAAAGATGGCGGCGGCTGATATTAAATGTCAAAAATGGCCATTATTAACTGTCAGACCTAGAAATTCGCTCAGTAAATCACACAAAAATGGCGACGGTTGCTACATCAGGTGCTCTCAGCTACGTCGAATTTTGACGTCTATGGGCTAAGATTTTTCACTTATATTTGTTATGTTACATTTGACGACTATTGGGAGATCGCGATTGAAGTTTAGAGCCTGCTTTCTTGAAAACGTCAAGGTAGTTATTTTCCAAAATTTTATATACAAACTATGTAAAACTTATTGCAAATTTATTTTATATTTATTTACTCACACTTTTTCACATGTGACATTTGACAATATAAGGCCCGTTCTTTTGTAACCTAGTTGCAAAAAAACACTCCAACTCGGATAAAATTTCCTTTTAGTTACTTCACAACACTGGCAATATCTGTCATTAAACATATGATTTGTTTAGTGAAATTTTAAAGAAGCAAAACAAAATGAGCAATTCTGAGGATTCTGTGGTAAGTTATTAAATTTATTTAAAAACATTAAATAAATGCATTAAATAACCTTTTACTTTTGTAGATGGTGTCTTTGTACACGGGTGAGCATTGCGAATCACGTCGCAATAGAGAGATGCAAGAAGTACTAGAAGTATTGGAAACGATGTATGCAAGCTCTAAAGACTCGTAGAGTGAAAAACAAACCACATGAGAAGTGCTCCAATTTTGAAGGTACACTCGATGCAATTAGTGAGGCAGATTTCAAAATGCACATGAGGCTAAGACGCCAAACGGTGGAATATCTAACAAGTAATAACAAAATGTGTGCACAAGAAATACATAAACTGAATGATATTTTATTTTCAATGAAGTATTCGGAGTCTTAACTGCGTACCTGCCACATCTGGTGGTGGTAGAACGCGTATATTACCACAAAAAATCCGTGTATATGTACATTTGGTATGTAAGCAATACAGTGGCATTTAGGCAACTAGCAAATTTGTGCGATATCAGCGATGTGAGTGATGAAAACACGTTTGCACTTGATGAAGGTTTTCAAAAATGAAACCAAGACGCAGCCCTTGACAGAAGGCAAACCCTTTTTAATTATTTAAGACAACAAAATATTATTAAAAAATTTCACTGCATATACATATATATTTATATCTTTGAATTCACTAATCAAAATATTTACAAGAATTCATTGCATTTCATTCAACTTAAAATCTATAAAACTAAAACAAATAAAACAAATTCACAAGGAGTATCACATATAAAATTCAATTCAGATCACTTCTTATTCTAATTACAAATAAAATAACAAACCAAAAGCAAATTTAAAAAAAAAATCCAGTTTCAGTGAAAACATTTTAGTGAAGTTTTTGCAATGGTTTGATGTAAATGCTTCGTGCTCGCTTTTATAAAACCCTTGTACATTGTACAGCAAAATGTTACCGATGTGTTTTGAAAAATTGTAAAGTTGATGCTCTTCCGCATGTACATGGGTTTTATAAAAACGAGCGCAAAGAATTTACATCAAAAACATTGCAAAAAATTCACTACAAGGTTTTCACTGAAACTCACTGTTACGTTTTAAAAAGCTGTTGCTAGACAGAGTAATTTCTGTAAGCTAGTTTTTCCAGACAGCACATTTGCCGAAAGTGTTTCAAACGGTCTGTAACCCACATGAACCCCTCCATATATGGGGCAAAGCACGGGCTGGCGGCAGTTCTGCTGTTGTTGTCCAAGCACAGCGGCATTCTTTCAAAGTCCTGGAAGTGGATTAATAAGTATAATTTGTTCAAACATATACTTATTTCTTGAAGCTACCGTGATCGCCATTGACACCATGTCTTCCAACACGTTCGCGTAGGCCAACCTCTTTCTTTTTGGGTGCTCCAACTCCGCTTTCCGGGCGAGGTAGCATCTCGAATACTCAATTGTCTTCTCACATGACCATCTCTTGCGCCTTTTTTCTTGCATTCTGAAATAACAAACATGTTTTAATTCATAATTTTATGTAAAATATACGAAGCGCAAATTTTTCTTACCCTTGTTCCATTTTTATTTGTTTTGTTTATGTATCCATAAAAGATTTGACAGTTGATTGAAATTTCCAAAGTATTTATCCAGAGCCCATTCACAATAGAGCGGGTTTTTTGCTTCACAACACTACATCTCAGGTCGGATATCATATAACCGAGTTGGCTCAACTCGCATATTTTTCCGAGTTAGTGTTGTTGTTTTACATGCTATTTTTTATCCTACCTAGTGTTTTTTTGCAACTAGGTTACAAAAGAACGTCAGCTGTGGTCAGCTCATAGACATGCTAAAAATCCCTACCAAAATAGAGGCATACATATAAATAACAAAAATATTAAAGTAAACATATGGAAATGGATTTTAAAACTCCAGTAAATAAAAAAAAAACAATTCAGTTTCAAAAAACAAATTTCTCGGTTTCAAGTCATTTGTTGTAAAAGTTGCGAAAATGGCCAAATTTACCCTCACTTTTCCTTCGTAGATCAATTGAACAGTATTTTTGCGTAAAACATCTTTCTGCGTAGCCAGCCTTCGGCCGCGCTTTAAAGAATAACCCTGTTGTGCGATTCACTAACTTATTTTGACTGGTTAACTCATCTTAACGAAAATTTGAATGGTCCTGTTATTCAGCAGCCAGTTTTTAACGATTTTCCCATTCGCCGAATCAGCTGTTGTCGTTAGCTGGTCGATTAGCAAAAGCTAAACGACAACAAATTTGATGTTGTGAACTATATCGAGAAAAAAAATCGTGATTTCAATTTAAATAAAGGACGAATTCAAAATTCAGTGATTTGTTTCCTCGTAACTAACAAAGGGACATTACCTAAATAATGTCCTTTGAATATTTGCCAACAGTATATTTACTTCGAGATGTGGACAAGCCCTTTTATTTGAATGCAACAGAATTTCAGAAGCTGTATCGGTTAACTCCAGACTTGGCTGAATACCTAATTTCTCAGCTTGACAACCAAACAAGAGGCTCTAGAAACAGCAATATCGACTGGGAAACTGGCATCTCTTATAATCTTTAAACCTGTATGCAATTTTAAATTTTACTTTTATATTGCTAGGTTCTAGCGGCTTTGAGATTATTCGCAACTGGTTGCTATTAACGGCCCGTAGGTGAGCAATAAGAAATATCCTAAAGAAATGTTTGCTTCAGCGAGATCTCCCTTTGTGGGAGCCACTATTGGGGCCGTCAATTGCACGCATAATCAATTTTGCCACCAAAGAATCATAAGGAGGCTGAAGCCAACCACCATATCTACCATTCCATTAAGGTGCAAATGCTAAAAGCAAACTTTTATCACTTTAATGAAATATAATAAAAACGCTCAAATCTATATTTGGCACCGCGAATTCGTTTGTTTTTTTCTATTCCTCTTTGTGCTTTTCATTTATTTTGACATTTGGTTTGACAGAGGTGCCACTCTTTATCACTTTGAATAAATACAACGAGACCGCTGTTGTGTCGTTAAGAATAAGTTAGTAAATCACACAATCGTTAGTACAAACGACAAATATTCTCTATGCCAAATATTTTATGATAAAAACACCTATTTAAATTATGAAGGATCTGACGTCAATAGTAATGAAGTATTAAGGCTATCTTGTTCTAGTTGTGTGTTTCCGATTATTTGAAAATAGCATTGGGATTCGCGTTTTGGAATCCATAATAGGTAAAAGTGCGTTATCTGTGTGTCCGACGCCATTTTTTGATCAATGGATATTCCTGCTTCTGGAGTGTGCTGTTAATTGCTGACCTGTAAAAATTTGTTGTGGCTAAGTGTCTAGCATTTGAAACTACTGTTTTTGGTTAGCTAGAAAATGGCGGACGCTTCGGCGTCTGGAGCTAGTGGGGACCCGGGGGCCTTTTTGGATCAAGAATTTGAGTCAAATAGTTCCTTTGATAAATTTGGGCGAAAACCTAAAAGACATGGGCAGGATAGTGACCAACGAAGGGGAAATAAAGTAGTTGAAGGAAGGGTAGGTAAAATGCCGGCGATGCTGGGTTTTATAGTTCCCAAGGGGTCTTCGGTAGAAGATATTATGGCCATGAATGGGAATATAAAAAAAAAATGTTCAGAAAATGAGCTTGATGAAAACTCAACTATGGGGACTTTACAGTTTTGTAGTTTCGGGGGAGGAGCAGCAGTTGAGCATAGCCTCAAATATTGTGGCGTCTGTTGATAACTTTGGCGGCAATTGCGAACAGTCATGCAAAACTTCGCCAGTTATGGCGTTGAATAAGAGCTCATATGATGTGAGTATAACCTCAAATTTTCAAAGTGTGGACGTTAACCAGAAATCGGATTTCTTGCGTATTGGTAGTAACACGACTGCTGTTTTAACCCCTGGATTAGAGAAGGTTAGAGAGGGGTTTAGCTTTCCTGCTGGTTTTAAGGGTGTTTTTGTGGTGCTTGTTGATACATCCAAATTTTGTCTTTTTGCTTCAGCCGTGAAAGTTACTTTGGTTTATAGATTTAAGAGACGTAATAGGTTACCTTAGGAAATAAAGCTTTTTTATATGATTGTTAAAGTGGGGCGCTTTTTTCCACGGGTAAACCATCCTATAATTGTGGACGCTTAGGACATATGTACATACATAGCTAGGTTGTAAATCTAAGGAACGGTGCATATTGCGTGGTACCGTACGGTGACTAGATTTCCGGTGCGAGCAGAAAAGTTTGTACCTGTTAAGACACAGAAAGCTAAAGCTGTTAAGACACAGAAAGCTAAAGCATGTTTATGATAGGCAGGAGGGTACGAAGGTTTCTCAAATCAAAAATATTATGAATTTATTGTGTGAACGGTTTGATATAAATCGGGATAATCTGCTGGTTAATGTGTTTGCAGCTCCGAAGAATGATGCAGATAATAATAATAGTGATGGTAAAGGTACTACAATATAATTGTCCAAGTTTAAAATCTAATAAAAGTCACATAGACAGTTTTATCATACACAATTCGGTAGATATAGTTGCACTGCAAGAAATTTTTTCTCAGAAATTTCAAACAGTGTATGATATTTTAATTGCAAAAACTTTAAACCTATCTAGTAATCTTACAGTTTGTTGTGTTTATTTTTCACCTAGTGTCATTGTTGCAGCCATTGAGGCTAAGATGATTAACTTGAATTGCATCGTTTACAAGATAATAATACTCATATTTTTCAATTTGCAGATGATTTTATTTTGGTATCAATTGGCTGTACTACGACCGAAGCACTAATTAAAATGCAGGGTAAGCTTATGACTTTTCGAAATGTGTGTTTTGACCTTTGTTTAAGATAAATATAATGAAAACAAAGTTCGTGACATATATGCAAGAGGTTGAATAATACTGATATTGAGCAAATTCAAAATCAGGGGAGCTAATACTCCGGCTACGAATTTGATCAAACGACTTACTTCTATTAAAGCGGGTTTGGCACCTAAAGTTGCGTTAAACATCCATAGGCCCTTCTTAAGAGCAAAGTTGTAGCATGGATGCACGACGTGGGAATATACGTCTTTTGGTTACAACAAGAAATTATCTAGGGTTGTAAATGACACCTTGAAAAGGTGTATTGGGGTTCCGCCTAGTACACCTATCGTTTTGCGCTTGCTGGCAAACTGGCTCCTTTGTCTAGATACCGATGGTTAACATGTGAAATGGGTAAACAATGGTTTAAAAATTTGAATTTTAAGAGTATGTTAGTTGATAAACCGCGAATAGATACAAGTTACAGTGTTATGTATCATAGATCTCGGTGGATTTTTGAAAAACTAGATACAAATGTCAAATTTGAAACTCTTCCGTGGCTGACTTTTCAGAAATCAAGGTTGGCAGGATCAATGAGGGAGTGTTCGAGTGGTAAACGGATGTTTCATGTACCACAGATAATGTTGGGTGTGTTATGTATGATGTTTATAATAAGATTTCCATGCTGTATAGGCTGGATGAAGGATATTCCTCGATCACGGGTGAACTTCTGTCAATAAGAAGGCTGCATGTTTAATTGCTAAATCAAGAGGGTGTAAAGCTGCTATCTTCTCCGACATCTTCTCAGCACGATAGGAACTGCACGGAGAATTTTATCGTGGCTAAAATACATAATTTACTATATGCACAATGTGAAACCCTGGGTTTTTGTTCGGTTCATTTGGGTTCTAAGCCATGTTGGGGTTAGATTTAATGAAAACACTGGCCTTGCGACAAAAACTGCTGTCTCTGTTGGTCAAAGTCTTTTTATTGGACTTACGCCATAGGAGGCGCTCATTAGACTACAGGATACAATTTGGGAAGAATGGAATGGTGAATTTAAAGAATTAAGTCAAAATAGAGGACAAAGGTTTGCAGAATACTTCCCTGATATTACTAGAAAATCGTGGTTTAATGATTCGAAACTAAATATGAATAAATAGTCTTATGGTTGATCACACTTATTGCAACTACTATTTATGTAAATTTAGACCTGTAAGATCGGGTCGCTGCTCAGCTTGTGATGTCCTGGAGACGGCGGAACACATTATTTTTGAATGCCGGACACTAGTGTCTGCAAGAAACAAATATAAAAGTTTTTATATCTATATTTAAAAGCCTGTTCGATTTTCTTAAATCCAAAAATGTCAGCCACTATAATTTTATTAATTTTGGAATTTGAAAAACGCTACATTCAATCTTTTAGTTAAGTTGTGCAAAAATTATTAGTAAATAAACATAATTTTTAAGTTTTAAATAAATAAAGCAAAAGACGGAGGCAGAGAAAGTAGTCTAAGAAAAAAGGTGATGTTGGTTTCAAGTCTGGAAAGATGCCAGCGTTTCAGGGGTTACTAATACCTAGGGGTATGTTAGGGCGTGCAAAGGAAGAGGTGGTTGGAAGTGTGGGTAGTTTATCTGGAAATTGTGGACGGGAGCACTTGTCGGCCAGTAATGTTGGTGAGTCGGTGCAAGATGCAAGTGCTAGAAATGAGGTACAGTTAAACATTACATCAAAGGTTATGGTGGCGGTAAATTGTGGCGTCGGAGGCTAATAACGAGGGAGTTCACATAACCTCAAAGGTGATAGTGAGTGAAGTAGGGTAATATAAAATTATGACTTAAAATCTAGGTGGTTGTAATGGTGGAGTGAGTCAAAATGGGCACGATAGAGTATAAGGGAGTTGTAGTGCTAGTTGATACGGCGAGATCACACCTGTTTGATAATAAGTATGTGAAAAACGGCATGTTGTACAAAATTATTTTTCATTCGGTTAAAACTGCAAATGAGGGTTTCAGCAATGTAAAGTCTAGAGGCTAACATAAGGGTCGACTTGGTTTACCAAGCTGGGGGGTGGCACAGAGAAAAGAAAGTGGTTGAAGTCATGACGATTAAAAATATTACCAAAAAAGTAGTAGTAGTATGAAGCCTATTGTACAACTAAAGACACAAAATAGGTGAATAAACGGTTGATTAGGTGAGGTTACAATGTAGTTCGGAGGAAAGCGGTGCTGGCGGGGAAAAATAGTCCTCTGCAGGAGAAAATAGTTAAGACGCAAACAGTGCCACTGGATGGACAAATTTGTCAGAAGTGGAAAAAATAATTAATAATAATTAATTAAAATGAAAAGATCACGGCGCTTAAGATTGACACAAATTTAGGAGAGGCTAGAGAGATTCTGAAATAGTGATGGTAAAGATATTACAGTATAATTGTCAAAGTTTGAAATTTAATAAATATCATATTGATATGTTCGCGAATCAAAAAGATATTGACATAATAGCATTGCAGGAGATATTTTCATATGATGATAAGATTGGGGATCACAAACTGTCGTATTTTTATTTGTTACCAGATCTGTTGAGTATGGAGGTGTTGCGATTATATTCAGGAATGATATTAAGTTTCTACGAGTCAGATATCGCACATCGTTTGATATAATCATTGCTAAAACTACAAATATGAGAAACAATTTGCCGATTTCCTGCGCACTTTTTCTACCTAATATAACTAGTACTATCTTTGAATTGAAGATTGTGAAACTAGTGTCCTTCTTGAATTCTCATATGGATGTGTTGTTGTTGGGGGATTTTAATGTTAGATTGTGCAGATGGGGCGACATTCTGGATTCCTCGAAGGGAAATATTTTGAATGAGTTACTAAGCGTTACGCGATTGAGGTATTTGAATGACGGGCCTAAAGCCTTTTATGTCAGTTCGATTGTGGTAGATGCGAGGCATTCCAGAAGAATTGGTAATATTAGTGGTATTAAGAGTATTTTTGAACTGACTGAAGAGTTAAGAGAGGCTGGCATAGGTCTACGGTTGATTTGAATAAATTTAATGCAAGGCTAGAAAAACACATGGACGTGATCCTCTGGAAGAACCATCTCTTTTGTTGGAAGATGAAGTGTTGGAAGTGCGAAGGAAGCAAAAAAGGTGAACATTGTTATACTATGTCACCTATTTAATAATTACATGCCTGAAATATTCAAGGCCAAGTACATATCTGAGGTCATTCACCTCAATGCAGTTGATATTTGTATTTGCTTTTACATGCATATTTGTTTGCCTGCGTTTGCTCTGTACATACGTACATACATATATGCTCCCTATGTCTTGTTTTCGCAATTAGACGTTACTTTGTTTGTACGCATTAACTAGTTCTTGTTTAATATGTATATTCTTCTGTTTTATAAGTATATATTAGGGTCATCCACACGTTATGAATTGCTGAAAGTACATAACTTAACCATGTATATGTATAGTTCGAAATTGTATTTAAGGAGGAACTTTTTTAAAATTAAGTTAGTCTAATAGCTGATCACGTGATTACTTGGCCCTATACTTGTTGGCAGGTTGCGCTTTCGTCGTTTCTGTCACTTTTCTTGCATTCACGCTTTAAGGGAAGATGCGCTTTCATCTTTGCTGCCACGCCGCTATCATGTTCGCTTTTTAATAATTTTCTCGGGTACAAAGAACGCTTTGTCTCCCTACATTTTTAGGCGCCCAACGTAGGAACGAGTAAATTGTTTGGTCTTATTTAACACATAATTTTTTCTGAAATTTGATGTTCAGCGTTAGACTGCATAACTGGACATTACAATCGTTGGACATAACCACTATTGAACATACTAACATCGCTCGCACACATCACAGTATACTTGCTTGCCGCAGCTTCGTCGTCGCCACTACTGCCAGTCGTTTCACAGTTTATGTATGTAGGGATGTATTACCGTAAGTAGAACTATAGTTCCTCCAAATAAATTTGAAGATACTACAACGCGTTTGCCATTTGTCCTGTTCTCCACAGCGTAAGTAAATTTCATAACCCACTTTGTGTATCCTTAGATCCTGCTCTGCAATGTCGTTCGACGAGTTAAAGCAACAACGAGCCAACACCAAGAACAATATTACGCGCATTAAAAATATTGCTGAAGCTAGTGTGAGACCAGGTGTAAAGATTCTTTCAGCCGCCGAATACAAATGTCGTTTGTGTATCCATTGGTTATCCAATCGCCGCTTGGAGAAGATAACAATGTTTCGCTTTCGGTTGCAACTTGCGTGCTACAATCAGGCTCAAAACTTCCACGGCTCAAGCTTCCTTCTTTTGATGGCAAGTATTCCAATTATCAAAATTTTATTATATCTTTCAAGCAAATAATTGATCGGGAGTTGAATTTACAGAATATTGAATAATCAACCATTTGGGAAAGTATCTCCAAGGTCAATCCTTAGAAAGTGTGGATGCATTTCAGGTGACAAATGAGAATTATTCAAAGGCTTTAGACCGGTAGAAGGTACGGTATGACAAGAAACCACTTATATATTTGGAGGGCATTCTATCATTATTTGATTAACCAGCGGTTACGAAACCAGATTTTATTCAGCTGAGAAGCCTGATGGATAAGGGTTCAGCTATTTATGGTTCTTTGACGGCATTATGTAATGACAGACAAATAGCTCAAGTCATGCTTATGTATTTAATTTCGCAGAATTCTGATTAACAAACAATCAAACTGTGGAAGGAATCGCTAGACTTCAGAACGCTGCCGTTATGGGAGGACTGTGTAGAAGTTTTAGAAAAAAAATGTCAATACCTCGAGTCTCTCGACAACTCGCACACTAGTACTTTTCCGCTCAAGATGCCAGCAAACATACAACTTCGAAATCAAGGAGTCAGCGAAGAGGCTATTCATTTTAGCTCTCTAGCATGTCGTGCCAACTCTGCTCCAGCAACAGCCACAACGTTTCGAACTGTGAACGATTCAAGTCGCTAAACATCACTCAACGCTTCGACCATGCAAAAAAATGGGACTTTGCATCAATTGCTTATCGAAGGGGCATCAGTAGTGCGATTCACTAACTTTAAACGGTACGACAATTGTTATTTTTAGCGGCAATATTTGCCGTTTGCACTAACGATTGTGCGATTCACTAACTTATTCTTAACGACACTTAACAGCTGTTTCGTTGTATTTATTCAAAGTGATAAAGAGTGGCATCTCAGTCAAACTAAATGCCAAAATAAGCGAAAAGCACAAAGAGGAATAGAAAAAAAATAAACGAATGCCTGCGTCCAAATATAAATTTTAGCGATTTTGTTATATTTCATTAAAGTGAAATAGATATTAGTTTGTTTCAAACTACAAACACTTAAAATTCTTTATATATGTATGTATATTGCAATGATCCATTGTAGCAGAATTCCGGACTCTTCTATGAGTGTTTTGTTAGAATAGTCATCAACTCGACTCCAAGGAATATGCGGAATAACCTGCAAATATGCCATGGTTATCGTTTTCAAACTTCGCGTTGTGCTCCAGCGTATTTAGGATTTACATACATATATTTAATTTTTTTTAGTTATAATCATTTATCTATATATTAAAACTAAACTATATTTCTGTTTTTATACATGGATCCTTGAAAAAGTTTGCTTTTACCATTTGCATATTAATTGAATAGTAGATGTGGTGGTTGGCATAAGCCTCCTCATGATTCCTTGGTGGCAAAATTGATATGTATGTATGTGCGTGGAATCGACGGCTCCAATACAGCCTCCCACAAAGGGAGACGACGCCGAAGCAAACATTTCTTTAGCAGAATGGCGTTCCACTTGGGTCATAGGAAACCTCACTTTATGGTGAAACAACGAATCATTGATTGCATCCGTTACCCGATGAATGCCGGCTTACGGAAAACTGGCTCATGGATATTCCGCATTGTCAAAGAACATAAAACTATAAGAAGAGACAACACGTTAATTTTGCTTTACTCGTTAATCAACAGGGTAGCCCCATCTCTTTCCATTCAATCATTTACGCATGTGGTCGAAAGTGTAGGCGCTACCAAAGAACATAAAACTACAAGAAGAGACAACACGTTACTTTTGATTTACTCGTTGATCAACGGGGTAGCGCCTACACTTTCGACCACATGCGTAAATGATTGAATGGAAAGAGATGGGGCTACCCTGTTGATTAACGAGTAAAGCAAAATTAACGTGTTGTCTCTTCTTATAGTTTTATGTTCTTTGGCGCTACCCCGTTGATCAACGAGTAAATCAAAAGTAACGTGTTGTCTCTTCTTGTAGTTTTATGTTCTTTGCCATTGTTCACCTACGAGTCGTTGATAGCAACCAGTTGCGAAGAACCTTAACGCCGCTAAAACCTACCAATATAAAATTAAAATTTAAAATTGCATACAGGCTTAAAGATTACATGAGCTATCTGTTTCTCAGTTGATATTGCTGTTATTCTGGATCCTCTTATTTGGTTATCAGGCTGATAAATTAGGTATTCAGCCAAGTCTGCAGTTAACCGATACAGTTTTTGAAAGTCTGTTGCATTTAGACGAAAGGGATTGTCCACATCTCGAAGTAAACGTCGATCCACTGTTGGAGCGCTTACTTCTTCATCACCTCGTGATAAATCATATGCCAAATATTTAAGCGACATTATTTAATGTTCCTTTTTTAATTACAAGAAAACAAATCACTGAATTTCAAATTTTTCTTTTATTTAAATTGAAATCACGAATTTCACTTTTCTCGATTGAGTTAATAACATAAAATTTGTTGTCGTTTAGTTTTCGGTCATCGACTAGCTAACATCAACAGCTGATTCGGCGAATGCGAAAAGCGTTAAAAAATGGCTACTGAATAGCAGGGTCGCTAAAATTTTGGTTAAGTTGAGTTAACCAAACGAATATCTTTAAAATAAGTTAGTGAATCGCACTACAGGTAGCTTATTGTCCATCCTCACACAGGTGCAAGGTTTACGCACGACCACACCACAGTTTATTCCATCGCGTTTCTACGCCAGGCCAACAAGCAAATACTTAGCCATCTATTTCATAAGAGGTAGCCGTGCATACTCACATGAATAAGCCATCGGTGGACAACGTAATCCTTACAACAGCGAATATCTTCGTTTGTGACGCAGCGGGTAGTTACAGATTGGGTACAGCGTTACTGGATTCCTGTTTCCAAGTAAATTTTATCAAAAAAGATTTTTCGCAGAGGTTGTTGCTGTCAAGAAATAAGCAAACCATAAAATTCAAAGCCTCAACTAACATCAAGTCTCAAATTACTGGAATATTCCAATCAACGTAGTACTAGCTGATGATGAATTTTATTTCCCAAGAAAATCGACATGTTGCTGGGTACAGACACATTTTTCGGTCTGCTATCTGTCGGCCAAATCTAACTTGGGTCCAATTTTCCCATCTTGCAAAACACCCTCTTAGGCTGGGTTGTTTCGGGACGTTACGAAACGAGCGGTAACAATAATTTAAAACCATCTTGTCTATTTTCAGCCAACGAATCTATAGAGGTCGCTTTATGACCCGCTCGGTATTTTGGCTCCTGCGGTTATTACATCAAAAATCTTGCTGCAAGAAATATCGCTGTTGAAGTTAAATTAGGATGAATCGGTGCCACATAATATTGAATTTGCCTGGAAAAATTATCGTACCTGCTTATCGCATCTCTCATTAATTAAGGTACCGAGGTAATGCTTTTCGATAGACATGGAGTCTTTTCCGTTGCATGGACACATCGATTCGTGCGTATGGTTGTGCAATATACACTTGCGTTATCAAGAAATGTAGAACCACCACACCTCTCAAAAAAACAATCGATTCCCAAATTAGGCGCTCTTCTTCTTGCCCATCTATTAGTGAAAATTAAACCAATATTATCTAACAAATCCTTTAATATTTTTCTTCGGACAGACTCGCAAATAGTATTGCATTGGCTGAAGATGCGCTCGGCCACACTTTCGACGTTTGTTGGTAATGGAATTTCAGAAATTCAGGAGCTAACCAAAGGTGCACATTAGAGACATGTACCCGGCGGATGTGGCTTCTAGAGGATGCATCGTGGAAGAACCTTCAAATTCTATATGGTATACTGGACCAAAGTTTCTATTTATATGAAAACCCAGACAAGTGGCCAAAGGACAGATGCGGTGACATCGACAAAAAAGGGGTAGAAAGCGAGAAACGGAAATCGGCATTAAATTCAACTGTTATTGCCAATTAAATTTTGGAAATCGTGAACCAGCAGAGTAACTACACTAGCAGTATTCGACTAATAGCTTGGTTGTTTCGCTTTACCAATAAATTACGACATGGTGCCAAACCGAATGTCTAATCAACACTTTCACCTCAAGAGTTGCATCATGCCGCACTCAGCATAATATGGAACATTCCACAAACGCATTTTGTTAATGACATTCGTCTTTTACAGAGAGAGCTCACGGCAAATGCTAGTTTGTTATACATTGAGTTCGCCATCTACATCGGAAACACTATCACGCAGGACCCAAAGCACTCGTAGCTGAACTAGCTGAACTGAACTCGTTTTTATTCAAAACCGAAAACCAAGATGCAGTTGTAAGATATTGTGCTAATGAATTTGTAAACTTTAATTTTATTTCCTCCCGGGCATTAATTCCTGAGCATTTTCTCATTGGGCATTTTCCATTAATAGCACTCCTGGAGCGAAGAGTGTCAACAAATATAAGCAACTTGCAAAAAGGGAATCAAAACACAAGTATCAAGCAGATGTTTTGGAACCGTTGGTCAAATGAATACATCAACGAACTTCAAGTGCGGTCAAAATGGTTTACTGAGCGTCCAAATATGTATAAATAACTCAATGGTTATTATCCATGCCGACAACTTACCACCAGAAAAATGGCATCTTGGAAAAGTCATCAATTGTATCCCAGGAAAGGACTCTAAAATTAGTTTCAACGCGAAAAAAATGCAGTAACAAAAAAAAAAAATACATTGCAATTTTTTAAGGACACAACTAAAATTTTTGGTCGATTGGATTCCACCAATTTCTTTGTATAGTTAGGAGGAAGTTTATTCTACTCTGCTTGCAGGGCGTTTTTCATTTCAGTTTTATTTCGAATCTTGTATTTTCGAATCTCTCGTTCCAAAACTGACCAAAGATTCTCGATTACATTTAAATCTGGAGACTGTGCTTGTGTTTATACTATGTGCGGGCAGTTCCAAATAAGCCAACTTTGCACTACTCCGGATTTGTGTTTCGGATCATCATCTTGATAGTACCGAAAGTTGTCGGAAATATTTAATTTCGCGGCACTTTGTAGCAAATTTCGTTTCAAAATATGCAGATACACACTCTTGTCCATAGTACAATCGATGAATTCCAAATTTCCGACTCCAGAAGGCGACATGCATCCCCACACCATTACATGCGCTCCACCATGTTTTACGGTGCTACGTAGATTTTGCGGTTGTAGCTCAGCATTTCCTTTTCTCCATACATAGCTTCTCTGAGCACTCTTCGTGCGGTTTCCGGATGACTTTTCTTCCCAAAAAATTTTTGCACTTCGTTGCCTAAAGCTGGAGCACTTAAATGGGGATTTTCGCGAATTTTCCGTACAATCCAACGGGAATCACTTTCGTTAAATATTTTATTATGAGCCGGTTTCTTTTTATTTGCGACACGATTTTCACGAACATAACGTTCAATGGTATGCTGAATAGTTCCTTGACTCAGTTTCACTATTTCCGCGATATTATGAGCCGATTTCTTTTTATTTGCGACACGATTTTCACGAACATAACGTTCAATGATATGCTGAATAGTTCCTTGACTCAGTTTCACTATTTCCGCGATTTTGCGTTGACATTTGTCCTCTTTATAATGCTTTAGTATTAATTCTCGCACTTCAATACTTGTTTGGCGACCCATTTTGAACTAAAATTTATGAATGAAAATACTAAAATGTGAAAACTATCAAATACTATTCCAGGATTGCTCACATTTATAACAGTAATTACATTGCATTCGCAAATCGACGCCAATCTGTCGCCGCTAACGGTAATCATATGTGCATCATTTTGGCTGTGAGCTTGCATTTCGGTATAGGAACATGTTTTTACTTTACGTTTTTTAAAAAAAATAATTTTGGCTTTTTTTTATTTTACAAAATTTAACATATTTGTACCAAATTGATAAATTAGTAAAAAAATTTTATTTCGCAATATAAACATGATTTTTTACTAAGCGCTTTTTCATTTCGCTGCTGCATCATACATACTGTGAGCCACTGTGTATGTATATGCTCTCGCATATTTTTTACGTAACTTTGTACGCATTAACTAGTTCTTATTTAATATGTACTGCTCCCCCATGTTTTTGGGATTCCTTTTTTCAACTACTGCATGCATAATAGCTGGATTAGCATTAAGTACATATGTATTAGGGTCATCCACCCGTTATGAATTTCTAAAAAGTACATAACGTAACCATATATATATATATATGTATTTAAGGGGGAAATTTTTGAAAATAAAGTTAGTCTAATAGCTGACCACCTCATTGCGCAATTACTTGGCTCTATACTTGTTGGAAGGTTGCGCTTTCGTCGTTGCTGTCACTTCGTTTGCATTCTCACTTTAAGGAAAGTTGCGCTTTCGTCTTAGCTGCCACGCCGCTAGCATTTTCGTTTTGTAGAAAATTGCGCGGATACAAAAAACTCTCCCTACAAAGATACTTGGCGGTGCTGGTGGATTTATTGCGTCAGCAGTTTGATGCCATTATACATCGATTCGGATGCGGATAATTTCAATTGTGCCAATACAAAAAAGAAGTGAGGGGTTGGATGATATTGGGAGTTTTAGGCCGATTTCTCTTATTTCAGTGATG
This sequence comes from Anomoia purmunda, assembly GCA_951828415.1. NCBI lineage: Eukaryota > Metazoa > Arthropoda > Insecta > Diptera > Tephritidae > Anomoia > Anomoia purmunda. The sequence continues at coordinate 95,667,533 of OX639995.1, forward strand.
GTAAAAAATATTAACGTGGTGGTAAAGAAAATACTGAGTGATTTTTTGGAGTCAGACTAGTTAATTCCACAAAGAAGCTTTGCATATAGAAGAAACAATTCAGCCGCTACATGTTTAAATGAATGTCTGCAGGTAATTAGTATGGAAAAGCAAAAGAAAAACAAGGTATTTTTGTGTAGTTTTGATCTTTCGAATGCTTATAACTGTCTAGATATTGTTAAACTTGTTCACATGCTGCAGGGATGTGGGGTAAGTCGGAAGATAGATTGTTGTATATATAATTTTTTGTATAGAAGGACTCTGGTACTGGGTAAGAGTGAGATTCAAATGGAAAATGGATTGCCACAAGGTATGTCGCCAATTCTTTTTAACTGCTAATCTATATTTCTTAGAGGATGAAAGCACTCACGGGTTTCAATTGCGGACGATTTGTTGTTAATATCAGTTGGAAAAACGGTGGTGTTCGGTCTGAAAAATAGGCAGGATAAGTTGAATAAGTTTCATGAAATTTTCAACGACCTATCTGTAAATATATGTAAATGCAAAGCAAAACGAAGTTTATGTATGTATATGACGAGAGGGCGCAGAGACTTCTTTTCATTAAGGTTTGGCGAAGTTGAGATTGAACAGGTCGCATGGCTGAAGTTTCTCGGAAGAGTTAATAATCCGAGTGACACTTTGAAAGATCGCGTATTGAAAATCGGGAAGGAAATTGTACCGGCAAAAATTCTTTTAAAGTGTCTTAACTATATTAGGTCGAATCTGTCGCCTAAGGTTTCTGTGAATATATATAGGGCGCATGTTATATCGAAAGGGGAATATGGCTGCAGAACTTGGGCAAATGCTCCAGCTGGTTATAATAAGAGTTTGTCTGGGATTGTAAGTGATACCTTGAGACGTTGTATAGGTGGCCTTCCGAGCGCACCGATTCTCTCCAGGTATGCGCTTTCGGAGGAACTACTGCCGTTCTTTGGTTCTTTGGGGCTAAGAGGTTGACTGGAAAAGAGCTTGTAAAATAGTGGTTTCAAAATCCTCAATTAAGAAATCTACTTCAAAATAAGCCACGGATAAACACCAGCTACATTATGACGTATCATAAATACAGCTTGATATTGATAGACTTCCTAACTTGATCTTGCAGAAATCAGCCCTTCCCGGATCGAAAAATACTTTTTCTACGGTGCAACTGGTTGCCACTTATAATGAAATGAAAAATTCCTTGAATGAGAACGGGTTTCGTATTTTTTCAACTGACGCTTCGTGTATTGAAGATTGTGTAGGGTCCGGCGTATATGATGTATACAAGAATGTCTCCTTTTGATATAAAATAAATTAAAAATTTACGTCAAACACAGGTGAACTTGTAGCAATTAAACAGGCAGTCTCATTAATTATCAAGAATAAAATATCTAAAGCAGCGATCTTCGCAGACAGTCTATCCGCTATATATTATTATTAGACAAAAAGACAAAAAGCGTGCTATGAATTGTACTGTGCGGGAATACACAACATTCTACATACATATATAAGGAGAGATATACCTTGGGGTCTATTCGGTTGATATGGGTTCCTGGCCACATGAATATTAGATTTAATGAATAGGGGGATTTGACAGCCACTTCATTGGGGTAAAGCACTTGATACTCTTTTACGACTTAAAGATGGAATATGGGAGAGTGGAATTTGAAGCTCATAAATATGAGCCAAACTAAAGGCTCTAGATTTGTTGAAGTAATCCAGGATGTTAAAACCCCTTGTTTGGGGGGAAAAAACGTTAAGATTACTTATACTTATTTTAATTATTATTTGAACAAGTTTAACTCTAGGGTTTAAGGCCACATGATGCTGCGAAAATTAATTTTAATATTTTTATAAATTCTCCAGAATATACTTTCCCTTTACATTATGAGAAATACCTCTAGCTGGCATAAAAAAGGACAATTAAACAAGAAACTGTAGAGTTTAAATAACCGTTTGAAAACCGATGAAAAAAATTCGAACATTAAAACCGATAAGATCGGATCGCTCGACACCTAACGAGAAAATTTGACGGATTCAAATCCAATAAACTGATAAACTAAAACTTTTCAAAGCTATTTGAGTTGTATACTATATAAATTGGCACACATTTCAAGTTGGGAAACCCGAAGGTATGGGTACCGATTATGTTAAATAAGCGTAAGCTTAAATCAATTGAAAGTTTTAAGAGCCACCTCAAATTTTTTAAGAATAGTGCCACAATCAGAACTGTGTTTCGGTATTAAAATTAATAATTTAAGAGACAAAGGATAAATTTTGTATACAAAGAAAAGAATTGTATTTCGGTATTAAAATTAATAATTTAAGAGACAAAGGATACATTTTGTATACAAAGGAAGAAGGAACTCCGAAGAAGACTATTTAAGTGAATTAAGTGTGGTTTCTTTTCAGTCAGCAAAGGTTATCTAAATCAATAACTAGTTTCTTATAGACCTCGGGATGTTCGGGACTATTTTATATAATCCCGGCATCCCGGGACTGTGCCGAAGTTTTTAAAACATGTAACAAGCTGAACAATGCAATAGACTGAGCAGACTAATGTGGTATTTTAAAGCAGAATATTAAGAAATAAACATTATTTTTAGTAACTCACACATTTATTAACACAACAATGATAGTTTTTTATAAACAAAAAAAAAACAAAGTTTTACAAATCGAAGTCTTCAATATTTTGTAATAAAGTGTTTAAACCACAGGTATAGAACTGTTTGTTTGCAGATGCTGCTTGCTTTTTTTTTTAAATATTGTAGATTACTGTTTGAGATCCATATAAAGCAAGGTTATAAAATGTTTGTCTATAAAATGTTTAATAAAAATGTGTAAAAAATGATTTAATCTGATCTTCAAATCAACGTTTGTTGCCCGAAGATAAGCGAAGTATTTTTTGTGTTTCGTTGACGGTAAGCCGCATCAACAATGAATGATAAAAAATTTATTCGGAAACATATCCTCATAATGGTTTTCTGCATTCTGAAATAGTTTGGGCCTCTTTAGGGCACAGTAAACATGCAGCGATAATGGTGCACAAGCTATGTCAATTAACTTTTTGTTGACACCATATACTGTACGTTCGTTCTTGATCAAAGTACATTCCTTTATGGACCTTTAGGGCTTTAACTCCAATGGGTGATATGTTTCTTTTGATGAATTTTTCAACATTTTCGTACAAGTGTCACTTTGTTGCTAACATAACAAATGTACATATACACCGCTTGTCGTCCACCGTTTGACGTCGTAGCCTCATGTGCAATTTGAAATTTTTCTAACTCATTGCATCAAGGGTACCTTCAAACTGGAGCACTTCTCATGTCTTCGGAACTGTTGGAACTTGCAAATATTGTTTCTAATGCTTCGAGTACTTCTTGCACCTCTCTATTGTGATGCGTTTCGCAATGTTCACCCATGGACAAAATAATATTTTTAAATAAATTTAATTATTTACCACAAAATCCCCAGAATTAGTTATTTTGTTTTGCTTCTTTATAATTTCACTAAACAAATCATTTGCTTAATGGCAGATGTTGTGAAATGTGCAGGGCTAAACGGCAGAGTTGGTGATTTAATTATCGACGGCAAGGGACTCCGTTGGTCTTGCACAACTGAAGTAGATCTTTAAAAGTTTTTAGAACTTTTTGAAACAGGTTTAAAGAAAGAGGTAAAGAACTTGTCTAGAGTATAACTGCGCCAATGTTAAGGCCATACTTAGCATAGTACATATCCACTAGGGCGATTCAAGTTTCATAGAAAAAAAATCCATGGTGAAAATATTGTAGCGCTCTTTGATTTTTTGGATCCTTTTGGTGAGAAAATAACTGAAAAAAAATTTGAGCTCATTCGGATAAGATTTAGAACTGCCTCAACGACGTCAAATTTTACCACTGGTTATGTTATTCAATTTAGTGATTTGCTATTGCATTTTTTTATCAATATTTGTTTTGAACATATCAATCTTAGTTTTTTTTCTCTTTGGCTTTAAAGAGCGTGTTTCAAAGAGCGAGAAGAAATAGCAAAGCAAAGCAAAATGCAAAAATAGCGGTACTTTAACGTAAAAATTGGCGTCGACTGCGGAATAAGTGTATTCTGTCAGTTTTGATTTGCTCTCAAACAGAAGCAGTCTGTACGTTTAAATTGCTGTAAATAATAAATTATTTTGTAATAATTTGTTATAATTGTTGCCGTCGTTCCTACAGGGGACACACTTCACTAGCTCCTACAGGGCATTGCGCTACTTTGAGAGAAAAAGGGATTTACCGCTAACCACGCGTATTGTATTTTATATTGTGTATGCTGTATATTATTCTGTATTCCCGTTGGCAAATAGCGTGAAATTCCAACTACGTGAATAGTATATATATGGGCCGAAAACTAAAAAACGGAAAGTTCATTTTGTAAGCCTACATGAAGAAACAAATATTTTTTAAAGTCCTCGTTCTGTATCACTGAATAAAGAAATTACATATTCTAAACGGAAAACTTCGAGTTCTTTGGAATTTGTTAAGAGGCGTAGGTGAACTCGTTAAAGTCGTACTTTAATAAATTTACAAATCTTTAAAAAATATTTTATACGCGGTGCGCGTAATTTTAAAATCCGAATCGATAAAATCGACTAATCCCGAGTTGAGCAGTAATTACGCAGAAGTAACTCGGTATGCCCCTAAATAGTTCGACTGATCAACATAATTGCATCCTGTGCGACAGGCGGGACGATGCACGTATGGTGCAGTGTGACCATTGCGATAAATGGTATCATTTTGATTGCGTCGGGGTTAACAGTGGTATCGCTGAAGTTAGTTGGAGTTGCGTTAATTGCAATCCACTAGCAGATAAAGCCACAACGAGTGCTACAGCTCCCCCGAAAGATAAGCAACACGATACCTCACGAGAAGTTCACCAGAGTCGCCCGCAGGCGACATCCTCGCCGTCGAATGAATTGCAAGCATCGTCACCAATTAATGTGCTACCGAACTCAGCATCGGCCAAGAAATCGGTAATGTGGAGCACGTCAGATGGCAGCGCACACGGCGCCCAGAATCCAAGCAACTGTAACTTCCAAGCTTCGATGACCAGCAACATGATGCCGAAAGAAGCAGGGCAGACAAGGTCGCTGGCAATAAATTCGAGCGCAGCCTCTTCGCAAGCGTCAGCAACATTTCCAGCAACACTTCCAGCAACAATGTATCCGAGCTCAGCCGCGCAACATCCGATTGCGACTAATTACACCACACAACGAGTCTCGCAAAACGACAGCGACGTTAGAAAATATCAGCTTCGTCTAGCGATGTTGGAAGAGGAAAAGGAGCTTAATCAATCCTACCTGGAGAAAAAGTACGAAATCCTGTCACAAACGCAAGGCTTATCTTCGCTGAGCCTTCACAGTCCAAGCACGCATCATATGCCTACCGCCACCCAGATAGCGGCAAGACACGCTATTCCAAAGGATCTACCACATTTTCACGGTGATCCGGAAGAATGGCCCATTTTTATAAGCAGCTTTGAGACTAGCACTCAGGTAGCCGGGTACTCAAACGCAGAAAATCTTATACGACTGCAGGCGAGCCTGAAGGGAAGAGCACGTCAAACTGTACGAAGTAAGCTGCTGCTGCCAACGATGGTTCCAGAAATAATTGAGACGCTGCGTATGTGCTTCGGAAGGCCGGAATTCATACTAGAAAATTTAATAGAGAAGGCGAGAAAGACTCAACCTTTGAAGGACAATCTGGAAACCCTTATCGACTTCGCGCTATGTGTTCGAAACATACATTCTACGATGGCATCATGCCATATGGACGCAAACATGAGCAACCCAATGCTAGTCAAGGAACTAGTAGACAAGCTGCCAAATACATATAAGTTGTCCTGGGCCATGCATCCGAAAGACGACCGAATTCCAGCAGTAAAGAATTTTAGCGACTGGCTTTACTCCCTAGCAGAAGCAGCGAGCAAAGTCGTTAAGCCTACAACGTTCAAGCGAAGCGGCGTGGTAAATACGCATACTCACGCAGATGATTCACGACAAAAGAGAGACTGCGGCTACTGTAGAACAGATGGGCATAGAGTTGCTCAATGTGATGACTTCAAAAAACTGTCGTTGGATCGCAAGTGGGAAGCCGTGCGCTCACTGAAATTGTGCCGACAATGTTTAAACGCTCACCGACGTCGTTGCCTTGTAAATAAAGGCTGCGCTATTGACGGCTGCAACGCGAAACATCACCAACTACTACACCGGAGCCTATGCAAACCAGACTTGCAGAGCATCGAGCACCCGTCGAATGGGTCTTTGAATTCACACAGCGCTCAGCGAAAGGAATCACCTTATTTTCGCGGAAGAGAATATTTTCAACCAACTCAAGCTGAAGGGTGTTTCTGATCCACTATGTCTACGTTGGACAGGCGACAACACTCGCAATGAAGACTCTTCAAAAAAGTTTTCGCTTCGCATCGGCAGTGTGAACAACGGCAAAACATTCTCCATAAACGATGTACATACTGTCCGCAAATTGGGGCTCCCTAAGCAAACTGTAGATATGATCCGGGTCTGCAAGGAGTACCCATATCTTAATGGGTTGCCTATTCAATCCTACACAAACGCAAAACCAACAATTCTCATTGGTTCCAACAACTGGCACCTAGCTGTCCCAATGAAAATACGCGAGGAAAGCTGGCACCAACCGATAGCTACCAAAACTAGATTGGGCTGGGCGATTCAGGGGCGGGGCTCCAATCCGTCGCAGAGTTCGCACCTAAATATCCACACATGTGCATGCATACAAGAAAACGAGGCGCTGCACGACCTAGTGAAAGAAAGTTTCAAGTTGGATTTGTCACCACCTTCGCAGCTATTGTCACCACAAGATTCGAAGGCGCTGGCTACCCTAGACGCAACATGCCAGAAAACTGGAGATAAGTACGAGGTTGGGTTGCTGTGGCGCCACGAGGAAGTGAATCTGCCCGATAGCTACGAAATGGCGTATAGGAGACTAGTATGCCTCCAAAAAAGGTTTCTAAAGGAACCAGCTCTTAGGGCAGAAATGCAAGAGCAAATCAACAACTTGCTGACAAAGGGTTACGCCATGAAACTAAGCCCACGCCAACTACAAACAAATGTTTTTCGCGTCTGGTATTTACCCATATTTGTAACGCGGAAGCCGAACAAACCTGAAAAGCTGCGCCTAGTATGGGATGCGGCAGCTAAGTGTAAAGGCATGTCATTGAACGATGCAATACTTAGCGGGCCAGATCTGCTAAAACCCCTGGTGGAAATGCTATTAGGATTTCGTATTGGTCGCGTGGCAATTTGCGGGGACATAGCCGAAATGTTCCACCAAATCAATGTACGGGAGGCCGACATGCACGTACAAAGATTTCCGTGGTGGGACAAAGATGACGCGTTGAACAAGCGCAGCGTTTATGTCATGCGAGCTTTAACATTCGGCATAAGCTGCGCGCCATGCATTGCACACTATGTTCGCAACAAAAACGCAGACAAATTCGCTGAACAACACCCGAGAGCCGTCGACGCCATCAAGAACCACCACTACGTAGACGACTTCATAGATAGTGCGGACAGCGAGCAAGCGGCGTTAGACCTGGCAGAGGCAGTCAAAGCGATACATGCATCAGGAGGCTTTTATATCCGCAATTGGGCGTCAAAGTCAGCTGCGGTATTAGCGGGCCTGGAAACGTGTGTCAAAGGTAGTCAAGCCCCTGTGCAGCTGGGCGCAAGCGAAAAAATACTGGGTGTTTACTGGGATCCGGATAAGGACGTCTTCAAATACGCATTCAGGTTTGCCAGGTTGAAGCGAGACGTAATCACCAGCAACTTGTCACCAACCAAGCGTGAAGCCCTACAAGTGCTGATGTCAATATTTGACCCTCTAGGATTCCTATCCCACTTTACAATTGCACTTAAAATTCTGTTGCAAAATATTTGGCGTTTGGGCATCGACTGGGATGTGGGGCTGCCAGATGACCTTTACTCTAAATGGCGTCAATGGAAAACAACCGTACCACAAATGCTGTCGATAGAAATCCCACGATGCTACTCACCCAACCTGAATAGTGCAACGGACGTTCAGTTGCACACCTTTGTGGACGCCGGCGAATACGGGTACGCAGCGGTGAGTTACTTACGGGTGCAATTCGGTAGCGATGTCAACCTCTCGCTTGTAGCCGTCAAGTCAAAAGTGGCTCCCCTGAGCCAGTTTCGATACCACGCCTGGAGTTACAGGCTGCCATAACAGGCATCCGGCTTGCATCAAGAATAGAAGGTATTTCGCGATTATCTATCAAACGAAAAGTGTTCTGGACGGACTCGTCTACCGTGTTAAAGTGGCTCACAATGTATCCTAGGCAATTCCGGCAGTTCGTCATGTACCGCGTAGCCGAGATATTGGAAAATACAAACCTTTAACAGTGGCGGTGGGTCCCCTCACGACTAAATCCTGCAGACCTCGCAACTAAGCAAGAATCCAAAGTAGACAGCGATACGTGGGTCAACGGACCTAATTTTTTGAAAGCCGATAAAAACGAGTGGCCCATACGCAAAGACTTTGGTCCCATCGAGGACAGTGCCGAAATCAGACATCACGTTCTACACATACATATAGCAAAACAGCAATTGGTGTTAATGAACACCGAATATTTTTCGAGTTGGAGGCGGTTGTACCGTGCAGTAGCTACGTTTACCTTGTATACCAAGAGGCTCCAAGCGGATGTTCATTCACTGGCCCCGCCCGGTAAAGCCAACTCTGAAATGATAGAAAGAGCAAAGGTGTTCCTCATGAAGCAAGCGCAGCTCAGCGAGTTCATGCAAGAATTGATCTGTTTAAAAGGCGGTAAGAATATTGAAAAAACATGCAAACTAATATCGCTCAATTTGTTTATAGATGAACAAGACATCATAAGGGTGAGAAGTCGAGCTGAGTTTATACGCTCACAAGACGCCATCGCTCTACCACGCAACCATCACATAACTCACTTGATTGTTAAACACACACACGAAAGGTACCATCACCTGTCTCACGAAGCCGTGATAAACGATGTCAAGGGCAGGTTCTACATTCCACGCTTGCGTGTTCTATACCGAACTATACAAAGGTCCTGCCAAACTTGCAAAAATAAATCTGCAACTCCGCTGACTCCTCAAATGGCAGCCCTGCCTTGGGCTAGATTGGCATGCTACGAAAGGCCCTTTAGCTACGTTGGTGTTGACTATTTCTGGCCAATATACGTAGTAGTAGGCCGCAGGCGAGAAAAGCGATGGGGTGTTATTTTTACATGCCTGACCATCCGCGCAGTGCATATAGAGGTAGCTCACAGCCTTGACACCAGCTCGTGTATCATTTGCATCAACAATTTTATATCCCGCCGCGGCGTACCAAGAGAAATATATACTGACAACGGGACCAACTTCAAGGCGACTGAGAAAACTCTACGCGATGAAGCCAAGAACATCGACTACTCAGCAGTAGAAGCTAAGCACGACAACATTCGCTGGAAGTTTAACCCACCAGTGGCGCCTCACATGGGAGGCGCCTGGGAGCGCCTTGTCAGATCCATTAAAACTGTGCTATATGCTATGAATCCAGCACACACCTTTAATGACGAGACACTGCGAAGCGCGCTTCTAGAAGTAGAGTTCATGATAAACTCCAGGCCTCTGACGTTTGTTTCCACCGACGCTGACGACGACGAAGCGATTACTCCCAATCACATGCTCCTGGGGTCAGCAGGCGGTTACAAACCCTTCGGGACTAGCGGAGACGTGCATCAACGGTATCGGCAATCGCAGCTGTTCGCCGATAAGTTCTGGCAAAGATGGATAAAAGAGTACAAACCGATGTTAACAAAACGAACAAAGTGGTTTACGAAGCAGCCACCACTAAAAACAGGAGACGTCGTAGTAATCGTCGACGAGACGCAGCCCAGAAACCGCTGGCCTAAAGGAGTCGTGGTAGACGTTGTAACAGCACAAGACGGGCAGGTTCGACGCGCTACAGTTAAAACACAATTTGGGCGTATGGAGCGGCCTGCTACGAAATTGGCGATCCTCGACGTTGGCAATCGAGAGGAGTAAGCTAAGCGGGCTTGCTTACGAGGTGGGGGATGTTGCCGTCGTTCCTACAGGGGACACACTTCACTAGCTCCTACAGGTCATTGCGCTACTTTGAGAGAAAAAGGGATTTACCGCTAACCACGCGTATTGTATTTTATATTGTGTATGCTGTATATTATTCTGTATTCCCGTTGGCAAATAGCGTGAAATTCCAACTACGTGAATAGTATATATATGGGCCGAAAACTAAAAAACGGAAAGTTCATTTTGTAAGCCTACATGAAGAAACAAATATTTTTTAAAGTCCTCGTTCTGTATCACTGAATAAAGTAATTACATATTCTAAACGGAAAACTTCGAGTTCTTTGGAATTTGTTAAGAGGCGTAGGTGAACTCGTTAAAGTCGTACTTTAATAAATTTACAATAATCTTGTAATAATTTGACTAATAAGTAATAATATGACTTCTACGCGATCTAAAAGTACAATTCATCTGATTGGCAAATCCAAACCTTGCTTTGATGGCAGGCTGTTACCAACGGTTCTTGATACTTTACAAGCTTATTTTTTCCATCATTCAGAACTTAATAAATCTCAAAGAGATAGCGTGAAAATAGTTGTTCAAAGCATTTGAGATATAAGGTGTAAAGCAAATATTCCAATTGTTGAGGGGCGGAATATTATAAGAAAAATGACATCAATATTGGATGAATATCGCAATATCTGCCGGAATAAAAATCGCAGAAGTTATGTGCAGATTGCTAAAGAAAATACGTTTATGGAAAACATTAATTTAATCTTTGACATAGCTCATCATGATGCTTTGAATTTAATAAAAATCGAAGAAGATAAGCAATTTTTATTAGACCAAAGGTCAGAAAGAAAGTATGTGATGGGTAGAGTAGACGTAAAATATGTGCAAAAAAATGAAATAAAAGCAGCGAAGGTATTGAAAATGATGGACAGAGTTAAAAAAGAAGAAATCAGAAAACGAAAAACATTAGAACCTGCAACGCTTTCAACCTCTCTTAGTGACGAAGAGTTTGATCATGATGATGATAAAGATGATGAGTTTATTAGTCAAAATAAAACATTAATACCGCGATTTAAAGAAATTAAACAGCGTAAAATAATGTCAGGAAATCTTGCGTCCGCATTGGATCGCACGAGCACCAGTAACAGGAAAGTTAATTTTGGTTTTTAAGTTGACATGTATTTTAACAATATACTTATTTCTTTAATACAAATTATAGGAAAGCAGCCTATATTCTTTCAGCAGTTGCTCAAACGTATAGTGCGGATCATGCTTCTGAAACTGTTTTATCAGTCAGCACCATTCGTAGAATGCGTAGTCAGTTCCGAAGTCAACATGCTTCAAACCTTAAGGGAATATTCTCGCCCAATGTTCCTTTAGTTCTACATTTTGATGGAAAATTACTACCTGCAATTTCAAGGGGGCCATCTAAGGACGATCGAATTGCCATTGTCGTCTCCGGCTTAAACACTGAAAAACTGCTTGGAGTACCCAAAACTGAGAAAAGTACCGGGGAAGAAATTTCACAAGCAGTTTTTTCAGGTATAAAGATGTGGAATATGTGCCATCAAATTGTCGGAATGTCTTTTGATACCACTGCATCAAATACGGGTCGTTTGAAAGGAGCATGCGTTCTTTTGGAGCAGAAACTGAAAAAAAAAATTACTTTGGCTAGCTTGTCGGCACCACATCTTTGAAGTAATTTGCGGAGATTTTTTTAAAGCATTATTTGGTTCAACATCTGGCCCCGGCGTAAAAATATTTAGTTCATTTCGGGAATTTTGGCCAAACATTAATCGAAGCGAATACGAGAAATGTTCTGATAGTCGAATAAGCAATGAATTACTCTCATTTAAAATAGAAGCAATAGCTTTTGCAAGCGATATTTTAAAGAAAAATTCAGGGCAATTGTTAAGAGAAGATTACCGTGAATTATTAGAACTAACGTTGATATTCTTGGGAGAAACTCCTCCACGCGGTATCAGTTTTCGTACTCCTGGCGCATTTCATCACGCGCGTTGGATGTCAAAATTGCTCTATGTTCTAAAAATTTGCCTTTTTCGAAGTCAATTCCATCTTGATGAACCCCAGCAAAAGGCTTGTGTTGAGTTCGGTATATTTATTACATTAATATACGTAAAAGCTTGGATACAAAGTCCAAATGCCTGTGACGCACCTTATAATGACTTAAATCTAATAAAATATTTTTCTGAGTATAGCACCATATCAAAAATAATATCAGAGACCGCAACAGCTGCATTAAGTCGACACTTATGGTATTTAAGCGAAGAACTAGCTCCAATTGCCCTTTTCTCAGATTTGGTACCTAAAACAATGAAAAGTTTGATGGTGACTCGAATAAATGAGTTCAAAATGCAAAAGCCTGTTAAAAGATTTGTTAAATATATTTTTACAGAAGATCTGAGTGATAAAACAATAGCCTTTTTCATTGGTCCTGCTTCTCATACTTTATTTGAAATATTGAAATTGGATGTCACTTTTCTAAATGAAGACATAGACTCGTGGAATCAAAGCAAATCTTTTAATGAAGCAAAAAAATATATAATGGCTTTGAAAGTCGTAAATGATAGTGCTGAAAGAGCAATTGCTCTAGCAACAAATTTTAATCACTCCTTAACGACAAACGAGAGCGAAAAATAATTTCTATTACAAGTTGTGGAGAGTCACCGTAAAAACTTCCCTAATTGTAATAAAAGCACTTTGTTTCAAAATATTTGAATGTGAAAATATGTAACAAAAAATGAAATAATATGAATTATATAATTAAAAATGTATTTACCAATGATTTTCCAGTAAAATAAGACATATGTATGTACAAATTATATTAAATTTTTTTTTTTGATTCAGCATATATTAGTGAATTTTGAATTCGTTGAGGCAGTTCTAAATCTTATCCGAATGAGCTCAAATTTGTTTTCAGTTATTTTCTCACCAAAAGGATCCAAAAAATCAAAGAGCACTTCAACATTTCAAAGTTTTAAAATTTTGAACCGCCCTAATATCCACCCTAATGTAGTTAACTTAATCATCATGAATAATTGTACAGTAGCTTATTAGTTCAATATCGCTCTTATTTTTATCTATTGGAATTTGCTCTTGCATACGACTTATATAAATACCACTACTATCATTACAATAAAGCATTGGCTACTGTTTTGTCAACTAGCAGTGAGAGACACTTTGTGGTTTGCATTCTAATTTTTTCGTAGCCAATCGAATAGGTAGACAAAAATGCTTATTTCCACCGAGTATTAGTGATCCCGAAATCGTTGTTGTACTAAATCCGTTACTTGAATCAACAGTTGGATCGCCTGATCACTTGCCTTTTTTGTTGTTGCTTTGGGTATCTTTGTGATTTGACAAAGCACAACTTAGCACGTTTTCGTTCAATTTGTTGCAAAACGTAACGACGATATCCAATAGAAGGCGAGAAACCAACAGGGAGAAAATGGAAAATACAAATATCGCATTTCTTAAACGGAAGAATCCCATGGGACCTCCGTGACGGTAGTCCCCAAATTTTGGCTGCCCCCTTTGCCGTTGCCTTGATTTTGTGGCACGATAACGGAATGCTCAAACTTTGGGGCGATGTTCAGCGCGGTAGTAGATAAAGAAGCGAACTTGTCCAGTGTAGAGAAGTTTCAACATTTAAGGTCACGCATAAATCCTTGGAAATTAATGCAGAATGCTATGAAATGGCGGTAATAGGATTAAAAAGACGTTTTAATATTAAAAGAGTGCAACTTCTGGCACATGTTAAAGAGGTTTTTAATTAGAAAAATGTAGCGGAAAGTTCTTCAAATGACTTGCGGCAGCTCACCGACCAATTCAGTGACACCTGAGTGCACTACAAACAATTGTTAAACGGAATTCTCATTCATATGGTTACCAGCAAGGGGGAAGTCGAAACACAGTCCAACTTCCTTTCGTGGGAGGTGATGACCACATCTTTGGAAAATAGAGTACGTATTATGGGGAGCGTTGATTCCTGCACATCTAGCACAGGAAAACAGGTGAATTTAAAAAAGAATTTCATTCGCAAACAATCAACTTTAATTTCAGAAATAGGAACATCGCGCTTCTTATCGAAAGAAAGTGTGGTCTTATTTACGTGATCCGCTGATGGATCCCACTCCGCAGTACTTTCGGCTGTCGTTGTTCCAACTATCACGACATTTCAGCCTGAAGTAAACTTGTCGAACATCAAGTGTAATATTCTAGCATATCTTTCACTGCCGACCCCTCGTTCTTTCGTCCGCAGAAAGTTGACTTATTAATTGGTGTGAGTCTCTTTTTTGAAGTTATGCGTAGGGCAAATTTCTTTGCAACCAAATCTTCCATTGTTACAAAAAACAAGATTAGGATGGATTGTGGCCAGAAAGGTTAAAGTCCCACCCTCAAGAGCGTTCGTTATACTGAGGAAAATATGAAGCGTACTAAAGAGGAGTCAGCCTGCGAAGACCACTTTGTTAGCAATTTTCGCCGGCTGACTACAGGAGAATAGGTAGCTAGACTACCGCTAAAATCTCCAAGTTCGAACTTGGGTGATTCTTAGTTGAACGCAGTTCGCCGGTTTAAAGGGTTAGAAAAGAAATTCGCTCAGCACCCAGATTTGAAAAAGGAATACTCTTCCACCATAAAAAGTATTTGGAGCTCAAACATATGTCGTTGGTTGAAGTGATTCCCCAGGAGTTTGCATAAATTTTCCAGCGCACCATTGTGTATTAAAGGACAGTACCACAACCAAACTTCGCGTGATTTTTGACCATACAACAAACCTTAGCGACACGCTTTTGAGGTATCGGTCCCACAAAGTCACCATGACAGCAGACATTTGTAAGATGTATAGGTGCCTGAGATTGGACGAAAAAGACGGTTATCTACAATGCATACTATGGCGTGAACTGCCAGAGAAGGATTTTTGTATTTTTAGATTAGAAACCGTTACTTACGGCACTAAACCAGCTGCATTCTTAGCTATTCGGGTTATGCATCAGCTTGCACACGATGAGGCACATGTGTAGTTTCTGCTCTGGAAGTGGTGCTCAAGTAACCAAAACGTACTTTGTGGTATTGAGCCTTCGAATCGGCAACAATTTTTGAAGTTAAGCGACGGCAGTGGCATCCCAAAGGCGCTGGGTATAGTGTGGGAGCCTAGCGACGATGAGTTTCAATTCGAATTTACTTTATCTCCTCAGTGTAGGCGCATCACAAAACGAAGCGTGCTTTCGGCAACCGCCAGCTTCTATGATCCTCTTGGACTAGTTGGTCCGGTGGTACAACATTTTTGGAAATTTTAGCATGGGATGATAGTCTGTCGCAGTCGTTACAATTTGCTTGGAAGGAATAGAGTGGCAAATTGAGTTTCGGTGAGAAAATTACCTCTTCACGCTTCGTAAGCCTCAAGGCCGGCGATGTATAAATACACGAGTTTTGTGACGCTAATATAGCAGCTTACGGCGCTTGTATTTACGTGCCAATAAAACTCCCGGATACTGTGCATGTAAACTTGCTCTGATCCAACCAAATTAGCAGCATACAAGCGAATCGAACCCTGCAGATATCTTGTCCAGTGGTTTCTCACCCCGTGAGCTAAAACTGTCATCGTTGTGGAAGTATGGACCTAATTTCTTTAAAGAAGAAGATACGGAATGGCTTAAAATAACTTACTTCGAAAGTAGCACAGTTGAGAAACGTCGAGTTATATAGATAGGGGCATCAAAAGTGGTGGATTACTCCTTAAACTGCAAATATCTTAACAACTTTTGATCCATGTAGAGAATTTATGCTTATGTTTACCCTTTTATTAAAGGCAGATCGTCGATTTCGGTGAGGTCGACGCTACTGAGCCTTGATGAAATCGAAGCCGGGACTAGGTTACTCCTAAATAGCTGTTCTACCTAACGACTATGCAGCACTGAAAGCAGGGGGAAAAGTACAAACATCAAGCAAAATTAGCTCCTTGAACCCGTTTTTAGATGCGGATGGAGAGATTCGCGTTGGTGGGCGCCTCCAAAATTCTAATTTGAATTTCAGATATCCAATTATACTGCCGAGATACCATCCACTTACAGCCAGCATCATCGATGGTCATCACCGCGAGCTATTGCATGCAGGACCTCAAGCATTACTTGCAACCATACATCTGCTATATTGGCCTATAGGGGGGAGAAAGACTGTAGCTCGAGTACTTAACAAATGCTTTAAATGCTATCGCGCCAAACCAACCCTACTACAGAATATCATGGGTGAATTGTCTTCGGAGCGCGTTCAGATGCAAGGTCCGTACTATACCAATGGTGTAAACTTCTGCGGTCCTTTTTATTACAAATTCAGCATACGAAACAGGCCATTGCTACATCTGCATTTTTATTTCCTTCGCACCCAAAGCCTGCTATTTGGAGCTGGTTAATGATTTAACAACCGCTTCCTTTCACACAGCCTTAAAGCGATTGGTTAGTTTGCGTGGAAAACCGAGATTTATCTGGTCTGACAACGCCACCAATTTCGTTGGAGCTAAAAGTTAATTAAAGGAAATTCGCGCTCTTATGCTAGAAGACAATCATGTCAACTCGGTTCAAAATCAGTGTCTTGATGACGGCATTGACTGGTGGCTTATTCCCCCTCGATCTCCACGGAGGATTATGGGAAGCTGCCGTCAAAATGGCAAACTTCTACTACTTCGGACGACTTGGAAGTTTTAACACCGGCACACTTACGGCCGTTGCTGAACCTAACATAACAAACATTGAATTTACCAGTCTTAGTCAATGGCAAAAGATGAGATGCATCCATCAAGTATTCTGGAAAAATTGGAGTACCGTTTATTTAACGCTTTTACAGGAGCGCAGCAAGTGGCGCAAACAACTTCCAATGTAGTGATCGAGTCCCTAGTTCTTTTGAAGGATGACAATCTCCCAACGATGAAGTGACAAATGGGGCGAGTATTGGACGTCGTGAAAGGAAGAGATGGTATAGCACGAGTCGCGACCGTTCGTACAGCTAATGGGAATACACAGCGGTCAATCACTAAGCTTTGCCTTCTACCTGTTGAAGGAGTTAAAAGCTTTCAATGGGGGGGGAGAAGTCCAGAGGGCAGCTGCGAAAATATTAAGACCATACTTAGCATAGTACATATCCATCCTAATGTAGTTAACTTAATCATCATGAATAATTGTACAGTAGCTTATTGGTTCAATGTTGCTCTCATTTTTATCGATTGGAATTTGCTCTTGCATTCGACTGCACTACGCTTATATAAATACCACCACTGTCATTACAATTAAGCTTTGGCTACCGTTTTGTCAACTAGCAGTGAGAGACAATTTGTGTTTTGCATTTTAAATCTTTCATTTCATTTCAAATAGCTAAATAAAAACGCTTGTCTCCCCCGAACGGAACTCTTGGCCCGCAATGAAAAAATTAAAAAATATGAGGACACTTTTAAAGCTTTTAAATGCTTTGCGGCTTGTAATAGACAAAGTCGACAAGCTCAGACTCGAGGATACTGAGTTAGTCAATAATATACAGAGTGCGTTTGAAAAACCAACAGCGCGTTATAAACTCTGGAAAATACATTTAAAATAGGTGAAGAAGTGTACCGCATTTTTTTCCATTTGATGACCAGAATAAGAATGTGTTTTAGTTTTAAAACTACGCAATATTGTTGAAGACTTTAAAAGTCATTAAAATAAAATTTGAGATATAATTGAAATACATATATGACGTGCAGTGAAAATTAGAAATAAAAATAAGTAATAATCTACTATTGTAAAATAATAAAAAAAGGAAAAGTGATAATGGAAAAGTGAATAGTGAGAAGGAGAGCTATTGAGCTTATTTCAATATTATTAGGCCCGATAATAACTTCAGGTTGAAAAATGAAAAATTTAGGCGAAAAACCAAAATATTAAAGCAAAGTAATCGAACGTAAAATAAAAACACAAAGTATCAGAGGGATGAACTTAAATATTTAATTTTGTTTTGTTAGGCTTTGGGTTTGTCTAAAGTGGTGGTTTGGTCGGTTGTTTGTTTTAACGAATCCACCTAAGTGGCTGAAGTTTCTGAATAGCGACGTGCAAACGGACTAACCATATCAATAGTATTATATGTATATAAGTATATATGACTATATGCGTAGTTTAGATACCATTTGAGGACAGGATTGCGTTACTATATGTTTCGATCACCATGTTGTAACACCATTAAGTTTTTGCGGCAAGGGGGAATGCGTAGTGATTTCAGCTACCGAAACAATGGAAACCCGACTTAAATCACTTGAAAGTGCTTACAAATATGTCTCTTGTTCATTAACACACTCGCATGTTAAACCAAGAACGACAACTGAAGAGTAGGACCATATCCAAGTACAATTTGAATTTTTCCGGTTCTTGCCCCTTGAGCTGACTCAAAAGAGACGCATCTTGTCCATAGTAAAGGGCATAGTGCAGTTCCAAAGATTTTCGACCACCACAATCGAATGTGACTACTCGTTCACAAGTAAATACCCGAATTTACGTACCTAACAATCAGGAAAACCAATCCACATCACAGGCAGCACAGCAACCTCTGCAGTCACAACAAACAAATGCACAAACAAAAGTAGCTTCAGAAAATACAGAAAAACACAAAAGATCCCGATCCTTGCAACAGTTTATCTCATTCGCATTCTGAAGATAAACAGGATCAGCAATTTGGTTATCGCTGTTTGAGGATTTTGGATCTAGAGTTTCCCAATTAGAGCAACAATTACACTTATCGGTTAACAAGTTATTGCTCGGCTGCAAAATGCGAACCTTCAACCTCCCAAACTAATAACATTGTTTACCCACAATAGTTGAGTGGCCGCAGACCCATGAATAAGCGAACGCTTAAAACATTCCCCATAAAATTTTGGGGAATGCTGCTGAAAAGAAAGTCATTGGCCGAATATAAATCCGGGTCGTTCCGGTATAGCAGAACCGACTGTCGTGGGAACCTTTAATACAGGAATCGCTCGTTTTAGTGACCTATCACTTGCGACTAATTCCGAGGAAATCGCTAGCTTTATATCGAATTGGGTTCAAATCGATTGTCTGTAGAAAACATCATTTACAGAGTCGAGTCACATGTAATAGATGCCATTGGCGGAAATTTTATACTGTTTTGTGAGCATGTGCAAAGCATTTTTACAAATGAAGCCAAAGATTGGTATTGGCGTTATAGGCGATCAGTATACAGAGTTGTTTGGCCCAACCTCTGACTGGGTTTAAGTACACATTTTGCCCAACACTGTACGTACACGGATGTAATGGAAGCAATAAAAATGCGTAAGCAAGGAATATCTGAAACATTCGATGACTCTCGTAATACTATTTTCAAAATTGCCGAAAATCTAAATAATTCGATTCCGGAGACATATTGTCCAAATACTCCAGAGAGGATTGAGGCAACATTTATTAGCCTCTGTAGCTAAACTGCGAGAGCTGTGTATTAAACACGAAAGTTTATTACAAGAAATTGCTAGCCCAAATTTTTCTAATACTGCCGCTTTACCAGCCCAGAAGCGCAATTCCTCAAGTCCAAAGAAAGTTAACGAAATCGAGTTAGAAGACGAAGTAGCGGGACATCGTTATTTTGAGTGTATAGAAGAACGAACTATATTTTGTTACGGTTGTGTAGTGTAGGCGTTTATAAACTTGTTCTTGCACTTGTTCAAAATGTAGTTCGGGAAACGTGAAATGGTCCGAAGGCCGGAAAGCAGTTCCTCTTAAGCAGTAACCAAATCAGTCACTGATAATAAAATTATTGAAAATACATATAAACCTGAATCTTGACATTTAGTGCCATATCAACAACGTTTAAAGTTTTTTGTATGCAAATACCTTTTTGGAAAAAAATAAATGCGCAAAGAAAAGGTTTAAATAATGTGATAAGTTCACTGAAAAAGCATGCATCAGACTTACGACCGTATGCGGTAATACATCTTTTAAATAAGACGCATTTAGCTTTACGATAGTGGAGCTCAAGTTTCATGTATTGGCCACATTTTAGCAAAAGAGATATGTGCTGATAAAAGTATTAATAACACGCATAGTTCTTCTATACAAACAGCTGATGGCAATTACCAATTTGTGTTTGGGACATTTTACTTTGATGTCACTTATAAAAATAAATTTAAACGGGTGTGTCAAGCTTAGAAAATTTAATACTAAGTGTAAATTTCTGGCTAGAATTCAAAATAGCACCGCATTTAATCAGCCAAATTAGTTGTGAAAGTAGCGAAATAAATATTAATTACGGTTTAAATAATATGCACACGCTTACATACGATCAACAAAAGAGGTCAAAAGTGATCAAAGATTTATTTCGTTCATACGAGTACGGCATAGATGCCTTAGCGAAGGAGCAAGGGCTTAGTCGAATCCCTGGCACCCACGGTCTCAGTGGAAGCAAATTACTGGTGAATGATGACATATTGGCTGTCAATGGAGACCCTGCTCATGAGTGCGAAGGAGGACGAAATCGCATTCGAGCAAGCTGACGCAACAACGCTTGCACAAGCTGCAAAATTGTTAGAAAGTCCTTCTTCTCTTTCAAGCCGGACACTGGTAACAGTGCTAGAGCCGACACGGTTAAACCTGGTGCAAATCAGGAGAGTGCCGGTAAGGATATCATAAGGCGGGGGAAAGTTGACCGCAAGGCAACTGAAGAAGAGGAGGCAAAGGGAGAAAGTAGCTGCGGCAATAGCCATGGCAGGTATACTCTCTTCGACTTCTGCCTCTACACCCACGATAAGAAGAGGAAAAAGGCGAATAAATAATTCGCGGTTTTATCTCTTGTAGGTAACGGGTGTTTTTTTTAGACTGATAGAACTTTCGATAGGGATAGCTGTCACTTGACAGCTGGTAAATGACATTTCGTTTTGATATTTCTGTTCAGTAGAGCTGCTTATTCGTCGAACTGTTGATGGAGGTATCATCGGTCGGTCCTTAATTCTTTAAAAATGAGGCTGGAGCGAATGTTACAGATCAATGATTACCAATTATTTGTTTCCAAATTTGCATAATATCGACCTGATAGAATTTTGGTTCCAACAAGACGGTGCCACGCCTCATACTGCCACTCGAACTATCGATTTGTTGAAAGAGCAATTTAGCGATTCACCAAAGCTAGTCGTGGCGCACATATGACAGAAATCGTTTATAAATATTAAATGTCATGAAAATATATTTCAAATAAAAACAAATTTGGCATCATACTTAATTTTATATGTGTTTTATTTCAATTTAAAGTTCTATCAGTTTAAAAAAACACCCTTTATGACTGCGATTATTTTCACGGAAATTAATCTGCAGCATGGCAAATCGTCTACTGCTCTCCTATGCAGTCGACATGAAAAGCTGCACACAAAATCCTCAAATAATTCTAATCCAGGAACCATGGGTATGTCGTGGGCGTATTTGTGGTCTACATTTGTCACCACAAGAAGACAAGAAGTAATCGATCTGACCTTCGCTAATAGAGGCATTGAGAATCATATCAAAGGATGGAGGGCCTTTTGGTCATGGCGACGCTAAAACTAACGAATACCTTAGTTGACTGTTTTGGGGAGGAGGAAGAAATGGGCAAGGCAAAGCGATCCCATAGTGGAACGCTGAACTTACCAAACTTCGTAAACGGTTAAGAAAACTTCTTAATAGAACGCTAAAAACTCCAAAAAAAGAAGAGTGGTCCGAATATCATATCGTGCAGAGGGAGTATAAGAGGCAAATTCGAACTTCGAAATAGGGACTTCTGTAGTGGTATTGAGAATTGCTCAGAGTATTTATAGCGCAGCAGCCATTCTTAGCTTAATGGTAATGAAGTTAAAGACACAGACATTTTTGAATGGAAACTTTGAATTCCGAATTTAAATTCCATAAGTCCATGTCAAAGATTTTATGTTGATCTTTTAAAGCCTTACTCATGCTACGAGTATATACAAGATAAAATTAGCATCCTGATAGTTGACCAAATTTCCATTTCTCAAGCATTTGAAAATATTTACTGCTCTTCTTATATGCAACTTTTTAGAATAATATATTTTTTCTATATTCAGTGCACCCGATTGTATTATATCTGATAACGGCAGTCAGTTTAAACCTATCATCACACCTCTTCCTCTTTCCTGTAAAAAAGCCAGCAGGAACGCAGAAAAAATTGAATTGCGAACGGTTTCCGGTTTCATGTATTGAAAATAATTTCAAAGCGTTCGGACGTGTTTTTCTTGAGCTCCGTGTGTTTGAGCTTATTTAAGTCTTCTAAGTGATTTATAACGATCTTATTATGTTTAAATCAAAGATCATTTGATGAGAAAGTGACTCTTTATAACGCGAAATTTACTATTAAATGTATCAGTAAAAATATCTTTAAAAATGCCTTGTTTGTGTGGACAAAAGGTTAACCGTAGCCAACCTACAGTGCTGTGTGCCAATTGCAAGGAAATATTTCATCGCAATTGTGTTGATATTTTACCAACGTCGTTTGAGCGTCGTTCTTCTATCCGCTCGCCTTCCACACTCATTGCTTCGGATAAAGGTACTGGTGCTCAAGATGATTTAATCTCTAACATTCAAGTCAATAAATACTGTGAAATCTCAGCTGAGTGTGTTTGTCAGTTACAAACTACACTGGATAGTGTGTTAAAAGAAATTTCTGCTCTCAGAGCAGAGAATGTTCGCGTGGTGTCTTTGATAAGCGATATGCATGAAGGCAAAATACAATTGCTTAAAAAATCTGATGCTCTGCATGCAGAAGTCCGCTCAATGCGTGCAAAGCTACACGATAAAGATGCCGACATCTCATCGTTGACCGCAGAGATTAAAAGCCTTAATAGTGTTGTTGGCAGTTTACTTGAATCTAACACAAGTCGTGCCAGTGCCGTATTGGAAAGTGATGTGGTGATCGACTCAGCTGATCAATCATTTCTACGCTCTTCGTCATCGTGGCCTGCCTCTGGCTCATTGTCCGCTACTACTTGCTCTCGTGCTGCTGCCGTGGCTGACCCTGCAGTGCACTCTAAGACGCAAGGTGTAATCTCTGCTTTGCCTGCTTCGTCTTCGTCTGCTGCCATGTTGGGCGCTAGCGCTACTGCAGCTAAAGCCGTATCTAGTGCTGGCACACATACACAACATACACAACAAGCATCTTTTGCTAGGGTGGTTGCGCCCACGTCCAAATCATCAAGTATTTTGCCTATTCAACGTGCTCTGTCTGATGCATCCGTCCCCACTAATGCACCTATGTTAAATGTTGGATTAGCGTCTGAGTGGGCAACTGTCACCAAGGCTAATAACAGAAAAATTAAGCGGCCACTGGTTATCGGGTCCAGTAATAACAATGAGTTAAGTGTAGTCTCGAGTATGAAATGGCTACATATCTCCTCATTTTCATCTAGAGTTACTGTGGAAGATATACTGAATTACGTATCTAAACATGCATGCATTGATGTGAAACTCTTGACGTGCTTTATGCTTGTCAAAAAAGATGCTAAGTTGGAGGATCTCAAGAAAATCAACTTTAAATTAGGCGTTTCCGAATCGTGCTACGACAAAGTGTTAAATGCCGACATCTGGCCAGTTGATGTAAGGATCCGTCCATTCCGTTTTTTTCTAAGAGAAGGAGCAAGCCAGCAACATCCGTAATTGCATCGGCGGAAGACGGTCGTCCCAAAGAGCTTAAAGTTTATTTCCAAAATGTTTCTGGTCTCAGAACTAAGTCTAGAACTCTATTCGCT
The DNA here is from genome assembly GCA_951828415.1 of Anomoia purmunda. Lineage (NCBI taxonomy): Eukaryota > Metazoa > Arthropoda > Insecta > Diptera > Tephritidae > Anomoia > Anomoia purmunda. The sequence continues at coordinate 95,691,436 of OX639995.1, forward strand.
TTAAGTTCACACTTGGACTATGACATTTTTGTATTTATCGAGACTTGGCTTAACGCTGAGTTCCATGACAGCGAATTCTTTGATCCTAAACTATATAATGTGTATCGAAAAGATCGGGATTTATCGAAAACTGGACTTTCCAGAGGTGGTGGCGTCTTGATTGCTGTCCGGCGTATTTATCGTTCTTCGCTTCTTCCATTGAAGAATGGAGATTTGCTGTTGGATCAACTTTGTGTGTTCGTGTATGGCTTTTCGAAGCTTTTTATATGTGCGTCATATATTCCACCACATAGTGCTGTTACATTATACAAGGCGCATGTTGACAATATTGTAGATTTAGTATCTAATCGCACAAGTTCTGATTTTTGTATTTTGGGTGATTTTAACCTTTGCAATGTCGGGTGGACAATTATGGATAATAGTTTTGCTTTATTTCCTAACAATGTTAACAGCTTCTCTGAATCTTACGTAGTAGATAATCTTTTAAGTATGAATCTTATTCAGATAAATAATTTTTTAAATAAGCTTTCTAGAATTTTAGACCTAATTTTTCTTAGCGATAATATGAATTTCTATTTGGATGAATGCCTCGATCCCCTCTCGAGCTCCGGCCTACATCATGTTCCTTTGGTCATACAATTGGAATTTTATGAATTTAAAACCGTTTTTGCAGATAGCCTCAAAACAAGCTTCAATTTTAATAATTGCAACTTTGAAGCAATTGATACTTTAGTTTCTCTGTTGGACTGGGGTTCGTTGTTTGATGGGGTTGACTTAGCCGAATGTTTCAATACTTTTAAGTATAGAATTAATGCAATTTTTAGAAGTACAGTTCCGCAGAAAAAGCCGCGCTGCTATAAAATTCCCTGGCATACTAAAGAATTAAAGAAGCTTAAGAACCTAAGAAATAAGTTGTTCAGGATATATAAATCTTCAAACTCGGTAATTCATAAAGAAAGATATTTGCGTTACTCCAGTGAATTTAAGTCCTTGAGTAGGACTCTGCATAGAAATTATGTCACTAAATTTGGGACCGAAATCAAATTGAACCCCAAAGCATTTTGGCGGTATGTCAAGTCAAGGAACTCGAGCTCTAATATTCCATCTGAAGTTTTTTATAATGAAACTTTTGCGCATTCTTCCGCAGAAGCCGCAAATTTTTTTGCGGATTTTTTTAGCTCAAATTTTGAGTCTGAGTCTTGGGAGGATAATAATCTACAAAATGTTGACTCCCCTATTAATTTTGGTGCCCTGTCTTTAACTCTCAATGATGTAGAGGATGGGATCTTGAAAATCAAATCATCATTGCATACGGATGTAGATGGGTTATCCTCTTGTCTCTTAAAGCAGTGTCCCGCATTTGCCTACCCGCTCTTGTTAATATTTAACAAATCGCTCGAATGTGGTGTGTTCATTGACGCTTGGAAGGTTACTTCTATTACACCCATATTCAAAGGTGGTAACAAAAACAATATTGCTAACTACCGGCCAATCTCTAAGCTGTCTACTATTTCTAAGTTGTTTGAATTTATAGTCAAACAAAAAATGTATTTTGCGACTAAGAGCCTAGTATCAGTAAATCAGCATGGCTTTGTGTCTGGTAGATCAACCGTCACAAACCTTGCGATTTTCACCGAATTTTGTCTGTCTGCTTTTAATAATCGTCTGCAGGTAGATACTGTTTACACCGATTTCTCTAAGGCATTTGATAAAGTCAATCACTCTCTCTTGGCGTCAAAACTAGCTAATCTAGGATTTCACTCCGTTTTTCTGTCCTGGGTGAAATCATATCTTTCGTCGCGTAGCTGTGTAGTGGTAGTAGATAATGTTTCCTCGCGTCCGTTTATTGCCTCATCTGGTGTACCTCAGGGCAGCATCTTGGGTCCATTGTTATTTGTCATTTTCATCAATGACATATCTTATTGTTTCAAGTATTCAAAGTTCTTACTATATGCCGATGATTTAAAGGTTTTTACGACAGTCACTAGTCCGTCCGATTCTCTCAGACTCCAATCAGACCTTAATAATGTTTCTGCCTGGTGCAATCTAAACCGTCTACAACTAAATACAAATAAATGTTTCCATCTTTCATTTTCCAAGTCTCGGGTCTTAATTCCTACTTCTTATCATATCGGTGCTTCTCGATTAAGCACTTTGGATAAAATATCTGACCTTGGAGTGATTTTTGATACTAAATTTTTGTTTCATTACCATCTCAATTACGTTATTGCAAAATCATACTCTATGCTAGCTTTTATCCGCCGCTTTAGTTCAGAATTCACAGACCCCTATACTTTAAAATTATTATTTACATCTCTGGTACGCTCCAAGCTTGAATATGCGGTATTCATCTGGAGACCTTACTATGACTGTCATAAGACTCGAATTGAGCGCATACAAAAAAAGTTTGTACGCTTCGCGCTCCGTTCTTTGCATTTCACCGACCCTATACCGTCCTATTCTGCCAGGTGTATGTTAATCAACCTGATGTCGTTAAATGGTAGAAGAATTATTCTCTCGCTGACATTCGTTTTCGTTATAATACGAGGCGCAATAGACTCGCCATTTTTACTCGAGCGTATCTGTTTTAATATCCCTTCCAGAAGTCTGCGCAACCATGATACTTTTGTTTTAAGCCGAGTTAGAACCATATATGCCTCTTATTCTCCAGTTTCCAGGGCTTTGAAAGAGTATAATTTGCTACAAAGAACTATAGATATAGATTTTTCCTTGTCTAAAACTAAGTTTAAGTTATTACTATCTGAAATGCTTAATTAATTCTTATATTTTTCTTTGTTAATTCTAAGTAGTCTGTAAGAAAATTGTTATATTTTCTAGATTATAAATAAATAAATAAATAAATAAATACAAAAAAAAAAAAAAACCGGATAGTGAGCCAGTGCGTTTTTTCCTGTTAAAATGTTTAAACACCTGCCGAATCCCGTCATTATTCTGGAGAAAATTGTCACAGCGCTGGATATATATTTTTTTATTTTATTTTATTTCAGCCTACAAAGAAATTTCTTACAGACTAACTGACTTAGCCCGTGCACGTACTCTTAGAGCAACTTGAGACTTCCCGGGCATGCTGAAATTGATTGTTTCAACTCGAGATGGAAAATGTTTAATCCTATAGGCAATTATGTGAATTAAGTTTTCTTGAGAAGTTTTTAATACCCAGGGCCTACTGAGTACATGGAAGAACGAACTATATTTTGAAAATTATTGAAAATACATATAAACCTGAATTTAGACATTTAGTGCCATATCAACAACGTTTAAAGTTTTATGTAGAAAAAAGAAATTAAATCTTTAATGATTGTGTAAAAGAGACATACCATAAATCACATTCGATAATTCGCACAAATACTTTATAGAAAAAAATAAAAAGACAAAGAAAAGGTTTAAATAACGTGATAAGTTCACTGAAAAAGCATGCATCAGACTTACAACCGTATGCGGTAATACATCTTCTAAATAAGACGCATTTAGCTTTGCTCGATAGTGGAGTCAAGTTTCATGTATTGGCCACATTTTAGCAAAAGAGATATATGCTGATAAAAGTATCAATAACACGCATAATTCTTCTATACAAACAGCTGATGGCAATTACCGATTTGTGTTTGGTACAGCGCTGGTGTTTTATATTGTGCGAAGCTTAAAACAAAATTTAATACTAGGTGTAGATTTCTGGCAGGAATTCAAAATAAAACTTCATTTAATCAGCCAAACTATTTGTAAAAGTAGCGAAATAAATATTAATAACGATTTAAATAATATGCACACGCTTACATATGATCAACAAAAGAGGCAACAAGTGATCAAAGATTTATTTCCCTCATACGCCAAAGAGGGCCTTGGTAAAACTCATTTGATTCAACATGTTATAGATTTAGAGCAAAAGGTCCAACCAGTAAAGCAGCGGAATTTTACTATCTCTCCCGCAGTAGACAAATGAGTCCTTAAGGGAATAGATGAAATGTTAAAGTTGGGAATAATTTAAGATTCACCCAACAGTTCGTGGTCGAGTCCGGTCGTATTAAGAGAAAATGTGTTTGTATATCTAGACGATTTACTCATAACTTCACAAAGTTTTGATGATCATATGAGAACGTTGTCGGAAGTTGCATATCATTTACCAAATTCATATTTAACAATAAATGTAGAAACAAGTATATTTTGTCTCCGCGAAGTTAAACACTTACAGCCCGATTCTGTGCACTTGATAAATTCACCATCTTGCTTATTTACAATATTGATTATTTATCAAGTGTTTGGTATTCTGTGTCAAAAACCAAAAGCTCTTTTCTTGATAAATTGTCAAGATGTCAAATGCTCTTTACAAATTAAACAACTGTTTGTGAAAATATTGTGAACACATTTTACTTGTAATTTTGATTGAAATTAAATAAAATAAAATGGAAGAAGACATCTTATTATTATTGTTGCTGTTAGAAGAGGAGGAAAATTTAGAAAATAGAGATCGCGCGCGTTATTACAAAACCTAAACTCTGGATGCCTTTCACTCCATCAACAGCTACCATTCCAAAAGTGTCCAAAGCCTTTTCTTCAAAGTCGCTCATTGGCTTGACACCTGGCCCTCCGCCTGTCAGTCTCTGACTCATTTTTAAACGCCTGGGCCGCGTTCTGAGTTGGCTCTTCCATACACCCAAGGTCTAACGTACAAACGCACAAACATTCGTGCTTATGTTCATACTTGCCTCTCTCCATTTAGCTGCAGTGCGTGTTAGTCCTCGACAAGCATTTAGTTCATCTGCAAGCTGCTTCCACAAATCTTGCATTTGCTGAGGCGCCTTTGGCGAATTTTTTCCAGTGCCAATTTCTGGATGCCCGGCAAAATGCAACATAGTGCTTGAGTTGCTCGTGCGTAGCTCGATCGTGTTTTGATTTCCTGCAAACAAAATTCATTATTAAATAAGATATTATTTTAACATAAATAATTATTTGTAAAATACTTACGTTGCAGAAGAATCCATTTTGCACAAAACAGCTGATTTCTGTTTACATTATTTTGTTCACCACACATGTGGTGAAAGCACTGCGCACTGACGTTTACAGTTTTATCAAGATATGCACAGAATTGCAAAAAGCTTTTGGCTTAATAAAAATCTTGATAAATAAGCAATATTTTGATAATTTGTCAAGTGCACAGAATCGGGCTGTTAGAGTACTGTTTAGGATATGGTACACTCAGGATGGATCCGGATAATATATCAGACTTCTTTGACTTACTGAAAAATCTGCTATCGACCGCACCAATTTCAGCTAATGTCAATTACAGTAAACCTTTTGTTATGCAATGCGAGGAAAGTAAATTAGGTGTAGGTGGAGTTTTAGCACAAGCAAGTGATGAAGGTGTAGAGGTGCCTGTTGCATCCTTTTCGCAAAAATTATATCGTGCTCAGAGTAATTATAGCGTCACAGTGCTTGATTGCCTAGCAACCATTCTTAGCTTAACAACGTAGCCTTGGTTTTTTGATTCGCTGGATTATGTTTATGTCGCGGCTAAGCTCATACAACTCATCGTGCGCTCGTCTGCGTTATTCGCCGTCGCAAAGACGTAAAGCTCCATAAATCTTTCGGTGGATCTTTCTCTCGAACAGTGACCATGCTTCAACCCAAACGATAGCACGGAAATGATGAGAGATTTAAAGAATGTGGTTTTGGTTGAGAGAAGGCTTTACTGCAAAATTGTTGACTCATCCCAAGGGCGCACTTCTTGGGCTGACATTATTGTAGGTGTTAATGATGGTTCCAAGATAAACAATATTCTCCACTTTTTCGAAATTGTAATTATCAACAGTGATGCGGCAGCCAAGATGCGAGTGCGCCGTCTGTTTATTTGATTACAGGAGGTACTTAGCTTTGCCCTCGTTCACCTCCAGGCCCACACGTTTCGCTTCTTTATCCAGTTTGGAGAAGGCAGAAGTAACGGCGCGGTTGTTGCGACCGATGATATCGATGTCATCAGCATACGCCAGATGTTGCACCCTATTATAAAATACGGTGCCTGAAAGGGTAAATTATGCAACTTATCTTTTCTAACATAAGGTATGGTTTCAAGCGGCTCGGAGAGGTCGTTCCCGATTCTGATGGAGCTGGTGGTGTTGCTCAACGTCATTTAACATAGCCGTATTGTTGGGTTACCAAATTCAGACATTGCGGCATGCTATCGAAAGCAGATTTGAAGTCGACAAAAAGATGGTGTGTGTGTATTCTTCTTACTCGGGTCATTTACAAGATTTGTAATGTATATATTTTGTACATTTAAATTTGTTTTAAGAATGGAGCCCCTTCATATTTTTACAGCAGAGTGGCTTCTGCTTATCAATAGGCAGCCGTAAGGTTGCCGAGATCTTTGAGAAATAAAATGCGGTAGTGTTACTTGCTAGATTATTTCTAATTTTATTCATGAAAACTTTCAACTATTTATACAAGATTGTATCACAGAAAGTGATTTCTATAACTCCTCCCTTTTTACTTCTTTGACTTAGAATTGTAACAACGGCCGATAGGAATGCTTTGGCGTTTGGCTGAGCAGAGCGTATTGACAAATATTCTGCTAGCTCAGCCACACGTATTGACATACATTCAGCTTAGCAATGCAATTGGCTTTGGTTCCTCATATCGACTTACTTCTAATGTTGAAACCGGCGTTGCAGTTCCGCATGCATATGTAGGTCGCTTGTGTTGGTTGTACGCAACATTCGGTGTGTGGGGTCACTACAATTTGGTTCATGGCAGATTTGCCAGGGCCACACTGATAAGGTCCAATTAGTTCATTCACGGTGGGTTTTGTTCTCCATTTCGCTCGATTATGGAATTGATGGCATTCTTAAACGCAGTCAGATATTGACGGTCTTTCCCCTTTTCTTTTCAATACACTATTTTACTAATACTCAATAAATCCCTTGAAAGTGGTGAATTCATTGAAGCATGTTTATAACCGCAATTCGCAAAAGTGGTAATAAAGGCAATATTGCCAATTATTGGCCAATATCAAAGTCGTCTACAGTATCCAAGCTTTTTTAGTACATTGTTAAGCAAAAGATGTACTTTGCTACTAAGGGGCTGATTTCAGTTAACCAACATGGCTTAATGTCTGGTCGATCAACTGTTACAAATGTCGCTATTTTCTCTGAACTTTCTCTCTCCGGTTTTAAGTCATTCGCTGCTTATTTCTAAATCATTCAATTTTGGTTTTCACTCTAATTTTCTGAAGTGGGTCTTACCTTTCAGGGGTCCACATAACATTTTCCAAGTCTCGCACCCCGATAGTCACTTCTTTAAATCGCTGGATCATGTCTAAGCACTCGAAGTGAAATTTCCATTTTGGAGTTGTTTTCGACTCAAAAGGTCTTTTTAATAGTGATGTAAACTATACTATAGCAAAGTCCTGTTATTTACAAGCTTTCATACGCTCCGTTCCATCTCCGAGTTTATGGACCCTTACTCTATGAAACTAAAGGGGTTTTTTTGGACAAGTGGTTTTCAAGAAGAAATAAAGCACATATAACTTACTAGGGCCAAGAGTTTAGCTTTATTATAAATATGAGGATTTACCATTGCGTTCTTAAAATGATCTCAAGCAAGTGACCGCCGCGGCTGGAGCGAATAAATTCCAGCAGATAGACCCAATTTTCGACCACTTTTTGCAGAAATTGGAGCCGTATGCCGGCAATAAAGCGCCGAATATTCTCTTCCAAGGCGTCAATCATCTCGGGCTTATCTGCGTAGACAAGCGGCTTTAAATAACCGCACAAAAAATGGTCCAGCGGTGTTAAATCGCACGCAAATTGGAGGCCACGCCACAGGCCCACGACGCGAGAACAAAAATTTCCTCCGCTCACCAAAAGTTTCCTCCAATAAATTAATTGTTCCGTTGGCTGTATGACCCACTCCGGAAAAAGTATTGCTACATTGAAAACCACACGTCTAAGAACACACTTTTTACATCTCCCGTCCGCTCTAAAGTAGAATTTTGTGTCCTCATCTGAAGATCACGATTCCTTTATCAATAGTATTGACCGACTACAAATAACCTTTATACGTCGATATTCGATCTTAAATCTCGATCGATCCTCCATTTCTGTTTGAATCCATCTACTTCAATATCCCAACAAGTGACATACGCAATCATGAAATTATTTTTTTTTCTAAACAGTGTTAGAGCACTTTATACTTCTAACTCCCCTACATTTAAAGTTTTAAAATAATTTAATTTTCTGCCATATTCGCCTGATATTGATTTCTCTATGTCAAAACCCAGATTTAAGTTCTTTCTAAATGAAATTGTTAAATAATAAAGAGTGAGTTTTTAGTGTTGTTGACTGCTGTTACTTAATTTATACTCAGTTTGGCTTGCCATTTCATATTGAATAGACTTTCTCCGCAACAAACTTTGTAAACCGTGTAAACTTATTACCGCGCGACACTTCCCGCTCTGCGTCCAATATTCGGTCGACATTTCTGTTCAGTGATAAAGTTCGCTTTTGGTTGGCTATCCACAAGCCATTACTGAGACACCATTACACCCACAAAGAGTCACTGCTTGGTGTGTTCTATGCGTAAAGGGAATCAGTAGTTCGCGTCGTGGGCCTGTGGCGTGGTCTCCAAGATCGTGCGATTTAACACCGCTGGACTATTTTTTGTGAGGTTATTTGTCGCTTGTCTAAGTCCGAGACGTTTGATGCCTCCGAAGAGAATATTCGGCGCGTTATTGCTATCATACGGCCCCAATTTCTGCAAAAAGTGATCGAAAATTTGGTCTCTCCGATACCTTGCCCGAAATCATAACATTAAATTATTTGCGCTTTATTCTTCTTGAAAATCACTTGTTTAAAAAACCAACCTTTATAAGGTTGAATTTGTATTTTTATAGTCTGTTAGGAAATGTACATTTTCTAGATGAATAATAAATAAGTAAATACTTTTATTGTCGGGTTCATGGCAACTCAGCGACGGGTTTGCTTATAAATTAAAGCAGTTTGCTCGATTTAAAAATACTTTCTTCATTTCGTTTTTATCTGGTTAGACTGCCTTTTGGAAATAGTGGGAGTATGCCCTACATGTTAACTTCATTGTTTGTAAAATTCAATTTAAATATGAAATACTAGCTGGCAACGGTTGCGTGAGGCTTCGCCACGCACTTTCTGTTTATGTACATATATGTATAAGAAATTACTTACTATTGGTTACTTTGGTTCTGAAATAGTTTGATTTTGCATTTACCTTAATTCCTAAATATACAAACTCATAAAAATAACAATTTTATGTTGCATACAATTGCAATTAAAACTTTTTATTGGACAAAACAAAAAACATTCGTAGCTAGCGGACGTGTTTGCATATCGCTCTTAAATTTTGGCACAACCGTGCGAAATAAATTTTAATTAATAACATCTTTTAACTTGCGTTCTGTTATTCAGCTTCAAGTGCGGCGATTGGCAATAGAAGGAAATAAATATATTAAATTAAATAAAACTAAATTGTTTTTAATTCGCGTGTTTGTTTTTCCCGATCGTTCGTTTTGTTTTGCTGCTTATTTGTAATGTCGACCGTTACTGCATCACTGAAGCGTCGACTGAGCAAAGGCTCCCCCTCTGCAAAAACAGCTAAAGTTGACGAAGGTGCAGCTATCACACTCACAGCTGTGTATAACAAACTGAAGGAGGTAGAGCAAAGGGTGCAGCAACAGACCGAACAGTTGCTGCCGCTGATTGAGAGTGTGTCACACAAACTTGTGGAAGTGGAGAATAAACTCAATAAACGGATTGAGGAGGAGATTTCAACGCTCACTGCTGTTGTTGCTGAATCCACTGAGTGCATTTCGGTACTGAAGGAGAGAGTGGAAAAGTCTGAGTGCGAAATTGAGTGCTTAAAAGCGGAGTTGGTGAAGGGCGTAAAACGAACGACTGACATTGCTGCTGATGCTGTTGCTTTTGGCGTCCCATTTAGCGAAGGAGAAAATCTCAAGAGCATCTTTAACCAGATCTGTCTGTCGATTGACTTTTTAGCTCCGCAGATAAGAGATATTTTTCGCACAAAGCCTTCACGGGCGGGTATGAACGGTGCGGTTGTAATAAAGTTTCACTCGCCGCTCGATCGCAATCGTACTCTACGTGCATTTGGTGACTACCGCAGGCGTTTTAACTCTGCTGTTCCCCTGCAACCCCTTGGCATCCAGGGGAGTTTTCATATTTTTGAAAGCCTTACGAAGGAGAATAGGCTTCTTCTGCAAGCGGCTATAAAATTACGGCGTGAGGGGAAGTTACAGTCTGCATTTACTCTCCGTGGATTTGTGCATGTAAGGCAAACAAATGATAAAACCACCCAACCAACCAAAGTCTTGTGTGAAAATGACTTGGAGCAGTTTCGCTAGTTATAAGCCTATGAGTGTGTATGATTGTATGCTTGTTTTGTTTTCTGTTTATTTATTTTATGTAAAGTTAGCGCAACTCAGCTTTTTTAGTTTAGGTTTTCTGTTTTATTTTCGTTTTTGTTGTCTTAAAGTTGCTTTTACTTCTGTTTGTTTAAATGAGTTTGGGGAGTAGGAGTGCGAGTGGCATTGAGGACAATAGCCTCGCAATGCTAAATATTTTGTGCAAGCGACAAAAGGGACTCAATGTTGTGCATTTTAACGCGCGCAGTTTGAATTATGAAAAAATGGATACGATCAGAGCGATATTTGAATTATCTTATGTTGATGTCATTTGTGTCTCAGAGACTTGGTTTAGACCAGAGCTAAAAGATGCCAATTTTGACATAAAAGGTTATACACTTTACAGAATGGACAGGAAGATTAAGAGGGGTGGTGGTGTGGCTATGTATCTAAAAACTCGGTTGATACCAGGAATATCTGGTAGCGCCACTGAGCACATGTTAGTTGAAGTGTCCAGTTCATTGTCTAAAATCCTTTTGTCGTGTGTTTATAATCCCCATAAATGTTGTAATGTAAATGAATATTTTGCTATGTTGTCACCTGTAGCTGTTGACTATAATGAAATTGTTGTTTGTGGAGACTTTAATGTGAATCTGTTATGTGATGATTTGTATAGCCGCCGTTTGTTAGATGATGTTTCCTGTGTTGGTCTAGAGGTGGTTAATATTACTGTACCCACAAGATATGGGCAAAACTGTGATCCCAGCCTTCTTGATTATTTTATTGTGTCTGATACGTCTATTGTTTTAAAGTTTGACCAAATTTCTTTTGTATCTGACCACGATTTAATTTTCTGTGCATTTGATGTAAAATTTGACACCCACATTGATGCAGTTAGTCCGTCCAGTTCACCAGATTATCGTCTCCTTGACGTTAAGAATCTATTATGTGATATATCCTCGGTCAGTTGGTCTACTTGCTGGGGTCTAAGCTCGGTGCATGATAAGCTGAGCTTCTTGAATGAGATCGTGCTATACCTATATAGGACCCACGTTCCGACTCGCACTCGCCATGGTAGTACCTCCTCGTGCCCTTGGTTCAACAAGGTCATTCGTGCAATGATAGTTAAGCGCAACAAGAAGTATTCCGCCTGGAAAAAGAACCCACCGAAAACAATTGGCATGCATATAAGCTTGTCCGAAATGAAACTACGGCCATTATAAAGCGGGAAAAATGTAGATACTACAGGAAAATGCTGGATACATCGCTGCCAAATCATGTTCTTTGGCGCAACTTAAAAAACCTTCGTGTGCATGTTAGTGACAGTTCTGATTGTTCTCTTAGTCCTGAAGACCTTAATGATGCTTTCGTCAGTCGTAGCTTCTTGAATGAGATCGTGCTATACCTATATAGGACCCACGTTCCGACTCGCACTCGCCATGGTAGTACCTCCTCGTGCCCTTGGTTCAACAAGGTCATTCGTGCAATGATAGTTAAGCGCAACAAGAAGTATTCCGCCTGGAAAAAGAACCCACCGAAAACAATTGGCATGCATATAAGCTTGTCCGAAATGAAACTACGGCCATTATAAAGCGGGAAAAATATAGATACTACAGGAAAATGCTGGATACATCGCTGCCAAATCATGTTCTTTGGCGCAACTTAAAAAACCTTCGTGTGCATGTTAGTGACAGTTCTGATTGTTCTCTTAGTCCTGAAGACCTTAATGATGCTTTCGTCAGTCGTATTTCTCCATCTTGTATTAATACTTGTCTCACACCATGTTCCTCGTCTGCAGCGTCTATTTGTCAAGTATTTGAGTTTAATGTTGTGTCAAATTTGATGTAGTTATGTGTATCAATAAGATAAGATCGAATGCAATCGGGGCGGACAGCATTCCAATTAAATTTATCAAAATAATTGCACCGTACATTCTGTCTACTCTGACCCATGTCATTAATCATAGCATAACAACTTCTTGCTTCCCTGACGCATGGAAAGTTGCCACGGTGCAACCAATAGCCAAAAACAAGTCTGCTTGCGATCCCAGTGATTTTCGACCGATTAGCATTTTACCTGCACTCTCAAAAGTCCTTGAGATGCTGATGTCTGAACAAATTCATGATCACATTAATAAATTTAGGCTTCTATCCCCATTTCAGTTTAAAAATTTTAGATGACATTAGAATTCCTTTTGACAAAAACCATCTGACTTTGTTATGCCTACTTGACTTTTCTAAAGCTTTTGACTCTGTGAACCATGACTTACTTTGCATGAAGTTGAAAAACTACTTTGGTTTCGGGAATTCCGCAACGCGTTTTATGCGGAGCTACTTGACGGGTAGAACCCAGTGTGTCAGAGTTGGCTCTCAGACTTCTGGTCTAAAACCACTGCTAGCCGGTGTGCCCCAAGGATCTATCTTGGGACCGTTATTATTTAGTATATTCATAAATGACATATTTAATGCTTGCCAGCACGTGCATATGCATGCATATGCTGATGATATTCAGCTATATCTATCTGTAGCTCATAAGGAAACTGGTTATCTATGCACAAAGTTGAATAAAGATTTAAAATCCATCTCTGCATGGGCGAAGAGAAATGACCTATGTCTAAACAGTGATAAATCGTACGTGCTGCCCATAACTAAAAAACGAATAAATTTTTCAGACATCCCGCCTCTATATATTGTCGATAAGCGCCTTAAACTCGTGTCTAAGGTGACTAATCTTGGGTTCGTTATTAATACCAGTCTAACGTGTGACGATCACGTGAACTCGATAATTGCCAAAGTGTACAATATTTTAAGAAACCTAAGAATGTCTGCAACTTTTACACCGGCCCCCGTTCGTAGAAAGCTTGCTTTGCAATTAATAATGCCGATCATCTGCTACCCTGAACTTGTCTACAGTAAATTAAGTTCTCATTCTGCTCATAAAGTTGATGTGGCGTTCAACCATGTTACACGTTACGTATTCGGGTTAGCAAAGTTCGACCATATATCTGGATGGAGATCGCGGTTGTTAGGCTGTGAAATTTCCGATTATTTGAAAGCAAGAAACTGTATTTTTCTGTGTCGACTTATTATGTATAAGGAACCGAGCTATCTTTATGACAAACTAATTTTCCCTAAGTCAGCTCGAATTAATGACTTGATTGTACCGACTTATAATTATCTGGCGTCTGCTCGGTTATTCTTTGTCAATGCCATACGTACATGGAACTCTGTTCCGGCGCACGTTCGCAGTAGTCTAAATAAAAGCAACTTTAAGAATGTTTTATATATGTACTTTCGTTAAAACAATAAAAACATATTGTATTATTATGAGTTTCGCTAACTAAGTTCCGTCTTTCTGGACAATGTGTGTATATGTCCATATCTTCGTTTATAAGTGTTCGGTATTTTAGTCTTTAAAACTTAGCTTTAACTACTATTTTATTATTATTTTTTTGTTTTTTATAATATGTGTTTCTAATTTTACTTTTTATATATGATGTGTTGTACTATAAAAGATCCTAGATCTTATTGTACTAATGATTTTTCTGGCAATAAATGAAATGAAATGAAACATCAAAAATTTCTTTGTATACAATATTATGCGTACCTCCCTCTGCAAGGACAAAAAGGTTTCTTTTCGATGTAACACCTGATAGGGCTACGTACAGTTGTCCGTGTGAAAAACATAGCTTACTCAAATCCACTCCGGTTACATTAAATGTTTGCCCCTGTGCCTTGTTTATGGTCATTCCAAAACAAACCTTTACCGGAAACTGAAGTCTTTTAAATCTAAATAGCAAATCTGTAGGTATCATCGGAATTCTAGGTATTAAAGTAGATTTTTCAGTACCACAACCAGTTAAAATAGTACATTCAACCAGATAAAAATGTAACCTTTTTACCTGCAGGCGAGTTCCATTGCATAACAGTGGGGGACTTAAATTTCGCAATAAAATTATTGGAGCTCCAACTTTTAAAGTAAGTTTGTGGGGAGGCATACCTGAAGGGTTCATATAATTTAGAAATTCCGTTGGGTAGTGCACAGCTTCTTCACCGTCGACTACTGTATCCACCGAGTAATATTCTCTCGTTTGTGGGTGGAATTTTACCAATACCAATTTGTTAATTTTTTCGACTTGTTCATTAGCAGGTGTTAATATTGCTCGTTCCTTTAACCAGGATACAGGTTTATAAGCAAGTTGGTCTATTATGGGATATATTTTGTCAATCAGTTGTTGATGGTCGGTGACTGAAACGCATACATATATCATTATTGAAGGAGATTTTCCCACAAACTCTTGGAAGCTCACCGTTACCAACTTTCAGTAACATGTCAGCAAACATCCTGTTATCTTCTGATACTTTAAGCACTCTCATGTTAATCTTGAGTGCTAATTTTATTACATGGGACCAAAGGTATGATCGTTTTAATGACGCATTCACCTCATCAGCGCTGGTTCCTCTAGATATAACTGGCACTATTTGACGGGAATTTCCTGAAAATAATACCGTACAACCACCCATAGGTGTCTTCATACTTCTTAAATCGCGCATGGTCCTATCTAGGGTTTCAACTGACGCTTTATGTGACATTGTGGCTTCATCCCAAACTATCAGTGAGTACATCTGGATAAGCTTAGAAGTATTACTTTGCTTAGAAATGTTGCATACGCTGGCATAATCGCCAGAAATATTTAGAGGAAGTTTAAATGTAGTATGCGCCGTTCTTCCACCTTCTAAAAGGGTAGCTGCGATCCCAGAAGACGCTACCGCAAGGGCAACGTTACCACCAGATCTTACTTTAGTGAGAAGTAAATTTATTAAAAATGTTTTTCCCGTGCCGCCAGGAGCATCAAGGAAAAATATCTTTCCGTCCTTGTATTGTATACGAAGAAAGTTTTTGATGTTTGTCTAATAAAAAGTTTTAATTGCAATTGTAAGCAACATAAAATTGTTATTTTTATGAGTTTGTATATTTAGGAATTAAGGTAAATGCAAAATCAAACTATTTCAGAACCAAAGTAACTAATAGTAAGTAATTCCTTATACATATACATAAACAGAAAGCGCGTGGCGAAGCCTCGCGCAACCGTTGCCAGCTAGTAAACACATAAACAAAACTAATTTTTGTATGGAAGAAAATGCGCAACACCGTAAGCAAAACACTAAAAAACTTTTAAAAATTCAGCTGTAGTTTCTAGTTTCTTGTATGATGACAAAGCATCTGAAAAACAAACATATCTAACAGTGTGGATCAAAGTTATCATTTCGCCTTGCATCGGTTTATCAACGAAGTCAACAGCACAGCTCTCTGCGCATAGCCGAACGAAGTAGCAACGAAGAGCAGTTGATTTACTACTCACACAACTACACATCTTCCCGCTACGACACTGATTTTAAATTTGGTTGTAGCAATGCTGTACTTAGTGTAACATTTTTTAAAACTTTACACTTAAATATTTCAGAAATGAATTGGCTAATTTTTAATTTAAGTAGCTATCATTGTAGTGCTAACTGCAAGCAATAATTTAAAAAAGTTGCATCCCAATCCGTTCAGTAGTGCCCGAGATTAGTTCTTTCAAAAATTTTAGACTTTGTTTTATAATATGTATAGATAATACAGAAAAATAATAAAATAATACAGTAAAAAATAAAATAATGCATTAAAAAAATAAAAATAATAAAATATATAACAGTAGAAATACTATTATCTCCATGATTAGTGAGGTTTTTAAGCCTGTGATTGAAGGTCTTTACATACTTATTCGACTGTCTGCCTGATCTGGGATCAGTAGACGTAAACGATCTCCAGCAACCGAATTGGGTTAAGTGTACTCTCAGCCTAGGCAATGGTACAAGGACAGGCGCTATAACGTAATTCCCCTATACTTGTTTTGAGTTCTGTTCAGAAATCAGAGGAAACTTTGTTTTGTATATTGGTAGATCTCCTCCAGTTCTCAATAAAACAGAATTTGATATGACCACCTCTGCTTCTAGTTGCGTTCCTAGAAAAAATGTAGATGAAAGGTTAAGTAAAATACTTCCCCAGTTACATGCTTACAAGTGAAATTTTAAATTTAAGTGATTGTTTAAAGTCTGCCAGTTCTCTAAAACGATCTTCTATTTCAAACAATTTTAGTTTTATAATTATTATTATTTATTTAATATTTAAGGGCAGTGGTAGAAACACTTTTTTTATTTTCCGTTACATATTTTAAAAATTTGCATGCCGCCAAATTGATGGAGGAATTTGATCCTAATGCTTATGAAGGAACGGATTCTAAATAGAGAGAAATCCATCTACTTTAACACAAAAAGGGTGTAGAGTTCTTTGAATACATTTGAAATAACTTCTCTCTTTGTTTTCAGTTGCGGCTCATTTGTGGATTTCCAATGGATATAGATATTAGATTAATAAATATGTAGTTGTTGGAATAAAAGTTGCGACTTCTTTACAGTTTTCTACACACATTTCATAAAATTATCAAATTTATATGCAGTAAAATTTCCTACAAACTCGTGATCATTCACAGATTCGGGCACAAACAATAACGACCCCAATATACGAATCCTTAATTGGAAGGTGCCGCTGCCCGGCTGGTTATTATTCTCGTAACAGCAAGGGCTGACATCTCCGCCATCCAAGAAACGAAATTAACGGGGCAAGTTAAGAGAACTTGCAACGTGTACTTCAGCACCATGTAAAAGAGCGCAAGTTCGGTTTTAGATTTGTGGTGGGAAAGAGGACTCGTCGCCAAATACTTTTTTCACTCCAGTGTATTCGTATCAAGGCGAAATTCTTCAACTTCTCTCTGATTTGTGTCCATGACCCGACAGAAGCGAATGACAATGTAATCAAGAATCACGCGCGTACAAAGATACTAAAATCGTGCTTGGCGACATCAAGGTCAGGGTGGGTAAAGAAAGGATATTTTGTCACACTGTCGGAAAGCTCAATCTCCACGACGAATCCTCCGCCAACGGACTGAGACTGATCGACTTTGCTGGGGCTCGAAACAAGGTAGTTCGTAGCACCAGATTCCAGCATAGAAGGATTCGCCTGCGGATGGGAAAACGAGAAACCAACTTGATCACACTTCCATAGATCGAAATCATGTTTCCAGTGTATTCGACGTATGCACGTTCATTCCGAACATCGACTCCGATCATTATCTTGTCACAGCCAAGACGCGCATACGCCTCTGCGCAGCAAAAAGAGACCTCGTCGTCGTTAGCTACAATCGCAAAATACTACTAAGTTCGCTACTTGGCATCGGCTCATTAAGGGCACTTTCATGCAAACAGCAATTCACGAGTATTGGTAGAAAATTTCTCTATCACTGCGTACCGCAGAAATCATTGGTTTTCAGGGGGCCCGAAAAAAGAACTGGTACGATGAGGAATGCCGCGCCGTTACGGAAACCAAAGATTCTGCCCACGCGGCATATGGTGTGATCGGGAGCAACCTGAGCTGTGTAGGAACGCTACCGGGAGTTGAAAAAGGAAGAGAGATGTATTATTCGCAGAAGGAAGAGAGAAATTTTACCAAATGGTGCGGCGACTTACGGGAGGTTTTAAGACCAGGGAAAATCCCTGCAAGAACAAGGATGGCGACCTGGTGAGTGATGCCCAAAGCTCACTTAAATTGTCCACTTTGCCAAATGGTGACATCGAAAGCGTCACTGGATAAGATGAATATCCCTATCCCCAAATCGCTGATGAAGGCATTAACAGCCCGTCGGCAGACTTCGATGAAGTTCGGATAACAATAACGTGGCTATGGAATTACAAAGCCGCTGGAGCTTATGTGTTAGCGGCTGAGCTATTCAAGCATGGTAGCGAAGGGCTGGTAAAGTGCATGCACTAGCTCATTTCCAGAATACGGCTAGGCAAATGCTTGCCCGCCGATTAGAATTTAAGATTGGCCTGTCCAATTCACAAGAATGATGATCCTACAATATACGTCAACTACCGCGGGATCAGCCCTCTTAATATTTCATATAAGGTTCTATCGAGCGTATTGTGTGGAGAATGAAGCCAACAGTTGGCGAACTGATTTTACTTTTTCAGTAAGGCTTTAGATCTCATAAATGAAAAAAGACCGAACACACTATCTCATTGTCGACTTTGAATCAGCTTTCGACAGCACGAGAAAAAGTTGTCTATGTGGCGCGATGGGTTAATTTGATATACCAGCTATTACTCTTAATATTACTATTACGGCTATGTAAAATGACGCTGAGCAACAGCTCCAGGTCAGTCAATTTTTGGAACGACCTCTCCAAGCCGTTTCATATCATTTATTTATTTATTTATTCGGTCTATGATTACAAATCTTACAGACTAGATTTAACAAAAACGAAAAATAAAATATAACATAAATTTAACAACTTAGCCTAAGAGTAAAACGAAGAAAGTGAGTACTTAAATACTTCTCTAGAGGACGAAAATTCAATATTGCAACTCTTTGAAATAATATTAAATTCGGAAAGAGCCCTAAATATTGGCGCTAAAGAATAGTAGTTAGCCTTAGCTCTATTAACATAAAACGGAGGCTGAAAACGCAGGAATCTGTGAGGAACATTGAAATTTATTTGCTTAAGTAGGTCAGGGCAGTCAATGTTTCCACCGACCACGTCAAAAAGAAACATCAGAAGCTGAATAGTTCTCCTACTTTGCAATGTTTGCAATTTAATAAGCTGGCATCGAGAAGTATACGATGGGAGCGGATCCGTAAAATGAAGAGGCTGAAGAGCAAATCTTAAAAACTTTCTTTGAACCCGTTCGATTCTCGAAGCATGACAGCTATAAATTGGGCTCCAAATGATTGACGCATATTCCAACTTTGAACGAACTAGTGAGTTGAAAAGGGATTTCCTAGTGTAGGGGTCCTTAAAATCTTTCGCGTATCGGCGCAAAAATGCTAAGTTCCTATAAGCCTTCGGAAGCAGATAACACACATGGTTTACAAAAGTAAAACTTGAGTCAAAAACCACGCCAAGGTCAACGAAATCTTTAACTACGGAGAGCTGATGACTTAAGATTGTGTAACGCAAGATTACTGTATTTGCGGTTTTAGAGAAAGACATATGGAAGCATTTTTTGATATTGGGTGTTAACTTGTTTCTTAGACTCCAGCCGATTAGATTGCTAAGATCGTGCTGCAATAGGTTAACATCGGACGGACATGTTATTCTTCGAAACAGTTTCAGATCATCAGCGTAAAGCAGATATTTGCAATGTTTGAAGCAAGTGCCAATATCATTAATAAAAAGTACAAATAAGAGGGGGCCGAGGATACTTCCTTGTGGAACACCTGAAGAAGCGACAAATGTCTTGGATTTACAATTTTCAAATTCTACAAAAAGAGTTCTCTCTGTAAGATACGATTTCAACCACGACAAAAAAACAGAATGAAAACCTAAACACTCGAGTTTACGTAGCAGGATTGCATGTGAAACCTTATCAAACGCTTTCGAAAAATCAGTGTAAATTGTGTCCACTTGAAATCCACATTTAAACGAAGAAATACAATATTCTGAAAAAACAGCTAAATTAGTTACAGTGGACCTACCACAAACAAAACCGAGTTGGTAAGGCTCAACTAAACTTTTGCAAGCAAATGAAAGTTTTTCTTTAACTACCTTTTCAAATAGTTTAGAGCAAACTGTTAATTTAGAAATGGGTCTATAATTCGCCACATCATTTTTGCACCCTGATTTAAAAATCGGTGTGATAGAGGCCACCTTCCACCGATTGATAAAAACACCGGTAGAAAGAGAGAGATTAAAGATTTTACATAAAGGAACACAAATAGAAGCACTGCACTGTTTCAAGAAATACGCGCAAAGACCATCTATATCACATTTTAGGGACGAATTCAACGATGAGATCGCATTGATAACATCAACCTCTGAAACGGAGAGCGATCCAAAGTCTACCACTTGAGAAGAACACATGGAGAAGGATGTATCGACAGGCTCATCGTCAACACAAAAATTGGACTTAAAGCTTTCAGCGAAAAGCTCGACAGAATCAGCTAAAGACTTAGAGCAATTCCCATTAAAATGCATACTAGTCGGAATATTTGAACACCCTCTTTTTGAGCGAATAAAATTCCAGAAGGCTTTCGGGTTATCTTTTAGCTCAAATTCAAACCTACTAATGTATTGATTATACAGAAATTTATCGAGAACGTTAAACTGCTTCACGTAAGACATATATTTTCCTTTCAAGCTATTATCGTTTTTATGTGCATTATACAATTTATGGTATTTATTCCTTTTGTTTTTTAGGTTCTTGAACTTCGAAGTATACCAAGGCAACTTATGAGTTTTAGGCGAGGAAATTGAAAGCTTGTTAGCGAATATATCTGATAATAAAAACAAGAAGGTTTCATAGCACTCACTAACATCTCCTGAACAAAACGAGCTACTCCAGTTTATATCAGAGATTGCACACTCTATATCTTTAAAATCAGCATTCCGAAAATCAAAGCATACCCTATCATTTGGCTTTAATGTAATGCTATCAAAGAAATCTAAAGATATGATAAGCGGTTTATGATGTTTATCGGTTTTACAGATCGGCGAAACACATTCAAAAAGTTCATATATTAAATTTTCATCCACGAAAACAAGATCGAGCAATTTAGACAACAAATTAGGTACAACATTAATTTGGATGAAATTCAAACTAAAAATACTATCAATAAAATTAATTTCGTGTGCCCTATTAACATTAGTAGGAGTAAGAATTCCATTATTTTGCAGATCCGACCAACTAATATCCGTTAAATTAAAGTCTCCGAGAAAACAAAAATTACAATTATCATTACTTTCGCATAGATACACAATATTGTATACATGATCATTGTACAAAATTTCCGAGCTGTTTGGCGGGATATATGATGCACAAATAAAAAGTTTACCAAAAGAGCCGAAAATGCAAACACCTAATTGATCCAGAAGGGAATCCTGGTTATTAAGTTGAACCAGCGTAGAACACAAACTGCGTTTTACAGCAATTAAAACTCCTCCTCCTTTACAGTGACCAGTTTTCGCTGCATCTCTATCCTTGCGATATGTTTGGAACAGGCTCGAATCGAAGTACTCCTCATCGAAGAATCCATCCATAAGCCAAGTTTCGACAAAAACGTAAATATCATATTCAGCACGTGACGTTGCTAGAAATACATTTTTTGATTTGGTGCGCATACCAGACATGTTCTGAAAGTATATTTTAAGACCTTTGAGCGTTGAGTTGTTATTACTCCTTATTGCGGCTAATTTGTCGGAATTGAGTTTGCCCCTTTTTGAAAAAACCGAAAAGGTCTCACATTAATATCCGCTGGCCAAACATTAGGACTGAGTATGTTTTCATAAAAATCAGGCAAAACACCAAATTTGAAATTGATGTTACGGAGATTATCCTCATCCACGTCCTTCTTGATAAGCTTATGACATGCAAAGTGCTTGTCGTCGATTCCCGAATGTTTAGAAACATACGCAATAACACTGTCTTTAGTGACGGTTGGCAAAAAGGAGGAGACATGCACCCATTTCTTTCTTACAACAACGGCAAGTTCGGAGTTCTTATTACAACCGACGATATTTTTATAATTGGCACCTTTTTTGTGACGCACAGTAGACCAAGCATTTTTACCAGCCAAAGGCATAGCAGAATGAGCAGCATTGTTTCTGAGAACGGTAGATTTATTTACCGCCGGCGAAACAAAACCAAACGAGACAGTAGGAGAGGCGGCTGGAAAACCAACAATAGGCGTAGGTGAAGAGCACAACGCTACTGGAAGCACTGTCGACTCAGCAGCAGTAACAGGTGCAGAGACCGCAGCATAAGAGAGTTTAGCACGAGACGATTGCACATTATTAGCCGTTGATATGGCAACAGCATTAGTATTAGCTGACGAGTCAGAACTTCCAGCAACAAAAACATCAGCACTATATGTATGAATATCAGCATGAACACCACTAGCGCGAGAAAAACTTGTTTTTCGCACTTTTGACGCAGCATTATCACTCGATTTAGTTTTTGAGGTTTAAGGCAGGGTGATTTTATATCGAGCGACTTCTGTAACATTATGTTTGAAAATATAATTCAAGCTTCAGAATTAAACCGGTCAGGCACCATTTTTGATAAGAGTGTGTAATTACTGGCGTATGCTGATGACATCGATATCATTTCCCACCAACAACCGCGTCGTTTGAGTTAAATTACGCCAAAACGAAGTACCTCCTGCCATCAATTAAACATTCACCTCATTCGTGTCTTGGCTCCCGCGTCACTGTTGCCAGTTAAAATTTTGACAAAGTTGAAGACTTTGTTTATCTTGGAACCAGAATTGAAACAAAGAATAATGTCAGCATCAAAATCCAACAAAGAGTCTCGCTTGTCAAGAAGTGCCGCTTTGGGCTGAGTAGGCAACTGCGTAGGAAATCCATCTCTCGACGAACCAAAACCACTCTATATAAGCATGGACGCTATCAAAATCGGATGAGATGACTTTTGGAGTGTTCGAGAGAAGGAATTGCCGAAACATTGTTAGATCCTTATGTCTGTGCTACTGCGAATAAAGCTGTATGAGCTTAACCTCGACGAAGGTATAGTTCAGCGAATTAAGACTCAGTGGCTACGCTGTCTAGGTCATGTCTACCTATGGGAGAAAAAAATCTCCAGCATTAAAAGTATTCAACGCGTTGCTCGCTAGGTCTCTAAGTCTGTTTGTTCAAAACCCCAAATCATTGTCCGAGGCCTACTCGGCGTGTTTGACGTCTATGAACGTTGGCCGCAGGAATCCCATAGACCGCCCACCCCACGCAGCAAATCTTTATGGCAGGATTTTCAATAATAACTCGCAACCTTCGACGTCTCGATACCAATCAGGGGATACCAGCAGTTATCCTGGCACAAACCAAATCATGTTCCAAAACAAACCAGAACTAAATAAAATCTACCCAGGTAAAGCTCAAAGTCGGAGCTAACTGGAACTACTCAACCTCAGTCCAAACTCGGAATACTAATATTAAGGGGGTAGTTAGAATACATGTCGACCCTTTCGATCGAACTCGGCAATTTAACGATTTCGGCCGATTTCGGGGAGCTTTTCGGATCAATAGAATACAAATCCAAACAAACAGCAGAAACTTTTTCATTTAGTACCGGTGAGTGAAGCGGAAGACGTATTCTCGTATGTATCCAATCAGACAAAATGATGGGAATGAAGTAAATTTTTCAATAGACGCCTTATGTCCGGCATACCATATTTAGAATATGCCCCGCTAAATCAAGGAACACTAGCGTTTTTGGTTAGGTCAACAAAAACTATATCAGTGAACGCGTAGCACAAAAAGCTGGGCAAGTGGCAAAACAATTTTACGTAACCTCAGCAGGGAGGCAGTTGAACTCGAGAAGAAAGATTGCGAAAATATATTTAAGTTTGTCGGAAGAGACATCCCCACTAGGTTTTTGGCCCTCTTGGACTATACTCCTTTGATGGCAATCTGGGTGATGACAGACTTATAGAAATGGGAGCAGATCTAGAGGGGGAATGGAATCAAGGGAGAAACTTCATAAAATATTGGCCCAGTCGCCCGCAGTACAGAAATTGAGGCCAACGTTCAGGCGGAAATAAAGATAAGAACCGATAATCCCATTTATACAAAATGCTACCATTATCCTGTTAAAATGCGTGGAGAAGTTGATAAACAGTTTCAGGAACTACTTTCAAAAGGCATTCTTCGTCTTTAAAAAAATCGATAGAATTCTCCCATTTGGATTACTCCACGAAAATCCTAGCCGGACGGAGAGAAAAAGTATTGAATGGTTATGGGGTTTAAAAAGTTAAACGCCGTAATCATCCCATATACATACCCCATTCCAGATATAAAAGATTGCGACATTCTAAAAGCAGGCTTTTATTTCAGCGTATTGTAGACGATGTTTTCAAGGAATTCATAGCGTATAGGTTTGGTCTATATCGACGGCATAATTATTTTTAGTGAAGACGAGGCCACCCGTTTACGGGATATTGACATGATCCTTGGTAGACTCTCGGTCGCAGGCTTTAAAGTTAATCTACAAAAGACGCAGTTTTTAAAACAAAGTGTCGAATTCCTTGGCTATGTGGCGACTTCCGAGGGAATTCCGCCAGACCACAAATATTAAACTTTATAAAAAATATGCTTCTACCGTCAAATTTAAAAGAGCTCAAAAGCTGCTTGGGTTCTAACGGGACAGATTAGAAAATATTCACTGGCATGTGAAACATGCAAATTTAATAAATATGATAGACACCCAAACAGACCAGAACTTCAGATTACAACAATCGCTTCACGACCATGTGAGATAATTCGTGTAGATATGTTCGAAATTCATGGACAAAATTTTTTTACTGCTTAGATAATATTTCAACATTTTCACTTAATAGACACCTAATAGACAAACTGATCATATTATTGCACAATTCTGCAATTCCAAAGGTCCTGTTAACTGACAATGACTGCGGGTTGATTATCCCACTAATCTATAATTTGCTAGAATCACTAGCAGAAAACTCCGACTTCAGGCACAAGGAGCTCGTTAATATTGCAGTAGATCGATGTAATAATTCAGTTCATTCAGTTAAAAACAAAAAACCGACTGAGATATTTTTCAATCGCTGAGGTGCTTAAATTAACAGGAACTCCTTGACAAAATTTGGAAAATGAGCAGGTATTTGAAAACAATAATAGAAGAAAATCAAATATCTCAAATCAGAAGCCTCAATAAGAGAAAGACCTTAGCTTAAGTTAGGTTAAGGGGGGTGTCATTAGGGACACACTTAAGCCCGAGGTCCATTGTGATACCGCATGGGGTTCAACAATTCCTCCTCTTCTTTGTCTTGACAACTTCTCTAGAATCATGCAATCGATACGCCTATCAAACAGTGCCCTGTTTCGAGAGGTACAATTATGTTGACGTCATGCTTATTTAGCTTCAGCAGTAAGCCCGTGCGTTAAGCACTAAGTACCGGCCACAATTGCGTGACAATTCTACAAGTAATCTCGTTCCGCCATCTGTCATATGCCACCGTAAGAAGCTTGCCGGAAACAATCAGCTTGGAAGTTTGCCAGGGTACCTATTTCGTCAATTATATCTTCTGCAAGAAGTTTAGTGCTGAGTCGCGCGAGTTAATCGGCCTTACAGTTCCCCTCTGTGTGACAATGGCCTGGAACCCATACCACCTTTGGGTAAAATAACTCAGCTATTTCGTTGAGAGATGTGGGGCATTTCATGGCTACCATGGAGGTTTCAGACTATTTCTTGAGGGAGTTTATTGCCGCTTCGCTATTGATGACCGTCTAGATATCCAGTTTGGATATCGTACCACACTTGACCAGTTTCGTGTCAATTGCCATCAATTCCGCCTGAGACCCTCTACAGTAGTCCGGTAGAGGGAAGCTTATAGAGATTCCCAGGTGTTCAGAGTATATGTCTCCACCGACCCTACTCTCGAGCTTTGATCCATCTGTGTACACATGGATGGACTTAAGAAGTGAAGACGTGTTTATA
Organism: Anomoia purmunda; assembly: GCA_951828415.1. Lineage (NCBI taxonomy): Eukaryota > Metazoa > Arthropoda > Insecta > Diptera > Tephritidae > Anomoia > Anomoia purmunda. The sequence continues at coordinate 95,717,407 of OX639995.1, forward strand.
AGTGCTCTGAAAAAAAGTGATCAAAATTTAGGAAAATAGACCTTTGCAGTGACAAAAAGTGTGAAAGTGCATGTGCAAGCGGTGCAGCAGCAACCAGCGATCGCTACTAACAGGTATAGCATACACCTGATGCACTAAAAGTAAGTTTTATAAACAGTAGAAGTTGTGCTGCGAAGGAGAGCAGTTGTCTACCATCAGCTGATTATCTGATCAGCTCAGCCAGCAACCAACCTTCATAACACAAACAACAGCAGGCTTAAAACTATCATAAAGAGCAGAGAACGGAGAAAGAGCAGGTGAATGACAACCACTACAAGCAACTACTCAGACTAGCTGACAACATGTCTGATAAATCTCCGAGTAGATGCGCTGAAGCCAAAGATGCACCGAACCCATTTGGTAAAAGTGCGAGAATCGCACGTTCACCCATGCGAAATGAATTGCTCCCACTAGGACAAGAGCGCATAGACAAGCAGCGACACGAGCTTACGACTCCAAACAGCGAAGAGAGCAGCACGTTACGTATGAGGGAATGTGAAAATGCTCCAGCGGCACAGAGAAAACTAGATGGTGAGCCCCTATACTTGCTGGGAGAAAAGATAAGAGAGCTTATCAGCATCAGAGAGCACTGGCTAAACAGAGTATAACAAAGCCGCCTACCGAGTACACAACTAAGTACACGCAAACTGGGCCAGCTAACAGCGATATCAGCAAGCCAAAGAGAGTCCGTGCAGCCCGTGATAATATGCGGATGTATCCAATTCGCCGCAGCAGAAGTCAAAGCGCACTCGTTTGGCCTCACCAAAAGGTCCAATAAGTGCGAAAGGTAAACAGTAACAACAGTGCCACAGCCAATCAAAAGGTGAGGGGGGGGGCTACTATAAGCAAACAAGGCGTGGAGGGCGCCAGTTCGAGCGTGCCTATAGGTGCTGTCGCCACCCAATCGCGTGAAAGCTGGACGAAAGTCGTCAATCGCAAGGGCAAAATCAACCCAACAAAACCAGATGCGCTGGTTCTAAAAAGAGTTGGGGAGCTTTCATATGCGGAAATGTTAAAAAAGATGAAAGCGAAACCCGAGCTAAAGGAACTCAGCGAAAATATAAAGAGCATTAGAAAAACTGCAAAGGACGAGCTCTTGTTTGAGCAGAAGCAGACGAGTGATCCTGCCACTGAAAAACTCAAGGTAGCTGTAGAAACTGTTCTCGGCGAAAATGCGTCAGTTCGTTCCTTAACTCAAGAAGCTATAATTGAGATAAAAGATACGGACGAGGTCAATACCAGAGAGGAAATCATAGATGCTATACGGATTAGCATTCCCGAATGTAAAGTGTTGCAATCAGCTATTCGCTCAATACGCGCTGCATATGGAGGCACACAGACCTGTATAATTAGCCTGCCGCCAGCGTCTGCACAAAGGCTGATAAATATGTCCAAAATCCGCATTGGATGGGTAAGCTGCCGGATAAGGGAGAAAATAGCCATAACACGGTGCTACAAATGCCACGATTTCGGCCACCTGGCCAGGAAGATCGCGCAACGCTTTGCTTCAGATGTGGCGGGCAAGATCATAAGGCAAAGAGCTGCACAAATGCGCCGAGGTGCGAGGTATGTGCAAAGAATGGTGAGCGCGATCCAACCATATACCAGGCGGGCGAATGTGTCCAGCATTCCAGAGGGCAAAAGCGAAATACGCGACCAAACCTGGATATCGAAAATGAAGCCACTGCAACTCAACCTCAACCACTGCGAAGCAGCACAAAGCATGTTTTACCAAACGGTTTACGAGCTGGGTGTAGATGTAGCAATACTAAGTGAGCAGTATAAAAATAGGCCAGAAGCGTCATGGGTAAGCGATGCAACAGGAAAATGCGCCATATGGAGCTGCGGAAGAGATCCAATCCATTTGGGGAAAGCCGTATCTGCAAATGGATTCGTGTGTGTTGAAATAAACAGCGTGCACCTCTACAGGGTTTACTAGTATTGTCGACAACCTAATAAGGGATGCTATACAAAGAGGTGCCGCAATCATAGCGGGCGATTTCAATGCGTGGGCATTATAGTGGGGATGTAAAAGGACAAACCCCAAGGGAAGGGAACTTCTTAATGCACTCGCAGGGCTGGATCTGGTGTTACTAAATAGCGGAAGTCAAAATACCTACAGCAAAAACGGTGCTGGCTCCATCATCGACCTCTCCTTCATATTCAGGGGACTAAGTAGAGCAACAAGTTGGTACATAAGCGATTGCTATACACATAGCGACCACCGAGCGATAGTAATTAATATTGACAAAAAAAAAGGATGCGGCGCAAACTCTACACGACAAAATGGCTGAAAAATAAAATCTTTCGACGAGAAACTCTTCGAAGTAGCCTTTGAGGACATCGAGGTATCGCTCACGGTAGAAACTGCTGCCCCTAAGCTTATGACAGCAATAGACAAGGCATGTGACATGGCCAAATGCAGAAAATGCCACGGAGCTTAGACTGAGGTACAAAGAAAAGCGGAGATTGTTTAAAATTGCCATTCGCGACAGTAAACGCAGCATGTTTAAGGAACTATGCGAGGATGCTAATAACAACCCTTGGGGCTCGGCCTATAGAATAGTGCGTAAAAAGCTAAAGAAAACGGTGCAGCCAACATGCCCAATTCTCTTGGCACAAATCGTAAAAGATCTTTTCCCTGCGAATTCCGACTTCAGGAGCCTGAAAATCTTAGCAACATACCAACGGTTACAGTGGACGAAGTACTACAAGCCAGCTGTAAGCTATTGCCTCAAAAGGCGCCAGGACCAGACGACATACCAAATATTGCGCTGAAGAAAGCGGTGTCACAAAACCCGGGTGTCTTTGCAAGCGTCTTTAACGTTTACCTGCAGGAGGGTGTCTTCCCAAGAAGCTGGAAGCTACAAAAGTTGGTACTCATACCAAAAAGTACAGGTGCTGGTCTTCTCACTGGATATCGACCGCTATCCACCGGAAGCTGTTCGAGCAAATTATTAAAAACCGGCTGGAGGCGCATGTAGATGAACTCCTGTCAGACAATCAGTTCGGCTTCAGGAAAAAACGGTCAACCATCGATGCGCTAGAAGCCGTAAAGGAATTGGCCGAAAAGTTCATCAGTGGCAAGCGATGGCTAGGGAGCACTAAAGAGTACTGCCAATGGTCACGTCAGATGTAAAAAATGCGTTCAACAGTGCCAGCTAGAAGGAAATACTCCACGCTCTCCGCACTCTGCATGTCGCTGGATATCTACAACGCATCATTTCCAGCTATCTGTCAGATAGGGTATTGCGCTACGATAGCGACTTCGGAGCCAGCGACTATGAATTCACAGCCGGTGTACCACAACGATCCGTACTAGGACCCTTATTGCGGAATATCATGTACGATGGCATTTTACGGCTCAAAGTGCACGAGAAGGCTACCTTCATTGGCTTTGCGGACGACGTTTCAATCGTTGCGACCTCAAAAACACTCAAGGAGGTGGCAAACATTGCGGAAAAGGCAGTCGCAGCAGCACAAGGATGGCTCAGCGCGAGAAACTTAAACTTAGCAGCCCATAAGACGAAAGCCGTACTTATCAGCAGTCGCAATAAAGTTAAAAGTTAAAGTTAAAGTTAAAGTTGGCGATATCGCCATAGAATCCAAACCGCATGTGAAGTACCTAGGGGTATTGGTGGATCACCGATTTAACTTCCGGGACCACTTGGAGAACGCAAGTAAAAAAGCTGCGATTGCAACGGTTGCCCTGTCCAGAATAATGGCAAACATCGGCGGACCAAGGCAGCAGGCCAAGCAACTTCTTGCTGGGGTAGTGAAGTCTATCCTCCTCTACGGCGTGGCAGTCTGGCATGACGCATTTAAGTTTATCTCATACATACGAAGTGCAAATTCCACATACCGCTTGTGTGCTCTCAGAGTGTGTTCTGCGTTCAGAACGGTATCAGAAGACGCGGAGCTCATCATAGCTGGCCTCTTCCCATTGAACCTGGAAGTCCAGCAGATATGCGAAGCGCGAAACATTACGCGCAACCATCGTCAAAGAGATCCCAACGTACAACGAAAAATGCTAGAGCATCGCAGCATAGCCCAGTGGCAGGCACGTTGGGACACGACAACAAAAGGACGGTCGACGTACCGGCTTATTCCCAAAGTTGAAACATGGCTCCGGGGAAAGCATGGAGAAGTAGACTTCTACCTGGCGCAAATGCTTAGTGGGCACGTTTGCTTTAAAGCTTATCTACACCGTTTTGGACATGAGGACTCTCCATATTGTGAGCATTGCAAACCAAAAGTAATCGAATGTGTCATTACGCCAGAAAGCTTAGTGGCACTGATGCTGAATAGCACCGAGGTGTGGAACGATGTGCAGCGTATGGCTGCCGAAGTGAAGCAACAGCTAAGAAATAGCGAACAGGCAAGGCGCAGACTTCAGAGGCAGGCTAGATTTTAAGCATCCTGATCGGTGAGTAATTCAGAGGGTGGGCCAGAAAATACCAACAGTGGGTGGTGCCAAGCGGATGCAGCTTATGACGAACTGTACCAGGACAAAAACAGACGATAGAGCTTAGTGCTCAAAACCGCCTCCCGACGAAATACCTGACGGTAGTACCGGGGGGATATATATACGATATAGGACACACAAGGAGTTTTAGTTTGGGTTAAAGTCCTACTCTACGGGGGTAAGGCTTTCGATGCGTTCTCCTTGTATACAAAAAAAAAAAAAAAAACAACTTCCAACAGTATCCCGTTTCCACTCTTCCCTTGAGGGTAGGAGAGTCGTGAATGCTGCAGTTAGAGTAAAAGTCGGCAGTGCATAGCCCACATCCCTAAGAAGATCTGCGAACTTCGTAAGTATCCTGCCGTGGCCATAATAAGTGTTTGACCACTTGTTTAGAGTGTTCAGTCGAATTTCCGCACCGAATGCAACCTGTTTGACTTGTAGGTTTATCGGAAATATGTTCAGTAAGGTATACAGAGCCTTGAATGCCGTTGTTATCATCGCACCCGTTATGAGTATGGACGCAAGCCTTAGGACTTTATCCATCTTTTAGAAGTTTACCCCTCTCTAAAGGGCGTTCCCCCATACCACTACGCCGCTATGTAGAGAATTGGCCTAACTACCATGGTGTTTAGCCAGTTTACAATTTTGGGTTCCATTCCCCATCTTCTCCGTTGGTTTCCTATCCCTTAGTATTTCCAGGATCCTGAGGGCTGATGCTCTGGAGCGGTAGTACCTTTCCGAATCACTGACGTGCTTCTGGGGAGAGCTACTGCCTAGGGCAACATTAGTGTGGGAAGTGCGCACATCGGGGGCCACTGGCTTAGCCACGTGATCCGATGTCGCTAACGTTGATTTACGGCTTGTACCTATCGGTGCTTTCTTGCCACCTGGAGGGGCAAGGAAGGGTTCATCATGTTTATGTACATTTGCTCTGTACGGCCTGAAGTGACTCGGTGTCTTTAATTTGTATAATTAAATTTTAATATTTTCTGGCTAGTAATTAACTAAACTGGAATGTGTAAAGTTGTTTCGCTCAAGAATTTAAGGAAATATTTGAAAAAGATCCTTCACAACGTCGTCCTTCTTCGCGGAGAGATAAACGAAAGTGCGGAATTGTTAACACAAACTTACTCGACACTGAGGAGGCCAACGAGATCCTGTCGGAAATGGAAACACTCCCATACTAGAATATAATGAAATCAATCGAATACGGCAAGCAATCGGTATACACAAATGGAACGCTGATTCTCTACATTTTCGGGATTACAAAGGATTGCCTCCTAATAGGTTCATCTACAATTAGTGGAGAAGCTAGTTGTCTATTAATCAGAAAAAAATGGCTTACTAATCGAGATAATAAATGAGAATACGGTTTACGTTTCGCACTTCCAAGGTGAAAATAAGAGTACCAACGCGAAATAGTCTATCAATGGTACCTACGTGATCCAATTCAGCAACGAAACCGTCGTGATTGGGGATCGAGTGTCCTACAACAGCGAGGCTACTTCAGCGCAAGACCACATGATGAAGGTCAACCTGGAATACGTCTACGACTTAAGATGGCGTACGTTGGATATCTAAAAAACTTAACCTACCACCTATCAATTCTCCTATTCAAATTCAGTAAGGAACTTTATGGTTTAGAAACTCGCTTACCAGTAGCAAAACACAGAATCATCATTACGCAATCCCACGGTCCATACACTTGCTCACGTTGCCAAGCAGATGAGTTGTGGAAGTTACTGTTGGGACCGTCAACCGCACACCCGAAACAGTAATCCGACCGAAAATACTAACTGTGCAACTTACCTTCCGCTCATGACAACGATTGCACCAACAAAGTAATAAGTTAGCGTTCCCACCAAGAACTCTGCGATGCAACATCGACAGCGACTGCAACTTACCTTCCGTGTATAACAACAATAGCACCAGTAACAGGTGAAACAAAATCGGCGACAGCGGCGCGTAGGGTAGCTTTAGGAGCTTAGCTTATGCGCAGGAAGCTTCGCATAGCATAGAAATAAAAAAAAAGAAATCGAAAAATATCTTAGAGTTGTTTAGTTTTCTTTGATAGGCGCCCAACGTGGGGCCATGCAAAAAAAAATCCTCATGTGGGGCTTGAACCCACCACAAACTCTAAACTAAAGTCGCAAAAAGGCGTGAAAAGTGAGAACAGTTAAAAAAAAAATTAAATGCAATTTTATTCAAACAAATTTTTTTTTTTATTTTTATTTATTTGCGAGAGTAACAACTAATTAATAATTATTACACTTTTATATATTAAAGCACTAGCTACCAGGGCCTTCGGCTTATCGCTAAAATAGGAATAGTTAATTGGTAGAACTGTTCAAAATACCAATACCTATTGGCAAACGCATTTCTCTTTGGCAGGTTCTCATGATCTTTCGCACTGAAAAGTTGTGTAACAGGCGCACGTATGTGCAACATCCATGTGTCCATCATACATATTTACATACATATGTCTGCCTCTAGATGTATACTCACACGCACACGTGGTCAACAATTGATGCAACTCATGCATGTGCCGATAGGTATTGGTTGTGTCATAATTAACAATAAAAGAAAAAAGGAAAACAATTATGATTAAATATGTATCTTGCACAATTTGATAAATTTATAGATAATATTAATACTTTCGGCATCGCTGTATTTGAGATATGATGATGGTTTGGTGTTGTTAAATATCGAGGTTCTTATTAGTTTGAGTCCCGTACATATGTACATCTAGAAGGTGAACAACCGTGTTTTCAGTGGAGCCGCAAAAGGAGCAGACTTGTAATGTTGAGCCATTTAAAAGGTGTGTATTTGTGGTAAGAGTGTGCCCAATTTTTAGGCGGACAAAGGTTTTTAGTATGACACATGGTGCATCCGATGGATAAATAGGCATTTTGCCAGTAGAGTTGTAGTTTTTGTAACCGTGATGGTAGTCAAGCCAATCTCTTGCGAATTTTTCTTGAATATATTTTTTGACGAGTTTCTTGATATCTTTATCAATGAAATGGTCGAAAATATGTAAAGGTTGTTTGCTGGCTTCTTTGGCACGTTCATCAGCTTTCTCGTTTCCCTGAATACCGGCATGACCTGGTGTCCACATGATTTTAATGGAATCCTTATGTTTTAAAAGCATTTCCCGAGTTTTTCCCACCAGAGGTGTGTTGTTGGTGTAATTAACAAGGGATTCGAATGTGGATTTACTATCACTGCATACAACATATTTATTTCCACTGAGGGAGGCGAACCGTACCGCTTCAAATAATGCAGCTGCTTCAGCTGTAAATATCGAGCCATACTCGGGCATAGTACCGACGGCAATTGTGTCACCATGGTCGTTTGTCACTGCAAACGTAGTGCTGGTGTCGGACTTCGATCCGTCTGTAAATATAAAATCCCAATTACCCCTCAGAGGCTCAATAGCTTTACAGTAGAGTTGTCTTTATTTAATGGGGCTGGTAGAGGCTTTTGGATACTTTAATAAGTTGGTGATGAAGACAGACCTTGGTGCCACGCACAGTGGGTACGTCGGAATTGCTAACAGCGCTGGCATGGAAACGATGTTGAGGCTCTTGGCTAAGTTTAAGACACGCGATATCGCTGATGTTGAGTTGGCTTTTGTTCTTTGGAGCCATTCTGTTTCGACATATGTAAAAATTAATTTGTTTCTGCAGTGGAACAGCTTTGGAATTTGCATCATTGTGTTGCTTAGTACTCTTTCCGAGATGGCTGGTAATCCCACTTCAGCTAAAATGACTCTTGTTGGAGATGTGGGAAAAGCTCGAATGCTTCTCCTGGCAGCAGCATGATATGGTACTTGTAGACGTTTTATGTGTGTTTTGGCGCAGTGTCCATATATTGTGAGTCCGAAATCGATTTTAGAAAGTATTAATGCTTTAGTTATATTGACAAGAGTTCTTATATGTACTAGACAATGTTTGGATGGCAGGTATTTGATAATATTAAGCCTAGAGAATAAGCTTAGTCTAACATATTCGCAATGCTCTTTGAAAGTAAATCTTTTATCAAATATAATACCTAGTATTCTTAAGCTATTAGTATGGGGGATTGGGGAGTTAAAAAGGGAAATGCTTGGGAAAACACATTTATGCTTTCTGCAAATATGAAAGGATGTGCTTTTATTCACAGACAAATTAGCACCGGATATTTTTGACCAATTGTTTAAGTCCGCCAAAATGCTGGAGAATTCAATTTTGATTACATTCAGATCCTTGATTTTTGAAAAAATAATTACGTCATCAGCATAGACAAAGTGTTCAATTTGGGCATAGGAAGAAATTATAGTGCTTACTGCGTTGAAAGCAATCGTAAATAGGATGACCGATAGCGGCGATCCTTGAGGGATGCCATTAAAGAGGGGACAAATTTTTGATTTCCGATTATTAGCACGATCGAAAAATTTGCGATTGCATAAGAAAGATTTATTTGTGAAAATATTAACTTTAAAAATTATATAAATATCGGGAATCTTCAGATAATCCACATTGTGAAAATTCAAATGAATATGAATATAAATATCAAAACATCTCCGAATATGAAATCGTAATTCGTGTGTAAGCGCATGCAATTCGTCAACAAGAATTGAAATCCAACTAAACAACAGCAACATTGGAAAATGGGTGAAACTAGCCACAAAAGAAGCTAATAAACTAAAGTCGCACAAAAGGGTGACAGGTGTGAATATTGAATAAAGTATTAAATGGAATTGTATTGAAACAATATAAAAAAATACTGTGAAAATATTAAATTTGAAATATGGTGAGACTTCAGATAATCTACATAGTGAAAAATCAAAAAAAAAAATAAGAGTATAAATATAAAAAATCTCCGAAGGCCTTACACGCCACACCTAGGCGTAGCCAGCGGGGAATCGAACCAAACAAACTTATCATAGGCTTTGCACGCCACGCAGAGGCGTTTACCATCGAGGAACCGGACACAGACGACAAGGCAATCTAAGTATAATACTAAATGAAAGATTTCCTTATATAGATAAGTTCTATATAGACATAAGTGCAAAATTTTCTTAATTGAAATATGTATATGGTAAATAGTAATTTTGTAGAGGTAATATTTCTGATACTGTCTTGAGTATTGAAAATGGACTCTCAGACGGTACAACATTTATTGAATCCAATCGACAGTTGGACGACCAGTCTTGCGTCCGTAGAAATAATTGGGCTTTCTGGTTGGGTTGAACAATACCAGCCTGCTGAAATTGGAGGTGAAGTTAGATGCGAGGAATCGCTGGATATTTTTAAGTCACTGACAGAATTCTACGGTGACAAAACCACGTTCTGTGTCATAGTGGCATGCTTCTCACGCCGCCTACAAGGTATATGAAACCTTCGCAGGTTGTTCAAAGCACTACCAGGCAGTTGTCATAATACGTAGCAAGATCATTGGCCCAGCAGACATGGTTTTCGCATCATTTAATACGGTACTCAATTTCGACGCGATAATTTCAAGGCTCGAGGTCACCTACTCCGATAAGCATGCATGATATGGTACTTGTAGACGTTTTATGTGTGTTTTGGCGCAGTGTCCATATATTGTGAGTCCGAAATCGATTTTAGAAAGTATTAATGCTTTAGTTATATTGACAAGAGTTCTTATATGTACTAGACAATGTTTGGATGACAGGTATTTGATAATATTAAGCCTAGAGAATAAGCTTAGTCTAACATATTCGCAATGCTCTTTGAAAGTAAATCTTTTATCAAATATAATACCTAGTATTCTTAAGCTATTAGTATGGGGGATTGGGGAGTTAAAAAGGGAAATGCTTGGGAAAACACATTTATGCTTTCTGCAAATATGAAAGGATGTGCTTTTATTCACAGACAAATTAGCACCGGATATTTTTGACCAATTGTTTAAGTCCGCCAAAATGCTGGAGAATTCAATTTTGATTACATTCAGATCCTTGATTTTTGAAAAAATAATTACGTCATCAGCATAGACAAAGTGTTCAATTTGGGCATAGGAAAAAATTATAGTGCTTACTGCGTTGAAAGCAATCGTAAATAGGATGACCGATAGCGGCGATCCTTGAGGGATGCCATTAAAGAGGGGACACATTTTTGATTTCCGATTATTAGCACGATCGAAAAATTTGCGATTGCATAAGAAAGATTTATTTGTGAAAATATTAACTTTGAAAATTATATAAATATCGGGAATCTTCAGATAATCCACATTGTGAAAATTCAAAGGAATATGAATATAAATATCAAAACATCTCCGAATATGAAATCGTAATTCGTGTGTAAGAGCATGCAATTCGTCAACAAGAATTGAAATCCAACTAAACAACAGCAACATTGGAAAATGGGTGAAACTAGCCACAAAAGAAGCTAATAAACTAAAGTCGCACAAAAGGGTGACAGGTGTGAATATTGAATAAAGTATTAAATGGAATTGTATTGAAACAATATAAAAAAATACTGTGAAAATATTAAATTTGAAATATGGTGAGACTTCAGATAATCTACATAGTGAAAAATCAAAAAAAAAAATAAGAGTATAAATATAAAAAATCTCCGAAGGCCTTACACGCCACACCTAGGCGTAGCCAGCGGGGAATCGAACCAAACCAACTTATCATAGGCTTTGCACGCCACGCAGAGGCGTTTGCCATCGAGGAACCGGACACAGACCACAAGGCAATCTAAGTATAATACTAAATGAAAGATTTCCTTATATAGATAAGTTCTATATAGACATAAGTGCAAAATTTTCTTAATTGAAATATGTATGTATATGGTAAATAGTAATTTTGTAGAGGTAATATTTCTGATACTGTCTTGAGTATTGAAAATGGACTCTCAGACGGTACAACATTTATTGAATCCAATCGACAGTTGGACGACCCGTCTTACGTCCGTAGAAATAATTGGGATTTCTGGTTGGGTTGAACAATACCAGCCTGCTGAAATTGGAGGTGAAGTTAGATGCGAGAAATCGCTGGATATTTTTAAGTCACTGACAGAATTCTACGGTGACAAAAACACGTTCTGTGTCATAGTGGCATGATTCTCACGCCGCCTACAAGGTATATGAAACCTTCGCAGGTTGCTCAAAGCACTACCAGGCAGTTGTCATAATACGTAGCAAGATCATTGGCCCAGCAGACATGGTTTTCGCATCATTTAATACGGTACTCAATTTCGACGCGATAATTTCAAGGCTCGAGGTCACCTACTCCGATAAGAGGCGTATTTAGCTTATCGAACAGGAGATGGGCACGCTTAGGCAGGGAAGACTATCAATCCGAACTTCTATAATGAGGTAGAGCGTAAGTTAATGCTCCTTATTAACGAAATAGCTATTGGCCTTACGCTTATGGACGTGGATGCCTCGATTTCGCGTTTTAACCCAACCAACCAACGAACCTCATGTAACCAATAGACAACCGGTAAGAATTGTTATAGAACGCAGGTCATTCTTAGGGAATAACGCAAATGCCCACACTGGAACCAATGGAGAGGATCTACTACTCATGGTGGAATACCAAAAATACCACCGACTTCGGGCAGACAAACAATGCCTAAGATTCAAAGAATCAACAATCTGGTAGACTATTCCAAACTCGATCTGAAATTTTGGATGACAATAGTCCAGGCTTTTACGATTGCCAAACTTTTCAAGAATGAGGTTGAGTTCTTAGGGTTTGTTGTTTCTAGCAAATGTATTAGAACTTGCCCTGATAAAGTTAATGCTATTTTTAACTACGAAGCTCCCAAAACCGGTTACTGTTGGCAGATATGCAACCGAGGCCTTTGCGAAAATCTATTATCCAGACGGAGATGTTCTTTGCCATTAGCGTTAGTGATATCATTATGATATCTAAGCGTAAGATTCTACAAGACCATGAGATTGTACTTTTTATAATAAAATATCCGAAAATTAACTATGTATGCAATACAACTAAAAATTATCTCCGCATGCGGAGATGTTAACACCTGTAACAGCTTTCCCACTGAAATGCTAACTGTGCAACTTAACCTCTGCTAATGGCATTCTCCAACAACAGTACTAAGTTAACGTTCTCACCAGGAACGCTAACGATGCAACTTACCTTCCGCGCATGACAACAATAGCAGCAGCAACTCTGACAGGTTTCTCAAAAATAGGCTATTTTCGTGCTAATGAAGCATTTCCTATTTTGGTTAATATTAAACATTGAAAGTGATTTTATACAAACGTGAGTGCATACATATGTATGTATACAAATATATGTATGTGTTAATGACAAATAAAGATTTCACGATAAAATGCAACCTAGATGATTCATTGTTTTCAATGTAAGTCATAAATTTGTATGTATGCATGTATGTATCTAAGACAGGCACGTGAACACGGGGGCTTTGTGGGGTTCAACCTCCCCAGAGAAGTCTTGAATTGAAGTTTACACTGTAACTGAAGCCACAGTATGTTACAGACCAAGAATAAAGTTCCCGATTTGGCTTTTCAGAAACCGTATAGACTGTAAAGTTTTTTAAAAGTCAAATCGAGAACTTTATTAATTTAAAAATAGCACTTGTGTTGTGGTATAAGTAGGGAACGACCGAACTTCGACTTCGGCCATGTTCTTTAGAAAAAAGTCAAATAATAAAATCAAAGTAGGATTTACATGATAGCGATATAATTTGCAGTAACAATACCGAAAGAAATCATTCATTACATAACAAATTAGATACTTTTTTCAATGAAGATCTGCTACAAAAGAATTGTGCAATTTTTTATCACTTTTTGAGGCACATATTTACTGTTGCAAAAATTGCTCTACAAAGTCTGTCTGATCCTCCGTCGAATGCATCTAGGACAAATTATTCAGAGCTGTAAGTCTGCTTTGTGCCGATATACGGGATCAGTTGCAAGGTGGAATGGTAAAATCTAGAATTTTTAAAAATTCTTTGTTTATTTGCAATATTTTAGACCTTGAAACATATTTATAAATATTTATAAATATGCATAAATGTAGGTAGTATGAGAGCATAGTTAGTAAAAAAAGCGCCGTAAATTACTTTCGAATTTCGTATTTATTTTTCCATCGAAAACATTAACTCCAGATGAAGAAGCCTGCAAGAAATTATTTACCGAATACTCTTCGATTTTGCATGAAGATTGTGCTGTAGTATTTGCCGGTGAATTAAAACTTTGGGCGAAGACGAATTTCGGATAAAAATATCCTCAATCCTATTAAAGCTCTTGATTTCTGCAACGAAAATGCTTTCCCAAATGTTCATCAAATCTTGCTTATAATGGCTGCTCTACCAGTAACGACATTGACGATCCAACTCTATTTTCAACTGAACAATTATCTCCGATCAACCTTGAGCGAAAATCGACTAAACGGATTGGATCAATTTGTTTATTTGCCCCGACGTATTAATTTGCAACATGAATAATTCTTTCGAAGTTTCGTACCTTTAACTTATTCCTATTTATGAAATATGTAAATACATTATTATTCACATCCATAGAATAATGGCTTTCTTTGAACCACTTCTTCCATTTTATAATATAAAAGGAAAATCCGCCAGGAACAAATCATGCGCACGGGCCTGTCTACAGAGAGTGCGTAAAAGAGAGAAACAGCAATTTTGCCAATACCATAAAATATTGTTACCTATTTTTAATGATCTTGAAATTAGTAATTTTTTACTCGTTACGCAGTTTTTCCACTAACTTGACTAAGTACTGCTGTACAATTATCTCTCAAAGTTGAGCCCCGGACAATTTCTTGTTGCGTGTGTAATTTATGTATGAATTTTTCAGACTCTTGTAACCTTAAATATACATAATACCGAATACCTCTAATAATGCATTATATTTCTTTTAACATTTCTTTGACTTTGTTTTATTTGATGTTAGCTCTGATGATGGTAGTTATACAATATATAATATATTATATTATAAGAATCAATGGGGTAACTAAACCACCTTTTTATTGTTCTATTTACAAAATTATGAAAAACTAGGATACCTCACCTGCTTTTTAAGTTAACCACTTAAACCCCATACAAATAATGCTCAAATCTGAACCGATGTTAATTTAAAAATTATAATGTCCCTTTTGAGTAATTTCACACGAGGATGGCGAAGTTGGATTGTTGATATCTAGGAGCAAAGAGAAAGTTTGTAAAGACAAAACAATAAATATTTTAACCGGTACGTTATCTACGCGGTGAAGAGTTATTTACCTAGCGAGTTTTAATTTCACAACAGCAAGTTATTCGTTATTCTCTACTTAACTGGACGTTAAGTAAGTATGAATACGAAACTTGCTGAGCCGTGAATTAAATCATATGCTCATTCCAATTAAAACTTACGTAAAATTTATTCACTGTAGCAACGCCCTTAAAATACGATTTTGATTTAAAAGGTATCACTGGTTTCCTGGAAGATCCATTATTAATATTCTGCTATTTTCTAATTTACTGATACCTAGTAGTAAGATCGACTTATTTTGTATCAATATTATAACATCTCTGTACAAATGTGAATCGTGTCTCCCAAGAGGGCAGTCCAGACGCACAGTTGAAAATTTGGAAAGAAAATTAAAAGATTTGGTTTAGTTTAATTCAATTTGGCATTTATTCAAACGTATATGTATATGGAGATATACAAGAATGTGGTTTTACCTGAGGTGTGAATTGGTAGTTGACCTGCGTCGCTTCTGAGATCCTGAGATAGAGTGAAAGTTAGGAAAAATGTACGGTTGCCGTCAACCGCAATTTTATTGGAAAAAAAGTAAATGGAAAAATTAGCAAAAGGAATTATCCGGCAGGAAATACGGAATAATTCGCAGTTGCATATGTATGCGTATGTCTATGTACACGTGTATTAGGGCGGTTGGAAAATATATACGCTGCCGTCGTATATATGCCGACCCCCTTGCGGTAAGCAAAAATCCTGACCAACGACCACTTCACACCACATCACAGATTTGATTAAAAAATATTTTTGTTTTGTTTTTTGGTTTGTTTCCAATGAGCCGCTTGCTTGTTGTTTCCTTGAGCCGCTCGGTGTTCCTCCGTCATCGTCTCCTGTGCTCTACTAGGAAGGACGGTAATAGAAAGAAATATTAAGGCTGAACATAAGTATGTTGTCGCAATAGTTGGGGTAATTGTTTGGGGAGTTTCGTCATAGTGATCGGGAATGACGTGTTCCCGAGTCAACTCGTCGCCAATTTTTTTTTGGATATAGATGGTCGGAAAGAACGTGTTCCCGAGCCATACGTTCGCTGATGCTGAGCTGGTCGGGAAGGACGAGTTCCTACGCCAGTCGTTCGTCGTTTCTGTTTTTGGGCAGACAGTCTGAAAGGACGGGATCCAAAGCCGCGCCTTCGCCGTTCATGCTGCAGTGACGGTCGGAAAGTACAGGTTTCCGAGCCGCCACCCGTTGAAAGTGGTCGTAATATTGGGTGGCAAGTAATATCAAAAAGTAACCAAAGAAAAAATTAAAATCACAAAAAAACTTTGTTCTATGAAATTATGACATGAAAATAATTTATACACATATGTGCGTATTTTATTGTAAATTTTATGTATTTATGTATTTCTATGTATGTATGTATTTATTATATTTTTGGTGTATTTATGCGCCAAAAGTCCATAAACTTTCATCACCTACTGTGAAAATGATATTTGGGTGTGATCGTATCGGTATACTTGCGCCCCCTATCGGTAAATGGTGCCTAACTTAAGGATGGTGGACTTGGCTATGTTCCACAGTTGAGAACGTATATGGCATTACGATATATTTGCATATATCGTAAAAACACCTGAAGGACTGGTCAGTGTAGTGACCTAACACCTGACTGCATAGGATGAGTAAAAGAAATTGAAACAAATAAAAGCTGATATGAACTACATATTCTTGTATTTTTGTAGTCGCGGAAAGTTCCCCCCACCATGAAATGGCTCAACATTCTGTTTTTTGTTTGTTTTTTGTACATTAGTTATTTGATGGTGGTGAGGTAGGTCAGTTTGACATCCAGAAATCCAGCACAATCTGGCCTACCACCCACAAACAGTTTGCATGCCACTGTGCATAATTTGTTGACCCCAGGGCCAGCCGGTAACTTAATGTGTAAACAATTCTTATTTATACGTGATTTTCAGCCGCGAGTAGTTGTGAAATTTTTTGCATATTTTCAAATTAGAATAGTGGTGAAAAATTTTAAGTTAATTAAAAAATTGTGAAAAAAGTGTTAAAAGTAGTGCCGCACTAAGGTAGTGCTTGGTGCACTCGTTTTTCTAAGTTCCATTTTGTGTGACGAGGCGAGACTTTGAAAAATTTTGATTTTCAGCAGTTTTGCCTTTCCGTGTGCTTAGCTGGTTTTACATTGCGTGGAATCTTCCTAATTTTCGTCGTCGGGAGCAGAAAGCATGCTTGTAATGGCAAAAATACGTGTTTGGAACACGTCATTTGGAGATTGGAGTACATGTCGCTAACAGTGCATGTCTTACCATATGCATACATCGCATTCATTGCAATGGTGGACGCATGCAAGTGTACGGCGACGAAGATCAGGTGAGTGGTTTTGATATAGATAGATATAATAATAATAATAAAATAATTTGTTGTACATAAATTTTGGAGTTTTACGTACATATGTAAGTAGGTACATATGTAAATCGATATACATACATACACCTTCATGCACATGGTGGTGTGCTGCATTCGATTGCGAGGGCACAGTCGGAGGGAGGAGGGATATGCCATCCGAAGATAGCGGATGATGGCCGGAAGCAAAAAGGAGGTTGTGAAAGTGACAATGTGGATTGATTTTTTTTTGTGTTGTCTAATCAATTTTGTACACCGAAACTAATTTGTTTTCTTTCTCAACAGGTGAACAAATTAAATAATTTCCACGACGTGAGGAGCGGGACACCAGTAAAGCTGTTCATAAAAAAGTAGTTGTTTTGTTGTGGCAATACACGTACTGGGCTTAATGAACGGGTGTTAAGGCATGACTCGATTCGGCATATAAGAGTTGTGAACTCTTCGAATGTGTAACTGAAGCCGGAAGCAATCTTTTTAAAATATGTTTTAAAATTTTTACCCCTGCTTCCCACAATCCGCCCATATGAGGCGCTGCAGTGAGTAAGAAATTCCATGTGATTATCTGGTGGCTATATTTATTCATTGTATTACTTCGCGCTTCGGTTATAAAAGCTTTAAATTCTGGTCGTAGAGATCGCGAAGCTCCGACAAAGTTGGTGACATTGTCGGAGTAAACATTCTTTGGGCATCCTCTCCTGGCTATGAACCTAACAAAAGCTACCAAAAAAGATGCAGTGCTAAGGTCATTGGTGGCTTCCAAGTGTAAAGCCTTAGTGGCGAAACACACAAACAGGCAGACGTAACCCTTTGAGATGCGACAACCTCTGCGCGGAAGTTTTTGATATCGAAAGGTTCTGCGAAATCTACACCCGTGTTTGTAAATGCACGCGAATATTAGGTGCGTTCCTGAGGGAGCACTCCCATAAGCTGCATTTGGGTTTGTTTTCTGTGGATTGTTCAGGCCTTACAATTATGGATGAAAGACTTTACCATATTTTTGACTCGGGGAATCTAGTATTGCGTTCGAATAAGACGCATCATTAATTGATTCTAGCCATGCAGGGAGATTTTATGGATAAATTGGACAACAAGACGGGCCAATCTGCACTTGTAAGGAAGGATGATTGGGTGACGCTCGTTATACGCTAAATCTAGCGATGCGCCAAGACGACCTCCAGTCCCCATAATCCCATTTTTATCTAAGAAAGGGTTAAGGGGTAGCACTTCGCTTTTAGAATATTCATCACTATAGTATTGCTTCTGGTAAATGACTATTAAGCGTTGTGTCGTTGCCTTAATTTCATCGGATGAAATTAACCAAGACTCTGCTTGAAACGAAGCTTTTTTGTTCGGATCAGTGCTTTGGTAGAATCTCATAATATATGATAAGACTCTCAAAGCTCTCGGTAAATCTGAAAACCTATCGAGAATTTCATCAAAATTTTTTATTGTTATGGTTGCACATAAATGCGCCCTTTTTTCTTCGATGTTGGTGTTATAGCTTGTCTCTTGTCTTGGCCAATTTTCCTTGTCTTCTTGCAACCAAGAAGGGCCATGCCACCACAGAGTGTTATCGACTAATTCGGAGGCGAGATTTGATGCCGACTCCACGTGAAGCCAGTCCGTATTTCCGACTTTGTCGACAATTTCTGTTATACCATGTGCTACGAATGTTGACCACGAACATGGAAGTTTGCGTATCCATGCAAGCACAATAAGTATACCGTAGCCGCATACGCTTTTAAGCATCGCAGAAGCCATGTACTTCGACGTCATGGGCGGGAGAAAAATAAACCCAGCGCGGTATCTTGATCCCCTCTATCTCGCGGTAGTGTTTGGTAAAATTTTGCCATTTTTCTAAAGTAGTTGAGGACACAGGTTCATCCCACTCTATGCCTTCCAGCCAAATGTTTTGCATCAATATCTTGGCTACCATTACAATGGGCGCAAGCCATCCTAGCGGATCGAACGGCTTGGCGATGGAGGACAATATCAACCTTTTAGTGATTGTGTCACTATGCTCCATTGGTCTTGTGAAGAAGTAAAAAAAAAATCCGAATGGGCGTTCCATCTTATTCTAAGAGCCTTAACTGTGCTGGTGTCTTCGAATTCCAAAAAATCTTCGCTTAGTAGATCCTTTTTTGGAATGTTTGCTATTACATCCTCGCAGTTGGCCATCCATTTTCTTAAGGGAAAACCTGCTGACCGCAGTACCGCAGAAATTTCGTCCCTTGCCTTTATGGTAGATTTGATGATGTGTCCTCCTGCAAGTACGTCATCTACGTACATGCATATTCGCAGAATATTAGCCGCTATTGTATGCGAGCTTTCTACGTCATCGGCCAACTAGAACAGTGTCCTTATCGCCAGGTAAGGAGCACAGATTATTCTAAACGTAACCGTCTTTAATTCATATAGGCTCGTTGATTCGTTCGGGTTTGCCCGAAAGATGATGCGCTGATATTTCGACTGGTTATCGTTTATCCAAATTTGTCTGTACATTTTCTCGATGCCACTGTTGAGAACATATCTATATAACCTCCAGCGTAGAATCAGTATTGGAAGATCTGATTGCAGTACTGCTCCTGGTAGGAGGACGTCATTTAAGATTGTCCCATTAGCGGTTGCACTTGAGGCATTGAAAACCACGCAAACTTTAGTTGAGGTACTCTCCGCCTTTGTAACGGCGTGATGAGGCAGGAAGTAATAATCACATGAGTCCGATGAAATGTTACTATTCATTCTCGTCATGTGTCCTAGTGTCTCATACTCTGCTAATACCCTATTATACTCTTTTTGTAGGACGGGATCCTTGGCTATCCGTGTCTCATTCCGGAAGAATTGAGAGCAGGCTTTTTTAAGAGAAGGGCCTAGTTGTATGGTTACTGGAAATTCCTGTCGGAATGGTAACGAGACTATGTATTTTCCCTCATTAGTTCTGATGGTGGTCTTTTTATAAAGCTCTTCGCAATATTTGTCATCTTCATTGAGGCTTTTGGTTTTGGGTAAATCTTCTAACTCCCAGAATGCCGTAAGTTGCTTATCCAGCGCAACTTCGCTGAAGTACGAAACTATATTTCTTTGTGTATTTGTAGTATCCGTACTATCCGTTATAATCCAACCGAATACGTTTTCTTGGGCTAGAAGTGTGCTCAAGACGTTTTTCTTTATCCCACTTAATATGATTTGTGGATAAATGTCTCAACCGAGAATGAGGTCTGTTTGTTCATTTACGAAAAACCTTTTATCCGCTAATACAGGTCTGGAAATTCTTGCCTCGCCGTCGCGCTTATATTTGTTGTCGACAGATTTCCGGTTAGTTGTGGTAAAACCAGGACAGTTGCAGTCAAGCTAAACAACGGGTCGACGGAGGACCGCAATTGTATGTTACATGCTTCCTTAACCTGGGCATTTACCGAATTTGTGATGCCCGAAACTTGTGCATGCATCTTTATTGAAGATACATTGATTCTGCTTTTGAGCCTCTCTGTTATAAAGGAACCCTCAGAACCAGAATCAATCAGTGCTCGTGCAGCAAAATCTGTGCCATTGAGATGTATATTTACCCGAGCTGTTCCTAATAGCAGACCTGTATTTGTATTCGCAAAGCAGGACTTAAAATTTCTGTTTGCATTTTCAGTTGCTTTATCGGAATCAAGTTGTGCTTGCGCCTGCGTCGATGTCGATGGAGAATCCTCGGCAGGCCTCGAAGACGTCCAACGCGTCTTAGCCTTTGGCTGAATTGCATTAAGATGCAGGAGAGTGTGATGTCGCGAGTGACACGTATTGCAATTGTAAGCACTTGTGCATCTTGACACAGTATGTCCGGAACTAAGGCAATTCAGGCAACAATTATTTTCCTTTAAAAATTTCCATCTGTTTGTAGGTGTTAGCTGTAGGAAACGGGAACAGCTGCGTAATTTGTGCTCGTTTGTATGGCACATTTTACAAGTAAAAGTGGTCACGCTTACTTGGAAGGTGCCAACTCTTTTTGTCGGGGTTTCGAAAGGATGACGTGTGATTTGTGGCGGCTTTGGCACTCTCACAGCTTTACCATCCTTCAACCCTGACAAGGTCTCAAGGGTCTGAAACCGATTGGACAGGAACTTGTCCATATCTTCCTAATCCGGTATGTCGTTCTTATGGTCTATGGTTTGTTCCCATAGAGCCAGTGTGCTGTCAGGCAGCTTCGTCGAGCAGAGATAAACGACAATTGCGTCCCAGTTTGATATGTCAATTTGATGACTCTTCAGGGCTGATCCATTGCTATCTCCCGCTGCAAACTTTTTATTGAGCTACCACACTCAAACTCTATTGCCTTTAAGTTAAACAATAGTTTTAATTGTGTGTTAACTAAAATACGCTTGTTTTCATAGCGTTCACACAAGTTTTTCCACGCAGTAGTAAAGTCTTCATTAGTTAGTGGGCACTTTCTTACGATTTCTTTGGCCTCCCCTTGTGTCTTATGGTTGAGATGAAATAGCTTCTCAACCGGGGTGAGGCGCTTATTTAGGATGTAGATGGCCGTAAACATATCACGGAATGTTGGCCATGAAAGGTAGTCGCCCTTGAACACGTCTGTATCGCACGGTGGAAGGTGGATATTGTGTTCGCGGACGGACTGCTCCGCTACATCCTTTTCTACGTTTGATAATGCTTCTGCTTGAGTAGCCATAGCAGACATGCATTTTACATATGTCGAAAAACATACTCTATATTTCTTTTTAATAGCCCTGATATCTTCTTTAGCTAAACCTTCTGAGTTCGTGAGCGTATCGTACGCTACTTTCGTTTTCTCCCATAATACTTTCAATTCGTCTTGCTGGATGACAAGACCGTGCCTATTTTGTTCGGAGGCAGGAGTGCTGTTGAAGTCAGCATCGAACTCTGCAATAAATTCTGCCAAACGGATGTATGAAACCATAGTGAAGCTAAGATGGAGTTACTGAAGTCTACCTAACTCTGATATTGCTAAAAAAAAAGTTCCGCAAAATGACAATTACTAGTAAATTTATATATGTATGTTTCTTTATTTAACGATTTTTCTTTAATTTCAGACAAGTTTGTTATTTTTTAAACGTGATGCAAAAAAGAACACTGCCACCCAAATGTGAAATGGCACTTGGTGAAAAAAAAACAGTTGCCACCCAAATGTGTCGACTTATATATGTACATGTATGTATGTGCTTTAACAAGTAACGTAGGTACTTAATTATGTACTGGTAATATTGTGATTTACTTGTTGGCAATATATACAAAATAACAACAAAGGCTCAAAAGTGAATATGTGAAAACGCAATAGAGTGCAACAGAAATAATGTTTCTCGAATCAGTGAACTAGTGACTTGCAAATTAACAATTATGCTATGCCAATGAGCAGTATTGAACAAAAGAAAGTTATACAGATTTACTTAAAAGTATATAAGTGTGAAAATCCAAAAAAAAACTTTAAATAAAAATTTGATGGATTGAACTGTTGCAATACAGTACCACTGTTCACTGTTGTGTGTGTGTGTGTACGACCGTTAGTTGTTGTTGTTGTCGCTCACGGACAAACGGAATTAGCACAGTTTCAAATTTTCTTAAAGTGTAACACTCTTTCGTTTTCACAAAAAAAATCACTTGCCTTGTAAGGCGATGTTTCACAAAAAATAATTAACGTGTTATAAAATGCAATTGGAACATATAACACGTACCTTAATGTCTCAGTGTCTTGTGGTGATGGCAGTTGGTGTATGAGTGCAGTTGATTGTGTTTGCTGTTGGTATATGTGTGCAGTTGCCTTGTTTGGGTGGGTGATTATGCGGCTTTGTGTCTTGTGCGGCTTTGTTTTAACTTTGGCTATGCAATTTTTCTGCGGCTATGCGGCTTTGTAAGAGATTATTTAGTGGACTGTATTCGAAATCTCGGCGTAGATGGACAATGTACAAATATCCAGACGCACAGTTGGAAATTTGGAAAGAAAATTAAAAGGTTTGATTTAGTTTAATTCAATTTGGCATTTATTCAAATATATATGGAGATATACAAGAATGTGGTTTTACCTGTGGTGTGAATTGGTAGTTGACCTGCGTCGCTTCTGAGATCTTGAGATAGAGTGAAAGTTAGGAAAAATGTACGGTTGCCGTCAACCGCAATTTTATTGGAAAAAATGTAAATGGAAAAATTGGCAAAAGGAATTATCCGGCGGGAAATACGGAATAATTCGCAGTTGCATATGTATGCGTACATACACGTATATTAGGGCGGTTAGAAAATATTTACGCTGCCGTCGTAAACAATCTCCGTTATTAAAAATGAACTTGCCCATATTTTTAGATATGAAGTACAGTTAAAGTATTTCTATCCATTGAAACACTTAAATATCGAAAAGTACATACTTATATACTTTCGCTTCCACTTTATTTTATTGTACTTTGAGATATTCTCAAGAACGACCCATATAAATAATAGAGAGATGTGTACTTTATGTATATTCATATATATATATCTGTAACAGTACTATATATTACTTTATTATGCTAAGTGTTTGCTGTTTAGTAGTTGTAAGGTCCATACTGAGATCCATGATAATATGGTCCCGAATATATTTGAGGTTGTGGGTAACTAGCATATGGCGGATACGGTGGTTGCTTCTGTGAATAAACTAATTTGAGAAAATAGTGTAACTATCAAATTGCAAATGATATATTAGCAAAACATACCTGGCATTAAATATTGCAAGTTCAGCTGTTCTTCTTTTTCCCGTTCGCTCCTTAAGCAAATGGCAGCCGCTGACAGCAATACTGCAGCTATTAAGCTTGCACCTATTCCGGTCCATGCAGTCATATATGACCAATCGTATGATATTTTTGTATTATCTCTGAGGACCTGTGATACAAAGTTTTAAAATTTATGTATGTCTCGTATCAATTTGTACCTCACCGTATTCCATTGTTGGTAATAGTCTTCCCCAACGACCTTCTCTTTTTCGAAGAACTCAACGGTGTGCCATAAACCCATCGCTCCAGCCGATAATAAGCAGCTTGCCAATAATAGAATAGATGTAGCTGTTATAGCACCGGACGAGCGTTTCCAACACCCTGACAGCCCTGCCCAAAATGCACAAAAAATTGTAAGGAAGCTACATTGGAGTAAAGGAAAATGACATAATAACTACAATGAAATTCTGTTATGGATATATGTATTATACCTTATAACAAACAGGGCAATACATGATCGCGTCAAATGCAGTCTAGAATTTGCATCTTCATTTGATGTTTTTTCATCATCCCATTGGGGAAAATAGTCTATATTCGAGCAGTGAGTCTCCAGTGGTGACAGGTATGTTGGTACTAAAATTTAGAAAAATATATGTAGATATGTAAGTTAACACCGGAGCCAAAGCTCATACCAGCGTGAATGTGCTGACGCCGCACTTCCTCCATACACGCGCATAGCTAAGTAGGTAATTAAACTCATACGCAAAATCAATAAATGCAGGCATATTCAAAACTGAATTCATGGGAAGCGCAGCGTCAGCAACTAATAAAGCCGGTTAGTCAGTAAGCCGTAGCTTTAAGAATTATTTGGTCAGCAACCCGTTATGGTAGCAAGCAGGGACCCGCATAAAGTGTGGGCCACCGTAAAAGGACCTTCTTAAATGTGGGTACTTATAAAAGGGGCCCTCTTATTGCGGGAGTCCTTTTCAAGTGATTGTGTGGTGATAAGTGACAAACAGTGATTGGGACCAAGTGGAAGTGTTGAAGCCAATATGCGAAAATGAAAGGGAAAGAAATATAATTAAAAATTTATGGCTTCTACATTCACATAACAAAATACTTTGAAACCGTTGACTGCCTTTGGGTGTCCTTCGGTTTATACCATTTAACTTAACTCTGCGATCCTCAACTCCAGTGCACTCCAGGGTATAAAAGCTCCTCTTCCTAGAAGAGGTATAATTTTCCAAATAAAAATCTGGGGGCGGAGATGCCCAATATTAAACTAATCTAATTATGCTAATGCCTGTGACCCCGAAGGCGCTCTGGCTTATGCTATAAACCACTACGTCTATACCCTCTGAGTCCTTAGTGATTCTGAAGCGTATAACCAAATTAAAAGTTGTCCTGTGATCCTGTAGATCCTCCGGTATACTATTAAAAACAATACGAATAAAGGGAAATTAAATTAAAAATTAAAGCCAAATCCCTTCCTCTATCGCAACGTCTGGACATCCTTACAGAATCTCATTAGCTAACGTATTTTGAGACCATGCAATAGCCGCCAATTACGCCCTAAACGGGTTGTTGCCATTCAGATCGGAATGCGGCAACTATTCCTTGCCTTCGGGGGTACGTACACTGGAATTTGCAATTGGTCCAAAATCACTTTGTGCCTTAGTAGGTTGCCTTCAATCTGATTATTGGCGATTAAGACGGATAAAACAGCCTTCCTGACCAAAATCTGTATTTAAAGACTAATGTGCCGCGAAACCCCAACCAGGTACATGTAGCCGCCGTACACATAAGAACACGGTTTGGCAAATCTAATCATGGCTCCTATCTTATTTTTTGTACAGGAGACTCTGCAAACGTAAGAAAGAAACACAGATCCACAGGAAAAATACACTACACAAAAAATAAGTCAGTACTCGGACAAAGATCCGAAAGAAAAATACATTTTTGACTTTACAAAAAAAAACATTGGAGAACAAAAAATAAAAAATTGATACTGTATAAAAACAGTGAGCATTTGGACAAAGATTCACAAAAAAAAAAGCAAACCAAAAAAGTTATTAAACTTGCGAAACAAAAAAAAATACAGTTTTTACTGTCTATATCCTGTGACCTGATCGGAAAATAATTCATATAATATTTAAAAGCTAAACTCAAAACAAAAATGGACGCACTAGCAGAAAAATTGAACGAACTAAATGGGGGAATTAAAGCTCTCCTTTGGAAGATTAGAGGGGCGTCTAACGGGGATTGAAAATAATAGGTTGGGATTTGAATTTCGGTTAGCATGAATCGAGTCTTGCAACGTAAACTAGATCAAAATCTTGCCAGAATTGATGGAAGGCTAGGTAGTGAAGAGGAAGTGAATAACGCTCAATTAGGGAGGTTAACTGCAACCACGCGAGCACCAATCAATGTCTGAAAAAGATCTTAAAGATATCGGCAGGCTTCCGGATTGTGTCAAGGAACTGCAAATTTTCGAGAGCATAATGTCGAAGGCATCCTTTTCGACTACAGCGTGATCAAAGAAGGCGATCCTTCAACATATTAGACAGAAGATTCGAGGAGGGGCTGATGCAGCGTTGGTTGCATACAAGGTGTTCGGAACAGTGTGTTCTATGCGACAATTAACAACCAAATGTCGTAGATAGTTAATAAAATTAAATGAGCCGTTTAAACGCAAGAGACGGTTTCCGTCCGCATAAAAAAGTATTCGTTAAAGGACTGAATCCGGAGTTATCACGCATGCTGATAGTCCAAAAGCCGAAAACACTTCCAGAAGCGTATTCGGCATGTCTGGATATGCAAAATCTGACGTTAAGGAATACGATAGAACATACGAATGCGGTTAATAGAGTCGTTGTTCCAAATAAAGTTTTGCACGTACCAGCTACAGTTGGGCAAACTGAAACGATGCCCAAGAGTACAACAAAATGCCATTCAATAAGTTTCAGTGTAACCAAGAACCCAATTTGTGGAGAAAATTGAAATCGAAGGCATTATCCAATCTAGAAAAGTGAACTACATGAATCGATCCGCAAGCAGTAACACATTTAAAAGAGGACCTACGCCATCAACCTTAAGGTTCGCGAAACAACAAAAGCTTTACCATACCACATAGAAGGCAATATCAGTAAGTATTGGAAGAAGAGACTCATCAGGTAAATTTTATGATGGACAGGCCACCAGCTTATTTCACATAAACGGTGCTGCCCACCAGTCCCGTAAACCTTATTTTACTTGCTTGACCACAGACAATATTGCTTTGAAGTTCCTTGTCGACACAGGTGCGAAATGGCCCAAAAAACATTGAACACAGCTATACCAACACAGATTCACACATTAAACATTAAACACTGTTATACCAGAGTATAAGGCTAAGAATAAAAGAGGGATTTACGCCTAATCTTTAAATATAATTATAATAAAAACAAAAAAGTAAACTAAAAACAGATTCTTCCCTTAGAAGAAGCAAAAATATATTTAAAAACACAAAAATAATTTCTTTTTGTTAAAAACTCACAGAAGGAAAGGATGTGGATAAATCTGAATTTAATCTGTATATATTAAAGAACGGGAAAAATTCGAAAATTATCGTTTTAATTTTTTAGCAATATAAAAATAAAATTCCTATTAAGCCAATATATCCTGTGGGTTTCACATGAATAAACAATAGGGACGGCAGATAATGAAGATAGTTACATAACAATCTCTTGTACTCATTTGATTTAATTAAGCAAATACTAAATAAAACAGTAAGTAAAACAGTCGCTCATTGCAATGCTTTGATTGTATTCGTCCAAAAAAGTAAATAAATCTAAATAATGAAATTGTAAAGATAGACAAATTTAAAAATTATCGTTTTTGTAAGCAGTTTTCTGTTCGTATCCGGCGTTTGCAGCCTCAACATTTATAGTTATGACTCCCCCTTGGTGACAATTGATCATGGGCATGGCTGGATCTTGAATGGATGCTTCAGTTTAGTCCACGTGATTGGCCTCAACTATTCTAACATAGCATTGGAGGAACTAAGTTAATCAATACGGTACACCTAGACCAGACTGAGCTCCGTCGGTGTGAATCTTGGGAGTGAATTTCTGGCAGATTGGGACTACATCTTACGAATTTTCAACGAAGTGGTGACTAACAATAACCACCAATATCGCGTCAATGGGAAGCTCTTTAAAGCCATCGACTCCTAATGGCACGAGCGGCTATTATAAAAAGAATATGAGAAAATCCTAATTAATCAAGATGAAACGTTCGGTATAAGTAACAAATGCCTGTCCATTGGTAATTATTTAATTTGTTCACCGAAAGCGCTTACTATACTACCCGAAGACGGATGCATAGCAAGGTTACTAAAAGGCGAAAATGCGGAATGCCACTTCGAACCATCCAACAGCAGAATCATTAAAATGATCGATGAGACGTCGATATTGCCAATAAATTTTTGGGGTGAAGTTCACGGAAATAACTATGAAAATGTTCTGAATGGGACATATGTTATACTATTCAACAACGAAACCTTCGTAGTGGGAAACCATCGTAGTTAACACCGGAGCCAAAGCTCATACCAGCGGGAATGTGCTGACGCAAGAATTATATTACATATTATAGAATATATTAGTGAATCATTGTATCGAAATGAATATATAGTACGAAAGGTAATCGTGGACAGATTTGCAGAATTTATGTTTCATCCAATACAATGGCATTAATGCGTAAAACGAGTTAACACAACAGGTCTGAAAACAAACAAAAACATACTTCCATTGCGCTCAGCTGATTGTATGCGTAAGCACGAAGCGCTCGCCACCGTCGCTGTGCAATATTTATTTATTAATAGTAAGACAATAATACAATTATTATTCTACTTGAAAAAGCTGTAGCCACCAATACTTTCAGTTAGTTTATGAGTAGTAATTTAAAAGTTTAAATGAATCTTATTAAAGACAAGTGTTAAATTATATTTTGTTAAATAGTCCCATTTTTCTACGATATTAATTGACTTGTTGGATATTTGAGATGGATGGTGACATAAGTGAGTTTAGTGAGTAGGAGTTTTTAAATATGATATTCAAACGAGGAGGTAATGTTGGGCAGTCTATGAGGATGTGTTCCACATTAATTTGTTGGTTCTGGCAAAACAGATAGGTAGGTTTATCTATTTTGTTTAGCAGATACTCGTGAGGTATTTTCGTGTGGCCGATACGTAGCCTCACATAGTAAGTGATCTCCATTTGGTTATAGGGAGCAGGATAATCTGGATTTTCCTTTTTAGTATTAATTTTTGTGTAGTGATGTGCAACTTTTAACCAATTTTCATCAGAACTTAATTTTGTGTGTGTAACGACTGTAATTTATTGAGCTCTCAAAATGATGTTTGTTTGATTTTTGGTTTGCTTTGAGTTGGATGCTATGTTGGATACGGCAGTATGATCTACCTTATTGCTTATCATTTCGTTATCTTATTTGTTCTGTGCGTGATGTTTTAGAACTGTTGAGAAGGTGCTTGTGGCAACATTGGAACCTTTTGAGGGTGACTACATGTCACACACGTTGAAACGCATGTTTTTGCAGGGCATTGGGTTTGGATGATATTGTTGCACACGATCAAACGTAAGTAAAACAACTCCTGTAGGTGTCACTTTTTCTTCGAGCACAAGCAAGCTGCCATCGCGAAACGTGCTTACACTATTGATTTCTTGGATGATTGTATCAAGAGCTTTATTTTGCAAATACACTAAATATTGGCAGAGGTTTTTTTTTCATTTGCAGCTTCTATTAAAACAAATTTAGAGGTTTTTGCTGATTGTTTTTGTATTGCTGGTAGTGACGGGAAAAATCACATTTTTGTACTTTCCTACCTTCCTTTTTTTGTTTGGGACTACCGGCTCGGGCTAGCTCTCTAAACCTGTTCCCCATGAGGGGGTCAGGTTGCATTATTTAAGATACAAACACTTTTGATTAAATAAAATAAAAAGGATGGGGTTGGATATATTAGAATCCAGAAATTATAGTTAGCAGACGAATGTTTGCTGAACATAAGTGTACACTAGAGTAAACGCAAGAAGAAATAAATGTCACTGAGCACAACTGTTCGATTCCAAGCATCTTAGCCCATAGACGTCAAAACTCGGCACAGCTGAGATCTCCCGATGTAGTAACCCTCAGCATGGTTTTGCGTTTAGTACAATTACGACCTTAAATACTACATAATTTGATTTAAAATTTACATTAATCAAATATTACATTTTTTTAAATTTTTTTTATCAATTATTTTAAACCGACAATAACTACCCCTACCTTCCATTTAATGGAAACTCTAAAAAAAATTAGTTATACTAATAAAGATATATTCAGTTCGAACCCACTCTTTCAAACTTTGTAGGGGCACACGGGAATCGCAAAATGTGACTTTAGTTTGTTGACTAGAAGCAATTTCGCAAAACTTTCCTCAAATTTTTTCTAGCCGCTTCTAAATCGAAAATGAAACAAGGATCCATGAAAATATATCTAACAGCATTAGTATATCAAGCTCCAATCGCGAAAAAAACGTAAGCGAGATTGTGTTTAAACATTTCTTTTTGATATAGAAATGTTCCTAGGACATCTAGATCCACTTCTGGCACTGCCACTACCTTGGTTTTTTCGTGGTAAATTGAAACCAAAGAAGGTCAAGATGATCCTGTCTAGTTTACACGTAGTAAACCAAAACGAAGCCTTGAGAAAAAATTTATCTTCTTTTTACCACAATCTTAAAAAAGACTTATTGTATATTCATCATTTATATTTCAATTCCACAGTTTAAATCAATATTGGTTTAGCACAATTACCCAAAGTTTCTCACAAGCAAGTTTAAAATTGAAAAAGTCAAACACTGTTAAACATCTATTTCGCACGAGATAGTTTGTCAAGTTATTTCATGTTATTGATTTCATACGAAATTGAATTATATCTTTTTATAGAAAACAAAACTGTTTAACTAAGAACTAATGCTTGCGTTCAGTATTTGATAATACATGCACTTGCATTTAATATTCATTTACCACTATTATATTCATTGACATTAGTAGCCACATTTAACTCAATCCAAGTATTAGGAATGAATCAAAAATTGATGAATTCGAGTAGGTTCAAAAACTAGTAAAAACGAAAACAAAAAAACTGACACAAAATCATCATTTTAGAAATAGTCAAACAGAACGACTTGTTGCCGAAACAGTCGCAACACGCGAACTAATGAGCCCTGAAGTCTGTATACACCCATGAACGAAAGTCGACAAGTCTTTAAGGGATCAAAATTGGAAATGGGCCCGCAGTGATGAAGGAAAAACTAACATTTTTTATGTCATCAAACTAGCTGTTTTCCCGCTAACTGAACCAATAAAAGTACATTCACTTGAAATTATGAACGTCATCAAAAAGAAACTGATCTAAACTAAGGAAAGCACCGTGACATGATCTAATAACGCGACAGGTGATCATAAAATTTTCACGTCCTGCCATAACATACATCTCAAATCTCTTCAATGGTATACTGCATTTGACCGCGTTGTATATAAAATACGTTAATATATAAGGTGTAACCTCCCTTTAAAACCTGCTTATATAAGAACCCAGACAACGTGATATATACATATGTAACAAACCTTATTCCAATTTATTATTTAGTAAAACGTTGTTTAACTTCACATCCTGAACTGTAATATAAATTAACTAAAAACAAGCGGTGCGCCTACAGCGCCACCTGTTGAGAATTCTTCGACTTTTGTTGTTTCTTAAACCTTCGTTTAGCAATTAAGAACATCCCTGCAGAAGAAAGTATCCAATTGGGCTAATTGTTGTTTTCCAGTTTTAAGCATTCGAATAAACCACGATCCATTTTTATATACCATTTATTTATTATTAGGAAGCTATAGAAAAAAACACATCATTAATTATCGTTAAACTAATTAATCAACGCTACATGTCAGAGTCACAATTTAAGTTTATTTGTTAAAGAATTGCTATATATGTCCCCAGTTGGGCCCCTTTATGTA
This sequence comes from Anomoia purmunda, assembly GCA_951828415.1. Taxonomy (NCBI): domain Eukaryota; kingdom Metazoa; phylum Arthropoda; class Insecta; order Diptera; family Tephritidae; genus Anomoia; species Anomoia purmunda. Next base: position 95,749,278 of record OX639995.1, read on the forward strand.
TGGCATCACTTATAAAAACCAATGTGAAATCAGTTATTTCAATAGATTTTTTTCATAGTCGTAGGCCAGTGTAAGTGCGTGTGTCCGCGTAACGAACATCAAAAGAATCATAGACAATTTTTTTCTACAACAACGTCAAATTATTATTATTTAATTTTTTCTTCGATGAACTCATGCAATGTATGTAGGTACTTACATAAATCTATATAAGAAATCTGTATTTCCCGGCGAAAATGGTATCGATCGTTTCCTTAATTCGGATACGAGCAGAGGGGAAATTACATTATTCGCAAAGTCAGGAGTAAATCTTGGATCAGGTGTTTGGAAAAGGGATCAGAATCTCCACGTAGATAACGTCTTGAACAAACTTCCCTATGCCCTCCAACATAGTCCACAAATTCAATAGAAATAGAGTTCCAAATCACACATTTTTACTTTATTTCAAAAATCTAACTTTAATTCAATTGAAAAAAGACAAACTAAATGATAAAATCGTGTATTAAAAAGTTGAGTAAAAGTTCTTCCAAGGCGACCGACGTAGCCGAGTGTGTAGCATGTGTGAGCTTCGTTCACTGTGTTCCGGATTTAAATTTTGCCTCGACCAAGACATCAAAAATTATGTAAAAGCTTTTTTCCAAAAGCGGTTGCCTCTCGGCAGGCGATGATAAACCTCCGAATATATTTCTGCCATGAAAAAACTTTTCATAGAAATCATTTGCCGTTCGGAGTCGGCATAAAACTGTAGATTTCTTAATCTGTGGCGCCATGAAGACGCTTACCACAAATTGTAGAAATTCGACCAAAGATATACCTACAATAATTTTTCGTATAATTAAGTGCGCTAACGAATCATTAATTGACTCATTTCAAATCTTCGCTAAGTTTGGCCTAACATCATCGAGGACATTCGAATACAATTGTAAAGATAGACAAATTTAAAAATTATCGTTTTTGTAAGCAGTTTTCTGTTCGTATCCGGCGTTTGCAGCCTCAACATTTATAGTTATGACTCCCCCTTGGTGACAATTGATCATGGGCATGGCTGGATCTTGAATGGATGCTTCAGTTTAGTCCACGTGATTGGCCTCAACTATTCTAACATAGCATTGGAGGAACTAAGTTAATCAATACGGTACACCTAGACCAGACTGAGCTCCGTCGGTGTGAATCTTGGGAGTGAATTTCTGGCAGATTGGGACTACATCTTACGAATTTTCAACGAAGTGGTGACTAACAATAACCACCAATATCGCGTCAATGGGAAGCTCTTTAAAGCCATCGACTCCTAATGGCACGAGCGGCTATTATAAAAAGAATATGAGAAAATCCTAATTAATCAAGATGAAACGTTCGGTATAAGTAACGAATGCCTGTCCATTGGTAATTATTTAATTTGTTCACCGAAAGCGCTTACTATACTACCCGAAGACGGATGCATAGCAAGGTTACTAAAAGGCGAAAATGCGGAATGCCACTTCGAACCATCCAACAGCAGAATCATTAAAATGATCGATGAGACGTCGATATTGCCAATAAATTTTTGGGGTGAAGTTCACGGAAATAACTATGAAAATGTTCTGAATGGGACATATGTTATACTATTCAACAACGAAACCTTCGTAGTGGGAAACCATCGTAGTTAACACCGGAGCCAAAGCTCATACCAGCGGGAATGTGCTGACGCAAGAATTATATTACATATTATAGAATATATTAGTGAATCATTGTATCGAAATGAATATATAGTACGAAAGGTAATCGTGGACAGATTTGCAGAATTTATGTTTCATCCAATACAATGGCATTAATGCGTAAAACGAGTTAACACAACAGGTCTGAAAACAAACAAAAACATACTTCCATTGCGCTCAGCTGATTGTATGCGTAAGCACGAAGCGCTCGCCACCGTCGCTGTGCAATATTTATTTATTAATAGTAAGACAATAATACAATTATTATTCTACTTGAAAAAGCTGTAGCCACCAATACTTTCAGTTAGTTTATGAGTAGTAATTTAAAAGTTTAAATGAATCTTATTAAAGACAAGTGTTAAATTATATTTTGTTAAATAGTCCCATTTTTCTACGATATTAATTGACTTGTTGGATATTTGAGATGGATGGTGACATAAGTGAGTTTAGTGAGTAGGAGTTTTTAAATATGATATTCAAACGAGGAGGTAATGTTGGGCAGTCTATGAGGATGTGTTCCACATTAATTTGTTGGTTCTGGCAAAACAGATAGGTAGGTTTATCTATTTTGTTTAGCAGATACTCGTGAGGTATTTTCGTGTGGCCGATACGTAGCCTCACATAGTAAGTGATCTCCATTTGGTTATAGGGAGCAGGATAATCTGGATTTTCCTTTTTAGTATTAATTTTTGTGTAGTGATGTGCAACTTTTAACCAATTTTCATCAGAACTTAATTTTGTGTGTGTAACGACTGTAATTTATTGAGCTCTCAAAATGATGTTTGTTTGATTTTTGGTTTGCTTTGAGTTGGATGCTATGTTGGATACGGCAGTATGATCTACCTTATTGCTTATCATTTCGTTATCTTATTTGTTCTGTGCGTGATGTTTTAGAACTGTTGAGAAGGTGCTTGTGGCAACATTGGAACCTTTTGAGGGTGACTACATGTCACACACGTTGAAACGCATGTTTTTGCAGGGCATTGGGTTTGGATGATATTGTTGCACACGATCAAACGTAAGTAAAACAACTCCTGTAGGTGTCACTTTTTCGTCGAGCACAAGCAAGCTGCCATCGCGAAACGTGCTTACACTATTGATTTCTTGGATGATTGTATCAAGAGCTTTATTTTGCAAATACACTAAATATTGGCAGAGGTTTTTTTTTCATTTGCAGCTTCTATTAAAACAAATTTAGAGGTTTTTGCTGATTGTTTTTGTATTGCTGGTAGTGACGGGAAAAATCACATTTTTGTACTTTCCTACCTTCCTTTTTTTGTTTGGGACTACCGGCTCGGGCTAGCTCTCTAAACCTGTTCCCCATGAGGGGGTCAGGTTGCATTATTTAAGATACAAACACTTTTGATTAAATAAAATAAAAAGGATGGGGTTGGATATATTAGAATCCAGAAATTATAGTTAGCAGACGAATGTTTGCTGAACATAAGTGTACACTAGAGTAAACGCAAGAAGAAATAAATGTCACTGAGCACAACTGTTCGATTCCAAGCATCTTAGCCCATAGACGTCAAAACTCGGCACAGCTGAGATCTCCCGATGTAGTAACCCTCAGCATGGTTTTGCGTTTAGTACAATTACGACCTTAAATACTACATAATTTGATTTAAAATTTACATTAATCAAATATTACATTTTTTTAAATTTTTTTTATCAATTATTTTAAACCGACAATAACTACCCCTACCTTCCATTTAATGGAAACTCTAAAAAAAATTAGTTATACTAATAAAGATATATTCAGTTCGAACCCACTCTTTCAAACTTTGTAGGGGCACACGGGAATCGCAAAATGTGACTTTAGTTTGTTGACTAGAAGCAATTTCGCAAAACTTTCCTCAAATTTTTTCTAGCCGTTTCTAAATCGAAAATGAAACAAGGATCCATGAAAATATATCTAACAGCATTAGTATATCAAGCTCCAATCGCGAAAAAAACGTAAGCGAGATTGTGTTTAAACATTTCTTTTTGATATAGAAATGTTCCTAGGACATCTAGATCCACTTCTGGCACTGCCACTACCTTGGTTTTTTCGTGGTAAATTGAAACCAAAGAAGGTCAAGATGATCCTGTCTAGTTTACACGTAGTAAACCAAAACGAAGCCTTGAGAAAAAATTTATCTTCTTTTTACCACAATCTTAAAAAAGACTTATTGTATATTCATCATTTATATTTCAATTCCACAGTTTAAATCAATATTGGTTTAGCACAATTACCCAAAGTTTCTCACAAGCAAGTTTAAAATTGAAAAAGTCAAACACTGTTAAACATCTATTTCGCACGAGATAGTTTGTCAAGTTATTTCATGTTATTGATTTCATACGAAATTGAATTATATCTTTTTATAGAAAACAAAACTGTTTAACTAAGAACTAATGCTTGCGTTCAGTATTTGATAATACATGCACTTGCATTTAATATTCATTGACCACTATTATATTCATTGACATTAGTAGCCACATTTAACTCAATCCAAGTATTAGGAATGAATCAAAAATTGATGAATTCGAGTAGGTTCAAAAACTAGTAAAAACGAAAACAAAAAAACTGACACAAAATCATCATTTTAGAAATAGTCAAACAGAACGACTTGTTGCCGAAACAGTCGCAACACGCGAACTAATGAGCCCTGAAGTCTGTATACACCCATGAACGAAAGTCGACAAGTCTTTAAGGGATCAAAATTGGAAATGGGCCCGCAGTGATGAAGGAAAAACTAACATTTTTTATGTCATCAAACTAGCTGTTTTCCCGCTAACTGAACCAATAAAAGTACATTCACTTGAAATTATGAACGTCATCAAAAAGAAACTGATCTAAACTAAGGAAAGCACCGTGACATGATCTAATAACGCGACAGGTGATCATAAAATTTTCACGTCCTGCCATAACATACATACATCTCAAATCTCTTCAATGGTATACTGCATTTGACCGCGTTGTATATAAAATACGTTAATATATAAGGTGTAACCTCCCTTTAAAACCTGCTTATATAAGAACCCAGACAACGTGATATATACATATGTAACAAACCTTATTCCAATTTATTATTTAGTAAAACGTTGTTTAACTTCACATCCTGAACTGTAATATAAATTAACTAAAAACAAGCGGTGCGCCTACAGCGCCACCTGTTGAGAATTCTTCGACTTTTGTTGTTTCTTAAACCTTCGTTTAGCAATTAAGAACATCCCTGCAGAAGAAAGTATCCAATTGGGCTAATTGTTGTTTTCCAGTTTTAAGCATTCGAATAAACCACGATCCATTTTTATATACCATTTATTTATTATTAGGAAGCTATAGAAAAAAACACATCATTAATTATCGTTAAACTAATTAATCAACGCTACATGTCAGAGTCACAATTTAAGTTTATTTGTTAAAGAATTGCTATATATGTCCCCAGTTGGGCCCCTTTATGTATGGCATCACTTATAAAAACCAATGTGAAATCAGTTATTTCAATAGATTTTTTTCATAGTCGTAGGCCAGTGTAAGTGCGTGTGTCCGCGTAACGAACATCAAAAGAATCATAGACAATTTTTTTCTACAACAACGTCAAATTATTATTATTTAATTTTTTCTTCGATGAACTCATGCAATGTATGTAGGTACTTACATAAATCTATATAAGAAATCTGTATTTCCCGGCGAAAATGGTATCGATCGTTTCCTTAATTCGGATACGAGCAGAGGGGAAATTACATTATTCGCAAAGTCAGGAGTAAATCTTGGATCAGGTGTTTGGAAAAGGGATCAGAATCTCCACGTAGATAACGTCTTGAACAAACTTCCCTATGCCCTCCAACATAGTCCACAAATTCAATAGAAATAGAGTTCCAAATCACACATTTTTACTTTATTTCAAAAATCTAACTTTAATTCAATTGAAAAAAGACAAACTAAATGATAAAATCGTGTATTAAAAAGTTGAGTAAAAGTTCTTCCAAGGCGACCGACGTAGCCGAGTGTGTAGCATGTGTGAGCTTCGTTCACTGTGTTCCGGATTTAAATTTTGCCTCGACCAAGACATCAAAAATTATGTAAAAGCTTTTTTCCAAAAGCGGTTGCCTCTCGGCAGGCGATGATAAACCTCCGAATATATTTCTGCCATGAAAAAACTTTTCATAGAAATCATTTGCCGTTCGGAGTCGGCATAAAACTGTAGATTTCTTAATCTGTGGCGCCATGAAGACGCTTACCACAAATTGTAGAAATTCGACCAAAGATATACCTACAATAATTTTTCGTATAATTAAGTGCGCTAACGAATCATTAATTGACTCATTTCAAATCTTCGCTAAGTTTGGCCTAACATCATCGAGGACATTCGAATACAATGGCTGTTGCAAGAAAATATCAACTATAATAGTAATTATAGCAACCACAAAGTCTGTATTCAGTTTGTTTGTTCCTATAATTTTTCATTCCTTTTCATTATATTTGCTCCTTTTTTCGAGCTCAGTGACGTATTTTATTGAAACGTATTAATAATTTTTAAATGTGGAAACCAAAGGAAATTAAATTGGTGTGTCGGAAGGAAAAATGATTATTAAATTGTGGAAAGATGAAAAAGGCTAACCAAACTATTGGAAGAACGTATTCCGCTATTCAGCGCGTAGTACACAAGTTCAACATCTAAGCCGCGGCCAGGACGTCCAAATATTATCAGTCCGTGAAGAACGTAAAACACTTAATATGGCAAAGGTTAACCCTCGAATTACATCAACAAAATTGTCTAAAATGTTAATAAAATGCTAAAAAAAAATTTGTGCCGAAACTGTTAAAAAAATTTTACGTAAAGCTGGATAACACGGCAGAGTCGCTCGAAAAAAACCTTACATTTCACTTCTTGTGAATAGACGAGAGCACATTGTGTTCGCTCATAACTATATAAATAAGTCTTAAGAATTTTAGAAACGAGTCAATGAAAATGAAGAAATTTTGCGTTTTCGGAATAAAAAGTCGTCAAATTATATGGCGAAAATCAGGAACTGCGCTGAAGGAACAACATCTGGTTGGTACCGTCAAGCACTGTGGTGGCGGAATTAATGTGTGGGGTTGCATGGCGGCGGTCAACGGTGGATAAATGGGAATATTTAAACATTATACAATAGAATTTTAACGAAAGTGCAAAGCAATAGTCCAAGACAGCAAATCACCTGCTCTCAATCCAATTGAGCGTCTTTGGGATTTGTTATACACAGGAATTCGCCAGCATGTGATAACAGGTAAAGAGACTTTGCGAAGAGTTAGAAGATTTATACACTTATGTTGCGCTTTTATATCACTTGTAAACATTTGTAAGGTAAACGCAGATTTTATGGGGAATATACATATATATGCGAATATAAATATGTAGGTATGAAATAAATTTCTTTCATATTTCGAGATTGCACTGGGGTATGCTCGATCTTCTGGGTATGCATTTACAGCTGAGCGGCTATACTCAATCCCGGCTCTTACGTCCACGTTTGCGCACTCTGAGTAACGTGAGCAACCCATGTGTGAGATGCGATAACAAACCCGTGTGGAGCCTGTCTTGGAGCCAGCTGCCCGGTATATAAATGTATCCTTAAAGCAAACCGCGTCTTACAGCATAAGTAAACACATAGGTGAAACTAATATAAGCGTGTTAAAAAGAAGATAACAAGTTTTAAACACAAAAATTGTATCTATTCTGACTATAATTGAAATTTCTACTATTCAAGAAATCACACGTTTCTTTTAATGATCTTCCTGATGTAATACTCAATATGCCTTTATATGTATTTACATATGTATATTTTTCACTATAAGTCACTTGTAATACGCTCTAATGCACGCCCGCTCTAGGCATACATACGACCGATTTGAATTCAGCCTTTCAATTTTTTACACTTATAGGTTTTACAAGGTTTACAAGGCCGAAATGTATGATTTATGTCCCAGCGTGGAACTAGTTTCCATTAAATATGCCCAAATAATGGGGGTACATGTCTTTTACTTATTTTCTTACTATGTCGGTATTTTATAAGTACTCGTATATTCCTTAGCGTATATTCTAACTTACCAGCGTTTGGAGGAGGTCTTTCTTTTGGAAAACAGATCCTGAATAACCCTCTTGTTCGAGTATAGTAAAAATATTTGTTGTTCATACTGCTGAATAAGTCATCCGCATCAGTGTGTTTTGAAGCAAACGCCTAGAAATCATATATAGAAACACATTACTAAACTAAATATTGTGTACTAAGTATAAATATGTATATATCATTACCCTAATAAAAAAGTTTTAACAAAAAAAGAAAAACTAAATAATATGATAATTATCGTACAAATCTTCTACTTACATGGAAACCCGCAAAAAGATTGTGTTGAAAATATGAAATGCTTCAAAAAGTTTAACTTTTAAAATCAAATATAAACAAAAGATAACGGGAACAGCGTGCGCAGCGTGCACAGGCATAAGCGGAAACAAAATTCCTTTATATGCGGTTCCTAAGGAAGATATCCATAGAACGAGTTTAAGTCTTGACCATGCACCGGATAACCCGAGTAAATAACGAGATATCTCAACGAAACTTCGTACATGCATTGCATTCGAACCAAGGTAGGTTTATATTGTGCGAAATCAGATAATAACCACGCCCTCATAACGGTGTTTTGTGAAAATCAAAAAACACGAAAACTGTACAAATCGTTTTAAAATCACGCCTCCTCTCATATAACGGCCATTCACAAAAATCGAATAAATCGATATTTCAGTACCTAACTATTAGAGGTTATTTTTCAGACTTGATTGTGTTGGAGACAGGAATACGTAGCGAAGAAATTTTGGAAATAGGCATGGCTAATTTAGAGCGAATAGATATCTCCAGAACTACTGCATCAAACTCTATCATTTTGGAACACCATTTATATTTCAACCCAGTAAGGACAATTTCGGGAATAATAGGATTCGGGAAAGCCCACTACTCTCATATTACAACAAATCTAAATATTCGGTACCGATGCGAATTCATATAAGATGGAGTTACTATTAAAACTAATTAAATTTTTTTGTTTTTAAATCAGCGTAAGGATTGTCAAGTTGAAATATTTTGTTTGAATTCTGGTTGTTTTCTTTGTCATGGAAACTGATCTGGGAGTGGCCAGAACCATGCGGTTCAAGCAGCTCACAACTTCCGGGTGATTTCACCCAAGAGCCCTCTAGGTAGCTCCCGAACATCCGTTTGGGAGTGAGTTAAGGTGAGAAGGCGAACCTGGTGGGGCCACTCCGTTCTTTGCTCCGACAATCGGTAAATTCAGCCTAAACGACGAAACATCCGCTAACGGAATTGAGACTGATAGACTTCGCCGGGGCCCGAAACATGGTAGTACGTAGAACCAGGTTCAATCATAAAAAGATACATCAACACGACTATCTGCTGATGAAAAAACACGAATTCAAATTGATCATGTTGTGGTAAACGGGAGGCATGCTTCTAGTATCTTAGACGTGCGCACTATTTGAGGAGCTAACATCGACTCGCAGCGAAGGTTCGAACGCGCCTCTGTACAGTAAAAAGCGCGCGCTCAGTGAAACGGGGAAAGCTCGACGTCCAAAAGCTGCAATAACAAAAGGTAGCCGACGGTTTCGCCACTCGATTTTCACTCCAGCTCTCTGAAAGCAATGTTCAACAAGACGATATCTGCACGCAATGCGACCACATTTCTCGCTCACTACCGCTGAAGAGTTCATTAGTTTTCAGCGATCCCGAAAAAAATGGCTGGTACGATGAGGAGTGCCGCCTATAGGGCCACGCTGCGAGCGGGCGTAACGCGAACAGCGCGGGAGACATATCGAGAGTTGAAAAAATAAGCGAGGGGCATTTTGCGAAAAAAGAATTCAGAGACCGGGATGCGCGAGTGCGAGGAGCATGGGATGCTAGCTGATAGGAAAAGCGACCGAAAATTGTATGAGAAGGTACGGAGGTTTACAGAAGGTTTCAAGACTGGGACAATTTCCTGTAAGAATGAAAACGGCGACCTGATGACCGACATCCAGAGTACACTCAAACTGTGTGTGGAGAGAGGGCCACTTCTTCCCAACCATCAATCAATAAGCACGGAGTCGAAGTACCGTTACCTGAACTGGACGAAACTCGAACGGCAATACTGCCAGCAATACTGCGGTTATGGGGCACTACTGCGGTTATGGGGTGGTAAAGTGCATGCACCAGCTCATTTGCACAGTATGGTCTGACAATTCATGCCTGCTGAATGGAGTTTAATTGTACTCCGCCCAATCCCAATTCAGCTACGTCAGAATCGGGAAGGACCTCGCCGAGCCGTTTGAAACCAAACGAGGTTTCAGACCTGGTGACTCTCTTTCGTGCGACTTCTTTAACCTTATGTTAGAAAAGATATTTCGAGCTGCAGAAATTAACCGTTCAGGCAGCATATTTTATAAGAGCGTGCAACTTCTGGCATATGCTGATGATATCGATATCATAGGTCTCAATAACCGTGCCGTTACTTCTACCTTTTCCAAACTGGATAAAGGAGAGAAACGTATGGCTCTGGAGGTTAACGGGTGCAAAACTAAGTATCTCCCGCGCATTGGCACCCGCAAAAGTGGAGGACTTTATTTATCTGCGAACCACCATTAACACCTACAATAATGTCAGCCTGGAAATCCAGCGACGAATCTCTCGTACCAGCAAGTGCTACATTGGGCTGAGCAGGCAACTGCGCAGTAAACCCCTCTCTCGACGAACCAAAACTACACTCTATAGGTCTCTCATCATGCCTGCGATGATGAATCGTATCTTTAAAGAGATGACCCTTTTTCCGTCGAACACTATGGATCTTGACTAGGAGGGTGGCGACTGCTTACATGGCCCACGACAGCCAGGTTTTCCCAAGGCGGCGAACCGTAGAAACCTCTCGGACATAATTAGGGCCGAGTCTAATTCCCACCATACCGTAATGGGCTCAAGTGAGCCAACGCAAGAGGTGAGTCTTTACTTGATTTTATTCTTCTAAATGATCTTTTTACAACCGTGGGAATGATTCCACCTTTATGACGTCTGGCAGAAGAGAAGTGATCGACATCTCACTCGTATCGAGTAGTCTCTCCGATCAGATTAAAGGCTGGCAGGTATCAAAAGAGCACTCTTTTTCTGATCATCTCTACTTAGCTTTAAACTCTTTCTGAATCCTGCTCCTCTTCCAGCATACAGGAAAAAGAAACGAACCGAAAAGGCTGCGAAAAGTGGTTTCGAAAAATGCCTCAAATATGAGCTCTACCCAGAATCCTAACGGTGACTGGACATCATCTTGTACCGACGCTGTGACAGATCATAGGACCTACTCTTCCCTAGGAAACTCTGTAAGGGATATCGTAAGTTATGCCAAGGTGGAATGTCCTATACTGTCTTCAATTCCAAGCAGCTAAGGACATAATGTGCCATCTGCTGTCACAGATTTTTACAGCTTGTCTTAACCTAACCCATGACCCACGTGAGTGGACAAGGGCGAGGGTGGCCTACCTTACCCATGTCCTACACGAGTGAACAAGGGCGTGGGTGGCCTACCTACCAAAGGAGGCAAGATTGCTCATGTGAAAGCGAAGGATTTTAGGGCCATAAGCCTTACTTCGTTTCTTCTTAAAACTCTAGAGAGGCTCTTAGATGAATATATTCGGCGGAATACAAAACACTGTAACCTCTCCCCCAACCAACATGCATACTCCAAAAGCAAATCAGTTAAGATTGTACTCCATGATGTCGTTTTAACGATTGAAAATGGACTGTCCTTCAAGGAATACACGCTGGGAGTTGTTCTCGATATAGAGGGAGCCTTTAACAATGTTCACCCGGACGCGGTGGTTGGGTCACTCCTTAGAGTGGGGGTGGAGCGTTTGTTGGACTTTATTCTTCCCGTGTACGCCCTGCTTTTAGTAAACATCTGGTCGAAAGAATGCGGGCTTAGCGTTAACGTCGCAAAGACAGAGAAAATGTGAAATTCCTCCTTTCAAACCACCCTCATTAAACGGGATTGAACTCACTCGCTCAAGTACCTTGGAGTAATTTTAGGTAGGAAGCTCGAATGGAAGCGGAACATCAAACACCGCATTGTACGCTTGCGAAGCATCTATAGGAAAAAAATGGGGAATAATACCACACATAGTACACTGGATGTACACGGCTGGAATAAGACTTATTCTCCTCTACGGGGTTAGTGTCTGGTGGCCCGCAGGCTACGATGGAGCGAGTACAGCGCACGACTTCCATGCTGGTCACGGGAGCGCTACCCTCTACACCTACAAAATCTCTCGAAGTAATTTTAAATCTTTCACCAATGGATGTATATAATAAATTTCTGGCTGGTTGTAGTGCCGCCAGGCTTACCACGTCCAGCTGCGGAAAGAGCTAAAGTACGGGCATGTAAAGGTCCTGAAAGCTCTTCCGAATGCACTAAGGAAGATAGATTACACTACTCCTCTACTCTGCATTAGCAATAAATACTCCATAAGAATCCCACAAAGGAATGAATGGGAGGATACCATAGACCTAGACCCAGAGTCGACGTCTGTCTTTACAGAAGGTTGCAAACTCAGCGAAAGAGTGGGCAGCGGGATTCACTCGAGCGAATTAGCGCTGGATCACAGCTTTCGCTTACCGGACCACTGTAGCGTTTTTCAGGCAGAGATAAATGCCATAATGGAGGCTGTTTGGTGTCTGGCAGCGTCCGCTCCCACAGAGAGTCCTGTCCATGTATACTAGGACAGTTAAGCGGCTTTTAAATCTCCTAATTATCACAAAACAACGTCCAAAATTGCCAGAAAAAGCAGAAATTCCCTCAATCTCCTCGCGTCTAAGCGTTCCGTGACTGTGCGGCAGACGAGTTGGCAAAGAAAGAGATGAAATTACTTATCGTAAATGCTGCTCTAGAAGCGGGCATGCCTCTAACCTCTTGCAAATACAGTTTAAAGACAAAACTCATCGAGGAAGTGAATATCTGGTGGGCCGTGGAACCCACCTGTCGGATTACCAGACAAGTTTGGCCAAAGGTTGACGTAAAGCGATCCAAAGTGCTGCTTTGCCTTGACCTACCTTCTTTCAGACTAATGGGAAGAGAGCAGGGATGAAGAGGAAGTGGAAAGCATCAAACTCTATCTCTGCCATTGTCCCGCCCTGTGCTACGTGAAGCGCATTCGTATGGCTCCCACCAGCGATATCACAATGGGCTTTGTCAGCCTACGTGTGGATCCGTGGACTTGCATGATTGCAGCCGCTCTAACCTAATCTTACCTTTAAAGTTCGGATGCACTTGTTTAAATTTGATTTCTCGTATTTTTCTCCTGAATTTTTTTCTGACAAATTAGAGCGGATCTTCTAAATGATGTGTTAAAATATCAAGTACATTGATTTTTGTTTGATGTTTTGTTTTTTGTTTTAGAAAATAGTTTTTAAAAAAAAACATTCGTTGATCTCGGTATTAAACGTACTCTTTGAATCTAATCAAAACTCATTTTGAGATTTTATAAAATAGTGTGTGAAAATATCGCCAAAGTCAAAAAAAGAAGAAAAAGGGTAGCAAAATTTAAATTTGTTGTGCAAAAACAAGTAAATTTCTTCAGCTTTATTAAGATGTCTATATAACTTTCAAAAGGTCTGAGTTTCTTCTTTCTTAAACCGTTCTTAGAGTGAAAATCGGTTGTTAATTAGCTAAGATATGGGCTAAGAAGTGCGCAAAAGCACGAACAATCGGTTTTTTAAGGTTAAGTCGAGATTTTGGGGGTGTTTGACAAATTCCAAAATTGGATTCTCGTTCTTCTCGATAAGATCTACAAGGAAAATAATATCACTTCCCAGGTATTTCGATTTCATTCTTTTTTGTAGCACTGCGTTATGATTGCGGTGTTTAAATGCGAAGTGTACACCAAGTTTTGTAGAGTTTGATGAAGTAGTTTCGGAGATATAAGTAAAAGCCTCTACTGTGGGTCGTTCGACGCCCATTTTTCAAAATTTATTCCTTTTCCAACTTTATCCTGTGTATCATATTTGAGGAAATTACCTTTTTAGTACTGAAATATCGTACATTTTTTTAGCTTTTCACGGAATACCGTTATGTGGGCATGGATGTTATCCGATTTTGAACATTCAAAATCAACCTAGCCCCGGACATTTGTACCCAGTTTCGTTAAGATATGTCAATATTTACTCGAATGAGCGGACAAACAGGCATGGCTTAATTGATTAATCTTTTGATGCCGAACATATCGGTTGCTTTTGGGTGTTGGAAACAACAATTATGAGAACAAATACCCTGGGAACTATAGCGCTCGGTTATAAAAACTTTATGTTTATTGCTTTATTCCTATTGTATTTCCCACTCAATGTGCATTTTTGGGTTAAGTCCATGGTTCTATGATGAATGCCTTGCTCAGAAAACAGTTGTCTCTTTCCCTCTCGAGAAATTTGTTCCCTTAACAAGGCACGTGTTTTTAACTTTTCAAATTTACTTGATAACTGGGGTGAAAGCAAAATTTGTAGAACAAACATTTCGAAAAGATCACAACCTTGCTTTCTTCGTATTCGCTGACGTTTAATTTTCATATATGAAAATTTGAGTAACACCGCAATCAAACAAGTAAAATCACATGCAAATTGTTTTTGTAAATAACAATAAGTCTCTCATCATGTATGTGCTATAGCATGGAGCATAAGCTAGGAGGCCTCTGTCAACATCGTGTTCTAGAGAAAGAAGGCGGTGCCAACTATCACGCAACGTATTCATACAGTCCAAAGAAGCTCATATCAGCATTTCGCATCAAGCACATAATCATCTCGATTGGCAGCATTTGTCACCGCGGATCGCCGAACCTTTACAACTTTTAAAAAGTTTGATTGGGTTAGGTTCACAGAGTTTATAGAAGGTAGTTTTCCCGCTCTAACTGATGTTCGCACTAAAGAAATTAAGTTCCGCAAAGGGGGTCACGACGCGGCTACAGGCTTCATCTCGGTCGGAAGGATTTCGGAAATTCGCCCAAATTTTCCGCCCAAGCGACTGCCTTGCAAACGAGCGTGACCACCTTCGCCACTTCTATCCCATTAATCCCCGAATCAGGGACTTAAACATAGAGATTCGACACCTGGTAAGCCGGAATAAGCGGGGCCTCGGGTGTGGGCGAGTGTGGTCCAAGGTTTGGCTCCTATTTATCACTTACTTATTTATTTTTTATTTATTTATTTGTTACCGTCCCTTCAACCTATTTAAGTATCACATTCAAATTTTACACAATATTAAATTCTACTCTTTTCGCAAAATATTTTTAGCTGTTTTAATACATATGTATTTATTGAATTGGTAGTATTTGGCAATAATCAGGAAAAGCTTTTTAAACTTAAAAAACGGTACCATATTTTTTTATTCTGCCTGGGAATTCATTAACTTCATTTTTCAAAGTCAGACCTTACTATAGGAAATTATTTGTATTTCTTGTTTAGCAATATGATGAATATCGTTGTTGTATCTCAACTTTAAATAGGATGGTAAATCTCCTTATGGAGAGATATGTAATTAATTATTTAAAACTTAGACAGTTTATCTTATTTAGTATATTCCTGATTAGGGTATCAAACCGTTCACCCGGTATGTAACTAATTACGTTGTAATATTTTTTATCTCTGTATTTGCCAGTCAACTAGCGTGAATAATATATATATATAAAGTGAGGATCCAGCCGAGAAGCCCAATCTTCGACCATTTATTGGGGCCGAATATTCTCTTCCAAGGCGTCAATCGTCTCGATCTTATCTTCGTAGATAAGCGAATTCACATAATAACACAAAAAATAGTCCAGCAGTATTAAATCGAACGATCTTGGAGGCCACGCCACAGGCACACGACGCGAGATGATGCGCTCACCCAAAGCTTCCTTTAATAAATTTATTGTATTATTGGTTGTATGGCATGTAGCTTTTCAGGCACAAAAAGTCATTAATCATGACTATATAGCGTTCCCCATTGACTGTAACATTATGGCCGGCTTGATTTTTGAAGAAATATGTACCACTGGTTCCCTCTGTGACTTTTTGAGGGCCGGCGTCGCAATAATGGCTTGTAGATCATCAACTCTCCAAATGCGACAATTTTGTTAATTAACGTATCCATTCACCAAAATTGCTGGGCGATTATTGGACGCAGCGTGCGAACCGAACCATTATTTTGGTAGTAAATTTCCACAATTTGAAAACGTTGTTCCGGAAAAAGTCTAGGTATTATATTTCAATTAACCGCAGTCAAAAAGCCCAACTCTAGCACAACGATAGCGTGATTTTCGTTCATCGAGAGAGGACCTTACTGTTCATTTAACTGCTCATCCCAAAGGAGCATTTCTTGGCAAGAGAGATTCTTCGTTGGATTTCGAGGCGGATATTATTCGTGTGAATGCTGGTTCCAAGATAAAAGAGTCCTCTACTTTGTCAAAATTGACCTGGGAACTAATACGTACTTTGGTTTCCCCTCGGTCACCTCCAGGCCTATTCGCTTCACTTCTTTATCCAGTACCAATCTAACCAATGATGTCGACGCCAGCAGATGCACAGTCTTATAAAAGATGGTGCCTGACCGGTTCAGTTCCGCTGCTCGAATTATCTCTTCCATTGTAATGTTAAAGAATTCGCACAATAGGGAGTCACCTTGTCTGAAACCTCTTTTGGTATCAAAGAGCTCGGAGAGGTCCTTTCCAATTCTGACAGAGCTGGTGGTGTTGCTCAACGCCATTTTACATAGTCGTAGTACTTCTTCTCGTGCAGTTGAAAGCTGATTTAAAGAGAGATGACAGAGAGATGGTGTGGGTCGATCCTCAGCTCGCGAGTCTTTTCCTTGGCGTAATCTAGTCGATGCTAGATTCGGAAGTCACTCTGATAAGATCCAATCAGTTCGTTGGTTGGTTTCTGTCGTTTGCACAGTACACTCGATAGAACCATATACGAAATGTTAAACAGGCTGATCCCGCGGTAATTGGCGCATATTGCAGGACCGCTCTTCTTATGTATTGGGCAGAGCACACTTAAATTCCAATCTACGGGTATGCATTCGTCCGACCCTGTCCTACAAATAAGACCATTTGGTAACCCATCAGCGCTCGCGCTTTGTTGTTCCTTAGCCGCGTTATTGCTATCCGAACTTCGCCGAGGTCGGGTGACGTGATGTTAGGGCCGTCATCGGCGATTTGGGTTCGGGATCGTCATCTTCTCTGGCGACTCTTGTTGTCACCATTTAGCAAAATGGAGAAGTGTTCCCTCCATTGTTTGACATAGCATTCGTTAATAAAATAAATAAATGCTAATCTCTTTAAAAAATGGAAGTTTTGGAATATTACCTATTATAGTTAATAAAAATGTATATTACAACTTGTCGAAACATTTGCTATTCCGAATTTAAGAGGGGTAAAGTAAATATTTGTTGAAGTAGTAGTATCTGAACAGAATTGAATTGGTGATTTAAAGAAATATTTAGTGAAATAAATAAAGTTGTAAAAATGGGTTTTCGAAGGAAGATCTATTTTGACTTACACCACCAGCCTGTTATTGTTTTCGCTAAAACCTTATTTAAAATGAACGTATTTACATATTCAAAAACTCTATCACCCAGAATATAAGATATTAATTTTATTAGTATTTGCAATGGACTGAAAGTGTTTATTTTACATTGAAAATAATTAACTTTAAAACTATTTTTTTTTGTTTTTCCCCCGTTATTAATCAAATTAATTTGCTTAATTTTTAATTACTATAATTAAACTCACTTTAACCTATAAAAGTCTTAATAGCAGCACATACAGTTTTGACTTTTTTAAAATCCAGTTAGCTATATTTAGCTGTAAAATTAATCCGATTTCATTGTTATTGTCCTTCTTTTAATATATCCTTCCCCAATGAATTTCTTTTGACACCGTTCGACTATTCTCTCCATGAGTTTATTAAATTATAGAAAAATTAAAATATAATTGAGGCTGATACTGAGCCAAAAATACAACTTGTCAGGCTTTTGTTATTCTTTCCATTGAGCAGTTACATCAAGGATTACAGTAAAATATAAAGATTTTAATTTTTGATTTATTTGAAATTAAAAATTTGATGACAACAGTGAAGTGTAACGTATTTGATACTTTCCAAAAATATCAGGAAAAGTGATGATATAACAGTGTTGGAATACAATTTATTTATTTATTTTTCGTATGAAGTGTTGCGATCAACAGAAAAAAACTAAAAAATTGTGAGTGTTTTAAGATATCATTTTGAACACAGGAAAACAGCGGAATATTTACAAAAAACCATATTATCAGAAAAAAGTAAATTTGATCAGAATTACATTCGCAGATATTTATATTTTCTGAATAATATTCAGGAGATAAAGTATTATAAACGCGAGTCTAGTTGTTTGTTGATTTGTTTGCTTGTCTGAGAAGTGGTGGGAATGCTTAAAAGGGTAATTTTTTGAACCCGCTAAAGAATTGACGAAGCCATTTATGTACATTAGAGTGACAGCGGTGTTTTTTTTTGGAATTTTGCGGGCTGCGGGTCGGATTATTGTGACACTAGGTGTAAAACTTCAGTGCTGAAAGTTTGAGCCAAATTGGACAAAGCTTTCGGGACGCGCATCGAGGTCAAAGGTCATTTATATGCAAATTTTACTATTTATATGAAATAAATTTGCGAAACTCATAAGTTTCTACATTATTTTGCGAAAATGAATTTTTTGTAAATACTTGCGCCATCTATAGCACAAATGTTGCAAATTAATTTTTTATTATAGACAACAACCATTCTTTTGAAATTAACGGATTTTAATGATAAATATCATGGCCTACTAGAAGCCAATTCGGGGGTTCCCTGAAGCTAATTTAACTTAAATTTCATTCGGTTGTGTGAATTCAGTGTGCTAAGTGATTTTTGTGAGTGATGTATTGTGATTTTTGTGAAAAATATATTTAAGAAAATAATGCCGTCGATAAGAGAAGAAATATTTTTAATTGGATATCCGAAACATCAATTAGTTGGTTGCAAACTTCCTTCGAAGGGAGACTGCCTGAAAGTTTTTTTTTATAATATGAGGACAACCAAACTAATTGCCAAAGATAGTGCTGCTCTTGTGGTAAGAGAGTGTGTAATTTTCTGGGAAAAGGCCCGCATTCCCGTTCAACAGTTGCATAGAGGCGCAAAAAAGCTATTGAGCCTGTACGAGGAATGGAAAGACTTGAAAAAAAAATAAATCTAGAGTGTCTGAAATTCATAAAAAAAGAAGAGTACAGTGGGAGGATAGTTTAGACGATCTGTTCGATATTGCCCATAGTGCTGCACTGGAACTAATAAATATAGAAGAAGATAAACAATTTTTAATAAAACAAAGAATGAAAGGACGTGAAGGTAGTATGTTAGGACTGGACCTTAACTTCAAGGGAAAGGAAGAAAGAAAAATGAAACGAAAAAAACAAGAAGAATTGCGTAAGGAATTAAGTGTGGAGTTACCATCAACTTCATCAGGTAAAAATTTCGTTTTAAAAAATTTGTTTTTTTCATTAAATTTTACACTATGTTAGAAGTACTGAACAATGATATTGTTTATTTTAGCTTGCAATATAATGGAAGTCTCTGAATCCGAAGTCTCTGAATCCGAAGAAGTTGCAACATCAGAAGAAGAATATGTTCTAAGTTCTTCAGATAAAAAACGTATTCGTACAACTTCCTGTACCCAAAAAACAAAAGATTTTAACACCAAGACCAGCTGCAGTTTTCTGATATTTTTCTGATATTTTACAAGATTTATTTTCAACAACTACAAAAAAAGTTTTCAAGAGATTTGCAATTCCCACGGACTTTTTCAACAAAGACCCGCATTCTTGGAATGTTTTGGAGGAGTACGTAAAAGGAAAAAATATTGTTCAAAATTTAAGTGTTGTCAACGATAGTGCAGAAAGAGGCATTAAATTGATTCAAGAATACCATGGTCTAATTACAAAAGATCAGGAACAGAAACAACATTTAATGAAAGTAAGTATCTTCTTTTATTACTTGTGTGTTAAATTTCTTTTTGTTATCGTTGTTTTTTTTATATATTACAGGTGGTGCAAAGCTATAGGCAGCAGTATTCGAAAAATGCTAATCTACAATCTCTACAAAAAGATTTTGGCGTATAAATTATTTTATATAATTTTTTTTTACTTTTAATATAACAGAATAATTTCCAAAAAATTGTTTTACTTTTTAGGGTTAATTTCGAAGAAAAATCATATAAATAGTAAAATTTGCATATATCTGACCTTTGACCTCGATGCGCGTCCCGAAAGCGTTGTCCAATTTGGCTCAAATTTTCACCACTGAATTTTTAGACCTAGTGTAACAATAATCCGACCCGCAGCCCGTAAAATTCAAACAAAAATTTTTTTTCATACAAACGATTGGCACCCTAATGTACATAGCACGTACGTATTTGAAATACATGTTAAGAGTTAAGTGAAATTACAAGAATAGGTCTCCACATTAACAAATTTAATAATTTTTCACACACGATTTTGGAAGATTTGGAAAGTCAAAGCAGCTGTTTTAATTTTTATGGTGATGATGCTGATTGATTTGGTGTTAGAACACGCTAGGCACTTTTAAAATTTACAACAAAAAAAAAACGCCCAGAGCAAAAAATAGCCCGTTTATGGATTTGTGTTTGGCACAATTCATGCACAAAATGTTTGACCCAGAATGCGACCACAAGCCCTTGATCAAAAAAATTTCAATACTCAATAATGTACTTGGATAGTCTTATGATAGCAAGAAATCGTTTTTTTTTAAACAACGCTGTATTAATTTTCATACTATGGGAAATTTGAACAAAGGGCAATAATCATAATGATCCTAAGCAATTAGCAAAATGTTGTATCTAATCCTCTTCTTCTTCTTAATTGACGCTATATCCGCCTATACGATTTTGGCCGATTCCAACATAGAGCGCCAGTGGCTCCTCCGCTTTGCGAACTGGTACCAGTTAAAGACCCAAGTGACAAAGTTGAGAAAAATTTAAGTAATAAGTATGCTGAATGAGAACGCATCTCCTTTAGCACACTTATAAAAAATCAACATAATCAAACAAATAAGAATTTTCAATAAAATTTTCCAGCAAGAGGTGTTTGCGATATGTATTTTTGAACACAACATATTTAAAAATTATGTTGAAGTAAATATATGTGTCGATATAAAATGGAAAGCCTTTCAGAAATTTTAAATCCAAGTCCTATCTAGAAATTTATAAATAATTGAATCATTGCACCTTGTAAAATATTTAATTAAGTATACTGTTCGAACAGTATTGAATATTAAAGCTATACCTAATAAATGTATGTAAAATATCACATATGTAATAGATAGAACCTCGTCACACTCCAAATAAAGTCGCCGTTGTGTTTAGAAATATTTTTATAGAAAATGTTTTTGAGTGAGGCATATTGAACAGGTAAGAGGGAAAAACCAAAAATCCAATTTATTTTGTTGTTGCTTGAAACCTCCAGAATATCAAACACGAAGGGATAAATAATAATGATTTAGAATAAAAAGTTGCCATTAATGCATCATGATTTAGAATGAAAACTCAAAAATTAAAAACATTAACATAATAAATTTACTATACTTTTGTTTTTTAAATGTTGATAACTTATAGCAAGACACGTTAAATTGGTTGGATTATAAATAAACAAAAAGGTAAACCGAGTTTGACAGCTAAGGGGTCACATAAAAATAAGAAAACTCAAATCAGCAGCTCTTCTGTTGCTACCTGTTTGATGTGTCTTGGTTGAGGCTAACTTTTAGAGAGGTGATGTTTTCGCTAGACACATATACATATGTGGGTAAATATAGCTTGCAATTGTATTTGATAAGAAATTTGATAATTTTTTAGTTTTAAAAATCAACATGTTCATACTCATGTTGTTGTATACATGTACGGTTATTTATAAACTGATTCGTCTTAATACTATATCCAACCTCATAATATAATTCTGGACATTTGGCCAAAAATTCGCTCAATTTATGTAATATAAATAAATAACATTCCAATTACTCCTTTTATGTGTTTTTAAGTAACCAAAATTGTAATTTATTCATTTTTAATATTTAGCAAGGCGAAAGATAAGTTTTTGATAAAAAAATTTTCTAATCATTATCTAATCTATACTGATCTATTAATTTCACGTTTAAAATACACACTCGTCATCTGGCGACAAACTTCCGAAAAGCATGACTAGTAAACTGACATGTAGCCGTGACGGAAACTTTAGCTATTTTCCCATCACCATCATCATTTCTTTCACATCTCGCTTTTTCTCGAGTATTTTACGCTTAAGAAATGTATGATTACACCACTTGTAAACGCCGCAAATACTCCGTCCTTTACTAGTGAAATTACCAGATTTTTTAATAGATTTTACTCGGAGATAGACAGTAATTTTACTAGCATTGCGCCCGTAAATTTATTAGGCCAGTATTTGTATATGAATGCCTGAATGCCTATATACCTAAATTAATGCATTTATTAAACTCAATTCTTTTATTAATATATTCAATATTATTAACCTCTTTATTTTAGCAAAGTATAATACTTATGTACGTATCGTAAATAACAAATAAAACAAAAAAACGTTTTAATATTTATATTCTTTGGAAATTAGTATACTGTATTAAATTTTACCATTTACATTTCTATTTATACTAAAACTTTTAAATTATTATGGACTTACATTATATATATATATAATTTAATTGACCTTTTAAAGATTTGTTTACTTCATACTTCAATTTATTTGTATTTGTATTTAGTATAATTATTATTCTATTCACAGTGTTCATTTTACTTTTCAACGTTGCATTTTTAATTATTATTTATTGTTACACAATTAAAGTCTGTACATATGTACATACATATATTGTAACATTAAGTATTTCGTTGTATTATTATCGTTTACACCTTACAGAACCAAAACTGTTGTACGAACGGTTGTTAAGTCTTCACTCAATTTAACAATTAGGCCACACTGTTTTGTTTCTTTTGTTCAGTTTTTGTTATGAATTTATAATACATATCGGTGAGATAATTTTTTTAAGTTTTCAAAGACTTTTTTTCGAGCACTATATGACAAAAGTCTCCATAGTATTTATGATCTTTCTTCAAAGACTAGCCTATTTCGAGATTGGTTGAGTGCAACTTAAAAAAAATTATCACTCAAAATTATGAAAAACTTTTATATTACAGTACGTTTAATAACTATAGCGCTTCTTTAGAGATTCTGACTTTCGAAGTAATGTAAAAAAAATTTCCTTCTACCAAACCTTCATTGGACTGAAAAATACCAACATTAATGTGAGTTGTTGTGTTGTCGTTTTTCGCCATTATTCGATATTAAAATATCTTACTTCAATAAACTGATATTAAGTTCTCAAATGAGGTTTCAAATTCATGCCATTTTTGATTTGGCATTTACATGGGGGTTGCCAAAATGAGTTGCAACATTACGGTGCATCACTTGTTAATAGTTATATAATAACCATGACAGCGCTTATCGGTCGCTAAAAATGTTACGGAATATCAGCACTGGTATCACTCTTCACTATTACGCCTTAAAATCTGAAATTTTTTACAAACGAACTAAAGTCGAAATTTGCAAGTTCGCCATATTGTTTTAATAAATATTTGATTTTTATAAATGTAATAAACTTATCGTGTCAAAATTATTTTCCAATAATATTTTTGCCTTGAAAAAAGGTGTTGGGGATTTTGTAGCGTTCCGTTTAAGTACACACCTACCAAATGATGTAAACAACCCGTTTTTGTTTTCTTTACAAGTTTCATGCATGCTGAAACGAAACGCACACCAGCAAGGCACATTGAAGATAAGTAAGTAATTCTATTGTTGGAAAAAAGTGAAAAATAAATATAAAAAGAATAAATTTGCAGCTTGTGCATCAACAACTTATTACAGTAACGCTCATACTGAGCTCGTGTTTCTTTTGGCAGTCATTTGTGGACATACAATGAGGGGCATGCCATGAGGTCGGATTCCAAAAAGTAACCCAACCGCTTACAGGAAGTTCCACGCCACATGCTCTGTTCCAATTGGATCTTCTCCACTGATCTTGCGCAACCTTAAAAAAGATACAGCCTTTCCCCCTCCTCTTATTGCAAAGAAAACATTTTCCCATTTCTGAATATGTAAATATAATTTGGATATGTAATATGTAAACAATTCATTTTCATCTGTAATCAAAACAAATAATAGTTTGTTATGATAAAATGTAAACAAACTTTGACAGCTGATGACCCACTTCGAATGAAAAAAATCAAAAAATTAACCCTGTTGCTGTTACCTGGTTATTGTGCCTTGTATCTACATACATATGTATGTAATAATTGATGAAATCACGGCCAACTTTGTATTTTATTCCCAAACTGAATAAGCATGGCGAAATAGTCAGTGAAGTATGAGACCTACAATCAAAGGTAACAATTGCTGAAACAACATCCTTCGGCAAAATTTCAGTTGACTGGATAAGTGATGAGACTTGCTATTAGACTACTTTATTGTGGTCGATCGTACCTAGTTACATACATATGTATAAATATCTCATATTTAAACACAAAATTCGTCGAAGTATATGTATGCAAATAAATTTCAGATTTGGCTAAGTAAGGCATTGAGGTGAGGGTGTGTATTTATAAATTGTTTAAGCTTGCCAGCTACAACTTTCGATTTTAATGTCCATTGAAAACACTCAATTCTACTGTTAATTAGCTATGCGGATATACATACATACATACACATACTCTTGTGAAAGCTATTAAGACGTCTCTCTTTAAGACCAAATGCTAAGAAAGGTACTTTTATATGTACTATGTACATATCTACTATATACCATAACTACAATTGTATATATATAGGCTCAAAGTATGTACATATCTATGTATATACACATATATGTATATATATTATATATCCATTTACTTGCGTAGCCATTGAGTGATTATAACGAAATGCGACTCAAACCGGTTAACGCCATCAGTAAAATGCCCTACAAAGTACTCATACATTTGAGAAACCACATCAACAGGTAGTCCGTGAACGTGTTTACAATTGTATAGATATACGCATATGAACATATGTACGTATATGCACAAGGCGCATTCCATTGGCACTAATACCAGCCTAACTAGCAATGTGGCGATACAAATGTGGCGATAGAGAAAACGGAGCTATGACCATAATCTACACGATATACTCGTACATATGTAGAAAGTTTGAACTTTATAAATAATGCAATCATTATATATTTTTATAAAATTTTTCTGAATCAATAGAAAAATGCAAATTTTTGCTCACTTTACTCACCTGGATATTACTCCGCTTAACTTCATAATATAACCAGTTATCTGTAGAAAACGATATTGCTAATAAAGCAGTTGCAATTATAGCTGATATTGTTGCAATAGAAAGCGTGACTGCTGAGCACGGCATATTGTGAAATTGTTTTAATATTTTGTGTTCTAAAACCTCTATTTACTGTTGTTTCCTTGGTAACTTGGTTTTATTAATTAATATTTATTTAGCTCCTCATTAGATTATACTTTGTTCAAGATATCAGAGTTGATACTAACATCTAAAGAGGTTTGTAAGCCCGAAGACATTACCTACGTAAATCTGGATTTATTTTCACTCAGAGTTTGTTAATACTTGAGTTAAACTTTCGTGAACTGAAACTCAAAAAAGAGAAATTACTGAATGAAAAGAGATTTTCAACCAGTGAACTCTTATGAAAATAATTTACTTAATTTTAACATGTTTGCTTTCCGATTAACAAATCCAGGTTTTTCATAAAAAACTCAATAATTTAAAAAGCTTTTGCCAAGATTGTATTGTCAATGTGTACTTTTGTTTTTGTACCTGTTTTGATTTATACTTTTGTTAACAACATATTGCACTTGTTAAATGATTTCTGTTTTTCACCAAACTACTCATATCAAGTAGTTTTAGACCGAAAAGACAACAAGTTATTTTCAAAACTGAGTCGCACCATAGTAAACCCCACTTGAGTAAAAACTTATTTCCTCCAATCTTAATAAAACTTGGTGTAGTTATTACCCTTGTATGGTAAAACCTGTACATATGAGCAACCAAAAAAATTTCCTAATTATTTTCAATAAATACTTACTTACTTACTTAATTGGCGTTATAACCGCTTGAGCGATTTTGATCGAACTTGCCCTACTATTTGTGGTGTGCATCTTGATGTTGCAACACAAATTGAGGGGCCTACAATTTTACGCCGACTCCGAACGGCGAATGTTTTTTTGTGAGAGGTGTTTTTCATGGCAGAAATACACTCGGAGGTTTGCTGAGGAGCGGACGCTATTAAAAAGAAAAATTTTTATAATTTTTCATGTTACTTGCCCCGGCCAGGATTTGAACAAGGGACCCACCGAATGAAGCGCACTACACACTCGGCTACACACTCGGATTCGGCGATCGCCCAATATATAAATTCTATAAATGCTCTGTTTAATTACTTATCGTTTGACAACGATTAATGAAGTTGTGTACGAACGAATGGGACCCGTCTTTAGCCATATCCAGTCCAACGGAGTGAAGGTCGCATATGAAGAACTGTGCTAAGATCAAGCAAAAAAGTTAGTTCAGCAAAAAAGCAATATTTCTAATTCCATTTAACAAATTAAAAATTAATAAAACACACATATATATCCATAGGCGGATTTACCGCTCTTATCCGGAGAGCTTTTTGTTGGTATTTTATATGTTCTTTTCCCACTCCGTCTCACGAAGAGCGCACCAAAAATTGTCCGGGCACTCTTTGTTTAGATCAGTTTAATTTTGATTTTCCGTACGGACTACTTCTGACAATGGGTTGCCATCAACTAAATTGTCAGTATATCGGTGCAAATTCAACGTTCTTTTGAATATACATATATTGCAACTTTGAGCTGTTTTAAGAAATTGCTTACTTGAGAACAAAATAAAATGTGCCGAACTAAATAGTTAATCGTGTATGGTGACAAACATTTATGCATTCGTTCATCGAAATCCTGTTACTAGTGCCAACAGCACTATCAATTTTAATTGGCTCTCGTCTCTCTCACATCACCTTCGCATGTATGCATTTCATAGGCACACCTTTAACAACGTTACCAACACGAAAGGGATATCGGTACAGAAATGTTACATTTACTTAAGTTCCATTCAGATGGGGTTGAACACGACAATCAACACATCGTCACGTATGGGCGCACATTAGTTTACTCAGAGAACGTATATTAGACAGAGAAGAATTAAGTTGGGATGACGGTGTGAATAGTCAAAATGCATCAATATTTCTCGTCCAGCTCACCATTCTAATGGCCGACAGGGGATATTGTGAGAGTGGCGAGTTAACAGAGCTGAGCGAAGGCACATTTTTTTTAACATACTATGATTTCTATGATAAATTTTAATTGTTTTGGCTCGAATTTAGATTTTGCCGATATAATAACGAATTGATATAAACATCTAAATATTGCATTTAACGTGAAGTTTGGCTTTACTTAAATGTGTGCATGATAAGAGTGAGCCAATTTTGGTTATATGCATGCATTATATACATACATATGTCAATATAATATATCTATGTACCTACTTATATTATATATTATAAGCGTAACAATCGTTATCATACTAAGTACACATATCTATGTAAATACTTATATATATGTATATAGATAATATGTAGTACATACGTATATAAATATCCAAATATACGTATGTATGTATATATATTTACATGTGTACATGGACATGTATATACAGACATATGTATGTGCATATATATAAGTATTTACATACATATGTACTAAAAAGTGTTATTTATTGTTATGTAGATATATACAGCATTTATTTCATCCCTCCGCCAGCGTGTTTGTTTTAAACCGCAGCGCAACTGCAGTACAGCAACGAAAAATTCATTCATAAACGCACGCGCATATTATAGAAAGCAAATTTCATAAACGCGAACATTTCATCTCCCCACAAACACATGCACCCCTCATCTATCACATTTTTCGCGACGAAGACAAAAATCTAAAAATCATAAATTGAAGATTTTTGTAATTTTGATCCAAATGCTCACAATTACAGATGGGAATGTAGGTATTATTTTGGCCCGCTTGTCTCCGTAAAATATTTCAAGAAGAAATTCATGTATTATTAATCTATTATGTATTCATATCATAATAATAGATGAATTTCTTCATCTGTTCTTAATCTAATATGTTTGCTTATCTTTGTAAACGTGTTTTGCACGAAATCCTGCCATATATGTCATTTAAAGCCCTAATTATTCCAAATCGGCGTCACCAAACGCATAGTCCGGCCTTACCGCTACACCTACTTGCATACATATGTACATATATATATATACGTCAATACATATGTAGTCTAAATTTTGGTCGCATTTATGTCAGGGCTTACGTCTTATCACAAATGTAGCACAAGTAGCAAAATAATATATTTAGGAGTCGAAAGTTTACTACCTTTTAACAAATTTTTCTACAGTTGTCTAATCAAACGCAAACATTGCTATAATTAATTGTATTTCGTGAGACCTTAAATTAATCATACTACTTTTCCTTCTTCCTGAACCAGCAATCTGAGTCAATGACCCATAGAAAAGACTTTCAACTCGAAATTACAAATAAACCGTAGCATTTTTATTCTGAGAGGGTATGAAGTTCCAGAATTTTCGTTGTAAATTGAATTCTGTGGTGTATAACTTAACGTCATCTTATGTATGTATCTATATGTAAGTATTTTCTTTCACATCTTCCTCTATTCGATCTAGTAAATCATATTTGTATATACTCCCCTTTTTTCTCCTACCTACTTTAAATCCAAAATAGTTCAACTCAACCCAGATTAATGATGGCGGCTTTGCGACGCAGCTTTTTCGTGTGAATTGCGGGCAGAAGCAATAATTTCTGTGGAGTTTTGACAAAACAGCTTATTTAGCTTTTGAGTTTTTATTTTCAAATCAATAAATTTCGATCTTCGACATACAAAATTTAATATTTAAATTAAACTTTTACCACGGTGGCCTGTTGAAGTATAGCTTGGTTTAACTATTTGTATAAATATTTTATTAGAACATTGTTATTTTTGACATGGTAATATTAAAGCCCACCTGGAGATTAGATCTTTTGTCAAACTTTGCGCACAGACTTAGAATTTGGTTGAATGTGTATATATGCTTGTATATGTAATTCGATTAAATATGCATTGTTAAATAAATACATGCATGTGCATACATATGATAAACAATAAATGCAATTTCTTTAGTGTTTTTGGAAGATTTTGTTTTGAGTACTTAAAATATTTATAGAAAGTTATATATGGAAAATATTAGTAAAATAAAATAAAACACTAAAATTGAAATTATAGAAGAATACATATTTTTAATATTTTTTTTTAAATGTTGGAAATAGAATTGCGAAAATTCCTTATCAAAACAATAGGAAAATTTTCGCCAAAAAACATCTGCAACCACACAATGTAGCTGATAACAGAGAACGTACATTAATTTTCTCTAAAATTGTTGTTTTCGCTCAACCGATATTAAATTTTGCCCCATGTAGGTGAAAAATTATTGACTGGTGAGCTGGACGAGAAATAGACCTTTTCCCAAAAAGGCGGAACGACAGCAGGAATGAAGGGGGATGCTACTTCTCTGTAAATATACGTTCTCTGGGTTCTGTAGCATTGAAGTTAGTAAACCGGAATAGAGAATTATAAATTTAAGTTTGTTGTCTACATAATTCGTATCTCACTAACCATAAATAGGTCCTTCGACCCGGATTTAGTGACCTAGCCATTGTTTTCGTTGTTTTTTACAGTACTGCGATCGCTCTTCCCTCATAATCGGAATTGGATATACTTTCAGATCATGTATGTGGTCCTGGTATACAACAAAACCAGTTATCTAAGTTGACACAAGCGGGGAAAGCCTCTGATTTTCATGCACCTTGGAGTAGGCAGAACGATGCCATTCAAACGGCTGCCGACTTCAACTAAGTGTTCTCTGCTTTGTAAAATTACATTGAGTGGTCCACTAGCTCCGTGAGAATTGTGAAGAGTATGTTATTCCTGGTGTATTCTCATGATATCGACATCATTGGCGCAAATAACATTAATTATAAAATCGCCTAGGCACTTATAGCGTCATTTAAGAATAAAAAGAAAGGTTACAGTACTTTCGCTCATGTGTAAATTCTACCATAATAGTCATTGGAAATAACCGATGAGAGTTACTTCAAAGCTCTGGATCTGCAGCAGTTCTTTTGGTCAATGTTCAGCACCTTCACTTGATCATGGTTACACTATCATTTCATCATTATATAATAGCTATGAGCCTTTATCTCCCGACCAGGGAATAGTAGTAATTTTTAGAGTATCGGTATCAAATTGCCAATTTATTCGTGACAGAGCAACCTAAAATGATCAAGCATAAACTACAATCAATGGTACATAAGACCAACATGCGTGACGTTAGTCATGGCTCCTAATCATAACCTTATCACCATTCAAACACGACACGTTTCTTGGTAATGGATTCACTTATAATTTACAACTGCGTAAGGTAACTGAATCTCTGTTTGAATTGTCTTGGATCTGACCACAAATCGAAAGATTTTTTATAGTGCATCTCTGTAGGCAGAGCAGTGTGAAACATTATATTTTGTTTGGTCTTCTGTTCATTTATATTGGAACGATTTCCTGTCATCCCTTGTCAAATTTAGTTTCAAGCAAACCGGTTTTGGCGCCGTGCTATCTTCTGTGCCATTTATCGTTCAGTTTAGTTCAGTCCACTTGTTCGTATTTATAAGCTGTTACCTGAATTACAATTGTCCCGTGGGTCGAAGTCCTAATCAAGTTTGGTTTATATCGTTGTCGTTTCTCACATATGTTTTGCATGTGAGTAATTTTGATTCTGTGGGATACTTTAAGTCGTTCGGTTCCGAGCACGATTGACATTCCACGTACATGGTTAGATTAATATACTCATTGGAGAGTGATTGTCTTTTGAGCTACTTCTAAACGACCAAATACAACTCTGCCGGCTGATCCTGCAAAATACTAAACTCGGTTAAGTGATTGTAAGATAATGGTATAGTATGAGGTAGCTTTAAGGTGTTTTAAAACTGGTTAAAAAGCAGTTCGATGGAATGTAAATAGTAGATAGGAGGCGTGGAAAAAAGAGCATTTCAAGAGCTGGCGTGGATAAATTTCCAATTTCAAATGCTCATCACGATCTTATTGTGATCAAATGATAAAAGATCAAATTATCTTCGACGTATCTAATGAGAAACTGCAAATGAATTTATTCGAAATTAGAGAACGCCAATAAAAAACCATTATATTCCGAACGCGAATGTGGATAACATTGATAAACAACACAGCAAACAATTTGGAGGCAACAAACGAAGAGATGGAGCCAAATGGTAAAAACCCAGGATTTTTCCAGCAGCTCATGGCAGAAAGTCAACAACTGTAGATACAAGAGAAGCAGGAAGTCTCTCGATAATATACAAGAAGATGCAAAAGTCAACTCAATATGGTATAGCTCGGCTGCTTTGACAAACGTAAATATAAGCGAGTACCGCTTTCGAATTCTATTTAAATATTTGGTAATATTAATGTGTGTAAGCGTCAATTTCAATAAGACCTTTGGTTTCATGAATTCTATGTAAACTAAGTAAATGTTAACTTTAAGCTGTACACTGAGATGGGTGTCAACTATATGCCGTTGTACTCGTACGAAATTCAAGTCTCAATTTACTGGATACAACAGTTGTTTCGGTAAAATCACGCTGCCGTGTCTTCATAATTGTAATGCGATTGAGTTTGGGGTAGGTAAAAGCGAATTTCAAACCATTCTGAACCGAAAGTCTTGTGTGCATGTTAAACTGGTTCGGAGAGCGTATGCTATCAGATATTGCATTCTTAAAGAGTTTAAAAGCCCGGACCCACTACAACTTATTTTCGTCAAAATTACTTCGCACAAAACAAGTGCGTCCACACTTGCCTTTCCTAATTTATTTTGGCAGTTTTTTAGCCACAGGGTTGCTTAGTTATTTGATCAATGCCTTTTTTTTTTGTAATTTTATTGTGATAACATCCTTTTTTTCCTCTAAATCTTCTTTTTTTTAATCTTCTAGAGACACTAAAAATCAAGAAGTATTGCAAAATTCATCGTCCAGTTTGGTTATGAGGGAACTCATTTGCCGATTATCTTCTATAAAATTTAGAGCCGATACTGATTTTTTCTGCAAGTTGTGTAGAAAAATAATCGCGCCAGCGACTGTGTCTGGACCCAAAACCACAACAAATGCATTCGGAGAGCCCACAAGCCAATGACAAACGCAGGCGCACTGATAAAGCGATTAGCATCGGCGCCTGCGTTTACAGTTTTGCATCTATAAAATGAGGTTTGCCAGTTATAATTGGATAAAGGAAGTGGTGACATGGCAACGTTCGTGACTGCGTTTGCATGCTTTCGTTGGGATCGTTTGCAATTTGCGATGAAGGTACTACTGAATTGTTTATGAAAAAAATATCCTGATTTTTGGTAATATGTAGGCAGTGGAAATATATTTTGACGACATTTTGATTGCTGGTAGTACAAATTTAATTAGCAAACAGCTTGCAAAGCTAACCAGATTATAAGTATGAGGAAGCCATTACGAAGATGTCAAACCTACAAAACAGAAATTATGTTGCCTGATTGTTACGCAATACTTCCCGAACCTGCCACAAATATCAGCCATTATGAAAAACTTTACGAGGAATAAAGTGGTATTGAAGTGGAACGCAAACATGAGGCAGAATACATTGAAAGAATAAAATGTAAAAGCTTCAGTGCTACGCATTTTCAAATCCAAAATTGCCTATCATCATTCAATTTGGCACGTCAAAAGACAAAAAATGAAAGTAAGTAAATGGGCTCAAATAGCTTGGAGATGCTAATAAAACGAGACCTAGATGACATTTCTCCGAAGATGCAACGGCTATTCTTAAGAATCTTAAAATACCCGAATCCAATCAACAAGTACCAGGAAATATCATTCCGGAAGCCGATTGTTTATCGAGAGGCAGTGGTGAAGAGGAAGTTACAACCATATAAAGCGCACATATTTGTGATTTTCAAAATAGACTTTGTACAAATAATTAACGAAAGAGCTTTAAAACAAAACCTGTTATCTGAACAATAAGTTTTATTGAAGCCACGAGGTTTAAGTTAAATTAACACAGCCTTCATGATAAGTAAAAGTAGTGCTGAAGTCCGTACTCGCAGCTGCTTTAGTAAGAGTTTTATAGCAGCTACATCTTGTAAATTGTTCAAACACCATTTCATGTTCATTAAAAGTATAAAGAACGAATAAAACTACTTCAAAAATGTAACTAATTGTCCTTAATCGACGGTATAATATCGGAATCTATTTTCGACTTAAACCCAGTTTCTGTACGTTAAAATCAAAATGCTTAAATATACCATATCGAAGTTAAGGTATGTGCACTCCTTGAGAAGTAATTTTTGCTTTTATTTATTCACTTCCCCCAGTAATAACGTACAAAGGGATTCAGAAACACATGAGCAAAATGTTGTGAATTTACCCACACAAGGGTACAAAAATTTAAAATCCCCTTCAAAAAATATTTAAAGGGACAATTCGTCGTCAATTAGTCGCAACTAGTCTCAAACGGGGGAACAAACATTTTTTGCATGGCCAATTTCAACTCTTCAATGAAGGAATGTGGTTCAGTCATACTTCCTAAAACATCAACGGGTTTGTCCAACTCTTCTTCATTAAGTGATGTGCATTTTGTTGGAATTACGTTTCGTATTTCAGACAATAGTTCTCTGGGTTCTCCGATGACCAAGCACGGTGCGACTCAGCAGAAGATGAAGTGGCAACCACTATCAAGGTGGGTATAACCCTAGCCGTAGAACAACTTATATCTCAACAAGGCGCAACGAAAGTGGAAAGATACCACTACTTGCAGGATATCAAGAACGACCTGACCGGACTACAATGAGAAGAGGACCAGAGATATTTATTGTAGGTTTACGGTCGTTGGCAAGTTTATTGTAGTATACACGGTCCTTTGGAAGACCTCCAACTCTGGCTAAATAACTCTGGCTCGTTATAATGCACATTATTCAATTTCTCAATAGGTTTTGTCGAGTTTATGGTGTCTGTACAAGACTCCACCGTTAAGTCAGATGAACCTGGCGGCTTCACTACAGATATCGCTACCAAAGGTACACATGCCGTATGTTCAAATGAAGCTCATGGTAAACTACAAATCTGCACCTGCTTATAGATTATCAAAATCTGCAAGGCAATCTAGAGCTGCGCGTCGAAAGTTCTTCGAAATAGATTAGAATATCACCTCCACCTGCACCTTGGATTCATTTCCAAGTCCAGGGTAAGGAGAGGGAAAAGGCGAATAAATATTTTACGGTTTTACCACCTGTAGGTATCACTGTGATTATTTTCACCCAAATTAATCTGCAGAATAGCAAATCGTCTACTGTTCTCCTATGCATTTGGAATGCAAAGCTGCATACAACCCTCCAAATAATCCTGGTGCAGGAGCCATGGGCAAGTCGTGGGCATACCTGTTGTCTTCGACGGATTTCTTGGGATAACGTGTTGCAATTTAGAGGGGCAGAAAGGCCGCGGGAGAGAGTTTTGCTCTCAAAATGTCGTTGCGATAAAAATCTAGTACTGCGTTGGCGGTCGTCGAGCCGAGGTCATCATAGTCTCAGCCTACGACTCCGTATTTCCCCCTCTTTTGAGGGGAATTATGGACATCGTGCAGAACGTAGTCAAATAGAGGCCTATACTATAGAATATTGGGTTATGATGCGAACTCATAGAACACTATGTGGGGTATCACGAAGTGCAACCCTCGCTGAAACAAACTACTACAATTTACTCTGTCCTCTGGGCTGGTAGTACAGAACGTAGGTAATAGACCTACATTTGTCACCACCAGGAAACTCTTTCCGTACCCCGATTCATTTCAGACTTACCGAAACTCAAAAGTTTAAAATCAATTGAAGAGGCGGCCCACAGGCAAACGAATTCTTTAGTTGACTTTTTTGAGGATATTTGTCCGATGAGAAGAAATGGGCAAGGCAAAGCGATCCGGTGGAACGCTGAAAATACCAAACTTCGTAAACGGATAAGAAACCTTCTTAAAAGAGCGCTAAAAACTCGAAAAGAAGAAGAGTGGTCCGAATATCATATCGTGCAGAAAGTGTATAAGAGACAAATTCGAACTTCGCCTTCGAACGGTACTTCTATTGTGGTATTGAGAATGTGAAAGAGTCGGCAAGGCCAAACGGTCAGGAGGTGTAAACGTAAGTCTTTCCGAAGAAGTGAAATATCTGGATGTAATCCTTTACAGAAAAATTACTTGGAAAGCTCATGTCGAACAGAAGGTAACTAGAGCATTTAAAATTGTTGGGCCGTGTCGGATAACCTTTAGTAAAACTTTGGGCCTGAGACCAGCTTTGGTACTTACGGTATACACAGCCCTAATCAGATCAACCGCGTATCCTGCTGAAGTTCGGTGGTCTAGAACCATTGTTAAATCCACGATTTCTGCGTTTAACAGCCTGCGGAGTTACGTGTTTATAGGAATCACTTACATCAGTAGTTTCATCTACCATAACTGAGAATCCGTTTACCTCATTGACGCGTTTTACTGC
The DNA here is from genome assembly GCA_951828415.1 of Anomoia purmunda. Taxonomy (NCBI): domain Eukaryota; kingdom Metazoa; phylum Arthropoda; class Insecta; order Diptera; family Tephritidae; genus Anomoia; species Anomoia purmunda. The sequence continues at coordinate 95,784,821 of OX639995.1, forward strand.
GTCTTTAGTGATTTTTTCGTCTCACCTTTCCAGCCTCGATTATCTCATTTTAGATATTGTGGCTCAAATACATTACGTTAGCTGTTGAAAGTCATTGATTATGCAGAGCGAGGTCTCTACTCTCCACGGCAAAACGAAGAAGTGTTCTGAAATTATCATCGCTGTCTACCGGGATTTCAAAGGATAAGTAATCATCATTTCGACGTTCTTGGAGTACAAGTAATAGTAACAGAATAAGACCGGTCGAAGGATCCAGTTTCAGCCTGTTTTTACTAGCAGTCCTCTGCGGCTGTCGTCAATCTCACTTTTGATGCCATTTCGCTTATTTTCAAATATCAGTTTGAAGTTCTGCGCTTCTTCTATTTCAAGTGATATTTCTCCATCTGGTGGTCTGTGAATTTTTCTAGACCTTTTTTTGGAGCCAGTTATTACGAGGATGGCCACATTTTCGTGCCTTTCGTTCTCAAAATTCGTCTGAAGTGTTCACCAGAAGTTCGTATACACATTTCTGTATCGTCCAATTTTTTTCTGCAGAAGCGTTGAACATCATTATTTTTGTTGATTTTACAACATACGTTACCTAGCCTATTAACAAATTTCTTATCGAAGTTTGGTTATAATTTTATTCATTTATTTATTGAAGCCAATAGAATATAACATCCAATTACAGACTAAGATAACAATTCACATCAATTAAAAAAGTAAAAACAGAAGTAAGTAATTTAAATCTAATTTTGAAAGACTTTATACAAGTCTCATTCAAGGAAATCTCTCTGCAATGAAATATTTAATATCTAAAAATTTAAATTTGAGAACTCACAGAAATTAATTCTGTCACTAATTATATATTCCATAAACATTCGCCTACATTCAAGGGAATTCAAATCATTTAAGAAACAACAAGAATTATATGAGGGCAATTCAAGATTGAAGCGAACAACAAACGTGACTTAAAGAAGTTCCAGAACATAACGGGAATCGAAACTACCCCCAAACCCAAGATTTCTTCGAGCTGGATACTGATGATGTAAATTGGGACGATTTTCCGTCATTTCTAGTCAAGTTTAGTTTGGAGACAAACCGGTTTCGTCGTTGTGCCATTTAAGCGTAATTTTTCGTTCTTGTTTTAAAGCATTTACTAAGGAGTAAACGGGTTTTGCGACAACATCTATTAAGGATATCTAGATCTTCCCGTACGCGAAGCAAATCCCTAGATTCTCGTATTTTTTAGATCTTTAAGTCATTGGCATGTAAAACATATTATGCATTTGCAAAGTATTGAGAAATGTCTTTAATAAACCAAAGAAACAATAATGGTTCTTGCAACACCTGACGATGCAACGAATGGAAAGGATCAAGTATTATACACAACTATTATTAAAGATTGGTTACTACGATAGGATTTACGAACGAAATCCAATTTTCGAGAGCTTTGTAAATGAAATGCTATGTGATATCTTGTCAAAAGTTTGGGATAGGTCTGTGTTTATATTATCTACTTCACAACCAAGCTCAAATGTTTTTATTCAATCTTTCGAATGGATGGGTAGGTCAGGAACAGTAGACGGACCAGCGAAGTATCCGTGTTCAAAAGGACTAATTTCATTTAAAACTGCAAAATATAATTTAGCATTGTGGCATCTCACATTTCACACACAGTTATATTCAGGGTACACAAATGTGCATCAGCTGATTCACAATCCACATGTTCTAAAGCTCTGACGTTTGCGTATACAATATTACATTTTCTCCTTCTTCTTTGCTCAACTGCTAAACTTGTAAGTCCCATTATTTAATAAAGATATTATAGTGCCGACGAGAACAAAATCAAAAGCAATGTCGCAAATAATTGGTACCGTACCACGTTTTAATTATAATGGAAACATTTGGGAAGTTTTAATTACGCAGCTACAACAGTTTTTCATGGGAAATAATATTACGGAGGCAACGCGGAAGAAAGCAATTTTGTTAATATCACTTTCTGAGAAGTCGTACATTCTTCTGCAGAACTTACTCAACCCCCTTAAACCTGATGAGGCAACCACGTCTTTTGAGAAGTGTATTGAAGTCCTCAGCGTGCATTTTAAGCCTCCCTCAACTGGCTTCGCAGAACGGCTAAAGTTTTATAGCACCAACAAAGAAGCGGCGGAGAGTGTTAACGAGTGGGCGGTGCGGGTTAGAGCATTGGCGATTCCTTGCAAATTTGGTAATTTCTTGGACACAGTTATACGCGATAAATTTGCGATGGGGCTTGAAAAGGGTCCAGTAAGGGACAAAATATTTTTAGAAGACGTAACGGCGTGCACTATGCAAAGAGCCGTGGAAGTTGCTAACGCGGCGGAGTACATTCAGAAGCAGTACATATCCACTGAGGTGTAGAGCGAGACGGACGAGAACCTGAATTTTTTAAGAGGTAACCGAAACGGCAAGCGTGGTGGCGCAAGGAAGCAAATTCAGCAGAAGCAGCAAAAGCAGACATGTGCAGTGTGCGGGTATGCAAATCACGCTAGCCGTGATTGTAAGTTTAAGAACTATAAATGTCATAAGTGTAATAATAGAGGTCATTTAAAAAACATGTGTTCCGGTAAGAAAAACCACGAAGGTTTTAATTACGTGGATAACGTTGATGTTTCCTTATTCTCTATGAGCTGTAGTTCAGATGGACCCATTAAAGTTAGCGTACAAGTAGGAAATGCAAATTTAGACATGAAACTCGATACGGGATCGGAGTACAGTGTAGTTTCATGCACAACATTTAAGAATTAATTTTCCACTCGTAGTTTGGAACCTTCGCCTATTGTCTTAAAGACATATAATGGTATGGCAATTAACCCAGTAGGGACTTGTGATTTGATGGTTGCATATAATGGTCGCATTGCAAATGTGACTTTTGTGGTTGTAGAAAACGGTGAGCCGCCCCTACTAGGTAGGAACTTCGTGCGGAAGTTTAAGTTGAACATCGTCGAATTTAATTACGCAAATAGCGACGTTAGTGCTAGAGAGAAAGTTTTTAACAGGTTTCGAAATTTATTTGATGGAAGCTTAGGCTGTTTCAGTAAAGGAAAAGCAACATAAAAATTAAAAGAAAATTATACGCCAAAATTTTTGAAACCACGTGTTGTTCCGCTTGCCATCAAGAGTAAAGTAGAGAATGAAGTTAAAAAATTGATAAATCTAGGAGTTTTAGAGCCAGTATCGTATGCGGAGTGGCGGACTCCAATAGTGCCAGTATTGAAGAAGACCGGCGAGCTTAGAATCTGTGGCGATTTCAAAGTCGCTCTGAACCCACAGCTAATAACTAGTAGATAAGTATCCTCTTCCTCGTATAGAGGATATTTTTACAAAACTGCACGGTGGAAACGAGTTCACCATGCTTGACTTAACTACGGCCTATCAACAAATCCCATTGATTGAGGCATCAAAAAGGCTTACCACAATCTCTACGTCAAAAGGGTTGTTTCAACATACAAGACTAATTTACGGATTAGCATCAGCGCCAGCCATATTTAAAAAAATTATGGAAGGGATACTGATGGGTTTAGACGGAACCGTGGTATTTTTGGACGATATTTTAATTACGGCGCCCAATAGGAAAATGCATATTGAGCGAGTAGAAAAAGTGCTTCACGTATTGCAAGAGGCTGAGTTCAAATTAGCTTTAAACTAGTGCGAGTTTTTCGCCAAAGCAATAACGTACCTCGGGCATGTAATTGATGAGCACGGGCTGCATACGAACCCAAATAAAGTGAAGGAGATCGATAATATGCATTGTACTAGTAATGTAAAGGAGTTGCAATCACTTTTGGGGGTGGTGAACTTTTACCGAAAATTCTTTCCTAACATAGCGAACACATGTGCATCATTATACAAATTGTTGAAGGTGGGTGAAAAGTTTAATTTCACAGAGGAATGTACGAAGGCAGTAGATTGTTTAAAGAGTGGGTTGAAGGCAGATACATGTTTAGCACATTTTAACCCCGATTATGTAACCAAACTGTTGATGCAAGTCCAGTGGGGCTGGGCGCAATTTTGTCGCAAATATCAGTGGATGGTCGCGAGTTTTCAATTGAATTTGCTTCACGAAAATTGTCCAGTGCAGAAATGCGCTACTCGCAATTAGACAGGGAAGCAATAGCAATTTTATTTGGAATTAAGAAATTTCATCACTATCTGTATGGTAGGCATTTTACGCTGGTAACCGATATAAGCCATTGCAGTACATTTTTAACCCAAGGAAGGGAATTCCAGTCTATGCAGCTAATCGTCTACAACGCATTGCAATAACGCTGTCTGGTTATGATTTTGAGACCAAACATATTAAATCGAATGAAAACGTAGCAGACTATTTTTCAAGAAACCCTTCAGGTACAGCAAATAAGCCGGTTGAACTGACGGAGAATGTAGCGCTAAATTTTTTCAATGAAGTAAATTCCACACCAGTGAACGCAGAATTGATAAGAAAGGAGTCCTTGTCAGACAAGGTTTTAAAACAAGTTAGCATTTTTATTCGAACAAAGTGGCCAAATAAAGTCGCTGACCCTTTGTTAAAACCATATTTTGTACGTAGACTGGAATTGTCAGAGGAAAATGGGTGCGTGTTTTGGGGCTACATAATAGTGATCTCGGAAGTACTGAGAGGCAGATTAGCGGAATTCTTGCATGAGACTCATATGGGAATATGTAAAATTAAATCAATGGCTAGGGAGTACTGTTGGTGGTCAAATCAGAGCAAGGATTTGGAAAATTTAGTAGTAGGTTGCGAGCCATGTTTAATGCACCACCCTAATTCGAAAAAAAAGGAGTTTATCCAATGGGATTGGCCGAAGCAACCATGGTATCGCATACACGTTGATTTTTTTGGTCCATTTTGTAAACGCTGGTGCTTGGTAGTAGTTGATAGTTACAGCAAGTGGGCTGAGTGTTTGGACATGGGAACAAATACAACGAGCAGCGCAACTATATCAGTATTGAAAGAATTGTTTGCGAGGTTTGGGTTGACACAGGAAATCGTTTCAGACAATGGTACGGCATTCGTGTCGAAAGAGTTTAAACGCTTTGTGGACCTAAATGCAATCACACATATCACAAGCCCAGTGGGGCATCCTGCTTCAAACGGTCAAGCAGAGAATTTAGTTAAAACAATGAAAAATGCTTTAAAAAAGAATTTGTATACTACGAATGTTTCACAGTTTAAGAACATAATTTGTAGATTCTAATTAGACTACCGAAACACGAAGCATACGAGCACAGGAGTTTCTCCAGCTCAGCTCATGTTTGGCAGACAGCTGAAAACGCGATTAGACATAATAAACCCCAAACGAAAAGTGGAAGAGGAATCTAAAGAATGGGTGCAACAAAACGTTTTAAGAAAACAGGCAGACCAAAAGAAATATTAAGCCGGTGCTAAAAATGTAAAGCTTAGATCTGGAGAGATGGTTTTAGCAAAAAATTACTCCATTCCGGGTAGAGTTTCATGGTCTAAATGTTCAATAATTAAACAAATTGGTAAACAAACATATTTAGTTAAACCGATTAAGGCAAACAAATCATAGAAAAGGCACATAAATCAGATAACTAAGTTTAAGCAAAATGAAAAGCCAATTTGCGTATCTAGTATGAGAGTATGACCTTTTGTCATTGAGAAAAATTGATGCTGGAATATCTGGTACAGACTTTTTAATTTTAAAAAGCCCCAGCTCGGAATCAACTCCGTAAATAATTTCGTTAATAATAATATAATAATAATAATTTGGCGCTTACACCACTGCTTGATGTTTGGCCGAACTTCTCCTACAATTTGTGGTGTGCGCCTTGTTGTTCTAACACAAAGAACAGACACTCAGAGGTTTATTATTGCCTGACAAGGGGTCAGCTAGGATGCAAAAGCATGGCTTATCAAATGAAACGCACGCAGTCTACACACTCGGCTACGGCGGCCGCCTTTCATTGCGTTAGTTTTAAAGACGGAGAATGGCGATCAGAGGCTTCGATTTCACTAAATAGTTATTTCCAATTATCTAATGCGCTAAATTGTAATTAAAATCCAAACCACAGGTAGGTGTGGTATACGTATAAAAATTATAAAATTTTATTTGTTGGACAAGAGGTATATCATGCATATCTGGCTCCGAAATTGGGAAAACGAAAACAAAAATAACACACAGCAAGAAGATTCTACGAATTTTATGAAATCAAAAGTTCAAGCAAGATTACGCTAGGTTAAGTTAACCGAAGTTTACCCTCCACGTACCGATCAAAAAAGTTAACTTTAGAGTTCATGGAGTTCAATTGTTGACCTTGAAGGTAGGTCATAATATTGGCATCAACATTGACGGCATTGAAAATTGTTGGTTGGTTGGTTGTAGAGTTGCTAAGGGATAACCTAGGGCCGACCGATTACAGTTCCGACATCGAGTGTTGTAATGATGCCCGCATGTTCGCCAATCGTTATCGTGGCTGTCAGTCCGAATATATTTTTCCTTGGCATACTCAGTAGGTCCATCGTTCTTGAATTGTTACAATTGTTCTTCGCAATTTTGCAAATGGTAAATCTATTCCATCAGGTTTCTGCCATTCGTAAGAACTGTAAGTGCAATTTTCTCTTGATTACTGGCCGGGAACCCAGACAAGAGAGATTTTCTTTAACCCGGCCGACAAGCTCAACACCCGTTTCTAGTCTCGACCTATCTTCGACTTTGTCATTGGAAAACTCAATGCTAAAATTGCTGCTTGAATATGAATGCTTTATGTGCTCCATCACAGCTTCTTGTCAGCACCCTGCATGCCTTCTCAATACCAAGCACCTCCACTAGGAAGATGCTAGCACAGTCAGGTAACCGGAATGAGATAGAAACGTCTAGTTTCTCTCAGAATACCCCCGAACCCCCTCCGCAGTTCCTTTTGGGGACGTCAGTGTCATCGTGGTGCCATTCTCGGATACCCCTTTTGTACCCCAGTCACGTTTTGAAGGAAACTTAAGCTTAAAGTTTTGCTTGAAAGCAAACGTAGTCAGTTTTTCATCTGTTCCCAAGAGCTGGTAGCATTCCCACTCTATAAGTCTGACTGCAGAGTTCGCCGCAATTTAACGAATGTGGTAGAGCAGTTGATACAGAATCAGATTTAGCATATTCATGGTGCACGACCTAGCGGCTCCAGTAACACCTGCACAAGACGCGCGTTGGATGTTACCTAGCTTCTTGATGTTATATTGCTTGCCTAGTTCCGGTGACTATATTAGTGCACCATAGGTTAGTGTGTACCGTGTTCATCGAAAGGGCAAGCTTTGGTTTCAATTACCAGTTTCCACATGAGCCAAATATCCGCTCGCATGTATAACCGACATCGACACGCGCAGCTGGTTTTCTGACTTTATACAAACTTACTAAAAAAGTGCCTCGCTGTTGGCTTCAGCCAAGTGTCGTTGAATTGTTGTTTCAGTTAAAAACAATCAAATTAATTGTCATGCCATCGGCACTAAATCAAATAAAGTGTATGCATGTTTCATGCGCAAACACTTCTTCCGAAGTCAATATATGTATATATGCATACTGCTCGCTTTGCGCTGGTTATCTCTCATTCACTTTTTTTTAGTGTTATACGTATCCAGTTAATACAGTATTCAGTCGTAGAAACAAGAAGTGCTGACTATGTGCACAATGATTGCGGTCACCGTATGCAGTTCTCTGATGCATAATGGGCTGTATAAGCCTTCTCTTCGCGCTTCTCGATGTTCGCCTTCCGGCTTAGCTTGCCATCGTGTGAGACATCCAAGTATTTCGTCACGGAGAACAATGTGAGAAGATAGCTGGAATGTGTTATATTCGTTTTCTTGGTAAACAGCGTCAGCTCTGTCTTTGTCGTGTTGACACTGACACCACTTTTTGAGGGCCATCTATGTAACCTGGACAGAGTTCCCTCAAGAATTTTGTGGAACGTTGAGGGAATGGGACCTGATATTGGCAGCCCTAAATCATCTGCGTATACTACCACATTTACTCCACCTTTATTAAGTTTCAGTAGAATATCGGTCAGTGTCACTACCCAGAGAAGCGGGTATAAGACTACCACTGCGGAGTACCCCTGTTGCTGAACCATTGGTTGATGTTATAATTCTATTTTTAAGCATTCGCTCAATTCACCTGCATATGTCCTCTGACGCTCTAACCTTAGGGAGGGATTGAATATTTGCGTCAGCTTTTATGTTATTGAAATCACGTCCAATCATGTCCACGAAAACTGCAAGTTTAAGGTATTTATATTGGAGTGATTTCTCTATTATGCTTACAACATTTCTGTGAACCGATCATGTTTGGCCGGCGATAGTTTAGCTGTTCCTTGAAGGAATCTTATGTGCATATCTAACAGCCTTTACAGTGATTTTAGCAGGAAAGATGTAAGGCTTATTGTCCTAAAGTCGTTTGCTTCCTCGTGAGTTCTTCTACACGGTTTGCGAATGAAAATCATTTTGGCTCTCTTCAAACTTTGTGGAATATATGTCAAGCGAGTGCTGGTCCATGTCTAGCCATGAGATGATGGCTTCCTCTAGATGTGACAGCATCATGGGTGTAATGCCAGTTGGGCCGGACGATTTATAGGGAGAAAAGCTATCTATTGCAAACTTTATTTTTTGCTTTTCAACGATCGACTTCATACCTCTTCTGAGGGTTGTGAATGACTTGTTTGATTCAACACTGTTGGGCTCAGGTCGCAGCCTGGAAAAAAGATGTTGATAAGGGTCCGTGTGTTCTTTGGACACAATTTTAATCAGATTGGCGGAGTCCCTACATTCTTTGGAAGAGCAGTATGATTGCCAAGATTCGGCAGCTTTCTTATATTTCCTTATTACATCTTTGTATGGCTGCCACTCTTTTATTCTGTAGCAGTCGTTGAAGTCTTTCCTACCTTTACACCTGAGTTCACATAACTCCACCGTCCACCAGGACGGTTTGTCTAGCTCTTTTGCAATTTTAATCTTATTGGATTTACCGTGCTCTAGGCATCTTGATGTCACTTTACTGAATTTATTGAATTTATTGGAGTTAGTCTTTCTAGGATTATGGAAAATAAAGGGGGTGGGATTGAGGAACGGTGTTTTCTGCTTTAGACAGAGAAACGCATTGATGCCTTTTTTGATTAGACTGCTCGCTCGAGGTTTACCTGTGTTACTTTTGAGGAAAGGTTATGGGTGCTGCTTGTTAGCCCAAGGACCTGTTGGTTATTGACCCACGGCTCCAAGATTACGCTGATTTCGACGTCTCTCTCACCCAGGAGGATTGACAGTTAACTTTTTCTATAGTAACGTGTTGTGCCCGGAATACAAATTGATGGGAATGCATAATTTTTCTCGCATATGCACCAATCTGGAGGAGCAAGGTATTTTTAAAGAGCTTTGAAAGGTAGCAAACTGTTTGGCACGTATGAACAAGCTTGCGTTTTGTTCTATCCTGCTCTATGTATCATTATTATAATCGACTTGTCCCAATGTGATAGAAAATTTTCATGTCTCAGTATAGCGTTAAAGAGATTTGAGATGTAAGTTATGGCAGTATGCGGAAGTTTTAAGATCATCCAAAACGTTAGCTTCTAGTTTTTCATCACTACGGGCCCATTTACCATTTCGATCTCTTAAAAGCGCCTTTCGTTGGTGGCTTTATACAAGTATTCGCTTTCCATAGAGAACACTTTGTGCTGGTTTCTGACAAGTTTCTGTGGCGATTTCAAAGTCGCTCTGAACCCACAGCTAATAACTAGTAGATAAGTATCCTCTTCCTCGTATAGAGGATATTTTTACAAAACTGCACGGTGGAAACGAGTTCACCATGCTTGACTTAACTACGGCCTATCAACAAATCCCATTGAATGAGGCATCAAAAAGGCTTACCACAATCTCTACGTCAAAAGGGTTGTTTCAACATACAAGACTAATTTACGGATTAGCATCAGCGCCAGCCATATTTAAAAAAATTATGGAAGGGTTACTGATGGGGTTAGACGGAACCGTGGTATTTTTGGACGATATTTTAATTACGGCGCCCAATAGGAAAATGCATATTGAGCGAGTAGAAAAAGTGCTTCACGTATTGCAAGAGGCTGAGTTCAAATTAGCTTTAAACAAGTGCGAGTTTTTCGCCAAAGCAATAACGTACCTCGGGCATGTAATTGATGAGCACGGGCTGCATACGAACCCAAATGAAGTGAAGGAGATCGATAATATGCATTGTACTAGTAATGTAAAGGAGTTGCAATCACTTTTGGGGGTGGTGAACTTTTACCGAAAATTCTTTCCTAACATAGCGAACACATGTGCATCATTATACAAATTGTTGAAGGTGGGTGAAAAGTTTAATTTCACAGAGGAATGTACGAAGGCAGTAGATTGTTTAAAGAGTGGGTTGAAGGCAGATACGTGTTTAGCACATTTTAACCCCGATTATGTAACCAAACTGTTGATGCAAGTCCAGTGGGGCTGGGCGCAATTTTGTCGCAAATATCAGTGGATGGTCGCGAGTTTTCAATTGAATTTGCTTCACGAAAATTGTCCAGTGCAGAAATGCGCTACTCGCAATTAGACAGGGAAGCAATAGCAATTTTATTTGGAATTAAGAAATTTCATCACTATCTGTATGGTAGGCATTTTACGCTGGTAACCGATATAAGCCATTGCAGTACATTTTTAACCCAAGGAAGGGAATTCCAGTCTATGCAGCTAATCGTCTACAACGCATTGCAATAACGCTGTCTGGTTATGATTTTGAGACCAAACATATTAAATCGAATGAAAACGTAGCAGACTATTTTTCAAGAAACCCTTCAGGTACAGCAAATAAGCCGGTTGAACTGACGGAGAATGTAGCGCTAAATTTTTTCAATGAAGTAAATTCCACACCAGTGAACGCAGAATTGATAAGAAAGGAGTCCTTGTCAGACAAGGTTTTAAAACAAGTTAGCATTTTTATTCGAACAAAGTGGCCAAATAAAGTCGCTGACCCTTTGTTAAAACCATATTTTGTACGTAGACTGGAATTGTCAGAGGAAAATGGGTGCGTGTTTTGGGGCTACAGAATAGTGATCTCGGAAGTACTGAGAGGCAGATTAGCGGAATTCTTGCATGAGACTCATATGGGAATATGTAAAATTAAATCAATGGCTAGGGAGTACTGTTGGTGGTCAAATCAGAGCAAGGATTTGGAAAATTTAGTAGTAGGTTGCGAGCCATGTTTAATGCACCACCCTAATTCGAAAAAAAAGGAGTTTATCCAATGGGATTGGCCGAAGCAACCATGGTATCGCATACACGTTGATTTTTTTGGTCCATTTTGTAAACGCTGGTGCTTGGTAGTAGTTGATAGTTACAGCAAGTGGGCTGAGTGTTTGGACATGGGAACAAATACAACGAGCAGCGCAACTATATCAGTATTGAAAGAATTGTTTGCGAGGTTTGGGTTGACACAGGAAATCGTTTCAGACAATGGTACGGCATTCGTGTCGAAAGAGTTTAAACGCTTTGTGGACCTAAATGCAATCACACATATCACAAGCCCAGTGGGGCATCCTGCTTCAAACGGTCAAGCAGAGAATTTAGTTAAAACAATGAAAAATGCTTTAAAAAAGAATTTGTATACTACGAATGTTTCACAGTTTAAGAACATAATTTGTAGATTCTAATTAGACTACCGAAACACGAAGCATACGAGCACAGGAGTTTCTCCAGCTCAGCTCATGTTTGGCAGACAGCTGAAAACGCGATTAGACATAATAAACCCCAAACGAAAAGTGGAAGAGGAATCTAAAGAATGGGTGCAACAAAACGTTTTAAGAAAACAGGCAGACCAAAAGAAATATTAAGCCGGTGCTAAAAATGTAAAGCTTAAATCTGGAGAGATGGTTTTAGCAAAAAATTACTCCATTCCGGGTAGAGTTTCATGGTCTAAATGTTCAATAATTAAACAAATTGGTAAACAAACATATTTAGTTAAACCGATTAAGGCAAACAAATCATAGAAAAGGCACATAAATCAGATAACTAAGTTTAAGCAAAATGAAAAGCCAATTTGCGTATCTAGTATGAGAGTATGACCTTTTGTCATTGAGAAAAATTGATGCTGGAATATCTGGTACAGACTTTTTAATTTTAAAAAGCCCCAGCTCGGAATCAACTCCGTAAATAATTTCGTTAATAATAATATAATAATAATAATTTGGCGCTTACACCACTGCTTGATGTTTGGCCGAACTTCTCCTACAATTTGTGGTGTGCGCCTTGTTGTTCTAACACAAAGAACAGACACTCAGAGGTTTATTATTGCCTGACAAGGGGTCAGCTAGGATGCAAAAGCATGGCTTATCAAATGAAACGCACGCAGTCTACACACTCGGCTACGGCGGCCGCCTTTCATTGCGTTAGTTTTAAAGACGGAGAATGGCGATCAGAGGCTTCGATTTCACTAAATAGTTATTTCCAATTATCTAATGCGCTAAATTGTAATTAAAATCCAAACCACAGGTAGGTGCGGTATACGTATAAAAATTATAAAATTTTATTTGTTGGACAAGAGGTATATCATGCATATCTGGCTCCGAAATTGGGAAAACGAAAACAAAAATAACACACAGCAAGAAGATTCTACGAATTTTATGAAATCAAAAGTTCAAGCAAGATTACGCTAGGTTAAGTTAACCGAAGTTTACCCTCCACGTACCGATCAAAAAAGTTAACTTTAGAGTTCATGGAGTTCAATTGTTGACCTTGAAGGTAGGTCATAATATTGGCATCAACATTGACGGCATTGAAAATTGTTGGTTGGTTGGTTGTAGAGTTGCTAAGGGATAACCTAGGGCCGACCGATTACAGTTCCGACATCGAGTGTTGTAATGATGCCCGCATGTTCGCCAATCGTTATCGTGGCTGTCAGTCCGAATATATTTTTCCTTGGCATACTCAGTAGGTCCATCGTTCTTGAATTGTTACAATTGTTCTTCGCAATTTTGCAAATGGTAAATCTATTCCATCAGGTTTCTGCCATTCGTAAGAACTGTAAGTGCAATTTTCTCTTGATTACTGGCCGGGAACCCAGACAAGAGAGATTTTCTTTAACCCGGCCGACAAGCTCAACACCCGTTTCTAGTCTCGACCTATCTTCGACTTTGTCATTGGAAAACTCAATGCTAAAATTGCTGCTTGAATATGAATGCTTTATGTGCTCCATCACAGCTTCTTGTCAGCACCCTGCATGCCTTCTCAATACCAAGCACCTCCACTAGGAAGATGCTAGCACAGTCAGGTAACCGGAATGAGATAGAAACGTCTAGTTTCTCTCAGAATACCCCCGAACCCCCTCCGCAGTTCCTTTTGGGGACGTCAGTGTCATCGTGGTGTCATTCTCGGATACCCCTTTTGTACCCCAGTCACGTTTTGAAGGAAACTTAAGCTTAAAGTTTTGCTTGAAAGCAAACGTAGTCAGTTTTTCATCTGTTCCCAAGAGCTGGTAGCATTCCCACTCTATAAGTCTGACTGCAGAGTTCGCCGCAATTTAACGAATGTGGTAGAGCAGTTGATACAGAATCAGATTTAGCATATTCATGGTGCACGACCTAGCGGCTCCAGTAACACCTGCACAAGTCGCGCGTTGGATGTTACCTAGCTTCTTGATGTTATATTGCTTGCCTAGTTCCGGTGACTATATTAGTGCACCATAGGTTAGTGTGTACCGTGTTCATCGAAAGGGCAAGCTTTGGTTTCAATTACCAGTTTCCACATGAGCCAAATATCCGCTCGCATGTATAACCGACATCGACACGCGCAGCTGGTTTTCTGACTTTAAACAAACTTACTAAAAAAGTGCCTCGCTGTTGGCTTCAGCCAAGTGTCGTTGAATTGTTGTTTCAGTTAAAAACAATCAAATTAATTGTCATGCCATCGGCACTAAATCAAATAAAGTGTATGCATGTTTCATGCGCAAACACTTCTTCCGAAGTCAATATATGTATATATGCATACTGCTCGCTTTGCGCTGGTTATCTCTCATTCACTTTTTTTTAGTGTTATACGTATCCAGTCAATACAGTATTCAGTCGTAGAAACAAGAAGTGCTGACTATGTGCACAATGATTGCGGTCACCGTATGCAGTTCTCTGATGCATAATGGGCTGTATAAGCCTTCTCTTCGCGCTTCTCGATGTTCGCCTTCCGGCTTAGCTTGCCATCGTGTGAGACATCCAAGTATTTCGTCACGGAGAACAATGTGAGAAGATAGCTGGAATGTGTTATATTCGTTTTCTTGGTAAACAGCGTCAGCTCTGTCTTTGTCGTGTTGACACTGACACCACTTTTTGAGGGCCATCTATGTAACCTGGACAGAGTTCCCTCAAGAATTTTGTGGAACGTTGAGGGAATGGGACCTGATATTGGCAGCCCTAAATCATCTGCGTATACTACCACATTTACTCCACCTTTATTAAGTTTCAGTAGAATATCGGTCAGTGTCACTACCCAGAGAAGCGGGTATAAGACTACCACTGCGGAGTACCCCTGTTGCTGAACCATTGGTTGATGTTATAATTCTATTTTTAAGCATTAGCTCAATTCACCTGCATATGTCCTCTGACGCTCTAACCTTAGGGAGGGATTGAATATTTGCGTCAGCTTTTATGTTATTGAAATCACGTCCAATCATGTCCACGAAAACTGCAAGTTTAAGGTATTTATATTGGAGTGATTTCTCTATTATGCTTACAACATTTCTGTGAACCGATCATGTTTGGCCGGCGATAGTTTAGCTGTTCCTTGAAGGAATCTTATGTGCATATCTAACAGCCTTTACAGTGATTTTAGCAGGAAAGATGTAAGGCTTATTGTCCTAAAGTCGTTTGCTTCCTCGTGAGTTCTTCTACACGGTTTGCGAATGAAAATCATTTGGCTCTCTTCAAACTTTGTGGAATATATGTCAAGCGAGTGCTGGTCCATGTCTAGCCATGAGATGATGGCTTCCTCTAGATGTGACAGCATCATGGGTGTAATGCCAGTTGGGCCGGACGATTTATAGGGAGAAAAGCTATCTATTGCAAACTTTATTTTTTGCTTTTCAACGATCGACTTCATACCTCTTCTGAGGGTTGTGAATGACTTGTTTGATTCAACACTGTTGGGCTCAGGTCGCAGCCTGGAAAAAAGATGTTGATAAGGGTCCGTGTGTTCTTTGGACACAATTTTAATCAGATTGGCGGAGTCCCTACATTCTTTGGAAGAGCAGTATGATTGCCAAGATTCGGCAGCTTTCTTATATTTCCTTATTACATCTTTGTATGGCTGCCACTCTTTTATTCTGTAGCAGTCGTTGAAGTCTTTCCTACCTTTACACCTGAGTTCACTTAACTCCACCGTCCACCAGGACGGTTTGTCTAGCTCTTTTGCAATTTTAATCTTATTGGATTTACCGTGCTCTAGGCATCTTGATGTCACTTTACTGAATTTATTGAATTTATTGGAGTTAGTCTTTCTAGGATTATGGAAAATAAAGGGGGTGGGATTGAGGAACGGTGTTTTCTGCTTTAGACAGAGAAACGCATTGATGCCTTTTTTGATTAGACTGCTCGCTCGAGGTTTACCTGTGTTACTTTTGAGGAAAGGTTATGGGTGCTGCTTGTTAGCCCAAGGACCTGTTGGTTATTGACCCACGGCTCCAAGATTACGCTGATTTCGACGTCTCTCTCACCCAGGAGGATTGACAGTTAACTTTTTCTATAGTAACGTGTTGTGCCCGGAATACAAATTGATGGGAATGCATAATTTTTCTCGCATATGCACCAATCTGGAGGAGCAAGGTATGTTTAAAGAGCTTTGAAAGGTAGCAAACTGTTTGGCACGTATGAACAAGCTTGCGTTTTGTTCTATCCTGCTCTATGTATCATTATTATAATCGACTTGTCCCAATGTGATAGAAAATTTTCATGTCTCAGTATAGCGTTAAAGAGATTTGAGATGTAAGTTATGGCAGTATGCGGAAGTTTTAAGATCATCCAAAACGTTAGCTTCTAGTTTTTCATCACTACGGGCCCATTTACCATTTCGATCTCTTAAAAGCGCCTTTCGTTGGTGGCTTTATACAAGTATTCGCTTTCCATAGAGAACACTTTGTGCTGGTTTCTGACAAGCTCTCAATATATTTGGCATGATCGAGCTATTATTCAGTCTTGAGGACTCTGCTTAATTCGCGTGTTGCGACTTTTAGCCGTTGTTTTATAGCAGGTGACTTGTGGTTCTGCCATTCTTTGACGTTTTAATTGCAATTTGATAATTTTTCTTCAGATTTATTTCTGATTTTCATTTGTAGAGTAGCCTGGTAAGCAATAGCTGGTTTAACTGAATTTAGAGCCCGCTCGGATTCTTCAATGTCTGGTTCACTCCTAATACTTTGATTAAGTTCAGGGTGTCTACTACCGTACATCTTATATTTGAGCCGGGTTATTTTGTGAGATGCAAGTCTCCTCGGGTATTCTTTAGGTTTGAGTCACTCTAGCATAGTAAAAACAGGAAGATAATGGTCTGAAGCTAGATCTGAAAGGGGCTCTGCCTATATCAGATTATTATGAATTCTTCTTGGTACGACGAAGTCTATAAGAGAGAGATAAGTAGGGTGGGTTGGACAGTAAATGGCTATTCCAGGTTGAAATGGTAAATACGTTAGTACCCACGAATCTCTGCTTCTTGAACTAGTGGCTGTTTTAATTCTTTGTATCATGGTAGGATCGTACTTATCCACATGACACGACTCTTTGACATGAAGGCCTCCGCAAGCCACGCAAACGGCGCATATTGAGCAATATGTCTTTGTGTGTCCAAATTATTGGCAATTGGTGCACTGGGATGGGCCGTTTCATTTATGAGGCTCTTCGACGATAGCTATATGGTGCAATAGGTACTGCAGGTTGTAAATGGGATGAACAGTATCCTTCCCAAGAGGATTATTTTTTGGCTATAGCCCAACTTTGAACATATGCTGTGGGACCTTATTTCTATTGACTTTGCACTGAACCTTTAGAGTTTCAGGGAAATACCCTGCACGTTATATAGAGACACGAAGCTTTAAGTGACGACTTGTAGGCCCTTTTATGCTGGTATGTATAAAAGTTTGTTTTCAGTATCGTTATGGTTCTACAGTGTCCTGAACTGTATCGCTAGGCAATGCAAATCTATTGTTGCTTAGTAGAGGTATTTTCTCTCCTTTCCTCTCCTCTCGAATTGATTTAACTTTATTGCCTATATTTGCATTTTTAGAACTAATCTTTCTTTTTATTTGAACATAGCAATCCATACCTGTCTGCCCCACTGACCTGTTCTTGACCAAGAATGATAGAAAACAAGATTGCGGCTCCCATACTGAGAGCAACTGATAGTGACGTAATAATAGCTCAAGAAGGAGAGAGCAAAGAAAAAAATCTAACCAAATAGAGAAAGAAGGCGCCATCTTGATTTATATCATTCTTGGTTCTTGACGTTGTTGATAATTTTGGAGTTTTATTCTTCGTTGACATAATCGCAGTGCATTGCTAACTGATTGAAAAAACTAGAATCAGTAGTGATGAGATTAGATGGGCGTTCTCCCTTTAATTGTTATTGGCGTTTTGAGCTCCGGTGAGACATAAGAAAAATAAACGTTGTTGCGTTGTACTGGCGACGCCTGCCTTGATTTCTTTGTCGCTAAGTGCGAATATTACTCTGGCTCAAAGCATATCTGCCAATTAGGCAATGGCCTCTAATAAGATTTAGCCCCAGAAGTACGGACGTGCGCTTTTTATCATAAAATGGCTACGTGGGTTTCGCGTTTTCACTGAAGGGGAGGTGTACCCGGCGATCATTTGCTCCTTATACGGTGCTGCTCCTGGCACGAAGTTTGAAAGAGTCCATTAGGGTACCTATGCTGTCCTTTCCCGGTAGGATGGGGTAGTCGTGCCATTCCTTCCCAATTCGTCAACCTTGCCTTAGTTCACCAATATGAGTTGTATTCTATAATGCTGGGCCATATCGTTTCGCGACCTGCGAGTTTTTGTGTTATCTACGCAGGAATTTAGGACTTTCAGGGCCGCGTTACTGTCAGAGTAGATGAATATCTGTGGTTTCTGTGGTCCGGACGCAGGAAATATGTATCTATTCTAGCGACAAAATAAAGTGCAGTGAAAGACCCTGAAAAGGCCGGGCAGAAAAATGTAAAGAAAGTCCCTGAAATTAGCGTAGTGAGCGCCGACAAAAAGTTGTCACGAGACCAGGGGCTTCTAGCGACAAAATAAAGTGCAGTAAAAGATCCTGAAAAGGCAGGGCAGTGAAGTGCAAACAGAAGTCCCCGAAATCAGGGTAGTGAGCATCACAAAAGTTCGAGTGGTATTTAACGCATCAAGTCTATGTTCGAATAGAGTTAGTTCGAATGATACAGTCTACCCTGGCCCAGTCCTTCAAGCTGTAATAATTGCATAGATTTTAAAATGGCGAGTTTTCAAATACGTTTTCAACGCAGACATTGAGAAGCTGTATAGGCAGATCCTTCTGTACCCCGAGGATACCCGGTACCATAGAATTATCTTTCGAGAATCTCAAGAAGAAGAGCTTGTGCTCTACGAACTCTTTCGAGAATCACAAGAAGAAGAGCTTGGGGACTACGAACTCCGATCTGTGGCGCATGATGTAAACTGCGCCCCATTGTTAGCGATAAAAACTCTTCTGCAATTGGCGGAAAACGTTCACCCGAAATTTCCGTTGGACTCCAAGGTCTTAACACAACATACATACGCACGTTAACGACATACTAGCAGAAGATTATAATTGTGACACAGCTAGTCGCACCCGTGATAAACTCATCGAAGAACTAAAGTAGGCCGTGTTCCCCCTCCAGAAATAGACGTCGAACTGCAGGGGCATCCTGGTAGCTTTGGCAAAAGGTCATTTGTTACAGGAGGATTTTTTGGAGATAGACGATTTGAGCGAAGCTAGAATGTTGGGCATTCGGTGGAATACCGCGCGTGCAAGAAATCCCTATTCGACCAAGCAATACCAAACGAGAGGATGTATCGTGTGCTGCCAAGTTCATCGTCATTCATGTTGCAAACATTAAAATCCCAAGGAGGATCAATTTCACACCTTGGAATGAAATTGAATTTCATGGGTTTTGTGATGTCTCCGAGAAGGCATATGCAGTGTGAAAATTCGCGAACGAAACACAGACATAAGTAAATTTACTTGTAGGTAAAACGAAAGAAGCACCAGTAAAACAGTCTCCCCACCGCGATTAGAATTGTGCGGAGCACTCCTAATTAATGTTTTACTTCCACAGTTCGACATTGGCCAGCTTGTGACCTACATTGGACAGACTTCTTCATTGTGCTCTCTTGGCTAAGGAAGCTCCTTTATTACTTGACCACGTTAGTGGAAAATCGAAGAATCATGTAAATAAACCGGCAGATTTAGGTTGCCGTGGCTTATCTCTCTAACAATTGGCGTGCCGCACTCTGTAGTGGCAGGGTCTTAGTTGGTTGAACGAGAAACGGTCTGAGTGGCCCCTAACAACTGATGTGGTGGCAATGAAGACAGTGTTGGAGCAAAAGGTCATTCGGACTCATACAGCTGTATTCCGGAAGGGATGGACATTTTAGAACGATTCTCCGACTTCTCTCGTGCCCTGAGGGAAATTGCACGGATTTCCCAATTTTATTACAAGACACATCCGATACACAAATCAACCCCACGATAGAAAACTTCGGAAATAACAGCGGAAGAAATTCGAAAGGCAAAAACGTGTCTTATTTTGTTAACGCAAAAACAGTGGGAAGCAGGAGTGAAGAAATTTAAAACCTACTTTCGTAAGGAAGCCAACACTATGCGGTTTACGATGGAGGAGTTCTCGCCATTGCTGACCAAGATAGAAGCTTGTTTGTATTCGAGACTTATTAGTCCGCTCTCCGACAACCCCGAATTAACAGAATCACTCACACCCGGACACTTTCTAATAGGTAGTCCGCTACTCGCGATTGCGGGACCTGAGATAAGTGGGAACCCGAGATGATCATAAACCGATGGCAAAAGATGAAGGCAATTCATCAAGGATTCAGCCAGCAATGCAAAGAGGAATATCTGAAGGAACTACACAAGCGAGCCAAGTGGCAATACCCCCCACGAAATATCGAAGTGGATGACTTCGGGGTTATCAAAGAGGATAACTTACCCTCTCCAGAAGGCGGAGTATTTTATTTATTTATTTGTTTATTAATCTACAGTTCATAGTACCTTACAGACTAGAAAGAAATATAATAATCAAAACCAATTAGGTTGTTAAAATTATAGTAATTAATATAAAATCCATATTAAGCAATTAAATTTAAAATTTTTATAAAGTTTAATCTAGATAAAGAGAAATCATGCTTATTCGAACTATATAACGCATTAAATTCCCGAAGTGCACGAGGAATAGGTGCATTACTTGCAAATATAGTCTTAAAGTTTTCCCCATAAAAAGGATACAAATTGCGAAGACTCCTTTGCGGCACATTAAAGCTTATCCGATTCAACAAAAATGGGCAATTAATAAACTCATTAATAACATTAAAAGTGAACGAAAGAGAAAGGAAGGTTCTTCTCTTTTCCAAGGAGTCCATACTAATTAGCATACGGCGAGAATTGTACAATGGTACAGGATCCGCAAACCGAATTGAACGCAGTGCATGCTTAGGAAGTATTTTTTGAACACGTTCAATTCTGCTGATCGAAAGCTGGTCATATGGTCTCCAGATGATAACTGCATACTCAAAATGAGAACGGAATAAAGACGTATATAGCGGTTTGTATGGATCAGAAAATTCAGGTGTATTGCGACGATTAAAGCCCAAAACTGAATACGATTTTGTAAGAACAAAATTAATATGACTACTGAATGAAAGTTTAGTGTCAAATATAATTCCAAGATCCTTAAATTCTGTTACACTTTGTAAAGCATAACTAGGAATGATGTAAGATGTATTAACAATATTTTGACGCCGCGAAAATGTTATATGAAAACATTTTTTAATATTCACGGGAAGGCGTGACTTTACACACCAGCGTTGGAGAAGTTTCATATCATCGGCATACAGCAAACAATTTGAGAAAGTGAAATATTTGCTAATGCCATTGATGAAAAGTACAAAAAGCAGAGGCCCTAATATCGTATGCTTCCTTGGGGAACACCCGAGGAAGCAACAAAGCAATCAGACAAAACGTCTTCAACTGTTACTACGCAGCACCTTTCACTCAAATATGATTTAAGCCACTGCAGAAAGGTGGAGTGGAAGCACAAGCATGCTAACTTGTTCAATAGTACATTGTGCGACACTCTATCAAATGCCTTAGAGAAGTATGTATAAATGCAATCAACTTGGAGCCCTGTTGAAAACGACGACGAAAAACGGCGAGATTAGTGGCTGTAGAGCGACCAGTGACAAAGCCATGTTGATTTGGGCTGATTAACTACTTAACTGCAAAGTAAATCTTGTCCTTTACAATGCATTTTCGAGATGCTTGATAGCTTAGAAATCGGCCTATAGTAACGAACATCATTTTTTCTTCCACTTTAAAAAAAAAGGTGTGATAGTTGTAACTTTCCATTCATTCAGGAAAACTCCTGAAGACAGAGATTTATTAAAGATAACTTCCAGAGGAATTGCCAACGCCGGACTTTTTTTTGTATAAGATAGCTGATAGCCCGTCAACGTTTGCAACGAAGGTTTGAGGGAAAACATATGTACCTTTGATGATATCATCAGAAGAAATATGCAACATGCCAAAATTTATAAATGAGGATATCTCAGAAGAAAAGTCCGGAGACTCCTCATCGTCAGAAATGTAATTTGACAAGAAAAATTCGGCAAATAAGTTGGCTGCTTCGGCGGGTGTATTTGCAGATTTCCCATCCATTGTTATTGAAGCAGGTATGCTCGAACATGAGTTTTTTGATTTTATGAAATTCCAAAACGACTTCGGGTTAGCTTTAATCTTTCGCTCAGTCCTACATATATAATTTTTGTAGAGTAGGTTATCTAAAGACTTGAATTTCTTATCACAATGCTGGAATTTTACAAAAAAATGTCCAGCTTTAAACCTCTTGAGGTACTTCTTTTAGCGATTTTTCAGCTTCTTTAACTGCTTATTATACCAAGGTGATTTATACAATCGCTTCTTTTTTAGAGATATATTATTATTACACAATATCTTGCATTATTGATTTAAAATTAGAAAAGCCACTGTGGATGTCCAGGTTGGACAATAATTCATCCCATTTAATTTCTAAAAGGGAGTTATTTAAACTTGGATAAACACAGGATGCGAAATTGTAACCAGTGATTTCAGAATCCAATAAGGGTAAATAGTCATAAAAATTTAGATTATTATCTACAGGGATATGATGAATACCACCATCGGATATTGGAGATATGCATTTTGATACACAACAATTAATATTATCATTTATGAAAATAAGATCTGACAGCCGTTTAATTGATTAAAAATTCCATTAATTTGCATAATATTAACGCTTAGTTGTTGAATTAAATTTGAAATTGGTATTAATTATAATCCCAATGAATTATAAAATGAAGTTACTATATTGCAGTGATACTACGGCCGCCGTGGCCGGGGCAAGTAACATGAAAAATTATAGCAAAAGTTTTTTCTAATAGCGGTCGCTCCTCGGCAGGCAATGGCAAACCTCCGAGTGTATTTCTGCCCTGACAAAAAACTTCTCACAAAAAATATTTCGCCGTTCGGAGACGGCGTAAAGCAGTAGTCCCCTCAATTTGTGTTACAACATCAAGAAACGCACACCACAAATTGTAGGAGAAGTTCAACCAAAATCGCTTAAGTGGTTATAGAGCCAATTAAATAAAATAATAAACAGTTAGTCGTTAGAGAAAATTGTCACAACGATATGCCGCTGTAAGCTTAACGTTGGAAGGGCTCATTGCTTGATTTGCTTTTGCACGAGTTAGTTGAACCCGTTACCAGATGTAGGGCGATAAAGACCCTCCCTTTAACAAACAACAAGAATTATATGAGGACATGTGTAGAGCAAACGTAAATAGGGGTATTCAAACCTAGAGCGAACAACAAACGTAACTTAATGAAGTTTCAGAATATAACGGGAAACGAAACTATTGGCTATAACGTTGGATGCTGGATACAACACAGTTGCCAACAACATATGACGACAAAATTCGAACGAACTTTCGAAAAAGTTATTTTAGACCTGATGAATAAGTGTATGGGAACGATTTTCTTGTCAATGTTGGTTCATGTATTATGATTAGGAGACAACCCGACAGAACCGGTTGTGACATATAAGTGTGAGGTAATCTAGATCTTCCCGTAAGCGAAGCATATCACTAGATTCACGTTAGGTTTTTAAGTCATCGGCATATAAAACATATTCTGCAAGAAATGTCATTAATAAACCAAAGAAACAACAATGGTCCTCGCGTCCTTCGGTCTGGAACACCTGACTATGCAACTAATGGATAGGATCAAGTATCATCCAAAACTACTACTGAAGATCGGTTACTAAGATAGGATTTTCGAGAGCATTGTAATTAAAATGCTATGTGATATTGCACTTTGTCAAAAAGTTTGGGGAATTGTAAGTATATATTATCTACTTGACAACCAAGCTCAAATGTTTTTATTCAATCTTTCGAATCGACGGGTAGGTTACTAACAGTAGACGGGCCAACAACGTATCCATATTGAAAAGGTGTAATTACATTTGGCAGCCGCCTACAGTGGCTCACTTAGGCCAATATTAGGAGGCCCATTGTGTTACCACAAGGAAAAATTTATACCATCCAAGAGGAAAATTACCACTCACCAAACCATTTTGCCTCGCTGATGAACCTCAGCAGACAATTTACCTCGGTGCATGAAACTTCACTAAGGTCATCCAAAAACGGTGATCGCAGATATCGCATTCTGCTTTTACACAGTGCATGACACTTACACAGTAAATGCAAGATCGTTTCCTCCTCCTCGTCGTTCTTGCAGCTCCTACAGCATCTTCGGAAGGGTACTCCCAACTTTTCAGCATCTTTCCCTTTCAGACAGTGCCCTGTTAGAGCACCAATGACGTTGGAAATGTTTTCCCTTCTTAGAGAGAGAACGCTGCGCGACCGTTTCCGATTCCAATTAGGCCACGTCTGCCTTGAGGTTCGACATGTCGTATTTTGCCTCCATCTATTGTCAGCATGTTTATATGTACAATTTCTGAGTAGCAGTTTGCAAGTGGCAAACGGCATACCAATGCGTACTTTATCTTGAAGAATCTGCTTGGTCGTACCTTGTCTTGCAAGTTCGTCTGCCATGCAGTTTCCCTCTATGTCCCGGTGACCAGGGACCCAAATTAGGTACAGTCTGTTCTGCTTGACCATCTCCTGCAGAGATAGGTGGCAGTCCAGTGCGATGTTCGAGTTAAAAGTGCAAGAGCTCAGGCTCTGATTGCAGCCTGGCTGTCACTAAAAATGAAGATGTCTCTTCATATAATCAGCGGAAGACGCTGTAGTGTTCTGGTAACCTAAAGGAAATTTGCAGGAGAGGGTTTCGTGAGAAAACGCCTCCTCCTACCTTATTATCGAGTTTCGAGCCATCTTTATAGATGACAATGCTATCAGGTGGAGTATTAAACTCAAGTTTCCACTCCTCCCTGCTTGGAATACGTGTAATAAAATTACTTTCAGAAACCGATGTCAAGGCGCACCGATCCGTGCTGCTCGGAATAGAGCAGAACTTATTCAAAATACAAGAGTGCCCTTGGCTTTCAGGGTGCCACTGGGATGTCTCTCTTAGTCGCAAAGCAGTCATCGCTGCCATTTGCTGTCCAACCCAATCTAAAGGAAAAAGGTCTAAAATGACGTTCAAGGCCTCATTTGGAGTGGTTCTGAGCGCCCCACTTATGCAGATCATACTAGATCTTTGCACCTTAGTGAGTAGTCTAAGGTTAACCTCTTTTTCTAATGCTGGCCACCACACGATCACCCCATATAGGAGTATTGGTCTGACGACCGCTGTGAAAATCCATCGACAGATCCGGATTAAGACCCCATTTCTTGCCTATGGCGCTCTTACATGTGTAGAGGGCTATGGAAGCCTTCTCATAACGTTGAACTAGATTATCTTTCCAGTTCAACTTCCTATCTAAAATAACGCCTAGAAATTTGGCACTTGTAGAAAGACTTAACCGGGTACAGTTTAGTACCTGCGGAGTCACCGAAGGCACTTTATACCTTCTCGTGAAAAGTACAAGTTCCACTTTACTGGAGCCGACCCTGAGCCCGCAGTGGGTGGACCACTTGGATACCTCCCGAAGCATAATGTCTGCGGAAACTTTCCCCTGAGTGCAATCGCGACGTCATCAGTGTACGCGACGACTTTAGTCTCAGTAGATTTGCTTTTGCGGTAGGCATGTTGGTCATTAGACAGTAGTCGACTGTCGATGGTATCGGACAGGTAGCTACTAATAATCCTTTCAAGTGCCTTAAGAGCAAAGGATGATAGACTGATAGGCCTAAGATCCTTTGGATTAGTGTGTGAGGCCTTACCGGCTTTTTGAATAAAGACAGCCGTGACATTTCTCCATGCCAACGGTATGTGATTTAGTTTCAAACAGGCCCTGAAAATAGTAGAGAGCCATTTTGCAGACAGCTCCAGTGTCTTAATTAGCTGGGCAGGTATTATTCCATCCGGCCCTGCAGATTTGTATGGTTTAAAGCTTTGGATAGGCCATTTAACCTTTTCTTCCGAAACCGGTATGTTGATGGGGTTGGAAGAGATGAACGGAGGAGTTCCTTCCTCCACAGTTGTACTACCAGGGAAATGGGTATCTAATAGCAATTCAAGGGGTTTCTTTCCCGTTGAGTTCCAGGAACCGTCTTGCTTTTGCAAGAAACCTACCGGGTTAGAGGATCCTGAGAGAATCTTCCTTAGCCTGGCTGTCTCGGAAGCACCCTCGATGCCGCCTCAGAAGTTTCTCCACGAGGATCTCTTTGCCGCCCTTAAACCTTTTTTATAGGTCTGAAGAGACTTTTTGTACTCTAGCCATACCAACTCGAGACTAAGTCGCTTGGCTTTGGTGAAGTTTTTCCTACAAGATTTTCGTAGTGAGTCCAACACTGTTTTGGTTCAGTGCAAGTCTGATCTAGGGCATTTGAGCAGGTCAGGGTAAAAACGTCCACCATGTTCTCTAGATCGCCGATACAATTAGGTTCAATAAGAGGTTCGCTGTTTAGCCTATCCTCAAATAACCTTTTATAAGAGCACCAATCCATTTTTTTTTTGGTTTTTACGCACCTTTGGGCTGGTAATAGAAAAGTTCAATACGATTTCAATACAACGATGATCAGAGAAGGAGTGTTCATCTAGAACCCGCCAACTCTCGATCAAATCAGATAGACTATCACTGTATAGAGTTATATCTAAAACTTCTTTACGATTGCTAGTAATGAAGGTGGGATCCCTACCTTTGTTGCATATAAGTAGGTTAGTAGTTAGATGGTAGTTGAAGAGTAACTCACCTCGATCATTGATGTCCGTGCTCCTCCAGTTGACATGGTGAGCATTTGCGTCGCTGCCGACCAACATGTGTCCACTCTCAAATTTGGACACCAAGTTCCGCACCATAGAGGGAGGAGGGTACTCGGCTTCGTACGGCATGTAAGCCGATGCCATCACTATTGACATATCCCCTATCTCCGCGAAAATTGCCGTGACGTCGCCATCACTGTAATTAGGTAAAAGAAAGATATTTAAATCTGCTTTAGCCAGAATGCAGGCTCTAATTTTACCTTTACCGCGCTCCACGAAAAGCTTAAAGCCGGTGGCACTCAACCCACATACTCTTGAGTTGCAAACTTAAGGTTCCTGAATGGGTCGCCTTTGCTCAGGCGGCCTAGGAGAGCAGCTGAGGCTGCTTTAGAGCGATGGAGGTTTATCTGCAGAATTCTCATGCGAGATAGCCGCTACCTCCCCTCCAGCCACGACGGTGACATCAGCCTCGCACTCTCCGTCGCTGAGCAGCAGCTCCTCCTCCGCAAACATCCTGTGCATTATTGGCGCAAAGTTTGTCTGGGAGGAGACGCTGCCTTCAGCGTCGGAGAGTTCCGGTTCCGGCTCGGGTTCGGGTGCCTCAATGTCCACGTCCATTGATGCACCCGCTCCAGAGGCACGCTGGGCGTCCCCGCGGTACACCTTAATGATGACCTCATCGAGGCCATAACAGACGCGGCCTTGTCTCTTCTCTAGGAGTCCGATGGACTCCTTGTTTAGGGACAAGACCACTTGTCTCGAAGAGCCTTCCGCGTCCTCGACCCGGACGACCAATCACTTGTTGGGAGCGCCGGGTTCATCACCTGAAGCATCTTTAGGATGCTCTCCGGTGCCGATGATGTCACCGGAACCCATGCCCTCGCCCGGGGTCTGACTGGAATGTCCTTCTAGTCCACCACCTCCAACTTAGCCCCTGGGTAGACAGGGCCCACCTTTGCAACGGCGACCTTATACAGCGCCACCGATCTCAGGTCCTCACAGGCGACCACCTTACTGGTCCCCTGGTCCTTTGGTATGGAACCGAGCTCGTTGCCTCGGTCCAGGACACCAATAAGAATCCTGTCCTTCGCAACCTCGGTAAAGCTAGGCCTGCCCACCCAGGAGTGCGGCCGGATTCTCTTCGAGGCCGGAGTTTGTTCCTCCGCTGATCTTTGTCGTTTTGACGGAGGCACCCGGTTTTCCACCAAAAGGATTAGCTAGAGAGGAAGGAGAGCTGGGAGATACTAGGAGGGATACAAGGTATGCGGAAAAGAGAGATGTTGATACGGTAATCTCCACATAAGAAGCCGTGCAAGATCGAATCCTACACTGATTCTTATATGGAGCCTCCCTCTTAGTTCGTGGTGGCATGGAAGATCTCGAAAGGAACAGCCATGCCAACACTTAAGCCTCATTCCCACGCCAAGGAGACCAACGATGATGAGGTAATTACATTTACAACTGCCAAATATAATTTATCCTTGTAAGATAATTCAAAAAGCTTTGAAACTGTTGTTTCCTTTTTGCTCCTGGTGTAGGTATTAATTAAAGATCAAAGAAATAGATGAGGATGGATGAGGATTAGGAGGAAACTTTCACACATTTTTGTTATGAAACTAAATAAACCGTCATTATTTAATACACACAATTTAAACACAATGTGCTGTCGTTAGACTTAACGCGCCAAAATCTTTATAATAATCAGTTTTATCGCATATTTTATTATCTAACACGGGTACACCGTTGTCAAAATTAGAGACAAAGAAATCAGCGAATAGATTTGCAATTTCAGTAGCAGAGTATGACCCTTTATCGTTGAGAAAAATGTATGCTATAATATTTGGTACATAATAATTTCGTTAATAATAATATAATAATAATAATTTGGCGCTTACACCATAGCTTGATGTTTGGCCGAACTTCTCCTACAATTTGTTCTAACATAAATTGAGGGGCCTACGCCGACTCCGAACGGAAAATGATTTTTCATTGCAGAAATACACTCGGAGGTTTCTTATTGCCAGACGAGGGGTTCCCAACCACAGGAAGGTGTTGGGAAAACACGTTCTGTCAAGTGTAAATCAAAATGAATACTGATGAAGAATATGTAAGATTCAGTTGACCGAATATAATACGATTCGCAAACCTCTATTCTCGCAAAAATAAACCCAATATTCCGCAAGTTCAGATTGATTTCACTTTACAGAGAGCTCAAATTCCACCCGTCCGACCGTCACAACGTGCAAGTATGCAATTTGATGAAGAATAATAAGCAAGCAATATTTTTAGGAAGCAAGCAATATTTATATAATGATAATGCACTAGCTGCAATGGGTGTAAAATAAGACCACACTACATTCATACATAGTGGATTTTCCATCTAACATGTGCTCAAGTAAAAAAAGAAGCAAGATTCTACGAATTTGGTGAAAGCAAAAGTGCAAGCAAGTTTGGGCCTTCTATAACAAAGAATATTTTCCATACAGTAGAATGGCGGAAAAGTTAATCGCTGGGTTAAG
Source organism: Anomoia purmunda (assembly GCA_951828415.1). Taxonomy (NCBI): domain Eukaryota; kingdom Metazoa; phylum Arthropoda; class Insecta; order Diptera; family Tephritidae; genus Anomoia; species Anomoia purmunda. The sequence goes on from OX639995.1 coordinate 95,813,918, forward strand.
TCAAACGAATTATAACGTCCACGTACCGATCAAAAAAGTTAACTTTTGAGTTCGAGGACTTCAATTGTTGATGTTGACTGAGGGTCATAATATTGACATCAGCATTGATGACATTGAAAATTGTTGATTGACTGGCTGTAGCGTTGCCTAGGAAACCCCTAGGACCGACCGAATTAGCGCTTAGAGCGGCAATTTGATACGCTGATTCTCCTAAAACCTATCTTCCTGCTGTAAAGCATCAGTCAAGTGGCGATTGAAAGTATATTGTTTGCTAAAAGTCTATGTTTATTATTGTATTTTTCTAATTTAGCAAATCGCTTCCAAAATTTAATAATTAGTAAAAGTAAATCATCCCTGCGACATTTCGATTAACTTTTTCGAGATTTTACATTTAAATAATACATTTAAAGTTGGGTAAAATTCGACCAAATAATTTCTTGTGGGAACCCTTCTGAGTTTTTGATGCTTATTTTTTTAGGTATATTTTTTGCGTTTTTCATGGGATTTCATTGAATAGTATAATTTTTACTATTTTTAAGGCATACAAATACATTTCTAATAAATGTTTTGTTGTATTATGCTAGACGGTATTACAAAGGTTATTTAATTAATTTTGTAAGAGAAAATAGCATAATCATAATAAAAAATTCTTTGAAAAAATTGCACTTTTATAGGAAAAAATGTTTTTGATTTAAAATGATTTATATTTATCACAAACTACGCTTTTTTCGTATCTTTAAAAGTATTATGTTATGAAAGCCCACAAATATAGCAAACAAATTGTTGGCCTTTTTGGAACCTGTGGCATAGTCACTTTCAGAGGGAGTTTCCATATAGGATGAGTATTATAATAAAATAGACATCGAAAAATTATTTTTCAGTTATTATTGAACTTTTTCCCAAAAAGTTAAAAATTAAAAAGAATCCAGGATTCTTGAAGTAGCTAGTAGGCTTCGGATATACCGTTTAAAAATCGGCATTTTTAATTTATACAGATGGAAAACATTTTTTTACAAATTATTGTCCCTGCTTTGGAAAATAGACACTCACACGGTTGTCGTAGTTCAAAGCGCCAAAATGCCACGACAGCCTATCCACTCGGTGAAATATGCCGCAACAACGCTGCAAAGATGTCACTGGTATATATAAGCGGCCATGAATCCTATCGTCATGAGGAAGTCTGTCCTCACATAAGAAATAAAGCATAAAGAATATAGGGTAACAATAGGCGAAAAGCATTGTGAAGCGAACCCATGAAATGGGTATGTACTACATCGAACATCGATTTTTAGGGCCAAACTGATCCGAACCGAACATTTCCGAGACCTAAAATAAATGAATTTCAAAATTATAGATTTTATTATAATTTAAAAATGTATGCAACAGTTACGGTACAGTTCATAACATAAACATACTTATGTTTGTAAACATAACAATAAAAAACTTATATTTTTAAAGCTGCAAATTTAATAGTTTTATATTGTAATGTAAAAATAATAGCCTATCGGCATTTTCACTTTCCCATCGATTCCGTATATAAAGCTGACCTATAGCACTGAGCAATTGCTCCCTATACAAAATCGATGGAGGAGCGTACAGAAATTTTAAAGCAACTTTTTTTAACAGATAGATAATATAAAAGTGCACTTTAAACTATATTCCAAAAATTTTAAATTATTTTGTATTAAATATCCATTAAGAAAAGTCTCCAATTATGTATTTAATGAATAATTTCTTTAATATTACTACTGCAAACCATATAGCATTCATGTAAATCCGAAAAGTTGCTCTGATTTTTTTCCAAAGAGAAATATTTTGAAAATGAAACTTTATTTAGTTTTTGAATTACTAATTAATTAGTTATCAATTATTAACCGAAACCGAACCGATTTTTTTCCACTTTATTGATTTATTGAATTTTCTCTGTAATAGGCAAGCAATAAGTTTTAAAATCTTAATAAAATTCTAAAAACTTAACCCCTAATGGAGGAATATGTGTGCTGTTGTACATTGGCCTTATATTAATTGCCGAGCTGAAAAATCATTTGCCTGAGTCGGATTTGTGAGGTGTGATCGGTGAGAGATTGTGCTAGTTGTTTCGGATGCACGTTTAGCTTGTACAGATACTTTGCCTTGATTTTAGCAATAGCATTCATACGGGTGGGATTTTGATTGAGCTGTTTGAATGATGTCCATATAGTGAGTGAACTGGCGCCAATTGGAAATACCAAGTGACGTCAAGCCCTTTTCCACTTGGTCTCTCCAACGCAGAGGAGGCTGTCCTATTTCTCTGCCACCACCAGGAGGTACCTAGTTTTGCCCTCGTTCACCTCCAGATCCATACGTTTCACTTCTTTCTCCAGTTTGGAAAAGGCAGAAGTGACGGCGCGGTTGTTGAAGCCGATGCTATCGATACCATCAGCAAATAGTACACTTTAGTTACACATCCACGGTTTTTTAACTCTATGAATTCCAGCGATAACATTTTTCCATTTGCTGATGCTCCACATTTGCTCAAACTGATCAGGAATCATTTTCTTGACACTGAACTAATTTGGAAGGGGTAAATTATAACCTCTCGCGCTACAGCAGATGTAATGAAGCATTCATCTACTAGTGATGTATCTATGACATATAAAATAACAGAGGACACTAAGCAGTTAATGGTATAGGTACATTTGCTGAAGACTGTGTAGGATAATAAATATTTAAATATACTAGGCAGACAAAACGTGATGTTAGCGGCACAATTGCTTTCCAGCATAACTGCAAATGCTATACAGCGCTGTTATTCTCTCGGTTTGGACGTTTTTAACCAGTTGAGACAGCTGATATCATACAGCTAATAAACGATTGGTATGATGTGATAAACTCATACGAAAAAACATATACATAGTTATCCGAAAAGTACATTTTATTAACAGTGTGTTGGCAAAAAATTATGACTATTACCTTTTAAAGGAGGCATTTGGTTTCAATCTGCAACATCAGAAAAATATTGTGATGAGGAATGAATTTATGTCAGTAGTGATAATACCTTGGAAAAACAATTTGCAGCAGTTCCAGAAGGGAGTGATGCTGACGAAGAAGGCGCTACTAATGTTGTTCTAATACGTACAATTAAGGTACCACATAAAGTACATTGTGCATTGGATGCATTGGAACATATAGCGGGATATGTAATCCGAAAGTGCCATCTCCACGAACCCGAAGATACAATTGACATTGCATTTAATTAGCGGTGAATCAAGTCTCCAAGAGATTTTTGAAAAAACCTTCCACTCATTTTCTCTATGGCGTAAGGAGTCTGGAAGGAGTGTTTAACTACGATATGCATATGTATTAAAAAATACGAATAATTAGAAAAATGTACATATTACTTCAATTGAAAGTGTAACAACGAGAGAATTACGTACATACATAAATATGTATGTATTTATGTTTGCACATGCAAATATACATATGGGGTTGCATACATTTACATACATATATAAAATGTCATGATATTTAGCGAAATTATACCAATTTCTGGGTACGGAAGGGGGAAGAGTTTAATCGGCCAATATTTGATGCTTATGACTTTTTATTGTTGCATAAATAAATATATACATATGAATGGACATGTTTTCAATTAAACAAAAATACATAGAGTCTGATTGCGACCGCCTATGTGTTTTCTGTTCTGAGCGGGTGTATTGGTTCTGACTGTGCTTCGCTTCAGTCGCTGATTTGAAGTGATTTATCTTTCACAGTTTTTCTCTAATCACTGTGGAATTTAAAGCTGTTTATTTTTTTTTTTTGTGTGGGGTCAGCTTTTTCCTCTGGATAGGCTGAACCTTGGAAATCTTGAATAATGGAAATTGACAATGAAGTTGATGAACTTAATAATAAGAAACAACAACAAAGTGAACGTTTACAAAAATTGCAGGTGCTAAAACCATCAATGTTATCAGCGGTACAGTCAGGTACTGCTAAAAAAAACATCTTCGAGGTCTCTTCCAATAAATGAGAGTCACTCAAGCAACAATAAAAAACACAAGCTCACAATGGGAGATCCAGTGAATACAACAAATGGGAGCGAGCCTCGCAATGTTCTGCGTGGGAATAAATTTGCATTACTGGCTGATCTTGATATTGTTTCCGAAAAAGAGAATACCAATGAAATTTAAACTCACCATTCTGAAAGCAATTCCAATACACTTCAAAATTCTGTGAATGTAAATGCCCCTCCAGTTAAAGCAAAGAGGGCAGGTTATTGCCCTCCTATAATTCTGTATAAAGTGAACATTGGTCATTTAATTAGTCAGCTGAGAGCAAAGTCTCCTGTAGACTTTAAACTGCTGAATGTGAATAAAAATAAGTCTTAAATTATTGTCTAAAGAGATTGGACTCCACACCGAATTTATAATTTTATACGGATAACTTTAGTTTTAAGAGGACTACATTCACGTGTAGTTTTGGATGATATTAAAAGTGAGCTTAACACTTTAATACCAAATGCGGTTGAAGAAATTAAAAAATTCACCACTAATTTTTCAAGAAAGAGTAACATTGAGACTGGCCTAATGCTGGCTACGCTAAGTCAAGGAGTTTCGCCAGTACAAATAACAAAGATAAGAGTTTTAAATTACCAGACAGTCACCAGGGAAAAACCTAAAAACACCAAAAAAGAAGTGCAATGCAGAAATTGCCAGCATTGGGGGCATATGGCTTCCAATTGTAACCGGCAATACCGATGCGTCAAAGGCGATCAAATTCATGAACCAGGTGCTTGCCCAAAACAAAAAATTGATGAAGAAGAGGCTACGCCATATTGTGTCAATTGTAAGAAATGGGGTCATCCGGCTAATTGGTCTTTCAATCGTTTGTTAATACGAAAAATAAAAATAATATTTCTAACAATATTTCTTGGCAGGCAAAAACGAATGTTAACCACGCTGTAATCAACAGCTCTAATTATATAAAAGGTAAAACATTTGCAAGTAATTTTTATGCGAGCGAAGCTCGTAACACTTTTGGCAGCGATGGTCGAAAGTCAAACCTTGTTGAGCAGTTTCTGTTAGTTGCAAAGGAACTTTTGGAAAAAGAGATTTCTCTTGAGGAAAGAATTGCTGGTTTTTTGCAGAATTTCAAATCACTGCTCAAAGCGAAAGCTATGAAACAATGTACAACTTTGTTGGAACAGGCGCTGAAACAATATGGCTATTAAAAATTTAAAAATTATATCTTTTAACGTTGGCTCCATGATTGATCGGGGTAGAGTTTTAGAACTTCAGTATTGATAGATATAACGTAGATATTGGCCTTTTACAAGAAACTCATCTTAGTTCACAAAATTCTATTTATTTAAGAAATTATGTTTTGCACAGATATGATGGGGAACAAGGTGTCGCGATTGTAATTAAAGAAACATTAAATCACTCTGTGGTTTATATTCCAAATTTATCAATTCCCAATATTTCAGTTAAAGTTAAAATATTACATGATTTTGTCATTGAAGATCGTTTATTTCCCGTCAAACTATGCTGTTAATGTTTTTTCTCGTAATTTAGAGATTATTGCAGAGTTTTCATCTCGCTACTTTGGCTCCATATTGGGTGGTGATCTGAATGCCAAGAATGTTACTTGGGGTGATATTATTGATAACTTGAATGGTAAAAGTCTACTCAATTGGATGCAAAACACGACATTCAGTTTTATTCGATTATGTGATAGAGATCCCACATTCTTAAAAGGTGCGTCTCACCTGGATCACTTCTTAGTTTCTTCTCATCTTATTGACCTAATCAATCGCAACTTCAAAATTTCATTGGGTCCAACTTTTTCCGATCATTTCCCGCTTATTCTTGATCTACAACTTTCTCAAATAAATTTTCTGGTTAAATCATTAAGTACTAACAATTCATTTCTCATTACTAATTGGAAAAACTTCAAAAAGGGTTTGAGTGATATTGTGTCAAATATTATGCCCCCTTCAAATAGGAATTTATCTAATTTTGAAATAAATCATAATATAAATAAAGTCTCAGAGGCTATTTTATACGCACAAGACAAAAATTCTATAAAATTATATATTTTCCTTATTTCAATTATCTAATCGAAAAACTTGTAAGAATTAAACATCTATGGCAGAATGATTTAAGAAGATTATTTTTATCTAGTTATGATAGGTCATCCCCAGCATATAAGCTTTTGTCAACTCAGATCTCCCCTATTAAAGATCTTATAAAAGAAAATATCCTTAAGGCTCGTGCGGAACAGTTTGGTAAATTGTTGGAGAACATAAATCCTAGTCCAAATGCGTTTCGAAAGATATACAAGCTTTCTAAAATAAAATCGAATGCCTTTTGCGAAAAAATTGCTATTAGTGATGTGCTATTAACTGATACTAAGGATATAGCGGAAGGGCTTACAAATTTTTGCGAAGGTATTTTCTTAGAAAATATTCCTCCTGCAATGCAATCGGCAGATTCACAAAGTCATACTACTGATGAACATTTTACTATCACATTCAATGATTGTTCAGATGCTCTAAATTCTTCTGGTTCTGATATGCTCATCTGCCCCGATTCATTATTGGGAGTTATAAAAAATTTGAACTCAAAAAAGTCTGCTGGTCCAGACTTTATTTCGAATTCACTGATTAAAAGGTTACCATCTTCATGTTTGGAATTATTAACAATTTTGTTTAATAACTGCTTAAATAATGGCTACTTTCCGACTAGCGGGAAGATTGCAAAAATTGTACCTATTAAGAAAATTTTCCGTCCTTACAAATAAGCACTTATCTAATCCAGGAAATATTTTTAGTGGAGTTCCTCAAGGGTCTATTTTGGGGCCTTTTCTCTTTAACTTGTTTTTACATGATTTCCCACATTTAATAAGTATTCTCTACGCTGATGATGCATTAGTATATGCTCATGATAAATCGCCATTGTTGTATTGGAGGATCATTTGGAAAAGATTGTACATTTTACTCCCAATGGGGTATAAGCATTAATACTGCAAAAACCAAGGAAGTCCAAGGAATGTTTCAAAAATAAGCAAAAACCCTAATTTTAAATCTTAATAACTCGCGAGATCGATTTAAAAATAAAATGAAATATTTAGGAGTTAATTTCAATAATTTGTATAAATTTAACGACCATGTGAAATTAATGACTACCAAGACTTTTGGTAGATTTGGTTATTTGGCTAACAATCTGAAGAATTCTCATTAAAGCAAAAAACTAAAATTCTTATATATAAGGTTTCTCTTAGACCTATATTGTGTTATGCTATTCCCATATGGTTCACGTTTTCACCTTCACTGGCAAAAAACATTGAAATTCTTGAAAGAAAAATTCTTCGTTATTGCGTAAGAAAGAACTTTAGACAACGTAACAACAGATATTCTAACAATGTTATATACAGAGCTGCAAATGTTTTACCTTTTACCAAATATATTATTAAATGCATGTCAAATTTTGTTAAAAGATTAAATTATCATCCAAACTTATGTATACAAAACACACTCCAAGAAGCTTGTCTCAGAAATTGGAGAAATAGTTATTACCTCTCGCCTGTGGGGTTACTTTTTAAAATATTATTGATAATATTTATTGTTCGCAATATATGGAATCAGACTTTTATGTTAAAAAATATCCGATCGTGTAGATTTATCATTTAGTTAATTAATTAAATTTAATTATTTTTTGTTTGTAAGTAATGACCTTACATGTTATTTTGTAGTTTCGCCGGGAGCAAGCGTTAAACTTTATTACGTTTTCTTGTATATAATGTTTTATTATTTAAAAAGAAACAGCATAAGTGTATCTTTTATTTTCTAAAATTATTATGTTCATAAGAAAACTTTGTTCATAATTTTGCCTCAATAAAAATTATTTATATTTAAAAATACATATGTATGTATCCAAATCCAAATATACATATGGGGGTACATATGCAAGAATTGATATTATTTTTAGTAATATGCAAACTCCTTTTTTCAATAACATCTAATTGCAATGTCTAATTGCAATATAGTTGCATCTTGGCTTGCCTAACATTGCGCAACTTTATACTAAATAGTAGACGGCATTAACTGGTAAAGCGAGACGCTATTGTATTATAGTTACACTTAGAAAAGCCAGATTTAAAAATTTGTATGTAATTTTAAAGTAAATATTTTTATATTACTTTACATTCCATTACAAAGGTTTCTAACAACAAAGTAGTGACAATGTTGAAACCGACACGGTGGAGGAAATTAGTTTACCTCCGATTATTCGATCTTGGGATATATGTACATAAGTTGGCCTGAAGCTCATTCTGAAAGTTCAACTTCTCTGCTTGGAAACCTTCTCAATTCAATTGAAGCGTCTCTATCGGATGAAGAGTCCGACGATGAGCCTCAGGACAATGAGTTGCAGAGAGCCAATCAAGAAATCGAAAGCTATGCACCAAAACAGGTAGTCTTAGATGTTCCCATAATGGCATATTGGAAAAAGAAACGATACACCCATCCCTATCTGTGGTTACTAGCACAAGTGGTGCACAGTACTCCAGCGACCCAAGTCAGTGTGGAGCACTCTTTTTCAGCGCTAAAACTAGTTTTAAGTGACTTAAGATGTAATTTATCTGCCGAAAATTTGGAAAAAGTTTTATTTTTAAAAACAAATAGTTTTAAATAAAAACCCAAATAAATTAAAATTAGTTTGCATCTTTATGGGTTACCCATTCTTACATTTCAGGTGCCGATATGTATGTATGTATATGTGGCAACACCACTTTTGGATAAAATTGTGAACTTGCCAATGCAACCCTATTCAAGACTGACAGCGATAATTCATAGACTTGCCAATGTACTTTGTTGGAGAGTGAGAGCGATCATTTTTGACATTTGTAGCATAAGCTGCATTTTGTACATTTTGCTTTCCCTTTTTTTATAATAAACTAAAGCTGCACGGACGTGTGCTCACAACATTTTATAAGAATACTAAATTGGTGACCCCAGACAATGTCACTCAACGACAGCGCAGCCATCACAGGTGAACAAGCTTGGCACGATATGCCTTTGGATAGGCACCCACGTATAGCTCTACCAGCAATGACCACCGAAAATGTGGAGGCGTATTTCTACTCTTTGGGTTTTTGGTTTCAAGCATGCGGTGTTACTGCGGACTTAAACAAGTTCAACATTGTTCTCGCGAATGTGCCGCCTCTTAAGCTGCTAGAGCTACAACCACTGATCGAAGCGACTCCAGCGACTGCAAAATACCAATATATCCGCAAAACATTTCTTGAACATTTTAATGGCAACATCCAAAGCCGCCTTCAGCGTCTGCTGAAAACGCAAGAATTAGGCGACCGAAGACCGAGTGAATTTTTTTACGACTTAAAACGCACAGCAGGGGCTGCGCTTAGTGATGCAATTTTAGAAGGCATCTGGATCAGCAAACTTCCTTCGTTTATGCAAGCAGCCATTATCGCTACTAGCGTTCCGACCAGCCAAAAGCTAAAAATCGCCGAGTCGATTGCGGAGGCAAATGAAACACAAAAACAGAATGGTTTTGAGGTTAGCGCGTTGCATAATATGCCTAATGAAATTTCTAACCTGAAAACCGACATTGCTGCTTTGAACAAACGCTTCGACACATTAACACAGTCCGCATCCAGCGACCAACGAAAGAATGCTCGTCGCATCTCGTAATCTGCTTCTGGAGGTTCTACTTCTAACGGTTTTTGCTGGTATCATGCCAAAAAGGCGACTAGGTGCAGGCAACCATGCACATTTATCCAGTCGCACGTGGCGACCAGCACTGAATAGGTCTGCTCTGCTAATTCTATTTCGGAAACCGGCAAACTTTCCGAAATTTCTGAAAGCTATCGGTTATGCATATTTGACACATCTGCTAAAATGAAATTTTTAATCGACTCGGGGGCCGATGTGTCAGCCATACCCAAGTCAGCAAAATTAGCACGAGCAAACCCTTCCTCTATGAAATTGTTTGCCGCAAATGGTTCCCCCGTATCAGTTTATGGTCAAGTCTTAATAAAACTAAATTTAAATCTTCAACGCGAATTCTTATGGACCTTTATCATAGCAGACGTGTCCCAACCTATACTCGGAGCGGACTTTTGCCAGGTAAATGTGTATTTTCAAAAATAGATCTACAAAAAGCTTTCCACCAGGTACCGATACACCCTGATGACATCTGCAAGACCACCATCACTACACCCTTTGGGCTGTACGAGTTTACCCATATGACGTTTGGGTTAAGAAACGCCGCCCAGACGTTTCAGCGTCTCATCAATGAGGTCTTTCGCGGTATAGATTTCGTATTCGTATACTTCGATGACGTTTGCATTGCATCACGCTCTGTGGACGAGCACAAGCACCATCTTCGCCTGGTTTTCGATCGACTGAGGAACTACAACCTTACGATTAATGTGGCAAAATCGCAATCCGGCGACACTCAACTCGACTTCCTGGGCCATTCCATTACAAAAGATGGAATACGACCGCTGCCCACTCGCGTAGAAGCCCTTATGGATTTTCCGTTACCACTCGTTGCAAAACAGTTAAAGCGCTTCCTTGCTATGATAAACTTTTACCGCAGATTTCTGCCAAAAGCATTGGAGCATCAGGCGCCTCTTTTTGCAATGATTCCTAGCAACAGAAAGAACGACAATGCAAAGCTAATTTGGTCTGAGGAAAACAAAACTCATTTCCAAGCATGCAAAACACAACTAGCTTCGTGCGGCATGCTTGCACACCCAACGCCGGATACCGAGCTCTCGTTATGGATCGACGCGTCAGACTACGCAGCCGGCGCGGCACTTAATCAAGTCGTGGACGGCTGCCTCCAGCCACTAGGTTTTTTCTCACGAAAATTTTCGAAAGCCGAAACGCGTTACAGCACTTATGATCGTGAACTGACTCCTTTGTATAGCGCCTTGAAATACTTTCGTTACATGCTTGAAGGCCGCGCCTGCCACATATACACCGACCATAAACCGCTTATCTTCGCTTTTCAACAACGCTCTGATAAAGCCTCTGACAGGCAGGTCAGGCAACTGGACTTTATTGAACAAATTACAACCGACATAAGACATGTCGATGGCAAGAACAACGTCACAGCAGACTTATTTTCGCGGGTTCAAACCCTTACGGCAACCGCAATTAACTACGAAGAGCTTGCCGCAGGCCAAGCAAACGACGCGGAGCTGCACTGGTACCTCAATAAAGATAACGCTCACTCCTTAAAGTTGCAAAGTTTTGCATTTCCTTGCAGTGACAACAAACTCTTCTGTGACGTATCAACAGGCCGTTTGCGTCCCTTCATAACAAAGAAGTTCCGCTCAACCTTCCTACAAGCAACGCATAATTTGGCGCATCCAGGTATTCGTGGCACGCAGAAGATTATGACTGAGCGATTCATGTGGTCTGGTATCCAGCACGATAGCAAGCAGTTCGCTAGAGGTTGCTTGCAATGCCAACGCAGCAAAATTATTCGACACAACAGAAGCTTACTGCAACGTCGCGATCGCCCAATGAGCGGTTGGATTGCTAGATTCGGCGTTCCAATAGACATTACATCCGATTTGGGACGCCAATTCGAGAGCGCTGTCTTTAAACAACTGCTGGACTACCTGGGAATTTCACATTTACGAACAATGCCATATCATCCGCAGGCAAATGAAGTCATAGAGAGGTGGCACCGAACTTTGAAATCGCCATTTTGTGCCACCAAATTGATCGTTGGACAACATACCTGCCTCTCATACTATTGGGTCTACGCTCATCATTTAAAGACGATATAGGATGTACACCGGCAGAGTTCGTATTTGGTGAGTCCCTCCGTCTGCCTTCCGAATTTTTCATAGCTTGCGAAGAACAAACAGGCGAAACAGAGATGGTTCAACAATTGCGGCTGATTATGCAAAAAATCAGGCCAGTCGACACCGCCTGGCACACAGCCCCCAAACCGTTTGTACATAGAAGTCTTCAAACATGCAAACAAGTTTTTATCCGCGATGACTCCGTGCGTCCATCTCTATCACCACCATACAAAGGGCCCTACGGAGTAATGAACCGAAACCCAATGTATTTTTCCTTAGAGATCAACAATAAAAAACTTAATATCTCCTTCGATCATTTGAAGCCAGCATTCCAAATACTCGATGGTAATCTCAAGGAGGGGAGTACTGTGGCAACACCACTTTTGGATAAAATTGTGACCTTGCCAATGCAACCCTATTCAAGACTGAGAGCGATAATTCATAGACTTGCCAATGTACTTTGTTGGAGAGTGAGAGCGATCATTTTTGACATTTGTAGCATAAGCTGAATTTTTTTAATTTTTCTTTCCTTTTTTTATAATAAACTAAAGCTTCACGGACGTGTGCTCACAACATTTTATAAGAATACTAAATATATATTACTATATTACACGTAATGTATTATTATTATGATTTTAAATTTATGTGCATAAATAAAGAATTACGAACATAAATGGACATGGGTACGGAAAGGGGGCATCTTTCGTTATTACACTTTCTGTTGCCGACGTAGGTGTTTAGTTTTATACTCTTCATAAGTTTTCGTTAATTTAACTACATTGAAAATACAACTCTGTTCAAGTATACTGAATTTTATATGTAATGGTTTCTTCTGGCTTCACTTTTTGCGAAAAGCCGAGAAGGAAGCACGAATAAGTAAGAAAAAATATGTAATTGGATTTTAGTTGGTACATTTTGATATTCCTACAGATATTAAAACTCACGCCAACGTTTTCTCACATCTCGAGTTGGATTTACTTTGCCTTAATAAAGAGTTAAAATATATTCGTGTGTCTCATTCTTTAGTTGCAATTGCCGCCGCAACACTTTCAATCGAAGTAATATGTACATTTTTCTTATTATTCGTATTTTTTAATACATATGAATAAACATATATATGTGTTGTAGTTTTTGAGGGTATATGTTGGCGATAACAAGCAAAAAAAATTTACCATGAAATACTTATTAAAAAAAATGATGTGGCGTTTTGAGTTTTTCGTTCTGAAAAAAAAATAAAACTCAAAAGTTAATTTTTATTTCTGAGAGAAAAAATAACGCTCAAGAAATGAGTTTTATTTCTGTTCAAAAAAATATAACTCAAAAAGTAATGATTATTTTTTATGAAAAAATAAAACTCATAAAATTATAATTTTTTGTGACCAAAAAAATTAAACTCAAAAAGTGATAATTATTTTTGATCAAAAAATAGCAATACAAAAAAGTAATTATTATTTCCGAGCAAAAAAATAACACACAGAAAACAAGTTTTATTTTTGCTCAACAAAATATAACTCGACATATAATTATTTTTTCGGAGCGATATATAATTATTAATGTTAATTTTTTATTGATATCGTTTGGAAATTTCTAGATCGTAACAGATTCTTATAGAATATGAAAAGATATACTCATATATATACTCAAAACTGTTCTCCAGTAATTGGAACCTTTTGATTTTTTTCATTGAAATTTAAAAAATAATCATTATTTTAGGTCTCTGATAAGAAACACATTATTATAAATAATAACTGATATATTTAATTGTACCAACTTTGTTTGACTAAATATCTAAATTATATACCACATAAATTGATTTCATTCCAGGCAAATACTTCTAACAGTCTTTTAAAGACCGCAAACAATTATTAGACAACATTTTGCATTATATATTTGTGAGTGGTAGGCCTCGTCATAGTGCTAAAACTGCAGCTGAGTATTCAACAAAATGAATTGAAACCTTTGCAATCGGCAATGTGATTAGTTCAGCAATCCAATTTCCCAGCTTGTGCCAAGAAATGTATGCCCACAAATGACTCCAAAAAGAACATGAGCTCTTGAGGGATAATGCGACGATCGCTATTCACTTGTAGAGAGCATATATGCACATATATAGCCCAAGTATTTCAGAAGATTGATTTTAGCAAATATTATTTTAAACCAAATTGGTTTGCGTTTATCCATTCGAAGACTACCAAGTATCAGAACCATTGTCAAGCGATAAAATAATCACTATGTGTGTTACTGGAATATGTTGTTGATGCACAAGCTGCACATTTATTATTTTATATTTGCTTTACACTTTTCATCGAATACTAGAATTAGTTATATTCAATGTTTCTTGTTCCCGTGTGTTTTGTTTACTTATTGAATTATCACACCAGCCAAATTTGGCATTTCTAGGAAAAAATGCGAATACGTACAACTATCGGAATAAAAATGTGCATACATACATCGATAGAGATTAATGAGGAGAGCATAACGTTATACTTTTTTGTGGGGAAACAACAACTGCAAAAGTTAGCAAAGGTCAAAGTTAAAATAAAGAATATTTTGAAATCAAAATTTTTCTTAAACCCGTGGATGTATTTGGATCAGAATTTCTCATTTTCTCTGTAGGCATTGATGATGCAAACAAAAATCCAGTTGGATTTTGTAAAGAAAATTGTTTGTTGAAAATATTGTTAATAAATGTTTGTCCTAATTTTTTTTCAAAGATCAATTACGATCTATCAAACCGGTTAAGAGGATTCGACCGCTATTTTAATCGTCATTACGTATAGATTACATATGTGCATTTTTTTTTTTGTTAAAAAAAAATCTAATCTAAACCAATTGTTTATATACATATGTGTTTATAACCAAATAAAGAAAAAATATCTTCTGGATCATATTTTGACTCCAAAAATACATACTACGTTTTACGCTAAACAATATTCCGTTTTGAAAAAATGGCCCGCAATCTAGAAAAAAGTTATTTAACCTTGAACGTCATGATGAGCGTTTGGAGCGCGTTCAGACGTGCTGCCCCCGCCACTTTTTGTCGCTAGAATCTCTCGTTGCTATTAGGCAAGAATAACACGCTATGGCACAAAGTTAATGCATTTAATGACTTAATACAAATCGAAGAATAGTACTTAATAAATAACGTTTGGTATTTCAAACCAGTTTGTGCATTCGGCTATTAGTTCAAGTAAATAAAATAAAATTCAGTTTTATTACGAAATCTAGGAAAGGAACATAATAATTAACGTTCGATCCTACACAACTATCTGTTTCTGAATTTGGATCTGCGCTAGGACATTGATTGGAGTTAAACAGGAAACATGATGATGTGGGATTTTCACAAGCAATAAGTTTGAGAACATCACTCTCAGCAAAGTTTTTCTTTTAAGTATCATTCAACCCAATTAACACCAGCTTCATAACCCGATGTATATGGCACACACATACATTATGAGTTCCTTTAGACCCAACAGTAGTGCAGGAGCGAGGTCGAAGTTTTGTAAAAGTAGATAAACTGACTTTAATCTCAGGATGTTTTCTACGCATTTGAATATACTCGGCGAGAAACATTGCATGCTTTTTGTATTTTACGTAATCCAATCCCAAAGCAGACCCCTGAGAGTTTTATATTTATCCTGTTTCGAAGTTTCTTTCGAAAGAGCGAATTTGATTTCATAGATAAAAGTTTGATTGCGAATATCATCCTCTTTGATAACGTTTTTATTGTCCTGTGATAACTTTCTTTGGCGTTAACGTATTTTTCAGCATTATTTGGTGATTTTCTCTTCAATGTATCATTCTTGGATTCACTTTCATAAGATTCATCCTTTTTTCACAATCCATTTCATCATCACTCGATAATCATAATCATCATCAATAATATCTTGTGTTATAGCAGAAGCTTTTTTCCAGTCGGTTTTAAGAGCACCATTCCTGCTCCAATTTTCAATAACTTTTATGTGTCTTTTTATTGCAGCACGAAATCGGTGTAGGCATCGATTTTTTTAAATAATAATAAATGAACTATATACACTTTACTATATACACTGAAAGTACTGTAATCATACAATAAAAATAATAATATTATAATAACAGCGTCAATTCAACATATACAATAGCGCTCCGCGATGGCTGAATTGTTTGCGAAAAAAATTTAAAAAACAAATTTTATGGAGAAATGCACCAATGCTTGTCGCAAGCGGCTAACATGTTCAAGCGCGCCTAATTTTGCACGCTGCTTCATGACCTTCAAGGTTAAATAAAATTTTTCTCGATTGCGGGCCATTTTGTTTTTAAAATATTGTTTAGCGCAAAATGTAGTATAGATGGTTTTTTTGGCATCAAAATATGGTCCGTGTTAAGGCGGAGTAAATTAAAAAACCTATATTTGTATGTAAGTTGCCTTTTATTGCTGTAAAAGGCTTGGAACAATGTACGAACACACAAGGGGGTTGGTTCTCGCCTGAGACGTCGCTGTAATCAAAGTAAGCCTTTTGCTAGTCGCCGGTCGCCTTTATAGCCCCACATCTGACAACGTGCTCAATTAACAGAACTCATGCAAAAGCAAAGCAAGTAACGAGTCCTGTCAGTGATTAGCTTACAGCGACATCTCGTTATGCCAATTTTCTATTACGACTAACTGCGGACCTTATATGCCGCCCGCCTTGCAGTATCACTGCAAGATATCATATAATTAATTGGGATTATTATTATTACGAATTTCAAATTTAATTCAACAAAATACCTTAAATTAAGACCGCCTTCTGGAGTCGCCTTCATCATCTTCAGTAAGGGGTTCCGCCGGAAAAAACCCCATTCAAACATGATGTTTTGAGCGGCTGATCGTGTGGGTGTTGCGGGCATCAGTCCCGGTCGTATAATGGCCCCATATACCTCAGTTCCTAAGACCAAGGATATCGTACTCGCGCGCTGAAACGTTGGGTCTGCCAAGCGCATGTTATCAAATTCGTTTATAACGCTCGCATCTACTGTACATTCTGGAGCGACCCTCATCAGGCTGGCTAGCGCCGTCGCTCTTATATCCTGCCTCTCGCGCCAGCCTGTTAGTGTCAGCGAGCACTTCTCCCCATTTAGTGGTAAGGCGTGTAGCCGCCGAGTAAGAGCTCTCGATATATTCATGATACTCTGACCGGGATCGAGTATAGCTCATATTGTTAGCGTTCTCCCACCTGTCATTACCTTTACTAATATCAGCGGCGTAAGGACAGATTGCGCCAAAGCTCTTCGGCCAGGCCTCTTGATTAGCTCTCGGGCGTCTCTAACACGTCTGCGGTGGTTACATATATCGGATTGGCGAGAGTACGATCGCCTGCTATCTGATCGTCCTGGGGGCACTGGATTGCCCACCGGATACCCTACAGAGGAGGTCTGAATACCGATGGGTCTGTTGTTGCATGCGCATCTTCATCCCCCTGCTAGATATCCTCGTAGCTCGCATCGATTTCCAACACTTCTTCATTATACACAGTCAGGGTAGCTGTTGCTGCTTCCGCCGATTGTTTGTGTCCACCGTCTACCGCGTTGTGTCCCTCCGACACGCTTTCCCCGCTTCTGAGAGTTTTCCACATGTGAAGAAGCCTGTGGTGTCGTCCCTGACAACGCTCGGAGTTCCGTGGCGACGGATAATTATTAGTTGCATGACACCGCGACATGGAGTTCAATGATTTGGTGGCTCCTACAAAGTTCATCCCATTGTCGAAGAACATGATACGAGGGCAGCCTCGTCTTGCTACAAAACGGGAAAATGCCGCTAGAAACATGGAAGTTGAAAAGTCACAGGTAGCCTCCAAATGTATCGCTTTCGTCGCAAAACAAACAAAAGGGCTGACAGAACCCTTTGTTATCAGGCACGCCATGCCGGTAAAATTCACAATCTCGAACGGACCAGTGAAACCCACGCTTGTATTGGTGAAGTGGCGGGATAAGTCATTTGCTTACGTGTCTTTTTCCTGTAAATGAGACAAACTTGACAATTATGAATCGTGTTTTTTATCAAAATTTTCATTCGTACGATCTAATATTCGGATCTCAATAGTCTGATCATGAGTTGATTTCCCCCGTGCAGGGAAACCAGATGGCAAAATCTGACGAGAAGTCGGGAAAACTGGCAATCGTACGGCAAAATAACAGGGTATCGTTCGTTGTAGGGTAGGTCCGCTAACGCAATGACTTCATTCCCACCGAGGAAGGGATTGATAGTACGGATGGAGCTTTTTGCGCTTACTGGCTTGGACGTCACGAGTGCTTCATACTCTTTACAGAAGCACTGTTGTTGCGTTAACAAAATAAGACACGTTTTTGCCTTTTAAATTTCTTCCGCTGTTATTTCCGAAGTTTCCTATCATGGGGTTGATTTGTGTACCGGATGAGTCTTGTAATAAAATTAGGAAATCCGTGCAATAATCCACAGGGCACGAGAGAAGTCGGAAAACCGTTTTAAATGCCCATCCCTTGTGGAATACAGCTGTATGAACTCGAACGACCTTTTGCTCCAGCACTGTCTCCATTGGCACGTCATCAGTTTTTGGGGCCGCCTAGATGGTTTCTCCTTCAACCAAGTTTGGCCCTGCCACCACAGAGTGGTCCTCGCCACTTCTTGGGGAGATAAGTCACGGCTACTTAAATCTGGCGGGTTATCGCTTGAATCTACATGATTCCATCCTCTCACTCCGATAAAAAGGGGGTTTCCTTAGCCAAGAGAGCCCAATGGTGGAGTCAGTCCATTTGTAGATCACTCCATCATTTCATTCCATGGTGTGAAATTGATCCACCTTGGAATTTTGATGTTGGAAATGTGAGTATAATTTTTAAGAAAATTTTCCCATCGCAGATACAAACCTCGAGGTTGATTGCCATCCTAATCTAGCTTAGCTAACCAAGTGTCCTGCGTTGGAATAATTTCGTCCACGACGATGGCGCCCAGTCCCCCGGCTTGGTCGAATATCTTGGCAACATACGATAAAACCTCTCGTTTGGTATAGCTTGGTCGAATGGGGATTTCTCGTACGCTAAAATGGAACATATCGTACGCGAAATTCCACCGAATGCCTAACATTCTAGCTTCGCCCAAATCGCCTATCGCCAAAAAAAACTTCCCGTAGGAAAAGAGCTTTCGGTAAGGCTGCCAGGATGTCCCTGCAGTTCGACGTCCATGTTCGGAGGGGGAACCCGGTTTTCTTTAGAAATTCGATGAGTTCATCGTGGGTGCGATTGGCTGTCTCACAATCATGAGCTCCTACAAGTACGTCGTCAACGATCATATGTTGGGTTAAGTCCCTAGAAGCCAACGTAAATTTCAGGCGAACGTCTTCCGCCAATTGCAGAAGAGTTTTTCTCGCTAAGTATGGGGAGTATTTTGCCCCAAACGTCTCAGTTCGGAGTTCATAGTCCACAAACTCTCCTGCCTTTGATTCTCGCAAGAGAATCCTTCGATAGCGGGTATCATCGGGGTGCAGAAGGTCTGCCTATACATCTTCTCAATGCCTGCATTGAAAACGTATTTGAAAAACCGCCACTTTAATTGTAGTGCGATAAGGTCAGCTTGTAGGACCGGCCCAGGCTAGAGTGTATCATTCAAACTAATTACATTCGAAGATGGACTTGATACGTTACATACCACTCGAACCTTTGAGGAGATGCTGTGCGGTTTAACGACTGTATGGTGGGGCAAGTAGTATGTGTCTGACGGTGGCTTATTAACGGCGCCGCTCAATGACTGAGGGGCTGGGCCTATTAAAATCCAACCAAATAGTGTCTCCTGTGCCAGGAGCGCCCATAATATATCTTTTAACGTTTCCCTTCATTATATCTGGGTACAAATCCGCACCAATGATAACATCAACTTGTAGGAAGATTGATACATCTCTGAAGCCACTCCGTGATAAAGGCTCCTTCTGAACCTGAATCGATAAGGGCTCTGACCTCATAGTGCAACTCTTAAGTAACCCAGCACAACGTTTTGGCAATTGCCGCGAATAAACCATTCACATTGTCGGAGGGTGCTGGGAGGTGAGGCATTCCAGCCTCTTCGCCTTTTGCAGACGTACGGTGATTGCCACTCGGAGAGCGATGCAACAAAGGATGGTGCCGTTGATGGCAACTCAAACAACTAAAAGTTCTTTAACAACTTCTCTCTAGATGGAAATGCGCTAGGCAATTGATGCATAAATTATATTTTCTAACTACCGTCAACCGATCGTCTGCTTTCATTGATAAAAACTTTGGGCATGGTTTCAAAGAAGGAGAAAGGTCTGGGCACAACCTGCAAGCTGCCCATGTCATTTGACTGTGATGGGCCGATATTTTTCATTCGTGTGTCACTTGGTGCTGCCCAGCTACTCGTGAACTTTGGATATCAGATACCGTTTCCAAAGTCTGGAACCTGCTCGAGAGGTGGTCGTTTAAATCTTCCCACCTCGAAATCTCAGTCTTGTGAACGATTCCCTGTTCCCACAAAGCTAAAGTGGTCTCGGGCAATCTACTCGAGACCAAAAAGACAAAGATTGCATCCTAGTTCTCAACTTCGATGCCACACATTTGCAGAACTGATATGCAAATATTTACTGGACGCAGTAGATTTTTTATCTCAGTGCCGCGCTGCGTTCGACTGTTAAATAAGATTTTCAACTGGCTATTCACCATTATTCGTTTGCTCTCGTATCTATCCGAAAGTTTTTGCCAAGCAATAGCAAAACCGTCATGGGTCAAAGGGCATTTCTTTACGATGTCCCTGGCTTCCCCATGAGTCTTCTGATTGAGATGGTATAATTTTTGCACCAGACTTAAACGCGAATTGATGACGTAAATGGCTGTAAGTAAATCCCGAAAAGAGGGCCATGCCATATAATACCCATAAAAAACTTATGAATCGCACGGAGAAGGATTAACGGTTGTGCCCAGATTTGGCTCAGGATCGCGGTTTGCAGGAATGACCGCTGAAGATCTTTGCTGGTTTCACCCATCAACGCGGCGCGGATCAGGTATGCTGATACCTATACTTTTCTAAACTCATGACCGCGTTACGGGACTCATCTTAGACTAACCCGCGAGTGGATGTCAAAAGATTATTTTACCTTTGACCATAAAGCTTTGAGTTCCTCTTTTAGAATTTCAAGAGCAAATACCGAATGGCATACCCCTGAAGTTATTTTATACTTCTCCTCAAACTACAACATGGCATACAGGCGCGTGAAAAATCGTTTGCGTGAGCCATAGTTTAATAACTTTCGTTTTATGTCATTAAAATTGACTTACAAACGAAAAACTTTTAATAATTTACAACAAATAGAAATTAAGTTTTTGTGTTTCTTTTTTTTGATTTCTCCTCTGATTTAGTGAAGTTCCTTCGGTTCCTTCACCTGGTGGATTAGTGCTCCTCTGCTGGTTGATTCCGGTTTCTCGTTAGGCATAATAACTCTTTATTCACTTTTCTTTTTATTTTTTTTAAGTTTGTATTCACCACTTAGGCTAGGTTTGGTTGGAGTGGTTTCTGCCTGCGGCGACTCACTTAGGCCAGTAAAAAAGCCCCATTGTGTTACCACAAAAAAATTAATACCATACGAAGAAAGATTACCCCTCAACAATCCATTTTGTCTCGCTGATAAATCTCAACAGGCAATTTACCTCGGTGCTTGAAACCTCACTAAGGTCATCCATCCAGAAAAGGTGATCGCAGATGCCGCATCCTGCTTTTACACAGTGCAGGACACTTACACAGTAAATGTAAGACCGTTTCCTGCTCCATGTCATTCTTGCAGCTCCTGCAGCATCTTCGGAAGAGACGCCCAACCTTTCGGCGTGTTTTCCTATCAGACAGTGCCCTGTCATATTAGAAATGCTATCCCTTCTTAGAGAGAGCACCCTACGCGACCGTTTCCGGTCCCATTTAGGTCACGTCTGCTTTGAGGTTCGACAGGTCTCCATCAATTGTCAGCTTGTTTATATATACATTCTGTGAGTAGCAGTTTGCAAGTGGCAAACGTCATACTAATGCGTTCTTTATCCTGAAGAATCTTGCAAGTTCGTCTACCTTTACAGTTTCCCTCTATGTCCTGGTGACCAGGGACCCAAATGAGGTACAGTCTGTTCTGCTTGGCCGTCTCCTGATAGAGATAGGCGGCAGTCCAGTGCGATGTTCAAGTTAAACGTGAAAGAGCTCAAAGCTTGGATTGCAGCCTGCCTATCGCTAGAAATGAAGATATCTCTTCCTAGAATTCCGGTCCCAATCTTCACTACCGCCTCCGTGATAGCTGAGACGCTGCAGTGATCCGGTAACCTAAAGGAAATTTGCAGGAGAGGTTTTGTGAGAAAACGCTTCCTCCTATATTATTATAGAGTTTCGAGTCATCTGTATAGATGACATGCTATCAGGTGGAGTATGAAACTCAAGTTTTCACTCATCCCTTCTTGGAATTCGTGTAATAAAGTGCTGCTCGGAATAGAGCAAGACTTGTTAAAAATACAAGAGGGCTCCTGGCTTTCAGAATGCCACTGGGATGTCTCTCTTAGTCACAAAGCAGTTATCGCTGCCATCTGTGGTCCAACCAAATCTAAAGGAAGGTGATCTAAAATAGTGTTCAAGGCCTCATTTGGCGAGGTTCTGAGCGCAAAATACGGTCACTCCATATAGGAGAATTGGCCTAGCGACTGCTGTAAAGATCCACCGACAAATACGGTGTAGAAGACTACGGAAGAGTTTTCATAGCGTTGACCTGTATTCTCTTTCCAGTTCAGCTTCTTACCTAAACTAATGCCTATAAATTTGGCTCTTGTAGCAAGACGTAATCGAACGACCTTCCGTTCTGGTGGAGTAACCGAAGGCATTTGATACCGCCTCGTTGCATCAGCTCGCATAGTGTTTGCGGAAACTTTCCCCTGAGTGCAACCGCGACGTCATCAGCGTACTCGACAATTTTTGCGCCACCCCATGCCGTATCTCGCTGTAGCGTATTTACCGTGAGGTTCCACAGAAGTGGGGATAGGACACCTCTTTGTGGCGTCCCCCTTGACACTTGCCGCGACAATTCGCGACTTAACGATCCTTGACGTTCTTTTGAATTGTGACACGACGATGAAAATCCCTTTGTTTTTGGTCCCAAATGACAAACTGATACCAAGAGTCAGAATCGCGAAAAGCAAAATAGTGTAATAGACATAATTACATATGGTAATTGAAACATCATCATAGAAATTTAAGCACAGTTTATTGTAAACCGTGTAGCGGTACGCACGAATTTAAATGACGATAATAAACTTTAATCTACAGTGGCGTGGCTCTGGTAAAACCCTTTGTTTTATTTTCTTAACAGTTTACAGTCTTTTTAAAGACCGCAAAAAATTCGCTACTACAGTTATAAAAATTTTGTATGATTTTATAATGATTGTGCATTAATGAACACTTTAAGAGCCGCAAATAATTCACAAAGAGATTAAAATTGTTTTAAAAGAATATTTAACAGTTAAACTTTCAAAAAAGTCAAATTTGGTATATATGTAAAAATGTGAGTCGTGTCTCCTAAGAGGGCAGTCTAGCCGCACAGTTGAAATTTTTGTAAAGAAATGAAAAAGATTTGTTTTAGTTTAATTCAGTAATAATTTATTCAAATCTATATATGTAGATATACAAGAATGGTTTTACCTGTGGTGTGAAGTGTTAGTTGACCTGCGTCGCATCTGAGGTCCTGAGACAGAGTGGAGTTAGGAAAAAATGTACGGTTGCCGTCAACCGCAATTTTATTGGAGAGCAAGTAAATGGAAAAATTAACAAAAGGAATTGTCCGGCGGGAAATACGGAATAATTCGCAGTTGCATATGTCTATGTACACGTGTATTAGGGCGGTTAGAAAATATTTACGCTGCCGTCGTAAACATACCGGCCCCTTGCGGTAAGCAAAAATCCTGAGCGTCAACATCATCCAACGACCACTTCACACCACATCACATATTTGATTAAAAAATATTTTTTTTTGGTTTGTTTCCAATGAGCCGCTTGCTTGTTGTTTCCTTGAGCCGCTCCGTGTTCCTCCGTCATCGTCTCCTGTGCTCTACTTGGAAAGACGGTAATAGAAAGAAATATTAAAGCTGAACATACGTATGTTGTCGCAATAGTTGGGGTAATTGTTTGGGGCGTTTCGTTGTAGTGATCGGGAAGGACGTGTTCCCGAGTCAACTCGCCGCCAATTCTTTTGGATATCAGATGGTCGGAAAGAGCGCGTTCCCGAGCCATCCGTTCGCTGATGCTGAGCTGATCGAGAAAGACGAGTTCCCACACCAGTCGTTCGTCGTTTCTTTTTTCTGGGCAGACGGTCTGAAAGAATGGGATCCAAAGCAGCGCTGCCTGGGCCGTCGGAAAGGATTGATTTCCGAGCGCGCCTTCGCCGTTCATGCTGCAGTGACTGTCGGAAAGTACAGGTTTCCGAGCCGCCACCCGCTGAAAGTGGGCGTAATATTTGGTGGCAAGTGATGTCAAAAAATAACCAATGAAATTATGGCATGACAAAAAATGTATGCATATATGTATGTATTTTATAGTAAATTGGATGTATTTATGTATTTATATATGTATTGTTTGGTCATATCGCGCCCACTGTGCCTGCGCAACATACATACAATAAAAACATTAGCGACGACCCTTCAGTCAGTGCTTTGCATGGTTACGCACATATTAGCGCACAAGCTGATATACATCGGAACGTACATACATATGTGTATACTTATTTCGCTTACATACTTATTTTTTCTTACTTTTAACTCTCTACGAATACTAAATTGAAACTTACCGTTTTTGAGTCATATTTATTTTGCGTACATACATCTATACATGCGTTTGCCAATTTCTATTGTTAAGTTTAACTCAATATCATCCGATGTTAACCTAAAGGACAAGTTCCAATGAGTTTTAGTGTATATAAGCGCATAGCGCAATATTGTAAGTGGATTTTGAATAAATGGATTGAACACCACGCATCGCGAGGAAGGAGCTTTCATTTTTCTTTCAACATGTATGTATATATTTATTATACATATTTGGTGTATTTATGCGCCAAGTGTCCATAAACTTTCATCACCTTCTGTAAAAATGATATTTGGGTGTGATCGTATCGGTACACTTGCGCCCCCCATCGGTAAATGGTGCCTAACTTAAGGGTGGTGGACTTGGCTATGTTCCACAGTTGAGAACGTATATGGCATTACGATAGCTTTGCATATATCGTGAAAACACCTGATGGACTGGTCAGTGTAGTGACCTAACACCTGACTGCATAGGATGTTTAAAAGAAATTGAAACAAATAAAAACTGATATGAACTACATATTCTTGTATTTTTGTAATCGCGTAAAGTGCCCCCTACCATGAAATGGCTCAACATTCTTTTTTTTTTGTTTGTTTTTTGTACATTAGTTAATTGATGGTGGTGAGGTAGGTCAGTTTGACATCCAGATATCACAAACAGTTTGCATGCCACTGTGCATAACTTGCTGACCACAGGGCCAGCCGGTAACTTAATACGTGCATTTCAGCAGCGAGTAGGTGTGAAATTTTTTGCTTATTTCAAATTAAAATTAGTGGTGAAAAAAGTGTTTAGTGCGCGCTTATTGTGGTAGTGCTTGGTGCACTAGCAGGTATGGCGAAAAACCATGTTCATACTACTGTGAACCAAAAAAAAACTTGTACAGTGCAGAGCTATGTCTTCGACATTAAATATCTCTGAAACCATTAAATTTTTCAAACTGCAATCAAAAGAAAATAAACTCCAATTTTATTGTATATTATAATAGTTATTGTGTTTTTTTAATAAAAATTCATATTAGTAACAAAAACTTCAAAAAACGGAAACAACTCACTATTCGAGAACCAAAACAAAACTTGTACACTATCCTTTCATTAAAAATATTGTGTTATACATATATACATTATATAGGCGAGACTTTGAAAAATTTTATTTTCATAGAAGTTTTGCCTTTGCATGTGCCTAGCTGGTTTTACATTGCGTGGAATCTGCCGAATTTTTGTCGTCGGGACCAAGAAGCATGATTGTACAAGCATGCTTGTAATTGAAAGATACGTGTTTAGAGCACGTAATTTGGAGGTTGGAGCAAATGTCGCCATGTGCAGCTGGCTAACAGTGCATGTCGTACCATATGCATACATCGCATTCATTGCAATGGTGGACGCATGCAGGTGTACGGCGACAATGATCAGGTAAGTGGTATTGATATAGATATAATAATAATAATAAAATAATTTTTTGTACATAAATTTTGGAGTTTTTACGTTCATATGTAAGTAGGTACATATGTACATATATCGATATACATCTACATGCACATGGTGGTGTGCTGCATTCGATTGCGAGGGCACAGTCGGAGGGAGGAGGGGTTTGCCATCCGAAGATAGCGGATGTTTGTACACTGAAACTAATTTATTTTCTTTCTCAACAGGTGAACAAATAGGATAATTTCCACGACGTGAGGAGCGGGAAACCAGTGGATTATTGGGAGCTGTTCATAAACAAGTAATTGTTTTATTTTTTGTTCTTATACTTATATATATTTAAAAGTTTTATGTATATAGGGTAAATATTAGTACTTAGATCTTTCCAATAATATTTTTTTTTTACCGGATGGATTTCTACTAGCAATAATTTGCAAGTTAGATAAAAAACTGATTGAAAGTATTGAGTTGATCAAAAGAAGAAAACAGTTATTAAAATTGGAAAATCGATAAAATATTTAAATATGCAAAATGTTTAAATATACCGAAATATTTAAGGTATAAAAAACTTGCAACTTCTTATTGGTTTTACGTTCTCTTCGTGCATGTTTCTTTTATTGAAAGCAAATTTTTCTTACGCTCTGAAATTTAGTTAGTGGATAGGGTTTTTACTAGAGGATATAAAGACATAACTAATGTTAATCCTTGTGTAGGTGGAAGTAGCGGTATTTTCGATGGAGGCCAGCAACACCAATTTCGTTATTGGTCTGCTGGTTTGCCCCTTCGTAGTATAGGTGTCGACGATGCGTACCCGGTTATCCGAGCCTGGGTGTAGGTTGATGACTCTTCCCAGTCTTCACATATTAGGCGGAAGATTGTCTTCTTTTATAACTAAAAGATCTCCTGTTTTTATGTTAGTTTGTGGATGTTTCCACTTTGTGCGTTTCTGCATTTCCAGCAGATATTCAGCTTTCCATCGGTTTACGGTCGTGGCAGGGCTTTCGTTGACTTCTAGTTCTGGTGGAGCTAATAGGTGTCCACCTACTAGGAAGTGACCGGGGGTAAGAGGCTCCAAGTCAGAAGGTTCATTCGAAGGGGCTTAACGGACGGGAGTTAAGGCATGGCTTCAACATAAAAGAGTTGTGAACTCTTCGAATGTGTAACTAAAGCTGGAAGCAATCTTTGTCACGCTATTTGTATTACTCTTGTTCGGTGCGGACGTGTTTTTCGTCGCTCTCTGCTTGCATTGCATTTTTTTCTGTGTGGCTAAGGAAATGTGTATTTTATTTCTTTCCTTCATTTTTATAAATATTTCATTTCATTCTTTTTTATTGGTTTGGTATATCTGAGATAGAGACTCTAATTTCAAACCTGGTTATTATTTCGCATTTTTAATATTTTTCATAATGCCGTGTGTTTGTGGGCATAAAGTTGATCGTCATCAGCCCAAAGTGCAATGTGCAAAGTGCATTGAGCTCTTCCACCTTGAGTGTGTAAATATTTTGCCGAGTGATGTTGAGTTCTTCCTTAAATCTAATAAGCCCTTTCTATGAAAATCGTGTTCTGCTGCTCGGGGGAGTTCAATTCGCTCGCCTGCTCTCATTGTTACGGACAGTGTAGTTCTTATTTGTGTGAACGACTTGCCAATTTTTTCGGAAACCTCTAATAATCAAATCGATGCGTATCCACATTCTGAGGAAAATCTTTCTCTACAGCCAACGGTGCTGAGAGCGAGCTCTTCAGCTCAATCGTCTGGTGTGAATATTGCGCATAAGGAAATTACCATGGACAATAAACAGCAATCCACCATGCAGTCTGTGTTTAATGAAATTGCTGCCCTTCGGGCTGAAAATGCCCGTGTCGTTGCTATTGTCCAGTCTTTACATGATAACAATATTCAACTGAGGAAAACAACTGAGAATCTACATGCTGAATTTGGTGCGATGCTGAGCAATATACATTACGATGAGTTGGCCTCTGCTGTAGTCGCACTTACTGCGGAAATTAAATCTCTTCGTTGTAATATGTGCAGCTCCTTATTGGATGAAAAAGTTTGTTGCTAAAAATCTCAACACAATGCTCATATCCAGCTGTTAAGTGTTGATCTTTCATCACCGCTTCATACCTCGAATACTGCATTCTCGGTTGCTGCTCCTATTTCCTATGTTGCTGCTGTTTCGGCTGATATTAACACTGTTAACTCAATGTTAACTGCAGCGCCTATTTCTTCTGCTCCTGCTTCTCGCAATAGTGATGCCGAAGATCGTTTACATCGGTCGACTTCGACTATTATGTTCACTGCTGCTGCTCCCATCATGTATGCAGTTGCTGGTTTGAATAATATTTCTCCGTCTGCCGTGCCTAGCATTCGACAGAGCTCTGAGTTTTCTGTTCGTTCATATACGGGCGGTGCTAATGCAGCTCTCTCTACGAATGATAAGAGTGTCATATCTTTAAATAATTTGTCATCACCGATTATGACGTCGCACCAATTGAACTCATCGTCTGCGGCCCCCAATTCTGCTTGGGCAACAGTTGAGAACAAAAAAAAATAAAGCGAAAGCGAATGCAAACTCGTGTAGTTGGATCTTGTGAGAGCAGTGAAGTTGAAGTAGCTGATCGCGTGAAGTGGTTACATTTGTCTTCGTTCTTACCTACGGTCTCAACTGATAATGTCATTGGGTACGTGGAGAAATATGCCGGCATTGATAAGAAGCACATCTTAAGCCATAAGCTCATTAAAAAAGAGTCGAATGCGGATTATCTTAGGTACATAAACTTTAAGCTTGGTGTTAAGAGCATGATTATGAGAAAGTGCTGAAGCCTGAGATTTGGCCAGTTAATGTATCTATTCGGCCGTTTCTTTTTTTTCGAAAGCAGGAGAACCAACAGCCTCTGAATTAGCTGCTCGTACTAGTGCCAATAAAAGTATTATGATATACTATGAAAATGCTTCTGGACCTAGAAGCAAGTCTGATGATGTGCGAATGCTGAGCTCATATTGTGAATATGACGTTTTTGTTGTAACTGAGACTTGGCTCAACTCAAAATTTTTTGATGCAGAGTTTTTCAATCCGAACCTCTACGTAATTTTCCGTAAAGACAGAGATTCGGTTAAAACTGGATGTAGCCGCGGCGGCGGTGTGGTGATAGCTGCTCGTTGCAATCGTGAGGTTTCTCTTATCTCGTTAGAGGAGAACGACACTGTTCTTGACCAATTGTATGTGCGAATTCGTGGCTTGCATGGTTTTCTTTATCTTTGTGTTTCTTATATACCACCTTTAAGTAATGATAATATCTACAAATCGCATGTTAATAACGTACTAGCCCTTCAGCATGTGATTGCTGACAACCAATTATGTGTTCTGGGGGACTTTAATTTGAACAATTTGAGCTGGTTATATCTAGATAATAATGTATTCTTAACTCCTTCGAATATTAATAGTCCTATTGAATTTTATTTTCTCGACAATTTACTAGGCATGGCTTAACACAGATTAATAGTTTACCAAATAGATTTGACTTTTGTAAGTGACAACATGAGTTTTGTTCTATCGCAACCTGCTTCTTAATTATCGCGTGCTAGTGTACATCATATTCCTTTGTTGATAGATTTAGAATTTATTGAATTTTTTGAAGTCTGTTCTGAGAATACTAAAATAGCCTACAATTTCGCTGGTTGTGATTTTAAGATTTTAGATGGCGCTTTAGGTGAAATTGATTAGAATGTTCATTTTGGCGATACTGAAGTTGCAGATTGTTTTAATATATTTAAAAATTTAGTGCTGGATGTGTGTTCTAAACATGTTCCGGTTTTTAAGAGCAATAAATATAAAATTCCGTGGTACACGAAAGAACTCAAAGTTCTAAAAAATTTGAGAAATAAGTTTTTTTTAGAAGTTTAAGTTAACAAATGATAAACGTTTTTATGAATTATTTATCTCACATAGGAAAAAATTTCGTGATTTAAATAATTCCCTGTATAAAAAATACATTCATAACTTTGAGCTAAATATTAAAAGAAATCCGAAGAGTTTTTGGCGTTACATATACACATAAATAGTCCTTGTAAGGACCGCAAACATAGAGATGGAAAAAATTCACCTACACGTTTGTTTTGCAACATGCCATCGAGATGGTTCGTGCCAAGCGAGCTATATTGCCCGAGAGGGGACTAGGTGACTATGTATACACAAAACTATGTATATATCAACGACAACGCCAACGCCAACGCCAAAGTTCATGCACGCGTTAAGATGGGGAACTCTCATATTTTTAAGCGCATTGGCAATCAGCAGATTCATTTATTGCATTTTCGCTTAACAAACATAAATAAACATGTAAACGCTGGGTTATAAGATATTTAAACAATTTCACTTTAACTTCAATCAAGGCGAATTCATATCAGGTGGTGTCGAACGATCAAAAACAAAAATATAATAATAATAATAATTTCTCGCTTACACCATGGTTTGATTTTTGAACTTCTTCTACAAGTTTTGGTGTGGGCCTTTTTGTTGTAACGCACATTGAGAGGTCTACCGTTGTAAGCCGGCTCCGAACGGCGAATGATTTTTGCGAGAAATTTTTTCAAGGCAAAAGCTACTCGGGTTGTGTTACTAGCCCGGCTAGGACTTGAACCCGGGACCAAGGCACATTAACCAGGTATCAGCAACATGGTTGATTTTTTTATTTTTTTCATTCGAAGTGGTTCATCAGCTGTCAAAGTTTGTTTACATTTTATCATAACAAACTATTATTTGCTTTGATTATAGAAGTTAAGGACTCTTGGTCCTTGAGTTATAAAAAAATCAATCTGAGCCAGCTGCCCAGTGAATAAATACGAGTTATTTCCCACAGGTGCCATATGCGTTGCAATCATTTCACAATCGTGTGAAATAAAATTATGCTGACAATGCGTCTGGAGTATTACCGTAGCATAAGTATCCGTGTAGGTAGTAGTCGCTGGTATTAGCCTTCGCCTTGACTAAGGTGTTGGGTTGCAATGTGGGAAACAGAATTGTGCTTATTGGGCGGCACGTGTAAGCCGGCCGTGGGAGCGTCGCAGTAAGTACGGCCGGTGTGTGTTAACTCTTCCCCCTCTAAAGATCTGCGTCCCGCAGATCAGAGTTTGAACAAGCGGTCTTGCAGTATAGACTGGTTCAACTCAGGAAGTTTCGTACCCGTTTTTAACTTTCTCCAAACCAGGAAAATGAGGATCATCAGAAAAGTAAGTCCCAGGGCTTCGGATGTTGCGAACCAGTTAGTTTTATCTTTTAGGTAACCCAGAGGTCATTTCATGGACGAGATTAAGATTCACTGCTACACTTTTGTTCGTTATAGTAGACAGCACAGATGGGAGGACCTGCACGCCTGAGCCACTTGTACTTCAGTAGGTTTGGTTATTTATTGTTACCGTCTCATTCTCCAACTGCAAAATATAAGAACCAGAAAGGTGTTTAGGTGTTTTACCTGACCATACGCTATTATTGAAATTATCCAAGAATATTGTGTCTTCCTTGAGGACCTCAACTGTTGATTCCGTGCAGGTTATGTAGCGGCAGTTTGTCTGACCACCCTTAATCAGTCGTGGTAAGCAATCTTCTTCAGGTAGTAAGTCCAGCGCTTCTTTTTTACAAACTATGGCAGTGGTGAGGAGTGGTAAGATCCACCCGCTGACCATCCTTCAAAATTGCTCGCGTGATTAGGTGGTTGAATCTTGTTTGTGCCACCTTTGGCATGGAGAGCACGTATAGCAAAATAGTGCCATTTATGTAAGTTGAGGGCTCACTGTACTCAATGGCTTCGATGACATTGCTATAAGGTTTATCTCTTCCTTATTCAATAGATTGCTGTTTACTACGCCAGCTTTGGCCATTTGGCAGGCTCGAATCAATTCGCTAACGTCATCTTTGAGGATCATCACTTTGTGCAGCAGTTCTTGTGAAAACTTCACTACGTAGTTGCGCCCCAGGACATCGTTCGCGGCCATTGCAATTTCGTTAACAACCTGCAATAACTCCTGAGTTTTTTGAAAATGACAGAGTTTACCTTGTATTGTTGATTGTTATTGGC
The DNA here is from genome assembly GCA_951828415.1 of Anomoia purmunda. Classification (NCBI taxonomy): domain Eukaryota; kingdom Metazoa; phylum Arthropoda; class Insecta; order Diptera; family Tephritidae; genus Anomoia; species Anomoia purmunda. The sequence goes on from OX639995.1 coordinate 95,846,051, forward strand.
AATTAGTGTTTCTGGCTCCGCAGGACTTCATCCCAGTCTGAAGCATCAGGCGATTCGGCAAACCATTTCCAAGCCGACCCGATCCAGTTGATTGAGCGCCTTGGTCTTTTAATTTTTGGGCCCTTCAGTTCGTCTAGTTGGGTGCGAATTTTTTCTAACTGATAGGCGATGGCGTCTGTTATGCCATTGGTCTCGTTTATCCTGGGGCTTTGTCTTCTAAGCGGCTTAAAATTTTCTCATAGCGGCTCAAGTCGATCATATGAATTAGTTTGAAGTGTCCGTTGACAATCCAGCCGTATGCATCACGAACGGTTAGGCCGGGAGAGTCTAGGTTGAATATTACATATGTTTGTGCGGTTGCACAGAAGCAGATTCCATGAATTAGATTACAAACTATTAGATTAATCCTATCTTTATTTTCTAATTGGTTTAGAAAGAACATTAAACAAAAATTTACCTTTTAGAAATTAGATTTTGACTATAAGAATAATTCAAAGGTCAATATATATCAAATATAGCATATTTTTGAATAATTTAAAATTTTTTTGAAGTGTGTATGCCGAAAATTTAACAAAAGTGTATGTACAAGATCGACTTGATACATTCAAAACGGTCACAGAAAAATAAGAGAATGCCGGAATCGCAAAAGTACCCAACCAAACTGCGAGTTGCCACCGCGTACAAAATATGGGAATGTATTTAAAACAGTGATGTGACATGATGTCTTATACATCCTGCCCGGCTGAACTGCCATGGTTCAGGATCTCTTCGTTTGGGCCAGTAAGCCGGCACAACTTCTGGACCGGTCGCTGATATCGATGTTTAAGATATAGACCGGCGGCCGTTTTCTTGTCACTGTTGTACTCCACGGTTACGAAGCGCACTAGACCATCATCGCCTGGATGAACACGAGCGATACGCCAGTGAGCTGGTGGAAGATTCTCATTCAGTATAAGAACCACATCGTCACGTTGAAGATTGGGATGAGCAGGTGCCCATTTACCACGTTCCTGAAGCGAAGTAAGGTAGTCCTGCTGCCATCGCTTCCAAAAATGTTCATACATGCGCTGCAACCGCTGCCAATACTTCAAGCGATTCTCTGGAATATCAGGCACGGTAGACTCAGGACGAGAAATTAGCGGGCGTCCAATGAGAAACTCTCCCGGAGTAATTGCTAAACCGCCTTCAGGATCATCATGAAGCGCCACTAGTGGCCGGGAATTCAGGCACGCTTCTATTCGTGTCAGTAGGGTGCTTAGTTCCAAAAATCGCAACCTTTGACGACCGATCGTTTGGTGTAAGTGCTTTTTAGCTGAACGCACCGCGGCCTCCCAAAGTCCACCATGATGTGGGGCTGCAGGGGCGATAAATCTCCATTTCGTGCCTTTAGCTACTACATGCTGTTTTGCCTGCTCGTTTGTCCAGCACTCCAAGTCAACCAGCAGCTGTTTGTGGGCACCAACAAATTGCGTACCATTATCGCTGTAAAGTATGGCGGGAATACCACGGCGGCTTATAAAGCGGTCAAATACGTCAATAAGTGCTCGGCTTGTCAAATTTTCAACCAGTTCTATGTGCACTGCCTTCGTAGCCATGCAGACAAAAATCGCACCATAAGTCTTGGTCAAAACGTTCGATCTCTTACCACCCAGTCGCACATTAAAGGGCCCGCAGTAATCTAGGCCTTTGTGAGTGAACGGTGGTGATACTAATACCCTTGATCTCGGAAGGGATGCCATTTGTTGTTGTTGAGTCATTCGCTGATGACGACGGCATACAACACACTGTCGGGCAAATGTCTTGACCAGTGCGCGCATGTGAATGATCCAGAAACGTTGGCGTAAATATTATATCATCTCTTGAATGCCACCATGAATACACTTCTCATGGGCATCGGCGATGAGCAGCCATGGCAATGCGCTGTCCTTTGCTAAAATAATAGGATGGCATTGATCAAATGACAACTCTGCATTCTGTAAGCGACGACCGACTCGAAGTATCTGCTTGTCATCCAAAAAGGGATTCAGCGACACTAGCTTACTTGTCGAACTTACACTGGAATGAGACTTAAGAGAATTAATATCAGGCAGGTACACATTACCTTGTGACTGTCGAATATGAACCTCCAGGGCCCATTCCCTTTCTTTCGCAGTTAATGGTTCGTCTCGGTGACCACGAAAGGTATGCAAGATTCGACGCAGACGTGCAGTAGTATTAAGTAGCGGATTCAGACGGCTAAACTTTTCCACCAATGGAATTCGTTGGTCACCAAATGCGGTACGCAAGAATCTACATGTCGAAGCTGTCACCAAGCTACGTAGGCAACGAACCTCCATTGCTGCTGTATGTTGATCTTCGTCAGTTAAGGCAGGCAACTCGTAGGAACTATTCCAAGGCGTGTACAAAGTTGGTGGGCCAGTCCACCAAAGTTGGTGCTCCTCAAGCTCTGTTGGTGGAATGCCACGACTAGCGCAATCTGCTGGGTTGTGTTCACTTCGTATGTGTCGCCAACAATTCACTTCGGAATGAGTTTGTATGAATGCCACACGATTGGCTACGTACGGCTTTAAGACGGTCAGCTCTTTCCGGATCCAATGGAGGACAATTGTCGAATCACTTCAATACATGCAATCTGATTTTTCCAGCCGCAAGGAGTGACGAATTTCCTTCATCGTCAGAACGAGTAGTCGAGCTGCGCTTAGTTCCATGCGAGGAATCGTAGTACCCTTACTGGGACCTACACGTGTTTTTGCTGCAACCAGGGATACGCGTACCTCACCCTGTGGATCTTCGATGCGAATATAGACGACCGCAGCGTAAGCTTTGCTACTAGCGTCACAAAAGCCTTGCAAAGTTGCCGTGGACTTGTTGGTCGTGCCTAGCCAGCGCAACACCCGAATACTGGAAAGCTGGTACAAACCATTCCGAAACGTCAACCAATCATTTCGTAATTCCCCTGGCAATGGGGTATCCCAGGGAAGCTCTGCCTTCCAAAGCATCTGGATAAAAATCTTGGCCCATACGATCACGGGCGACAGCAATCCCGATGGGTCGTATAACCGCGCGACATCGCTAAGTACGTTACGCTTAGTTGGAATCGCATTCACGTCTGGCAACCGTACTTTGTAGAATAGAGCATCTTGATTAGGGTTCCAGTGCAAGCCCAATACAGTGGTATCAGGATCACGAAGAATCAGATCAGTGGTGGCCACCGATGCATCTGCAAGAGCCATTAATGTCTGCGCGCAATTGGAATTCCACTTACCCAAAACAAAATGCCCTTGGCGCAGGATTTTATCGACATTACGTGCACGTTCAATTGCCTCTGTAATAGTATTTACGCTGTCCAAGTAATCATCAACATAAAAGTTCGAGAGTATGCTCTCCTTGGCTTCAGCTGCCCTGTTGACATTGGAGATAATCAAAAAGTTATCAACGGCGCACTGTCTCAGTGCTTGAATTGCATTGTACGGCCCACAAGCCATACCGTATGTGACCGTATTTAATTGATAGGTTCGGATCTGGTCGTTTGGTGATTCTCGCCAAAGAATCTGCTGCCACTTCCGATGCCTATCATCTACATCAACTTGACGGAACATCTTCTCCACATCCGCCTTAATGGCAACTTGAAACTTCCGAAATCTATGAAGGATGTGTATGAGATTATCCTGCAATTGAGGCCCAACGAGTTGCGTATCGTTTAATGATATACCATTGCTTGATTTGGCGGATGTATTAAACACGACAAGGAATTTCGCAGTCACAGCATGATGTGGGATATAGTAGCATTGGTCGAAGTCGATTTCTGTCTCCGGGACATGCTGCATATGACCAAGCTGCTCATACTCCCGCATGAAGTCGATGTACCTTTTGTAAAGCTCCGCATCCCCTGCCAGTTTCCGCTATAATTGAAAGAATTGTCGAAGTGCACCTCGTTGGGAGTTGCCAAGTGACGGAGCGTTGGGTCGGAATGGGATTTGAACGACGTATCGACCATTCGGATTCCTTGAAAACGTGTCCATGAATATTCGCTCGCATTCATCTGCCAAGCTGCATTCAGGTGGTTCGTCCACATCCCAAATTTTCGGAAGAAGCTCATCGAGGTTATGGTCGTTTAGCTTGATGCTGAAAGACTGAGGTTTAGAGCCCTGTAATTCGGCGTTAGTCGGGCCCAACACAATCCACCCGAGTCGGGTACGCAGGGCACAGGGTTTATCACAGCCTCCTGCTCTCACCCCATCCTGGAGGGTAAATCAATGCACCCCGGTAGACCAAATGTCGGGTCTGCCAGTGGTAAATCATGTAGGTACTCATAGGCGCTCGTGTTAACGGGAATCGCTGGTGTTGATGACGTGATAGAGCTTAAGATATACGCGTCAAAACTAATATCAAAATTGTCCTCAACAATCGAATGGAGGTTCAGGGTGGTAATGCCTTTAGTATACGTTGAAGAATTGTGGCCGACGCCCTCAATCGTAATCACACAGTTCTACGAAGACTCAAACGATGAAACATAGATTTCGATAAAAAGCTCACCTGAGATCCCATATCACACAAAGCTCGACATTTATGTAGGTTGCCCTGATGATCAGCAAAGTAGCCAACAGCACGACGTGATCACCATGAACCAAAAGGGATCGAACCACATTGGATTGCTTCTGAATACGTGGAAGTACCTGAGGCTGCGATACTGGAGCCTCCGACCTTAAATTCGCTGATTCCGTTTGGTGAGATGCGCCGGCCATACTGGTACCTTCACCGCCCGTTGCATTGTGACAAAGCAGAGTATTATGTTTCTGGCGGCAAACCGTACAAACACCCGCTGAACAATCACGGGTACCATGGCCATCACGCAAACAGTTAAAGCAGAGACGCAAACGCCGAACGGTATCCCAGCGAGCCGTTACTGGCAGATTTCGCCAGCGATGACATTTAGAGAGACGATGAGTCTCGAAACAATGTGGACAATTTGGAGTTTTCGCAGCATCCGCATGTGCAGACGTCAAATGCACTCTTGCACCACGTTGTATCGTGTGCCGTGATGATGTGATCCCGCTCTGCGACAGAGATGGTCTTTCTGGCATATTCATAGCACGACGCTCGATGAAACTCAATAAATTTTCCAATTTGGGAATCTCATTGCCCCTGAGGCTCTTGCCCCACTCATTTCTTGCTGATACAGGCAACTTTGGCAACAGTATTGGAATCGCAAGAGCATCCCATTGTATTACCGGTAGCCCCATGACAGATAACGCACGAAAACTGTTACGTACACAGTCTATTATATCACGAAGCACCCTCTGTGTATCCCGAGGATCAGTTGGCAAAGCGAGTATACGTTGCACATGGGTTTGTGACAACAAATATGGATTGTCACAACGACGCTTTAGTTCTGTCCAAACCTCTTCATATCCTCCAGTATATAACCCAGTAACCATTGGGACACTTTCTGGCTTAACATACTGCCGTAATTTACTGAGCTTATATGTTGGCTCGAGATCTGTCCGTTGGTGAACCATCGTCTCAAACATATCTTTAAAAACAAGCCAGTTCTCTAACTGACCATCAAAGGGTGGTATGGCAACTGGATCTAGTCGCAGATCCGCCGTTTGTGTTCGCGCGGAATCTGGGGTTAATTGTATCAACAAACGACGTAATTTGATGCAAAACTTGTTGAATTGTGCTTCCGTGGCAGCATACAGTGTATCATGAGCAGGAATATCCGGCGACTGTGCTCCAGCAACTAAATTCAAATGATGTTCAACGAACCGATCCCAATACTGCTGCACCATTCCAAGAATGTGCTCGATTTCAACTTGGTCTGGATTATAGTTCTCCGCCTGAACCGTATTAAAAAAACGCGTTATCGATGACTTCGCGGACGTTCGTAGATTCAAAGAAGTCATAGCGGAAATATTTTGTGCTTTCTGCTAAATCACGCCACAAGCCCACGTTAAGTAGCGGGTAATTACACAGCAGTAACTGTAGATTCTGAACTGCTAACGAGCTGTTGTTGTTGTCGGGTCACCTCTAAATGACCACAAGTAACCGCTCTTGCCTCTCTTATGGTAAAATCTGAATTACCCGATACGCCAAAACAAAAGTCCGTGGAATCCTTGTCGGTAATTCTAGTTGGTGATGAACTGCTAATCCAAGCGAGAATTCCTCGATCGCTTGTTCACGCATGCACCGCCGTACGAAAAATTCAATCCTCACAGGAGGCACCAAAAATGTACAAGATCGGCTTGATACATTCAAAACGGTCACTCCCCGGCCGCTGACACTCCAACTAGTTAAACAAAAACGCTGAATATTAATTTAATTACAAAGGACTCGTCTGTCTGAGTCAAGCTTTATTTTTACAAGGATATTTTAATTTTCAAAGTTCATTTTTCAATTATGCAGCGCGAAGAAAAATAAGAGAATGCCGGAATCGCAAAAGTACGCAACCAAACTGCGAGTTGCCACCGCGTACAAAATATGGGAATGTATTTAAAACAGTGATGTGACATGATGTCTTATACAGTGTATCTTATTCTAAGATGGTAATCTAATTTAGTAACTATTCCTTAAAGCAAAATATAGCATATTTATTTATTAATTATGTTTTGAGTTTTTAGAAGTGTGTGAGCCGAAAATTAACAAAAGTGAGTCTTACACTATAGTAGCAATATTATTTAGTAGTATTCCTTAAAGCATATTTTTAAATTAATTAGATTTTAATTTTTTTCGAAGTGTGTATGCCGAAAATTTAACAAAAGTTCGTCTTAAAGTAGCAATCTAATTTTAATAACTTAGCTTCTAATATTACCACTAGTGAGTGGAGTTCGCGAAGGGTAAGGGTTAATAAGGATTTAAGAGGACCCAGGAAGTGGTGTTAACAGTGGAATTTGTCTGACAGTTAAGTCTTTATTATTCAAAACTATAGTTAATTCGTTAGTAAAAATTAGTATGTTAGACCAACTAAAAAAAAATTTCTTGTATTAGTCTACGAACTTATTAATAATGGTTTTACTTGTTTGTTAGTATGTTAGTTTCTCGATTTTATTCTACTTTATTTCGTATTTTCTTTTTTATTGTTATTTATTTATTCTTTTTTTTTTTTTGCTTGGAGTGCTTTCCCTTTTTTTTATATATAGGGGGCTCGCCCTTCTTTTCATTTAATTTTTATTTAAGTTTAATGAGTACATTTTTTAGTGAGTACTTTTTAATCGTTAGTAGTTAAAATTTTATTTTCATTTCTTTTAAAATTTGAACATTTCTTGAGGCAAAAAAAGTGCCTTCAAATTAAAATGAATTTTTTTTTTTTGATTGATAAAAAGATTGATTTCAGAATTGAATCTTTAAATGTTATTTTATTTATTTTTTTAATCCTTCTTTTTATTATTTCTTGTATTTTCAATTTTAGCTTGTTCTAATGTGCGTTTTTACATATTTTTTCACGCTTTATTTATTGCGTTTTTACGCAGGTGTTGAGTCCTGCGGGCTTTATTTGCGTATATTAATTTCAATTTCTTTTTATCGGAATACAGGCGTAAACTCAGATGACATTGGAAGGCTCGTGTTAATCCTTTTTAACCATAATTGCAAATGGCCTACTCATAGTACGAGTGACTTCACGTCAATTAAAGCCAATAGTCCCCTGGAGGAGTTGAACCACTTCGATTGATATCGGTCGGACCACCGAGTGAACTGGAATTGAACCAATACGACAGATCGAATACAAAAACCATTTGTACCCAGACCGCTGGGGCTTGGGAATCTATGCATGAGTTTTTTTTTGCCTCCTGACCAATGTTTTCAATATGCTTTGAACATTTTTGTCTCATATATTTTTTACCATACTAGACATTTTTTATGTCCGATTTGTGGAACTTTTTCCACTTTGTGTGGTGATAGTCGCATTTCGGTTTTCAGCGACAGTTTCCTTTTTATAAAGTGGCTTTTGTTTACTTTTTATTTGTTTGTTAGCAATGAACAATTCATCGCCACTATTAAAATTGCGAGGGGGCGAGCGAGTTTTGTTATTTCGTGAGTTTCTACTTTCCTGTTCGTGCAGTAGAAGAGCCATTATGTCGTCATTTGTATGCTCCCTGAAGTTAGCAAGGTCCTGATAATTTATCCTTGCAGTCCTATTGAGGAAAACGTCAGAGGGCTTTCTTTTTATTACCAAGTGTACGGTATTATTGTACCTATCTACAGTTATCGCAACGCGGTCTTCCGACGTTAATCGGGGAAACCCAACGCAAAGGCAGCGATATATTTCGATCAAGGTAGAGTGTAATCTCGCTACCTGGCCGTTGGCCTCGCTTCGCTGCGTTGGCGTTTGATATATTTCTATTCCTAAGGACCTGATGTAGTTCAGCACAAGCGGTGTTAAAAATCCGCGCTCATTGTCCATGACCAGAGCTCTTGGTACTGTAAAATAGTGTAATGCCACCGTTAATTTCGTTCGCAAATGAGTGGAGAATTTATTTTTGATTGGAAATAGCTTAACAAATTTGGTAAATTTGTCGATACAACTTAAATATTTTTGACGTTCTATTTCAAAAATGTCGATATGCAGGATTTCACACGGATAACTAGGAATAGGAGTTGAATGCATATAAGGTCTTGAAGGGTGCCTATCGTACTTATTTACTTTACATGTCTCACATTGATTGATATATTCTCTAATTTGCTTAGACATTGCAGGAAAATAAAATTTTTCAAGGATCTGTTCCTTATTTTCGCGAGCGTTCCGATGTGCACGCTTGTGCTCTCTTGCGATTATGTTGTAAATTCTATCAGCGATCGTTACATCCTCTACCATGTGCTGCGTGATCCTAATTTTATATTTCTTAAAATGATTAACATAAACACTTTGCAGACTATGTAGCTCATCTTCTGGAATTTTAATGGAATAAGATAGTTTTTGAGGACAGGTATCAGAGTTTCGACTCCTAACATAGGCAATGTAATGAAGTATCTTTTATATCCCCTATAAGGCTCTTCCATACACTCGCAACTCGCCCCCCGTCTAAAGATTATTTGGTTTCTAAACACATTTATTGGTGCCTCCACGTGCGGGATGAGGTCTGAACTATCCTGTTCGGCGGAGTGCATAGTACCCTCTGATTCAGTATCTGTTTCAGATGCCGTATCAGCCACGGTACCCGGTGGATGAGCAATTATTGAGTCAGTGAGTGCGTTCACTTCCGTCTTAAGACGGAAGAGTGTATCAGCAACTTTTTTCTTCTTACCAGGTTTATATATTAATTCAAAATTGTACTCTTCTATTCGCGCTTTCCATCGTTTGAGCTTTGTGTTTTAATTGCGATTGCTCATAGAGAATTTCAGAAGTTTGTGATCGGTGCAAATTCTGATTTTCTTTCCGCCGTACAGGTAGAAGCGCAAATTGTCGAGCGCCCACACAATAGCTAGAAGTTCTTTCTCATTAGTTGCATAGTTTTCTTCCGACTTATTCAAGGAGCGCGAGATGTAAGCTATCGGTTTATCCTCGCCTATTGTTCCCTGAGATAGTACAGCACCGACGGCATAGTTTGATGCGTCCGTCGTTAGGTTGAAGGGTTTACTGAAATCTGGAAATGCTAGGACATCGGCAGACACCAAAAGTTGTTTTAAATCGCAGAAAGCCTCTAGAGCATTCTCATCAAGCTCAATCGCTACTTTTTTCGACGTTTTGCCTGTGCGTTTTCTCCACGAGTGAGGTTGGCCAGGGGCTTAGCGACCTTGGCGTAGTCCTTAATGAATTTCCTATAGTATGAAGCCATGCCAAGGAAACTCTTTAAGTTTTTTAGACTTTCTGGGGGTGAAATCATTTTTATCGCTTCCACCTTTTTTGGGTCAGCGCCTGTTTTTCAACCTCATCGCTCATGCACGCCGGGTAAGGGTAACTTTTACTATATATCGGTTCAGAGGTTGATGTTTTTATTTCTGCACAGATGTTTGTGTCTTCAAGCTCATAACCGTTCAGGGGTTCGAAAAGTCCCGAATATTTCTTCAATAGTGAACTAACCTTTTCCTGGACTTCGAGAGGTAAGTCCTTTCCTAGTATAAAATTGACATCGCGAGAAGCTCGCGCCTTAAGAGGAATTTTGTAATTATCTATATTAAGGAGGTTACTTTTCCTATCTATTATGGCACCTAATTTTCTCAAGGTGTCGTCCCCAATGATTCCACAGAATCCACGAAGAGTGGGTAACACGAAGAATTCAAACTCTGTGGAGTTCCCCAAGCTTTCAAATAATCTTAGTTTAACCTTATCCTTTATCGGCACGCTACCTACCACCGAGGATACATTAAATAGTTTTTTAACTGGAGTTGTTTTTTCACAATATCTTGTCTAATGAAGTTCTTATTTGCGATCGTATCCACCAGGAAATCTAGCGCGCTACCATCCGGCAGGGTATATTCTAGGTATGGTACGCTATATGACCGGAAGGTAGAAAATCCTCCGAGTTGTCCTCGTTTGATGAATCTTTCTCATCATTTTCCACGCCCTTTTCTTCGCTCCCCTCTGGTACCGCATGGAATAATCTCTGCTGCTTCCGGGGGAGATTTGCCGATCTCGCTCTTCGTTTGAATGGATTAGGGCGATTCATATAATTTATCCTACGCGTCTGCACTGAAGGGTCCACCTCCACTTTCTCAACTGGTGATAGCCGCGTGAAGCTCGGATGTTCAGCTCGACCGAACGGACGATCATTATTTACGTAATGGGGACGCTGTTCCTTGATGCGCCAAGTAGGTTTAGGAGGCACCTGAGGGGGCTTGTTCCTGTTTTGAAAGGAAGAGGTACTTGGCAAATTGTTAACCGGAATAGCCACTCGGTTATTAAAGTTAGCCGTGTGGACGGAAAAGTTACGGAAATCCACGTTTTGGATTTCCAAGCAGGCTGAATATGCCTCCGGCATGGTCCTTGGGCGCTGTATGAGGAGCATCCTCATACGTCGAGGCCGTATTTCGGTAGGTTTCTACCAGAACTTCAACTGTCTCATCCGTGTAGGATTCAGTTTTTATTTTGTTGATTATTAGGGAGAATTGATGGTTCACTTTGGCGTAAAATTCATCAATTCTCATCCCTTTTTGCTGTAGTTGGTGCAATTGATGCTCTAGCGCACGAACATCCCTCTTATCTGCATAGTGCAGGGAAAGACACTTTTTAATCTTTGACCAATTGCTGTCAAATATGTTGTATGAAGTAAAAGCAGAATCCGCTGCACCCCGAACCTTCTGTCTTAAATGTTGGAGAATTGCGCGATAGAGTGAACCCAGGAAATATGACGGGGTACCGTCGAATACCTGTAACTCCTTTACGCAGTCGGGGAGCCTACTGATATCCCTGATATCGGCTTCTGTTGCAGGGGCTTGGGCCACCACTTCTTCGGTAGCCTCAGCTGTTCCCCCAGCTGCGGTTACGGTCATAGAGTTAGTCGCATCAATGAGCGCCACACGCCTTTCTAAAGTATTAATTTTGTCCAGAAGGGCATTAATAACTCCAGTCAAATTTGTTACCGTAGGCCTTAGGTCCTCCATTCTGGAAATAAGTGAAGAGAAAAAAATGTTTTACTAAGTTTACTTACAAAATCAAAATAATTGGCATCTGGTGGTATGCGTAGCTCTCTATCGTTTACTCCTTCTATTTAAAAGGTTCACTATGCAATGCAGTTGGCACCTCGACACCTTGTTCCGTTTGCGAGGATTAAATATCTTCTAACTTTTTGTTTCACTTTAGCGCTTTGCTCCGTTTGGATGATTAAATATGTCCTTTCGATTTTACTTAAGAAGCACTCTTTTTTGGAGCACACCACGTTTTTTAATAATTTCACTGGTTCCTACCCGGGCGCCAGTTAAAGACTCTTTGTCCTTGAGTTATAAAAAAATTAATCTGGGCCAGCTGCCCAGAGAATAAATACAAGAACACAATTATTTAAATTAAGAACAACTTTATTTAAAACTATTTTAATTTAACTAGATTGTTTCCCGTCCCGAACTCGACTGCCTGCTCTGCCGCAACTACTGCCTTAAATAACCAGTTCTCCAGCAGCGACGCATTTCTTGCATAACTTGTTTGCAGCCCGTTGTCTGAGAATGCAGAAGCCAGTTGTTTCCCACAGGTTCCATATGCGTTGCGATCATTTCACAATCGTGTGAAATAAAATTATGCTGACAATGCGTCTGGAGTATTACCGTAGCATAAGTATCCGTGTAGGTATTAGTCGCTGGTATTAGCCTTGGCCTTGACTAAAGTGTTGGGTTGTAATGTGTGAAACAGAATTGTGCTTATTGGGCGGCACGTGTAAGCTGGCCGCGGGAGCGTCGCAGTAAGTGCGGCCGGTGTGTGTTAACTTAGATGAAAATAAATTGTTTACATATTACATATCCAAATCATATTTACATATTCAGAAATGGGATCGAAAAAATGCATGTACACAATAATGGCCTTTTAAGGGCTGCAAAAAATTTACGAAGAGACAAATCAATTTGATTTAAATGAATGTGGTGCAATTTTATGAGGCATTGTGATTATTGTGCACATCATCACAAGAATCGTGGAATTTTGGTGCGTACGATACAATGTTTGCTATTTGCTGGTGGTGAATGGCAGTGCGTCCTCATGTTCGTAAATTCGATGGTATCACTTTCCAGCTTATACATGATAGCAGACGCTAGAAAGAAAAAACTACAACGTAACACACAAGTTTTGTCAGCATATTTCTGCAACTAAGTTGATGTGCCTTGCTGAAGTGTGTTTTGTTTACTTATTGAATTGTCAAACACGCCAAATTTGGCATTTCTATGTTGACCTTTGATGGGCCACTTCCAACAACAAAATACATTGCACGGTTGAATTTTTTCTAATACTGTTACCTGGTTAATGTGCCATGTCCGGGACCAACCGAATGAAGCACGCACATGCTACAAACTCGGCTACGGTGGAGACAAAAAAATATACAGTAACAAATTATACTCACAATGACAGTATTATTTGCAACAAACATATAGTTTTTCAATTACGTTCACCAAGCGAATTCAATTTTCGCTATACAATATTCGCGTGTATTTGGCGGTGGCAATGAAAACAAAAGTTGTCAAAGCACTCGTTGTAAGCTAACGCCAACACCATCGCGAAAACCTTACGGGCGGGCTTTACCAGCGTGAAATTCTCGCTCACTTGAAGAACCAAGCGAGAAGTCGCACGTGAAGACTGCAAAAAGTAGGAAGTATGCTTCCAAGAATGAGTAAATACAAGATTTCGCCTTCCAGCAGCGGGAGAAAGAAGAATGAATGACTTCGACTATTTCAATAAGAAACGCAGTAAACTTTATGATAGTAACAAATCAATGTACACATTAATGACTTTTCAATTTGTTTTAAATATATGTGGTGTAATTCCTGGAGTCGTAGAATTTTGGTGCCGGTAGTTTATGCAGTGCATAATATTTGCTGGTTGTGAATGACTGTAGCTCCATTTATTTGGGTTCAATTGCTTTCAGCTTTTATGATAAAACAGCTTGCATTTGTGCCGTGGCATACATATATAATTTATGACAAACGAAAATAATAACAAAAATATACACAAATGACTTGGACTGTAAAGAGGCTAAAAAGTTTACAAAACTAAGAATTCATTTTCCTGTAAAAATGTCCAAGCTTTATAGTCACTTTTCTCGGTAATGCGTACATACATTCGATGGAATCGCTTTCTAGCTGAAAATTTGCATTTTTTTATGAATGCGACCATTAGTTGTCTTCAATTTAACTTGCTGACGTCTACTTGGTTTATTTATTGAGTTCCCAAACTTACCAAATTCAGTATTACTTTTTTGGCATTTGAAAAGTTGCTAGCAACAACAAAATACATGTCAGGACCGCATTTTCTCTAATGCTGCCACCTAGTTAATGTGTCTTTCATAAAGCTCCCGCTATGAGCGTTTCGACAACTCTTATATGCATTAGCCTCAAAAAAGCAAACATTTTGTAGTGCATAATTGCTTATAATTTCGTGCTGACCGGACGTGATTTTACTGCGCTCCGGGGTTTTAAGATTTTCCGCTGTCTATAATGATTGGGTTTTAACTAAATTTAATAATGTCTAAGTTTGAGCAATTGACTCTTCATACTCGTAAATAATTTTTATCTATTTTTTTGGATAATATTTTCACGCTTGAAAACGCTAATTTTTGCCATACGTTTGTTTAAAATGCCGTGTGTGTGTGGACAAAAGGTCGATCGTAACCATGAAAAAGTGCAGTGTGCTAAGTGCAACGACCTCTTCCATATGGTCTGTGTTGGTGTTTTACCAGCTGATTTGGAATATCTGCTTAGCTCATGCAATAAGTACTGTTGCAATAATTGTGTAGTGTCTCGTCGGAGATCTATCCGCACCCCTCCTCCTACTGCTATTCGCGATGAGAGTTCATTACAAATCGCTAAAAGCACGGCATCAACTAATCCGTCAATTTCCTCGCATACGAATTCCAGTGCTTACACCGCTTCGCAACAACACTTGTCTAAACTATTGACAATTCAACAAGTATGCGATGCTGGTAATGTTAACAATTCGACTCTTCTATCGATTCTTCACGAAATCGCAGCTCTTAAATCTGAGCTTGCTCATGCATCCACTCCTGTTCTTGTTATTCATTAACGACTTGCCGGAATGCTTTAAGTTCACTAACTGTCTACTGTTCGCTGATGATGTGAAGCTTTTCTCTATTGTACGGAACTACTCAGACAGTTGCAAAATGCAACAAGATCTCGATGCACTTGTAAAATGGTGTACATTAAATCGGTTACATCTGAATATAAATAAGTGCTACGTTGTTACATTTTCTAGAAAGACTATGAATAACATTATATATGAATACGAGTTAAATAGCTGCAAGATATCTAGGTGTGACGAAATGAAAGATTTGGGTGTTATCTTTGACTCAAAACTTACATTTTCGAAACACATCGACTATATCGTGTCTAAATCTTTTGCAATGTTAGGGTTTATCAGAAGGAACACTAGAGAGTTTAAAGATCCATTTACTTTGAAATCACTCTATATTTCACTAGTCAGGAGTCGCCTCGAATATTGCTCTCTGATATGGAGTCCCTATTACGACATACATTCGCAAAAAATAGAACGCGTTCAAAAAATTTTTACAAAGTTTGCGTTGTACAAGTTACCGTGGAATAGTTACCTTCCCTCTTATGTTGGGAGACGTAAATTACTAGGTTTGCAGTCCTTGCATGACCGAAGAACGTATTTCTCGATAATTTTTATATATAATATTATTAATGGCCGCATTAACTGTACGGGGCTTGCAAATTTACTCAAAATATATATTCCACCACGAAACTTAAGGAATAATCGGTTGTTTGAAACTGAACCACACTTTACTACTTACGGTGGTAATGAACCAATTGCTAGGTGTGTTAGGCTTTGTAATACCTTTTCTAGAAATATTGACTTTGCTTTAGATATAAATAAGTTTAAAATGAATTTGTTTTTGCTATTCAATTAACTAGTTTAATTAGTCTTAATTAGTCTGTAAGAATTAAGTTCTGTAGACTGTATTAAAAATAAATAAATAAATCTGCCTCAATAAGTGCTCTTCAATCTGATAAACAATTTCTGGTTGGAAAAACTGAAGAGCTGCGGCTCGAAATCAAATCTTTGCATAAACTTCAAACTGAAGAAATTACCTCTGCCGTGGCATTGCTCACAGCGGAGGTTAGAGAACTTCATGGCTCTGTGCATAAATGTGTGTGTGAAAACAATGATCGTGCTTTTGTAAATTCATCTACGCGCGCTCTAACTTCTGATGTCGCGGATTGTTCAAACGAGCAATGTAATTCGGCTACTGGTCCTCTCATAGCTACTCCAGCTGCATTTGATAATAATGTTCCGGCGCCTACACCTAATGCTGTTGCTGTAAAAAGTAATGCTTGCGCTCACTCGACCTCCGCTGTTGGGTCGCATACAGCTACAGCCGCTGCTTTTGTTGCTGATTTTCCCACGCCTATTATTGACCACATGCTTTCTGTCGCTGATGGTGAGAGTTCAGCTTGCGCTCACCCAACTCCAGCAATATTATCACGCCCAACTGAGCGAGAAAATTACGCTACTTGTTCGCTCAAGGTTTCATCGGCTGCTGTTGATGTTTTGACTCCCATTCCAGCTTCTAGTGCTACCGTAGCTCGCTCAGTTGACCCGAGTGATACAAACACAAAATCATATGCCGCCGCTGCTGCTTCCGCTTCTACTTCTGCAACTGCTGACAAACCCAGCAATAAATTAAATATGCAAAAACGACCTCCTCGTGATTCAATTGCAGCCAATCGTAGGACATTATAACTGCCATTAGTTATTGGAACTAGTAATAATAATGAGTTAAGTGTAGTATCAAAAATTAAATGGCTGCATCTCTCTTCATTTACGAATAACGTGACTAATGAAGATATATTGGATTACGTTTCTAAACATGCAACTATTGACAAAAAGTTCTTGGAGTGCTTTATGCTGGTAAAGAAGAATATCCCGATTGCTAGTCTTAAAAAAATCAATTTTAAGCTAGGTGTTTCTGAATGGTGCTATGAAAAGGTTCTGGCTGCGGATATATGGCCAGCCAACGTCAAAGTTCGTCCCTTTAGGTTTTTTCCCAAAGGCGACGTAATTCAACTCGATCCATGAGTCTCTCCACCTGTGATGAAGTTCAAACAAAACAGCTTCGCATCTACTTCCAGAATGTATCTGGTTTAAGAACTAAATCGAAAATACTCTTCGACTTAAGCTCACATATGGACTACGACATCTTTGTGCTCATTGAGAGTTGGCTTACTGCAGACTTCTGTGACAGTGAATTTTTCGACACGAACCTCTACAATGTGTTTCGGAAAGATCGCGATCCCCTCAGCACTGGACTATCTAGAGGTGGCGGAGTTTTAATTGCAGTTTTGAAAAAATTTCGCTCGTCCCGTCTGCCACTGGAGAATGATGACTTGCTTCTTGACCAACTGTGTGTGTCCGTGTATGGCACCTCTCAACTTGCCATTTGTGCGTCATATATTCCTCCCTCTGGCTCGGATGCTCTATATAAGGCGCACATTGATAATGTTCTATCTCTAGCATATAAGTACACAAATAGTAACTTTTGTATTCTAGGGGATTTCAATCTGAGTAATGTCGAATGGGCAAATTCGTCTGATTGCGCTGCTTTATATCCCATAAACATCCATACTTTTTCTGAATCGTATGTGGTTGACAATCTTTCGAGTATCAATCTTAGTCAGATAAATTGTTTTAAAAATAAGCTTTTTAGAATCTTAGATCTCATTTTCTTAAATGATAATATGCATTTTTCTTTACATGAATGCCTTGATCCCTTGTCGTGTTCTGGTCTTCACCATATTCCTCTTATTCTTCAACTGCAATTCTATGAATTTAAAAATACTTTGGTGAATAATCAATCCACTAGTTTTTGTTTTAACAATAATTGCGATTTTAATGCCATTAATTATGAGGTTTCTTTATTGAACTGGGACTCGAATTTTTCCGGAGTCAATGTTGATCTATGCTTTGATACTTTTAAGTCCAGAGTAAATGAAATTTGTTCTAGAATAATTCCGCCAAGATCTAAGAGTTTTTATAGAATTCCCTGGTACACCAAGGAATTAAAGAAACTAAAAAATTTAAGAAATAAGTTCTACAAAAAATTTAAAGCCTCCAATTCTTCATCACATAAGGAAATGTATTTGAACTATTCAAGTGAGTTTAAATCCTTGAGTAAAATCCTTCATAGAAATTATGTTCAGAAATTTGAACAGAAAATTAAGTCGAGTCCGAAGGCTTTTTGGCAGTACGTTAAATCAAAAAAAGGGTGCTCAAGCATTCCGTCTGGTGTTTTTTATAATGGAGCACATGCGAATTCCTCTGTAGAGGCGGTAAATCTGTTTGCTGACTTCTTTAGCTCTAACTTTGAGCCTGAATTAGATTCTATAGACGACAGTTGTCTAATTGTGAATGCCCCAATAGATTTTGGATCACTCTCCATTACGCTCGACGACGTGATTGATGGCATTCTTAATTTAAAATCCTCAATGCAGTCAGATATTGATGGCTTGTCCCCATATCTTTTCAAAAACTGTCCCGCTTTTGCGTACCCTCTTTCACTAATGCTCAATAAATCCCTTGAAAGTGGTGAATTTATCGATGCGTGGAAGGTTACCTTCATAACACCTATACTCAAAAGTGGTAATAAGAGCAAGATTGCCAACTACAGACCAATATCAAAGTTGTCTACAGTATCTAAGTTATTTGAGTACATTGTCAAGCAAAAGATGTACTTTGCAACTAAGCGGCTGATCTCAGATAACCAACATGGCTTCATGACTGGCCGATCAACTGTTACAAATCTCGCTGTTTTCTCTGAATTTTGTCTGTCCGCTTTCAATAATCGTCTGCAAGTGGATACTGTCTATACGGACTTCGCTAAAGCTTTTGACAAAGTTAGTCATTCGCTTCTAATTTCAAAATTATACAGTTTAGGGTTTCACTCTACTTTTCTGAAGTGGGTAAAGTCTTACCTTTCGGCCCGCAAATGTGTTGTCGTAATGGATAATATCTCGTCTCATTCTTTTACTGCGACCTCTGGAGTTCCTCAGGGTAGCGTCTTAGGTCCCCTTCTCTTTGTGATATTCATTAATGACATATCTAATTGCTTTAAACACTCTGGATATCTTTTATATGCCGATGATCTGAAAATTTTCACTACTATTTCAAATCAGCTTGATTCTGCCAAGCTTCAATCAGATCTAAATAATGTTGCTGTTTGGTGTCACAATAATCATCTACAGCTAAACTTAAAAAAGTGCTTCCATATCACATTTTCCAAATCTCGTTCCCCGATAGTCACTTCTTACCATATTTCTGGCTCATGCTTAAGCACTCGAAGTGAAATTTCCGATCTTGGAGTGGTTTTCGACTCCGAATTTCTTTTTAATAGCCATATAAACTATACTATAGCAAAGTCCTATTCTTTACTAGCTTTTTTACGTCGTTTCAGCTCCGAATTTGCTGATCCGTATACTCTGAAACTACTATTAACATCTCTCGTCCGCTCTAAACTAGAATTTGCTGTCTTTATTTGGAGACCATACCACAATTCCCATATCAAAAGGATTGAGCGTATACAAAAAACCTTTATACGTTTTGCCCTCCGCTCAATTCAGTTTGTTTATCCGATTCCTTCGTATATTGCCAGATGTCAATTAATCGATCTTAAATCTCTAAATAGCCGAAGGACTATTCTTTCGCTTACTTTTGTATATGATATTTTACAAGGGGCGATCGATTCTCCATTTCGGCTTGAATGCATCTACTTCAATATCCCCACAAGAGACCTGTGCAATCATGAAATTTTTTTTCTAAATCGCGTTAGAACAGTATATGCTTCTAACTCACCTATATTTAGAGCATTAAAGCAATTTCATTTTCTGTCATACTCGTCTGATATTGATTTCTCTATGTCAAAACCGAGATTTAAATCCCTTTTAAATGAAATTGTTAAATAATTATATGTTGAATTTGTCTCTGTATAGTCTGTAAGAAAATGTACATTTTCTAGATTATTATTGAATAAATAAATAAATAAATTAATAAATAATTTAAACTGAGTTAGCTTACGTGTTTTATAGACAAGTGGTTTACATGTTTCTCATGTTTGGTTAGCGGGAATGCAATAATTTAGCCTCGAAATAAAAATTTATTAAAACAAAAACAAAAACGTATTTACTACATGCTTGGTAATAAAAATAAACAAAAAACAATTCATTTTTTAAATATCTTAAATATATTATTGGCAACATTTATAGCTCACATATTTTATCAGTAGTATGAATAGATATTTTACAAAAAAAATATAAAAAATTAAAAATCCGTTTGAGATCAAAAAATAAAATTCAGTATCTTGTAGACCTTATATCTAATTAACATATTAAAAAATAATATAAATCTTGAAACTTAAAAAAAATTGTGCAAGACAAAATAGAGTTTGTGGTTTTTCCACCTACTTTTTTACATCACATTGCCAACAATTTGGTGATCTGTGCTCTAAGCAATAAGTTTTCTTGCATTTTGCGCAGAAATATACGCTCATACGCTTCAATTTTGGAGGACAGAAATCGCACATTGATCTTTTGCCCTTTTTTATACTTGGTTCGTCTGTATCGTCGTCAGTATTATAATCAATCGCGTCATTTATTGCTGCAAAAACCCTTTTCTGCATACGTGGCCTTCCTCTTAAACGAATGGCGCTCCAATCACTACAAAGGTCTTGCTTAGTTTCTTGAGGAATTCTCTTCTTGACATTGGCTTTATTTTTAAAACTTCACAATTGGATATATAAATTACATAGCTGTTGAGTAAAGCCATATTCAACATACCATAGAACATACAAAGTGGCCAACGCTTGGTTTTACGGCTACAGCTTGAGTGACCACACATTTGATCAAACGTATCCACAGCACCTTTTGTTTCATTATAAGACTGAATTATTACTGGCTTACCCGAAGCGGAGTCAACGGAAGGCTTGTCGTGCATCGTAGAGAGCAAAAGAACAGTTTTTTGAGGCTTTGGCATGTAGCTGACAAGAGTGAGCTTTTCGTGGTATCCAAAAAGAGATGTCCCAACTTTACGTGATGAATTATGTTTGAACTCAGCAGGAATTTCTTGCTTATTATTCCGAATTGATCCAATAAAAGTAAGGTTGTATGGTGGTTGAAGCAACTGCTCAGCTAGCGGAATAGAAGTAAACCAGTTATCGGCAGTTAAATTACGATTTGTTCCATATATAGTATTTGTCAACAGCTTCCAATAGTAAGAGCCCAATGGTTCATTTATAATTGTGCCTATGTTTTTCCCCAAATACGGTGACGCATCAATCATATATTTCGATCTTACATCACATACTAAAACAATCTTTCTTCCGTATTTTGCCGGTTTATTAGGAATATACATACGGAATGGACAACGTCCCCTGAACGCCAAAAGTTGTTCATCTATTGTCACGTACGATCCTGGCTTATATAAGTAGATCTCTACACTGCTTGATAAAAATTTCCCAAATATATCGGATAGGCGCAAACTTATCTGGCTTTTTTCTGTCGTCTCGAGTGCTACGATCATCGAAATGTAGACACTTGACAAGGAACTCAAATCGTTTACAGCTCATTGCAGCTAAATTTTGGGATCCACAAATAGTAGGATCAAACAGTTCAACAGTTGACAAGTGATTATTTTTTAGAGCACCACTCATGATAAATATACCGATAAGAGCACGAAGCTCTTCTATTGTTACCTGTGATGTAGTGGTATTCTGAATTTTATACTTGGTAGCTGCTTGGTCAATATATTCATTAGTGCGTAAGAGTATTCATCCCTCAATTCTGTAGTAAGAAACAGTTCAAAACACTTCAAGGGATCTACTATACCCTTGGCTCCTTCTTTTGGCCCTGGCATAATATGAACTATGTTTCTCGAAGGTGTTCTGTTCGATACTTTTGTTGTCGAAGACGGTTCGGAAGACCATATATATTTGTTCTTACCCCTTAAAACCGATGCCGATGGCGTAATTATCCAGTTCTCACAAGCCGATTGATCGCCGTTTTGCGACGTGTCTACAGCTTCCTGAACATGAGTCGGTGTGTATTGTATATTGACATCATTTTCATTAGATACATCAATATTCTGCATGTCATCGTCGAAATCATCGACGTAAGTGGGATCAGCCACACTATCATCTGAATCGATATCTACTCCCAAATCGTCATCAAGTTCACTTCCATCAAGCGATATCTCCTCCACCCATTTGAGTAACTGCACATCAGGAGGAGCCATCTCTAAAAACTATAAAAATTATACTCAAAATTTTAGCAAAAAAACAAAACAAATGCGGAAACGAATATGTACAAAAAAAGTACCTTTATTGGTAAACTTCGCCTCAGAGACGACACACGTATCTATATATAAGCAACGCAACGCAACGCAGCAAAACAAAACACTTCTGTGCCCAAGCTCGTACAACACTCAACTGAGTTGGCACGAGCGCACGCTTTAATACGAGTGAACGATCAGGAAATATTGCAAAAAAAAAACTTCTTCGCCTCACAAGCGGTGTTTACCATTCTAGGGTTAAGCGCATTGGCAATCAGCAGATTAATTTATTGCATTTCCGCTTAACAAACATAAATAAACATGTAAACGCTGGGTTATTACATATTTAAACAAATACACTTTAACATCTATCAAGGCGAATTCATATCAGGTGGTGTTAAACGAACAAAAACAAAAATATAATAATACTAATATTTTAGCGCTTACACCATGGTTTGATTTTTGAACTTCTTCTACAATTTTTGGTGTGGGCCATGTTGTAAGGCGACTCCGAACGGCGAATGATTTTTGCGAGAAATTTTTTCAAGGCAAAAGCTACTCGGGGGTTTGCCATTGCATGCCGAGGGGTGACCGCTATTAGAAAAAACCTTTTATAAAATACTAGCTGACCCGGCGAACATTGCTCCGCCTTAGAAGTAATAAATGAGCAGATTCTTGATTTTAAGAGTTTTAATTTTTTATTAGGATAATAAATATAAGTAAGTACCAAAAATCAATTATTGTAATGATTCTTTATTGGCCATGTATTTTAGTGCATAGGCTGCACTCTTCAGTGAAGCACCTTGTGATAGACGATATTTTTAGTTTAATTACTATGTGCAAGAACAAATAACGCAGCTGGTCTTCCGACCCTTGAACATGCCGCATATAATTGACCATGGGAAAAACATGGATTTTCTATATTTCGACCACAAACTTTCAAGGATTGGCCTTGTGATTTGTTAATGGTCATGGCGAATGCAAGACGGAGCGGAAATTGAAGTCGTTTAAACTCAAACGGCATGTCGGTTGGGATCATCGGGATCCTCGGAATGAGAACTTCCTCACCTTCAAATTTTCCTTTGAGTACCGTCGCGTAAATCACATTGTTCATCAATTTACTTACCACCAAACGCGTTCCGTTGCACAGTTTACAGTTCACATTTAGTCGTAAATTATGCGGTGGTAAGCCAGGCACATCCAAGGAGTTTAAAAATTCAATTGGATAGTTGGTGGCATCATCTGCATTTGTTGCACAGTCAATAGATTTGAACGAATGTAGTGTACTAATGACCTCATTCTGAATTATGTAGTAGCAATGAGTGCAATGGCTCAGGTGGGGGAGTCAATAATGGCAATTTCACTTTCCCATTAAGGCAGCACAATCTTGGCGTTTCTCCGGAAAACTTCAATACTCGCAAACCACATCCATTGGCCCAATGCGAACGCTAGTATGCAAGCAGTAATCAGTGCTGCAATCATATCGAAACGCTGCTCGATTCAAATCAGTACTTGATAAATTTCTCCTTGTGCGTCGAAAATTATCAAGATGTTGATCTCTTAGGTTTGCTCGATGATTTCTCATAGCCAACCGAGCCTTTGCACGGACTGCCTCGCTTTGCTCTTGTGATTGAGAAGCACGAAGTCGAGCCATACTAAAGTGGCGCTCTTCACGTGCAATTTCTTGTACTTCTTCAGTCCTTTCATTCGCAACGTTTTGCATCCTAGTTGCATTACGGCTTTTTCGGGGAAGATTTGATCGTCTTGGACGCGGCATTTTAATGATAATAATATCGGCACAATATTTATAGACACTCGAAACAAACACAAAAACCGGTAAACTTCAAAATTTCTAACTGTCAATTTTTCACCCAACAAAATTCGTAAAAGTAAACAAAATACATGTTAATATTGGCAATTCACACCAATTACATGGATATTGCCCTTCTCCGCTAGATGTCACTACAATTTACATCGATATTACCTTTCGCCGCCAGAGTACATGTAAATTTTAGTTTTCATACAAAAAAGCAAAAGCAAAATATATGAAGGGCGAAGAAAAAAAATCAAATTTACCGTTTTTTTTGTCGTCCCACGGTAACGGGGTAAAAAGTATCTTATAACCTGCCCCTGCTTCTAAGCTTCCTCCCCACCAATTTTCAGCCAAATCGGTTCAGCCGTTCTTGAGTTATAAGTGGTGTAACTAACACGACTTTCTTTTATATATATAGATTGGTTGTTACTTGCCCGGCCAGGACTTGAACTCGGGACCAACCGAATGAAGTACGCACATGCTACAAACTCGGCTACGGTGGAGGCAAAAAAATATACAGTAACAAATTATACGCACAATGACAGTATTATTTGCAACAAACATATAGTTTTGCGATTACGTTCACCAAGCGAATTCAATTTTCGCTATACAATATTCGCGTGTATTTGGTGGTGGCAATGAAAACAAAAGTTGTCAAAGCACTCGTTGTAAGCTAACGCCAACACCATCGCCAAAACCTAACGGGCGGGCCTTACCAGCGTGAAATTCTCGCTCACTTGAAGAACCAAGCGAGAAGTCGCACGTGAAGACTGCAAAAAGTAGGAAGTATGCTTCCAAGAATGAGTAAATACAAGATTTCGCCTTCCAGCAGCGGGAGAAAGAAGAATGAATGACTTCGACTATTTCAATAAGAAACGCAGTAAACTTTATGATAGTAACAAATCAATGTACACATTAATGACTTTTCAATTTGTTTTAAATATATGTGGTGTAATTCCTGGAGTCGTAGAATTTTGGTGCCGGTAGTTTATGCAATGCATAATATTTGCTGGTTGTGAATGACTGTAGCTCCATTTATTTGGGTTCAATTGCTTTCAGCTTTTATGATAAAACAGCTTGCATTTGTGCCGTGGCATACATACATATATAATTTATGACAAACGAAAATAATAACAAAAATATACACAAATGACTTGGACTGTAAAGAGGCTAAAAAGTTTAAAAAACTAAGAATTCATTTTCCTGTAAAAATGTCCAAGCTTTATAGTCACTTTGGGGAGATTACGATTCCTGGGGCGCCGCGTTTGGACGACTATTTCTTGTAGAACTCGACAAAATAAACACTTTTTCCCAAGTAAAAAAAATTGATATCTCGCTTGGTTTTCGAGATACAGCGAGTTGAAATTTGTCGATTTTGGTATACATGGTGCATAATATACATATGTACTTCGCGTGTAATGCACTTTACGCATGAAATTCTTTGAATTCGTTATTTGTTTGTACTAACTATTCACTTTTCTCAAAATTACAACTATTTTGACATCATATTTTAATTAATACGGAATTCAAAATTGAGTTTGGAGTCATAAAATACTACGGAAGTGGGGTTGGTATGCATTAAATTGCGCGCGCAGAAAGGTGTTGCACGCAAAAATACTGTGGTCAGCGTAGCCGGTGTTGGACCGGCCAGGGTTATTTTTTTAAAGCGCGGCCGAAGGCCGCCTACCCAAGAAGGTGTTGCACGCAAAAATACTGTGGTCAGCGTAGCCGGTGTTGGACCGGCCAGGGTTATTTTTTTAAAGCGCGGCCGAAGGCCGCCTACGTAGAAAGGTGTTGCACGCAAAAATACTGTGGTCAGCGTAGCCGGTGTTGGACCGGCCAGGGTTATTTTATTAAAGCGCGGCCGAAGGCCGCCTACGCAGAAAGGTGTTGCACGCAAAAATAATGGGAACTGCGTAAAGAGGGGCAATTGGAAAAAGTGAAATAAAACAAATAACGAATTCAAAGAATTTCATGCGTAAAGTGCATTACACGCGACGTATATTATGCACCATGTATACCAAAATCGACAAATTTGAACTCGCTGTATCTCGAAAACCAAGCGAGATATCAATTTTTCTTACTTGTGAAAAAGTGTTTATTTTGGAGAGTTCTACAAGAAATAGTCGTCAAAACGCGGCGCCCCAGGAATCGTAATCTTGCCGTCACTTTTCTCGGTAATGCTTACATACATTCGATGGAATCGCTTTCCAGCTGAAAATTTGCAATTTTTTATGAATACGACAATTAGTTGTCTTCAATTTAACTTGCTGACGTCTACTTGGTTTATTTATTGAGTTCCCAAACTTACCAAATTCAGTATTACTATTTTGGCATTTGAAAAGTTGCTAGCAACAACAAAATACATGTCAGGACCGCATTTTCTCTAATGCTGCCACCTAGTTAATGTGTCTTTCATAAAGCTCCCGCTATGGGCGTTTCGACAACTCTTATATTCATTAGCATCAAAAAAGCAAACATTTTGTAGTGCATAATTACTTATAATTTAGACTGAGTTAGCTTACGTGTTTTATAGACAAGTGTTTTACATGTTTCTCATGTATGGTTAGCGGGAATGCAATAATTTAACCTCGATAAAAAAATTTATTAAAACAAAAAACAAAATCGTATTTACTACATGCTTGGTAATAAAAATAAACACAAAACAATTCATTTTTTAAATATCTTAAATATATTATTGGCAACATTTATAGATCACATATTTTATCAGTAGTATGAATAGATATTTTACAAAAAAAATATAAAAAATTAAAAATCCGTTTGAGATCAAAAAATAAACTTCAGTATCTTGTAGACCTTATATCCAATTAACATATTAAAAAATAATATAAATCTTGAAACTTAAAAAAAATTGTGCATGACAAAATAGAGTTTGTGGTTTTTCCACCTACTTTTTTACATCACATTGCCAATAATTTGGTGATCTGTGCTCTAAGCAATAAGTTTTCTTGCATTTTCCGCAGAAATATACGCTCACACGCTTCAATTTTGGAGGACAGAAATCGCACATTGATCTTTTGCCCTTTTTTATACTTGGTTCATCTGTATCATCATCAGTATTATAACCAATCGCGTCATTTATTGCTGCAAAAACCCTTTTCTGCATACGTGGCCTTTCTCTTAAACGAATGGCGCACCAATCACTACAAAGGTCTTGCTTAGTTTCTTGAGGAATTCTCTTCTTGACATTGGCTTTATTTTTAAAACTTCACAATTGGATACATATATAAATTACATAGCTGTTGAGTAAAGCCATATTGAACATACCAACATACAAAGTGGCCAACGCTTGGTTTTACGGCTACAGCTTGAGTGACCACACATTTGATCAAACGTATCCACAGCACCTTTTGTTTCATTATAAGACTGAATTATTACTGGCTTACCCGAAGCGGAGTCAACGGAAGGCTTGTCGTGCATCGTAGAGAGCAAAATAACAGTTTTTTGAGGCTTTGGCATGTAGCTGACAAGAGTGAGCTTTTCGTGATATCCATAAAGAGATGTCCCAACTTTACGTGATGAATTATGTTTGAACTCAGCAGGAATTTCTGGCTTATTATTCCGAATTGATCCAATAAAAGTAAGGTTGTATGGTGGTTGAAGCAACTGCTCAGCTAGCGGAATAGAAGTAAACCAGTTATCGGCAGTTAAATTACGATTTGTTCCATGTATAATCTTTGTCAACAGCTTCCAATAGTAAGAGCCCAATGGTTCATTTATAATTGTGCCTACGTTTTTCCCCAAATACGGTGACGCATCAATCATATATTTCGATCTTACATCACATACTAAAACAATCTTTCTTCCGTATTTTGCCGGTTTATTAGGAATATATGTACATACGGAATGGACAACGTCCCCTGAACGCCAAAAGTTGTTCATCTATTGTCACGTACGATCCTGGCTTATATAGATCTCTACACTGCTTGATAAAAATTTCCCAAATATATCGGATGGGCGCAAACTTATCTGTTTTTTTTTTCTGTCGTCTCGAGTGCTACGATCATCGAAATGTAGACACTTGACAAGGAACTCAAATCGTTTACAGCTCATTGCAGCTAAATTTTGGGATCCACAAATAGTAGGATCAAACAGTTCAACAGTTGACAAGTGATTATTTTTTAGAGCACCACTCATGATAAATATACCGATAAGAGCACGAAGCTCTTCTATTGTTACCTGTGATGTAGTGGTAGTCGGAATTTTATACTTGGTAGCTGCTTGGTCAATATGTTCATTAGTGCGTAAGAGTACTTCATCCCTCAATTCTTTAGTAAAAAACAGTTCAAAACACTTCAAGGGATCTACTATACCCTTGGCTCCTTCTTTTGGCCCTGGCATAATATGAACTATGTTTCTCGAAGGTGTTCTGTTCGATACTTTTGTTGTCGAAGACGGTTCGGAAGACCATATATATTTGTTCTTACCCCTTAAAACCGATGCCGATGGCGTAATTATCCAGTTCTCACAAGCACATCAGGAGGAGCCATCTCTAAAAACTATAAAAATTATACTCAAAATTTTAGCAAAAAAACAAAACAAATGCGGTAACGAATATGTACAAAAAAAGTACCTTTATTGGTAAACTTCGCCTCAGAGACGACACACGTATCTATATATAAGCAACGCAACGCAGCAAAACAAAACACTTCTGTGCCCAAGCTCGTACAACACTCAACTGAGTTGGCACGAGCGCACGCTTTAATACGAGTGAACGATCAGGAAATATTGCAAAAAAAAAACTTCTTCGCCTCACAAGCGGTGTTTACCATTCTAGGGTTAAGCGCATTGGCAATCAGCAAATGAATTTATTGCACTTCCGCTTAACAAACATAAATAAACATGTAAACGCTGGGTTATTACATATTTAAACAAATACACTTTAACATCTATCAAGGCGAATTCATATCAGGTGGTGTTAAACGAACAAAAACAAAAATATAATAATACTAATATTTTAGCGCTTACACCATGGTTTGATTTTTGAACTTCTTCTACAATTTTTGGTGTGGGCCATGTTGTAAGGCAACTCCGAACGGCGAATGATTTTTGCGAGAAATTTTTTCAAGGCAAAAGCTACTTGGGGGTTTGCCATTGCCTGCCGAGGGGTGACCGCTATTAGAAAAACCCTTTTATAAAATATTGGTTGTTACTTGCCCGGCCAGGACTTGAACTCGGGACTAACCGAATGAAGCACGCACATGCTACAAACTCGGCTACGGTGGAGGCAAAAAAATATGCAGTAACAAATTATACGCCCAATGATAGTATTATTTGCAACAAACATATAGTTTTGCGATTACGTTCACCAAGCGAATTCAATTTTCGCTATACAATATTCGCGTGTATTTGGTGGTGGCAATGAAAACAAAAGTTGTCAAAGCACTCGTTGTAAGCTAACGCCAACACCATCGCGAAAACCTTACGTGCGGGCTTTACCAGCGTGAAATTCTCGATCACTTGAAGAACCAACCGAGAAGTCGCACGTGAAAACTGCAAAAAATAGGAAGTATGCTTCCAAGAATGAGTGAATACAAGATTTCGCCTTCCAGCAGCGGAAGCAAGAAGAATGAATGACTTCGACTATTTCAGTAAGAAACGCAGTAAACTTTATGATAGTAACAAATCAATGTACACATTAATGACTTTTCAATTTGTTTTAAATATATGTGGTGTAATTCCTGGAGTCGTAGAATTTTGGTGCCGGTAGTTTATGCAATGCATAATATTTGCTGGTTGTGAATGACTGTAGCTCCATTTATTTGGGTTCAATTGCTTTCAGCTTTTATGATAAAACAGCTGCATTTGTGCCGTGGCATATATAATTTATGACAAACGAAAATAATAACAAAAATATACACAAATGACTTGGACTGTAAAGAGGCTAACAAGTTTACAAAACTAAGAATTCATTTTCCTGTAAAAATGTCCAAGCTTTATAGTCACTTTTCTCGGTAATGCGTACATACATTCGATGGAATCGCATTCTAGCTGAAAATTTGCATTTTTTTATGAATGCGACCATTAGTTGTCTTCAATTTAACTTGCTGACGTCTACTTGGTTTATTTATTGAGTTCCCAAACTTACCAAATTCAGTATTACTATTTTGGCGTTTGAAAAGTTGCTAGCAACAACAAAATACATGTCAGGACCGCATTTTCTCTTATGCTGCCACCTAGTTAATGTGTCTTTCATAAAACTCCCGCTATGAGCGTTTCGACAACTCTTATATTCATTAGCATCAAAAAAGCAAACATTTTGTAGTGCATAATTGCTTATAATCTAAACTGGGCTCGAATCGTCACAGTTATCGTATTACTCGTCACGTAAAAACGCGTTTTTCGGAGCATGACATAAGTGAACGCACTCTTTATATCGTAATTCGGTACGATAACAAAAGTGAACGAGCGAGTGGACGTATTCGTTGTTGTGAACTGTCATACGATCACCAACAAGCAAACGAGTCGGTTGAATTTAAACGAAAATGTAAGTAAATTATAAAAATATGTAATTAAATAAAAGTCTTAGCTAATATTTTAATTTTAGGTCTAATTATAATAAACTTAACCCAAAGCAGAAGGAAGTCATGGCGGAGTTTAAGGGAAGTCACCCCGATTTGGCAAAAAACAAACTGCCAAATTGTGCGCAAGGTAGAGTGACTTCAAATAGACTGTGGGATGAGCTATCGAAGCGTCTAAATGCTGTTGGACCTCCCCTTAAGGATGCTTAAATGTGGAGGAAGGTATGCGGATCTATATTTTTCATTTAGTTTTTATTATTTTAAGTAATATTTGTGGATTGCTATAGGCTTTTGCTGATCAAAAATATCAGGCGAAGAAAAAGCTTTCCTTCAACAAAGCGTCTAAGCAGCGGACAGGTGGAGGGCCATACATGGAAAAAATTATAACTCCCGCTGAAGAGCTTATAATTGAGGCATCAGGACTAGAGGCTTGTGTAGAGGGAAACAAGAATGTCCCAGCTTTCGGCAGTTTAGCGGCCTCAACAAGCGTCAGTGGGAGTGATGATAGCGACAAAGAAGCGAGCTCCTCTCACAGTTCTTTGCCAGGGACATCCACCAAAACCTTCACTCCTGGTCGGGGTACAACTCCTACCCAGTGTAGAACTCCGCGGAGAACAAATAGCTGGAACGAAGTGTTATGCTGCTCCAGAAGAATTTAAAATCTGCGTCAGATTTCCAACGCGGAATAGATGGCAAATTTGATAGGTTGCTGGAGATGCAAGAGAGGTTGGTGTTGGTGCAGGAGCGGTCGGTGTTGGTGCAGGAGAGGATGCTTCAAATTAAAGAGGAGAAGCATCACAGTACCCAGGAGTCACGCCAACTAGACCTAGAAATAAAAAGACTTGAGCTGGAAACTCTGCAAATTAATTTAAGAAGACCGAGGAATACTTGAGTACCTGGATTTTTAATTTAGCTTTAAGAACTCTGAATGAATTTTTTATTTTTGTACATATCTAAATAGAGTACCTGAATTTTTAATTTAGTTTTAAGAAGTATAAATTGAATTGTTATAGTTTTGTATGTAAATAGAGTACCCGAAGTTTTTATTTAGTTTTAAGAAATAATAAATGAATTTTAATATTTTTATATGAATTTTAGATTTACTTTCATGAAATATTTTATTAATTTTGTGATTCCATCTTAGTTTTTATTAATGCCGAAAGCATTTGCATTTTGTCCCTATAAATGGAAAATCTTATTTTATTTCCATTTTGAACCTCTATTGTTTAAGTCTTTAACCAAACAAATTAAATGAAATTTAAATAAATCAAATTAAATAAAACTCAAAGCATTAATTCGCATACGAAAAACAAAGCTTATTTCATTATATTTTTGCTACAAATATTTCAGTTTTTTTACAGCATTTTCTAAAACCCTTTACAGAATTTTTAATGTTCATTATTAAGTAATATTTACAAGTGAATATTTGACTTGATCTCTTATTGTTTGACCAATAGCAGTAAGTTGATTTGATTCGCCGGAGTCAATTTCAGATTTTGAGGATCATAATTGATTTTCAACTTTATACAGACGTTGTGTAATGCAGCGCACACGTTAGTAAATCTTGCCACTTTTGTGGGATGATATCTTCTTCTTTTACCATACCCTAAAATTCTCCAGCGGCCCTTTAAAATGCCTATTGTTCGCTCAACAATAAATCTGGCCTTGGAATGAGTTTCGTTAAATATCCCTTCAGTTGAACCATCCGATGGGTTTCTATAAGGCGTTATGCACCATGGCTCCAGGGGATAACCTGAATCTCCTATTAAAATATTGATAGTTTTCATTGCACCGACACAAAGATTTGACAAATGACAAGCGTACCTAAAACCCATGAATTCTCCTGCCTATGTAGGTGAAATCGATCTTCCAAAACCCGCCTCTGATCCGAATGCTTCCAAATGAATGAATCGTGAGCTGCACCACCGTACTGGCAGTTGATTGCCAAAATTTTGCATTGGTGGTCACATATCTGTGAAATATATCCATATTGTTAAAATTTAAAGTTATTTAAATAATTTAATGGTAACTCACTATCATAGCGTTTATACTGCGGTACCCTTTTCTATTAAAGTACATGTGTTCTTCCACGGTGGGTTTTTGTAAGCCAATGTGCGTTCCATCAATGCACCCAATGACTGCAAATAAATTAACTAAAATTTAATAATTTCACAAACTAAATCAAAGCTTTTACCTCCAGGTATTTTATATTTTTCCACAAACCATTCTTTGCAGCTGGAAGAATGTTCAGGCGCAAACTTTATAAACCGTGGGCACAACTTTCTTTCCATTTTGAGAAGGACGTGTGATGTTAACTTTGAAACAGTGCTTTGGCACATTCCCACTAAATAGTCGCTGCCGATGTTGCGCTGGTAGCCACCACTAGCCAAAAGTGAAAGAGTGGCTGCTAATTGAAGCACTGGAGGCACCGCTTTGGTGTCCGAATGTTTTAAACTTATATTCTGCAGGACATAATCAAAAGCCTCTTTGGTCAGACGGAATCGTTTTAAGAAACTGAAAGAAAACATTTGTAAATAAGCTTGAATAATTAACTAATAATATGCTTACGCTGTGTTCGGCAAGGCCAAAGGATTACTCCGATCTCTTAGCTGCCTCCGCACTAATTTTTCATTGCCATCACTTTCCGTAAAGCTCAAATAAAAAAGCAAAGTTGCATCCATCTTTATATTTTTACTTATTGTTTATGATTTTTGAAACATTTTGACAGTTCCACATCTACTGTGACTTAAAAAATAAGATCCAACTTATTGTGGATCTTTAAAACTATTGTGAATAGAAAAAACATTACGTTCCGTTTGCTTTCGTATATCATAAACCCATTCAGCTTATACGATTGACGTATCACGTAATTTTCTTTCGTATGGTTTTTGATCCGTACGCGGATGTAACGATTCACCCCCTGAGTTAGCTTACGTGTTTTAGACAAGTGTTTTACATGTTTCTCATGTTTGGTTAGCGGGAATGCAATAATTTAACCTCGATATAAAAATTTATTAAAACAAAAACAAAAACGTATTTACTACATGCTTGGTAATAAAAATAAACAAACAACAATTCATTTTTTAAATATCTTAAATATATTATTGGCAACATTTATAGCTCACATATTTTATCAGTAGTATGAATAGATATTTTACAAAAAAAATATAAAAAATTAAAAATCCGTTTGAGATCAAAAAATAAACTTCAGTATCTTGTAGATCTTATATCTAATTAACATATTAAAAAATAATATAAATCTTGAAACTTAAAAAAAATTGTGCAAGACAAAATAGAGTTTGTGGTTTTTCCACCTACTTTTTTACATCACATTGCCAACAATTTGGTGATCTGTGCTCTAAGCAATAAGTTTTCTTGCATTTTGCGCAGAAATATACGCTCATACGCTTCAATTTTGGAGGACAGAAATCGCACATTGATCTTTTGCCCTTTTTTATACTTGGTTCGTCTGTATCATCATCAGTATTATAACCAATCGCGTCATTTATTGCTGCAAAAACCCTTTTCTGCATACGTGGCCTTTCTCTTAAACGAATGGCGCACCAATCACTACAAAGGTCTTGCTTAGTTTCTTGAGGAATTCTCTTCTTGACATTGGCTTTATTTTTAAAATTTCACAATTGGATATATAAATTACATAGCTGTTGAGTAAAGCCATATTCAACATACCATAGAACATACAAAGTGGCCAACGCTTGGTTTTACGGCTACAGCTTGAGTGACCACACATTTGATCAAACGTATCCACAGCACCTTTTGTTTCATTATAAGACTGAATTATTACTGGCTTACCCGAAGCGGAGTCAACGGAAGGCTTGTCGTGCATCGTAGAGAGCAAAAGAACAGTTTTTTGAGGCTTTGGCATGTAGCTGACAAGAGTGAGCTTTTCGTGGTATCCAAAAAGAGATGTCCCAACTTTACGTGATGAATTATGTTTGAACTCAGCAGGAATTTCTGGCTTATTATTCCGAATTGATCCAATAAAAGTAAGGTTGTATGGTGGTTGAAGCAACTGCTCAGCTAGCGGAATAGAAGTAAACCAGTTATCGGCAGTTAAATTACGATTTGTTCCATGTATAATCTTTGTCAACAGCTTCCAATAGTAAGAGCAAAATGGTTCATTTATAATTGTGCCTACGTTTTTCCCCAAATACGGTGACGCATCAATCATATATTTCGATCTTACATCACATACTAAAACAATCTTTATTCCGTATTTTGCCAGTTTATTAGGAATATAAATACGGAATGGACAACGTCCCCTGAACGCCAAAAGTTGTTCATCTATTGTCACGTACGATCCTGGCTTATATAGATCTCTACACTGCTTGATAAAAATTTCCCAAATATATCGGATGGGCGCAAACTTATCTGTTTTTTTTTTCTGTCGTCTCGAGTGCTACGATCATCGAAATGTAGACACTTGACAAGGAACTCAAATCGTTTACAGCTCATTGCAGCTAAATTTTGGGATCCACAAATAGTAGGATCAAACAGTTCAACAGTTGACAAGTGATTATTTTTTAGAGCACCACTCATGATAAATATACCGATAAGAGCACGAAGCTCTTCTATTGTTACCTGTGATGTAGTGGTATTCTGAATTTTATACTTGGTAGATGCTTGGTCAATATATTCATTAGTGCGTAAGAGTACTTCATCCCTCAATTCTGTAGTAAAAAACAGTTCAAAACACTTCAAGGGATCTACTATACCCTTGGCTCCTTCTTTTGGCCCTGGCATAATATGAACTATGTTTCTCGAAGGTGTTCTGTTCGATACTTTTGTTGTCGAAGACGGTTCGGAAGACCATATATATTTGTTCTTACCCCTTAAAACCGATACCGATGGCGCAATTATCCAGTTCTCACAAGCCGATTGATCGCCATT
This sequence comes from Anomoia purmunda, assembly GCA_951828415.1. Lineage (NCBI taxonomy): Eukaryota > Metazoa > Arthropoda > Insecta > Diptera > Tephritidae > Anomoia > Anomoia purmunda. Next base: position 95,881,242 of record OX639995.1, read on the forward strand.
TTGCGACGTGTCTACAGCTTCCTGAACATGAGTCGGTGTGGATTGTATATTGACATCATTTTCATTAGATACATCAATATTCTGCATGTCATCGTCGAAATCATCGACGTAAGTGGGATCAGCCACACTATCATCTGAATCGATATCTACTCCCAAATCGTCATCAAGTTCACTTCCATCAAGCGATATCTCCTCCACCCATTTGAGTAACTGCACATCAGGAGGAGCCATCTCTAAAAACTATAAAAATTATACTCAAAATTTTAGCAAAAAAACAAAACAAATGCGGAAACGAATATGTACAAAAAAAGTACCTTTATTGGTAAACTTCGCCTCAGAGACGACACACGTATCTATATATAAGCAACGCAGCGCAGCAAAACAAAACACTTCTGTGCCCAAGCTCGTACAACACTCAACTGAGTTGGCACGAGCGCACGCTTTAATACGAGTGAACGATCAGGAAATATTGCAAAAAAAAAACTTCTTCGCCTCACAAGCGGTGTTTACCATTCTAGGGTTAAGCGCATTGGCAATCAGCAGATTAATTTATTGCATTTCCGCTTAACAAACATAAATAAACATGTAAACGCTGGGTTATTACATATTTAAACAAATACACTTTAACATCTATCAAGGCGAATTCATATCAGGTGGTGTTAAACGAACAAAAACAAAAATATAATAATACTAATATTTTAGCGCTTACACCATGGTTTGATTTTTGAACTTCTTCTACAATTTTTGGTGTGGGCCATGTTGTAAGGCGACTCCGAACGGCGAATGATTTTTGCGAAAAATTTTTTCAAGGCAAAAGCTACTCGGGGGTTTGCCATTGCCTGCCGAGGGGTGACCGCTATTAGAAAAAACCTTTTATAAAATATTGGTTGTTACTTGGCCGGCCAGGACTTGAACTCGGGACCAACCGAATGAAGTACGCACATGCTACAAACTCGGCTACGGTGGAGGCAAAAAAATATACAGTAACAAATTATACGCACAATGACAGTATTATTTGCAACAAACATATAGTTTTGCGATTACGTTCACCAAGCGAATTAAATTTTCGCTATACAATATTCGCGTGTATTTGGTGGTGGCAATGAAAACAAAAGTTGTCAAAGCACTCGTTGTAAGCTAACGCCAACACCATCGCGAAAACCTTACGGGCGGGCCTTACCAGCGTGAAATTCTCGCTCACTTGAAGAACCAAGCGAGAAGTCGCACGTGAAGACAACGAACATAAAACTATAAGAAGAGACAACACGTTACTTTTGCTTTACTCGTTAATCAACAGGGCAGCTCCATCTCTTTTCATTCAATCATTTACGCATGCGGTCGAAAGTGTAGGCGCTACCTGGTTGATTAACGAGTAAAGCAAAAGTAACGTGTTGTCTCTTCTTGTAGTTTTATGTTCTTTGGTGAAGACTGCAAAAAGTAGGAAGTATGCTTCCAAGAATGAGTAAATACAAGATTTCGCCTTCCAGCAGCGGGAGAAAGAAGAATGAATGACTTCGACTATTTCAATAAGAAACGCAGTAAACTTTATGATAGTAACAAATCAATGTACACATTAATGACTTTTCAATTTGTTTTAAATATATGTGGTGTAATTCCTGGAGTCGTAGAATTTTGGTGCCGGTAGTTTATGCAATGCATAATATTTGCTGGTTGTGAATGACTGTAGCTCCATTTATTTGGGTTCAATTGCTTTCAGCTTTTATGATAAGACAGCTTGCATTTGTGCCGTGGCATATATAATTTATGACAAACGAAAATAATAACAAAAATATACACAAATGACTTGGACTGTAAAGAGGCTAAAAAGTTTAAAAAACTAAGAATTCATTTTCCTGTAAAAATGTCCAAGCTTTATAGTCACTTTTCTCGGTAATGCTTACATACATTCGATGGAATCGCTTTCCAGCTGAAAATTTGCAATTTTTTATGATTACGACAATTAGTTGTCTTCAATTTAACTTGCTGACGTCTACTCGGTTTATTTATTGAGTTCCCAAACTTACCAAATTCAGTATTACTATTTTGGCATTTGAAAAGTTGCTAGCAACAACAAAATACATGTCAGGACCGCATTTTCTCTAATGCTGCCACCTAGTTAATGTGTCTTTCATAAAACTCCCGCTATGAGCGTTTCGACAACTCTTATATTCATTAGCATCAAAAAAGCAAACATTTTGTAGTGCATAATTACTTATAATTTAAACTGAGTTAGCTTACGTGTTTTATAGACAAGTGTTTTACATGTTTCTCATGTTTGGTTAGCGGGAATGCAATAATTTAACCTCGATATAAAAATTTATTAAAACAAAAAACAAATTCGTATTTACTACATGCTTGGTAATAAAAATAAACACAAAACAATTCATTTTTTAAATATCTTAAATATATTATTGGCAACATTTATAGATCACATATTTTATCAGTAGTATGAATAGATATTTTACAAAAAAAATATAAAAAATTAAAAATCCGTTTGAGATCAAAAAATAAACTTCAGTATCTTGTAGACCTTATATCCAATTAACATATTAAAAAATAATATAAATCTTGAAACTTAAAAAAAATTGTGCAAGACAAAATAGAGTTTGTGGTTTTTCCACCTACTTTTTTACATCACATTGCCAACAATTTGGTGATCTGTGCTCTAAGCAATAAGTTTTCTTGCATTTTGCGCAGAAATATACACTCATATGCTTCAATTTTGGAGGACAGAAATCGCACATTGATCTTTTGCCCTTTTTTATACTTGGTTCGTCTGTATCATCATCAGTATTATAACCAATCGCGTCATTTATTGCTGCAAAAACCCTTTTCTGCATACGTGGCCTTTCTCTTAAACGAATGGCACACCAATCACTACAAAGGTCTTGCTTAGTTTCTTGAGGGATTCTCTTCTTGACATTGGCTTTATTTTTAAAATTTCACAATTGGATATATAAATTACATAGCTGTTGAGTAAAGCCATATTCAACATACCATAGAACATACAAAGTGGCCAACGCTTGGTTTTACGGCTACAGCTTGAGTGACCACACATTTGATCAAACGTATCCACAGCACCTTTTGTTTCATTAAAAGACTGAATTATTACTGGCTTACCCGAAGCGGAGTCAACGGAAGGCTTGTCGTGCATCGTAGAGAGCAAAAGAACAGTTTTTTGAGGCTTTGGCATGTAGCTGACAAGAGTGAGCTTTTCGTGGTATCCAAAAAGAGATGTCCCAACTTTACGTGATGAATTATGTTTGAACTCAGCAAGAATTTCTGGCTTATTATTCCGAATTGATCCAATAAAAGTAAGGTTGTATGGTGGTTGAAGCAACTGCTCAGCTAGCGGAATAGAAGTAAACCAGTTATCGGCAGTTAAATTACGATTTGTTCCATGTATAATCTTTGTCAACAGCTTCCAATAGTAAGAGCAAAATGGTTCATTTATAATTGTGCCTACGTTTTTCCCCAAATACGGTGACGCATCAATCATATATTTCGATCTTACATCACATACTAAAACAATCTTTATTCCGTATTTTGCCGGTTTATTAGGAATATACATACGGAATGGACAACGTCCCCTGAACGCCAAAAGTTGTTCATCTATTGTCACGTACGATCCTGGCTTATATAGATCTCTACACTGCTTGATAAAAATTTCCCAAATATATCGGATGGGCGCAAACTTATCTGTTTTTTTTTTCTGTCGTCTCGAGTGCTACGATCATCGAAATGTAGACACTTGACAAGGAACTCAAATCGTTTACAGCTCATTGCAGCTAAATTTTGGGATCCACAAATAGTAGGATCAAACAGTTCAACAGTTGACAAGTGATTATTTTTTAGAGCACCACTCATGATAAATATTCCGATAAGAGCACGAAGCTCTTCTATTGTTACCTGTGATGTAGTGGTATTCTGAATTTTATACTTGGTAGCTGCTTGGTCAATTATTCATTAGTGGGTAAGAGTACTTCATCCCTCATTCTGTAGTAAAAAACAGTTCAAAACACTTCAAGGGATCTACTATACCCTTGGCTCCTTCTTTTGGCCCTGGCATAATATGAACTATGTTTCTCGAAGGTGTTCTGTTCGATACTTTTGTTGTCGAAGACGGTTCGGAAGACCATATATATTTGTTCTTACCCCTTAAAACCGATGCCGATGGCGTAATTATCCAGTTCTCACAAGCACATCAGGAGGAGCCATCTCTAAAAACTATAAAAATTATACTCAAAATTTTAGCAAAAAAACAAAACAAATGCGGTAACGAATATGTACAAAAAAAGTACCTTTATTGGTAAACTTCGCCTCAGAGACGACACACGTATCTATATATAAGCAACGCATCGCAGCAAAACAAAACACTTCTGTGCCCAAGCTCGTACAACACTCAACTGAGTTGGCACGAGCGCACGCTTTAATACGAGTGAACGATCAGGAAATATTGCAAAAAAAAAACTTCTTCGCCTCACAAGCGGTGTTTACCATTCTAGGGTTAAGCGCATTGGCAATCAGCAAATTAATTTATTGCATTTCCGTGTTAAACGAACAAAAACAAAAATATAATAATACTAATATTTTAGCGCTTACACCATGGTTTGATTTTTGAACTTCTTCTACAATTTTTGGTGTGGGCCATGTTGTAAGGCGACTCCGAACGGCGAATGACTTTTGCGAGAAATTTTTTCGAGGCAAAAGCCACTCGGGGGTTTGCCATTGCCTGCCGAGGGGTGACCGCTATTAGAAAAAACCTTAAATATTGGTTGTTACTTGCCCGGCCAGGACTTGAACTCGGGACCAACCGAATGAAGTACGCACATGCTACAAACTCGGCTACGGTGGAGGCAAAAAAATATACAGTAACAAATTATACGCACAATGACAGTATTATTTGCAACAAACATATAGTTTTGCGATTACGTTCACCAAGCGAATTCAATTTTCGCTGTACAATATTCGCGTGTATTTGGTGGTGGCAATGAAAACAAAAGTTGTCAAAGCAATCGTTGTAAGCTAACGCCAACACCATCGCGAAAACCTAACGGGCTTACTTTACCAGCGTGAAATTCTCGCTCACTTGAAGAACCAAGCGAGAAGTCGCACGTGAAGACTGCAAAAAGTAGAAAGTATGCTTCCAAGAATGAGTAAATACAAGATTTCGCCTTCCAGCAGCGGGAGAAAGAAGAATGAATGACTTCGACTATTTCAGTAAGAAACGCAGTAAACTTTATGATAGTAACAAATCAATGTACACATTAATGACTTTTCAATTTGTTTTAAATATACATATGTGGTGTAATTCCTGGAGTCGTAGAATTTTGGTGCCGGTATTTTATGCAATGCATAATATTTGCTGGTTGTGAATGACTGCAGCTCCATTTATTTGGGTTCAATTGCTTTCAGCTTTTATGATAAAACAGCTTGCATTTGTGCCGTGGCATATATAATTTATGACAAACGAAAATAATAACAAAAATATACACAAATGACTTGGACTGTAAAGAGGCTAAAAAGTTTAAAAAACTAAGAATTCATTTTCCTGTAAAAATGTCCAAGCTTTATAGTCACTTTTCTCGGTAATGCTTACATACATTCGATGGAATCGCTTTCCAGCTGAAAATTTGCAATTTTTTATGATTACGACAATTAGTTGTCTTCAATTTAACTTGCTGACGTCTACTCGGTTTATTTATTGAGTTCCCAAACTTACCAAATTCAGTATTACTATTTTGGCATTTGAAAAGTTGCTAGCAACAACAAAATACATGTCAGGACCGCATTTTCTCTAATGCTGCCACCTAGTTAATGTGTCTTTCATAAAGCTCCCGCTATGAGCGTTTCGACAACTCTTATATTCATTAGCATCAAAAAAGCAAACATTTTGTAGTGCATAATTACTTATAATTTAAACTGAGTTAGCTTACGTGTTTTATAGACAAGTGTTTTACATGTTTCTCATGTTTGGTTAGCGGGAATGCAATAATTTAACCTCGATATAAAAATTTATTAAAACAAAAACAAAAACGTATTTATTACATGCTTGGTAATAAAAATAAATACAAAACAATTCATTTTTTAAATATCTTAAATATATTATTGGCAACATTTATAGATCACATATTTTATCAGTAGTATGAATAGATCTTTTACAAAAAAAATATAAAAAGTTAAAAATCCGTTTGAGATCAAAAAATAAACTTCAGTATCTTGTGGACCTTATATCTAGTTAACATATTAAAAAATAATATAAATCTTAAAACTTAAAAAAAATTGTGCAAGACAAAATAGAGTTTGTGGTTTTTCCACCTACTTTTTTACATCACATTGCAAACAATTTGGTGATCTGTGCTCTAAGCAATAAGTTTTCTTGCATTTTGCGCAGAAATATACGCTCATACTCTTCAATTTTGGAGGACAGAAATCGCACATTGATCTTTTGCCCTTTTTTATACTGGGTTCGTCTGTATCATCATCAGTATTATAACCAATCGCGTCATTTATTGCTGCAAAAACCCTTTTCTGCATACGTGGCCTTTCTCTTAAACGAATGGCGCACCAGTCACTACAAAGGTCCTTGCTTAGTTTCTTGGGGAATTCTTTTCTTGACATTGGCTTTATTTTTAAAACTTCACAATTGGATATATAAATTACATAGCTGTTGAGCAAAGCCATATTCAACATACCATAGAACCAGAGAACTTAGAAGTATGAGAAGCTGCAAATTTGTGGACTGTAAAAAATGTTGTCTGAAACGTTTCCAAACTGGGTTTCCCCAGAGCTATTTAACATTTCCACATAACATTCTAACAGAGAGGTCAGTAAGAAAATGTCGAGAACATATATTTATTATGTTAAGATGTGGCAATTAACAGCGTGCCTACCAATATTATTATTATAATTTTGCTTTTTTTAACTGATGTTGTAAAAATTTTGAAATTTCATTTCGGAAATTTTTGCCTTACTTAGTTTTAGAGTTTTTATAGTATCATATTCATTTGAACCTAAATAGAAACCGATCAGAACTTTTGTGAAGTGATGCAACTGTTTTCAGGGATCGGAGTAAGTACAAAAAATGCACGGATAGTTAATATTTTATTTTATATCCTATTGAATAAATAAAATATGTATGTAATATGTTTGCATTTCGCTTTTCAAACTATTCCAAAAAATTCGACACGTGAAAACTCTTTCACGATTTTGTATATTCATTTGTAATGAAATAAAATCAGAGCAGAAATTTAAATGAAAAAAGATTTCCATAAAATGAAGGATAAGTTGTATGATATTTTATTTTCTATTGAATTAAAAAAAATATAAAAATTAGACATGGCACGAAAAAAAGGGGGCAACAATTCAAACGTGCAATATGATAATGTGGCAGGCGACTATACGCGCTAAGCCACAGCAGACATTTTATGGAGTTCGCTTATACGGCTATTTATGCAAATCATAGCAATGTGTACGCCAAGAAAAAGAAAAAATTTACGAATCCAACTAAAAATGAAACAAAGAAGAAAAAGTAGTAACCCGAGAAAAAAACTGTTCTTGCTTGCCAGCGGGGCAAGTAGAGACGGAAGGGGAGTTATGCAACAATTGTGGATAAGAGAAGGGTTGAAAGGGAAAGGGAACGGTAAGCAAAAGAATATTCTTTTCTGTTTTTCGGCAATTTTTGTGTCGATTCGCCAATTGCGCGTGCACGTGTACGCAAATGAATTGATGCGCATTTGGGCAGAAGTTCTAGAATGTTCTAGAACATTCTAGAATGGCAGCAATTTGTCAGACTACGTTGGCAAATTACATTATTGTCTGATATTGCGGTGTTGAAATTTTCAATGACCGTCGATGGTTTGTAAAATTGAAGATTTTAGCATTTTTGTGTTCTTCGCGAAAAAGATTGTTGTGGGGAACATTTGCGTGCGCGGGGAGATGAAATGCTTGCGCTTATGAATGAACGGCATTTGTTTTTAGGAATACGCGCACGCGTTTATGAATGAATTTTTTCTTGTTGTATGTAGCTTCAGATATTTTAGAATATTTGGCGCTGGCGCAGGCACAAGTGCAGCTGCGGTTGTGATAGCGCTGTGATTTGATTTTGATTTAGCGTAGGTCAAGGTTGAATTTATGCAAATGCGCGTAAGTACATATGCACATATGTGTGTATGTATGTACATGGATGCATATGAATTTATGTATTTATATATGTACATATGTATGTACATAGAGATATGAATACAGATGGATGTGTGCATATACATATGTACATACATATGTACATATGTACATATGTATATATTTTTTATTGTTTTTTTATTTTATTTTTTTACTTTACATTCAAATGTAGTAGTTATGCATGTAGTATTCTCTGGAAGTATACATACATATGCTAGTGCAAGAATTTGCAAAAAAGTAAAAATTTAAATAAATTTTAAGTCAAAAGCGCGTGGCCTGGTTCCGAACTCGCGCAAAACGAAAGTATGAAGAATACTGCCGCGCATCCTGAAGCAACTGCACCACAGAATACAATTGATTTGCATAAACTTAATCGCTACTTGATTCAGTTTCCCGTGAATATTTTTTGCCAAGACAAATTTTTGATACAAACGAACAAATTTGTAAATATGTACATACATATGTATGTATAAAGATCGCATATTATTTCGCATCTACAGAAAAACGAAATTAATCCCAGAAAAAAAATCAAATATGTATTAAATTGGAACCAAACTTATAAGTTATAGTTATAATAGTACAAAAAATATTATAAATATTTACATTGAATCGTATGGAATTTTCATATTATATACATATGTATGTACATACATGTATTAATCCTTTACAATTATAAAAAACTTGTCTTGAGCTTAAAAATTATTGCTGATATTTAGAATTTTCTAAAAATTTGTTAATATTATTGGCAAACCAATAGAAGAATTGTTTCAGATTGAAGGATGTTGAATTTAACATTCAATGTTAGAAATATAAAATACTTTATAATGTAGTGTAAGAAGTTTACGATTAAGTAGTGATTTGGACGCGCCAAAGTTGTGTGTGCTGTGGCGCTGCTTGTATAGGCGCGGCTTTATCATTCATTTCACAACTTTTTTCTAGGTTCAAATCACAGTTGGGCAAAAGTATAGATATATTTTTGCCAGATTTTTTTAATTTCATATTTTATTTTTAATATTACTCTTGATTCAGAATCAGTCTTTTGCTTTAAGTTTTAAGTACAAAATATTTATTTTCTTAACCTGCATACATTCATACTACATATGTATTGACGAACATTTTTCCTGTATATGTATGTACATATGTATGTGCACACTCTCATTTACACAAATTAAATAACTAAAAACATTTATTTGATAAATACATTAAACTCTTTATTTCGTTCTGAATATCAGCACAATCTTACTTTCATATGTAAGTTTTTCTATTTATTCTCATCTTCATTCGTTTGCATATTTGTTAACATCAAAATTTATATTTTTCCCTGCTAACATTAAATTTAACATTTTTGGTGGCTTAAAAATGCTAATTTAACAGTGTGGTGCAGACCCAGTTTGGAAACGTATCAGCCCTGTTAACGACCATCGCCGAATAGTTTCCACTTTCAATTTGCAGCTTCTCATACTTCTAAGTTCTCTGATAGAACCTACAAAGTGGCCAACGCTTGGTTTTACGGCTACAGCTAGAGTGACCACACATTTGATCAAACGTATCCACAGCACCTTTTGTTTCATTATAAGATTGAATTATTACTGGCTTACCCGAAGCGGAGTCAACGGAAGGCTTGTCGTGCATCGTAGAGAGCAAAATAACAGTTTTCTGAGGCTTTGGCATGTAGCCGACAAGAGTGAGCTTTTCGTGGTATCCAAAAAGAGATGTCCCAACTTTACGTGATGAATTATGTTTGAACTCAGCAGGAATTTCTTGCTTATTATTCCGAATTGATCCAATAAAAGTAAGGTTGTATGGTGGTTGAAGCAACTGCTCAGCTAGCGGAATAGAAGTAAACCAGTTATCGGCAGTTAAATTACGATTTGTTCCATATATAGTATTTGTCAACAGCTTCCAATAGTAAGAGCCCAATGGTTCATTTATAATTGTGCCTATGTTTTTTCCCAAATACGGTTACGCATCAATCATATATTTCGATCTTACATCACATACTAAAACAATCTTTATTCCGTATTTTGCCGGTTTATTAGGAATATACATACGGAATGGACAACGTCCCCTGAACGCCAAAAGTTGTTCATCTATTGTCACGTACGATCCTGGCTTATATAGATCTCTACACTGCTTGATAAAAATTTCCCAAATATATCGGATAGGCGCAAACTTATCTGTTTTTTTTCTGTCGTCTCGAGTGCTACGATCATCGAAATGTAGACACTTGACAAGGAACTCAAATCGTTTACAGCTCATTGCAGCTAAATTTTGGGATCCACAAATAGTAGGATCAAACAGTTCAACAGTTGACAAGTGATTATTTTTTAGAGCACCACTCATGATAAATATACCGATAAGAGCACGAAGCTCTTCTATTGTTACCTGTGATGTAGTGGTAGTCGGAATTTTATACTTGGTAGCTGCTTGGTCAATATGTTCATTAGTGCGTAAGAGTACTTCATCCCTCAATTCTTTAGTAAAAACAGTTCAAAACACTTCAAGGGATCTACTATACCCTTGGCTCCTTCTTTTGGCCCTGGCATAATATGAACTATGTTTCTCGAAGGTGTTCTGTTCGATACTTTTGTTGTCGAAGACGGTTCGGAAGACCATATATATTTGTTCTTACCCCTTAAAATCGATGCCGATGGCGTAATTATCCAGTTCTCACAAGCCGATTGATCGCCATTTTGCGACGTGTCTACAGCTTTCTGAACATGAGTCGGTGTGGATTGTATATTGACATCATTTTCATTAGATACATCAATATTCTGCATGTCATTGTCAAAATCATCGACGTAAGTGGGATCAGCCACACTATCATCTGAATCGATATCTACTCCCAAATCGTCATCAGTTCACTTCCATCAAGCGATATCTCCTCCACCCATTTGAGTAACTGCACATCAGGAGGAGCCATCTCTAAAAACTATAAAAATTATACTCAAAATTTTAGCAAAAAAACAAAACAAATGCGGAAACGAATATGTACAAAAAAAGTACCTTTATTGGTCAACTTCGCCTCAGAGACGACACACGTATCTATATATAAGCAACGCAACGCAGCAAAACAAAACACTTCTGTGCCCAAGCTCGTACAACACTCAACTGAGTTGGCACGAGCGCACGCTTTAATACGAGTGAACGATCAGGAAATATTGCAAAAAAAAACTTCTTCGCCTCACAAGCGGTGTTTACTATTCTAGAGTTAAGCGCATTGGCAATCAGCAGATTAATTTATTGCATTTCAAAACATAACATAATAAACATGTAAACGCTGGGTTATTACATATTTAAACAAATACACTTTAACATCCAAGAATGATAGAATACAAGATTGCGCCTTCCGCGGTGAAATGACAGATCTCGCCTTTAGTAAACAAGAATACGGGAGAGAGAAAATTGAACAACTTCCAATATTTCATTGAAAAACGTGTTCTAATTGTTCTAAAGTGTAAAATATGAATTTATAGGCAGACATTTAATAAATAAATTCGCAAAATACTAAAAAAAGTGTCTCTTTTTCTTAATTTGTGAAAAAAGCTTTGTCTAGTTGAAGTCGAGAATTGTCAAACTCGTCAAAACCAAAGTAGCGGTACTTCTAAAGGCGTCACCTTCAGTATTCAGTACACCGTGTTTAACATCTATCAAGGCGAATTAATATCAGGTGGTGTTAAACGAACAAAAAAAAATATAATAATACTAATAATTTAGCGCTTACACCATGGTTTAATTTTTGAACTTCTTCTACAATTTTTGGTGTGGGCCATGTTGTAAGCCGACTCCGAACGGCGAATGATTTTTGCGATAAATTTTTTCAAGGCAAAAGCTACTCGGGGGTTTGCCATTGCCTGCCGAGGGGTGACCGCTATTAGAAAAAACCTTTTATAAAATATTGGTTGTTACTTGCCCGGCCAGGACTTGAACTCGGGACCAACTCGGCTACGGTGGAGGCAAAAACATATACAGTAACAAATTATACGGACAATGATAGTATTATTTGCAACAAACATATAGTTTTGCGATTACGTTCACCAAGCGAATTCAATTTTCGCTATACAATATTCGCGTGTATTTGGTGGTGGCAATGAAAACAAAAGTTGTCAAAGCACTCGTTGTAAGCTAACGCCAACACCATCGCGAAAACCTTACGGGCGGGTTTTAACAGCGTGAAATTCTCGCTCACTTGAAGAACCAAGCGAGAAGTCGCACGTGAAGACTGCAAAAAGTAGGAAGTATGCTTCCAAGAATGAGTAAATACAAGATTTCGCCTTCCAGCAGCGGGAGAAGGAAGAATGAATGACTTCGACTATTTCAGTAAGAAACGCAGTAAACTTTATGATAGTAACAAATCAATGTACACATTAATGACTTTTCAATTTGTTTTAAATATAAGTACATATGTGGTGTAATTCCTGGAGTCGTAGAATTTTGGTGCAATGCATAATATTTGCTGGTTGTGAATGACTGTAGCTCCATTTATTTGGGTTCAATTGCTTTCAGCTTTTATGATAAAACAGCTTGCATTTGTGCCGTGGCATATATAATTTATGACAAACGAAAATAATAACAAAAATATACACAAATGACTTGGACTGTAAAGAGGCTAAAAAGTTTACAAAACTAAGAATTCATTTTCCTGTAAAAATGTCCAAGTTTTATAGTCACTTTTCTCGGTAATGCTTACATACATTCGATGGAATCGCTTTCCAGCTAAAAATTTGCAATGTTTTATGAATACGATAATTAGTTGTCTTCAATTTAACTTGCTGACGTCTACTCGGTTTATTTATTGAGTTCCCAAACTTACCAAATTCAGTATTACCAGAGAACTTACAAGTATGAGAAGCTGCAAATTTGTGGACTGTAAAAAATGTTGTCTGAAACGTTTCCAAACTGGGTTTCCCCACATCTATTTAACATTTCCACATAACATTCTAACAGAGAGGTCAGTAAGAAAATGTCGAGAACATATATTTATTATGTTAAGATGTGACAATTAACAGCGTGCCTACCAATATTATTATTATAATTTTGATTTTTTTAACTGATGTTGTAAAAATTTTGAAATTTCATTTCGGAAATTTTTTCCTTACTTAGTTTTAGAGTTTTTATTGTATCATATTCATTTGAACCTAAATAGAAACAGATCAGAACTTTTGTGAAGTGATGCAACTGCTTTCAGGGATCGGAGTAAGTACAAAAAATGCACGGATAGTTAATATTTTATTTTATATCCTATTGAATAAATAAAATATGTAATATGTTTGCATTTCGCTTTTCAAACTATTCCAAAAAATTCGACACGTGAAAACTCTTTCACGATTTTGTATATTCATTTGTAATGAAATAAAATCAGAGCAGAAATTTAAATAAAAAATGATTTCCATAAAATGAAGGATAATGATATTTTATTTTCTATTGAATTTAAAAAAATATAAAAATTAGACATGGCACGAAAAAAAATCTGGGATTCGAACTATGGGGCAAAAGCTAAAACGTGCAATATGATAATGTGGCAGGCGACTATACGCGCTAAGCCACAGCAGACATTTTATGCAGTTCGCTTATACGGCTATTTATGCAAATCATAGCAATGTGTACGCAAAGAAAAAGAAAAATTTACGAATCCAACTAAAAATGAAACAAAGAAGAAAAAGTAGTAACCCGAGAAAAAAACTGTTTCTTGCTTGCCAGCGGGGCAAGTAGAGACGGAAGAGGAGTTATGCAACAATTGTGGATAAGAGAAGGGTTGAAAGGGAAAGGGAACGGTAAGCAAAAGAATATTCTTTTCTGTTTTTCGGCAATTTTTGTGTCGATTCGCCAATTGCGCGTGCACGTGTACGCAAATGAATTGATGCGCATTTGGGCAGAAGTTCTAGAATGTTCTAGAACATTCTAGAATGGCAGCATTTTGTCAGACTAGGTACGTTGGCAAATTACATTATTGTCTGATATTGCGGTGTTGAAATTTTCAATGACCGTCGATGGTTTGTAAAATTGAAGATTTTAGCATTTTTGTGTTCGTCGCGAAAAAGATTGTTAAGGGGAACATTTGCGTGCGCGGGGAGATGAAATGCTTGCGCTTATGAATGAACGGCATTTGTTTTTAGGAATACGCGCACGCGTTTATGAATGAATTTTTTCTTGTTGTATGTAGCTTCAGATATTTTAGAATATTTGGCGCTGGCGCAGGCACAAGTGCAGCTGCGGTTGTGATAGCGCTGTGATTTGATTTTGATTTAGCGTAGGTCAAGGTTGAATTTATGCACATGCACGTAAGTACATACATACATACATATGTGTGTATGTATGTATGTATGTATGTATGTACATGGATGCATATGAATTTATGTATTTATGTATGTACATATGTACATAAATATGTACATAGAGATATGAATACAGATGGATGTGTACATATACATACAATATGTATGTACTACATATGTACATACATATGTACATATACATACATATATTTTTTATTTTTTTTATATTTTTTTTTTTTACTTTACATTCAAATGTAGTAGTTATGTATGTAGTATTCTCTGGAAGTATACATACATACATATGCTAGTGCAAGAATTTGCAAAAAAGTAAAAATTTAAATAAATTTTAAGTCAAAAGCGCGTGGCCTGGTTCCGAACTCGCGCAAAACGAAAGTATGAAGAATACTGCCGCGCATCCTGAAGCAACTGCACCACAGAATACAATTGATTTGCATAAACTTAATCGCTACTTGATTCAGTTTCCCGTGAATATTTTTTGCCAAGACAAATTTTTGATACAAACGAACAAATTTGTAAATATGTAGGTACATATGTATAAAGATCGCATATTATTTTGCATCTACAGAAAAACGAAATTAACCCCAGAAAATAAATCAAATATGTATTAAATTGGAACCAAACTTATAAGTTATAGTTATAATAGTACAAAAAATATTATAAATATTTACATTGAATCGTATGGAATTTTCATATTATATACATACGTATGTACATACATGTATTAATCCTTTACAATTATAAAAAACTTGGCTTGAGCTTAAAAATTATTGCTGATATTTAGAATTTTCTAAAAATTTGTTAATATTATTGGCAAACCAATAGAAGAATTGTTTCAGATTGAAGGATGTTGAATTTAACATTCAATGTTAGAAATATAAAATACTTTATAATGTAGTGTAAGAAGTTTACGATTAAGTAGTGATTTAGACGCGCCAAAATAGTATGTGCTGTGGCGCCGCTGGTATAGGCGCGGCTTTATCATTCATTTCACAACTTTTTTCTAGGTTCAAATCACAGTTGGGCAAAAGTATAGATATATTTTTGCCAGATTTTTTTAATTTCATATTTTATTTTTAATATTACTCTTGATTCAGAATCAGTCTTTTGCTTTAAGTTTTAAGTACAAAATATTTATTTTCTTAACCTGCATACATTCATACTACATATGTATTGACGAACATTTTTCCTGTATATGTAAGTTAACATTATCGCTAGCGCCCAGTCTGAACGATTCCCACAGTCAACCACTACACGTGCCGCTGCGTCAGCATAATTACATTTCACCACATACTGCAATTGGGCATTGCATAACCAATATTAAACCTGTGGGAAACCAAGGCCACGGTCATTACCGCCGGATATGCTTACGCAAGTATTTCACAACGTAGCGAAACGCCTGTGGGAAACCAATGCAGCAGACGCTACCATGGAACCATCGTTACGCAAGTGCTGCGTCGCTGCTGCTACACCGAGGGCTAATGGTCGACGTGATTGCAGTTCATCAGCAGTTGCATAGGGGTGCTAGTAGTTCTAAGACATACTTAGTGAATAAGTTGTAGTACCTAATTATAATATAATAAACTTGTTGTGCTCTAATTCTTGTGTTTGTACTTAGGGCGTGTTGGCCCTTCTATTTTTTTAGTGTAAGGATCAAGGATCCTTTTAACTGGCGCCCGAGCAGGGACCAGTAGTGAAAGTAGTGGAAAGTTAGGATAAACTCAATAAAAACATTGTGACAATAAAAGAAATTAATCAGCTTAATTAAAGAATAAGCGAAAGCAAAAAAAACACAAAAAGTGTAACTGAATAAAGAAATAATAATTAGAGAGTGAAGGTGCAGCGCATTAAAAACGACGAAGCAAGGAGCCAATCAATGCGCATACTATTGTAGTAAGTTAAAATACCGTCAAAATTTTTTTTGTTTCATTCACAGATAATATGGAATCCTTACAATCCACTGTAACGAACTTGACTGGTGCCGTCAATGCACTCATTGAGAAGGTGAACAGCATGGAGAGGCGAGTCTCCTCCTTCGACTCCCTTCGAACTAGGCTTGACCAGCTTGACGCTGGTAGAACAGTGAACCTACAGGAAGAACCAGTAGTTCAACCCCGAGCTCCTGCCACGGAAGCTGACCTGAGGGAGATCAGTAGGCTTCCGGATTCTGTAAAGGAGCTGCAGTCCTTCGAGGGTGACCCTGTACGATATGTGTCATGGGTGCACTCGGTGGAGAGTATCCTAGCGGATTTCAAAGTGGTAAGGGATCAAACCCATGAAAATATCAAGGCCTTGCTGTTACATGAGCAAGAATGCAGAAATGCAAGGATAAATGAAAACCGATCGCCACCAAGGGAATTTAACAGTGGCGATACGCTGTTTATAGCTAACAAGCAAATAAAACCAAAACAAAAACCTTTATTTAAAAAAGAAACTGTCGCAGAAAATAGAAATGCGACTTTATTAACCGAGAGTGGAAAGAAATTCCACAAATCGGATATAAAGAATGTGTAAAGGCATATGATAGCACTGGTCAAATGGTAGAAAGCGTTTGGATCCTTTAGACCCGGCGGTTCGGGACTCAAATTTACGTTTGTATTCGATGAAGTCAGAGTGGTTCAATTCCATTCATCTCGGTGGTCCGGGATGGCTGAATCGAAAGGGTTCAACTCCCCCATAAAGTTCCATTGCTTTATTGCGTGAAGTCACCTGTGCCATGAGTAGGTTATTTGCAATCATAAACGCTTATGACTAAAAGGGATCAACGCGGGCCTTCCTATGCAAACATTACCTACAAGCCAGTGGCAAAAATTTTAAATGCCATACAAATTAAGTCGAATGAATGGCGCAAATAAGCGTTAAATTGTGCAAAAAAGCACACGAGCGTAAACACGCATATGAATTAAAGACATACGGGCAAAAAGCATGCTCAAAGGAAAAAATTTTACAAATTTATATTGAAATTTAAAAAAATGTTCTGAAGAGAATGTAGATTGGAAAAAATATTTTATTAGAAAAAATCTTGCTTTGAGGGCAATTGATATAAAAAATCTTTAAAAAACATCAAATTTTTAAACTCTGAAAAGAGGAAATGGAAAAACACTTAAAAACAAAAAAAGAAATTAATATTTTTAATTTTAGACAATTTTAAAGTTTAAAATAAAATTTTTTTTTTACAATCACTAATTTAATCCACTAACTTCTAACAAACCATTGCCTCACTACTGGGTTCCCAAACCAAAAAATTTTTTATGAAAATATAAATCTAAACCAAGTAATAACCAAATGATAGGAAGAAATAGTATATTTTCTCTTTTTCTATAATTTTCCACTTTGTTTAAACTTAAAACAAAAAAGACATTAGAAAATAAAAAAATAATGAAAAGAATACAATACTAATGCAATAACACTTTCACATAACAAGACTAACCACTATGCAACTCACAGTTAGGATAAGAGAATATAGACATAAGTATACAATCTAGCTCCTGAGAACTGTTAAGAAATACACTTGCCTATTTAGTAATAGAATAATATTAGCAATAGAAATAGAATATATCAGTTTAGAATATATTAAGAACTAATTTGGAATAATAATTTTAAATCATTTTCTTGTTTTTAATATCATGTTAAGACTTTTGTTCCAATCAAATTTGTATAACTATGTAAACGGGTTTAGGGGTGACATTATCATAATTAGTCTAATTCATTATTTTAATTTATAACATCAGCTTTTGCGCAATAGCGCACTCCTATGACTTATTTAAAATAGATGCACCACTAGCAACTTTCCGAGACGGGTATGGATGGATTATTGATGGACATTTTAAGCTAATCCACACTGTAAACTTGGAGCGTTACGAAATGGCCACGAACCGACTAGAGGAAGCCCTATCCATTCGAAACGAATCACCTGCAGTTTTTGAAATACTCTCATTCCAGTTAAGCAGAATCCGTACACATCTGGGTGAATTGAAAGGGTATGAACCATCTAGACCCAAGCGATCGATAAACTGGATTGGCTCGGCCTGGAAATGGATTGCCGGCTCACCCGATGCAACAGATTGGGATGCAGTTCTTCGAAATGAAGATGCCCTGAACCAAAATAACAATCAGCAATATAAGGTAAATGCTGGAATTTTCAAAAAAACTGATGAATTATTGCAGAAGCTCAATGGCATTGTGACTGTCACCAACGACATCGTGCACGAGAAGAACCTTGAAAGGATTTCTCAGGAAATCCAACACAAGATCATCCTTCTGAGGGAAGACGTCAACGAGCTTATTCGCGCATGCCAGATGGCCAAAGCTGGCGTTGTCAACACCAACCTGTTGAGTAAGGAAGAGGTCAACCAGCTTGTCAGCGAGATAGACGTACTTCCATACAGTAATGCTATTGAAGCAATTGAGTATAGCAAACCTTCGATCTACACCAACGGTACGCTATTGTTGTACGTGTTATCCCTGCCTAAGGCGACTGAAGAAAGGTTTAATCACCTAATTGCAAGAGCTAACATCCAAGAAGGCCACCGAGTGGAGTTGGCATACACAACGATTTTGATTAGCAAGCGCGAGACATATGGTATACGAAAGGATTGCCTGCGGCTAACCTCTGCAATGGTCTGCGAACGAAAATCTTTGGATTTGTTACCAGAGACTGGCTGCATTGCACGTCTCCTCAAGGGAGGACATGCCAGTTGCAGTTACCTGACCTACAACAAATCTAGCGTTGAACTGATCAAGGAAGACACAATTTTCCTCGACAATTTCAGTGGAAGCTTAGGATCAGGTAAATCTGTAATCAATTTGAATGGTTCTTATATCCTGCAGATGGACAACGAAACAGTAACTGTCAACAATCAGAGTTACTCGAGTACGAGCATTTCAGGAGCTCAAGTCCTACCCCCAGTCTTGACCAGCATAACCAACCGAAGCATGACACTGAACCTTAACCTCGTTCATGAGATGGCTATTGACAACATCAGGCTACTGGGGTTCCTCAAGGAGAAAACCAATTGGATTACCATTGTCGAATTCCTGGGACTTATCGCCTTATTGCTGATGGTGTGCTACATTTGGCGCAAAATCACCGCAAAGGTCAACCTACCTGAGCTGAAGTTATCCTTGCCGATAAGATCTAATAGTATCCAACGTCGAAGACGCACTTCTTTACCACATGATCTGCGGGACGCAGATTTTTGAAGGGGGAGGAGTTAACATTATCGCTAGCGCCCAGTCTGAACGATTCCCACAGTCAACCACTACACGTGCCGCTGCGTCAGCATAATTACATTTCACCACATACTGCAATTGGGCATTGCATAACCAATATTACACCTGTGGGAAACCAAGGCCACGGTCATTACCGCCGGATATGCTTACGCAAGTATTTCACAACGTAGCGAAACGCCCGTGGGAAACCAACGCAGCAGACGCTACCATGGAACCATCGTTACGCAAGTGCTGCGTCGCTGCTGCTACACCGAGGGCTAATGGTCGACGTGATTGCAGTTCATCAGCAGTTGCATAGGGGTGCTAGTAGCTCTAAGACATACTTAGTGAATAAGTTGTAGTACCTAATTATAATATAATAAACTTGTTGTGCTCTAATTCTTGTGTTTGTACTTAGGGCGTGTTGGCCCTTCTATTTTTTTAGTGTCAGGATCAAGGATCCTTTTAACTTGTATGTACATATGTATGTGCACACTCTCATTTACACAAATTAAATAACTAAAAACATTTATTTGATAAATACATTAAACTCTTTACTTCGTTCTGAATATTAGCACAATCTTACTTTCATATGTATGTAAGTTTTTCTATTTATTCTCATCTTCATTCGTTTGCATATTTGTTAACATCAAAATTTATATTTTTCCCTGCTAACATTAAATTTAACATTTTTGGTGGCTTAAAAATGCTAATTTAACAGTGTGGTGCAGACCCAGTTTGGAAACGTATCAGCCCTGTTAACGACCATCGCCGAATAGTTTCCACTTTCAATTTGCAGCTTCTCATACTTGTAAGTTCTCTGGTATTACTATTTTGGCATTTGAAAAGTTGCTAGCAACAACAAAATACATGTCAGGACCGCATTTCCTCTAATGCTGCCACCTAGTTAATGTGTCTTTCATAAAACTCCCGCTATGAGCGTTTCGACAACTCTTATATTCATTAGCATCAAAAAAGCAAACATTTTGTAGTGCATAATTGCTTATAATTTAAACTGAGTTAGCTTACGTGTTTTATAGACAAGTGTTTTACATGTTTCTCATGTTTGGTTAGCGGGAATGCAATAATTTAACCTCGATATAAAAATTTATTAAAACAAAAACAAAAACGTATTTATTACATGCTTGGTAATAAAAATAAACGAAAAACAATTCATTTTTTAAATATATTAAATATATTATTGGCAACATTTATAGATCACATATTTTATCAGTAGTATGAATAGATCTTTTACAAAAAAAATATAAAAAAATTAAAAATCCGTTTGAGATCAAAAAATAAACTTCAGTATCTTGTAGACCTTATATCTAATTAACATATTAAAAAATAATATAAATCTTAAAACTTAAAAAAATTGTGCAAGACAAAATAAAGTTTGTGGTTTTTCCACCTACTTTTTTACATCACATTGCCAACAATTTGGTGATCTGTGCTCTAAGCAATAAGTTTTCTTGCATTTTGCGCAGAAATATACGCTCATACGCTTCAATTTTGGAGGACAGAAATCGCACATTGATCTTTTGTCCTTTTTTATACTTGGTTCGTCTGTATCATCATCAGTATTATAACCAATCGCGTCATTTATTGCTGCAAAAACCCTTTTCTGCATACGTGGCATTTCTCTTAAACGAATGGCGCACCAGTCACTACAAAGGTCTTGCTTAGTTTCTTGAGGAATTCTCTTCTTGACATTGGCTTTATTTTTAAAATTTCACAATTGGATATATAAATTACATAGCTGTTGAGTAAAGCCATATTCAACATACCATAGAACATACAAAGTGGCCAACGCTTGGTTTTACGGCTACAGCTTGAGTGACCACACATTTGATCACCTTTTGTTTCATTATAAGATTGAAATATTACTGGCTTACCCGAAGCGGAGTCAACGGAAGGCTGTCGTGCATCGTAGAGAGCAAAATAACAGTTTTTTGAGGCTTTGGCTTGTAGCTGACAAGAGTGAGCTTTTCGTGGTATCCAAAAAGAGATGTCCCAACTTTACGTGATGAATTGTGTTTGAACTCAGCAGGAATTTCTTGCTTATTATTCCGAATTGATCCAATAAAAGTAAGGTTGTATGGTGGTTGAAGCAACTGCTCAGCTAGCGGAATAGAAGTAAACCAGTTATCGGCAGTTAAATTACGATTTGTTCCATGTATAGTATTTGTCAACAGCTTCCAATAGTAAGAGCCCAATGGTTCATTTATAATTGTGCCTACGTTTTTTCCCAAATACGGTGACGCATCAATCATATATTTCGATCTTACATCACATACTAACAATCTTTATTCCGTATTTTGCCGGTTTATTAGGAATATACATACGGAATGGACAACGTCCCCTGAACGCCAAAAGTTGTTCATCTATTGTCACGTACGATCCTGGTTTATATAGATCTCTACACTGCTTGATAAAAATTTCCCAAATATATCGGATAGGTGCAAACTTATATGTTTTTTTCTGTCGTCACGAGTGCTACGATCATTGAAATGTAGACACTTGACAAGGAACTCAAATCGTTTACAGCTCATTGCAGCTAAATTTTGGGATCCACAAATAGTAGGATCAAACAGTTCAACAGTTGACAAGCGATTATTTTTTAGAGCACCACTCATGATAAATATACCGATAAGAGCACGAAGCTCTTCTATTGTTACCTGTGATGTAGTGGTATTCTGAATTTTTTACTTGGTAGCTGCTTGGTCAATATATTCATTAGTGCGTAAGAGTACTTCATCCCTCAATTCTGTAGTAAAAAACAGTTCAAAATACTTCAAGGGATCTACTATACCCTTGGCTCCTTCTTTTGGCCCTGGCATAATATGAACTATGTTTCTCGAAGGTGTTCTGTTCGATACTTTTGTTGTCGAAGACGGCTCGGAAGACCATATATATTTGTTCTTACCCCTTAAAACCGATACCGATGGCGCAATTATCCAGTTCTCACAAGCCGATTGATCGCCATTTTGCGACGTGCCTACAGCTTCCTGAACATGAGTCGGTGTGGATTGTATATTGACATCATTTTCATTAGATATATCAATATTCTGTATGTCATCGTCGAAATCATCGACGTAAGTGGGATCAGCCACACTATCATCTGAATCGATATCTACTCCCGAATCGTCATCAAGTTCACTTCCATCAAGGGATATCTCCTCCAGCCATTTGAGTAACTGCACATCAGGAGGAGCCATCTCTAAGAACTATAAAAATTATACTCAAAATTTCAGCAAAAAAAAAAACAAAACAAATGCGGAAACGAATATGTACAAAAAAAGTACCTCAGAGACGACATACGTATCTATATATAAGCAACGCAACGCAGCAAAACAAAACACTTCTGTGCCCAAGCTCGTACAACACTCAACTGAGTTGGCACGAGCGCACGCTTTGATACGAGTGAGCGATCAGGAAATATTGCAAAAAAAACTTCTTCGCCTCACAAGCGGTGTTTACCATTCTAGGGTTAAGCGCATTGGCAATCAGCAGATTAATTTATTGCATTTCCGCTTAACAAACATAAATAAACATGTAAACGCTGGGTTATTACATATTTAAACAAATACACTTTAACATCTATCAAGGCGAATTCATATCAGGTGGTGTTAAACGAACAAAAACAAAAATATAATAATACTAATAATTTAGCGCTTACACCATGGTTTAATTTTTGAACTTCTTCTACAATTTCTGGTGTGGGCAATGTTGTAAGCCGACTCCGAACGGCGAATGATTTTTGCGAGAAATTTTTTCAAGGCAAAAGCTACTCGGGGGTTTGCCATTGCCTGCCGAGGGGTGACCGCTATTAGAAAAACCCTTTTATAAAATATTGGTTGTTACTTGCCCGGCCAGGACTTGAACTCGGGACCAACCGAATGAAGCACGCACATGCTACAAACTCGGCTACGGTGGGGGCCAAAAAAATATACAGTAACAAATTATACGCACAATGACAGTATTATTTGCAACAAACATATAGTTTTGCGATTACGTTCACCAAGCGAATTCAATTTTCGCTATACAATATTCGCGTGTATTTGGTGGTGGCAATGAAAACAAAAGTTGTCAAAGCACTCGTTGTAAGCTAACGCCAACACCATCGCAGAAACCTTACGGGCGGGCTTTACCAGCGTGAAATTCTCGTTCACTTGAAGAACCAAGCGAGAAGTCGCACGTGAAGACTGCGAAAAGTAGGAAGTATGCTTCCAAGAATGAGTAAATACAAGATTTCGCCTTCCAGCAGCGGGAGAAAGAATAATGAATGACTTCGACTATTTCAGTAAGAAACGCAGTAAACTTTATGATAGTAACAAATCAATGTACACATTAATGACTTTTCAATTTGTTTTAAATATATGTGGTGTAATTCCTGGAGTCGTAGAATTTTGGTGCCGGTAGTTTATGCAATGCATAATATTTGCTGGTTGTGAATGACTGTAGCTCCATTTATTTGGGTTCAATTGCTTTCAGCTTTTATGATAAAACAGCTTGCATTTGTGCCGTGGCATATATAATTTATGACAAACGAAAATAATAACAAAAATATACACAAATGACTTGGACTGTAAAGAGGCTAAAAAGGTTACAAAACTAAGAATTCATTTTCCTGTAAAAATGTCCAAGCTTTATAGTCACTTTTCTCGGTAATGCGTACATACATTCGATGGAATCGCATTCCAGCTGAAAATTTGCAATTTTTTATGAATGCGACAATAAGTTGTCTTCTCCTGACGTCTACTTGGTTTATTTATTGAGTTCCCAAACTTACCAAATTCAGTATTACTATTTTGGCGTTTGAAAAGTTCCTAGCAACAACAAAATACATGTCAGGACCGCATTTTCTCTAATGCTGCCACCTAGTTAATGTGTCTTTCATAAAACTCCCGCTATGAGCGTTTCGACAACTCTTATATTCATTAGCATCAAAAAAGCAAACATTTTGTAGTGCATAATTGCTTATAATTTAAACTGAGTTAGCTTACGTGTTTTATA
This sequence comes from Anomoia purmunda, assembly GCA_951828415.1. NCBI lineage: Eukaryota > Metazoa > Arthropoda > Insecta > Diptera > Tephritidae > Anomoia > Anomoia purmunda. Next base: position 95,905,943 of record OX639995.1, read on the forward strand.
GACAAGTGTTTTACATGTTTCTCATGTTTGGTTAGCGGGAATGCAATAATTTAACCTCGATAAAAATTTATTAAAACAAAAACAAAAACGTATTTATTACATGCTTGGTAATAAAAATAAACAAAAAACAATTCATTTTTTAAATATCTTAAATATATTATTGGCAACATTTATAGATCACATATTTTATCAGTAGTATGAATAGATCTTTTACAAAAAAAATATAAAAAATTAAAAATCCGTTTGAGATCAAAAAATAAACTTCAGTATCTTGTAGACCTTATATCTAATTAACATATTAAAAAATAATATAAAACTTGAAACTTAAAAAAAATTGTGCAAGACAAAATAAAGTTTGTGATTTTTCCACCTACTTTTTTACATCACATTGCCAACAATTTGGTGATCTGTGCTCTAAGCAATAAGTTTTCTTGCATTTTGGGCAGAAATATATGCTCATATGCTCCAATTTTGGAGGACAGAAATCGCACATTGATCTTTTGCCCTTTTTATACTTGGTTCGTCTGTATCATCATCAGTATTATCACCAATCGCGTCATTTATTGCTGCAAAAACCCTTTTCTGCATACGTGGCCTTTTTCTTAAACGAATGGCGCACCAGTCACTACAAAGGTCCTTGCTTAGTTTCTTGAGGAATTCTCTTCTTGACATTGGCTTTATTTTTAAAACTTCACAATTGGATATATAAATTACATAGCTGTTGAGTAAAGCCATATTCAACATACCATAGAACATACAAAGTGGCCAACGCTTGGTTTTACGGCTACAGCTTGAGTGACCACACATTTGATCAAACGTATCCACAGCACCTTTTGTTTCATTATAGGATTGAATTATTACTGGCTTACCCGAAGCGGAGTCAACGGAAGGCTTGTCGTGCATCGTAGAGAGCAAATGAACAGTTTTTTGAGGCTTTGGCTTGTAGCTGACAAGAGTGAGCTTTTCGTGGTATCCGAAAAGAGATGTCCCAACTTTACGTGATGAATTATGTTTGAACTCAGCAGGAATTTCTTGCTTATTATTCCGAATTGATCCAATAAAAGCAAGGTTGTATGGTGGTTGAAGCAACTTCTCAGCTAGCGGAATAGAAATAAACCAGTTATCGGCAGTTAAATTACGATTTGTTCCATGTATAGTCTTTGTCAACAGCTTACAATAGTAAGAGCCCAATGGTTCCTTTATAATTGTGCCTACGTTTTTTCCCAAATACGGTGACGCATCAATCATATATTTCGATCTTACATCACATACTAAAACAATCTTTATTCCGTATTTTCCCGGTTTATTAGGAATATACATACGGAATGGACAACGTCCCCTGAACGCCAAAAGTTGTTCATCTATTGTCACGTACGATTCTGGCTTATATAGATCTCTACGCTGCTTGATAAAAATTTCCCAAATATATCGGATAGGCACAAACTTATCTGTTTTTTTCTGTCGTCTCGAGTGCTACGATCATCGAAAAGTAGACACTTGACAAGGAACTCAAATCGTTTACAGCTCATTGCAAACAGTTCAACAGTTGACAAGAGATTATTTTTTAGAGCACCACTCATGATAAATATACCGATAAGAGCACGAAGCTCTTCTATTGTTACCTGTGATGTAGTGGTATTCTGAATTTTTTACTTGGTAGCTGCTTGGTCAATATATTCATTAGTGCGTAAGAGTACTTCATCCCTCAATTCTGTAGTAAAAAACAGTTCAAAACACTTCAAGGGATCTACTATACCCTTGGCTCCTTCTTTTGGCCCTGGCATAATATGAACTATGTTTCTCGAAGGTGTTCTGTTCGATACTTTTGTTGTCGAAGACGGCTCGGAAGACCATATATATTTGTTCTTACCCCTTAAAACCGATACCGATGGCGCAATTATCCAGTTCTCACAAGCCGATTGATCGCCATTTTGCGACGTGCCTACAGCTTCCTGAACATGAGTCGGTGTGGATTGTATATTGACATCATTTTCATTAGATATATCAATATTCTGTATGTCATCGTCGAAATCATCGACGTAAGTGGGATCAGCCACACTATCATCTGAATCGATATCTACTCCCGAATCGTCATCAAGTTCACTTCCATCAAGGGATATCTCCTCCAGCCATTTGAGTAACTGCACATCAGGAGGAGCCATCTCTAAAAACTATAAAAATTATACTCAAAATTTTAGCAAAAAAACAAAACAAATGCGGTAACGAATATGTACAAAAAAAGTACCTTTATTGGTAAACTTCGCCTCAGAGACGACACACGTATCTATATATAAGCAACGCAACGCAACGCAGCAAAACAAAACACTTCTGTGCCCAAGCTCGTACAACACTCAACTGAGTTGGCACGAGCGCACGCTTTAATACGAGTGAACGATCAGGAAATATTGCAAAAAATAAAAACTTCTTCGCCTCTCAAGCGGTGCTTACCATTCTAGGGGTAAGCGCATTGGCAATCAGCAGATTAATTTATTGCATTTCCTCTTAACAAACATAAATAAACATGTAAACGCTGGGTTATTACATATTTAAATAAATACACTTTAACATCTATCAAGGCGAATTCATATCAGGTGGTGTTAAACGAACAAAAACAAAAATATAATAATACTAATAATTTAGCGCTTACACCATGGTTTAATTTTTGAACTTCTTCTACAATTTTTGGTGTGGGCCATGTTGTAAGCCGACTCCGAACGGCGAATGATTTTTGCGAGAAATTTGTTCAAGGCAAAAGCTACTTGGGGGTTTGCCATTGCCTGCCGAGGGGTGACCGCTATTAGAAAAAACCTTTTATAAAATATTGGTTGTTACTTGCCCGGCCAGGACTTGAACTCGGGACCAACCGAATGAAGCACGCACATGCTACAAACTCGGCTACGGTGGAGGCAAAAAAATATGCAGTAACAAATTATACGCCCAATGATAGTATTATTTGCAACAAACATATAGTTTTGCGATTACGTTCACCAAGCGAATTCAATTTTCGCTATACAATATTCGCGTGTGTTTGGTGGTGGCAATGAAAACAAAAGTTGTCAAAGCACTCGTTGTAAGCTAACGCCAACACCATCGCGAAAACCTTACGTGCGGGCTTTACCAGCGTGAAATTCTCGATCACTTGAAGAACCAACCGAGAAGTCGCACGTGAAAACTGCCAAAAGTAGGAAGTATGTTTCCAAGAATGAGTAAATACAAGATTTCGCCTTCCAGCAGCGGAAGCAAGAAGAATGAATGACTTCGACTATTTCAGTAAGAAACGCAGTAAACTTTATGATAGTAACAAATCAATGTACACATTAATGACTTTTCAATTTGTTTTAAATATATGTGGTGTAATTCCTGGAGTCGTAGAATTTTGGTGCCGGTAGTTTATGCAATGCATAATATTTGCTGGTTGTGAATGACTGTAGCTCCATTTATTTGGGTTCAATTGCTTTCAGCTTTTATGATAAAACAGCTTGCATTTGTGCCGTGGCATATATAATTCATGACAAACGAAAATAATAACAAAAATATACACAAATGACTTGGACTGTAAAGAGGCTAAAAAGTTTAAAAAACTAAGAATTCATTTTCCTGTAAAAATGTCCAAGCTTTATAGTCACTTTTCTCGGTAATGCTTACATACATTCGATGGAATCGCTTTCCAGCTGAAAATTTGCAATTTTTTATGAATACGACAATTAGTTGTCTTCGATTTAACTTGCTGAAGTCTACTTGGTTTATTTATTGAGTTCCCAAACTTACCAAATTCAGTATTACTATTTTGGCGTTTGAAAAGTTCCTAGCAACAACAAAATACATGTCAGGACCGCATTTTCTCTAATGCTGCCACCTAGTTAATGTGTCTTTCATAAAACTCCCGCTATGAGCGTTTCGACAACTCTTATATTCATTAGCATCAAAAAAGCAAACATTTTGTAGTGCATAATTGCTTATAATTTAAACTGAGTTAGCTTACGTGTTTTATAGACAAGTGTTTTACATGTTTCTCATGTTTGGTTAGCGGGAATGCAATAATTTAACCTCGATAAAAATTTATTAAAACAAAAACAAAAACGTATTTATTACATGCTTGGTAATAAAAATAAACAAAAAACAATTCATTTTTTAAATATCTTAAATATATTATTGGCAACATTTATAGATCACATATTTTATCAGTAGTATGAATAGATCTTTTACAAAAAAAATATAAAAAATTAAAAATCCGTTTGAGATCAAAAAATAAACTTCAGTATCTTGTAGACCTTATATCTAATTAACATATTAAAAAATAATATAAAACTTGAAACTTAAAAAAAATTGTGCAAGACAAAATAAAGTTTGTGATTTTTCCACCTACTTTTTTACATCACATTGCCAACAATTTCGTGATCTGTACTCTAAGCAATAAGTTTTCTTGCATTTTGGGCAGAAATATATGCTCATATGCTTCAATTTTGGAGGACAGAAATCGCACATTGATCTTTTGCCCTTTTTATACTTGGTTCGTCTGTATCATCATCAGTATTATCACCAATCGCGTCATTTATTGCTGCAAAAACCCTTTTCTGCATACGTGGCCTTTTTCTTAAACGAATGGCGCACCAGTCACTACAAAGGTCCTTGCTTAGTTTCTTGAGGAATTCTCTTCTTGACATTGGCTTTATTTTTAAAACTTCACAATTGGATATATAAATTACATAGCTGTTGAGTAAAGCCATATTCAACATACCATAGAACATACAAAGTGGCCAACGCTTGGTTTTACGGCTACAGCTTGAGTGACCACACATTTGATCAAACGTATCCACAGCACCTTTTGTTTCATTATAGGATTGAATTATTACTGGCTTACCCGAAGCGGAGTCAACGGAAGGCTTGTCGTGCATCGTAGAGAGCAAATGAACAGTTTTTTGAGGCTTTGGCTTGTAGCTGACAAGAGTGAGCTTTTCGTGGTATCCGAAAAGAGATGTCCCAACTTTACGTGATGAATTATGTTTGAACTCAGCAGGAATTTCTTGCTTATTATTCCGAATTGATCCAATAAAAGCAAGGTTGTATGGTGGTTGAAGCAACTTCTCAGCTAGCGGAATAGAAATAAACCAGTTATCGGCAGTTAAATTACGATTTGTTCCATGTATAGTCTTTGTCAACAGCTTACAATAGTAAGAGCCCAATGGTTCCTTTATAATTGTGCCTACGTTTTTTCCCAAATACGGTGACGCATCAATCATATATTTCGATCTTACATCACATACTAAAACAATCTTTATTCCGTATTTTCCCGGTTTATTAGGAATATACATACGGAATGGACAACGTCCCCTGAACGCCAAAAGTTGTTCATCTATTGTCACGTACGATTCTGGCTTATATAGATCTCTACGCTGCTTGATAAAAATTTCCCAAATATATCGGATAGGCACAAACTTATCTGTTTTTTTCTGTCGTCTCGAGTGCTACGATCATCGAAAAGTAGACACTTGACAAGGAACTCAAATCGTTTACAGCTCATTGCAAACAGTTCAACAGTTGACAAGAGATTATTTTTTAGAGCACCACTCATGATAAATATACCGATAAGAGCACGAAGCTCTTCTATTGTTACCTGTGATGTAGTGGTATTCTGAATTTTTTACTTGGTAGCTGCTTGGTCAATATATTCATTAGTGCGTAAGAGTACTTCATCCCTCAATTCTGTAGTAAAAAACAGTTCAAAATACTTCAAGGGATCTACTATACCCTTGGCTCCTTCTTTTGGCCCTGGCATAATATGAACTATGTTTCTCGAAGGTGTTCTGTTCGATACTTTTGTTGTCGAAGACGGCTCGGAAGACCATATATATTTGTTCTTACCCCTTAAAACCGATACCGATGGCGCAATTATCCAGTTCTCACAAGCCGATTGATCGCCATTTTGCGACGTGCCTACAGCTTCCTGAACATGAGTCGGTGTGGATTGTATATTGACATCATTTTCATTAGATATATCAATATTCTGTATGTCATCGTCGAAATCATCGACGTAAGTGGGATCAGCCACACTATCATCTGAATCGATATCTACTCCCGAATCGTCATCAAGTTCACTTCCATCAAGGGATATCTCCTCCAGCCATTTGAGTAACTGCACATCAGGAGGAGCCATCTCTAAAAACTATAAAAATTATACTCAAAATTTTAGCAAAAAAACAAAACAAATGCGGTAACGAATATGTACAAAAAAAGTACCTTTATTGGTAAACTTCGCCTCAGAGACGACACACGTATCTATATATAAGCAACGCAACGCAACGCAGCAAAACAAAACACTTCTGTGCCCAAGCTCGTACAACACTCAACTGAGTTGGCACGAGCGCACGCTTTAATACGAGTGAACGATCAGGAAATATTGCAAAAAATAAAAACTTCTTCGCCTCTCAAGCGGTGCTTACCATTCTAGGGGTAAGCGCATTGGCAATCAGCAGATTAATTTATTGCATTTCCGCTTAACAAACATAAATAAACATGTAAACGCTGGGTTATTACATATTTAAATAAATACACTTTAACATCTATCAAGGCGAATTCATATCAGGTGGTGTTAAACGAACAAAAACAAAAATATAATAATACTAATAATTTAGCGCTTACACCATGGTTTAATTTTTGAACTTCTTCTACAATTTTTGGTGTGGGCCATGTTGTAAGCCGACTCCGAACGGCGAATGATTTTTGCGAGAAATTTGTTCAAGGCAAAAGCTACTTGGGGGTTTGCCATTGCCTGCCGAGGGGTGACCGCTATTAGAAAAAACCTTTTATAAAATATTGGTTGTTACTTGCCCGGCCAGGACTTGAACTCGGGACCAACCGAATGAAGCACGCACATGCTACAAACTCGGCTACGGTGGAGGCAAAAAAATATGCAGTAACAAATTATACGCCCAATGATAGTATTATTTGCAACAAACATATAGTTTTGCGATTACGTTCACCAAGCGAATTCAATTTTCGCTATACAATATTCGCGTGTATTTGGTGGTGGCAATGAAAACAAAAGTTGTCAAAGCACTCGTTGTAAGCTAACGCCAACACCATCGCGAAAACCTTACGTGCGGGCTTTACCAGCGTGAAATTCTCGATCACTTGAAGAACCAACCGAGAAGTCGCACGTGAAAACTGCCAAAAGTAGGAAGTATGTTTCCAAGAATGAGTAAATACAAGATTTCGCCTTCCAGCAGCGGAAGCAAGAAGAATGAATGACTTCGACTATTTCAGTAAGAAACGCAGTAAACTTTATGATAGTAACAAATCAATGTACACATTAATGACTTTTCAATTTGTTTTAAATATATGTGGTGTAATTCCTGGAGTCGTAGAATTTTGGTGCCGGTAGTTTATGCAATGCATAATATTTGCTGGTTGTGAATGACTGTAGCTCCATTTATTTGGGTTCAATTGCTTTCAGCTTTTATGATAAAACAGCTTGCATTTGTGCCGTGGCATATATAATTTATGACAAACGAAAATAATAACAAAAATATACACAAATGACTTGGAGGCTAAAAAGTTTAAAAAACTAAGAATTCATTTTCCTGTAAAAATGTCCAAGCTTTATAGTCACTTTTCTCGGTAATGCTTACATACATTCGATGGAATCGCTTTCCAGCTGAAAATTTGCAATTTTTTATGAATACGACAATTAGTTGTCTTCAATTTAACTTGCTGAAGTCTACTTGGTTTATTTATTGAGTTCCCAAACTTACCAAATTCAGTATTACTATTTTGGCGTTTGAAAAGTTGCTAGCAACAACAAAATACATGTCAGGACCGCATTTTCTCTAATGCTGCCACCTAGTTAATGTGTCCTTCATAAAACTCCCGCTATGAGCGTTTCGAATTAAATATATTATTGGCAACATTTATAGATCACATATTTTATCAGTAGTATGAATAGATCTTTTACAAAAAAAATATAAAAAGTTAAAAATCCGTTTGAGATCAAAAAATAAACTTCAGTATCTTGTAGACCTTATATCTAATTAACATATTAAAAAATAATATAAATCTTAAAACCTAAAAAAAATTGTGCAAGACAAAATAAAGTTTGTGGTTTTTCCACCTACTTTTTTACATCACATTGCCAACAATTTGGTGATCTGTGCTCTAAGCAGAAATATACGCTCAGACGCTTCAATTTTGGATGACAGAAATCGCACATTGATCTTTTGCCCTTTTTTATACTTTGTTCGTCTGTATCATCATCAGTATTATCACCAATCGCGTCATTTATTGCTGCAAAAACCCTTTTCTGCATACGTGGCCTTTCTCTTAAACGAATGGCGCACCAGTCACTACAAAGGTCCTTGCTTAGTTTCTTGAGGAATTCTCTTCTTGACATTGGCTTTATTTTTAAAACTTCACAATTGGATATATAAATTACATAGCTGTTGAGTAAAGCCATATTCAACATACCATAGAACATACAAAGTGGCCAACGCTTGGTTTTACGGCTACAGCTTGAGTGGCCACACATTTGATCAAACGTATCCACAGCACCTTTTGTTTCATTATAAGATTGAATTATTACTGGCTTACCCGAAGCGGAGTAGCCAAGTAGCTAAAGAAATCTTTGCTTCAGCGTCGTCTCCCTTTGTGGGAGGCACTATTGGGGCCATCGATTGGACTCATATATCAATTTTGGTGCCAAAGAATCATGAGGAGGCTTATGTCAACCACCATAGCTACCATTCAATTAATGTGCAAATGGTAAATTCAAAGTATTATCAATGTTTCAAATATAAAATTACTAGTATACTTTTCTTTTCATTTATACGTAGATATATGATCCAAATTTAAAAATTTTGAATGTGAATGCCAGGTTTCCGGTGGCACGGCACGATTCCTACATTTGGAGCTCCTCCGCCGCGCGAAGAGTTATGCAGCGAAATTTTGAAAACGGAAGTCAAAACATGTTTCTCATTGGTGAGCTTTTTTTACCAAATAAAAAGTATTAATTTGATATTGAAAATGTTATGGTGTTATTAAAGGAACTTGGCGATGCTTATCGAAACAAACAACTCTTTTGTATGATCCCGGATTTACAGGAAAAGTAGTAAATGCGTGCACAGTGCTGCACAACATTAGTTTAGATCAACAAATAGAAGTGCCCGGGGAAGAGTTTTCAGAGTCCACAACGGACAGCATTTTCTTGGCGCAAGATGCGCCATCCTCAATTGCGAAACGCATCCAAGAGCGACTAATTGCAAATTTTTTTACCTAAATACTTTTTTACATTCATGCTCAAGAATTCTCAATAAAAGTAAAATTATTACGTTTAATATTTTGCAAAATATTTATGGTTTCATTTTTATTGTTATATATTTGTATAAAAATTGAGGTAACATTTTCTATCCAGCCTTACATACGAGTATTAAGTCTTTTAATTCAGGAGATATTAAATCCAAGTTTGGAAATTCATTTGTACATATGTACCTATACATATTTTATCACATTGCAATCACTATATAAAATATATAAAACGTGGAACTAATCGCCACATAGAGGAACATTCAGCTACTTCGAAAAAGTTCATTAAATTAAAACTAAATGAAATTGTACATTATGATAAAAAAAATTCACTTCAATTCAATTTCACTATAACAATATAAATTATCACAAAAATTAAGAAAAAACAGGATTAAATTCATTGAATATTAAATTAATATTAAAAGTACTACAGCTTACTTACTATAAAAGAAAATAAAACATGAATTCAGGTACAAACAAATATTCTTCATAATAAAAAAAAATTAAAATTAATTCGCGCGGTAGATGGCATTTGTTAGATCGTTAAAAGCATCTGCCGTATCCTTCAACCCTTCCCCCAAAGTTGTTATTGCCTCCGCCATATTCTTCTCAACAGCGACACGCGCTGCACTGGATTCGGCTAAGATCTATTAAGGGAATGAAAAAAGATATACAGCCCTATTCTGCATTTCGACTCGAATCGAAATTTTCTCAGTTTAGCAACTTTGGTATTCTGCGTTTCGATGAGTTTCGATCAATCTTCGAAATTTACAATTTTATGTATTCTACATTGCGATCGTAGTTACGTTTTTGTAAGTTGAAATTTTGTTGGCGGAGGACGGTTAGATTTTTATTTTCGTGTACTTTTAAAATATAATTTTTCCAAAAATGTGAGTAAAACTTGTTGTTGATAGTTCTAAAAGTCATCAACATGATTTTTTTTTAAGTTTTTGGGCTTTATTGATGTTTTTTGATATGTTTGCAGGTTTAAAATAACAACTCCGGAGCAGTATGAAAAATTGGCTGATATAATGGCAAACAAATGGGAATTAAGATTTATCATTTTCAAACTCAATTTCTTACAATTCGTCACTCATCTGAAATGAATCACACATATCTCGCAATTTTCTCCTTTCAACTTTTGTTTCAGCATTCTCGGATGCGTTGTCGTCCTCCTCAAGTAGTATCGCCGCGGCTATTGAATCCATTACGTGATTATATTTTTATTTATTTTATTTAAAAAGCAATAGTTTGACCACGAATTTGTATCTGTTTGCTCTATTTTGTTTCAATTTCACACATTCCAAGGCAAACAGCTGATTTCGAAAAGATTGCCGCTCTTCCTCTTTTTCTTTCGATTCCGTCGTAACTCGGAATACCTAATTCCAATCGATGCGGAGCGGAATGCGGGAACGTAATAGAAATGCAGAATACGGCTGATAATACCCAATGTATGCGTGCTAGGCAAATATTACGAACCTTTAAAGTTTCTGCCTGTTGTTTGGCAACTTCGACACTTTGTTTGTTAGATTCAGCTAACATCTATAAGAAGAGAATCCGAAACAGAAAAGTAGAAAAAAACATTACACTGTAACTTCGTAAGCAATTTACCTTTAAAGCATCTGCTTGTTTTTCAGCGATCACCAAAAATTTCGTACGTGCGTCGCTGTCCTCTTTCGCATGTTTTCTCTTTAAACTCCTGCGTGGTGTTCTGGCAGGGGTATTTAATGCCGATGAACGCAAGTCGATGCTTTCAGCGACTATAGGTGAGCTTTGCGGTATTTCGAAAAGTAAACTTTCGTCTCCTTCTTGCAGACGAAGTTGAAATTCCTAAGAGTTAGAACTATTGTAACTTACACTCAATAAACATTCACTTCATCTAACTCACCTCTTCCATTGGGATATTTTCGTCCACTTCATGCCCCTCCGCATATACCGTCCCAATAAGTCCCAGCACACGCCTATCAATCTCTGAGAGAGTCTCCTCGACTGGCCTGTTTCCAGTCAGTGCCAGCTTCCTTCGCCGGTCTCGCGCCTTGATGCTGGTTCTACTCTTGAGATCCCGCCAACCCTGTTTTGGGGAATAAACTATTTGTATTAGAATACATGAAGTAATTCAACAATGTGTGCTTACCGTGTGCCATTGATCGACAGTCTTAACTGCTCCGCCAAGACTATTCAAAATTGCCGCCAATTCCTTCCACTTCTTGCCGCATTCAAATTTTCCGTGTAGTTTCTGGAACCTAGATCCGGCTAACCCCGGGTTTTCAAACAAAAAATTCGTTATACAGTTAAGTTGTGGCACGGCTTCTTTTAATACTAGTTGTCGTCATTCTATGTAAAACAATAAATACAAAATTATAAATTATATTATATTAATGATTTATTTTACTTACGTTATTCAAATATTTCCAGCTCACGCCAAAAATTTGCTCGTTCTCTTTGCTAGCATGTATACGTTTGTTTTTTCTCTATTCCTTTTTGTGCTTTTCACTCATTTTGGCATTTAGTTTGACAGAGATGCCACTCTTTATAACTTTGAATAAATACAACGAAACAGCTGTTAAGTGTCGTTAAGAATAAGTTAGTGAATCCCACATGGCCGCTAAAAATAACAATTGTCGTACCGTTTAAAGTTAGTGAATCGCACTACATAACCGCATTTTCTCTAATGCTGCCACCTAGTTAATGTGTGTTTCATAAACCTCCCGCTATGAGCGTTTCGACAACTCTTATATTCATTACCATCAAAAAAGCAAACATTTTGTAGTGCATAATTGCTTATAATTTAAACTGTGTTAGTTTACATGTTTTATAGACAAGTGTTTTACATGTTTCTCATGCAATAATTTAACCTCGATTCATTTAAAATTAAATTTTTAAACATTTATGAAAGATGATATTTTGGGTATGTGTTAACTGTGATGTTGGCGTTGGCGTTGCCCTTGATATGTAGAAATGTCCATATTTTTGTGTATTTTCATAATCAGCTGTTAATCACGGCCGACGTGAAATTTTTATGTGAAGACTTTTGCGATTTCGTTGGCGTGGGCGTCGGCTTGACAGATTGCGCGGAAGAATTATGCTTGGTACAAAGAGCCCTTTGACAACTATTGTTTTCCTTGTCATCAGCACAGCGAAAATTTTGGAGTAAAAATAAAATTTAAAGTGTGTTTGTTTAAATGTGTATTAAACATGAAACTTGCGTTCGATAAGCGAAAATACAATAAATTAATCTTTGTTCATCTTGAAATTCATATTTCATAACCTTCAGGTGATTATCAACGCTCGCAATAAACAAATGTTGCCCATATGGATAGGCCTTGAAGGGTGTTGATAGTCGCCCAACTTGTTTGATAAATCTGCAGTATTAAGAAAACTCGCCAAACATCAAAAGAATATTCCATGAGAGAGTGTGAAAGGCAAATTCGCATATATCTAAATGACGTCATTAAACATTTCATTGAATATTGTACATATGCAATATTGCTATCGTTATAAATTTCTTTGTATTTCAAAAGCAATATGGTCCACGACTTAATCTTTATTTTATTTTTAATGCGTCCATTTAATTTTGCCATGAGCCCGGGTTATTTGTTAAATATTTGAGGAAGTCCGCCAGAAAATCTTTGCGCCCACTTGTCATATCTTTATTATCCACTTATATTTACGCTACAAAAATGTCGGTCAAATGAGCCTGTGCTTTTAACCGAAACCACTAACCGCATACAAGTTTGCGAACCGACTGCATTTATGAAGTTTATCCCAAATTTGCAACTTGCAACGCCAATCACGACGAAACCGCGTCCAATTCAAACAAGTTTGGCATGGTTTCCCTGCTTTACCGCCACCGGCTGAGACCCTTTTCGCCGCATAGTCTTAGGCGCAGCAACCTGACAACTGTCTGGTTGTTGAGTTTTGTCCCCTGCAAAAAAAGCCTGTCCGTATCGATAATAAGTTATCGATAGTAGCTACCCAACACGAAGTCTATCTTATAGCTATCGGTTATAGTGCCGGGAAAATTAACTCAAGCTATTGGCCAGTTTGGTGGTTATTTTTATGTGGGTATCGGTGCCAAATAATTACTTCTGTTTTTCACATTTTTGCATTTATGAAAATGAACATTAAACTCAAATTTTCTTTGATGATGTATAAACAGCATGCATTGGTCTTTTTCGCGTCGTTTGCAGGGATTTGTGTATATACAATCGAAGACTTATTCTCGATATGGTCAGGAATTTTTGCAGGGTGAATTGGCTTTTTCTCATCGTTTGCGGGAATTTGTGTATGTACTATCGATTATTTATTTTCGATATGGTTAGACATTTTCGCACGTACATACATACGTATACATCAAAGAAAATTGGAGTTTAATATTATAGGCTCTATTTGAAATTGTGACTGTTTACCCGCCCATATCAATTCTAATCATAATTGCATTGACAGTTGTTTTGATGCGATTGGACTTTGCTCCTAAAGCTCTGGCCAATGGTCACGCTGGGACATATAAGTCCACTTTATATTTTACTCTGGCATGCTTATATTTAATATATGGCAATTTTTACTCAAAAATAACATTTTTGATGATTAAAGTGAGTGGGGCGTTTTTGTTTTTATAGTGTTCTTTCTTATCCAACACTAACAAAAAGTAAAATTCGGAGTTGCGCAGGTGAAGTTGAGTGAAATTTATCACAATTTATCAGATTTTTGTATAGCCAAACTACGAATCTAGGCGCAGTTTCAGCTGAAATTAAGAATATTGCTGAAATTGCGCAATTTCTGGCTCATGGAAACGGTCTATTAATTTTGAAGCATCTCAAACAAAAAGCGTGTGTATTACAAGAAAGTAAAGATACTGTAAATTTATTTTCATAAGGAGAAGTGGTTATTTAGCATCCGATGCACATACAAAACTAATCGCCAAACTGATCATTAGTTTGTGTTAATTTTCCCGCTAATACAACCGATAGTTATAGGTCAGCTCTTCAAAAAATGTTTGACCACATCGAACATAATATATACAATATAACCACGGTGTACTGAATACTGAAGGTGACGCCTTTTGAAGTACCGCTACTTTGTTTTTGCCGGGTTTGACAATTCTCAACTTCAACTAGACAAAGCTTTTTTCACAAATTAATAAAAAGAGACACTTTTTTTAGTATTTTGCGAATTTATTTATTAAATGTCTGCCTATGAATTCATATTTTACACTTTAGAACAATTAGAACACGTTTTTCAATGAAATATTGGAAGTGGTTCAATTTTCTCTCTCCCGTATTCTTGTTTACTAAAGGCGAAATCTGTCATTTCACCGCGGGAAGGCGCAATCTTGTATTCTATCATTCTTGCAATATAACGTCATATAATGTATAGACTCTATATGTCAGCCTATATACTATTTATTGGGAAAACAGATGGACTCACAACCCAATTTAAGATGAGACGTAGATATATGGTAATCGATACATACATATTTTCCTCAGAACACGCTATAAACAATATTATATAATATTTGTTCAATTTAAAAATATTTCTTTATTGGCGCATTAAAGTAAGCCGGGTATGTCAGTAAAGTATCATTTTGTAACCTTCATCGACGTTTATTGATTTAAATAACCACAAAAGGAAATTACTATGATTTTAACGTACGTCACCTATTATTTATTGTAAATTGTTGGAAATGCTATTTGCTCTAAGGTGGGCAATACCATGGCCATTCCCAACATTTATGATTTCATGTATTTCATTCTCAAACCCAATCTTGGTTATCAAATGTGAGCAAGTTACTTTGTAGAGTTACTAAAATAAGGATTTTTTTGATTTTGGTAATTTACGGTTATACGAGTATGAGAGGTGGGCATGGTTTTCGTACCATTTTTACAAATTTTACAATTTTCGAAATTTTGCTTATTGACTTAAAATGCAATATATTCGCCACATTTGTTAAAGTTTGAGCGTAGTTTTTGAAATATATTACATATATTCGAAAGTGGGCGGTGTCACGCCTATTACCAATTTTTTTATTATGTGTATTTGCAGTGCCATTAATACTGACGTAAATATCGCGTATTTTTCAGTTTTGAAAATTACCGTTTTATGAAAGGTGGGCGTGGTTTCCGTCTGATTTTAACAACTTGTCATACTTACTTGTAATACAACATGTGTACCAAATTTGGTATAGTTTGGTCAAGTAGTTTCGGAGATACAAGTTTTTCATTTAAAGTGGGCGGGGCCACGCCTATTTTCCAAAAAAAACTTACACGCGTATTCCTTTCTCAAATCCCAATCGCATGCGTCAAATTTGAGAATTAGCTGCAATAGTTACTGAAACATCGCGATCTTTTGATTTTCACACAAAACCGTTATATGGGCGTGGTTTTAGTCTGATTACGACTGACGGACGGACAGATAGACATGGCTTAATCAAATTCGCTATTAATTATAAGAATTTTGATATATATGAAAGTAAGGTATATTCGGTGCAGATGAATGATATTTGGGTATATATGGACATACATACATATGCCTTTGGAAAAATGGGCGATGTCACGTCCTATAAAATAAAAAAGCCAAATTTCTTTGTAACTTCACAGCTATTTGATGCAGATGTACAATATTTGGTATATAAGAAGTTTTAGAGACATACCTATTTGCTCTAAGGTGGGCGATACCATTACTATTCTCAACATTTATGATTCCATGTATTTCATTCTCAAACCCAATCTTGTCTATCAAATGTGAGCAAGTTACTTTGTTTAGGTACTAAAATATGAATTTTTTGGATTTGGGTAATTTATCATTTACCTCACCTCTCATGAGCATGGTTTTTGTACGATTTGTACAATTTTCGACATTCTGCTTATTGATTTGAAATGCGATATATGCAACACATTTGTTGGAGTTTGATGGCATAACTTTTGAGATATATGTATGTATGTATGTACCTACTTTGCGCGAAAGTGGGCGGTGCGATGCCTATTACCATTTTTCTTTTTTATTCCGTGTATTTGCTTGTGTCTTTTCATTCTACATATTCAATTAAAGCGAATTCTCTTTAATAATTACTTAAATATCCCATTTTGTCTTATTTTTGAAAACAACTGTTATACGAAAGGTGGGCGAAGTTTTGCTTACTCACATCAAATACGATGTGTCTACCAAACTTGGTAGCTTTCGTAGCATGGCGTCGGAGATATTCTTATTTACTCTAAAATGGGCGGTGCCACGCCCATTTCCAATTATTTTTTTTGACTTGGTATGTTTGCTAGTGCGCCCTATCCTTCATATTAAATTTGATCGAATTATCGTTAATGCTGGCTAAAGTATCGCATGTTTATTTTATTTTCCAAAACTACCGTTATATGAGAGGTGGGCGTGTTTTTTTTCCGATTTTAACAATTTTCGAAATGTTTACTTAAAATACTTAATTTACAGTAACTACTTCATGAATACCATGCATTGGTTCGTTCATTCAAAACTGTGTTGGATCGCATGCCAAGTGATGACTATAAAGTACTGATCAGAGCGGATAAACGACCTGCTGAAGCGCACGAACGCCAATTTATATATTGTGTTCAAACGTCGGGACTTTGTTCAATTGCAACGAATATTCGAAACGCATCGTTCATACGATGCGTGGCTATACCCACTAATGTTTTAGCAAGGAGACGATCGTGATGATTCGGCAAAATGTCGACAATTATTTGCTTCGATTTCGTCGATTGTTTCAGCAATTTCCAATTTCGCCTCGATATGCATGCGAAAATAGAAGCGGGCAAAAAAGAGAGTTAGTTATTTGGTTAGTCGAAAGAATGCAACCTGGCCAAATTGATGACATCATATGTGCCGAGATTCCTGATATCTGATGTGTATGGTCGACGGCAAGTGTTCCAAGCGTCATCCACGAAGTTTGACCGATGAGACCCTCACTGGCAACGATGGTTATCCATTGTATCGGCGTCGATTATCGGAAGATGGCGGTAGAACAATCACAGTCAAAATTAAAGGACAAGATTTCCTGGTCGATAACTCTTGGGTTGTTCCATATACGCCACTTCTATCCAAAACATTCAAGGCACATTATAACGTGGAGTATTGCAATTCAGTGAAGTCCATCAAGTACATCTGCAAATATGTACGAAAAGCAGTGACATGGCGGATTTTGGTCTTCAAGCCCCTGATCCCAATGATAAAATCACGCGCTATCAAGTTGGTCGATTTGACATATATCCTCATTTCCCATTCACGAACGCTATCCGACTGTTACACATTTGGCAGTGCATGTGGAGAACGGTCAACGAGCTTATTTCAGTTTCTTCTCGATTTGCCAAAGTGATCCGTTTGTAACGTCGAAAGTACGACGATGTTGTTCCTGGTCATCCGGATGTGCGTTCTACTGAAGCTATTGGCCGTATTTGTGCAGTTCATCCGAAGAATGATGAATGCTTTTACTTGCGATTATTGCTGGTGAATGTTCGTGGGCCGACATCATTTGAATCACTTCGAGCTGTCAATGGTGTAGTGTTGCCAAAATTGCATGCTGCATGGCAGGAGCTCAATTTGCTTAAAAACGATACGCATTGGGACACGAAAATCGCTGAAGCAACTGTTTCCGCATCTCCAAGCCAGATACGCACATTATTTGCGATCATTATTTCAACATGTTTTCCATCGAATCCACGGAAATGTGTGCCAAGTACAAGGCTGACCTGTCAGAAGACATATTACATCGATTTCGGGTCCATTCAGAGAATCCCCATATTGAGATGAGACATGTGTTACCTCATGTGCGGCAGCTTGTTAGTCAGGTTAGGAATGCCAACGCCAAATCGTGGAATAAACGACGCTTTCGAACGAGAATTGCAGCGTGAACGTGACTACGACGCAAAGCCAATTAGTTCGACCGAATGTACTTTTGTTGCAATCTCAGAAATTGCTTTAGCAGTTGCTTCTTCTGGAATAGCGGCTACGCAGCTGGAAGGTTGCCGAACCGCTCATTTGACATCAAAATTGCCATTAAACCATTAAGCGGTTGAAGGACCAATATGTAATATTACGAAACATTCAACAGTGACCGAAGCTTTGGTAGCCAAATTATTATCTGGGACGAATGCACAATGTCACATAAGCGCGCGTTAGAAGCTCTGAATCGCACTATGAAAGATCTGCGTAATGACGCAAGACGTTTTGGCGGAGGATTGATTTTACTCTCAAGCGATTTCCGGCAAACACTACCAGTAATACCACGATCGACCGCTGCCGATGAGATCTATGCTTGCCTCAAACCATTAACATTGTGTCGTTATATGAAGAAACTTCATCTGACGACAAGCACCCGAGTTGCATTGCTAAACGATCCATCTGCCTCAGTGTTCTCCAATCAACCGCTAACCATCGGCGATGGACGTGTTCCTGTCGACGCATCAAATGGATTGATTTCGTTCCCCCCAAATTTTTGCAATTTCGTCTTAACAAAATAGGAGCTCATCAACAAAGTGTTTCCGAACATCATTGCTAACAACAGAACCTACGATTGGTTGAGTGAAAAGCAATTTTAGCGGCAAAGAACAAGTATGTGAATCACTTAAACTGCACAATTCAAAATGAAATCGTTG
Source organism: Anomoia purmunda (assembly GCA_951828415.1). Lineage (NCBI taxonomy): Eukaryota > Metazoa > Arthropoda > Insecta > Diptera > Tephritidae > Anomoia > Anomoia purmunda. The sequence goes on from OX639995.1 coordinate 95,924,854, forward strand.
GTTCACTGCATTCCTTCAAATCTATCGACTGTGTAACAATCGAAGATGAAGCAACCAACTATCCAACTGAGCTTTAGAATTCATTGGATGTGCCTGGCTTGCCACCGCACAATTTAATATTGACGGTTGGTTCAATCGTCATCATGCTTCGCAATCTCCATCAACCTAAATTATGCAATGGGACGCGTTTAGCGGTCACAAAACTCATGAGCAATGTGATTCACGCGAGAGTCCTAAAAGGAAAGCTCAAAGGTTAGGAAGTTCTTATTCCGAGAATTCCAATTATCCCTACCGATATCCCATTCGAGTTTTAACGAATCCAATTTTCCAATTTGTCTCGCATTCGCCATGACAATCAATAAACCACAAGGCCAATCTTTGAGTGTTTGTGGCCTGAACTTGGAAAAGGAATGTTTTTCACACGAGAGTCCTAAAAGGAAAGCTCAAAGGTTAGGAAGTTCTTATTCGGAGAATTCCAATTATCCCTACCGATATCCCATTCGAGTTTAAACGAATCCAATTTTCCAATTTGTCTCGCATTCGCCATGACAATCAATAAACCACAAGGCAAATCTTTGAGTGTTTGTGGCCTGAACTTGGAAAAGGAATGTTTTTCACACGGTCAACTGCAATACAATTCAAAATTGATCCGACTGCAACCCATCAAGCAAGCATTTTAACACAAAATATCAATTCCAATGGACATTTGACCACAGTTTTTCTGCAATTTGAAATGACTGCTGGTCGTCATACTTTTCGGAAACGAAATTGAAAATTTTCATTTTCTCCAATATAACATTTGGCAGTCAGTTTCAGATTGACTCCATCAATGTTCAATATTATGAAAACACTTTTGATTTCGATATTCAATTTTGTTTATTTTAAATCATTTTGAGTATTCAGTTCATTAATAAAATCCATACAAATAAAGGTGAATGAGTTTTTTATCGCTAACAATAAATCTGAGGCAATAGCCAGTTATCACACTGGTGGTAAATTTTCGAAATCATCTTCTTCGGACCAAACGAAATAACGGGAGGAGAATAAGGATTATCAGAGAGACGGTTATTAGAATTTTAATTTAAAAGATACAATTTTACGTAGGGCAACGAATACGGGGTCAACTAGTTAATTTATAAGAAATATACGTTAAAAATTTAGTTTATTATTGCAGCTTTGTATACAATTAGTATGCAATTCAATTCAAATGGGGTATCAGTATTTTCAAAGTAATCATAAGAAATTGTAATTAATATTTACGCCCTTAAAAAACGTGCGTTGATAAAAAATAGCTTATATTTCAACTGGGTTTTTGGCTTAGTCTCGTTTGTTCTTTATCCCTCGTTCATATTTCAGAGTTTGACAGCTTAAATCCGTAATTTAATGTGCATGTATTATTAAAAGGTGAAAAATTAATTTCCAGAGGGATTTTATTTAATAAAACTTTTATTATTAGTTTAAAGTAAAGCAAAAAAAGTACTAAATACTGATTGTGGAAAGCGTTAAGTATATGTGTACCAAAAAATTTATAGATTTTCTGATTTAGATAATAATGATTTTTTTCCTTTCCAATTTTACTTTTGTGTTTTGCCGGCTCGAGGTCACATCGAACAGTGCGGACGTAAAAAATCATTTGTCCTGAAGACAGTTACCGTAGTGTAACCTAAATATATTGGAAGGAAAAATAAGTAAATCAATTGTTTTTTACTCATTCCAACACCCCCTTGACCACGGCCGACAAAACACAAAATTGTCTGATTTAGTTGAAGTATAATAAGAGTAATTAATCGACCTATATTTTTGAAGTATGCAAAATAGTACATATTTCAAACTAAATTTCTTAACTAACTAATTATCGGAAATTGCAATGATTTGTTTTAAGTAATTGCTGCATCCATTGACTACAAGTGTGCGAAACCTATGTACAAATAATTAATCGTCCCGTTATGATTTTTCGTAACAATTGTTACGAATTATCATGTACTGGCGTTTTCGTATGCAAAAACCTGCAAAGTTGGCGAAATTGATAGAGCGCAAATGACAGTTGCTTTGAGGAGAAGTTGCAAGTTTTTACTGGATACATTTTAGGAGTGCTCGTTACAAAAGCCCAGTAACAATTTTCCAGTAAAACAATTCAGAGAATAGATCGTCTTACGCACTCAAAGACAGACAATTACTGAGTTTTATGCGAACAGGGTTTAGTAAACATTTGCAAAAAACCGCACAGTTGCATTTGGATTTATGTTTTTAAATCATTTTACTTATACAATTGTTAGTTTTTGTTTTAAGCTGGTTCATTAATAAATCACTCATATTTGTGCTTTTGCAAATTTACAATTTGGGAAATCGATTTGTTCTATTGACTGAAATGCAACCATATGCCACAATCAGCTGGTTTTCTTGCTTGCAAGTTCCACTCCAAGTGAAATGTCAAAATTACGCTCTCTCCATGAAAATTTTGCATTTTTTTTTGGCTGAACGAACGCGGTACAAGCTTGTTCAAGTTATGTGCCCAACGAAACACTATTTTACTTGTAACTAATTGCCAGTACGAAAAATACCTGATACAAAGTGTTCAGTTGATCACAAATATAAAACAATAATTAACAAGTAACGAAGAATCTAAGTTCGAATGCAACCGCATTTTCATTTTGAATGCAATAATCTTTATTTTAAAAAAACTGGTACGCTCTTAATGTATATACATATGTGTTTACGCACAGTTATAATCTTAGGAAAGTGTTGTTCTATTCTCTAAAAAATATTATGTTGAAAATATTTTTTTTAATGTATAGATCTATTCTTTATTATACCAAATAATGTCCATACTATACTTGTAAATATACGTTTTTCTTCTAACTGGAAGTATATATAAAATTTGCTATTGCCATTATTAAAACTACAAAGGCGGAACTTAGTCGAAGACGGAAATGCAAATACTATCTTGGTAACTGTGAACCGTTTCATAAGTAATTGCGTTAATCATACTACTATCCAAATCTAGACCTAAGAGCTATCTAAAACTGCTTTCCTTATAAACCTTTTTGTTCTATTCCCAGTAGACTCTGGGCAAAGATTAAATTTATGACCAAGAATATCGCGGACCTCAGCTTCCAGATCTCCGATAGAGAAAGGTGAATTTCTGTAGAGAACCGACACATAAATATTATTATGTGTAAATAAAATAGCTTCTGTAAATTTTCGCCCAGAATACTAAATTTTTTTTCATTCTACAAAGTTCAATTGAAGACGCAATTTCAGGCTTTGCATATATAGAAATACCTCGTTTATTCCTATTTCGCGTTTCGGTTCTATCTAATCTTAACTCGCCTAATAGAATAAAATCTGGAATTTCAAAGTGTTCACTTTCTATTTCAAAGTTAACTGTGTGAGTCCTGTATAGGCTTTTAAATTACTGAACCGATATTTATCATACCCCCCCCCCCCCCCGGCCCCCCCCCCCCCCCCGAAATTAATGCGATTAAATTTTTTCTTATAATATAAATATGCTTAATTGTATTTTTTAGAAGCATAGAAATCATGTAAAAAGTTAGTCTCAATTATTATTTGTATCTATGTATGTATATGCTTTACTACTGAACTAACGAAAATCTTTATAGATAGGTACGCATATATTTTGTGGCACGCTTGCTTTATCGTTTTTGCTTTTATGAAATTTTAATGTACGGTACTTTTTTTGCTTGTTTTTTGTTACTAGACAAATTGAACGCTCTAATGGGGACGCATATTTTGTTTTGTTTCATCTTCGCTTGCAACTTTGGTAAGTCGTAGTTCAGACACGGCAACTTTGTTGCTCATTTTCGGCAATTCCTCTTTTGGAATTGCCCATCGCGTTCACACACAGCATGTATTTGTTTTTGTAGGCTGTGAAGCAAGAGTACTAAAATGCTAAGAAGAATGAGAACACAAAGCGAATTGCCCTAGCACTAGCAACTCGGTGCCCTTCCCCTTTCCTCGTCGCTCTCTCTCCCACAAACTACGAATTGCCGCAACAAAAGTTGCCGTGTTTGAAAGACGACTAAGCATGCAAGTTTGTTTTGCCATTTCCTTCTTTGTAAATTTTAATAACGGTTCTTATTTCGCGCATATGATCACATATTTAATCAATTTTGTCACTTTTGAAGTGCGTTTAACAGTGGCAAGTTCGTTATAGTTAATTTGGTTAATAATATTGTTAAGTTTGCTTGAATAAATAAAAAGTTTTAGTTTATTTTATTGATTAGGTAAGTAAAGTGCAATGTTATGTTGTTAGAAAGAAGTTGTGTTGTATTCGTAGGCATACTAAATTTTTTTTTAAATAGTTTTGTGATGTCGAAGCGTTCAAGCAACAACACACTTTTCAAATACTTGGAAAAAAAACAAAAAAATGATGATAGTGCTAAGGAACCAGAACCAGATCAGTGTTCATCAGTGTCTACTGAAAGCTCAACTCCTATTATTCCTGTCGCCGCCACTACCAGTTCTTCTGGAGACGAAACTACGTTTAACCCGCTTGACAAATTGGATTTAGGATCTTATGCTAATTCAAAACAAAAAATTGATGATGAACTAAAATATGCGTTATTGAAAAACCCCTGGGTACCAGAGAAATCTTACAAATTCCCAATCACAGACGACAAAAGACATTTGAAATTTCAGCACAAATGGTTCGATCAATTCTCCTGGCTGGTCTATACCTTAAAAAAGCCTGAAGGTGCTTTGTGCAAGATTTGCGTTTTATTTGCAGCTGAATGTGCTGGGAAGGGTGCACACCAAAAACTGAGCTTATTGGTTGTGAAACCATTAAACAAGTGGAAAGACGCGATCGCGGATTTTAAGCGGCATGAGCAAAGCAAGTATCATCAAAACTGCACATTATTTGCTGATAATTTTATAAGCGTATATAAAAAAAACAAATAGACATAAGGAGTCAACTAGACATCGCGCGATCCGCTAATATTGCCAAAAATAGGAAAAAACTGGTTCCCATTGTTGAAACCATTAAGCTGTGTGGACGACAAGAATTATCATTAAGAGGAACTTGCGATTTCGGATGTATTAAATTCAATGAGTCTGAACCAGATATTAATGGTAATTTTCGAGCTATATTACGTATGCGTCATAAATGTGGCGATATAGATTTGAAGCAACATGATGAAACTTTGCAGTTAAATGCTACATATTATAGTCCAACTATACAAAATGAATTGATTTCTGTTTGTGGTGAAATAATTCAAAAACAACTGGTGACGGCTATTAATAATGCTAAGAGTTTTTCCTTGCTGGCTGATGAAACAACGGATATATCACGACAGGAACAAATGTCCATCTGTGTAAGATACACCGAGCTCCACAACAATGTTTATATCGTACGAGAAGATTTTCTTACATTTGTTACTGTTGAAAGCACAACAGGAGCTTCTTTAGCTCAAACAATTCTGGAAAGTTTACACAATATGCAAATTGACTGTAATTATTTAGTTGGACAAGGCTACGATGGTGCTGCAAGCATGAAAGGCAATTTGAGTGGTGTGCAGGCAATAATCCGAGAAAAATATCCTGAAGCTCTCTATGTGCACTGCAGCTCTCATTCGCTAAATTTAGCTTTGTGTCATTCATGCCAAATTCAACCCATCAGAAATGCAATTGGCATTATAAAATCAATAGGGCTCTTTTTCAAATCCTCCGCCAAACGAACAAATTGTTTAACAGAATATATTAAACAAAATATGCCAGAAACAAAATGGAGAACATTAACTGCATTGTGCGAGACCCGATGGGTTGAAAACCATGATGGGCTGCTGAGGTTTAAAGAGATTTTTAAAGCGATTGTTGGTGCATTAAAAGAATTAAGTGGTAATAGCGATTGCGATACTTCATCAAAAGCATATTCTTTCATAAGATCAATATCAACTAGCGAGTTCGTGATAAGCTTGTGCTGCCTAAATTGTATATTTGCATATACCTTACCATTATGCAAAACTCTTCAAACAACTTCATGCGACTTAGCGGCTGCTGTACAGCACGTCGATCTCATTATAAACAATGTTGCGGCGGAATTGCGATGAAGTTATTGATATAAATGATGAGGTTGATGAGGCGGAATCTCCGTGAATGATGATGTGGATGCGGTGAAGAACCTTCTATGAACGGTGGTGCGAAAATGATGTAGTTACCTTGAACCAAATGAATGGGGGGTTTCCTCTTGGAGAATGGACTGTATGGTTTATTTCTATGCGAGAAAAAAATTTCCAATAAAACGCGTGAAAGAATTATACTGTTAACAAACTTTATTAAGGATATTGCCTTTAAATCCAAAAGTAAAAGCGAGCGGTAGTGACCAAAGCACACTTTCTGGTCAACTATTTTAAAAAGCCAAACAAGAAAAACAAAGCAAACGTCAAAGTACAATCGTTGCACAAAAATCAGCGATTAGTTGATGTGCATGTACACAACGAGTGTTAACCCTCATTGATCTAGTTTGATATTTTGTTTTAATTGCTAAGGTACAATTTCGGAATCAACATACCGCCGCCTTTGAACTATATATATATATGATTAGTTCAACTTAATCTTATATCGAGATATTTACAACAGATACTTGAAAATAGCTTTAAATATCAAGCAATTCACAAACCTTAATTATTACAATTGTACTTGAAATATCACTAGGACATAAACAATTTATAATCTTTGGAACTACTTCATTAGTTTACTTTCTCAACAATTCAACTATCGATTAGTCATCAAAAAAAAAACTTTAAATTTTACAAATTCTATACAAACTTATAGCAAGAAACGTATAGCAAGAAAACCATGAATAAAAAATGGAAAGTTGATTATAGCTACTTCCTGGCTATGGATCGCAAAATAGATCTCCTTTGGTAGGCAAAAGGCATAATCTAGTTATAGGTCGAACATATTCTCCATCGGATGCTCTCACGGTTACGACTCGTACTTTGCCATCAGCCCCAGGATGACAACGGATTACTCTCGCTAGGGTCCATTTAGTAGGTGGAGTTCTCTGGTCGAACAAAGCCACAACGTCTCCTATTTCGAAATTGCGTGAAGATCTAAACCATTTGATTCGATGTTGTAAGCTTAAGAGATATTCATCTCTCCATCGACGCCAGAAGTGGTTTCGTATTGTAGAAATTAAATGCCATCGCTGACCGAGGTTTCCACAGAACCCTAGACCCTCAGGTTCCGGGATAGCTTTCAGCGGTTCACCGATGAGAAAGTGGCCAGGCGTTAAGACTTCAAGATCGACTGCGCTGGTCGGATCGGCGCATAGTGGGCGGGAGCTTGTCTTCCAGGACGCGCTTAACATGGTACTTGACACGTTTAACACCAGCTTCCCAATACCCGCCCATATGAGGTGCAGTTGGTGCATTGAAATGCCATTCTATGTAGGAGTCGGCAAAAAACGATCGTAGATTATCATCTGCCATACACTTTGCATATCGCTCACGAAGTTCTCTTCCAGCGCCAACAAAATTCGTACCATTATCGGAGTACATAGCCTTGCAATATCCTCGCCGATTTATAAAACGTTTAAACGCGTTAAGAAATGCAGCTGACGATAAGTCGCCTACAAACTCCAAATGCATCGCACCAGTACACATACAGATGAACGATCCTATGTAGCCTTTCGTGGATTTCGCCCCTCTTCCATGTGTAAATTTGTACGTATACGGGCCGGCGAAATCTACAGCAGTGCGTACGAAGCAGCGGGCATAAGTAGTACGTGACGGGGGAAGGTCGCCCATGGCCTGAACGGACGTATTGCGGTTTAAGCAAATGCATTTCACACATTTATGATAAATGTTTCTGATAAGGTCTCTGGCACCGATCACCCAATAGCGGCGTTGAAGCACTACTTTCATTAAACGGTCCTGGAACCACTTTTTGGACTTAATCGTAGTTGGCGCCAGCAAGCCCAGCGGATCGAAAAGTGTGCTGGCATCCGACAAAAATGCTCTCTTTGACCATGCTCTAGGTAATGGCTTAAGGTTGATCGCAAAAGTGAGATAATCTTCCTCCGTATTCCAAACGAGACCTAGAGCGTAAACATCTTTCCCTTCAGCTAGATAGTGTGGAATCCTTTCTGAAGCGCTGGAGATTTTGTCGTTTAACTCCACACAATTTGACGCCCACTTACGAAGCTCAAACCCACTTTCGTTGAGGATTTCGGAAATCTTTTGTTGTAGAGACTGGAGTTCATTTCCACTTGAAGCGCCGGTCAACAGATCATCCATATTCAAATCCTTTTGTATGACCGACGCAGCCCTTTCGCATTTTATTGAAGAATATTGAGTACTTTGTTGAAGTGATTTTACGGCTAAATGTGAAGCGGCGGCAACCCCGTAGGTCACCCGTAACATTCGATAGTCTTGAATAGGACGTGAAGGATCACTTCGCCAAACAATCCGTTGCAGATCCACGTGCTTTGGTGAAACGCACACTTGACGGTACATCTTAGCAATATCCGCAGTTACCGCATACCGATGCATGCGAAATCGTAGTAGTATGGATATCAAATTTTGTTGCAGTTGCGGACCAACACACAATGCATCGTTGAGAGAGTTCCCAGTGGTGGTTTTCGCGGATGCATTGAAAACGACTCTTAATTTGGTCGTAACACTTGACTCCTTTATTACTGGATGATGAGGCATATAAAACGACGGATTTGTCGTTTCGATTGCAGCTTCCATGTGCTTCATGCTAAGGAGCTCTTGCATAAATTCATTGTAGCGTAAGCGCTACTCGTTATCGGCGGCAAGTTTCCTTTCTATTCGTAAGAGATTGCGAACGGCCTGGCTTCGTGAATCTCCAAGCGGAACGTCTGGTTTTAGCGGTAATTCGACGATAAATCGGCCATCTGATGATCTTTGATGCGTTGATTGGAAGTGATCTTCACAAAATTGTTCCACTGTTGTTAAATGCGTTTTTTCCGGTGTATCTTCTAACTCCCAAAGTCTCGTCAACGCTCTTTCAAGTTGTACCTCACAAAAAAGCGTTTGCAACGACGGCGTTGATGGATTGTCAATACTTCCAAAGATCGTCCAACCGAACACTGTACGTTGTGTCGTAGGCATCCCACATGAGCCTTTGCGGATTTCGGAGCAAAGGAGCTTATCCATTACGTCCATACCGATTAATATATCAATGAGATTAGGCTTCATACAATGTGGGTCTGCTAAAGTTAACCCTTGAATATGCGGCCAAACAGATGTTACCACCGTTTGAGTGGGTAAATCACCCGTAATTTTCGGTAAAATTAACGCATTAACAGGGTAACATTTGCTTGAAAAGTGAGATGACAGCGAAAGCAAAACTTGACCTCTAGCCTTTCCTCCTTGTGATGAACCAATGCCAGTGATTATTGCTGTAGACGATTTTCTACGTAAACCCAGACGTCGAACACATGACTCTGTCACGAAGGAGGCGTGCGACCCAGAATCGAACAACAAACGTGCTTGCTGCCAACGATCAGGACAATCTTGTACCCTTACAAGCGCGGTGGCCAGCAAAATAGTTTTATTCGCAAGCAGCGGACCAGTATCAGTTTCTAAGCACGAAGACACAACTCTACCGGGGGAGGCGGGGGCATCTTTCCAGGAAGCGATTGCGGAAAGATCGGTTGTATTGTTCCCTGAAGTGGTATCTGCAGTGGCGTAGTTCGAAACTGGTTGGTGCACCTTTGCAACTGGTTTGATAGTGTTGGTTGCGGTTGCTGTCTCATGTAATAGCGTGTGATGACGTTGCCGACATATGCGACAAGACGAAGAACTGTTGCATCGGTGCTTAAAATGACCCGAACTCAAACAATTTAAACAGAGACTCGTCTCTTTAGCAAATTTTAGTCTAGCGGCAGGATCCAGTCGACTGAATTTTTCGCAGCTATAAATTTTATGGGCCCCCATGCAACAAGAGCAACTCATAATATTCTGGTCCGACAAGGCATGGAAAGCCTTGGTAGATTTGGTGGCGGTGACAGATTTACCTGGTTGTAGTGGCTCTGTTGGAAAAAGCATTGACAGTGATCTACACCTTATCTCTAAATATGTTGTTAGCTGCTCAAATGTTGGAGGTTCGTCGTTTACAAGTAAAAGCTCCCATTGTTTTCTAGTTTCAAATGCAAGTTTACCCACTATCTTTAATGGAGCTCGCAGTGTCGCTTGTAGCTTTGCGGATGTCAGCCATTGCTTTGAAATGTGATTCGACAATGATTCGCATTATCTTGAAACGAGACTTCAGCAAGTCCCATGCCTCCTTATAATTCGCGTCGCAGATTTTGAAGCCACTGATGACCTTCAAAGCATCAGCCTTTAAACATGTACGTAAATAATGCATTTTCTGTCCGTCCGACAGCGCAGCGTTAGCATCGACTAGTGAGCAAAACGAGTCATAAAACCCCGACCGGTCAGTAGGGTCGCCCGAAAATATTGGTAGATCCATCTTAGGTAAACGTATGGAGGCGCAAACGGTTGGTGGTGTGGTTGCATTGAGGTTGGGAGGCTCTAAACGACACTTTCGAACACGGTTTAAATTTGCTAAGGCCGTAGTGTACCAAGTTTCGGCTTGAATTCGCGTGCTCTCTTGTATCTCGGCGTTGTCGATTCCACAAGAGGTCTCCACCTCATCTTGTGCACCGTTGAATCGAGTCCATTGCTCATTCAACAGTTGTAAATAACTCTCGACGGTGTCAATGTCTAACGTAAATGCATCATCTATGCTTTTTGTCATAAACCTTTTTATCGCATTAAGGGCAGAGTCACGTGATTTAACAAAGGTAGACATTTCTCGTTGTTTCAGCTAACTTTAATGTTGATGGCGGAGAAAAAAAAGAAAATCAGCAATTCACAATTGTATGTAGCTGTTCGAAAAAAAAGGCACTGAATTTCCCGGTGATTTGGTGAAGCGCGCGAAAAATTCTCAAGTCGCTGTATAGGTATGCGTAGAGGGCAAATTAATGTCGAAACGTATAATCTTTATACATATGTATGTTATTTCTCGGATGATTTTGTCTTTATTTTACAGTTTTCAGCGTATGTAACAATTAAATAAGATGATACGTATATATGTATGTGTTTCAATATACTTGCGGATTTATGTAAATGAGTGCATGTATGTGTGCATTGCAAGCGATCCGGCTCGTGAGGACCAAAAATGTTGCGGCGGAATTGCGATGAAGTAATTGATATAAATGATGAGGTTGATGAGGCGGAATCTCCGTGAATGATGATGTGGATGCGGTGAAGAACCTTCTATGAACGGTGGTGCGAAAATGATGTAGTTACCTTGGACCAAATGAATGGGGGGTTTCCTCTTGGAGAATGGACTGTATGGTTTATTTCTATGCGAGAAAAAAATTGCCAATAAAACGCGTGAAAGAATTAAACTTTTAACAAACTTTATTAAGGATATTGCCTTTAAATCCAAAAGTAAAAGCGAGCGGTAGTGACCAAAGCACACTTTCTGGTCAACTATTTTAAAAAGCCAAACAAGAAAAACAAAGCAAACGTCAAAGTACAATCGTTGCACAAAAATCAGCGATTAGTTGATGTGCATGTACACAACGAGTGTTAACCCTCATTGATCTAGTTTGATATTTTGTTTTAATTGCTAAGGTACAATTTCGGAATCAACAAACAATTTTAAAAATATGCGTACAAACTCAGAAACAGAGTTCGTAGATATTTTTAAAGATGCTGAGAACTTGCTTGAGTTTCTGGGTGAAACAATAGCGTTGCCTCGAATAACTGGGCGACGGCAAAACCGCGCAAACATAGTTGAAAAAGATCCAAAAAAATACTACCGAATAACCATTTTACTTCCACTTTTAGATGATTTCATTAACCAATTAAAACTATGATTTGAAAAGCATAATGTAACAGTGACACAACTTTACAAATTGCTACCAAAAGAGTGTGTAAAGGCTGGCACAGTATTTCACGAAAACACCTTTTCATTTTATGAAAATTTTTTAAAAGACAATTACATTAAGTCTGAATTGCAGCTTTGGCAAACAAAATGGCGCAACGAACCCGAAATAAACATGCCTAATTCAGCAATAGAATCGCTTGAAGCCTGCAATAAAGATTTATTTCCAAATGTGCATTTTCTTTTAAAAATTTTGGTAACTTTGCCAGTTACTACATGCTCTTCCGAGCGATCTTTTTCAACTATGAAGAGGTTAAAGACGTACCTCAGAAACTCAACAAGCACGGAAAGATTAAATGGTTTGGCATTGATGTCGGTTCATCGCCGTATAAATGTGCCAACAAAAGAAGTTATTGACATGTTTGCTGCGAAAAAAGCTCGCCGATTAAATTTAATTTTATAAATACATATATAGTACATATAATATGTGTTTTTAACAATTTACAGGAAATTAAATGAAATATTTTTAGTTTTTTTATTTTATGATTTTTTAATATATTTTTTAAGATGTATAAGTATGTATTATATGTAAATAATCACTGTAAAGCCTGAATAAAGATATGTACATATGTAATTTGAATTTGAAGTGTTTTTTTTTAGTTAATCCCCCCCCAAATGAAATCCTGGCTACGGCCTTGCGTCTTATATTCGAAACTATTTGGCGCTTATGTCTTATAAGTCAAACTGTGTATCATTTTGAAAAAATGGACGGTGCCACGCTCTATACAATAAAATGCCAAATTTCTTGTAACTCCACAACTATTTAATGCAGATGCACAATATTTGGTGTATAGAGCCTACATGTGGCAACTCTTCCACACACCGAGAGCCACTCACTCCGAATCAGCTGAGAGATTTGCTCAAAATGTCAAATTCCAGTATCGTACCTGGAAAATACCTATGTACGTCTAACTATGGCGCGTTAATCTCAGCCTCTTTCTACTTGGCTCGTCGACCTGTACGGATGCTCGCTCGTTTGCATTTAACTTCAAGTTTTGTTTCTCAAGTAATTTAATAAAAATATAATTTTTTAGTAAGCGACGCAAGTGTTTTATTTACGACTACCTGTGTCGCTACATTGGTTTATTCGACGAAATTGTCACGGAGATGCGCGTTCTGTTTTCTGTTTAAATACATGTTGCAACGGCTTGTGATCTGTATAAATTACAATATGCCGCCCCTCAGACATGTGTCTGAAATATTTCACAGCCTCGAATATAGCATGGAGTTCCCGATCGTACGTTGACAGCTTGCGAATTGACTCTGGCAGCGTCCGACTAAAGAATGCAAGTGGTTGCCAGGCATTACTTACGCGCTGCTGTAACACAGCGCCAACTGCCGAGTTAGATGCGTCAGTGAAGACAGCCAAGTCCGCGTTCATGTTAGGGTGCCCGAGCTCAGCGCATGTGGCTAAGGCTTCCTTGGAACGTTCAAATGAGCCTTGAAGTGTTGTCGTCCATGCCACTGGATGTGAGCCTTTGACTTTTGTACCTGTAAGAACTTCGTTTAAGGGAGCGAGTAGCTCCGCCGCGTTTTTGATAAACTTGCGGTAGAAATTTATCATGCCGATGTAGGCGCGTAGCTTCTTCACAGTCGCTGGTGGTGATAGGTTTCGAATTGCGCTGACTTTTTCTGGCAGTGGTTTGACTCCACTACTTGTGATGTGGTGGCCAAGAAATTTCGCCTCGCTTTCACCGAAACTCGATTTAGCAGCATTGATAACAAGGCCATAGTCTTGTAAGCGCTGAAAAATAATTTTAAGGTGTTCGAGGTGTTGTAGCTCGTTATCTGAGGCCACTAAAAGGTCGTCAATGTATGGAAATACGTATGGAAGATCACGCGTAACTTCGTCCATAAATCTCTGGAACGTTTGCGCAGCATTCCTGAGTCCAAACGTCATAAAAGGGAATTCAAATAACCCGAAAGGGGTGATTATCGCAGTTTTTGGGATATCGCTTTCAGCCACCGGAATTTGATTAAATGCTCTAACGAGATCTATGGTAGAGAATATAGATTTTGCATGCAGATTTGACCCAAAGTCTTCCAAATAACGAACGGGATATCGGTCAGGCACTGTACGATCGTTAAGGCGCCGATAATCTCCACAGGGCCTAGTTTCACCTGACTTTTTTGACACCAAGTGTAGGGACGACCACGGGCTATCTGACGGGCGAGCGATTCCCATCTTCAACATTTTTTCGAACTCACCTTTGGCGATTTTTAATTTGTGTGGTGCGAGACGCCGTGCTTTACTTGAAACTGGGGGACCTTCTTTTGTTCTAATATGATGCACCGTTGCGTGTTTTGTCTGTTTGAATGCACCGTCCGGTCGAATGATAGACGGTAATTCTTGTAGCAAAGAAATATATGGCGACTGTCCGAAAATCGATTTGATTGTTAAAATGTGGGGTGTATTACGAACGCGTCCATGCATACTTATTCCTGATTTTTCGTCACTAATGAGGCGGTGTTTAAGGTCAACTAATAAACCAAAATGACTTAAAAAATCGGCTCCAATTATCGGCTTCGTAACATCGGCTATGATGAAGCGCCATAGGAAATCACGTCTTAACCCGAAGTCAAGCGAAAGGGTCTTGTACCCATACGTTTCAATTGGTAGATCTGTTGCGGAATACAACTGGTAACCTACTGGCGCTAGGTGTGATTTAATTCTGGCACGAGGAAAGACTGATAGATTCGCACCCGTATCTACAAGGAACTGTGTCCCCGTGGTGCGATCTGATATGAATAGGCGGCGCGATGTTATTGAGGGAGAGTTTTTGACCGCCTCTACTGTCCCTCTTTCGAGTTTCCCGAGAATTTGCAACCGGGAATGCCACGTCGGGCGTCTTTTCCGAACTTTTTATGGTAGTGACAGATGCCGTCTGCTGCCATACGTGTGCGACTGTGTGAGGAGTTACGCCTATTAGAGTACGATGTGTTTTCCCCATTACGATTTCGTCGCGTCTTTACGATTAGAGAATCTAATCTCTTTCGGAGTACTGCTATTTCTGCGCGCAAAGACTGCTCTTCAGAAACCGTAGCTATAGAGCATGGAACGTTTGGCATAACCTCGTGTATTTTGTCTGCTAACCTGCTAAGATCTTCTAAAGGTGCGTTGGGCTGTGCTGCGAGACAGGCACGTGTTTGGGGTGGAAGTTGTGACTGCCATCTTGCTTTAATAACATTGTCTGACACGTCTGGGCATAAGCTACGTAAATGGCGAAAAAATTGTGATGGTGTACGATCACCAGTTTGTTCGCCGTCTAAGAGTTGGAGCAACTTAGCGTCTTTCGACTTCGTTAGTCGTTCGATAAGGCATTGCTTTAGCGTTGTATAAGGTGTGGTTGCGGTAGGACATAAAATTATGTCTTCTACCTCCGCTGCGGACTGCGTGTCAATAAGCGAGACTGCGTGATGAAATTGGACGTGTTCGTCGGCAATGAATCGAATTCTGAACTGCGCCTCTAGTTGGGCGAACCACAACGCTGGCCTCTCTGCTGAAAAAGGAGGTGCACGTACTGATACATTCCCAGAAATGTTTGTTGGTGATGAGACCACGTTGGCTTGAGTGAGCGTAGCTATTTCATTTGCTATTTCGGTAGGGTTCATTGCGATTTGAGCTGTGTATTTTGCACGAAAAATTTTTTGTGCGTCGAAAAAAATAACTCAATAAAAAATCCTAACAACAAGATATGCGCGTTGGGCAGTCCAATTCCTTTGTGGAATACTTTACCGCTGCATGAGATTGATGTAGTTCTCTTCTTGGTACGGATGCTCCCAGATAAAAAAAGGTCAAAAACCGTTTTAAGAATGAACTAATCGAGCTTACAAATATTTCGCGTTCACGATATCGGGGTCACCAATGTAGCGACTCAGGTAGTCGTAAATAAAGCACTTGCGTCGCTTACTAAAAAATTATATTTTTATTAAATTACTTGAGAAACAAAACTTGAAGTTAAATGCAAACGAGCGAGCATCCGTACAGGTCGACGAGCCAAGTAGAAAGAGGCTGAGATTAACGCGCCATAGTTAGACGTACATAGGTATTTTCCAGGTACGATACTGGAATTTGACATTTTGAGCAAATCTCTCAGCTGATTCGGAGTGAGTGGCTCTCGGTGTGTGGAAGAGTTGCCACATATATTAGGATATAAAACATTTGTTGGGGAAACAGGCGGACTCACTCCCCAATTTAAGACAACTTCTATGCGTAGTTATGTATGAACATATATGGTATTCGATACATACATACATATGTACATATTTTATTTGGAATAATGTATAGATAATAGCCGGGTTTTCCAATATAATATCATTTGCAAACCTTCATCGACGTTTATTGATTTAAATAACCACAAAAGGAAATTACTATGATTTTAACGTACCACACCTATTTTCCAAAATTTTAATTTTTGTATTTTTCTCTTCCTAATTAAATTATATATACCAAAATATTATATATCTTGTAAATTGTTGGAAATGCCCATTTTTCTAAGGTGGGCGATATCATTATCCATACCCAACATTTATAATTCCATGTATTTCATTTTCAAACCCAATCTTGTCTATCAAATTTGAGAATTTTTTTAATTTTCATATTTTACCGTTATTATTCGAGGTGGGCATGGTTTTTGTAGGATTTTAAAAATTTTGGTTATTGACTGGAAATGCAATGTATACACCTAATTTGGTAGCACAGTTTTTGAGATATACTATCTATTTGTTCGCCGGCTTGTGCCGGTGCCACACCTATCACCAAAATTTTTATTTATGTGTTTCGCCCAGAATATATTTTTTTCATTCTACAAAGTTCAATTGAAGAAGCAATTTCACACATTAATATTATTATGTGTAAATCAAATAGTTCTTTATACACTGCGTCTGATTCTGTAAATGGGTTAAGTGGAACAAAAGCGCCTGCTATAAATAAACCGTTAGCTCTGTTTGCTCGACTGCAAGCTAAATATTAATGCTGCTCTAAGTGCCCTAGCTAGGAAGTGAACTACGACTTTATTGTACGTAGAACTCTGGCTTTTATGGATTGTTATTCCTTCTGCGGGAACAACCGAAAATTGGTTTCGTTCAATTGTTATTTGCTCATTCCTTTTATACTGAAATGCTTTCACTGTCTTTTCAATTGGTGTCCAAGAAGCATCACCGGAATGAGATTTTTTGACCTAGCCATCAATCCAACAGATGGTTCCAAAAACTTTAGCCAAAGGGTTGCTGCCATAGAAGATTCAAAATCAATGTACATAAGTTGGACAGTTGCACCATTCTCGAACTCATCAGCTGTGTTTATATTAACAATGATCATATATTTAGCTGTGGTCTTTAAAGTTAAACAGGCTGGCAGGTTAAATGGCAGACCCTGTGTCTCAGAATTTTTAAAGAGTCTAACTCTCTCCAAAATATTTGAAATTTGCGCACCTACACCTACTCCCTTTACTACATCTCTGGCGGTTGACAAAATGGTCGGAGTTGGAATTTTGCTAAGTTTTAGGGCATTATAATTATTAGCCTCTTCGTTCGACCAGAATAAATGGACTGCTTCTTCGGGTACTAGATTTGAACTAACTATCCGACTTTCGATTAAAGATATCTCATCACCCGTCATAGTTCCGGATGTCATATTATTCAAACCGATAGGAAAAGGCTGATTTTCCCGTTGCCTCATTACTTCAGATATCTCAAAATATTTATATAAAGGAGAACCAACTAAAGTACTATAAGCATCGCGGATATTGTGAGAAAAAATCGACCTGTCTCCAATTGAAGATCTGTTTAAGTCTAGCATCAATATAGTTAATTATTCGAGCCCCTACCATTGATATTTCATCAATGATTATTAATTTTAAATCAATGAATTTAGAATATAATGAATTTACAATATCGTTGCTATGTGGCCGCAACTCTCGATTTGACTGATTTATAAGAAGTGAAAACACAGAGTGAAGTGTCAATCCGCCTATTCCAAAAGCTGCTTTTCTAGTAGGGGTACAAAGCAGAATTTTTAAATAACTTGGATGAGAACCTGGCACGGAATTTAAGTGATGGATAAGAGTATGATATATTGTCAAACGGCACTTTCCGACTCCAGCTCCGTCTCCAACAAACTCATAAAATGTCTGATTTTGTTTAATTTTGTTTAGCATATGTGCCAAATACGTATTTTGCTTCGCATTGAGACTTTTAATTAAGGAAAACAATTCTTCCACGACAGTTATAGTGGAAGTTTAATGAGTTTAATATTACCATCAGAGTCACTATCACTGTTAGGGGGGCCTTCTTCATTTATATCGAACAATCTACAATATGCAGGAGATTTCGCTCATTTCCCTCAAGGTCGACATCATCACAAAAACATCATATTTTTCCGATTTTCCCTAATTGGAATATGATGTGCTACACATGTTTGTTCGTTATCATTTTCAAATTCCCTGAAGTAATCACTTCTGGAGCATCGGGGATAGATCTTCTAGATATTTCGGTTCCAGAAATAAATTGATGGCCTATATGCTGGAGTTTCTGTTTAATAGTAAAGTTTCCGGCATTAACTTCTAATATGGCTTCATTTAAGAGCCTAGAAATTCCTCTGTTTGATTTACTTGTATCATTAATTATATAAGAACACCAATCATGTGCATCCAATATAAATTGAATATCCATATTGGCTTTATGGAGTTCTAAGACAATTGGATTGTACGCGTTTATTAATCGATCTTCAAATTTTTTCTTAGCGCAAGTAAATAATCATCGAATGTTATATTTATTCTAAATCATTAAAATTAAGAATTTCGGAAGAAGTCAAACTCGAGTTCAATAAGTTTTGAATTTGAGAATTATTTTCTTTATGCATTTCCATGTTTTGGGTGTCTTCCAGAAGTGGTAACAAAATTTGTGTGGAAGGCATGGGTTGGTACGCAATTCCAAAACGACAAACTTGCTGCCCTCGTATTTCTCTTATACAAGACCGACTATGATTATGCTTTTGATATCCCAAAAAGTTCCCTAAATAGCTAACAGACTCATCTGTAGAAAGGTATTTGTCTATAAATTCGATAGCACCTGGAAAGGTTAAAGAACCCGAAGATGATCTGTCTTAGGGGCATTATTAAGCCAAAATATCCCCTTCACTTGCGGGAAACCTCTCTGTTAGAATTCAACTCTCCAATAAAAGTTTTTGATAAAATGTTCATCAAAAATGCCTCCGTTTTCTTTGCAAATCTTTAACATTTGCCGGTAGCGATAATCAAAATATGTAGCACAAGTTCTGAACGGATAAAACGATAACATTCCTGAGTTGACAAATTATTTGCATATTTAAAATCAAATGTCTTCGATAAGATTACTAGCAGTTCGATCCATTGAGACTCAGCGGCTGTTATAAAAAAAAGTAGGAAGACCGAATTGGCAAATCATAGCAATCGATTTTTTCCCCCGCCTTCAATGTGCAAGGGAAGATCTCACACCTTTAAGAACTTTGTAGCCATCATCATGTTGAATCAAGTTAAGCAAAAAGTTGTAATTTAAAACATTTTGAGTAGTAACTCGGTTGCAACTGGAAAATTTTCGAAGGTAAATTTATGTGATATTCTTAATTTGTAGCAGTTCTAACCTTTTGTAGTTGTAGCTGCAGGTATAGTAGATATATACTCTTCTGTCGAACCTGCGGATTTCAGATCATACAATTTTGTTGTACGTCTCTGTACAAGTGCGTTCTTGTCCAGCATAAATTGTTGCAAAGGATATTTCTTCCGAATCATTGTCTAAAATCTTATCAAGGGGCCTTTGACCTTCGCCCGGAGCAATAATTACATGGTTAATGACCATGTTTTCTACAGGTATGTTATCAAGAAGAGTGTCTTGACCAGCCACATTTATGTCATCAACCAGAAGAGCTATTATGAGAAATAACTTGTTCTTCATATATATTTGCAATTGGATATCTTCAACTGATGCAATAAAAGGAACTTTTACTTGGTTGTTAAAACTTTCAATCCATTTTTCATTAGCATGAATATTATACTCACGATACAAAGGAGTTTCAATTAAAAACCTCAATGCGTCCATAATCTTTGCTGGACGTATGGTATCAGTCATAAAGGGGTTTTCAATAGGGACGCTACAAAAGTAGGCCGATAGTGACAGCAAACAACGCCATATTTTTCCCGCTCTTTTGACATTTTTCTTTAGTAAGGTTTGCCATTTCATCATGGAAAGATATACGATCCAACAACGAGTCGGAAGCATTAAAATTTACTACCGAAACTCGGAGCCAATGGCCTCAACTTTAAGAGCGCTTCGTCCAATTTATGGTCGTCGTCATTTCTGGCTGAATGGCTTCGTCAATAAGCAAAATATGCGTTATTGGACAGTCAGCAATCCACACGTACTCCATGAGCCAACATTGCATCCCGAAAAAATTACGGTTTGGTGCGCTTTATGGGCCGGCGGCGTCATTGGGCCGTACTTCTTCCATGATGATCAAGACCGGCACGTTACTGTGAATGGGAATCGCTACCGCTCAATGATAATAGAACATTTTTGGCCGAATCGGATGATATGGACTTGGACAATATGTGGTTCCAACAGGACGGCACCACAAGCCACACAGCGAATGTCACAATCGATTTATTGAAACCCAAGTTTGGTGAACGAGTTATCTCACGATATGGCCCAGTCAATTGGCCGCCTCCGTCGTGCGATTTGACGCCGTTAGACTATTTCCTGTGGGGCTACGTCAAGTCTATAGTCTATGCCAATAAGCCAGCGACGATTGATGAACTTCGTACGAATATCGAACGTGAAATTGCAGCAGCATCGGCCGATTTATGCCTAAAAACCGTCAAAAATTGGGTTCAGGGTCTGTACTTCTGCAAGCGTGCCCGTGGTGCCCATGCACAAGAAATCGAGTTCCATATATAATGGCATCGAATGTGCTTTCACAGGAATAAAGAATTTAATTCATATCCCGAACCGTTTTCGTTTTATTTAAACAAAACTTTTGTGCGTTCCTATTGCAAAACCCGATATAATCATAATTATATTCCATACGTCTTCTTAGTTGAATTTGAATGACATGTGTTTGATCGAGGAAGGGACGTTACAATATCATTCACAGAAATTGGGATGTTGACAACTGCACCTTTCAGTGAACGTTGGCCATGGCAGCCTAATGGACGAATTGTCATGAATGGTAATCTAGGCATGATTAGACGTTCTTATATTGGAGTCAAATTTTCAAAGGAAATTTATTTGATAAATAGAAGGCGGATGCAACATTCAGATGAGTTCGTGATATCACATTCAAATTTAACGTCCTTACTTGGTACGAAAATAATAAACCACTACAGCAAATGCTATTTTTTAATATTTCGAAGATAGATGCCTTTAAAGTATGTGGGACCAACATTATTTCTAAAATTTTATTTTCAACTTGCCCATTCGTCAAACTGACTCTATGAAGCCGAACGCGATATTGAATTTGACGTCTCAAATCAAAGTATTCAGTCCTGGTTTCTCTTCTAATAAGCTGGCGACATTCTGTTTCCCTAACCTGTTCATTTTCTCTTCGTACTACATCTCCTCGAACATATAGTTTTTGTGAACAATCACGTAACCGCTCTAAATTTCTATAACCAATCCTAACGCGACGAATTCTATGCTCTTGTGTATTTCTATTTTTTCGAGATCTGCATTGGCGAGTATTTCTATTTTGCTCAGAAATCCGAACTAAGGAATTTTCACGACGGGCTCCATGGTGAAGGGTATTTCTACTTTGCTCAGCAGAGCGAACTTGTGAGTTTTAGCGGCGAGATCTGCGTTGGCGTGTATTTCTATTTTTTTTTTCAGAAGAGCGAATTTGTGAATTTTCGCGGCGAGTTCTGCGTTGACGAGTGTTTCTGTTTTGCTCAGAAGTACGACGGGCTCTATGGCGAAGGCTATTTATACTTTGCGGATTTGTAAATTTTCGAGGCGCGATGTGCGTAGGCGAGTATTCAGCAGAGCTAATTTCAACATTTTCGCGACGGGATCAATGTTATTTGGTATTCCTTACGTCTCTGGATCTAACTGACTTCTAAAACGTGTTTGCGTGTTTTGGGAATGTTCACTATCTTCCCGAACAGCTTGCTTATACCTTCCATTAATACTACGTTTTAATAATATAGATTTTCTACTTAATCTAGGCATGATTATAAACAAACACTAAAAGTAATATAAATATGTAGTCTTATGTACGTAATACAAAGATGCCAAATTATTTGCCTGTGGCTGCGAGGATGTTTGCTTCAAACAGCTTTTGGTTTGAGTTCCTTACTTCCGAATAGTCCTTATACTTCTTCGGTAGTTTCCGCTTACTCCTGATGTTTGCTTGCTAATAGTCCTGTTTTGAAATTTTTTGCTGGATATTCTGAGACTCCGTCTTACTTTGGTTTTCACTTTTCAACGCTTTATATTGCTTTTTTTCTCGTTTCTAATGTTTTTATTGATTTTAACTTTGACTCGGTTGTAGTTTGTTTGTATTCATTTTAATAAATTCTTCTTTTATCGACTTTTATTCACTTCTTTTCTAAAAGTAATGCCTTTTTGAAAAAAACCCCAGTTTTTTAATTTATTACGTTCGCAGTTATATTGCCACTTGATGACAGTGTCAAGTCTTGACTGAAATATGAAGCCTCAACCAAGCATCTCGATAGGCCTCTTTTACATAAACGCGAAGCTTACATGTGTAGAGGAGCACAAAAATCGTAATGAGAGTGTTTAAGCTACCTGACATTTCTATCACAACATGATGTACCCAAACCTCTACACAAAGGATATTTTTAGGTCCCAGCGCAAGTATATAATAATACCCAAAGCTGTTAAGTAGGGGAATCTTCTATTTGTTAGGAAATATATAGAATTACTACTTACATATGCTTAACATATAACCGTAGTAGGTATAATGTAATATTAACGCTGCGGTTGTTCTTAACCGTAAGTATGTTATTTTTATGGCATTTTCAAGTAATTAAATGATCTTGAAACATACATTTTTTATATGGTACCTAATTATCACGTAAACACCACAATTTTGCCTTCTTCGGTTAATAACCGAACATCATTTCTAGTAACATGATTATTCAATTTGTGCCAATTTATTTCCTAAATCTTCTTTTATTCAGATATCGCATATCTTATAGTTTGGAAATTAACCATTGTATGCATTGATTAAAAAGTTTCGAAGATATAAATTATTCTCTAGAACGGGCCAACTTGCCAACATTTTGTTGAACCATATATTGCTGCCCACAACCCAGTTATTTAAATATCGTGTTGTTCAATGTTTTTTGTAAATGACTGGTACTCGTATATAAGACGATGTGTGGCTTTCGTCTGACTTCGATAATTTTCGAACTGTGCATGCTTGCTAGAAATGCAAAGTGTGTATGACATTTGGTTAAATTTGACACATATGTAAGTTTCAAAGTTAATCATATATAGGTGCTTTCCCTCTCGATTCAACCGGTTCACTCGGGACACTATTTTATTTTTCAATGAAACTCAAATATGTTCCTCAGTTGTCAAAATAATGAGACACGTATTTTTTTTTTAGTCTTAAAAAAATGTGTTTCTGAGAATTATCGACAATTTTGTTTTTCGGGTGAAAATCAATTTTTTCCGTTATCCGCAGACACTTTTTGGCGTAGAATACGTCTTACCTTACGGTATGGGCACCAATGTCAGGTTTTTATTGTTGTAATCTCTATTTCTTTAATTATAAGGAAACGGCTCGATTAATTTTTTTTTTTTTTTTGTAGTCAAATGAAGATGTTAGCTTTCGTTTGACATACATTTCATGTTGGTTGATATCTTCCTAATATTTAAATTTCTCAAATGAAAATTGTATAAACACATGCACACAAATATGTGTGTGGTGTTTGGTTGAGTGTTTGCTGTTGGGCGATTTAAATGTACTCGTGCAGCCCTTTCTTTGTATTGCATAATTTTAGGCGGGCAAGTTAAAGTAGAGTAAAAGAAGAGAAAATGCTGCGAAGCACTGCAAAAGAACAATGCTGATTGATGCTGTTCGACAACAAATATTTCAAAAAAATATATCTATTTTTTTTGTTAAGCTTTTCTTACATCAAACAGACACTTGAAACTTTAATTTGACTAAATGTCTAGTAACTAAAATTGGATATAATTTCTGTACCTACATCAAAGTTATAAATCTAACTTAATCACGCATATTATTTAGCAACTTTCCATTCATGTTCACAAGTTGAAGTGAAAAATTGCTCGGATATTGTTTATAGCGTTTTATTTTGCAATAAAAAAATTGCAATATTTTTTTGAAATGAAATATCTGAAAAAATATATCTTTTTTTTGTTTGTTAAACTTTTTTTTACATCAAATAGACATTTGAAATTTTAATTTGACTAAATGTCTACTAACTAAAATTGTTTTTTTCTAAGGTATGATTTCTTGAAGGAAAAAATTGTTTTTCCGTTAAAAGCGAACTGCACACAATGAATATCGACATTTACTGTTACAAATAACAATGTATAGTTGTTTTTCAATATATTAGTTTAGAATAAAAGAACTTTGAGTAGAGCAATTTAGATCACCATTTACATACATATGTAAGTAATATTCAAGCGCAACTCGTCGATTATTTTCGTCGATTGGATGTCCTGAATACGGATCAGGAATATTATAATTTCCTTTTTCGTTGACAAGTACTTTTGCTTTTCTGATTATGTGATCCGTTACATTAGGCCATTTCGATAAAATTAAATGCCTAAAAATTTGGCAAATGGGAAATCATAACTTAGAAAAAAACAATAGTTACTAGACATTTAGTCAAATTAAAATTTCAAGTGTCTATTTGATGTAAAAAAAATTTAACGAAGAAAAAAGATAAATTTTTTGAGATAATTGATTTTGAAAAAAACTGCAATTTTTTTTATTGCAAAATAAAAAATTATAAACAATATCCGAGCAATTTTTCATAGTTGACGAAGTTATAAATAATTTAAAAAAAGTTTCCGCGGATAACGGAAAAAATTGATTTTCACCCGAAAAACAAAATTGCCGATAATTCTCAGAAACAATTTTTTTAGAACTCAAAAAAAAAATACGTGTCTCATTATTTTGACCACTGAGGAGCATATTTGAGTTTCTTTGAAAAATAAAATAGTGTCCCGAGTGGACCGGTTGAATCGAGATGGAAGGCAGCTATATAAAATATTTAAAAAAATTAATGTGAGACCTACATATATAGGCGTAAAAATTACTGAATCGGTATTTATGTAATTTGCACAGTAGGTTCAAGTAATTCCCGGCCCGAACATAAGATATATTTAAATTTGGAAAATTTGAATTCTTTTTATATTCGCAACTATTCGACACAGATGAACGATTTTTGGGTATATACAAGTTGGCCCGTTCTAGAGCATAATTTATACCTTCGAAACTTTTTTATCAAACTCTACACTTGTCGTTTTTACTCCGTATGCCCAAATTATAGAATCGTACAAAAAATGGACAAAATCAGATAGCACCCACACCCATATTGCATACAATGGTTAATTTCCAAACTATAAGATATGCGATATCTGAAGAAATAACTTAATATACATTTAAATTTGAATTTCCCCAAGGAGTTTTTTACAACAAATAACTAAAAGAACATTTAGGAAATAAATTGGCACAAATTGAATAATCATGTTGTTGGGTTATTAACCGAAGAAGACAAAATTGTGGTGTTTACGTAATAATTTAATTACTTGAAAATGCCATAAAAATAACATACTTACGGTTAAGAACAACCGCAGCGTTAATATTACATTATACCTACTACGGTTATATGTTAAGCATATGTAAGTAGTAATTCTATATATTTCCAAACAAACAGAAGATTCCCCTACTTAGCAGCTTTGGGTATTATTATTAGCAGGTAGGGTATACTTGCGCTGGAACCCAAAAAGATCCTTTGTGTTGAAGTTTGAGTACATCATGTCGAGATAGAAATGTCAGGTAGCTTAAACACTCTCATTATGCTTTCTGTACTCCTCATCACATGTAAGCTTCGCGCTTATGTAAAATAGGCCTATGGAGATGCTTGGTTGAGGGTTCATATTTCAGTCATGACTTGACACTGTCATCAAGTAGCATTACTTTTAGAAAAATAGTGAAAAAAGTCGATAAAAGAAGAATTTATTAAAATGAATACAAACAAACTACAACCGAGTCAAAGTTAAAATCAATATAAACATTAGAAACGAAAAAAAAGCAATATAAAGCGTTGAAAAGTGAAAACCAAAGTAAGACGGAGTCTCAGAATATCCAGCAAAAAATTTCAAAACAGGACTATTAGCAAGCAAACATCAGGAGTAAGCGGAAACTACCGAAGAAGTATAAGGACTATTCGGAAGTAAGGAACTCAAACCAAAAGCTGTTTGAAGGAAACATCCTCGCAGCCACAGGCAAATAATTTGGCATCTTTGTATTACGTACATAAGACTACATATTTATATTACTTTTAGTGTTTGTTTATAATCATGCCTAGATTAAGTAGAAAATCTATATTATTAAAACGTAGTATTAATAGAAGGTATAAGCAAGCTGTTCGGGAAGATAGTGAACATTCCCAAAACACGCAAACACGTTTTAGAAGTCGGTTAGATCCAGAGACGTAAGGAATACCAAATAACATTGATCCCGTCGCGAAAATGTTGAAATTAGCTCTGCTGAATACTCGCCTACGCACATCGCGCCTCGAAAATTTACAAATCCGCAAAGTATAAATAGCCTTCGCCATAGAGCCCGTCGTACTTCTGAGCAAAACAGAAACACTCGTCAACGCAGAACTCGCCGCGAAAATTCACAAATTCGCTCTTCTGAAAAAAAAAATAGAAATACACGCCAACGCAGATCTCGCCGCTAAAACTCACAAGTTCGCTCTGCTGAGCAAAGTAGAAATACCCTTCACCATGGAGCCCGTCGTGAAAATTCCTTAGTTCGGATTTCTGAGCAAAATAGAAATACTCGCCAATGCAGATCTCGAAAAAATAGAAATACACAAGAGCATAGAATTCGTCGCGTTAGGATTGGTTATAGAAATTTAGAGCGGTTACGTGATTGTTCACAAAAACTATATGTTCGAGGAGATGTAGTACGAAGAGAAAATGAACAGGTTAGGGAAACAGAATGTCGCCAGCTTATTAGAAGAGAAACCAGGACTGAATACTTTGATTTGAGACGTCAAATTCAATATCGCGTTCGGCTTCATAGAGTCAGTTTGACGAATGGGCAAGTTGAAAATAAAATTTTAGAAATAATGTTGGTCCCACATACTTTAAAGGCATCTATCTTCGAAATATTAAAAAATAGCATTTGCTGTAGTGGTTTATGATTTTCGTTCCAAGTAAGGACGTTAAATTTGAATGTGATATCACGAACTCATCTGAATGTTGCATCCGCCTTCTATTTATCAAATAAATTTCCTTTGAAAATTTGACTCCAATATAAGAACGTCTAATCATGCCTAGATTACCATTCATGACAATTCGTCCATTAGGCTGCCATGGCCAACGTTCACTGAAAGGTGCAGTTGTCAACATCCCAATTTCTGTGAATGATATTGTAACGTCCCTTCCTCGATCAAACACATGTCATTCAAATTCAACTAAGAAGACGTATGGAATATAATTATGATTATATCGGGTTTTGCAATAGGAACGCACAAAAGTTTTGTTTAAATAAAACGAAAACGGTTCGGGATATGAATTAAATTCTTTATTCCTGTGAAAGTACATTCGATGCCATTATATATGGAACTCGATTTCTTGTGCATGGGCACCACGGGCACGCTTGCAGAAGTACAGACCCTGAACCCAATTTTTGACGGTTTTTAGGCATAAATCGGCCGATGCTGCTGCAATTTCACGTTCGATATTCGTACGAAGTTCATCAATCGTCGCTGGCTTATTGGCATAGACTATAGACTTGACGTAGCCCCACAGGAAATAGTCTAACGGCGTCAAATCGCACGACGGAGGCGGCCAATTGACTGGGCCATATCGTGAGATAACTCGTTCACCAAACTTGGGTTTCAATAAATCGATTGTGACATTCGCTGTGTCCTTGTGGTGCCGTCCTGTTGGACCCACATATTGTCCAAGTCCATATCATCCGATTCGGCCAAAAATGTTCTATTATCATTGAGCGGTAGCGATTCCCATTCACAGTAACGTGCCGGTCTTGATCATTATGGAAGAAGTACGGCCCATAGACGCCGCCGGCCCATAACCGTAATTTTTTCGGGATGCAATGTTGGCTCATGGAGTACATGTGGATTGCTGACTGTCCAATAACGCATATTTTGCTTATTGACGAAGCCATTCAGCCAGAAATAACGACGACCATAAATTGGACGAAGCGCTCTTAAAGTTGAGGCCATTGGCTCCGAGTGTCGGTAGTAAATTTGAATGCTTCCGACTCGTTGTTGGATCGTATATCTTTCCATGATGAAATGGCAAACCTTACTAAAGAAAAATGTCAAAAGAGCGGGAAAAATATGGCGTTGTTTGCTGTCACTATCGGCCTACTTTTGTAGCGTCCCTATTGAAAACCCCTTTATGACTGATACCATACGTCCAGCAAAGATTATGGACGCATTGAGGTTTTTAATTGAAACTCCTTTGTATCGTGAGTATAATATTCATGCTAATGAAAAATGGATTGAAAGTTTTAACAACCAAGTAAAAGTTCCTTTTATTGCATCAGTTGAAGATATCCAATTGCAAATATATATGTATGAAGAACAAGTTATTTCTCATAATAGCTCTTCTGGTTGATGGCATAAATGTGGCTGGTCAAGACACTCTTCTTGATAACATACCTGTAGAAAACATGGTCATTAACCATGTAATTATTGCTCCGGGCGAAGGTCAAAGGCCCCTTGATAAGATTTTAGACAATGATTCGGAAGAAATATCCTTTGCAACAATTTATGCTGGACAAGAACGCACTTGTACAGAGACGTACAACAAAATTGTATGATCTGAAATCCGCAGGTTCGACAGAAGAGTATATATCTACTATACCTGCAGCTACAACTACAAAAGGTTAGAACTGCTACAAATTAAGAATATCACATAAATTTACCTTCGAAAATTTTCCAGTTGCAACCGAGTTACTACTCAAAATGTTTTAAATTACAACTTTTTGCTTAACTTGATTCAACATGATGATGGCTACAAAGTTCTTAAAGGTGTGAGATCTTCCCTTGCACATTGAAGGCGGGGGAAAAAATCGATTGCTATGATTCGCCAATTCGGTATTCCTACTTTTTTTTATAACAGCCGCTGAGTCTCAATGGATCGAACTGCTAGTAATCTTATCGAAAACATTTGATTTTAAATATGCAAATAATTTGTCAACTCAGGAATGTTATCGTCTTATCCGTTCAGAACTTATGCTACATATTTTGATTATCGCTATCGGCAAATGTTAAAGATTTTCAAAGAAAACGGAGGCATCTTTGATGAACATTTTATCAAAATCTTTTATTGGAGAGTTGAATTCCAACAGAGAGGTTTCCCGCAAGTGAATGGGATATTTTGGCTTAATAATGCCCCTCAGATAGATCATCTTCGGGTTCTTTAACCTTTCCAGGTGCTATCGAATTTATAGACAAATACCTTTCTACAGATGAGTCTGTTAGCCATTTAGGGAATTTTGTGGGATATCAAAAGCATAATCATAGTCGGTCTTGTATAAGAGAAATACGAGGGCAGCAAGTTTGCCGTTTTGGAATTGCGTACCAACACATGCCTTCCACACAAATTTTGTTACCACTTGTGGAAGACACCCAAAACATGGAAATACATAAAGAAAATAATTCTCAAATTCAAAACTTATTGAACTCGAGTTTGACTTCTTCCGAAATTCTAAATTTTAATGATTTAGAATAAATATAACATTCGATGATTATTTGCTTGCGCTGAGAAAAAATTTGAAGATCGATGAATAAACGCGTACCTACAATCCAATTGTCTTAGAACTCCATAAAACCAATATGGATATTCAATTTATATTGGATGCACATGATTGGTGTTCTTATATAATTAATGATACAAATAAATCAAACAGAGGAATTTCTAGGCTCTTAAATGAAGCCATATTAGAAGTTAATGCCGGAAACTGTACTATTAAACAGAAACTCCAGCATATAGGCCATCAATTTGTTTCTGGAACCGAAATATCTGCTCAAGAAGCAGTTTATTGCAGTATTGGTCCTCATCTCTCGGAAGAACACAATGCAGAAATATTTGTGAATACATCTCGTCCTGAGGAGAGAGTTCGAATGGTCAAACCCAAAGCGCAACTTCAAAGTCTTCATTCATTCATTCATTATTTATTAGGGCAAATTAGTACAATAAGATATTAAAATCTTTTATAGTACAACAAATTTCAGAGTCACAATAACAAGACATAACAGATCTTAAAGTAAGCTAATAATCAGTACATATGTATGTATATAAATAAGCAATAAAACTTATAAATTAAATGACAGGTGTGTACTAGTCACCTATGCAATATCGAGTTAACAATGTTTTAACAAAGAAATTAGTTACAAAAATATGAATAAATTAGGACTATAATGGAAGATAGAATATCAATTAAAAGCTAAGTACTGAAGTAATTATAGATAGATTCCCTAAAATTGCTTTTGTTTATCTGTTTTCTAATATTGGCAGGGATAGAGTTCCAAATGCGGATAGCGTTAGCGAAGAACAGCCTTGCTGAGACCATTGAGGTAAACTGAGGGACTATAAGACTATGGACTAGAACTATAAGATCTTTCATCAGATTCTACTGAAATATTTGTATCTGGCATTTTAGAGCATTATGTTCAGAGACTTATAGAATTATAAACATATGTTAAATCAATTAGGTGGCAAGAAGATAATGATGATAACGAAGAAGAAAGAGAGGGGGATCATTTCTTTAGACATTGAAATGCCATTCCACTAAGGGATTGTAGGGGTTTCTTTGAGCAACGTACCAAACCATGTGTCATCAGATCTAGAAGATCTATCCCCGATGCTCCAGAAGTGATTACTTCAGGGAATTTGAAAATGATAACGAACAAACATGTGTAGCACATCATATTCCAATTAGGGGAAATCGGAAAAATATGATGTTTTTGTGATGATGTCGACCTTGAGGCAAATGAGCGAAATGTCCTGCATATTGTAGAGTGTTCGATATAAATGAAGAAGGCCCCCCGAACAATGATAGTGACTCTGATGGTAATATTAAACTCATTAAACTTCCACTATAACTGTCGTGGAAGAATTGTTTTCCTTAATTAAAAGTCTCATTGTGAAGCAAAAGACGTATTTGGCACATATGCAAAACAAAATTAAACAAAATCAGACATTTTATGAGTTTGTTGGAGGCGGAGCTGGAGTCATAAAGAAAGTCACTTAAATTCCGTGCCAGGTTCTCATCCAAGTTATTTAAAAATTCTGCTTTGTACCCCTACTAGAAAAGCAGCTTTTGGAATAGGCGGATTGACACTTCACTCTGTGTTTTCACTTCTTATAAATCAGTCAAATCGAGAGTTGCGGTCACATAGCAACGATATTGTAAATTCATTATATTCTAAATTCATTGATTTAAAATTAATAATCATTGATGAAATATCAATGGTAGGGGTTCGAATGTTTAACTATATGGACGCTAGACATAAACAGATCTTCAATTGGAGACTGGTCGATTTTTTCTCACAATCTCCGCGATGCTTATATTACTTTAGTTGGTTCTCCTTTATATAAATATTTTGAGATATCTGAAGTAATGAGGCAACGGGAAAATCAGCCTTTTCTTATCGGTTTGAATAATATGACATCCGGAACTATGACGGGTGATGAGATATCTTTAATCGAAAGTCGGAAGTTAGTTCAAATCAAGTATCCGAGGAAGCAGTCCATTTATTCTGGTCGAACGAAGAAGCTAATAATTGTAATGCCCTAAAACTTAGCAAAATTCCAACTCCGACCATTCTGTCAACCGCCAGAGATGTAGTAAAGGGAGTAGGT
Source organism: Anomoia purmunda (assembly GCA_951828415.1). Classification (NCBI taxonomy): domain Eukaryota; kingdom Metazoa; phylum Arthropoda; class Insecta; order Diptera; family Tephritidae; genus Anomoia; species Anomoia purmunda. The sequence continues at coordinate 95,956,903 of OX639995.1, forward strand.
GTAGGTGCGCAAATTTCAAATATTTTGGAGAGAGTTAGACTCTTTAAAAATTCTGAGACACAGGGTCTGCCATTTAACCTGCCAGCCTGTTTAACTTTAAAAACCACAGCTAAATATATGATCATTGTTAATATAAACACAGCTGAAGAGTTCGTGAATGGTGCAACTGTCCAACTTATGTACATTGATTTTGAATCTTCTATGGCAGCAACCCTTTGGCTAAAGTTTTTGGAACCATCTGTTGGCTTGATGGCTAGGTCAAAAAATCTCATTCCGGTGATGCTTCTTGGACACCAATTGAAAAGACAGTGAAAGCATTTCAATATAAAAGGAATGAGCAAATAACAATTGAACGAAACCAATTTTCGGTTGTTCCCACAGAAGGAATAATAATCCATAAAAGCCAGAGTTCTACATACAATAAAGTCGTTGTTCACACCCTAGCTAGGGCGCTTAGTGCAGCATTAATATTTAGCTTGCAGTCGAGCAAACAGAGCTAACGGTTTATTTATAACAGGCACTTTTGTTTCACCTAACCCATTTACAGAATCAGACGCAGTGTATAAAGAACTATTTGATATACACATAATAATATTTATGTGCTGGTCCTCTAAAGGAATTCAGCTTTCTTTATCGGAGATCTGGAACCTGAGGTCCCCGATATTCTTAGTAATGACATTTGTAATCAGAAAACCATAGTTTTAGGGGATTTTAATCTTTGCCTAAAGTCTACTGGGAATAGAGTAAAAAAGTTTCTTAAGGAAATCAGTTTTAGATCGATGTTAGGTCTAGAATGTTCTACTACACCTGTTGGAATGAAAATTGATTGAGCGTTTTCAATTATGGATGGTAGTGTGTTTAGCGGAATTACTTATGAAACGGTTTCACCACCATAGTATTTGCATTTCTATATTCGACTGGATTCCCTTATTTTAATTTTAAGAATATCATTAGTAAATTTTACATAACTTATACTTTAGAAGCAAAATACAATTATAAGTACCCATATTTTTCAAATGGAACTTATTTAATATAATAAAGAATAAACATGTACAATTAAAAAAATATTTTAATATAGGGAGTAGAACAATGCATTCCACATGTTACGTGCATATTAGTTTTAATTTAAATAGAAAAAGTCGTTTAGTTTCTCAATATAAAAATTATTACCATTAAAACCAGTGTTATTGCAAACAACAAGCACGGTTTATTTAAAATAAAAATTTATAAGATTAACTTTTAAATGGAAACATGTATCTGAACATTTGCAATTCCAGGTTTTTTTCCATTTAGCGAGTTAAGAATAGATAGCACCGAAACGCGAAATAGGAATAAATGAGGTATTTCTATATATGCAAAGCCTGAAATTGCTTCTTCAATTGAACTTTGTAGAATGAAAAAAATATATTCTGGGCGAAACACATAAATAAAAATTTTGGTGATAGGTGTGGCACCGGCACAAGCCGGCGAACAAATAGATAGTATATCTCAAAAACTGTGCTACCAAATTAGGTGTATACATTGCATTTCCAGTCAATAAACAAAATTTCGATAATTTTTAACATCCTACAAAAACCATGCCCACCTCGAATAATAACGGTAAAATATAAAAATTAAAAAAAATTCTCAAATTTGATAGATAAGATTGGGTTTGAAAATGAAATACATGGAATTATAAATGTTGGGTATGGATAATGATATCGCCCACCTTAGAAAAATGGGCATTTCCAATAATTTACAAGAAATATAATATTTTGTTAAATCATGGCGCTAATCCTTTCAAATTTCATATATATGTATAATTTAATTAGGAAGAGAAAAATAAAAAAGTAAAAAATCATAGTAATTTCCTTTTGTGGTTATTTAAATCAATAAACGTCGATGAAGGTTTGAAAATGATATTATACTGGAAAACCCGGCTTGCTTTAATGCGCCAATAAAGAAATATTTTTAGATTTTGAACATTTCTTTTTGGCCTGAAATATTATTAATACATTATTCCAAAGAAAATATGTACATATCTATGTATGTATGTATCGAATACCATATATGTATGTTCATACATATCTACGCATAGAAGTTGTCTTAAATTGGGGAGTGAGTCCGCCTGTTCTCCCAACAAATGTTTTATATCCTGATATATAGGCTCAATACACCAAATATTGTACATCTGCATTAAATAGTTGTGGAGTTACAAGAAATTTGGCATTATATTGTATAGAGCGTGGCACCGTCCATTTTTTCAAAACGATACACAGTTTGACTTATAAGACATAAGCATGTGTGTATATACACAAATATCATTCATCTGCGCCAAATAGTTTCGAATATAAGACGAATTCATATTTTCTCTACCATGGGGGCGTGGTAGCGCCCACTTTACCAAATTAATATACAGCTTACGTTCGGCCCAGGGATCACTTGAACCTACCGCGAAAATTACATAAATATCGGTTCAGTAATTTAAAAGCCTATAAAGGACTCACACAGTTAACTTTGAAATAAAAAGTGAACACTTGAAATTCCAGATTTTATTCTATTATGCGAGTTAAGATTAGATAGAACCGAAACGCGAAATAGGAATAAACGAGGTATTTCTATATATGCAAAGCCTGAAATTGCGCCTTCAATTGAACTTTGTAGAATGAAAAAAAATTTAGTATTCTGGGCGAAAATTTACAGAAGCTATTTTATTTACACATAATAATATTTATGTGTCGGTTCTCTACAGAAATTCACCTTTCTCTATCGGAGATCTGGAAGCTGAGGTCCGCGATATTCTTGGTCATAAATTTAATCTTTGCCCAAAGTCTACTGGGAATAGAACAAAAAGGTTTATAAGGAAAGCAGTTTTAGGTAGCTCTTAGGTCTAGATTTGGATAGTAGTATGATTAACGCAATTACTTATGAAACGGTTCACAGTTACTAAGATAGTATTTGCATTTCCGTCTTCGACTAAGTTCCGCCTTTGTAGTTTTAATAATGGCAATAGCAAATTTTATATACACTTCTACGTTAGAAGAAAAACGTATATTTACAAGTATAGTATGGACATTATTTGATATAATAAAGAATAAATCTATACATTAAAAAAAATATTTTGAACATAATATTTTTTAGAGAATAGAACAACACTTTCCTAAGATTATAACTGTGCGTAAACACATATGTATACACATTAAGAGCGTACCAGTTTTTTAAAATAAAGATTATTGCATTCAAAATGAAAATGCGGTTGCATTCGAAATTAGATTCTTTGTTACTTGTTAATTATTGTTTTATATTTGTGATCAACTGAACACTTTGTATCAGGTATTTTTCGTACTGGCAATTAGTTACAAGTAAAATAGTGTTTCGTTGGGCACATAACTTGAACAAGCTTGTACCGCGTTCGTTCAGCCAAAAAAAAATGCAACATTTTCATGGAGAGAGCGTAATTTTGACATTTCATTTGGAGTGGAACTTGCAAGCAAGAAAACCAGCTGATTGTGGCATATGGTTGCATTTCAGTCAACAGAACAAATCGATTTCCCAAATTGTAAATTTGCAAAAGCACAAATATGAGTGATTTTATTAATGAACCAGCTTAAAACAAAAACTAACAATTGTATAAGTAAAATGATTTAAAAACATAAATCCAAATGCAACTGTGCGGTTTTTTGCAAATGTTTACTAAACCCTGTTCGCGTAAAACTCAGTAATTGTCTGTCGTTGAGTGCGTAAGACGATCTATTCTCTGAATTGTTTTACTGGAAAATTGTTACTGGGCTTTTGTAACGAGCACTCCTAAAATGTATCCAGTAAAAACTTGCAACTTCTCCTCAAAGCAACTGTCATTTGCGCTCTATCAATTTCGCCAACTTTGTAGGTTTTTGCATACGAAAACGCCAGTACATAATAATTCGTAACAATTGTTACGAAAAATCATAACGGGTACGATTAATTATTTGTACATAGGTTTCGCACACTTGTAGTCAATGGATGCAGCAATTACTTAAAACAAATCATTGCAATTTCCGATAATTAGTTAGTTAAGAAATTTAGTTTGAAATATGTACTATTTTGCATACTTCAAAAATATAGGTCGATTAATTACTCTTATTATACTTCAACTAAATCAGAAAATTTTGTGTTTTGTCGGCTCGTGGTTGTTGGAATGAGTAAAAAACAATTGATTTACTTATTTTTCCTTCCAATATATTTAGGTTACACTACGGTAACTGTCTTCAGGGCAAATGTCAAACTCTGAAATATGAACGAAGGATAAAAAACAAATGAGACTAAGCCAAAAACCCAGTTGAAATATATGCTATTTTTTATCAACGCACGTTTTTTTAAGAGCGTAAATATTAATTACAATTTCTTATGATTTCTTTGAAAATACTGATACCCCATTTGAATTGAATTGCATACTAATTGTATACAAAGCTGCAATAATAAACTAAATTTTTAACGTATATTTCTTATAAATTAACTAGTTGACCCCGTATTCGTTGCCCTACGTAAAATTGTATCTTTTAAATTAAAATTCTAATAGCCTCTCTGATAATGTGTGAAGTCGCCGATCCTTATTTCGTTTGGTCCGAAGAAGATGATTTCGAAAATTTCCCACCAGTGTGATAACTGGCTATTGCCACAGATTTATTGTTAGCGATAAAAAGCTCATTCACATTTATTTGTATGGATTTTATTAATGAACTGAATACTCAAAATGATTTAAAATAAACAAAATTGAATATCGAAATCAAAAGTGTTTTCATAATATTGAACATTGATGGAGTCACTCTGAAACTGACTGCCAAATGTTATATTGGAGAAAATGGAAATTTTCAATTTCGTTTCCGAAAAGTATGACAACCGGCAGTCATTTCAAATTGCAGAAAAACTGTGGTCAGTTGTCCATTGGAATTGATATTTTGTATTAAAATGCTTGCTTGATGGGTTGCAGTCGGATCAATTTTGAATTGTATTGCAGTTGACCGTGTGAAAAACATTCCTTTTCCACGTTCAGGCCACAAACACTCAATAATTGGCCTTGTGGTTTATTGATTGTCATGGCGAATGCGAGACAAATTGGAGTAAATAAGAATATCTCCGACGCCATGCTACGAAAGCTACCAAGTTTGGTAGACACATCGTATTTGAAGTGAGTAAGCAAAACTTCGCCCACCTTTCGTATAACAGTTGTTTTCAAAAATAAGACAAAATGGGATATTTAAGTAATTATTAAAGAGAATTCGCTTTAATTGAATATGTAGAATGAAAAGACACAAGCAAATACACGGAATAAAAAAGAAAAATGGTGATAGGCATCGCACCGCCCACTTTCGCGCAAAGTAGGTACATACATACATACATATATCTCAAAAGTTATGCCATCAAACTCCAACAAATGTGTTGCATATATCGCATTTCAAATCAATAAGCAGAATGTCGAAAATTGTACAAATCGTACAAAAACCATGCTCATGAGAGGTGAGGTAAATGATAAATTACCCAAATCCAAAAAATTCATATTTTAGTACCTAAACAAAGTAACTTGCTCACATTTGATAGACAAGATTGGGTTTGAGAATGAAATACATGGAATCATAAATGTTGAGAATAGTAATGGTATCGCCCACCTTAGAGCAAATAGGTATGTCTCTAAAACTTCTTATATACCAAATATGGTACATCTGCATCAAATAGCTGTGAAGTTACAAAGAAATTTGGCTTTTTTATTTTATAGGACGTGACATCGCCCATTTTTCCAAAGGCATATGTATGTATGTCCATATATACCCAAATATCATTCATCTGCACCGAATATACCTTACTTTCATATATATCAAAATTCTTATAATTAATAGCGAATTTGATTAAGCCATGTCTATCTGTCCGTCCGTCAGTCGTATAACTCGAGTAAATATTGTCCTATCTTAACGAAACTTGGTATACACGTTGCCCTGGACCCAAGGCACTTTGGTATTGCGAATAGGCGAAATCAGACTAAAACCACGCCCATATAACGGTGTTGTGTGAAAATCAAAAGATCGCGATGTTTCAGTAACTATTGCAGCTAATTCTCAAATTTGACGCATGCGATTGGGAATTGAGAAAGGAATACGCGTGTAAGTTTTTTTGGAAAATAAGCGTGGCCCCGCCCACTTTATATGAAAAACTTGTATGTATCTCCGAAACTACTTGACCAAACTATACCAAATTTGGTACACATGTTGTATTACAAGTAGGTATGACAAATTGTTAAAATCGGACGGAAACCACGCAAACCTTTCATAAAACGGTAATTTGTAAAACTGAAAAATACGCGATATTTACGTCAGTATTAATGGCACTGCAAATACACATAATAAAAAAATTGGTAATAGGCGTGACACCGCCCACTTTCGAATATATGTAATATATTTCAAAAACTACGCTCAAACTTTAACAAATGTGGCGAATATATTGCATTTTAAGTCAATAAGCAAAATTTCGAAAATGGTAAAATTTGTAAAAATGGTACGAAAACCATGCCCACTCTCATACTCGTATAACCGTAAATTACCAAAATCAAAAAAATCCTTATTTTAGTAACTCTACAAAGTAACTTGCTCACATTTGATAAACAAGATTGGGTTAGAGAATGAAATACATGAAATCATAAATGTTGGGAATGGCCATGGTATTGCCCACCTTAGAGCAAATAGCATTTCCAACAATTTACAATAAATAATAGGTGACGTACGTTAAAATCATAGTAATTTCCTTTTGTGGTTATTTAAATCAATAAACGTAGATGAAGGTTTCAAAATGATACTTTACTGACATACCCGGCTTACTTTAATGCGCCAATAAAGAAATATTTTTGAAATTGAACAAATATTATATAAAATTGTTTATGGCTTGTTCTGAGGAAAATATGTATGTATCGAATACCATATATCTACGTCTCATCTTAAATTGGGTTGTGAGTCCATCTGTTTTCCCAATAAATAGTATATAGGCTGACATATAGAGTCTATACATTATATGACGTTATATTGCACGGTTTACTGAATACTGAAGGTGACGCCTTTAGAAGTACCGCTACTTTGGTTTTGCCGGGTTTGACAATTCTCAACTTCAACTAGACAAAGCTTTTTTCACAAATTAATAAAAAGAGACACTTTTTTTAGTATTTTGCGAATTTATTTATTAAATGTCTGCCTATAAATTCATATTTTACACTTTAGAACAATTAGAACACGTTTTTCAATGAAATATTGGAAGTGGTTCAATTTTCTCTCTCCCGTATTCTTGTTTACTAAAGGCGAAATCTGTCATTTCACCGCGGGAAGGCGCAATCTTGTATTCTATCATTCTTGGTTATATTGTATATATTATGTTCGATGTGGTCAAACATTTTTTGAAGAGCTGACCTATAACTATCGGTTGTATTAGCGGGAAAATTAACTCAAACTAATGATCAGTTTGGCGATTAGTTTTGCATGTGCATCGGATGCTAAATAACCACTTCTCCTTATGAAAAGAAATTTACAGTATCTTTACTTTCTTGTATTACACACGCTTTTTGTTTGAGATGCTTCAAAATTAATAGACCGTTTCCATGAGCCAGAAATTGCGCAATTTCAGCAATATTCTTAAGTTCAGCTGAAACTGCGCCTAGATTCGTAGTTTGGCTATACAAAAATCTGATAAATTGTGATCAATTTCACTCAACTTCACCTGCGCAACTCCGAATTTTACTTTTTGTTAGTGTTGGATAAGAAAGAATACTATAAAAACAAAAACGCCCCACTCACTTTAATCATCTAAAATGTTATTTTTGAGTAAAAATTGCCATATATTAAATATAAGCATGCCAGAGTAAAATATAAAGTGGACTTATATGTCCCAGCGTGACCATTGGCCAGAGCTTTAGGAGCAAAGTCCAATCGCATCAAAACAACTGTCAATGCAATTATGATTAGAATTGATATGGGCGGGTAAACAGTCACAATTTCAAATAGAGCCTATAATATTAAACTCCAATTTTCTTTGATGTATACGTATGTATGTACGTGTGAAAATGTCTAACCATATCGAAAATAAACGATGAGAAAAAGCCAATTCACCCTGCAAAAATTCCTGACCATATCGAGAATAAGTCTTCGATTGTATATACACAAATCCCTGAAAACGACGCGAAAAAGACCAATGCATGCTGTTTATACATCATCAAAGAAAATTTGAGTTTAATGTTCATTTTCATAAATGCAAAAATGTGAAAAACAGAAGTAATTATTTGGCAACCGATACCCACGTAACAATAACCACCAAACTGGCCAATAGCTTGAGTTAATTTTCCCGCCACTATAACCGATAGTTATAAGATAGACTTCGTGTTGGGTAGCTACTATCGATAACTTATTATCGATATGTACAGGCTTTTTTGCAGGGGACAAAACTCAACAACCTGACAGTTGTCAGGCTTGCGTCGCCTAACAGAGCAACCTAAATAAGAGCGGCAGCATCGTCTATTTGTCAAAAATTTCTCATGCCCATACATTTTGTACGAAGCCGACCGAAATAATGCGGCGGCATCGCCGAGCGGTTGGAAAATCCGATTTTGACAGCGCGTTAGGAAGTGATCTTAGCTGCAGAAAACGAAGAATTGACATTGTTGATGACAATTTTTGCGAATTTGTAGTTGTTGTTCCTTGATTTGACATAGCGCTGCCGCTCTTGTTTTGGTACGAAAACTAAGCGGTAGCGCTAGGCGGTGGAAAACCCGACGCTCTCCGCTCTTGTTTGGGTTGCTGTGTAAGACTATGCGGCAAAAAGGGGCTCAGCCCTCTAATGATGTCAACAGTCGTTGTAGTTGTTATGTTCTACTGAGTATGTGACAGTAGGGTTGACACGTTTTCGCAGGTCATCAGCGTGTGGCGGTAATGCAGGGAAATCATGCCAAGCTTGTTTGAATTGGCCGCGGGTTCGTCGTAATTGGCGTTGCAAGTTGCAAATTTGGGATAAACTTCATAAAGGCAGTCGGTTTGCAAACTTGTATGCGGTTAGTGGTTTCGGTTGCAAAAACAGGCTTATTTGACCGACATTTTTGTAGCTTAAACATTTTCTGGCGTACTTCCTCGAAATATTTACAAATAACCCGAGCTCATGGCAAAATAAAAGGGACGCATTAAAAGTAAAATAAAGATTAAATCGTGGACCATATTGCTTTTGAAATACAAAGAAATTTATAACGATAGCAATATTGCATATGTACAATATTCAATGAAATGTTTAATGACGACATTTAGATACATGCGAATTTGCCTTTCACACTCTCTCATCCAATATTATTGTGATGTTTGCTGAGTTTTCTTAATTCTGCAGATTTATCAAACAAGTTGGGCGACTATCGACACCCTTCAAGGCCTATCCATATGGTTTATTGCGAGCGTTGATAATCACCTGAAGGTTATGAACATTGTGAATATATACAAGTGAAAAATCTTAGCCCATAGACGTCAAAATTCGGCACAGCTGAGATCACCTGATGTAGCCATTCACAGCATTCTTGAGTCAATCCCTGAGCGAATTTCTATGTTTGACAATTAATATCGGCCATTTGTGACATTTAATATCAACCGCCGCCATCTTGAATTTAGAAGACTTCTCACTTGTATTCATTCACAATGGTTATGAAATACGAATTTCAATATGAACAAAGATTAATTTATTGTATTTTCGCTTATCGAACGTAAGTTTCATGTTTAATACACATTTAAACATACACACTTTAAATTTTATTTTTACTCCAAAATTTTCGGTGTGCTGATGACAAGGAAAACAATAGTTGTCAAAGGGCTCTTTGTATCAAGCATAATTCTTCCGCGCAATCTGTCAAGCCGACGCCCACGCCAACGAAATCGCAAAAGTCTTCACATAAAAATTTCACGTCGGCGGTGATTAGCAGCTGATTATGAAAATACACAAAAATATGGGCATTTATACATATCACGGGCAACGCCAACGCCAACATCACAGTTAATACATACCCAAAATATCATCTTTCATAAATGTTTAAAAATTTAATTTTAAATGAATCGAGGTTAAATTATTGCATGAGAAACATGTAAAACACTTGTCTATAAAACATGTAAACTAACACAGTTTAAATTATAAGCAATTATGCACTACAAAATGTTTGCTTTTTTGATGCTAATGAATATAAGAGTTGTCGAAACGCTCATTGCGGGAGGTTTATGAAACACACATTAACTAGGTGGCAGCATTAGAGAAAATGCGGTTATGTAGTGCGATTCACTAACTTTAAACGGTACGACAATTGTTATTTTTAGCGGCCATATTTGCCGTTTGCACTAACGATTCTGCGATTCACTAACTTATTCTTAACGACACTTAACAGCTGTTTCGTTGTATTTATTCAAAGTGATAAAGAGTGGCATCTCTGTCAAACTAAATGCCAAAATGAGTGAAAAGCACAAAAAGGAATAGAGAAAAAACAAACGTATACATGCTAGCAAAGAGAACGAGCAAATTTTTGGCGTGAGCTGGAAATATTTCAATAACGTAAGTAAAATAAATCATTAATATAATATAATTTATAATTTTGTATTTATTGTTTTACATAGAATGACGACAACTAGTATTAAAAGAAGCCATGCCACAGCCGAGCAACTTAACTGTATAACGAATTTTTTGCTTGAAAACCCGGGGTTAGCCGGATCTAAGTTCCAGAAACTACACGGAACATTTTAATGCGACAAGAAGTGGAAGGAATTTTCGGCAATTTTGAATAGTCTTGGCGGAGCAGTTAAGACTGTCGATCAATGGCACACGGTAAGCACACATTGTTGAATTACTTCCGGCGAAGGAAGCTGGCACTGACTGGAAACAGGCCAGTCGAGGAGACTCTCTCAGAGATTGATAGGCGTGTGCTGGGACTTATTGGGACGGTATATGCGGAGGGGCATGAAGTGGACGAAAATATCCCAATGGAAGTGGTGAGTTAGATGAAGTGAATGTTTATTGAGTGTAAGTTACAATAGTTCTAACTCTTAGGAATTTCAACTTCGTCTGCAAGAAGGAGACGAAAGTTTACTTTTCGAAATACCGCAAAGCTCACCTATAGTCGCTGAAAGCATCGACTTGCGTTCATCGGCATTAAACACCCCTGCCAGAACACCACGCAGGAGTTTAAAGAGAAAACATGCGAAAGAGGACAGCGACGCACGAACGAAATTTTTGGAGATCGCTGAAAAACAAGCAGATGTTTTTTTCTACTTTTCTATTTCGGATTCTCTTCTTATAGATGTTAGCTGAATCTAACAAACAAAGTGTCGAAGTTGCCAAACAACAGGCAGAAACTTTAAAGGTTCGTAATATTTGCCTAGCACGCATACATTGGGTATTATATCTTTTTTCATTCCTTTAATAGATCTTAGCCGAATCCAGCGCAGCGCGTGTCGCTGTTGAGAAGAATATGGCGGAGGCAATAACCACTTTGGGGGAAGGGTTGAAGGCTACGGCAGATGCTTTTAACGATCTAACAAATGCCATCTACTGCGCGAATTAATTTAAATTTTTTTTTTTATTATGAAGAATATTTGTTTGTACCTGAATTCATGTTTTATTTTCTTTTATAGTAAGTAAGCTGTAGTACTTTTAATATTAATTTAATATTCAATGAATTTAATCCTGTTTTTTCTTAATTTTTGTGATAATTTATATTGTTATAGTGAAATTGAATTGAAGTGAATTTTTTTTATCATAATGTACAATTTCATTTAGTTTTAATTTAATGAACTTTTTCGAAGTAGCTGAATGTTCCTCTATGTGGCGATTAGTTCCACGTTTTATATATTTTATATAGTGATTGCAATGTGATAAAATATGTATACATATGTACAAATGAATTTCCAAACTTGGATTTAATATCTCCTGAATTAAAAGACTTAATACTCGTATGTAAGGCTGGATAGAAAATGTTACCTCAATTTTTATACAAATATATGTGGTGCCTTCAGCATCACAACAACAATACTCATCTCTTATATTTTTTAGTTATATTTATTCTTCTTTGGCCACTGTAAGAACTAGTTTAGTTTTACTCAGTATTGTACTCCGTTATAATTTAATAAACGACGGTGAGCGCCTTGCGGTTATCGCATTGCTTTTGCTTTTCCTTCCATTCCATTCGTTGGAAATGAACAACACAAATTTAAGAAGAGCACAAGCATAGCGGAAAACTCAATCCTCATCCGACAGCGAAAAGGTACACGTCTTTGATTTCACCTCTAAACCTCTAAAGTGGTGACCCCGTTTAGAGAAAATCCGTTGCATCGACAGGTACTACAAATCATTAACGAAAAACTTCAGCAAATATAACAGAAAGGTTAACAGCGAATATGGCAACTAAGGACTCTATGGATACAACATCACCATCGGCAACCAAGGATAAAACCGCAGGCCTCATTCCAACCACCCCTACGGCCGCAGCTCAGGTAACTGCAACGCCTTCAGATGTCAACGCGGTAGCCGTTAAAATCGATATGCCCACGATTGATCGCAGGAACATCGAAGGATGGTTCCTTAGTCTCGACTATTGGTTTCCCGCTATGCACATAAAAAGCGATACCCAGAAATTCAATACGGTAATGGCAGCACTAGGCCCACGCACACTGCAGGATTTCTTAGCTACGTTAGGCGAAGTGCCTGACCAGGGTCATGACTTCGTCAAACAGCGACTAATAACCTTCTGCACCGACAGCCAGCAGCGACGCCTTAATCAAGTGCTTAACGAAACCCAGCTGGGCGATCAAAGGCCTAGTCAATTATTTACGGAAATGATGCGGCTAGTGGGCGACACAATGAGAGAATCAGCAGTAAAAAACCTGTGGGCAAAACGTCTACCAGTTTACGCTCAAGCTGCCGTATCCGCATGCTCAGGCCCACCTGAGGAATATCTAAAAATCGCTGACGCCATCGTCGACACCATCAGCCTTCAGGTGAACAGCAGCACGACCGAAAAAGGCGGCCGCCCTGCGCCCGCATCACCCACGTCTGTAGAAAAATTGCAAAGCAACACCGACTACAGCGAACTACAAAGCGCTATTAATGCACTAGCACAACGTTTTGACCGTCTGTACACTGATCGCAACACTGATAGGAAGGGTGCCAGGCCCAGATCCCGTCAACAGTCTCGAGAACGACGCAGAAGCAGCCCAGCTAACTTAGACGAGTGCTGGTACCACCGGAAATTTGGATCCAACAGTAAGAATTGCAGACCACCCTGCAAACACTATAAACGCAGTAGCCCGAATTGAATCGAAGCGGTCGCTGGTGCAAAGTTTCCGGCGGACACCAGCGTTAACCGCCTTACAATCAACGACCGGAAATCTAACATGTCCTTTTTAATCGACTCGGGCGCCGACATCTCCGTCCTACCACGTCAATATTCCTTCACGGCGACACCATCTTCCGTGAAGCTCTACGCCGCAAATGGTACGACAATCGCCACATTCGGCCAACGACGTCTCAGCCTCGACCTCGGCCTACGAAGGTGTTTCGACTGGACATTTACCATCGCAGATGTGCGAACGCCGATTATAGGAGCAGACCTCATACGCTGGTAAGGATTACTTATCGACCTTAAAAATAACAAACTAATCGACAGCCTAACGAAGATATACGCGCCGTGCAACATACAGAAGGTAAGCGCAATCGTCATCAGAACTTTCGATAGCGCTTCGAAATGTGCCGACCTGTTAACAGAGTTTCACGACATTACACGCTTATCATCCGATCGCAAAATCGCTTTTGCAACGCAGCATAGAATCGAAACATTCGGGCAACCCGTTTTCGCCCGCCCACGACGGCTTGACTCAGCGAAACTACGAATAGCGAGAGAAGAATTCGAGTTATTATTACGTCAAGGCATTATTCGTTCATCCAATAGCAATTACTCCAGTCCATTGCACATGGTCAAGAAAGCCGATGGCGGATGGCGTCCATGCGGGGATTACCGCAAATTAAACTCTCAGACCATGCCAGACAGGTACCCGATACCTTATTTGCAAGACTGCACATACATATTGGAGGGAAAACAAATTTTCAGTAAGATAGACCTGCAAAAGGCGTACCATCAACTACAGATTCATCCAGACGACGTCCACAAGACCGCCATAACGACCCCGTTTGGTCTTTATGAATATCTTTACATGCCATTTGGATTACGAAATGCCGCCCAGTCGTTCCAGAGATTAATACATGAAGCCCTGCGTGGCTTGCTGTTCACGTTTGCATACATCGACGATATACTCATCGCTTCCGCTAACCAGGAAGAGCACAAAAGTCACTTACGTCTAGTTTTCGAGCGCCTAAGAAAGCACGGCCTAGCAATCAACCCGGCCAAATGCGAGTTTTTCGTGGAAGAAATAAAGTTCCTAGGTCACTTAATAACGCAAATGGGTATTCAACCATTACCCGAGCGAGTGGAAGCGATTGCCAAATTCGAAAGACCTTTAGTCGTGCACCAACTAAAAAAGTTTTTAGCTACCGTGAATTTCTACCGCAAGTTTCTGCCACGCGCAACCACCTATCAAGGAATACTTACAGCAATGATCCCAGGAAACAAACGAAACGACAAGACACCGTTGATTTGGAGTGACGAGCAAATGGCCGCTTTCGAAAAATGCAAATACGAACTTGCAAACGCCGCCATACTGGCACACCCACTTCAAAACGCTGTTTTCTCCTTGGCTACCGATGCGTCCGACAGTGCAGTAGGAGCTGTGCTGAACCAGCTCACAGAAAAAGGTCCACATCCCCTCGGGTATTACTCAAAGAAACTGACGACAACAGAACAAAAGTACAGCACCTACGACAGGGAGCTCCCCGCTATATATAAAGCTGTAAAACATTTTAAATACATGCTGGAAGGCCGGTCATTTCATATATTGACCGACCACAAGCCACTCGTATTCGCGTACCAACAAAGCAGCGAAAAAGCTTCACCACGCCAACGACGACACCTAGACTTTATAAGCCAGTTTAGCACCGATCTTCGATACATCAACGGTTCAAATAATCATCTACCAGACCTACTTTCCAGAATCTTCGGAATAAGATCCCAAATCGATTACTACGAAATTGCAAAAGCGCAGAAAACTGATCCTGAACTTCAGGGATTACTCAATGGTAACACAACTTCTCTAATATTTAAACTCTTCAGAATTCCAGGTAATACGAACGAATTGTGGTGTGATGTATCTACGCGAACGGTGCGTCCGTTCATACCCAAGCAGTTTCGAACGCAAATATTGAAGAATGTTCATGAGATGTCACAGCGTTACTGTTTAACCTTAATTGACCGATTCACACGCTGGCCGGAAGCCGTTCCCATGCCGGACATGACGGCTGAAACTGTCGCACGAGCCCTAGTTACTACGTGGATAGCACGCTATGGTTGTCCGCAGTTCATTACCACCGATCAAGGGCGTCAGTTCGAATCCCATCTGTTGAAAGAGTTGTTCAAGATATTGGGAACAAAACACATCAGAACGACGCCGTACCACCCCCAGGCTAATGGTATAATAGAAAGATGGCACAGAGTACTGAAATCTTCTATTTTGGCAGCCGGAAAAGAGGTTTGGACAGACAATCTACCCTTAGTTCTACTCTCCTTGAGAACATCATACAAGCCTGATCTGCAAGCATCCCCTGCTGAGCTGTTGTTCGGTACGACGTTGAAGATACCGGGAGAATTCGTCGAAGAAGCTCGGTCCGAGCAGAGCCCATACGAATTCCTCCAAAACCTTCGAAAATCAATGAAGCAACTTCGTCCTACGCAAACCGTGTTCCACTCAACTTTGACGAGCTACGTCCATCCTGATATGATGAAGTGCTCACATGTCTTGGTTCGAAACGATTCCATCCGCCCTTCGCTAACAACACCGTATGAGGGGCCATATAAAGTAACCCTTCGAAATACGAAGTTTTTTACAATTTTAATCAATCAACGAAAAGTCAACATCAGCATCGACCGCTTAAAACCAGCGTACATTTGGGTAAGTGACAAACCAGCAGAAGCTACAACGAGTTCACCAGAGCAAAAACAACATCCGACGGTAGAACAACCAGTCAATCTCCACGAAGAATCTCAACCGCTGCAACAGTTGAGACCAAAGCGAACCATAAGGAAACCCGTACGATTTCATTAAACGGGGAGTACTGTGGTGCCTTCAGCATCACAACAACAATACTCATCTCTTATATTTTTTAGTTATGTTTATTCTTCTTTGGCCACTGTAAGAACTAGTTTAGTTTCACTCAGTATTGTACTCCGTTATAATTTAATAAACGACGGTGAGCGCCTTGCGGTTATCGCATTGCTTTTGCTTTTCCTTCCATTCCATTCGTTGGAAATGAACAACACAAATTTAAGAAGAGCACAAGCATAGCGGAAAACTCAATCCTCATCCGACAGCGAAAAGGTACATGTCTTTGATTTCACCTCTAAACCTCTAAATATATAACAATAAAAATGAAACCATAAATATTTTGCAAAATATTAAACGTAATAATTTTACTTTTATTGAGAATTCTTGAGCATGAATGTAAAAAAGTATTTAGGTAAAAAAATTTGCAATTAGTCGCTCTTGGATGCGTTTCGCAATTGAGGATGGCGCATCTTGCGCCAAGAAAATGCTGTCCGTTGTGGACTCTGAAAACTCTTCCCCGGGCACTTCTATTTGTTGATCTTAACTAATGTTGTGCAGCACTGTGCACGCATTTACTACTTTTCCTGTAAATCCGGGATCGTACAAAAGAGTTGTTTGTTTCGATAAGCATCGCCAAGTTCCTTTAATAACACCAAAAATTCTCTCAACTGGGTTGCGTGCTTTGCACAATGCCTCGTTATAGCGCTATCTCGGGCTTCCTTCTGGTTGGTTTGTTAGAGGAGTCATCATCCACGGTTCCAATGGATATCCAGAATCACCTACAGACATTTTCAATATCAAATTAATACTTTTTATTTAGTAAAAAAAGCTCACCAATGAGAAACATGTTTTGACTTCCGTTTTCAAAATTTCGCTGCATAACTCTTCGCGCGGCGAAGGAGCTCCAAATGTAGGAATCGTGCCGTGCCACCGGAAACCTGGCATTCACATTCAAAATTTTTAAATTTGGATCATATATCTACGTATTAATGAAAAGAAAAGTATACTAGTAATTTTATATTTGAAACATTGATAAAACTTTGAATTTACCATTTGCACATTAATTGAATGGTAGCTATGGTGGTTGACATAAGCCTCCTCATGATTCTTTGGCACCAAAATTGATATATGAGTCCAATCGATGGCCCCAATAGTACCTCCCACAAAGGGAGACGACGCTGAAGCAAAGATTTCTTTAGCTACTTGGCTACTCCGCTTCGGGTAAGCCAGTAATAATTCAATCTTATAATGAAACAAAAGGTGCTGTGGATACGTTTGATCAAATGTGTGGCCACTCAAGCTGTAGCCGTAAAACCAAGCGTTGGCCACTTTGTATGTTCTATGGTATGTTGAATATGGCTTTACTCAACAGCTATGTAATTTATATATCCAATTGTGAAGTTTTAAAAATAAAGCCAATGTCAAGAAGAGAATTCCTCAAGAAACTAAGCAAGGACCTTTGTAGTGACTGGTGCGCCATTCGTTTAAGAGAAAGGCCACGTATGCAGAAAAGGGTTTTTGCAGCAATAAATGACGCGATTGGTGATAATACTGATGATGATACAGACGAACAAAGTATAAAAAAGGGCAAAAGATCAATGTGCGATTTCTGTCCTCCAAAATTGAAGCGTATGAGCGTATATTTTTGCGCAAAATGCAAGAAAACTTATTGCTTAGAGCACAGATCACCAAATTGTTGGCAATGTGATGTAAAAAAGTAGGTGGAAAAACCACAAACTTTATTTTGTCTTGCACAATTTTTTTTAAGTTTTAAGATTTATATTATTTTTTAATATGTTAATTAGATATAAGGTCTACAAGATACTGAAGTTTATTTTTTGATCTCAAACGGATTTTCAGTTTTTTATATTTTTTTTGTAAAAGATCTATTCATACTACTGATAAAATATGTGATCTATAAATGTTGCCAATAATATATTTAATTCGAAACGCTTATAGCGGGAGTTTTATGAAGGATACATTAACTAGGTGGCAGCATTAGAGAAAATGCGGTCCTGACATGTATTTTGTTGTTGCTAGCAACTTTTCAAACGCCAAAATAGTAATACTGAATTTGGTAAGTTTGGGAACTCAATAAATAAACCAAGTAGACGTCAGCAAGTTAAATTGAAGACAACTAATTGTCGTATTCATAAAAAATTGCAAACTTTCAGCTGGAAAGCGATTCCATCGAATGTAAGTACGCATTACCGAGAAAAGTGACTATAAAGCTTGGACATTTTTACAGGAAAATGAATTCTTAGTTTTGTAAACTTTTTAGCCTCTTTACAGTCCAAGTCATTTGTGTATATTTTTGTTATTATTTTCGTTTGTCATAAATTATATATGCCACGGCACAAATGCAAGCTGTTTTATCATAACAGCTGAAAGCAATTGAACCCAAATAAATGGAGCTACAGTCATTCACAACCAGCAAATATTATGCATTGCATAAACTACGACTCCAGGAATTACACCACATATATTTAAAACAAATTGAAAAGTCATTAATGTGTACATTGATTTGTTACTATCATAAAGTTTACTGCGTTTCTTACTGAAATAGTCGAAGTCATTCATTCTTCTTTCTCCCGCTGCTGGAAGGCGAAATCTTGTATTTACTCATTCTTGGAAGCATACTTCCTACTTTTTGCATTCTTCACGTGCGACTTCTCGCTTGGTTCTTCGAGTGAGCGAGAATTTCACGCTGGTAAAGCCCGCCCGTAAGGTTTTCGCGATGGTGTTGGCGTTAGCTTACAACGAGTGCTCTGACAACTTTTGTTTTCATTGCCACCACCAAATACACGCGAATATTGTATAGCGAAAATTGAATTCGCTTGGTGAACGCAATCGCAAAACTATATGTTTGTTGCAAATAATACCAGAGAACTTATATTAGACAGAGAAGCAGCATCTCGCTTCATTCCTTGTCTCGTACCGCGGATTTGAGGGGAACTGTTTTTTTGGCTTATCCCACCATCCGATATTTTTCACCTACAAGGGGCAAAATTTAACATCGGTTGAGCGAAAACAACAATTTTAGAGAAAATTAATTTACGTTCTCTGTTATCAGCTACATTGTGTGGTTGCAGATGTTTTTTTGGCGAAAATGTTCCTATTGTTTTGATAAGGAATTTTCGCAATTCTATTTCCAACATTTAAAAAAAATATTAAAAATATGTATTCTTCTATAATTTCAATTTTAGTGTTTTATTTTATTCTACTAATATTTTCCATATATAACTTTCAATAAATATATTAAGTAGTTAAACAAAATCTTCAAAAAACACTAAAGAAATTGCATTTATTGTTTATCATATGTATGCACATGCATGCATTTATTTATCAATGCATATTTAATCGAATTACTTCCATGCAAAAGGGCGCGTATAAGCATATGTGTAGATATGTAAATAGAATAGAAATATTTACATATGTAAGTACATATGTTTGTTCACATGCGCGCACATTCAACCGAACTCTAAGTCTGCGCGCAAAGTTTGACAAAATATCTTATCTCCAGTTGGTCTTCAATTTTTACCATGTCAAAAATAACAACGTTCTAATGAAATATTTATACAAATAGTTAAACAAAGCAACAGTTCAACAGGCTATCGTGGTAAAAGATTAATTTAAATATTAAATTTGTACGTCAAAGATAGAAATTTATTGATTTGAAAATAAAAATTCGAAAGCCAAATAAGCTGTTTTGTCAAAACTCCACAGAAATAGTTGCTTCTGCCCGCAATTCACACGAAAAAGCTGCGTCGCAAAGCCGCCATCATTAATCAGGGTTTAGTTGAATTAATTTGTATTTGAGGAAGGTAGAAGAAAAAAGTGGAGTATAATACAAATATTGATATACTAGATCGAATAGAGGAATATCTGAAATAAAATACTTACATATAGATACATACATAAGATGTTAAGTTATTTGCCACAGAATTAAATTTCTAAATTAAAATTCTGGTACTTTATACCCTCTCAGAATAAAAATGGTACGGTTTATTTGCAATTTCGGGTTGAAAGTCTTTTGTGTAGGTCATTGACCCAGATTGTTGGTTCAGGAAGAAGCAAAAGTAGTATAATTAATTAAAGGTCTCACAAAATACAATTAATTATAGCAATGTTTGCGTTTAATTAGACAATTGTAGAAAAATATGTTAAAAGGTAGTAGATTTTCGACTCCTAAATATATTATTCTGCTACTTGTGCTACATTTGTGATAAGACGAAAGCACTGAAACAAATGCGACCAAAATTTAGACTACATATTGACATACATATGTGTAATGTACATATGTATGCAAGTAGGCGTAGCGGTAAGGCGTTTGGTTGCGCCGATTTGGAATAAATAGGGCTTTAAAAGACATATATAACAGGATTTCGTGCAAAACACGTTTATAATGATAAGGGATCGTGCCCATATTACGTAACGCAATTTTTGATTATTTCAGACCCCCACCATGTCACACTTTCAGAAAAATTGTTTTTATTAATCGTAAAATAAAATACAATGTTAATTGATATATGTATGTTATATATTAGGCAAAGGGAAATCACATGTCACACTTCGTCACAAATCGCAAACCCCCGCCGCCCCTCTATCGCGTTACGTAATATGTGCACGACCCCTAAGCAAACATAATAGATTAATAAAAGATGAATTTCTTCATGAAATATTTTACGGGCACAAGCGGGCCAAAATAATATCTATATTCCCATTTGAAGTTGTGAGCATTTGGACCAAAATTACAAAAATCTTCAATTTATGATTTTTAGATTTTTGTCTTCGTCGCGAAAAATGTGATGGATGAGGGGCGCATGTGTTTGTGGGGAGATGAAATGTTCGCATTTATGAATGAACGGAAATTTGGTTTCAATAATATGCGCGTGCGTTTATGAATGAATTTTTTGTTGCTGTACTGCAGTTACGCTGCGGTTGAAAACAAACACGCTGGCGGAGGGATGAAGCAAATGCTGTATATATGTATCTACATAACAATAAATAAATATATGATGATGATAGATATAATGCATATGAATGTATGTGCACTTGTTGACATTTTTTGGTACATATGTATGTACATGTGCATGAACATGTTAATATATATACATACATACATACATACGTACATATATTTGGATATTTATATATGTATTTACTACATATTATCCATATACATACATATTTATGTACATACATACGTATACTTAGTATGATAACGATTGTTACGCTTATAATATAAGTACATAGATATATTATATTGACATATGTATGTATGTATATAATGCATGCATTTCACGTCAAATTAAATATTTAGATGTTTATATCAATTCGTTAATATCTTAGCAAAATCTAAAATTCGAGCCAAAACAATTAACATTTATCAGAAATCATATACTGTTAAACAAATTTTGTCTTCGCTCAGCTCTGTTAACTTCCGACTCTCGGATTTCCCCAGCCGCCATTGCAGTGGTGAAGTAAGCCAAAAAATATTGATGGATTTTGACAATTCACACCGTCATCCTAACTTAATGCTTCTCTGTCTAATATAAGTTCTCTGATAATACTATCATTGTGCGTATAATTTGTTACTGTATATTTTTTTGCTTCCACCGTAGCCGAGTTTTTAGCATGTGCGCACTTCATTCGGTTGGTCCCGAGTTCAAGTCCTGGCCGGGCAAGTAACAACCAATATTTTATAAAATGTTTTTTCTAATAGCGGTCACCCCTCGGCAGGCAATGGCAAACCCCCGAGTAGCTTTTGCCTTGAAAAAATTTCTCGCAAAAATCATTCGCCGTTCGGAGTCGGCTTACAACATGGCCCACACCAAAAATTGTAGAAGAAGTTCAAAAATCAAACCATGGTGTAAGCGCTAAAATATTAGTATTATTATATTTTTGTTTTTGTTCGTTTAACACCACCTGATATAAATTCGCCTTGATAGATGTTAAAGTGTA
Source organism: Anomoia purmunda (assembly GCA_951828415.1). Lineage (NCBI taxonomy): Eukaryota > Metazoa > Arthropoda > Insecta > Diptera > Tephritidae > Anomoia > Anomoia purmunda. The sequence continues at coordinate 95,979,075 of OX639995.1, forward strand.
TTTGTTTAAATATGTAATAACCCAGCGTTTACATGTTTATTTATGTTTGTTAAGCGGAAATGCAATAAATTAATCTGCTGATTGCAAATGCGCTTAACCCTAGAATGGTAAACACCGCTTGATCGTTCACTCGTATTAAAGCGTGCGCTCGTGCCAACTCAGTTGAGTGTTGTACGAGCTTGGGCACAGAAGTGTTTTGTTTTGCTGCGTTGCGTTGCGTTGCTTATATATAGATAAGTGTGTCGTTTCTGAGGCGAAGTTTACCAATAAAGGTACTTTTTTTTGTACATATTCGTTTCCGCATTTGTTTTGTTTTTTTGCTAAAATTTTGAGTATAATTTTTATAGTTTTTAGAGATGGCTCCTCCTGATGTGCAGTTACTCAAATGGCTGGAGGAGATATCGCTTGATGGAAGTGAATTTGATGACGATTTGGGAGTAGATATCGATTCAGATGATAGTGTAGCTGATCCCATTTACGTCGATGATTTCGACGATGACATGCAGAATATTGATGTATCTAATAAAAATGATGTCAATATACAATCCACACCGACTCATGTTCAGGAAGCTGTGGGCACGTCGCAAAATGGCGATCAATCGGCTTGTGAGAACTGGATAATTACGCTATCGGCATCGGTTTTAAGGGGTAAGAACAAATAAATATGGTCTTCCGAACCGTCTTCGACAACAAAAGTATCGAACAGAACACCTTCGAGAAACATAGTTCATATTATGCCAGGGCCAAAAGAAGGAGCCAAGGGTATAGTAGATATAAAATTCAGAATACCACTACATCACAGGTAACAATAGAAGAGCTTCGTGCTCTTATCGGTATATTTATCATGAGTGGTGCTTGTCAACTGTTGAACTGTTTGATCCTACTATTTGTGGATCCCAAAATTTAGCTGCAATGAGCTGTAAACGATTTGAGTTCCTTGTCAAGTGTCTACATTTCGATGATCGTAGCACTCGAGACGACAGGAAAAAACAACAGATAAGTTTGCGCCTATCCGATATATTTGGGAAATTTGTATCAAGCAGTGTAGAGATCTATATAAGCAAGGATCGTACGTGACAATAGATTAACAACTTTTGGCGTTCAGGGGACGTTGTCCATTCCGTATGTATATTCCTAATAAACCGGCAAAATACGGAATAAAGATTGTTTTAGTATGTGATGTAAGATCGAAATATATGATTGATGCCTCACCGTATTTGGGAAAAAACGTAGACACAATTATAAATGAACCATTGGGCTCTTACTATTAAGCTGTTGACAAAGACTATACATGGAACAAATCGTAATTTAACTGCCGATAACTGGTTTACTTCTATTCCGCTAGCTGAGCAGTTGCTTCAACCACCATACAACCTTGCTTTTATTGGATCAATTCGGAATAATAAGCAAGAAATTCCTGCTGAGTTCAAACATAATTCATCACGTAAAGTTGGGACATCTCTTTTTGGATACCACGAAAAGCTCACTCTTGTCAGCTACAAGCCAAAGCCGCAAAAAACTGTTCTTTTGCTCTCTACGATGCACGACAAGCCTTCCCTTGACTTCGCTTCGGGTAAGCCAGTAATAACTCAATCTTATAATGAAACAAAAGGTGCTGTGGATACGTTTGATCAAATGTGTGGTCACTCAAGCTGTAACCGTAAAACCAAGCGTAGGCCACTTTGTATGTTCTATGGTATGTTAAATATGGCTTTACTCAACAGCTATGTAATTTATATATCCAATTGTGAAGTTTTAAAAATAAAGCCAATGTCAAGAAGAGAATTAATCAAGAAACTAAGCAATGACCTTTGTAGTGACTGGTGCGCCATTCGTTTAAGAGAAAGGCCACGTATGCAGAAAAGGGTTTTTGCAGCAATAAATGACGCGATTGGTGATAATACTGATGATGATACAGACGAACCAAGTATAAAAAATGGCAAAAGATCAATGTGGATTCTGTCCTTGTACCATATGACAACGAGGCCACGTTGGTGCAGTTACGTACGCTTTACGAAAAAGCCAAAAAGGGTACGCTAATGCTACCGGAGCAGGCAGACGCATCTCAGCAGCCAGATGCTCCTCAGCAGCCAGATGCTCCTCAGCAGCCATGTTCCCAGCAGGCAGATGCCCTCCAGCAGCCAGATGCTTCTCAACCGCCAGAAGTCGTGCACCAGTTTGTGGGTGTAGTGCAGCAGCCAGTTGCGGATACTTCACGGCGGCCAATGACGTTCACAACGCCATCAGGGTCCATAGCCCGGCAGCGTTTACAGGAATCAGAGGAAGAGGAAGAGCTCCTGGATCGGCAGCTCGCCATCGCACGCAAACGACAGGAGTTGCGAATGCTGCAACAGGAGATTGGCATGGGCAGCGATAAGCGAATTGATCTGGCCGTATAAGACGCTATGGTCACCAAGTTCGAAGGCTCCGAACTGCAAGACGTAGGAAAGTGGGTCAGCGACCTGGAAAATGTGTTCGAGGCGTATAATTATATGGAACGCGATAAGCTGGCCGCGGCGCGCCATCTGATGACTGGGCAGGCGAAACGGTTTGCATCCATTTTAACAGCGTGCACGTACGGTGAGCTTAAGTCGGCACTATTGCAGGAGTACGAAAGGGCGTTCTCGATGCAAGATGTTTTTACGCAATTGAGAGCACGTACAATGGGGCCAAACGAAACGCCTCGACAGTATGTTATTGAGATGCAGCTCATTGCCAGTCGCGCCAACGTTCCAGAGCTGGAATTAATCGACATAATAATCGATGGTCTTCAGGACAGATCTGCACAAGTATCGATGTTGTACAGTGCTACCACCATAGTCGAGCTAAAGATGCTGATAGAGCGCTATGGAAAGAAAAGGCGCATCAAAACGCAGACGGTTACTACAGGCAGTAAGCAGAAGGAGTCAGTGTCTGGCGGTAGTGCAGTGGAACTTGGAAAAGTGCATTGCTATAATTGTTTTGCGTATGGGCATTACCAAAGTGCTTGCTCCAAACCCAAACGCAATCCAGATGCTTGCTTTGTATGCAGCGAAGTGGGGCATACTAGGTTCACCTGCCCAAAGAAGAAGAGGACCAGTGGTGCAGCAGCAGCAGTCACAGCAGTTGAAGAGGGAGAGGAAAACCAAGAAGACCGATTGGTGCCCAGAGTGGTCGAGCAGCTAACTGCAAGAAATTGGGTAAGTGTTGCCTTTTATTTACAAGATAAGTGCACTGAACTTAGGAAGCGTTTTGTTCTCTTTGACACCGGTAGTCCGGTTAACAACAAAATATCGAGGAATCGGAAATAATCGATTAAATACGTACGGATACGTGAAATGTAAAATTTTATTTAAAGGTGTTGAATTTAAACACAATTTTTTAATTTTACCCGATGACCAAGCCATTGTTCCTTGGTTATTCGGGCGTGACCTGTTGAGCCGAATGGGCATTCACTTATGTAAAGTATTAAATCTAAAATATAATAAAAATGAATTACTGATGTTAAGGAATAAGACAAGGATAAATGAGCTTTAAATTAATGTTATCAGTGCACTTACATTGTTAAATATTTCAAAAAGATCGGATACCATGTGTTGCGAATTAAAACAAAATAACACGAACTCCATTTGATGACAAGTAACATGAGGAGGAGTTTATTATCTGCATTAGATAATACAAATTAAAATGATTGAAATTTAATGTAATTTCACTTACTTATTTGCTTTTTTCTCCCGCCAACATTCCTGGAACTCTTCTTTCGTAAATCAGCTAGCAAAATGGTTGCTCAGCAGTAGCGAGTTACTTTCTAGATCTTTCCAAAAATGTTGCAGGGTGACTTACATAACAAAAATTAAAAATTTCAGTTGATTTCAAATTCATATCGTAAATTCAGATCGTATTCTGAAGTTAAAAATAAGTATAAAAATTTGTCGGTTATATATTGTATCTAACTGCTCAACATCCCGCCGCCCGTGAATCTGATCGGGATTCAGAGTCACCAAGTACGTCCAGCACTGCAAGCTTGGAAGCGGGCCTACGTAGATAACCAGCTGATGTCTTCACCGTTGCGGATCTCACCTGTCCGTCTGCTGCCGGAAACACTTCAGTCACAATTCCTCGTTTCCATTCACCACGAGATTCGTTGTCGTCACAAATAATAACGACATCATTCACTTGAATGGGCTTTACCAAGTTATGCCATTTAGTTCGGCGGGTAAGTTCTGGAAGGTACTCCAGGACCCATCTCTTCCAAAAAGTTTGCTTTAGTTGTTGAAGAATGTGCCACTGCTTACGAAAACACAATCTGCTATTCACCGTTGGCGTCTGCACAAAATTCGGGCCACCAAGTAAAAAGTGGTTTGGTGTTAAAGGCTCCGCGCTGTCAGTTTCTATTGGTAGATGTGTCAAGGGACGCGAGTTTACTAGATTCTCAGCCTCGATAAGCAACGTCACTAGCGTTTCCACCTGTGGAGCCTTTTCTTTCAGCACAAACCCCAATACGCGTTTCACGGAACGAACCATCCGCTCCCATATACCACCAGCTGATGGATTCGCCGGTGTATTAAATACCCACTCTACGCCACGTCGTGCACACTCATCTGATCCACGTCGATCGATTTGCGCCAACTCCTCTTTACTTGCGCCTACAAAATTAGTACCTCTATCGCTTCTGATCCGTACAGGTACTCCTCTTCGGTTCATGAAATTTCTCAGGCATACTATTGTTGAATCAGCAGACAAATCTTTAGCGAGCTCTATATGTACTGCTCGAATAGACAAACACGTGAAGAGGGCCACCCACCTCTTTTCTTGTCGCCGTCCCACTGAAACCACGAATGGACCGAAATAATCGAGCCCCGTATATGAGAAGGGTCTTATAAACGGAATAAGACGGTCTTCTGCCAATTGCCCCATGAGCGGTGGTTTTGGAACGGCAGTAAAATTTTTACACAGCTGACAATTCACTCCAGCCGATCGAACAAGCTGTCTTATACACGGTATCCAAAACTTACGACGAATCACCGAACAAATTGTCTCCTGATTTTGATGCTGATATGACTCATGAAAATATCGTACAATCAATGTAGTTAAAGCGTGAACCTTTGGTAAAATTATAGGCCGCTTTGTATCTACAGCAACACATTTTGCTCTATCAATACGCCCAGCTAAACGTAAGATATTATCCTCATCCAATATTGGCGTAAGGCTGTAAATGGCACTACTCTTTGACAAAGATTTTCCGTCTGCCAGCAGACGCATCTCTTCGCCAAAAACTTCCCTCTGAACTACACGACAAACATCAATTTCGGCGGCCTTTATCTCAGCTGCCGATAAAGGTTGCTGCATATAACCTCTGGAGCGCGTTTCGCCTTTACTTTTAAATTTAAGAATCGCACGACGAACCCAGCTCATCACTCTCAAAAGCTTGTAATAGTTCGAGTATCTTTCGAATTCAATACATCGTTCCCTCTCAGAAATAGTTAGCAAACTCTTTGAGCGCATTTCAGTCGCACCTTCTTGTTCGCTCATATTCCCTGGCATAGAAGGCCACTTATCCTTCGAAACTTTTAAAAACTGTGGGTCAGTTATCCAACGCGAACAAAAACCCGTTTGCTTTTTCGTTTTTATTCGAGTTGCATCGTCTGCAGGGTTCAATGATCCGGGCACCCACCTCCATTGGCCGACGTCTGTTGAATCTAAGATTTCTGCAATGCGGTGTGCGACAAATTGTTTGTAACATCGACAGTCAGAGCTGATCCAATTTATAACTGTTTTAGAATCAGACCAGAAGACTACTTCCTGCGGCACCACATCATGGCTTTTAACAATGGCGTTCTTTAACCTAACGCCAAGCACTGCTGCTTGTTACACCAAGCGGGGAATTGACAGAGGTTTAATTGGGCTACACCTCGATTTCCCAGTCACGAACACTATATTGACTTCGTTCAAATAACAAATACGCCAATATGCCACGGCAGAAAAAGCCAACTCCCTTGCATCAACGAAAAAATGTAAATCAATAGAGGACTTCGGATCAGAAAAATTGCTATGGTAGCATCTTGGTACACTTAACTTCTTCACGCTCGCTAACTCCAAGTACCATGCATACCACTTGTGGTAAATATCATCTGGGATCGGTGTGTCCCACCCCACGTTTACTCTCCATAATTCTTGCAAGAGTATTTTAGATTTAATAACTATATTGGCCAAGAAGCCGCATGAATCGTATATAGACATCGTAAGACTTAATACCTCGCTTTTGGTAGGACGACGATTGCCACTTAAAACCGCTGGAGAAACTTTCGCAAACTTTAAAACAAAACAAAGCTCATCATTTTCTGGGCGCCAATACATGCCCAATACCTTTTCTGCCATTGATTCACTACTAAACATGCTCGTTAAACCGTCATCGACTTTTGGTGCTGGTGCTTTATTTAACGTATCTCGAACTTCAGCTGAATTGGAAATGAAACCTCTTAGCTCAAAACCTGCTTCCCCGTGAATGTCCAAAACATCACTTGCCACCCTTATTGCCTCGTCAATACTGTCAAAGCTGTCGACATAGTCGTCCACGTAATGACGTTCAACTATCGCCTTCTTTGCTCTCTCCCGCAGTCCGGCATAATTTTTAGCGTTCATGTTTTTGACGTATTGCGCTGAACATGGGGAGCTAACTGATCCAAAAATCATTGCTCTCATCACAAATATATCTGGTTCCATTGTTTGATCACCGTTTCTCCATAAAAATCGTTGCGCAGTCTGGTCTTCTTCCCTTATGTTAACGCGGTGAAACATTTCGCGTATATCGGCGCAAACACCAATTTTCCCTTGGCGAAACTTAAAAATAATTTCTGCAAGAGGATGTGGCTGATAGGCGATTGGGCCTTTCATTAATTTTGAATTAAATGACACACCATTTATCGATGCAGCAGCATCAAATACTAGACGCCTCTTGTTCGCTTTATTTATATTGCATACGGAGAAATGTGGCAAGTACCATGTATGCGGTTTCATTATTGCAGCTTCATCAGCTGATAATTTTCGAGCATAAGATTTAGCAATGTAACTCGCAATTGTATTTTTGTACCACTCAGCGAATTCACCATCCTTCTTCATCTTTCTCTCAATCATCTGTAATCGACTCAAAGCCATAGAGTAGCTCTCCTGAAACTCAACATGATCTTCTCTCCAAAGGAGACCCGTTTCATATTGGTTGCCAGATCGTTTGGTTGTTTCTAAAAGAATTTGCTCAGCTCGCTTGTCAGCTTCCGAAACAACAGGCTTTAGCTGCTTTACCCCAAAATCTTCAATAGTAAAATAATCATGTATTTGCTGTTGAATTTTATTTAAGTTAACTTGCTCGCAATCGATTCGGCAAACGAATGCTTCAGAGTTATCTTCGTTCGAACCAAAAAGCATGTAACCTAACTTTGCTTTATGAACTGCGAAGTGTTCATCCAAATTAATAATGTCTATTGGACGTACGTTGTATATGTGGGATGCCTATTAACATTTGCGGAACGGCATCAAAATAATCTTCAATCGGTAATCCATCTAAAACCGAGTATTTATTCTTAAAATTTACCAAACCTAGTGTTTGTGACGGTAATTCCAATTTTTTTGTTGTTCTAACATTTCTCATTTCAAATGTATTCGCATTAATGTTCGCACTTGAAATCTGTATATTCAGCCGTTGAGACACTTCGCTCGTTGTTTTGCCACCTATCCATCGGAGTGACAACAAATCAGACGGTCCTCTTAACCCTACTGATGTGGCAATTTGTTCTTCAATAAGAGAAATTTTCGAGCCGTCGTCTATGAATGCCATAACTTTCCGGCATCCCTTTGGCCCATTTATCATCACTGGCAAAAATTTAAATAATGTCTTATTACTAAGTTCTTTTCCAAAAATAGTGGCAACATTCGCTGTAGTTTCATTTGAATTCGACCACTTTTTCGACGAGTTCATTTCGCTATTCACTGAAGTTGACGTTTTCTCTGCGCTGCTGCTGTTGTCACTCGCAACCCTTTGTTTACATTCTTCGTGCAACAATCGATGGTGGTATTTTTTGCAAAAATTTATTCCACATTCACGGCGAATACTACAATTTGTTACATTGTGACCACTGCGGAGGCAACAAAAAAAAAGACGATTTGTTTTGGCAAACTTCCATCGTTCACTAACGAGGCTGCGGCGAAATTTTGAACACTGGAAAATTTCGTGGTGTTCGTGGCGCAAAAAACACTGTGATTTGTTATCTTCGGTTGTTATAGCGTACGCCGGCTTAGAGATTCTATCTCTTTTTACATTGGGCGTTATTTCAGGTCTATTCTGCTCAGTTTCGGTGGCGATCGATATAAACATTGCAATGTTTTGCAACCATTGACTAAACTCTATTACACTTGGATATTGCATCCCATTTGCGCATACATAACGAGCCCATTCTTCTCTTTTGGATAAGGGCAATTTGCTCACTAGCTCATCTAAAAGGGTTGGATTACATAGATGAGGCGTCGCACAAGCATTTTGCAAAAAAACTGTCAAATTTGAAACCATTGTGCTAAAATTTACTATTTCTGAGATTCTTGACCCGGATATCGACTGAAAGGCTCTTGCTTTGGCTATCTGACTTCTAACTAGTATCTGTGGCCTTCCATAATGCATCTCTAATGTGCTCATAACCATGTTGATACTATCTGGGTGTATTAAAAAGGCTTCAACCTTTGCTTTAGCTACGCCCTTTAACGCTTTTTGGAGTCGCGATAAATTCTCCAGGTTTGTATAACGATAGGCATCTGTTGTTTCTTTGTATGCTATGGCGAACATTGGCCATTCCTCGGGTTGACCTGTAAATTCTGGAAGATCTTGTAACTTACGTGTGTTGTGGCTATATGCCTGTGTTGGATTGTTCATCTGAAGCGATGTAGTGTAGTTAATTGGCAAATTTAAGTTTCCTTGACTTGTTGAACTCAAATAGGGTGTAGGCATTGTCACAGAAGTCGCCGACACATTTGGCGTTGTCCCTGCTGGCATAAACTGCTTAGGAATATATGGTAAACACGAAGGCTCAATTGATACTGCTCTATTAGGCGCGTTTGAAAACATTTGCTGGTACGTCGGCACAGTTGACGTGGCGTGAAGAGATGGGATTGTTGCATATCCCGCAGAAGAGTACGTCGGCGCAGTTGACGTGGCGTGAGGGTATGGGATTGTTGCATATCCCGCAGTATAGTACGTCGGCACAGTTGACGTGGCATGACCCGATGGAATCGTTGCATATCCCGCAGTAGAGTACGTCGGCACAGTTGACGTGGCGAGTGCAGGCATATGCAGTGAAGGCGTCGGCAGACATGACGCGAACTGGTTTGCTACTGGGTAGCATGGTAAACTTAATGAAGATGGCGTCGGCAAAACTGACACTTGTGTTGGCAAAATCGACGATGATTCGTTGGACGCAAACATCTATTCAAGTCTAACGTTCTTTTTATCAGACTCTTGCAACAAATGCTGCAACACTGCAATTTTTTTGTGAAGCTCCATAGCCTCACTTTTTTCCACAATTGTTTTTTCATGCTCGCTGTCGCTTGCAGAGTCTTCCATTTTGTCTGAAGAGAACATTGCAGCTACGATTTTTTAATCTCTCACTGCGTCGTGACATACACATGCATTGTTTTAGGAACGTCCAAATAAATAATAAATATGTTGGGGATTAAAACAAAATAACACGAACTCCATTTGATGAAAAGTAACATGAGGAGGAGTTTATTATCTGCATTAGATAATACAAATTAAAATGATTGAAATTTAATGTAATTTCACTTACTTATTTGCTTTTTTCTCCCGCCAACATTCCTGGAACTCTTCTTTCGTAAATCAGCTAGCAAAATGGTTGCTCAGCAGTAGCGAGCTACTTTCTAGATCTTTCCAAAAATGTTGCAGGGTGACTTACATAACAAAAATTAAAAATTTCAGTTGATTTCAAATTCATATCGTAAATTCAGATCGTATTCTGAAGTTAAAAATAAGTACAAAAATTTGTCGGTTATATATTGTATCTAACTGCTCAACACCATGTATGTAAGGGTTGCACCCGGCGGGGAAAGTTTGTTGGAGGAAAATGTTCAAGAATTGGCACTAGTTAAGAGTGACGATGACGTGACACAAGGCGGGGAGACAGATTGTGAGGGTAACAAACATATTTCACTTAGGACATATGACATAAGTGAGCAGTTGACAGAGACAGATGCTGATGTGATAGAAACGGTTATTCGTAAGGAATACGTAGAAGCGGCGAGAGGCAAAACGATGGATAAATATTTTATGAAGATTTCAGTAGAAAAAGATACGCCCGTGTATAGCGTTCCACGCAGATTATCATTTAAAGAGAAGAACGAGGTGCAAGTAATAATTGATAGCCTATTGTCTCAGGGTATTATAAAGCGAGTGAGTCCCCGTATGCATCGCCGATAGTCCTAGTCAGGAAAAGGAATGGGAAATTACGTATGTGTGTTGACTATCGAGAGTTGAATATAATAACCATAAAAGACCGATACCCCCTTCCGTTAATTGAAGATTGTTTGTTGTACTTGGGAGGAAAAAACTATTTTACCACACTGGATTTACGGAATGGTTATCATCAGATTCCGATGCATGCGGACTCAATACGGTTGACATCCTTTGTGACCCCAATGGGGCAGTATGAATATAACTTTGTCCCATTCGGATTAGCTAATGCTCCGGCGGTTTTTCAACGACTGGTCAACCAAGTGCTCCAACCGATGGTTACTCGTGGAGAGGTAGTGGTTTATTTAGATGATATTTTGGTGGCCACAAGGACTATTAAAGAGCATGGTGAAGTGCTAGGGCGAGTGTTAAAATCACTCGCAGAGGCCGGACTGAAATTGAATTTTGAGAAATGCAAATTTGCGTACCAGGAGCTAGAATATTTAGGATATAGGGTTAGTAACAGGGGAATACGACCCAGTGAGAGGCAAATAGAAGCCATCAGAAGCTATTGTGAACCAAAAAATGCAAAACAAGTGCAACGGTGTCTAGGGTTGTTCTCATATTTCCGAAGGTTCATACCTAACTTCTCACGAGTGGCTAAGCCGCTGAGCAGGTTGCTGGGTAAAGACGTCCGATTCGATTGGACTGACGAATGCAAGCAAGCATTCCAGATTTTGAAGACCAGTCTGACTAAGTCACCCGTTTTGTGTATATTCAACTTAAACCTTGAAACCGAATTGCACACCGATGCCAGCATATACGGCTACGGGGCCGTCTTGTTGCAAAAGCAAGCTGACCATAAGTTCCATCCAGTGGCGTACTTTTCTAGGAGCACCACGGATGCCGAGACTCGTTATCACAGTTTTGAGTTGGAAACTTTGGCGATAGTTAGGGCTATGGAACGGTTCAGAGTGTTTGTTCATGGAATCCCTTTCACCATTGTGACAGATTGCAATTCACTAGTGCTGACTCTCAGTAAGAAACAAATCCACCCACGGATTGCCAGGTGGTCTTTGGCGTTGGCAGATTACGATTATAAGATTAGACATCGACCGGGGCAGCAGATGGCCCATGTGGACGCATTAAGCAGGGCGACGTGTGTTAGTACCGTGGAGGAAAGTGAAGCGGACGTGAATCTTCAAATAGCTCAGATGAGAGATCCAGTTATTAAGGAGTTAAAACAGAAGTTAGAAGAGACTGCGGTGCCGGGATTCGATATGGAGAACGGATTGGTTTTCCATGTCGCGAACGGTAGCAGACAATTGTATGTACCCGCAGAGATGGAGAGTAATGTGATCCGGTTAATTCACGAGGCCTATGGTCATTTAGCAGTAGATAAGTGTTTCACCCAGATTGAAAAACACTATTGGTTCCCGGGAATGAGGAGGAAGATCAAGGGCTTTCTCGCTAACTGCTTGAAGTGCATTTATTATTCGGGACAGACGAGAAAGACACTTGTATAGCATTCCGAAGAAACCTGAACCGTGGGATACGCTTCATATTGACGACTTCGGTCCTCTGGAAACTGTTAGGTCTAAACACCGACACGTTTTGGTGGCTGTGCATTCGTTCACAAAATTCGTTAAATTATATGGGGTAAACACCAGCACCAACGAGACCATTTGCGCATTAAGTAGGTATTTTACAGATTACAGTCGACCCAGACGGATTATAAGTGATCGGGGATCTTGTTTCACAGCAGTTGAGTTCAAGGAATTTTGCGTTCGTCATGGTATAGAACACGTGCTAAATGCTGTAGCATCTCCACAATCGAATGGACAAGTAGAGAGGGTGAATCGAGTACTAAAGAGTATGTTGGCCAAACTTACCAATCCTATAGACCATACGAACTGGAAGGGGAGACTGGTCGATGTAGAGTTTGCCATCAACAACACAGTCCATAGTAGCACCAAACAGACTCCCAGCAGGTTGTTGTTCGGTGTAGAGCAGCGGGGCCGTGTAGTTGACGAATTGACCGAGTACCTTCGGGGAAACTATGTCCATGAGATCACCGATTTGGCCAAAATCAGGGAACAGGCGAACGAGGCTATCCAGACGTCACAGAAAAGGAACGAGCAATATTTTAATCGAACCCATAAGCCCGCCCAGCAGTTTGAGGTTGGTGAATGTGTAGTGATCAAGAATGTAGACAATACCATCGGTAGAAATAAGAAACTTATTCCTAAGTATAAGGGACCTTATGTCATTCAGAAACAATTGGGGCAGGACCGTTACGTAGTGACTGACATAGAAAACTGCCAGGTCACTCAAACTCCCTACAGTAGTGTTCTCGACTCCAGCAGACTTCGACGCTGAGGGCAATTCAGCCAAAGCGGCGAGGATCCGAGGCAAGAAGGCAACACCCCCAGCATTCAAGAAAACAATATGGATAATGACCAATGTAATTATGATGAATGTACGGATTATGAATATCTGGAAGAGACCGGGGAGTTCCCACCAGAGGCGATCGAGGTCGATCGGTTGTCAGGTTAAGGCCGAATGTAATAAATTATATGTGAAACCCAACGTGTGGCAGCCCCGTTCTCTTCTATGTAATGGCCGTCGCCAAGTGTCAACTGTGACAGTTGACTGTTTCCGGGGGACTTTTGACATTGTTTTTTAACCAGTGTAAGACGTGTAAAGAGAGAAGCTAAATAAAATCAGGCTTTGCCTCAAGAATCTAAGTGCGATTATAAATGTGTACATTGATTTGTTACTATTATAAAGTGTACTGCGTTTCTTACTGAAATAGTCGAAGTCATTCATTCTTCTTTCTCCCGCTGCTGGAAGGCGAAATCTTGTATTTACTCATTCTTGGAAGCATACTTCCTACTTTTTGCAGTCTTCACGTGCGACTTCTCGCTTGGTTCTTCAAGTGAGCGAGAATTTCACGCTGGTAAAGCCCGCCCGTAAGGTTTTAGCGATGGTGTTGGCGTTAGCTTACAACGAGTGCTTTGACAACTTTTGTTTTCATTGCCACCACCAAATACACGCGAATATTGTATATCGAAAATTGAATTCGCTTGGTGAACGTAATCACAAAACCAAGGCGAATTTATACAAGGTGATAGCATCCCATGAACTGAATGCTTGTTCTTCTTTCCAAACCCGCTGGGTTGTTTTGTTTACACAAACAAAATACATGAGCAAACTGGGCGAATTCGGTTTTTGACATTTCACTCGCAAAGTTACACTAACAAAATACATACGCAATACTAGACGAATTCATATTTTGACATTTCACACGCAAAACTACACAAACAAAATACACAGCGGATTCGCCTTATTTATCTTGCTATCACCTTCTATGGATCCATCTTGCACAAAACTATATGTTTGTTGCAAATAATACTGTCATTGTGCGTATAATTTGTTACTGTATATTTTTTTTCCTCCACCGTAGCCGAGTTTGTAGCATGTGCCCGCTTCATTCGGTTGGTTCCGAGTTCAAGTCCTGGCCGGGCAAGTAACAACCAATATTTTATAAAAGGTTTTTTCTAATAGCGGTCACCCCTCGGCAGGCAATGGCAAACCCCCGAGTAGCTTTTGCCTTGAAAAAATTTCTCGCAAAAATCATTCGCCGTTCGGAGTCGGCTTACAACATGGCCCACACCAAAAATTGTAGAAGAAGTTCAAAAATCAAACCATGGTGTAAGCGCTAAATTATTAGTATTATTATATTTTTGTTTTTGTTCGTTTAACACCACCTGATATGAATTCGCCTTGATAGATGTTAAAGTGTATTTGTTTAAATATGTAATAACCCAGCGTTTACATGTTTATTTATGTTTGTTAAGCGGAAATGCAATAAATTATAGCCCTGCCACTTAGAGTACGTTGCGTGCATTCCGGCGAAGCATGCGACTGACAGGGCGTACGCAGCGTAAAGGCAAGCCACAATGAAACGTTTTCGCAAGCAAACAAATCAGCTGTTTTGTATTGGCGGGAAATTTTTCTTTCTGTACAAAGTAATCGTATTTTGTTAATTTTGATATTTATTATTTTGTTTATTCCTTTTAAATATGTTTACCACTGACGCGTTGTCGCCACCAAAGACAATGTTGCCACAAACAAAATAAAACAATCAGCTGTCTTTAGCGACGGATTTGAATGCGCCAAAAGTAGAGAGTAGAGCGACTGTCGTACGTTGCGGTATTGCATGCGTTGCGAATGTGGCGATCTGCATACAGATACACATAATTTACTCAGCTGTCAGTCGAATGTTTCGTCGGAATGCACGCAACGTACTCTAAGTGACAGGGCTATTAATCTGCTGATTGCAAATGCGCTTAACCCTAGAATGGTAAACACCGCTTGATCGTTCACTCGTATTAAAGCGTGCGCTCGTGCCAACTCAGTTGAGTGTTGTACGAGCTTGGGCACAGAAGTGTTTTGTTTTGCTGCGTTGCGTTGCGTTGCTTATATATAGATAAGTGTGTCGTTTCTGAGGCGAAGTTTACCAATAAAGGTACTTTTTTTTGTACATATTCGTTTCCGCATTTGTTTTGTTTTTTTGCTAAAATTTTGAGTATAATTTTTATAGTTTTTAGAGATGGCTCCTCCTGATGTGCAGTTACTCAAATGGCTGGAGGAGATATCGCTTGATGGAAGTGAATTTGATGACGATTCGGGAGTAGATATCGATTCAGATGATAGTGTGGCTGATCCCACTTACGTCGATGATTTCGACGATGACATGCAGAATATTGATGTATCTAATGAAAATGATGTCAATATACAATCCACACCGACTCATGTTCAGGAAGCTGTGGGCACGTCGCAAAATGGCGATCAATCGGCTTGTGAGAACTGGATAATTACGCCATCGGCATCGGTTTTAAGGGGTAAGAACAAATATATATGGTCTTCCGAACCGTCTTCGACAACAAAAGTATCGAACAGAACACCTTCGAGAAACATAGTTCATATTATGCCAGGGCCAAAAGAAGGAGCCAAGGGTATAGTAGATCCCTTGAAGTGTTTTGAACTGTTTTTTACTACAGAATTGAGGGATGAAGTACTCTTACGCACTAATGAATATATTGACCAAGCAGCTACCAAGTATAAAATTCAGAATACCACTACATCACAGGTAACAATAGAAGAGCTTCGTGCTCTTATCGGTATATTTATCATGAGTGGTGCTCTAAAAAATAATCGCTTGCCAACTGTTGAACTGTTTGATCCTACTATTTGTGGATCCCAAAATTTAGCTGCAATGAGCTGTAAACGATTTGAGTTCCTTGTCAAGTGTCTACATTTCAATGATCGTAGCACTCGTGACGACAGAAAAAAACATATAAGTTTGCACCTATCCGATATATTTGGGAAATTTTTATCAAGCAGTGTAGAGATCTATATAAACCAGGATCGTACGTGACAATAGATGAACAACTTTTGGCGTTCAGGGGACGTTGTCCATTCCGTATGCATATTCCTAATAAACCGACAAAATACGGAATAAAGATTGTTTTAGTATATGATGTAAGATCGAAATATATGATTGATGCGTCACCGTATTTGGGGAAAAACGTAGGCACAATTATAAATGAACCATTGGGCTCTTACTATTGTAAGCTGTTGACAAAGACTATACATGGAACAAATCGTAATTTAACTGCCGATAACTGGTTTATTTCTATTCCGCTAGCTGAGAAGTTGCTTCAACCACCATACAACCTTGCTTTTATTGGATCAATTCGGAATAATAAGCAAGAAATTCCTGCTGAGTTCAAACATAATTCATCACGTAAAGTTGGGACATCTCTTTTTGGATACTACGAAAAGCTTACTCTTGTCAGCTACAAGCCAAAGCCTCAAAAAACTGTTCATTTGCTCTCTACGATGCACGACAAGCCTTCCGTTGACTCCGCTTCGGGTAAGCCAGTAATAATTCAATCCGATAATGAAACAAAAGGTGCTGTGGATACGTTTGATCAAATGTGTGGTCACTCAAGCTGTAGCCGTAAAACCAAGCGTTGGCCACTTTGTATGTTCTATGGTATGTTGAATATGGCTTTACTCAACAGCTATGTAATTTATATATCCAATTGTGAAGTTTTAAAAATAAAGCCAATGTCAAGAAGATAATTCCTCAAGAAACAAAGCATGACCTTTGTAGTGATTGGTGCGCCATTCGTTTAAGAGAAAGGCCACGTATGCAGAAAAGGGGTTTTGCAGCAATAAATGACGCGATTGGTGATAATACTGATGATGATACAGACGAACCAAGTATAAAAAAGGGCAAAAGATCAATGTGCGATATCTGTCCTCCAAAATTGAAGCGTATGAGCGTATATTTCTGCGCAAATTGCAAGAAAACTTATTGCTTAGAGCACAGATCAGCAAATTGTTGGCAATGTGATGTAAAAATGTAGGTGGAAAAACCACAAACTCTATTTTGTCTTGCACAATTTTTTTTAAGTTTCAAGATTTATATTATTTTTTAATATGTTAATTGGATATAGGGTCTACAAGATACTGAAGTTTATTTTTTGATCTCAAACGGATTTTTAATTTTTTATATTTTTTTTGTAAAAGATCTATTCATACTACTGATAAAATTTGTGATCTATAAATGTTGCCAATAATATATTTAAGATATTTAAAAAATGGATTGTTTTTTGTTTATTTTTATTACCAAGCATGTAATAAATACGTTTTTGTTTTTGTTTTAATCAATTTTTATATCGAGGTTAAATTATTGCATTCCCGCTAACCAAACATGAGAAACATGTAAACACTTGTCTATAAAACACGTAAGCTCAGTTTAAATTATAAGCAATTATGCACTACACAATGTTTGCTTTTTTGATGCTAATGAATATAAGAGTTGTCGAAACGCTCATAGCGGGAGTTTTATGAAAGACACGTTAATTAGGTGGCAGCATTAGAGAAAATGCGGTCCTGACATGTATTTTGTTGTTGCTAGCAACTTTTCAAACGCCAAAATAGTAATACTGAATTTGGTAAGTTTGGGAACTCAATAAATAAACCAAGTAGACGTCAGCAAGTTAAATTGAAGACAACTAATGGTCGCATACATAAAAAATTGCAAATTTTCAGCTAGAAAGCGATTCCATCGAATGTATGTATGTACGCATTACCGAGAAAAGTGACTATAAAGCTTGGACATTTTTACAGGAAAATGAATTCTTAGTTTTGTAAACTTTTTAGCCTCTTTAGAGTCCAAGTCATTTGTGTATATTTTCGTTATTATTTTCGTTTGTCATAAATTATATATGCCACGGCACAAATGCAAGCTGTTTTATCACAAAAGCTGAAAGCAATTGAACCCAAATAAATGGAGCTACAGCCATTCACAACCAGCAAATATTATGCATTGCATAAACTACCGGCACCAAAATTCTACGACTCCAGGAATTACACCACATATATTTCAAACAAATTGAAAAGTCATTAATGTGTACATTGACTTGTTACTATCATAAAGTTTACTGCGTTTCTTACTGAAATAGTCGAAGTCATTCATTCTTCTTTCTCCCGCTGCTGGAAGGCGAAATCTTGTATTTACTCATTCTTGGAAACATACTTCCTACTTTTGGCAGTCTTCACGTGCGACTTCTCGCTTGGTTCTTCAAGTGAGCGAGAATTTCACGCTGGTAAAGCCTGCCCGTTAGGTTTTCGCGATGGTGTTGGCGTTCGCTTACAACGAGTGCTTTGACAACTTTTGTTTTCATTGCCGCCACCAAATACACGCGAATATTGTATAGCGAAAATTGAATTCGCTTGGTGAACGTAAACGCAAAACTATACATATGTTTGTTGCAAATAATACTGTCATTGTGCGTATAATTTGTTACTGTATATTTTTTTGCCTCCACCGTAGCCGAGTTTGTAGCATGTGCGCGCTTCATTCGGTTGGTCCCGAGTTCAAGTCGTGGGCGGGCAAGTAACAACCAATATTTTATAAAAGGTTTTTTCTAATAGCGGTCACCTCTCGGCAGGCAATGGCAAACCCCCGAGTAGCTTTTGCCTTGAAAAAATTTCTCGCAAAAATCATTCGCCGTTCGGAGTCGGCTTACAACATGGCCCACACCAAAAATTGTAGAAGAAGTTCAAAAATCAAACCATGGTGTAAGCGCTAAATTATTAGTATTATTATATTTTTGTTTTTGTTCGTTTAACACCACCTGATATGAATTCGCCTTGATAGATGTTAAAGTGTATTTGTTTAAATATGTAATAACCCAGCGTTTACATGTTTATTTATGTTTGTTAAGCGGAAATGCAATAAATTAATCTGCTGATTGCAAATGCGCTTAATGGTGCCCACAGTCACCGACGTGTACGTATGCCGTGTCTGTTTGACGTGAGATACACAAAATTGAGCAAAACTTGTGCCCGTACGTATGTTTTGTAAACAAACTTTGCGTGCATAAAACTGTGTTTGCTTGCATCAACACAATGTTGCCATTCATTTGTTTGCATACATATTTTTACACACATCCGCGTTGTCAATTAAAATTTTTCATTGTATAATAAACCAAAGCCAAAAACCAACAAATGCAAATGGTTCATTTATCTATAATTAACATTATTAAACATCGATTTTAAATTAATTTAATAAAAATGTAAATTTTTATAAGGTTATTTTGTTAATGATTTTAAAAAGTTCTGCTTGGCAACACTGTGCGGTGAGAGAGCACTCAGCTGACACGGCTTCACGGCAAAAATCTAAATTTCTCAGATTACACACGTACACGTTGATGAGTTTTCATTTACATGGCGCTCTCATAAGTTTGATCGTGTCAGCTGACACGTAACGCACGTTTGCGTCGGTGACTGTGGGCACCATAAGCCTAGAATGGTAAACACCGCTTGTGAGGCGAAGAAGTTTTTTTTTTTGCAATATTTCCTGATCGTTCACTCGTATTAAAGCGTACGCTCGTGCCAACTCAGTTGAGTGTTGTACGAGCTTGGGCACAGAAGTGTTTTGTTTTGCTGCGTTGCGTTGCGTTGCTTATATATAGATACGTGTGTCGTTTCTGAGGCAAAGTTTACCAATAAAGGTACTTTTTTTTGTACATATTCGTTTCCGCATTTGTTTTGTTTTTTTGCTAAAATTTTGAGTATAATTTTTATAGTTTTTAGAGATGGCTCCTCCTGATGTGCAGTTACTCAAATGGCTGGAGGAGATATCGCTTGATGGAAGTGAATTTGATGACGATTTGGGAGTAGATATCGATTCAGATGATTGTGTGGCTGATCTTACGTCGATGATTTCGACGATGACATGCAGAATATTGATGTATCTAATGAAAATGATGTCAATATACAATCCACACCGACTCATGTTCAGGAAGCTGTAGGCACGTCGCAAAATTGCGATCAATCGGCTTGTGAGAACTGGATAATTACGCCATCGGCATCGGTTTTAAGGGGTAAGAACAAATATATATGGTCTTCCGAACCGTCTTCGACAACAAAAGTATCGAACAGAACACCTTCGAGAAAAATAGTTCATATTATGCCAGGGCCAAAAGAAGAAGCCAAGGGTATAGTAGATCCCTTGAAGTGTTTTGAACTGTTTTTTACTACAGAATTGAGGGATGAAGTACTCTTACGCACTAATGAATATATTGACCAAGCAGCTACCAAGTATAAAATTAAGAATACCACTACATCACAGGTAACAATAGAAGAGCTTCGTGCTCTTATCGGTATATTTACCATGAGTGGTGCTCTAAAAAATAATCACTTGTCAACTGTTGAACTGTTTGATCCTACTATTTGTGTATCCCAAAATTTAGCTGCAATGAGCTGTAAACGATTTGAGTTCCTTGTCAAGTGTCTACATTTCGATGATCGTAGCCCTCGAGACGACAGAAAAAAAACAGATAAGTTTGTGCCTATCCGATATATTTGGGAAATTTTTATCAAGCAGTGTAGAGATCTATATAAGCCAGGATCGTACGTGACAATAGATCAAGAACTTTTGGCGTTCAGGGGACGTTGTCCATTCCGTATGCAAGTTATCACATGTGGATAACACTCATCAGTTGCGGTTCTCACGGTAGCCCAACTAACGACAACAGCGACAACAACAACAATAATAACTTTATTCGTGGCTCCAACAGCACATAAATCCACACACAACATTTAACACTTTGAGCCCGCGTGCTCCACCGGTGGACATTTATATTTTGACGATTTGGGACAATGTGACCACCCGTGGGCATTGGTGGATTACTTTATGGGACATCGTGACCACCGGTGGTCAAAAAAAAAAAAACAGGAAACAAACAACAAAAATACATTTGGTTTAGCCAAAATAAATATCACAAAGTCACAAAGCCCAATTGCAAAAAATTAATAAAACTAAGTAAACAAATTTTGGTCAACTAAAGCACAACTCTTCGTCAGCACGCGGTCCACCGGTGCAGAAAAAAAATGTTCACGGATGGGCACGTGGGGCTTAAAGTGTTAAGCAGCTAGTTCAACCCGATATAACCAACATACGGCAGACGTTGATTCAGCATATTAATCCACTCAACGTTCAAACAGTAAATTCAACCCGATATCACCGACATACGGCAGACGCTAACTCAGCACATCAAATCATGCGGCTGTCCGCATGCAATAACTGTAGGTCAAAGAAGTTAGGTAATCAGGTGTAGTCACCGCAACAGGTAGTCGTAAAAACTCACTTGTCAATATTGGCTGCCTTGCTCCGGCAAAGGAAATAAAGAATTAACATAAAAACCAACCGGGTTTAATTTTATTTGGCGTCCAACGTGGGGCCGCGTTTAATAATCCTTGTATAAGGACGTGCCGTGAAACGCAAATGTAACGTGGCCGTGGTTCGAATCCACTATTAAGAACTTTATTAAATAACGCGATCGAATGAAATGAAAATAAAGAACAATTTATTAAATAAAGCGATCGAATAAAATAAAAATAAAGAACAATTTATTAAATAAAGCGATCGAATAAAATAAAAATAAAGAACAATTTATTAAATAAAGCGATCAAAAAGGATAAAAAGTAAAGTGACAAATCCAGAGGAATTTTTCCTGAATCACCTGAATCACCGAACGAGGTTCCTGCAACACCACATAACTAAGAGAGTTCCAGTCTTGCTGGTTTTGCTGCTGTTAGTTTTAATGGAAATAATTATTTAAGTAGAGTGTTCAGCTAGAGTTTAATATTTGTGAATTTTGAGAATTTGTTAATATATAAAGTGAAACGGAATTGTTAAAACAATCAAGTAAAAGTTAAATATGAGTTTTAGAAATGGACACGACTACAATACAAGCACTTCTAAATGCTGCAGTACGGACTGCAACCGACCAAACTAGACGAGAATTTCAGACTAAGATCGATGAATTGACTAACAGACTAGGGCAAATAGAAACTAGCGCTCATGTGGAGGAATTTCAGGCTGTCACGATACAACCCAACATTACTTGTGGCGAGTCATTAGACCTAGTGAAAACTATGCCTGAGTTCAACGGAGACCAAGCGCGATACGTATCCTGGAGACAGGCAGCGCACACAGCATACAAGATATTTGAAGGATATGCGGGAAGCTCTAAACACTATCAAGCTGTGGGCATAATCCGCAACAAAATAGTGGGGCCTGCGGATATGGTGTTGTCATCCTTCAACACTGTTTTAAATTTCCATGCCATAATTTCTAGGCTAGACTTCACGTACGCTGACAAAAAGCCAATCTATTTGATTGAGCAAGAGCTCTCAATGCTTAATCAAGGACGTCTGTCAGTAGTGAAGTTCTATGACGAAATAGAACGGAAACTCACGCTTATAATAAACAAAACTACAATGACTCATGGCGAAAATAGGACACTTATAGAGTCACTCAGTAAGAAATATCGAGAAGATGCTCTTCGTGTCTTCGTTTCTGGGCTTAATCGTCCGCTATGTGACATTCTTTTTTCATCTCGTCCTGAGAGTCTACCCTCTGCGCTATCATTAGCACAAGAGTTAGAAGCCAACCAGACCAGGCTGACAAAGATGACCCTAATGAGGTCCATCGGAAACCCGAATAGCCGCTTTCAGGGTCCGAGCACTTATCAGTACTCTCCATATTACCGTAGGGTTCCCAATGAGCAGTACCGTCAGCGACCAATACCAATGGACGTTGATCCATCTATTTCACGTTTTAGGCAAACCAGATCTCAACCACCACAATTTAATGGTAGCAGGACATTAGGCCAAAATTCTTATCAGCGCCAGACAGATTTATCAAATCCTAGGAGCCCCTATAATGACTTCAGAAGGTCAGCTATGCAAGCTAATGTGCAACCGACGTCCACCTCGGATAATAGGGATGTATTGGCCGAACCTAGTGATGACATTAATTTTTTAGGACAAGATCCCTCCTTTCCTATATTAGCAGGACACTCGGGGAGGGAGGCTTAAGATTTCTCATTGATACTGGTGCCTCCAAAAGTTATATTAGGAGGATTAGTGTCCTTAAGGGAATAAAATACTTAAGAAAACCCTTTGCAGTTAAATCGATTCATAGCACTGAGAGAATCGGACAATATTGTAAAATTAACATTTTCAATAGAAACTCTAATTTTTTCATTCTTCCCAGCCTAGATACTTTCGATGGTATCATAGGATTTGACCTTATTAAATCAGTTAACGGTAACATTGACACGAAAGAGGGAATTCTGAGATACAATGATGGTCAAGAAAAACTTTCTTACCATCAGAGCCCAGATATTAATAGTTTAACCGAATCGGACGTGAATACAGCAGAATTAGAACGCATCGCATCAATCCTGAGACGACATTCTAGAGTGTTTGCCGATCCAGACGAGGCTCTGCCATATAACACGAATATCGTTGCAACAATCAGAACTACGGACGACCTTCCGGTATGTTCTAAAAGCTATCCATATCCCATGGCGGTGACAGAATTTGTCAACAGGGAAATTTCAAACTTATTACGTGACGGAATTGTAAAGCCTTCTCGTTCACCATACAATAACCCTATTTGGGTGGTGGATAAGAAAGGATATGATCAAGATGGTAAAAGAAAGTCACGCCTTGTAATAAATTTTAGGAAGCTCAATAGTAAGACCGTCTGCGATAAGTATACAATCCCTGATACTTCTGTAATCCTGTCAAATATGGGAAGCTCTACCTTTTTCTCAACAATTGACTTGAAATGACCGTGAAAAAACGGCATTCTCAGTCAACAACGGCAAGTACGAATTTTGTAGACTTCCGTTTGGTCTAAAAAATGCACCTAGCATTTTCTAAAGGGCCATTGACGATATTTTAAGGGAGAAAATCGGGAGGACTTGTCACGTCTACATCGATGACGTCATTATATTCTCCAGGACAGCAGAAGAACTTATCAGAGATATTGACCGGATTTTGACAAAACTGTTTAACGCTAACATGAGGGTATCTGCCGAGAAATCAAAATTTTTTCAAAAAAATTTCGAGTTTCTTGGATTTACGGTATCTAAAGACGGAATAAAAACATGTCCAGACAAAGTTAAATACATATTAGACTTTGAGACTCCAAAAACATTGCGAGCTCTACGCTCGTTCCTAGGACTTGCAAGTTATTACTGTCGGTTTGTAAAAGATTTCGCCACAATTGCCAAGCCGCTAACGAAATATTTGCGCGGCGAAAATGGCAACATTAAGGCTAACCAATCAAAGAAAATTGAAATAAACCTGGATGAGGAAGCGCTCAACGCGTTCAATAGGGTAAAGCAAATTCTCGCATCGGAAGATGTATTGCTTCTCTATCCCGGCTACGACAAACCATTCGAACTCACTACTGACGCTTCATCCTACGGTATCGGTGCTGTTCTGTCACAAAGCGGTCGCCCTATAACAATGATATCAAGGACCCTTTCCCCTACCGAAGAAAACTATGCTACCAATGAAAGAGAATTGTTAGCAATAGTTTGGGCTCTACAGAAACTCCGTTATTATTTATACGGTGTGAGAAGCCTCAAAATCTTCACTGACCATCAACCCCTTACATTTTCTATATCGGACAAAAATCCGAATGCCAAACTAAAGCGATGGCGTGCCTTTGTGGAAGAATTTTCTCCTTCATTCCACTACAAACCGGGAAAGGAAAACCTGGTTGCGGATGCGTTATCGCGACAGCTCATAAATGCGCTGGACTGCGAAAATAAGTCAGAAAGCGTCATGGCAAACAGCGAAGAGTCGTTAACGCAAACTATTCCAACGGTGTCGAATCCTTTAAATTGCTTTAGGAACCAAATCCTACTTGAGGAAGGGGGGACATTTTCAAAAACTCTAAAAATTATTTTTAAGTCAAGAATGCGACATCATATAATTTTCAGTGACATGAATGAACTGCTAAATGCCATTAAGCAGTGCATTAATACAAATGTTGTTAATGGTCTAATGTGCGACCTGCCTACGCTCGCTAAGGTACAAGATAGGGTACTTACAGAATTTCATCAATATCTGGCATTCGAAAAGGCAAGTCATAGATGTCTTTAACAAGGACGACCAGAGAGAAATTTTACAAGCAGAACATAATAGAGCTAACCGGTTGTTACGCGAAAACATGCAACAAATCCTTGGAAACTACTACTTTCCAGGCATGCGGAAGGTGTTAAAGGAAATAATTTCAGGTTGCAAAATATGTCACGTAGCAAAGTATCAGAGACACCCCCCAAATCCGGGAATAGGGGAAACTCCTTTACATTCGTACCCGGGGGAAGTCCTTCACGTCGATATCTATTCTACAGATAAAACTCATTTTCTGACATCAATTGACAAATTTTCCAAGTTTGCAGTTGTTTTTCCCATAAAGTCTAGAGCTATAGTCGACATAAAAGAGCCCATCTACGAGCTCCTTAATTTTTATAAAGATACAAAATTTCTGGTTTGCGACAATGAACGATCCCTGAATTCTGAGACCATTAGTGCTATAGTTAGAAATCATTTTGGGGTAGATATTTACAAAACGCCTCCTGCTCACAGCGCTACCAATGGCCAAATGGAGAGATTCCATAGCACCCTCACAGAAATCGCTCGCTGCCAGAAGCTCGAGGGAAGCGTCTCCGATACAACTGAGTTAATACTTCTTGCAACATCGAAATACAACCGTACAATTCACTCCGTGACTAACAGAAAACCAATAGACATAATTCATTCTATTCCAGATGAGCTAAAGGACGAAATAAGAGATAGACTCTTATGGACTCAACAAACAGACTTGAAAAGACACAATATAGGGTGAAAGACACGAGTTTATAAACCAGGCGAAAAAGTTTTTGTCAAAACAAATAAAAGGATAGGTAATAAATTCACAAAGCTCTGTATTGAGAAGCTAGTGCAGAAAGACCTTGGATCTACCGTCCTGATCGACGGCCGGAAAGTCCACAAAAGTAATTTAAAATACTGACGATACCTTTACTTTTTAATTGCAGAACTTTCATCTTGCTATGCCTTTCAGCTGAGGCAAAAATACTTAATTATACTAGCTCCTATTACATTCCTATTACAACTGGTAAGGTAGCGATATATGAACAGTACGGACTACTATTACATAAAACCCACCTGTCTAATTACGAAGCAATAGTCGACGATACGAACGGACTTCTTGAGCAATTCCCACAAACGCACATAAAACGACTGTTAGCGAATGACGCGGAACACATAACCCAGCTATTGGATGTGGTTAGACTGCACCACCGATAGTCTCGTAGTATTAATATATTGGGGATGGCATTAAAATACATAGCGGGAACACCAGACTTCGATGACTTCCAGGAGATTAAGACCAAAACAGGAACCTTGATAGAATCTCATGAACAACAAATATCAATTAATACAAAAATGCAGAAAAGAATAAATGAGTTGACCGAAACGGTTAACGAACTATTGAAGACTGCTAAACAGACTCATATAGATACTGGCAATTTATTTTCTTTAGCTTCTGCTAGAAATAGGGCAGTAATAATAGAGTTAGAGGCCATTATAACATCCGTTCCATTAGGTAAAATAAATGTTATCAACCCAATATTATTGAGCGGCGTAGAAATTAATGATATTTTAACAGCTGAACACTCTGCAAATGTTAGCATAAGCGATCTATTGCAAATCTCTAAAATTAAAATAGTTCAAGACATGCAATGTATTTATTTCATTATAAAATTTCCAAAAATAGCTAGCATTTGTAATTATGTAAAGTTATTGTCTGTGGTTCACGACGAGAAGATACTTTCTTTAGAGACCGATACTGTAGCCGAGTGTAATGAGAAATATCTCCCAGTCTACAACTGCAGAGAAACCATGATGGCGAGTTTTTGCCAGCTCTTGAAGGAAAGCCCTTGCACAATGCAGCTCCTAAACAAAAATTCCGCAAACTGCAAGTCAACATCAGCTGATCACGTTGCCATCGCCAAGGAAATTGATAATGGGATTATAGTAATAAATAATCAACCCGCATCAATATACGACGAAAACTTCACAGAATTAACTAAAGGCACCTTCTTAATAACCTTCGAGGGGGAGGTGACTATTAATGGTACCATTTACAGCAATTGGAATAAAATAACCCGTTCACGACCAGAAGCTGCACCCGCCCAGAATATGAATTTTACCGATCACATGTCTTTATTATCACTGCCTTATCTACAGAAGATCAACATAAGAAACCTGAAGCACATATCCCATTTGCAGGGACTGATCAGTACGCGGTCAATTCAAGATATAAGCATTATAACATTCCTTGGGGTAGCGGTTACGGCAATTGTTACATCAATCTCTATAAAACATCGAAAGAACAAAGTAAAGTTGAGCAAGGCCATAGAAGAAGCCGAGGACGGCTTCACTTCAAGAGGGGGAGTAGTTATCGCATGTGGATAACACTCAATGAAAATTGCATCAGTTGCGGTTCTCACGGTAGCCCAACTTACGACAACAGCGACAACAACAACAATAACAACTTTATTCGTGGCTCCAACAGCACATAAAGTCACACACAACATTTAAGCAGCTAGTTCAACCCGATATCACCAACATACGGCAGACGTTGATTCAGCATATTAATCCACTCAACGTTCAAACAGTAAATTCAACCCGATAGATAGATAGATAGATATTATTGTTGAGGTTTGCACTTCGACCTTTCGATCCATTGTGCCCTCCGTTCTTTATAGTACCTCATCTAACCCCAACGCTCTTAGGAAGTCTAAGATGATGGTTGGTGATAGCGAGCGTACAAGTTCCTGATCGGGGGTGTATGAGCCCAGATATCTCTTCCGTTTTCTTGAGACGGCTTCACAGTCAAAGAGCAGGTGCATCGGGGTCTCCGGGGCCGAGTCACAGAAGCGACAAGACTCATTCGACCATATTCCGAGCCTGTGTAGATGGCTACGCAGTCTGCAGTGACCTGTAAGAAAACCTGTAAGTATCCTCAAGTGGGGTTTTGAGAGGTTAATAAACTGTTTTGACCGTTTGCTGTTATACCCTCCCAATAGACATTTCGCCTGGCGTAACCCTACCGTCCGGTGCCAGTGTCTTTCCTTTAAGGTATTTTCCTCTGCCCTGAGCTATGGGTGTTTTTTCCGCTGCACCTCTAGCCAATCGACCGGCCTCCTCGTTTCCCTCAATGCCTTTTCGACCAGGGACCCAGAGGAGCTGGATGTGATTGTGGGTTGCTAGAGAGTTGAGTATTTCTACACATTCAAGCACCAATGAAGATCTAATCTCATACGATGCTAGTGCCTTGAGTGCTGCTTGGCTGTCACTTGCAATGACTATCCGCTCATTACAATAGTTCCTTTTTAGGTTTACCTCTGCACACCGGAGGATGGCGTACACCTCCGCCTGGAAGATGCTTGGCATCTTACCCATTGGCACAGACAGGTGTGTTCTGGGACCGAAGACCCCGGCCCCTACACCCTCCAGAGTCTTTGATCCATCCGTATACCAGTGATGGGTGCTTGCTTTGAGGTGCCCCTCCAGTGAGGGTGTACTCCATGTAGCTTTGTTTCCTAATTCAATTTTGAACCTTTTCTCAAATTTGGTTACTTTGATGATCTCATCCCTTGGAAGCTGAGCAAGAGGAAGCTGGATGCTCAGTTTCTCCATGTCGCATCCACATGTTCTCTCCAGAGCAGCTTAGAGTCCATTGTTAGACCCAGGTATTTCACCTTGCTCACCACAGGAACTTGAGTACCGTCCAATGAGATTTTTCTCATTGCGGGTAGCTTCCTTTTCCTAGAGAAAGGTATAATGGCTGTTTTCAGTGGATTAATATTAAGCCCCACTCCAGCGCACTATGCCTTAGTCAGGTTTAGTGCTCTTTGCACAATATCGCATAATGTGCTTTCGTATTTGCCTCTAGCTATAACGACAATGTCGTCTGCGTACCCTTGACAGCGAATTTCATTATCGGTCAGTTTTTGTAGGAGTTCATCTACTACAAGACTCCACAATAGAGGAGATAAAACTCCCCCTTGTGGGCAACCTCTACTGGTTTTCAGCTGTATTACCTTGTCTGCTACACTAGTTCCCGCCGTTCTAGTCTTAAGCAGAGCTTCTACCCATTGACAGATGGGCGCTTGTACCTGCCTTCTCTCCAACGCCTTGCATACCCCCGTATGTGAGGCATTATCGAAGGCGCCTTCTATGTCCAGAAATGAACATATTACGGTCTCTCCACAGTCAAACGCGCTCTGTATCTCCGTCGTTAGCTGGTACAGGGCAGTGTCCGTGGACCTTCCCGCTCTATACGCATGCTGACTGGAATGTAGTGGCTTCCGCCGCAGAGTGGTTGACCTGATCTCATTGTCTATGATCTTCTCCATTGTTTTCAGTACAAAGGAGGTTAGACTAATTGGCCTGAAGGACTTCGCCAAGGAGTAGTCCCTTTCCCCAACCTTGGGTATAAATATTACCTTGGCTCTCCTCCACACAGTTGGAATGTATGACAATGCAAGGGAGTCTCTCATTATCTTTACCACGTGTGGGATAATCTGATCGCCGCCTTGTTGCAATAACACTGGCAAGATACCATCCACCCCTGGAGACCTATATCGTTCAAACGAGTTCATGGCCCATCTCACTGAGTGTTGCGTAAACAAGCTTTTAGCTAGTTCCCAGTCAGATTGCGATGGTCTCATTTTCCCTATATAGGACTCAGATTCAGGCGCAGATGCATCAGGGAAGTGAGTCGATAACAAAGCCCGCACTCTTTCCTCTTCACTAGTGGTATACGTACCATTAGGTAGCTTGATAGCTAGTCTAGTTTCTACCTTATCTTTGGCTAGCGCTCTGTGAAGCCTTGCCGCTGCCGGCGTGGAAGTGATGTCTTCACAGAAGCTCCTAAAACTTTCCCTTTTAGCTTTTCTGATTTCCTTACAGTATGCTGTTAGGCTAGCTGCATACTCTCCCCAGCATCCATTGCGCTTAGCTTTGTTAAAAAGTCTTCGCACTGTTTTGCGTAAGGATGAGAGGTGCTGAGACCACCATGGAGTCGTGGATTTCTCCTTCGGTTTGGTTTCAGGACAGCTACAGTGGAAGGCATCAATGACAACGTCATTGAATCTTCGCACCCTGTTCTCTAATTCTATACAGTCTGTCTTCCTTTGAATGTGCCCTGTACTAGGCAAATTTAGGCTTAATGTGTTGCTGAAATTCTCCCAGTTCGTTCGTCTGGGGTTCCTGTTTGGATTACTCTTCGTTATCATAGCGCTCAGCTTAAATTGGATGATTCTGTGATCAGACAGAGAGGGTTCTGAGGAAACCTCCCACTATGAGATCAGATCGTCAGCCAGTTTGCTGCTGAGTGTTATGTCGAGTACTTCCTCTCTAACTCTGGTAATGAATGTTGGTCTGTGCCCAACATTATGTATACTTAGATCACTGCTTATAATATATTCTAATAAGGACTCACCGCATCCGTTGGTATCGGTGCTGCCCCACTCCACATTGTGTGCGTTGGCATCACAACCAATAATTATCGGCAGCTTTGCCTTCTCACAATACCTTATTAAGTCCTGGACTTATTTTGGGGGAATGGAGTTGTCCCCAGCAAAGTAAGCGGCCGCTAAACACACGTTTATGGAGCTTTTGGCTACCTCCAGTCTTATCTGCACCGCGACCAGGTCCTGCGTTAAATATTCTGTAATGCAAAATTATTCAATATTGTTCTTAAGCACTATACAAGCTCTAGGCCTCTCAGATGAGAGATCCCATATTACCTTATTCTTGGTTTCCTTCAGGCCCCTTACCTGGCCTTTATAGACCCACGGCTCCTGCACCAGTACTATGCCCAGATTTTCCGAGGCAAACCTCCTCGCTATAACGGCCGAAGCCGCTCTAGCGTGATGGAGGTTGACCTGGGCTACTGTCATGAGCGGGGTCATTATAATTGTGGCTCGTCTACCTCCGAGAGCCGTAAATCGCTCTCGCTCCTCCTATCGAGCTCGAGTTTGCTCATGTCGAGCCCCTCGATCAGCTCCTGTGTGGAGGGAACCTCTGTGCTACCCTGAGCAGCGTTACTGGGAGTAGGGATGGTCGATGAAGGCGGCGCAGAGGTTAGAGGTTTTAAAGAAGAGTCCTCTTCGCTCTGCACCTGCTTCGAAGCTGCTTCGGAGTCTTCCGCGATCTTTGGTCGCCAGGGCCTTATGGTAACAAAGCTGAACCTATAGTTCAGCCGATAACCATCCCTCCTCATTTTACTGAAGGACTCCTCGTCTACACCAACGACTAATCGTATGCCGGTGTCCTCCACGTTGCTACTTACAATACGCCAAGCCGAGGTATGGATACCCTCATTTTGTGCGTTTAGCAGTCCGATGCCGTGCTCGATGGGCTTGTCCGCGCTCCTAGGGAGAAATACCATCATCATATGTGTAGGAGGTATCTCCTCTCCTCTCCTCGTGCACAGCTTCGTACCTTTCCAGGCTCCAAGTGTGGGCGTTACCTCCGCAAGCCATGCTGCAGTATTGTCGTCTTTACAGTCGACCAGTAGCAGCCCTGGGCGAAAGTAAACTCCACAAAAAGCCAGCGGGTGGGTCCATCCCTTGAAGACCTCGTCCATTATGGCCTCTTGCAGTTTTGTCAGGTCCTCTGAACTCAGCGTTACCGCCGGATAGTTCTCGGGCAACACCGCCAGCCGGATACCTTTGAGGGCATCCGAGTAGCTGGTGGGCTGTCCAGTCCCAGCCGCCGGCAACACCAAATCCTGAGTTCCCTCCTGACCTGCCGAGTTCGATTGTGGAGGAGGTGGGTGGGCCCGCTGTCTTTTGGAGTCGGGTGCCTGTGGTGTAATTTGCCCGCTTCTCCGCTTAGTAGCGGGTGCAGGTTGCTCATTTGTTGTTGGTGGTTTCCCGCTTCTCCGCTCTACAGCGGGCGCGGGTCTGTGTTGTACCTTTGGTTCCCCGCTTCTCCGCTTATCTGCGGGTGCGGGTTCGTTCTCGACTTGCATCCTCAGTCCAGCCATCTCGCGAGCTGTTTCAGGAGGCTTTCCCTGCTCCAGGTACCTTAGATACCATTTGACGCCCGATCCGGAGAGCCCAGATCTCCTTCGGTCATCAAGGGCTCCTGGCTTCCCTGGGGAGGGCAGATGCGGTGGTTTGCCCCTTCTGGGCCTGCGCCTTCTGACCACCCTAAAAGGCTCGCTGGGGTTGGAACTGGGGGATCGGTGCCTTTTTGATGATGATGCTGGGGATGTTGAGCGCTTACTGGAGGCAGATGCCCCGCTTGTTGGCTCGTGCCCAGCTTTGCCCGTGGTCATATCCCCACTGGGTACCTTCTCCCGGTGTCTCGCTGCATCCCTACTTGTTGAGGGCCCGTCACTATCGTCCCGAGCGTGCTCGGCGAAGAGGGCTGCCTCTACAGGGGAAAGGTCTGAGGGGAGGGGGTTTTCCCTTCTCCCTTTTTTGTTGTTGTTGTTATTTGTGTTGGTTTCGTTGTTGTTGTTGTTTTTTGTTTTTGTATATTCATCTTGTTCGTACGACCGCTTTCTCACCGAGGCAATACTCACGGTCTATATTTCAAATTGGGGAACTCTATCGTCCGCCGCGCCATCGCCCCTTGTCGCGGTAAGGCCACCGTTACTCCTCGATTCGGCCCTG
The DNA here is from genome assembly GCA_951828415.1 of Anomoia purmunda. Classification (NCBI taxonomy): domain Eukaryota; kingdom Metazoa; phylum Arthropoda; class Insecta; order Diptera; family Tephritidae; genus Anomoia; species Anomoia purmunda. The sequence continues at coordinate 96,011,649 of OX639995.1, forward strand.
TGTCGATGAGGCGCCGTTATACTACAGCCGGTTGTCCTCCTGGCTGCAAACCGTCCAATGGGCACGGTGTCGCTTAACACCCTGGATTAGGAGGTGGCAGTTCTTGGTCATCGTGCTCAAGCGGTATCTGCCATCCAGTTGAGGCATCGCCTGTCCGACGGTGCCCCCCGTCGATGGCAGGATCCGTTTTGAGCTTCGATTAAGCCCCTGCACCACGTCAAGGTGCCTGCCCTAGCAGAGGAATTCAACCCGATATCACCGACATACGGCAGACGCTAACTCAGCACATCAAATCACGCGGCTGTCCGCATGCAATAACTGAAGGTCAAAGAAGTAGTCACCGCAACAGGTAGTCGTATAAACTCACTTGTCAATATTGGCTGCCTTTGCTCCGGCAAAGGAAATAAAGAATTAATATAAAAACCAACCGGGTTTAATTTTATTTTGTATATTCCTAATAAACCGGCAAAATACGGAATAAATATTGTTTTAGTATGTGATGCAAGATCGAAATATATGATTGATGCGTCACCGTATTTGCGAAAAAATGTAGGCACAATTATAAATGAACCATTGGGCTCTTACTATTTGAAGCTGTTGACAAAGACTATACATGGAACAAATCATAATTTAACTGCCGATAACTGGTTTACTTCTATTCCGCTAGCTGAGCAGTTGCTCCAACCACCATACAACCTTACTTTTATTGGATCAATTCGGAATAATAAGCAAGAAATTCCTGCTGAGTTCAAACATAATTCATCACGTAAAGTTGGGACTTCTCTTTTTGGATACCACGAAAAGCTCACTCTTGTCAGCTACAAGCCAAAGCCTCAAAAAACTGTTCTTTGCTCTCTACGATGCACGACAAGCCTTCCGTTGACTCTGCTTCGGGTAAGCCAGTAATAACTCATACTTATAATGAAACAAAAGGTGCTGTGGATACGTTTGATCAAATGTGTGGTCACTCAAGCTGTAGCCGTAAAACCAAGCCTTTGCCACTTTGTATGTTCTATGGTATGTTGAATATGGCTTTACTCAACAGCTATGTAATTTATATATCCAATTGTGAAGTTTTAAAAATAAAGCCAATGTCAAGAAGAGAATTCCTCAAGAAACTAAGCAAGGACCTTTGTAGTGACTGGTGCGCCATTCGTTTAAGAGAAAGGCCACGTATACAGAAAAGGGGTTTTGCAGCAATAAATGACGCGATTGGTGATAATACTGATGATGATACAGACGATCCAAGTATAAAAAAGGGCAAAAGATCAATGTGCGATTTCTGTCCTCCAAAATTGAAGCGTATGAGCGGATATTTCTGCGCAAAATGCAAGAAAACTTATTGCTTAGAGCACAGATCACCAAATTGTTGGCAATGTGATGTAAAAATGTAGGTGGAAAAACCATAAACTTTATTTTGTCTTGCACAATTTTTTTTTAAGTCTTAAGATTTATATTATTTTTTAATATGTTAATTGGATATAAGGTCTACAAGATACTGAAGTATATTTTTTGATCTCAAACGGATTTTTAATTTTTTATATTTTTTTTGTAAAATATCTATTCATACTACTGATAAAATATGTGATCTATAAATGTTGCCAATAATATATTTAAGATATTTAAAAAATGAATTGTTTTTTGTTTATTTTTATTACCAAGCATGTAATAAATACGTTTTTGTTTTTGTTTTAATAAATTTTTATTTCGAGGCTAAATTATTACATTCCCGCTAACCAAACATGAGAAACATGTAAACCACTTGTCTATAAAACACGTAAGCTAACTCAGTTTAAATTATAAGCAATTATGCACTAAAAAATGTTTGCTTTTTTGATGCTAATGAATATAAGAGTTGTCGAAACGCTTATAGCGGGAGCTTTATGAAAGACACATTAACTAGGTGGCAGCATTAGAGAAAATGCGGTCCTGACATGTATTTTGTTGTTGCTAGCAACTTTTCAAATGCCAAAATAGTAATACTGAATTTGGTAAGTTTGGGAACTCAATAAATAAACCAAGTAGACGTCAGCAAGTTAAATTGAAGACAACTAATTGTCGTATTCATAAAAAATTGCAAATTTTCAGCTGGTAAGCGATTCCATCGAATGTATGTACGCATTACCGAGAAAAGTGACTATAAAGCTTGGACATTTTTACAGGAAAATGAATTCTTAGTTTTGTAAACTTTTTAGCCTCTTTACAGTCCAAGTCATTTGTGTATATTTTTGTTATTATTTTCGTTTGTCATAAATTATTTATGCCACGGCACAAATGCAAGCTGTTTTATCATAAAAGCTGAAATCAATTGAACCCAAATAAATGGAGCTACAGTCATTCACAACCAGCAAATATTATGCATTGCATAAACTACCGGCACCAAAATTCTACGACTCCAGGAATTACACCACATATATTTAAAACAAATTGAAAATTCATTAATGTGTACATTGATTTGTTACTATCATAAAGTTTGCTGCGTTTCTTACTGAAATAGTCGAAGTCATTCATTCTTCTTTCTCCCGCTGCTGGAAGGCGAAATCTTGTATTTACTCATTCTTGGAAGCATACTTCCTACTTTTTGCAGTCTTCACGTGCGACTTCTCGCTTGGTTCTTCGAGTGAGCGAGAATTTCACGCTGGTAAAGCCCGCCCGTAAGGTTATCGCGATGGTGTTGGCGTTAGCTTACAACGAGTGCTTTGACAACTTTTGTTTTCATTGCCACCACCAAATACACGCGAATATTGTATAGCGAAATTTGAATTCGCTTGGTGAACGTAATCGCAAAACTATATGTATGTTTATTGCAAATAATACTGTCATTGTGCGTATAATTTGTTACTGTATATTTTTTTGCTTCCACCGTAGCCGAGTTTGTAGCATGTGCGCGCTTCATTCGGTTGGTCCCGAGTTCAAGTCCTGGCCGGGCAAGTAACAACCAATATTTTATAAAAGGTTTTTTCTAATAGCTGTCACCCCTCGACAGGCAATGGCAAACCCCCGAGTAGCTTTTGCCTTGAAAAAATTTCTCGCAAAAATCATTCGCCGTTCGGAGTCGGCTTACAACATTGCCCACACCAAAAATTGTAGAAGAAGTTCAAAAATTAAACCATGGCGTAAGCGCTAAATTATTAGTATTATTATATTTTTGTTTTTGTTCGTTTAACACCACCTGATATGAATTCGCCTTGATAGATGTTAAAGTGTATTTGTTTAAATATGTAATAACCCAGCGTTTACATGTTTATTTATGTTTGTTAAGCGGAAATGCAATAAATTAATCTGCTGATTGCCAATGCGCTTAACCCTAGAATGGTAAACACCGCTTGTGAGGCGAAGAAGTTTTTTTTGCAATATTTCCTGATCGTTCACTCGTATTAAAGCGTGCGCTCGTGCCAACTCAGTTGAGTGTTGTACGAGCTTGGGCACAGAAGTGTTTTGTTTTGCTGCATTGCGTTGCTTATATATAGATACGTATGTCGTCTCTGAGGCGAAGTTTACCAATAAAGGTACTTTTTTTGTACATATTCGTTTCCGCATTTGTTTTGTTTTTTTTTTTGCTGAAATTTTGAGTATAATTTTTATAGTTCTTAGAGATGGCTCCTCCTGATGTGCAGTTACTCAAATGGCTGGAGGAGATATCGCTTGATGGAAGTGAACTTGATGACGATTTGGGAGTAGATATCGATTCAAATGATAGTGTGGCTGATCCCACTTACGTCGATGATTTCGACGATGACATGCAGAATATTGATATATCTAATGAAAATGATGTCAATATACAATTCACACCGACTCATGTTCAGGAAGCTGTAGGCACGTCGCAAAATGGCGATCAATCGGCTTGTGAGAACTGGATAATTACGCCATCGGTATCGGTTTTAAGGGGTAAGAACAAATATATATGGTCTTCCGAACCGTCTTCGACAACAAAAATATCGAACAGAACACCTTCGAGAAACATATGTAGTTCATATTATGCCAGGGCCAAAAGAAGGAGCCAAGGGTATAGTAGATCCCTTGAAGTGTTTTGAACTGTTTTTTACTACAGAATTGAGGGATGAAGTACTCTTACGCACTAATGAATATATTGACCAAGCAGCTACCAAGTAAAAAATTCAGAATACCACTACATCACAGGTAACAATAGAAGAGCTTCGTGCTCTTATCGGTATATTTATCATGAGTGGTGCTCTAAAAAATAATCTCTTGTCAACTGTTGAACTGTTTGCAATGAGCTGTAAACGATTTGAGTTCCTTGTCAAGTGTCTACTTTTCGATGATCGTAGCACTCGAGACGACAGAAAAAAACATATAAGTTTGCACCTATCCGATATATTTGGGAAATTTTTATCAAGCAGTGTAGAGATCTATATAAGCCAGAATCGTACGTGACAATAGATGAACAACTTTTGGCGTTCAGGGGACGTTGTCCATTCCGTATGTATATTCCTAATAAACCGGGAAAATACGGAATAAAGATTGTTTTAGTATGTGATGTAAGATCGAAATATATGATTGATGCGTCACCGTATTTGGGAAAAAACGTAGGCACAATTATAAAGGAACCATTGGGCTCTTACTATTGTAAGCTGTTGACAAAGACTATACATGGAACAAATCGTAATTTAACTGCCGATAACTGGTTTATTTCTATTCCGCTAGCTGAGAAGTTGCTTCAACCACCATACAACCTTGCTTTTATTGGATCAATTCGGAATAATAAGCAAGAAATTCCTGCTGAGTTCAAACATAATTCATCACGTAAAGTTGGGACATCTCTTTTCGGATACCACGAAAAGCTCACTCTTGTCAGCTACAAGCCAAAGCCTCAAAAGCTGTTATTTTGCTCTCTACGATGCACGGCAAGCCTTCCGTTGACTCCGCTTCGGGTAAGCCAGTAATAATTCAATCTTATAATGAAACAAAAGGTGTTGTGAATACGTTTGATCAAATGTATGGTCACTCAAGCTGTAGCAGTAAAACCAAGCGTTGGCCACTTTGTATGTTCTATGGTATGTTGAATATGGCTTTACTCAACAGCTATGTAATTTATATATCCAATTGTGAAGTTTTAAAAATAAAGCCAATGTCAAGAAGAGAATTCCTCAAGAAACTAAGTAAGGACCTTTGTAGTGACTGGTGCGCCATTCGTTTAAGAGAAAGGCCACGTATGCAGAAAAGGGGTTTTGCATCAATAAATGACGCGATTGGTGATAATACTGATGATGATACAGACGAACCAAGTATAAAAAAGGGCAAAAGATCAATGTGCGATTTCTGTCCTCCAAAATTGAAGCGTATGAGCGGATATTTCTGCGCAAAATGCAAGAAAACTTATTGCTTAGAGCACAGGTCACCAAATTGTTGGCAATGTGATGTAAAAAAGTAGGTCGAAAAACCACAAACTTTATTTTGCCTCAATTAGATATAAGGCCTACAAGATACTGAAGTTTATTTTTTGATCTCAAACGGATTTTTAATTTTTTATATTTTTTTTGTAAAAGATCTATTCATACTACTGATAAAATATGTGATCTATAAATGTAATATATTTAAGATATGTAAAAATTGAATTGTTTTTTGTTTATTTTTATTACCAAGCATGTAATAAATACGTTTTTGTTTTTGTTTCAATAAATTTTTATTTTTTTAGGGGTAAAATGTGTGTTTTTTTATAAAAGTCGCCTCACAGGCGAAGATTACCATTAAAGAGAATAAAAATATGTTTACCATTCTAGGATTAAATATATGAGTTACGTCTACGACACCGCCGTTAACAACTACGGCTACACCAAAAACAACTAAAACACATTTCCCAATCAATTGGATTGGCACAGCAATTTCACCAAACGCTGAGCATAGTCAGCAACATTAATAAATATTACTACATACCACATAGTCAGCAGTACGAATACTATGGCTGAGCTCAGGCCACCTCGGGCTACAGCTTGGCGAGCTGTGGACGGCCTAATCATCTAGGTCAACTGCGAATAACCAATAAGCAGTCTCGGACCAAGAGCGGCAGGAGGGGAGAGTCTGGTTTAAAAGCCCGGATGTACCCGAGGATCCTCCTGTGACCGGGCGAGTAGATGCCGCCTACCAATAAGCATCACAGGATCGAGTCCAGTAAGATCCTGATTATGGTATACTGGGGAACGTTAAGAATTGGGCTGCTTCGGAGCTGGTGAGAGTGGTATTCTGTCACCTTAGTACGTAAGGGTGACACTTTACGGAAATGGCTGGCAGGCTAATGCTGCAATCGTCTTCCGTCCCTCGAAAACCTTGGCAGGTCTCCAAGTACGTTCAAAGCTACGTCGCCATTAAGTTGGTGGTACAGGCTCAGTTGAGAAAACTCCTGACTTGCGTCCGATTCTGGCTCTGAACACTTGCTTCCATAAGAACTTGTGTCAACCCATGCGTGGCCTCCCTGTTTCGACATAGATAACCACGGGAATTGCTAAGGACGACTGTACATCGTGCGGAGATAGCGGCTTGGAGTTGGGACCCAAAAGCATGAACACACGAAACCAAAACAACAAAAACAAAGAAATGGAAGAGGCAGAACGGGCATTCGGAAGGAGCAGCAGAGTACTGCGTTCTCCTGTCCAGAGCACTACGCGGGCGGTAGAGCAGACAGAAGAGTCTGCTGCCCCCAGCAGCGCCGTAACCCAGCCATTGGCGGGGATGGGCAGCCAAGAACACCGCGGGCTAACTCCGGTGGCCGCACCCACTGCGAAGGCCGTCACTGAGCGCAGGGAAGACGAGCACCTAGCCAACATTCGGCGCATACTTAAAAAGATGCAAATGGCTGTCAGCAAGCAGAAGAATGTGTCAATGGACATAAAAACGGGCCTGGTGGAAATGGAGGAGGCGCTCAGCGCTATCAGTAACCTGCGGGAACATGAACGTAGGGATTCTGCTTCTCACCGGCTGCATGAATCTGGCCCTGGTGGACGAAAGCGGACACGACCTCGATCCGCTACCCCCACAGAGGAGCCAGTAAACAAACGACTCCAGACAACCACACCAAAAGACAGCTGGTCAATGGTTGCAAAGCGGAGGAGGGCAAAGCCCGGTCCGGAGAAAGTGCGGCCGCCGGCGCCCGTACGACGGAGAGAGAAGAAAGCAAGAGCTAAAGGATCTCTCGCGATCGTTATCAAACCGGCGCAAGGCAAAACCTACGCGGAGGCTCTGGGGGCGATACGTGGCGATCTGAAGCCAGAAGAGACCCAAACCGTAATCCGGTCGGTGCGGAAAACGCGAGAGGGTGGCGTCCTTCTCGAGATGGAACGATGCGGGGACCAGGCGGCTTTTAAAAACGCCGTCTGTGCTGTCATCGGGAAATCCGGGGACACCCATGTGCTTGCCAGACGAATGCGCCTTGAGGTTCTGGGAATGGACTGCCTAACAACGGTCGCAGAAATAGAAGATGCTGTTCGAAAGGCCCTGGGCGACCAAAATAGCGGTCAACTCCGCGTGTCGCTCTTCGCAGCAAACACGCGAGAACAAAAAATGGCGGTAGTTGAAATTGACGAACTGCCAGGTCGAACCCTTATTGAAAAAGGTAAAATCAGGATTGGCTGGATCGTCTGCCGAATTCGGCAGCGCGCAGAGGTGCAACGCTGCTACCGGTGCCTGGGTTACGGGCACAGAAAAGTGGACTGCAAAGGCCCGGACAGAAGTGACTCCTGTTGGAAGTGCGGCCAAAAGGGGCACCTGGGATCCGCCTGCAAAGAAGAAAAGCCTAGGTGCTACTTGTGCCACACAAAAGAAGGCCAAGAGAAACCGAAACACTTGGCCGGGTCGGGTGGATGCAAGGCATTCAGGGATGCACTTGCTGAAGCCAAGGGAAAACTGAGGTCCAAATGACTAAATTCATGCAGGGGAACATGAATAGATGTAGGGCAGCTGACGACCTGCTGGACCAGCTTGCGCTGGAACACAGACCAGACATAGTTATAATCAGCGAGCCCTACAGGATCAAAGAAAACTGGCATGTTGACGAGACGGGAACGGCCGCGGTCTGGATTGCCAACCCCAATATCCGTGCATTGAATGGAGGAAAGGGACGCGGTTGCGTCTGGGTGTCGACGGCGCGAACCACGATAGTGAGCTGCTATCTATCCCCTAACGACGCAGTTAGCCATTTCAGGGAGAAAATTGAGGCCTTGGAAGATGGGCTGCGTGAGAGAACCGGCGACATGATTGTTGCCGGTGACTTCAATGCGAGGGGCATGGAATGGGGCATGCCACAAACAAACACCAGAGGAAGACTGGTGCTTGAGATGGCGGCCCGCCTTGGGCTAACCGTCCTCAACACAGGGACGACTCCCACTTATCGGCGGCCGGGATTTGGATGCTCTATACCTGACATAACATTGGTATCGGATAACCTTCTACGAAGGGCCGAGGGTTGGAGGGTGATGGAAGACCTCACTGGCAGTGATCACAACTACATCACCTTTCAACTTGCCGATGTAACACAAGGGCAAGGAGATACCACCTTGCGTAGAAAATCGGGATGGAATCCATCAAAGGTTGATCCTCAGAAATTTGAGACAACACTTTTGGAAGTTGCCCAACAACTCGCGCAAACGGCGGAAGGTATCACCAATAAAGAATCCGCAGAAAAGACTGCTGAGGAAACGATGCTCTGCATACACCGCGCATGCAGGGCATCTATGCCACAGAAGAGAGCATGGAGGCATAAAAAGCAGGTGTACTGGTGGAATGATCGTATCGCGGAGCTTCGACGGCTTTGCCACAGAATGCGGCGGCTATCAACTCGCGCGCGTGGCAGGCCTGAGGCACTTACTAGGGCATCCGCATACAAGAGCGCCAAGAAAGCTCTTTGTGCGGAAATACAGAAGAGTAAAAGGATCTCGTGGAAAGCGCTATGCGATGAAGTGGACCGAGATCCATGGGGTCAGGGGTACAAAATTGTTATGAAGAAGTTTCATAAGCCAACACAGGTAATGGATGAGGATCAGGTGCGGAACATAGTCGACACCCTTTTTCCCACCCATCCAATAAGAATATACACACCAGTCGAGGTGGGACAGGCTGAGGTGCCACTTTTTAGTGTAGATGAGCTTGAGCAAGCCCTGCACAGCATGAAGCCGGGCAAGGCTCCGGGGCCAGATGGAATACCAGCGGAAGCAATCAAATTGACAGCACATGGTTGTCCTGAGCTTCTGCTAAACATGTATAACAGCTGTCTTAAAGCTGGGGTGTTTCCGACCCAGTGGAAGACGGCCCGGCTCGTGCTTATACCCAAGGGCAAGGGAGACCCCAACTCCCCGTCATCCTACCGCCCGCTGTGTATGCTTAACACCGCGGGGAAGATGATGGAGAGTCTGCTCAAAGTTCGGTTAGGCTCGGCCATCGAAAACGCCGGGGGACTTTCACCTCGGCAACATGGCTTTAGGAGGGCACACTCCACCATCGGCGCGATAAGCGTGGTGCGTTCCGTGAACGGTTGGATGAGTGACCATGGGCTCCAACTGGCAACAGCCAAAACGGAGATCGTGCTGCTTACCAGGAAGCGCATTCCTACTATAATAGATATGATGGTCGGGACTCAGCCCGTGACAACGTGTGGGTCCACTAGGTACCTAGGGGTGAAGTTGGACAATAAGCTAACATTCTGGGAGCATATACGCGGAGCCTGCGAGAAGGCTGCGCGTATCACGGCTGCTCTCAGTAGGCTAATGGCAAATGTTGGAGGCCCCAGGCCTGCCAGGAGAAAACTCCTGATGTCGACTGTCCAATCGGTGCTCCTGTACGGGGCAGAAATATGGGCTGACGCTTTAAAAGTCAATAAATACCGAGTTCAAATGGCATCGGTACAGCGCAGAGGAGCTTTGCGCGTCGTGTCAGCATACCGTACGGTGTCAGAAGACGCAGTTCTAGTGGTTTCCGGGGTCATGCCAGTTGATCTACTTGCTTTCGAGCGGAAGGAAATATATACTTCCAGCGCCCAGACAGACCGAGCAACAGCCGCGGTGCGTGCACGTGAGCGATTGATACAAAAATGGCAGCAAAGCTGGAACGCGAGCACGAAGGGTCGTTGGACTTACAGGCTGATACCCAACCTCGAGCCATGGTTAAAGCGATCACATGGAGAGGTTGACTTCTATCTGACCCAATTCCTCACGGGCCATGGGTACTTTCGGGATTATCTGCACAGGATGGGTAGGGTGGATTCGCCATTCTGCTCGTACTGTGAAAATGTTAAAGATGACGCATATCACACCTTCTTTGAATGTGGAAATTTTGCCGCCTTCAGGGAGAGTGTGGAGACTGTTGTTGGCACTTTGAGACCTGGCAGTATCATTAACACAATGATATCCAGCGTCGAAATGTGGGAAGTTATGGGGGAGTATGTAAAGAGACTACTCCGCAGCAAACTAGAGGATGGTTGTCTTTCAAGAACAACCGCTGTAAACGCCCTTTAAAGAGAGCAGCCCTGAGGCTCACGTGGCGCGTCCCGTATCCGAAGTAATGCTTTTGCGGTTCCGGATGCGGGAATTACGCGCGGGCGGTAGGAGTTAGGTTTTAGTGGGTACACCAGCAACTGCGATGGGACTCCCACACTCGGGAAAGCTAGTATAGAGACTAGTAATCTCGGTTAGTGCATAAAGCATTTCCCCTCCTACTGAAAGAAAAAAAAAAAAAAAAAAGTACGAATACTACCCTAAATAATCTATACAAATCATATATTCAGCAACATTAACAATAAATGTAATATGTATATTCAAAGCTGACCAATTATGCAAAGTAGACAATAATTATGTATAAAAGCAGGTAGAATTGAGAATGAATGTACAATAACCCATAGCCAACAGTACATCCATGTGCTGAAGTGCTAATAAATAAAATTTGGTTTAACCAACAAAACCAAACCGCTCTTGTTGTTTTTTTTTTGGCATAAGCCGAAACAACACCCTGTAACTGGCCCAGTCGCAGTCGAACCTAACGTATCACGAAGGAACGTTACTACACTTCCTAAGAAGAGTAGAAGGACACTCCCTGGATCTAAAGAGCCCAGCACCGAGCTACATTTCCTAAGAAAAGTAGAAGGACACTCCCTGGATTTAAAGAGCCCAGCACCGACCTACATTTCCTAAGAAAAGTAGAAGAACACTCCCTGGATCTAAAGAGCCCAGCACCGACCTACACTTCCTAGGAAGAGTAGAAGGAACGTTACAAATACTACACCTATACAAACAAACAAAAAAATGGAGCAAGAAGGATCAATAACAACCGTGACACCATCCGACCTGATGAAGGAAGCTGCCAGGATCCATCCATTTCGTGTATGAGAATATGACCTATCTTCATTCATAAGGGAAGTTGAACTTATCCTTCCACTTTTCAACGGCAGCCCGCAGTTAAAGGAATTCGTATATCAACGCTACATCCGCAACAAAATACAAGGAGCAGCTCTCGACGCTATCAGGACACTAGGAAACAACCTTAGCTGGGAAGACATCAAGAAAGAACTCATACACAACTTCGGCTTCCGGAATACCTATCATCAGCCAAAAATCACAATGTGAGTCACTACTTTTATTATTTAAAAACACATTAGATAAGCTTAACACTAAGTATGAATTTGACGAAACATTACAAATTTGAGACAGGCTTATTTTACTTTAGAAGAGACAGGAATACTAAAAAACTCTTCAAAATTTTCAAATAAATCAAATAATGATTCCAATACAAGACCAGTCAGGCACAACAACCAAAGGGACTACAGGCAAAATCAATCAAACAATAGCCATCGTGATTCCTCACAGGGTTCAGGGCAATCCAATCGTGTTCATAACACCAACTCTGGCCAATATCGCCAAATTTCTAAAATTTCAACCAATCACAACAATCGCGACGTAGTTATACTCAAGGAATACCCATGGAGGTCGACCATTTGACTGAAACTAATAACAACGAAGAAGTAAATTTTCACTTTCAAGCCCAAAATATAGTCTACCGATAGTAGAACTTACACACAACTTCTTTATTAAATACAAACTTACTGCCACACTTTCCAAGGACAAAACTTAGGCAACCAATATCCTTCAATAAAATTAACGGCCGATTCCACATAAATCATGAAATAATTACACCTCTACCCACAGAATTTAATCAAAAACAAAATTTATGGAGGCATGCCCATACCAATTCAATGAAATCCAAACACTAAATGCCACTTCGAATATATCGAATGATAACCTGGAAGATAAACTAATACGAGAAGATATGAATAAAGAAGAAAAATCTTTCTTAATAGAGCTTTTTTTTAAGGAAGGCCAATCATTAACTCATACTCATGGAGTTCAACATGAGATAGCAACCACTAAGAATATACTGGTATATTCAAAAATATACAGATATCCCCAAATCCACGAGGAAGAAATAAATAAGCAAGTGAAAGACATGCTTAAACAAGGCATAAGCAGAGAAAGTACTTCTCCTTACAATTCACCACTTTGGATTGTCCCGAAAAAGATAGACAACTTCGGTAAGAAAAAATGGACAATTGTTATTGATTATAGAGCGTTAAACGAAGTCAGTATTAGTGATAAATTTCCAATCCCTAATATAGATAATATCTTAGAAAAATTAGGCAGAGCTCAATACTTTACTACCCTCGACCTTGCTAAAGGTTTTAAAATTTTGATTAAACCAGAGGATCGAAAGAAAGCAGCTTTCTCAACACCTTTAGGACATTATGAGTTTGTCAGGATGCCTTTTGGACTCAAAAATGTGCATAGAGAATTCATCAATAAAATATGTGTCGTTTACCTAGACGACATTTTAATTTTTAGCAGCTCTGTACGGGAACATAAAGACAGCATTCAAAAAAATTTCGATGCGCTTAGAAAGCATAACTTAAAACTTCAAATTGAAAGGTGCAATGTTTTCACATAATCCATAGATACCTAGGACATATCCTCACCACTAATGGGATTACACCCAACCCCAATAAAATAGAGGCAATTCAAAACCTCAAGCTACCAAATACAGCAAAACAAATTAAATCTTTTCTTGGTATCACCGTATACTATTGAAAATTTATTAAAGGCTACGCGAAAATTGCATATGGTATGACCAAATATTTAAAAAAAGATACCAAAATAAGAGCAGATGACCCTCAATATTCTGATGCTATTTATAAACTCAAAAGACTCTTGATCGCTACCCCTATTCTCAAATATCCAGACTTTAAGAAAAAATAAGCTTTGTACAGATGCCAGTGATTTTGCAATTGGAGCTGTTCTCATGCAGGACAATCATCCAATATGTTACGCTAGCAGGACGCTAAATGAACATGAAAAGAAATATTCCACTACGGAAAAAGAACTTCTCGCTATCGTACGGGGCGTTAACTACTTCAAACCATACATTTATGGAAGAAATTTTGATCTTATGACAGATCATCAGCCACTCAAATGGCTGCATACAAAAAACAAAGGAAAGGATATAAATCCCAGACTTCAACGTTGGTTACTCAAGTTAGGCGAATACGATATAGACATGGGTTACATTAAAGGAAAAGAGAATACACTTGCTGATTTCTTAAGCAGACTAAACACAGACACAGGAGAAATCCTTGCAATTGAATCAAGCAAGAGGCAAAATATTGAAGAGGCACAAATCGAATTAGATAACTCAAAAAGAAGAAATTAACGATCATTTTCTTACATGGACTCAGTCGTCGATCGTTTTGCTTTGCAATTTATCTTAACGAAAATAAGACTAAAGAAATCGAAATCATTGGTAATAAAAGACAAATATATGTATATGTCAGACTTTTTCAAAAGATTCATCAAAACAGGAATAGTCGGCATTTATTCAGGAATATCAAACAGCAACTACAACTTAGTACAGCAAAAGCTTATCGAGATGTTTAATAGAACCGTCAGGTTTTACAGATGTTCATACCATGCTAAAGACATGAGAAGCTTTAAGATATATCCAAAAATATCATAAACAAGGAACAGGGCACAGCTGAATAAATGAAAATTACCAAGGTTTAAAAAATTTAATATACTTCAAAAATTTAAAGGAACTTATCCAGAAATATATAAACAATTGCGATATTTGCAATAGAGAGGCAAATACGACAAACGACCAAATAAACCAAAATTCCATATCACAGAAACACCTAAAGATATAAATGAGATTATACATATACATAGACACATACGTAATAAAGAAACACAGTTTTCTAACACTTATAGACTAATTTTCTAAACAAGCCAAAACCTTCTATTTAGAAGACAGGAACAGCATTACCTTAATAGAAAAACTCCGCGTATACTTTTCCCTTAAACCCAAATCAAAAAAATTAATATCAGACAACGAATTTAATTCAACAAACTTCAAAGATTTCCTTAGACAAGAAGAAATAGAAGTTCATTTCACGAAACCAAATTCTCACACAGGCAATTCCGACATCGAAAGATTCCAGTGGTCACTTGGCGAAAGATTTAGAATGTTAGAAATAATTTATAAATACAGGAAAAAACTTTTAAAGAATTTTACAACAAATCCTTTCACTCTTCTACTGGCCAAAGACCAATAGATATTGCAAATGGCATATCTGATAAATGCAAAATGTATGAGCGACTCAGAACCATTAAGGAAAGATATATAGAAAAACGAAACACAAGTAGGGAAACCTACGAACCTACACATACAGAGGGATACGTAAAAAACTATAAAGCCATTAGACACAAACAGGAACCTAGATATAAAAAGTTATCATTAAATAACATTCACCCTACAAATATTAAGCGACCTACGAAATTTTCAGGCGCACTGGACACGAACGATATTGACAACACCAATATTATTTCTAACAGCGGCTCAAGCGATACTAACGGTTGATAATTTGGAAAGCGATAAAGGGTTCATAGAAATAAGATTAGATGATGTAGAGTTAATCAAAAATTATTCAAAAACTATCCACATTATAAATCCTGTAGAAATCGAGGACATTATAAATAAATTAGAACAAAATATCGACGAATTGATACAAACAAACAACTTTTACATAATGAACTCAGGTCTATGAGACAAAAATTCCAAACAATTTTTCCACAAAGGCATAAACGAGGATTAGTCAACTTAATAGGTACATGACTTAAATGGCTATATGGTACAATGGACGACAATGATAGAATCGAAATAGAAGAACATTTTAAAACAATTGATGAAAAGAATCATAATGCTATAACAAATCTCAACAAAAGTATAGAAATCAATACCATTTCAACAAGACATTTAATACCTTAAAAATAGCTATAGACTCAGAGAGAAAAAAATTCTAGAAAGATTTAATGACCTTGACGGTAGATACGAACGACACCACAAAGAATTTTTGTACTTAGATTTTTTATTAAAAATTAAAATAATGATATACAAAAATTAAAACACGTCGAGTTGTCAGTAGCACAAGATAAGGATTATAATCTAATATATGTAATATTAATTCCACAAAATACTGTAAGAATCCCAAGAACACTAATTACACCAATCCCAAATAAACAATTCGAAACATTGCTTTTTGATACACAAGAACTTGTGACAATATAAAATGTTACATTCGACTGCAATAAAGATATATCCATTAAGACACTAAGAAAATCTAACTTATGTATATTTAAAAACAATAATGAAATATTTAATAATCAAGACTCTGGTTTTCATCAACATTTTGTAATCGGATCCAATATAAAAGAACCTGGAATAGGCTACAAAGTTCGTCCCATTATCGGAGTACATGCAACGGGGACAGCCTTGTCTTGCAACAAAACGGGAAAATGCCGCCAGAAACGTGGAAGTCGATATGTCGCTGGTTGCCTCCAAACGTATTGCTTTCGTAGCAAAATAAACAAAAACGCTAACATAACCTTTTGTTATTAGACACCCCCAGTATTGGTGAAGGGGCGAGATAACTCCGATCGTTCAGGGGGCAATGATGACATCAGTTGCTCTCGTGTCTTTTTTCTGTGAATGAGACAAACTTTACAATTATGAATCATGTTTTTTATCAAATTTTTCATTTGTACGACCCAGTATTCGGATCTCAAGAGTCTCAACATAAGTTGATTTCTCCCATGCAGAGAAATCAGATGTAAGAATCTGACGAGAAGTCGAGAAAATTGGCAATCGTACAGTAAAAGTGCAGGTTATCGTTCGTTGTAGGGTAGCTAACGCAAGCCTCCCTCCAACTCTCATGATTCCGTTCCCATCGAGGAAGGAATTGAGGGTGCGTATAGAGCTTTTTGCGCTCACTGGCTTTGACGTCACGAGTGCTTGATACTCATTGGAGAAGCACTGTTTTTTAGTTAACATAATAAGACACATTTTTGCCTTTTGAATTTCAACCGCTGTTATTTCCGACGTTTCCTGTCGTGGGGTTGATTTGTGTACCGGATGTGTGGTGTAGTAAAATTGAAAAATCCGTCGTTCTATCGTTGTAAAACGTCCGTCCCTTGCAATATACGACCTGTATGGACTCGAACGACCTTTTACTCCAGCCCTGTCTCCACCGTCACCTCATCAGTTTTTTCGGGCCAGCCAGACGGTTTCTCCTTTAACCAACTAGAGCCCTGCCACCTCAGAGTGCTCCTCGCCAATTCTTGGGGTGATAAGACACGGTTACCTAAATCTTCCGGGTTATCGCTTGAATCCACATGATTCCATCCTTTCACTCCGAGGAGCTCCTCTATTTTGGCAACTCGATTTGCCACGAACGAGGTCCAGTAACAGGGGCGCTTCCTAAGCCACGAGAGCACAATGGTAGAGTAAGTCCATTTGTAGATTACTGGCTGGCCAACGTCGAACTGTGGTAGTACTTCGATGAGTTCGTCGCGGGTGCGATTGGCTGTCACACAATCATGAGCTCCTGCCAGTACATCGTCAACGTACATATGTTGGGTTAAGACCCTAGAAGCCAACGGAAATTTCAGGCGAACGTCTTCCGTCAATTGCAGAAGAGTTCCCATTGCTAAATAAGGGGCGCAGTTAACTCCAAACGTCACAGTTTGGAGTTCGTAGTCCACAATGTCTTCTTCTTGTGATTCTTGAAAGATAATCCTATGGTACCGGGTATCATCGGGGTGCAGAAGGATCTGCCTATACATTTTCTCATTCTGCCTTCAGCTCCGGTCTTCCCATCATTGTCGCTTCGTTTCGCACGAATTGATGCGCTTCAATGGTTCGTGAATCCCCAAGACTTATATTTTCGGGGAATTCATGCCGAAATGGCAATGCCACCACATACTGCACTTGGTCATTCCTCATAGTTGTGTTCGTATAATGTTGCTCGCACAACGCATTCTCCGGACTGAGCTGCTCCTTTATCGGGACTTGATCAAGCTCTCAAAACCGAGTTATCTGAGAACTTGAAATTTCTGCCAGTAGAGAAACACATGAGTACGGGCTGTTTGCCGCAGGCTGGAGGGCTGGGCCTATCAAGATCCAGCCAAATACTGTCTCCTGTGCCAGGAGAGAGCCCAACATATTTCTTTTTATGTTTCCTTTCATTATTTCTGGGTACAAGTCCGCATCAATAATAACATCGACCTGCTGGCTTCTGTGGAAATTAACGTCGGCTAAATTCATTGGGGGCAGTAGATCAAGATGCGCTTGATCTACCGAAAACTGGGGTAAGGCTCTGGCCTCATAGTGTACTCCTAATATGTGTCATGGCCGTACCCAAAACAACGTTTTTGCCACTTTCGGCGAACAAAGCATTCATATTGCCGGTTGGGGCTGGGGGGTGAGGCATTCGAGCCTCTTCGTCTTTTGTAGATGGACGTTGATTGCCACTCGGAGCACGATGCAACAAAGAATGGTGCCGTTGATGGCAGCTCAAACAACTGAAAGTGCTCTTACAACTTTTCGCTAGATGGGAATGCGCTAGAAAGTTCATACATAAATTATATTTCCTAACTACCCTAAACCGATGATCTACCTTCATTGCTAAAAACGTTGGGCAAGCTCTCAACGAATGCGATTGTTCTGGGCACAACCTGCAAGCTGATTGCGTTATTTGACTATGATGGGCCGATATTTTTCTTTCGTGTATCCTTGCTGATACGCGGCTTGGTGCTGCCCTAGCTACTCGTGAACTTTGGATATCAGATACCGTTTCCAAAGTCTGAAACCTGCTGGAGAGGTAGTTGTCTAAGTCTTCCCACCTCGGAATCTCAGCTTTGTGAACGATTCCCTGGTCCCACAAAGCTAGAGTAGTGTCCGGCAAGTTGCTCGAGACCAAAAAGACAAAAATTGCATCCCAGTTTTCAATTTCAATGCCATACATTTGCAGAACAGAGATGCAATTATTTACTGAACGCTGTAGATGTTTCATCTCGGTGCCGCTTTCGATTGTCACCGTAGGCAAGTTGAACAATATCTTCAACTGACTATTCACCATGACTCGTTTGTTTTCGTATCTATCAGAAAGATTTTGCCCCGCAATAGCAAAACCGTCATTGGTCAAAGGGCATTTCTTTACGATGTCCCTGGCTTCCCCACGAGTCTTTTAATTGAGGTGGTATGTAAATAAATCCCGAAAAGGGGGCCATGCCATATAATCCCCATAAAAAATTTCCGTATCACACGGAGGAAGATTAACGTTCGAGCGCAGAGGTGGCTCAGGATCGCGGTTTGAGGGCATTACAGTTGAAGAGCTTTGCTGAACAGAAGTCAAATTATGGATGGTTTCACCCATCAACGCAGCGCACGTTCAGGTATAGCAATCCTGATACCTACGTTTTGCTAAATTCATGGCCGCGTTATTTGACTCGTCTTCAGACAAATCCCGTGAGTGGCTGTCAAAAGATTCTTTTACATTTGTCCATAAAACTTTGAGTTCCTCTTTTTGAATCTCAAGAGAAAATATGGAATGACTAGCCCCTGGAGTTGTGTTATACCTCTCTTGATACTCCAGCAGGGTACTACAGGCGCGTGAAAAATCGTTTGCGTAAGCCATTGTTAACATCCTTTTTTTTATTTCTTTAAAAAATGTAAGTACAAAATAAACAATTTTAAAAATTTACAAGAAATAAAATTTTATTTTTTTTGTTGACTTCTGGTCTGATTGGGGTGAAGTTACATCTTACTGGGGGTCCCGGTGAGTGTACCGATTGTAAACGCCTTCAAACTTTTCCCTTGCTTTGTCACCTGGTGTATTCTACCTCTTTTTCTGGTGATCCCGGTTTCTTTTTTGGTTTTTTTTTTGTTTTCCACTTTGATGTGAGACTGATAGTTTCGTCGGTCAACCAGTCCCACGAAACGTTTTGCTTCGCGCCCGAATACGCGAATATACGTGGTGGATTTCAAAGGCTTACCTTTTGTGGAGTTTATCGTATTGGGATTGTTGCTGGTGTCGCCCAAAGTTCACCGTACCTCCTTATGGCAGCTCATTGGGGCTTTGGTAGGGCCCTTGCAGCACTTCGCGTTGACGATGACCTTGGCAATACACTTTAATTACCTTTTTTAATTTTATTTTATTTATTATAATTTCTTTTACTGACGCGTTTTATTTGTTGGCCCTCGTGGCCTGCGCTCACTGCTCACTTTAACACAAATTAATTTGTTGCCCTGCTATTCAGGGACTTCCACTGCCTGTTTGGCTTTTTATACAATTTTATAAACTTAGCGCGTTTTATTTGTTGGCCCTCGTGGCCTGCGCTCACTGCTCACTTTCACACAAATTAATTTGTTGCCCTGCTATTCAGGGATTTTCACTGCCAGTTTGGCTTTTTTATAAATTTTTAGCGCGATTTATTTGTTGGCCCTCGTGGCCTGCGCTCACTGCTCACTTTCACACAAATTAATTTGTTGCCCTGCTATTCAGGGACTTTCACAGCCTGTTTAGCTATTTTATAAAATTTTATAAATTTTAGTGCGATTTATTTGTTGGCCCTCGTGGCCTGCGCTCAGTGCACTTTAGGCACTTTCACACAAGTGACTGTTGTTGTCTTTTTCCCAATAAACTTTTCCTTATACACTGGCCTTGAGCTCACAAATTAATATTATCGTTTACAAATTAATTTGTTTCACTGCCTTTGTCGGCTTTTTCACAGTTTTAGCGCGATTTATTTCTCGTGGCACTTTTGGCCAGCGCATTCTGCTGGCCTTGGGTGCTTCGGGGATTCGCGTATTTACCTTTTGGTGAGATCGCTCACAACCGCGAATATCTTGCAGCCAAATTATTATAAACAAAACAGAATGTCCAAAAACGCGCAGAAAAACGTCAAAAGCGCTGCTTCTAGTGCACGTGCTCGTTCACAATAAGCTTTTACTTTTAAATCTTACAAGTGGGACTTGGCGAGAGTTGATAGAATTGAAAAGTTGAAAAAGAATAATTATTGTCTTAAGGATCTGGCTCGAAGGACCATTTTAACGGCGGGGTTGAATAGGGGTTCTTAATATGGGGGCTGATCCTTTAAGACAGATAATTACCTGATCTTTTTCACATCCACTGTGTGCATACACGCAGATAAAATAGAACAGAAATTCTGATTTAAAGGCGCCGTTTGTTTTCTGGGAAAAAATCTGGATTTTGTGCCTACGCAAGAGAAAAGTCTCACTCACCTGAGTTGTCGCTGTTGTGGAAGTAAGAAAGTTTTGCTGGTTGCCGGTCGCTTTTATAGCACCACTATCTGAAACGGGTTCAGCTAATAGGACTCGTGCAAAAGCAAACCAAGTAACGAATCCTGTCAGCGAGTAACTTACAGCGACATCTCATTGTGACAGTTTTCTATTGTGAATGATTGCAGACCTTAACATTTATATATACCAAATTTGACTTTTTGGAAAGTTTAACTGTTCTTAAGTATTCTTTTAAAACAATTTTAATCTCTTTGCAAATTATTTGCGGCCCTTAAAGCGTTCATTAATGCTCAATCATTATAAAATCATACAAAATTTGTATAATTGTAGTAGCGAATTTTTTGCGGTCTTTAAAAAGACTTTTAACTGATAAGAAAATAAAACAACGGGTTTTACCAGAGCCACGCCACTGTAGATTAAAGTTTATTATCGGCAATTAAATTCGTGCATACGTCTACACGGTTTACAATAAACTGTGCTTAAATTTCTATGATGATGTTTTAATTACCATATGTAATTATGTCTATTATACTATTTTGCTTTTCGCGATTCTGACTCTTGGTATCAGTTTGTCATTTGGCACCAAAAACAAAGGGATTTTCATCGTCGTGCCACAATTCAAAAGAACGTTAAGGATCGTTAAGTCCAACAAGGCATTCAGAGCCACTCCTGATGTCGTTCTTTGACCACCAATCTACAGCGATGATTAGTCAGATTAGGGCTGTGCATACTTAAAGTACCACAGCTGCTCTCAGACCATAAGCCTTACTAAAGGTTCTCCAACACTGCTCAAAAACTGTCAACGCTCGATTTTCCTTTTGTTCGTTATGGTCTTTCCAAGAAATTTTTCTGTTATTACGAAAGAACTATTAATTAGACATGAATGCTTACGACGGCAGCGTAAATAATTTCTAACCGCCCTAATATGTATCATGTACACATACGCATAAATATGCAACTGCGAATTATTCCGGTTCACCGTATTTCCCGCCGGATAATTCCTTTTGTTAATTTTTCCATCTACTTTCTTTCCCATAAAATTGCGGTTGACGGCAACCGTTAATTTTTCCTAAATTCACTTTGTCTCAGGATCTCTGAAGCGACACTCGTCAACTACCACTTCACACCACAAGGTAAAGCCATTCTTGTATATCTACATACATACATTTCACTAAATTCTAATTGAATTAAACCCAAACAAATCTTTATTTACAAAATTTCCAACTGTGTGTCTGGACTGCCCCTTGGGAGACACGCAACACATTTGGACATGATCCATATACGCCGAGATTTTGAATATACAGTCCACAAAAAAATTTTACACAAAGCCGCATAGCCGCAGGAAAATTTCATACGAAGCCGCACAATTACCCATCCAAACAAGGCGTACTGCACACATTATCAACTGCACACATATACCAAATGCACACATAATCAACTGCAAACATAATCAACTGCAAACATAATCAACTGCACACATATACCAACTGCCATCACCACAAGTCACTGAGACATTAAGGTACGTGTTATATGTTCCAATTACATTTTATAACACGTTAATCATTTTTTGTGAAACATCGCCTTACAAGGCAAGTTATTTTTTTTTGTGAAAACGAAAGAGTGTTCCACTTAAAAAAAAATGGAAACTGTGCTAATTCCGTTTGTCCGCGAGCGACAACAACAACTAACGGTCGTACACACACACGCACAACAGTGAACAGTGGTACTGTATTGCAACAGTTCAATCCATCAAATTTAAATTTAAAGTTTTTTTTGGATTTTCAAATTTATTCACTTAAAAGTAAATGTGTATAACTTTCTTTGGTTAAATACAGCTCATTGGCATAGCATAATTGTTAATTTGCAAGTCACTAGTTCACTGGTTCGAGAAACATTACTTCTATTGCACACTATTGCGTTTTCACATATTCACATTTGAGCCTTTGTTGTTATTTTGTATATATGTATAACCAACAAGTAAATCACAATATTACTGGTACATAATTAAGTACCTACGTTACTTGTTAAATCACATTCATATATGCCTCGACACATTTGGGTGGCAAGTGTTGTTTTTTTTTGCATCAAGTGCCATTTCACATTTGGGTGGCAGTGTTCTTTTTTGCATCACATTTAAAAAAATAACAAACTTGTCTGAAATTAAAGAAAAATTGTTAAATGAAGAAACATACGTAAATTTACTGGTAATTGTCATTTTGCGCAATTTTTTTTTTCTAGCAATATCAGAGTTAGGTAGACTTTAGTAACTCCCTCTTAGCTTCACTATGGATTCATACATCCGTTTGGCAGAATCTGTTGCAGAGTTCGATGCTGACTTCAACAGCACTCCTGCCTCAGAACAAAATAAGCACGGTCTTGTTATCCAGCAAGACGAATTGAAAGTGTTATGGGAGAAAACGAAAGTAGCGTACGATACGCTCAAGAACTCAGAAGGTTTAACTAAAGAAGATATCAGGGGTATTAAAAAGAAATATAGAGTATGTTTTTCGACATATGTTAAGTGCATGTTTGCTATGGCTACTCAAGCAGAAGCTTTATCAAACGTAGAAAATGATGTAGAGGGGCAGTCCGTTCGCGAACACAATATCCATCTTCCACCGTGCGATACAGACATGTTCAAGGGCCAACATTGCGTGATAAGTTTATGCCCCTCTACATCCTAAAGAAGCGCCTCACCCCAGTTGAGAAACTATTTCATCTCAACCATAAGATACAAGGGGAGGCCAAAGAAATCGTAAGAAAGTGCCCACTAACTTATGAAGGCTTTACTACTGAGTGGAAAAACTTGTGTGACCGCGATGAAAATAAGCGTATTTTAGTTAACACACAACTAAAACCATTGTTTAACTTACAATAGAGTTTGAGTGTGGTAGCTCAATAAAAAGTTTGCAGCAGGAGATAGCAATGGATCAGCCCTGAAGAGTCATCAAATTGACATATCAAACTGGGACGCAATTGTCGTTTATCTCTCCTCGACGAAGCTGCCTGACAGCACACTGGCTCTATGGGAACAAACCATAGACCATAAAAACGACATACCCAAGTGGGAAGATATGGACAAGTTCCTGCCCAATCGGTTACAGACCCTTGAGACATCGTCAGGGTTGAATGATAATAAAGCTGTGAGAGTGCCAAAGCCGCCACAAATCACACGTCATCCTTTCGAAACCCCGATAAAAAGAGTTGGCACCTTCCAAGTAAGCGTGACCACTTTTACTTGTAAAATGTGCCATACAAACGAGCACATATTGCGCAGCTGTTCCCGTTTCCTACAGCTAACACCTACAAACAGATTGAAATTTTTAAAGCAAAATAATTGTTGCCTGAGTTGTCTTAGTTCAGGAAATACTGTGTCAAGATGCACAAGTGCTTACAATTGCAATACGTGTCACTCGCGACATCACACGCGCCTGCATCTAAATGCAATTCAGCCAAAGGCAACGACGCGTTGGACGTCTTCGAGGCCTGCCGAGGATTCTCCATCGACATCTACGCAGGCGCAAGCACAACGTGATTCTGAAAAAGCAACTGAAAATGCAAACAGAAATTTTAAGTCCTGCTTTGCGAGTACAAATACAGGTGTGCTATTAGGAACAGCTCGCGTAAATATACGTCTCGATGGCACAGATTTTGCTGCACGAGCACTGATTGATTCTGGTTCTGAGTGTTCCTTTATAACAGAGAGGCTCAAACGCAGAATCAATCTATCTGCAAAAAAGATCCATGCCCAAGTTTCGGGCATCACAAACTCGGTAAATGCCCAGGTTAAAGAAGCATGCAACATGCAATTGCGGTCCCCCGTCGACCCATTGTTTAGCTTGACTGCAACTGTCCTGGTTTTACCACAACTAACCGGAAATCTGCCGACAACAAATATAAGCGCGACGACGAGGCAAGAATTTCCGGACCTGGTATTAGCGGATAAAAGATTTTTCGTAACTGAACAAATAGACCTCATTCTCGGTGGAGACATTTATCCACAAATCATATTAAGTGGGATAAAGAAAAACGTCTTGAGGACACTTCTAGCCCAAAAAAAACGTATTCGGTTGGATTATAACCGGTAGTACGGATACTACAAATACACAAAGAAATATAGTTTCGTACTTCAGCGAAGTTGCGCTGGATAAGCAACTTACGGCATTCTGGGAGTTAGAAGATTTACCCAAAACCAAAAGCCTCAATGAAGATGATAAATATTGCGAAGAGCTTTATAAAAATACCACTATCAGAAATAATGAGGGAAAATACATAGTCTCGTTACCATTCCGACAGGAATTTCCAGTAACCATACAACTAGGCCCCTCTCTTAAAAAAGCCTGCACTCAATTCTTCCGGAATAAGACATGGATAGCCAAGGGTCCCGTCCTACAAAAAGTATGAGACGCTAGGACACATGACGAGAATGAATAGTAACATTTCATCGGACTCATGTGGTTATTACTTCCTGCCTCATCACGCCGTTACAAAGGCGGAGAGCACCTCAAATAAAGTTCGCGTGGTTTTCAATGCCGCAAGTGCAACCGCTAATGGGACTACAGATCTTCCAATACTGATTCTACGCTGGAGGTTATACAGATATGTCTTCAACAGTGACATCGAGAAAATGTGCAGAACAATTTGGATAAACGATAACGAGTCGAAATATCAGCGCATCGTCTTTCGGGCAAACCCGAACGAATCAACGAGCCTAAATGAATTAAAGACGGTTACGTTTGGAATAAACTGTGCTCTTTACCTGGCGATAAGGACACTGTTGCAGTTGGCCGATGACGTAGAAAGCTCGCATCCAATAGCAGGTAATATTCTGCGAAAGTGCATGTACGTAGATGACGTACTTGCAGGAGGACACAGCATCGAATCTACCATAAAGGCAAGGGACGAAATTTCTGCGGTACTGCGGTCAGCAGGGTTTCCCTTCCGAAAATGGACGGCCAACTGCGAGGATGTAATAGCAGACATTCCAAAAAAGGATCTACTAAGCGAAGATTTCCTGGAATTCGAAGACATCAGCACATTTAAGGCTCTTGGAATAAGATGGAACTCCCATTCGAATTTTTTTTTACTTCTTAGCAAGACCAGTGGAGCATAGTGTCACAATCACTTAAAGGTCGATATTGTCCTCCATCGCCAAGCCGTTCGATCCGCTAGGATGGCTTGCGCCCATTGTAATAGTAGCCAAGATATTGATGAAAAACATTTGGTTGGAAGACACAGAGTGGGATGAACCTGTGTCCTCAACTACTTTAGAAAAATGGCAAAATTTTACCAAACACTACCGCGAGATAGAGAGGATCAGATACCGCGCTGGGTTTATTTTTCTTCCGCCCATGACGTCGAAGTACATGGCTTCTGCGATGATTCAGAAGAAGCGTATGAGGCCACGGTATACTTATTGTGCTTGCATGGATACGTAAACCTCCATGCTCGTGGTCAACATTCGTAGCACATGGTATAACAAAAATTGTCGACAAAGTCGGAAATACGGACTGGCTTCACGTGGAGTCGGCATCAAATCTCGCCTCCGAATTAGTCGATAACACTTTGTGGTAGCATGGCCCTTCTTGGTTGCAAGAAGACAAGGAAAATTGGCCAAGACAAGAGACAAACTATAACACCAACATCGAAGAAAAAAGGGCGCATTTATGTGCAACCATATCAATAAAAAATGTTGATGAAATTCTCGATAGGTTTTCAGAGTTACCGAGAGCTTTGAGAGTCTTATCATATATTATGAGATTCTACCAAAGCACTGATCCGAACAATAAAACTTCCTTTCGAGCAGAGTCTTGTTTAATTTCATCCGATGAAATTAAGGCAACGACACAATGCTTAATAATCAATTACCAGAAGCTATGCTATAGTGATGAATCACGGTGTACTGAATACTGAAGGTGACGCCTTTAGAAGTACCGCTACTTTGGTTTTGCCGGGTTTGACAATTCTCAACTTCAACTAGACAAAGCTTTTTTCACAAATTAAGAAAAATAGACACTTTTTTTGGTATTTTGCGAATTTATTTATTAAATGTCTGCCTATAAATTCATACTTTTACACTTTAGAACAATTAGAACACGTTTTTAAATGAAATATTGGAAGTTGTTCAATTTTCTCTCTCCCGTATTCTTGTTTACTAAAGGCGAGATCTGTAATTTCACCGCGGGAAGGCGCAATCTTGTATTCTATCATTGTTGGTGATGAATATTCTAACCTAAAGTCAAAGAAACCCATCGATGGAAAAGCGAAGTGCTACCCCTTAATAGATTTGTAAAAAACAAACAATACCAACCACCCTGTTAAGCACTGAGTGGTGACGTCACACACTTAATAGCGGTATGGTTGGAGATAGCGATAATGAGAAAATAAACAATTTTCACACGGTTAACGTGGCTGAGTGGTTGCGTGTTCGCCTAGCAACTCCGTGTACCATGGTTCGGAGCCAGGTAAAGTGTAGAAAGAAAGAAGTCTGGTGAGGAGATTTGGTGATCTCCAAAATAGCAGCTATTACTTCTACCACTTTGAAAAATTGTTGTTTTCTCATATTATTCCTAATACAAACCTGGCCACAAGCTCTATAAATTATACAGACGTTTCATAAAAAATAAGGCCAAAAATAACAAAAACCATTGTCTGTTTTTTTTTAGAAAAATGCACGTGATTCATCCTCAGATGTGCACTGCATACCAATGAAAGGTATATAAAGAAAAAATAAGATATCACAAAATTTTTTTTTCCTTTTGTGCGTGTACTTGCAGACCGGAAAACTTCTGGAAGCTATTGCCATCATCTCTCTAAGTGCTGTGTAAGAGTGACTGAATTATACAAATACAGAAAACTGTTCGAAAAATTCAAAAAAATTTGAAGAAAATTTAAAATTGCAAAAAAAATCTAATTGAAAAATACAGAAGGAACTGTTTAGAGAATTGAAAATATTTAGGAAAAGTTGAAGTTGTAAACAAAAAAAGACAAAAAAAATGGGTTTCAAATAATTGAAAAAATAGAGAAAAAACTGTTCAAAGAACAGAGAAAATTTAAGAAAACCTAAGATTGGGAAAATTGTGTTATTAAAAAATACAAAAAAGCTGTGAAAACTTGGAAAAAATTCTTTTAAAAATATTTTAAATCTAATTTAAAGGCAAAAAAGTGAATAAGTTGAAGTACCAAATATCGAATAAAATCGAACTGTGTAAAGACGACCAGCAAGCAAATTGGCAAATTGGCAGCCAAATCGGTGAGCTAAAGTTTTCACCTTTTATGCCTGTTCAAATATTTTGTTTTAATGGATTCCTTGACCCAAGTTAAATGGATCGGTGGGTACACTCATAGCCGAGCTCCACAAAGCGGAAGCTCGCATCCGTCAATTGGAACAGAGAATTGAGCCAGCCACGTTCGTTGCCGGGACCCTCTACAGAAGAGGAATTGTGGGAAGTAGGTCGACTCCCTGATTCCGTAATGGATTTAGAAGTGTTTGAAGGGGATCCGGTGCAGTATGTTTATTGGGTCCTCTCTGTGGAAGGAATCTTAGATGACTACAAAATAGTTAGAACGAAGCCAATCTACAAAACAATCCTTAAAACTATGAGGGGCAAGGCCAATGCTGTCCTTATTTCACATAACATTTTCAACGGTGACTGGCCTGCAATGAAGGGATGTCTATCACTACATTACGCGGATAAAAGGGATATTCGGACCCTTGAGCATCAGTTGGGACAAATAACCCAGGGAAGTTCAAAACTCGATGAATTTTACGCTAAAGTGAACCATCAATTCTCACTCTGCCGAGGTAGTAGAGGTTTCAAGAATGATCATAGTCCAAAAGCCAAGGACCTTAGCGGAGGCGTATACTGCTTGCCTTGATGTACAAAACTTAAATTTTGTAACCTATCCGATTCATACCGCAAATACCCGTAACGTAATCACGGTACCAATGAATGAGATGAATGGAGGGGGCAACACTCCCTCGGTATTCCCGAGAAGCACACGCAACTATACCCCGGGTAGAAGATTCCACCAGGGTTGGGGAAATCGCCCCGCCTATTCGGAAATTATAGAGCAATCTAAAATGGACCCTCGAATGGGTCAAATGTTCCGAGCCCCGTTGTAAAGATGGAAGTCGACGGCTCTGGCCAAACTAGGAACGAACTATAGCCACCAATCAAGGAGGAACAATCCGTTTAAGAGTGGACCCCCCTCTCCGAAACACCCCAGATTGTACTACACGACGGCGGGCGTCGAAGAAAATACACAGGAGCAAGACACTCAGGAGGATATTCCAATCAGCGAAGAGCAGGCAAATTTTATGCAGGATGGTTCTCCAGCATTTTTCATTTAATCAAATCTACACCTATCACTTCTAGTATTCCTTACCTTTCTTGCGCTTCCGGCAATGGAAAACCACTAGATTTTCTAATCGACACCGGTGTCAATAAAAATTGCATTAAAACAGGTCTCGCTGCTGGCTCCACCCCAATAAACCCACCCTTCTTTGTTCAAACAGCAGCAGGATCAATATCAAATCAATAGAAAATTCTTTGAAAAACTGGGCAATGACACAGTAGTGACCTTTTATGTACTTCCCGGATTCGAATCCTTTGATGGTATTATGGGGGATGATACCTTGAAACAGCTTGGCGCGGTCATAAACCGTAGGAATCACACCCTTACGATACAACCATGTACAAATGTCCAGACGCACGGTTGGATATTTGGAAATAGAAATTAAAAGATTTTGTTTAGTTTTAAAATGTATAATGAAGATTTATTCAATTGCATATATGTAGATATACATGAATGTTGCTTTACCTGTGGTGTGAATCCGTGGTAGACCTGTGTCGCTCTTGAAAACCTGTGAACGAGTGAAAGTATGAAAAAACGTACGGTTGCCGTCAACCGCAGTTTTAGTAAAAAAGGAAGAAATTGGAAATGTGAACAAAAGGAATTATCCGGCGGGAAAAGCGGAATAATTCGCAGTTGCACATGTATGCGTATGTGTATAGACGCGCGCATTAGGACGGTTAGAAAATATTTACGATGCGGCGTAAACATGCCGGCCCCCTTGCGGTAAGCAAAAATCCTGAGCGTTGACAACAGTCTACCACCAGTTCACACCACATCACGTATTTGATTTTTTTTATTTTATTTAAACATAGACTTATTTATTGAATCGCTTAAATACTAAAGCCTAACAACAAGTTTTCGAATCTTAAACTAATATTATCTGCTTGTTAGCCCTTATATAGGGCTCCGATAGTTCCGTGAATCTTCATCAAAAGGCTGGACGATTGTTCGTTTTCAGACGTGATTTGTAAGTTCTATGTGCTAGAGCATTTGCAAGCGGGTTCGGGTGCGATTGCAGTTTATCGAGGTATTTTGCTCTGCTGCTATTGATTTCATCTTTGACTGTGGGTATTTCAAGATCTTTATGAATATTCGAGTTATTTATGTACCAAGGTGCTGCTGTTATCATTCTTAGGATTTTTGATTGTGACTTCTGTATAATATCGATACTACTAGCACAGGCAGATCCCCATAGCTGTATACCATACATCCATATAGGCTTTAGGATTGAATTGTACAAAAGAACCTTATAGTCTAGGTTTAATGCAGACTTTCGATGCAACAGCCAATGTAGTTCGGATCTTTTCAAATTTATTTGTATCTTTTTAGCGATAATATGATTTTTCCAAGTGAGGCGCCGGTCTAGGTGCATACCAAGATATGTAACATTTTTATCCTGGGGAATTATGACTTTGTTTAATGTTATAGATGGGCACGTTTTTGGCTTAAGTGTGAAGGTCACATGCTTCGATTTTTGTTCATTTACTTTAATACGCCACATCTCTAACCACTCCTCGATATGTTTTAGGTGGTTTTGTAAGAGTTTTGAAGCTTCTACTGGACATTTGTTTCTGCATATTATGGCAGTATCATCCGCGAAGGTTGAAGTTAGCAATGAACTGCTAGTAGGGATATCAGATGTGAATATAAGATATAATGTTGGACCAAGGACGCTGCCCTGAGGAACGCCAGCCTTTATTGGAAACTCTTCTCATTTTTATTGTAAACCATCTGTTAGAGAGGTACGAATTAAGAATGCTATGGGAGCTTGGTGGCAGTAGCTTTGTAATTTTATGTATAAGCCCTTCATGCCAAACTTTATCGAATGCTTGGGATACATCCAGAAAAATTGCGGAACAATATTCTCTGTGTTCAAATGCCGTTCTTATCTCATTGGTAATACGGTTTACTTGTTCTATTGTACCATGCTTCTCTCGAAAGCCAAATTGGTGAGTAGGTATGATATTATGGTTTTTGAGAACAGGAGTAATTTTACGTAGTAATATTTTTTCAAAAAGCTTTGAGATACAGGGCAGTAAGCTAATTGGTCTGTATGACGATGGCAGAGTTGCGTTTTTGCCGGGTTTAAGAATCATAATGATTTGAGACCTTTTCCATGCTTTCGGAAAGTATCCAAGTTTAAATATC
Organism: Anomoia purmunda; assembly: GCA_951828415.1. NCBI lineage: Eukaryota > Metazoa > Arthropoda > Insecta > Diptera > Tephritidae > Anomoia > Anomoia purmunda. The sequence goes on from OX639995.1 coordinate 96,042,792, forward strand.
GAGTTGAAAATAATGGATATGTAGGTGATAGCACTACTAGGCAATTCCATTAACATTTTTGGAGTGATTCGGTCATAGCCAGGAGATTTTTTTGGGTCTAGAGTTTGTCTTATTTCTTCGATTTCAGAGATTGTTGTAAAAATTGGGTTTGTACTTATACTACTACCTTGAGGTGTGAGTGGAGAACATGTTGGAACCGAGTTGGGATGAAATACCTTTTCAAGATGTTGCGCGAAGCATTTAGCCTTTTCTTCTGAGCTACGCGCCCAAGAGCCATTTTCTTTTCTAAGTGTCATTTCAGGCTTCGCTGGCGGCTTGATATTTTTGTTCGCACTCCATAATGATTTTTTTTGGAGACCATTGGGGATTAGCTTTTTAATGAAAACATTAATATTTTGCTCCTCTTCATGTTTAAGGGCTTGTTTCCGTATTTTCTCCGCTCTTTTGAGTTTAAGTTTTGCTGTAGGCGATCTAGAATTCTGCCACTCTCTTCGGAGTTTTCGTTTTTCTATAACAAGGTGTTCGATTCGACTGTTCGTTTTTTTGTGGGAAAAACTTGTATCAGATACAGACTTTGGAGTAGCTACTGTGGCAGCTGTTATAAGCAAGGAGTTCAGAACGTTAATACTGTCATCAATATTCTCCCCATTCTTAATTTTGAAATTTGTTTGAACATGGCTACTGATAAATTTTTTATATTTCAGCCTATTTGTTTTATGCGTTGTCAATTGGGAAAAATTTTCGATTTTATGTGGCTGTTCATATAATGTGATCATAACTGGTGAGTGATCTGAAGACAGATCAGGCCAGGTTTCGGCAGTTATCATACTTCTATCAATATTCTTAATGACTGCAAAATCAATTAAGTCAGGCATTTTCTTAACATCTGTTGGCCAATAAGTTGGCTGTCTAGGTGACACAAAGTCAAGACGTGTTCGCTTATCAATAATAGTGTTATAAAGCTGCCGACCTTTCGGGTTCACAAGGCGTGAACCCCAGTAAGGATGTTTGGCGTTATAATCTCCACCTGCCAAGAACCGATCACCCAATGTGTTAAAAAATTCTTTGAATTGTTTGTCTGTAATTGAGAAGCGCGGCGGGCAGTAAATTGCTGAAATTTTCAGATCAGTGCCACGATTTATAAGGCATATTGAAGTGGCTTGCATATAATTCGTACTAAAAGGTTCTAATGAATGATGCTTTAGCCTGCTTCTTATAAGCACTGCTGTTCCACCATGAGCTTTACCATCTGGGTGGTTTGTGTTATAAAATGTGTATCCAGGTAAATTAAAGTTATACTTGTTTGTTAGATGGGTTTCTGATATGAGCATAACGTCCACATCATTTTGTGTTAAGAATCGTTTGAGATCTAACTTATGCTGGTTGACACCGTTTGCATTCCATAAGCATATTTTAAGCTGATTCATTTTTTATTAATTAAGGATTGTAGCATTTGTGTTTGGACTTTAATCAAATCCTGGATCATGCTTTGCATTGTTGTCATGAACTGTGACATACATTGTGTAAGATTTAAAATCATTGACTCTAACCCACTAGTTGGTGTGGTGCTTGGGGATACTTTTTCTATATTATTTATGCATGGGTTAGCATTTTGTGTCGCATGGGCATTAACTATGCTTGGATTAGCATTTACAGCATTCGCTTTTAAAATATTGGCATAAGATATTGTATTTGCAAAATTATTGGGGATACTCGAGCCAATGATATTACTTGTGACCGTATTAGTATTTGCCAAATTAGGTGTAATTGGAATTTGGTTGCGTTTTGCTTGAATACCTTGAGCAAGCATTATTTTAAGGTCTTTATAGACTGGGCAGCCTCTATAGTTTGCGGTGTGGTTACCGCCGCAATTACTGCATTTTTTTGAGAGTACATCTTCCCTCTTTTTACTACACTCGGAAGAGTGGTGAAGATCTCCACAAACTACGCATACAGTGCGCAAGGTGCAGTAAGATCTCGTGTGGCCAAATTCTTGGCAATTAGTACATTGCACTGGACCATTTCTTTTTAATGGTTCTTCAACTGTGACTCTACGATGTAACAAATATTTTAATTTGTAAATCGGGTGTGTTTCGTTCTTTTTTAATTGAACAGAGTCAGGCATAAGCTCTATTTTGTACATGGGTTGCGGTATTTTATTTTTGTTTATTATATTAATAACTGACTTAGCAGCAAACCCTTGTTCCCCAAGCGCTTCTTTTATTTCATCGGAATTTACTGAGGCTTCAATTCCTTTTATTAGTAGTAGTAGTTTTTATTTTTTGCGGATAAAAAATTAACTACTTCTCGGAAATTTATTTCAGTGTATATCTGAATTTTTGTTTCATCAATGTTTCCTTTTTTAAGAGGAACAATGTGGAAATTGTTAGTGCCAATGATGCGGGCAATGTTGGCGACAAGTGCATTAGAGCTGCGTTCACGCAAATATATTGGTGGTGGCGTGGCACTGTCGACTTTGGTTGCACCCTGCGTTGCAGATGTTTTTGACCTTGCGTTATCTACACTTAAGATTGAAAATCTATTATCACCCAAGGGTGAAAGTTTTTTCTCATCGCTAGTGTTAGCCCTTTTTTCACCCTGTACACTTTTAGAAGGGCTTGCCTTGCGCTTGATCGTCACGTAGCGATCAATGCCTGTCTGCACTGCCGGCCTTTTGCTAGTAACCTCTGCTGCTTTTTGTGCAGTGTTGGTAGCTACTGCAGTACTTACGATTGATGACGCGATGATTGACTGTGATTGGCTGTTATCTGCTGGTGGGGTGACAGCTTTTGCTGGATTTGCAGGAGATGTCGTGATCGCTAACTGGGCCGACTTTTTGTTGGTGTTGCGTTGGGGCGAGCTGGGAGCAACAATGGAGAAATATTTGTTGCGTTCCCCTGCTGATTGCAGTGAATGTCTGCGCTGGTTTTGTTGACTCATGTTCATTGTTGCTGTGATGCACTTTGCACTTTTTGTTTGGTTGGACTTTGGTTTGTCTACAAATTAGGTAAACAAACCGATGTATTTGGTTTTTTTTTGTTTTTTAGCGTCTTTTCGCATACAATACAGTTTGTATTTCACTTTATTTGTTGTTTTTCTTTATTTTTTTGTTGTTGTTGTTGTTGGTCGCTTGTGGTTTTTTGTTTTTTTTTTTGCACAAACTTTCACGGAGCGAGCTAAAAAAACACGTCCTTTCGCTTCCGCGCTCAACTAACTAACATATTTGATTAAGAATATATTTTTTTTCAGTGAGCCGCTCCGTGCTCCTCCGCCATCGTCTCATGTGCCCTACTGGGAAGGATGGTAAAAAGGAAACGTTTTTTTTTTCCAACTTTATTTCTGTATAGTATAGTAGTATAATAGTTTTTTTTTTTTTTTTTTTTTGTTTATTTTGGTTGCGCTCCAGACAGCATCAACCCGAAGATGGTCGCCTGAGCCAGCAAGCCGCCGATTGATGCTGGTGGGGTGCCGCTCAGCATTATCTGGGCGTACGTGTCGACGCCCAATGTCAGTCGTACCGGAGCCGCCACATAGAACTCAGGGTCGGCCAACCGCATGAGTCGGAACGGAACCGCGACCTTGGGGTCGAGGTTAGTTCGCGGAGTCATGCGGTGGTACCCATCGTCCACGATGGCTTGCGTGGTTACTCGCTCCGCGACGCCATGTCTGCCCCTCAACATGAGTGAGCACGTCACTCCGCGACCCGTGTGGTTTTGCTCCAGTCTGAGCATTTATGCCAACTCGCTGGAGATTATGGTGCTGGGCGCGCACGGATCGATTAAGGCCCGCACTAAATGCAGGTGGCCGCCTGCCTCTATTTTAACGATCGCTGTCGGGGCGATTGCCTCATATGTCCTCATGAGAGGGGCGGTTGTGCTACCGAGCAATCGGTCCGACCGGAATGTTGGTTGTTGTTGCTGGCGCGCTATCTGTAGCGTCTCATCTTTGTGTTGGGGAACGTGGTATGGGGCGCGTCGTGGTTGTGATCGGGAAGGACGGGTTCCCGAGTCACCTTGCCGCCAATTCGCTGCTTTATGTGATGGTCGGAAAGGACGCGTTCCCGAGCCACCCATTTGCTGTTGTTGCGCTGGTTGGGAAGGACGCGTTTCCACGCCAGTCGCTCTTCGTTTGGTCTGATGGGCAGGCGGTCTTAATGGGCGGGATCCAACGTCGCGCTGCCTGGGCAGTCGGAAAGGACTGGTTTCCGAGCTGCGCCTACGCCGTTCATGTTGTAGTGAAGGTCGGAAAGTACGCGTTCCCGAGCCTCCACCCGCTGGCGGGATCGTTGGCCGCCAGTCATTTTCGCACTGCAGATGCAATGAGGTGTGGTGTCTCTCATTACACCGATGGCAGCGCCCGACGCTGCTGCAGATCTCCTGCTTATGGAACGGCGACAGGCAGTTCGCGCAGTAGTTGTGGATTAATACCACTTGCAGCCTCTCTTCCGCGGACTTGGCTCGGTATATTGGGCAAAGTCTTATGCCGTGGTTTTTCTGGCATAATCGGCATGCCACTTCGAAACGGACGGCGCGCTGCTCCGTTTTGTTGCGCGTCGCGGTGAAACGGCCCATAGTCTAAAATTTTGTGTGTTTATTTCTTTTATTAATGAGGTGGATTATTGGGTGGCAAGTGATATAGAACAAAAAAAATAACCAAAGAAAAAAAAAATGATTTTATTTTTATGAAATTATGGCATGACAAAAATTGTATGCATATATATATATGTATTTTAGTGTTAATTTTATGTATTTATGTATTTATGTATTTGGTGCATTTATGCGCCAAGTGTCCAAAAACTTTCATCACCCACTGTAAAAATGGTATTTGGGTGTGACCGCATCGGTACACTTGCGCCCCCCATCGGTAGATGGTGCCTAACTCCAGTTGCTCTTGAGGGTGGTGGACTTGGCTATGTCCACAGTTGTGATCGTATATGGCATTACGATATATTTTCATATATCGTAAAAACACCGGATTGCATATAATGTTTTTAATATATTAAAAAGAAATAAAAAATTGATATGAACTCCTATTCCTGTATTTTCGGTAATTGCGGAAAGTGCCCCCCACCATGAAATGGCTCAACATTCTGTTTTTTGTGTGGTTTATGTATGTTAGATATTTGATTGTGGTGAGGTAGGTCAGCAATCTGGCATCCAGCAATCTGGCCTACCACCCACAAACAGTTTGTATGCCACTGTGCTTAATTTGCTGACCACAGTGGCTGTTCCAAAAAAAATTATTTAAACGTGAATTTTGACGCGAGTGGTAGTGGCAATTTTTTTGCATATTTTAAATTAAATTCGTTGCTTATTAAATTAAAAAAATTTGTTAAAGTTATTAATTAAATAAAAACAAGTGAAAAAGTGGAAGTGTTTAGTGGTGTGAAGAAGCTTTTTAGCAAGACGCCACGAATTAATGAAAACTCGAATGCGAACTGAGTTTTCATATGACGACAGCTGAAGCAGCGACGTAGGCAGAATTTTGTTGAATCGTTCTGGAAAGCAGAAAATATATCCGAATGGGCGTCTTTCGTACATCGCATTCATGGCGATGGTGGACGCATGCATGTGTACGGCGGCGATGATCAGGTAAGTGGTATTTATATATTTATACTAATAATAGTATAATAATTTTTGTACATAAATTTTTGGGTTTTTTACGTACATAAGTAGGTACATGTGTATGTATGTATATCGATATACATACATATACATATGTACATACATATCTACATGCACATGGTGGCGTGATGCGTTCGATTGCGAGGGCTCCGTCGGAGGGAGAGGGGTATGCCATGCGAAGATGGCGATGACCGGAAGAACAAAAAAAAAGGAGTTTGTAAAGTATTAATGTGGATCAAAACAAATTTTTTTTTTTTTTTTTAATCAATTTTGTAAACTGAACTAATTTGTTTTCTTTCCCAACAGGTGAACAATTAAATGATTTTCACGATGTGAGGAGCAGGACACCAGTGGAGCTGTAACCAAGTAACTGTTTTGTTTTTATACGTATATATACATATATATTTAAAATTTTTATGTGTATAGGGTAAACATTAGTACTTAGATGTTTCCAAAAAAAAAATTTTTTTTTTTTTTTTTAACGGATAAATTGGAAAGATCTAAGTACTAGCAAGAATTTGTAAGTTGGATAAAAAAATTATTGAAAATTATGGAGTTGATCCAAAAAATATAAAGTTATGATAAAAGTTATTAAAATTTGAAAAATGATAAAATATTTAAATATACAAAAATGTTTAAATACTATATCAAAATATTTAAAATACATATGTATATAAAAAAAACTTGCAACTTCTCATTAGTTTTACGTTCTCTCCGCTTCTTGCGTCTTTACGTTTTCCAAATTTTCTTTACGCTCTGAAATTTAGTTAGTGGATAGGGTTTTTACGGTTTAGGGTTTTCACCACTTATGTTAGGGTTGAACTGGGCTGATTTTTGACAATCGGTCATAAATTTCGGAAAATTAACTCGAGCTATTGGTTAGTTGTCGGTTAATTTCGAAATAGTTTCGGATATTTATTTTGATATGACCACTTTTCAAAGTTAACTGAAACTATTTGTTAGTTTGTCGGTTAGTTTTGAAATAGTTACGGGTATTAAATGACCACTTTTCAAAATTAACTCAAAACTATTGTTTAGTTTGTCAGTTAATTTTGTACGGGTATCGGTACCGAATAACCACTACTTGATGTATGTAAAAAACATGATTTCGCAGATTTATTTATTTCCGTACGCCATCGTCGTAGGTAATCCATCGGAACATTTTCAAGTTAAGTACTTATATTATTAGAAAAAATGGCAGTACAGATTTCTTTATTTTCTTGTCCTTCACGTACTGTTTATGAAATTTTTTTTTTTTTTTTTTTTAAGTACTTATCCTTGGGTAGGGGAAGTAGCGGTACTTTCGATGGAGGGCAGCAAAACCAATTTCGTTATTGGTCTGCTGGTTTGTCCCTTCGTAGTATAGATGTCGACGACGCGTACCCGGTTATCCGAGCCTGGGTGTAGGTTGATGGCTCTTCCCAGTCTCCACATATTAGGCGGTAGATTATCTTCTTTTATAACCACAAGATCTCCTGTTTTGATGTTAGTTTGTGGATGTTTCCACTTTGTGCGTTTCTGCATTTCCAGCAGATATTCAGCTTTCCATCTTTTACAAAATGTTTGATGTAGGGCTTTAAGTTTCTGCCATCGGTTTACGATCGAGGCAGGTCTTTCGTTGACTTCTAGTTCAGGTGGAGCTAATAGGTGTCCACCTACTAGGAAGTGACCGGGGGTAAGAGGCTCCAAGTCGTAAACTTCATTCGAAGAGGGGCTTAACGGACGGGAGTTAAGGCATGACTCGATTCGGCATAAAAGAGTTGTGAACTCTTCGAATGTATAACTGAAGCCGGAAGCGATCTTCTTAAAATGGGTTTTAAAACTTTATACCCCTGCTTCCCACAATCCGCCCATATGAGGCGCTGCAGTGGGTAAGAAATGCCATGTGATTATCTGATGGCTATATTTAATCATTATATTATTTCGCGCTTCAGTTATAAATGCTTTGAATTCTGATCGTAGAGATCGCGAAGCTCCGACAAAGTTGGTGCCATTGTCGGAGTAAACATTTTTTGGGCATCCTCTCCTGGCTACGAACCTAGCAAAAGCTGCCAAAAAAGATGCAGTGCTAAGGTCATTGGTGGCTTCCAAGTGTATAGCCTTAGTGGCGAAATACACAAACAGGCAGACGTAACCTTTTGAGATGCGACAACCTCTGCCGCGGAAGTTTTTTATATCGAAAGGTCCTGCGAAATCTACACCCGTGTTTGTAAATGCACGCGAATAGGAGGTGCGTTCCTGAGGGAGCACTCCCATAAGCTGCGTTTGGGTTTGTCTTCTGTGGATTGTGCAGACCTTACAATTATGGATGACAGACTTTACCATATTTTTGACTCGGGGAATCCAGTATTGAGTTCTAATGAGACGCAGCATTAATTGATTCTCGCCATGCAGGGAGATTTTATGGATAAATTGGACAACAAGACGGGCCAATCGGCACTTATAAGGAAGGATTATTGGGTGACGCTCGTTGTACGCTAAATCTAGCGATGCGCCAAGACGACCTCCAGTCCTCATAATCCCATTTTTATCTAAGAAAGGGTTAAGGGGTAGCACTTCCCTTTTCTATCGATGGGTTTCTTTGACTCTAGATTCGAATATTCATCACTGTAGTATTGCTTCTGATAAAGGATTATTAAGCGTTGTGTCGTTGCCTTAATTTCATCGGATGAAATTAAACAAGACTCTGCTCGAAAGGAAGCTTTTTTGTTCGGATGAGTGCTTTGGTAGAATCTCATGATATATGACAAGATTCTCAAAGCTCTCGGTAAATCTGAAAACCTATCGAGAATGTCATCAAAATTTTTTATTGTTACTGTTGCACATAAATGCGCCCTTTTTTCTTCGATGTTGGTGTTATAGCTTGTCTCTTGTCTTGGCCAATTTTCCTTGTCTTCTTGCAACCAAGAAGGGCCATGCCACCACAGAGTGTTGTCGACTAATTCGTAGGCGAGAACTCCTCTGCTTGCCATATCTGCTGGATTTGATGCCGACTCCACATGAAGCCAGTCAGTATTTCCGACTTTGTCGACAATTTTGGTTATACGATGTGCTACGAACGTTGACCACGAACATGGAGGTTTACGTATCCATGCGAGCACAATTGTGGAATCTGTCCATAAGTGTACTTGTACCTGTCCTAGTGGTAGGTTGCCAAGTACCGACTCAATACTTTCGGCGAGCAATACCGCGCCGCAGAGTTCTAATCGGGGTAGGGAAATAGTTTTAACTGGAGCAACTTTTGTTTTTGCTACCAGCAGATTCGCTAGAACTTCACTACCCTGCTTAACCCGTAAGTATACCGTAGCTGCATACGCTTTTTCTGAAGCATCGCAGAAGCCATGTACTTCGACGTCATGGGCGGGAGAAAAATAGACCCAACGCCGTATCTTAATCCTCTCTATCTCGCGGTAGTGTTTGGTGAAATTTTGCCATTTTTCCAAAGTAGTTGAAGACACAGGTTCATCCCACTCTGTGCCTTCCAGCCAAATGTTTTGCATCAATATTTTGGCTACTATTACAATGGGCGCAAGCCATCCTAGCGGATCGAACAGCTTGGCGATCGAAGACAATATCGACCTTTTAGTGATTGTGTCACTATGCTCCATTGGTCTTGTTAGGAAGTAAAAATAATCCAAATGGGCGTTCCATCTTATTCCAAGAGCCTTAACTGTGCTGGTGTCTTCGAATTCCAAAAAACCTTCGCTTAGTAGATCCTTCTTTGGAATGCCTGCAATTATATCCTCGCAGTTGGCCGTCCATTTTCGTAAGGGAAAACCTGCTGACCGCAGTACCGTAGAAATTTCGTCCCTTGCCTTTATGGTAGATTCGATGCTGTGTCCTCCTGCAAGTACGTCATCTACGTACATGCACTTTCGCAGAATATTACCTGCTATTGGATGCGAGCTTTCTACGTCATCGGCCAACTGCAACAGTGTTCTTATCGCCAGGTAAGGAGCACAGTTTATTCCAAACGTAACCGTCTTTAATTCATATAGGCTCGTTGATTCGTTCGGGTTTGCCCGAAAGATGATGCGCTGATATTTCGACTGCTTATCGTTTATCCAGATTTGTCGATACATTTTCTCAATGTCACTGTTGAAAACATATCTGTATAATCTCCAGCGTAGAATCAGTATCGGAAGATCTGATTGCAGTACTGGACCTGGTAGGAGGACGTCATTTAAGCTTTTCCCATTAGCGGTTGCACTTGAGGCGTTGAAAACCACGCGAACTTTAGTTGAGGTACTCTCTGCCTTTGTAACGGCGTGATGAGGCAGGAAGTAATTTTCACATGAGTCCGCTGAAATGTTATTATTTATTCTCGTCATGTGTCCTAGTGTCTCATACTCTGCTAACACCCTATTATACTCTTTTTGTAGGACGGGATCCATGGCTATCCATGTCTCATTCCGGAAGAATTGAGAGCAGGCTTTTTTAAGAGAAGGGCCTAGTTGTATGGTTACTGGAAATTCCTGTCGGAATGGTAACGAGACTATGTATTTTCCCTCATTAGTTCTGATAGTGGTCTTTTTATAAAGCTCTTCGCAATATTTATCATCTTCATTGAGGCTTTTGGTTTTGGGTAAACCTTCTAACTCCCAGAATGCCGTAAGTTGCTTATCCAGCGCAACTTCGCTAAAGCACGAAACTATATTTCTGTTTGTATTTGTAGTATCCGTACTACCAGTTATAATCCAGCCGAATACGGTTTCTTGGGCTAGAAGTGTCCTCAAGACGTTTTTCTTTATCCCACTTAATATGATTTGTGGATAAATGTCTCCACCAAGAATGAGGTCTATTTGTTCATTTACAAAAAACCTTTTATCCGCTAATACCAGGTCCGGAAATTCTTGCCTCGTTGTCGCGCTTATATTTGTTGTAGGCAGATTTCCGGTTAGTTGTGGTAAAACCAGGACAGTTGCAGTCAAGCTAAACAATGGGTCGACGGGGGACCGCAATTGTATGTTGCATGCTTCTTTAACCTGGGCATTTACCGAGTTTGTGATGCCCGAAACTTGGGCATGGATCTTTTTTGCAGATAGATTGATTCTGCGTTTGAGCCTCTCTGTTATAAAGGAACACTCAGAACCAGAATCAATCAGTGCTCGTGCAGCAAAATCTGTGCCATTGAGACATATGTTTACGCGAGCTGTTCCTAATAGCACACCTGTACTTGAATTCGCAAAGCAGGACTTAAAATTTCTGTTTGCGTTTTCTGTTGCTTTATCGGAATCACGTTGTGCTTGCGCCTGCCTAGATGTCGATGGAGAATCATCGGCAGGCCTTGAAGACGTCCAACGCGTCGTTGCCTTTGGCTGAATTGCATTTAGATGCAGGAGCGTGTGATGTCGCGAGTGACACGTATTGCAATTGTATGAACTTGTGCATCTTGACACAGTATATCCGGAACTAAGGCAATTCAGGCAACAATTATTTTCCTTTAAGAAGTTCAGTTTACAAGTAAAATTGGTCACGCTTACTTGGAAGGTGCCAACTCTTTTTGTTGGGGTTTCGAAAGGATGACGTGTGATTTGTGGCGGCTTTGGCACTCTCACAGCTCTACCATCCTTCAACCCTGACAATGTCTCAAGGGGCTGAAAACGATTGGACAGGAACTTGTCCATATCGTCCCACTTGGGTATGTCGTTTTTATGGTCTATGGTTTGTTCCCATAGAGCCAATATACTGTCAGGCAGCTTCGTCGAGCAGAGATAAACGAGAATTGCGTCCCAGTTCGATATGTCAATTTGATGACTCTTAAGGGCTGATATGCAATTGTTTATCTCCCGCTGCAAACTTTTAATTGAGCTACCACACTCAAATTCTATTGCCTTTAAGTTAAACAATAGTTTTAGTGGCGTGTTGACTAGAATACGCTTATTTTCATAGCGTTCGCACAGGTTTTTCCACGCTGTAGTAAAGCCTTCATTCGTTAGGGGGCACTTTCTTACTATTTCTTTGGCCTCCCCTTGTGTCTTATGGTTGAGATGAAAAAGTTTCTCAACCGGGGTGAGGTGCTTATTGAGGATGTAGATGGCCGTGAACATATCACGGAATGTTGGCCATGAAAGATAGTCGCCCTTGAACACGTCTGTATCGCACGGTGGAAGGTGGATATTGTGTTCGCGGACGGACTGCTCCGCTACATCCTTTTGTAAGTTAGTTAATGCTTCTGCTTGAGTAGCCATAGCAGACATGCATTTCACATGTGCCGAAAAACATATTTTATATTTCTTTTTTATCGCCCTAAGATCTTCCTTACTTAAACCTTCTGAGCTCGTTAGCGTATCGTACGCTGCCTTCGTCTTCTCCCATAACACTTTTAATTCGTCTTGCTGGATAGCAAGACCGTGCTTATTTTGTTCGGAGGCGGGAGTGCTGTTGAAGTCAGCATCGAACTCTGCGACAGCTTCTGCTAAACGGATGTATGAATCCATAATGAAAGCTAAGAAGGATTTACTGAAGTAACCTAAATCTGATATTTTTAAAAAAGTCCCACAAAATGACAATCACCAGTAAATTTTTATATGTCTTTATCTTTATTTAATGATTTTCTTTTAATTTCAGTCAAATGGTAATTAATTTTTTTTTTTATGTGTGTGCCACCCTAATGTGTGAAAATGGCACTTGATGCAAAATAAAAAAAACACTTGCCACCCAAAATGTGTCGACGTATATATATAACTGTGCTTTAACAAGTCAAGTGGGTACTTAATTATGTACCAGTGTTATTGTTGATTTACTTGTGGTTATGTATATATACAAAATTACAACAAAGGCTCAAAAGTGATTATGTGAAAACGCAATAGTGCAATAGAAATAGTGTTTCTCGAATCAGTGAAATAGTGACTTGCAAATAACCAATTGTGCTAAGCCAATGAACAGTATTGAACAAGGAAATTATGTCGATTTACTTTAAAGTAAATAAAAGTGAAAAATCCAAAATAAAACTTTAAATTAAAATTCGATGGATTGAACTGTTGCAATACCGTACCACTGTTCACTGTTGTGCGTGTGTGTGTACGACCGTTAGTGTTTGTTGTTGTCGCTCGCGGACAAACGGAATTAGCACTGTATAATTTTTCTTTTCAACTGTAACACTATTTCGTTTTCACAAAAAAAAATCACTTGCCTTGTAAGGCGTTGTTTCACCAAAAAATTGATTAACGTGTTATAAATGATATTGGAAAATATAACACGTACCTTAATATTTGTGATTTGTGGTGATGGCAATTGATTGTTTGCTGTTGGTGTGTATGCAGCTGGTATATGTGTGCAGCTTGTGTATATGAGCGCTTGCCTTGTTTGGTGGTTGGTTGTGCGGCTGTGTCTTGTGCGGCTTTGTTTAAAATTTTTGATTTTTCTCGGGCTTTCCTTTGCTTTTATGATAATTTGAGTGTACTGTATCTTTATCTCGGCGCAGATGGACCATGTACAAATGTCCAGACGCACGGTTGGATATTTGGAAATAGAAATTAAAAGATTTTGTTTAGTTTTAAAATGTATAATGAAGATTTATTCAATTGCATATATGTAGATATACATGAATGTTGCTTTACCTGTGGTGTGAATCCGTGGTAGACCTGTGTCGCTCTTGAAATCCTGTGAACGTGTGAAAGTATGAAAAAACGTACGGTTGCCGTCAACCGCAGTTTTAGTGGAAAGGAAGAAATTGGAAATGTGAACAAAAGGAATTATCCGGCGGGAAAAGCGGAATAATTCGCAGTTGCACATGTATGCGTATGTGTATAGACGCGCGCATTAGGGCGGTTAGAAAATATTTACGATGCGGCGTAAACAACCAGGTATCAGCATTCCTTTGAAAAATAGGAGCATGGACAGTATTCACATAACCGAGGTACCCGATATTCCGGAAAACGTACGCCTAGCTATTGAATCCCTGCTTACTAAATATTCCGACTTATTCGAACCGCTGAGTGCTAGTACTAAGATAAGGACAATAGTCAAAGCCGAAACCACTACGATAACTAATGACCCTATATACACCAAGAGTTATCCATATCCATTCTCTATGAGAGAAGAAGTAGAGAGACAGGGAGAGGAGCTACTAGACGAGGGCATCATCCGACCGTCCAAAAGTCCTTATAACTCACCTATATGGATAGTGCTAAAGAAACCGAAACCCTCAGGGCAAACACAGTACCGGATGGTGATAGACTTTAAGCGGTTGAATGCAGTCACGGTGTCGGATGCTTACCCAATTCCCGATATTAACGCGACTCTGGCCAGTCTGGGTTACTCAAAGTACTTCACAACCATCGATCTGGCTTTCATCAAATCCCGATGAAAGAGACGGATGTCCGGAAACCCGCTTTTTCTACTATGAATGGAAAATATGAATTTTTGGACTTCCATTCGGACTGAAAAACGCACCCGCTATCTTTCAGCGGATGATCGATGACGTTTTGAAAGAATTCATTGGCAAAATTTGCTATGTATATATAGACGACATTATCGTCTTTGGTAGAAATGTAGTCGAACATCTGAGGAATGTTGACATTGTGGTTTAAAGGCTGATGGAATCAAATTTGAGAGTTAATTTAGAGATAATGAAATTCATGAGGGCAGAGGTGGAGTTCATTGGATATATAATCACGTCTGAGGGAATTAAGCCCGACTCATCAAAGTTAAGACATTCGAATCTCTTCCACCCCCCAGAAACATTGAAAGACTTAAAAAGTTTCTTAGAAATGATAACCTATTACAGGAAATTCATCCGCGACTACGCCAAAGTTGCAAAACAGTTGACGAACCTCACTAGGGGGGAAAATGCCCAAGTATAGGCAAATCAGTCCAAAAATGTACGCATCAAACCAGATTGTTCTACCCTGTAAGCATTCGATAATCAGAAAACACTACTTACCTCGTCTGACATCCTTGCTTTTCCTGACTTCGAGATATTTTTCACTCTCACGACGGATGCGTCGAATTACGCAATTGGAGCAGTACTGTTCCAAGGGGAACTGGGGAAAGAGCGACCCATTGCATTTATATCACGCTCATTAAGCACAACTGAAAAAAACTATGTGACGAACGAAAAGGAAATGCTGGCGATAGTGTATGCCCTAAATAATTTAAGATCTTATCTCAAGGTTGCCATGCCAAGCCAATCATTTGGTGGCACCCCCAGCGAGCGATGGAGACTCCACCGAAACCGCTGATGAAAGGGCAAGCGATCATTCAGGGACACTAACAGCCGGCAGAGATTCCAGGACCGAAACAGCGAGCGAGAGAGAAACAGCTCACAGTGCCGCACAGGATGTTTCTGACTTAATAATCCATGTGAAAGCGCCAGTAAATGTCTTTAGAAACCAATTTGTAATTTGGGAAGGCAGAGAACTCTTTTTTATGGAAAATCCACACAACGGCTACACACGTCACTATGTTCCGTTGGACAGAATTGACCGCAATACCCTTACAGAAATCCTGAAAGAGCGCCTGAACCCGGCAGTGATAAATGGTATGAAGAAACCCGAAAATAGTATTTAACTGCTTCAAGAAATATACCTTGATCCCCAAAATGGCAAGCCGAATAAAACTCTACACGAAAGCATGTGAAATTTGCCGGACACACCCATTCCGGAAAACCCCTGCGATATCTTACAAATTGATATTTTCGAAATTCAAGGCGAGAAATTTCTGAGCTGTTTAGATAAGTTTTCTAAATTTGCAAAATTTTTCCACATAAAAGATAGGTCCGCAGTGCATCTGCGCAGCAAATTCGCGAAAGTAATCCACTACTTTACAGCGCCTCGAATGATAGTTACCGACAACAAGCCCTTTAGTCGCTAATTACATAAAGGGTCTCAGTATATGGATTTACCAAACTCCAATTCAGAGGAGTGAGGTGAACGGACTAGTGGAAATACTTCATTCCACCGTCATAGAAGTTTACCGCTGCTTGCAAAAGGGGTTGAGAACTAGGAATCCAAAAGAATTGTTTTACATAGCGGTCGATTGCTACAATAATTCAGTTCACTCAATAACCAAGCAGAAGCCAAGTGACTTATTTTTTAACAGGACTCAACGCACAAATCAAATCAAAATTTGACAAACTTCCGGGCTGAAGATTTCTCTGAGGTAAGACAGCAGATTAGAAGGAATCAAGAGTTGCGCAACCTGCGCGTGAATAGAAAAAGGAGTGGAGGTAAAAAGTATGAGCCAGGACATATAATATACGTAAAAAATAAGCAAATAAATGGAAAGCAGAAACCACTTTACAAAAAAGAAATCTTAGGAAGAAACAATAGATTTGCAATTTCAACAAACGAAGGCAAAAGGGCCATAAAACATACATAAAGAACACTGGGAAATAAAATTTAATTTTATCAAATGCAAAAACAAAGGCGGATTTGGCTGATGGAGAGGACAAAAGGTCAAGGTAAAAAGAAATTATGTAAAAAGTGTTATGAAATCTGAAGCAGCAATAGCTAACCAAGATAATTGTAAAAAAATATAAACTACTATTATATTCTTCAATACAAATTTTCTTTCCCAAAAAAAAAACAAATTATAAAATCAAAGCGAATAACACAAACGGAAAAATCCTTTTGCAAAAAGGCAATTGTTACTTTAAAAGCATTTTTGTGGCACCGAAGGTCACACAAGCAAAATTAAGAGTTTTTTTTTCTTTCTCTCACATCTTTGTAAAAGACGTAGACAGGCTTGAAATTGCGCAAATAAGAATAATTTAAAGAGAAATCTGAATAGAGAGTGGTTTTTCTTTGGCATTTCCGTCTGAAGTTGGAAGTCAATTAATGCCTTTTTTTTTTAAATATGGTAAAAATAATCTCAAGAAGCACAGCCTTTCTACGTCACGATGCGAGACCTTCTGATATAAGGATCTTGAGTAACCGATAAGAATTTTTGATTTCTAACATATTTGTATAAATTTTTGCTAAGATAGGCTATTAGCCACACCCGAAGCTTCCGGATTATGCATATTCAACTATCACTCCGCACTGGTGACCATTGAATGCGGAAGTGGATGGATCGTCAATGGAAACTTTAAGCTGATACACGCGATCGATCTGGACTACTTCAGCCAAAGTCTGTCAAAAATAGCGGACGCAGTGGATCAGGACCTGGAGCAAAAACCATTAAGACCAGTCATCGAATTTCACTTAAACCAGACGAGACTTCGCCTTGACGAGTTGCAGAAGCAAAATACGACGAAAGCTCGTTCATAAACTGGCTGGGATCAGCATGGAAGTGGCTCGCAGGTTCACCCGATGCTATCGATTGGGATACCGTTCTTCGCATCCAAAACGAGGTGAAAGCTAACAGCAATCAACAATATGTTTTCAATCGCAGTCTCTTTAATGCTACGAATGACGTTATCGAAAGGGTTAATGATTTAATCACCTATGTCAATAGCATCGAAAAAGGCGCCAAGGCAGCAAACCCAGAGATTCGCTTACCGGCTCACTCACCTGAGCAAATATGCAGACACTGCGTCTAGCGCCTTGCACGCGCATCGGGCGCAATGTTGCAATCGCAGCGTCAGCAGGTTTAGGGTAGCAAGCAAGCTTAGGTTTAAGCTAAGAATATTTTGTGACTTCACTTTTATTTGGGCGTTGTAGGAAAAAAGTAAAAAAGTTTGTATTAACTTAAACGTTGAGTTTCCTTTCAGTTTGAGCTTGGACTAAAGGAGCCTGTGGTTGGCTCCCAACTTTAATTTTTTGGGGCTCCCTGATGGGAGCGCCTTAACTTACATTTGAGTGCCGTTAGAAAATCACATCAAGTTGAGCACTAACTTTTTCTCAACTTGAGAAATATAATTAACGCCATACAAGAAAAAATTACCTTTTTGTTCGGAACGCTATGAATCTTAAGTTGAGGTACAGTTGAGAAACAACGTTGGAGGTTTGACCAAACTTGGACGTAAACCATCAATGCTCTACTCATGCCCTTCGATAAACGTTGCGTTAACCAATTATAATAATGATAATAAGTAGGCGTTTATATCATAGCTCGATGTTTGGCGGAACTTCTCCAACCATTTCTGGTGGGCACTTTGATGTTGTAACACGAATTGAGGGACCTACATTTTTACGCCGACTCCAAACGAGAAATAACTTTTGTGAGAAGTTTTTTCATGACAGAAATACACTCGAAGGTTTGCCACTTCCTGGCAAGAGGCGACCGATATTAGAAAAAACTTCTAAAATTTTTTAGGTTACTTTCCCTGCCAGGTCGTGGACCCGCAATCCACCGAATGAAGCGAGCATACACACGCTCTCACGACAGTCGGTTCTCCCATACTGGAACGACCCTGATTTATATCCGGCCAAGGACAGCCACTTCAGCAGCATTCCCTAAAATTTTATTTAAATCAGCATAAAAACCCGCCCACAAGAATACCTAATTGCACTTGACGTGTGAGTAGAGTTATTTATATGTTTAAAAACTCGGCTAAATCAATTTCGTCTAGGTACAATTTTATAAGCATCAAATCTTTGAAATGTTGGTCAGATAGTCGATTTCGATGTTTAGATTCGATAATTTTCATTAAAAAATGCACATTCGCATAAATAATGAGTACCGAACATAGAGTATAATTTATAAATGTTATCAATTAATTTTGGATATAAGTTATCATTTAAATCTCTCCAGAAATCGATGCGTGTTCATATTTCGAAGGTTGATTAAATTTTCCACAAACTTCTTGTGGTTTCTGTTCAACTTCGCATTGCATCGGGTTTAAAAATAAATAGATTTGTGGTCTTATTTTATAAAAATCTTTAAATCTATTATGTTATTATTCTATTTAGGAAGTTCATAGTTCGTAGTATTGGGTTAAATTGTAATTTATAAATAAAGTAAAATTTTCGCGAGTAAATTCAAAATTTTCCAAATTCTGTTTAGTAAATTGCGTTTGAAGAATGACTAATTTTCTTTGAAATCCATCCACCGAATAGACGAAATCGAAAATATGTTTGTTCTTATATGTATCATATACACATACGCATACATATGCAACCGCGAATTATTCCAGTTCACCGTATTTCCCGCCGGATAATTCCTTTTGTTAATTTTTCCATTTACTTTCCTTCCAATAAAATTGCACAAGACACTCGTCAACTACAACTTTACACCACAAGGTAAAGCCTTTATTGTATATCTACATATATACATTTCATTAAATTCGAATTGAATTAAACCAAAACAAATCTTTTCATTTATTTAAAAAATTTCCAACTGTGCGTCTGGACTGCCCCCTTGGGACATGACACACATTTGTACATGATCCTTCGAGCCATTCCAAAAAAGGATTTACTAAGCCAAGATTTCTTGGAATTCGAAGACACCAGCATAGTTAAGGCTCTTGGAATAAGATGGAACGCCCATTCGGATTTTTTTTACTTCTTAACAAGACCAATGGAGCATAGTGACACAATCACTAAAAGGTCGATATTGTCCTCCATCGCCAAGCTGTTCGATCCGCTAGGATGGCTTGCGCCCATTGTAATAGTAGTCAAGATATTGATGCAAAACATTTGGCTGGAAGGCACAGAGTGGGATGAACCTGTGTCCTCAACTACTTTAGAAAACTGGCAAAATTTTACCAAACACTACTGCGAGATAGAGAGGAGATGCCGCGCTGGGTTTATTTTTCTCCCGCCCATGACGTCGAAGTACATGGCTTCTGCGATGCTCCAGAAAAAGCGTATGCGGCTACGGTATACTTACGGGTTAAGCTGGGTAGTGAAGTTCTAGTGAATCTGCTGGTAGCAAAAACAAAAGTTGCTCCAGTTAAAAATATCAACATCGAAGGAAAAAGGGCGCATTTATGTGCAACCATAACAATTAAAAATTTTGATGAAATTCTCGATAGGTTTTCAGATTTACCGAGAGTTTTGGGAGTCTTATCATATATTATGAGATTCTACCAAAGCACTCATCCGAACAAAAAGGCTTCCTTTGGAGCAGAGTCTTGTTTAATTTCATCCGATGAAATTAAGGCAACGACACAACGCTTAATAATCATTTACCAGAAGCAATAATATGGTGAAGAATATTCTAACCTAAAGTCAAAGAAACCCATCGGGGGGAAAAGCGAAGTGCTGCCCCTTAACCCTTTCTTAGATAAAGATACGATTATGAGTCTTGGCGCATCGCTAGATTTAGCGTACAATGAGCGTCACCCAATCATCCTTCCTTACAAGTGCCGATTGGCCCGTCTTGTTGTCCAATTTATCCATAAAATATCCCTGCATGGCGAGAATCAATTAATGCTGCGTCTTATTCTAACGCAATACTGGATTCCCCGAGTAAAAAATATGGTAAAGTCCGTCATCCATAATTGTAAGGTCTGCACAATCCACAGAAAACAAACCCAAACGCAGCTTATGGGAGTGCTCCCTCAGGAACGCACCTCATATTCGCGTGCATTTACAAACGCGGGTGTAGATTTCGCAGGACCTTTCGATATCAAAAACTTCCGCGGCAGAGGTTGTCGCATCTCAAAGGGGTACGTTTGCCTGTTTGTGTCTTTCGCCACTAGGGCTTTACACTTGGAAGCCACCAATGACCTTAGCAATGCATCTATTTTGGCAGCCTTTGCTAGGTTCATAGCCAGGAGAGGAAGCCCAAAAAATGTTTACTCCGACAATGGCACCAACTTTGCCGGAGCTTCGCGATCTCTACGATCAAAATTTAAAGCTTTTATAACCGAAGCGCGAAATAGTACAATGAATAAATATAGCCACCAGATAGTCACAGGGCACTTCTTACCCACTGCAGCGCCTCATATGGGCGGATTGTGGGAAGCAGGGGTAAAAAGTTTTAAAACCCATTTTAATAAGATTGCTTCCGGCTTCAGTTACACACTCGATGAGTTCACAACTCTTTTATGTCGAATCGAGTCTTGCCTTAACTCCCGTCCGTTAAGCCCCTCTTCGAATGAAGTTTACGACTTGGAGCCTCTTACCCCCGGTCACTTCCTAGTAGGTGGACACTTATTAGCTCCACCTGAACTAGGAGCCCTGCCTCGATCGTAAACCGATGGCAGAAACTTAAAGCGCTACACCAAAGATTTTACAGGAGATGGAAGGCTGAATATTTGCTGGAAATGCAAAAACTCATCAAATAGAAACATCCACGAATCAACGAAAAACTCTCCTACACAAGGATAAATACATTTAAAAAAAAATAAAAATTCAAAACCAAAACAGGATTTTGAATATATTCCTAATTTCAAAGCCCTATTCATAAAGGTTCAAACATATTTAAGATCTACCATTACATTTCAAAAAATGAATTTGTAGCACTAATTCATCAACAATCAACAATATTTGAATATTGTGTATATATTTCTTTATTCTAGGCAAAATAATCATAAACATTACGTGTAGTACAAGAAAATTAAGAATTCTGCGAATTCATTTTCATACATGCAACAAGTGGGCATTTGATACCCGATACCCGTACTAGACTAACAGGCGAATTAACCATTGGTTCGAGTTAAATTTTCTGGGATTTATAATCGATAGTCAAAGATAAGCCTGGTTCCACCCTGACATTAATTGTGGTTTCATTTTCTCTAGTAAAAAGCCATCCAGTGACTTGCCACTAGCTAAATTTCGGAGCGTAGTGAAAGAAACATGCAAGAGAGTAAACCAGTAAGAAGTTGCAAGCGTTTTTACTTTTTGGTTGTATATTTAAACTTTCCCAATTTTCGCAATAATAATGAAAAATAATAAATATTTATAATAATGATCTTCTACTTTTTTAATCAACTGAATACTTTCAATCAGCTCCTTTTATCTAACTGGCAAATTCTTGCTGGTGGAAATTTATCCAATAATGAAAAATAAATAAAAAATTCATTAAAAATTATTATTGGTTATTTACTAGGTAGTGAATATGAAAACACAATTATCATCAGATAAATATCATCGTTTCCTTAAATCTAAACAGCTTGTTTTTATCTTAAATGTGATGGCAAATGCAGGTTTTATGTATAATAATCCACTGGTGTCCCGCTCCTCGCGTCGTGGCAATCCTCCCAAGGATTATACAAAAATTCTCTGGCGATTATCCAATTTGTTCACCTATTGAGAAAGAAAACAAATGAGTTTCAGTGTACAAAAATGCTGATTAGGCAAGACAAAAAATCAATCCACATTGTCACTTTCACAACCTCCTTTTTGCTTACGGTCATCATCCACTACCTTCGGAGCGCATTTCCCTCCTCCCATCGACTGTGCCCACGCAATCGAACTCAGCACTCCACCATGTGCATGTAGATGTATTTTGATATACATATTGTTTACGCCGCAGCGTAAATATTTTCTAACCGCCCTAATGCACGCGTCCATTCACGTGTATGTACGCATACATATGCAACTGCGAATTATTCCGTATTTCCCGCCGGATAATTCCTTTTGCTAACATTTCCAATTACTTACTTTCCAATAAAACTGCGGTTGACGGCAACCGTTCGTTTTTTCATTCTTGCACTCGATCTCAGTATTTCAAGAGCGACACAGGTCTACCACCGATTCACACCACAGGTAAAGCAACATTCATGTATATCTACATATATACATTTGAATAAAGTTCCATTACATTTTAAAACTATACACAATCTTTTTAATTTCTCTTTTCAAATATCCAACCGTGCGTCTGGACATTTGTACATGGTCCTTCTACGCCGAGATTCACACACAGTCCACTAAATTATCTTAAAAAGCAGCAAAGCCGAAGAAAAATCAAAAAGCTAAAACAAAGCCGCACAAGACAAAAAGCCGCACAAGACACAAAGGCGCACAATCAACCACCCAAACAAGGCAATCACACATATACCAGCTGCGCACATATACACAAGCTGCACACATATACCAGCTGTACACACACCAACAGCATACACAATCAATTGCCATCACCACAAGTCACAGACATTAAGGTACGTGTTATATGTTCCAATTGCATTTTATAACACGTTAATCAATTTTTTTTGAAACATCGCCTTACAAGGCAGGTGATTTTTTTTGTGAAAACGAAATAGTGTTACACTTCAAGAAAAATTAAAACTGTGCTAATTCCGTTTGTCCCCGAGCGACAACAACAAAAACTAACGGTCGTATACACACACGCACAACAGTGAACAGTGGTACTGTATTGCAACAGTTCAATCCATCGAATTTTAATTTAAAGTTTTATTTTGGATTTTCACTTTTATTTACTTTAAAGTAAATTGGCATAACTTTCTTTGTTTAATACTGCTCATTAGCATAGCATATTTGTTTATTTGCAAGTCACTATTTCACTGATTCTATTTCTATTGCACTATTGCGTTTTCACATAATCACTTTTGAGCCTTTGTTGTAATTTTGTATATATAACCAACAAGTAAATCAACAATAACACTGGTACATAATTAAGTACCCACTTTACTTGTTAAAACACAATTATATATACGTCGACACATTTTGGGTGGCAAGTGTTTTTTTTTTCTTTTGCATCAAGTGCCATTTTCACACATTAGGGTGGCAGTTTTCTTTTTTTACATCACATTTAAAAAAAAAAATAACCGCTTGACTGAAATTAAAGAAAAATCATTAAATAAAGATACAGACATATACAAATTTACTGGTGATTGTCGCCAACAAACCAGAAACGTTAGGGGAATTGGAAGCCAACATTCGTGGCGTTATTGCCGACATACGGCCCCATATGCTCGAAAAAGTGGTTGAAAATTGGACCTGTAGAATTGGCTTTATTCGAGCCACCCGCGGCGGCCACATGCCCGAAATCATATTTAAACATTAATGGCATAAAATTATCCTTCCAATAAAGCCAAATTGATGGACCTTAAAACGATTTTCTTGTGTTTTATTTCAATTCGAAGTTATATACCCCTAAAAAAACACCCGCTATAACCAACAAGTAAATCAATAATAACACTGGTACATAATTAAGTACCCACTTTACTTGTTAAAACACAATTATATATACGTCGACACATTTGGGTGGCAAGTGTTTTTTTTTTTCTTTTGCATCAAGTGCCATTTTCACACATTAGGGTGGCAGTTTTCTTTTTTTACATCACATTTAAAAAAAAAAATAACCGCTTGACTGAAATTAAAGAAAAATCATTAAATAAAGATACAGACATATACAAATTTACTGGTGATTGTCATTTTGTGGGACTTTTTTCAACAATATCAGACTTAGGTATACTTCATTAAATCTTTCTTAGCCTTATGGGAGAAGACGAAGGCAGCGTACGATACGCTAACGAACTTAGAAGGTTTAAGTAAGGAAGATGTTAGGGCGATAAAAAAGAAATATAGAGTATGTTTTTCGACATATGTGAAATGCATGTCTGCTATGGCTACTCAATCAGAAGCATTAACTAACGTACAAACGGATGTAGCGGAGCAGTCCGTCCGCGAACACAATATCCACCTTCCACCGTGCGATACAGACGTGTTCAAGGGCGACTACCTTTCATGACCAACATTCCGTGATATGTTCACGGCCATCTACATCCTCAATAAGCGCCTCACCACGGTTGAGAAACTTTTTCATCTCAACCATAAGACACAAGGGGAGGCCAAAGAAATAGTAAGAAAGTGCCCACTAACGAATGAAGGCTTTACTACAGCGTGGAAAACCCTGTGTGAACGCTATGAACACAAGCGTATTCTAGTTAACACGCAACTAAAACTATTGTTTAACTTACAATAGAGTTTGAGTGTGGTAGCTCAATAAAAAGTTTGCAGCGGGAGATAAACAATTGCTTATCAGCCCTGAAGAGTCATCAAATTGACATATCGAACTGGGACGCAATTATCGTCTCGACGAAGCTGCCTGACAGTACACTGGCTCTATGGGAACAAACCATATACCATAAAAACGACATACCCAAGTGGGACGATATGGACAAGTTCCTGTCCAATCGTTTTCAGACCCTTGAGACATTGTCAGGGTTGGAGGATGGTAGAGCTGTGAGAGTGCCAAAGCCGCCACAAATCACACGTCATCCTTTCGAAACCCTAACAAAAAGAGTTGGCACCTTCCAAGCAAGCGTGACCACTTTTACTTGTAAAATGTGCCATACAAACGACCACATATTGCGCCGCTGTTCCCGTTTCCTACAGCTAACACCTACAAACAGATTGAAATTTTTAAAGCAAAATAATTGTTGCCTGAGTTGTCTTAGTTCAGGAAATACTGTGTCAAGATGCACAAGTGCTAACAATTGCAATACGTGTCACTCGCGACATCACAAGCTCCTGCATCTAAATGCAATTCAGCCAAAGGCAATGACGCGTTGGACGTCTTCTAGGCCTGCCGATGATTCTCCATCGACATCTATGCAGGCGCAAGCACAACGTGATTCCGATAAAGCAACTGAAAATGCAAACAGACATTTTAAGTCCTGCTTTGCGAATTCAGGTACAGGTGTGCTATTAGGAACAGCTCGCGTAAATATACGTCTCAATGGCACAGATTTTGCTGCACGAGCACTGATTGATTCTGGTTCTGAGTGTTCCTTTATAACATAGAGGCTCAAACGCAGAATCAATCTATCTGTAAAAAAGATGCATGCCCAAGTTTCGGGCATCACAAACTCGGTAAATGCCCAGGTGAATGAAGCATGTAGCATACAACTGCGGTCCCCCGTCGACCCGTTGTTTAGCTTGACTGCAGCTGTCCTGGTTTTACCACAACTAACCGGAAATCTGCCGACAACAAATATAAGCGCGACGACGAGGCAAGAATTTCCGGACCTGGTATTAGCGGATAAAAGATTTTTCGTAACTGAACAAATAGACCTCATTCTCGGTGGAGACATTTATCCACAAATCATATTAAGTGGGATAAAGAAAAACGTCTTAAGGACACTTATAGCCCAAAAAACGTATTCGGTTGTATTATAACCGGTAGTACGGATACTACAAATACACAAAGAAATATAGTTTCGTACTTCAGCGAAGTTGCGCTGGATAAGCAACTTACGGCATTCTGGGAGTTAGAAGATTTACCCAAAACCAAAAGCCTCAATGAAGATGATAAATATTGCGAAGAGCTTTATAAAAATACCACTATCAGAAATAATGAGGGAAAATACATAGTCTCGTTACCATTCCGACAGGAATTTCCAGTAACCATACAACTAGGCCCCTCTCTTAAAAAAGCCTGCACTCAATTCTTCCGGAATGAGACACGGATAGCCAAGGATCCCGTTCTACAAAAAGAGTATAATAAGGTATTAGCAGAGTATGAGACACTAGGACACATGACGAGAATAAATAGTAACATTTCAGCGGACTCATGTGAAAATTACTTCCTGCCTCATCACGCCGTTACAAAGGCAGAAAGTACCTCAACTAAAGTTCGCGTGGTTTTCAACGCCTAAAGTGCAACCGCTAATCGGAAAAGCTTAAAT
Source organism: Anomoia purmunda (assembly GCA_951828415.1). Classification (NCBI taxonomy): domain Eukaryota; kingdom Metazoa; phylum Arthropoda; class Insecta; order Diptera; family Tephritidae; genus Anomoia; species Anomoia purmunda. The sequence goes on from OX639995.1 coordinate 96,068,841, forward strand.
GACGCCCTCCTACCAGGTCCAGTACTGCAATCAGATCTTCCGATACTGATTCTACGCTGGAGATTATACAGATATGTTTTCAACAGTGACATTGAGAAAATGTGCAGACAAATCTGGATAAACGATAACCGGTCGAAATATCAACGCACTGTCATTCGGGCAAACCCGAACGAATCAACGAGCCTATATGAATTAAAGACGGTTACGTTTGGAATAAACTGTGCTCCTTACCTGGCGATAAGAACACTGTTGCAGTTGGCCGATGACGTAGAAAGCTCGCATCCAATAGCAATGCGAAAGTGCATGTACGTAGATGACGTACTTGCAGGAGGACACAGCATCGAATCTACCATAAAGGCAAGGGACGAAATTTCTACGGTGCTGCGGTCAGCAGGGTTTCCCTTCCGAAAATGGACGGCCAACTGCGAGGATGTAATAGCAGACATTCCAAAAAAGGATCTACTAAGAGAAGATTTCTTGGAATTCGAAGACACCAGCACATTTAAGGCTCTTGGAATAAGATGGAACGCCCATTCGGATTATTTTTACTTCCTAACAAGACCAATGGAGCATAGTGACACAATCACTAAAAGGTCGATATTGTCTTCCATCGCCAAGCTGTTCGATCCCCTAGGATGGCTTGCGCACATTGTAATAGTAGCCAAAATATTGATGCAAAACATTTGGCTGGAAGCACAGAGTGGGATGAACCTGTGTCTTCAACTACTTTAGAAAAATGGCAAAATTTTACCAAACACTACCGCGAGATAGAGAGGATCAGATACCGCGTTGAGTCTATTTTTCTCCCGCCCATGACGTCGAAGTACATGCCTTCTGCGATGCTTCAGAAAAAGCGTATGCAGCTACGGTATACTTACGGGTTAAGCAGGGTAGTGAAGTTCTAGTGAATCTGCTGGTAGCAAAAACAAAAGTTTCTCCAGTTAAAACTATTTCCCTGCCCCGATTAGAACTCTGCGGCGCGGTATTGCTCGCCGAAAGTATTGAGTCGGTACTTGGCAACCTACCACTAGGACAGGTACAAGTACACTTATGGACAGATTCCACAATTGTGCTTGCATGGATACGTAAACCTCCATGTTCGTGGTCAACGTTCGTAGCACATCGTATAACCAAAATTGTCGACAAAGTCGGAAATACGGACTGGCTACATGTGGAGTCGGAATCGAATCCAGCAGATATGGCAAGCAGAGGAGCTCTCGCCTACGAAGTAGTCGATAACACTCTGTGGTGGCATGGCCCTTCTTGGTTGCAAGAAGACAAGGAAAATTGGCCAAGACAAGAGACAAGCTATAACACCAACATCGAAGAAAAAAGGGCGCATTTATGTGCAACCATAACAATAAAAAATTTTGATGATATTCTCGATAGGTTTTCAGATTTACCGAGAGCTTTGAGAATCTTGTCATATATCATGAGATTCTACCAAAGCACTCACCCGAACAGAAAAGCTTCCTTTGGAGCAGAGTCTTATTTAATTTCATCCGATGAAATTAAGGCAACGACACAACGCTTAATAATGCTTCACCAGAAGCAATACTACTGTGATGAATATTCGAACCTAAAGTCAAAGAAACCCATCGATAGAAAAAGCGAAGTGCTACCCCTTAACCCTTTCTTAGATAAAAATGGGATTATGAGGGCTGGAGGTCGTCTTGGCGCATCACTATATTTAGCGCACAACGAGCGTCACCCAATAATCCTTCCTTCCGATTATCCCGTCTTGTTGTCCAATTTATCCATGAAATCTTCCTGCATGGCGAGAATCAATTAATGCTGCGTCTCATTCGAACGCAATACTGGCTTCCCCGAGTCAAAAATATGGTAAAGTCTGTCATCCATAACTGTAAGGTCTGCACAATCCACAGAAAACAAACCCAAACGCAGCTTATGGGAGTGCTCCCTCAGGAACGCACCTCATATTCGCGTGCATTTACAAACACGGGTGTAGATTTCGCAGGACCTTTCGATATCAAAAACTTCCGCGGCAGGGGTATAAAGTTTTAAAACCCATTTTAAGAAGATCGCTTCCGGCTTCAGTTATACATTCGAAGAGTTCACAACTCTTTTATGCCGAATCGAGTCATGCCTTAACTCCCGTCCGTTAAGCCCCTCTTCGAATGAAGTTTCCGACTTGGAGCCTCTTACCCCCGGTCACTTCCTAGTAGGTGGACACTTATTAGCTCCACCTGAACTAGGAGCCCTGCCTCGATCGTAAACCGATGGCAGAAACTTAAAGCCCTACATCAAACATTTTGTAAAAGATGGAAGGCTGAATATCTGCTGGAAATGCAGAAACGCACAAAGTGGAAACATCCACAAACTAACATCAAAACAGGAGATCTTGTGGTTATAAAAGAAGATAATCTACCGCCTAATATGTGGAGACTGGGAAGAGCCATCAACCTACACCCAGGCTCGGATAACCGGGTACGCGTCGTCGACATCTATACTACGAAGGGGCAAACCAGCAGACCAATAACGAAATTGGTATTGCTGCCCTCCATCGAAAATACCGCTACTTCTCCTACCCAAGGATAAGTACTTAAAAAAAAAAACAAAAAAAATCATAAATATACGTGTAGTACCAGAAAACACGCAAGCAGCGGAGAGAACGTAAAACCAATGAGAAGTTGCAAGTTTTTTTTATATATTTTAAATATTTCGATATATGTATTTAAACATTTTGTATATTTAAATATTTTATCATTTTTCAAATTTCAATACCTTTAATTATAACTTTATATTTTTTGATCAACTCAATACTTTCAATAATTTTTATTTATCCAACTTGCAAATTCTTGCTAGTACTTAGATCTTTCCAATTTATCCGTAAACAAAAACAAAAAAAAAAAAATTTTTTGGAAACATCAAAGTACTAATGTTTACTCTATACACATAAAAATTTTAAATATATATGTATATACATATATGTATGTATAAGAACAAAACAGTTACTTGGTTATGAACAGCTCCACTGGTGTCCCGCTCCTCACATCGTGAATATAATTCAATTTGTTCACCTGTTGGGAAAGAAAACAAATTAGTTTCAGTGTACAAAATTAATTAAACAAAAAAAAAAAAAAATTCGATCCACATTGATACTTCACAAACTCCTTTTTTTGCTTCCGGTCATCATCCGCCATCTTCGCATAGCATACCCCTCCTCCCTCCGACTGTGCCCTCGCAATCGAACGCAACACGCCACCATGTGCATGTAGATGTATAGCGATATACATACATACACATGTACCTGTTGGCCAGCTGCACATGGCGACATGTACACTAACCTCAAAATGACATGTTCCAGACACGTACTTTTGCCAAGAAGCGTGTGCGTGGAATCTTCCGAGCTTTCGTCGTCGGGACCCAGAAACATGCTTGTATTTTTTCCTGGTGGTTCCGTCGTATGAAAAAGTCAGTTCAGTTGGCAAATCTTCACACCACTGCTGCGGCTCAGTGACACATTTATCCCCAGCTTATTACTACCGTAGTTATTAACTATACACACACATCACAATTATCTCAACGCACTTCATTTGTTTTATTTAATAAACAACTTTTTTAACACGAATTTAATTTAAAATATGCAAAAAAAATTGCCACTACCACTCACGCCAAAATTCACGTGTAAATAATTTTTGTAACACCCCTGTGGTCAGCAAATTAAGCACAGTGGCATACAAACTGTTTGTGGGTGGTAGGCCAGATTGCTGGATGCCAGATTGCTGACCTACCTCACCACAATCAAATATCTAATGTACTTAAACCACACAAAAAACAGAATGTTCAGCCATTTCATGGTGGGGGGCACTTTCCGCGATTACCGAAATACAGGAATAGGTAGTTCATATCAATTTTTTATTTCTTTTCAATATATTGTAAACATCATATGCAATCAGGTGTTTTTACGATATATGCAAATATATCGTAATGCCATATACGTTCGCAACAGTGGAACATAACCAAGTCCACCACCTTTAAGTTAGGCACCATCTACCGATGGGGGGCGCAAGTGGACCGATACGATCACACCCAAATACCATTTTTGCAGTGGGTGATGAAAGTTTTTGGACACTTGGCGCATAAATACACCACATACATATAAATACATAAATACATAAAATTTACAATAAAATACATACATATATGCATACATTTTTTGTCATGCCATAATTTCATAAAATAAAATCATTTTTTTTCTTTGGTTATTTTTTTCTATATCACTTGCCACCCAATATTACGACCACTTTCAACGGGTGGCGGCTCGGAAACCTGTACTTTCCGACCGTCACTGCAGCATGAACGGCGAAGGCGCGGCTCGGAAACCAGTCCTTTCCGACGGCCCAAGCAGCGCGGCTTTGGATCCCGTCCTTTCAGACCGTCTGCCCAGAAAAAAGAAATGACGAACGACTGGCGTGGGAACTCGTCTTTCCCGACCAGCTCAGCATCAGCGAACGGATGGCTCGGGAACACGTTCTTTCTGACCATCTGATATCCAAAAGAATTGGCGGCGAGTTGACTCGGGAACACGTCCTTCCCGATCACTACGACGAAACGCCCCATACAATTACCCCAACTAGCGCGACAACACACGTATGTTCAGCCTTAATATTTTCTTCTATTTCCGTATTATATGTGATTTGGTGTGAACTGGTAGTTGGATGATGTTGACGCTCAGGATTTTTGCTTACCGCAAGGGGGCCGGCATGTTTACGCCGCAGCGTAAATATTTTCTAACCACCCTAATGCTTACCAATAAAACTGCGGTTGACGGCAACCGTTCGTTTTTTCTTTCTTGCACTCGATCTCAGGATTTCAAAAGCGACACAGGTCTACCACCGATTCACACCACAGGTAAAGCAACATTCATGTATATCTACATATATACATTTGAATAAAGTTCCATTACATTTTAAAACTAAACACAATCTTTTTAATTTCTCTTTTCAAATATCCAACCGTGCGTCTGGACATTTGTACACATATGTACCTACTTTTGTACGTAAAAAACTCCGAAATTCATGTACAAAAAATTATTTTATTAATATTTGTATATATATGTATCAATACCACTTACCTGCTCCTCGGCGCCGCACCTCTGCATGCGTCCACCATTGCAATAATGACGATGTTTGCATATTGCACGATAGGCACTGTTAGCCAGCTGCACATAGAGTTCGTCGCCAACCTCCAAATTGCGTCTTTCAACCACGTAATGCGACTCCATTGGGCAAAGCAAGGGGAGCTTCTTTTGAAATTATTTTTGTCATTTCGCAATACGCGCGCTAACCACTTACTTTTTTCACATCATTTCAATTAATTTAAAATTTTTTTTACCACTATTTCCGCAATTGGAAAATGTGTACAAGATTTTCACATCTGTTTGTTGCTGAACTTCACGTATAAATAATTTTTTTTAACACATTAAGTTACCGTTTGGCCCTGTGGTCAGCAAGTTATGCACAGTGGCATGCAAACTGTTTGTGGGTGGTAGGCCAGATTGCTGGATGGCCAGATTGCTAGATGTCCAGATTGCTGGATGTCAAACAGACCTATCTCACCACCATCAAATAACTAATGTACAAAAAACAAACAAAAAAAAAGAATGTTGAGCCATTTCATGGAGGGGGCACTTTCCGCGATTACGAAAATACAAGCATATGTAGTTCATATTAGTTTTTATTTATTTCGATTTTTTTTTAAAACATCCTATGCAGTCAGGTGTTAGGTCACTACACTGACCAGTCCATCAGGTGTTTTACGATATATGCAAATATATCGTAATGCCATATACGTTCTCAGCTGTGGAACATAGCCAAGTCCACCACCTTTAAGTTAGGCACAATTTACCGATAGTGGGCGCAAGTGTGCCGATACGATCACACCCAAATATCATTTTTACAGTAGGTGAAGAAAGTTTATGGACACCTGGCGCATAAATACACCAAATGTATAATAAATAGATACATACATATATAAAGACATAAATACAAAAAATTTATATTAAAATACATACATATGAATATGAACATATAAACATTTTTTTTGTAATTTCAATATCTCATAAAAAAATTTTTTTTGTGGTTTAATTTCTTTTCTTTTGCTATTTTTTGACATCACCTGCCACCTAATATTTCGCCACATTAATCAATAAAATCAAAATAAATACACTAAGCTTTTAGACCATTGGCCGATTCACGGCGACGCGCAACAAAACGGAGCAGCATGCCGTCCGTTTCGACGTGGCATGTTGATCATGCCAAAAAAGCCACGGCATAAGACTTCGCCCGGTCTACCGAGCCAAGTCTGTCGAAGAGAGGCTGCGGGTGGTATTAATCCACCACTACTGAGCGAACTGCCTGTCACCTTTTCACTAACAGGAGATCTGCAGCAGTGTCGGGCGCTGCCACCGATGCAACGAAAAACACCATACCACACTGCATCTCCAATTTGAAGACGACCGCCGACCAACGATCCCGAGAGCCAAGGGTGACGTTGATCGGTCCGACGTATTATCGATCAATCTGACCGGCCAAATGAAGTCGTGGGCACAACAGGTGTCGGAAGCCGAAGAAGAAGCTTCGGTGACTCAGGTGATCCCACTCTCAGCGGGTGGCGGCTCGGAAACCCATACTTTCCGACCTTCACTACAGCATGAACGGGGAAGGCGCGGCTCGGAAACCAGTCCTTTCCGACTGCCCAGGCAGCGCGGCTTTGGATCCCGTCCATTCAGACCGCCTGCTCAGAAAACTAAACGACGAACGACTGGCGTGGGAACTCGTCCTTCCCGACCAGCTCAACATCAGGAAATGGATGGCTCGGGAACTCGTCCTTTCCGAGCATCTCATAACTCAGCGAATCGGCGGCGAGTTGACTCGGGAACACGTCCTTCCCGATCACAACAACGAAGCGCCCCATACCACTATCCACAACAAAGGGAAGAGACGCTACAACTAGGGCGACAACAACAACAACCAACATTCCGGTCGGGCCGTTTGCTCGACAGCACAACCGCCCCTCTCATGAGGGCATCTGAGGTTATCTCCCCTACGGTGATAGTGAAGATAGAGGCATTTAGTGCGGGCCTCAGTAGACCCGTGCGCGCCCAGCACCCTGATATCTAGCGAATTGGCGCGAACGCTCAGACTTGAGCAAATCCACACGGGTCGTGGGGCGATATGCTCACTGGTGTTAAGGGGGAGACACGGCGTTGCGGAAAGGGTAACGGCACAAGCCATCACGGTCGCTGTTCCGTTCCGACTCATGCGGTTGGCCGACCCAGAGTTCTACGTGGCGGCTCCTGTGCGACTGACGTTGGGTGTCGACACACATGCCCAAATCATGCTAAGCGGCACCCCACCTGCATCAATCGGCGGCTTGTTGGCTCAGGCGACCATATTTGGGTTGATGCTCTCTGGAGCCCAACAAAAATTTATAATCTAATTATACACTGATACCTATACTATACACAACAAAAATGAAGAATCTAATTATACACACATAGCTATACTCATACCCAAAAAAAAAATAAAGTTGCGAAAAAGAAAAAAGCCCACGTATGTTCTTCCTTAACGTATCTTTCTTTTACTGTTCTTCCAAGTAGAGCACAGGAGACGATGACGGAGGAGCACGGAACGGCTCGTGGGAAACAAACAAGAAAAACATTTCTTTTAATTAAACATGTGATGTGGTGTGAACTGGCCGTTGGATGATGTTGACTCTCAGGATTTTTGCGTACCGCAAGGGGGGCCGGCATGTTTACGACGGCAGCGTAAATAGTTTCTAACCGCCCTAATACACGTGTACATACAAATACGCATACATATGCAACTGCGAAGTATTCCGGTTCACCGTATTTCCCGCCGGAAAATTCCTTTTGTTAATTTTTCCATTTGCTTTCCTTCCAATAAAATTAAGGTTGACGGCAACCGTTCATTTTTCCTGAATTCACTTTGTCTCAGGATCTCTGAAGCGACACTCCTCAACCACAAGGTAAAGCCATTCTTGTATATCTGCATACATACATTTCACTAAATTCTAATTGAATTAAACCAAAACAAATCTTTTCATTTATTTTTGGGAGACACGATACACATTTGTACATGAATAATTTGTTTGATGATATTGCCGGAATTGTTATAAATATACATAGGAAGAAATTTTTCTAAATAGTTATGCAAAATAACTTGTTCTTGTACCAATAGAACCAAATTTGAAAAATAACTAGGTGAAAAAAATATTTGGAAAAATGTTTATCAATAAGAAGTATTCATAGAAGAATCAAGACTAATTAAATCGAAAGTAAATTTAACTCGGAAGAATAAAAACATTTCCCGTTTTAAACAAGTGGTAAAAAAATATAAATTTACGAAGCGGCTCTCATCTTAAAAACACTTTAATTTAATTTGTTTGAAAAAATCAATTTTTGGCCTGTTTAAAATTATTTTCATTCATAAATAAAAAACTCTGTTATAATATTGCTTGAACCACACATTTCTGCTGGAACACTGCCGGCCATATCATCTATCAGTTGCCCGGCAGTACAGCTGAAGTTTTCGGTCAGTTGGTCTTCTTGTTGTGGGGATGAGGGTTAAGCGGTGGTATGACTGTCTCTGTCAATTCATGGTGACTTCCATGTCACCAGCGTACCAGCGATTCTTCACTCCTACCTCCCTTGCATGTTTTTCCATTCCTCTTCTCCTCTCCTACGAATCGCCGCATATTCCAGGGTGTTCCGCGTCATCATGCCCATTTGACGGTTTGCCGCTAGGGGGTTCAACAGTCCGGCTGTATTTTAACGGCATCTTCCTGATACCGGGCCACCTCAGGGAGTAAGCTGGCCTTGCCGCGGCAAGGGTTGCTGTCGTTGTGTACTATCAAAATCCCTTTCTTATACTTTAGACCACTGCGCTCGCCGAGCAAGTGGTCGTACGACCAAGATGGAATATAAAAACAAATTAAATTTAAATTCTCCACTTTGGGGTAAAACCACGCTGGCGCCAGCGCCCAGCAGAAATAACATCTCGCCTTTCCCAGTTTGAAGTAAGACTGCGCAGGCGCAATCTCCCAATGCGCCGCTTCACTCCAGAAGGAGCTCTTCCGGGTTGGAAGTAGGGGCAACACGTCGGCCCGTGGCTATGGGAGTTATGGTGGGACCTAGCACCTGTAAAGCTGCAGGGAGTGTGCTGGAAACACCAAATCCATCCGTGGTGGAAGGCGCTAGGGGCCACCAAATGCCGGTGCGGCTGCGAAGCCAAAATCTAATCCGCAAATGAAAATACCTAGGGCGTGGCACCGATGGAAACCACGAGCCACGGCTTTCAGAAAGTCGAGTCGGAGCGGAATAACTGCGAAGATTTTAAGGAAGTATGATGGGGTCCCGTCGGATACGCTTCCCCAGAGCGCGAAGGAGGTGGTGAAAAGGACGAAAGCCCAGCTACCAAGTTTCCGGGTCACTGGGGCTTCGGTGGAACACCGGGGGCGTTCGGCTAAGCGCCAAAGGTGCGCAGGCCTAGTCTTGCCGAGGTTGCGAAGCACAGGATCTTTATTGGGATTCTGGACCGAAAAACGAGCTCAGGTCCATACGAAAGGACCACTAGAGATGTGTGAAGGCAGCTCTGCCGAACGTCATCTTTGACGTTCTGCTGGAAAATCTTGGAACCTCTCCGGTCGGCAAGGACGCTGGTTGGTATCAGGGCCACATAAAAGTGGTCGCCTGTGAGGATCCGTGATCGGTGGCGCTGTATACGGTCGCCGTTGCAAAAGTGGGTTCTTGTTTACCCTAGGGCTAAGCTGGAGGTGGTGGACTGGAGTGATATTCCAATCAGACTCCGGGCGATGGCGTGGGTTCCGGTGACCCCATCGGCACCAGAGAGCATCCTGAAAATGCATCAGATGATGAATCCGTCCGGGTGGTGGACGCGAGTGGCCTTTTAAGACAAGTGGTCTTGTCTCTGAATAAGAACTCCGTCGAACTCCTGGAGAAGAGGCAGGGCCGTGTTTCTTACGCCCTCGACGAGGTGGTAATTATGGTTTACCGTAGGGACGCGCAGCGGGCCTCCGGTGCGGGTGCAGCAATGGGTGTGGCCATTGAGACACCGGAACCGGAGAGGGAGCTGCTCTACAGCGACAGGGAGTGCGATGCTGACGTCGCCGTCGTAGCCGGAAATGGGGAAGCGGCTTTGTCGCACGAGAGTGCTATCTGCATTCCACTACCTCCACAAGTCTAAAGCAGCTTCAGCTGCTTTTCTAGGTTGCCTAAGCAAAGGCGAGGTTACGATGGCTCTCATACAGGAACCATGGGTTTGTAACCCAAGGGTCTATGTGTTGAGTGCCACCGGTTTTAAGCTTTTTCGTGGAGAGGGGTGAAGATCTGAGAGGGGGAACATTCTGTTCGGCAGCGACGCAAATGTTCCCCCCGTTTAGTGGGGAGATAGAACATAAATGACTGAGGTGAGTCGCTTTTCAACTACGTTCTAACAACTAACCTACTTATATGTAACAAAGGTAAGGAGCCCACTTTCATTACTAAGAGTCGTTAGGAAGTATTAGATATAACTCTGTGCAGTAGTAGTTGAATTGTACTCAAGTGAGAGTTGGCGAGTTGTAGAAGAACACTCTTTCTTTGACCATCGCTATATTGAGATTGTACTCAATTTCTCTCTGACTAGCCCGGAAGTGCGTAAAAATCTAAAAACACACGAATTGGAATTCTTATAAAAAGTTTTTTGGGGACAAGTTAGGCTGCGTAAACCTCATAAACCCCAATTGTACCGATGATCTAGAGAACATGGTGAATGTTTTTATTTTAGCCTGTTCAGAGGCTCTAAGTCAGGCCTGCCCTGAATCTAAAATAAGGGGCAAACGCGAATCCCACTGGTGGTCACGTGAGCTAGACTCACTGCGCAAATCCTGCAGAAAGCAATTCAATAAGGCCATGAGGCTTAGCTGTGAGCTGAAATGGCATTAATACAAACAGCATCTCCGAACCTATAAAAAAGCTACGAAAGATTCTCTCGGGATCCTCAAATCCGTTAGGCTTCTTACAAAAGCTGGACGGGTCGTGGACCTCTCCTTTTATTTCTTCTAATACCGTTAACGTACCGGTTTCGGAAGAAAAGGTTAAATGGACTATCCAAAGTTTTTAACCATATAAATCCGCGGGACCTGGAGGTGTCTGTGAAACGGCTCTCAGGGCTTGTTTCAAATTGAACTACATACATTTACTACGGAGAAATGTCACGGTCGTATTTATACACATACTTATCCAAAGGACCTTAGGCCTATCAGCCTATCCTCCTTTGCTCTTAAGTTACTCGAGAGGATTGTTAGCATCTTCCTATCTGATACCATCGATAGTGACTACTGTCTCATGACCAACATGCCTACCGGAAAGGCAAATCTACTGAAGCCGCACTTCATAGTCTGGCCGGCTATATTGTGAAGTCTCTCAGAGTTAAGGAGTTCTATCTTGTAGCCTTCCTCGACATTGAGGGCGCTTTTAACAAGGTACTTCCAGAGGCTATAACGAACGCTGTTAGAGCTTTAATAGTGTAAAATTCATCGGTCAACTACTCTGCGGTAGAGTGGTAAACGCAAGGTTGGGAGCGAGCGAGTTGTCGAGACGCGTGTCGAGGGGGACGCCCCATGGAGAGTTCTATACCCAATTCCGTGGAACCTAACATTAAAAACGCTTTTGCAAGACACGGATTTTGGAGGAGCTGAAGCTGTCGCACACACTGATGATGACGCAATCGCGCTAAGGGGCAAGTTTCCGCAAACACTGTGCGAGCTGATGCAACAAACGCTCCGCTCAATATCTTTACGAGGCGGTATCAAAATAGGCTATCCTCAGGCTACTCACCAAGGTGCAAATGAGGCCTTGAACAGTATTTTAGATCACCTTCCTTTAGATTTGGTTGGCTTTGTGACTAAGAGGGACATCCCAGTGGCGTCCTGAAAGCCAGGGGCACTCTTGTATTTTGAGCTAGTTTTGCTCTATTCTGAGCAGCACTTTATTTCACGAATTCCCAGTAGGGAGGAGTGGAAGCTTGAGTTTCATACTCCACCTGACTGCATTGTCATCTATACCGATGGCCTGAAACTCGATAATAATGTAGGAGGAAGCATTATCCACGAAACCCTCTCCTGCAAATTTCCTTTAGGCTACCGGATCACTGCACCGTCTTCCAGGCTGAGGTCTCAGCTATCATAGAGGTGGTAGAGAAGATTGGGACCGGAATTCTAGGAAGAGATATCTTCTTTTTTAGCGATAGGCAGGCTGCAATCCAAGCTCTGAGCTCCTTCACGTTTAACTTGAACATCGCGATGGACTGCCGCCTATCTCTACAGGAGATGGCCAAGCAGAACAGACTGGAGTCCCTGGTCACCGGGACATAGAGAGAAACTGCATGGCAGACGAACTTGCAAGACAAGGTGCGACCAAGCAGATTCTTCAGGATAAAGAACGCATTAGTATGCCGTTTCCACTTGCAAACTGCTACTCGCAGATTGTATATATAAACGAGCTGACAATAGATGGTGACAAAATACAACCTGTGAATCTCAAAGCAGACGTGACCTAAATAGGACCGGAACCGGTCGCGTAGGGCCTCCCTTTAAGGAGGCAAAACATTTCTAACATGACAGGTCACTGTCTGATAGGAAAACACGCTCAAAGGTTGGGCGTTTCTGGGTATTATATGGCATGGCCCTCTTTTCGGGATTTACTTACAGCCATTTACGTCAACAATTCGCGTTTAAGTCCCGTGGAAAAATTATACCATCTCAATCAGTAGACTCATAAGGAAGCCAGGGACATCGTAAAGAAACGCCCCTTGACCCATGACGGTTTTACTATTCCTTGGAAAAAATTTTCGGATAGATACGAGAGTAAACGAATAATGGTGAATAGCCAGTTGAAGATCTTATTTAACTTGCCTACGGTAACAGTCGAACGCGACGCGGCACTGAGATAAAAAATCTACTGCGTCCAGTAAATATTTGCATATCAGTTCTGCAAATGTGTGGCATCGAAGTTGAGAACTAGGATGCAATCTTTGTCTTTTTGGTCTGGAGTAGATTGCCCGACACCACTTTAGCTTTGTGGGAACAGGGATCGTTCACAAGACTGAGATTCCGAGGTGAGAAGATTTAAACAACCACCTCTCGAGCAGGTTCCAGACTTTGGAAACGGTATCTGATATAAAAAGTTCACGAGTAGCTAGGGCAGCACCAAGTGACACACGAATGAAAAATATCGGCCCATCACAGTCAAACGACACGGGCAGGTTGCAGGTTGCGCCCACACCTTTCTCATTCTTTGAATGCATGACCAAAGTTTTTATCAATGAAAGCAGATGACCGGTTTAAGGTAGTTAGAAAATATAATTTTGCATGAATTGTCTAGCGCATTTCCATCTAGAGAGGAGTTGTAAAAGAACTTTTAGTTGTTTGAGTTGCCATCAACGGCACCATTTTTGTTGCATCGCTCTCCGAGTGGCAACCATCCGACAATGTGGCCGCAAGTACCAAAACGTTGTGCTGGGTTACTTAGGAGTTTCACTATGAGGTCAGATATATAGGCAGACCCTTCTGCACCACGATGATACCCGGTATCATAGGATTCTCTTGCGAGAATCAAAGGCAGGAGAGTTTGTGGACTATGAACTCCGAACTGCGACGTTTGAGGTGAAATGCGCCCCATACTTAGTGATGAAAGGTTTTCTGCAATTGGCGGAAGACGTTCGCCTGGAATTTCCGTTGGCTTGCACGGCCTTAACCCAACATATGTTAGGCCCTGCGGGAGTTGAGTTCCTTACAGGGATCCTCAATCTGTCCATGGCCACCCTCATCATTCCTGACATTTGGAAGGTGGTCCCACTGCTGAAACCAGGGAAACCGGCTAACAAGGGAGCCCCTTTTCTCCGATTTCTCTGCTTTTGCCAGTGACAAAGTCACTTGAAGCGCTACTCCTCCCGTACTACACTTACCACCTGTAGTGCGATTCACTAACTTATTTTAAAGATATTCGATTGGTTAACTCAACTTAACCAAAATTTTAACGACCCTGCTATTCAGCAACCATTTTTTAACGATTTTCGCATTCGCCGAATCAGCTGCTGATATTAGCTAGTCGATGACCGAAAACTAAACGACAACAAATTTGATGTTGTTAACTCAATCGAGAAAAGTGAAATTACTGTTTTCAACTTAAATAAAAGAAAAAATTTAAATTTGGTAATTTGTTTTCTTGTAATTAACAAAAGAACATTTAATAATGTCGTTTGAATATTCGGCATATGATTTATCACGAGGTGACGAAGGATCGACGTTTACTCCGGGATAATCCCTTTCAACAGTGAAAGTGAGGTTTTCTATGACCCAAGTGGAACGCCAATCTGCTAAAGAAATGTTTGCTTCGGCGTCGTCTCCCTTCGTGGGAGGCTCTATTGAAGCCGTCGATTCCACGCATATATCAATTTTACCACCAAGGAATCATGAGGAGGCTTATGCCAACCACCACATCTACCATTCAATTAATATGCTAATGGTAAAAGCAAACTTTTACAAGGATCCATGTATAAAAACAGAAATGAAGTTTAGTTTTAATATAAAGATAAATGATTATAATTTAAAAAAAATTAATTATATGTATGTATGTAAATCCTAAATACGCTGGAGCACAACGCGAAGTTTGAAAACGATAACCATGACATATTTGCAGGTGATTCCACATATTCCTTGGAGTCGAGTTGATTACTATTCCAACATAAAAACACAGAGAGGGTAGTCCGGAATTCTGCTACAATGGCACATTGCAATAAATATAAAGAATTTTAAGTGTTTGTAGTTTGAAACAAACTAATATCTATTTCACTTTAATAAAATTTAATAAAAACGTTCAAATTTATATTTGGCAGCAGGCGTTCGTTTGTTTTCTATCTATTCCTCTTTGGGATTTCGCTTATTTTAGTGCAAACGGCAAATATTGCCGTCAAAAATAACAATTTTCGCACCGTTTAAAGTTAGTGAATCGCACTACTGGGCTCGGCTAAGCATCTACATGGCTTCCCGAAAGTGCACAGTACAACAACAGCACTCAATGCCATAAACACGTAGGTGAATCGCAGTCTTAACCGAAACCGCCCCTGCGAGAGAACCGTCCTAGTAGCGTTGGACTTGTCAAAAGCTTTTGACACAGTGAGTCATTCCACGCTACTAGCTAACGTGGAAGCATCAACTCTCCCGCAGCGACTGAAACGGTGGACCGCAAATTACCTGATGGGTCGCCTATCATCGTTATTATTCAGAGACTCAACATCAAAATAAGGAGAATTAAACAAGGGGTACCGCAGGGTGGCGTCCTGTCTCCACACTTGTTTAACCATTACATCTCCAAGCTCCCTCCACCGACAGAGGGACTCACAATAGTCTCTTATGCCGATGATTGCTCGATAATGGCAACCGGCAATGTAATTGATGACCTGTGTTCGAAAGTGAATGGATATCTATCCGACCTTGCCCGTTTCTACACAGGCAGAAACCTGGCGTTGCCCCTTACTAAGTCTTTGGTGGTCCTCTTTACCACCTGGACGAAGGAGGTCAGGCTGGATCTCAACATCCATATTGATGGCACCCTCATTCCGACGGTTAATCACCTGAGGATTCTGGGGGTTACATTTGACAACCTGCTCTCCTTTTCCGCATACACAACCACAATCGCCAACAAAATACAGAACCGCAACAATGGCCTCAATTCGCTCGGCGGCAATGTGCTCCGTGTTAAGGAGCACAGCCTCATGCTCAGCACACAGTTGGGTGTCACCGCCCATGCACATCAGAAGGCATCTCCTGGATACTGTAGTCGGCTCAACTCCTACCTATCCAGAATCAACCCTGCTTACCTAATACATGTCCGGCATGTGGAGAATCTCCACACGATACCAATCACATATTCACATGCCATATCAAAGCCACTCATCTCACGCCCCCCTCCCTCTGGTCCAACCCTGTCGAAACAGCACGTTTCCTGGGTTCCCTCCTAGATGAGTTTGACGACAACGGCACACACAGGGCGTGACTAGCCGCAACAATAACAACAACAACATCAGTTGTTTTTCTTGCTTGCAAGTTCCCCTCCAAATGAAATGTCAAAATTACGCTGGCTGAACGACCGCAGGTTTGTACAAGTTGGTTCAAGCTTTTTCAAGTTATGTGCCCGACGCGACTATTTTACTCAGTTGATCACAAATATAAAACAATTATTAACAAGTAAGGAAGAATCTAATTTCGGATGCAACACAATTTTTTCTTGAATGCAATAATCTTAATTTAATAAAACTAAACGACAAAAATATTTTTTTAAATGTACAGATTTATTCTTTATTATATGAAAGAATTTCCTTACTAAACTTGTAAAATATATATTTTTCTTGTAACGTAGAAGTACACATATGAAATTTACTATTGTCATTATTAGAATTAAAAAGGCGTAATTGAGTCAAAGACGGAAATGCAAATACTATCGTGGTAACTGTGAACCGTTTCATAAGTAATTGCGTTAAACATATTGTACTACCATCCAAATTTGAAAATGCCCAGTCAATTTTCCTTCCTGCAGGTGTAGGAGAGCATTTTAGACCTAACAGCGATCTAAAACTGCATTCCTTAAGAAACTTTTTCATTTTTTCCCAGTAGACTTTGGGCAAAGATAAAAATCCCCAAAAATTATGGCTTTCTGATTACAAATGTCATTACTAAGAATATCGTGGACCTCAGCTTCCAGATCTCCGATAGAAAATGCTGAATTCCTGCAGAGAACCAGCACATAAGTTATTATGTGTAAATAAAATAGCTTCTGCAGATTTTCACCCAGAATATATATTTTCATTCTACAAAGTTCAATTGAAGACGCAATTTCAGGCTTTATATACATATATAGAAATACCTCGTTTATTCCTATTTCGCGTTTCGGTGCTATTTATTCTGTTGATTAAAAATATTATTCTACAATAACACATGTCGATCTGGCATCACAACACGACTTGTCATTCATGTATTTATTTTGACATTCCTTTTACTTTGTATTTTCTTCGGTTTTTGTAAGCCGTTTCAATCATTCTATTAAAATCATTCTTCTTGCACAAAACGTGTCTGTTTAATTTATTGAAATATATCGGGTCGAGTTAGCGCAATCTTAATAGGTTATGGGCCCAGCTGCGTGAAATATTAAACTATAAGAGATAGTGAATTTGTTATGCCCGATATTGGAAGCAGCAGCGAGACGGAAAAAGTTGCTGCAGAAATTTATGATACTTGCAATAAGTTTTTAATCGGAATGGCGTCGAATTCCATATCAAGTGCCTCGCGCATCGAGCTGTTGTCTAAAAATAACTATGACACGTGGAGTATGCAGGTGGAGGCGCTGCTAATTAAGAATGATCTCTGGGAGTTCGTCAACGGAAATAGTCCCATACCAGCAGAAGGTGATGCGGCAAGAAGTTTGTGGCTAAAAATGGACAAAAAGGCCAAAGCAGACCTCATATTGTCAATTCAGCCCTCAGAGTTGAAACAGATTCGAGGATGCGAAACCTCGCGTGATGTTTGGCTTAAGTTGCAATGCATTTATGCATCGAAGGGACCTGCGCGTAAAGCAACCCTACTTAAGCAACTAATGCTGCAAAGGCTCGATGAAGGTGGTGATGTTAAAGATCATATCGCTCGCTTTTTCGACGTCTTTGATAAATTGAAAAGCATGAATTTACAGATTAATGGTAACTTAGTTACTATAATGCTGCTATACAGCCTTCCTTCGACATTCGAAAATTTTCGATGCGCCATTGAATCGCGTGATGATTTGCCAACTGCAGAAGTTCTTAAAGTCAAAATTATTGAAGAGTATGAGGCACGAGCACAGAATTCAGGGAATGTTGTGGCATTGGTGGCTGGTGGCCGGAAACGTGAAGGCAAGTTCAACTCAAGGCAAGGCAGATTCAATACGAAAGGCGACATTAGATGTTTTAAATGTGGCGTTGTAGGGCATAAAGCAAATGTATGTTCCGTAAAGAAAAACGATTATGCCAAAAGTTCGAAGCAGTCCCACAATGCTGATGAATCGTATGCAGTCTGCCATTCTGTAAATGCTGAAACAAGTCTGAACACCAATCGCGCTTGGATTCTTGACAGTGGTTGCACAGCTCATTTGTGTGGTGATGAAGACGTTTTCACCTCAATGTCAAAATCTACGAAGACTAGGCTTAACTTGGCAAGCCAAGCATGTGCTAAGGTTCGAGGCACAGGCTCGGTTGTGTTAGCAGTTTGTAGTAGCAATGGTCAACGTTCCATCGAATTTAAGAACCAACTTTTGGTTCCTGATCTCCGTACAAACTTGATAACCGTTTCAAAAATTACAAATAAAAGCCACACTGTGATATTTTCCAAAACTGGTGCTTACGTTTGCAATGAAAAAGGTGAAAAGTCTATGATAGCTGATCGTAGAGGTGATTTGTTTTATTTGCGTGAGAGTAGCGAATGCGCCGTTCTTCAAGCCGAATCATCAGAGCTTATGAAATGGCATTGTCGATTGGGACACTTGAACGTTAAAGATATGAAGAAATTGATGAAGGTCGGTGTGTTACCAAAAATTATTATGGATGAAGTCGGACCAATTTTGAATTCTGAGGTATGTTTAAAAGGTAAAATGACCGCACTTCCATTTACAAATCGTCACAAGCCATGTGGTGAGGTTCTGAAGATAATACATTCGGATGTTGTTGGCCCTTTCCGAACAAAATCGACAGAATGCGCTAAATATTTCGTTACATTTATCGACGATTGCTCCAGATGGTGTTCAGTTTATTTTTTGCCAGAAAAAGGCTGTGTTTTTGATGCTTTTTAAAGTTATCAGCACTATGTAGAAAAGCAAACTGGACAAAAGATAAAGTGCTTGCAGTCAGACAATGGGCTTGAATACTGCAACAATGAGTTTGATAAATATCTAGCGGATCATGGGATTATCCGTAGATTAACTATTCCCCGCACTCCGCAACAAAATGGAGTCGCAGAACGCTTTAATCGTACGCTGTTAGATATGGCTAGATGTCTTATGCTTCAGTCGGGAATGAGTGATTCATTTTGGTCTTCTGCTGTGTCTACGGCATGTTTCATTCGCAACAGATGCCCAACGAGCAGTTTAAAATTTAAAACACCTTATGAAATTTTTTACAAAGAAAAGCCTAATTTGAATTATTTCAGAACTTTTGGATCAAGGGTGATGGTACTTGACAAAGTCGCTGGCAAGAACAAATTTGCACCACGAGCAAACGAAGGAGTATTTGTAGGATATCCATACGACAGAAAGGGGTACCGTATATGGATGCTAGACTCGCATCAAATTATTTATTCACGTGATGTTAAATTTTTTGATGAAATTTATAATCGAGCCTCTTCATCAAAAGATGTTGGTGAATTTCTGCAGCCGAGCAATGCAGCATCATTGAATAGTCATTCAATCGTCGAGTTTTCACCTGTAAAACTTAATATACCAGACGCAGATGCAATCCAGGAGGTATCGGAAAATGTAAGAGAAAGCGAAGATAGGCCTCCAGGGCGACCGAGACTTTTGCGCACAGGGTGCAAAGGCCGACCTCGAAAATATTTCGTACTCGCTCATTGGTGTCAGAAGAGAAATCTACAGATGACAACAACATCGAGCTTGCTGGAACTGATGATGACGTTTTTGCTGGCGCAGCAGCAGTTAATATACGAAGAGCCATGAGTGGACCTGAGAGCGAAGAGTGGATGAATGCCATTGAGTCTGAAGTGGTAAGTCTTATTAAAAATAATACCTGGGAAATCATTAAGTCATGTGATGAGAAAAATGTTATTGGCTGCCGCTTTGTACTTACAAACATGTGTGGATTGGATGGCAACGTGGAAAGACGTAAGGCGCGGCTTGTAGCGAAAGGCTATAGTCAAAAACAAGGCGTTAACTATGATCAGACTTTTGCGCCGGTAGCGAGGTTGGAGACTTTGCGATTGATGTTTGCCTTATCAGTGCAGTTTAATCTTGCCGTGCGGCAATTCGACGTGGTTACTGCATATTTAAATGGCATAATAAGAGAAAAAGTTTTAATGAAAGTTCCAGACATGCTAGATTATATGCTTGAGCGTATTGTATCAAAAGTTGAATCAAGTTCAAGCTTTGGTAAGCAAGCGAATAAAATGTTAAATAGTTTGCGAAATGGCGGAAACCTTTGTGTGCTCAACAAAGCGTTATATGGGCTCAAGCAAGCGGGCCGCCAATGGTACATAAGACTTAGTGCTAAGCTAAAAGATATAGGATTCAAGTCCACTATCAATGAGCCATGTCTTTTTTATTACTATACGAATAATGAGCTTACACTACTTTTGGTGTACGTCGATGATATTCTTATTGAATCTAATAATGAAAAATTAGTGACAAAAATCAAAAACCAACTTTTGGAAGATTTTGAAATTAAAGATCTTGGCCTTGCTCGAAACTGTCTTGGTTTGGATATTGATCAAAATGATACTGTCTTAAAATTAAAACAATCAGGTTACATCCGAAATTTGCTTAAAATATATGGTATGTCTGAATGCAATTCTGTGGCGACACCTGGAGAGATAAGTACCGATTTTGGTAGTTTGACGAGTAAGCCATGCGAGGGATACCCCTATCGAGAATTAGTTGGTGCTTTAATGTATTTGTCGGTAGCAACAAGACCTGACATAGCAAACATCGTATCACGGTTAGCGCAAGCCGCCAAAAGAGTATTGAGATATTTAAGGGTCTGGTGTACAGAAAAATGAATGAAGCAGTAATTGCATACGCTGACGGTGACTGGGGCGGGAGCGTCGTTAACCGGCACTCATACACTGGGTACGTTTTTATTCTCAGCGGAGCTGCTGTTACCTGGAAAGCCCAAAAACAACGCACCGTTGCGCTATCCTCAACAGAAGCTGAATATATCAGTTTGGCAGAAGCAGCGAAGGAAGCAATTTATTTGCGGAGTATTTTAAATGAGCTTGGTTTACAAGACCTCGCTAACATCAAACATTTTGTTGATAATCGAGGAGCTATGTGCCCAGCGAAGGATGCCGTTTTTCACGCTCGATCTAAGCATATTGACATCAGACACCACTTCGTTCGTGAATCGGTTGAAGCAAAGCTGTTCGAGCTGAAGCATGTGCCAACGCAAAATATGGTAGCTGACGTAATGACAAGGTCATTAAAGAAGGTTGCACATGAAAAATGTCTTTCGGGAATGGGCTTCTCAACTTAAAATAGTGACGACGTGTGTATTGAGAGGGCGTGTTGATTAAAAATATTATTATACAATAACACATGTCGATCTGGCATCACAACACGACTTGTCATTCATGTATTTATTTTGACATTCCTTTTACTTTGTATTTTCTTCTTTTTTGTAAACCGTTTCAATCATTCTATTAAAATCATTCTTCTTGCACAAAACGTGTCTGTTTAATTTACTGAAATATATCGGGTCGAGTTAGCGCAATCTTAATATATTCTTAACTCGCTTAGTAGAAAAAAATCTGGAATTTCAAAGTGTTCAGTTTTTATTTCAAAGTTAATTATGTGAGTCCTTTATAGGCTTCTAAATTGCTGAACCAATATTTATGTAATTTTCGCGGTAGGTTCAAGTGATTCCTGGGCTGAACGTAAGGTGTATATAAATTTGGCAAAGTGGGCGCTGCCACACCCCCATGGAAGAGAAAATTTGAATTAGTGTTATTTTCGCAACTATTCGGGGCAAATTAATGATATTTGGGTATATACATACATACATCCATATGTCTTATAGGTCAAACTGTGTATCATTTTGAAAAAATGGCCGGTGATACGCCCTATACAATAAAAAGCCAAATTCCTTGTAACTCCACAACTATTTAATGCAGATGTACAATATTTGGTGCATAGATCCTATATATGAGGATATCAAATATTTGTTGAGAACTCTGTTGGACTCACGCCCCAATTTAAGACAACTTCTATTCAACATTTGTTCCCAGCTATTTGACGTAGATATATGGTATGTATTCTTTAGAACAAGGTATAAATAATATTTGAGGCCTAAATGAAATGTTCAATATCAAAAAATATTTTTTTATTGGCGCATTAAAGCAAGCCGGGTTTGCCAGCATAATATTATTTATTTATTGGGTTAAATAACAACAAAAGGAAATTAGTATGTACCACACCAATTTTCCAAAATTTTGGTTTTTTTATTATTTCTAATTAAATTATTTATACCAAATTTGACAGAATTAGCGACATGATTTAGTAAAATATTATATTTATTGTAAATTGTTAGAAATGCTATTTGCTCAAGGTGGGCGATATCATTATCCATACCCAACATCTATGATTCCATATATATCATTATCAAACCCAGTCTTATCATATTTGAGAATTTTTTTTCATTTTAATATTTTACCTTTGTTATTAAAGGTGGACATGGTTTTTGTAGGATTTTAAAAGTTTTCGCAATTTTGCTTATTGACTTGAAATGCAATGTGTGCAGCTAATTTGGTGCAGTTTGGTGGCATAGTTTTTGAGATATTCCAATTTGTTCGAAGGTGTGCGGTGAAACGCCTATTACCACAATTGTTTGTACTGTGTGTGCTTAGGTAACCTAATTCTAAATATTATTTTAACAAACTCTCTTTAATAAAGCGGTTTTTTTTTTTAATTAGTGTTATATGAGACGTGTGTGTAGCTTTGTTGCTCTAAAGTGGGCGATTTCACGCCCATTTTCAAATTATTTTGATTTGGTATATTTGTTAGTGCACGCCCATCCTTCATATTAAATTTGAGCGAATTGTCTTTAATGCATACTCAAATATCGCATTTTTCTAATAGTTTGGTAAATTACCGTTATATGATAGGTGGGCGTGGGTTTTGTTCGATTTTAAGTTTTCGAAATTTTGCGTACTGGTTTAAAATACAACATGTCTACCGAAGTCGGTAGAGTTTGGTTAAGTAGTTTCGAAAATATAAGTTTTTCTTATAAAATGGGTGGGACCAAGCCCATTTTCGAAAAAAATAAACACGCGTACATAAAAAAGTAGCTTCATTGGTTACCGAGAAATAGCACTGTTACGATTTTTAAAAAACATCGTTATGTGGGCGTGGTTATTGTCCGAGTTCGCCCATTTGCAATATCAAAGTACCTTGGGTTCAAAGCAAGGTGTTAACAAAGCTTAATATTTGTTTGAATTATCCGACTGACGTACGGGCCGTCAAAGCCGAGTGTCTGATATAAAAAAACTTCCCACAAAAAAACATTCGCCCTTCGGAGTCGGCGTAAAACTGTAGGTCCCTCAATTTGTGTTACAGAATCAAGACGCACACCACAAATTGTAGGAGCAGTTCGGCCAAAATCACTTAAGCGGGTATAACGCCAATTAAGTAGGTAAGTAAGTAAGGACGGATGGACAAACAGATATATATGGCAAGGTGAACAATGTTATAATACCCAGGGCACCATAAGTGTGCTCGCGTATAAAAATGTGAAATATTTTAATTAAAAAGACGAAAAATGAAAATTATATCAATGAGAGCAAATATTTTCTTTACTGGCGTGTGTGGACCTATTAATACAACAAAGACATATGGTAAGAAATGTCCGCCCAAAAAAGGAAACCAAGTATAAAAAGTAAGAGTGTTCGTTAGGCAGAAAACTTGTACAAGCTTGTACCAACTTTTACCAAATCGCGTTCGTTTAGCCAAAAGACTTGCAAACCCTGCAAGGAGAGAGCGCAATTTTGAGATTTTATATGGAGGCGAAGTTGCTAATTCGTGCTGGGAAAATTATAAATTTGCAAAAGCATAAATATTAGTGATTTATTAATGAAAAAGAAGCTAAGTATTAACGAACATGCGGAAGACAAAATAAGCCAACTATATAAGTAAAATGATTCAAAAGCACAAATTCAAATGCAACTGTGCGGGTTTCCTTGCAAATGTTTACTAAGTCCTGTTCGCGAAAAACTCAGTACTCTTCTCTCTTTGAGAGAGTAAGACGTATTATTCTCTGAATTATTTTACTGGGCTTTTGTAACGAACACTCCTAGTGACTCGTTGAAAAAAATAAGAAAATTTTCCACTTAAATTCGGTGCTGCCACATATCACAAAAAATTAACACAAATTCGCGATAACAAGAATAAATAAAAAATAATCCTGATCGATACTACTCCAGCTACGCAATCCACTGTGTTTTTGTGCAGAACACCTTTCCAGGTTGTCGCCATTCGGCCGCGCTTAAGAAAAATAACCCTGTAGTGCGATTCACTAACTTATTTTAACGATATTCGTATGGTTAACGAAAACGTTAACGATGCTGATATTCGGCAGCAATTTTTTAACGATTTTCGCATTCGCCGAATCAGTTGTTGTCGTTAGCTAGTCGATTGCCGAAAACTAAACGACAACAAATTTGATGTTGTTAACTCAATCGAGAAAAGAAAAATTTGCGATTTCAACTTAAATAAAATATAAACTTAAAATTCGGTGATTTGTTTTCTTGAAATGAAAAAAAGAACATTACATAATGTCGTTTGAATATTTGGCATATGATTTATTACGAGGTGACGAAGAAGTTTGCGCTCCAACCGTAGATTGACGTTTACTCCGGGATGCGGATAATCGCTTTCATTTGAATGCAACATCATTTCAGAAGCTGTATCGGTTAATTCTAGACTTGGCTGAATACCTAATTGCTCAGCTTGACAACCAAAAAAGGCTCCAGAATAACAGCAAAATCGACTGAGAAACAAGTAGCTCATGTAATCTTTAAGCCTGTATGCAATTTTAAATTTTACTTTTACATTGGTAGGTTCTAGCGGCCGTAGCATTCATCGGGTAATGGATGCAATCAATGATTCATTGTTTCATTAGAAAGTGAGGTTTCTTCCCAAGTGGAACACCAAGCTGTTAAAGAAATGTTTGCTTCATGGCTTATGCCAACCACCATATCTACCATTCAATTAATGTGCAAATGGTAAAAGCAAGCCTTTATTAAGGATCCTAGTACAAAAAAAGAAATAGAGTTTAGTTTTAATATATAGATAAATGATTTTAGTTTAAAAAATTTAAATACAAATACGTAAATCCTAAATACGCTAAAGCACCACGCGAATTTTGAAAACGAAAACCATGGCATATTTGCAGGTGATTCCGGATATTCCTTGGAGTCGAGTTGATGACTATTCTACCAAATCACCCAGAGGAGAGTCCGAAATTCTGCTACATTGGAAAATTGCAATATACAAAAAGAATTATAAACATTTGTAAGTGGAAAAATAAACACACGAGATTTAGGTTTAACTAAAATTGTATGACCTTTAATTCACTTCAAGTGCTTAAACAATACTAATTTCCTAATCATAAGCTTACTTATTCGCCACCCACACTACGAGCTCCTATCTCTGAGTATAAGAGGCGAAATGTAAGAGAGGCGTTTAGGAGTAGAGTTACACACGCACATATGTAGTCGACATATATACGTATATATGTCACTCCTCCCAACTTTAAAAGTGGACATATTTCTTAATTAAAGTACTTACGTTTAGATTTAATACATATTTGTTCTAAATCAATTTTGTTATTTAGTTTTAAATGTAATCGTACTTTAGAAAACTGCTTACAATAATATAATAATAATAAAAAAAAATTAAATTAATAAACAAATTTAATTTCTTCAATATTTTTTCTTTTTCTTTTAAACTGGTTTTTATACTTTCTGACTTTTTGGTTTTTAAACTTTACAATATGATGCTCCCCATCTTCTTCTGTTTTTAACAATCTTACTTGTCTAAATGGATTACATATCTTAACTAATCTTTTCCTTGAATTTTCCGCATTTACGAAATTAGTATCAATATCTTTTTCTTGCCTGTATTTATTAATGTTTTCAATTCTTTTTTCTTTGACTTTTTGCGGGTCATTTTTTGGCGGCTCTTTATTAAAAAATATCTTATATGGAATTTTGTTAGTTGTCGAGTGAATAATTGTGTGATTATAGGTAAAAATTACTTGTTCTATTTCTAAATATTTCAATTCTTTGTCTTCCGACGTATTTATTATTCTCAATTTCTCATTGAGGGTTTTATGCAGACGCTCAATATCGCCTATGCCGGTTTTGCCTGTTGTTACTTCAACTTTTATGTTTAATTGATCACACCACTGTTTGATGTTTATATTATTTAGGCCTTGGTCTTTAAATACTTTTAGTAGCGCTCTTTTACTTTCAAGCCAATTTAATGATTTTACGTTCTCTACCATGGCAAATTTCGAAAATAAATCAATACAAGTCAAATAAAATTCATTGTTCCACTTCCAAAAGTCTATAACATATTTTTCTCTGATTTCATATATCGGAGGCGTAACTTTGAATGGTAGTTTGTTTGCAATGTGGTCACTTTTACAGTGATTACAAAGCTCGCAACTATTGATAATATTTGAAATTTCTTTGAGGTAGTTTGGGTAATAATATTTTTCTTTAAAATATTTTTCTAGTTTTTCTATCCCCTGATGTAGTCCATTTAAATGGATTTCTGTAACAATGGATTTGAAATCAGAATATTCTAAAATATTTTTTAATTCTTTATTTGTCCTATAAGTTCTATTTCTGCTACTAGTTATCAAGCTTTTATAAATATCTTGGAACTGTAGAAAGTCGATATCATTTGGCATGTATATAACGGTTTTTTTCTTTAAGAGATAGGTTTTATTGATTTCTTTTATGTATTCTGGCGTTAATTCTTTGTAAGTTATCAAAACAAGATTGTTACTAAATATTTTTAGCGTTTCACAGCTGCTTTCATTTCCTTTTATAAGCTTTACTTGATTTTTAAATAAATTTAACGGCCTTTCTGTTATCTGGATATAACTTTCGTTATCTTCCTGAGCCGAATGAGTGGTTGCACAATTTGAGGCGATTTCATCTTCCTCAGCATTGCATTCCTCTATTTTTATGCGTGATAACGCATCCGCAACGTGATTTTCCCTGCCCGGAATGTATTTCACGTCGAAATCATACTCATTGAGGCGTATCTTCCATCTTTGCAGTTTTGCATTTGGCTCCTTTAAGTTATGCAACCATTGAAGTGGTCTATGATCGGTGTTGATAGTAAGCTTCCTACCATACTAATATGGTCTAAAATATTTAGTGGCCCAAACCATTGTTAACAGCTCCTTTTCTGTAGTAGAGTAGTGAAGCTCATGCTCATTCAGAGTGCGACTCGCAAAGCAAATAGGGTGACTTTGTTGGCTTAACACTGCACCCAAGGCCACGTTAGAAGCGTCTGTAGTTAGCGTGAATGGCTTTTCATAATTTGGGTACACTAATATAGGATCTTCAGTTATCAAAATTTTAATGGTGTCAACGGCATTTAAATATTCTTTATCTTGAGCATTTATCCTGTTACGTTTTTTCAAACAGTTCGTTAGCGGTTTGGTAATTTTTGCAAAGTTTTTAATGAATTTGCGATAAAAACCCGCCAAACCCAAAAACTGTTTGATCTTTTTTCCGTTTGGGGTACAGGATAATCTAAAATCGCCTTAATTTTATTCGGGTTTGGCTTTATGCCTGATGGGGTTACTACGTGCCCCAAAAACTCTGTTTCATGTTTTAAAAACTCACACTTGGTAAGCTGTACTTTAAGGTTAGCATCAGACAGTCTTTGGAAAACTTTATCGAGCGATTCGATATGCTCCTGAAGTGACGTGCTAAACACCACAATATCGTCTAGGTACACCATGCAATTTTTACCAATTAACCCTTCCAATACTGTGTTCATCAGCCTTTGGAATGTAGCTGGGGCATTTTTCAGCCCAAATGGCATACGCAAGAACTCGTAATGCCCTCCTTGCGTAGAAAATGCTGTTTTCTTTCTGTCAGCAGGGTCCATCTCGATTTGGTGGAAACCCTGAGCCAAATCCAAGGTAGAGAAGTACATACATTTACCTAACTTGTCTAAGATTTCATCCATGTTCGGGATCGGGTACCTATCGTCTATCGTTATTGTATTTAACTTACGAAAGTCGAAAACTATTATCCATTTCTCTTTCCCTGATTGATCCGGTTTCTTAGGTACAACCCACAGCGGTGCAGAGTACGGGGAATCGCTATGGCAAATAATCTTTTGCTCCAGCATTTCCGCTATTTGCCTGTTTACTTCCGCCTTGTGCACTTCCGGATATCGGTAAGACTTTACGTAGATAGGATCTTCGTGCATGGTTTTGACTTTATGTTTTATTTTGTGGGTGAAAGTTAATTTATTTCCTTCCTTATAAAAAATGTGGCTAAATTTTGTCAATAGGCCTTTGACCTCTTTGTATTCCTCAATATTTAAGTGGCTTAGTCTAACTTTAGTTTCATCGTTGTCATCATTCATAACATTTAAATTACTGCTAAAGTGATGTACCGAATCGTTTTTATTACAAAATGAATAAAGCTTTCCACTTAAATTAATAGTCATATTTTGAAAATTAATTTTCGAATTCAGTTTCTTAAGTATATCAGAACCTAAAAGTCCTTCGTAATTTTCAGAAAATGTATACACATAAAATTTTAAATTATGTTTAGTAAAAGCAACTATTTCCTGCACTTTGTCTAGAACAACTTTACCTGTTGCCGTTTTTAAAATAATTGGTTTTACTTCTGTAGTTTTATTACTTAATATGTATGGTGTAATTAAACTTACCGATGAACCTGTATCTATTAGAAATTTGATTTCTTTGTTATTTAGTGTCAGTTTAATCGGTGGTAGTCCTCCGAGGCTTCTAATTGAAAATTTGAAATATCCTGATCCATTGGCTCAGGTTGACCATATCTTCGTATTCTTGATTGATTTGACCCAACGGGATGAGATACTCGTGTTTGTAATGAATTTGTTTGCAGGGCATTGCCTGGGGTATGTGTAATCGGACTATTTAATGAGTGGATACAATGATTTTGTTGACTGGGTTGGCCAACATTTACCTGTCTGGATTGATTTTGACCTAAAGTAGTATTACTGGATGGGACTCCCTGTGTATGAAAGTTGTTGTTATTAACAGGTAGACAAAAATGATTTCTATCGGGTAAAGTGTATTTATGAAGTTTGTTATTATTAGGGTAATGGGGAGCGCGTGAGTTAGTTTTTACAACATAATCATAAGCATCATTTTCTTTTAAAATTTTAACTGCAGACTTTACGTTAGTGGCTAAGTTTGCATTTATCAACGCAATTAAATGGTTTGGCAATTCTGTTTTAAGAGTTTTGATACTTAATTGTTCTAATTCATTTGTCAAAAATGTTTTAGTTTCACTACTTTCATTTTTTAATTTAATACAATCTTTAATTCTACAAATTGCGTTATTTATTTCCTCACAAAGAATGCGTACACTATCTTTAAATTTTATGTTACTAATTTGTAAAATAAGAGTCGAAATTGGAGTGTGTTCTCCAAACTCATCAACTAAAAGTTCCCTTAACGTGGACCAATCTGACGGCTGATCCCTTCTTATGATGTCCAAAGCTGCCCCTCGTAAAGTTCTTAAGATGCAGTTAAAATAAAAGGCTCGCTCAGCCGGCTGCGTTGGTGCAACCACAGGCATTATGGAATCAATGCTATCGACATACAGTGCTAAGTAGTTAGCGTCACCATCAAAAGGCTGAATTAGTTTAATATTTCGCATCACCAGCTCTCTTACTTGTTGTGCTTCAGCCATGTTTATTGTGTTTGTTTCAGCGTTAATATCTAATGTTCTTAAGTACTCATTTAAATTTTCTAACTCTTTACTTAAGTCCATCTACTACTATTTTTATATTGGAAAGTGCGGAGTATTTAAATGTTTGTAAGTTATAACACAAACAACAATGCAGGTATGTCGACTGCTTAGTGTTCAAAAGTATAGCGCACAATTATGTTCATGTTGTTTATGCACTCACTTGTTGCTATTATTTAGTTTTTAGTTTTTGCTTGCACTATTTTTATTTGTTTCACTCAGTGCGATTTCTAAGTTCCACTCCCATTTGCGGTTTGAGATCAAAGTCAATTGAAAGTCGACCGAAATCAATTAAAGGCAACCAGAGGTCATTCAAATATAATAATACCAACAAAAAAAGGTTAACGAAAATTAAGAATCTGTCTTTTTGTTTTGTACTAATATATATTCAAAATATATTTTTGCTTATTTTATTTTAACTTTGTTTAACAGCTAAGGTTAGAAAACACTTTTATTTATTATTATAATTGTTTCATATCTTTATTGAATCATTCACATAAATTATTTTTTTAAGTTCACGTAAGAAATTAATTTTTGTTTGTTTTAATATTTAATTTTAGCGATTAGAACATAGAATGAACATAGGTTCGTTTTAAAAGGACCTTTTTCACAGATCCTACCGACTGCGCCAGTGGAAAAATAAACACACGAGATTTAGGTTTAACTAAAATTGTATGACCTTTAATTCACTTCAAGTGCTTAAACAATACTAATTTCCTAATCATAAGCTTACTTATTCGCCACCCACACTACGAGCTCCTATCTCTGAGTATAAGAGGCGAAATGTAAGAGAGGCGTTTAGGAGTAGAGTTACACACGTACATATGTAGTCGACATATATACGTATATATGTCACTTGTAGTTAGATATAAACTAGTACCTTATTTCACTTTAATGAAATATAATAAAACCGCGATATTTGGCAGCAGGAATTCGTTTGTTTTTTCTCTATTCCGAGACAGCTGTTAAGTGTCGTTAAGAATAAGTTAGTGAATCACACAATCATTAGTGAAAACGACAAATATTTTCGTCAAAAATTGCGATTGTAGCACCGTTTAAAGTTAGTGAATCGCACTACTGGTCTGATCAACTCTTGCGTAAAAGTTTTCTGTATTTAAAAAAAATTGCATGTTCCAAACGTAATAATTAATACATTAATGGACGGATATTGCAAAGTTAATTGAACTTACCCTTCACAACATGTTTTACAGTAAAAATAACTATTTCAATTTTGAAGGATCTGGCATCACAAGTAATGGATTATCGAAGCAATGATAAAAATATTTATAAGGAACAATACGTCCGCCATTGGGGGCTATGTTCTTTTATTGTACAAACACACATTCCTGCAAAATATTAGAAAAAGCATATTGTATTTGCCTCCGCACGTACGTATACATCAACAAAATTTTGTTTAATATTAGCTGTAAAGTACAACGGAAAAAGAGTACGTGTATTACAAGAAAGTAAAGAGTTCTGTGAATTAATTTTCATGTATGCAAAACTGCGAAGTAGAAAAGTGGTAATTTGGTATCCGATCACCATAGCAAAATAACCGTCAAACTTGCCATTAGCCAGAGTTAATTTTCGCGCTAATATATCCGATGGTTATAGGTGACGCTTCTGGCAGGGATGATTCTGACTTGGTATCGAGCGAAAAGTAACGAGTATGTACATACTTGTATTTACTCGAATCGTTTCATTCATAATATAAACATCTAAATTTCAAAAAAATAAAGTCGCATTTTTGTTAAATGGATACCATGGGTAATCTTGAACGTGATATTAAAAAAAAAACTCATGGAAAACTTTTCAAAACAGAGCATGACGTTTATTTACATCTAAAACGTACATAAACATACTTACAGATATGTACAAACGTACGAGTGTACACTTATTGGATAAGCCGGCTGGAAAATAGTGGTTCTGTTTTCGTATTCACTATACAGTAAAAAGCAGCAAGAACCAGTCATAACTTTACTGGATTTTTACTGGATAGCGTTTTCGTACGCCACAACTTGCAAGAAATCAGCAAAGTTGGGGAAATTGAGAGAGCGAAAATGTCAGCTGAACTTGCAAGTTTTACTGGTTTTTTACTGGATAAATTTCTGCTAGCAAGAATTTCATTACAAATAGAAAACAATTATTAAAAATGTTTAATATTTCAGCAAAAAGGGCGAAAAGTGGAAAAAGTGTTTAAATATTTAAATATACCACAAAAAAGGGAACAAGTAAACAATAGGGTCCACTGAGCTGGAAAAAAAGTGGGCGTGCTCCGCCTTTTTCTACTGATTCTTATGGTGTACAACCTTTTTCCGCAAACGAATAGGGAGATGTTATGGAGGGGTAAAGGGGAAATTGTCAATATTTTAATAGCTTATATTTCAAAAAATATATAACCGATTTCAAAAATGTTGACATCATTGGATAGGTAATTGTAAAAAATATATTTGTGAAATAGCCCATAAAAATACCTTTCATTTGATATATAATTTAATATAGTTGTGTTTAAATATTATAAGATGTTTTGCTTTATTTATGTTGCTGTGAAAGGGAAAATTGGTCATATTGAGGGTTATGATCCTTGAGTTGAATCAACATCTGTTTGCCTTGTTAAATGTATTAATATGGTTGGATAGGTAATTAAGAGATCTCTCACTTGATGTGTATATTTGTATAAGTTACCAAATGGTACCCGTATTTGCTATATAGTGGCATAGCAACATCACAGCCACCGTGTGTGATCACCATGCATGCTAATAATTGCAACACTTTGCGCTTGGCAGCTTAGCAACAGCATAAATCGCGCATGGGATCCAAACAGCCCAGCAAACGGCTGCCTAACGCAATAGGTCATCCCCATGCGGACCAGCAACAGTAATAGCCTGCACATGTGTTTCGCAGCCAGGCTAGGAACAGGTTAGCCTAGCACGTAAGATCCCTACGCAGCCTAGTAACAGCAACATCTTGCTGTTGTGTTTTCCAGGCAGCGTGATAACGGCGCTGCTTAGCAATTAACCACGCAACCTAAGTACAACAACACCTTGCGCAAAGGCTTCTCAATGACTTTTACAATGTTTACGCGTGGCAAAGGGTATTTAAGCGGGCAGAATAGTAATTAGTGGGGAGAGATATATGACAGCACGCGATGCGTCAACATGATGATAAATAAATAATTATAAAATTATGAAATAATAAAGTGTTTAATTAAAGTGTGTAAGTTAAATCAAATAAAGTGTTTCATAAAAAAATGAAGTTTATCAGATCACTTGCTTAATTGGCGCTCAACTAAAGGGTACGAACTTTAAAAAAAAATCCTGTAAAAACGGGAAAAAAATGATTTGAAGAACCGAAAATATTTTTTAAAATTGCTTAGTCAGCTAGGAGATGAACTAAGAAAAAATTGAATGAACCGACAACTTTCTTTAATAAATAAATAAACTAAAAACTGATCTAAATAATCTGAAATATTTTGAATAATTAAAAAGGAAAACGTAATACATTGGAAATAAACATTTATAATAATATCCAGAAAAAAGAGGACACCTTAACCTACTTATTTATTAGTTTAGTAGAGTAGGCAGTAGAAATAGTTCAAGCCAATTTCAATAAACAGATTTCAGATTTAAACCAAACTCTTCAGAGCATTTTACCTCAAAAAATATAAATTCCTAGATGTTTACGACTGCAGCGTAAATATTTTTCTAACCGCCCTAATACACGTGTACATATACACACGCATACAGATGCAACCGCGAATTATTCCGGTTCACCTATTTCCTGCCGGATAATTCGTTTTGTTAATTATTCCGTTTTATCTTTTTTCCAATAAAATTGCGGTTGACGACAACCGAACATTTTTTCTAACTTCACTTAGTCTCAGGATCTCTAAAGCGACACACGTCGACTACTACTTCACACCACAAGGTAAAGCCATTATTGTTATCCACATGTAACGCATTATATATTTGATATATCTACATATATACATTTGATTAGAATTCAACTTGACTTAACCAAAACGAAATTTCTATCTTTTATTTAAAAATTCCAATTGTGCGTCTGGATTGCCCCTTGGGAGACACGACACGCAATTGTACATGGTCATCCACGCCGAGATTTGAATATACAGTCCACAAAAATAAAATTTTTAAACAAAGCCGCATAGCCGCAGGAAAATTTTATACAAAGCCGCACAATTACCCACACAAACAAGGCACATACACACATAATCAACTGCACACATATCCCAACTGCACGACGTTTCAATCGTTGTGACCTCAAAAACGCTCAAGGAGGTGGCAAACATTGCGGAAAAGGCGGTAGCAGCAGCACAAGAATGGCTCAGCGCAAGGAACTTAAGCTTAGCAGCCCATAAGACGGAAGCCGTACTTATCAGCAGCCGCAAGAAAGTAGAACAGGTGGTGCTTAAAGTTGGCGATATCGCCATAGAATCCAAACCGCATGTAAAGTACCTAGGGGTATTGGTGGATCACCGACTTAACTTCCGGGACCACTTGGAGTACGCTAGCAAAAAAGCTGCGATTGCAACGGTTGCCCTGTCTAGAATAATGGCAAACATCGGCGGACCAAGGGAGCAGGCCAGACAACTTCTTGCTGGGGTAGTGAAGTCTATCCTCCTCTACGGCGCGGCAGTCTGGCATGACGCATTTAAGTATATCTCATACACACGAAGTGCAAACTCCACATACCGCTTGTGTGCTCTCAGAGTGTGTTCTGCGTTCAGAACGGTATCGGAAGACGCAGCGCTCATCATAGCTGGACTCTTCCCATTGAACCTGGAAGTCCAGCAGATATGCGAAGCGCGAAACATTACGCGCAACCATCGTCAAAGCAATCCCAACTTACAACGAAAAACGCTTGAGCATCGCAGCATAGCTCCGTGGCAGGCACGTTGGGACACGACAACAAAAGGACGCTGGACGTACTGGCTTATTCCCAAAGTTGAAATATGGCTCTGGAGAAAGCATGGAGAAGTGGACTTCTACCTGACGCAAATACTTAGTGGGCGCGGTTGCTTTAAAGCTAATCTACACCGTTTTGGGCATGAGGATTCCCCATATTGTGAGCATTGCGAACCAAAAGTAATCGAAGATGCGGAACATGTGTTCTTCGTATGCCACCGCTTCAGAAACTTAAATAAGAGAGTGGAAGCAAGACACAGCTGTGTCATTACGCCAGAAAGCCTAGTGGCACTGATGCTGAAGAGCACCGAGGCGTGGAACGATGTGCAGCGTATGGCTGCCGAAGTGATGCAACAGCTAAGAAATAGCGAACAGGCAAGGCGCAGTAATTCAGAGGGTGGGCCAGAAAATACCAACAGTGGGTGGTGCCAAGCGGGTGCAGCTTTTGACGAACTGTACCAGGACAGAAACAGACGATAGAGCTTAGTGCTCAAAACCGCCTCCCGACGAAATACCTGACGGTAGTACCGGGGGGATATATATACGGTACAGGGCACACAAGGAGTTTTAGTTTGGGTTAAAGTCCTACCCTACGGGGATCAGGCTTTCGATGCGTTCTCCTTGTATACAAAAAAAAAAAAAAAAAAAAAAAACATATACCAACTGCAATCACAACAACAGTCACTGAGACATCAAGGTACGTGTTATATTTTCAATTACACTGCTTTATAACACGTTAATCATTTTTTGTGAAGCATCGCCTTACAAGGCAATTGATTTTTGTGAAAACGGAATAGTGTAACACTTTAGAAAACTTAATTGAATAGACACTGTGCTAATTCCATTTGTCCGCGACCGACAACAACAACTAACATTCGTGCACACACACGCACAACAGTGAACAGAGGTACTGTATTGCAACAGTTCAATCCATCAAATTTAAATTTAAGGTTTTTTTTTGGATTTTCACACTTATTCACTCTAAAGTATATCTGTATAACTTTCTTTGCTTCAATACTACTCATTGGCATAGCATAATTTTTAATTTGCAAGTCACTAGTTCACTGGTTCGAGAAACATTACTTTTATTGTACACTATTGCGTTTTCACATATTCACATTTGAGCCTTTGTTGTTATTTTGTATACTTATATAACCATCGAGCAAATCACAATATTACTGGTACATGATTAAGTACCTACGTTACTTGTTAAAGCACATACATGTACATATATAAGTCGACACATTTGTGTGGCAAGTGTTTTTTTTTGCATCAAGTGCCATTTCACATTTGGGTGGCGAGTGTTCTTTTTTGTATCAAATTTAAAAAAAAAAATAACAAACTTGACTGAAATTAAAAAATCGTTAAATAAAGTATAACGTAAGCTTTTTCCTTTGTAGGATTCCTCTTTATTAGGCACTTCTCCTCCATTTCGCTGATACCGGAAAAGAGACCGAAAACATGGCTGCCCCTTTGGGACAGGGCATTCAGTATATCTTAAATCTAGAGTGACAGCTACAGGGTAATACATATTACTTAAGTAAATAATTACTTTAAAAGTGGTAACATTACATCTCGGCCAATCTGACTTAAAGATTGACGTCAATCAGCTGACAGTTCTTGTTGAGGTTGTGTGACCTGTTGCTGTTGGTGACTGAAGAGGCTCGTTTTGATCAATAGTTGGCGAGCACCATTTACGTATTTTTATAGCTTCAACAATCCCACATATGGTAAATGTGTCAGCTGGCAGTTATCGATATCTCTTATAACGTAACGGTCATTTGGTAATATTTTGTGGATGACATATGGGCCTCTATACTTTTGAATAAATTTTTTGTTAGTTCCGACCGTAGTATCAACATGCCTGATAACTACGTTTTTGCGGGAACACCATGTTTTAAAAAGTATTGGTGGTTGTACTCTTGCGATCGCTCTATATTTCTAAGTGCATTTTGTCGATTTCTCTCAGGGCCCCTTGTGGGTTCGTCCAACAATTTGTCTTCTATACACTCCGTAAACTCGTCTACAATGCAGCCCCGTTGGCTTACACCGAAAAGTAAGTCACTTGTTGTGTGTTTAGTTGTACTATGGATAGTGTTGTTCAAGACATATTCTACCTGAGACAATTTCGCGGTCCAGTCAGAGTGTTTTATAGCCTCAGTAAGTTTACTCAGCATTGCCTTAATTACGCGATTAACCCTCTCGACCTGTCCGTTTGCTTGCGGTGATGCTACTGCAACCTTCACATGCCCTATATTCCTTTTCAGTAAATAGTCATTGAATTCAAGGAAGGTGAAATATGTCCCTCGGTCAGTTATAATACGCCGTGGTCGACTATAATAGCTAAACTACTTGTCCAATGAGCAACACACTTCTTTCGTACTCGTAGAGTTTACAGGGTACAATTTGACAAATTTTGTAAATACATCTATAACAACTACGATGTGTTTGCGTTTTGACTTAATTTCTGGCAGCGGGCCAAAGTGATCTAAGTGGATAGTGTCGAATGGATTTGGCTTTTTAGGGATACTAAAGAAATTATGTTCATTGGAACGAGCTGGTGCAGAATATATGATACATTTGATGCAGTTCTGGATGAGTAGGCTGATTTTATCCCGCATGTTTTCGAACCAATAAGTTTTGCGTATTTGGTTGTAGCACTTTTCGGTGCCCAAATGACCGATTTTCTAGTGTGTTGAGCGATTTACGTTTTCTTGCATCTCGGCAGGAACACAAAGCATAATCTTTCCCCCTATCCTTCGACATACCAAACCCTCAAAAAGTTCATAACCTATAACCTCTTCTTTTCCTTAAGTTTCTCGTCTCGATTCTGCGCTATTTGGATGTGAACATTCAGATCATCCAAGTTTACAGCGGCCACTAACTCACATTTGGTAGTAGCACTTATCTCACCTTTATAGCTGGACGGAAGCTGCGATTCTACAGGGTAAGTGCACCGAGGACTGGAGTTGATAGTCACTTCATCTCCAGGAACTGAAGTAGCACGCTGGTATTCCGTTTCCAGTATGGACTTCGACTTGAAGCGTCTACGTGACCAAGATTAGCCCCAACTCATGCTGGATCGAGTAGTCGAAATTTTCCAGCTCTAGTGCCCATCGGGCTATCCGAGGATTGATCTGCTTTTTGTTTAAGATCATAGTCAAAGAGTTACAATCTGTAATAATTTTAAAACGTACGCTTTCCAAATATATTCTAAATCTGCGAAGAGCGTAGATGATTGACAAAGTTTCGAGCTCGAAGCTATGATACCTCGACTCAGCTGGGGTTGCCGTTCTGGAAAAGTATGTAATTGGATGGAATTTGCCATCGTCCTGCTTTTGAAGCAGCACAGATCCAAAGCCAAGACTGCTTGCGTCGCAGTGAAATTGTGTTACACGCTTGCGATCATATATTGCTAGCAGCGGGGAACTTACTAAAATGTTTCTTAAGTCCTTGAAGGCTTTGAGGCACTCTTCAGAAAAGATGAATTCGGCATCTTTGCGTAGTAAATCTGAAAGTGGCTTAGGCATTTTCGGAAGTAGGAAAACAAGCCAATACAAGAACGAAGGTATTTTTGATTCTTTGGAACTGGGTAATGCGCAATTGCTTTAATATGGGACTTCGATGGTTGTATCCCTGATGGAGTGACGAGATAGCCTAAATATTCAACTACGTTATAGCAAAATTTGCACTTCCTAAGCTTAAGTTCCATGCTTTCTTCGTAGGCTCTCCAAAGTACTTTCCTTAAAGTCATGAGGTGACCTTCAATGCCCCTGGATGCTATTAATATATCATCAATATACACGATGATTTCTCTTGTGTCAATTAAATCACGAAAAATGTTATAAACGAATCTTTGAAAATTGGCTGGTGCATTCTTTAATCCAAATGGCATTCTGAGGTATTCGAATTTTCCATGTGGTGTGACAAACGATGTTAAGGGAATAGAACTCTCATCCATTGCTAATTGGTTAAATCCATCCTTCAAATCCAAAAGCGTAAACCACTTCTTCCCTGACATATAATCGATGCAGTCGTCTATTAGAGGCAATGGGAAGTTGTCCCGGATTGTTTTCTTATTGTGAGCTCTGTAGTCGATGCACATACGCGTTTCACCGTTCCGTTTCTTCACCAAAACAATCGCAGAGGCATAAAGGGGGTTACTAGGTCGTATGACTTGATGTTTAATTAGATCATCGGTAATCTTTTGTACCTCTTCCTTGTCCTTAAATGATAACCGTCTGGGCAAACAATAGAAGGGTGTATCGTCAGTTGTTCGAATTGTCATTTTATAGTCATAAGGTTTCTTTTCGTTAATTGTGGGAGATAAATATTCGCCAACTAAGACCTCCATTACAGCATCTCGTTCGCGTTTATCTAAGCCTGGCCCTATGTCTATTTCTGACTGAACGACGCTTTCGTCGATTGCCCCTATTTCCTTTGCGGCCAAATTGAATAAATCCATATCATTATGGAAACAGTCACCTATATCTGCTAAGTCTTGTTTCCTATCATTTTTATAATCGAACTTGCCACACACTTTATTTAATTTAAGCCTATTACTAACCGTTTTGTCACTACAGTCACCATCAGCATTTTTAATAATAATCGAATCAGATGTATAGGTTTTCAAATTCGGTTTATTAAATTCAGTTCTTTCTAACTTTACATTTTTCTTATATCTATTCTGTTCTATTTCACCTTTAAAC
Source organism: Anomoia purmunda (assembly GCA_951828415.1). NCBI lineage: Eukaryota > Metazoa > Arthropoda > Insecta > Diptera > Tephritidae > Anomoia > Anomoia purmunda. The sequence goes on from OX639995.1 coordinate 96,108,316, forward strand.
TCATTAGTAGAACGACCTGTTTGCGTTAAATGAATATTAAATTTCGTAAAAAAGTCTTGTCCAAGGATCAATAGTATGATTAATGTTTCATCTGGAACTATCATTACGTTGATGCTTTCAATTGATCCACGAAATTTGACTGCACATAATATTGTGCCAAAGGACAGTATTCTGCTTTTGCCGACGCTGACAAATTTTGTAAGAGTTGCAGCAGATGAAAGCTTAAGCTTTAAAAATCTTTCAGCAACGGATTTGCGCATGATATTAATAGAACTACCGAAATCAAAAGAGAAATAATATTTGTAAAACCTGACCATCTGTTTCGATTCTGATCGTAAAAGGCCACACTTACCTCTTGATTAGCTTCTAAGTAGCTAAAGTCTTCGGCGGAAGTTGCAGCAACGTGAGCGATTTGGGTTTTCTTCTTTGGGCAATCCCGATGTGTGTGTCCGAGCTGGTGACATACGAAACACGATCCGACTGGTCGTTGTGGCTTTGGGCAGCTGCTCTGGTAGTGCCCAAATCGCGAGCATTTGAAGCAGCGCACTGTGGACAAATCTTCGGTGGCCACTGCATTGGGCGCCTTTAATTCCACGCGGCGCGCAGCGGATGGTTTACGTAGCGTTGAGTTCTGGCAACGTTGTTCGTAGCGTTCAATTCGCCGTACGAGTTCACTCATGGAATTGGCACCATACAGGATGCTAATGTTGTTGATACTGTCAGGGATCCCATCGATGATGATGTCAACTAACTCCGGCTCCAATATCTCAGCTTGAGCGGCAATCGACTGCATTGTGACTACATAGCTGATACAGGATTTAACGTAAGCTTTTTCCTTTGTAGGATTCCTCTTTATTTTTTTTATTTTTTTATATCTTCATTATCCCTCCATTTCGCTGACACCGGAAAAGAGGCCGAAAACATGGCTGCCCCTTTAGTACAGGGCATTCAGTATATCTTAAATCTAGAGTGACAGCTACAGGGTAATACATACTACTTAAGTAAATAATTACTTTAAAAGTGGTAACATTACAAAAGAAACATACATATATAAATTTACTGGCAATTGCCATTTTGCGGACTTTATTTTCTAGCAATATCAGAGTTAGGTAGACTTTAATAACTCCCTCTTAACTTCACAATGGATTCATACATCCGTTTGACAGAATCTGTGGCAGAGTTCGATGCTGACTTCAATAGCACTCCTGGCTCAGAACAAAACAAGCACGGCCTTGCTATCCAGCAGGACGAATTGAAAAAGTTGTGGGAGAAAACGAAACTACGATACGCTCACGAACTCAGAAGGTTTAACTAAGGAAGATATTAGGGATATTAAAAATAAATATAGACTATGTTTTTCGACATATGTTAAGTGCATGTCTGCCATGGCTACTCAAGCAGAAGTATTATCAAAAGTAGGAAAGGATCTAGAACAGCAGTCCGTCCACGAACACAATATCCACCTTCCACCGTGCGATACAGACGTGTTCAAGGGCGACTACCTTTCATGGCCAACATTCCGTGATATGTTTACGGCCATCTACATCCTTAATAAGCGCCTCACCCTGGTTGAGAAACTATTTCACCTCAACCATAAGACACAAGGGGAAGCCAAAGAAATCGTAAGAAAGTGCCCACTGACTAATGAAGGCTTTACTACTGCGTGGAAAAACTTGTGTGAACGCTATGAAAATAAGCGTATTTTAGTAAACACACAACTAAAACTATTGTTTAACTTTAAGGCAATAGAGTTTGAGTGTGGTAGCTCAATAAAAAGTTTGCAGCGGGAGATAAACAATTGCTTTGTCGTTTATCTCTGCTCGACGAAGCTGCCTGACAGCACACTGGCTCTATGGGAACAAACCATAGACCATAAAAACGACATACCCAAATGGGAAGATATGGACAAGTTCCTGTCCAATCGTTTTCAGACCCTTGAGACATTGTCAGGGTTGAAGGATGGTAAAGCTGTGAGAGTGCCAAAGCCGCCATAAATCACACGGCATCCTTTCGAAACCCCGACAAAAAGAGTTGGCACCTTCCAAGTAAGCGTGACCACTTTTACTTGTAAAATGTGCCATACAAATGAGCAGAAATTGCGCAGCTGTTCCCATTTCCTACAGCTAACACCTACAAACATATTGAAATTTTTAAAGAAAAATAATTGTTGCCTGAGTTCAGGAAATACTGTGTCAAGATACACAAGTGCATACAATTGCAATACGTGTCACTCGCGACATCACACGCTCCTGCATCTAAATGCAATTCAGCCAAAGGCAACGACGCGTAGACGTCTTCGAGGCCTGCCGAGGATTCTCCATCGACATCGACGCAGGCGCAAGCACAACGTGATTCCGATAAAGCAACTGAAAATGCAAACAGAAATTTTAAGTCCTGCTTTGCGAATACAAATACAGGTGTGCTATTAGGAACAGCTCGCGTAAATATACGTCTCGATGGCACAGATTTTGCTGCACGAGCACTGATTGATTCTGGTTCTGACTGTTCCTTTATAACAGAGAGGCTCAAACGCAGAATCAATGTATCTGCAAAAAAGATGCATGCCCAAGTTTCGGGCACCACAAATTCGGTAAATGCCCAGGTTAAGGAAGCATGTAACATACAATTGCGGTCCTCCGTCGACCCGTTGTTTAGCTTGACTGCAACTGTCCTGGTTTTACCACAACTAACCGGAAATCTGTCGACAACAAATATAAGCGCGACGACAAGGCAAGGATTTCCGGACCTGGAATTATCGTATAAAACAAACAGGCCTCATTCTCGGTGGAGACATTTATCCACAAATCATATTAAGTGGAATAAAGAAAAACGTCTTGAGAACACTTCTAGCCCAAGAAACCGTATTCGGTTGGATTATAACCGGAGTATAACCTCCAGCGTAGAATCAGTATTGGAAGATCTGACCTGGTAGGAGGACGTCATTTAAGCTTGTCCCATTAGTGGTTGCACTTGAGGCATTGAAAACCACGGGAACTTTATTTATTTAATAATTTTATAGTCAATGAAACAATTTCTTACAGACTATTGATAAAAAGCATTAAAATCACCAATAAAATTAACATTAAAAAATAAAAGATTGCATCGATAACGCGAAGTCGATTGCTACATTTTCAGACAATTCATTAAGTTCACGCATAGATCTGGCTAAAGGTGCATTTATAGCAAACTGAGTTTTAACATCTGCCCAATAGAAAAGGTGAGAAATGCGAAGAGTGCGTTTAGGAACATTAAAACTAATCCTCTCCAAAAGATAGGGACAATCAATTAATCCTTGAATAACGTTAAATGTAAAGGTGAATGACAAAACGGATCTACGACTTTCCAATGGCTTTAGGTTTATCAACAACAGACGGGATGTGTACGATGGCACTGGGCTTGTAAAGTTCAGGGACTTGAGAGCAAATTTGAGGAAAGTTTTTTGTATACGTTCAATTCTCCCCGTAGAGAGCTGATAGGGCCTCCAAACAAACACATCCTCGAGACGAGAGCGAACAAAACTAGTAAATAATATTTTTAGGGTGTATGGGTCTGAAAATTGTGCACTATTACGACGCACAAAACCAAGAAGTGAGTAGGATTTCGCTACAATATAGTTGATATGAATACTAAAAGATTGTTTAGGGTTAAATACAACTCCCAGGTCTTTAATTTCACTAACATTCAGCAGAGTATAGTTCGAGATGTTATACGACGTATTGCGCGCGCTAGAGATTTTAGCAAAAGTTATTTTAAAGAATTTTTTGTATTCAGATAGAGGCGGGACTGTAGGCTCCAAGAGTGGAGAGCATTAATGTCTCGTTGCAGTTTAGTTTCATCGGAGGACTCTTTGATCGCTGCAAATAATTTAAGGTCATCAGCATAAAGTAAAAAATTTGCAAAGGTGAAACATTTACTTATGTCATTGATAAAAATAACAAAAAGCAGTGGACCTAGAATACTTTCTTGCGGAAACCCTGAAAAAGCTAAGAATGGGTCAGAAAGCTCATTATCTACTGTAACAAAGCAGCGTCTATTGGACAGGTAGGAAGTGATGTAGTACAAAAAACAGGAATGAAAGCCCAGACAAAATAGTTTGGTTATTAAAATTTTATGCGACACAGTGTCAAAAGCTTTACAAAAGTCCGCGTATACACAGTCCACCTGCAAAACAGCTGAGAAAGAAGATACGCAAAACTCAGTAAAAACAGCCAAATTCGACACCGTGGACCTCGAGGATATAAACCCATGTTGATTAAGACAGATATAAGACTTTACAGCTAAGTACAATTTATCACCATTTATGTTATCACTAACAAATACAACATCTAGGATTCTATTGAGCTGATTTCTAAAACAGTTAATTTGAAGCAAACTAAGACTTAAGATGTTGTCTATTGCATAAGATTCAACCACAGTAGTTACATTGGTTTGTATAAGATAAAAATTCGAAAAGTTATTAGACCAATTAATATTCGGAAGATTAAAATCGCCAAAGACACATATATGATTACTATCTGATTGATTATGAGCTAAGAATACAATATTATCTATATGCGCTTTGTACAAATCATAGCTACTACTAGACGGGATATACGACGCCATTAAATATAAGGAGCCATATCCTTGAGAGCCTTTTATGCAAACACACAGTTGATCTAGCACAGTGTCGTCATTGTTTAGTGAGACCGGGTGTGCATGTAAATTACGCCGTACCGCAATAAGAACACCGCCACCCATCGGACAGCCCGTACCTTTTGCATCACCATCCTTACGAAATACATGGAACAAATTCATATCAAAATATTCATTGTCATAGAAATTGTCATTCAGCCATGTCTCCACAAAAATTATTACGTCAAAATCTGTATTTCCACTCCTCATGAGAATGATTTCAGACTTCGTTCTAATGCCACCCAAATTTTGAAAGTAGATCTTCCAATTTTTTGTTTGTACAGTTGACTCATTGACTGAGGCTATTGTTGATTGTTGGGAGGAAGTCCACGTTGAAAAAATTGAAAGGGGCGAACTTTAACATTAGTTGGCCAGAGTGCAGGATCCAAAACTGTAACAAATAATGAAGGAGAAACACCCAGTTTAAAATTAATGCTCTTTAAAGAAGAAGAATCCGTATCTTCTTAAACAAGCTTAAAACATGCCAAATGTTTCCTATCAATATTTGCATTATTCACAACGAAAGATAAAATATCCTCTTCATCCACGCTTGGCTTTAATGACGAAATATGGATTCATTTCTTTATAGGAACAACATCCAGTACAGTGCTCATATTGGTGTCCATCACCAGGTCACGGGACATATTTCGCATTTTGCCACCAGCACCAGCATACGTGCGAGAGACATCAGATGAATATGAAGATTTACGATTGTGCGGCGTAGTAGTAGATGGCATTACCGGTGAAGCAGCAGGCGAACAATTTACCTAGTTGATGGTGCGAGGAGACAATTCGGAGATTATGTCACTGTTGTTGTTCATGCAACTTTTAACACGAAGTTCTTTAATATCAGCAGAGAGCGGAGAAATCGCTGGAATTAACTCATCAGTGCGGAAACTGTTCCGCTGCGAGTGAAGCTCAGATTTAAGCGACTCAGTTTTGTCTTCAACTACTTTAGAAAAATGGCAACATTTTACCAAACACTACCGCGAGATAGAGAGGATCAAGATGCCGCGCTGGGTTTATTTTTCTCCCGCCCATGATTGGCAACCTACCACTAGGACAGGTAAAACTACACCTGTGGACAGATTCCACAATTGTGCTTGCATGGATACGCAAACCTCCATGTTCGTGGTCAACATTCGTAGCACATCGTATAACAAAAATTGTCGACAAAGTCGGAAATACGAACTGGCTACATGTGGAGTCGGTATCAAACCCAGCAGATATGGCAAGCAGAGGAGTTCTCGCTTAGGAATTAGTCGACAACACTTTGTGGTGGCATGGCCCTTCTTGGTTGCAAGAAGGCAAGCAAAATTGGCACAGACAAGAGACAAGCTATACCACCAACATCGAAGAAAAAAGGGCGCATTGATGTGGAACCATAGCAATACAAAATTTTGATTACATTTTCGATAGGCTTTCAGATTTACCGAGAGCTTTGAGAGTCTTATCATATATTATGAGATTCTACCAAAGCACTCACCTGAACAAAAAAGCTTCGTTTCAAGCAGAGTCTTGTTTAATTTCATCCGATGAAATTAAGGCAACGACACAACGTTTAATAATCATTTACCAGAAGCAACACTATAGTAATGAATATTCGAACCTGCAGTGTTAAAAACCCATCGATGGAAAAAGCGAAGTGCTACCCCTTAACCCAATCTTAGATAAAGGTAAGATTATGAGGACTGGAGGTCGTCTTGGCGCATCGCTAGATTTAGCGTACAGCGAGCGTCACCCAATCATCCTTCCTTATAAGTGCCGATTGGCCCGCCTTGTTGTCCAATTTATCCATAAAATCTCCCTGCATGGCGAGAATCAATTATTGCTGCAATACTGGATTCCCCGAGTCAAAAATATGGTAAAGTCCGTCATCCATAATTGTAAGGTCTGCACAATCCACAGAAAAACGCAGCTTATGAAAGTGCTCCCTCAGGAAGGCACCTCATATTCGCGTGCATTTACAAACACGGGTGTAGATTTCGCAGGACCTTTCGATATCAAAAACTTCCGCGGCAGAGGTTGTCGCATCTCAAAGGGGTACGTTTGCCTGTCTGTGTGTTTCGCCACTAAGGCTATACATTTCGAAGCCACCAATGACCTTAGCACTGCGTCTTTTTTGCAGCTTTTGCTAGGTTCATAGCCAGAAGAGGATGCCCAAAAAATGTGTAATCCGACAATGGCACCAACTTTGTCGGAGCTTCGCGATCTCTACGATCAGAATTTAAAGCTTTTATAACCGAAGCGCGAAAAAGTACAATGAATAAATATAGCCACCAGATAATTACATGGCATTTCTTACCCACTGCATCGCCTCATATTGGCCAATTGTTGGAAGCAGGGGTAAAAAGTTTTAAAACCCATTTTAAAAAGATTGCTCCCGGCTTCAGTTACACATTCGAAGAGTTCACAACTATTTTATGTCGAATCGAGTCTTGCCTTAACTCCCGTCCGTTAAGGCCCTCTTCGAATGAACGTTCCGACTTGGAACCTCTTACCCCCAGTCACTTCCTAGTAGGTGGACACTTATTACCTGGACGTGAACTAGAAGCCAACGAAACCCCTGCCTCGATCATAAACCGATGGCAGAAACTTAAAGCCCTACATCAAAGATTTTGCAGGAGATGGAAGGCTGAATATCTGCTGGAAATGCAAAAACGCATCAAATGGAAACATCCACGAAGCAACGTAAAAACAGGAGATCTTGTGGTTATAAAAGAAAGAAAATCTACCGCCTAATATGTGGAGACTGGGAAGAGTCATCAACCTACACCCAGGCTCTGATAACCGGGTACGCGTCGTCGACATCTATACTTCGAAGGGGCAAACCAGCAGACCAATAACGAAATTGGTCTTGCTGCCCTCCTGCGAAAATACCCCTACTTCTCCTACACTAGGATATATGCATTAAAAAAAATACCGCTACTTCTCCTACACAAGTATAAATACATTTAAAAAAAAATTCAAAACCAAAACAGGATTTTGATTATATTCCTAATTTCAAAGCCCTATTCATAAAGGTTCAAACAGATTTAAGATCTACGAAAAGTGGTCATTTGATACCCGACACCCGTACAAAACTAACCCCTAAACTAACTAATAGGTGGAGTTAATTTTCCGGGATTTATAACCGTGACTTGCCACTAACTAAGATTCAGAACGTAAGAAAAATTTGCTTTCAATGAAAGAAACATGCAAGAAAGTAAGAGAACTAATAAGTTGCAAGTTTTTTTGTATATTTAAATATTTTGGTATATTTTATATATTTAAATATTTTATAAATTTTTCCAATTTTCGCAATTCATAATAATGGAAATAATAAATATTTTTAATAATTGTTTTCTACTTTTTTGGATCAACTGAATATTTTCAATCAGCTCCTTTATCTAACTGGCAAATTCTTGCTGGTAGAAATTTATCCAGAAAAAAAAACTTGCAAGTTAAGCTATCGTTGGCGCTCTCTCAATTTACCCTACTTTGCTGGTTTCTTGTTAGTTTTGGCGTATGAAAAGGATATCCGGTAAAAAATTCAGTAAAAATTATCATTCGTCAACTAAATACGCATAAATGCAAAAACATTTGAGTAAACTTAATCCGTAAATTGTAATGTTATTAAATGTCTAACTCATAGGACTTAAAACTCTAGCTATATGCCATGTAATCGAATGTTCCCTATATATTATTGCGTGGATCTAAGTACTAATATTTACACGACATACATAAAACTTTAAATATACATAAATAAAAAAAAAACGATTACTTGTTTATGAACATCTGCCGATATTTCACTGGTGTCGCCGCTCCTCCCGTCGTGGCAATCCTCCCAAGGATTATCAAAAAATTTTCCGGAGATTATTCAATTTGTTCACCTATTGAGAAAGAAAACAAATTAGTTTCAGTGTACAAAAGTGTTGATTAGGCAAGACAAAAAATCAATCCACATTGTTATTTTCGCAATTTTTTTTTGCTTCCGGTCATTATCCGCTATCTTCGTATGGCATACCCCTTCTCCCTCCGACTGTGCCTTCGTAATCGAATGCAGCACGCCGCTATGCGCACGTAGATGCATATCGTTATACATACATATGTATGTACCTACTTATTTACTTAAAAAGCTTCGAAGCTCATGTACAAAATATTATTTTATTAATATTATTATATATGTATGTATCAATACCACTTACCTGCTCTTCGTCGCCGTACATCAAACATTGCAATAATGGCGATGTATGCATATTGAACGACATGCACTGTTAGCCAGCTGCACATGGAGTTCGTCGCCAACCTCCAAATGACTTGTTCCAACCACGTACTGTGACATTATTTATGTCTTTTCGAAATGCGCGCAATAAGCACTACTTTTCTCAAATTTTTTAAATTAATTAAGAATTGTTCACCACTATTTCCCTAATGCCAGATTGGTGGATGTCAAACTGACCTATCTCCCAACCATCCAATAACTAATGTACAAAAAACAAACAAAAAAAGAATGTTGAGCCATTTCATGGAGGGGGCACTTTCCGCGATTACGAAAATACAAGCATATGTAGTTCATATTAGTTTTTATTTGTTTCGATTTTTTTTAAAACATCCTATGCAGTCAGGTGTTAGGTCACTACACTGACCAGTCCATCAGGTGTTTTACGATACATGCAAATATATCGTAATGCCATATACGTTCTCAGCTGTGGAACATAGCCAAGTCCACCACCTTTAAGTTAGGCACAATTTACCGATGGTGGGCGCAAGTGTGCCGATACGATCACGACCAAATATCATTTTTACAGTAGGTGATGAAAGTTCATGAACACTTGGCGCATAAATACACCAAATATATAATAAATAGATTCATACATATATAAATACATAAATACATCAAATTTATAATAAAATACATACAGTCTGTCTAGTAGAAGCGTGATCGCCATAACTTGGAAACTATTTGTCCGATTCGTTTCAAATAAACAAAATTTTACACGTTTATAATATTTATTGTACGCAATACTTTTAATAACATGTATAGTCACCGCCATTCGCTATTATGGCCTCACACCTCCGACTCATACTTTGCACTAAGTTCTGAGCAAGTTACCGAGACAATCGTTTCCAAATCAGCCGAATTTGTCTTGACAACTATTTTGCTGTCCATATCGTTTTTCCTCTGAGTTTCTGCTTTACTATTGCCCACACATTTTCTATCGGATTGGCATCAGGCAACTGTGAAGGCCAATCTAACACCTCAACACCATTTTGCTGTTTCCACTCTGCACACATTCGACTGCGATGTTTGGGGTCATTGTCTTCTTGCAAAATCCAAGAGTGTTTGATAAATTTTGTTCATCAAAACCGCATTCAAGTTGCTGGTAAACACGAAAAGGCGTCCAAATCCTTTTTCTGAGAAACATCCCCAAGCATGGACCTTCAGTGGGTGTTTAACAGTTCGTTGGAGCAATCGATTGTTAGCGGTACACCAAGATCGATTATGTTACTATTTGCCCAAAATGAAGATTCATCCGTGAATATTAAATTATTCCAATTCCGTTCTGAATTGGCGCAGGCCCAGGCGAGTCTTTTTTCAACGTGTGATGATGAGAGCAACGGTTTTTTAAGAGAGCTGCGGTATTTGACGTCGTTAGCGCCTAAACGTTTTCGAATCGTCTCTACCGATATTTGAACAACACTTTTCCCTACAATTTCTTTAGCTTTACGCAACGATAAGCCCGGCTTCGTCGCAAACAAATCAAGGATCTTCTTGTCCTGCTTTGGTGAGGTCTTTTTTTCAGGGCCCCGCCCAGTCAAATCGTCGACATTTTTTACTTCTAAATACCGATTCGTCCACTTCGTTACGAATGACTTCGACTTCTTCTTATATTTTCCTGCAGCTAAACGTGACATTTTCGGCCCTCTAGGGTGTAGACAAAGAAATACAGCTTCAAATCACTTCTCGTACGCGGAACTCATTTTTTAAAACAACGTGCACTTTGTAATAGTTTCACGAAACTGACAGTTTTTGCAATGCGTACTACAAAAATGATGTCGCTACCAAGGTGCATTCAAATTACTTTGATAACGGCACTCTATGCGCAAATTTTGCCGATCACGCTTCTACTAGACTATAATTTTAAAATTAGATCAGTTATATGTAGAACCAACTCAACACCTTGAGGCAGGGACAAATGTCTATTAACGAATACTGACATACAGTTGCAATTAGCAGCTCACCAATGCGTTTAACGAGAAGGCTAGGGGAAATGCGTTAAGGGTTTTCATTTCTGGTCTCATGCGCCCAGTTTGTGACACCCTATTTTCAGCCAATCCACCGGACTTACCTAGGGCACTTGCCGTAGCACAATCGGGAAAGGTATCAATTTGCACATACATATGCCACTGGAAGATTGCCACAAGTTATTCAAACTACACCTTTTTTAACACATTTTAATAACAGTGTTCCTCGTCCGAGTCGAACAATCCAAAATAGTTCCACACAAAATCCCGTCCCAATGGAAATAGATCAGGGATGCTCTTGCCTTTGAAGGTATCCTCAGTTCTCTCAACGATCTAGTTGCGGTTTTTACCAACAAATATTCCAACAGGGAAATAGTTAAAATTCATCCCAACAGCGAGCACGGCAACAAGCCTACAATTTCGCTCAACCTCAAAAATAATATGGCTTTCATAAAAGAACTCAGTAATAACCACTCTACTTAGTCGCCTTTGAATAAACTTCAGCGGATTAACGCCATGAGAAATTAACCATATTTTCCCGAAATGGATGGTTACGAATACCAAGATCACTCACTAAATGGGCCATATTACTCAGAAATGGATGATAATCAATCACTAGATCAAATAATTTTTTTAGGCTAAGATCGAACTTGCCGTTCATAACCCGAAATTTACCGAATGGGCAAGTTCTTAAAATTTTAATAGATACAGGAACAGCAATGAATTATATAAAAAAATATACATTTCTGAAAGGCATAACACAAATAGATTACCCCTTTAAATTAAGGTCTATAAATGGAGTAAATAAAATTTCCGAAAAATGTAAAATCAATGTTCTCGGTACGACCGCCACCGCAATCAGATACCTTTGATGGAATCATAGGGTATGATTTATTGAAAAATATCGAAGCAACGATCGACACAAAAGTTGGACTCATTTTTCATAAAACTGGAAAAGAGAATTTCAACTTTTTCCAGTGTCAAGAAGTAAATAGGACTCTAGCAAACCCATTCGATGCGCATTGCAGTATTAAAATATTAAAACTACGTAATTTTAACGCATTTGCGAATGCAAACAGAGCATTTCCTTATAATACAAACGTGATAGCAACAATAAATACGATAACTGATAAGCCCATTTATTCAAGAAGCTACCCTTATCCAATATCAGCGGCAAATTTTATCAACAGTGAAATATAATCTCTATTAAAAGATGGCATAATTAGGAAATCATACTCACCGTACAATTCCCCTATCCATGTAGTTACCAAAAAAGATTTAGACGACGAAGGAAACCAAAAGTTAACAATGGTTATCGATTTTCGGATACTAAACGAACACACTATATCTGACAAATATCCCATACCAGACTCTACAGTAATACTTTCGAATTTAGGGAAATTTAAAATATTTACAACATTAGACCTCAAATCTGGTTTTCAATCAGATCTGTCTTTTAGAAAAAGATAGGTGCAAGACAGCATTCAGCGTAAACAACAGCAAGTATGATTTTTGCCGGTTGCCCTTTGGTTTGAAAAATACACCAAGCATATTCCAAGGGGCCATCGACGACATTTTGCGGGAAAACATCAGAAAAATATGCCATGTTTACGTTGATGACATCATCATTTTCTGACCTGACGAAAACTCCCACTATAAACATGTAGATTCCATATTAAGAAAAATTTAACCGGCAGGAATGCGCGTGTCCTTAGATAAATCAAAATTTTTAAGAAAGAAGTTGAATTTTTAGTTTTCACCGTTTCACACAAAGTAGTAAAGTTGATGCAATCGTTATCAAGAGCTGAAGTCTTTAAGATCTTTACGTTCCTTTTTAGGACTTTCCGGTTATTACCGTAGATTTATAAAGGATTATGCCCATATATCCAAGCCCGTTACCAAGTATTTAAGCATATTCGCCGTAATACCATACACTTTAAAAGCGCGGAGTTTCTTTTACAAACAATTCGGGAAAAAATAAATCCAGATGTAGTCAATGGTATTTGTTGCGATCTTGAAACTTTAGCCAGAGTTCAATCTTTACTTTTGACAAACTTTCCAGGTGTAAAATTTGTGTATACCGAAAAGCTAGTAATAGATCTAATAAAAAAGGAAGACCAAATCGAAACTACTATAGAACAGAGCACAGCGCTCAATTCAGGAGAACTATAAACAATTAATATCAGAATACTTCTTTCCAGAAATAAAAAAGACGTTAACAACAATAGCCAAGAATTGTAGAACATGTTTGGAAAATAAATACAATAGACACCCTTCAAAAACAGACGTAGGCAAAACTCCAATTCCACAATACCCTGGGCAAATCCTTCACATAGACATATTTTCTGTAGATAAACTCCACTTCTTTACGTGCATAGATAAATTTTCAAAATTCACTGTCACAATTCCAATCGATTCCAGGTCGACAATTGATATTAAAAATGCACTGCTATTAGTACTAAACAAGTTAAGAAAAACCAAACTAATAGTTTCCGATAATTAGAAATCATTTCAATCTAATACAGTAGCCAATTTATTGAAATATCACTTCGAAATTGAGCAATTTTTCATACACAGCAAAAGCAATGGCCAAATAGAAACGTTGATGGAAATCGCATGATGCATCAAAGCAGAGCAAAATATAACTGACATTAAAGAATTAATTTTATTTGCAACGCACAAATATAATTATTCCATTCACTCGACGGTAGACGCAAAACCTATAGATATAATTAATAATTTTTCAAAATATTATCTAAATTCCATTAAGGTAGCACTGAGTAGCGCACAAGAAAATATTGCAAACCCATCTAAAACTATTCAAAGAGCATTTAAAGAAGGTGAAAAGGTATATGCTCGTCGCAATAAACGCCTAGGGAATTAATTAAGTAAGGTACATATATGTTGAAAACGTAGTGCAAAATGATTTAAAAACAACCGTATTAATAAATGACGAAAGAGTTCACAATGATAACATAAGATAAGCTTCCCACACTGCAGATACAAAGATTATCAAACTATTCGGAATAATTACTTCTGCAAATTCAAATTGAAACCCTTTATTTTTTCTCTTATTCACCTATTTCTACTGATGACACTAAAAACTAGTTTAAGAAACGAATAACATCACTAAGTCATACGGATTTTGTAAAGTATATGCTTTAAATCATATCACAAACATATAAATTGTGTAATGTAGAAATACTATGTTCACTTATAAGTATAAAGAAAGGCGGACACAAGAGGCACTACTAAAATAATTTAATAGGGATTAAAGTAATTTACAACCGCTTATCAGCGTTCGATAAAGAAGTGTTACTAATTAATTCGAAAAAATTCTAGTTAATCGCTTTTTATACATTCTCAAAGCCCAAATCAATTTTTCTGTAATTTTAATTATTTTTTGTTAAACTTGAAAAGCTAAAATATAATGAAAATGAAAAATCTTTTTCAATAGGGACGCTACAAAAGTAGACCGATAGTGGCAGCAAACGACGCCATATTTTTCCCGCTCTTTTGATATTTCTCTTCAGTAAGGTTTGCCATTTCATCATGGAAAGATATACGATCCAACCACGAGTCCATATTATTAAAATTTACTACCGAAATTCGGAGTCAATGGCCTCACCTTTAAAAAGCGCTACGTCCAATTTATGGTCGTCGTCATTTCTGGCTGAATGGCTTCATCAATAAGCAAAATATGCGGTATTGGACAGGCAGCAATCCCACACGTACTCCACGAGTCAACATTGCATCCCGAAAAAATTACGGGTTGGTGCGCTTTATGGGCCGGCGGCGTCATGGGCCGTACTTCTTCCGTGATGATCAAGACCGGCACGTTACTGTGAATGGGAATCGCTACCGCTCAATTATTACCGAATATTTTTGGCCCGAATTGGATAATATGGACTTGGACAATATGTGGTTCCAACAGGACGGCGCCACAAGCCACACAGCGAATGTCACAATCGATTTATTGAAAACCAAGTTTGGTGAACGTGTTATCTCACGAAATGGCCCAGTCAACTGGCCGCCTCGGTCGTGCGATTTGACGCCGTTAGACTATTTCTTGTGGGGCTACGTCAAGTCTATAGTCTATGCCAGAGGTGGGCACTCACACATATTGTTACATTTTTACACGCATACTATTACTATTTGTGTGTGAAGCAGCGAAAGCACGAATTTGAGCATGTCGTTCGGCACAACAACAGTGTACACTGAGTCTTGCAAGTTAACGTACAAATGTGCTATTCATGATTATTATTTATTGTTATTACTTTTTATTCTTATTATTATTTATAATTATACATTATTTTTACTTTTTATTAGTATTATTATTCATTATTATTTATTATTATTATTATTATTATCATTTATTATTATTCATTATTATTACTTTTTATTAGTATTGTTATTCATTATTATTTATTATTATTACTATTATTTATTATTATTCATTATTATTACTTTTTTTATTATTATTATTTATTATTTTTCATTATTAATATTTATTTTATTATTATTTTTCATTATTATTATTTATTTATTAATTATTTAATTAATAATGTCGGCTTAAACAAAATTTAGAATTGCGACCAACAATGTCGTAACAAATAAGACATTGTGCTCTTCCATCCAAAATTTCTATAAAGAAAAAATCTTCTTCCCATTCGCGCATAAACATTGTTAGCTCTCACTGTATATTTGAAATAGCGCAGCGTGGTGTTGCTTGAACAAGTGTTTGCATGCGACTGTTTTGCTTTCCCATAGCCACTGGTATGATAGCATTCAGTCTTCATTGTGCCGAGTTCTACCGATCGTTCGTATTCTTTAAATAGCGTAATATTTTGTGCTGCTCGTCGCAGCAGAGGCCCTATGCACGCGTGCATAGGAAAATCAACTTGTGCCCACCTCTGGTCTATGCCAATAAGCCAGCGACGATTCATCAACTTCGTACGAATATCGAACGTGAAATTGCAGCAGTATCGGCCGATTTATGCTTGAAAACCGTCGAATATTGGGTTCAGGATCTGGACTTCTGCAAGCGTGCCCGTGGTGCCCATGCAAAAGAAATCGAGTTCCACACATAATGGCATCGAATGTACTTTCACAGAAATAAAGAATTTAATTCATATCTCAAACCGTTTTTGTTTTATTTAAAAAAACTTTTCTGTGTTCCTGTTGCAAGACCCGATACATATGTATACGGAAAACGTAATTTTCAAACCTACATTTCGTATGTGTGAATGCATTTGTAAAAAATTTACTAAATATGTATAAGTTGCTAGGTTAAACAAATTGAATTCTTACTTTTATGTTAGTTTATAAAACCACAACGGATCAGGGACGTTCCGGATTTAAGAGGGGGAGGAGTTACCAAATGGTACCCGTATTTGTAATATAGTGGCATAGCAACATCACAGCCACCATGTGTGTTCACCATGCATGCTATTAATTGCAACACTTTGCGCATGGCAGCTTAGCAACAGCATAAATCGCGCATAAATAACTCGCATAAGATCATCCCCATGCGGACCAGCAACAGTAATAGCCTGCACACGTGTTTAGCAGTCAGGCTAGAAACAGGTTAGCCCAGGGCGTAAGATCACTACGCAGCCTAATAAAAGCAACATCTTGCTGTTGCGTTTTCCAGGCAGCGTGATAACGGCGCTGCTTAGCAATTAACCACACAGCCTAAGAACAACAACACCTTGCGCAAAGGCTTCTCATGGACTTTTACAATATTTGCGCATGGCAAAGGGTATTTAAGCGGGCAGAATAGTAATTAGTGGGGAGAGATATATGACATCACGCGATGCGTCAACATGATGTTTGATAAATAATTATAAAATTATGAAATAATAAAGTGTTTAATTAAAGTGTGTAAATTAAATCAAATAAAGTGTTTCGTTAAAAAATCAAGTTTATTAGATCACTTGCTTAATTTTTATATATTATATATACTTTTCGAGAAAATCAAAATAAAAATAATGCCGCTTTTTTTTAAATACGTAAATTAGTAAAAATATATTTGTTAGAAATAAACGAATAAAATACAATAATATTAGAAACTCACTTATTGCAGCATCTAACAAAATTAAACTTATGTGGATCCCTGGCCATGTTGGAATTTCAGGAAATGGATTAGCTGATACTGCGGCCAAAACCTTCATCAAATCACCTACTCTTACAGAGCAACCAAAACAAGAGCGGCAGCGTCGTTTATCTGTCAAAAATTTCTCATGCCCATACAATTTGTATGAAGCCGACCGAAATAACGCGGCGGCAACGCCGAGCGGTTGGAAAATCCGATTTTGACAGCGCGTTAGGAAGTGATGTTGGCTGCAGAAAACGAAGAATTGACATTGTTGTTCCTTGATTTGACATAGCGCTGCCGCTCTTGTTTAGGTACGACAACTAAGCGGTAGCGCTAGGCGGAGGAAAACGCGACGCTCTCCGCTCTTGTTTAGGTTGCTGTATTATGCTTAAATTTCTAAGCAAACCGGGTCTGTATAGCGCCATAAAGAAGGAAAGGCTTACTCTCGATTTAGCAGACTGGACTACGCACGGTTAAACCCAGAGAGACTGACACCATCCCATCCCACATATTTGGCCTCTAACATCCTAAAGCCTTACACTCGTCTAAGGCTGGGCCACACAATATTTACTTATTCTCACCTGCTAACTAGAAAAAGCCCTTCTCGCTGTCCTTTATGTAACGGTCCAAACACGGTGGAACACCTCATTACTCAATACCCTAAAACAATGGAGTACGAGAGCAGCAACAACATTAACCTAACTAGAGCACTATCTACACCCAGCTATGACAATATTCTGACAACATATAATTTCTTAAGGAATAATAATATCTCAAACTTAATTTAGCTTAAATATAATCTTTGTTTCTTATTATTTTTCAATAATTAGCGTACAATCTTATCAAATAATTTTAACACGTTATTTAACTCTACTGTATTTATGAGATTAAAGTAAGTCACTAAAAACACGACCGAAAGCCTCGTAGCTAGCGTCGCTTTTTTTAGTTTATACTGTAATTTATTATTGTATAAATTGTTATAAATAAATAAATAATAATATCAATACAGTTGTTTTATTTCACTTTTTCCAATTGTCCCTCTTTACGCAGCTCACATTATTTTTACGTGGAACACCTTTCTGCGCCATCCACGGTATTTTTACGCAGAACTTGTTACTGTGCAGGCGACTTCAACTGGTCGGTCGAACACGGGCTACGCCATCCTCGGTATTTTTACGCAGAACTCCTTTCCGCGTAAGAAGCCTTCTGCCCCGATAATAATTAAAATAACGGTATAGACCAATGAAAGTGATTTAGCCCACTTTTAGTAATTATAATATAATTTTTTTGCTTCAAGAGCCTCAAGTTAACTTGTGTAACGTTAAAGTTTGAGAAATGGTGAGACTTTAATATAAGTAGAAGAAACCATATAAAATTAAAGCATGTTTTACACTGTATTCCTTTCAGATATCTTCGGTTGTTTAAAAAAAATATATAATTTTTTAAAAATATAAATCTTTTCTCAAACTTTGCAAAATATCTAACAATACTGTATACGAAATTAAAGGAATTTATAGTGTCTATCGAGTGGTGTAATCAAATTTTGTAATCCATTTGTTAGTTTGCGAGATATTTGGATTTAAGAAAATACCTAATTTGACCTTTTGACCTTCAATACCTGCTACAGTTATTGTCTACTCCAAAAAATAAGATGACCATTATGCTCACCTAAAATATTTCTATCAATCCATATATAAATTTAAATCAGAATTGTACGTATTCTGCAATTATGCCAAAAGTACTAAATACTAATTGTGGAAATGTTAAGTATATGTGAACTAAAATATTTATGGAGTTGCTGGCTTAGTTAAGGCACAATAAGAGTAATTCGTCGGCCTTTAGTTTTGAAGTATACAAAAAAGTACATATTTCAAACCGAATTTCTTAACCAAATAATTATCAGAAATTGCAAGGATTTGTTTTAAATAATCGCTGCATCCATTGACTATACGTGTGCGAAAAATTTTTAGATCGGGTCACGCATTTGGTCACTATAACCCGAAACATTTGTACAATAATTAACCGTACCCGTTATATTTTTTACGTACTCGTTTATAATAGTTGTTAATGAATTATCATGTTTTGGTGTTTTCATATGCAAAAACCTGCAAAGTTGTTGAGACAGCGAGAGAGACCGCTGTTTTGAGGGTAAGTTGCAAGTTTTTACTGGATAAATTTTAGAAGTGCTCGCTACAAAAGCCCACAAAAACACGGACAGAATTTAGTAAACATTTGCAAAGAAACCGCACAGTTGCATTTTGATTTTTATTTATAAAATTCTTTGTTTCTGTTTTCAGCTGGTTCGTTAATAAATCTTTCATATTTGGGCTTTGGCAAATTTACAATTTGAAATATCGATTTGTTTTGTTGACTGAAATGCAACCATATGCCAAAATCAGCTGTTTTCTTGCTTGCAAGTTTCCCTCCAAATGAAATGCCAAAATTACGCTCTTCCCATGAAAATTTTGCAAGTTTTTTTTTGACTGAACGAACGCAGTTTTGTACAAGTGGGTTCAAGCTTGTTCAAGTTATTTGCTTAGTGGCTTGAAATCCAATGTATGCACCTAATTTGGTGAGGTTTGGTGGCATAGTTTTTGAGATTTTCCTATTTGTTCGAAGGTCTGCGGTGAAACCCCTATTACCACAATTGTTTGTTCTGTGTGTGCTTAGGTAACCTAATTCTAAATATTAAATTTTAACAAACTCTCTTTAATAAAGCCTTTTTTTTATTTTTGGAAATTAGTGTTATTTGAGACGTGGTCCGATTTGTACAATTTTTGGAGTTTTGCTTACTTACATAAAATGTGATGTGTCTACCAAATTTCGGTAGACTTTGGGAACATGGTTTCGGAGATATACTTGTTTGCTCTAAAGAGGGCGGTGTCACGCCCATTTTCAAATTTTTTTTGATTTGGTATATTTGTTAGTGCACTCCCATCCTTCATATTACATTTGAGTGAATTGTCTTTTATGCTGACTCAAATATCGCTATTTTTTAAGATTTTGGTAAATTACTGTTATATGATAGGTGGGCGTGGGTTTTTTTCGATTTTAAAAATTTTCGAAGTTTTGCGTACTGGTTTAAATTGCAACATGTCGACCGAAGTCGGTAAAGTTTGGTCAAGTAGTTTCGGAGTTATAAGTTTTTCTTATAAAATGGGTGGGGCCAAGCCCATTTTCGAAAAAAATATACACGAGTAAATAAAAAAATAGCTTCATTGGTTACCGAGATATCGCATTGTTACGATTTTCACAAAAAATCGTTATGTGGGCGTGGTTATTGTCCGATTTCGCCCATTTGCAATATCAAAGTACCTTGGGTTCAGGGCAATGTGTTAAAAAAGCTCAATATTTACTTGAATTATCCGACTGACGGACGGACGGACCGCCATTGCCGAGTGTGTAGCGCGTACGCGCTTCATTCGGTAGGTCCCGGGCTCAAAATCCTGGTCGGGGCAAGCAACATCAAAAATTATAGAAAAGATTTTTCTAATAGCGGTCGCCCCTCAGCAAGAAATGAATCGTCCGAGTGTATTTCTGCTATGAAAAAACTTCTCATAAAACAAACATTCGCCGTTCGGAGTCGGCATATAACTGTAGGCCCCTCAATTTGTGTTACAGCATCAAGACTCAGACCACAAATTGTAGAATAAGTTCGGCCAAAATCACTTAAACGGGTATAACAGTTAAAGAATCCGCCCCTGTAGCTAGTTAACATCGTTTGGTCGATATTTGAGAAAAAAGAATATTTTTTGTTTACACCGAAATGTGTACTCTTTATTGGTATTCTTAAAACTGACCTGTTTTCATGAATCTTAGAGCTACTTATAGTATTGAGATGGGTCGGTCGTTATCTGTTTATTAGTAGATAGCTATTTGGGTTATTATTGTTTGTTTTAGTTTCTATTGTTTGTCCGTTGCAGTTCGTGGTAAATCATGTTGAGATAAGTTCTGTTGTTCTTGTATTGTGTATATTGTTATCATGCGAGGTTAAAGGACATATGGTTGTTTATCGGCATTTTTGTTTGTAAACAATAATTATGTATATATGTATGTGGTGTATAAATTTATATACATACATATGTATGTATCTTTGTACTAACGTCGTTAACTCTCCTTCCTCTTAAAACGGAGCGTCCCCGCTATGGTGCTGCTACGAGGTGCTGTTGAAGACGGTTCATTTCGATTTCGTATAGTTCGTCAATTTGTCTTCGTCTGTGAAGCATTCTTCTATTTTCATAGTATCGGCAGAGATGTGCCATACCATACGTGATGACTACTAAAGTAAGGAAACCCATTATGATAAAGAACGTAAAATATACTGGGGTTTCTTCAATAGGTATCAAAAATGTTGAGAGTTTTTGGATATTGCTGAATTTGTAGTCGCTTGTATATTTGTTGTGCACATATGCCAGTAAATGTTGACTAGTTATCAGTCATTACAAACTTTGCGTTAGGGTATATGCGTCCTTCTTTGACGGTATTTGTCTCAAATTACAGAATTTTGAGTACTTGTCGGTTGAACTAATTTACATATTATTGCTCATAAAAAATAAGTCTAAGTGTATGTATTCGCCTACCTTGTTCGGTACTGGTGCTGAACCTATTGGGTGTTTATTTGGTCGGCGTTCATATTTGTTTGTGAGGCAAATTTCGCAGTCCTCTACTTCCTTTTTACAAGGGTCACGTATGTTCGGCCAGTAATATTTGAGCGAAATTCCCTGCGCGTTAGTTTTGTAGTTTCTGTGAGCACGTATGTGTGTGTTTTGTATGATTTGTTCTTGTTGTTCGGTTTCGGTGATGTCGTCTACCAATTTTTGCGCTAGTACAATTGATACGGTTGGAAATGTGTCGATAATGTTATTTTCGACGTAAAATAATATTTCCTCGTCTATTTGCATGGCATTAATTACCTTTGGTCTAATTATATTTTTTAGTCTGTCTA
Organism: Anomoia purmunda; assembly: GCA_951828415.1. Lineage (NCBI taxonomy): Eukaryota > Metazoa > Arthropoda > Insecta > Diptera > Tephritidae > Anomoia > Anomoia purmunda. The sequence goes on from OX639995.1 coordinate 96,130,257, forward strand.
GCAATTCAGTTTTGGTGTTAAAAAAAATCGTATGTCGGCTGTTAGAAAATATGTTTTGTGAGGATATTTCGATGGAATTCTGATCTAACTGTCTTACAATAATTTGATTTCTAAATGCGTTTAGTAGTTGCTTTACTCGTTTGAGTTTTTGTGTTGGGGAGCTTTGCGCTGAATGTTGGGAGTCACCAGAGCTTACAGTGTTGTTTATTTGCTGGCGAGAAAGTGCATCAGCGCCAACGTTCTGATGTCCGGGTTTGTAAACGAGTTTTGTATTCTTCGATGCAATTTTTTCATCTTTTTAATTTTGTATTGGGGGTTTTTTCTGATATAGATAAGATTAAAGATTGATGGTCAGTGTAAATTGTTAAATCGGCTATACCATACAAGTAATTACGTAGTTTCTGTGGTGACCACACAATTGCGAGTAACTCTTTCTCTTTAGTTGAGTAATTCTGTTCTGTTTCGCTGAGCGTTCGTGAAATAAATGATATGGGGTTTTGGTTTTGAGATAATACGGCTCCTATAGCGTAATTAGCATCTGTGGTTAATTCGAAAGGTTTGTTAAAATTTGGTTGGAAGAGTTCAACTTGGGCTTGCAGTTCCTTTTTTATTTCGTTCAGTGCTTCTAGTGCACTTTCGTCTAGGCTGATTTTTATTTTTGCATTTTGATTCTTGGATATGCCGCCGTTATCTCCTCTGAGGAACGTAGTATGTGGCTTGACTATGGCTGCAAAATTCTGTATGAATTTTCGATAATAACTCGCAAGGCCTAGGAAGGATCTGAGTTGCTTAAGCGTTGTGGGAATAGGGAAATTTTTAAAGGTTTGTATTTTTGAAGGATCAACTGTGATCCTGTTATATTTAATTATATGTCCTAAATATTCTACAGAGTCCAGAAAAAAGTGAGATTTTTCGTTGGAGATCTTCATGTTGGCCTGGTGAAGCGCGTTTATGATTATGCGGATATGTTCGATATGTTCTTCGGGAGAGGAAGAATAAATGAGACCATCGTCTATATAAACGTACGCGAACTTCCCGATATATGGTCTAAGGATATCATCCACACATCGTTGAAAAATGGATGGGGCGATTTTCAGGCCGAACGGCATACGAAAGAATTTGTACTTAGCTCCATTTACACTAAAGGCCGTTTTTCCCCTGTCAGATTCATTACTAAGGATCTGATGGAAGCCAGACTCTAAATCTAAAGTAGTAAATACCTTTGCATTACCTAAATTCTGTATGGTCATAGCCACATCAGGTATGGGGTATCTACATATCTGTGATAGTTGAGCGTTTAGCTTCTGAAAGTCTACGACCATTCTGCGCTTAGGTTTCCCTTGTTCATCGGTACCTTTTTTAGCGACTGTCCAAATGAGAGAGTTGTACGGACTTTTGCTGGGTTGAATTATTTCATTTTTTTTAAGTTTATTAATTTCTGTGTTAATGAAATCGTTATCCGACATAGGGTATGAGTATTGTTTGGTCCAAATAGGATCTTCGGATTTCGTTCTAATGGTAGCTTGTATCGCGGTAGTATAAGGTAGCACTTCGTTTGTACTTTCATTTTTTTGCATAATTTCTTCGATTTCTGCCCTATATTTTTCACTATTAACCGTATAATTAATTTTTTGTACAGATTCACTTTCTTTCTTGGCCCTATATTTATAACTGAGCTTGTACTCGAAAAGATTGATCTCTGCTTTGATTTTTCTAAGTCCCAGCATAACAAATTCTTCTAATGCATCTGTTTCAAAAAATTTGAGATTATGCTCTAATAATGTTACAATTTTTTTTGATTTTGTTATTGAGTAACCAGGAAGGGTTTTCACTTTTACTGGCTTGATTTTAATTGGCTTACCTATATTGCACTTTGTCCTAATATAATTGTTCGTTGCTCCGGTATCGATTGGGATGTTGATAAGTTTGCCTGTATCCCTGCAGTGGCGTTGCAAACACGGCAAATCGTTCATGCGCCTAAAAAAACACTCCCTGTTTCGTATTCCTCATTTTCATATTCTGCTGCAAGCGACGTTAGTTCTTCGTCATGTGTTTGGTTGACACCTTCTGTGGTACATTTCGAGATGATGGATTTCTTTCCCTTTTCTGTGGATCCCCGCGAAATGGGTTATTTGGAGGTAGTCCTTGCCTCTGGCGGTCATAGCTGTTTTGTCGTGCGGAATTGTTCCTATTATAATTTGTGGATCCCGTGTATTTTTGTGACGGATCTATTTCCATTGGTTGGTGCTCTTGCCTGGCTGCAGTTTAGTTGTATTGCACCTGCACGCTAGGTCTGTACCTTTGTGGTTCCTCGTATCTTCTGCTTGGCGAAGCATTGTAATGTCTGTGGTTGTATTGCGGAAAGTCGAACTGTAAGTTCGCATTGTCGTGATGTATAGAGCTTCCGATAGCGTAAGCGGTTTCAAAGTCCTTTGGACTGTGACTATAGAGGGTGCCGCTGGTGTATTTGCTGTTCAGACCGAGAACGAATGTCCTTACAGCTTCCTGGTTTGCGTATTCCTCATGGCTGAGGGATTCCCTGAGCCATCCATCTCAACTTTAGTGAGGGCAAGGTTAAGCGATTTACTAACTTCGCTATGGAACTCCGCCAACGTCCTTTTTCCCTGTTTTATTCTTTTCATTGCTTCGAGCAACTCATACAGGGGTCTCTGGTCCGCATACGTATAATCGAGACGGTTAATTATGGAGAAAAAATTTAACTTTGTGTCGTGGTTAATTAGAATATCGGCCGCCTCTCTTTGAATTTTGGAATGAACGACCGAGAGCGCCGTATAATACGTGGATGTAGTAGCGTAACTGTTTTCCATGTGTGTCCAGGCACGTTTTCTCCACGATCTATAATGGTTCGTGTCGCCTGTAAATATTGGTAGCATTTTAAAAACTTCCAAGTTAATTTGCGACGCATCTGTAATGTTGGGTGCACAGTCTTGGTATTGATCTGCGACTATGACTGTGGCTCTTGCGTTGGTTTCAAGAGAATTCATCCTCTCTTGGGTTTCAGTCAGGGTTGTGGTCAAGACAGCTATTTGCGCACTCAGGTTTGCTATCTCCTGTGCGTTCATTTCTGCTTCCGATGATAAACGGGTTGAGTCAAAGATGTGTTGCCGCTTTTTTCGCGATTCCAATTTTATGTTGTATCCTTAGTTGTTTCACTTTGTTCGAATTTGTCATAGAGTTTTTTCTTTTCCATTAATTATTTACGCACTTTTTTCAAATGTTAGTGCTGGAAATCTTATTTCCCGTGGAATTAGCTTTTTTATAATTTTCACATGTAATTATAAAAGTGGTGTTTTAGTTTCTATTGTTATAATGTCTGTCGGTTGCAGTTCGTGGTAAATCATGTTGAAATAAGTTCTGTTGTTCTGGTGTTATGGTTGTTTATCGGCATTTTTGTTTGTAAACAATAATCTATATATATAAAAGAAAGTGTCCGAAGCGATGTAATCCCATAACTCGAGAGTGGCCAAACCGATTTTGATGATTTGTACTTTGATGGAAAGGTATTGTACAAATGTCCAGACGCACGGTTGGATATTTGGAAATAGAAAATGAAAAGGATTGTGTTTTAGTTTTAAAATGTAATTGGAATTTATTCAATTGCATATATGTAGATATACATGAATTTGTGCTTTACCTGTGGTGTGAATCCTTGGTAGACCTGTGTCGCTCTAGAAATCCTGTGAACGAGTGCCATTATGAAAAAACGTACGGTTGCCGTCAACCGCAGTTCTATTGAAAAGCAATTATTGGAAAATGTTAGCAAAAGGAAGGAGTAATTCGCAGTTGCATATGTATGCGTACATACACGCGCATTAGGGCGGTTAGAAAATATTTACGCTGCGGCGTAAACATGCCGGCCCCCTTGCGGTAAGCAAAAATCCTGAGCGTTGACAACAGTCTACTACTGGTTCACACCACATCACATATTTGATTAAAAAATATTATTCTGTTTGTTTGTTTGTTGAGCCGCTTGCTTGTTGTTTCCGTGAGCCGCTCCGATACGTGTGTTGTCGCGCTAGTTGGGGTAATTATATGGGGCGTTTCGTCGTAGTGATCGGGAAGGACGTGTTCCCGAGTCAACTCGCCGCCAATTCTTTTGTATATCAGATGGTCGGAAAGAACGTGTTCCCGAGCCATCCGTTCGCTGATGCTGAGCTGGTCGGGAAGGACGAGTTCCCACGCCAGTCCTTCGTCGTTTCTTTTTGCTGGGCAGACGGTCTGAAAGGACGGGATCCAAAGCCGCGCTGCTTGGGCCGTCGAAAAGGACTGGTTTCCGAGCCGCGCCTTCGCCGTTCATGCTGCAGTGACGGTCGGAAAGTACAGGTTTCCGAACCGCCACCCGTTGAAAGTGGTCGTAATATTGGGTGGCAAGTGATATGGAACAAAATAACCAAAGAAAAAAAAACTGATTTTATTTTATGAAATTATGGCATGACAAAAATTGTATGCATATATGTATATGTATTTTAGTGTTAATTTTATGTATTTATGTATTTATGTATTTATTTTGTATTTGGTGCATTTATGCGCCAAGTGTCCAAAAACTTGCATCACCCACTGTAACAATGGTATTTGGGTGTGATCGCATCGGTGCACTTGCGCCCCCCATCGGTACATGGTGCCTAACTCCAGTTGCTCTTGAGGGTGGTGGACTTGGCTATGTACCACAGTTGCGAACGTAATATGGCATTACGATATATTTTCATATATCGTAAAAACACCTGATTGCATATAATTATTTTAATATTAAAAAGAAATAAAAAATTGATTTGAACTACCTATTCCTGTATTTCGGTAGTCGCGGAAAGTGCCCCCCACCATGAAATGGCTCAAAATTCTGTTTTTTGTATGGTTTATGTATGTATGTATATTAGATATTTGATTGTGGTGAGGTAGGTCAGCAATCTGGCATCCAGCAATCTGGCCTACCACCCACAAACAGTTTGTATGCCACTGTGCTTAATTTGCTGACCAGAGTGGCTGTTCCAAAAAAAAATGATTTAAACGTGAATTTTTCACGCGAGTGGTAGTGGCAATTTTTTTTGTGATTAATTTAAATTAAACTAAATTAATTAAATTAAAGTTAAAGTTATTAATTAAATAGAAAAAGTGGAGGTGTTTAATTGTGTTTTGTGTGTATAGTAAATAACTGCGGTAGTAATAAGTTGGCGTACATGTCGCCATGTGCAGCTGGCCAACAGTGCCTGTCGTACATATGCGTACATCGCATTCATGGCGATGGTGGACGCATGCATGTGTACGGCGGCGATGATCAGGTAAGTGGTATTTATGTATATATTTATACTAATAATAATATAATAATTTTTGTACATAAATTTTTGAGTTCTTTACGTACATATGTAAGTAGGTACATGTGCATGTATGTATGTATGTATGTATATCGATATATGCATATCTACATGCACATGGTGGCGTGATGCGTTCGATTGCGAAGGCACAGTCGGAGGGAGGAGGGGTATGCCATGCGAAGATGGCGGATGATCGGAAGCAAAGAAAGGAGTTTGTAACGTATTAATGTGGATCGAAATTTTTTTTTTTTTTTTTTTTGTGTTTAATCAAATTTGTACACTGAACTAATTTGTTTTATTTTCCCACAGGTGAACAATGAAATGATTTTCACGATGTGAGGAGCAGGACACCAGTGGAGCTGTAGATAACCAAGCAACTGTTTTGTTCTTATACGTATATATATTTAAAATTTTTATGTGTATAGAATAAACATTAGTACTTGATGTTTCCAAAAAAAAAATTTTTTTTTTTTTTTTTTTTTTTTTAACGGATAAAATTGGAAAGATCTAGGTACTAGCGAGAATTTGCAAGTTGGTTAAAAAAAAATGATTGAAAATTATTGAGTTGATCCAAACAACTATAAAGTTATAATTAAAGTTATTAAAATTTGGAAAATGATAAAATATTTAAATATACAAAATGTTTAAATATATCGAAATATTTAAAATATATAAAAAAAACTTGCAACTTCTGATTAGTTTTACGTTCTCTCCGCTTCTTGCGTCTTTACGTTTTCTCCGCTTCTTGCGTCTTTACGTTTTCCAAATTTTCTTTACGCTCTAAAATTTAGTTAGTGGACAGGGTTTTTAGGGTTTAGGGTTTTCACCACTTATATTAGGGTTGAACCGGGCTGATTTTTGACAATCGGTCATAAATTCCGGAAAATTAACTCGAGCTATTGGTTAGTTGTCGGTTAATTTCGAAATAGTTTCGGATACCAAAATGACCACTTTACCAAGTTAACTGAAACTATTGGTTAGTTTGTCGGTTAGTTTTGAAATAGTTTCGGGTATTCAATGACCAATTTTCAAAATTAACTCAAAACTATTGTTTAGTTTGTCAGTTAATTTTGTATGGGTATCGGGTACCAAATAACCACTACTTGATGTATGTAAAAACATGATTTCGCAGATTTCTTTATTTTTGTACGCCATCGTCGTAGGTAATCCATCGGAACATTTTCAAGTTAAGTACTTATATTATTAGAAAAAATGGCAGTACATATTTCTTTATTTTCTTGTACTTCACATACTGTTTCTGAATTTTTTTTTTTTTTTTTTTTTAAGTACTTATCCTTGGGTAGGGGAAGTAGCGGTACTTTCGATGGAGGGCAGCAAAACCAATTTCGTTATTGGTCTGCTGGTTTGTCCCTTCGTAGTATAGATGTCGACGACTCGTACCCGGTTATCCGAGCCTGGGTGTAAGTTGATGACTCGTCCCAGTCTCCACATGTTAGGCGGTAGATTATCCTCTTTTATAACCACAAGATCTCCTGTTTTGATGTTAGTTTGTGGATGTTTCCACTTTGTACGTTTCTGCATTTCCAGCAGATATTCAGCTTTCCATCTTTTACAAAATGTTTGATGTAGGGCTTTAAGTTTCTGCCATCGGTTTACGATCGAGGCAGGGCTTTCGTTGATTTCTAGTTCAGGTGGAGCTAATAGGTGTCCACCTACTAGGAAGTGACTTAACGGACGGGAGTTAAGGCATGACTCGATTCGGCATAAAAGAGTTGTGAACTCTTCGAATGTATAACTGAAGCCGGAAGCGATCTTCTTAAAATGGGTTTTAAAACTTTTTACCCCTGCTTCCCACAATCCGCCCATATGAGGCGCTGCAGTGGGTAAGAAATGCCATGTGATAATCTGATGGCTATATTTAATCATTGTATTATTTCGCGCTTCAGTTATAAATGCTTTGAATTCTGATCGTAGAGATCGCGAAGCTCCGACAAAGTTGGTGCCATTGTCGGAGTAAACATTTTTTGGGCATCCTCGCCTGGCTATGATCCTAGCAAAAGCTGCCAAAAAAGATGCAGTGCTAAGGTCATTGGTGGCTTCCAAGTGTATAGCCTTAGTGGCGAAACACACAAACAGGCAGACGTAACCTTTTGAGATGCGACAACCTCTGCCGCGGAAGTTTTTGATATCGAAAGGTCCTGCGAAATCTACACCCGTGTTTGTAAATGCACGCGAATAGGAGGTGCGTTCCTGAGGGAGCACTCCCATAAGCTGCGTTTGGGTTTGTTTTCTGTGGATTGTGCAGACCTTACAATTATGGATGACAGCCTTTACCATATTTTTGACTCGGGGAATCCAGTATTGCGTTCGAATGAGACGCAGCATTAATTGGTTCTCGCCATGCAGGGAGATTTTATGGATAAATTGGACAACAAGACGGGCCAATCGGCACTTATAAGGAAGGATTATTGGGTGACGCTCGTTGTACGCTAAATCTAGCGATGCGCCAAGACGACCTCCAGTCCTCATAATCCCATTTTTATCTAAGAAAGGGTTAAGGGGTAGCACTTCGCTTTTTCTATCGCTGGGTTTCTTTGATTCTAGGTTCGAATATTCATCACTGTAGTATTGCTTCTGATAAAAGATTATTAAGCGTTGTGTCGTTGCCTTAATTTCATCGGATGAAATTAAACAAGACTCTGCTCGAAAGGAAGCTTTTTTGTTCGGATGAGTGCTTTGGTAGAATCTCATGATATATGACAAGATTCTCAAAGCTCTCGGTAAATCTGAAAACCTATCGAGAATGTCCTCAAAATTTTGTATTGTTATTGTTGCACATAAATGCGCCCTTTTTTCTTCGATGTTGGTGTTATAGTTTGTCTCTTGTCTTGGCCAATTTTCCTTGTCTTCTTGCAACCAAGAAGGGCCATGCCACCACAGAGTGTTGTCGACTAATTCGTAGGCGAGAGCTCCTCTGCTTGCCATATCTGCTGGATTTGATGCCGACTCCACATGAAGCCAGTCAGTATTTCCGACTTTGTCGACAATTTTGGTTATACGATGTGCTACGAACGTTGACCACGAACATGGAGGTTTACGTATCCATGCGAGCACAATTGTGGAATCTGTCCATAAGTGTACTTGTACCTGTCCTAGTGGTAGGTTGCCAAGTACCGACTCAATACTTTCGGCGAGCAATACCGCGCCGCAGAGTTCTAATCGGGGTAGGGAAATAGTTTTAACTGGAGCAACTTTTGTTTTTGCTACCAGCAGATTCACTAGAACTTCACTACCCTGCTTAACCCGTAAGTATACCGTAGCTGCATACGCTTTTTCTGAAGCATCGCAGAAGCCATGTACTTCGACGTCATGGGCGGGAGAAAAATAGACCCAACGCGGTATCTTAATCCTCTCTATCTCGCGGTAGTGTTTGGTGAAATTTTGCCATTTTTCCAAAGTAGTTGAAGACACAGGTTCATCCCACTCTGTGCCTTCCAGCCAAATGTTTTGCATCAATATTTTGGCTACTATTACAATGGGCGCAAGCCATCCTAGCGGATCGAACAGCTTGGCGATCGAAGACAATATCGACCTTTTAGTTTTGTGTCACTATACCCCATTGGTCTTGTTAGGAAGTAAGAATAATCTGAATGGGCGTTCCATCTTATTCCAAGAGCCTTAACTGTGCTGGTGTCTTCGAATTCCAAAAAATCTTCGCTTAGTAGATCCTTCTTTGGAATGTCTGCAATTATATCCTCGCAGTTGGCCGTCCATTTTCGTAAGGGAAAACCTGCTGACCGCAGTACCGTAGAAATTTCGTCATGGTAGATTCGATGCTGTGTCCTCCTGCAAGTACGTCATCTACGTACATGCATTTTCGCAGAATACTAGCTGCTATTGGATGCGAGCTTTTTACGTCATCGGCCAACTGCAACAGTGTTCTTATCGCCAGGTAAGGAGCACAGTTTATTCCAAACGTAACCGTCTTTAATTCATATAGGCTCGTTGATTCGTTCGGGTTTGCCCGAAAGACGATGCGCTGATATTTCGACTGGTTATCGTTTATCCAGATTTGTCGGTACATTTTCTCAATGTCACTGTTGAAAACAAATCTGTATAATCTCCAGCGTAGAATCAGTATCGGAAGATCTGATTGCAGTACTGGACCTGGTAGGAGGACGTCATTTAAGCTTTTTCCATTAGCGGTTGCACTTGAGGCGTTGAAAACCACGCGAACTTTAGTTGAGGTACTCTCTGCCTTTGTAACGGCGTGATGCGGCAGGAAGTAATTTTCTCATGAGTCCGGTGAAATGTTACTATTTATTCTCGTCATGTGTCCTAGTGTCTCATACTCTGCTAACACCCTATTATACTCTTTTTGTAGGACGGGATCCTTGGCTATCCGCGTCTCATTCCGGAAGAATTGAGAGCAGGCTTTTTTAAGAGAAGGGCCTAGTTGTATGGTTACTGGGAATTCCTGTCGGAATGGTAACGAGACTATGTATTTTCCCTCATTAGTTCTGATAGTGGTCTTTTTATAAAGCTCTTCGCAATATTAATCATCTTCATTGAGGCTTTTGGTTTTGGGTAAACCTTCTAACTCCCAGAATGCCGTAAGTTGCTTATCCAGCGCAACTTCGCTAAAGCACGAAACTATATTTCTGTTTGTATTTGTAGTATCCGTACTACCAGTTATAATCCAGCCGAATACGGTTTCTTGGGCTAGAAGTGTCCTCAAGACGTTTTTCTTTATCCCACTTAATATGATTTGTGGATAAATGTCTCCACCAAGAATGAGGTCTATTTGTTCATTTACAAAAAACCTTTTATCCGCTAATACCAGGTCCGGAAATTCTTGCCTCGACGTCGCGCTTATATTTGTTGTCGGCAGATTTCCGGTTAGTTGTGGTAAAACCAGGACAGTTGCGGTCAAGCTAAACAATGGGTCGACGGGGGACCGCAATTGTATGTTGCATGCTTCTTTAACCTGGGCATTTACCGAGTTTGTGATGCTCGAAACTTGGGCATGCATCTTTTTTGCAGATAGATTTATTCTGCGTTTGAGCCTCTCTGTTATAAAGGAACACTCAGAACCAGAATCAATCAGTGCTCGTGCGGAAAAATCTGTGTCATTGAGACGTATATTTACGCGAGCTGTTCCTAATAGCACACCTGTACTTGAATTCGCAAAGCAGGACTTAATATTTCTGTTTGCGTTTTCTGTTGCTTTATCGGAATCACGTTGTGCTTGCGCCTGCCTAGATGTCGATGTAGAATCGTCGGCAGGCCTTGAAGACGTCCAACGCGTCATTGCCTTTGGCTGAATTGCATTTAGATGCAGGAACGTGTGATGTCGCGAGTGACACGTATTGCAATTGTAAGCACTAGTGCATCTTGACACAGTATGTCCGGAACTAAGGCAATTCAGGCAACAATTATTTTCCTTTAAAAAGTTCAGTCTGTTTGTAGGTGTTAGCTGTAGGAATCGGGAACAGCTGCGCAATTTGTGCTCGTTTGTATGGCACATTTTACAAGTAAAATTGGTCACGCTTACTTGGAAGGTGCCAACTCTTTTTGTTGGGGTTTCGAAAGGATGACGTGTGATTTGTGGCGGCTTTGGCACTCTCACAGCTCTACCATCCTTCAACCCTGACAATGTCTCAAGGGTCTGAAAACGATTGGACAGGAACTTGTCCCAGTTCGATATGTCAATTTGATGACTCTTAAGGGCTGATAAGCAATTGTTTATCTCCCGCTGCAAACTTTTTATTGAGCTACCACACTCAAATTCTATTGCCTTTAAGTTAAACAATAGTTTTAGTTGCGTGTTGACTAGAATACGCTTATTTTCATAGCGTTCGCACAAGTTTTTCCACGCTGTAGTAAAGCCTTCATTCGTTAGGGGGCACTTTCTTACTATTTCTTTGGCCTCCCCTTTTGTCTTATGGTTGAGATGAAAAAGTTTCTCAACCGGGGTGAGGCGCTTATTGAGGATGTAGATGGCCGTGAACATATCACGGAATGTTGGCCATGAAAGATAGTCGCCCTTGAACACGTCTGTATCGCACGGTGGAAGGTGGATATTGTGTTCGCGGACGGACTGCTCCGCTACATCCTTTTGTACGTTATTTAATGCTTCTGCTTGAGTCGCCATAGCAGACATGCATTTCACATATGTCGAAAAACATATTTTATATTTCTTTTTTATCGCCCTAACATCTTCCTTACTTAAACCTTCTGAGCTCGTTAGCGTATCGTACGCTGTCTTCGTTTTCTCCCATAACACTTTTAATTCGTCTTGCTGAATAGCAAGACCGTGCTTATTTTGTTCGGAGGCGGGAGTGCTGTTGAAGTCAGCATCGAACTCTGCGACAGATTCTGCTAAACGGATGTATGAATCCATAATAAAAGCTAAGAAGGATTTACTGAAGTAACCTAAATCTGATATTTTCAAAAAAGTCCCACAAAATGACAATCACCAGTAAATTTTTATTTGTCTGTATCTTTATTTAATGGTTTTCTTTTAATTTCAGTCAAGTGGTTAATTTTTTTTTTTTTTTAATGTGTGTGCCACCCTAATGTGTGAAAATGGCACTTGATGCAAAAGAAAAAAACACTTGCCACCCAAAATGTGTCGACGTATATATATAACTGTGTTTTAACAAGTAAAGTGGGTACTTAATTATGTACCAGTGTTATTGGTGATTTACTTGTTAGTTATGTATGTATATATACAAAATTACAACAAAGGCTCAAAAGTGATAATGTGAAAACGCAATAGTGCAATAGAAATAGTGTTGCTCGAATCAGTGAAATAGTGACATGCAAATAAACAGTTGTGCTAAGCCAATGAACAGTATTGAACAAGGAAATTATGCCGATTTACTTTAAAGTAAATAAAAGTGAAAAATCCAAAATAAAACTTTAAATTAAAATTCGTTGGATTGAACTGTTGCAATACCGTACCACTGTTCACTGTTGTGCGTGTGTGTGTACGACCGTTAGTGTTTGTTGTTGTCGCTCGCGGACAAACGGAATTAGCACTGTATTAATTTTACTTGAATTGTATCACTATTTCGTTTTCACAAAAAAAAATCACTTGCCTTGTAAGGCGTTGTTTCACCAAAAAATTGATTAACGTGTTATAAATGCTATTGGAAAATATAACACGTACCTTAATGTTTGTGATTTGTGGTGATGGCAATTGATTGCGTTTGCTGTTGGTGTGTATGCAGCTGGTATATGTGTGCAGCTTGTGTATATGTGCGCCTTGTTTGGGTGGTTGTTTGTGCGGCTGTGTCTTGTGCGGCTTTTTGTCTAGTGCGGCTTTGTTTAAAATTTTTGATTTTCTCCGGGCTTTGGTTTGCTTTTGGTAATTAAGTGGACTGTATCTGTGGTCTCGGCGCAGAAGGACCATGTACAAATGTCCAGACGCACGGTTGGATATTTGGAAATAGAAAATGAAAAGGATTGTGTTTTAGTTTTAAAATGTAATTGGAATTTATTCAATTGCATATATGTAGATATACATGAATTTGTGCTTTACCTGTGGTGTGAATCCTTGGTAGACCTGTGTCGCTCTAGAAATCCTGTGAACGAGTGCCATTATGAAAAAACGTACGGTTGCCGTCAACCGCAGTTTTATTGGAAAGCAATTATTGGAAAATGTTAGCAAAAGGAAGGAGTAATTCGCAGTTGCATATGTATGCGTACATACACGCGCATTAGGGCGGTTAGAAAATATTTACGCTGCGGCGTAAACAGGTATTTTCTCAGTACGGGTTTAAAAAAAAAAAGAAAAAAAAAATCGAAAAAAGGTGAGTTAGGGATCTACAGTAAAACTCCAATAATGTGTGAAAAAATTACCAAAAAAACATTCTTACATCGCGTGCGCTTCAAAAACTATTGAGACGTATATTTACGCGAGCTGTTCCTAATAGCACACCTGTACTTGAATTCGCAAAGCAGGACTTAATATTTCTGTTTGCGTTTTCTGTTGCTTTATCGGAATCACGTTGTGCTTGCGCCTGCCTAGATGTCGATGTAGAATCGTCGGCAGGCCTTGAAGACGTCCAACGCGTCATTGCCTTTGGCTGAATTGCATTTAGATGCAGGAACGTGTGATGTCGCGAGTGACACGTATTGCAATTGTAAGCACTAGTGCATCTTGACACAGTATGTCCGGAACTAAGGCAATTCAGGCAACAATTATTTTCCTTTAAAAAGTTCAGTCTGTTTGTAGGTGTTAGCTGTAGGAATCGGGAACAGCTGCGCAATTTGTGCTCGTTTGTATGGCACATTTTACAAGTAAAATTGGTCACGCTTACTTGGAAGGTGCCAACTCTTTTTGTTGGGGTTTCGAAAGGATGACGTGTGATTTGTGGCGGCTTTGGCACTCTCACAGCTCTACCATCCTTCAACCCTGACAATGTCTCAAGGGTCTGAAAACGATTGGACAGGAACTTGTCCCAGTTCGATATGTCAATTTGATGACTCTTAAGGGTTGATAAGCAATTGTTTATCTCCCGCTGCAAACTTTTTATTGAGCTACCACACTCAAATTCTATTGCCTTTAAGTTAAACAATAGTTTTAGTTGCGTGTTGACTAGAATACGCTTATTTTCATAGCGTTCGCACAAGTTTTTCCACGCTGTAGTAAAGCCTTCATTCGTTAGGGGGCACTTTCTTACTATTTCTTTGGCCTCCCCTTTTGTCTTATGGTTGAGATGAAAAAGTTTCTCAACCGGGGTGAGGCGCTTATTGAGGATGTAGATGGCCGTGAACATATCACGGAATGTTGGCCATGAAAGATAGTCGCCCTTGAACACGTCTGTATCGCACGGTGGAAGGTGGATATTGTGTTCGCGGACGGACTGCTCCGCTACATCCTTTTGTACGTTATTTAATGCTTCTGCTTGAGTCGCCATAGCAGACATGCATTTCACATATGTCGAAAAACATATTTTATATTTCTTTTTTATCGCCCTAACATCTTCCTTACTTAAACCTTCTGAGCTCGTTAGCGTATCGTACGCTGTCTTCGTTTTCTCCCATAACACTTTTAATTCGTCTTGCTGAATAGCAAGACCGTGCTTATTTTGTTCGGAGGCGGGAGTGCTGTTGAAGTCAGCATCGAACTCTGCGACAGATTCTGCTAAACGGATGTATGAATCCATAATAAAAGCTAAGAAGGATTTACTGAAGTAACCTAAATCTGATATTTTTAAAAAAGTCCCACAAAATGACAATCACCAGTAAATTTTTATTTGTCTGTATCTTTATTTAATGGTTTTCTTTTAATTTCAGTCAAGTGGTTAATTTTTTTTTTTTTAATGTGTGTGCCACCCTAATGTGTGAAAATGGCACTTGATGCAAAAGAAAAAAACACTTGCCACCCAAAATGTGTCGACGTATATATATAACTGTGTTTTAACAAGTAAAGTGGGTACTTAATTATGTACCAGTGTTATTGGTGATTTACTTGTTAGTTATGTATGTATATATACAAAATTACAACAAAGGCTCAAAAGTGATAATGTGAAAACGCAATAGTGCAATAGAAATAGTGTTGCTCGAATCAGTGAAATAGTGACATGCAAATAAACAGTTGTGCTAAGCCAATGAACAGTATTGAACAAGGAAATTATGCCGATTTACTTTAAAGTAAATAAAAGTGAAAAATCCAAAATAAAACTTTAAATTAAAATTCGTTGGATTGAACTGTTGCAATACCGTACCACTGTTCACTGTTGTGCGTGTGTGTGTACGACCGTTAGTGTTTGTTGTTGTCGCTCGCGGACAAACGGAATTAGCACTGTATTAATTTTACTTGAATTGTATCACTATTTCGTTTTCACAAAAAAAAATCACTTGCCTTGTAAGGCGTTGTTTCACCAAAAAATTGATTAACGTGTTATAAATGCTATTGGAAAATATAACACGTACCTTAATGTTTGTGATTTGTGGTGATGGCAATTGATTGCGTTTGCTGTTGGTGTGTGTGCAGCTGGTATATGTGTGCAGCTTGTGTATATGTGCGCCTTGTTTGGGTGGTTGTTTGTGCGGCTGTGTCTTGTGCGGCTTTTTGTCTAGTGCGGCTTTGTTTAAAATTTTTGATTTTCTCCGGGCTTTGGTTTGCTTTTGGTAATTAAGTGGACTGTATCTGTGGTCTCGGCGCAGAAGGACCATGTACAAATGTCCAGACGCACGGTTGGATATTTGGAAATAGAAAATGAAAAGGATTGTGTTTTAGTTTTAAAATGTAATTGGAATTTATTCAATTGCATATATGTAGATATACATGAATTTGTGCTTTACCTGTGGTGTGAATCCTTGGTAGACCTGTGTCGCTCTAGAAATCCTGTGAACGAGTGCCATTATGAAAAAACGTACGGTTGCCGTCAACCGCAGTTTTATTGGAAAGCAATTATTGGAAAATGTTAGCAAAAGGAAGGAGTAATTCGCAGTTGCATATGTATGCGTACATACACGCGCATTAGGGCGGTTAGAAAATATTTACGCTGCGGCGTAAACAGGTATTTTCTCAGTACGGGTTTAAAAAAAAAAAGAAAAAAAAAATCGAAAAAAGGTGAGTTAGGGATCTACAGTAAAACTCCAATAATGTGTGAAAAAATTACCAAAAAAACATTCTTACATCGCGTGCGCTTCAAAAACTATTGATTATAGAACGAAATAATGTACTACGTCTTTGCAGAACATATAATTATCTACAAATAATATCGCGACAGCATATGTCTAACTATTGTAGTTATGTCACAGTAAGTGTTTTCTCATTTTAAAAAATATACATAAATGCCACCGCAATAAAAGCTCTTTTATTTCTACTTTGGAATTAATTCTTAGCAAAATAAATGACTTCATATTTAAGTCTGCGTCAATATCATTACACAACTTTTTGAATTATTCAATTTGGACATTCCATTCGAAAGATATCACAAGTTTAAAAATGTAAGTTATTTGAAAAATGTCGCATGGTCGCCGCTCATGCCGCACAGTGGTAAATTTTGTTTAGAGGTGCGGCGATAAATAGAAGGAGGTATCGTAGAGCTTTGAAATTTTGCACAGATGCGTTTTAGGTAAAAATAAAATGTTGACAACATTTTTTGGAAAATCCGCCCACGGACACGCCCACCTCCCATACAACTGAAACTTAAAAAGTGCTCTATTTTTGAAGATTTTCACGCTAGAGCAACAAAATTTTGTGAGATTGTTTGTTTCAACAATAGCATACCCCAATATTAAGGTGATCGGCCGACGAACACGTCCACCTTCCATACAACTTTGAAGTTATAAGCGTCGTACTTAACAACAATTTCAAAATAATAGAGAAAACATCAATAATTTGATTTTTAATCATATTCCATTAACATGTCCTTTACTTCATCATGATATTCTAATTTCTTAAATTTAATTTTTTTTTTGAATTTATTAATAAATGGATCTGATGTTACCAGCAAATGATGCATAACGTCTTCATTGGTGGACGACCTTGATCAGATATATTAGCGTTAGTTGTCGAAATAACACCAACAAGAACATCAATATCTTCTCGCAATCAAAAGCGTTTCAGAATTGTCTTTATAAGATAATATTAAATAAGCCATTTTCGATAATATAACTAGCTTAACCGGCCTGCGTTGCTGCTCCAATAATATTTATAAAAACGGCCGAAAATACATTGCATATTGAGATTCCAGTAAATAAACCTTAACTAACATATCTACCTACATAGGAAACTTCTAAATACCTTAAATAACATACATACTTGAATACATACACACGCTCTTACGAAGTACATATTAATAATTATCCAAATAAAGTATATGTATACATACATATAATACATGTGCATGTGTTACAGCTACATATGTATGTATGTATGTACTTGCGTGTTTAAGTTTGCGCGAGCTAATACCAGTATCAACGACACTTATACACAAGTATATGAGAAACGCTGATAAAGCCAGATCTGACGATCATGTTGACATGTTCATTTAAGTATGTGAATTTCTAGAATAAAGATTTATTCTGCAAAAGAAAAATACATATTTTTTTAACCATTCATAAGTATATGAATTAACTCGCGCTGCTAAGTTTTCTGTGCAAAATAGTGAAAAGAGCCCAAATTAAGCAATAAAGGAAAATTTCTTGCTACCTAAATATTTTTTTACATGCTAAACAATGTTTCAGGAATTATTGTTATTTTTTGGAATATAGAAATTTCTGGCTCTCTGAGAATAACATACTTAGGTGGCTGTACTGTATCGTAGTTGATTTATAATTTGTAATAATCACTTGATATAATAATATGTATATAGATTTATTATTAGCAGCTGTTCTCACTTCTTAATAACCGTTATAATTTTTTGGTGAAGCAAATCATGAACAATATAATTTACGCAACAATTCTCAAAGGCAAGTTTAAAGGAGAACAAGTTCTCATTCCGCGTATTCCTTTGATACAGACAGACATGCCTTCCGAATTCAAACGCATTCAATTCCCGGTTCGTCTTGCGTTTGCCATGACAATTAACAAGGATGTTTGTGATCTAAATTTAGAAAATGAATGTTTTCCACATGGGCAATTGTTTCTAGCCTGTTCACGTGTTGGTAAGCCATCTGCTTTGATTGTGTTGGCACCGGAACAAAAAACGAAAAATATTGTGTATCACAAAGTACTCGAATAAAGATGATTTTTTGCTAAGACAATTTTTTATTTACATAAAAAAATAATTTATTTAATGTTTAGTTTAATGGAATGTAAATTTTTTGGTTTAGTTTAATAGTACAATGCCGCCATATTTAATTCGAAACGTCATCTGCTAAATTATGAAAGTTGAAGTGGCGTTGTTAGAATTGAATTGTCTTGCAATAGTTTCGTTGTATTTTTGGGTGAGACGAAGTCCGCCGGGTCTGATAGTTATGTATATATGTATGTGGTGTATAAATTTATATACATACATATGTATCCTTGTACTAACGTCGTTAACTAGCTACACAACCCAAACCTGCGATTCCAAAATCCGCCTCTGCACACATAATTTAAACTAAGCGTTCAATAAACTAAATATATTTTGTTTACAAAGCATAAATGTACTCCATTTTTAATTAAGTTTGAATAAAAGTCAATACTTTGTTGCAATGCATAAATATGTTCCAATTTTTAAATTTTGCCTATGAAGCATACATAAGTCATTTTGTTCTTTTCTGTTAGTATTAAGCTTAGTATGTAAGATGTGTAAAATTCAATATAGATGGATTACGAATTTGACTAGCAACGAAGGCGTTTCGTTTCAATTAAAATTTTACTGGGGGTGAATGTCAGAAAAAAAACTATAAAGTGAAAAAAAATCAACTAAAATTTATACAAACAACAATTCGTAAAGTGACAGGAGTCAATTGAAACTCGTTTTAAACATTATGAGTGACAATCATGACTACCAATGGAAAGGTAGGGCGTGAACAACAGGGCGTGAACAACAAACACAAGTGCAGATTAAATTTCTCTGGAGCGTGACATACATACAACCCAAGCATTTTCGAGGGAATCCGGCAAGTTCTTCTTCTTATCGGGAATCGGATACCAACAAGGACCAACAAAGGAGGAAGCGATCAGCGGAATACAAAAAGGAACTACCACACGAGTGAGTGGGAACTTTAATTTTAATTTTCTATTGTAATTTTTTTTTTAATATATGTACGTACATACATTGATGTAAAAGAAAAAAAAATATATATATATATATTTTTATAAGAAACATACAATACTATATATATAGTGTCAATTATAAGAAAGTTTATGGACATATTAGGATAGGCAATAAATAGTTTGGAAGAAGCCTTGAACGAACAGGCAAGAATATTAGATCAACCATTACATCCTGTTCCAAGCATGACTGCGGCACTAACAATTGATCCACTCAAATACTTGGAAAGGTTACCAGAACTTGAGGGAAAATTCAGTGAGTTGCAAACATTCATAGGGCTCGTAGATAGAATATACCCCATATTAACACAATATGACCCAGTAGCACAAAGAATATTTTCGGATATTATAAAATCCAAATGTAAAGGGAAAGCTAGGGAATCTATTGAGATAGAGAGTCAAGCAGTATCATGGGAAGAAATAAAATCAATTTTACAAAAAAATTTTCAAATAGAAAATCAATAAAGGAGTTGTATAACGATTTGAGAGGGATAAATTTTAAATTTAATTGTATAAACTTTTATAATGAAATAAAACATACGGTACACAGGCATAATGCTAAAACTAAAATTGAAATGGAGAGTGCTGCAGATGAAGATGAACTTCAACGAAATCTTGAAATGAATGTAAAACTGGATTGCAGACTTTCAAATCAAAATTACCAGAACCAATGCGGACAATTGTGTATTGTAGAAATCCGAGTACTTTGGAGGAAGCAATGAATATCCTTTACGATACCGGATACGCCTATCACCCAAATAGTACTCAACCAAATAAACAAAATGGTAAAATAGAAACTCCTTTCCACAACAGAAATAATAGCGCAAATAAGAATAACAATGAGAATAATTTTAGGAGGGAGGGCTACCAAGCTAATAGAAGTAATAACCACCAAAATAATAGTAATAACCATCAAACCAATAAGGATCATACATACAAGAACAATGGCTGCCAGGGCGAAAGAAACAATACCTACAATGGATATGACAGTCATAGGAATAATTATTACAGACAGCAAGATTTTAGGCAAAATTCCTACAGCAACCCTTTCTCACAACCAAATCAGAATCAGATTTTCGATAAACCTGAACCTATGAATATTAATACTCATGAAAATTTACAAAACGAAAATTTTCGCTTAACAGTCAATTATAAATCCAGGACTCTGTGACCCCGAATGGGAAATACCAACAGAACTATTAATAATAAAAACTTTACATCATAGTGTTAAAATCAACAGAGAGAACAGAAGAGAGAAAAGAGTTTGCTGAGATGGGTGGACCACTACCGCATGAACAAAAGGTCGACTTTTATGTTTGACAATTTCCTAACCAATATGATGGTTTAATTGGAAATAATATAATGAAAAATTTAAAAGTGAAGATTGACTTCGAAACGAAAGGATAAAAAACTGAAATTATCGAGGGAATTTATGAAGCTAAGGATAAATCAATAATAAACGTTAATGTTAAAAGAAATATAGGTGATGAACAGAAAACAGAGTTTAAATTGAAAAATATGACACCCGTCACGATTAAAAATTTTTATATATCCGAAGAAATAAATAAAAATCTATTGCTAGAAAAAAAGGAATTCCACATTTAAATGAAGAGGAAAAGGTTTGCCAATACTATGATGAAAATACAGACCTCACTTTCACAAATGTAACCAAACATGAAATTCGAACAGTGGAACATGCACCAATTGCGGTGAAAAATTATAGATGCCCATATATTCATAAGAACAAGGTACAAACTCAGATCCAAGAGATGTTAAGAAAAAACATCATTCGCCCAAGTAGGTCACCTTGTTCTGCCCCAGTTTGGGTGGTACCGAAAAAATTAAATTCTAGTGCGGATTCCAAATGGCGACTTGTCATCGACTATCGTAAATTTAACGGAGTTACAATAGTTACAAGTATCCAATTCCAAATATGGAAGAAATACTAGAAAAACTAGGTATTTTACCACTCTAAACCTTGCTAAAGGATATCACCAGATTGAAATTGCGGAAAAGGATATTCCAAAAACTGCTTTTAGTGTAGAGAATGGTCATTATAAATTTCTCAGAATGCCATTTGGATTAAAGACAGCTCCACCGACTTTCCAGCGTTTGATGAAGATTAAGGTGCAGATAGACAAATCGGAGTTTATGAAACATGAAACAGAATTTCTTGGTCATGTGGTAACAGAAAATGGTATAAAACCTAATCCTGAAAAGACTTAATGCATACAGAAATTTCCCTAACCAAAGACAGCTAAGGAAATAAAAAGATTTATTGGATTAACAGGGTATTACAGAAAATTTATTAGGGAGTATTCAAAAATTACAAAGCCGATGACTAAATATTTAAAAAAGGATATAAAATGAAACACAGAAGACCCAGATTATATATATAGTTTTGAAACACTAAAACTTCTATCCTATATGTTATGCTAGTAGGACACTAAATAACCACGAGACCAATTATAGTACAATAGCTATTGGCCATAGTGTGGGCCACACAATATTTTCGCCCGTACTTTTTTGGACGTAAATTTATAATCGAAACAGACCCCAGACCCTTAACCTGGTTATTTTCAATTAAAGAACCGAAATCAAAGTTGATTAGATGGAGATTACGACTCTCCGAATGTGATTATAATATTAAATATAACAAGTAAAAACAGCGCTGTCTTCGGCTATGCCGAAGGCTTCATACCTTTCATGAATGGAAGAATAGTAAAAAACGTGTTATTGTATTACAATTTCGTATTACCTATAGTTAAAAGCGAAAATTTCCTTCAAATCAATAAAAATAATTCTAGTAAAGGCATTGTTATAAATTATTTAATGCTTTTCCTTATGTAATTAAAAAGAACTATGTTTTAAGAAGGGAATGGTTTTTGAATATTTTTAATATCGTATCGACGCTTGATATTCAACATTTAAAAAATACAAATAATTAAGTATTAATATGTAAGACCTACATATGTCGGTCTTTGAAAACAGTTATCAGATCCGTAAATAGTTCCCAAACGTTCAACGCTATGATTCATGTGATATTGCGCTGAGCTTATTACTTTTCGCAATAAATATTTGTCCTGAATTTATCTTGCCGATTTACACTGTGAACTCCGATCTTGATGAATACTAATATATAGCTAATAATGGTTGATGTTTGTGCAAAATTTCAAGCCTTTAGCTGTTTAAATGGAGGAGTTATGGTGCAAAATGCAATATCTGAACAATCGGTTGTATGGGAGCTATATGTTATATTTCTCCGATCTTCATGATTTTCAACACTGATACGTAGCTAATAATGGCTGATATTTCTGCAAAATTTCAAGCCTTTAGCTGTTTAAATGGAGGAGTTATGGTGCAAAATGCAATATCTGAACAATCGGTTGTATGGGAGCTATATGTTATATTTCTCCGATCTTCATGATTTTCAATACTGATACGTAGCTAATAATGGCTGATATTTCTGCAAAATTTCAAGCCTTTAGCTGTTTAAATGGAGGAGTTATGGTGCAAAATGCAATATCTGAACAATCGGTTGTATGGGAGCTATATGTTATATTTCTCCGATCTTCATGATTTTCAATACTGATACGTAGCTAATAATGGCTGATATTTCTGCAAAATTTCAAGCCTTTAGCTGTTTAAATGGAGGAGTTATGGTGCAAAATGCAATATCTGAACAATCGGTTGTATGGGAGCTATATGTTATATTTCTCCGATCTTCATGATTTTCAATACTGATACGTAGCTAATAATGGCTGATATTTCTGCAAAATTTCAAGCCTTTAGCTGTTTAAATGGAGGAGTTATGGTGCAAAATGCAATATCTGAACAATCGGTTGTATGGGAGCTATATGTTATATTTCTCCGATCTTCATGATTTTCAATACTGATACGTAGCTAATAATGGCTGATATTTCTGCAAAATTTCAAGCCTTTAGCTGTTTAAATGGAGGAGTTATGGTGCAAAATGCAATATCTGAACAATCGGTTGTATGGGAGCTATATGTTATATTTCTCCGATCTTCATGATTTTCAATACTGATACGTAGCTAATAATGGCTGATATTTCTGCAAAATTTCAAGCCTTTAGCTGTTTAAATGGAGGAGTTATGGTGCAAAATGCAATATCTGAACAATCGGTTGTATGGGAGCTATATGTTATATTTCTCCGATCTTCATGATTTTCAATACTGATACGTAGCTAATAATGGCTGATATTTCTGCAAAATTTCAAGCCTTTAGCTGTTTAAATGGAGGAGTTATGGTGCAAAATGCAATATCTGAACAATCGGTTGTATGGGAGCTATATGTTATATTTCTCCGATCTTCATGATTTTCAATACTGATACGTAGCTAATAATGGCTGATATTTCTGCAAAATTTCAAGCCTTTAGCTGTTTAAATGGAGGAGTTATGGTGCAAAATGCAATATCTGAACAATCGGTTGTATGGGAGCTATATGTTATATTTCTCCGATCTTCATGATTTTCAATACTGATACGTAGCTAATAATGGCTGATATTTCTGCAAAATTTCAAGCCTTTAGCTGCTTAAATGGAGGAGTTATGGCGCAAAATTCAATATCTGAATAATCGGTTGTATTATATGTTATAGTCACCCGATCTGGCCGATTCCGACAAATGTTTAATCATTTGTACAACGACACCTGCTCACCAAATTTCATCAAAATAGCTCTAAAATTGAGGGACTAGTTTGCGTTCAAACAGACGGACAGACGGACAGACGGACAGACGGACAGACAGACGGACATGGCTAAATCGACTCAGCTCATCGTCCTGATCATTTAGGTATACTTTTTGATGGGTCTATCTCTTCTCCTTCTGGCACTTACAAACATCGGACCAAACTTAATATACCATTTCATTCTCATGAAAGGTATAAAAAGGGGGTAAAAAATGGTAATGCAGACGCCCTATCGCGTGTTATAATAAACCTTACTGAAGAGGAAACCCAACCAATTAAGGAAGTCCCTTTCCCACTTATTATGTACAAGCGACAAGTAATGATTAAAAAGATTAATTCTGGCTCATTAAAAATTAGGAACATCAACATATTTAGAATTCATAGAATAACTATCTTGACTCAAAAACTCGATGAAGAAACTATAAAAACATTGATAAAGAATCATTTTGAAGAAAATAAAATTACAGCTATAACATTGAGGATCCAGAATTTTATAAAACATTCAAAAGGATTTATCGTTTAGAGCTTGAAAAATGTTATCCAGTAAACAGATGTATGAGAATTTTAAAAGATATTGAGAGTGAAAGCCAATTGGCAGAAATCATAGAAAAAGAACATTTTAAAAATAACACAGCCACACAAAAAAAAAAGTGTCCGGATCTGGGATTGCGACATATGTGGTCCTATGTATTTTGACGCGCTGAATCCAAATCCGCCATCAGAATTGACGCAACGGGTCTAGGTTCGACCCTAACCTCAAAAAACACTCGAAAATCCCAGAAACAAGTATTAAAATTGTAATATGTTGCCTTCAAGGCGGATTTTTATCTGAATATTCATGTCTGCAGACTCTTGAACACAAAATTGACCTGCGGTTACTTAACCGAACTTGAACTAACCTAACCTAAAACACCAAAAAAAAAGTTTCTGAATCTGGGCACGCGAAACATGTAGTCCTATGTATTTTGACGCGCTGAATCCAAATCCTCCATGAGAATTGACGCAATGGGTATAGGTTCGACCCTAACCTCAAAAAACACTCGAAAATCCCAGAAACAAGTATTAAAATTGTAATATGTTCCCTTCAAGGCGAATTTTTATCTGAATACTCATGTCTGCAGATTCTTGAACACAAAATAGTCCTGCGGTTACTTAACCGAACTCGAACTAACCTAACCTAAAACACAAAAAAAAAGTTTCCGAATCTGGAGGTGCCCTGGTTACAGACACAGGCGATCAATTCTGATAATAAGAGATTACCCCGCGTAGCCTTCTAGAATAAGTGCGAATGTTCCCATTTTTCAGCTCTACGTAACCTCTTGAAGAGGTATCTGCCAACGTAGTTACCAGATCGATTACGTAGATCACACTTGCAGTCATCAAATGTCACAGAATTACAGGTACACTAAGCATCTGTGAATATGATACAATAAGTGAGATTGGTTTTCTAACTCTGCTCATAGACCTCTACGAGACATATCGAGCAACTACGTTGCCAGATACCTCTAATTTCGGTCCTGCACCGGGAAAACTGACAGATTAAGACAAGTGAAAATCTGTCTTAGTACAACTTGATTATATCAGGTTACACGTTTCAAGATGGTCAAACGTAACTGTCTGGTTAACGTAAGATAGCGCTATTTTATTGCGCGCTTCAAGTTGTCAGAAGTTGTCGAACCCGCATTAAGGATATTCTAGCGATCGGGCACTTTGATGAAAAATCTCTCATATTTTACCAACGTGTAGTTAAAATTATTCTCTATCTAAAAGTCCTCTACCATTTTAGGCCTTGCCGGGCAAAATTTTGAAGTACGACTCGTTAAAAGCTGCCGTCAGCATAGAGCCGTTCATGCCGTCATGGCAGGCACAGGTAAAAAGTGTTTTACGATGCAGGGATCAAGGACCCCAGTATCGGCGTCTGGTCAGGGTGGGAAAGCGGGCCCTCCAACGTCGTCATCATGCAACCGTAGCTCTTCATCGATGGATAACTTGGTTGATGGAGAGTGTGATGCTACAAGAAAAAAGACTTCGGGTAATTCGCAATCGCACAACTGCCAGAAAAATTCAAATTCATTCTGTTATATTTGCAGCAAATATGAAGTAAGCTCTTTGCGGAAAGAAATAGATGGAGAAGTAGAAACGCTTTATGAAAACTGTTTCAGTCGTAAAATACTGAATCAAGACAAAAATTGGGTACCTCACGTCATCTGCAATTCCTGCAGACTGATGCTGTATCGTTCCAAAAATTCAAAAAACCAGAAATACTGCAGATATGCTACACCAAGTATATGGAAGAAACCACTCCATATAAAAGAATGCTACTTTTGCATGAATGATGTTAGAGGGATCACAGCAAAAAATAAGAATACCATTTCATACATTAATGTGTCCACAGTAATAAGACCAACTGAAATAGATCCAAAAGCACGTAGTTCTGATACTACCGTTGAAAAATATGATGTAATGGAAGTTGGCAACCAACCTGAAGAAGATGATAGTGACACTAGTGACGATCCTGAAGAGGATAGTGATGGTATTGATGACAATGACGACGAAGAAAAAGATTATGTTATGTATAACACCAAATCGAAAGTTCCATTATTAGTTACGCAGCTGGAACTGAATGATTTCATTCGAGATCTGGGACTACCAAAAGATGGTGCAGAATATGCTGCTTCGTTTCTAAAAAAAAGGAACTTATTAAAGCCAAATACAAAAGTCTCAGTTTATCGCAATAGAGATAAAGAATTCCGAAACTATTTCAAAAAAGATGAAGAGACATCTTTGGTATATTGCACGGACGTAAGAGGTTTAATGGATAACTTGAAAAAAAAATGCGTATAGAGATGTAGACTGGAGACTTTTCATCGATTCATCGTCGCGCAGTATAAAAGGAGTTTTACTACACAATACAAATTTTTTCGCTCCCATCCCGATAGCTCACTCAACAGTGATAAAAGAGGAGTATAACAATGTGAAAATGCTTCTTGATAAAGTGAACTACGCAAGTCACAAATGGCATCAGGATTTACGAGAGAGCCATGCTTCCTTTGCCTGTGGAATAGCAGAGATCGGGCTAACCATTATACCAAAAAACATTGGCCTGAGAGAGTATCCCTTGAACCTGGTTCTCACAACATCATTAACGAAAGTCTAGTTGATCCCCAGAAAATACTCCTTCCGCCCCTTCACATCAAGCTTGGTTTGATGAAGCAATTCGTCAAAGCCTTAGATAAGGATGGCGAATGCTTCACGTACATATATAGGGCAGAAATTTCCATTTATTTCTGATGCTAAATTGAAACAAGGTGTATTTAATGGACCACAAATTCGAACGTTATTCAATGATACGAATTTCGACACTCACATGACCGACATTGAAAGGAAAGCTTGGGAAAGTTTCAAAGCAGTAGCGAAGAATTTCCTGGGTAACGTGAAAAGTCCAGACTACGAAAAAATTGTGGCTAAGATGGTAGAAGACTTCAAAAATTTAGGGCGTTTGATGAATTTGAAATTACACTTTCTTGATTCACATCTAGATAGGTTTCCCGAAAATCTAGGAGACTACAGCGAAGAACAAGGAGAACGGTTTCATCAAGACATCAAAGTAATGGAACAACGATATCAGGGTCGATGGGATGAAGTCATGATGGCTGATTTTTGCTGGATGCTGAAAAGAGAAACGAACCTGAAAGGCCGGAAACGTAAGCGAAATCCTTTGCATAGATCTTTTGAAGAAAAAAAGACAAGGTACAGTAGACAAAAAATAGACTAAAAACAATTCGTCTATGCGTGTGATAAGCATAACAAGTGAGATTCCATTTAAAGATAAAAATATATAAATTGTTATCCCGCAGTAAAAAATTGCACATCGAGTATAGTTTGAAAGATCATACAAATGAACATGCATATTTTGAACACGTGTCCTTATTTTAATTGCAATATGAGCAATATTTATAAAAAAAAGGTTTTTTAAAGTATAATTTCAAACAGTTCGGAGGTGTACGTTACCTTATAAGTGTTACAAAACCGTAAACTACAACTCGAATAACCTGAAAACGTACTAAAATGTGCTGTCTATACAGAAAGTCATGTCGACGCCAATCGAGAATGAATAAGTTAGGTTAGGTTGGTATACGTGACGTTAGGTAACGTCAAGTCGATTGTGAGGTTACAGCTCTGCAGCTCTTAGTTTTCGCAAAAAAATTTGCCTCTTAGGCAGCATATCAAAATTTTTCCAACATTTTTGGGGATTTTCAAGTGTTATTTGAGGTTGGGGTCAAACTCATATCCGTTGGCCTAATTCTAATGCCGGATTTGGATTCAGCGCGTCAAAATACATAGGACCACATATGTCGCGTGCCCAGATTAGGAAACTTTTTTTTTGTGTTTTAGGTTAGGTTAGTTCGAGTTCGGTTAAGTAACCGCAGGACTATTTTGTGTTCAAGAATCTGCAGACATGAGTATTCAGATAAAAATTCGCCTTGAAGGGAACATATTACAATTTTATTACATGTTTCTGGGATTTTCGAGTGTTTTTTGAGGTTAGGGTCGAACCTAGGCCCGTTGCGTCAATTCTGATGGCGGATTTGGATTCAGCGCGTCAAAATACATAGGACTACATGTTTCGCGTGCCCAGAATCGGAAACTTTTTTTTTGGTGTTTTAGGTTAGGTTAGTTCAAGTTCGGTTAAGTAACCGCAGGTCAATTTTGTGTTCAAGAGTCTGCAGACATGAATATTCAGATAAAAATTCGCCTTGAAGGGAACATATTACAATTTTATTACATGTTTCTGGGATTTTCGAGTGTTTTTTGAGGTTAGGGTCGAACCTAGACCCGTTGCGTCAATTCTGATGGCGGATTTGGATTCAGCGCGTCAAAATACATAGGACCACATATGTCGCAATCCCAGATCCGGACACTTTTTTTTTTGTGTGGCTGTGTAATCATAGGAGGATAAATGAAAATTTCCTGGAGTTAAAAGAAGAATCTTACCACCCCAACCTAAAAGAAAGAATAACTAAATACATTAATAATTGTGACATTTGCAATCAAGAAAAATATGAAAGAAACCCTGTAAAACAAAAATTTCGTATAACTGAAACACCACGTAGATGTATTTTATAGTTTGGGTAAAACTTTGTTTCTAACAATTATATACAAATTTTCAAAACACGCTCAGGCTATAAAAATCACCAGTAGATCTTGGATAGAATTTAAAAAGGCTTTAATTCAGTATTTCAGTAACGTAGGTAATGTCAAGAAAATCATTGTTGACAATTGCTGAAATTTCTTAAGGAAACCAATACAAATATAAATTTCACTTCAAATGGAAATCAAATATCCAATTCAGACGTTGAACGATTACACAATACAATAAACGAACATATACGAATATAACGTCACGACCCATGAAAAGATATAGAAACAATAGAAGAAAAAATTTACAGAATAATCAATTATTATAAAAATTCAATTCACTCAGCTACAAGACACAAACCAATAGATTTCCATAACGGAAACATCCCACAAGAAGCATACCCATTAATAAAATAAAGATTAACTGAAAGAAAGGAAACAATAGCTAATAAGGTGAATAAAAATCAAGAGAACTTAGATATAAGAACAGGACCGGTATTTCTGAATCAAGTACGAGGAGGAAAAGATTATTCACGTTTAAGAAAATTAATGCACAACCATTAGATGAGAATCACATTAATTTTAAATAACAAAAATACTACAAAGCTTACATAAAACGAAAGAAAAATTATCAGCTTAATTAAGAAAATGATTTAAATTTCAGGACCATGAAAACAACGCTACGGAGATTCTTAGGGGTAATTAACCCAATACTGAAAGCAACACAATATATCGAAGTACAAAACATCAACGAAAACAATGGGCTTATTAATATACAACTAGGAGAAATAAGGATTATAAAAAACTTCACAAAGGTAATGCATGTAATCAATACAAAGGAATTCGAAATAAATAGAGATAATATTAAGGAAAACATCGAAATAATAAGAAATCAAGTAGATAAAAAAGATCCGTCCTTTGCAACACTCCTCAACAATTT
Source organism: Anomoia purmunda (assembly GCA_951828415.1). Lineage (NCBI taxonomy): Eukaryota > Metazoa > Arthropoda > Insecta > Diptera > Tephritidae > Anomoia > Anomoia purmunda. Next base: position 96,160,063 of record OX639995.1, read on the forward strand.
TAACTTATTAGAATCAAAAATAAATGGATTTAAGCCATACTTCAGGGAGAAAAGAGGTTTAATAGATATTTTAGGTAAATGACTCAAAATAGTAGCAGGAACAATGGACATAGAAGATGAGAGACTTATTAAAGGACAATTAGATATCCTATCCCAAACAAATACTAAGTTAATAGAAGAATCTAATAAGCAAATAGTAATCAATTCCCAAATTTCAGACCAGACTCAAAATATCACTTCACATATAAATAAGCAGCAAGAAGCCATTAAGGATATAATATCAAACAAGTTCAAAGAAATACGAAACGAACTAGACATATTCCGACATATATACCAGATTAATTATGAAATAACATTACTAAGGAATCACATAGATGACATAGAACAAATAATATTAACGAGTAAGCTAAACATTCTGTCCAGAAACATACTTAGCAATACTGAATTCGCATTAATATCCGATTTAGAAGTCTTAAAAGATATAAAAATAACAGTAGCTTACCACAGAAATCTAATAGCAATAATAATTATGATACCACACTACTCAGAAAATAAATTTTATAATATATTATTTGAATCAATCCCAAATTCAGAAAATAAATCAATCCTATTTAAAGACAATTTATATATTAAAGATGAAAATAAAAAATTATATTACAATAATGTTAAAAACAACCTAAAAGAAACCAAAAAATTGTTAAAGATGATTGTGTAAGCCAAATTATAAAACCAAATGAAGCCAATTGCGAAATGTACTTTGACAATAAAGAAAATATTACGGAAATAACACCAGGATTGGTTATTATAAAAAATGTAGCCAATAAAGAATTCACTCAAAACTGTAAAAACATTAAAATACAATACAATTATATAAAAATAGTTTAATAAGATTTGGTGATTGTGAAATAAATTTGGGAAACATAACCTTTGAAAACAAATTTGTAAAAATAATGGAACGTAATATTCTACCATATTCAATAATTAATGTAAAAGAAAAGAACAAGGGAAATCTAAGAGAACTACACCTTAGCCCACTTAAAAATTTAGGAACATAATTCAAGAAACTTTCTCGGAAAATTTAATTGAGACATCAATATTTAATTTACCCGGAACTTTTATTATTATTTAAAATTGAAAAAGGTAATGAATTACAATCATAATATATATTTATAAATCACTAGCGATTCAGCCATCAGCTTTGGGTAATTTCGGTAGTAATATTAATCTAACATTATATTTCAAAGTACATTTTAATTATGTTTATAAAGTATATATGTAAATGTTTTTATGTTTTCTTCGTTTACTTCAGTTAGAAGTTCTGCTATTGAGCGGATTTATGTTGATTGCCTTACTGAATGTAATGGTTCACAGCTTGTTACTATGTGTGTGATACTTAGTATTTCTTCGTTGCAGAATTGACAAATTTGATTTTGTAGATGGTTGTTCTGAAAAGGTAATTGTGGGTTATGCGTGTGTGACCGGGGCGGAAACGAGTGTAGATTATGGTGCCTCGCCTTGAAGTTGTTGTTGGAAAGATTGGAGGAGTTATCTCTATTAGTCTTTCTACTGCTGGTTTTTTTCGTGTTTTTCATTTTCGTTTCAGTCTATTTTTTACAATTGTTTTTAAAGCTTGATTACCATTCTTCCCGAAATATAATGAACCCTGTCATTGAGTAATGGAAGTCCTGCTTCAGTGAGAATGTTGAGAATGGGAGTGGTGCGAAAAGCGCCCGGCGCCAAACGAACTGCAGAATGGTATATAGCTGATATTTTAGAAAGATTTGCTAAAGACGTAGCAACATAAAGCGGCCATAATCGATTTTAGTAGTGAATTTGTATTACTTTTTAGTTTGATTTTGCTTAGGCATTTTACGATATTTAGTCTATTTTGTAGTGATTTTTGTAAATAGTTAGTGTGATCGTGCCAGTTGTATTTGTTATTAAAGAAAATGCCGAGTATTTTAAGTGCCGTAACATTTTTAATGTGCGTATCTTCTAGGTTTAAAGCAAAGTTTTCGCAATTATGTTTGTTACATATGTGTAAATGATTCGATTTGGCTATGGTTCTTTGAGCTCCGCTGATATTGCACCAGTTTATAATTTCCATGAGGAGGCTATTGAATTTGCTTTGGAATATCGTAACGTCTTGGACTCTGACATATATACAATGTATATTATACATACGTCGTGTGCGTAGAATACATGTTTAAAGAACTTGTTTTCATTTATAATACGACTGAGCCTGTCAAAGGCAACTGGAAAGAGAGTTACGGATAAAGGCGAACCTTGAGATATTCCATTTTCGATTTAGCAGAAAGTTTTTTACATAGTTTGTAATTTTTGGGCCTAACTTCCAAGCTAAAATTTGGTCCAATATTGAGTGCAAACCAACTCTGTCAAATGCCTTTTCCAAGTCAAAGGATATAAGAGATGTGTGATTCCTAGTGGAAATGCTCGAGGAAATGTTCGTCTAATCGAAGTAATGCGTTTATGGTGTTGCTTCCAGGTCTAAAGGCGGTTTGGTTGCTTGAGAGTAACTTGTTTGTATGAAGATAGAGCATAAGCCTTCGATAAATAATTTTTTTCATGACTTTTGACAGGCAAGAGATGAGGGATATAGGCCTGTATCCTTCAGTCGTGTTTTTTGACTTATTCGGTTTCGGTATGGGTACAGCAAGGGCAATTTTCCATTGTTGCGGTATAGTATGTGTGTTAAAAATGAGGTTTTGTAGCTCACAGGGCTTGGTCTTGCCAACTAAAGGGAGTTGTTTCAGAAATTCATAGGGGATGTTATCTTGGCCAGGACTTTTTCCTTTGAGCGAAGCTAGGCATCCATCGAGTTCTTGTATTGAAAAGTTGTCTTCTATTGCGCTGGCCTTTTTGACTTAATGGGTAACTTACATTTACTATATAATTGTGTAACGGTTTCTGTGTTCTGTGAACTGGTCCGAGAAGTTAGAACTTTTTGAGTAGTCTGACCACGCTTGGTGGTTGACGAATTATATTCATTTTCAATTGAGTGGATGAAGTTTTGTGAGCGGTTCCCGTAAAGTAAATTTACTTTTTTCTATAGAATCTTTAGTGAAATTCGCAAAAGCTACACGCTTTGAGATATTTGCTTTCCTCTTAAATTTAGCATTCGATTTTTTATAATTTAGTACATTATCAACCGTGGAATGTTTGACAAGTTTCCACAGGTCTTGTTTTGTTTACCTTAGTACAGTCAAATTATCATTCCATCAATATGTTGTGTGTTTCCTTTTTTGTGGAGTTGACATTGGAACCGTTTTGTATGCACATTGCTTAATTTTTTTGGTAAAGATCGCAGCGGACTTATTGGGATTCATTGTATTGAACCTCAAGGCTTCCAGCTCGCTTGTTAGGAGGGTTTGGTATTGGGCCCAGTTTGCATCTTTAAACATGAATTTTTTGGGAGTGAAGTACGAGTATGTCCTGTTATGGGTCACATTGAACAACGTTATGCTAATCGGAAAGTGATTGCTACCGCTAAGTTCATCATTTACTTTCCAGATAGATGCAATATTAAGTGGTGGAGTGTACATGGTAATATCAATTTGGGTAAGTGTGTAGTGCGTAGATCAGTGGGTTGGGCTTTTATCGTTTAAAACTAAAAAGTTGGTATTTTCAATAAATTTTGTGACAATTTTACCCTTTTTGTTAAATCGCGGAGATCCCCATATTGGGCTCCAAGCGTTCAGATCACCCACTATTAACATAGGATCGTTTACGTTTGATATGAGTTTATGCAAGTCGCGCTCAGCAAATTGTTCGTCTGGTGGTGAATATATGTTCAAAAAAGTGAAATTAATCTTGGATTTAACCTTGATTGCGATTGCGAGTAAATGAGTATGTAGCTCGAGAGGAGTAAATTCAATATTGTCTGCCACAAGGGAAGCGACAACTCGTTTTGAATTTTTTCCTGTTTCAATATTATTTTTTCCATAAATAGAGAAGCTTTTTGGCATAAATGATGTGGGAGGGCCTTACTTAAGGTGAGCTTCTTGGATCGCTATGATTTTATAGCTATTTTCGTTGTAATTATTGTGGTATCCATTAATGTTCCACTGGAGAACTTTAAGTACCATATTGAGAGGTATTTATTTAAGAGTTTTCTTCTTGAAACGTATAGCGATGAAATCTATAGGTAAGAGGGTTATAATTTAAATTTGTTGTGTTTCGGTGTTGCACCTTGTTGTTTTAGACCTTCTACGATTTCCACTTCGCTTAAGTGTTTTAGGTCTCCAGAGTATACTACACATTTTCATATATTAAGCGTTGGGTGAAGAGATACGGATATATTGCAAATGTTAGATAATTGTGTTGCTTTCAGGTATCTATTTGCTTGTTGTTGAGTTTTTGCTAGTATAAGCAAGTCTCTGTCTCTTGTGAATGATATTTCAAGGGGCTTTTCTGTTGTGATTGATTCAAGTGCTTTGCTGACTGCTAATATGTAGTAGGATTTAAGTGATTTTTCGGTTTTGCTTTTTATTATTAGAAACTTTGGGTATGATGTATTTTGTGGAGTGCTTGCGTGTTTGTTAAGTTTTAGTGCTGGGAAGTCGTGGTTGTTGTACATATTGTAGGCCTTGCGTTTTGTTTTTGGATCTTCACCTAGGATAGCGAAATAGTTCCGGAATTTTTATTAAAATCTTAATAATAGTATTGATCATCGTACTTTACAAACTTAAACGAGCTAAAACATTTAAAATAAATTTGAAATCTTCGTCGGAGACTCAGGCTAAGGGAGGGCGAGTTATAGAATCCGCCCCTGTAGTTATAGAATCCGCCCCTGTAACTACACAACCCAAACCTGCGGTTCCAGAATCCGCCTCTGCACACATAACTTAAACTAAGCGTTCAATAAACTAAATATATTTTGTTTACAAAGCACAAATTTACCCCATTTTTAATTAAGTATGAATAAAAGTCAATACTTTGTTGCAATGCATAAATATGTTCCAATTTCAGAATTTTGCCTATGAAGCATAAGTAATTTTGTTCCTTTCTGTTAGTATTAAGCATAGAATATAAGATGTGTAAAACTCAATAAAGATGGATTACGAATTTGACTGGCAACGAAAGCCTTTAGTTTCATTTAAAATTTTACTTATAGCGCAAATTAAGTAGTTAACTAAGTAAGGACGGATGGACTGACAGACATACATGGATAAATCAATTTTCCCTACTCATTCTAAGAATTTTGGATATATTATATTTTCAATATGTCCATATCTATCTCGGTGGCTTTATGTTGTTAAAAACAACCGTCAGATGAACAAAGTTAGGTTGCCTTTTATATTTTGCCTCTAAAACGAGCTGTTTGAAGGCTTCTACAGCTCCTTCGGGCGTTGAAAAATGTTGACCTCGCTTTTTTTTTGATGTTCGGGAATAAAAAGAAATCATTAGGTGCCAAATCAGGGCTGTAAGGCGGTTGACCCATCAATTCGACCTTTTGAGCCCTCAAAAACTCTCTCTTAATTCACCAAAAACTTTTGGCAAACAAATGGTTGTATACCACTCAGAATTGACCGCTTTAAGTTTATCTAGTGGAACAGTTGCAACATGACCAGATTTTCCGAAAAAACAGGAGACCATTTGCTTTGAGGTGCTTCTTGCGCGAACAACTTTTGTTGGATTAGGCTCGTCTTGGAAGATCCATGCAGTCGATTGCTGCTTTGTTTCCGGCTCATATGCATAGATTCAAGATTTGTCACCTGTCACGATGTCGTGGCCACAGTCACTCCACGCTTCTAGCTGACGTGGAAGCACCGACTCTCACGCAGGGCTGAAACGGTGGACCGCGAATTACCTGTGTGGTCGCCAATCATCGTTATTATTCAGAGGCAATGCATCAAAACTAAGGAAGAGTAAACAAGGGGTACTACAGGGTGGCCTCCTGTCTCCATTCTTGTTTAATCATTACATCTCCAAGCTCCCCCAACTGCCAGAGGGGGTCACAATAGTCTCTTATGCCGATGATTGCTCGATAATGACAACTGGCAAAGTAATTGATGACCTGTGTTCGAAGGTGAACGGATATCTCTCCGACCTTGCCCATTTCTTCACAAGCAGAAACCGGGCATTGTCCCCTGCGAAGTCCTCGGCGACCATCTTTACCACTTGAACGAAGGAGGTCAGGCTGGATTTCAACATCCACATCGATGGCACCCCCATTCCGACGGTCAATCCCTCGAAGATTCTGGGGGTGACTTTCGACAGCCTGTTCTCCTTCTCCGCGCACACTACCGCAATCGCCAATAGAGTACAGAGCCGCAACAATGTCCTCAAGTCGCTCGCCGGTGCTCTTGGGGCAAAGACAAAGACACGTTGTTGGAAACATACAAGGCGATTCGCCGGCGGGTAACTAACTATGCCCCGGCAGTGTGGTCGCCGGGAACCTGTAGGACACAGTGGATGAAGCTGCAGACCTGCCAGAACGCCACACTCCGCACGGTGACGGGATGCCTGCTAATATCGCCTGAGGAACATCTCCATCAAGCGGTGAATGTGGTCCGCATTAAGGAGCACAGCCTCATGCTAAGCAAGCAGTTCCTTGCTTGGTGTCACCGCTCGAGGCACCCAAATAGGCATCTGCTTGGTGTTGAGCCACCCCCCAAGTACATCAGAAGGCATCTCCTAGAACTGAAGGGCGAGATCCAGCCATATATAACGCAACCGCTGAATCCGGAGGCGTACCGGCGGGTTCTAAGCAACATCCACAGAGAGGCGGTCACCACCACCATGGACTCTCGCCAGGCAAATGCAGTCATCGGAGCCCAACCACCACCAATAGCAGATGAGGGGTCCGTGCTGCCTCGCGAGTCCCGCGACACTCTGGCCCAATTGAGATCTGGATACTGTTGTAGGCTCATTTCTTACCTATCCTGAATCAACCCTGACGTACCTAATACATGTCCGGCATGTGGAGATTCTCCGCACGATACCAATCACCTATTCACATGGCCTCTCAAACCCACTCATCTAACCCCCTCTCCCTCTGGTCGAACCCTGTCGAAACAGGGTTGCATATAACATTTCTTGAACAAATTAATATCACCGCTCTTAAAAAACGGGCTGTTTAAAAATTACATGTATTTCAACTGGGTTTTTGCTTAGTCTCGATTGTCTTTTATCCTCCGTTCATATTTCAGAGTTTGATTTCTTAATTCCGTAATTTGATTTTCATGTAAAACTAATTTTCAGAGTGATTTTAATTAATAAAAGCAATAAAAGTACCGGACATATGCTAAATACGTACAATTCTCAGAATAAATAATTTACATCGATAGAGATTAATGAGGTGAGCGTAACGGTAAGCTTTTTTGTTTGGGAACAACAACTACGAAAGTTATCAAAGGCCAAAGTTAAGATAAATCATATTTTTAAATCAAAATTGTTCGTAAACGCATGTATGTATGTAGTTTTAGAATATTAATGTTAGTTAATAGGAAATTTCATTCCTTTTAATTCAATATTGATAACTTACATATATGTAAATAGCTAGTGACGTTTTTGCTAAACCCGAGTTCATGTAAAAAAAATTCATAAAACCCCCTTGTTTTTAAATCACTTAATAAAGTATATTTAAAAACTCAATATTTAAATAGGAAATTAAACAAGCTTTCGTTTGATATACATTGCGTTATCAATAGTCGTCACGATACAAAGTATTTCATAGAAATAATCCTGGGCAATCCAACACAAGCTACACTATCTACAGAATTTGTGCGTAGAACTCCATTCCTGGTCGGCCCAACACCGGCTGCGCCATCCACGGTATTTTTACGCAGAACTTGTTAATGTGCAGGCGACTTCAACTGGTCGGTCGAACACCGGCTACCCCATCCACAATATTTTTACGTAGAACTCCTTTCCGCGAAAGAAGCCTTCTGCCGCGATAATAATTAAAATAACGGTATAGACCAATGAAAGTGGTTTAGCCCACTTTTAATAATTATAGATAATATCATTGTTTTGCTTCAAGAGCTTCAAGTTAACTTTTGTAACGTTCAACTTTGAGAAATGGTGAGCCCCTAATATAGAAGAATACATATCAAATTAAAGCCTGTTTTATACTGTATTCGTTAAGATATCTTTGTTTGTTAAAAAATAAATAATTTTTTATAAAAACTAAATCTTTTCTCAAACTTTGTAAAATATCTAACAAAAATGTATAGGAAATTAAAGGAATTTACAGTGTCTATCGAATGGCGTAATCAAATTTTGTAATCCATCTGTTAGTTTGTGAGATATTTGGATTTAAGAAAATTCTTAATTTGACCTTTTGACCCTCAATACCTGCTACAGTTGTTGTCTCCTCCAAAAAATAAGCATACCGTTATGCTCACCAAAAATATTTCTATCAATCCATATATAAATTTTTTAAATCAGAATTGTAGGCATTCTGCCAAAAGTACTAAATAGTAATTGTCGAAAATGTTAAGTATATGAGAACTAAAATTTTTATGGAGATGCTGGCTTAGTTAAGGCATAATAAGAGCAATTCATCGACTTTTATTGTTGAAGTATACAAAAAAGTACACATTTCAAACCGAATTTCTTAACCAAATAATTATCAAAAATTGCAAGGACTTGTTTTAAATAATCGCTGCATTCATTGACTACACGTGTGAGAAAAATTTTAAGATCGGATCATGCATTTGGGCACTATAACTCGAAACATTTGTACAAATAATTAATTTTTACGCACTAATTTATAGTAGTTGTTAACAATCATCATGTTTTGTCGTTTTTATATGCAAAACCCTGCAAAGTTGGCGAAATTGAGAGAGGGAGAGAGGCCGTTGTTTTGAGGGTAAGTTGCAAGTTTTTACTGGTTAAATTGTAGGAGAGCTCGCTACAAAAGCCCGGTAGAAATTTTCCAGTGAAACAATTCACAGAATAGTTCGTCTTACGCTCTCAAAGACAGAAAATTATTGAGTTTTACGCGGGCAGGATTTAGTAAACATTTGCAAAGAAACCGCACAGTTGCATTTGGATTTTTGTTTTTGTTTCCAGCTGGTTCGTAATATATCGTTCATATTTGTGCTTTTGCAAATTTACAATGTGAAATATCGATTTGTTTTGTTGACTGAAATGCAACCATATGCCACAATCAGCTGTTTTTCTTGCTCGCAAATTCTCCTCCAAATGAAATGTCAAAATTACGCCCTCCCCATGAAAAGCTTGCAAGTTTTTTTGTTGGCTGAACGAACGCGGTTTTGTACAAGTTGGTACAAGCTTGTTCAAGTTATTTGCTTATTGACTTGAAATGCAATGTATGCACCTAATTTGGTGGCATAGTTTTTGAGATATTCCTATTTGTTCGAAGGTGTGCGGTGAAACGCCGTGTGTGCTTAGGTAACCTAATTCTAAATATTAAATTTTAGCGAATTCTCCTTAATAAAGCGTTTTTTTATTTTTGAAAATTAGTGTAAAATGAGAGGTGTGCGTAGCTTTGGTCCGATTTGTACAATTTTTGGTTTCGGAGATATCAGACTCCAATATCGCATTTTTGTAAGATTTTGGTAAATTAGCGTTATATGATTGGTGGGCGTAGGTTTTGTTCGATTTTAAAAATTTTCGAAATTTTGCGTACTTGTTTAAAATGCAAAATGTCTACCGAAGTCGGTAGAGTTTGGTCAAGTAGTTTCGGAGTTATAAGTTTTTCTTAAAAAGTGGGTGGGGCCCAGCCCATTTTCGAAAAAAATATACACGCGTAAATAAAAAAATAGCTTCATTGGTTCCCGAGATATCGCATTGTTACGATTTTCACAAAACATCGTTATGTGGGCCTGGTTATTGTCCGATTTCGCCCATTTGCAATACCAAAGTACCTTGGGTTAAGGGCAATGTGTTAAGAAAGCTCAATATTTACTTGAATTATCCGACTGACGGACAGACGGACCGTCGTAGCCGAGTGTGTATCGTGTGCGCGCTTCATTCGGTAGGTCCCGGGTTCAAAATCCTGGTCGGGGCAAGTAACATCAAAAATTATAGAAAAGTTGTTTCTAAGCGGTCGCCCCTCAGCAGGCAATGGCAAACCTCGGAGTGTATTTCTGCTATGAAAAAACTTCTCACAAAAAAAACAACATTCGCCGTTCGGAGTCGGCGTAAAACTGTAGGGCCCTCAATTTGTGTTACAGCATCAAGACGCAGACCAAAAATTCTAGGAGAAGTTCGGCCAAAATCAATTAAGCGGGTATAACGCAAATTAAGTAGGTAAGTAAGTAAGGACGGATGGACAGACAGACATACTGTTGAAAAGTACATGGCAACCCATGCATAAAAAGATCTGTCTGAGAAGGGTGGCAACCCATGCATGTGAAGTCATGTTAAAAACGAATGTTCAATAACATTGTATGACGCAATTCTCTGAAATACATATATATGCAAAATTACACCATTCATATACATATGTACTTTTATATACATACATACATGCTGTATAAATGCACATATGTATTCTGTTAAGTTTTGAATTAAAAAAACGTTTGTTTTTATTCTGTAAACGTTTTGGAAAGGACAAGTCGTGTTTTAAGAAGAAAAGAAGAAAGATTGGAAATTAAAATTCTTATAAAAAGAAAAGGAAAAAGTGTTTTGTTTATTGAAAAATAACTTGTTTAATAAAGAAGAAAGTGTAGATCGTTGTTGGGTCTGCTGGTGAATGCTTGTTGAATTCTTGTTCATCCTGGTGGTTGCTGCTGCTGCTGTTGGGTAGAGGAGAGGAAGGCTTGGTGTTGTCTGGTTGCTGTGGATGCTGGATTATTCAATAGGTTATGGGCCCAGCCCACGCTAAATAATTGCAATAAGTATTACTGAAAGAAAACAAAAGGTTTGGAAATGGAAAAAGGTAAGCGCAACATTAAGCCATTCGACGGCGAAAAATATTCCATGTGGAAGTTTCGGGTAAGAGCACTTTTAAGCGAAAGTGACGCTTTGAAAGTTATAAACAGTGAGGTGGCAGAGAAAACAGACGAGTGGGCAAAGTTGGATAGAAGTGCTAAAAGCATAATAATAGAATATTTAAGTGACTCTTTTCTGGGTTTTGTTAAAAGCGAGTGTAGTGCAAAAGATATTTTTAAAAACCTTGATGAGATATATGAAAGGAAAAGCTTAGCTTCACAACTGTCTGTACGTAAGCAGTTGCTATCTTTAAAACTTAAGACTGACACGCCATTGTTAGGTCACTTCAACATATTTGATGATTTGATTACAGAGCTACTAGCTTCTGGAGCGCAGGTAGAAGAAATAGACAAAGTATCGCACTTACTTTTAACTTTACCTTCTCCGTATGATGGAGTAATAACTGCAATAGAAACGTTGTCTGAAGAGAATTTGACTTTAGCGTTTGTTAAAAACAGATTACTGGATCATGAAATCAAATTGAAGCAAGCAAGTAAGGAAACAAGTTTAAAGGTGTTACAAGCCGTAAAGAAAGAAAATCAAACTCAATTTTTAAAAAATAAAAGCTTTAGTATACAAAAGAATAAATTTAAGTTTAAAAATAAATTTAATAAGACCAAACTAAAATGTTTTCACTGTGGCAAAACTGGACACATTAAAAGGGATTGCTTCATATATAAGAAAGAAAAGGGAGGAGAAAATAATAATCAAGAAAAAAATAAACAAGTACAAATGGCCTCTACTAGATCGGTGTCAGGTCAATCAGGTTTTGCGTTCATGTTAAGACGAGCAGATTATATAGGAGATAGAATTTCGTTTCTATTGGATTCTGGAGCGTCAGACCACTTAGTTAATAATGAAGATTTGTTCACAAATGTCACAACTTTGGAGTCACCCATAAAAATTGCTGTAGCAAAATGTGGCGAATATATATATGCCACTAAGAAAGGCTTGGTGGAGCTATGTACCGATGCTCAATCTAAGATTTATTTGAAGGATGTATTGTTCTGTCCTCATGTTCCTAAAAATCTAATCTCTGTTAAGAAGATGCAGGACGCTGAGTTTACAATTGTGTTTCATCCAGGAGGTGTGACTGTAAACAAAAATGATGAAAACATAATGAGTGGTAAATATATCAATAACGTTCCAATTATTAGTTTTTTTTACATAAAAATGTATATGCATTGAATACAAATAATATGAAAAATTATAGTTTGTGGCATGAGAGGTTAGGGCATATAAGTAGAGGAAAGTTTTTAGAAATGAAAACTATGAATTTATATGATGATGTAGAAATGCTAAATAATGTACAACCAAATGATGAGTTATGCGAAGCTTGCATAAAAGGGAAAAAAGCTAGACTTAAATTCGGAAAATTCAAGAATAAAGATCATATTAGAAGGCCGTTATTTGTTGTTCATTCGGATGTATGTGGTCCGATTTCACCTCCAGCCATAGGTAATAAGAATTACTATGTAGTTTTTATAGACGAATATACCCATTACTGTGTCACATATTTAGTGACTTATAAATCTGATGTTTTTGCAGTTTTTAAAGATTTTCTAGCAAAGAGTGAAGCGCATTTTAATTTGAAGATCCATAACTGAAAAGGCTCGTACTTTGGTTATAGGCGCCAAGCTAGAGAAGCACTTCTGGGGTGAAGCTGTATTGACAGCTACATATTTGATAAATAGAAGCCCAAGTAATGCATTGAAAGAATGCGGAAAAACACCATATGAAATGTGGCATAATAAAAACCCCAGTCTCAAATACTTGAGAGTTTTCGGTTCAACAGTATATGTCCATAACAAAGTAAAGAAAAGAAAGTTTGACGAAAAGTCATGGAAAGGTATTCTAGTTGGATATGAACCGAATGGTTACAAAGTATGGGAAAATGGTACTGGTAAGTTCACCATTGCAAGGGATGTTGTTGTTGACGAAACAAATATGGTGAATTCAAGAGATTGTGTTGATGTGAATAACGTTTAACTGGAAGAGTGCTTAGAAGTAGCTGAGCTTGATACAAAAGAAGATAATGACTGCTTGAATACGAATGGTGTTCCAAGTACCTGCTCGAATGAAAGTGAGGCAACAGAATGTTATGAGCCATCAGATGAAAAATCTGGAAGAGTGGTAAAGAGAAAGGATAATTTTTGTTCAGTTCCGTTGGGTAACGATTTGTGTGAACAAAGTACTTCTAGTTCTTCTTCTGATATTAGAAAAAGTGATAGGTTAAAAGATAAACCAAAGATATCATATAGAGACCTATTAGAGAACTGTGTAATGCAAGCTCAGTCGTCGATCGGTAGTACTCCAGATTCATTGGAAGAGATAAAACTTAGGAGCGATAAAGCACAATGGGAAGAAGCAGTCAGAGATGAACTGCAATCACATTTACTTAACAAAATCTGGTCATTGGTGAACAAACCAGAAGATAAGAATATTGTAGACTGTAAATGGATATTTACGATAAAACAAAATGAATTGGGTGAACCAATTAAGTATAAGGCAAGGCTTGTTGCGCGTGGTTTCACACAGGAATACTTAATTGACTATGATGAAACGTTTGCGCCAGTCGCTAGAATTCCCAGCTTCAGATTCATATTATCCTTTTCAAAATAGAATAACTTGAAGGTACATCACATGGATGTAAAGACTGCATTTCTTAATGGAGTTTTGAAAGAGGAAATATATATGACAGTTCCTCAAGGTTTAGCTGGTGGTAAGAATAAAGTGTGTAAATTGAATAAAGCAATTTATGGTCTCAAACAAGCAGCTAGATGTTGGTTTGAAATGTTTGAACAAGCATTGAAAGGAAATGGTTTTGTAAATTCGCCTGTAGATCGGTGTATTTATATTCTTGATAAAGGTGATATTTCAAACAATATATATGTTTTGTTATACATATGTGGATGATTTAGTTATTTCAACTAAAAATATTGATACAATGAATGCTTTCAATTCCTATCTGATGGGAAAGTTTAGAATGACTGATCTATTAGAAATCAAATATTTTATCGGAATAAAAGTTGATAGAAGTGAAGATCAGATAAGTCTAAGTCAATCCGGATATATACAAAATGTTTTAAAAAAATTTAAAATGGATGACTGTACTCAATAAACTCACCTCTTCCTAGTAAACTAAATTATGAAGCATTAAATTCAGATCAAAATTGTGATGCTCCATGTCGCAGCTTAATTGGGTGCTTAATGTATATAATGCTATGCACAAGACCAGATCTCAGCATATCTGTAAATTTGTTAAGTCGGTATAGTCAAAAGAAGAATCAAGAGTTGTGGCAATGTTTAAAGAAAGTTGTAAGATACCTTAAGGGGACTGTTGACTTAAAACTAACTTTTAAGAAAAATAAAAACTTTTGTGATCTCTTAAGTGGCTATGTCGATTCAGATTAGGGTGGAAGTATGAGTGATAGAAGAAGTACTACAGGATATTTATTCAAGATGTATGAATCAAATTTAATTTGTTGGAATACAAGAAAACAGAGTTCTGTGGCAGCTTCATCAACTGAAGCAGAATATATGGCCTTGTTTGAAGCAGTCAGAGAAGCACTATGGCTGAAATCTTTATTAGAAAGTTTAAAAATGGAACTTAAAGAGCCGATAAAGTTATATGAAGATAACCAGGGTTGTATTAGTATAGCGAATAACCCCTCTTGTCACAAACGGTCTAAGCACATAGACATAAAATATCATTTTTCTAGGGAACAGGTCGAAAATAATCTCATTAAAGTTTTGTATATTCCCACAGATAAGCAGATCGCGGATATCTTGACAAAGCCTCTTCCTGCTGCACGCTTTATGGATCTGAGAAGTCAAATGGGGCTGACTGTATAATCATCTGGCTGACGTATGAAGAGAATACTAACTAACTGGATGAATTTTATTTTTTTATTGACTAACATGAATTTTAATATTATATTCTATTAACCTAAATTTTTTTTTGTCTGGTCTGATTAGGGTTTTCTGGGTTTTCCTAATCCTCGCAACAAATGTTGGACCATTATGCACCCCAGATATAAACAGAAAACCGACTTGTCACAAATCTTTAATTTTTATTTTAAAAGAGTTTAAGAGTAGATTTATCTTAAGTATTGAATTAACTATTACCATTTATTTTGCTATGAATGTTGTAATTTGGAGGAGGTGTGTTGAAAAGTACATGGCAACCCATGCATAAGAAGATCTGTCTGAGAAGGGTGGCAACCCATGCATGTGAAGCCATGTTAAAAACGAATGTTCAATAACATTGTATGACGCAATTCTCTGAAATACATATATATGCAAAATTACACCATTCATATACATATGTACTTTTATATACATACATACATGCTGTATAAATGCACATATGTATTCTGTTAAGTTTTGAATTAAAAAGAACGGTTGTTTTTATTCTGTAAACGTTTTGGAAAGGACAAGTCGTGTTTTAAGAAGAAAAGAAGAAAGATTGGAAATTAAAATTCTTATAAAAAGAAAAGGAAAAAGTGTTTTGTTTATTGAAAAAGAACTTGTTTAATAAAGAAGAAAGTGTAGATCGTTGTTGGTGCGGTCTAAGCTGTTTTGGGTCTGTTGGTGAATGCTTGTTGAATTCTTGTTCATCCTGGTGGTTGCTGCTGCTGCTGTTGGGTAGAGGAGAGGAAGGCTTGGTGTTGTCCGGTTGCTGTGGATGCTGGATTATTCAATACATACATACATGGGTAAATCAATTTTTTCTATTCATTCTAAGAATTTTGGTATATACATATGTTTACATACTATGCCCATAGCTATCTCGCTTGCTTTATGTTGTTAAAAACAACCGTGAGGCGAAGAAAGTTATAATACTCTGGGCCCCACAGGTGTGCTCGGGTATAAAAATTTGAAATATTTTAATTAAAAAAGCGCAAAATGCAAATTCTCTCACTGCGAGCAAATACTTTCATTACTGGCGTGTATGGACCTATTAATATAACAAAGGGCAAGATTACGATTCCTGGGGCGCCGCGTTTTGACGACTATTTCTTGTAGAACTCGACAAAATAAACACTTTTTCACAAGTAAAAAAAATTGATATCTCGCTTGATTTTCGAGATACAGCGAGTTGAAATTTGTCGATTTTGGTATACATGGTGCATAATATACGTCGCGTGTAATGCACTTTACGCATGAAATTCTTTGAATTCGTTATTTGTTTTATTTCACTTTTTCCAATTGCCCCTCTTTACGCAGTTCCCATTATTTTTGCGTGCAACACCTTTCTGCGTAGGCGGCCTTCGGCCGCGCTTTAAAAAAATAACCCTGGCCGGTCCAACACCGGCTACGCTGACCACAGTATTTTTGCGTGCAACACCTTTCTGCGCGAGCAATTTAATGCATACCAACCTACCGACGCCAAACCCGTACATACAGTTTGTGTCATTAATGCCTTAACAATCGAATATCGAAATCTAGTGAGCACGGGCGCAGTGCCGAGATGAAAATACAAGTTTAAAAGTCAGAAAGCGTGTTTCGGGTTTCATTGCTTTATGAAAATAGTTGTAATTTTGAGAAAAGTGAATAGTTAGTACAAACAAATAACGAATTCAAAGAATTTCATGCGTAAAGTGCATTACACGCGACGTATATTATGCACCATGTATACCAAAATCGACAAATTTCAACTCGCTGTATCTCGAAAACCAAGCGAGATATCAATTTTTTTTACTTGTGAAAAAGTGTTTATTTTGTCGAGTTCTACAAGAAATAGTCGTCAAAACGAGGCGCCCCAGGAATCGTAATCTTCCCTAACAAAGACATGTGATAAGAAATGTTCGCCCGAAAAAGGAAACCAAGTAAAAAGTAAGATGTTCGTTTGGCAGAAAACTTGTACAAGCTTGTACCAACTTTTACCAAATCGCGTTCGTTTAGCCAAAAAACTTGCAAAATTTGCAAAGAGATAGCGCAATTTGTGCTGGCAAAATTATAAATTTGCAAAAGCAGAAATATGAGCGATTTATTAATGAATGAGGAAGGGAAATATTAGCGAACATGCGGAAGACAAAAGAAACCAACTGTGTGTCTAAAATGATTCAAAATCATAAATTCAAATGCAACTGTGCGGGCTTCCTTGCAAATGTTTAGACAGCGTTTAGACAGGAATACTTTTGTCGCGGCAACTCGTTACTTGTAGGAGAGAGAAGGACGGGGAAAGGGGAAGACCACCGAGTTGCTCGTGCTCTTGCAACACGCTTTGTTTTCTTATTCGTCTCAGTCGGCAGCTAAGAAATTTGACATTCCTTTTCATATATAAATTCTTTCAGTGGTTGCAGTTTTGTTGAGTTTTAAGTGAATACATACGGTAAGTTGGGAAATGAAATTTTGTTCTTATTTTTTTGCGATTAAATATACACATGTGTATGCATATACTATACATATTAACGTAAATTATGTTAAAACTTCATTTTTCAACTCACCTTTTACTTATAATCACAAAATTCATCAGAATGTGTAAATGCCGCTTAAGCGAAGCGTACAGAAATTTGCGAAAATGAAGGAAAGGAATACCCGGAATCAGCTGCAAATATGCCATGGTTTTCGTTTTTAAAATTCACGTTGCGCTTCTTGATAAAAGCTTGATTTTACCATTTGCACATTAATTGAATGGTAGATATGTATGGTGGTTGGAATAAGCCTTCTCATGATTCTCTGGTTTGCAATCGGCGGCCCCAATAGTGCCTCACACAAAGGGTGACGACGCTGAAGCAAGCATTTCTTTAGTAGCTTGGGTCATAGGAAACCTCAATTTCCGGTGAAACAATGAATCATTGATTGCACCCGTTACCCTATAAATGCCGGCTTACGGATGACTGGCTCATGGCTACCTGTTTCTCAGTTGATATTGCCGTTATTGTGGAGCCTCTTAATTGGTTGTCAAGCTGATAAATTAGGTATTCAGCCAAGTCTGGAGTTAACCGATATAACTTCTGACATTCTGTTGCATTCAAATGAAAGGGATTGTCCACATCTCGTAGTAAACGCCGATCCACTGTTGGAGCGCATACTTCTTCGTCTCCTCGCAATATAATGTTCTTTTTTTAATTTCAAGAAAACAAATCACCGAATTTTAAATTTATCTTTTATTTAAGTTGAATTCACTAATTTCACTTTTCTCGATTGAGAAATTTGTTGTCGTTTAGTTTTCGGCCATCGACTAGCTAACATCAACAGCTGATTCAGCGAATGCGAAAATCTTTCAAAAATGGCTGCTGAATAGCAGGGTCGTAAAATTTTGTTTAAGTTGAGTTAACCTATCGAATATTTCAGCTACGCAATCCACTGTATTTTTCAGAACACCTTTCCAAGTTGCCACCATTCGGCCGCGCTGAAGAAAAATAACGCTGGTCTGATCAACTCTTGCGTAAAATACTGTATTAGAAGAAAATAGAGAATTCTGTGAATTATTTTTGATATATGCAAAGCTGCGAAGTAGAAAAATTGTAATTTGATATCTGATGACCATAGAAAACTAGCCGTCAAACCTGCCAATAACCAGAGTTAATTTTTACGCTAATATAACCGATAGTTATAGGATGCTTTTGGCAGGGAGGCTTCTTGCTTGTTATCGAGCTAAAAATATCGAGTATGTACCTGTATTTATTCTAATCGTTTCATTCATAATATAAACATTTAAAATTGAATCAAAATAAAGTCGCATTTCTCTTAAATGGATACCTCGGGTAAATTTGAACATGATATAAAAAAAAAGAAAACTCATGGAAAACTTTTCAAAACAGAGCATGACGTTTATATTACATCTAAGTCGACTTTTGAGGTGTGTTACTGAAACGTGTATATGTACATACGTACAATATGTATGTATATCGTGCAAAAGTTCTTACTTATTGGGTAAGCCGGCTGGAAAATGGTAGTTCTGTATACAGTAAAAACCCAGCAAGAACCGGTAATAATTTTACTGGATTTTTACTGGATAGTGTTTTCGTACGCCACAACTTGCAAGAAATCAGGAAAGTTGGGGAAATTGAGAGAGCGAAAATGACAGCTGAACTTGCAAGTTTTACCAGATTTTTACTGGATAAATTTCTGCTAGCAAGAATTTGATCACAAATAGAAAACAATTATGAGAAATGTTTAATATTTCCAAAAAAAGGCCGAAATTGGAAAAAGTGTTTAAATATACAACAAAAAGAAAAAACTTGCAACTTACTGGTTTTGCGTTTTCTTACTTTCTTGCAAGTCGTTGAGAGCAAATTTGGTTTACGCTCTGAAATTGAGTTACTGGCAAGTGACTGGATAGTTTCTTACTGGAGAGTACGAAACCATAACTGTTATTATAGTACCCCAGGATCTTACTGTTTCCTGGGCCATATAACACATCTTGTACAAATAAAAATTGAAGGCGGCGTTGTACGCCCGAGGGCCCACACCCTAAGGACTCTGGTCCACGAACACCATCAGGATCATAACCTTTAGTTGGCAGGATTCTCTTTTCTTATTTAGGACATTTAACATATCTGAATTTAATTTTTCCCTCTTCTAATGGCATACAGTTTGAACGTCTGGTCACCACACACACTTTTCTTGAACAAATTAATATTTACGCTCCTAAAAATCGTGCGTTTAAAAAAATCAACATTTATTGCAACTGGGCTTTGTTGTTGTAGCGGCTAGTCGCGCCCCGTAAAGAGCGGATTCACCCATGGTCGTTGTCGTCGAACTCGTCTAGGGAGAGGCCCAGGAAACGTGCAGTTTCGACAGGGTTGGACCAGAGGGAGAGGGGGGTTAGATGAGTGGGTTTGAGAGGGCATGTGAATAGGTGGTTGGTGTCGTGCGGAGAATCTCCACATGCCGGACATGTTGAGCCTACTACAGTATCCAGATCCCAATTGGGCCAGAGTGACGCGGGACTCGCGAGGCAGCAGGGACTCCTCATCTCTTAATGGTGGTGGTTGGGCTCCTATTGCGGCATTTCCCAGGCGAGAGTCGATGGTGGTGGTGACTGTCTCTCTGTGGATGTTGCTTAGGACCCGCTGGTACCAGCGGTTTCGTAATATATGGCTGGATCTCGTCCTTCAGTTATAGGAGATGCCTTCTGATGTGACTGGGTGTGGCTCATGGCTCAACTGCAAGCAGATGCCTGTTTGGGTTCCCCGAGCGGTGACACGCAGCAAGGAGCTGCTTGCTGAGCATGAGGTTGTGCTCCTTAACGCGGAGGACATTGACCTACATTTTGATCTTGGCTACATCAGGAGGCATCCAGTCAGCGTGCGGCGTTCTGACAGGTTTGCTGCTTCATCCACTGTGTCCTAGTGGTTCCCGGCGACCACACTGGCGCAGCATAGTTTATTACCGGTCGGCCAATCGCCTTGTATGTTGCCAACAACGTTTCTTTGTCTTTGCACCAAGAGCTGCCGGCGAGCGACTTGAGAACATTGTTGCGGCTCTGTACTTTATTGGCGATTGCGATAGTGTGCCCGGAAAAGGAGAGCAGGCTGTCGAATGTCACCCCCAGAATCCTCGGGTGATTAACCGTCGGAATGGGGGCGCCATCGATGTGAATGTTGAGATCCAGCCTGACCTCTTTCGTCCAGGTGGTAAAGAAGGCCGCCAAGGACTTAGTAAGGGTCAACACCAGGTTTCTGCCTGTGAAGAAACGGGCAAAGTCGGAGAGATATCCATTCACTTTCGAACACTGGTCATCAACTACATTGCCGGTTGCCATTATCGAGCAATCATCGGCATAAGAGACTATTGTGAGTCCTTCTGGGGGTGGAGGGAGCTTGGAGATGTGGTGGTTAAACAAGTGTGGAGACAGGACGCCACCCTGCGGTACCCCTTGTTTAATTCTCCTTAATTTAGATGTTGAGTCTCTGAATAATACCGACGATTGGTGACTTCACAGGTAATTCGCGGTCCACCGTTTCAGTCTCTGCGGGAAAGTTGATGCTTCCACGTCAGCTAGTAGCGTGGAATGACTTACATTGTCAAAAGCTTTTGACAGGTCCAATGCTACCAGGACTGTTCTCCCGTAGGGGCGGTTATGGTTAAGACCGCAATTCACCTGTGTGTTTATGGCGTTGAGTGCTGTTGTTGTACTGTGCACTTTCCGGAAGCCATGTTGATGCTTAGCCGAGCCCAGGCGGTTACTGTAGTACGGGAGGAGTAGTAGTAGTGTCTTTATCACTGGCGAAAGCAGGGAAATCGGTCGAAAGCAGTCACCCTTGTCGGGCAGTTTCCCTGGTTTCAGCTCCCAACGGTCCAAATGTCAGAAATGATGAGGGTGGCCATTTACAGATTGAGGATTCCTGTAAGAAACTCAACTCCCTTAATTTTTTTTAGCATCAACACGATTAGCCCGTCAGGGCCAATGGCCTTGGAGGATTTCGCCTTCGCGATGGCCTCCTTCCCCTCGCCACATATGAAAGCAAGAGGCGCGCTGTTGTTTGACTGTTTGCGTAGCCTTCTGTAGTGCGATTCACTAACTTTAAACGGTGCGACGATTGTTATTTTTGACGGCAATATTTGCCGTTTGCACTAACGATTGTGCGATTCACTTACTTATTTTTAACGACACTTAACAGCTGTTTCGTTGTATTTATTCAAAGTGATAAAGAGTGGCACCTCTGTCGAAATAAGCGAAAAGCACAAAGAGGAATATAAAAAAAACAAACGAATGCCTGCTGCCAAATATAAATTTGAGCGTTTTTATTATATTTCATTAAATAAAATTATTACTGGTTCTTGCTGGTTTTTACTGCATAGTGAAGACGAAAACAGAGGGTTAGATGAGTGGATTTGAGAGATCATGCGAATAGGTGATTGGTATCGCATGGAGAATCTCCACATGCCGGACATGTGTTGGGTATGTCAGGGTTGATTTTCTATAGGTCGGAGAGATATCCGTTCACTTTCGAACACAGGTCATGCTGTTGTTGTTGTTGTTGTTGTTGTAGCGGCTAGTCGTGCCCCGTAAAGAGCGGATTCACCCATGGTCGTTGCCGTCGAACTCATCTAGGGGGAGGCCCAGGAAACGTGCAGTTTCGACAGGGTTGGACCAGAGGGAGAGGGGGGTTAGATGAGTGGGTTTGAGAGGGCATGTGAATAGGTGGTTGGTGTCGTGCGGAGAATCTCCACATGCCGGACATGTGTTGGGTATGTCGGGGTTGATTCTGGAAAGGTAGGAGTTGAGCCTGCTACAGTATCCAGATCGTAATTGTGCCAGAGTGACGCGGGACTCACGGGGCAGCAGGGACTCCTCATCTGCTACAGGTGGTGGTTGGGCTCCGATGACTGCATTTGCCTGGCGGGAGTCAATGATGGTAGTGACTGGGTTTTCGCTTAGTCTCGTTCATATTTCAGAGTTTGATTTCTTAATTCCGTAATGTGATGCGCAGGATTTATCAAAAGGTGTACTTAATAAAATCAATAAAAGTGTCGAACATATACTAAATGCGTAAAGATTAATGAGGTGAGCGTAATAGTATGCTTTTATTTGGGGAAACAACAACTACGAAAGTTATCAAAGGTCAAAGTTAAAATAAATCATATTTTTAATTACAAATGAAAAAAACCAATCATTTCATCAGAAAGAAAGAAAAATAATTATGCTAAAAACTTACATTTCTAGTATTTTGTACTGCATCCACCGTTTTTGATTACTGCTTCACATCTGCGCTCCATGCTTTCCACAAGCTGTTGGCGCCTTTCTTTCGGAATACTGTACCAAGCAACCTTTACGCCTGTCCACAAATCATCAAAATTTTTAAAATTTGTTCTTGATATTTTTGTTTTTATATCATTCCACAAATTTTGAAGTGGATTGAGGTCAGGACTTTGTGCTGGCCATTCCAAAACCTCAATATGTTCCTTCCTAAGCAAGCTTTTGTGACCTTGTCCGTATGCTTAGGATCATTATCCTGCATAAATCTTCAGCGTAGAGGCATGGACTCAAAAGCAAATGGCTCCATTGTATTCATAAGGATATCTAAATATTGATACCGATCCATTTTTCCATTTATTCGCACAATTGGCCCAACACCATGCCAGGAAAAAGCTCCCCAAACCATGATGCTTCCACCGTTGTGCTTTATTGTTTTCAGTGTGTACCTGGGACTTAGCGATTGACACTGCGGTGAACACGGTTTTTTCCATCGGGACCAACCCTGTTAATCTTAGTTTCATCGCTCCAAAGTACATTTTTCCAAAGGGATACACCCTTGTCCTTATGAGACTTCGCAAAAGTAAGCCGATTCTTTATGTGCCTTCTTGATAGGAGTGGTGTCTTGCGACTAAGGCGGCAAAAAATCTTTGCTTCATTTAAACGCCTTTCGACAAGTTTCCTGGACACATTTAGATTAAATTCTTCATTAATTTCGGGGATTATTTGTTTGCTTCACTTAAAAGGATCTCTTTTACTCTTGCGCAGTATGGCTCTATCAACAGTAGAATCCGTTTTTCGTGGCGTTAACCTCTTAATTTTGTTTTGTGTTAAGTATTACTTGTTCTCCTCGACTAGCTTAAGGGAATTGTATACCATTTTCCATGAGCATTGAATTAATTCAGAAATTTCACCAATTTTTTTGCCGCTTTTAGCCATATTGGAAATAATACTCGTTTTTCCGGAGTGCAATCTTTTCCGCGACTTATATTCAAAAAAGTTACAGCACGTTTGAATAGTTAGACAAAGTAAGAACTAATAAGTAACAAATCTCAAATAAAATTTTAAAAGCTGAAACATTTTTTTCAATTGTGCTATTTGCATGTCCCCCCTACAATTGCAACCAGTGAAATAAAACTTAGGATGCTAGAATAACTGTAATTATAAAACCGTTACTATGGCACATGTAGCAGAAAATAGTGATAAAGAAGTATTTGGATAACTGCATTATATGAGAAGAAAAATAGGATTAGCCTACCCCATAAGCAGAAAAATAATTATTACTTTGTTTTTGGCATTTGTGCTATTTGCATGTAAGTAGAGTTCATGTAAAAAAATTTTCATAGGGGGTCATCGGGAAGGCGAAATCCTCCAAGGCCATTGGCCCTTACGGGCTAAGCGTGTTGATGCTAAAACAAATTTACGCCCCGCGGGAGTTGAGTTCCTTACAGGGATCCTCAATCTGTCCATGGCCACCCTCATCATTCCTGACATTTGGAAGGTTGGGAGGGTGGTCCCACTGTTAAACCAGGGAAACCGACTGACAAGGGAGACTCCTATCGGCCGATTTCCCTGCTTTCGCCAGTGATAAAGACACTTGAGACCCACGCCTAACATACTACACTTACCACGTGAGCGCGGCTAAGTATCAACATTACTTCCGGAAAATGCACAGCACAGCAACAGCTCTCAATACCATAAACACGCAGGTGAATCACGGTCCTAACCAGAACCGCCCCTGTGAGAAAACCGTCCTAGTAGCGTTGAACTTGTCAAAAGCTTTTGACACAGATAGTCATTCCACGCTACTAGCTAACGTGGAAGCATGAACTCTCCCGCAGGGACAGAAACGGTGGCGAATTACCTGTGTGGTCGCCAATCATCGATATTATTCCGAGGCTCAACTAAGGAGGATTAAACAAGCAATATAATTGATGACCTGTGTTCATTCCCACGACAGTCGGTTCTACGTACCGGAATGACCCGGGTTTCACCCGGTCAAGAACTGTTGTTGCGGCGATAAAACCCTGTTTAGATCGGCCTACCCCATAAGTTGTCTGTCTCCCCTGGAGCAACTCCTTGCAACAGGGTTGCTTCACCTCCTTCTGATCAGGGCTGGCATCGAGCCTAACCCTGGTCCAGAAACCTATTTTTGCTGCGTTTGCCAGAAAAAGATCCATCCGAACTCCACTTCGGTAAGGTGTAATTCGGGCGACGGATGGAGCCATCTTAAGGTCTGCTCAGGCCTTAGGACCCATAAGGAGTGGTCCACAAACTATGTGGCCCCATGTTGTTCGCGCCCTAAGGCGCCCATAGCCTCTACGGCTCCCCTAGTTGCACCTAGTGCACCGGTGCCTAGCACCGGCAGAACCTCTACGGTTCGCAGGAGCACACAACAACATGGACGCTCCCCTCCCGAGTATGTTCTGGCCTGCGCACCACACGTGAATGGTCGGGTGACTACCTGGCTCCCTGCTGTAGAGCCTTGCAACCGCACGCGCCAGTGGCGGCGCTGCCAAATAACACCATAAGGCAGCCCAACGTGCCAATGCATGTGCAGCAGGGACCAGGTGGGCAACATCACCCTTCCCTCACACCCCTCTCCGCGACGACTCTACCGAGGCAAACGAGACTCCTTCAACTGAACTGCAATGAGCTGCAGGGCAAGATTGAGGAGATAACCGACTTTATGATTCGGCATAATCTGTCAATAGCTGCGATCCAAGAAACGAAACTGCACAGGAACTCAACCCTGTTGAGTTGCAACGGCTACAATGTGCATCGTAAGGATCTCGAGCGAGGTAATGGTGGTGGCTTAGCATTCATCACCCATCACACAGTGCAATATCGTCTCATTGAAGAAGACATCGACCGCAGGGACACTACCTTAGAATGTCAAGGAATAGCTGTCCGATCAGGCGATGTCGAGCTCGAAATATTCAATATTTATATACCCCCTGTCACCTGCTGCCCGGCAGGATATGACCCTGACATAGGTGCGCTCCTCAGAGGTGAAAACCGATTGGTAGTTGGTGACTTTAACGCGCACCACGATCTCTGGCATTCAAGCCGACCAGCTGATCTTAGGGGAAATGATCTGGCAGAGCAGATAGACGATTCGACATTCTGCACGATGAATGATGATGCCCCCACCAGGATTATGGGTAGTTGCAGCAGCTCGCCTGACCTAACGATAGCTAGCGCAGGTCTGATAAATAGCATAATGTGGCGACCTATGCTATCGCTTGCATCAGACCACCTACCTATAATCATCTCGATTGACAGACCTGCTGACTTTGTCTCCGCGGACCATCGGACCTATATCAACTTTAAAAAGGCTGACTGGGTCAGGTTCGCGGAGTTCACCGAAAATGCCTTCAGGTCTCTTCCCACACCCACTGACGTTCGAAAAGGCGAACAAAAGTTCCGCAAGGTGGTTGCGTCAGCTGCGGCCCGCTTCATTCCGGCAGGGAGGATCCCCGAGATCCGTCCCAACTTCCCGGCTGAAGCGGCCACTCCAGCGAACGAACGCGACCACCTTCGCCGCTCCGATCCCCGTAATCCGAGCATCCAGGATTTAAATGTGGAGATTCGGAGGCTGGTGGACCAATACAAGCGGAACAAGTGGGAAGAGTATTTGAAGTCCTGTAACCTGGTCACGGGTGTTGGTAAGCTCTGGTCTACCGTGAAGTCCTTATCCAACCCGACGAAGCACGACGACCGAGTGGAAATTTCATTCGGGGATCGTGCCTCGTCGGACCCGAAGAGATGCGCAAGCTATTTTAGCCGATAGTTTATACTGCACCCTTCGGGGGAAAGGACCAAGCGGAAGGTGACCAGGAGGCTGCGCAAACTACCGAACAACAGCGCGCCTCTTACCTTCAGTTGTGGCGAGGTAAAGGAGGTCATCGGGAGGGCGAAAGCCTCCAAGGCCATTGGCCCTGACGGGCTAAGCGTGTTGATGCTGAAAAATTTACGCCCTGCGGGAGTTGAGTTCTTCACAGGGATCCTCAATTTGTAAATGGCCACCTTCATCATTCCGGACATCTGGAAGGTTGGGAGGGTGGTCCCACTACTGAAACCAGGGAAACCGGCCGACAAGGGTGACTCTTATCGGCCGATTTCCCTGCTCTCACCTGTGGTAAAGACACTTGAGACCCTACTCCTCCCGTACTATACATACCACCTTGGGTCAGCTAAGCATCAACATGGCTTCCGGAGAGTGCACAGTACAACAACAGCACTTAATGCCATAAACACACAAGTGAACCGTGGTCTTAACCAAAACCCCTGCAAGAGAACCATCCTAGTAGCGTTGGACCTGTCTAAAGCTTTCGACACAATCAGCCACTCCACGCTACTAGCCGACGTGGAAGCATCAACTCTCCCGCAGGGACTGAAACGGTGGATCGCGAATTACCTGTGTGGTCGTCAATCATCAGTATGGTTTAGAGATAAAACATCGAAACCAAGGAGGATTAAACAACGGTTAATCACCCGAAGATTCTGGGGGTGACTTTCGACAGCCTGTTCTCCTTCTCCGCGCACACTACCGCAATCGCCAATAGAGTACAGAGCCGCAACAATGTCCTCAAGTCGCTCGCCGGCAGCTCTTGGGGCAAAGACAAAAAAACGTTGTTGGCAACATACAAGGCGATTGGCCGGCCGGTAATAAATTATGCTGCGTCAGTTTGGTCGCCGGGAACCAGCAGGACACAGTGGATGAAGCTGCAGACCTGCCAGAACGCCGCACTCCGCACGGTGACGGGATGTCTTCTGATGTCGCCTGAGGAGCATCTCCACCAAGAGGTCAATGTGCTCCGAGTTAAGGAACACAACCTCAAGCTCAGCAAGCAGTTCCTTGCTGGATGTCACCGTTAGGGGCATCCAAATAGGCATCTGCTTGCAGTGGAGCTGCCCCCCAGGCACATTAGGAGACATCTTCTAGACCTAAAGGACGAGATCCAGCCACTCATCACACAACCGCTGGATCCGGAGGCGTACCGGCGGGTACTAAGCAACATCCACAGAGACACAGTCACTAACATCATTGACTCCCGCCAGGCAAATGCAGTCATCGGAGCCCAACCACCACCTGTAGCAGATGAGGAGTGTCTGCTGCCCCGTGAGTCCCGCGTCACTCTGGCACAATTACGATCTGGATACTGTAGCAGGCTCAACTCCTACCTTTCCAGAATCAACCCCGACATACCCAACACATGTCCGGCATGTGGAGATTCTCCGCACGACACCAACCACCTATTCACATGCCCTCTCAAACCCACTCATCTAACCCCCCTCTCCCTCTGGTCCAACCCTGTCGAAACTGCACGTTTCCTGGGCCTCCCCCTAGATGAGTTCGACGGCAACGACCATGGGTGAATCCGCTCTTTACGGGGCACGACTAGCCGCTACAACAACAACAACAACAACAACAGCATGACCTGTGTTCGAAAGTGAACGGATATCTCTCCGACCTATAGAAAATCAACCCTGACATACCCAACACATGTCCGGCATGTGGAGATTCTCCATGCGATACCAATCACCTATTCGCATGATCTCTCAAATCCACTCATCTAACCCTCTGTTTTCGTCTTCACTATGCAGTAAAAACCAGCAAGAACCAGTAATAATTTTACTGGATTTTTGCTAAATAGCGTTTTGGTGCGCCAGAACCAGCAAGAAACTAGCAAAGTAGGGGAAATTGAGAGAGCGAAAATGACAGCTGAACCTGCAAGTTTTATTGGATTTTTACTGGATAAATTTTTACTAGCAAGAAATTACCAGTAAGATAAACAGCTGATTGAAAGTATTCAGTTGATCACATGTAAACAACAGTAATTAAAATTGCAAACTATTTTCAGTAAAAAGGGTGAAAAATAGAAAAAGTGAGTAATTAAATAAACGTATACTAAGTTTATGAAGTTTACTGTGAACATACATATGTATGTATATCAGTAAGACGTCCAGAATCTGTGTTTTTGCAAGCATATTCCGGAATCTGTAGCCGTAGTAAGTGCAATTAGCAATTGTGAGGCGTAAATTATGAATTGTGGAGTTATTTCTTTATTTAAAGTATGTATATTTTAAATTTCGTGCCAACCCAAAATCAGCTGTAACAAAAACTTGCAACTTCTTCCTGGTTTTGCGTTTTCGTACTTGTATGTTTCTCTCATTGAGAGCAAATTTTGGTTACGCTCAGAAATTTCGTTTCTGGCAAGTTACTGGATAGTTTTTTTTTTAATGGAGTATACGAAAACATAATTATTGATTTAGCCCGCTTTTAGCAATTATTATATCGTTGTTTTGCTTCAAGAGCTTCAAGTTAACTTTTGTAACGTTAAATTTTGAGAAATGGTGAGCCCCTAATATAGAAGAATACATATCAAATTAAAGCCTGTTGTATACTGTGTTTGTTTCATGCATATATCTGTGGTTGTTTAGATAGATAGATATATATTAGAGGTTTGCACTTCGACCTTAAATATCCATTGTGCCCTCTGTTCTTTACAGTACCTCGTCTAATCCCAACTCCTTTAGAAAGTGTAATATAATAGTTGGTGGCAACGAGCGTACATGTTCTTTAGCTGGCCTATGTACATAGACCCAGGTAACTTTGCCGTTTTCTCGAGATAGCGTCACACTCAAGCAACAGGTGCATCGGGGTCTCCGGAGCCAAGTCGCAAAAGCGACAGGACTCGTTCGACCATATTCCGAGCCTGTGCAGATGAGATCTTCGAGAGGTGCATAAACTGCTTGAAGCGTTTATGGTTGTATCCTCCCAGTAGACACTTCGCCCGGCTCAAGCTGCCAGTGTTCTTCCCTCATGTTGTTTTCTTCTATTCTAAGCTCTTCCTTGATAGTGTGTTGTCCTATCGCTGCGAAAGGCTCGGGTCCTATAGTAGTTTCCTTTTTCTGCTGAATTGTATGATGGCCGTCTTGTGTGGGTTGATATTGAGCCCCACCCCGGCGCACTATGGCTTTGTAAGATTTGGCGCTCTTTGTACGATATCACTATATGCTTCCGTATTTTCCTCTTGCTATAATGACAATGTCATCCGCGTATCCCTGGCAGCGAATTCCGTTGTCGGTTAGCAACTGTAGCAATTCATCCACTACCAGGCGCCACAGAAGAGGAGAGATGATTCCCCCTTGTGGGGCAGCCCTTAGTGGGTTTTAGCAGCACAACGCTGCCCGCTACAGTTGTTTCCGCTGCTCTGGTCCTAAGTAGTGCCTCTATCCAATTGCATATGGATGAGTGCACGTTCCTTTTCGTTAGTGCTTGGCATACCCCTGCATGCGTGGCGTTGTCGAAGGCTACCTCTATATCCAGAAAGACACATATAACGGTCTCTTCGAAGTCGAAGCACTCTGTATCTCCGTCGTCAGTTGGTACAGAGCAGTATCCGTAGACCGTCCCGCCCTGTATGCATCCTTCGCAGAGTTTTTGACCTTATCTCATTATCGATGATCTTCTCCATTGTTTTGAGTGCAAAGGAGGGTAAACTAATTGGTCTAAAGGACTTCGCTACCTTTGTTATAAAAATTACCTTAGCTCTCCTCCACACACTTGGAATGTAAATAAGAGCAAACGAATTCCTCATAACATTCACAAGGTGCGAGATTATACCTTCGCCACCCTGCTGTAACATCACTGGCAGTATGCCATCAACTCCCGGAGACTTATACCTTTCAAACGAACTCATGGCCCACCTCACTGAATGGTGGGTAAATATACTTGTAGCCACCATCCAGTCAGCTTGTGATGATCTCGATTCCCGTGACCAAGGCTACATGTCAGTTGTGGAGGCATCCGCGAAGTGAGTTGACAGCAGCGCCAGCGCTCTCTCCTCTTCACTAGCGGTATACGTACCGTCCGGTAGTTTAATGGCTAGTTTTGTCTCTATTTTCTCTTTTGTTAGAGCTCTGTGAAGTCTTGCTGCAACTGGAGTGGAAGGGATGTCCTCACAGAAGCGTCTAAAGCTGTCTCTTTTTGCTTTTCCTCCTTATTCCTCCCAACATCCGGCGCGTTTTGCCCTTTGGTTTTGTCACGGGGCAGCTACAGTTGAAGGCATCCGTGACTATGTTATTAAGCCTTGTACCCCTGCTTTCTAACGAGTGTGTCCTATACTAGATAAGTTTAGGTTAACTAGGTTGCTATATTTCTCCCAGTCTGCTCTCCTGGAGTTTCTCATGGATTTGCCCGCCATTGACTTAACTTTCAGATTAAACTGGATGATTCTATGATCCGACAGAGAGGGTTCCGTGGAAACCTCCCATTCCGAGACCAGATTATTCAACAGTGAATTGTTGAGAGTAATGTCTAGTACCTCTTGTTGTTGTTGTTGTAGCGGTTATCACGCCCCGTAAAGAGCGGATTCCCCCATGGTCGTTGTCGTCGAACTCATCAAGAGGGAGGCCCAGGAACCGTGCAGTTTCGACAGGGTTGTACCAGAGGGGGAGGGGGGGGTTAGATGAGTGGGTTTGAGAGGGCATGTGAATAGGTGATTGGTATCGTGCGGAGAATCTCCACATGCCGGACATGTATTAGGTATGTAAGGGTTGATTCTGGATGGGTAGGAGTTGAGCCTACTACAGTATCCAGATCGTAATTGTGCCAGAGTGACGCGGGACTCGCGTGGCAGCAGGGACTCCTCATCTGCTACTGAACTTAACTTTCAGCATAGTTTATTACCGGCCGGCCAATCGCCTTGTATGTTGCCAACAACGTTTCTTTGTCTTTGCCCCAAGAGCTGCCGGCGAGCGACTTGAGGACATTGTTGCGGCTCTGTACTTTATTGGCGATTGCGATAGTGTGCGCGGAGAAGGAGGGCTGGCTGTCGAAAGTCACCCCCAGAATCTTCGGGTGATTAACCGTCGGAATGGGGGTGCCATCGATGTGGATGTTGAGATCCAGCCTGACCTCCTTCGTCCAGGTGGTAAAGAGGGTCGCCGAGGACTTCGCAGGGGACAGCGCCAGATTTCTGCTAGTAACGAAATGGGCAAGGTCGGAGAGATATCCCTTCACCTTCGAACACAGGTCATCAATTACATTGCCGGTTACCATTATCGAGCAATCATCGGCATAGGAGGCAATTGTGACCCCCTCTGGCGGTTGAGGGAGCTTGGAGATATAATGATTGAACAAGAGTGGACGCCACCCTCCGCAGGGACGCTTAGCCCGGCAGGGCCAATGGCCTTGAAGGCTTTCGCCTTCCCGATGACCTTCACCTCGCCACAAGTGAAGGTAAGAGGCGCGCTGTTGTTTGCCTGTTTACGCAACCTTCTGGTCACCTTCCGCTTGGCCCTATCCCCAGAAGGATGCAATATGAATTGTCGGCTAAAATAGCTCGCGCATCTCTTCGGGTCCAACGAGGCACGATCCCCGAATGAAATTTCCACTCGGTCGTCGCGCTTCGTCGGGTTGGACAAGGACTTCACTGTGGACCAGAGCTTACCAACATTCGTGATTAGGGTACAGGACTTCAAGTGCTCATCCCACTTGTTCCGCTTATTTTGGTCAACGAGCCTCCGAATCTCGATTTCGGGGATCGGAGCGGCGAAGGTGGTCGCGTTCATTCGCTAGAGCGGCCGCTTCAGCCGGGAAGTTGGGACGGATCTCCGGGATCCTCCCTGCCGGGATGAAGCGAGCCGCTGCTGACGCATCCACCTTCCGGAACTTCTGCTCGCCTTTGCGAACGTCAGTGGGTGTAGGAAGATATTTGAAGGCATTTTCGGTGAACTCCGCGAACCTGACCCAGTCTGCCTTTTTAAAGTTCTGTCAATCGAAATGATTATGGGTAGGTGGTCTGATGCAAGCGATAACATACATAGGCCGCCACGTTATGCTATTTATCAGACCTGCGCTAGCTATTATTAGGTCAGGCGAGCTGCTGCAACTACCCATAATCTTGGTGGGGGCGTTATCATTCATCGTGCAGAATGTCGAATCGTCTATCTGCTCTGCCAAATCGTTTTCCCTACGATCAGCTGGTAGGCTTGAGTGCGTTGAAGTCACCAACTACCAATCGGTTTTCACCTCTGAGGAGCGCACCTATGTCAGGGTGATATCCTGCCAGGCAGCAGGTGACAGGGGGTATATAAATATTGAATATTTTGAGCTCAACATCGCCTGACCGGGCAGCTATTCCTTGACATTCTGAGGTAGTGTCCCTGCGGTCGCTGTCTTCTTCAATAAGACGATAGTGCACAGTGTGATGGGTGATGAATGCTAAGCCACCACCATTACCGCGCTCGCGATCCTTACGATGCACATTGTAGCCGTTCCAACTCAACAAGGTTGAGTTGCTGTGGAATTTCGTTTCCTGGATCGCAGCTATTGACAGATTATGCCAACTCATAAAGTCGGTTATCTCCTCAATCTTGCCCTGCAGCCCATTGCAGTTCAGCTGAAGGAGTCTCGTTTGCCTCGGGAGAGTTGTCGCGGAGAGAGGTGTGAGGCAGGGGTGATGTTGCCCACCTGGTCCCTGCTGCACATGCACTGGCACGTTAGGCAGCCTTGAGGTGTTTTTCGGCAGCGCCGCCACGGGCGTATTCGGTTGCAAGGCTCTACAGCAGGGAGCCAGGGAAAGTGACACCACCCTTGGCACGAATTGCACATGACTGGTGCCGCATTCCGGTATATCCTGGCCTGACACACGGAACAGGCTGATGGGCACCAGGAGCTGCTGGCTACTCCCCACACGAGCGGCGGAGCTAGGTGGGGGTGGGGGAGGCGAGCGTCCATGTTGTGGTGTGCTCCTGTGAACCGTAGAGGTTCTGCCGGTGCTAGGTACCGGTGCACTTGGTGCAGCTAAGGGGACCGTAGGGGCTATGGGCGCCGTAGGGCGCGAACAACATGGGACCACTTAATTTGTGGACCACTCCTTATGGGTCTTGAAACCTGAGTAGACCTTAAGATGGCTCCATCCGTCGCACGAATTACACCTTACTGAAGTGGAGTTTGGATGGGGCTTTTTGCGGCAAACGCAGCAAAAATAGGTTTCTGGTCCACGGTTTGGCTCGATGGCAGCCCTGAGCAGAAGGAGGTGGAGCAACCCTGCTGCTAGGATTTGCTCCAGGAAAATAAGCAGCGGCAAGAACTATGTCTTTGTATACTCCATCCACCTCCAGTCTTGCCTGAAATGCTACCAAGTCCCGAGTTAGATGCTCTGTAATGCAAAAGTAATCAATATTTCTCTTAAGCACTGTACATGCTCTGGGTCTTTCAGATGAGAGATCCCAAATTACCTTACTGTTTGACTCCTGTAGGTACCTTACCTGGCTCTTGTAAACCCATGTCTCCTGATCCAGTATTATATCGAGATCCTCCGAGGCGGACCTCCTGGCTATAACAGCTGAAGCTGCTCTCGCGTGGTGGAGGTTGATCTGAGTTACTGCCACGGACGGGGTCATAGTTGTGGCTCGTTAATCTCCGAGAGCCTTAGTTCGCTCTCGCTGCCTCTGTCTAGCTCGAGCCTATCTAGGTCGAGTCCCTCCATTAGTTCCTGCGTCGTGGGAACCTCCGCTGCCTCGATAACCGTCCTTGCCGGTTCCAGGAAACTCGCCGGGAATGCCAGAAACTTGGACGGTGCTTTTAATACTTGGGCTATTTCTGTCGACGCCCCTTTATCCTGCACTTTTCACGGCGCCGTATCTGGTTCGCCCGCGATCTTTGGTCGCCAGGGCCACGGTGTCGAAACTGAACCTATAGTTCAACCTGAAGCTGTCTCTTATCAGTCTGCTGAATGACTCTTCATCCATGCCTAGCGTCAGCCTGATTCCAGAATCCTCAATACTGCTGCTGATAATGCGCCACGTTGAGGTGTGCATGCCCTCATTTTGCGCACTTATCAGCCCTATGGTATGTTCTTTCCAAGCCCCGAGTCGCGGTGCCGCCTCCATAAGCCATGCCGCAGTTCTTTCGTCCTAGCAGTCCACAAGGAGTATCCCCGGACGAAAGTTCGCGCCACAAAAGGCAAGCGGATAGGTCCACCCTTTAAAGGCCTCATCCATAATCGCCTCTTGCAGATCAGTAAGGTCTTCGGAACCCAGCGTCACCGCCGGGTAGCCTTCGGGCAGTACTGGTAAACGGATGCCTTTGAGGGCGTCTGAATAGCTGATGGCCTGTCGTGTTCCACCCACCGGTTCCACTGGATCCTTCCCTATCTTCGTTTCCACCGAGCCCGACGATAGGGGAGGCGAGTGGGCCCGCAGCCGTTGGAGCTCGGTGCCTGTGGGGTAATCTACCCGCTCCTCTGCTTATCAGCGAGTGCAGGCATATCTTGCATCGTGGGATGCCCGCTTCTCCGCTTTTCAGCGGGCGCGGGCCTGTCTGATGGTCTCTTCCCGCTCGACCGCTCTAGTGCGGGTGCGGCTAATCTGATGTTACGCCTATTCTGGGCACTAGGCCCCCCGCCCTTCCGCTCTTCAACGGGTGCGGGTGTCTGTTCGTGCCTCGTACTCAGTACCGCCATCTCTCTGGCGGTCTCCGGTGATTGGCCTTGTTCCAGGTAGCGCAGGTACCACTTTTCTGCCGAGCCAGACAGCCCTACCCTCCTTCGGTCATCTAGGGCTCCTGGTCTTCCTCGGGTAGGTAGAGGTGGAGGTCTGCCTCTCCTTCGTTTGCGCCTACCTTTAGAGCTTTGCGCTCTGCCTTGACCGGATTCCGGTGAACGGTGACTAGAAAGTGCCAGCGATCTACCTGGATGCCTGGAGACAGATCCGTCCGAGCCGGCGATCTGGAGCGATGTCTGGAGACAGATCCCTCTGATCTTGCCTCGACAGGTTTGTTACGCCCGTTGCCCGTGGTTCTTTGCCTGCTGGCTGGTTTGCGTTTGTGTTGTGTAAATTGTTAGTTGTCTTCATCTTTTTCGTACGACCGCTTTCTCGCCAAGATGATACTCACGGTCTAGCTATTTGAGTGGGGGCCTCAAAAGTTCGCCGCGCCAGCGCGAAGCGGTTCCGATCATCAAGGTGGTGCACTATTTAGGTAGTGCACCCTCTTCCTGATCAGATCCAATTTGTGATTCGATTAAGCCCCGGCACCACGTCAAGGTGCCTGCCCTAGCAGAGGCTGTATACTTATATATATATATGTATACATATGTATATATATATAAGTTTTTATAAAAACTAAATCTTTTCTCAAACTTTGAAATTATAAGAATTTATATTGTCTATCGAATGGCGTAATCATATTTTGTAATCCATTTGTATTTTAAATAATCGCTGCATCCATTGACTACACGTGTGCGGAAAATTTTAAGATCGGATCACGCATTTAGGCTCTATAACCCGAAACATTTGTTCAAATAATTAACCGTACCCGTTATGTTTTTTACGTACTAGTTCATAATAGTTGTTAACGAATTATCATGTTTTGGTTTCATATGCAAAAACCTGCAAAGTTGGCGAAATTGAGAGAGCGAGAGAGATAGTTGCTTTGAGGGTAAGTTTCTAGTTTTTACTGGATAAATTTTAGGAGTGCTCGTTTGCATGTTTTTTTTTTTTGGCTGAACGAACGCGGCTTTGTACAAGTTGGTACAAGCGTGTTCAAGTTATGTGACAAACGAGACACTATTTTACTCGTAGCTATTTGCTAGTACGGTAAACAGCTGATAGAAAGTATTCAGTTGATTACAAATATAAGGACCCATTTCTTCCTAACCTAGTTGCAAAAGAACAATAGGTAGGATAACGAATTGCATGTAAAGCACCAACACCAACTCGGAAAAATATGCGTGAGATGTAGTGTTGGGAAGTGAAAAAGCTGTGCTATTGAGAATGAGCCCGATGAAATTACATAGGAAATTTCAATTTAACAACACATCTGGCTTTATTTATATAGTATTTTTAAATATATAACTAAATCAACAAAAAATTTGCCATAACATCTATTTTCCGTTCTTAAATAGCACTAATCAAATCGCATGTTTTATAATAAGTAGATGCTAACACGGTTACTTTTGCAACTAAAGAAAATTTTATCCGAGCTGGATGAAATTATTAACAAGTATGGAAGAGTCTAAGTTCGGATGCCACACATTTTTATTTTGAATGCAATAATCTTAATTTTATAAAACTAAACGACTAAACTATTTTTTTTAAATGTACAGATTTATTCTTTATTATATGAAATAATTTCTATACCATACTTGTAAAATATATATTTTTTTCTGCAAATAGTATCGTGGTAACTGTGAACCGTTTCATAAGTAATTCCGTTAAACATACTACCATCCAAATTTGAAAACTCCCAGTCAATTTTCATTCCTGCAGGTGTAGTAGAGCATTCTTAGGTCTAGAAGCGATCTAAAACTGTTTTCCTTAAGAAACTTTTTCATTATATTCCCAGTAGACTTTGGGCAAAGATTACAATCCCCAAAAATTATAGCTTTCTGATTACAAATGTTACTAAGAATATCGCAGACCTCAGCTTCCAGATATTCGATAGAGAAAGCTGAATTCCTGTAGGGAAACAGCACATAAATTATTATGTGCAAATAAAATAGCTTCTGCATATTTTCACCCAGAATATATTTTTTTCATTCTGCAAAGTTCAATCGAATTCCACAACTATTTAATGCAAATATTTGACGTAGATATATGGTATTCGATACATATGTATGTACATATGTAGTTTCTTTAGAACAAGGTATATATAATATTTGAGACCTAATTTCTTGGTTGGCGCATTAAAGCAAGCCGGGTTTGCCAGTATAATATGATTTTGAAGCATTCACCGACGTTTGTTAAATAACAACAAAAGGAAATTAGTATAATTTTAACATACCATACCAATTTTCCAAATCTTTTTTTTTTATTATTTCTTTTCCTAATTAAATTATTAATACCAAATTTGGAAGGATTAGCGACTTGGTTTAGTAAAATATTATATTTGTTGTAAATTGTTAGAAATGGTATTTGCTCATGGTGGGTGATATCATTATCCATACCCAACATTTATAATTCCATATACAATGGCTCCAAGCCAAAGTCGGACACCGTAGAAAAAAATGTTCCTTCCTAATAATATTTGAACCAAAGCAATTAAAAAAAGGTAATATATTTTTTCAATTACTCATTTATTGCACTTCCAAAATATAAAAACAAAACTTATAAATTAATTCAGTATTATAAAATATTCTAGTAAAACATCAAATAAGAATAATTCAATACGCAAGCCAAACTCAGACAATCAACATGTTTTTTGAAATATCGAAATATATTTTAAAATCTTATATTTTGTATGAAGAACTTTATTTTTAATCATTATTTTGAGCCGGTTAGGCATTGATTTAACCAACTTTTCGCAAAAACTAGGTCCGATTTTTCCCCATTCTTGTAATAGAATAGATTTCAAGTCATTTCTGCTTGAAACGGAATGCTGTCGAATTTTTGTGTTAAGATAGTACCATAAATTTTCGATAAGATTAATATCAGGACTTTAGGGTATCGTTTCCAGAACAAGAACGCATTTTGTAGGCCTTATGCTTTGGATCATTGTATTGGTAGAAGTACCAATCATCACCGAGATCCAATTTTTCAAGACTTTTTGGTAAGTTTTATTTTAAATGTTAAGATAGTCATTCTGGTTCATTATTCCTTCAATGAAATGCAAAGATCCTGGTCCAGAAGCCGAAAATGAATCCCAAACCATTACCGATCCGCCACCATGTTTGACAGTTGGTCTCAGATTGGGCAGTTGCAGCTCCTCATTTGATTTCCTCCAAACATATGGTTTTCCATCGGAGCCAAAAACATTAAATTTACTTTCGTCAGTAAACATAACATTTTTCCGGAACGAAAAATTCTTATTTTCATGTTTTACAAATGTTAATCGGATGGTCTGATTGCGTTTGCTGATCAACGGGCCTTTCTACCATTTAGATCAGCCTCATGAAGTAGATTTCTGATGGTAGATGCACTAGATTTCTTTCCCAACTCATTTTCAGCTATAACAGCTAACTTTCACTTTTCGCAACAGATATCGCTTATCTGAGTCGGTAAAAATTTTGTTTTGGAATGCTTTAGGCATGTTTTCCTCTTCTTTGTTGGTTTTGAAACGCTTAATTATATCCTGAAGAGTAGAATGACTTCTGTCGATAATTTCAGCAATTTCACGCACAGATTTTCCATCGTTGGAATGCCTAATAACCAACTTTCTCAATTCAATACTTGTTTGGCCTCTTTGCCTAGACATTTTTAAATCACAAACCGTAATTCCAACTATGTATATAATAAAAAACCATCCGGGGAATTCCCTTAATCAGTTAAACACTATACATATGTCCATATCTATATCGGTTGCTTTATGTGGTTAAAAAAAGCCGTTGGGTGAACAAAGTTATAACACCCTTTACTGGCGTGTATAGACCTATTAATACAAGAAAGACATATGATAAGAAATGTCCGCCCAAAAAAGGAAACCAAATATAAAAAGTAAGAGTGTTCGTTTGGCAGAAAACTTGTACAAGCTTGTACTAACTTTTACCAAATCGCGTTCGTTTAGTCAAAAAACTTGCAAAACTTGCAAAGAGAGAGCGCAATTTTGGGATTTTATATTGAGGGGAAGTTGCTAATTCGTGCTCGGAAAATTATAATTTTGCAAAAGCATAAATATGAATGATTTATTAATGAATAAAGAAGCGAAGTATTAACGAACATGCGGAAGACAAAAGAAACCAACTGTATAAATAAAATGATTAAAAAGCATAAATTCAAATGCAACTGTGCGAGCTTCCTTGCAAATGTTTACTAAATCCTGTTCGCGAAAAACTCAGTAAGCTTCTGTCTTTGAGAGAGTAAGACGTATTATTTGAATTATTTTTTGGCTAATTTTTACTGGGCTTTTGTAACGAATCCTTGTTTCTCGTAGAAAAAACGGGAACATTTTCCGCTGAAATTTAGTGCTGCTACATAGCACGAGGAAATTAACACAAATTTGTGATAACAATAACCCTGGTCGGTACGACTCCGGCTACGCCATCTATCCATCACAAGTAATGAAGTATCGCGGCCATGATAAAAATATCTATAAGGTACAACAGTTGCTCAATACGTACGCCATTGGGGTTTTTATGCTTGCTAGCATTTGATGCAAATGTCAAAGAAATCAAACGAAAAATTTCTATAGTGAAATATTTAAAAAAGAAAAATGAGATGCTGTTTTAGCGTTTGTTCAAATACCGCTTTTCTCTGCAAGCAGACCAATATTAAGTTTTTTAACTTCCCACAACTACCCTATACAAGCATTGTTTAATTCCCATACGTACATATGTTGTAATAATTGCGAAAATACGCTGAATTTGCAAGGATGTTTTTTATATTCTTTTTTGTACATAAAAGGGTCAAATGTGCGTCAGCATTATTTGATTTTTTGACAAGGAGCGACGCTACTAGAAAAAAGTACTGGCCCAGTCAATATTCGAACCTGGACCATTGGGAAATGTTTAAAAATCTCGCGTACAAAAAAATCGCATAATTAAGAGAGCCTTCACCTGATGTTGTTGTAGGGCGAGCTAGACCCTACTAATTCAGCTCACCCATGGTCGTTGTCTTAAAACTCATCTAAGGGGAGGCCCAAGAAGCTTGCTTTTTCGATAGGGTGATGTCGAGGTCGAGTCTGGACAAGTAGGCGATGAGCCTACTACAATATCTATACCTTAATTAAGCTAGCATGACGCGGGACTTTCGAGGCAGTGGTTTACTTGAGAACACGGAGATGTCGCCTGACGTACATGGGTGGCGCCTCGGCCATTTGCAAGTTCTTGTTTGGGTGTCCCGTTCGGTGGCATCCAATAAGGAACTACTTGCTGATCAGGTTGTTTGTTATGCTCCTTTACCGAAGACATGCCGTTAAAGCCCGGAGTGCGGCTTTTGATTGGTCCAAATTCGAGCAGCATAGCTTACAACCGGCCGACCAATCGCTTCGACGAGGCCCGATATCCTAATGAAATTTCCACTCGGTCGTCGCGGTTCGTCGGGTTGGACAAGGACCTCACGCTGGACCAGAGATTAGCGACACCCGTGACCAGGTTACAGGACTTCAGGTGTTCCTTCGTTTGGGCGTTACATTTGTTGAGTTAGCCGATTTTGCGGCGTGATCTGCTGCTTGTTGGCCCTAATACTGATGTGTCCAGCAATCCCTAGCAGTCTTAATACTGCTTTACTTTGATAACGTTGTCTGTGACCGAGTCAGATGAAAACGTTATCTCGAGTACCAGCCGCCCGTGGATTTCGCGTATTCTTTCCGGCAGCGTTTGTAGTTCCGCTTCTGCCAATATGTTTTTGGCCTGATGGTTCTTAAAATTATAAAAATTGCAATTTTTTTTTATATACATACGTGGAAGTATTTTGTATTGACTTTGTTTCGATGACGTCATTCCTGTTACAGATAATATAAAGATCGTCTGCATTAAGGCAGTGATCGATTTTACTCTGAATTGTCTGTTTTCCAGTAAAGATTTGACAAACCGAAATATGTTTGGACCTATTCGCCAGTGTGAAGACATTTCAAGATTACGTGTGAACCAATTCGGTGAAATGCTTTTTCGAAGTCCGTAGAAATAATATATTTATGCTGTCGAGCAGATAAAGAATTTGTTACGATATAATCCATATGAAGGAGGGCGCCTGAGCAAATTCTGTTCGGTTTAAAGGCAACTTGTTTGGGAGTGACTGCGAAATCCATGCTATACGATTGGCTGTAATACGCTCTAAAATCTTAGAGGTACAGGACAATAACGAAATAGGCTTGTAACCGTTTGTGACGAGTGGATCTTTAGTCATTACCAAGACAGCCGGTTCTACGTACCGGAATGACCCAGGTTTTACCCGGCCAAGGGCTATTGTTTCGGCAATCTAACCCTGTTTAGATCGGCGCATACCATTCGTCGTTTATCATCTCTGGAGTAATGCCTTGCAGCAGGGTTGCTCCACACTCTTCTGCTCAGGGCTGGAATTGAATCCAACCCTCGTCCAGAAACATATTTTTGCTGCGTATGCCAGCGAAGGCTCCATCCAAACTCCACCTCGGTAAGGTGTAATACATACGTGCGATGGATGGAGCCATCTTAAGGTCTGGTCAGGCCTTAAGACACACAAGGAGTGGACCACATGGTATGTGGCCCCGTGTTGCTTGCGCTCTCAAGCGCCAACAGCCTCTACGGCTCAAAATGTCGCGCCAATTGCGCCGGTGCTACCCAGCACCCAGAGGGCCCCCACGGCTCCAAGGAGCAAGCAGCAAGATGCACACTTCCCATCTCTCCCAACCCATCCAACCCCATCCTGCTCCCACCCAAGGGTTAGGGCTACCCAGCAGCTCTTGGGGCCTGTCTGTTCCATGTGTCAGGCAAGAATACGTCGGAATGCGGCATTAGTTAGGTCCAATTTGTGCCAAGGCTGGTGTCACTTTCAAACGTGTTCTGTTCTGCGCACCACACGTGAGTGGACAGGGTACTACCTTGCCCCATGTTGCAGAGCTCTGCAGCCGCATACGCCTCCTCCGGCGCTGCCCCCAATCTCCACCAGGCAGCAACCTGCACAGCGGCAAGCGCAACTGAGGCAAGGTGGACAACCACACCAGTCCCTCACACCCTGTTGAATTGCAACGGATACAATGTGCATCGTAAGGATCGCGAGCGTGATAATGGAGGTGGCTTAGCATTCATCACACACAACACAATGCAATATCGTCTTATCGAAGAAGACATTAGCCCCAGGGATACTACCCTTGAATGTCAGGGCATAGCTATCCGGTCAGGTAATGTCGAGCTCGAAATATTTAATATATGTGTATATACCCCCTGTCACCTGCTGTCCGACAGGATATCACAATGACATAGGTGCGCTCCTCAGAGGTGAAAACCGATTAGTAGTAGGTGACTTTAATGCGCACCACGATATTTGGCATTCAAGCCTGCCAGCAGATCGTAGGGGAAATGAATTGGCTGAATCGACTCTCGCTCCGTGAATGCCATCCTCGGGGTCAAACCACCACCCATAGCAGAGGAGGAGCTCTAGCTGCCTCGTGAATCCCGCGTCACTATGGCCCAACTACGTTCCGGATATTGTAGCAGGTTAAATTCCTACTTATCCTGAATTAAACCAGACATACTCAATGTGTGTCCGGCATGTGATAACTCCCCGCACGATACCGCTCACCTTTTCACATGCCCCTTAAAACCGACTCATCTAACCCCCCCTTTCCCTTTGGTCCGACCCTGTCGACACTGCGGGCCTCCCCAACAACAAGTGGATCTTTAGTCGCTTTGGGGATTGGTGCTACCGCTGCAATTTTCCAGTTGTGTGGAATTACCCCAGAGTTTAATAAGGCGTTGAAAAGGGTTGGAGGTGGATTCAATCCTCTTATAGGAGATACGGCCGAAGCCAGGAGTTTTGCCATTGGCTTTGCAATACACATGGTTACTTCGTTGCAGGTAATTAAGGTTTTTCGATTAGCTCAGCTAGTGGATGTGATTTTGAAAGCATTGGTAATAGTTCATCCGCAGATTGTTTTGAGGGTCGAATGGAATTAGGAAAGTTATTCCCGGACGAGTACTTAGACCAGTCGAAAGCGAATTGGTTTGCAATTTCTTTGGAGTCAGATGAAATGGAGCCGTTAACTCATATACTAATGACGGATTTAAAAGAATTCCTATTGCTGAGTCTGTTGAGTTTGCTCCATATCGCAGTAATAGTAGAGCGGCTAGATACGACCTGTAAAGATCGAATTCATTGTTCAATGGTCATTATCGTCCTAGTACTCTAGTCCAAGGAACGTACGGTTTCTACAGAGTC
Source organism: Anomoia purmunda (assembly GCA_951828415.1). Classification (NCBI taxonomy): domain Eukaryota; kingdom Metazoa; phylum Arthropoda; class Insecta; order Diptera; family Tephritidae; genus Anomoia; species Anomoia purmunda. The sequence continues at coordinate 96,203,447 of OX639995.1, forward strand.
GGACCAGATGTTAGATGAGTTGGTTTGAGAGATGTGGGGAAAATCTCCACGTGCTGGACATATATTTTGTATGTCGGGGATGAGTCCTCTACAGTAGCCAGATCTTAGTTGGGCCTGAGTAGCGCGGGACACGTGATGCAGCTGGGATCCGTCATCTGTAATAGATGATGGATGGACTTGGTGGATGGATTGTGGAACGGCAGTCACAGGTCTCGCCCTCGTAGATGCAGGTGGGGATTGTCTTTCTGCCTATATTGTTCAGGACCTATGTAACTGTACGCTGTCGGATCCAGTGGTTGAGTAGTGTGCGATTGGATCTCGTCCTTGAGTTGAAGGAGATGCCTTCTGATGTGCCTGGGCGTCAAGCAGATGTCTGGAAATTTAAATGTAGTGGATAATTATCCGTCTGGCGTTTTGGAAGAAATATCTGATTGGACGTAACGAGAATCCTGACCTTGCATCTCTGAAGCACGTCGATGACTGTCGACCACACAGGTAATTGGCAGTCCACCACTTCAGGCCCTGTGGGAGAGTTGTTGTCTCCTCGTCAGCTAGTAGCGTTGCGTGGGTAACTCTGTGGAAAGCTTTTGGCAAATCTAACGTTGCTAGTACGGTTGCGGTTCAGGCCGTAGGTGAAGTGTTTATGGTGTTAAGTGCTGTGGTTGCATATTTAGTCTGTCAGGACCAATGGTGAAGGTAAGGGCCGCGGTATTTCTGGCGGTTTATGCAGCCTCCGGGTCACTCTACGCTTGGCCTTGTCTACCGAAGGATGCAAACGAACCACGGTCACTGAATGAAAATAACCTCCACTTTAATTTCCCGATACGGGTATTACGGGGATCTTAGTGGCAAAGCTTGTTTTTGTGGTAACAGCATAATACATTCCCCATAAACCAATCAGCCTTTTTAAACTTGGTAAATGTTCGTCCATCCGCAGAGAAAATGTCAGGGGCTATCAAACGAGATGACTTTGGGTAGATGGACTGATGCAAGCGATAGCATAGATCGCCACGTCATGCCCAACCACCATCTGTAGCAGATGAGGAGTCCCTGCTGCCCCGCGAGTCCCGCGTCACTCTGGCACAACTACGATCTGGATACTGTAGCAGGCTCAACTACTTATCCAGAATCAACCCCGACATACCCAACACATGTCCGGCATGTGGAGATTCTTCACTTTATAGCCGTTGCAACTCAGCTATCAACAGGTCCCACCGACTCATGTAGTTGGTTATCTCTTCGATCTTGCTCTGAGGTCCGCTGCAGTCTTGAGTCGTCGCAGAGAGAGTTGTGAGGGATGGGTAAGGTTGCCCACTGACCTTGCTGTACATGCAGCCGCACATCAAGCAGCATAGCTTATTTTATTATTATTATAATTTATTAACAAAATTAATCAATTAATTAGCTGCCAGGACTATCAGTCTTCTTAAAAGGTATATATTCCCTATTTTATGTACATTTTTTGTTTTATATAAGATTTATATAGTAACTTTGATAGTTTTAATAAAGTGGTTTATCGAGTTTATTTTCTCATCAGTGAGAGTTCGATCCAGTTTTGAGATGACGGTTTCTGGTTCTTTGGATAGCAGTGCATTCTTGGAATATCTGTTGACGGCGTCTGGATCTCGCATATTCTTTCCGGTAGCGCTGGCAGTCCCGCTTCTGCCAATATGTTTTTTATGAGTGTAGTCCTGAATGCACGGATGGGCACCCTGGTCACTTGGTGGTAAATCGGACTAAACGTGCTTATTGTTGTTGTAGCGGCTACTCAAGCCCTGTGAAGAGCGGATTCACCCATGGTCGTTGTCGTCAAACTCATCGAGGAGGAGGCCCAGGAAACGTGCTGTTTCGACAGGGTTGGACCAGAGGAAGAGGGGGGTTAAATGAGTGGGTTTGACAGCGCATGTGAATAGGCGATTGGTATCGTGCGGAGAATCTCCACATGCCGGACATGTTGAGCCTACTACAGTATCCAGATCCCAATTGGGCCAGAGTGACGCGGGACTCGCGAGGCAGCAGGGACTCCTCATCTCTTAATGGTGGTGGTTGGGCTCCTATTGCGGCATTTCCCAGGCGAGAGTCGATGGTGGTGGTGACTGTCTCTCTGTGGATGTTGCTTAGGACCCGCTGGTACCAGCGGTTTCGTAATATATGGCTGGATCTCGTCCTTCAGTTATAGGAGATGCCTTCTGATGTGACTGGGTGTGGCTCATGGCTCAACTGCAAGCAGATGCCTGTTTGGGTTCCCCGAGCGGTGACACGCAGCAAGGAGCTGCTTGCTGAGCATGAGGTTGTGCTCCTTAACGCGGAGGACATTGACCTACATTTTGATCTTGGCTACATCAGGAGGCATCCAGTCAGCGTGCGGCGTTCTGACAGGTTTGCTGCTTCATCCACTGTGTCCTAGTGGTTCCCGGCGACCACACTGGCGCAGCATAGTTTATTACCGGTCGGCCAATCGCCTTGTATGTTGCCAACAACGTTTCTTTGTCTTTGCACCAAGAGCTGCCGGCGAGCGACTTGAGAACATTGTTGCGGCTCTGTACTTTATTGGCGATTGCGATAGTGTGCGCGGAACAGGAGAGCAGGCTGTCGAATGTCACCCCCAGAATCCTCGGGTGATTAACCGTCGGAATGGGGGCGCCATCGATGTGAATGTTGAGATCCAGCCTGACCTCTTTCGTCCAGGTGGTAAAGAAGGCCGCCAAGGACTTAGTAAGGGTCAACACCAGGTTTCTGCCTGTGAAGAAACGGGCAAAGTCGGAGAGATATCCATTCACTTTCGAACACTGGTCATCAACTACATTGCCGGTTGCCATTATCGAGCAATCATCGGCATAAGAGACTATTGTGAGTCCTTCTGGGGGTGGAGGGAGCTTGGAGATGTGGTGGTTAAACAAGTGTGGAGACAGGACGCCACCCTGCGGTACCCCTTGTTTAATTCTCCTTAATTTAGATGTTGAGTCTCTGAATAATACCGACGATTGGTGACTTCACAGGTAATTCGCGGTCCACCGTTTCAGTCTCTGCGGGAAAGTTGATGCTTCCACGTCAGCTAGTAGCGTGGAATGACTTACATTGTCAAAAGCTTTTGACAGGTCCAATGCTACCAGGACTGTTCTCCCGTAGGGGCGGTTATGGTTAAGACCGCAATTCACCTGTGTGTTTATGGCGTTGAGTGCTGTTGTTGTACTGTGCACTTTCCGGAAGCCATGTTGATGCTTAGCCGAGCCCAGGCGGTTACTGTAGTACGGGAGGAGTAGTAGTAGTGTCTTTATCACTGGCGAAAGCAGGGAAATCGGTCGAAAGCAGTCACCCTTGTCGGGCAGTTTCCCTGGTTTCAGCTCCCAACGGTCCAAATGTCAGAAATGATGAGGGTGGCCATTTACAGATTGAGGATTCCTGTAAGAAACTCAACTCCCTTAATTTTTTTTAGCATCAACACGATTAGCCCGTCAGGGCCAATGGCCTTGGAGGATTTCGCCTTCGCGATGGCCTCCTTCCCCTCGCCACATATGAAAGCAAGAGGCGCGCTGTTGTTTGACTGTTTGCGTAGCCTTCTGTAGTGCGATTCACTAACTTTAAACGGTGCGACGATTGTTATTTTTGACGGCAATATTTGCCGTTTGCACTAACGATTGTGCGATTCACTTACTTATTTTTAACGACACTTAACAGCTGTTTCGTTGTATTTATTCAAAGTGATAAAGAGTGGCACCTCTGTCGAAATAAGCGAAAAGCACAAAGAGGAATATAAAAAAAACAAACGAATGCCTGCTGCCAAATATAAATTTGAGCGTTTTTATTATATTTCATTAAAGTGAAATTGATATTAGTTTGTTTGAAACTACAAACACTTAAAATTTACTTTATATATTTGCAATGTTTCATTGTAGCAGAATTCCGGACTGAGTGTCTTGTTAGAATAGTCATCAACTCGACTCCAAGGAATATGCGGAATCACCAGCAAATATGCCATGGTTATCGTTTTCAAACTTCGCGTTGTGCTCCAGCGTATTTAGGATTTACATACATACATATATTGAATATTTTTAAATTATAATCATTTATCTATATACTAAAACTAAACAATGTTTCTGTTTTTAAACATGGATCCTTGTCAAAGTTTGCTTTTACCATTAGCATATTAGTTGAATGGTAGATGTGGTGGTTGGCATAAGCCTCGACGGCTCCGATAGAGCCTCCCACAAAGGGAGACGACGCCGAAGCAAACATTTCTTTAGCAGATTGGCGTTCCACTTGGGTCATACGAAACCTCACTTTCTGGTGAAACAACGAATCATTGATTGCATCCCTTACCCGATTGATTGCCGGCTTACGGATGACTGGCTTATGGATATTCCCCTTTGCTCACCTACGGGTTGTTGTTGTTGTAATAGCATGAAACATTCCACATAAAATTTTGGGGAATGCTGCTGAAGTGACAGTCGTTGGCCGGAAATAAATCCGGGTCGTTCCGGTATCGTAGAACCGACTGTCGTGGGAACGCCTACGGGTCATTGATAGCATTGATACCAAATGCGAATAATCTCAAAGCCGCTAGAACATACCAATATAAAACTTTGAAATTGCCTACAGGGTTAAAGATTACACGAGCTACCTGTTTCTCAGTCGATTTTTCTGTTATTCTGGAGCCTCTTATTTGGTTGTCAAGCTGAGAAATTGGGTATTCAGCCAAGTTTGGAGTTAGCCGATACAGCTTCTGAAATTCTGTTGAAAGGGATTATCCACATCCCAGAGTAAACGTCGATCCTTCGTCACCTCGTGATAAATCATATGCCAAATATTCAAACAACATTATTTAATGTTCCTTTTTTAATTACAAGAAAACAAATTACCAAATTTTAAATTTATCTTTTATTTAAGTTAAAATCATTAATTTCACTTTTCTCGATTGAGTTAACAACATCAAATTTGTTGTCGTTTAGTTTTCGGTCATCGACTAGCTTACATCAACAGTTGATTCGGCGAACGCGAAAATCGTTATAAAATGGTTGCTGAATAGCAGGGTCGTTAAAATTTTGGTTAAGTTGAGTTAACCAATCGAATATCTTTAAAATAAGTTAGTGAATCGCACTACTGGTCACCTTCAGCAGGACTGTCAATGGAGATGATTATGGGTAGGTGGTCCGATGCAAGCGATAGCATAGGTCCCCACATTATGCTATTTATCAGACCTGCGCTAGCCATTGTAAGGTCAAGTGAGCTGCTGCAACTACCCATAATCCCGGTGTGGGCATCATCGTTCATCGTGCAGAACGTCGAATCGTCTATCTGCTGGTAGGCTTGAGTGCCAGAGATTGTGGTGCGCGTTAAAGTCACCTACTATCAATCGGTGTTCACCTCTGAGGAGCGCACTTATGTCAGGGTGGTATCCTGCCGGGCAGCAGTTGACAGGGGGTGTATAAACATTAAATATTTCAAGGTCGACATCGCCTGACTGGCATGAGTTACACCGGACTGATCCTGACCTGACTCACGTAGCAGACTGTGGGATACCAAGAGCTGCTGGCTAGTCCTCACAAGAGGGGCGGAGCTGGGTGGGGGGAGGAGCAGCCGTGTTGTTGTTGAGTGCTCTTTTGGACCGTGGAGGTTTTTCCGGTGGTGGTGGCACGGGTGCATTGGGTGCGGCTGTAGGAGCCGTAGAGGCTATGGACGCTATAGGGCGCGAACAATATGGGGTCACGTAATTTCTGGGCCACTCCTTGTGGGTTTTAAGGCCTAAGTATACCTTAAGATGACTCGATCCGTTTCACGTATTACACCTTATCCAAATGGAAATCGAATGGAGCCTTTTCTGGCTGACGCAGCAAAAATAGGTTTCTGGTCCAGGGTTTGGCTCGATGCCAGCTGCTGCTGCTAAAAGTAGCTCCAGAGGAGACAGACGACTAAACAGGGTTAGATCGCCGAAACAATGGCCGGGTGAAACCCGGGTCATTCCGGTACGTAGAACCGACTGTAGTGGGAATGTAAACGTGCTTATCGTTGACGGTGGAGATTAGCCATAGAGATAGAGACCATAGTCGATCTTTCTTAACATTAGGGTCTTAGTTAGATAAATTAAGGTATTTATATGTTTCTGACATTTTTTGCTAGATAGGTATGTTAATTAATGTACTCTGGCAGCTAGTAACGTTTTTTAGTTCGGAACAGTGTTTTTCCAGCGATAATTACAAGAAAAAATTATACCAAATATTTTTAGTTTGTTGACATTTTCGATATCGATATTAGTAATATGAATCTTAAAATTATTAAACTTGCACTTTTGTTTTATCTAAAGATATTTTTACTCCAGAGTACTCTCCCCATTCTAAGATATTTTTTATATTAAGATAATGAATGCCAAGAAGTAAGAGGAAAGAATGTGGATGAACGGAAAGAAACATCTATGTAGGTAAACATTAAGTGGGTGGAGAAATGAGTCGCGCTGCCATCATTCAAAGTACACATTGTAATAATGCGTTTTTTATTTGTCGTCCGCGCTCATTCACTGATCTTAATCCCCGCAAAATCACTCCAAACATTCAAGTCCCCAACAACAATAATTGGGGTGTGTTACGGAGTTTAAGTTTACGCGCTGGTACAACCGTGCGCTAATATTCCAATGTCTTACGTCAATCACCACTGCTGTCAATTGCTATTGTTTTTGTTCATTTTTTTTACTCGCTTATTCGATCTCAGCGACGGCGATGTTGCATCGGTAAATTAGGCCTCATAGTTCCTTGGAAGTATAGGCGAGAAATAGTTGCTACAGTATGTTTACAAATCCTTTCATATTCCACTGGAGAATAACTATTGAAGTTTATGTCCATGGAGAAAAAACTGGTTTTACAAAAGAAATATCAACGAAGTGAGATGCAGATGCTTTATCATCATCTAGTCCATTGGGATTGCTGATATAGTATCGTTATTTTGTAATAAATTTTGAGTATAAAGAGAAATTGGAGATGTATTTGCTCGAAGATAGAGTCGGTTGTGTATGTACTGTTTGGGTTATGGGGTGTGGCAGTAGACTAAAGAAAAGGTAGAGATACATACATATGTTTGTCTGTATTACGTTTTTGGAGTAGAAGGATTGTCGTTCATAGTGTTTGCACTGTTGTGAAGAAGAAGTGGTGCAAGCAGTTTGATTGGTTTCATTTAACGAAGATTCAGATCGTGAAGGGTGATATTTTTAATCATGTTGGCTAAAGCGTCAGCACGTTGATTGAATGGAAGCCTTTTTTATATCTGTGACGACTTTGCCGATACTGCATTTTTCGAGCGCTAGTATTTTTAATACTTATTTGGCTGGCACATATTTAGGATAGCTATGGTCCAAAGATGGGTGTTGTTATCACAAAAAGCTCTTGTGCACTTTTCGGGGGTATGTGGGGGGGGGGGGGGGAGGTTGCAGGTGTTGCAAGCGGGATTAGCCTGACATTTTTTTTTGAGTATGCCTTAGTCGTTCGCAGTTTTTGCAACGAATCGGATTCGGAATGTAAGGTTGAACCTTAACCTTGCGTCACGAAACATCAATAGATTCTGGTTTAGGGGGTACAAAACAAATGAGAGAAAAGCGGGTTGCCTTCAACTTGGCGAGAAAACTTATACACCCCAGTGACATTTTGGTTTTTCATTCCGCTCATAATCTCTTCTTCGGGCTTCAGACAAGGCGCATATATCACGCCTGTGACAGAATTTAAGTTTTCGGGCAGTTTCACATTGAATGACCATAATTTAGGAAAAGCTTTGGTTTTCAGGAATTTATCAGCGACACGTACATTGCGCGACAATTTTATTAAAAATTAATTAATATTCTTCAAACTCAAAAACATATTGTTTAAACGTGTTCATAAATTATTTTAACAACATGCCCAACGCTGGAGCTCAGGGTCTTTGCACCCGTCCTTTTCCTGTTGTACTGAGGTCCCTCGTCGTTATTTTTGGTCAACCTGCTGTCGTTCAGTATCCGCTCTTGTTATCCCGTGCAGAGTGTTTGCTTTGATTTTTCCGGCCTTAGATGTTCTTTATTATCACTCGCGGAGCCTTAGAAGGCAATGCTTTTATTTACAACAGCACTCGCGGAGCGGCACTGTTCAATTATCGTCTACTGTTTCGTAAATGATTATTATTAGCAGGCAGTAAGGGTTTGTGTTACATTATGTTTCATACAAATTTCGGTTATTTCGCGATTGTGTCTGTTGTGTTAAGGCAAGTAGAAGTCACTAATTTTGGTCTTGTGGGATATTTTGTGTGGGTTCTGTATGTCGATACCTGTTTTAAAGGTTCAAAGATTACATCTGAGTTTGTGCTCGTCTGTTGGCTTATTATTCTTCCTCCAAATGGTTTCCGTTAGTATATTTCAATATTCCCAAGTAGGTTCAGGCGGTGCTCTTTCTCTTGCACATGCAGAACTTTAGCTGTTACGTTTGGGTGCGCCAATGTGTATTGGCATTCGCAAAACATACATACGCCTTGCCAGTTTAATGGGCCCTCTGTATTCGTGCTGATCCGTAGAATTTGCCTTAAGCTATTTACTATTTTAAATACTGTGTAAATGTTTTTTTGTTTGAAAAAAAAAATGCTAATTTGTCTGTCGCCGCTCCTGTATAAGTTTTTACCGTTCATGTCTTCCCATCTCTCTATTCACCGCATCCTTTTGGCGTTTCATTATTTTTTACAAATTTTAAATTCTTTCTTCTATGCTTCCTTGTTTGTGTTAGTGTGGATATGTCGATGTGTTATAATAATAATAATAATAAGCCCAACGGTTAACCTCTTTCCCGCCCAACCGACACGAGGGACACAGTCCGCATGACGTACGGATCTTTGTTTTTTTTTTTTATAATTAATTTTTTTTTTGTGCCGAGTTGTTAAAAGGAAAAAGTTTGTTAGCGTCGAGATCCAAAACTGCTCAGCTACAGAAAAAAAACTTCATCAGCTGAATCAAATATATATTATACCGCCGTTAATCATTTATTGAGAAAGGACAGTATAGCTCTTTTTATGGTGAAAAGTGAGTCCGAAATATCAAAAGTGCTGGAAAGACATTTGAAATCTTGAGATAAACATCGGAAACGTTCATTTAATTCATAATTGGTTTTACACTGTTTTAAATAAAGAGGTTTAATGTGTCTTTAAATCCGAGAAGGAACATTAAGTTTAACTTCGGCAATAAGAAATCTGCTTGCGATAGACCCTGTGAGTAGTTTAGTAATGAATATTATGCCTAGCATTTCTCTACGGCTGGAAAGAGTAGGAAGATTTATTAGCTTCAAACGATCAGTATAATGAGGAAGATTAAGCCGAGAATCCCATCTAAAGTCTCTTAGGGCAAAAAGTAAGAACTGTTTTTGAATTGATTCCAGCCGATCAATGTGAACTTGATAACGTGGGTTAGAAACTATCGAACCGTATTCTAGCATAGGTCTTACTAAAGTTGTAAAAAGAGCCTTTGTTACATATGGGTCCTTGAATTCTTTTGACCATCGTTTTATAAAGGCAAACATCCCTCTAGCCTTATTAGCTATAGCATTAACATGACTATTGAAATTAAGTTTGGAATACATTGTAACTCCCAAGTCAACAAAGTCCAACACTTGATCCAGAGTATAGTTATTTATTATGTACGTAAGAAGCTGGCTGAATAGTTCTTCGTGAAAAACTCATAAATTTACATTTTTTAAGGTTAAGTGGCATATAATTTATGTTGCACTAATCAACTAAGCTGTTAATATCTATTTGTAGTAAATTTCTTTCTTCAATCGAAGCGTATGATTTAAAAAGTTTTACATCATCTGCATACATTAGTATATTCGAATATTTTATTGCAGTAGTAATATCATTTATGAATAACAAAAACAGAATCGGGCCTAGATGGCTGCCTTGGGGAACTCCCGAAGTAACATTAATGACATTTACTGAAGTCGGTGTATATAACATCTGTTGGAATATTTTCTCTAAACCATTTGAAATATGAGTTGTGAATTCCAGTAAATTGGTAATAGTTGATTTGCCCTTACAAAATCCGTGCTGAGAGTTTGCGATTGATGAAGAGATCGTATATTTTAACTGATTAGTAATAATTGCTTCAAATAGTTTTGGAATTGCCGATAGCTTTGCTATTCCACGGTAATTTTCAATCGAAGACCTATTGCCGCTTTTATGAAGAGGGATTATAAAAGACTTTCCAAACAGACGGGAAATTACCTTGTTTTAGCGACAAGTTAAACAAGTTTGATAAAGGCAGATATAGATAATCAGCAAATTGTTTAAGAATACATGTCGGAATCATATCAGGACCGTACCTGAATGATTCTTTTAAAGATTTCAGATAAAATAATACATCTTCAGAAGATATTACTGGAACATTAATCGAATTATTAGTATATAGATAATATGGATATTTATAAGGGGGAAGATTGACTTTAGTGGAATAGTTAGACTCAAAGAATTGTGCAAATAGGTTAGCAATGTCTTCATTGTCGCTGGACACAGTGTTCTGATACCTCATATTTGAAGGAAAACCATTTACCTTACGCTTTGAGTTTACGAAACCATAAAATGATTTAGGGTTACAAATAATATTATTTTTCATTTTATTTAGGTATTCTTGGTAAGATTTCTTATTTAATTTGAAATATTTATGTCGCAGGACTGAGTACTTTAAGTAATCTGTAAGTAAACCTGTTTTTTTATATTGTTTGAAGATACGCGATTTTTTATTGTTCAACATTCTCAGTTCCTTATTAAACCATAACTGTATTGGTTCGTCTTGGACGCATACACGTTTAGGTACGTATTTTAGAAATAAACTATACAAAGTGGTATTAAAATGCATTACGTTTTCTTCAACATCACCACTATAATTGGGCCATGTTAAATTGGAAAGTTCATTTCTAATTTTTTTTAATTCGGCCTTAGCAAAATCAAAGCGAGTACTAGAACCGACTGCTGTCGTATCATACCCCCGAGCAACACCCATGATTTCGAAAGTTATCTCAATTGCAGGATGGTAAACGTCTTCTGGCAAAACTAGAGGATCACATCGATTTAGAGAAGATCTGGAAATACCATCAACGAAAACCAAATCCAAAACCTTCCCAAACTTATTTGGAAGAACATTAATCTGACTTAGGCACAGTTCAGCCATCTCATCCAAAAAGTCGCAGCTACCCAATCGCGTAGAAACTGGTACAATGTTATAGTCAATCATCTTCCAGGATATGTGCGGGAGGTTAAAGTCACCCAGGACAATCATAGAGTCAGAAGATTCAGTCATTGAACTAACGATTTTAAGAAAAGAAATATGTTGGGTATATACAGACAAATCAGACTGAGGAGGTATATAACAGAGAGCTAAGTAGATATAACCTGTGCCAAGCTGCACTCGGATGCACATAAATTCAATGGATTCCATAGCAGGGACACAGATTTCTTCTGAAGGAATAGAAGAATGAACAGCGAGTAGAACACCACCCCCAACTCTGCACAGGCGATCATTTCTGTAAACATGATATTCACTGCAAAAGATTTCCGAATTAAAAACGTGAGACTTAAGCCATGTTTCGGTAAATGAAATAATATTATAATTGCACTGAAGGCTTGTCAAATACAAGTCAGTTAATTTAGTGTTCAAACCTCTTACATTTTGATAATAAATACTCAAATCAGACTTAACAATCAGTTTTTTGGCTCAGTGTTTTGACAAGAAATCTTTACAACATTTTGGTCATTTATATTAGGTTTGTACTCGAATTCGCGAACTAACGCCCCGATCGGCCAGAATGAATTGTTTAGAAGAGCATCGAACTTTTCTAAAGCAACATCAATTTTAAAAGAGGAAATATTCCTTTCATATTTGAAGTTAAATTTCCTGATTGTTAAGTTGTCAATTTTAATTTTTGATGCGATGTAAAACTCAATGTCCTCGACAGTAGTGTCTTTGGCGAATCTTGACACAAAAATTGATTTTCTTTGTGGAACCACAACCAGCTTCTTGGTAGTTGTTTCAACAACTTTAGGCGGTATAGAAAGTTCGCGGTTTTTACTGACAATTGACCTTGCTGAAGAGGATTTGGATGTGGAAGGCTCCACTATCTGCGGAATTGGTGAAGCTAAATTAATTAGTTGTAATGAGGGAGTTGGAATAACGACCGGAGTTGGATTTAAAATCACTGAATCAGACGGACTCTCAACTCGCTTACGTTTATTTTCGCGATCAGAGTTATTGACAGGAGATGAATCATTTAAGCATTTAAACGACTTAAACAAATTCTCATAAAAAGTAAATTTTTCGGTAAGTACCGAAAGCTCCTTACCAATTTCAGAAAACCCGTTCCTAGTATGTTTAAAGCATTTAAAAAGATCAACTTCGGTCGATCTACAATTTAAGCATGACCAGCGTAAGCCTTTGCCAGCACACTTCATATGGGCCAACCCATCACACAGCCAGCACGATACATAGCGTTCGGACTCACTTTTAATTTGACAATTTGCAAATATGCAAGCCATATTAGATCAAAGAAAAGTGTAAGTAAAAATAAAACAAAATATTGATGAAAGTTTTGAAGCTATAGAACGAACAGTTTTGGATACACTGTATTGTGACACTTAATAAACACGCAAACAGCTGTGACAAAAAAGAGAAAGCAAGAGATGAGTAAAGTACAAATCAAAACAAATATGCACGCACAGAAACAACTGCAAGAATAAACAAAGCCAATTAACATCAAAATACAATTGCAAAACAATAGCAGTTTGATTGAACTTATCTTAGGTCGATCAACAAAGTGTTGGCACTGATTTCACACACAAAATATTTAGATATAAGTAATTAAAATTATGTAGTATCGGCCATTGGTTTCCAATAAATTTCATAATTAACCTTTTCAAGGATCTTGTCTGTCGTGATTGTCAGATCTAGATAGTTTATTCTCCTTCCATGGTAAATTTTATGTTTGCTATGCCATGTTTTAGTTCCACAATATATTGCCCTTCTAGAGTTTACATGAACACCTCCACGAGGATGGCCCAGACTGTTCGCCTGCCGGTATATCTTATTATTAAATTTAAAGTGGATTTGGCGTAGGGTTTCTTACTATATTTGTAATCTGTGCAGGCTTAATAAAATTTTTTTTGTATTTACAAAAAAATAGTTAGAAATTTAAGGCGGGTTCACCTTTCTTGTCCGGACAACATTCTGTTTACTCTCACACATTGTTTGACGGAGAGCATGTACAATTCACCGTCACTGACGCTTTTTATTGATGTCAAGTGAACACCTGGGCAATAATTTGAAAGGACAGTTTTTATTTAAACTATATTTTCGGAATAAAATTGTATTTTAATAAAACATTTTTAATTATTCTTGTTACAGAGTTTATCAACTGAAAAGAATGAAGGAAAATTTAAAGTTTTTTGAGAATCTCTAAATTCCCCTTATTTTTGTTTGTTTTTAAACTACTGTAACTCAAAAAGTACTACTCCGATTTAAAAAAAAAAGCGTAAAGAAGCTAAATGTACCGTTAAAATGGAACAAAAAGAAGGTAAGTTTTTTGTTGCTATTCTGAATTTTTTGGGGAATAACTGCAAACAGGCGGTTTGCCTATATCTCGAGAATGCTGCTATGGAAAACTAAAGGAAATATAATATAAAATTAGTTTTCATGTTACTGACCTTAAATAAGTCACTTTTTTACGAGCTACCTCTCATTAATGAAATATTTATATACTAGTCTAATTTGTTCATCCTTACTTTAATTTCAGGCTCAATTTAAGTTCTGTGCAGATATTTTCAATTCGGGAGGCAAGGATTTATATCTGCATTGCTTGGGAAGTTCTATTAATCGCTGTTTAAACTTAGCATTACATATAATAAAGAAATCAGCACAAAGATTGTCATACTCAATTCATACTTCAACTATTCACTTGATTGGTAAGTTAAAATTCAAAAGTGAAAGTAGTTTTCTTCTGATTTATTATTTTTTAGATGAATCACATCCTTTGCACGAAGATGGAGATATTACTTTAAATCGACGAAGTAATTCTGCGGTTCATATTAAGCTTTATAGGCCTATATCTTACTAAAGTTCAGTTTACTCAGATATGTTTAAATTGTCAGAAATTGTCCGTTGGCTTGGCCTTACGGAATTTGAAATATTAATAAACTTATGTGGATTACTTACATTCACAATTGTATTAGCATTTAAGATATCTGGAACTTATTCGAATTCTATGATCGATTGGCATACGACTTTTAGTCCCTTGTTTTGTATTGATATTTTCAATGCATATTTCTGTGTAATAGTTGGCATTAGAATGTACCTTGACTCAGATAATAAGCGAAAAGCACTTCATAGAGTTATGTGGAGCTCATATTTTTTAGTATTAGTTGCAATATTTAAATATTTGTTATGCCTAAAACTATCTGGACAAACTGGACTAGAATATAGCGAAGTTTTTTCTCCACTCTTTGTATTGCTGCAGTTGGTGGCAATTAGAGCTTGTCAAATACCTAATTCATAATAAAAGATTTTGTTTTACTATTCACGGTTTATAACTCATAATTTGCCAAGGGGCTAGAATATAGAAAATATACTTATGATTATATTCAACAAATTAATTTTTATAACCTAGGATTTGACAATCATACCATTTTTTATAGGCTCTACTTTATTCTTCCAGAAGTAAAATAAGCTAAACCTTCATTTGTTTATGTTGATATCACGTACTGGAATTTTGAACGGATACGTGGTATATATAGACCTTAGAGCATTGCAAATGTACCGGCCGAAAAACTAGCAAGAGAGGAACATACAAAGGAACAACATAAATTATAGTAACTAAGCGATGTTACTTTTCAGCGCCCTTTTGCATCAAGAAGTGAACCGCTATTTCATAGTACTTATTAAGTAGTACTGTATTGATTAGTACTTGAAAACTTTTGGACTACTCATGAAGTTTTACCTGCTGAGATGTTAATATTTAACATTTTATTAAGAAACCTCTTATACATACATGCCATTTATATATACGTAATTATATAGGGGTATTATTTTACTGTTTTACTTATAAAGTAGTACTGCATTCATTAGTACTTGAAAACTTTTGGACTACTTATGAAGTTTTACCTGCTGAGATGTTAGTATTTAACATTTTATTAAGAAAAACTTTATACATGTCATTTATACATACGTAAATATAACGTGGTATTATTTTACTGTTGGCTATTTTCTGTTATTAGGCCCTGCTTTATTTTACATTATTTGGAACTGTCCTTTGCCTATGCAGCAGAAAACGTTCATGGGCCCGTTTTAATGGAACCTAGTTGCAAAAAAACACTCCAACTCGGATAAAATTTCCTTTTAGTTACTTCACAACACTGGCAAAATCTGTCATTAAGCATATGATTTGTTTAGTGAAATTTTAAAGAAGCAAAACAAAATGAGCAACTCTGTGGATTCTGTGGTAAGTTATTAAATTTATTTAAAAACATTAAATAAATGCATTAAATAACCTTTTACTTTTGTAGATGATGTCTTTGTACACGGGTGAGCTTTGCGAATCACGTCGCAATAGAGAGATGCAAGAAGTACTAGAAGTATTGGAACGATTTATGCAAGCTCCAACTTTTCTAAAGACTCGGAGAGTGAAAACAAGGCACGTGAGAAGTGCTCCAATTTTGAAGGTACACTCGATGCAATGAGTGAGGCAGATTTCAAAATGCACATGAGGTTAAGACGACAAACGGTGGAATATCTAACAAGTAATAACAAAATGTGTGTAAAAGAAATGCATAAACTTAATGCTATTTTATTTTCAGTGAAGTATTCGGAGTCTTAACTGCGTACCTGCCACATCTGGTGGTGGTAGAACGCGTATATTACCACAAAAAATCCGTGTATATTTACATTTGGTATGTAAGCAATACAGTGACATTTAGGCAACTAGCAAATTTGTGCGATATCAACGATGTGAGTGATGAAAATACGTTTGCACTTGATGAAGGTTTTGAAGAATGAAACCTAGACGCATTACTTGATTAAAGGCAAACCCTTTTTAATTATTTAAGACAACAAAATATTATTTAAAAATTTCACTTCATATACATACATATTTATATCTTTAAATTCACAAATAAAAATATTTACAAGAATTCATTGCATTTCTTTCAACTTAGAATCTATAAAACTGAAAAAAATTCACAAGGAGTATCACATATAAAATTCAATTCAGATCATTTCTTATTCTAATAACAAGTAAAATAAAAACCAAAAGCAAATTTAAAAAAATCCAGTTTCAGTGAAAACATTTTAGTGAAGTTTTTGCAATGTTTTTGATGTAAATTCTTCGTGCTCGCTTTTATAAAACCCTTGTACATTGTACAGCAAAATGTTACCAATGTTTTTTGAAAAAATTTTAAATTGATGCTCTTCCGCTTGTACAAGAGTTTTCTAAAAACGAGCACGAAGAATTTACATCAAACACATTGCAAAAAATTCACTAAAAGGTTTTCACTGAAACTCACTGTAACGTTTTAAAAAGCTAGTAGACAGAGTAATTTCTGTTAGCTATTTTTTCCAGACAGCACATTTACCGAAAGTGTTTCAAACGGTCTGTAACCCACATGAACCGTGTGGTCGTTTGAAATAATGGGACTTCTTCCAAATATTACGTCCATTTGCTCAATATAGGGGGCAAAGCACGGGCAGGCGCCAGTTCTGCTGTTGTTGGCCCGTGCTGCCTTATAGGCCTGGAGAAGACTGCGCATCTTCGACTCCAAACACAGCGGCGTCCTTTCAAAGTCCTGGAAGTGGATTAATAAATATAATTTGTTCAAACATATATTTCTTGAACCTTCCGTGATCGCCATTGACACCATGTCTTCCAACACGTTCGCGTAGGCCAACCTCTTTCCTTTTGGGTGCTCCAACTCCGCTTTCTGGGCGAGGTAGCATCTCAAATACTTAATTATCTCCGCACGTCACCATCTCCTCGTTCGCCTTTTTTCTTGCATTCTGAAATAACAAACATGTTTTTATTCATAATTTGATGCGAAATATACGAAAAGCAATTTTACTTACCCTTGTTACATTTTTATTTGGTTTGTTTATGTATCCATAAAACAAACAAGATTTGACAGTTGATTGAAAATTCCCTAGTATTTTTCCAGAGCCCATTCACAATAGAGCGGGGTTTTTGGTTCACAACACTACATCTCAGGTCGGATATCATATAACCGAGTTGGGTCAACTCGCATATTTTTCCGAGTTAGTGTTGTTGTTTTACATGCTATTTCTTATCCTACCTAGTGTTTTTTTGCAACTAGGTTACATTAAAACGGGCCCAATGTTAATAAAGTGCTATCATGTAAAAAAAATCCATATGTCTATGATTTTTTTATTAAACGATAATATTAATTTGTGAGCTCAAGGCCAATGTATAAGGAAAAGTATATTGGAAAAAAGAAAACAGTCAGGAGTGGTAGAAATTATAGCTATTTCGGAGATCACCACACATTAGATTTCTTCCATGACTCCACCGGCATTCGAATTCGCAACCTACGACTTGCTGGGCAAGTGCGTAAGCCAATGGACCAAAGTCGGCATGTAAGCTGCTGTTGCTTTTTACCACTTTCCCTTATTGTTCTACCAACACAATTCAAGTACGACAGTCTGTCGCTATTAAGTGAATGTGTGGTTTTTAATTTTTGTTGTGTAACACAAATTCTATTTTTAGAATAATGTTAGAACCGGCATACAACAATCCGTTTCTGGAGGGACAAAGTCGAAGCTGGCAAGAATTTTAGAATCCACATAGGACTGAATCTGTATCAATTGCATCTTAGCCGAGTTGCAACACGGGCTGTAGTAAACTTGCTGGCAATGTCCACAGGTAACACGTTAAGCATAACATTGAGCGCGAGAGTCTAAAGCGTCCCACTGATACCTTCTGGTGAACAAAACGAGCTCTGTCTTGCTTGGGTTGATAGCGAGCCCACATCCTGTAGACCACTTTACGATCAAGTTTAGGTAACCCTGCATGATGTCAAAAAGGGTGCCCAAAAACTTCCCCCTGATAATGAGTGCTACATCGCTGTTGTTGTTGCTGTAACGGTTACTGAGACCCTGCAAGATCGGTTCAACCATGGTCGTTATCATCAAACTCATCTAGGGGGAGCCCCAAGAAACCCGCAGTTTCGGCAGGGTCGGACCAAAGAGAGTGGGGGGTTAGATCAGTCGGTTTTAAAAGGCATGTCAAAAGGTGAGTGGTATCGTCCGGGGAGTTATCACGAGCCGGAAGTGCTACATTGTCGGCATAGGCAATAACCGAGCAGCCTCTCATTTTCCGCTCCTTCAGGACGCCGTTGACAACAAAAACCCAAAGGAGTGGTGAGAGAACGCCTTGAAGGAGCGTATCGCCCAGGTCAGGGCACAGAGACGACACCTAGTTCCACGCCTGTGGCTCCACACGGGTCAGGGTTGCCGGGAAAGTGGGAATCGAGGAGAAGCCTAAGCGGCTCCTAACAGCTCATCGCCCAGCATCCCAAGGACACGGGAGCCCTCGCCAGCACCCGCCTAAGCTTGGAGGACTCGTTTCAGCCTTCTGCTTTCCTTATCTCAGATTTAAAATTCCCAACCCGATCGTATATAGTTCCCAGTCCGAGGGTTTCCTACTTGTTGTTGTAGTTGTTAAAAAGACGTCTACTCGAAGCCCTAAGCTCCGAGATTTCTAACGTTTCTTCAGTGGACACGAGATCTCGAACGCTTTATTACAGGCTACGGTGCATTTCTCCACCAAACTGTCGATCGAATTCTCCAAAAGGAGTTAACTCCCCTGAGGTTTCTCCGGAAGAAACTCTTGCAGTTTCCTAGGCTATAGATCCCAATCTGTGTTCCTCAGATTCCTGTAGGGAAGATATTAAGGGCAAGCATCGTCCAGGGAGAATCGAATATACCTATAGCCAGAAAAAGAGGAAACATTTAGAACCCTCCAGTTCGAGATACGGGATATCAGTTCAGACGAAACTAGTGTAAAGCCAAGACTCGCCCTATTACAAATACACAAGTTTTCGCTAAGAGAAAGATCAAAGAGAGACTGCCCCCTTGCGGTGATATCCGAGCTTCCCCAGCTTTCCCATAGTGCCTCGAATTAGCATCACATCCTATAACGGCGCCGGCCTTCCTGCGTCTCGATTCCGCCAGAGCATTTCTCAGCAGCGCTGGAGGTGGTTCCACCTTGTCGTCGTGAGCCATGTATGCGGACATGAGCCAGAATTCTTCGGCACCGTCCCCGAGGCTCACAGTTACAACGTCTCCATTGCTGACAAGACAAGAAATATGTATCTAATTCTAATGTAGTGATAAAATGTCCACCAACCAAAGTTTCGTGCGAAGATGACTGTATGCGCTGTTTGGTTTTTTGTTTATCCTTGTAAAGATAGCGCTACTCAATTTGTTTTGTTTTTGTTCTTGTTTTCGTTTTCCTAAAGTTGCATTTATTTCTGCTGCTTTAAATGAGTGCGAACTATAAGAGTGTGGATGGCATTGAAAATAATAGACTTTCAATGCTGAACATTTTATGTTGTGCAGTTTAACGCGCGCAGCTTGAATAGTGAAAAGATGGATGTTTGAATCTTCTTGTGTTGATGTCATTTGTGTCACAGAGGACATATGTTGGATAGGAAGATTAAGAGGGGTGGTGGTGTCGCTATGTATTGTGAAAAGTATCTTAAAACTCGGTTAATATCAGGAATTTCTGGTAGCGCTACTGAGCACTTGTTAGTTGAAGTGTCCAGCTCACTGTTCAAAGTGCTTTTGTCATGTGTTTACAATCCTCATAAATGTTGTAATGTAAATGAATACTTTACTATGTTTTCCAATGTTGCTGTTGATTATAATGTATCATAATTTGTGGGGATTTTAACGTAAATATGTTATGTAGTAACTCAAAATGGTTCGTGCTATGATCGTTAAGCGTAATAAACAGTACTCTGAAAGAAGAACCACACTGAATTAAATTGTCGTGCATGTAAACTTGTCCAGAATGAGACAAAACTCTCATAAAGCTGTGAGAAGTGCAAGTATTATAGTAAAATGCTGGACACCGCTACCAAATCATGTTCTGTGGCGCAACTTAAGAAACCTTTGTGTACATGTTAGTGAGATTCCGGATTGTCTCCTTAGTCCTTAAAACCTTAGCGATGCCTTTGTTAGTCGTGCTACTCCATCTCGTATTAATACTCCCACACCCTGTCCTACGTCTGATGTGTTTGCCGGCCAAGTCTTTGAGTTTAAAACTGTGTCAGAGTTTGAAGTTGCAAAGTTTATAAATAAGATACGGTCTATTGTAATAGGGGTGGACGGTGGATGGTGCTACCAATTGCTAAGCACAAGTTTGCGCGTAGTCCTAGTGACCTTCGGAACATTACCATTTTACCTGCACTCCAAAGTCTTTGAATTACTGATTGATGTGTGAACAAATTCGCGACCTTGTTGAGAAACTTAGTTTGCTATAGCGGTATCAGTCACGCTTTAGAGCAAAGCATTAGTTTACCCTTTGACAAAAACCAGCTTACTCTATTATGCCTACTTGACTTTTCTAAAGCTGTTGACTCCGTGAACTATGACTGGCTTTGCATGAAGTTAAAAAACGTCCTTAGGTTTGGTGATTCCGCAACGCGTCTAATGCGGATCTATTTGGGAGGTAGAACTCAGCCTGTTAAGTTTGGTTCTAAAACCTCTGGCCTAAAACCACTGCTAGCAGGTGTACCCCAAGGATCAGTCCTGGGCCCACTATTATTAATATATTATAAATAGCGTATTCTATGCATGCCACTATGTATGTGCATAAGCATGCCACTAAAACAGTGATAAATCGTGTGTACTGCCAATATCTACAAAACTTATTAATTTTTCATTCCGCCTTTATACAGGGGCTCACAGACGAAGTGATACAACCGTATCAAAAATACTAAAGCACGTATTACCTGAAAACCAAATACATCTTCCAAAAATATAAATACCACTTAAAGCGGCAGATATACACATTTAATTTATGCCTTAAAAATTCAGATTGTATAAATATTTTATTTAATTAACAACAAAAACAAACTTCAGTATTAAATTTCACCTCACAGCGAAAATGATGCAGTAACAAAAAAAATAATACATTGCAATTTTTTTAAGGACACAACTAAAACTTTAGGTCGATTACTAGTTTGTGGGATACCCCTTACCAACTATAACTGCTTTCATACGTTTCGGCATGGATTCCACCAATTTCTTTCTATAGTTTGGAGCAAGTTTATTCCATTCTGCCTGCAGGGCGTTTTTCATTTCGGTTTTATTTCGAATCTTGTATTTTCGAATTACTTGTTCCAAAACTGACCACAGATTCTCGATTACATTTAAATCTGGAAACTGTGCTGGTGTTTGTACTATGTGCGGGCAGTTCCAAATAATCCAACTTTGCATAACTCCGGATTTGTGTTTCGGATCATTATCTTGATAGTACCGAAAGTTGTCGGAAATATTTAATTTCGCGGAACTTTGTAGCACATTTAGTTTCAAAATATCCAGATACACATTCTTGTCCATAGTACAATCGATGAATTCCAAATTTCCGACTCCAGAAGACGGCATGCATCCCCACACCATTACATGCCCTCCACCATGTTTTACGGTGCTACGTAGATTTTGCGATTGTAGCTCAGTATTTCCTTTTTTCCATACATAGCTCTTTCCATCCGATCTAAACAGGTTGAGTTTACTCTCATCTGCAAAAATTACGGTATTCCAGAAGCTTTCACTCTTATATAACTGTACGTTTGCAAACTTCAACCTTGCATTTCGATTTTTAGCATTGACGTATGGTTTATTCCGTGCTGTGCGGCCATTGAAATCAGCTTCTCTGAGCACTGTTCGTATGGTTTCCGGATGCCTTTTTTCTTCCCAAGAAGTTTTTCCACTTCGTTGCCTAAAGCTGGATCACTTAAATGGAGATTTTCGCGTATTTTGCGTACAATCCAACGGGAATCACTTTCGTTAAATATTTTATTATGAGCCGATTTCTTTTTATTTGCGACACGATTTTCACGAACATATCGTTCAATGATATGCTGAATAGTTCCTTGTCTCAGTTTCACAATTTCCGCGGTTTTGCGTTGACTTTTGCCGTCTTTATAATGCTTTAGTATTAATTCGCGCACTTCAATACTTGATTGCCGACCCATTTTGAACTACACTTTATGAATGACAATACTAAAATGTCAAAACTATCAAACACTATTCCAGGATTGCTCACATTTATAACAGTATTTACTTTGCATTCGAAAATCGACGCCAAGCTGTCGTCGCGAACGGTAAACATTTGTGCATCATTTTGGCTGTGAGCTTGCATTTCGGTATACGAACATGTTTTTACTTTACGTTAATAATATTGGCGTTTTGTTTTATTTTACAATATTTAACATATGGGCATTTTCACGGTAACGGACGCAACATTCGTACGCTTTTAAGTGCGTCCAAAACAAAGAAGACAAAGTAAAAGTTTATATATATTGATATTGTTTTAAAGGGCTGACGGAGTGCTAGATTTTAATATATACGGGAAGGATCTACTACAAATAAGTACGTAGTTATAAGTAATTACAAAGTGATACAGACGCGACAAAAAATAGAAGTTTTTTTGAGGCGCATTCAAAAATATACAATATTCAGCAAATTATATATATATATATATATATATGTTGCATTTATATACATTTTGCCATAACTCTGACAGTTGATTAGAAAAACTATCAATTTAACTCCATCAATGTTGTTCTTATCACATTCAGAGAGCCTTAAAGCATCACCGAGAACAATATTTCTTGCTTTAACGAATTGCCAGACTTTTCGTTTAAATACGGCACCTATTCCGTCTACAGCACCTTTGCCATGTGAAGTGGCGAAAAAAGTCCACTCTAATATTCCACATTGAAATTCAGCTGCAAGTCTTGGAATACTAGAAAGAAGAAATTTATTTTTGAATTGGGAAGTGCTTCCAGCAGAGAAAATATAAGTACTGGTAACTCCTTTGTACTGGTTTTGTAAGATATTGACCATTTTGGAAATAAAGCAATAAACGTCGAATTTACTGTGGGTCAATCTATCACTTATAACAGCAAAGGACTTGGTTTCACCAAGAACCCAAGCTACGCACGTCAACACTGTTACTTGGCTATAACTAAAGTGGGCATATTGAATTTCGTTTTGGCATGTCAAGCGATAATTTTTAGCAAAATCAACTTGCATAACAATTTCATTAGCTGCCAAATTTTTTTTTTTTAGTTTCAAAGTAATTTTGTTGGTGATGTTTAACAAAACAATGCATTTTAAAAGCTGGTAGCTGAATCTCTATATCATGAATCAAGTCGATTAATGGGCCAATAGTGTAGTTCAAAGTTATGCGATCGTCCGTTTTTCTCCACTGTTTCCATTTGATTTGCGTATTAAATTTATTAATAAACTGTATTGGAACTAGATCATCTTTAATATCGCGTACACAGCTGTCACAATTATTAGCCATTCACTTTTCATTCATAACGTCGCATATGGCTTTTTGATGACTGGGTAGTATTTTCATCCATCGTTTCTGTTGGTTTAAGATATTTATTGCATAAAAATTTGAGGATTGCTATTTTTCTATTCAGGTTTTTAGGTAGCGCTGCCTCAACTTTTTTCATTGCTTTTCCCATCGTTTGCTTACAGCTGTAAATTTCGCAATTCAAATTATCAATATTATTTATGCTCTTTTTTTTGCCGCAAAACTTGCTGCCTAACACGGCCCATTTCCTTCTTCTTTTCTAATAAATTCCTATCACTTTTCATTTTTTGCGATAATCTTTTTCGGTACTCTTGCTTTCGTCTAGCTTCTTTCTTCTTGTATTCCTGCCATTTCTCGACGTTTTCTTTCATTTTCTCTCTATACTTCATTGTTATTGCTTTACTTGTTTCTTTTGCCGTTTTTGCCATCTATAAAATTTTAATTTTGTGCAATTTCTACGACTTTATTTAATATTTAAGGTTTACGGTAACGTACGCGTCGAATTTCAAACACCAATAAATTTTATTAATCGTTTTTGCCGAGAGCCAATTATTACTTTTCTTAAGTGGAATGATTTATCTGCTTATAGTCTGAAAGCAATTTACACTTCAACACTTTGTGCACTAATGAGAACAATAAATGCTGTTTTTCGGTAACGGTCGCGACATACGAATATAAGCAGAAGCAAACACAAAAAACTACCGTTATTCGATCTACACTCAGTCTGTCTGCTTGTTGAACATTATGTTCCTATCACCAGAAGATGTTTAAATTATAAAAACATCATAGTATTACTTTGAATAAGGGAATATAACAAGGAAAAAGTTGGCATATTTTATAAAAAGAGTAAAATGTTTGTAAATTTTGTATATTCGTTGTATATTTCGGCTCAAAATTAAAAGAAAATAAAAATTCCTTTATATTTATAAAATAAACACATTTGAGATTTATTATTCATCAACAAAAAGTTTTCAGGAACAGTTTGAATTTTGCACTCGTGGTGGACCTTTTTGTGGAAATGCCCATATATATGCCGAATTAATAAATTACTAAGCGCTTTTTCATTTCGCTGCTGCATCATTTTGACTGAGCCACTGTGTATTGTTGATAAGTGTATAAAACCTGAGTCAAAAGTGAAAAATCTTGGGTTCATCATTAAGTCAAGCCTAACATGTGATGATTATGTGAACTCGATAATTGGCAAAGTATACAATATTTTAAGAAATTTGCGAATGTCCGCAACATTTACACCGTTACATGTTAGCGAATAGCTCGCACTATAACTTAATGCCGATCATATGCTACCCCGAACTAGTATACAGTAAACTGAGTTCTATATCTGCTCATAAAATCAATGTAGCATTCAACAATGTCACACGGTACGTGTTCGGCTTAGCGAAATTTGACCACATCCTCGCTTGGAGATCGCGAAATCGAAGAATACTTGAAAGCCAGGAAGTGCATTTTTCTCTGTCGTCTTATTATGTACAAGGAGCCTAGCTATCTCTATGACAAACTGCTTTTCCCTAAGTCAGCTAAAATTAATGATTTGATAGTACCAAGTTACAATTATCTTACCTCTGCACGGCTATTCTATGTCAATGCCATTCGTACATGGAACACTATTCCAATGCCCATTCGCAGTAGTCTAAGCAAAAGCAACTTTATTAATGTTATTTATGCGTATTTTCGTTAACATATTTTTAAGTTATCTAGTTATGAGTTTCGCTATCTACATATTTTACTTACATACTTATATCCATTACCTTTATCCGTTGTCTTATTAATTGACTGTACTTTATTATAAAATTTGTCCTTAATAATTACAACTCTCAGCGTCCGACCTGACGAAGTCTACCCCCTTACTCATGAGGGCCTCAATGAGTTCCTCAGCTTCCTCAGTTTCAGGTCCGCAGACCTCCGGCACCACCTCGGGCCAACTGGAAGAAGGAAGTCACCGCCCCTGACATCCGATTGGTAGATCTTAAGAGCTACCTTCTCGAAGCCATAGGATACGTCTCCCTGTAGCTCAGCGAGAGGGCCGAGGGACTCTGCATTAAGCAAAATCAGCACTTACTGATAAGGTTCCTCGAACCTCTCACACCGAACAACCTTCCAATTGTGTGTAGGAAGGTTCGGATTACAAGAGAGGATTAAGGATTCGAGAGCATACACCTGGAATTCCAGATCCCTTAATGGGAAAAGTGTCACTGCTCGGCTGGCTGGTGCCCTCGTAAGAGTAAGGGCTGACATCAGCGTTACCCAAGAGTTTCAGCATAGAAGGACTCACCTAGCTACGTGGCTGTCACCAAATCGAAACACGGGAAACCCAATCGATCATATTGCGATAGACGTAAGGAATGTTTCCAGTGTATTAAAAACATGTACACTTCGGTTACCGAATATCGACTCGTCGTCGACTTGTCACACCTAAGATACGCAAACGTCTCTGCGCAACAAAAAAACGGGCATCTGGTACATGCACCAGCTTATTTTCAGAATATGGTCGGACGGCAAAAGCCATAACGCGATAGAATTGCAAAGGGGGGCATATCGTGAGAAATTGTCCAAAACCAAAGTAGCGGCTTAAATGTAAAGATTGCAACAAGTTCCACAGTAATGGCGAGCTAGAAAATTGTTTTAAAAAAGCAGTAGTAGTAAAGCATATACAGATTCAGCATTTACCGAAATTTTGCGACAACAGTATCATCGTAAATATTAAGTCGTTAGTAGCTTTCGTAGATACTGGGAGTGAATACAGTATGATATGATGATAAGCTGACTATAGAAATAATAGGTATTTGCGGTAAGACACGTGTTAACTGAGAGAGGAATCTAAATATGACTGTTGATGATGTGGGTTTCAAAGTCAATTTGTTTATTGTTGACGATGAAATATTAATCATAATGTACTGTTGATGTAAGGTATCTTTAAAAATGAAGGCGTGGCAGAAATACAGAATTTTCTACGCAGGGGCCGAAGGTAGACGTAAAACATCCAAAAACGAATTTCAGCGATATTGGTTGCAGTATTGATGACGAAAACGTTAAAGCTGACTTGCAGACATTACTAGCTGATAATCATGATTTATTTGCAGGGAAATTTAGTGATATTGGCTAAACTAACGCGAAGAATATGAAAAAAGATTGACAACGAAGATACCGATTGGTCGAAAAACCGTACAGGGTACCGGAGCCGAAAACACATCTAATAACAGGACCTAATAACGAACTTTTGGCGTGCAATGTAATTTCAACATCTAAATCGGAATATCCAAGTTCAATCATTCTAGTAAAAAGCAAAACTGGTAAGAACCGCTCTTTTGTGGACTACCGGGGGCATAATCAGCACAAAGCAAAAGAAATTTATCCAACACCAAATATTGAAGAAAAGCTGAGTGAAGCCATGAGGTACAAATATATTTCAGTTTTGGATTTCAACACCGGGAATTATCATGTACCAATCGTAGAAAGTTGTCACAAGTATACAGCATTTATAACAACCGAAGGTTTATTTGAATTTAAGCGTTTGGTCTTCGAAAGGCGCCGGCGGTATTCCAGCGATTGACGTAGGGTATCAAAGATGGAACTCAACCTGGTGATATGATACAAGATTGAACCTTAGCAAATGCGAGTTTATGAGGCAGACAATCGAGTTTTTAGGGCATAAACTTCACCCAGGTGGTGTAAGTGCAGGCAGTGTAAAGTCAGCGGCAGTTAACAATTTACCTATCCCAAAATCCATCACGGAGGTAAGACGTTTTTCTTCCTAAGTGGATACTTTCGACGATCCGTACCAGGTTATTCGTTTATAAGTAAGCCGTTGCGTGTGTTGCTGCGTAAGAATCAACAATTTCAGCCAGTGATGATAGCATATAGCGTCGAAGCGGATCATCAAATTCATACTGATGCTAGTTCTGTTGGTATCGCGGCAGTGCTTTTGAAGCGAAAAGGAGGTGACTGGAAACCAATTGCATTTTACTGCAGATGCACGATAGACAGCGAGCGAAGCATTCATAGTTATGAGCTGGAAGTTTTGGCGGTGATGAGCAGCCTAGAGCGTTTTAGGTATTACGAGTAAGGGAAAAATATTGTAGTTGCGACTGATTGTAACGCAGTTACTACAGCTATGCGCAAACGTGAGTTGATACCAAGAATTGCGCGTTGGTGGTAACGAATTCAAGATTTTCTTGTAAAACTGGAGCATAGATCAGGCAAAAAGATGGAAAATGTAGATGCCAAACGAAAAAAGCGAAGATATCGATCTGAAAAATGCAAAATAATCATTAAAGTAGGAGATTGGGTATACAGTATGCAGCAATAAGATGAAGATATTCGTAATATTCTTGACAGATTAACCAACCACTTAAAGCGGCAGATATACACATTTAATTTATGCCTTAAAAATTCAGATTGTATAAATATTTTATTTAATTAACCACAAAAACAAACTTCAGTATTAAATTTCACCTCACAGCAAAAATGATGCAGTAACAAAAAAAATAATACATTGCAATTTTTTTAAGGACACAACTAAAACTTTAGGTCGATTACTAGTTTGTGGGATACCCCTTACCAACTATAACTGCTTTCATACGTTTCGGCATGGATTCCACCAATTTCTTTCTATAGTTAGGAGCAAGTTTATTCCATTCTGCCTGCAGGGCGTTTTTCATTTCGGTTTTATTTCGAATCTTGTATTTTCGAATTACTTGTTCCAAAACTGACCACAGATTCTCGATTACATTTAAATCTGGAAACTTTGCTGGTGTTTGTACTATGTGCGGGCAGTTCCAAATAATCCAACTTTGCATAACTCCGGATTTGTGTTTCGGATCATTATCTTGATAGTACCGAAAGTTGTCGGAAATATTTAATTTCGCGGAACTTTGTAGCACATTTAGTTTCAAAATATCCAGATACACATTCTTGTCCATAGTACAATCGATGAATTCCAAATTTCCGACTCCAGAAGACGGCATGCATCCCCACACCATTACATGCCCTCCACCATGTTTTACGGTGCTACGTAGATTTTGCGATTGTAGCTCAGTATTTCCTTTTTTCCATACATAGCTCTTTCCATCCGATCTAAACAGGTTGAGTTTACTCTCATCTGCAAAAATTACGGTATTCCAGAAGCTTTCACTCTTATATAACTGTACGTTTGCAAACTTCAACCTTGCATTTCGATTTTTAGCATTGACGTATGGTTTATTCCGTGCTGTGCGGCCATTGAAATCAGCTTCTCTGAGCACTGTTCGTATGGTTTCCGGATGCCTTTTTTCTTCCCAAGAAGTTTTTCCACTTCGTTGCCTAGAGCTGGATCACTTAAATGGAGATTTTCGCGTATTTTGCGTACAATCCAACGGGAATCACTTTCGTTAAATATTTTATTATGAGCCGATTTCTTTTTATTTGCTTTGGTATTAATTCGCGCACTTCAATACTTGATTGCCGACCCATTTTGAACTACACTTTATGAATGACAATACTAAAATGTCAAAACTATCAAATACTATTCCAGGATTGCTCACATTTATAACAGTATTTACTTTGCATTCGAAAATCGACGCCAAGCTGTCGTCGCGAACGGTAAACATTTGTGCATCATTTTGGCTGTGAGCTTGCATTTCGGTATACGAACATGTTTTTACTTTACGTTAATAATATTGGCGGTTTTTTTTTATTTTATATTCAGCCCTATCACGCAATCCATCGGAGCAAAGCTACGAATACGAATGTCAGCTACGAATCCGAACAATTTGGTATCACTGAATCCATGTGAACTCGAAAGAGTTGTTGCCATTCTTAAATTCTGAATTTTGACGTTTCGAAATCAGCTGGTCAAAGTAAATAAATAAATTCAAACACAAAATAAAAATCGGTTGTTTTAATTCAAACATAAGAAAAGCAATTACAAGATGGACTCGCTGGCGTGTGCAATTATGCTGATGGAGGAGGAACGTGGGAGAAACAGACGCAACCTAAAAATTCAGCGAAAATCATTGAGGGATGATTCGATGTAAACGAATCAATGTAAGTACATATATGTACGAATCTACATACATACATAACTTCATATTTAAAATTTATTTTCAAATGTTTTACTAATACAGGTTTATTAAAAACTATCGCTTAAATAAGGCGGCCTTTACTTACATCTTCGGGGTTCTAGAACAGAGTACAAGCTCTACAAGGTCGTCATCTATTCCCTTACTCCATCGTTTGTCTTCCGTTTTACGTTTTTTTGCGGAAGGCGGTTATCAGCACGGAGTGGGTAAAGACTTTGACATCCCAATGGCCCAGTCAACATTTTGTTGCGTCTTAAAAGACGTATTGGCATCGCTTCAAACGAATTTATGCCCTCATTGGGTGAATCTCGATTTGAGCAATGAAGAAAAACGGCAATCCAAGATGGACTTCTACCAGAAATACGGATTTCCAGGCGCGATTTTGTGTGTAGACGGGACACACATTAAAATTGTTGCTCCAAATAAGGACAAATTTCTATATTTTAACCGTAAAGGTTACTATAGTATCAATGCGATGATCGTAAGTATGGCAGCGAATTTATATTTAAAATTTCTTATATAATTTTTTGTAGATATGCGACAATGAAATGAGAATACGATATGTGAATGCGCAGTATCCTGGCAGCAACCATGATTCTCATATATGGAATGTCAGCAATGCGCGAAATTTTTTTGAAAATAAGTACCTAGATGGTGAACGTAATACTTGGATTCTGGGTATGTATAATACGTACATACAGTGATCCAAAGTTTTATTCGTACACCTAATTTTTTTGGATGTCCGAGTTAAACTTTGAACCACTGTATATCCGCCCAATTTGAATGATCAAAATCAAAACGATCATATTTTTTCACAGGAGATGCCGGATACGCCCTTGAACCATGGCTAATGACACCTTTCCGTTCTCCTCTAACAGGAAGCCCCGAAAGTAACTATAATAAAGTGCATGCAAAAGCTAGAAATATTATTGACAAGACAATTGGTGTACTTAAAAACCGATTTCGATGCCTGCTGGGTGCTCGTGAGCTTCATTACGAGCCCTGGAAGGTGTGCAAAATTGTTAATGTTGCGGCAGCGTTACACAATATTTGCATTCACTACCGCGTGGTTGACGATATTCCAGAAAATGTGGAACCATATGGTTTAACCGAAAATAATGAACCTTCTTCATCAACGTACAGTGGTGCAGCTTCTCAGATAAGAGAATCTATATCTAGGACACTAACCCGAATATAATATTCAAAATAAATTTTAATACGAAATATTTTTGGCTTTCATTTATTGGATTATTTTTTTTTTGAATTGCTTCCAAAGTTTTGTTTTCTACGTTTAACATTTGCTGTTTTATTGCATTTTTAGCACCAATCAAACATTCCATTGCATTATTGTGCCTGCGAGCTTTTCCTAATTCTGCTTTCTTCAGGTCGTAAAGCTTTTCAGTCGCTCTGCATAAGCGTCGCATACCTGAAGAAAGCTCTTCCATCTTCGCATCCTGTTGAGAACTGCTTTTGAATGGAAATTTGTTCCTTCAGTAACTGCGACGCACTTGCCTCTGTGGCTGGCCTCTGCGCAGAAGAAGCACGTCTTGGGGGTGCTGGACTGCATCTCTCTGACAGCATCGATACGTCAGCTTCGCTTTCATTGGTTACGTTAGCTGTCACAGGTAGCCCAACACTCACTGTGTCCTGTATGCCATGCGTGCTGGTCTCTAATGCAGTCAACCTGATAACGGCTTCCTCCATTTCGTTGAAATGGTGCTGCCTATTTCGACCGCCACCTGTTGCTGCTTGTTCCCTTTTATTCCCGGCCAGCTTTTTCTTTATATAGGCCTTCCAGTCTAGCCATACCTGCAAAAAAATTATACAAATTGCAAACAATACATTTTACAATATTTTACCTTCTTCCAGCTGGAAATGTCTTTAATTGGTGGGCCTATACTATTAAGCTCCTCCGCCACATTCTTCCAAAACTCCGACGCTTCTTCCTTGGAGCACTTTGTGAATCCCTGTGCCATTTCAGGTTTGTTCTGCAACAAGTCAAGCAAAACCGCGTACTGTTGCCTTGTTGTTATTACTTTGGACCTGTGGAAGTGGCAAAAAATAGTATTTTAAAATATTCGATGCTGTTTATACATTTATTAAATTCAAACTTACATTTTAGCTTTTTTTTCTAATTATTGTATTTATTTTTCAAATTTTTCCGTTTTTCGTAGGTTTTCTCCGTTGGCAAAAACTCTTCGTAGCAAAATTGTCCGAAACTTCACAATTTGACGTTTCGAGTGGATTCAGTGAATGCCACTCTACGAATTTCGAATGTACGTTCGGAGCTGTTCGAATTGTATGATCGCAATTTCGTAACTTCTCCGAAAAAACAGTATACGATGGATTGCGTGATAGGGCTGATTATTTAACATATGGGCATTTTCACGGTAACGGACGCAACATTCGTACGCTTTTAAGTGCGTCCAAAACAAAGAAGACAAAGTAAAAGTTTATATATATTGATATTGTTTTAAAGGGCTGACGGAGTGCTAGATTTTAATATATACGGGAAGGATCTACTACAAAGAAGTACGTAGTTATAAGCAATTACAAAGTGATACAGACGCGACAAAAAATAGAAGTTTTTTTGAGGCGCATTCAAAAATATACAATATTCAGCAAATTATATATATATATATATATGTTAATAAATGCGAACAGATGACCGTTATTCGTAGGTTTATGAAATATGATAATTTCCTCTTAGTTTTTTTAATTGAATATAGAAGAAATACGGGCGCGACAAAATTTTCCATGAGCCAAGAAATAAAATTTTTTTCATTATAACACTTCAATTTAATTGAAAATAAAGCATAACAATAACGGAAATTAAAAATTCAAGTAACATCATAGTAAAAATGACTTAAAAAATTAAGAAGAAAGTTATAAGTTTTTAGTACGGTCTATTTTAAATATTTTCTTTAAGGGGTTATATATCTACAAAGTTGGGGCTCAAAAAATCGAAAATATTTTTATTGCATATTCTAAAAGTACATACTTTATAGAATATCAGCGCGAAATTTCATCCAGATCGGATCACTAGATTCGAAATTACAGCCGTTCGCAGCGAACTGGACCCATCCATAATTAACTTAAAACAAAACTTAAAACGCAATTATCTCGGAATGGCATTTTTTGAAAAGTACCGTTGCCGTTCACACGATAACTCAAAAACTTATAAACCGATTATCATAATTTTTTTTATAATTATTCGTATTTACAATCTTGTGTACTTGAACGATCGTTTTTGAATCCGAAAATTTTTTGCAATAAATTTTTTTTTTAATTTTTGAGCAACAAAAAAATTGACTTTTTGAAAACCATGCATTTTTTTCAGAAAAAAAATTTTTTTTTGGAAGTCGGTTCGTTCAAGTACACAAGAATACATTTCTCTTTAATAATTATAGTACCTTTTTGATTTCAGTTGAGCGGTTCGGCTTGGAGAGGCTCTACAGAAAAAACACGCTTCGGGAGATGGGCTCTAACTCGGAAAATTTTAAATATTTTTTTGAAATTTAACTTGTTTTTTTTTCTTCAATAATACTACCAACTGTCTTTCGCTTTATTGAATAAATTTTGCAAAAAACCTTTAAAAAAAACACGAACTTAGCTCACTTTTTCACCTCAACTTTGTATATAACCCCTTAATGAATAGGCAATCCGAGCAACTTCAATAAATTTACTGTCGAAATATGAAAACCAATGCATACTTTTAACTCCTTTGATATTTGGAACATTTTGCCATAACTCTGACAGTTGATTAGAAAAACTATCAATTTAACTCCATCAATGTTGTTCTTATCACATTCAGAGAGCCTTAAAGCATCACCGAGAACAATATTTCTTGCTTTAACGAATTGCCAGACTTTTCGTTTAATTACGGCACCTATTCCGTCTACAGCACCTTTGCCATGTGAAGTGGCGAAAAAATTCCACTCTAATATTCCGCATTGAAATTCAGCTGCAAGTCTTGGAATACTAGAAAGAAGAAATTTATTTTTGAATTGGGAAGTGCTTCCAGCAGAGAAAATATAAGTACTGATAACTCCTTTGTACTGGTTTTGTAAGATATTGACCATTTTGGAAATAAAGCAATAAACGTCGAATTTACTGTGGGTCAATCTATCACTTATAACAGCAAAGGACTTGGTTTCACCAAGAACCCAAGCTACGCACGTCAACACTGTTACTTGGCTATAACTAAAGTGGGCATATTGAATTTCGTTTTGGCATGTCAAGCGATAATTTTTAGCAAAATCAACTTGCATAACAATTTCATTAGCTGCCAAATTTTTTTTTTTTAGTTTCAAAGTAATTTTGTTGGTGATGTTTAACAAAACAATGCATTTTAAAAGCTGGTAGCTGAATCTCTATATCATGAATCAAGTCGATTAATGGGCCAATAGTGTAGTTCAAAGTTATGCGATCGTCTATTTTTCTCCACTGTTTCCATTTGATTTGCGTATTAAATTTATTAATAAACTGTATTGGAACTAGATCATCTTTAATATCGCGTACACAGCTGTCACAATTATTAGCCATTCACTTTTCATTCATAACGTCGCATATGGCTTTTTGATGACTGGGTAGTATTTTCATCCATCGTTTCTGTTGGTTTAAGATATTTATTGCATAAAAATTTGAGGATTGCTATTTTTCTATTCAGGTTTTTAGGTAGCGCTGCCTCAACTTTTTTCATTGCTTTTCCCATCGTTTGCTTACAGCTGTAAATTTCGCAATTCAAATTATCAATATTATTTATGCTCTTTTTTTTGCCGCAAAACTTGCTGCCTAACACGGCCCATTTCCTTCTTCTTTTCTAATAAATTCCTATCACTTTTCATTTTTTGCGATAATCTTTTTCGGTACTCTTGCTTTCGTCTAGCTTCTTTCTTCTTGTATTCCTGCCATTTCTCGACGTTTTCTTTCATTTTCTCTCTATACTTCATTGTTATTGCTTTACTTGTTTCTTTTGCCGTTTTTGCCATCTATAAAATTTTAATTTTGTGCAATTTCTACGACTTTATTTAATATTTAAGGTTTACGGTAACGGACGCGTCGAATTTCAAACACCAATAAATTTTATTAATCGTTTTTGCCGAGAGCCAATTATTACTTTTCTTAAGTGGAATGATTTATCTGCTTATAGTCTGAAAGCAATTTACACTTCAACACTTTGTGCACTAATGAGAACAATAAATGCTGTTTTTCGGTAACGGTCGCGACATACGAATATAAGCAGAAGCAAACACAAAAAACTACCGTTATTCGATCTACACTCAGTCTGTCTGCTTGTTGAACATTATGTTCCTATCACCAGAAGATGTTTAAATTATAAAAACATCATAGTATTACTTTGAATAAGGGAATATAACAAGGAAAAAGTTGGCATATTTTATGAAAAGAGTAAAATGTTTGTAAATTTTGTATATTCGTTGTATATTTCGGCTCAAAATTAAAAGAAAATAAAAATTCCTTTATATTTATAAAATAAACACATTTGAGATTTATTATTCATCAACAAAAAGTTTTCAGGAACAGTTTGAATTTTGCACTCGTGGTGGACCTTTTTGTGGAAATGCCCATATATATGCCGAATTAATAAATTACTAAGCGCTTTTTCATTTCGCTGCTGCATCATTTTGACTGAGCCACTGTGTATTGTTGATAAGTGTATAAAACCTGAGTCAAAAGTGAAAAATCTTGGGTTCATCATTAAGTCAAGCCTAACATGTGATGATTATGTGAACTCGATAATTGGCAAAGTATACAATATTTTAAGAAATTTGCGAATGTCCGCAACATTTACACCGTTACATGTTAGCGAATAGCTCGCACTATAACTTAATGCCGATCATATGCTACCCCGAACTAGTATACAGTAAACTGAGTTCTATATCTGCTCATAAAATCAATGTAGCATTCAACAATGTCACACGGTACGTGTTCGGCTTAGCGAAATTTGACCACATCCTCGCTTGGAGATCGCGAAATCGAAGAATACTTGAAAGCCAGGAAGTGCATTTTTCTCTGTCGTCTTATTATGTACAAGGAGCCTAGCTATCTCTATGACAAACTGCTTTTCCCTAAGTCAGCTAAAATTAATGATTTGATAGTACCAAGTTACAATTATCTTACCTCTGCACGGCTATTCTATGTCAATGCCATTCGTACATGGAACACTATTCCAATGCCCATTCGCAGTAGTCTAAGCAAAAGCAACTTTATTAATGTTATTTATGCGTATTTTCGTTAACATATTTTTAAGTTATCTAGTTATGAGTTTCGCTATCTACATATTTTACTTACATACTTATATCCATTACCTTTATCCGTTGTCTTATTAATTGACTGTACTTTATTATAAAATTTGTCCTTAATAATTACAACTCTCAGCGTCCGACCTGACGAAGTCTACCCCCTTACTCATGAGGGCCTCAATGAGTTCCTCAGCTTCCTCAGTTTCAGGTCCGCAGACCTCCGGCACCACCTCGGGCCAACTGGAAGAAGGAAGTCACCGCCCCTGACATCCGATTGGTAGATCTTAAGAGCTACCTTCTCGAAGCCATAGGATACGTCTCCCTGTAGCTCAGCGAGAGGGCCGAGGGACTCTGCATTAAGCAAAATCAGCACTTACTGATAAGGTTCCTCGAACCTCTCACACCGAACAACCTTCCAATTGTGTGTAGGAAGGTTCGGATTACAAGAGAGGATTAAGGATTCGAGAGCATACACCTGGAATTCCAGATCCCTTAATGGGAAAAGTGTCACTGCTCGGCTGGCTGGTGCCCTCGTAAGAGTAAGGGCTGACATCAGCGTTACCCAAGAGTTTCAGCATAGAAGGACTCACCTAGCTACGCGGCTGTCACCAAATCGAAACACGGGAAACCCAATCGATCATATTGCGATAGACGTAAGGAATGTTTCCAGTGTATTAAAAACATGTACACTTCGGTTACCGAATATCGACTCGTCGTCGACTTGTCACACCTAAGATACGCAAACGTCTCTGCGCAACAAAAAAACGGGCATCTGGTACATGCACCAGCTTATTTTCAGAATATGGTCGGACGGCAAAAGCCATAACGCGATAGAATTGCAAAGGGGGGCATATCGTGAGAAAAACCAAAGTAGCGGCTTAAATGTAAAGATTGCAACAAGTTCCACAGTAATGGCGAGCTAGAAAATTGTTTTAAAAAAGCAGTAGTAGTAAAGCATATACAGATTCAGCATTTACCGAAATTTTGCGACAACAGTATCATCGTAAATATTAAGTCGTTAGTAGCTTTCGTAGATACTGGGAGTGAATACAGTATGATATGATGATAAGCTGACTATAGAAATAATAGGTATTTGCGGTAAGACACGTGTTAACTGAGAGAGGAATCTAAATATGACTGTTGATGATGTGGGTTTCAAAGTCAATTTGTTTATTGTTGACGATGAAATATTAATCATAATGTACTGTTGATGTAAGGTATCTTTAAAAATGAAGGCGTGGCAGAAATACAGAATTTTCTACGCAGGGGCCGAAGGTAGACGTAAAACATCCAAAAACGAATTTCAGCGATATTGGTTGCAGTATTGATGACGAAAACGTTAAAGCTGACTTGCAGACATTACTAGCTGATAATCATGATTTATTTGCAGGGAAATTTAGTGATATTGGCTAAACTAACGCGAAGAATATGAAAAAAGATTGACAACGAAGATACCGATTGGTCGAAAAACCGTACAGGGTACCGGAGCCGAAAACACATCTAATAACAGGACCTAATAACGAACTTTTGGCGTGCAATGTAATTTCAACATCTAAATCGGAATATCCAAGTTCAATCATTCTAGTAAAAAGCAAAACTGGTAAGAACCGCTCTTTTGTGGACTACCGGGGGCATAATCAGCACAAAGCAAAAGAAATTTATCCAACACCAAATATTGAAGAAAAGCTGAGTGAAGCCATGAGGTACAAATATATTTCAGTTTTGGATTTCAACACCGGGAATTATCATGTACCAATCGTAGAAAGTTGTCACAAGTATACAGCATTTATAACAACCGAAGGTTTATTTGAATTTAAGCGTTTGGTCTTCGAAAGGCGCCGGCGGTATTCCAGCGATTGACGTAGGGTATCAAAGATGGAACTCAACCTGGTGATATGATACAAGATTGAACCTTAGCAAATGCGAGTTTATGAGGCAGACAATCGAGTTTTTAGGGCATAAACTTCACCCAGGTGGTGTAAGTGCAGGCAGTGTAAAGTCAGCGGCAGTTAACAATTTACCTATCCCAAAATCCATCACGGAGGTAAGACGTTTTTCTTCCTAAGTGGATACTTTCGACGATCCGTACCAGGTTATTCGTTTATAAGTAAGCCGTTGCGTGTGTTGCTGCGTAAGAATCAACAATTTCAGCCAGTGATGATAGCATATAGCGTCGAAGCGGATCATCAAATTCATACTGATGCTAGTTCTGTTGGTATCGCGGCAGTGCTTTTGAAGCGAAAAGGAGGTGACTGGAAACCAATTGCATTTTACTGCAGATGCACGATAGACAGCGAGCGAAGCATTCATAGTTATGAGCTGGAAGTTTTGGCGGTGATGAGCAGCCTAGAGCGTTTTAGGTATTACGAGTAAGGGAAAAATATTGTAGTTGCGACTGATTGTAACGCAGTTACTACAGCTATGCGCAAACGTGAGTTGATACCAAGAATTGCGCGTTGGTGGTTACGAATTCAAGATTTTCTTGTAAAACTGGAGCATAGATCAGGTAAAAAGATGGAAAATGTAGATGCCAAACGAAAAAAGCGAAGATATCGATCTGAAAAATGTAAACTAATCATTAAAGTAGGAGATTGGGTATACAGTATGCAGCAATAAGATGAAGATATTCGTAATATTCTTGACAGATTAACCAACCACTTAAAGCGGCAGATATACACATTTAATTTATGCCTTAAAAATTCAGATTGTATAAATATTTTATTTAATTAACCACAAAAACAAACTTCAGTATTAAATTTCACCTCACAGCAAAAATGATGCAGTAACAAAAAAAATAATACATTGCAATTTTTTTAAGGACACAACTAAAACTTTAGGTCGATTACTAGTTTGTGGGATACCCCTTACCAACTATAACTGCTTTCATACGTTTCGGCATGGATTCCACCAATTTCTTTCTATAGTTAGGAGCAAGTTTATTCCATTCTGCCTGCAGGGCGTTTTTCATTTCGGTTTTATTTCGAATCTTGTATTTTCGAATTACTTGTTCCAAAACTGACCACAGATTCTCGATTACATTTAAATCTGGAAACTGTGCTGGTGTTTGTACTATGTGCGGGCAGTTCCAAATAATCCAACTTTGCACAACTCCGGATTTGTGTTTCGGATCATTATCTTGATAGTACCGAAAGTTGTCGGAAATATTTAATTTCGCGGAACTTTGTAGCACATTTAGTTTCAAAATATCCAGATACACATTCTTGTCCATAGTACAATCGATGAATTCCAAATTTCCGACTCCAGAAGACGACATGCATCCCCACACCATTACATGCCCTCCACCATGTTTTACGGTGCTACGTAGATTTTGCGATTGTAGCTCAGAATTTCCTTTTTTCCATACATAGCTCTTTCCATCCGATCTAAACAGGTTGAGTTTACTCTCATCTGCAAAAATTACGGTATTCCAGAAGCTTTCACTCTTATATAACTGTACGTTTGCAAACTTCAACTTTGCATTTCGATTTTTAGCATTGACGTATGGTTTATTCCGTGCTGTGCGGCCATTGAAATCAGCTTCTCTGAGCACTGTTCGTATGGTTTCCGGATGCCTTTTTTCTTCCCAAGAAGTTTTTCCACTTCGTTGCCTAAAGCTGGATCACTTAAATGGAGATTTTCGCGTATTTTGCGTACAATCCAACGGGAATCACTTTCGTTAAATATTTTATTATGAGCCGATTTCTTTTTATTTGCGACACGATTTTCACGAACATATCGTTCAATGATATGCTGAATAGTTCCTTGTCTCAGTTTCACAATTTCCGCGGTTTTGCGTTGACTTTTGCCGTCTTTATAATGCTTTAGTATTAATTCGCGCACTTCAATACTTGATTGCCGACCCATTTTGAACTACACTTTATGAATGACAATACTAAAATGTCAAAACTATCAAACACTATTCCAGGATTGCTCACATTTATAACAGTATTTACTTTGCATTCGAAAATCGACGCCAAGCTGTCGTCGCGAACGGTAAACATTTGTGCATCATTTTGGCTGTGAGCTTGCATTTCGGTATACGAACATGTTTTTACTTTACGTTAATAATATTGGCGTTTTGTTTTATTTTACAATATTTAACATATGGGCATTTTCACGGTAACGGACGCAACATTCGTACGCTTTTAAGTGCGTCCAAAACAAAGAAGACAAAGTAAAAGTTTATATATATTGATATTGTTTTAAAGGGCTGACGGAGTGCTAGATTTTAATATATACGGGAAGGATCTACTACAAATAAGTACGTAGTTATAAGTAATTACAAAGTGATACAGACGCGACAAAAAATAGAAGTTTTTTTGAGGCGCATTCAAAAATATACAATATTCAGCAAATTATATATATATATATGTATATATATATGTTGCATTTATATACATTTTGCCATAACTCTGACAGTTGATTAGAAAAACTATCAATTTAACCCCATCAATGTTGTTCTTATCACATTCAGAGAGCCTTAAAGCATCACCGAGAACAATATTTCTTGCTTTAACGAATTGCCAGACTTTTCGTTTAATTACGGCACCTATTCCGTCTACAGCACCTTTGCCATGTGAAGTGGCGAAAAAATTCCACTCTAATATTCCGCATTGAAATTCAGCTGCAAGTCTTGGAATACTAGAAAGAAGAAATTTATTTTTGAATTGGGAAGTGCTTCCAGCAGAGAAAATATAAGTACTGGTAACTCCTTTGTACTGGTTTTGTAAGATATTGACCATTTTGGAAATAAAGCAATAAACGTCGAATTTACTGTGGGTCAATCTATCACTTATAACAGCAAAGGACTTGGTTTCACCAAGAACCCAAGCTACGCACGTCAACACTGTTACTTGGCTATAACTAAAGTGGGCATATTGAATTTCGTTTTGGCATGTCAAGCGATAATTTTTAGCAAAATCAACTTGCATAACAATTTCATTAGCTGCCAAATTTTTTTTTTTAGTTTCAAAGTAATTTTGTTGGTGATGTTTAACAAAACAATGCATTTTAAAAGCTGGTAGCTGAATCTCTATATCATGAATCAAGTCGATTAATGGGCCAATAATGTAGTTCAAAGTTATGCGATCGTCTATTTTTCTCCACTGTTTCCATTTGATTTGCGTATTAAATTTATTAATAAACTGTATTGGAACTAGATCATCTTTAATATCGCGTACACAGCTGTCACAATTATTAGCCATTCACTTTTCATTCATAACGTCGCATATGGCTTTTTGATGACTGGGTAGTATTTTCATCCATCGTTTCTGTTGGTTTAAGATATTTATTGCATAAAAATTTGAGGATTGCTATTTTTCTATTCAGGTTTTTAGGTAGCGCTGCCTCAACTTTTTTCATTGCTTTTCCCATCGTTTGCTTACAGCTGTAAATTTCGCAATTCAAATTATCAATATTATTTATGCTCTTTTTTTTGCCGCAAAACTTGCTGCCTAACACGGCCCATTTCCTTCTTCTTTTCTAATAAATTCCTATCACTTTTCATTTTTTGCGATAATCTTTTTCGGTACTCTTGCTTTCGTCTAGCTTCTTTCTTCTTGTATTCCTGCCATTTCTCGACATTTTCTTTCATTTTCTCTCTATACTTCATTGTTATTGCTTTACTTGTTTCTTTTGCCGTTTTTGCCATCTATAAAATTTTAATTTTGTGCAATTTCTACGACTTTATTTAATATTTAAGGTTTACGGTAACGGACGCGTCGAATTTCAAACACCAATAAATTTTATTAATCGTTTTTGCCGAGAGCCAATTATTACTTTTCTTAAGTGGAATGATTTATCTGCTTATAGTCTGAAAGCAATTTACACTTCAACACTTTGTGCACTAATGAGAACAATAAATGCTGTTTTTCGGTAACGGTCGCGACATACGAATATAAGCAGAAGCAAACACAAAAAACTACCGTTATTCGATCTACACTCAGTCTGTCTGCTTGTTGAACATTATGTTCCTATCACCAGAAGATGTTTAAATTATAAAAACATCATAGTATTACTTTGAATAAGGGAATATAACAAGGAAAAAGTTGGCATATTTTATGAAAAGAGTAAAATGTTTGTAAATTTTGTATATTCGTTGTATATTTCGGCTCAAAATTAAAAGAAAATAAAAATTCCTTTATATTTATAAAATAAACACATTTGAGATTTATTATTCATCAACAAAAAGTTTTCAGGAACAGTTTGAATTTTGCACTCGTGGTGGACCTTTTTGTGGAAATGCCCATATATATGCCGAATTAATAAATTACTAAGCGCTTTTTCATTTCGCTGCTGCATCATTTTGACTGAGCCACTGTGTATTGTTGATAAGTGTATAAAACCTGAGTCAAAAGTGAAAAATCTTGGGTTCATCATTAAGTCAAGCCTAACATGTGATGATTATGTGAACTCGATAATTGGCAAAGTATACAATATTTTAAGAAATTTGCGAATGTCCGCAACATTTACACCGTTACATGTTAGCGAATAGCTCGCACTATAACTTAATGCCGATCATATGCTACCCCGAACTAGTATACAGTAAACTGAGTTCTATATCTGCTCATAAAATCAATGTAGCATTCAACCATGTCACACGGTACGTGTTCGGCTTAGCGAAATTTGACCACATCCTCGCTTGGAGATCGCGAAATCGAAGAATACTTGAAAGCCAGGAAGTGCATTTTTCTCTGTCGTCTTATTATGTACAAGGAGCCTAGCTATCTCTATGACAAACTGCTTTTCCCTAAGTCAGCTAAAATTAATGATTTGATAGTACCAAGTTACAATTATCTTACCTCTGCACGGCTATTCTATGTCAATGCCATTCGTACATGGAACACTATTCCAATGCCCATTCGCAGTAGTCTAAGCAAAAGCAACTTTATTAATGTTATTTATGCGTATTTTCGTTAACATATTTTTAAGTTATCTAGTTATGAGTTTCGCTATCTACATATTTTACTTACATACTTATATCCATTACCTTTATCCGTTGTCTTATTAATTGACTGTACTTTATTATAAAATTTGTCCTTAATAATTACAACTCTCAGCGTCCGACCTGACGAAGTCTACCCCCTTACTCATGAGGGCCTCAATGAGTTCCTCAGCTTCCTCAGTTTCAGGTCCGCAGACCTCCGGCACCACCTCGGGCCAACTGGAAGAAGGAAGTCACCGCCCCTGACATCCGATTGGTAGATCTTAAGAGCTACCTTCTCGAAGCCATAGGATACGTCTCCCTGTAGCTCAGCGAGAGGGCCGAGGGACTCTGCATTAAGCAAAATCAGCACTTACTGATAAGGTTCCTCGAACCTCTCACACCGAACAACCTTCCAATTGTGTGTAGGAAGGTTCGGATTACAAGAGAGGATTAAGGATTCGAGAGCATACACCTGGAATTCCAGATCCCTTAATGGGAAAAGTGTCACTGCTCGGCTGGCTGGTGCCCTCGTAAGAGTAAGGGCTGACATCAGCGTTACCCAAGAGTTTCAGCATAGAAGGACTCACCTAGCTACGCGGCTGTCACCAAATCGAAACACGGGAAACCCAATCGATCATATTGCGATAGACGTAAGGAATGTTTCCAGTGTATTAAAAACATGTACACTTCGGTTACCGAATATCGACTCGTCGTCGACTTGTCACACCTAAGATACGCAAACGTCTCTGCGCAACAAAAAAACGGGCATCTGGTACATGCACCAGCTTATTTTCAGAATATGGTCGGACGGCAAAAGCCATAACGCGATAGAATTGCAAAGGGGGGCATATCGTGAGAAAAACCAAAGTAGCGGCTTAAATGTAAAGATTGCAACAAGTTCCACAGTAATGGCGAGCTAGAAAATTGTTTTAAAAAAGCAGTAGTAGTAAAGCATATACAGATTCAGCATTTACCGAAATTTTGCGACAACAGTATCATCGTAAATATTAAGTCGTTAGTAGCTTTCGTAGATACTGGGAGTGAATACAGTATGATATGATGATAAGCTGACTATAGAAATAATAGGTATTTGCGGTAAGACACGTGTTAACTGAGAGGGGAATCTAAATATGACTGTTGATGATGTGGGTTTCAAAGTCAATTTGTTTATTGTTGACGATGAAATATTAATCATAATGTACTGTTGATGTAAGGTATCTTTAAAAATGAAGGCGTGGCAGAAATACAGAATTTTCTACGCAGGGGCCGAAGGTAGACGTAAAACATCCAACAACGAATTTCAGCGATATTGGTTGCAGTATTGATGACGAAAACGTTAAAGCTGACTTGCAGACATTACTAGCTGATAATCATGATTTATTTGCAGGGAAATTTAGTGATATTGGCTAAACTAACGCGAAGAATATGAAAAAAGATTGACAACGAAGATACCGATTGGTCGAAAACCCGTACAGGGTACCGGAGCCGAAAACACAACACATAACGAACTTTTGGCGTGCAATGTAATTTCAACATCTAAATCGGAATATCCAAGTTCAATCATTCTAGTAAAAAGCAAAACTGGTAAGAACCGCTCTTTTGTGGACTACCGGGGGCATAATCAGCACAAAGCAAAAGAAATTTATCCAACACCAAATATTGAAGAAAAGC
This sequence comes from Anomoia purmunda, assembly GCA_951828415.1. Classification (NCBI taxonomy): domain Eukaryota; kingdom Metazoa; phylum Arthropoda; class Insecta; order Diptera; family Tephritidae; genus Anomoia; species Anomoia purmunda. The sequence goes on from OX639995.1 coordinate 96,247,971, forward strand.
TGAGTGAAGCCATGAGGTACAAATATATTTCAGTTTTGGATTTCAACACCGGGAATTATCATGTACCAATCGTAGAAAGTTGTCACAAGTATACAGCATTTATAACAACCGAAGGTTTATTTGAATTTAAGCGTTTGGTCTTCGAAAGGCGCCGGCGGTATTCCAGCGATTGACGTAGGGTATCAAAGATGGAACTCAACCTGGTGATATGATACAAGATTGAACCTTAGCAAATGCGAGTTTATGAGGCAGACAATCGAGTTTTTAGGGCATAAACTTCACCCAGGTGGTGTAAGTGCAGGCAGTGTAAAGTCAGCGGCAGTTAACAATTTACCTATCCCAAAATCCATCACGGAGGTAAGACGTTTTTCTTCCTAAGTGGATACTTTCGACGATCCGTACCAGGTTATTCGTTTATAAGTAAGCCGTTGCGTGTGTTGCTGCGTAAGAATCAACAATTTCAGCCAGTGATGATAGCATATAGCGTCGAAGCGGATCATCAAATTCATACTGATGCTAGTTCTGTTGGTATCGCGGCAGTGCTTTTGAAGCGAAAAGGAGGTGACTGGAAACCAATTGCATTTTACTGCAGATGCACGATAGACAGCGAGCGAAGCATTCATAGTTATGAGCTGGAAGTTTTGGCGGTGATGAGCAGCCTAGAGCGTTTTAGGTATTACGAGTAAGGGAAAAATATTGTAGTTGCGACTGATTGTAACGCAGTTACTACAGCTATGCGCAAACGTGAGTTGATACCAAGAATTGCGCGTTGGTGGTAACGAATTCAAGATTTTCTTGTAAAACTGGAGCATAGATCAGGCAAAAAGATGGAAAATGTAGATGCCAAACGAAAAAAGCGAAGATATCGATCTGAAAAATGCAAAATAATCATTAAAGTAGGAGATTGGGTATACAGTATGCAGCAATAAGATGAAGATATTCGTAATATTCTTGACAGATTAACCAACCACTTAAAGCGGCAGATATACACATTTAATTTATGCCTTAAAAATTCAGATTGTATAAATATTTTATTTAATTAACCACAAAAACAAACTTCAGTATTAAATTTCACCTCACAGCAAAAATGATGCAGTAACAAAAAAAATAATACATTGCAATTTTTTTAAGGACACAACTAAAACTTTAGGTCGATTACTAGTTTGTGGGATACCCCTTACCAACTATAACTGCTTTCATACGTTTCGGCATGGATTCCACCAATTTCTTTCTATAGTTAGGAGCAAGTTTATTCCATTCTGCCTGCAGGGCGTTTTTCATTTCGGTTTTATTTCGAATCTTGTATTTTCGAATTACTTGTTCCAAAACTGACCACAGATTCTCGATTACATTTAAATCTGGAAACTGTGCTGGTGTTTGTACTATGTGCGGGCAGTTCCAAATAATCCAACTTTGCATAACTCCGGATTTGTGTTTCGGATCATTATCTTGATAGTACCGAAAGTTGTCGGAAATATTTAATTTCGCGGAACTTTGTAGCACATTTAGTTTCAAAATATCCAGATACACATTCTTGTCCATAGTACAATCGATGAATTCCAAATTTCCGACTCCAGAAGACGGCATGCATCCCCACACCATTACATGCCCTCCACCATGTTTTACGGTGCTACGTAGATTTTGCGATTGTAGCTCAGTATTTCCTTTTTTCCATACATAGCTCTTTCCATCCGATCTAAACAGGTTGAGTTTACTCTCATCTGCAAAAATTACGGTATTCCAGAAGCTTTCACTCTTATATAACTGTACGTTTGCAAACTTCAACCTTGCATTTCGATTTTTAGCATTGACGTATGGTTTATTCCGTGCTGTGCGGCCATTGAAATCAGCTTCTCTGAGCACTGTTCGTATGGTTTCCGGATGCCTTTTTTCTTCCCAAGAAGTTTTTCCACTTCGTTGCCTAGAGCTGGATCACTTAAATGGAGATTTTCGCGTATTTTGCGTACAATCCAACGGGAATCACTTTCGTTAAATATTTTATTATGAGCCGATTTCTTTTTATTTGCTTTGGTATTAATTCGCGCACTTCAATACTTGATTGCCGACCCATTTTGAACTACACTTTATGAATGACAATACTAAAATGTCAAAACTATCAAATACTATTCCAGGATTGCTCACATTTATAACAGTATTTACTTTGCATTCGAAAATCGACGCCAAGCTGTCGTCGCGAACGGTAAACATTTGTGCATCATTTTGGCTGTGAGCTTGCATTTCGGTATACGAACATGTTTTTACTTTACGTTAATAATATTGGCGGTTTTTTTTTATTTTATATTCAGCCCTATCACGCAATCCATCGGAGCAAAGCTACGAATACGAATGTCAGCTACGAATCCGAACAATTTGGTATCACTGAATCCATGTGAACTCGAAAGAGTTGTTGCCATTCTTAAATTCTGAATTTTGACGTTTCGAAATCAGCTGGTCAAAGTAAATAAATAAATTCAAACACAAAATAAAAATCGGTTGTTTTAATTCAAACATAAGAAAAGCAATTACAAGATGGACTCGCTGGCGTGTGCAATTATGCTGATGGAGGAGGAACGTGGGAGAAACAGACGCAACCTAAAAATTCAGCGAAAATCATTGAGGGATGATTCGATGTAAACGAATCAATGTAAGTACATATATGTACGAATCTACATACATACATAACTTCATATTTAAAATTTATTTTCAAATGTTTTACTAATACAGGTTTATTAAAAACTATCGCTTAAATAAGGCGGCCTTTACTTACATCTTCGGGGTTCTAGAACAGAGTACAAGCTCTACAAGGTCGTCATCTATTCCCTTACTCCATCGTTTGTCTTCCGTTTTACGTTTTTTTGCGGAAGGCGGTTATCAGCACGGAGTGGGTAAAGACTTTGACATCCCAATGGCCCAGTCAACATTTTGTTGCGTCTTAAAAGACGTATTGGCATCGCTTCAAACGAATTTATGCCCTCATTGGGTGAATCTCGATTTGAGAAATGAAGAAAAACGGCAATCCAAGATGGACTTCTACCAGAAATACGGATTTCCAGGCGCGATTTTGTGTGTAGACGGGACACACATTAAAATTGTTGCTCCAAATAAGGACAAATTTCTATATTTTAACCGTAAAGGTTACTATAGTATCAATGCGATGATCGTAAGTATGGCAGCGAATTTATATTTAAAATTTCTTATATAATTTTTTGTAGATATGCGACAATGAAATGAGAATACGATATGTGAATGCGCAGTATCCTGGCAGCAACCATGATTCTCATATATGGAATGTCAGCAATGCGCGAAATTTTTTTGAAAATAAGTACCTAGATGGTGAACGTAATACTTGGATTCTGGGTATGTATAATACGTACATACAGTGATCCAAAGTTTTATTCGTACACCTAATTTTTTTGGATGTCCGAGTTAAACTTTGAACCACTGTATATCCGCCCAATTTGAATGATCAAAATCAAAACGATCATATTTTTTCACAGGAGATGCCGGATACGCCCTTGAACCATGGCTAATGACACCTTTCCGTTCTCCTCTAACAGGAAGCCCCGAAAGTAACTATAATAAAGTGCATGCAAAAGCTAGAAATATTATTGACAAGACAATTGGTGTACTTAAAAACCGATTTCGATGCCTGCTGGGTGCTCGTGAGCTTCATTACGAGCCCTGGAAGGTGTGCAAAATTGTTAATGTTGCGGCAGCGTTACACAATATTTGCATTCACTACCGCGTGGTTGACGATATTCCAGAAAATGTGGAACCATATGGTTTAACCGAAAATAATGAACCTTCTTCATCAACGTACAGTGGTGCAGCTTCTCAGATAAGAGAATCTATATCTAGGACACTAACCCGAATATAATATTCAAAATAAATTTTAATACGAAATATTTTTGGCTTTCATTTATTGGATTATTTTTTTTTTGAATTGCTTCCAAAGTTTTGTTTTCTACGTTTAACATTTGCTGTTTTATTGCATTTTTAGCACCAATCAAACATTCCATTGCATTATTGTGCCTGCGAGCTTTTCCTAATTCTGCTTTCTTCAGGTCGTAAAGCTTTTCAGTCGCTCTGCATAAGCGTCGCATACCTGAAGAAAGCTCTTCCATCTTCGCATCCTGTTGAGAACTGCTTTTGAATGGAAATTTGTTCCTTCAGTAACTGCGACGCACTTGCCTCTGTGGCTGGCCTCTGCGCAGAAGAAGCACGTCTTGGGGGTGCTGGACTGCATCTCTCTGACAGCATCGATACGTCAGCTTCGCTTTCATTGGTTACGTTAGCTGTCACAGGTAGCCCAACACTCACTGTGTCCTGTATGCCATGCGTGCTGGTCTCTAATGCAGTCAACCTGATAACGGCTTCCTCCATTTCGTTGAAATGGTGCTGCCTATTTCGACCGCCACCTGTTGCTGCTTGTTCCCTTTTATTCCCGGCCAGCTTTTTCTTTATATAGGCCTTCCAGTCTAGCCATACCTGCAAAAAAATTATACAAATTGCAAACAATACATTTTACAATATTTTACCTTCTTCCAGCTGGAAATGTCTTTAATTGGTGGGCCTATACTATTAAGCTCCTCCGCCACATTCTTCCAAAACTCCGACGCTTCTTCCTTGGAGCACTTTGTGAATCCCTGTGCCATTTCAGGTTTGTTCTGCAACAAGTCAAGCAAAACCGCGTACTGTTGCCTTGTTGTTATTACTTTGGACCTGTGGAAGTGGCAAAAAATAGTATTTTAAAATATTCGATGCTGTTTATACATTTATTAAATTCAAACTTACATTTTAGCTTTTTTTTTCTAATTATTGTATTTATTTTTCAAATTTTTCCGTTTTTCGTAGGTTTTCTCCGTTGGCAAAAACTCTTCGTAGCAAAATTGTCCGAAACTTCACAATTTGACGTTTCGAGTGGATTCAGTGAATGCCACTCTACGAATTTCGAATGTACGTTCGGAGCTGTTCGAATTGTATGATCGCAATTTCGTAACTTCTCCGAAAAAACAGTATACGATGGATTGCGTGATAGGGCTGATTATTTAACATATGGGCATTTTCACGGTAACGGACGCAACATTCGTACGCTTCTAAGTGCGTCCAAAACAAAGAAGACAAAGTAAAAGTTTATATATATTGATATTGTTTTAAAGGGCTGACGGAGTGCTAGATTTTAATATATACGGGAAGGATCTACTACAAAGAAGTACGTAGTTATAAGCAATTACAAAGTGATACAGACGCGACAAAAAATAGAAGTTTTTTTGAGGCGCATTCAAAAATATACAATATTCAGCAAATTATATATATATATATATATGTTAATAAATGCGAACAGATGACCGTTATTCGTAGGTTTATGAAATATGATAATTTCCTCTTAGTTTTTTTAATTGAATATAGAAGAAATACGGGCGCGACAAAATTTTCCATGAGCCAAGAAATAAAATTTTTTTCATTATAACACTTCAATTTAATTGAAAATAAAGCATAACAATAACGGAAATTAAAAATTCAAGTAACATCATAGTAAAAATGACTTAAAAAATTAAGAAGAAAGTTATAAGTTTTTAGTACGGTCTATTTTAAATATTTTCTTTAAGGGGTTATATATCTACAAAGTTGGGGCTCAAAAAATCGAAAATATTTTTATTGCATATTCTAAAAGTACATACTTTATAGAATATCAGCGCGAAATTTCATCCAGATCGGATCACTAGATTCGAAATTACAGCCGTTCGCAGCGAACTGGACCCATCCATAATTAACTTAAAACAAAACTTAAAACGCAATTATCTCGGAATGGCATTTTTTGAAAAGTACCGTTGCCGTTCACACGATAACTCAAAAACTTATAAACCGATTATCATAATTTTTTTTATAATTATTCGTATTTACAATCTTGTGTACTTGAACGATCGTTTTTGAATCCGAAAATTTTTTGCAATAAATTTTTTTTTTAATTTTTGAGCAACAAAAAAATTGACTTTTTGAAAACCATGCATTTTTTTCAGAAAAAAAATTTTTTTTTGGAAGTCGGTTCGTTCAAGTACACAAGAATACATTTCTCTTTAATAATTATAGTACCTTTTTGATTTCAGTTGAGCGGTTCGGCTTGGAGAGTGTGAACGGCAAGGCTCTACAGAAAAAACACGCTTCGGGAGATGGGCTCTAACTCGGAAAATTTTAAATATTTTTTTGAAATTTAACTTGTTTTTTTTTCTTCAATAATACTACCAACTGTCTTTCGCTTTATTGAATAAATTTTGCAAAAAACCTTTAAAAAAAACACAAACTTAGCTCACTTTTTCACCTCAACTTTGTATATAACCCCTTAATGAATAGGCAATCCGAGCAACTTCAATAAATTTACTGTCGAAATATGAAAACCAATGCATACTTTTAACTCCTTTGATATTTGGAACATTTTGCCATAACTCTGACAGTTGATTAGAAAAACTATCAATTTAACTCCATCAATGTTGTTCTTATCACATTCAGAGAGCCTTAAAGCATCACCGAGAACAATATTTCTTGCTTTAACGAATTGCCAGACTTTTCGTTTAATTACGGCACCTATTCCGTCTACAGCACCTTTGCCATGTGAAGTGGCGAAAAAATTCCACTCTAATATTCCGCATTGAAATTCAGCTGCAAGTCTTGGAATACTAGAAAGAAGAAATTTATTTTTGAATTGGGAAGTGCTTCCAGCAGAGAAAATATAAGTACTGATAACTCCTTTGTACTGGTTTTGTAAGATATTGACCATTTTGGAAATAAAGCAATAAACGTCGAATTTACTGTGGGTCAATCTATCACTTATAACAGCAAAGGACTTGGTTTCACCAAGAACCCAAGCTACGCACGTCAACACTGTTACTTGGCTATAACTAAAGTGGGCATATTGAATTTCGTTTTGGCATGTCAAGCGATAATTTTTAGCAAAATCAACTTGCATAACAATTTCATTAGCTGCCAAATTTTTTTTTTTAGGTTCAAAGTAATTTTGTTGGTGATGTTTAACAAAACAATGCATTTTAAAAGCTGGTAGCTGAATCTCTATATCATGAATCAAGTCGATTAATGGGCCAATAGTGTAGTTCAAAGTTATGCGATCGTCCGTTTTTCTCCACTGTTTCCATTTGATTTGCGTATTAAATTTATTAATAAACTGTATTGGAACTAGATCATCTTTAATATCGCGTACACAGCTGTCACAATTATTAGCCATTCACTTTTCATTCATAACGTCGCATATGGCTTTTTGATGACTGGGTAGTATTTTCATCCATCGTTTCTGTTGGTTTAAGATATTTATTGCATAAAAATTTGAGGATTGCTATTTTTCTACTCAGGTTTTTAGGTAGCGCTGCCTCAACTTTTTTCATTGCTTTTCCCATCGTTTGCTTACAGCTGTAAATTTCGCAATTCAAATTATCAATATTATTTATGCTCTTTTTTTGCCGCAAAACTTGCTGCCTAACACGGCCCATTTCCTTCTTCTTTTCTAATAAATTCCTATCACTTTTCATTTTTTGCGATAATCTTTTTCGGTACTCTTGCTTTCGTTTAGCTTCTTTCTTCTTGTATTCCTGCCATTTCTCGACGTTTTCTTTCATTTTCTCTCTATACTTCATTGTTATTGCTTTACTTGTTTCTTTTGCCGTTTTTGCCATCTATAAAATTTTAATTTTGTGCAATTTCTACGACTTTATTTAATATTTAAGGTTTACGGTAACGGACGCGTCGAATTTCAAACACCAATAAATTTTATTAATCGTTTTTGCCGAGAGCCAATTATTACTTTTCTTAAGTGGAATGATTTATCTGCTTATAGTCTGAAAGCAATTTACACTTCAACACTTTGTGCACTAATGAGAACAATAAATGCTGTTTTTCGGTAACGGACGCGACATACGAATATAAGCAGAAGCAAACACAAAAACACTCAGTCTGTCTGCTTGTTGAACATTATCTTCCTATCACCAGAAGATGTTTAAATTATAAAAACATCATAGTATTACTTTGAATAAGGGAATATAACAAGGAAAAAGTTGGCATATTTTATGAAAAGAGTAAAATGTTTGTAAATTTTGTATATTCGTTGTATATTTCGGCTCAAAATTAAAAGAAAATAAAAATTCCTTTATATTTATAAAATAAACACATTTGAGATTTATTATTCATCAACAAAAAGTTTTCAGGAACAGTTTGAATTTTGCACTCGTGGTGGACCTTTTTGTGGAAATGCCCATAGATATACCAAATTAATAAATTACTAAGCGCTTTTTCATTTCGCTGCTGCATCATTTTGACTGAGCCACTGTGTATTGTTGATAAGTGTATAAAACCTGAGTCAAAAGTGAAAAATCTTGGGTTCATCATCAAGTCAAGCCTAACATGTGATGATTATGTGAACTCGATAATTGGCAAAGTATACAATATTTTAAGAAATTTGCGAATGTCCGCAACATTTACACCGTTACATGTTAGCGAATAGCTCGCACTATAACTTAATGCCGATCATATGCTACCCCGAACTAGTATACAGTAAACTGAGTTCTATATCTGCTCATAAAATCAATGTAGCATTCAACAATGTCACACGGTACGTGTTCGGCTTAGCGAAATTTGACCACATCCTCGCTTGGAGATCGCGAAATCGAAGAATACTTGAAAGCCAGGAAGTGCATTTTTCTCTGTCGTCTTATTATGTACAAGGAGCCTAGCTATCTCTATGACAAACTCCTTTTCCCTAAGTCAGCTAAAATTAATGATTTGATAGTACCAAGTTACAATTATCTTACCTCTGCACGGCTATTCTATGTCAATGCCATTCGTACATGGAACACTATTCCAATGTCCATTCGCAGTAGTCTAAGCAAAAGCAACTTTATTAATGTTATTTATGCGTATTTTCGTTAACATATTTTTAAGTTATCTAGTTATGAGTTTCGCTATCTACATATTTTACTTACATATATCCATTACCTTTATCCGTTGTCTTATTAATTGACTGTACTTTATTATAAAATTTGTCCTTAATAATTACAACTCTCAGCGTCCGACCTGACGAAGTCTACCCCCATACTCATGAGGGCCTCAATGAGTTCCTCAGCTTCCTCAGTTTCAGGTCCGCAGACCTCCGGCACCACCTCGGGCCAACTGGAAGAAGGAAGTCACCGCCCCTGACATCCGATTGGTAGATCTTAAGAGCTACCTTCTCGAAGCCATAGGATACGTCTCCCTGTAGCTCAGCGAGAGGGCCGAGGGACTCTGCATTAAGCAAAATCAGCACTTACTGATAAGGTTCCTCGAACCTCTCACACCGAACAACCTTCCAATTGTGTGTAGGAAGGTTCGGATTACAAGAGAGGATTAAGGATTCGAGAGCATACACCTGGAATTCCAGATCCCTTAATGGGAAAAGTGTCACTGCTCGGCTGGCTGGTGCCCTCGTAAGAGTAAGGGCTGACATCAGCGTTACCCAAGAGTTTCAGCATAGAAGGACTCACCTAGCTACGTGGCTGTCACCAAATCGAAACACGGGAAACCCAATCGATCATATTGCGATAGACGTAAGGAATGTTTCCAGTGTATTAAAAACATGTACACTTCGGTTACCGAATATCGACTCGTCGTCTCTGCGCAACAAAAAAACGGGCATCTGGTACATGCACCAGCTTATTTTCAGAATATGGTCGGACGGCAAAAGCCATAACGCGATAGAATTGCAAAGGGGGGCATATCGTGAGAAATTGTCCAAAACCAAAGTAGCGGCTTAAATGTAAAGATTGCAACAAGTTCCACAGTAATGGCGAGCTAGAAAATTGTTTTAAAAAAGCAGTAGTAGTAAAGCATATACAGATTCAGCATTTACCGAAATTTTGCGACAACAGTATCATCGTAAATATTAAGTCGTTAGTAGCTTTCGTAGATACTGGGAGTGAATACAGTATGATATGATGATAAGCTGACTATAGAAATAATAGGTATTTGCGGTAAGACACGTGTTAACTGAGAGGGGAATCTAAATATGACTGTTGATGATGTGGGTTTCAAAGTCAATTTGTTTATTGTTGACGATGAAATATTAATCATAATGTACTGTTGATGTAAGGTATCTTTAAAAATGAAGGCGTGGCAGAAATACAGAATTTTCTACGCAGGGGCCGAAGGTAGACGTAAAACATCCAACAACGAATTTCAGCGATATTGGTTGCAGTATTGATGACGAAAACGTTAAAGCTGACTTGCAGACATTACTAGCTGATAATCATGATTTATTTGCAGGGAAATTTAGTGATATTGGCTAAACTAACGCGAAGAATATGAAAAAAGATTGACAACGAAGATACCGATTGGTCGAAAACCCGTACAGGGTACCGGAGCCGAAAACACATCTAATAACAGGACCTAATAACGAACTTTTGGCGTGCAATGTAATTTCAACATCTAAATCGGAATATCCAAGTTCAATCATTCTAGTAAAAAGCAAAACTGGTAAGAACCGCTCTTTTGTGGACTACCGGGGGCATAATCAGCACAAAGCAAAAGAAATTTATCCAACACCAAATATTGAAGAAAAGCTGAGTGAAGCCATGAGGTACAAATATATTTCAGTTTTGGATTTCAACACCGGGAATTATCATGTACCAATCGTAGAAAGTTGTCACAAGTATACAGCATTTATAACAACCGAAGGTTTATTTGAATTTAAGCGTTTGGTCTTCGAAAGGCGCCGGCGGTATTCCAGCGATTGACGTAGGGTATCAAAGATGGAACTCAACCTGGTGATATGATACAAGATTGAACCTTAGCAAATGCGAGTTTATGAGGCAGACAATCGAGTTTTTAGGGCATAAACTTCACCCAGGTGGTGTAAGTGCAGGCAGTGTAAAGTCAGCGGCAGTTAACAATTTACCTATCCCAAAATCCATCACGGAGGTAAGACGTTTTTCTTCCTAAGTGGATACTTTCGACGATCCGTACCAGGTTATTCGTTTATAAGTAAGCCGTTGCGTGTGTTGCTGCGTAAGAATCAACAATTTCAGCCAGTGATGATAGCATATAGCGTCGAAGCGGATCATCAAATTCATACTGATGCTAGTTCTGTTGGTATCGCGGCAGTGCTTTTGAAGCGAAAAGGAGGTGACTGGAAACCAATTGCATTTTACTGCAGATGCACGATAGACAGCGAGCGAAGCATTCATAGTTATGAGCTGGAAGTTTTGGCGGTGATGAGCAGCCTAGAGCGTTTTAGGTATTACGAGTAAGGGAAAAATATTGTAGTTGTGACTGATTGTAACGCAGTTACTACAGCTATGCGCAAACGTGAGTTGATACCAAGAATTGCGCGTTGGTGGTTACGAATTCAAGATTTTCTTGTAAAACTGGAGCATAGATCAGGCAAAAAGATGGAAAATGTAGATGCCAAACGAAAAAAGCGAAGATATCGATCTGAAAAATGCAAAATAATCATTAAAGTAGGAGATTGGGTATACAGTATGCAGCAATAAGATGAAGATATTCGTAATATTCTTGATAGATTAACCAACGGAGGAAAAGTTATTAATGAAGAGTACAAACTGGCGACTTTACCGGTAGCAGAAAGGTAAGCTATGGGTTTACGAAATGCAATGAGAAGACCCTAGAAGAAGTACAAAAATATTTTTGGTTTTCTCGTATGCGTAATTTTGTAAAATCTTCTATAAAGTCATGTATAGAATGCACCTATAATAATCAACGAGGTGGTAAGACCGAAGGCGTGTATAATTACGGCGAAATTGAGCCTGCCCCATTCAAGACGGTACATATCGATCATCTAGGACCTTTTCCCGTAGTAAGAAGCAAAATAAGCACGTCATAGTTATGGTGGATTCATTTACAAAATTTACCGTAGTGAAAATGTTAGGAGCACAGCGACGCGACATGTACTGGCAGTACTGAAGGAGGTAAGCAGCTATTTTGGAGTCCCAATGCTAATCGTAACAGATCATAGAACAGCATTTACTTCGCACGATTTTAAGCAATATTGCAGCGACAATAACATAAAGAATAATTTGAATGATGTTCGCACACCGCGCGCAAGTGGGCCCGTAGAGCGTACTAATCGCACTATTCTGGGTATGCTACTGACATCGACAAAAGACGAGACAAATTGAGATGAACACCTTGTAGGCGTACAGTGGTCAATCAACACAATGAAGAACCAGACAACGCAGCTTTTATTTAATGTTCTTCAAACAAAATGGTCAGTATTGAAGAGATGAAGGAGATTCATGCAGATGTAGTTTATCGAATCAATCAGCAGGGAGGAAAAGCTAAAACAAATTCCAACAAAAAGCTCCGTAAACCTACACAATATAGCGTCGGTGATCAGGTTCTCGCCCAAACGAGCCTGTTAGTATTGGGGGTTAACGCAAATTAGAACCACTGTACAAAGGTCCGTTCATGGGAAAGAAGGTGGTTGGTAACGACCACTATCTCATTGAGGACATACCAGAGTCAAAGCGCAAACAGCGACATTATATATACATTTTTGCATCTGACAAGCTGAAGTCATGTGTAACTTACTGAATTATGACGGGTATGACGACGATGGAGGCGAGGGCGTCTCAAGTGATCAGGATTGGCCGATTGTAAGGTCAACGGAAAAATAGCGTCCCTGAGCCCACAAGAGAAAAAAATCGGCAAACTCGGAAAACGAAGCTGGGAGAAGAGTAGTGCGTGGCAAGCGTCGAGTAGTTCTATGACCTTCAATATTTCTTTTCTTATTTTACACTTAAAGTAAATATTATTAAACAATAAATTTGCGAACTATAATAATATAAACGAATTGGCGTTTTCATATCAAACGGAATCCTGATAACACGAAAGTTTCACATTTTGTTGGAAAAGATAAATCAAGCTGCAGAATTAAACCGGTCAGGCACAATATTTTATGAGTGTACAACTACTGGCGTATACCGATGTCATCGACATCATTGGCCTCAACAACGGCGCCGTTGTTTTTGCCTTTTCCAAGCTGGATAAAGAGTGAAGTGAATGGGTCTGGAGGTGAACGAGGGAATAACGAACTACCTCCTGTTATCTAATAAACAGTCAGAACATTCGCGTCTTGGCTCCCGCGTCACTTAGGAGGACTTTGGACTTTTATCTTGGAACCAGCATTAACACCAACAACAATGTCAGCCTCGAAATCTAACGAAGAATCTCTCTTGCCAATAAGTGCTACTTTAGGCTGAGTAGGCAAATGAGCAGTAAACGAACGAAAACCATGCTCGTGCCATTGTATGGCGCAGAGGCATGGATGCTAGTGGAGGCAGAGGAAAGACCAGGTGGAGAAGGACTTGGCTTAACTTGGTGTCTCTGGCTGGCGCCAGTTAGAAAAGTAGAGTAGCAACCGCCTAGGCGGTTATAGCGCCAATTGAGAGGAAAAAGAACTATTGTATGACATAGAGAATTATTAATTTTAATTGCGAGCACTGGAATAATTAGGAATTGGCGATATATTAACTAAATAGAGAAAATCGATTCTTAATTTAAATTGAAGTGGACAAATTTTACAATTTGCGACAAATATGGAGCACAAAACGAATAAATAAAAACATACAGAGACATAAGCGAAGAGTTTTTCATTCAGCGAGTAAGAGAGATGTACCCTCCGTAAGGGGAAATGCCTAGGTTAATGGAAATAGATACTTTCTTTACTTTCATATTGATTCTTATATTGATTCCCGATTTTGCCATTCTTTTTATTGAACACAACGCTTGTATCCTACATATATAAAAATTTGTATATCTCACATACATATATTTACGTATAGTAAAGAGCGGTACATTGACCAATATAAAAATAAAGTATATATAGTTCACTTACACCTACACAAATTTTATCCTCGATACAAATGAATATAATAGTGGGTAAACTACAAAAACATTTATTTTTGATTTTCCACATTCTCAAAACGCTTTGGTACAGTGAACAAACTTATTGTCAAAAAAACATTAAATTTTTTATATCTCTTTTGCTCTATGTTCTCTATTCTGACGTAGTGCAGTAAAAATTATTTTATTTTTTCAGGCATACATAGATATCACACTATATTTCAATGAAACTTACAAAAACACATATATTTCGCTGTGACATTCCTGAACGTGGAATCGTTGAGTTCCTAAAAAGAAAAATCTCATTATAAAAAATAAAAAACAACTATTTCTCAGCAGACTCCAAATAACAAAAGTGAAACTCGATCTTTACTTGATTTTCAAGATTACTTGTGTAAAAAAACGAAAACTTACTCATATGTTTTAAATTACTTCGCACTCAATTTTCAAAATGTTGGCACCTACCCAAATTGACGATATGTCAAAAAGTCCAGCCACAGTAAACTCGCGCCTCGTCTAAAACTGCTAAGAAAGCAAAGAATGCGTTCACTGTAATTAAATTTATCTCAAAACTGAGATTTGCCTCAGATCTAGCGTGTCTTCGCTGTAAACAACAGCATAACACAACGCTTCGCAATTTCCAACAATCGCAGCCATTAACCCAAGTATACCTTCCCCCAGCCAGTCTGAAATGCTGGAAGAACAACCGTCTAGTTCAGGTCACATCACAATTACTCTACTTCTACCCAGAGCATTAAAGAAAAGTGCTAATACCAACGACAATTGTGTCCGTTAGAGGAGAGGAACCCTAATTGATCAGGGGTCTGAAACGGGAGTCATCTCCTCGAAAGCTCTGACGATACTATGACTCCCATGTCAACATTCAAAGTTCGAAATCTCAGGCATAGGAAGCAGAATAATTCATATTTCAAATAAACTCGGCTCCCTAACCATAGTATTCGCTGATAAAGCCACCAAAATTAAAGCACAAGCAATAGCGTTACCACAGCTGTCCAGAAAGTTGCCAATATTTCTACTCAATAACAACCTACATTAGAAAATGGCACATATCAAGTTTGCAGATCCGATCTGATTCCCGAATCATGTTAGATGGAATTGAAAAACTCTCCAAAAAATTACTGGCTCAAAATACTATATTCGGATGTATTTTGAATGGCCGAATTCCCAAATTTTTTTTTTAATGGCAATGTCGAAAATATGTATCGCCAGGAGCCGAAGGTGTTCTTACTAGTGCTCCTTTCTATGGTAAAGAAGTGAATTTTCACTCCTTTTCCTTGTAATAATAATAATAATAATGTATCGCCAGATACCTCCATCCTGACGACCAAAGTTATCAACGAATTATCTTCCGCTCTTCCCAAAACATCCCTATAAATACTTTAAATTGCAAACTGTCACATTTAGTGTCAATGTGCGTCCTTTCTAGCCGTACGCACTATTCACGAGCTCACAAAAGATATAAGGGGCACATTCACAATGGCAGCACCAATTTCAAAGAGCCACACATACTTTGATGATATTTATTTTATTTATCTGATAGTCATGATCTCTCATCAGCCTCAAACTCGACTCGATGCCTTGTGACTATACAGGCGCACAGTTCAGCGGGACTCCCCGCTTAAAAAGAGCACTGCCAGCCATCCCGAAATTCTCGCAGTAATAAAAGAGGAAGATCTGCTTGATATAAACTTTCTCATTTTTGACAAAGAAAGTACCACTAAATCTCTTGGGATTCAATGGAATGACTTATCAGACTATTTCTCTTACACCATTGAATCAATCTCTCCAATGTCGGCAAGCACTAAGCGACAAAACCTCTCCTCCGCTGCCAAATTGTTTGACCTCGCCGGATGGATGTCGCCTATAATGATCCAAGCAAAGGTCCTCATGCAAGAGCTGTGGCTTGACGGAACTAATTGGGACGAGCAGGTCAAACACATTTGCCTATCAAAATGGATGTAATTTGCGAACAATCTGTAAACACACCCTGTCATCTAAATACCTAGATGGGTAAATTACATCCCAAACTAAGTTGAAGTACACGGTCTCTGCGATGCCTCCGAGAAGGCATGCTGTGCAAACTTGTATGTCCGCATCACATAGTTGCACCTCTCATTATAAGCTAAATTAGTCGCACTAGTTCAACCACATCTCGCCTTTCCTCATGCAAAATTAACCCTTTGGTCCGACTCGAAAATTGTTCTGGCTTGGCTAGAAAACCCACCTCACCACAAGAAAACTTATGTCCCAACCGAGTTGGAAATGCCACTCAGTGACATTTACGCAGTGGTGACAACTCCGCAGACATGTGCACCACAGGTTGCAAACCTCTCGGCTTAGCCTCTTCGGCATTATGGTGGAATGGTCCAGAGTGGCTATCAAAGCCCCCGAGGCGTGCAACGTAAATTTATATTTGTCAAAATGCAAGTAACTGTTCGAGAAACACTCGCAATCAAATCATCAACTAGACAAGGCTAGTTTTCTCTTATCCTTTTTTATATATACAGTCCACTAGATTTTTGTAAATAAACTTTAAATTTTTTGTATTACCTTGAAAGTAAACCAACATTTATTTTAACTCATCACAAAACACAGCTCTTTACGTTGCCACTGCAACATATGGTCCTTACGCGCCATTAAAAAAAAATTACATCAAACACAGCTTGTGCATCTTCTTTTTAAGTTTCGATTACGAGAGGCGCGCGGTGGGAAAAAAATTACATAAAAAATTATACCACAACAACCGAAAGTGAAAAGTGAAATTAAAAACTGAAAACTGAGATCGGAATACAGTGAAAAAGCACGTCAAACAAAGTGCAAATAAAGACTAAAGCTAACAAAAGTGAAGTGCAGAAAATAAAAATAGTGTTAGTGGTATAAAAGTAGGGCGTAAGCCATCATCTTCCACTACAGCAGCCACCATCTTCCATCGCAGCCGCCACCCGCCCAAGCACCTGTTGACGCAGTAGTAAACAATGACAACAACAGGAAGACGGCAACTTGGGCACAGTAGCGACGCCAAGTACCCCATAGCAGCAAGCCGGGCACCGTTGCAGTTGACCAATAAAAGTTTGTACATAGGAATGCCAAAGTGAGTTACATAAAAATACAAACTTGTACATACAAGTTAACACGCTGCGGCACCCAACAAGTTGCGTTCCCACATTATAGCATTACACGTGCCGCTACATCAGCATAATTGCAGTCAATCGCAACCTAACACCCTAACTCAAGGCCGACCGCATTTCACCATATTCACCTGTGAGAAACCAAGGGCATAATTAGTACCACGTACTAATGCTTATGCAATAGGAACCGATCCAGACAGCATGGTCAGCAAAATATGTTTCACACGATTGTGAAATACTTAGACATGCCATTGGTGCATGTCAACCGTGTGAAGCCAACGCACCTAAACTTCGCATACGACTTCAGGCGTTAGGACAGCAGTACGGTACTCTATAAAAGGGAGCAGCGCAGATTTGAGGCCAGTTGCGCAGTAGGCCTGGTGCTTAGTATACTAACCTTAATTGTGAATTAGATCTTAATAAAGTTTAACTATAATAACACATCTAAATAATCTTTCATTTGACAGGGCAAGTTGGCCCTTTAATTTTTTTGATCGTGCAGGACCTTCAGTCCTTAACTGGCGCCCGAGCAGGGACCAGTAGTGAAGTGTATAAATAAAAATAATACAATAATAAGTGAAAAACAAGTAAAAACAGCGCTGTCTTCGGCTATGCCGAAGGCTTCATACCTTTCATGAATGGAAGAATAGTAAAAAACGTGTTATTGTATTACAATTTCGTATTACCTATAGTTAAAAGCGAAAATTTCCTTCAAATCAATAAAAATAATTCTAGTAAAGGCATTGTTATAAATTATTTAATGCTTTTCCTTATGTAATTAAAAAGAACTATGTTTTAAGAAGGGAATGGTTTTTGAATATTTTTAATATCGTATCGACGCTTGATATTCAACATTTAAAAAATACAAATAATTAAGTATTAATATGTAAGACCTACATATGTCGGTCTTTGAAAACAGTTATCAGATCCGTAAATAGTTCCCAAACGTTCAACGCTATGATTCATGTGATATTGCGCTGAGCTTATTACTTTTCGCAATAAATATTTGTCCTGAATTTATCTTGCCGATTTACACTGTGAACTCCGATCTTGATGAATACTAATATATAGCTAATAATGGTTGATGTTTGTGCAAAATTTCAAGCCTTTAGCTGTTTAAATGGAGGAGTTATGGTGCAAAATGCAATATCTGAACAATCGGTTGTATGGGAGCTATATGTTATATTTCTCCGATCTTCATGATTTTCAACACTGATACGTAGCTAATAATGGCTGATATTTCTGCAAAATTTCAAGCCTTTAGCTGTTTAAATGGAGGAGTTATGGTGCAAAATGCAATATCTGAACAATCGGTTGTATGGGAGCTATATGTTATATTTCTCCGATCTTCATGATTTTCAATACTGATACGTAGCTAATAATGGCTGATATTTCTGCAAAATTTCAAGCCTTTAGCTGTTTAAATGGAGGAGTTATGGTGCAAAATGCAATATCTGAACAATCGGTTGTATGGGAGCTATATGTTATATTTCTCCGATCTTCATGATTTTCAATACTGATACGTAGCTAATAATGGCTGATATTTCTGCAAAATTTCAAGCCTTTAGCTGTTTAAATGGAGGAGTTATGGTGCAAAATGCAATATCTGAACAATCGGTTGTATGGGAGCTATATGTTATATTTCTCCGATCTTCATGATTTTCAATACTGATACGTAGCTAATAATGGCTGATATTTCTGCAAAATTTCAAGCCTTTAGCTGTTTAAATGGAGGAGTTATGGTGCAAAATGCAATATCTGAACAATCGGTTGTATGGGAGCTATATGTTATATTTCTCCGATCTTCATGATTTTCAATACTGATACGTAGCTAATAATGGCTGATATTTCTGCAAAATTTCAAGCCTTTAGCTGTTTAAATGGAGGAGTTATGGTGCAAAATGCAATATCTGAACAATCGGTTGTATGGGAGCTATATGTTATATTTCTCCGATCTTCATGATTTTCAATACTGATACGTAGCTAATAATGCCTGATATTTCTGCAAAATTTCAAGCCTTTAGCTGTTTAAATGGAGGAGTTATGGTGCAAAATGCAATATCTGAACAATCGGTTGTATGGGAGCTATATGTTATATTTCTCCGATCTTCATGATTTTCAATACTGATACGTAGCTAATAATGGCTGATATTTCTGCAAAATTTCAAGCCTTTAGCTGTTTAAATGGAGGAGTTATGGTGCAAAATTCAATATCTGAATAATCGGTTGTATTATATGTTATAGTCACCCGATCTGGCCGATTCCGACAAATGTTTAATCATTTGTACAACGACACCTGCTCACCAAATTTCATCAAAATAGCTCTAAAATTGAGGGACTAGTTTGCGTTCAAACAGACGGACAGACGGACAGACGGACAGACAGACGGACATGGCTAAATCGACTCAGCTCATCGTCCTGATCATTTAGGTATACTTTTTGATGGGTCTATCTCTTCTCCTTCTGGCACTTACAAACATCGGACCAAACTTAATATACCATTTCATTCTCATGAAAGGTATAACAAGCGAAAGCTAAAAGCAATACAAGCAATTGTTAAAAACAAGTGAAAGCTAAAAGATAATAAAAACAATACAAGCAATTGTGTGAAGTGAGAAGGAAGTGAAGGTCGTTAAAAGCTAAAAAACAGGCATACCTGTGAGCCAACAATTCACTGCAAATGATCCTTTGGATCTTGTAAGTATCCTGTACATTTTTTTACCCTC
The DNA here is from genome assembly GCA_951828415.1 of Anomoia purmunda. Lineage (NCBI taxonomy): Eukaryota > Metazoa > Arthropoda > Insecta > Diptera > Tephritidae > Anomoia > Anomoia purmunda. The sequence goes on from OX639995.1 coordinate 96,267,742, forward strand.
TTTTCTTTAATAGACAAATGCTGACTAGATCAGCCATGGATTCACTTCAATCGACCGTTACGAACCTGACTGGAGCAGTCAACGCTCTCCTGGAACAGATGAGTAATATGGAAAGGCGGGTGTCCTCCTTGGACAGCCTCAGGTCACAGCTCACCGTTGGTGGAGAAGCAAGAGAATCAACGCAAGAAGTTGCATTGGAACCACGAAGCCCAACGACAGAGGCCGACTTGAAGGACATCTCGCGACCACCCGACTCTGTTAAGGAGCTGCGGCCATTTGACGGCAGCCCGGTACAATACGTGTCCTGGATACATTCTGTGGAGAGTATATTAGCTGATTTTAAGATAGTAAGTGATAAGCCGATATACCGTGCAATTCTGCAGCACATACGGCAAAAGGTGCGAGGAGCTGCCGATGCTGCCCTCATCTCGTACAACATTTTTGATTCTAACTGGAGTGCCATTAAGGAGTGTCTATCTCTCCATTACGCTGATAAGCGTGATATAAGAACATTGGAGTACCAACTCCACCAGCTTTCTCAAAAGGATTCACGGTTGGACGAATTTTATGCCGCCGTAAATCACCAATTTTCGCTTATTATTAATAAGCTTAAGACAGAGGCTTACTCCGAAGAAACAGTCAAGGTGTTAATAGACACTTATAGGAACCGTGCCCTAGACGTGTTCATCCGTGGGTTGAACGGGGAGCTAAGCAAGATGCTCCTGATTCAGCGCCCCAAAACACTGCCAGAAGCATATTCAGCATGCCTCGAAATCCAAAATACAAATTTCCGCAATTTTACATTGCATACGGCACGACCTAATAATCGTGTTGTTATACCAACAAACACAATTCCTGATCGTATGTACGGCTTTAATGGTAGCAGAGCACCTCCAATTCCACCAAAACCAACCCAGCGTCCTCAGGATCGCAGAATCCCTTCTGAAAGACGGGACTATCAGTTTGCCCCGAAACGGGATACTCCATTGACACCCCAACCGGCTGTTGAAAAAATGGACGTAGACCAGTCAGTACGTTCACGCAAGGTAAACTATATGAATCGCCCGAATCCATTTAAGCGGTTTGCAAAATCCGAAAACTTTCCCCGCAAGCAACAGAAGCTTTTCAATATAGAGACAAAAGCTAATAGTGACGAGATGGCCGGCTGCGTCGAGGAGGAGAATTTTCTATCCGACGGCCATCTAGCGTACCATACTTAGAGTACGTTCTCCCTGGCGGCCGCACGTTAGATTTCCTTGTGGACACAGGTGCCAACAAGAATTTCATCAAACAAGCAGTCGCCAAACAAACCGTCGCAGTCGACAAACCCTTTTCTGTGAAATCGGCGGGCGGGAATATCCCCATAGTAGAGAAAATTAGTTCAAAGCTTTTCAAGGACATAGGTGTCAACTCCGACATAACCTTCTTTGTGCTTCCCGGATTGTCGTCATTTGACGGAATCATAGGGGACGACACACTTAGGGATATAGGCGCTATAGTTGATAGGAAATCAAATACTTTAACAGTAAACCAATTAAAAATTCCATTAAAGGCTCGTGTATTCACCCAAGTGAATTATACGTTGCCCAAAGATCTCCCTCTGGAAACGGAGGAAAGAGTAAATAAACTCCTTGATAAATTTAGCGATCTTTTCCTGCCACTAAATGGGAAAGAATTAATAGACACCTGCGTACGCGCTGAGATCAAGACATCAACTCCTGAACCAATTTATAGTAAAAGTTATCCCTATCCTTCTTGCATGAGAGAGGAAGTCGACCGACAAGTGAACGAGTTGCTAGAGGAGGGAGTTATCCGACCATCTAAGAGTCCATACAACTCTCCTATTTGGGTGGTCCCTAAGAAACCCAAACCTAATGGAGAGAAGCAATACCGTATGGTGATCGATTACAAAAGGCTTAACGCCGTAACGATCCCCGACACCTACCCTATTCCTGATATAAACGCAACATTGTGTAGTCTAGGCAACTCCCGTTACTTCACAACCATTGATTTGACGTCGGGATTCCACCAAATCCCTATGAAAGAATCCGACATACCAAAAACTGCCTTTCCAACGATGAACGGGAAATATGAATTTTTGAGGCTGCCTTTTTGGTCTCAAAAACGCCCCAGCCATTTTTCAGCGTATGATCGATGACGTGTTGAAAGAATATATCGGTAAGATTTGCTACGTGTACATCGACGATATCATCGTGTTCGGTAAGGACTCCGATGACCACTTAAACAATGTTGAAATGGTTTTCTCTCGATTGAGGGAATGTAATCTTAAAGTAAATTTGGAAAAAACATGTTTTTTACAGGATAAGGTTGAATTTTTGGGATACATCATCACTCCCGAAAGAGTCCGTCCTGATCCGAAAAAAGTTGAGGCGATGAACAAAATTCTGCCACCATGCAATTTGAAGGATCTGAAAAGCTTTCTGGGAATGACTTCTTACTATCGGAAGTTCATTCGCGATTATGCCAAGATAGCTAAGCCATTAACGAACTTAACGCGTGGAGAAAATGCACAAATAAGGGCCAATGCATCGAGGAAGGTAACAATACAGCTTGACAGTGTGGGTTTGCGGGCTTTTGATGACTTGAAACATATGCTAACTTCCGCTGATGTCCTCGTATTTCCTGATTTCGGTAAGCCTTTTAATTTAACCACCGACGCGTCGAACTACGCAATTGGGGCAGTCCTATCTCAGGGGGATATAGGTACGGACAAACCAATTGCATATATTTCCCGGTCTCTAAATAAGGCAGAAGAAAATTATGCCACGAATGAAAAAGAGATGCTGGCTATAGTCTGGGCCTTAGATAATTTGAGATCGTACTTGTACGGAGCAAAAAAAATAAGAATTTATACCGATCACCAACCACTGACGTTTTCTTTAAGCTGTCGTAATTATAATGCAAAGCTAAAGAGGTGGAAGGCACGAATCGAAGAATATAACTGTGAGATAATTTATAAACCGGGTAAGACTAATGTGGTTGCTGATGCTCTTTCCCGTCTTAAGACAGAAGTTAATGCCTTAACGGATTCTGTGGTGGCCCAACCGGCAGAAAGTGAAATAGGAAACGATAATGGGGATGCAGGATCAGAAGCCACAATGCATTCTGCTGATCAGGATAGTTCGGATTTAATACCGCATGTGGAGGCCCCCATTAACGTCTTTAGGAACCAGGTGATATTTAGGGTAGGTCAGGAATCTCGATGCCATGAAGAACCACATCATGGCTACCGCAGATATTTTATCACTTTGCCCAATTTTGACAGGGCAAACATCATCTCAATCCTTAAAGAATGCCTTAATCCCAATGTTATAAATGGTTTAAAAATCCCGGAAGAATTTCTTCAACTATTGCAGGACGTGTATGCTAATAATTTCCATAGGTATAAGATCAGGATCACACAGCGAGTCGTAGAAGATGTGACACTAGCCGACAGAATTTTTAGTATAATCGAAAAGGAACATAAACGTGCACATAGGAATGCTCGCGAGAATAGGGAGCAAATCCTTGAGAAATTCTATTTTCTTGCAATGTCAAAACAAATTAAGGATTACGTTAGGCAGTGCGAGATGTGCAAACTTAATAAATATGACAGGCATCCGGCCAAGCCTTATTTACAATCAACACCAATTCCCAGCTACCCATGCGAGATCATCCACATCGACATTTTTGAAATTGAGAAGCAAAAGTTCCTGAGCTGCGTAGATAAATTTTCAAAATTTTCCAAATTATTCCCTATCAAAAATAAGTCATCTATCTATATACGCAGGAAACTTACCGACGTTTTGCATTATTTTTCCGTGCCAAAAATATTGGTCATGGACAATGAGAGGGGTTTTCTAACCCCACTCGTTCTTAACTACATTAGGTCTCTCGGGATTGAGATTTATCAGACACCCACTCAACGGAGTGAAGCCAATGGCCAGGTAGAAAGGTTACATTCCACCCTGATAGAAATTTATCGGTGCATATCTAACGACTTGCCTAGGATGACTCCCAAAGAGAAGGTAGCAATAGTCGTAGATAGATACAACAATACGGTTCATTCCATAACCAAAAGGAAACCGGTAGATTTTTCTTCAACCGAACAGCTAGAGTAAACTACCAAGGCTTAAGGGAATTTAGGGATCAAACGCATGAGAATGTTAAGGCCTTGCTGTTACATGAGCAGGAAACTAGAAATGCGAGGATAAATGCAAAACGCTCGCCACCTCGTGATTTTAATAGTGGCGATGAATTATTTATTGTTAACAAACAGATAAAAAGTAAACAAAAGGCACTGTACAAAAAAGAAGCAGTTGCTGAAAATAGAAATGCGACTATAGTAACGCAAAGTGGGAAAAAGTTCCACAAAACAGATATAAAGAATGTGTAGATAACATTGGTCAGAAGGTTAGTAGAAGCTTAGGATCATTAGAATCCGGAGGTCCGGATACAGACGTTAATGCGCTTGTAGTCGATGAAGTTATAATGGTTCAATTCCACTATCCTCATTGGTGTGAGATAACTGATTCGAAGGGGTTCAATTCCCCCAACATGATCTTCTGCTCACTTGCGTGAAATCATCCGTGCCATGAGTAGGTCATTTGCAATTATAAACGCTTATGACTAAAAGGGATCAACGCGGACCTTCCATAGTCAAGTCAATACCTATATTCCAATGCAAAACTATAAAACACATAATTAGCGAAACATGCGCAATAAAGCGCCCGAAGAAATATATAAGCGTAAAAAACGCAAAAACAAAAGAAATAAAAATTGCAATAGATATGCGTAGAAAACGCAAAAACAAAGTAAATAAAATTGCAATAAATATGCGTAAAAAACGCAAAAACAAAGTAAACAAAAATTACAATAAATATGCGTAAAAACGCAAAAATAAAAAAGAAATAAAAAAAACGCAATAAAATGCGCAAAACGCGCCAAAAGAACAAAAAAAACAAAAAAAAATAAAAAAAGGGGAAGAGAGATTTTCTCAAAAAAAAAAAAAAAAAAATTGCATGAAACCTACTAATAAACTAACAAGTTAAATATTTTTTACTAACCAATAAAACTAGTTGAGCTAAGTAACCTCAATTAATATAACTAACTACTTCACTACTGGGTTCCCAACTAACAAAATAGGAAAAAAGCACCTTTAGTCTAATTAACTCCACCAGCTTTTACTAATTCATCTTCCTCTGCGTAACTCAAAATTAATTTAAGTTCCTAGAATAAAGCATAATCAATAAGTTTACATACTCCTAAGAATTTAATTGACGTTCTTAAACTTTATAGATTAGTATAATAGGAATAGCCATTAAAATTACCATTGTTAAACGCTTTGCTTACATATGAGCAAATAATCTACTAACAATACTTTAATATAATTCATAGCATCTGCCTCTGCGCAACCGCGCACTCCTATGAGATTTTTAAGATAGACTCACCATTAGCTACTATACGAGATGGGTACGGCTGGATTATCAATGGACACTTTAAGCTCATTCACGTAATAGACCTGGAGCGCTATGACTTGGCAACGAATCAACTGGAGCATTTATTAACCACTCTCAATGAATCAACAACAGCAACGGAGGTACTATTGTTCCAACTAAACAAGGTCCGCATACACCTAAAAGAACTGAGAGGACACCAGACTGGTAGACAAAGGCGATCCATTGATTGGATAGGGTCAGCCTGGAAATGGATAGCGGGTTCACCTGATGCCACCGACTGGGATAAAGTTCTTAACAACGAGAACTCTCTTAACCAAAACAATGAACAACAGTATAAGGTAAACAATGCAATTTTCAAAAAAACTAATGAACTATTGCAGAAACTAAACACCATTGTGACGATCACAAACGATGTCGTTGATCGAAGAAACTGGGAGAGGCTCGAGCGGGATTTTCATTACAAAATAGTCATCCTGAAAGAGGGCGTGAACGAATTGGTGCGTGCCTGCCAAATGGCTAAAGCTGGCATTGTCAACAGCAATCTTCTGAGCAAAGAAGAGGTAAATCAGCTTGTTAGCGAAATCGATGTACTCCCATACAGCAACGCCATCGAAGCCATCGAGTATAGCAAGCCTTCAATCTATACTAACAACACTCTATTGCTATATGTGTTATCCCTGCCCAAGGTCTCGGCAGAAAGATTCAACCACGTTATCACACGGGCTAATGTCGAAGAGGGTCATAGGATAGAATTGGCCTACAAAACGGTTCTAGTGAATAGGCAAGAGACATATGGCATACGAGGGGCTTGCTTGCACTTATCCTCGGCAATGGTATGCGAGAAGGAATCTTTGGACTTGTTGCCGGAGGCTGACTGTTTGGCATGTCTCCTAAAGGGCGGAAAAACAAGTTGCGCCTACACAAGAAGCAACGAATCCACCGTTGAAGTGATCAAAGAGGATACGATTTTCCTTGACAACTTCGTTGGTACCATAGGATCAGGCAAAACCACCGCTCATCTCAACGGCTCTTACATTCTCCGGATAGACAACGAGACGATCGTAATCAACAACCAGACATACTCGAGTATAACCACCTCAGGAGTACAGGTGCTCCCACCTATTCTAACCAGTGTCACAAACCAACAAGTTGCGTTCCCACATTATAGCAATCGCAACCTAACACCCTAACTCAAGGCCGACCGCATTTCACCATATTCACCTGTGAGAAACCAAGGGCATAATTAGTACCACGTACTAATGCTTATGCAATAGGAACCGATCCAGACAGCATGGTCAGCAAAATATGTTTCACACGATTGTGAAATACTTAGACATGCCATTGGTGCATGTCAACCGTGTGAAGCCAACGCACCTAAACTTCGCATACGACTTCAGGCGTTAGGACAGCAGTACGGTACTCTATAAAAGGGAGCAGCGCAGATTTGAGGCCAGTTGCGCAGTAGGCCTGGTGCTTAGTATACTAACCTAATTGTGAATTAGATCTTAATAAAGTTTAACTATAATAACACATCTAAATAATCTTTCATTTGACAGGGCAAGTTGGCCCTTTAATTTTTTTGATCGTGCAGGACCTTCAGTCCTTAACTTACATATATGCGTATTTTTACAAGTTTAGCAAACTTTCGTAACATTCGGTAAACTGAACTGCTCCTTTTCATTTATCGTGAACACATACTGTAAACTCTAAGCTTATTATATTATATATTATACTATCGTCGTTGAGTTCGGACGTGTTTTTCACTTGCTCCGCAGTAAACTAATAATTCTAACATATGTACATTACAAATTACAAACGGTTAAAGTGCTTTCATTGTTTTTTGTCCATTGCGCTAAACAACAGCGACACAATCTGAGAATCTTTGTTTTGCTTTTTTCTGATTCAACATATTTTTTCGTCTATCAAATACATATTGCGAGCATATAACAATGGCAAGCGCAACGCAAATTTCATTAAAACGTCATGTTAGCAGAGAATCTCCTTTTGCAAAGGCGGCAAAATTCGACGATAATGTCGCTCTTCCCACTATGGCGGCAGTAAGAGAACTAGAAGAGAAAGCTAAGCAACAAACGGATCGACAGAAGGGCTCTTAAAAAATTTTGCAGATAGAAGAGAAGCTTTCTTAAAAGTTAGAGAGAGAAATCACTGCACTAAAAACAAAAGCAGACGAGTCAGCGGAGCGGATTGCGAAATTTGAGGCAGAGTTGGTAAAGCAAGAAGGTGAGATAAACTTTCTGCGGACGTCTTTTGAAAGTGTGCTGTCGTAGAAGGCAACTTCTGACCACGCTGCTGATGCTATTGCATTTGGTGTGCCATATATGGAAGGTGAAAACCTCCAGAGGACCTTCAACCAGAATTATCTCTTTATTGACTTCATGGTGCCACAGATAAAGGATATATTCCGCACCAAATATTCAACGGTAAACCCAAATAGCAGGATAGTAACCGTACTCTTCGCGCAATGTCGTAAGAGAATGAAATCGGAAATTTCTCTTAATGCGTGGGGAATTGAGGGCAGGGTTTATTCACATGAATAGGCAATGCAGAGCTTCTAGCGTTACTGATAACAGCCTCTCCAAGATTAATGTTTTATGTAGACAACAGAAATGCCTCAACATAGTTCATTTCAATGCACATATGTAGCCTAAATGCTGGCAGGCTTGACTATGTTAAAAATATGTTTGTGTACGTTAATTGATATTATTTGTGTATCTGAGATATGGTTTGATGTTAGTTTAAGGGATACCTTTGCTGGTATATATAACTATAATATAATGCGAAATGATAGGATTGGCAAGAGAGGTGGTGGAGTTGCTATTTATTGTAGATTTAATCTTCATATGAGACTCCTATCTAAATCAGGTGGTAACAACACAGAATTTATCCTAGTTGAGGTGTATGGTAAGCATTTTAAAGCTCTTGTCTCCTACGTATACAATCCTCATAAATCTGTATGCCTAAACTCGTTTTTTGATGTCTTATCTGATTATATTGTTCATTATAGTAATATTGTTGTTTGTGGGGATTTTAATGTCAATATTCTTGTTCGTGATTGTCGTAGTGATATTTTATTAGTAAATACTAGTTCTGTTCGATGAAAAAATTATCCATCACCAGCCAGCAAACCAAATAAAGAGCGTAAGTGGAAATCCTCTCACAAAGAGATGAAAAACAAAAAATTTCATCGAACAGAAAATTTGCCATCACCATCAAAAACCGATAGAAGAAGACAAATCAGCTGAGTTTATTTACAAATTTCTGCGCGGTTCACATAGTTTAAAAATAGTTAAAAATACTGCAATGGAAGGAAAAAGGAAGTTGAACCTCAAATGTTCACCAGGAACATTCCAGAAAGTCGCAATTGGTAAGTATTCAAACAGTTCCATACAGTTTAATATTATAAGATCCAAATTTTACAAAACACCGGATTTCACAAAATGTAAATTTCTTTGTTTACAATTGCAATCATATGTTTTCGAACATATGTTTTCGTGATGGATAATTTTGGCTGGCCAAATTTCTCCAACACAAAATCAGCGGCTCTCTTGCAACGAACTGTCAGTTTGCTCTCTAATTTTTTGGTTGATGGATAATTTTTTGTCGTCATCGAACGCCTATTTGTGATAATTTGTAATAATTATTCATAATTTTTGTTCATCGAACATAACTACTATTGTACCAACAAGGTATGCCATAAACTGCAACCCTAGTTTACTTACTTAATTGGCGCTATAACCGCTTAAGAGTTTTTGACTGTACTTCTACAATTTGTGGTATGCGTCTTGATGTTATAACACAAATTGTGGGACTTACACTTTTACGGCGACTCCAAACGGCGATTCTTTTTTTGTGAGAAGTTTTTTCATGGCAGAAATACACTCGGAGGCTTTCCATTGACTGCCGAGAGGCGACCGCTATTAGAAAAAACTTTTATATAATTTTTGATGCTACTTTCCCCGGCCTGGATTTGAACCCAGGACCCACCGAATGAAGCGCGCACACTCTACACACTCTTAGCCTTTAATAGATATACCATCTTCCATTACACTCCTAATTTATTAATATTTTTGTAACTAATTCTTTGTTATAACATTGTTAGCTTGATATTGCTTAGGTGACTATTACAAACCTGCCATTAATTTATAAGTATTATTGCTTATTTATTTATATATGTAAGAACTGGTTATTACTTTATTTGAGGACGTGTTTGTCTTGTTATTGTGACTCTGAAATTTGTTGTACTATAAAAGATTTTAGCATCTTATTGTACTAATTTGCCTCAATAAATAATGAAATGAAATAATGAAATGTATTCATATATATGTATATATATATATATATATATATATATATGTGCAAATTTGTTTATGCCGTTTTCTCCAACTCGAAGAAAACATCCGCTAAACATAAAACACAAACAACATATACATAAATATATATATATGTATATATATGTATGTATGTATATATACATATATGGGTCATTCCATGCGAAATTTACACTTAAATCAAATCAAATCATTTATTAAGTAGAAAAATTGTCACAGCGGACTCCGAGGCTGAACTTGCTTGGACCTGCACGTACCACGCGTAATCAATGCGCGCTCGCTCGTTAGCTAGCGGCGAAATGCGCGTAAAGATTAAAAATTCATAACTCCCGAAGTTTTCATTTCTACATCGCAAATTTTTCACAGGTTACATAGTAATCACAGGCAATTATATTAAAACAAAAAAAAAGTAAAAAAAATTTGGAAAAAGTTTAATTGTTTTGAAAAAAACACTAATTTTTTATAAAAAAAAAACTCACAGAACGTCTACTTAGCTGTGTTGCGAAGATAAGGGAATAACGCAAATTTTCAGTACAGGAAGAATTTTTTATGACCAAAACTTTTTTTACAGTTGAATACTGAAAAAACGTCTTTTACGTCGATTAGACATGGTACCAGAAAACGATGTCCTGTCACAAATTCTACTCCGAGGTGTAAAGGGTAATGTCGGAAGAAGCTTAATAGCCCAAACCACCATATTTGGGTGGATTTTGAGCGGCCCGATAAGGGAATAAGTGTCATTCTTCACAACTCTAGTAATGGAGGAATCGGCAGATTCTCTCGATGATCTGTTCAAGAAGTTTTGGGAACAGGAGGAAGCGCTACCAAGAAGAGATGTACCAAAGGTCAACGGTTCGCAGAAATGGCGGCCGATACACTTCCACAACGATAATCTTTTAATTACACGTACTTTTTCGGATTCTATATCTCTCGGTCACTTCAGATCTGCGGCCCAATAATAATATCTCAGCATCGAGGGGATCATCGCAAGAAATCCTGAGCTGCAAAGCACATACTCAAAGGTCCTGGAAGAATACCAAACATTAGATTACGTGAAATCGGCATCACCTCGAGAAGTAATACGTGTGGGCAAATGTTTTTCATTTTACCTTGCACACCATGCAGTTTTAAAACCGGAAAGTAAGACTACCAAAGTGCTGTAGTGCACAACGCATCCAAACTATCTCATTCTGGTATATCTCTAAATGATGTTCCCACACGGCTACACACTCCACAAAACGATTTAATCCTCGGTATCCTCAAATTCCGCTCGAACAAAAATCTGTAGAAACTTACAACACGAATGAATGCCCGAGCAAGTGGTCATATGCAGAGTGCCAAAAACGGCATCACTCATTGCTGAAAACCCAAAGCCACAAGCTTGACATCCAAATGCGAGAATTAGTGAAGCCTTCGTACAACACACTACTGCCAGCTCGACAACTCCCGCTCGACAAGTGCAGTCAAGCTCCAACTCCAGCGAGCAACCGTGCTGTTCCAAACAGGCGCACTCCCAAGGTTGCATATAGACAATGACAGTAAATTCCTGGTCCCAACTGCCGTGGTCTCTTTGGAACATGAGGGGAATTGTTTCAACTCAGAGCCTTAATTGACCAAGGCTTTCATATCCTCGAAAGTTCAAAAATGGCTAAAACATCCAATCGAACACTCCAGCTTCGGGAACTCTGTCGTGGGTGGTCACGTAGTCCAGAACTCATCTAAAGTTTGTCCTTTAACACTGGTTGAATCCGAAACCATGCAAAGGATAAATGCTCAGGCGTTACTTCAACTAACGACATTCACCATCAGCCATAAAAATTGGCAGTGATTCAAAATCCTTGAACTTGCTGACCCAAGTTGCCATATACCAGCTCAAACTGATATGTATATCGGCGGCGATATACTTCCAAAAATCCGGCTGGAAGGTACACAAAACTTTTGCGACTCAATACCTGCGCAAAAAACTATATTTGGATGGACACTCAGTGGTCATTGGTGTCGACGCAAGTAAAGAAATGCTGGAATTCAATACTCAGTTCCAATCTGAGAAAGTTTTGGGAAGAAGAGGAGACTCCACAACCTCCACAAATGTCGTTAGAAGATCAGACATATGACAGCGTGTATGCAACAACAATAACTCGTGGCCTAAACGGTCGATTTGTTGTACGGCTTCCATTCAAGGAAGGATTTCCAAAGTCCTCTTGGGAACTCCCGGTCAGCTACGTTCCAGCAATTTTTAAGTATGAAGCGATCGCTTCAAAAAAGGAGAGTAAAGTACTACATACAACAGCGAACCCTATTTTGCAAATCGGCTGACTCGTAATCGGTGACGGTGATAAGCTTAAAGCTGTCGCATTCGATGTTAATTGTGCGTCATATCTTGCTATCCATCTCTACATCAATTAGCAGATGACACGATAGCGACATTCCCATTGGTTGCTATAATACTTAAAACCGAGATCTATATAGGCGACATCCTCTCAGCAAGTCATGACCTTACCAATGCCACTGAATCACTTGTTCAAGTGGTCCAAGCACTGAAGTTTGCTGGATCATTTTAGAAAAGCTGACGCCCAATCATGCTTCCATATTAGACAAATTTCCAAAGGAGGATCTCGACTCCAATATTTTTGAAATTTGAAAGTGATTCCACAACCAAACCCTTGGAATCCGATGGAATGCACACATTCTGGAACACCATTGAGTCAGCGCGGACAACAAATGCTGTCACTAAACGACAGTTTTGTCTTCTGTGGCACGACTTTTTACCTGGCAAGATGGCTCTCGCCAGTGATAATTCAAGCGAAGATTCTACTTCAAGAACTTTGGTTTGATGGCATTAATTGTTATGAATCCAAGCACATAGCTTTATTAAAGTGGCAACAATTCGCTGTCAGCCCTCCGCGACATCGCAATTACTCTGTGGCTTAAATTGTCTCCGGAGCAAGATACCCAAATCCATGGGTTTTGTGATGCCTCGGAAAAAATCATATTGCGCAGCGGTCAACAGCCGCACACAGGCTAACGACCAAATAAACTTCTCTGTTTTGGTTTCGAAAGGTAAGATCACTTCACTCAAAACGATGAGCTTGCCACCCCTAGAGCTTTGGGGCGCCGTACTACTGGTAATATTGGTCATGACTGCTCGAAAACAACTCTAATTAGAGGCATGACAACACATTCTTAGAAAATCCGAATTAGCGGTTTCCTCCCTCCGAGGTCATAGGCATGAATGACTTGCATGCCACATGGACGCATGGACGAAATCAAAGGGGTGCGGCGCAAGGGGAAGGTCTATCAAGCGCTCTAGGAAGAGTTCGATTTTCTTGATTGCCTCTCTTCGTTCTCTCGAGTCATCCGCGTATCTGCGTACATGTTCCGCTTCGTGAACAATGCCCGCAAGAATAAAGCAGCAATCTCCAGTCGACATCTGACGCTTGACGAATTCCATCAGGCGTAGAAGCGTCTTATCGATGCAGTACAAATGACCATCTACCGCAAATTACCATACCGGAACCAATGTTAACTGGAGAGGACCTAATCCTCTGGTTGAAATAGTCATAAGACCACCGACTTCGAACAGAAAAACAATGTCTAAAATACAAAGGATCACCATTCTAACGGAGCATTTCAAAGACTTGGATAATGATAATACTGTGTATTAAGATTACCAAGAGGGACAGAACGAATAGATCTTCTCCTCTAGGTTGTGTGAAGTGAATTTTTTAAGGGACAGTACATTTGTAGAGGAAGAGATTTAGAATTCAAAACTGACACTGGGCATCTGAAAATTACATACGAAATTGCGGATCTTTAAAGACGGCGAAGCCTTCAGATACCGCATTTCTTGTAAACAGGCGATACAAAAATTATCCTTCATTGTCAAATAAAGGTGTTTAAACAAACCATTACTTTTGGATTTAACTTTTTGCATGAAATGAATGCCTAAATTGACTGTAAAATGGTAATTTTGTATTACGATGGTTGGAGGGAAAAATTTCTTTATCGGTACTTGGGTAAATTAAATAGCTTGTCTATAGCAAAGGAAACGATTCCGGAGGAACTTGTCGAGGAATTTTTAGCTATAATGCAAAGTCGATCAGGTGTGTTTGATGACTCTAGGAAGCATGTACTACAATACCATTTGCGCTACTGAAGGCGACCCCGTTTTTCCAAAGCTGTCATACCTAATGGCAGCAGCTGAATTTGTGAACAAGGAAATCAAGAAACTTCTTGCCAACGGCATTATTAGACTGTAACGACCACCTTTTAACACTCCAATATGGATAGTCGATAAGACAGGATTGACGAGGAGGGAAAGCGCAAAATACGCCATGTGGCCGATTTTAGGAAACTAAACGAAAAAACTACAATTGATAAGTTCCCGATTCCAGACACCTCAGTCCTCCTGACAAATCTAGATAACTCCACTTATTTGATCACGTTAGACTTAAAATCAGATAAACCAACCAACAAAATTTGAAATCTTCTCATGGTAGATACTATTAGTTATAAAGGGTGGTTAAATTTCATGGGCCGATGTTGATTTTGAATAAAACACAAATTATTTAGGAAATTATTGTAATTTCTTTTTATTATGATAATATGGTGTGGTTCAATTATGTATGGGACAAAATGTCGGCCAAATCTCCGCCGCGACCTCGGCGGCACACCTCCATCCGATTATCCAAATTTTCGATGACGCTGAGGCATAAATGAATTTCTATGCCGTTAATTTGCCGAATTATCTCATCCTTTAGCTCTTGAATTGTTGCTGGCTTATCGACGTACACCTTTTCTTTCAAATAATCCCAAAGAAAGTAGTCCAACGGTGTCAAATCACATGATCTTGGTGACCAATTGACATCGCCACCACGTGAGATAACACGGCCATTGAATTTGTCGCGAAAAAGAGCCATTGTTTCGTTGGCTGTGTGGCAAGTGGCACCATCCTGTTGGAACCACATATCGTCCATATCCATATGTTCCAATTCGGGCCATAAAAAGTTCGTTATCATCTCACGATAGCGAACACCATTCACAGTAACTGCCTGACCGGCCTCATTTTGGAAAAAAACGGCCCGATGATGTCGCCAGCCTATAAACCTCACCAAACAGTCACTCTTTGTGGGTGTATTGGTTTTTCGACAATCACTCTTGGATTATCATTCGCCCAAATGCGGCAATTCTGCTTATTGACGAATCCACTGAGGTGAAAATGTGCCTCATCAGTGAATCACGAAGTGCACGATATGCATTTTGATTTGAACGCCCATTTTCATAATAATCTTGAATAACTTTAACACGTTGCTCGATTGTGTATCTTTCCATGTTCAAATTGAGTTAGTCTGAAATTGAGAAATGTCAAATGAAATGCAGAATAAAACTAGACGTTAAGGTGTGGTTCACATTCAACATCGGCCCTTAAAATTTAACCACCCTTTACAAAGTTTCAGTTTTTAAACAGATGGCCCCTCTATACAAACATATTTTTGAAATTAAGCTTGCTTAAATATTTTAGTTTGACACTCATATTATGAAATTTCATTTAGCTTACTGATTTAACTTAATTTAATTGAACTTAAGCATTAAAGAATATGACAGCCCCCTTTTCATAAATACTGCTTATGCGGGAACCCGGTTAAGCTTTCTTTCTTTTTGTAATATTTCATTTAACTTATTGGGTTTACTCGTACAACGAACTATATACATACATACGTTTAAATAGGTGGCAACCTACTTTTAAGATATTTTGAAAACTAATAATCCTATTGCAATATTGGATTTCAGTAATTACTTTATTTAAATTTAAGATTTTAAAAAGGTGACAACTCCCTCCAGAAACTGCTTAAATGAGAACCCATGCAACGAACTACATATATACAAATGTGGCAAGTGTTATCCAAATCTGTAATTTTTTCAATATTCTGTTAAATATTTATTTAACTATATTGAAGAGTTGGCAGCGGTGCAGAAGAGGATACAAGAACAAGCCAAAATCAGCTTTAAAAAAAGCCCAGGAAGTGTTGCATAAATTTTCAAATTAAAAACATGCATGTGCATATAGACAACAAAATATAAGTAAAAAGTGAACTTCCGAAGAGAGCGTTATAATCAAATACCTCAAACTAAAAAATGTAAACGGGGCAATCAGCTGTTTTATGTTTACAAACAAATTAGATTTACAATTGCAAGTTTACTGGATTTTTACTTGATAAATTTCTACAAGCAAGACTTTGCCATTAAGATGCACAGCTGATTGAAAGTATTCAGGTGAGCACAAGTAGAAAACAATTATTAAAATTGCAAACTATTTTCATTAAAAATGGTACAATTTTTTTTTTTTTTACATTCGCGCCAAACAAAAATCAGCCGTTACAAAAACTTGCAACTTCTTCGTGGTTTTGCGTTTCGTACTTTCCTGCATGTTTCTCTCATTGAGAGCAAATTTTGCTTACGCTCAGAAATTTCGGCAAGTTACTGGATAGTTTTTTTTACTGGAGAATACGAAAACATAACTAATAAGTATAATTTAGCACTCGTAACAGCATTCACATGAGACGAGTTTAGAGGCAACTTTTAAGGCGATTAGTTCAATGAAAAGTTGAACACCAAAAAGTTGCCTGACCTGTTTACACATGAATGTTGTTTGTATATGAATGTTGTATTTTTATGTGCAAATTAATTTAAAACGCGAAATTTTAACAATCGGTGTCGAAATAGTTGGATCGTCATAAATTATAATGTTGCAAGCAAAACTTAAAAGAAAAAATAAAAGAAAGGAGCGGAATATTTGGATGCGCAAGAGGATTTTTACAGGGAATTGGCATCCGAAATTAATGAGGATACCATTATGCGCGAAGAGCTCATACCCAAAATTAAACTACATATAGTAGCTTAAATGCCATCCGTATCAGCACCACTCTTCTTCGACGACGCTACTTTGGCCGCCTTCCTGTTATACACGATTCGCAAGTTTTTTAGTTTATCAATTGAAATTCTAAGCTGCAACTCCTCGATCATTGCATTTGGCGCCGCTGTCAGAAACGAATGGTTTTTGTACAACTTGTGGCAAGGATTCAACAAACAAGGCGATTGTTGCATTCAACTGAAAGTTACCTGTAAATGGCCTCATTTAATCTCCCTTTTATTGAGAACACAACTGCTAACAATTACATTGATACCAAAACATTTATTTGATTGCTCAGTAAAATGCAGCAAGCTTCTAAAACGAAAGGCGTTTTTCACAACGATGCGGGTAGTAGAGCGTACTTAGTGAAATGTGGGTAAGTTACCGTAGTCCTTAAAAGGTGGTACAAAGTTGTCACATTGTGATCATAGTCCTGATGTACCAAATGTATTTTCTTTCTTGGTGGCATACTCTCGTTCCCTCCAAAGTTCGTTTTTGGTGGATCACTACTTACATATCTCTCTGTAAATATTTACAGTAAATACATGTACAAAAAAAATTGAGATGGATGAAAGCTCCGACCTAGAAAGAAGTCGTTTAAAACCAGCACCCCCTTCTTCGTTTTCAAAGTATTGGGAAACCTGCAATGCTATCTTTCATTCATACACTGGGCCTGTTTCTATGTAACCTAGTTGCTAAAGAACACTTAGTAGGATAACGAGCTGCATGTAAAGAAACAACGCCAACTCGGAAATATATGCGAGTTGACCAACGCCGAAATGCATGAGAAATTTAGATTTAAGACCTAATTCGCTTTTATTTGCATAGTATTTGTAAATATATAAATACATAAAGCTAAAAATTGCCTTCATAACTATTTTCCATTCCTAAATAGCACTAAACAAATCACAACTTACATGAAAGAGGCTAACAGGGTTGCTTTTGCAACTAAAGGAAACTTTATTCGAGTTGGAGCGTTGTTTAGCAACTTGGTTACATTAAAACGAGGCCACTATAATAACAAATGAAAACACTTTCTTACCAGCCCTAGTCGCTCGTTGTCTATTTTTGCGTTTTGAATTTAAATTTGAAAGAATTACTTAAATTCAAGTTCTTGTTTTATACCATTATAGCTGGCCTAGCGAGTCGCGAACATTGTGAATGATTCTAAATTATGGATGACGGCGGCTGATATTAAATGTCATAAATAGCCATTTTTCCTTGCCAAACATAGAAATTCACTAGGTGAATGACACAAGGTCAAGTCTTCCCGGAAATAACCGGGGTCGTGCCTTCCATCAACAGGAATTGTTACTTCTGCAGAATGAAAGACTGGTTGAATGATTTTCCCAAATGGCAGGGACACTAACAAACCTAAGTAAACATTTACAAAAGATTAATCAAAAATAACTTATGTATATTGAAATTATATTTTACCTTAGTGCAGTAGTATATACACTAATACTAGAAATATTGAATTAAAAATTATACCGGAATTAATATTAATACGTGCTGTAGGGAAGTCAAGCTTTACTACCATAGTAATTGTATACCTACTGTGTTATGTATAGCATAAGAAACAAAATCCAATATAATACCGTTGTCCAATTTTGTGTGTTAATTTATTTTCCTTAATTTTTTTGAAAAGTTTAGCTGTTTGTAACTTTTGTTTGTATGACTTATGCTATGGAATCAGCTATACTTTTATAAAAATTTAAGGGGAGTAACTCATTAAATTTTACTTCACGCGCATTTAAGGGCTATTATTCTGATGTTAGCAGCCATGGCTTCACCAGATACCCCTTGTCACCTAATAACCGCGAATAGCTTGGGTATTGTGGTTGAGCATCACGAGGCGTCGTGTGGGGGATGTGGTCCAAGTACCAGAATCATGGCACGAACCTGGCTATCAGGCATTTAAAGCCGTAAAAAGCAAGCGATGGTCACTAATCTGTTGAAATTTTAAATATTCGCCCCGTTTTAATTTAATCGAACTGCAAAAGAACGCTTAAACTCGGATAAAATTTCCTTTAGTTGCAAAAGCAACCCTGTGTGCGATTTGTTTAGCTTGTTTAGCGCTATTTAGGAACGAGAAAATAGTTGTGCCGGCAATTTTTAGGTTTATGTATTTATATATTTACAAATACTATACAAATAAAAACGAATTAGGTCTTAAATCTAAGTTTTTTCACTTCCCAACACTACATCTCAGGTCGGGTATAATTTACCCGAGTTGGCTCAACTCGCATATTTTTTCGAGTTAGTGTTGTTGCATTACATGCAATTCGTTATCCTACCTAATGTTCTTTTGCAACTAGGTTTAAAATTGTGATCAGAAATATACTACTTAGCATATTGTACATACATATATATAATAATAGAAAGATCTGAATATTACCTTCTTTGGGTATCTACTACCTCCTGTGAAGTTGAAGGAAACCGTACTTCGCTACTTTCACAGCCAAAATTAGCTTGGAAATACAGGAATAGTAGTTTGAAGAGGATGCACATCTTCTGAACATCCCTCGTTTTCAAATATCATATTAGCTCTTGACATAGAGTTTTTGGAAAACGAAATGTTTGCATAAAAATCTCTTTTTGCAAAAATAAGGAAGCTATTTCATCGCACATACACTTAATAATACCAACGTCACTGCCATTGTGCCATTTTTGTTTCTGTGCATTTAACACCACCAATTAGCGCAACATTAAAAACTCTGTACAAATGTGTGTTGTGTCTCCCAAAGGGGCAGTTCAGACGCACAGTTGGAAATTTTGTAAATAAATGAAAAGATTTGTTTTGGTTTAATTCAATTAGAATTTAATGAAATGTAGGCTGCTTTCGTAAACGCAATATGCAAAGCATATTTAAACAGATGCCCATGCCTTGCCATGCATTTATGCATTACAACCCTGCTTTGCATGCAAAACAAAAGTCATGCACATTTTGACAACTCATGCACATGAAATAGAGTGGTCATTCATTTATGAATTCAATACTTTGTCTAAATTATTGCAGTGGCGTTTACGAATAGTATGCAATGCATGTAAGCTTTGCATATTGCGTTTACGAAAGCAGCCGTATATATGTAGATATACAATAAAGGCTTTACCTTGTGGTGTTGACGAGTGTCTTGTCAGAAATCTTGAGACTGAGTGAATTTAGGAAAAATGTACGGTTGCCGTCAACCGCAATTTTATTGGAAGGAAAGTAAATGGAAAAATTAACAAAAGGAATTATCCGGCGGGAAATACGGTGAACTGGAATAATTCGCGGTTGCATATGTATGCGTATGTGTAAATGATACATATTAGGGCGGTTAGAAATTATTTACGCTACCTGAGAGTCAACATCATCCAACGACCAGTTCACACCACATCACATGTTGAATTAAAAAAAATGTTTTTCTTGTTTGTTTCCCACGAGCCGCTTCGTGCTCCTCCGTCATCGTCTCCTGTGCTCTACTTGGAAGGACGGTAAAAGAAAGAAACGTTAAGGAAGAACATACGTGTGCTTTTTTCTTTTTCGCAACTTTATTTTTATATGTTTTTTGTTACCGTTACCCTTTCTGCGACGCCGTGTCCCCCCTTAACACCAGTGAGCATATCGCCCCTCGACCCGTGTGGATTTGCTCAAGTCTGAGCGTTCGCGCCAATTCGCTAGATATCAGGGTGCTGGGCGCGGACGGGTCTACTAAGGCCCGCACTAAATGCAGGCGACCGCCTGCCTCTATCTTTGCTATCACCGTAGGGCAGATAGCCTCAAATGCCCTCATGAGATGGGCGGTTGTGCTGTCGAGCAAACGGCACGACCATAATGTTGGTTGTTGTTGTTGTCGCGCTAGTTGTAGTGTCTCTTCCCTTTGTTGTGGATAGTGGTATGGGGCGCTTCGTTGTTGTGATCGGGAAGGACGTGTTCCCGAGCCAACTCGCTGCCAATTCGCTGAGTTATGAGATGGTCGAGAAGGACGAGTTCCCACGCCAGTCGTTCGTCGTTTAGTTTTCTGAGCAGGCGGTCTGAATGGACGGGATCCAAAGCCGCGCTGCCTAGGCAGTCGGCAAGGACTGGTTCCCGAGCCGCGCCTTTGCCGTTAATGCTGTAGTGAAGGTCGGAAAGTATGGGTTTCTGAGCCACCACCCGCTGAGAGTGGGACCACCTGGGTCACCGAAACTTCTTCTTCTTCTTCGGCTTCCGCCACCTGTTGTGCCCACGACTTCATTTGGCCAGTCAGATTGATCGATAATACGGCGGATCGATCATCGTCATCCTCGGCTCTCGGGATCGTTGGCCGGCGGACGTCTTCAAATTGGAGATGCAATGAAGATCTCCGACGCTGCTGCAGATCTTGTGAAAAGGCGAAAGGCAGTTCCCGCAGTAAAGGTGGATTAATACCACCCGCAGCCTCTCTTCCGCAGACTTGGCTCGTTAGACCGGGCAAAGTCTTATGCCGTGGTTTTTTTTTGGCACGCTGTCCGTTTTGTTGCGCGCCGTTGTGAATCGGCCCATGGTCTAAAAGTTTTGTGTATATATTTTCATTTTATTGATTAATGTGGCGGAATATTGGGTGGCAAGTGATGTCAAAAAAATTAAACAAAAGAACAGAAATTAAACCACAAAAAATTTTTTTTTATGAGATAATGAAATTACAAAAAAAAAATGTTTATACATATACATATATATGTATGCATTTTATTATACATTTTATTTATTTATATGTATGCATATTTTTATTATACATTTGGTGCATTTATGCGCCAGGTGTCCATAAACTTTCATCACCTACTGTAAAAATGATATTTGGACGTGATCGTATCGGCACACTTGCGCCCCCCATCGGTAAATGGTGCCTAACTTAAAGGTGGTGGACTTGGCTATGTTCCACAGTTGAGAACGTATATGGCATTACGATATATTTGCATATATCGTAAAAACACCTGATGGACTGGTCAGTGTAGTGACCTAACACCTGATTGCATAGGATGTTTAAAAAAATCTAAAAAAATTAAAACTAATATGAACTACATACGCTTGTCTTTTTGTAATCGCAGAAAGTGCCCCCCACCGTGGAATGGCTCAACATTCTGCTTTTTGTTTGTTTTGTTTTTTTGTACATTAGTTATTTGATGGTGGTGAGATAGGTCAGTTTGACATCCAGCAATCTGGTCTACCACCCACAAACAGTTTGCATGCCACTGTGCATAACTTGCTGACCACAGGGCGCATCAGTTACCTAATGTGTTAAAAAAAATTTATTATTATTGTTATTATTATTTTTGTTTTTTCCTGAAATGATGTGTGCATGCAGTAGGAGCAACGGAATTTGTTTTAGCTGTGTCCTACTTTCATGTCGCCATGGTTTTTTTTGTGTGCTTTACTATTGACATAAAATCATTTCCATGCTATCATGTAACCATGATTCACGGAAACTGGTGATAATTTAGGACACCCTTATCAATCACTTTGTGGAGCCTATGTTTGCTGACATGCAAATGTCATTTCATATGGTACTTAAATGTGTACGTATGTATGTATGTATACCGGCGTCCGTTAAGGTTGTGCAAAACGGGATAGTTTAGCTTATATATCAGTTCAGGTTACATGTGATAACGCTAACGAATTATAATGGTGAAAAAAAAAATTTTTTTTTAAATGAAAACGAAATCTTATAGCGTGAAATTATAAAAAAGTGATATATTCTGAATAAATATGTGCAATGAACTGAAAAGTGAGCTTGAAACTAAATGGAAAACATACAGATCATTTATGCATAACTTTTTGTTGGTGATAATTTAACAATTCGATATTGCTTTTTATTTGACAATTTTGTATTTTAAATTATTTTTAAGTTAAATAGAATATTCTGCAAACGTGTTTGTGATAACATTAAACTGAAACTAATTTTTTTTCTTTCGCAATAGGTGAACAAATTGGATGATCTCCGGACAATTTTTGTATAATCCTTGGGAGGATTGCCACGACGTGAGGAGCGGGACACCAGAGGATTATTATACATAAAACCTGCATTTGCCATCATATTTAAAGTAAAAACAAGCTGTTTAGATTTAAGGAAACAATAATGTTTATCTGATGATAATTGTGTTTTCATATTCACTACCTAGTAAATAACCAATAATAATTTTTACTGCATTTTTTTTTTCATTATTGGATTTTTACAGTTAGATAAAAGGAGCTGATTGAAAGTATTCAGTTGATTAAAAAAGTAGAAGATCATTATTATAAATATTTATTATTTTGCATTATTATTGCGAAAATTGGAAAAGTTGATTAAATATACAACCCAAAAGGAAAAAGGCTTGCAACTTCTTACTGGTTCTGCGTTCTCTTACTTTCTTGCATGTTTCTTTCATTACGCTCCGAAATTTAGTTAGTGGCGAGTCGCTGGATAGCTTTTTACTAGAGAATATGAAAACACAATTAATGTTAGGGAGCAGGCTCATCTTTGACTATCGATTATAAATCCTGTCTGTTTGTTTTGTACAGGTTTCGGGTATCATGCGACCACTTTTGTAAAATTAACTCAAACTATTGGTTAGTTTGGCGGTTAGTTTTGTACGGGTGTGGGGTACCAAATGACCCCTACTTGTTGCATGTATGATAATGAATTCGCAGAATTCTTAATTTTCTTGTACTACACGTACTGTTTATGATTATTTTGCCTAGAATAAAGAAATATATACACAATATTCAAATATTGTTGATTGTTGATGAATTAGTGCTATAAATTCATTTTATGAAATGTAATGAACCTTTATGAATAGGGCTTTGAAATTAGGAATATATTCAAAATCCTGTTTTGGTTTTGAATTTTTTTTTTTTTAATGTATTTATCCTTGTGTAGGAGAAGTAGCGGTGTTTTTTTTAATGTATAGACGACGCGTACCTGGTTATCAGAGCCAGGGTGTAGGTTGATGACTCTTCCCAGTCTCCACATATTAGGCGGTAGATTTTCTTCTTTTATAACCACAAGATCTCCTGTTTTTACGTTGCTTCGTGGATGTTTCCATTTGATGCGTTTTTGCATTTCCAGCAGATATTCAGCCTTCCATCTTTTACAAAATGTTTGATGTAGGGCTTTAAGTTTCTGCCATCGGTTTACGATCGAGGCAGGGCTTTCGTTGGCTTCTAGTTCATGTGCAGCTAATAAGTGTCCACCTCCTAGGAAGTGACCGCGGGTAAGAGGCTCCAAGTCGGAAACTTCATTCGAAGAGGGGCTTAACGGACGGGAATTAAGGCAAGACCATTGTCGGAGTAAACATTTTTTGGGCTTCCTCTCCTGGCTATGAACCTAGCAAAGGCTGCCAAAAAAGATGTATTGCTAAGGTCATTGGTGGCTTCCAAGTGTATAGCCCTAGTGGCGAACACACACAAACAGGCAAACGTACCCCTTTGAGATGCGACAACCTCTGCCGCGGAAGTTTTTGATATCGAAAGGTCCTGCGAAATCTACACCCGTGTTTGTAAATGCACGCGAATATGAGGTGCGTTCCTGAGGGAGCACTCCCATAAGCTGCGTTTAAGTTTGTTTTCTGTAGATTGTGCAGACCTTACAATTATGGATGACGGACTTTACCATATCTTTGACTCGGGGAATCCAGTATTGCGTTCGAATAAGACGCAGCATTAATTGATTCTCGCCATGCAGGGAGATTTTATGGATAAATTGAACAACAAGACGGGCCAATCGGCACTTGTAAGGAAGGATGATTGGGTGATGCTCGTTGTACGCTAAATCTAGCAATGCGCCAATACTCATAATCTTATCTTTATCTAAGAAAGGGTTAAGGGGCAGCGATTCGCTTTCCCCACCGATGGGTTTCTTTGACTTTAGGCTAGAATATTCATCACTATAGTATTCCTGCTGGCAAATGATTATTAAGCGTTGTGTCGTTGCCTTAATTTCATCGGATGAAATTAAGCAAGACTCTGCTCGAAAGGAAGCTTTTTTGTTCGGATGAGTGCTTTGGTAGAATCTCATAATATATGATAAGCCTCTCAAAGCTCTCGGTAAATCTGAAAACCTATCGAGAATTTCATCAAAAAACTTTTATTGTTATTGTTGCACATAAATGCGCCCTTTTTTCTTCTATGTTGATATTTTTAACTGGACTTCACTACCCTGCTTAACCCGTAAATGTCCATTGGTCTTGTTAAGAAGTAAAAAAAAATCCGAATGGGCGTTCCATCTTATTCCAAGGGCCTTAACTGTGGTGGTGTCTTCGAATTCCAAAAAATCTTGGCTTAGTAAATCCTTTTTTGGAATGGCTCGAAGGGCCATGTACAAATGTGTGTCGTGTTTTAAAGGGGGCAGTCCAGACGCACAGTTGGAAATTTTGTAAACAAATGAAAAGATTTGTTTTGGTTTAACCCTGCTGTTAGGTTAAGACCATTTGGTCCAATTTTTTGTTTGTTTTCTTTGTAACTTTGGAACGGTGATATATACTGTCTAAATTTTTCAGCTCAGGTGGTCTGTTTATAAAACAATATTATGTGCGAAAATTTAATTCTCTGACTTAAAACTGGACTAAGATAAATTGAAAATTACGAATCTTAATTTAAGGGACCATTTGGTCCATAGTATATTTTCTTTGATTTTCTTTACATTAATTTTCCAAAAATAAGTATTTATTAGTTTGTTCGATATTTTTTGGCACTACATGATGACCAAAAAAATGTTTTTCGGTTGGTTTTGCAAATAAACGCACTGCAAATGGAGCATTTTACATCAGACTTAGACTTGCAGCAACTACAAATTCCTCGCTTTCGAGCTCCTGAACTAGAAGCATTTTTAGAGCAGGCCACTGGTGCTGGGTTTTACCAGAGTTGAGTAAATAATAAAATAATAATATTTAGCAAGTATTGAACCAAACTAAATATAAAGACTAAGATTAAATTGTTATTTTGTATGAAAACTGCAGTATGGACCAAATGGTCCTCTAACCTAAGATTCGTAAGTTTTTTTTAACCTAACAGCAGGGTTAATTCAATTAGAATTTAATGACTAATTACTAGATATACAATAAAGGCTTTACCTTGTGGTGTGAAGTGGTAGTTGACGAGTGTCTTGTCGGAGATCTTGACACTGAGTGAATTTAGGAAAAATGTACGGTTGCCGTTAACCGCAATTTTATTGGAAGGAAAGTAAATGGAAAAATTAACAAAAGGAATTATCCGGCGGGAAATACGGTGAACTGGAATAATTCGCGGTTGCATATGTATGCGTATGTGTACATAATACATATTAGGGCGGCTAGAAATTATTTACGCTGCTGGCGTAAACAAACTCCAATTTTTTTACTAGCTATTGCGCTATTGTGTGATTAGGTACCATTTTAGAACATACTAAACCTCTCCATGCAAGGTAAAAACAAACATATTTTCGATTTCGTCTATTCGGTGGATGAATTTCAAAGAAAATTAGTCATTCTTCTAACGCAATTTACTAAACAGAATTTGGAAAATTTTGAATTTACTCGCGAAAATTTTACTTTATTTATAAATTACAATTTAACCCTATACTACGAACTATGTACTTCCTAAATAGAATAATAACATAATAGATTTAAAGATTTTTATAAAATAAGACCACAAATCTATTTATTTTTAAACCCGATGCAATGCGAAGTTGAACAGAAACCACAAGAAGTTTGTGGAAAATTTAATCAAACTTCGAAATAGGAACACGGATTGATTTCTGGAGAGATTTAAATGATAAGTTATATCCAAAATTAATTGATAACATTTATAAATTATACTCTATGTTCGGTACTCATTATTTATGCGAATGTGCATTTTTTAATGAAAATTATCGAATCTAAACATCGAAATTGTCTATCTGACCAACATCTCAAAGATTTGATGCTTATAAAATTGTACCTAGACGAAATTGATTTAGTCGAGTTTTTAAACATATGTACATATAAATAACGCTACTCACACGTCAAGTACAATTAGGTATTCTTGTGGGCGGGTTTTTATGCTGATTTAAATAAAATTTTAGGGAATGCTGCTGAAGTGGCTGTCCTTGGCCGGATATAAATCAGGGTCGTTCCAGTATCGGAGAACCGACTGTCGTGGGAGCGTGTGTATGCTCGCTTCATTCGGTGGATTGCGGGTCCAGGACCTGGCAGAGAAAGTAACCTCAAAAATTTTAGAAGTTTTTTCTAATAGCGGTCGCCTCTTGGCAGGAAGTGGCAAACATTCGAGTGTATTTCTGTCATGAGAAAACTTCTCACAAAAGTCATTTCTCGTTTGGAGTCGGCGTAAAAATGTAGGTCCCTCAATTTGTGTTACAACATCAAAGTGCCCACCACAAATGGTTGGAGAAGTTCCGCCAAACATCGAGCTATGATATAAACGCCTACTTATTATCATTATTATAATTGGTTAATGCAACGTTTATCGAAGGGCATGAGTAGAGCATTGATGGTTTACGTCCAAGTTTGGTCAGACCTCCAAAGTTCATAGCGTTCCCAACAAAAAGGTAATTTTTTCTTGTATGGCGTTAATTATATTTCTCAAGTTGATAAAAAGTTAGTGCTCAACTTGATGTGATTTTCTAACGGCACTCAAATTTAAGTTAAGGCGCTCCCATCAGGGAGCCCCAAAAAATTAAAGTTGGGAGCCGACCACAGGCTCCTTTAGTCCAAGCTCAAACTTAAAGGAAACTCAACGTTTAAGTTAATACAAACTTTATTACTTTTTTCCTACAACGCCCAAATAAAAGTGAAGTCACAAAATATTCTTAGCTTAAACCTAAGCTTGCTTGCTACCCTAAAGCTGCTAACGTTGCGATTGTAATATTGCGCCCGATACGCGTGCAAGGCGCTAGACGCAGTGTCAGGATATTTGCTCAGGTGAGTGAGCCGGTAAGCATGTTAACTGACCCCCCCCTCCCCCCCCCCCCCCCTTCAAATTCCTGCGCCCCGCAAGTCAACATTGGTAGTAGGAGGATTTTTAGGAGACTCTTTAACTCCGCCTTGAGCTGCGATCGGATGTATCGTCAGCAGTTGGATGTCTGCGGATATTTTCTTCCAAATTTTGTAGCACGCAATGGTCAGGATCGACAGAAAAATTACTTCTACGCCAGTCGAAACGTGGAAAATTTGGCCAAGTTTACTGAGACGGCTTATGTTTTCTAGGCTCAACCCGTGGATGTATTCCAAGTTGGGCTACAGGTCCTCCAAGGCTAGGTTGCTTAGCACTGGCGAGAGTGCTTGGGGACTTCTGGCTGATCTGCTTGAGAATATTTGGCTACCGATGTACACCGTTCCATTGTTCAATTGAATAATCGATTGATTACTTTTTAGGATCGCTCCCACGAAATTAGTCACGAAAATGATATATCATGGGGCTAGTAGCGGCATCTTGCATCTCCACCCTTGAGTAGCCGAGCTAAGCCTCCGTCTTCGGGCATTTTTTTTACCGAGGACATCTCGCAAATTGTTGTGGTGCTAATTGAGTACCAATCATTCGTGATACCTGAAGTTTCGCCCTCATTAACTAGCAGGTTTAGGTATTGGAGGTTTTCGCGTTTGCCATACGCCAACCATCGGTATCGGTCAGTCCTTAGCTTCAGTACGGAGAGCAGGTCGGGGAGAAGTGTACCATACCTGTACAAGGATGGTTTGGCTTACTCCATTGCCTCGATAAGATTTGAATAAGGCAAAACTTGTTATTCTAGGATTATTCGCTCTATCTCGTCCTGATTCAAGAGGTTGGTGTTCACTATTCATGCTTTCGTCATCTGGGATGCTCTTATTATTTCAGCTACTTGCTCCTTCAGGACTAATGCTCGAGTTAGCATTAGCATCTCTGGGTTTGCTGCCTTGGCGCCTTTTTCGATCCTATTGACGTAGGTGATTAAATCATTAACCCTTTCGATAGCCTCATTCATAGCATTAAAGAGACTGCGGTTGAAAACATATTGTTGATTGCTGTTAGCTATCACCTCGTTTTGGATGTGAAGAACGGTATCCCAATCGGTGGCATCAGGTGAGCCTGCGAGCCACTTCCATGCCGATCATAGCCAGTTTATGGAACGAGCTTTCATCGTATTTTGCTTCTGCAACTCGTCAAGGCGAAGTCTCGTCTGGTTTAAGTGAAATTCGACGACTGACCTTATTGGTTTTTGCTCCAGGTCCTGATCCACTGCGTCCGCTATTTTTGACAGACTTTGGCTGAAGTAGTCCAGATCGATCGCGTGTATCAGCTTAAAGTTTCCATTGACGATCCATCCACTCCCGCATTCAATCGTCACCAGTGCGGAGCGATAGTTGAATATGCATAATCCGGAAGCTTCGGGTGTGGCTAATGGCCTATCTTAGTAAAAATTTATACAAATATATTAGAAATCAAAAATTCTTCTCGCTTACTCAAGTTCCTTATATCAGAAGGTCTCGCATCGTGACGTAGAAAGGCTGTGCTTCTTGAGATTATTTTTAAGATATTTTTTTTTTAAAAGCGGCATTAATTAACTTTCAACTTCAGACGGAAATGCCAAACAAAAACCACTTCTCTATTCAGATTTCTCTTTAAATTATTCTTATTTGCGCAATTTCAAGCCTGTCTACGTCTTTTACAAAGATGTGAGAGAAAGAAACAAAAACTCTTAATTTTGCTTGTGTGACCTTCGGTGCCACAAAAATGCTTTTAAAGTAACAATTGCATTTTTGCAAAAGGATTTTTCCGTTTGTGTTATTAGCTTTGATTTTATAATTTGTTTTTTTTTGGGAAAAAAAATTTGTATAGAAGAATATAATAGTAGTTTATATTTTTTTACAATTATCTTGGTTAGCTATTGCAGCTTCAGATTTCATAACACTTTTCACATAATTTTTTTTTACCTTGACCTTTTGTCCTCTCCATCAGCCAAATCCGCCTTTGTTTTTGCATTTGATAAAATTAAATTTTATTTCCCAGTGTTCTTTATGTATGTTTTATGGACCCTTTTGCCCTCGTTTGTTGAAATTGCAAATCTATTGTTTCTTCCTAAGATTTCTTTTTTGTAAAGTGGTTTCTGCTTTCCATTTATTTGCTTATTTTTTACGTATATTAAATGTCCTGGCTCATACTTTTTACCTCCACTCCTTTTTCTATTCACGCGCAGGTTGCGCAACTCTTGATTCCTTCTAATCTGCTGTCTTACCTCAAAGAAATCTTCAGCCCGGAAGTTTGTCAAATTTTGATAATTTGTGCGTTGAGTCCTGTTAAAAAATAAGTCACTTGGCTTCTGCTTGGTTATTGAGTGAACTGAATTATTGTAGCAATCGACCGCTATGTAAAACAATTCTTTTGGATTCCTAGTTCTCAACCCCTTTTGCAAGCAGCGGTAAACTTCTATGACGGTGGAATGAAGTATTTCCACTAGTCCGTTCACCTCACTCTTCTGAATTGGAGTTTGGTAAATCCATATACTGAGACCCCTTATGTAATTAGCGACTAAAGGGCTTGTTGTCGGTAACTATCATTCGAGGCGCTGTAAAGTAGGGGACTACTTTCGCGAATTTGCTGCGCAGATGCACTGCGGACCTATCTTTTATGTGGAAAAATTTTGCAAATTTAGAAAACTTATCTAAACAGCTCAGAAATTTCTCGCCTTGAATTTCGAAAATATCAATTTGTAAGATATCGCAGGGGTTTTCCGGAATGAGCGTGTCTTTTAGCTCCGGAACATGGGGATGTCTGTCATATTTGTTTTCCCGGCAAATTTCACATGCTTTCGTGTAGAGTTTTATTCGGCTTGCCATTTTGGGGATCAAGGTATATTTCTTGAAGCAGTTGAATACTATTTTCGGGTATCTTCATACCATTTATCACTGCCGGGTTCAGGCGCTCTTTCCGGATTTCTGTAAAGGTATTGCGGCTAATTCTGCCCAACGTAACATAGTGACGTGTGTAGTGGTTGTGTGGATTTTCCATCAAAAAGAGTTATCTGCCTTCTCTAATTACAAGTTGGTTTCTAAAGACATTTACTGGTGCTTCCACATGGATTATTAAGTCAGAAACATCCTGTGCGTTGAGTCCTGTTAAAAATTAAGTCACTTGGCTTCTGCTTGGTTATTGAGTGAACTGTATTATTGTAGCAATCGACCGCTATGTAAAGCAATTCTTTTGGATTCCTAGTTCTCAACTCCTTTTGCAAGCAGCGGTAAGCTTCTACCACTTGTCCGTTCTCCTCACTCCTCTGAGTTGGAGTTTGGTAAAGCCATATACCGCGACCCTTTATGTAATTAGCGACTAAAGGGCTTGTTGTCGGTAACTATCATTCGAGGCGCTGTAAAGTAGTGGATTACTTTCGCGAATTTGCTGCGCAGATGCACTGCGGACCTATCTTTTATGTGGAAAAATTTTGCAAATTTAGAAAACTTATCTAAACAGCTCAGAAATTTCTCGCCTTGAATTTCGAAAATATCAATTTGTAAGATATCGCAGGGGTTTTCCGGAATGGGCGTGTCTTTTAGCTCCGGAACATAGGGATGTCTGTCATATTTGTTTTCCCGGCAAATTTCACATGCTTTCGTGTAGAGTTTTATTCGGCTTGCCATTTTGGGGATCAAGGTATATTTCTTGAAGCAGTTGAATACTATTTTCGGGTATCTTCATACCATTTATCACTGCCAGGTTCAGGCGCTCTTTCAGGATTTCTGTAAAGGTATTGCGGTCAATTCTGCCCAACGTAACATAGTGACGTGTGTAGTCGTTGTGTGGATTTTCCATCAAAAAGAGTTATCTGCCTTCCCTAATTACAAGTTGGTTTCTAAAGACATTTACTGGTGCTTCCACATGGATTATTAAGTCAGAAACATCCTGTGCGGCACTGTGAGCTGCTTCTCTCTCGCTCGCTGTTTCGGTCCTGGAATCTCTGCCGGCTGTTAGTGTCCCTGAATGACCGCTTGCCCCTTCGTCAGCGGTTTCGGTGGAGTCTCCATCGCTCGCTGGGGGTGCCACTAAATGATTGGCTTGGCATGGCAACCTTGAGATAAGCTCTTAAATTATTTAGGGCATATACTATCGCCAGCATTTTCTTTTCGTTCGTCACATAGTTTTTTTTTCAGTTTTGCTTAATGAGCGTGATTTAAATGCAATGGGTCGCTCTTTCCCCAGTTCCCCTTGGGACAGTACTGCTCAAATTGCGTAATTCGACGCATCCGTCGTGAGAGTGAAAAATATCTCGAAGTCAAGGAAAGCAAGGATGTCAGACGAGGTAAGTAGTGTTTTCAGATTATCGAACAAAGCTGAACCTGTAGTTCAGCCGATAACCATCCCTCCTCATTCTGTTGAAGGACTCCTCATCTGCACCAACGATAAGTCGTATACCGGTGTCCTCCACGTTACTGCTCACTATACGCCAAGCCGAGGTATGGATTCCCTCATTTTGGGCGTTTAGCAGCCCGATGGCGTGCTCGATGGGCTTGTCCGCACTCCTCGGGAGGAACACCATCATCGTGTGCGTAGGAGGTATCATCTATTCCCTCCTCGTGCACAGCTTCGTGCCGTTCCAGGCTCCGAATGTGGGCGTTACCTCCCCAAGCCATGTTGCGGTGGTCTCGTCTTTACAATCAACCTGGCCGAAAGTAAACTCCACAAAACGCAAGCGGGTGGGTCCATCCTTTGAAGACCTCGTCCATTATTGCCTCCTGCAGATTTGTCAGTTCCTCTGAACTCAGCACTACCGCCGGATAGTTCTCGGGCAACACCGCCCGCCGGATACCTTTGAGAGCATTCGAGTAGCTTCTGGGCTGTCCGGTCCCATCCGCCGGCAACACCGAATCCTGAGTTCCCTCCCGACCTGCCGAGTTCGATTGAAGAGGAGGTGGGTGGGCCCGCTGCCTTTTGGAGTTAGGTGCCTGGGGTGTTATTTGCCCGCTTCTCCGCTTAATAGCGGGTGCAGGTTGTTCCTTTGAAGCTGGGGGTTTCCCGCTTCTCCGCTCTACAGCGGGCGCGGGTCTGTGATGTGCCTTAAGTTCCCCGCTTCTCCGCTCATCTGCGGGTGCGGGTTCGGTTTCTAGTCTCATCCTCAGTCCAGCCATCTCGCGAGCTGTTTCAGGAGGCTTTCCTTGCTCCAGGTACCTCAGATATCACTTGACAGCCGATCCGGAAAGCCCAGATCTCCTTCGGTCATCAAGGGCTCCTGGCTTCCCCAGAGAGGGCAGAGGTGGTGGTTTGCCCCTTCTGGACCTGCGCCTTCTAACCACCCTGAAAGGCTCGCTGGGGTTTGGACTAGGGGATCGGTGCCTTTTTGATGATGCTGGGGATGTTGAGCGCCTACTGGAGGCAGATGCCTCGCTTGTTAGCTCGTGCCCAGCATTGCCTGTGGTCATATTCCCACTGGGTACCTTCTCCTGATGCCTCGCTACATCCCTACTAGTTGAGGGCCCGTCGCTATCGCTCAGAGCGTGCTCGGCGAAAAGGGCTGCCTTTGCGGGGAGGAGATTTTCCCGTCTCCCTTTTTTGTTGTTGCTATTGTTTATGTTGGTTTTGCTGTTGTTGCTGTTGTTTTTTATTTGTTTGAACTCCATCTTGTTCGTACAACCGCTTTCTCGCCGAGGCAATACTGACGGTCTATTTTTAAAATTGGGGATCTCTGACTGTCAGCCGCGCCATCGCCCCTTGTCGCGGTAAGGCCACTGTTACTCCTCGATTCGGCCCTGCGTCGATGCGGCACAGACATACTTTCAAAAAAAATAAGGCCAAAAATAACAATAACTATAAAAAAGGTTGAGCAAACCTAAAAGTAAAACTATAAACAGCACAAAAAAGCTTACAGATTTGTAAAAAACAAACAATACCAACCATCCTGTTAAGCACAGAGTGGTGATGTCACACACTTAATAGCGGTATGGTTGGAGATAGGAATAATGAGAAAACAAACAATTTTCACACGGTTAGCGTGGCTGAGCGGTTGCGTGCTCGCCTAGCAACTCCGTGTACCATGGTTCGAAGCCAGGTAAAGTGTAGAAAGAAAGAAGTCTGATGAGGAGATGGGGTGATCTCCGAAATAGCAGCTATCACTTCTACCACTTTGAAAAATTGTTGGTTTCTCATATGATTCCTAATACAAACCTGGCCACAAGCTCTATAAACAGATAGATAGATAGATAGATATTAGTGTTGAGGTTTGCACTTTGACCTTTTGATCCATTGTGCCCTCAGTTCTTTATAGTACCTCATCTAACCCCAACGCTCTTAGGAAGTCTAAGGTGATGGTTGGTGGCAGCGAGCGCACAAGTTCCTGTTCGGAGATATAAGTTATCACATGCAACAACAACAATAATGACTTTATTTAACTTTATTTGTTGCTCAACAGCATATTAGACCACTGAACGTTTAAACAGCAAATTCAACCCGATATCACCAACATACGGCAGACGTAGATTCAGCCCATTAATCCTCTCAACGCATTCAAGCAGCAGACTCAACCCGATATCACCAACATACGGCAGACGCTGATTCAGCACATCAATTCGCTGCGCCGCGCTCTGCTGTTACCTATAGCGCTGCTGTCTCTTACGCTGCCAAGGCGAAGATATCGCCAAGTGTTGCTGCGCCTGTTATTACTTCTGCTCTGCCTTTGAAGTCAGCTGCTAGTAAAGTGTCCGCAATGCCGAACTCTTCTGCTCCTACATCTCAACGTATACAACTGTCAATACCTGATATGTCGGATTTTCCCGTATCAGCTCAATCATCTTCTCCTTCTAATCGCAGTAATCCAGAATGGAAAACCGTAGCCAAAAATCCACGCAAGAATCCCAAACAAACATTGGTTCGGTTTGGTTCTAATGACAATAATGAATTAACCGTTATTCATTCTATGAAGTGGCTACACATATCTTCTTTTTCACCTACCATAACTGTGGATAATATCTTAACTTACATTGCTAAACATGCTGAAATTGATAAAAAGTATCTTAACTGTTATATGCTTATAAAAAAAGATGCCCAAGTGGAAGATTTTAAAAAGATTAATTTTAAATTAGGTGTATCTGAGTGTTTTTATGATAAGTTATTAAACGCGAATATCTGGCCCATTAATGTAAAGATTCGCCCTTTCCGTTTTTTTCAAAAAAGCGACGCTCCACCGCAAATTCAATAATTGGCGCTACTCAGGTTAAATCTCACTCTACGTCCCTGAGGATATATTATCAAAATGTATCTGGTATTAGGACTAAATCTAAACTCCTCTTTAATATGACCGCTCATATGGACTATGACGTGTTTGTGCTAGTGGAGACATGGTTGAACGCGGATTTTTGTGAGAACGAATTTTTTGACTGTAAGTTGTACAATGTTTACAGAAAAGACTGGGATGTTGTGAAGACTGGACTCTCAAGAGGTGGTGGTGTGCTCATTGCCGTTCGGCGACGATTTCGATCTTCGCTAGTGCCACTAGATAATAATAACCCTCTTCTAGACCAACTTTGTGTATTAATTCACGGAATTTCGGATATCTTTATTTGTACGTCCTATATACCCCCTTCCAGTGCGGATTTTCTATACAAAGCGCACGTGGATAATGCAGTCGATATGATATCTAAGCATGATAGTAGTAAGTTCTGCATTCTTGGAGATTTTAATCTTTGCAATGTAGTATGGTCGCATATAGATAATAGCGTGGCGCTATGTCCAAAAAATATTACCACCTTTTCCGAATCTTACTTAATAGATTATTTCCTAAGTACTAGTCTCTTTCAGGTAAACAGTTTTACTAACAAGCTTGCCAGATTTCTTGACGTAATTTTTATTAATGATGACATGCCTTTTTTGTTTACTTGAATGTCTAGACCCATTATCTGCTGTCGGTATGCATCATGTCCCGCTCGTTCTTAATCTTGAATTTTACGATTTTAAAAGCAGAAATATTAGTCAACCCACAAGTTTTTGCTTTAATCGTTGCAATTTTCAAATTGTCAACAGTGAGATTTCAGCATTAGACTGGGACATATTATTTGAAAGGGCCAGTGTCGCGGAATGCTTTGATGTTTTTAAAAACAAAACCAGGGAAATTTGTATCAATAATATTCCGCTATTAAAAAGGAATAATTATAAAATTCCTTGGCATACTAAAGATCTGAAGAGGTTAAAGAATCTGAGAAATAGATACTATAAGAAATTCAAGTCATCCAAATCGTTAGTGCATAAGGACAAATACCTGCGATATGCTAATGAATTTAAAGTTATGAGTAAAAATCTTCATAGGGACTTTATTCGTAAATATGAATGTGACATAAAATCCAACCCCAAGTCTTTCTGGAATTTTGTTAAGACCAAACGGTCATGCTCTAGTATTCCATCCGACATTTTCTATGATGATTCCATGCGTCAACCCCTGAAAATGCTGCTAATCTCTTTGCTGATTTCTTTCAGTCTAATTTTGAACCGGAGTCTGACCCCGCCAGTAATATTATCCCAAATGTTAGTTCCCCGATCAACTTTGGTTCTTTGTCTTTATCCTTTGATGACGTTATGGATGGAATTTTGCATATCAAGTCTAATTCGCAAACTGATATATATGGATTATCCCCTATTCTTCTAAAAAAGTGTGAAGCTTTTGTTTATCCACTGTTGTTAATCTTCAATAAGTCCCTGTTATGCGGAGAATTCATTGAAGCTTGGAAGATAACCTCTATTGCACCAATTTTTAAACATGGTAATAAGAATAACGTTGCAAATTATCGGCCTATTTCCAAACTGTCGACAGTTTCTAAACTATTTGAATACATAGTTAAGCAGAAGTTGTATTTTTCAGTTAAACGTTTAATATCTGACAATCAGCATGGCTTTGTGGTCGGTAGGTCGACGGTAACAAACCTAGCTGTATCCATAGAATGTTGTATGTCCGCCTTTAATGATCGTCTCCAGGTTGATGTGGTATATACTGACTTTTCCAAAGCATTTGATAAGGTCAACCACTCAATTTTAATTTCCAAATTAGCTAGTCTTGGCTTTCATTCTGTGTTCCTGTCTTGGGTGGAGTCTTATCTTTCCCTTCGTTATTGTGTAGTTGTTGTTGATAACGTTCCCTCCAATCCTTTTATTGCCTCGTCTGGGGTTCCCCAAGGTAGTATCTTGGGCCCTTTGTTCTTTGTATTGTTTATAAATGATATATCTGATTGCTTCGTTAACTCTAACTTTCTTCTTTATGCGGATGGCTTGAAAATTTTTACTACAATTTCGAGGCCCTCAGACTCCTTAAAGGTTCAATCAGACCTAAATAATGTAATAACGTGGTGCAGAAAAAATCAATTGCCATTAAACATTGGTAAATGTTTTCATCTTTCTTTCTCTAAGTCTCGTTCCCTCATTCCTACTACATATTTCATTAATGACTCACGGCTCACCACTCTTGATGAAATTTCCGACCTTGGGGTGGTCTTTGATACCAAATTCTTATTCCATAGTCACATAAACTGCACTATCGCTAAGGCTTACTCAATGCTTGCCTTCCTTCGCCGATTTTGTACAGATTTCACAGATCCTTACACTCTAAAGTTGTTATATACTTCGCTTGTTCGCTCCAAGCTGGAATATGCTGTATTCATATGGATACCGTATCACGACTGTATTGGCGTCAATACATTAAAAGACTTGAACGTATTCAGAAAATTTTCGTAAAATTTGCTCTCCGATCTCTTAACTTTGTAGATCCAATACCTCCGTACAATGCTAGATGTTTGTTAATTAATCTCAAATCCTTACATATTAGGAGGAATATTCTCTCACTCTCCTTCGTGTTCGACATCTTAAGTGGTGAGATTGATTCTCCGTTCCTTCTCGAACGAATTTATTTTCACATTCCGCAAAGAAGTCTTCGAAATCATGACCCTTTCTTCTTAGAAAGAGTCCGAACTATTTATGCCTCTCACGCTCCTTTACTTCGTACATTAAAAGAGTTCAATTTGCTTTCAACTACTCTGGCCATTGATTTTGGTTCTTCTAAATATAACTTTAAAATGCTTTTAAATGAATTTTATAAATAATGTAGAAGAATATACACCCAAACTGGCGTCCTTTCTGGCGTTCTGTTGGCGTCCCTTCTGGCGTACATACATGCTTATCTAAAAGTATACCACCGACGTCCCTACTGGTGTCTCCACTGGTTGCACACTTATATTCGAATTCAGCCATTATAAAGATTATACCTTTTTTAACTCCAAACATATATGTATTTACAAATTAATCAATAAGTTGTCTGTAGAAATATGTATCTTTCTGTAGACTAAATAAATAAAAAATTAATATGTAATACTTTCTAATATGTGTAGTCTGTAAGAATTTTGTATTCATTGATTTCATAAACAAATAAATAAATAAATAAATAAATTCACGCGACTGTTCGCATGCAATAACTATAGGTTAGGTAAGTTAGGTATTCAGGTGTAGTCACCCGTAAAAACTCACTTGTCAAATTTGGCTGCCTTTGCTCCGGCAAAGGAAATAAAATTTAATAATAAAAAAAACCAACCGGGTTCAATTAATTGGCGCCCAACGTGGGGCCGCGTTAAGTGAATCCTTGTATAAGGACACGCCGTGAAACGCGATCGTAAAAAACGTGGCCGTGGTTCGTATCCATAATAAAGATAGTTACTATAAAGAACAGTTTGTGATAAAACCATTAAATATGATAAAAATAAAGAACAATTTCTAACAAAAACGCAACAATTTGAGTCGGCAAAACGATTAAATAAGATTAGAATAAAGAACAATCTGTAAAAACAACGCAACAATTTGTGTCAGCAAAACGATCACAGAAAATAAAAAATAAAGCGGAAAATCCAGAGGCGTCTTCCAGAATCATCGAACGAGGTTCCTGCAACACCACAACACCAAGAGAGGTTCCAGTCCTGCTAGTTTTGCTGCTGAACGAGGTTCCTGCAACACCACAACACCAAGAGAGGTTCCAGTCCTGCTAGTTTTGCTGCTTTGTATAAATGGAAATAATTGTGTAAGTAGAGTGTTCAGCTAAAGTTAAGTACTTGCAAACTGTGTAAATTTTTAATGAATAAAGTGAAACGGAATTATTGAAATTAATAATTAAAAGTCGAGTAAGAGTTTATCAAAATGGACACGACTACGATACAGGCACTTCTAAATGCTGCAGTACGGGCTGCAACCGACCAGACGAGACGGGAATTTCAGAATAAGATCGATGAATTGACTAACAGATTAGGACAAATAGAAACTACCGCTCATGTGGAGGAGTTCCAGGCTGTTACGATACAACCTGGGATTACTTGTGACGAGTCATTAGACTTGGTAAAAACTATGCCCGAGTTTAACGGAGACCAAGCGCGGTACGTATCCTGGAGACAGGCAGCGCACACGGCGTACAAGGTATTTGAGGGATATGCGGGAAGCTCAAAACACCATCAAGCCGTGGGTATAATCCGCAATAAAATAGTGGGGTCTGCGGACATGGTGTCGTCCTTCAACACTGTCTTAAATTTCCATGCCATAATTTCTAGGCTGGATTTCACGTACGCTGACAAAAAGCCAATTTATTTGATTGAGCAAGAGCTCTCAATGCTATGTCAAGGAGCTCTGTCAGTAGTGGAGTTCTACGATGAGATAGAGCGGAAA
The DNA here is from genome assembly GCA_951828415.1 of Anomoia purmunda. NCBI lineage: Eukaryota > Metazoa > Arthropoda > Insecta > Diptera > Tephritidae > Anomoia > Anomoia purmunda. The sequence continues at coordinate 96,307,057 of OX639995.1, forward strand.
CTCACGCTTATTATAAAGAAACCCAAAATTACTCATGGCGAAAATAGGACACTTATAGAGTCACTCAATAAGAAATATCGTGAAGATGCTCTTCGTGTATTCATTTCTGGACTCAATTGTCCATTGTGTGACATTCTTTTCTCATCCCGTCCTGCGGATCTGCCCTCCGCACTATCATAAGCACAGGATATAGAAGCCAACCAGGCGAGGATGAATAAGATGGCCATAATGAGGTCCATTGGGAACCCGAATAGCCGTTTCCAAGGCTCAAGCACCTACCAGTACTCTCCACATTACCGTAGGGTTCCAACTGAGCAGTCACGACAGAGACCGATACCGATGGATGTGGATCCATCTATTTCACGTTTTAGGCAAACCAGACCGCAACCACCGCAGTTTAATAATAGCAGGACAATAGGTAAGAATTCTTATCAGCGTCAGATTGATCCATCAAATACTAGGAGCTTCGATAACGCCTTCAGACGCTCAGCTACGCAAGCTAATGTGCAACCGACGCCCACCTCCGATGATAGGGAAGGGACCGCCCAGAAACGGCAACATGGAAGTGACAGACACCCAGCCCAGAAAATACAGCGGGTGAACCACTTGGCACCTGGGAACGACGGTCGAGACAGTCACCAATATGCGGATACCAATTACGACGAATATGACAATTACTATTACGACCAACAGTGGGAGAGCAACGATGAGGTATTGGCTGAACTTAGTGATGACATAAATTTTTTAGGACTAGGTCCCTCCTCCCTTTTACTAGCAGGGCACTCGGGGGAAGAGGCTTAAGATTTCTCATTGATACTGGCGTCGCTAAAAGTTATATCAGAAGGCTCAGTATCCTTAAGGGAATAAAACACCTAGAAAAACCCTTTGCAGTCAAATCGATTCATAGCACGGAGAGAATCGAGCAATTTTGTAGAATAAACATTTTCAATAGGAACTCAACTTTCTTCATTCTTCCTAGCCTAGATACCTTTGATGTTATCATAGGATTTGACCTTATAAAAGCAGTTGATGGTAACATTGACACGAAAGAGGGAATACTGAGATATAATGGAGGGCAAGAAAAGCTCTCGTATCACCGCAGACCAGACATTAATAAATTAACCGAGTTGGACGTGAGTCCAGTAGAATTAGAACACACTGCATCAATCTTAAAGCGACATTCCTGAGTGTTTGCCGATCCAGACGAGGATCTACCATACAACACGAATATCGTTGCAACAATCAGAACTACGGACGACGTTCCGGTATATTCGAAGAGCTATCCATACCCCATGGCAGTGGCCGAATTCGTCAACAGGGAGATTTCAAACTTACTACGTGACGGAATTGTAAGACCTTCCCGTTCACGTTAGGAAACGTTAGGAAAAATAAATGTTATCAGCCCAATATTGTTGAGGGCGTAGAAATTAATGATATTTTAACAGCTGAACACTCTGCAAATGTTAGCATAAGCGATCTATTGCAAATCTCTAAAATTAAAATAGTTCAAGACATGCAATGTATTTATTTCATTATAAAATTTCCAAACATAGCTAGTGTTAGTAACTATGTAAAGTTATTGCCTGTGGTACACAACGACAAGATACTTTCTTTGGAGACTGATGCTGTAGCCGAATGTACTGGGAAATATCTCCCAGTCTACAATTGCTAAGAAGCCATAATGGCAAGTTTTTGCCAACCCTTAGAGGAAAGCCCTTGCGCAATGCAGCTTCTAAACAAAAATTCCGCAAACTGCAAATCAACATCAGCTGATCAAGTTGCCATCGCAAAGGAAATTGATAATGGCATTGTGGTAATAAATAATCAACCCGCATCAGTATTCGATGGAAACTTCACAGAATTAACTAAAGGGACCTTTCTAATATTATTCGAGGGCGAGGTGACAATTAATGGCACCATTTATAGCAACTGGAATAAAATAGCCCGTTCACGCGCAGAAGCTGCACCCGCTCAGAATATAAATTTCACTGATCACATATCCCTACTATCACTTCCTTACCTGCAGAGGATGAACATAAGGAACCTGAAGCACATATCTAATTTACAGGGACTGATCAACACGCGTTCAGTTCAACATATAAGCATCATAACACTCATTGGCATAGCGGTTATGGCAACTATTGGATTCATCTCCATAAAGTATCGGAATAGCAAAGTAAGGTTGACCAAGGTCATAAAAGAAGCCGAGGACGGCTTCACTTCAAGTGGGGGAGTAGCTATCACATGTGAATAACATTCAGTAAAAATTGCATCAGTTGCGGATCTCACGGTAGCCGACAAAGCGCAACAACAACAATAATGACCTTATTTAACTTTATTTGTTGCTCAACAGCACACTAGACCACTCAACGTTTAAACAGCAAATTCAACCCAATATCACCAACATACGGCAGACCTAGATTCAGTCCATTAATCTTTCAACACGTTAGGTATTCAGGTGCAGTCACCGCAACAGTCAGTCGTAAAAACTCACTTGTCAAATTTGGCTGCCTTTGCTCCGGCAAAGGAAATAAAATTTGATAATAAAAAAAAACCAACCGGGTTAAATTAATTTATATGAGCCCAGATATCTGTTCCGTCTTCTTAAGACGGCTTCATAATCAAAGAGCAGGTGCATCGCGGTCTCCGGAACCGAGTCACAGAAGTGACACGACTCATTCGACCATATTCCGAGCCTGTGTAGATAGCTACGCAGTCTGCAATGACCTGTAAGAAAAGCTGTAAGTATCAAGTGGGGTTTTGTGAGGTTAATAAACTGTTTAGATCGTTTACTGTTATACCCTCCCAATACACATTTCGCCTGGCGTAACCCTACCATCTGGTGCCAGTGTCTTTCCTTTAAGGTATTTTTCTCTGTCCTGAGCACCTTCCTTATGGTATGTCGACCTACCGGCAGGAAGGGCTCGGGCCCTATGGGTGTTTTTTTCGCAGCACCTCTAGCCCATCGATTGGTCTTTTCGTTTTCTTCAATGCCTTTGTGACCAGAAACCCAGAGGAGCTCGATGTGATTGCGGGTTGCTAGAGAGTTGAGTTTTTCTACACACTCAAGCACCAATGAGGACCTGATCTCATACGATGATAGTGCCTTGAATGCTGCTTGGCTGTCACTTGCAATGACTATCCGCTCATTGCGATAGTTCCTGTTTAAGTTTACCTCTGCACACAGGAGGATGGCGTACACCTCCGCCTGGAAGATGTTTGGCATCTTACCCATTGGCACAGACAGGTGTGTTCTGGAATCGAAGACCTCGGCCCCTATACCCTCCGGAGTCTTTGATCCATCTGTATACCAGTGCAGGGTGCTAGCTCGGGGTTGTCCCTCCAGCGAGGACGTACTCCATGAAGCTTTGTTCCCTAATTCAATTTTGAATCTTATCTCAAATTTAGTTACTTTGATGATCTCATCCCTTGGAAGCTGAGCAAGAGGAAGATGGGTGCTCAGCTTCTCCATGTTTTTGGATGATATAATCTTAGCTTTTCCATGACCTTCCCTATTTATGTTAAGTAGGGTTCAATTGGCTGACTGTTCTATGTTTATGTGCAGTGGTGTCAGGTCCACTATCACTTCCAGCGCCCCCGTTGGACATGAACGCATTGCTCCCGTTATGCATACACATGCCAGCCGTTGGAGCTTGGTAAGGGATTGCCTCACTGTTGATAGCGATTCCCTAAGTATGCTCGGGCTGCACCCCCAGGATTTTCCCGCTAGACGTCTGCACACCATTATTGTCTTAGTTGCTTTGGATGCTGTTGCATCCACATGTTCTCTCCAGAGCAGCTTGGAGTCCATGCTTAGACCCTGATATTTCACCTTGCTTACCACAGGAACTTGAGTACCGTCCAATGAGATTGTTCTTATTGCTGGTAGCTTCCTCTTTATAGAGAAAGGTATAATGGCTGTTTTCAGTGAATTGATATGAAGCCCCACTCCAGCGCACCTTGCCTTTGTCAGGTTTAGTGCTCTTTGCACAATATCGCATAATGTGCTCTCGTACTTGCCTCTAGCTATAACGACAATGTCGTCTGCATATCCTTGGCAGCGAATTCCATTTTCGGTTAATTTTTGTAGGAGTTCATCTACTGCAAGACTCCACAATAGAGGAGATAAAACTCCCCCTTGTGGGTAACCTCTACTGGTTTTCAGCTGTATTACCTTATCCGCTACACTAGTTTCCGCCGTTCTAGTCTTAAGCAGAGTTTATACCCCTCGACAGATGGGCGGATGTACCTCCCTTCTCTCCAACGCCTTGCATACCCCCGTATGTGAGGCGTTATCAAAAGCTCCTTCTATGTCCAGAAATGAACATATTACGGTCTACCCACAGTCACAGACCTTCCCGCTCTATACGCATGCTGACTGGAATGTAGTGGCTTCCGCCGCAGAGTGTTTGACCTGATCTCATTGTCTATGATCTTCTCCATTGTTTTCAGTACAAAGGAGGTTAGTCTAATTGGTGTGAAGGACATCGCCAAGGAGTAATTTCTTTTCCCAACTTTTGGTATAAATATTACCTTGGCTCTCCTCCACACAGTTGGAATATATGACAATGAAAGGGAGACCCTCATTATCTTCACCAAGTGTGGGATAATCTGATCGCCGCCCTGTCGCCGGTGACCTATATCGTTCAAACGAGTTCATGGCCCATCTGACTGAGTGTTGCGTAAATAAGTTTTTAGCTAGTTCCCAATTAGATTGTGATGGCCTCATTTTCCCTATATAGGACTTAGATTCAGACGCAGATGCATCAGAGAAGTTAGTCGACAACAGAGCCAGCGCTCTTTCCTCTTCACTAGTGGTAAACGTACCATTAGGTAACTGGGGTTCCGAGAGCCGTAACTCGCTCTCGCTCGAAAGGTCTGCGGGTAGGGGATTTTCCTGTAAATTATACGGACGTTTCTTAAAAAATAAGGCCAAAAATAGCAATAATTATAAAAAGGTTGAGCAAACCTAAAAGCAAAACTATAAGCAGAACAAAAAAGCTTACAGATTTGTAAAAAACGAACAATACCAACCACCCTGTTAAGCACATAGTGGTGATCTCCCACACTTAATAGCGGTATGGTTGGAGATAGGGATAATGAGAAAACAAACAATTTTCACACGGTTAGCGTGGCTGAGTGATTGCTTACTCGCCTATCAACTCCGTGTACCATGGTATGAAGCCAGGTAAAGTCTAGAAAGAAAGAAGTCTGATGGAGATGTGGTGATCTCCGAAATAGCAGCTATCACTTCTACCACTTTGAAAATTTGTTGTTTTCTCATATTATTCCTTATACAAACCTGGCCACAAGCTCTATAAATTATACAAAATGGTTTTGAATTATGTTATTGTGTCAAATAAGGAACTTTTCTGAGCTTGATTTCTGTGACAAGCAAATTTTAATTTATTTCTTCTTTTATTTATAGACTTGACAAATTTTTCCACTGAGTTACCCCGTAGGACTCGCAGGTTTTTTATGCTCACTTTATAGTTTTTCAATCTATTTAAATAATTTATTTTAAATTACATCACTTTTATAAGCCTCCTTTGGCATGCACATTATTTGCCTTTTTTGACCGACACGCTCCTGCGTTGCAATATTGCGCCGGATGCGCGTGCAAGGTACTAGACGCAGTGTCAGCATATTTGCTCAGGTGAGTGAGCGGGCCAGCGTGTTAACTTGTATGATTGTAATACTGAAAATAAAATAAATTATGGACAAAACGTTATTAATAAAACAAATGAATAAAACACCATTCAAATATGGTTTTGCACGCACTCCTTAGAACTTTTTGATGTTCATGGCCTCAAATACAAGCTTTCGGGCGGTCGTTTGAATGTCGATAGTAAATAGGAGAGTTCGTTATAAAAGCCCGGTAAAAATCTGCCAGTAAACTAATTCAGAGTAATGTGTCTTGCTCTCTCAAAGGCAGAAACTTACTGAGTTTTTTGCTGGGTTGGAGCTGCTTTGGATGAAATAAGTAAAACGAAAAATTTAATTTTCTTGTTTCCTCTTACGCGCAATTCAACGCATTTTGCGTCTTCCTCAGGGAGTCTGTTTTAATAAAGAATAAATAATAGCTACATTTGGAATATTTTTATCAACTCACATTGAATTTGAGAATTATAAAAATGTCACAGGCGAGTGTGTGTATGTACGAACTAAGTTTTTCGCGAACAGGATTTTGTAAACATTTGCAAGCATGCCCGCACAGTTGCATTGGAATTTATGATCTTGAATCATTAAACTTACACAGTTGGTTTCTTTGTTTTCCGGTTGTTCATTAATAAATCGCTATTATTTCGTTAATAAGTCACTCAGATTTATGCTTTTGCAAAATTATGATTTGAAATATTGAATTGTTTTGTGGACGAAAAATTTCATTTTCTTTCTTCCTCTTATGCGCGTTTAACGCATTTCGCGTCTTCCTTCCTCAGAGAGTCCGTTTTAATAAAGAATAAACAAGAAATAATAACATAAATTACAATTACAATGGCTACATTTGAAATATTTTTATCAACTCACATTGAATTTAAGAATTATCCAAATGTCACAGGCGAGTGTGTGTATGTAAGTTAACACGCCAAACCTTGAAGGGTTTCTAGCTTTAAGCTTTCAAAATTATAAGTTTAGTTCTAAGTTGGAATTCATTTTTTAAAAAACTATAATCCTATGTAGTTTAACTGGCGCCCAAAGTGGGGTTGCAGCGCGTCGATAATTAGTGAAGTGTTTCTTTAAAGTGTAAGTCGCCCTAAAATAGCGTTCCTCTATGATCTAAAAATAAAAATTTCGTGTGGAATAAAATATAAGAATAAAAACTTTCCGAGCGTTTCGAAAGGATTAAATGAGTAAGACGCCTTTAAGAAAAGCGCTTCAGAAAAAAATCCTTAAAACAGCCTGCTGCCCGACAACTAAAAACCAACAATCAACCCACTAAGATTCATCGCAAGGACGAACCGGACCGGACCCCAGTACCCGAGGGAAACAGGACTACCCGTAAGGTTTTGGCGAAGACCAGCGGTTAACATTAAGTTAAGGCAAAAAAAGTTAAAATTTAAAAAGGATAATTTTAAAAGAATAAATCAGAGAAAAGTTCTGTGGAATTGTCAAAATTTAATTGAAAATTTAATTTAAAATTCCAAATAGCATAACTTTGTATTTTGTGTGTCAAAAGGAAACAAGATTTTAACAATAAAAGAATATTTAGAATTTTTTTAAGAAAAAAATTCAACCTAAAGTCTAATTGAACAGAATTCGTGCTTAGACAAATTTAAAGTTATAAAAACTAAACATTTTCTTGAAATCAAAAATTAAATTTCAATTTTTTGTTTTAAATGAAGTGGAAACACAAAAATGCCTGCTGATAACTTAGCATCCCAGTTAGGAAATTTAAGTTTGGCAAGTAGCAGTCGACCAGCAGCTGCTACACCAAGGCAAACAGTAGACCCAAATTAAGCAAGCGAAATTATGCGAATAGATAGGGAAGCTGTAAGCAATTTAGTCAGCCCGTTTATACAACCGAACGAGAATCGTGACGAAACATTTGACCCTTCAAATTTAAATCCGAGTAAACTTGAGAACAGATTTGGTCAAAGGACTTAGGGAATTTTCAGGAAAACCTGGAGAACTCAATTCTTGAAGCAAAATGGTTGACAGAATTTTCTCAATGTATGAAATCATACGAGGCTCACCCAAATACTTCGCAATTTTGCACTCTGCTCGTACAGAGCTCCTCTTGAGTGGGGAAAGATAAAAAAGTGCCTGATGATGCACTACTTCGATAAAAGGGATATAGGAACCCTCGTGCAAACAAAGGCAGCAAATTATATTAATTGAACTTTTACGGAATAAGGCCTCCTCCACAGTAATCAATTTAAACCACCTAATAAAACGCAAAAAAAAATTTAAATTGAAACCGAAGCTGGTCAAGAAACCGACCAAACATTGAAAGAATATGTTGAATCTGTCTATCCTGAAGAGACAAGCAATGATTCGCAAACAGATTTTAATGATTTCCATTTTTTAGAATAAGCGACTCTGCATTACTGTATTTTGAATGCCGAACGAAGAGTGGCAAGATTTTTAAATTCCTGATTGACACAGGTTCAAACAAAAATTATATTAATGAAAATTTGGTACAAAATCCAAAAATAAATGAAAACAATTTCAGAGTAAATGCTATAGGAGGTGCAATGAAAGTTACTCAATATACATTATTAAATCTTTTTGGGTTAAGCTCAATTAACTTAAAATTTTTTATTTTACCTAATTTGAAATCCTTTGACGAAATATTAGGAAATGATAGTTTAAAAGAACTATCTGCGGTTATTTGCGCTAAAGATAACTACATGATCATAAAAAATAATATAAAAGTAAAAATAAATCAGCAAATTACACAATTAGTCAATTTCATTGATATATGGACAGGTCATATGACCGAAGAGCTAGAAAAGGTTATAAAAAATTTATCGTCAAATTTTCAAAAATTATTTAGTGAGCCAGATGAAAAACTCACTTATACAACAACTGTAAAAGGAGAAATTCGGAAAAGCTCCGATAACACTGTGGAACAAATTCAGGTTAGCAAAAGTTACGTCGATTCTGAGAGTGAGGGATGAAAATAGAGGCTAAATTAGAAGACCCGTATCGCGGCGTTTGTTTATGTTAGTTCGAATTTTTTTTTTTAATTTTTGGCTATAACTCGTCGACTAATTGATATTTTTTCAATCTGTTAAATCCAAATTATTAGAGACCTGTACAACAATTGAAATTAAAAAAAAAATTGATTAGAAAATTTGAAAAGAAATCAATCCTAATACAAAACTTGCGTTTTCCAGCTTAATATTAATCTACTTCTCATTTCTTATGTACCATTAATTTAATTTATTTAATTTTTTTACTCAAAACTTTTCATAACTAACACTTCAAAATAATATATTTTTTCCATATTTTTATAATTTCTTTTTCAATGTTTCTTCAAACCCAACACTGAAAAAATAGGCATTTGACTGCAAAGTTCGAAGGTCGATTAATAAAAAATTCCAACTAACAAACAAACGCCGCGATACGGGTCTTCGAATTTAGCCTCTATTTTCACCCCTCACTCTCAGAATCGATCTAACTTTTGCTAACCTGAATTTGTTCCACAGCGTAATCCAGTATATTCCAAGGGTTATCCTTATCCAACGGCTTTAAAGGAAGAGGTTGAAAAACAAATAACACAATTGTTACGTCACGGCATCATTCAACCTTCACGGTCGCCATATAATTTTCCCGTTTGGATAGTTCCGAAAAAAGCGGACGCGTCAGGAGAAAAGAAATTCAGAATGGTTGCAGACTATAGGAAATTGAATTTAGTAACCATTGCGGATAAATATCCAATACCAGAAATCAATGAGGTATAGGCGAAACTTGGAAAAAAACAAATATTTTACAGTAATTGATTTAAAGAGCGTATTTCATCAAAATAAATTAAAAGGATCTGACATTGAAAAACTGCATTTTCAGTTAACAACGGCAAATGCGAATTTCTTCGCCTTCCATTTGGACTTAAAAATGCCCCTTCAATTTTCCAAAGAGCCCTAGATGACATATTGTATCCCGAAAAAGTGAAAGCTACTGTAATTTTTCAAAACCTAAAACTTTAAAGGAACTTAGATAATTTTTGGATCTGTTAGGGTATTATCGCCGCTTCATAAAAGACTATGCTAAGCTTGCAAAGCCCCTTTTAAGAGGAGAAGGAGGACGCGTGCTCAAAAATATTTCAAGTAAAGTAAAAATAAATTTTAATAATGAAGCGGTAGAAGCTTTCGAAAAATTAAAACAATCTATTACCTCCGAAGAGGTAATGTTAAGATACCCAGATTTTAGTAAAGAATTTCAGCTAATTAATTCAATCTGAAGAACTTTTATCTCTGCAGATGCTCAAAGAATTACACATTTAAAACACGGAGGAAATAGCCAAAGAATTACACATTTCAAACACGAAGTAAGTAGCCATAAAATTACACATTTCAAATGCGAAGGAAATAGCCGCATTCAAATATAAATTTGGAGCAACCTTAATTACCAATCTTATCTTCACGACTTCAATTATTATCTTGAATCGTTTTACCTATACAGTTGTTTTTTGTTTTCCGATTGTTAATTCATAAATCGCTGTTATTTCGTTCGTTTCGCCTTTGCAAATTTATGATTTCAAATATCGAATTGTTTTGTGGACTCAAATGCAAGCATTTACCACAATCAACTATTTTGCTTGCTGGGAAAATTTAGCCACAGCACAAATTAGCAACTTCCCCTCCAAATTAAATGTGAAAATTGCACTCTCTCCTTGCAAGTTTTTAGCTTAAACGAACGCGATTTAGTACAAGCTTGTACAAGTTTTCTGCCAAAGAAGCACTCTTAGGGTAATTTTCTCGACTGCGTGCTAAAATGTATCTCTTCTTTAAACACGTTTTGGTTTTCTTAAGTGCCTGCTATGTTTATCTCCCCGACAAATTTAACAGGCAGTCAATTCTCTGGTATGTCGTTTCGTTTTGTTTTCAAACATTAAATAGCTGATTGACTTGTTTATATTTTTACATTTGAGGTATTTGATTATAATGCCCTCGTCGGAAATTCAATTTTTGCCTATATTTTGATGTCTATAAACTTCCTGGATTTATTTTGTTTTAAACAACTGATTTTGGTTTTTTCTTTTGTTTTTCTCTCCGCTGCTGCCGTAAAATTTAATTTATCGTGTTGACAAATATAATTTCCAGTTTCATGATTCTCACATTAGCAGCCAGTCGATAAAACAACCCTTAATGTACACTTATGGTTTTATTTTTTTTAACTGATATCTTACTTTATTTCTTACGCTTCAGTAAGATATTATTTTAAACGGCAAATTTACTCACGCGCTTGGCTTCAATTGTACTTATAAGCGCCAAATTGTTATAATTGTAATTTTTTGTTGGTTCTTTATTAAAATACGGATCAACTTGGATGTATTTAATTTATGATCAGTTTTAAATATAATAACAAATTTTGAAGTGAAGAAACAAATTATTTTGTTTTGCGGGTTTGGAAAATACTGGAACGCATCCCCTGTTTTTGTATGAAAGTAAAGGAGTTTTTTAAATGGTTTGCTTTTATGCGGCTTTTTGATGAATGCATGTACCGCATAAAAATGTATGTAAATATATGTACTATGTTCAAAAATGCTATCAAATCAACGTAGTAGTACAAAAGGTAGTAAGGTTTTATTCAAATGTTGCGTTAATTCAATTGAATAATTTCAAAATATAGGCACTCTGCATACGGATCGTATTGCTTTAGACGAGTATTGGTCATGCGTACATATGTGTGTATGTATATACACAATCAATTAAATGAAAGTAATGGGGCATCAAAGTACAGTTAAAGCCGTCGCTAAATAAGATAGACAATGATTTATTTTATTTATCTTATTCATAGTCAAGTTAAAGCCGCATTTTTTGGTTAGAGCTAGAGTTAGAGTGGCTAACAGCTTTCCTAATTCTGTTGCTAATTTGTGAAATTAAACGAAATTTAAATTTCTATATGGTCGAAGCATTTCTGGTTAAAAAAGAGTGAATATATCCTATTTTGTAGATATTGAAAGGGCATTGGACATTATAAATGATTCACGGTTAACAAGAATGCCATAATTATATTAGGAAGAATTAAATTATTTGGATTTCGAGAAAGAAGACCTCTACGTCTACAACCTCTGCAGGCTATATCTACTTACTCTTCGGACTTTTATTGTAAATATTAATAAACTAAATTTCAATTATTTTACTTTTAATTATATGTATGGGACGGGAAAATTTATTTTCTCGGGTACTCCAATTTGTTCACGTTTTTTGTCTCACATATGTATATACAGAATATATACATTAATAAATTTTGAATGACTTACTATCAAATTGGGATGTAATGCATGGTCGCCTCCTCGTGGTGCATCCTGAGTAACGCTAAATGATCATGCGGCCTTGACGGCCCTAACCATGGACTACTCTTTTGTATACACTTTCTTGATTCTGTTTGCTTTGGGCTGGCGGCAGTGGTATTCTATCACCTCAGTATGTTGGGGTGAAACTCAGCTGAAATGGCTGGCCGTCTCCGCCCCGTTAAAACCTGGCAAGTGTTAGAGTACGTTCCAATTCCCGTCATCATTAAGGTGATGGTGTAGGTGCGGTTGAGAGGACTCCCGTCTTTACGTCTGGTCTGGCTCTGAATGTTCACCTCATAAGGGTGTGCGTCAACCCTTGCATGGCCTCCCTGCTGTGGCATAGACAACCATGGGACCATTTCTTTAGAACGACTACACTTTCAGGCTTTTGATAGCAGCTCTGAGTTGGGACCCAGTGAAATAATGAATTCCAAAAATCCTAAAAAAATTTCCAGCAAAGTTTCGAGCGGTGGAGGGGCGTCGAAGCCGATCCCTAAGACTGGCGTATCGCTCCGGGTGGCAGCTTCTATTAACGAAGGTAGGGCGAAACCGCCCCCTCCGCTTGCTCTGTAAGGGGGACGGCCGATGTGGCCAAAACTAAGGGTGGTGAAGGAGTGTCGGAGCTGACATCTAAGGTCGTGGTTAAACCTGGGGGTCCAGTTGCTGTCACAGGCGTTGTTGGGGGGAGAGGCGGGCTCAATTATACTGGGTGTCGTGGACCGCAGTAAAGAAGACGGTGCCAACTCTAGGATGGACTGGAGGCGTGTGGCGGCAGCAATTTCTGCCGTTTTCATGAAGGTGATCAGGGATAATCCTGGTCCACCTCCTCGTTGCGAGCGTGCGCGCTGGCACTCTGGCCTCTTTAAGAGGATTTTGTTCGCTGACGAGCGGTCGGCCACACTCTATAAAGCGCCGGTTTCCTTGGTGGGGGAGGTCTGGAAGGGTGCCAGGCTTGAGACCGTGGATAAGAAGGATTTTCCTTTGCGTCTGCAGGCTCGTGTCTAGCTCCCTGCGGAGCCCTCCGCACCGGGAGAGATCGAGAAAATCCTCCGTTACTGTAATCCGAACCTGATTCTGCTTAATGTGGAGTCCCTCGGCCCTCTCGCTGAGCAACAGGGTGTCATATCCAATGGCTTGGAGAAGGTAGCCCTCAAGGTCTACCAATCGGATGCCAGAGGCTGTGACGCGCTCCTTCCGGTTGGACCGGGGATGGTGCCGGAGGTCTGTGGACCTGATGCGGAGGAAGCAGAAGAAGTAATGGAGGCCTTCATGAGCATGGAGGTAGACTCCGTCAGGTCGGACGCCGAGAGTGCTGGAGGAGTCTCCTCCGTCGCGGGGTCCGTCCTCAGTCTAAACAGGCTGTTCGATGAGGCGGAGGAGGAGAGGCTACTTACCTCGGACAGCGAGGACGCTGTCGCGGGTGGACTGAAGGAGATTACTGAGGATGATTATCCTACAGATAAATCTCCAGCACTCTAAAGCTTAATACTCTGGCGGAAGCGAGGCGTAGGAAAGCCGGCGTCGTTGTAGGTTGCGATGCCAATTCGAGGCACTCCTGCTGGGGAAGCTTGGATATTAACGCAAGAGGTGAGTCTCTCTTTGATTTTATTCTTAGCGAAAACTTGTCTATATGTAATAGGGGGAGCGACCCTACGTTTGTAACTTCGGTAAGGGAGGAGGTCCTGGACCTTACCCTGGTTTCGTCTGAATTGTTATCCCGTATCTCGAACTGGAGAGTTCTTAATGATCTCTGAGTTCTCTGATCATAGGTATATTCAATTCTCCCTGGGCGATGCTCGTCCCCAAAACCATCCCTATAGGAATCTGAGGAATACATATTGGGATCTATACTGTAAGAAGCTGCAGGAGTTTCTTCGTGAGGAACCTCAGGGGAATTCACTCCTTTCGGAAAGTTCGATCGACAGCTTAGTGGAGAAATTCATCGTAGTTTGTAATAAAGCGATAGAGATTTCGTGTCCGCTGAGGAGGCTTTCGGCCAAATCTAAGCTGTTTTAGTGGACTTTGGAAATTTCGGAGCTTAGGGCTTTGAGTAGATGACTTTTTAACCAGGCGAGGAAGAGCAAAAAACCCTCGGACTGGGAACTTTATAGGATCGGATTGGGATATCGGAAAGCTATGCGGGACTCGTGAGGAGCTCCTGCGAGAACGTGACCCACGTGAGAATACAGGCGTGTAACCAGGTGCCATCTTTGTCTCTCCTCGCGACCTGTTGGAAGAGCGTCGCCTACTCTGGGCGGTACGCTCCTTCAAAGCGTTCAAGTCGAAGGCGACCTGACGGAATCTTTCCCGCTCAGTTGCAGAAGCCCGAACGGGTTTCGTGCCGGTAGTTGGCGCCTATTTACGCGAGCTGCATAAGTAGAGGCTATATTCCCAGACTTTAGAAGAATGTGAAGTTTACGTTTATTCCCAAGGCGGGCAAGAGCTCTCATGTATCTCCAAAGGGCTTTAGGCCTCTCTTCTTTTCTTTTGAAGACCCTGGAGAGGCTGACTGATCTTCATATAAGGGAGGAGATACCGCGGGAGCGATTGTCGCGGGCTCAGCATGCTTACTCGAAGGGCAGGTCTGTGGAAACAGCCCTGCATACGGTTGTTAACGTCATTGAAGAGTCTCTTGAACACAAGGACTTTGCAGTCGGTGCCTTTCTTGATATAGAAGGTGCCTTTAGTAACATTTAGCCACAGGCAATAGTCGGGTCCCTGGCGGAGCTTGGGGTTGAACCGGGTCTTGTAAGGCTCGTCAACCACCTTCTCTGGGACAGAACTGTCGTGGAGGAGTGGGGCAGCGCCTACATTCAACGAATAGAGGCACTCCACAAGGAGGGGTTCTCTCACCACTCCTTTGGGTCGTTGTTATCAATGGCGTTCTGAAGGAGCTGGGAAGGGAAAGTTGCACGGTTGTTGCTTATGCTGACGATGTTGCTCTCATTGTCAGGGGTAAGTTTTTGAGCACCCTTTTTAATATCATGCAGGGTTATTGTAGGAACAAAACTGGTTTGTTTGTCCGGCGGCAATGCTGAGAAAGGTACGACCACCAGTTTCCAATTCTAGCAATGCTATATATTTTGATTTCTTATGATTTGCCTATTTATACTCGAAGGTAAAACAAAAATGCATAACGTTATGTGCGTAAATATGTATGCCAAAAAGTTTCAAAATGCATTCAAACATATTTACTGATTACATACATACAAATTACCAGTTTCCGCAAACAGTAAGCAACTAAAATTGTGTGCAGAGCGATAGTGTATGTGAGTGTGAATGCTTACAATCATATGTGCGTGTGTTTGTAAACATGTAATTTAAAATTCAAGTTCAAGGGCGAACAATTAGCGGCTTGCCGAATTCTTTTGCTTTATCACAAACAAGTGATAGTGTTTAAGCGTTTGCGGGATCAGTGCAGCAGCAAGTGAGGTGATATGTAGTCCAGGGGCGGTTCAAAGGGCGCATGCAGTAAAGGGCGCATACTATGTGACCCAACATCCCGGGCCCGTTGAAATGTATTTCAAGCAGGTAGTACTGCTAATTTATGTATTGGTCGTCGTAATAGTCCCTTCGAAATTTTAACATCGACGACTCTTATGCGACCATCACTGCCAGGAATAGCCTTGACGACTCGTCTCATAGACCAATGTTGCGGAGGTGCGTTATCCTCATGAACAATTACCATCACTCCTTCAGACACATTAGGTTGACCAGTGGTCCATTTGGTTCGTGCTTGCAGGCTGCTGATAGTCACGTGACCATCTTCGCCAAAACAATTGCTTGATCGCAGTAACACGAGCCCATTTGCTTAGGTGATCTATGTTGCATTTTTCCTCGCGTTCTGGTATTGCAATTAGGGAACTGCCAATCAGAAAATGGCCAAGTGTAAGCGCCTCATAGTCGCTTGGATCACTCGATAAAGGTGATATTGGCCGCGAGTTTAGTATCCCTTCGATGCTTATCATCACTGTGTTCAGCTCCTCGAAGGTAAGTTTACTATTCGCCATGCTGCGGTTCAAATGACCTTTCGCTGACTTCACAGCGGCCTCCCACAGGCCTCCAAAGTGTGGAGCTCTAGGTGGAATGAAATGGAAATGTATAAATTGGTTAGTGCAGTAATTTATTATTGATTCTTGGTGTTTTTTGTCGAATAGAAACGTCTTCAACTCCTGAAGCCTTCTACTGGTGCCTACCAAATTTGTTGCGTTGTCGTAATAGACATCTGTTGGTAATCCTCGCCTACCGATCATACGTTTAAGCGCAGCCTGAAATGCATCTGTTGTCAGGTGGGACACCATTTCTGTGTGGATCGCCTTAGTTGAAAAACATATAAATATTGCTACATAAGTCTTGTATGGCGTTTTGCCTCTGATGCGCGAATATGTGTCGAATGGCCCACAAAAATCTATGCCGCAACGTGAAAATGGCTCGAGTAACTTCTTCTATGTCGACTTGACTACCTTCGTTGATTGGCCAATGATCGGATTCAAGCTCTAAGAACGATGGCCCTGAAAACCAGTTGGAGCTGCTGAGTTCCAATACAAGGCAACCTCGTGATACGACATCAGCTGGATTGCTCTTTGTTGATACATGTCGCCAGCATGCTCCCGTAATAAGCTCTTGAATCTCTGATACCCGGTTGCCTACCGATGTTGAAAGAGTAGCCGAGTGCATTCAAAGCCAGTGAAGTACAATCTGAGAGTCAGTCCACAGAAAAACAGGAGCATCGGCGGTGAATAGCGGTTTGATTTTTGCAAAAAGCCTTGCTAAGAGTAAGGTACCACACAGTTCAAGCTTGGGTAGCGATTTCTTTTTGACTGGTGCTACTCGCGATTTGGCTGTCAAGAGAGTAATAGTAGGTTTGCATTCCGTCGTTTTGGAGCGAACGTAAATCGAGCAGCCATAAGCTCTAATAGACGAATCGCAAAAGCCGTGGATTTGCATTGCGTGGTGATTTGTTGTTCCACAATACCTTGGAACGGAGAGCGTGTTAAGGTTGCTTATGTCTTCGAGGAAGTGTTCCCAGACAAACTGTAGGTTTTGAGGCACATACTCGTCCCAATTCAACTTCAAAAGCCACAGCTCTTGTGGAATGATCTTAGCGGTAACAATAACAGGTGCAATTGGTCCCAAAGGATCGAACAGCGCTGACGCAATGGACAAGATTGCCCTCTTAGTGATTCGCCCATTCACAGGTTGCTTGGGCTGAAACGAAAATAAAAAACTGTCATGAAGCTGATCCCATTTGATACGTAAGGTGCTGGTCGTGAAATCCTCATCCAAGTTTAGATTTTTCATGGTGTAATCCTCTCGAAGCATACGGTGACTTGAATACCACTTGGCCAAAGTGAAACAACCACCCATCAGTACCTCCGTGACATCGCATTTGATTCGAGATAACTCGGCCAGAGTATCGGCGCCGCAAAGTAGATCGTCAACATAGAATGACGTTTTGATTGTATTGGCGCAAATAGGATAATCAGCTTCATATGCATCAGCCATGTAGTTGAGGCTCTGCACAGCAAGGTAGAGAGCAGATGCCGTCCCATACGTAACTGTATTTAAATGGTAAGTGCGAATTTCGTCGTCAGGCGTACTTCTCCACAAGATGCATTTTAATCTGTGATCGTCTGCGTCTACTAGGATCTGCCTGTACATCTTCACGATATCAGCTGTGAGAGCGTAGCGAAATAAGCGATAGCGTAAAAGCAAGATGTACAGCTCGTTTTGCACAGTAGGCCCGACATCTAAAATGTCATTAAGCGATTTCTGCGAAGTGGTATAGCATGAAGCGTCGAAGACAACTCTGAGCTTTGTTGTGGTGCTGGTTGGCTTCAAGACATGATGATGAGGTACGTAGTAGTGTGGAGTGTTAAGGTCCACTTTCTTAACTGCACTCATATGTCCAAGATCACGATATTCATCCATAAATGCAATGTATTGTTAATGCATATCAGGAGAGCGAGATAATCGGCGCTCCTGATCAAGAAATCTTCGAAGCGCTGCTGTATGTGAATGGCCAAGGCTGCTATGGCTCTCTTTAAAGGGCAGCTTGACAACAACCCTTCCCTCGCTGTTCCTATGTACGTTCTGCATGTATCCTAGCGCACAATTCTTCTGTTCAGGAGTCCACATGTCTGCTGTTGCTGCTTCATCGAGCTTCCAGAGTCGTTGTAAATTTGCATCCACCGATTCCTCAACAGAAAGTATGCATATTGGTGGAACAATAGTTGTTGGTCTTTTGTTCCGACCAGATATGACCATCCTAGTAGGGTTTTCTGTAGTGATGGCAAATCAGACGCTAACTTTATCTGACCGACAAATAAAATATCAAAAAAGATTTATGTGCCTATGGGTAGATCTACACGTGTTGACTTGAAGAAGTTTTCATCTGCGAGCTCAATGTTCGAAGGCAAGTTCCAAGACCTAATGTCGATTTCAGTCTCTGGCTGGTAAGCGACATTCGAAGTCACATAAAACGACAAAGGTATCTCATACGCCGACACCCTCGACTTGACAGTGGTCGACGTTTTGTGTTTTATATTTGTTACCGAATCTCCGATGCTCTGAATCTCGATGTGATGTCTTTCCATTGGTAGACGCAGTTTTTGGGAAAACTCTTCGGTGATAAAGTTCACCTGTGAACATGAGTCGAGTAGAACCCTACCCAACTGGTAGCAGCCAGACGCATCTCGTATGAAGGTCACGGCTGTTGCTAGAATGACTTGGTCTTGTGGGGATTTTTCGCGATGTGTGTGTGTAGCTGCTGTACTTACGTTGTTTGCTCGACCAAAGTTGTGGAGGAATTTGTTGACAGTGCAATTAGTCGAAGTGGTAGAGCGATGCAGTAGGCTATGGTGTGAACGTACGCAGTGCTTGCATTTTAATGTCGACGAACAATGCGATAGCTGGTGTTTTCGTGACAGACAGTTAAGGCACAACCCTAGCCGTTTTACCTCTTTAAAGCGATTTGTAACCTCCATCTGCTTGAAGCGTAGGCAGCTGGAACTCAAATCCTCTGAACTAGAACATAAGACGCATGAGCGTTTTGTGCCCGGGAGTGAATAACCGTTTCTTGACGATTTGTTTTTATTGTCTGGTTTGGTGAAGTCGCCAAATGAGAGAGGGCCGGTTGCAGATTCCAGAAATTGACAGCGTTGCTCAAGCACCTTTGCACACTCTTCTCATGTTGGCAGCGTTGTGAAGTCCAATGACACTTTCCACTTGGTTTGCGTATCTTCATCAACCTTGTCCATTACAAGGTGGATGAGTAAGGGATGCGAAATATTTTTGTCAGAGCCAATCGACAATAGCGAACTATATAGCGCCGACACGTTGTCAATCATGCTGCGTAATTGCGACGCGTTCTGCTTTGCAGCTGATGGTAGCTTGAATAATGTTTTAACATTTTCTATGAGGATCATTGTATTGTTGTCGTAGGGAGTCCGTAACCTCTCCAGCGACTTGGGGTAGTTCTCTCTGGTGACCTGGAACGCCTTCACAGTCTCCAAAGCATGCCCCTGCAAACAATTGAGCAGATGATTGAACTTCTCAATATTTGTAAGGGTAGCTTCCTTGTCGACGAGACTCATACACGATGAGATGAAATTTTTGTACTCAGAGTACTTTCCGCAGAAGATTGGCATGAATTGCACACATCATCCCCGAGCTGCATTTCGATTGATGAGCGAATGTTGACGTACAAGTCTTCCAAATCTCCACGAACGTTCCCATCAGGATCGAGTTTCGCGATCTGCGTCTGATAGCCAAGGCCTTGCTTGAAATAGGAGTCTAAAATCCCAAGTCGGCACTTGAGCTCGATAGGTGAAAGTATTTTGCCAGATTTGTTTGCGCTACTTTCCACAATTGTTTTAATGCGAGATATATTCTTGCGTGTTAGCAAGTGCTGCTGTTTATTTTCCTCCAACGACATGGTGACCAAAACGATTGGCTGATGCGATAAAGTTGAATTTGCGATTTTCAAATAGCGAAATGATGGAGCGAAGATGATATGGAAGGTTGCTTGATGAACCACTGCCGCAACGGTATGCACTGCTCAAACATACAACAATCAGCAAGTACGCGAATTTAAATGCGAAAATTAATTAACATCCAATAGAAAAGAGTCCACGGCACTCTAATGATTTCAAAGTGCCCCACGTTGGGCGTCAAAATGTAGGAACAAAACTGGTTTGTTTGTCCGGCGGCGATGCTGAGAAAAGTACGACCAACAGTTTCCAATTCTAGCAATTCTATATATTTTTATTTCTTATGATTTGCCTATTTATACTCGTAGGTAAAATAAAAATGCATAACGTTATGTGCGTAAATATGTATGCCTAAAAGTTTCAAAATGCATTCAAACATATTTACTGATTACATACATACAAATTACCAGTTTTCGCAAACAGTAAGCAACTAAAATTGTGTGCAGAGCGATAGTGTATGTGAGTGTGAATGCTTACAATCATATGTGCGTGTGTATGTAAATATGTAGTTTAAAATTCAAGTTCAAGGGCGAACAGTTAGCGGCTTGCAGAATTCCTTTGCTTTATCACAAGCAAGTGATAGTGTTTAAGCGTTTGCGGGATCAGTGCCGCAGCAAGTAAGGTGGTACAAAGTACCGATTGCCCATCCCCTTCGATACGTGCCGTCCCGCTGGTGCTTTCTAACCGGGTCAAGTATCTAGGTCTGATTCTGGACAGGAAGCTCTCCTAGGGGCCAAATATTGAGGAAAGGGAGAAAAAGGCTCTTGGGTTCTTCTGCGAGGAGCTCTCCCTCAGCCGCAAATTTAGGGTTCCGGACTATTGTAGTGTGTTTCAGGCAGAGGTGGCCGCAATCAAGAAGGCAGCCGATTGGCTACTAACTAATGTAATGCCGTCTAGAAGGGCTAACATTTATTCAGATAGTCAGGCCGCTAATAAGGCTTTACGATCGCTAATGGTGAGATCGAAACTTGTCAGGGAGTGCCTGACTACTCTCGCAGCCGCCTCAGAGTATCTCGACGTTAGACTAATTTGGGTACCGGGCCATAGTGGCATTGCAGGGAACTGCATGGCTGATGAGATGGCTCGGCAGGGTACCCTGGAAGTCATTTATCCTTGCAGGGAAAGGGTGGGGGTTCCTTTGGCTGCCTACGGACTTCTCCTGGACAGATGGGCTCCTGTCGTCTTAGCGAGCACTGGGAAATTGCTACGACATGCAGAGTTGCAAGGACCCTCTGGCCGAGAGTGGATCGTGGGCACTCAAAGGAGCTGAGGTCGCTTACTAAGCGTTGGGTATTCATGCGGTTAGGCTGAAGATAGTTTCTGGCCCTTTCTGCCGCAGCGGTATGGAGGAGGATGAGGTGGATTCATCTTTTCATTTTCTGCTCAGCTGCCCTGCCTTTGCGAGACTGAGGTTCAAGTACCTAGGCTCGTACTTCTTTAGGACTCCAGAAGAGCTTTCTGGGGTGGAGATTGATAATTTGCGTGACTTCATTCGGGGTACGCAACGTTTCTCAGGTTAATCTTTCCTGATTTTTCCGATATCACGTTATCGTTCATAACACAGGTGGTATTACAATGGACTCCTACTAAGTCTAAGTGAGTTCCCACTGCGGGAACTATCACAGCAACCTAACCTAACCTACTATCAAATTACTTACTTTTTCCATATTTAACCACCAAGCGCAATATTTTTAAGTAAACACTGAGTTGGGCGAACTGCAAAATGCGTGTTTGACAGAATTGAGTTATGGATTTTTTGTGAACTAATAGAAGTTGACATAAAGTAGGCTATTGATAGAGGATGGCGCTAAACTGACAATAGCTATAGGAGGCCCATTGTCTTACCACAAGACAATTAGTACCATCCGAAGAAAGATTACTCCTCACCAAAACATTTTGACTCCCTGATAAATCTCAACAGGTAATTTACTTCGGTCTTTTAAACCTCACTAAGGTCATCCAAAAGCGTGGTTCCAGATGCCACACCCTGCCTTTACACAGTGCAGGACACTTACACAGTAAATGCAATGGCAGTCCAGCGCGATGTTCGAGTTAAACGTAAAGAACTCAGAGCTTTGATTGCAGCCTGGCTATCACTATAAATGAATATATCTATTCCTAAAATCCCGGTCCCAAGCTTATCTACCGCCTCCATGATAGCTGAGACCTCAGCCTGAAAAACGCAGTGATCTGGTAACCCAAAGGAAATATGCAGGAGAGGGTTTCGTGAGAAAACGCCTCCTCCTGCCTTATTATCGAGTTTCGAGCCATCTGTATGGATGACAATGCTATCAGGTGGAGTATGAAACTCAGGTTTCCACTTCTCGCTACTTGGAATTTGTGTAATAAAGTTACTTTCAGAAATCGATGTCGATCACACCGATCCGTGCCACTCAGAATAGAGCAAAACTTGTTCAAAATTCAAAAGTGCCCTTGGCTTTCAGGATGCCACTGAAATGTCTCTCTTAGTCGCAAAGCAGTCATCGCTGCCATCTGTTGTCCAACCAAATCTAAAGGAAGGAGATCTAAAATAGCGTTCAAGGCCTCATTTGGCGTAGTTATGAGCGCCCCACTTATACAGATCATACCAGATCTTTGCACCTTGTTGAGTAGCCTGAGGTTAACTTGATTTTCTATTTTTTTATACCGTTCGTTGTATCATCTCACACGGTGTTTGCGGGAACTTCTCCCTTAGCGCGATTGCGACGCTATCAGCGGATGCGACACTTTAGCTCCCCCCTATCTGTGTCACGTAAAAGCGTATTTACGGTTAGGTTCCACTGAATTGGGGATAGAACTGCTTCTTGGGGCGTCCTCTTCGACACGCGCCTTGACAATTCGCTCGCTCCCAATCTTATCTTTACCACTCGCAGAGTAGTTGTCCGATAAACTCCACCAGTGTGTTCTCCACCCCTAGAGCTCTAACAGCGTCCGTTATAGCCTCTGAAAATACGTTGTTAAAAGCGCCTCAATGTCGAGGAAGGCTACGAGGCAGAAGTCCCTTCCTCTGGCAGACTTCTCAATATAGCCGACCCTACTTGGAGTGCGGTTTCAGTAGATTTGCCCTTGCGGTAGGCATGTTGGTCTTTAGACAGTAGTCGACTATCGATGGTTTCAGATAGGAAGATCCCAACAATCCCCTCAGGTGTATTAAGAGCAAAGGAGGATAGGCTGAGGTCCTTTGGATTGGAGAGAGCCATTTCGCAAACATCTCCATTGTCTTAATTAGTTGTGCAGGTATTATCCCGTCCGGTACTGCGGATGCATCCTTGATGCCGCCACAAAAACTTCTCCACGAGGATCTCTTTGCCTCCCTCAAAGCTTTTTTATAGGTTCGGCGTGCTGTTTGTATTGAAGCCATTCCAGCTTACAATTAAGCCTCTTGGCCTTATTGAATTGCTCTCTGCAGGATTTGCGCAATGAGTCTAGCTCACGCGACCACCAGTGGGGTGTGCGTTTGTCCCATATTTTAGGTTCAGGGCGCCTGACTTAGGGCTTCGGTACAATTGGGTTCTATGAGGATTCCGCAACCTAACTTGTCCTTTATGAAATAATAAACTACTTTTCTACAGGAATTCACAAATATATTTTATTTGTACATACCTGACCATTTTATTTGCAGAGCTATAGTCGCCCCAGCTTTATCTGTTAAATCTTTCCTTGAGTACTTTTGCATCGTATTATTATATGCAAGTGTAAATTTATTAAAGTGAATCTTTAATTAGCTCATCCACGTTCTGGATTCAAAGAACTTTAGTATTTTCAGTTTTTGTAACTTTATTCGAAGAAGAAATATTTTGTCTTTTCGGGGGCTTACAAATAAAGAACTTAAAGTTTCCAGTTCCCAACTCTTATATATGCATAGTTTTACATATTTACATAGTTGGTAGATCACGCCACTCACTTATGTACGGTTATTCATATAGCGGTGTATAGTTATGTATAAGCTCAATGGCAAAGGTATTGAGAGAATTCGCATACAAGTAAAAATAGTCTTTCGCGAAAAGTTCTAAATAAAATATCTTCCTGGCAACGCCGGTATTTACAAAGATTCATAATTTCTATTCTCACTTCAAGCCTGTGTCTCATCAACGACTAGTTTTACTTAATTGGCATGTACTATTTAATGCACTATTGCAAGCGCTATTCCTGCAATTAATCAGCTGACCCAAACGAAAAAAAAAACATCAGAAAAATATATAAAAATTAAAATGCCTAGGAAAAGTGAAAAAAGCAAATTAATAGCTGCTATTTGCGAAAAATACGAACAGGACGTACTCATGTTGGATTTAAGTAAGTCCATTATTTCCTTAAAATATTTTTGCAAATGTGTTTCTTCTAGGTGACGAAGATGAGCAGGAAGAAATGGATGAAAATTTTAGACTGAATTTGCTTATATTGTTGGACAATCGCCGGAGTGTTCACTTAGGTGTGACTAAGTTAAACCATTGGGAGCTGAATGTATTAGAGCATTTTGACGAAAACAGATTTTGTCAAATGATGCGCTTAAATCAAGCCGAATTTGCTTACCTTCTAAAGTTAATAAAAGATTATGATGTGTTTCGAAATGATTATAACGCAGCCCAACTCCCGGTTAAAACACAACTCAAGATCGTCCTTTTTCGATTAGGATCATCCGGCGAAGGACTTTCGGTTCGTAAAGTGGCATCTTTGTTTGTAATTGGAGATAGCGGTACTATTCAGATCATAACCAGGCGAGTTTTTAAAGCTATTCTTAACTTGAAGCGAAGGTTTTTATACTGGCCCGATGAAAGGGAGCGGTAATTGCAGCAACAGAAAAGGAAATACCTGGGTGTGTTGGATACATTGATGGGTCCGAAATTAAATTGGCCGAAGCACCAGTGAGGAATCACGAAATATTTTTTTTAAGCGCCAATATTCTGTCAAAATTCAAGTAATTTCTGATCATCGGTTACGTATAAGACAATCAACACTTGGTTACCCGGGAAGTGTTCATGATGCGAAAATGTTGTCGGAATGTTTGTTCTCAAAACATCCCAATAGATTTTTGTCAACCTCGCAATGGATTGCTGGATATAGTGGATACCCACTGAAGCCATTTTTAGTAACCCCTTTCCGGCAAAATAGTACAGAATATAGCAGAGAAGAAAGAGAGAGTTTCAATAAATAATTTTCAAAATACCGCGTACGTATTGAAAATTATTTTGGAGCATTGAAGAAAAAATTTTCAAGTCTAAAAGAACTCAAGTTCAGATTGCATACTACCCAAAACAAGAAAGAGTGTAATGAGTGGATAATGGTCTGCTGTATTTTGCACATGTTTATAAATTTCAACAATGAAGATCATGAAAGCAGCGTGGAACCCAGTATCAATTTATTACCATCAACAAACCTTAGATATAGTCTACTAAACTTTATTCAAAACCAACCTATTGTTTAACGGTTTTACTTACATTAATCTTCATTAAAATAAAAATACAACCTACTAGTATTACACACTGCGTCACCGGCACTTCATTCGGTTTAACGCTAGGCTTTGAAATGTTACAGAAAAGAAATAAATAATTTCACAAAATCAAGCAAATTTTATTTCATTTAATCTGTTTGCTTAGATATATGTATGTACATACATACATAGATGTATACAAGTTATATTTATATGAGTTAAGTTACTCAAAAAAATATATTTTTGGGAGTCGGTGCTCCTTTATTCAATCGAGTACAAACTTAAACTAAAATTTACAATTAATTTTTCCTAACACTAAACCTATAAGCCGTTACTGCGACGTGATCAAAAGTGCTGAATTGCTGGTTCCCATATGTAGCTGGCTATTGGAATGTTTGCAGTTGGTTCCCACAGGTCTGGCTGTTGGAATTTTTTGCACGCGCCGCAACGTCAGCAAAACGGTGGATAAAGTGTTATCGTTGAATTTCCTTGCATTCCAAATGCAATATAATATTTCTCAAATTATTTAAATATGTACTGTGCTAACTAACGCCCCCTTAAATTCAAACGTCCCCGTTTGAACCTTTGGGTTTATTAAATATTTCGTTGAGCCCTTCGATTGCCGTTACTGATAACTCGATGGGTCGATTGTTTGCTAATTTTCCGACAAATATGATGATTATTATTAGTACGATTGTCAAACCAATATTCATTGCGTGCTTTATTTGGCTTCCTGTTTCAATGACGCTTATTTCTTTTGTGTTGTTAATATTTAGTTGTTTTAAGATTTCCAGTGACAGGATTTCTTCAAATTTGTATGATCTGGATGAAGGTTGAAGTAATGCGGGTAAGGGTTTGCTTGTCGATTTTTCTGCGCTAAAAAATTTTTTCTCATTGATCTCTATGGTTGCGTTATTGTAGTGAATTATGAAAGTACCGTTTGTAGGTTCATTGTTAATTAAAATCTTTCCTTTGAATGCGTTTAGAAATATGATTCCTAGCGATATTTCTTCAAGGCTTGATACATATATGTTGGCTGTTGATCAACGTGCAGTTTGGTGAACGGCTGTGTAGCAAATTACCGATGCAAGAATCATTACTTAAATCTACTAAATTAGTCCATAGGCATATTTGTAAAAAGTTCTAATGTTTACAGCTCTTTTTTACTCCATAGTTTACTCTTCCACAATTTAGGATTTCATTGAATTTGATTTTATTCATTACATTAATTTTCTTATTTCAATATTTTTACAAATTTCATTTTGTGTGGTTGGTAATTATTATCTTGCCGTTAGTTGCTATTTTAATATCAGAGAATTCAAGCGCCTCATCCAAATTTATAAAAGGAATGTCTTCTTTATCGAAATTTTTTTTGGCGATATCTATTTCTTCGCTTGATAGAATAAATGAATTTATTATGTTGGCTTTTGCCCAATGTATGGCGTATGCAATGTTTACTATTTCTTCCTTTATGATTTCTAGATTGTACTTTAGTTCTAAAAATGATTCAATTTCTGCGCTCCTGTCCTTTTGTATTGCATTAATAATTAGTAATATTAGTAATTTCTCTAATTTTTTCTATTGTAAGTCTATTTATAAGGATTTGGTTATTATTGTTTTCTAGAACATTATTTAATTTATTGGTTATAACTTCGTGGTCTGGGCTTCCTGCGATCCACTTCCACGCGCTTTCCAAGAAGTTTAAGGATCTTTTTGATTTCTTTTCTGTTTTCAAATTTTTTAGCTAAGATTTTATTTGTGATATCAAAAGGGATATAAATGGGTAGTTAGGGTTTTTATTTAGTGTGTCAATCCTTACAAACGCCTCAATACTGTCAATTATTTCTGTATATTTGTCGATGTCAATTTCGTGTATTATCCTGAATGCCCTTGTTTGAAGTCTGGGTGGTCCCTTTTCTATATTTATCAATTGGGAATTTGAGTAGTCTAATATCTGTACCTCTGCTAAGCAGAGCAGTATGAAAAACCTGAAAAGAAGGAATTTTACATGTAGTTTAATTAATTACGTATTCTGCTTCTGTGTATTATTTGCCCCTTTTCAGTAAGTACCGCGCTTTTTTTGGATTTTCCTTAACTATTTCTTTAGTATATGGCTTACTTAATTTAGTCCCTAACCTCTTGTGTTTCTTGACGTAAATGATTTGTCCTGGTATGTATGATTTTATATTATGTCCGTCTTTATTATGATATTCTATATCCTTGTTCTGTTTTTGTGCTAATTTTTGCAGATTATTTTGCCTACTCCTTTCAATGTCTTCTGGAGTAAACGTAACGTTTCTTCCAAAAAATAAATCTACCGGTCTCTTTTTTGTGTATGATTGTATTCTGACACAGCTCTTTCAGCTCATCGAAGTTTCTGTGTACTCTATTCTCCTTGAGGCAACACACTATTTCGATCAGAGTGGAATGAAATCTTTCTACCTGGCCGTTTGCTTGGCTTTTGTAGGGTGGCGTTGTGTAGACTTCTATTCCTAATTCGTCTGTCATCATAAATTTAATTGAAAAAGAGTTCAATGAAGGTTCGTTGTCCATTACAATTAATTTTAGAACTCCAAAATAAAAAATTAAATCTCTTAAAGGGCCTCTAACGTCTTCTATTGCCCTGCTTGGGAGTTTTCTTGTTAGTGCATATTTCGTGAATTTGTCTAGAGCTGTCATAATTATTTTACCTTCTGTTAAAGATATGTCAATGTGGACTGTGCGCCCGGGGTATGTGGGCAATGGCGTCTCGCCAATTTTGGGTTGATTAGGGTGTCGTTCGTATTTATTTTCCTTGCAAGTAGTACAGTTAGTTATAATTCTTTTTATTTTACTTAGCATTCCTGGGAGATAACTTTTTTTCAGGATCTGCATCTTGTTCTCTACTGCATTTCGGTGTGCTCGTTTATGGACATCTAAAATGATGTTTTCCGGGTCCTGTTCGCTAATGATGTCGTCAACTAGTGTATAACGGGTTCTGTAGTTACTAAAATGTAGAGGATAAATATTCTGAATTATTCCCATTATCCTCTCCTCTGTATTGATTCCGTTTATGACGGACGGATTAAGGTATCGTTTTAGGTGCGAAATGAGAGTTCGTTCGTCGTATTCTGGTTCTGTGATTATGTGACGGTAGACTGTTGGGAATATTATCTTAAACTGGTATGAAGCTGTCTCGTCTCGTTTGAAAAATATTTGATTTTTTAAAACATTTACCGAACTCTCGTCACTGTGGATTGTAGGGGTGGGAGAATTTATCTGGGGAGGTATTCTTGACAAGGCATCTGCGACTGCATTGGAGTATCCAGGTTTATATTTTAGCTCGTAATTGTACTCTTCCAGGATGGACTTCCATCGCTTCATTTTACTGTTTGTATTCTTTGTACTTACGGTGTAGGTAAGGGGTTGGTGGTCTGTAAATATTTTTACCTTCCTTGACCCGTATAAGTAATTTCTTAAGGAATTTAAGGACCATATAATAGCTAGCAACTCCTTTTCGTTCGTTGTGTATCTTTCTTCGGTTTTATTGAGAGTCCTGGAAATGTATGTTATGGGCTTTTTATCTTGCGACAACACGGCGCCAATAGCGAAATCAGACGCGTCTGTGGTCAGTTCGAAGTCCTTTTCAAAATTAGGATGGGAAAGGACAATGTCCCGTGAAATAAGAGTTTTTTTAATTTCGATAAATGCATGTAGTGCTTCTTGATCTAAAGTAATGGATTACTCTCTTGATGCGTCTTTCGAAATATTTCCGAATTCACCGCGCAAAATGTTTGTGATATCAAAAGGGATATAAATGGGTAGTTAGGGTTTTTATTTAGTGTGTCAATCCTTACAAACGCCTCAATACTGTCAATTATTTCTGTATATTTGTCGATGTCAATTTCGTGTATTATCCTGAATGCCCTTGTTTGAAGTCTGGCTGGTCCCTTTTCTATATTTATCAATTGGGAATTTGAGTAGTCTAATATCTGTACCTCTGCTAAGCAGAGCAGTATGAAAAACCTGAAAAGAAGGAATTTTACATGTAGTTTAATTAATTACGTATTCTGCTTCTGTGTATTATTTGCCCCTTTTCAGTAAGTACCGCGCTATTTCGATTTTCCTTAACTATTTCTTTAGTATATGGCTTACTTAATTTAGTCCCTAACCTCTTGTGTTTCTTGACGTAAATGATTTGTCCTGGTATGTATGATTTTATATTATGTCCGTCTTTATTATGATATTCTATATCCTTGTTCTGTTTTTGTGCTAATTTTTGCAGATTATTTTGCCTACTCCTTTCAATGTCTTCTGGAGTAAACGTAACGTTTCTTCCAAAAAATAAATCTACCGGTCTCTTTTTTGTGTATGATTGTATTCTGACACAGCTCTTTCAGCTCATCGAAGTTTCTGTGTCCTCTATTCTCCTTGAGGCAACACACTATTTCGATCAGAGTGGAATGAAATCTTTCTACCTGGCCGTTTGCTTGGCTTTTGTAGGGTGGCGTTGTGTAGACTTCTATTCCTAATTCGTCTGTCATCATAAATTTAATTGAAAAAGAGTTCAATGAAGGTTCGTTGTCCATTACAATTAATTTTAGAACTCCAAAATAAAAAATTAAATCTCTTAAAGGGCCTCTAACGTCTTCTATTGCCCTGCTTGGGAGTTTTCTTGTTAGTGCATATTTCGTGAATTTGTCTAGAGCTGTCATAATTATTTTACCTTCTGTTAAAGATATGTCAATGTGGACTGTGCGCCCGGGGTATGTGGGCAATGGCGTCTCGCCAATTTTGGGTTGATTAGGGTGTCGTTCGTATTTATTTTCCTTGCAAGTAGTACAGTTAGTTATAATTCTTTTTATTTTACTTAGCATTCCTGGGAGATAACTTTTTTTCAGGATCTGCATCTTGTTCTCTACTGCATTTCGGTGTGCTCGTTTATGGACATCTAAAATGATGTTTTCCGGGTCCTGTTCGCTAATGATGTCGTCAACTAGTGTATAACGGGTTCTGTAGTTACTAAAATGTAGAGGATAAATATTCTGAATTATTCCCATTATCCTCTCCTCTGTATTGATTCCGTTTATGACGGACGGATTAAGGTATCGTTTTAGGTGCGAAATGAGAGTTCGTTCGTCGTATTCTGGTTCTGTGATTATGTGACGGTAGACTGTTGGGAATATTATCTTAAACTGGTATGAAGCTGTCTCGTCTCGTTTGAAAAATATTTGATTTTTTAAAACATTTACCGAACTCTCGTCACTGTGGATTGTAGGGGTGGGAGAATTTATCTGGGGAGGTATTCTTGACAAGGCATCTGCGACTGCATTGGAGTATCCAGGTTTATATTTTAGCTCGTAATTGTACTCTTCCAGGATGGACTTCCATCGCTTCATTTTACTGTTTGTATTCTTTGTACTTACGGTGTAGGTAAGGGGTTGGTGGTCTGTAAATATTTTTACCTTCCTTGACCCGTATAAGTAATTTCTTAAGGAATTTAAGGACCATATAATAGCTAGCAACTCCTTTTCGTTCGTTGTGTATCTTTCTTCGGTTTTATTGAGAGTCCTGGAAATGTATGTTATGGGCTTTTTATCTTGCGACAACACGGCGCCAATAGCGAAATCAGACGCGTCTGTGGTCAGTTCGAAGTCCTTTTCAAAATTAGGATGGGAAAGGACAATGTCCCGTGAAATAAGAGTTTTTTTAATTTCGATAAATGCATGTAGTGCTTCTTGATCTAAAGTAATGGATTACTCTCTTGATGCGTCTTTCGAAATATTTCCGAATTCACCGCGTAAAATGGCCGTAGGTGGCTTAGCGATCTTGGCAAAATCTCAAATCAATCCTCGATAATAACCTGCCATGCCGAGAAACGAACGAAGCTCCTTAAGATTTTTTGGAGGAGGCATTTTAACTATAGCTTCTACCTTATTTGGGTTAGTTTTTAGTCCCTTTCCGCCTACCACGTATCCTAGGAATTCGACTTCTTCTTTTGCGAACTCGCACTTATCTAGCTGTATTTTATACTAGCTTCTTCTAATGTCTTAAATACCATTTCTAAATTCTGCAAGTATTCTTCCTCATTCTTTCCGAATATTATGACGTCGTCAATGTTGACGTAACACCGAAGAAATTCGTATTTTCCGTTATTTACGGAAAAAGCTGTTTTTTTCTATATCTGCCTCACGAAGCGGTATCTGGTGAAAACCACTCTTGAGGTCAATAACTGTGAATAAATTATTATTCCCGAGATTTGAGAGAACTTTTTATCTCTGGTATGGGGTACTTATCAGGGATGGTGACGGAATTGAGCTTCCGGTAATCAATAACCATACGATATTTCTTTTCACCAGAAGCATCCATTTTCTTGTTGACAATCCAAACAGTGAAGTTGTAGGGGGATTTAGACCTTCTTATGATTCCATTATCTAAGAGTTCCTCGACCTGTCGCTCTACTCCCTCTTTGCGAGCCATTGGGTAAGGATATGGGTTTGAGAACACAGGGGTGTACGTGGTGGTTCTTATCTCTCCTTTCACTAAGGTAGTGTATGTCAATTTTTCGTCCGGATCAGAAAATAGGTTTAGGCATTCTCCTATAATATTATTGATTTGGAGTTGTTGTTCAGGGGAAAGATGTGGAATTCTTATTCCGACATGGTTAACCTCGTCGGATATTCTTTGCTTTAGGGGTATGATTATATTTGAGGATATTGTCATAATATTCTTATTGGTATGAATAGAAGCCTGAAGTTCTTTTAATGTACCATTCCCGATTATTCCGTGGAATGATTTAAGTGAGTGTAGGATAAAGAATTTAATTTTCCCAATTTTTGGTCCAAAAATATCTATGAATGTGTGGTGTGTGATTTCTATATCACCAGCTACCGACTTAACCTTAAAAGAGTTTTCGTTTGGAATCGGATTCCTGATCCTGGTTGACTGAATGTAGTTTTTGTTGGACCCGGTGTCTATTAAAAAATCCAACGCGTCTCCACTCCTTGCTATGAATTCATAGTATGGAAGTGAAGACGGAGTTAGTCTAAAAAATGTATGGTATCTGGTTCGCGGTATTCTTGTCCATATTGAGCCAACTCGTTGCCAGTAATTAGATAAAGATCACTTTTGGGGCATGGTTCTTTGAGTTTTAGTTTCATGATCGCTTGAAACAGGATTATCCCCGTAAATTTGGTAAGGATCTGCTTGTGCATGATAGTATTCGTATTGATTCACTGAGCCTGTAGCGGCATAAAAAATCCTCTGCATTTTATTTGGTGGATTGGGATGTTGATGAGAAAGGGGACGCTTCTGTGCGTAATTGTTCCGATTATTCTGAGGCCTGTTCTGATAGTTTACTTGTCTAGAATGTATAGAATTGTCTACTTCTATAAGCACTTATGGTTTTGGAGGCAAATTATTCCTGTTATTGTTCGGGTAATTTAGCTGGTTGTGGTTGTTGTATCCTATTGGGTTCGATCGGAAGCCTTGATTATATTGGGGATAGTTATAATTATTAAGGCGGTTGGTGTATGCGTTGAACGAATTATTCTGATACCTATTCGGTTGCCGATTAAACGGTTGTGACCTTAGTGCAAAATTTGGTCTTGTTGCTGGCGAATAAGTCAGTTCTGGATAAAAAGGTCTATTATTATTATTATAGTTCGCAGTGTGTCGTGGAGGTCGTGGTGGTGTATTGTGCATTGATCTATGAACGGTATGTGCGTGGTTCATCCGGAAGGACATGTTATCAAGTTTCTGGCACAGATGTAGTGCCTGTAGGAGTTCGTCATAGCCCTGATGGATTCCTCACCTAAGTCGAGTCAAGAAATAATATCTAAAATCAACGAGAGATGTTGATAAACTTTTTTATCAAAATTCTTTTATATGTATCTGCTTTTCATTATTTTCTAACAAGTTCTCAAAGTTGTCGTTTATCATCGTAAGGTTATGATGGTTTGGGCTACCTGCAATCCATTTCCAAGCAGTGCCTATAAAATCTAGTAAGCATTTCTTTTTTTAGGAGTTAATTTTGAAAGCAGAGACTAAATTTGTGCTATTTCCTGAATAAGGAAAAGA
This sequence comes from Anomoia purmunda, assembly GCA_951828415.1. Classification (NCBI taxonomy): domain Eukaryota; kingdom Metazoa; phylum Arthropoda; class Insecta; order Diptera; family Tephritidae; genus Anomoia; species Anomoia purmunda. The sequence continues at coordinate 96,340,496 of OX639995.1, forward strand.
TGTAGTCTGTGATTAGGTGCAATAGTCCTTTCAAGTTTTTTAGTCAGTATATCATATTGCGTCGTGACTATTATATGAATTATTTTAAAACTTTCTTTATTTTTGCATTTACGATCGCCTATAGTATTTTAAACGATTTTATCTATTATCTATGAATCGAACACCCATGGCATATTAAACGATTTTAATTAAACCATTTTGTCCCTTTATTCGAAAACAATTTAAATGCAGATTGCTTTGTATAATTTAATGCCCCCTAAAACAAAACTAATTTGTTAAGCTTGTTGAATTTTGTTTGTGTTTTTTTTATATTTTTATTTTATTTCTTGAATTTTTCTGTCCTAGATTCTGAAATGACGAATTAACTTCTTATATTACTTTTGTGAACAGTTCTACCTGATCGCGATTTAACTGTGGTCCTGTCATTTTCTGCCACTATTTCTTTTTTGAATCTCGACGAAAGTTTTGAACCTAACCTTTTGTTACTTTTAACAAAAATTTCTTCACCAACAGAATAGTCCTTTATTGTTTTTCTCTTCTTAGTATGATACTCAGGACCTTGAATTTGTTGCTTTTTTCAATCAATTCTACATTTTGTTGCCTATTTTTTCCAGGTCTCAATGGTCTGTACTAAAAAAAGTGGTGCTAGCATAAGGTGATGTGACAAACACTTCGATATTTATTTGATCTTTCAATAGTGATGAAATGGAGACGGAGTTCAATGATTACTCATTATCAATTACAACTAATTTGGGGATTCCGAATGCAGTCATCAGTTCACGTGTTGGGTCTCTGATATGTTCTACTGCTCTCGAATGGATTATTTTTCCTTGTGCTATTTTTCTTGTATCGACATGGATAATTTCTCCGGGGGTTTTGTGGATTTGGGGTTGCTTGAATTTCCAGTTTTGGAGGATTTCTGTCATATTTTTGCTGATGGCAAGTTTAGCACTGTTTGACTTTTTTCTCTATTTTTAGTTTTTAGAATAATGTTTTAGAATTTGCGCTTTGTTTTCGCGGCTATTCCTGTGAGAGCGCTGAAGTTCTTTCAGTATTATTTCCTCCTGTTCGGCTTCGTTTGTAATGCCCTGTACGAGGGTTTGTGTAAACCGGATTTTACATTCCTAAAATGTAGCGGATAAATTTCTTGAATTCTGCCCATCATGGTAGCTGGATCTAACCGTTACTTAAAAATGTCAATTATGTCCTGCGTCGAGTATTCTGTACTAATAAAATTGTGTATGTGATAACCGGGGAAGGTCAGTTCAAAGTTATAATTATTTTCGTTGCCAAGTAGGAGAAATATTTGGTTCTTAAATGCATTTATTGAGGCTTTTGTAGAAGCTATAAGGCTATAAGGAGAACTATCCGCTCTATGGCAAGTTGTGGTAAGAACATTTGTTTCTGATTTTTGTGGCCGTGAAAGGGCATCAAGGCCAACGTTAGTTTTTCCAGGGTTATAATAAAGTTCGTAATTGTATACTTCCTGGCTGCATTTTCATTTTTTATCTTCGCGTTATGGTTTTTATTACTTAGGGCGAAGGTAAGTATTTGATGGTCTGTGTAAATTATTACCATACCGGGCAAATAATTTCTGAACATATTTAATGTCCAAACTATCGCCAGCATTTCTTTTCCATTGGCGGTGTAGTTTTCCTCAGTGTTTGATATGGATCTGGATATGTATGTGACACGCCTGATCGTTCTAGGACTGCACCTAGAGCGTAATTTGATGCATCTGTCCTGATTCCAATTTTATTAACATCTGATTCCTCTGATATTTGTGAGGTATTTGTTGTGAAAAATTCGATGCCCTTTTTTCTGCTGGCTGGTTGGTCCTGGCCGGTTCATATAATTAATTGCCTTTGAATGGACTGGTCAGCGTCCATAGGCTCTGGTTTAGCTAATGGCTTAAAAATAAATGGCCGTGGAGGTGCACGGTTACCGTAGGTTTTGGGAGCAGGTGGAAATCAGCCCTCGGTGGAGGCTGAGCATGTGGAGAATGATTAGCCTGATGGTAATAATATGAGGGGCACGCGTTTAAGGACGCGTTTTTCAGAATATTCGGTCGATGGGAAGATGGGAGAATACGCGAATTTGCTCTATTGTGAGGTGAATAATTTATTTGGTTTTCTTGAATCTCACACAGGTGGAGGGTGCGTGGCTGGTCTTTAGGTTCCCTTGCCGCTAGAAGTCTAGGTAAATCGTAAGTCGTTTTATTTAGTATTAAGGAAAGATGGGAGTATATCGTTTGGTAAAATTGTCAAATTTGCGATAGGCCCTGAACTAGACTGCACAATTGATACTCGAGAGTTTTCAAATCTCGCTTATAAGCGTAATGCCACGTTAGGCTTGACCGAATAGTATTCCAATTTAATGGAATATTATATGACTCTATTACCTTGCCTGCGTGACCAACTATTTTATCTCCGAAAATACTTTGGTGTCCCTTGGAATTGGCCATAATATTCTAAAAGCCTTTCTACACTTTTCCGCCACGTACTGAATTTGCTGGGGTTTCCAGAAAATTCCCTAACTGTCCTTGCTATTTCAAGAACTCGGTCTGAGTCTGTACTGCCCTGCGCAACTACCGGTTCGTCCCTTATATTTAAAAATTCATGGTTTGGGCTTATTACACTATTCACTAATCTTTGACATTCAGTTTGAAATATTGTATTCGCTATATTTACCCTAACCGTTGGGTAGTACCAAGACCAGTAGTAGTAGTAGTGGCGTTATTGTTAAGGATCGGTGGTCTGATTATAGAGGGTATATCGTCCGGCATTATGTCTATTCTATACTTAAACCTTTTTATCAAATTATGCGTAAAAAATTTCTGCTTTCCTTATTATTATAATTCTCAAGGTTTTGTTTCATATTTTTAATTTTGTGGCAAATTTGCTATTTTTCTACAATAATTTTTTTTATTATAACTTTGAAATGCTCACAAAATTTGGTTTCTTCTATTTTTTCTTTATGTAGGAAATTTTCTATTTTTCTACAAAATGTATTTTTATTTTAACTTTTATTTCCCCTAGTATAAATTTATTTTTATCACAATTTTTTATTAAAAATTCTCAATACTTAAATTTTTGACCATTTATTTCTTTCTTAGTTAATTTCTCAGTTATTTTGTTTTCACAAATACTTAATTGACACTTTCACTTTTTTGGATTTAATAACAATTACTTAATGAATATATTTACTTGAGTAGTAACGAGAGATTTGCAAAATGTTTAAATGTTCATGGTCTTTGTTACAGAATGAACTACACTAGGCATCATAAGTCTACGCTACTTTAAAAATTAAACATTTATCTCAGAAAATTTATAAAGTTAGGGCCAAAATTAATGAAAATTTGTATACTCGGTATTAGTCGTAGCCAAGCTAAGATTTTGGCGACACAAATTCTTCTACACAGCCAGACGACGCCAGAGATAACGGCATTTTTGTTAATGCAGATCAGTAAAGCGTGCGTAAAAAGTGTACGCTCACTATATTTCGGTGCGACCTATCAAGTTTATCTATTGTATAAATCTTATTATTTTATTTATTATTATTTACAAGTTATGGTTTAAGTCTAAAACTTAAGTCTAACTATTAAAAGCAGCGGCAGCGACGGCCTTACAGCTTATTTCAGTGTAGTAATTAACAGATATGCATATATTCTAAACAGTGGTCTATTTTTTTTGCCGATTTTACTGAAACATACTACTGCGTTAATATACATGAAATGATAATTTGGATAATAGGTCTGACAGATATTTACAAGATATAAATATGTATGTATGTATATATGCGTGTACGTACATACCACATGCATACGAAAATTTTTTTAATATTTTTTTTATATTGAGTGTAATAATTTAGACATTTTGAGGAAATTTAGTATTTTGGGTAGGTTATTGGGAGTAGGGTGGGAAAGTATGGTAATGAGATTGTCGTTTGAAAGGGCCATTTGTTGGTAATGCTGGAGATATTGGCACTGAACTAAAATATGTTCGAGTGTGCATGGGGTGTTTTGGTTGCAAAGTTAGCATGGTGTGTTAGAGGATTTATTAAAGAGGTGTTTATGTGTAATCATGGTGTGACCTATTCTCAGTCTTATTATCTTTGTTTGTTCGTATCTGGTGAGGGGGTTGTTGTGGGAATCTAAGACGTCATTTATTGTTTTTTTTTACCATTTTGATGTTTTTTGGAAGACGTCTATATTGTTATTAGTTAAGACAGAGTGAATGAATTGGTTGGTGTCTGTTTTGTTAAAATTTGGTGTACAAATAAGGGGGGACATTGTTGCTCGTTTTGCGGTTGGATCTGCGAATTCGTTTCCTTTAATGCCAACATGGCTAGGTATCCAAATGAGTTTTATTGTCGTGGGGTTGTTGTTGAGTGCGTTTCTGATTGCTACAGCATAATGTGTTTCGTTAGATATATTTGAAATGGCTTGAAGCGCCGAGAGAGAGTCACTGCAGATGCAAAATTTTCCTTTTCTCTGGCCTATTAATATGGCAGCTTCGTGAATCGCTATTATTTCTGCTGAAAATACTGTTGAGTAATGAGGTACTAGAGACATTTTTAAGATATCAGTTTCAGTTGTGATAGCGTAACCTGTTGTGTGCTTGTGTTGGGAACCGTCTGTGTAGATAAAACTGTGTGTGTGGAATTTATTCTTCGGCGCGGTGAATTCTTTAATGTATATTGTGGGTGCTGTGTCGTCTTTGTTGAGTTTAGTCAAGCTGAAATCGTGGGTGATTGCTATTGGATTGTTTTAGTGACGGAAATGGTATTAGGAGCTACTTGCAAGACTTAATAGTTCTATGGATTACGGAATAGCACTTTTTTGGTACTTGCTTTGAGGTTTTTGTAATAATTTCTTTAATCATGGTGTCAGATGAGTTTAGAAGAATGTTGAAATTTTTGGAAGTAGCAATGCTATATTTGGTTTCTATAGGAGATAACCCTGCTTCAAAAATAAGATTGTTTATAGGAGATGTACGTAACGCGCCGAAAGATATGCGTATTGCTGAGTTAAAAATGGTTTTCAGTTTATTTATATGTATGTGTGTTAGCTGCAATGCCATATAAAAATAGCCCGTAGTCGATTTTAGAGAGAATAATCGCTTTGAGAGTGCTTACTATAGTTTGAGTTTGGCAGTTCAGTTTTTTATTAGCAAGACATTTGATTACGTTGAGAGATTTATGGAGGCGGGACGATAAATTATTAATGTGGTGGTGCCATGAGTATTTAGAGTTTATGTGGATACCTAGTATTTTTAAATTATCGACTATAGGAAAATTGTGAGACTTAGTGGCTAATGTAATGAGGGCTATTGAATACTCACACCACTTTGTTATTTCTACGAAGAGTTCGTCTAATTCAAAATTTGTGGTTTTTTTCTTGTTGAGATCGATAAATAAATTGTAATCATCGGCATATGCGGAGAATTTGATGGTTTTGGAAAGGGAAATGGTATTTGAAAGCTTGTTGAAGGCGATAAGGAAGAGGATGACGGAGATAGGGGAACCTTGTGGGATGCCGTTGGATAAAGGGTAAGACGAGGAGTGGGTTGAACCTATACGAACTTTAATTTTTCTCTTGGACATGGAATTAATTATATAGTTAATAATTTTTTTACCTAGTTTCCACTGAATTAGTTGGTCGACAATAGTATGGACACCTATTTTGTCAAATGCCTTGGCAAAGTCTAGTGAGAGCACAGATATGTGTTTTTTTGATTGGAGAGACTTTGTTATCAGATAGTCTACATAGAGTAGATAGTCTACATAGAGTAGACTATCAGTAACAGATTTGCCTTTCCTGAAGCCAGTTTGGCTGCTATTGAGCAGTTTGTTACTAGTAACAAACCACCACAGCCGGTTTGATATTATTTTGTCCATTACTTAAGAATAGCAGGAGTTTAAGGAAATAGGTCTGTAGGATTGAATGCACGTTTTGTCTGAGTTTGGCTTGAGTATTTTATTGGTATTATGATGCTGTTTTTGTAAGATTGGGGAATATAATAGTATGTTATTGAAGTGTTGAATAATGCGGTATTTTAAGGTAATGGGGGTATTTTTTATCATGGGGTAGCTTATTCTATCTTCACCAGGGGTTTTACCACTGAGTCTGTTGAGGGCAGCAAGAAATTCGATGAGATTGATGTCATTTTCTAATGGCTAGGCTTTTGGGTGAAGGGTGTAATTCGTTTGGGGTATTGAAATCTTCGCTTTTGCGGTACAGAAGGTTGGAGAAAAGTTTGCGTCTGATGATTCTTCTGACCAATGTTTTCCGAAATGCTCAGTTATTGTTGCGATGTTGATCTCAGATGTACCATGAATACTTTTTTGTCGTTGGAGGCCGCAATAGCTCCGTATATTTTGCCAAACTTTGCTTATTGGAGTTGTGGGTCCTATTGTAGATGTGAATTCGAATGTACTTTGTCTTTTAGCTAACCTGGGCTGGTTTCGGAATTTAGCATTGGCTTTTTTGTAATTGACCATGTGATATTGCGTTTAAATGTGTGCCAACATCTCAGTTTGCTGGTGCGGAGGGTATCCAACTCTTTATTCCACCATGGGACATTGTACTTGTTTGTAAATGGTTTAGTGAGCGGAATTGACTTGTATGCGCTTTGGAGAATGATTTTGTTTAAATTAGCGGCTTCTTTATTTACATTGGTGCTGTGTGGGATGTTGGTGTTGTATAACACGCAGCACTTTTCGAAAGCTTGCCAGTTTGCCTCTTTAATTTTAAATTTGGGTGTAGTTTTTGTTTTGGGTGCTGGGTTGGATTTGAATAATGATATCAAAATTGGGTAGTGATCACTACCATGCAAGTCGGTTTCGATGGACCAGGAAGCATTTAGATATATGGACGGGGAGCAAAAGGCGATATCAATGTGGGTGAACGTGTGGTGTGTGGTATAGTGTGTTGGTGAGCCGTTGTTGAGTAGAATGTAGTTGTTTTTCTGGATGAATTTTTGAAGTATATTGCATCTAGCGTTGTTTTTCGGTGAACCGCAGATGTTATGCCAGCTATTGAAGTCTCCGACAATGAGGGATGGGGAGCTGTTGTGGTTAAGGACGGAATGAAGGTTCTGGTAGGAAAATTTTTGTTTGGGCGGAATGTATGCCTTTATAATATTAAACTTAATTTTAGAATATATGACTGCGCCGATTGCTGCAAAATTGTTTGATAGTGGTATTTCATTGAACTGTATTGATTTGTGCATTAGTAGTGCTACACCGTTAGAGGAGTTGGAGAAATTTTTATATAGTGGAGTATAGTTGTTTGGAATGGGGGTAACGGTGCTGGTTGATAGATGGGTTTCTTGGATAGCTATAATAGTTGGGTTGTACTTCTTAATGAGTAGAAGGAGCTCACAATAGTTGTTGAAAAAGCCTTTCATGTTCCATTAAATGATGGAGATTGCCATCAGTGGTCGGAGAAGTTTTGTTGGTCACAGTACATTTGCTGGAAATCTTCATCTTGTGTACGTGCATTATCAAATGGTTTTGGTTTTTTGTTTTGTTTTTTGTTATGGTTTTCAGTTGGGCTTTTTGTCGGTTTGAAATATTTTTAGGATATACATATAAACATTTTGCTGCATGTGGGCTTTTCACCAGAGATATCTGTGGATGAAGCGTTCTCGCAAGCGTTGGTGGGTGAATCGCTGTCGTCGTGTATGATATCGACCTGTGTAATTACGTCATGCGTGATGTCGTCAGGCGTGATGTCGTCATAGGTGGTGGCTCTTCTCGGTGCTATTGGTACCAAAGAGCTGTCATCGTCAAGAGATTTGTTTTGACTGAAGCTAAAGTTGTTTTGTTGGCGTTTTATGACACTTGATTAATTGAGAGTAATTGAGGATTGTGTTGATGTCTAGACTGGTATATGGCAAGAGCAGATTTGTAGTCCATTTTTTGTAATGTTTTTATGGTTTGAATTTCTTTTTGTTTGATGAATATTGGACATTTTTTATCAAGGGAGTTGTGATCAAGGTGGTAGAGGTTGTTATCCATACAGTTGATGCATTTTTTCATGTCAAGGCATTGTTCGCCTTTATCGGGGGTACAGTTTTCGCATAGTTGTGGGTTTTTACAAACTTTTGTTGGGTGTCCGAAGCGTTGACAGTTTTTACATTTGAGGGGCAGAGGGATATACGGCCTTACTTTGGTTCTTTCGTATCCGATAAACAGATACTCAGGCAGGTCGGTTGATACAAAAGTTAGAACTATTAAGCCGGTTTCTTTTAGGCCATTGTTTTCTTTCTTGAGAATTTTTTTAACTTCATGCACTTTTTGCTCTTTTAGTTCTTCACGAATGGTGTCTTCACTTATATTATGCAGGTCGTTTGAGTATATAACTCCCTTGGTGAAATTTAGGGAAGTGTGAACAGATACTGAAACTGGGGCAGAGTTTAATGGGGTAATGGGCATTGATATCAGCTTTAACAACTTGTTTGTTTGATGAATGTTTTTTGTTTTAATTAAGAGTGTACCGTCGCGTTGTTTAGTAGCTTTGGTAACTTCACTACTGCAGGTATAGTCAATGGCTTTTTTAATAATAAAGGGAGATACACTTGTGAAGGGTTGCTTATCTAGTCTGGTAACGATTAAGAATTTCCCATTGTCTTTATCCGGAGGATGCTTACTCCAAATATCGGGAGGGTCTGACATTTTTTACAGAATTTGATCGCAAAGTACCAATTTAATATGTTTTGTTGCTTTTAAACAATTGCACGTGTTTGTTACTTTTCTTTGTTACTTCTATTTGTTTACGAGTTTTTAACTAGCAAGATGTACTGATTGGTTTTGTAAGCACAGAACTGGTTTTCGCGGTAGACCGCTGTGATAGCGAATAAGCAAACGATAAGCAATCGAAAACAGCGTACACATCTGGTTTGATCGAGAGATCGACGAGAACTGATAATCTTATATATTATATATATTCTAGATTTTCACTGGTTTTTAGAAAGACAAATTATTATAGAACAAACCAAGATCTGGCAGACAAATCACAGGACCATTGCATCTCAAGTGACGCTGGACATTCAACAAAAGTTCGAAAAGTCTATATGTACTTCCACTGCCAGAAGAATTTGGAAAAAAATCGGTTATTATGGGCATGTCGCTAGCAAAATCGACTAAAATGTATCGCCTTCGCAAATAAGTACGTCAACATGTCTCCAGAGTTCTGGATGAAAGTTTTATTTTCTGATAAAAGTAAATTCTGTATATTCGGCATCAAAATTTCATTCGAGGAAACTAGAAATTTGGGATACTCCATGCTAAGGAGGCTTAGGGAAGTACTTAAATGCCGTGGATATCCAACTCATTACTAATGTATTTGAATTTTTTATAACAATGTATGTATATTATTTTGATTTTTGAATTACTTTTAATTTATGAGCGTAGACTTCTGACGCTCTAGTTTTTGATCTCCAAATTGAAAATTTCATTTTTTATTAAAACTGTAAATATTATACTAAAATAAATAACACAGAAATAGCTTATTGAAGTGCCTAATTAGTTTTTAATATATGGAGAATTTTTGAAAAAATCACGTGTCATATTTTTTTAAATTTTTAATAGAGTACCTTAGGAGTGTAGACTTATGATGCCTAGTGTATACATATATTTATTAAAAATTAACTCAAACTCGGTTTCTGAATAATATTTCATTCCTTAGTAAAGCGAACCTGCATTTAAATGCACTTTTTCGGGATCGAAAGTTGGGCATGTCACACTGAGTACTGGGTCACTCACGTATGCCATAACTATAGTGCATAATATTTTGCAATGTTTATTGATCGATTAATCAATGTCTCGAATTGAATCTAGCGAACGAGCTTCATACCCTTGTATTTGAATAGTCTGTTATATGGGAGCTATAAATTGTACCGGCCCAATCTTGGTTATTTTCATTGTACTAGAAAGTGTATGATAAGTAAAAATAGTGCAGAATTTCATGTTCTTATCTGCTCAATAAAAACTTCATATCCGAATCAGTTGTATAGGAGCTAATTGATGTAACTGCTCGATTATTTCAGGTTCGAGAAATGATTAATATATAAAAAAAAATTTGACGGACAAACATGACGAGGTCAACTCAGCTGCTAACAATCATGAAGTTTTTGGTATACTTTTTTATGGGTCTATCCCTCTTCTTCTTATACTTGCCAACATCAGATTAAAGTATAATACCATTTTGTCAATATATCAATCCCTACTTTTTCGTTCTGTTAGTGAGTTTTGACTTTTTTATTTTTTACCACTTCCATGAAAGTAACAGTGCACTGCGATACCACGGTATTTATACTTAGTCACAATATCCCAAACAAATACAAAAAACGTGACACTAAATTGATTTAAAAAACGGTTATAAAATAAGTATGCCATCTAAAAGTAAAAATTGTGCGCGCGTTCGCAAAAAAAAACAAACAAAAAAAAACACAAATATACATATTCACAAAGTGACAGTATGAAAGGTGCACATACAAAAATATTTATTTTTATAAACATTTAACAAGTAACCGAAATAAGTCATAAAAGGCAAGGGACAAAGAAAAGTGTACAGAAAAACACTGTGGAAAACAAAAACGAAATAACAAATTTTTTTTTTAAATAAACACGAACAAGATTTTGGAAATTAAAACAAAATACATATCTTATAAAACAATAAAAAAAATTAACACCAGCAGCAGTCCGCGGCAACATCAACAGCACCAACATCATCAACGACACCAGCTAGTTCAGGAAAACTGTGAGTTGGCAAACTTTTAAGAATATAGTCTTTAAGGGGCTTAAAAAAACTTGTTAGATGTTTATAAAAATAAATATTTTTGTATGTGCACCTTTCATACTGTCACTTTGTGAATATGTATATTTGTGTTTTTTTTGTTTGTTTTTTTTTTTTTTGCGAACGCGCGCACAATTTTTACTTTTAGATGGCATACTTATTTTATAACCGTTTTTTAAATCAATTTAGTGTCACGTTTTTTGTATTTGTTTGGGATATTGTGACTAAGTATATATACCGTGGTATCGCAGTGCACTGTTACTTTCATGGAAGTGGTAAAAAATAAAAAAGTCAAAACTCACTAACAGAACGAAAAAGTAGGGATTGATATATTGACAAAATGGTATTATACTTTAATCTGATGTTGGCAAGTATAAGAAGAAGAGGGATAGACCCATAAAAAAGTATACCAAAAACTTCATGATTGTTAGCAGCTGAGTTGACCTCGTCATGTTTGTCCGTCAAAATTTTTTTATATATTAATCATTTCTCGAACCTGAAATAATGGAGCAGTTACATCAATTAGCTCCTATACAACTGATTCGGATATGAAGTTTTTATTGAGCAGATAAGAACATGAAATTCTGCACTATTTTTACTTATCATACACTTTCTAGTACAATGAAAATAACCAAGATTGGGCCGGTACAATTTATAGCTCCCATATAACAGACTATTCAAATACAAGGGTATGAAGCTCGTTCGCTAGATTCAATTCGAGACATTGATTAATCGATCAATAAACATTGCAAAATATTATGCACTATAGTTATGGCATACGTGAGTGACCCAGTACTCAGTGTGACATGCCCAACTTTCGATCCCGAAAAAGTGCATTTAAATGCAGGTTCGCTTTACTAAGGAATGGAATATTATTCAGAAACCGAGTTTGAGTTAATTTTTAATAAATATATGTATACACTAGGCATCATAAGTCTACACTCCTAAGGTACTCTATTAAAAATTTAAAAAAATAAGACACGTGATTTTTTCAAAAATTCTCCATATATTAAAAACTAATTAGGCACTTCAATAAGCTATTTCTGTGTTATTTATTTTAGTATAATATTTACAGTTTTAATAAAAAATGAAATTTTCAATTTGGAGATCAAAAACTAGAGCGTCAAAAGTCTACGCTCATAAATTAAAAGTAATTCAAAAATCAAAATAATATACATACATTGTTATAAAAAATTCAAATACATTAGTAATGAGTTGGATATCCACGGCATTTAAGTACTTCCCTAAGCCTCCTTAGCATGGAGTATCCCAAATTTCTAGTTTCCTCGAATGAAATTTTGATGCCGAAGATACAGAATTTACTTTTATCAGAAAATAAAACTTTCATCCAGAACTCTGGAGACATGTTGACGTACTTATTTGCGAAGGCGATACATTTTAGTCGATTTTGCTAGCGACATGCCCATAATAACCGATTTTTTCCAAATTCTTCTGGCAGTGGAAGTACATATAGACTTTTCGAACTTTTGTTGAATGTCCAGCGTCACTTGAGATGCAATGGTCCAGTGATTTGTCTGCCAGATCTTGGTTTGGAAGTTAAAATTCCTGTTGTTTTAAAGTTATTAACAACTTTTTTATGCAGTTCTATAATAATTTGTCTTTCTAAAAACCAGTGAAAATCTAGAATATATATAATATATAAGATTATCAGTTCTCGTCGATCTCTCGATCAAACCAGACGTGTACGCTGTTTTCGATTGCTTATCGTTTGCTTATTCGCTATCACAGCGGTCTACCGCGAACACCAGTTCTGTGCTTACAAAACCAATCAGTACATCTTGCTAGTTAAAAACTCGTAAACAAATAGAAGTAACAAATAAAAGTAACAAACACGTGCAAGTGTTTAAAAGCAACAAAACATATTAAATTGGTACTTTGCGATCAAATTCTGTAAAAAATGTCAGACCCTCCCGATATTTGGAGTAAGCATCCTCCGGATAAAGACAATGGGAAATTCTTAATCGTTACCAGACTAGATAAGCAACCCTTCACAAGTGTATCTCCCTTTATTATTAAAAAAGCCATTGACTATACCTGCAGTAGTGAAGTTACCAAAGCTACTAAACAACGCGACGGTACACTCTTAATTAAAACAAAAAACATTCATCAAACAAACAAGTTGTTAAAGCTGATATCAATGCCCATTACCCCATTAAACTCTGCCCCAGTTTCAGTATCTGTTCACACTTCCCTAAATTTCACCAAGGGAGTTATATACTCAAACGACCTGCGTAATATAAGTGAAGACACCATTCGTGAAGAACTAAAAGAGCAAAAAGTGCATGAAGTTAAAAAAATTCTCAAGAAAGAAAACAATGGCCTAAAAGAAACCGGCTTAATAGTTCTAACTTTTGTATCAACCGACCTGCCTGAGTATCTGTTTATCGGATACGAAAGAACCAAAGTAAGGCCGTATATCCCTCTGCCCCTCAAATGTAAAAACTGTCAACGCTTCGGACACCCAACAAAAGTTTGTAAAAACCCACAACTATGCGAAAACTGTGCCCCCGATAAAGGCGAACAATGCCTTGACATGAAAAAATGCATCAACTGTATGGATAACAACCTCTACCACCTTGATCACAACTCCCTTGATAAAAAATGTCCAATATTCATCAAACCATAAAAACATTAAATGGACTACAAATCTGCTCTTGTCATATACCAGTCTAGACATCAACACAATCCTCAATTACTCTCAATTAATCAAGTGTCATAAAACGCCAACAAAACAACTTTAGCTCCAGTCAAAACAAATCTCTTGACGATGACAGCTCTTTGGTACCAATAGCACCGAGAAGAGCCACCACCTATGACGACATCACGCCTGACGACTTCACGCATGACGTAATTACACAGGTCGATATCATACACGACGACAGCGATTCACCCACCAACGCTTGCGAGAACGCTTCATTCACAGATCTCTCTGGTGAAAAGCCCACATGCAGCAAAATGTTTATATATCCTAAAAATATTTCAAACCGACAAAAAGCCCAACTGAAAACCATAACAAAAAACAAAACAAAAAACCAAAACCATTTGATAATGCACGTACACAAGATGAAGATTTCCAGCAAATGTACTGTGACCAACAAAACTTCTCCGACCACTGATGGCAATCTCCATCATTTAATGGAACATGAAAGGCTTTTTCAACAACTATTGTGAGCTCCTTCTACTCATTAAGAAGTACAACCCAACTATTATAGCTATCCAAGAAACCCATCTATCAACCAGCACCGTTACCCCCATTCCAAACAACTATACTCCACTATATAAAAATTTCTCCAACTCCTCTAACGGTGTAGCACTACTAATGCACAAATCAATACAGTTCAATGAAATACCACTATCAAACAATTTTGCAGCAATCGGCGCAGTCATATATTCTAAAATTAAGTTTAATATTATAAAGGCATACATTCCGCCCAAACAAAAATTTTCCTACCAGAACCTTCATTCCGTCCTTAACCACAACAGCTCCCCATCCCTCATTGTCGGAGACTTCAATAGCTGGCATAACATCTGCGGTTCACCGAAAAACAACGCTAGATGCAATATACTTCAAAAATTCATCCAGAAAAACAACTACATTCTACTCAACAACGGCTCACCAACACACTATACCACACACCACACGTTCACCCACATTGATATCGCCTTTTGCTCCCCGTCCATATATCTAAATGCTTCCTGGTCCATCGAAACCGACTTGCATGGTAGTGATCACTACCCAATTTTGATATCATTATTCAAATCCAACCCAGCACCCAAAACAAAAACTACACCCAAATTTAAAATTAAAGAGGCAAACTGGCAAGCTTTCGAAAAGTGCTGCGTGTTATACAACACCAACATCCCACACAGCACCAATGTAAATAAAGAAGCCGCTAATTTAAACAAAATCATTCTCCAAAGCGCATACAAGTCAATTCCGCTCACTAAACCATTTACAAACAAGTACAATGTCCCATGGTGGAATAAAGAGTTGGATACCCTCCGCACCAGCAAACTGAGATGTTGGCACACATTTAAACGCAATATCACATGGTCAATTACAAAAAAGCCAATGCTAAATTCCGAAACCAGCCCAGGTTAGCTAAAAGACAAAGTACATTCGAATTCACATCTACAATAGGACCCACAACTCCAATAAGCAAAGTTTGGCAAAATATACGGAGCTATTGCGGCCTCCAACGACAAAAAAGTATTCATGGTACATCTGAGATCAACATCGCAACAATAACTGAGCATTTCGGAAAACATTGGTCAGAAGAATCATCAGACGCAAACTTTTCTCCAACCTTCTGTACCGCAAAAGCGAAGATTTCAATACCCCAAACGAATTACACCCTTCACCCAAAAGCCTAGCCATTAGAAAATGACATCAATCTCATCGAATTTCTTGCTGCCCTCAACAGACTCAGTGGTAAAACCCCTGGTGAAGATAGAATAAGCTACCCCATGATAAAAAATACCCCCATTACCTTAAAATACCGCATTATTCAACACTTCAATAACATACTATTATATTCCCCAATCTTACAAAAACAGCATCATAATACCAATAAAATACTCAAGCCAAACTCAGACAAAACGTGCATTCAATCCTACAGACCTATTTCCTTAAACTCCTGCTATTCTTAAGTAATGGACAAAATAATATCAAACCGGCTGTGGTGGTTTGTTACTAGTAACAAACTGCTCAATAGCAGCCAAACTGGCTTCAGGAAAGGCAAATCTGTTACTGATAGTCTACTCTATGTAGACTATCTACTCTATGTAGACTATCTGATAACAAAGTCTCTCCAATCAAAAAAACACATATCTGTGCTCTCACTAGACTTTGCCAAGGCATTTGACAAAATAGGTGTCCATACTATTGTCGACCAACTAATTCAGTGGAAACTAGGTAAAAAAATTATTAACTATATAATTAATTTCATGTCCAAGAGAAAAATAAAAGTAAAAATTGTGCGCGCGTTCGCAAAAAAAAAAAAACAAACAAAAAAAACACAAATATACATATTCACAAAGTGACAGTATGAAAGGAGCACATACAAAAATATTTATTTTTATAAACATTTAACAAGTAACCGAAATAAGTCATAAAAGGCAAAGGACAAAGAAAAGTGTACAGAAAAACACTGTGGAAAACAAAAACGAAATAAAAATTTTTTTTTTTAAATAAACACGAACAAGATTTTGGAAATTAAAACAAAAAAGAAGCAGGCTGTGTCAGAGACACGGCCATTAAGTTTAACGTAGAATACGCCATCCGATAAGACAGAAAACATATGTAACAATAAATGATAAATAATACAAGCAAATGAATTTCTTTATTTGATAGTTACTTTGGATGATATACATAAGCTTATGATAGGAAAAATAGGATAAAAATGTTTTTAAATTATCAATTAAATTTCTCGCAAAAACGAAGTCAATGGCTGTTATCAATAGTAAAGATAAATGATAAATAACATACGCGAATCAATTTTATTATTTTTTTTTGCAGTGCTTGGCAGCATTTTCTCTTCTTTTACTCTACTTTAACTTGCCCGCCTAAAATTATGCAATACAAAGAAAGGGCTGCAAGAGTACATTTAAATCGCCCAACAGCAAACACTCAACCAAACACCACACACATATTTGTGTGCATGTGTTTATACAATTTTCATTTGAGAAATTTAAATATTAGGAAGATACATCTTAATTTGACTACAAAAAAAAAAAAAAAAAAATTAATCGAGCCGTTTCCTTATAATTAAAGAAATAGAGATTACAACAATAAAAACCTGACATTGGTGCCCATACCGTAAGGTAAGACGTATTCTACGCCAAAATACATATCTTATAAAACAATAAAAAAAATTAACACCAGCAGCAGTCTGCGGCAACATCAACAGCACCAACATCATCAACGACACCAGCTAGCTCAGGAAAACTGTGAGTTGGCAAATTTTTAAGCCCCTTAAAGACTATATTCTTAAAAGTTATATTATTTGAAAAAACTGCCAACGGCCATATGCATACATATACATATGTATATATTTCAATGAAAAGCGTATGTTTTCCAGCCAAAACCGTTTGTATTCAAATAGCGGATTCCTTACGGAAATTTGCCTCTATCAAATTGGCCACAAAATTTCGTTTTCCCGGATAGCGGAATATATCCACATACCAGAAAATTTTTATATACGTAAGTATATGTACATGTATGCAAAATTGTATATATAACACGAATAAAACTCCGTTGCTGTTTATATGCGTACTCTGTCCCACAGATTATCAGCAGAGCAAAATTCTATTTCTGCTGGCCAACAATTTTTGCCGTTAGTCACACAGGTCATTCAACTTGGTTTAACAAATTGCCAAAAAGCATAAACGCATTCTTTGCATATATAATATATGTGCACACGTTCATACACGCATATTAGCTTAGAAAGCCACTGTTATTTACACAACAATACGTCCTCGCGCACTAGACGCTCCCTAAATGATCTTAATTTATGCCCGCTACGAGTTTCTCTTGCTACCACTATACCCGAATGCCACTTGGGCACAGTCCACCAAAAATTTCGGAAATTGAGACCCGATCAAACGGTGCTTCACTCGAAACCACAAGCACCACAAGCGCAAAGAGGGAATCCTCACAAACGCTTTGACCGATCCTCGCAAAAGTTTATAGCGGAAAGTGACAGCCTCATGAGATACTGTGCCACAAGTGAAAAATCTTAGCCATAGACGTCAAAATTGGGCCCAGCTGAGATCACCTGATTTGGAAGCATGTATTTTTTTAAGCTATAGACACCAAGAATGATAGAAAACCGGATTACGACAACGCCGGCAGCGTAAACGTCACAGCATTTGCTGCTACAGAAATAGCGAGACGAAAAGAAAGATGATAACGGTACTTGGGCGTTTTATTTGCACTGCAACTGCTAAAATACAAAGCTCGGCACTTCACAATTATTATTCTGTGTTTAGCTTTTTGTCAAAAATCACTCAAAGCTCTTAAAATCAACTTTTTAAGAGCCAACTGTGACGTCAATCCGTCAAACGAGGCAAGTACGAAGAAACGGAAGTGCTTTTGTCGTCACCTTCTTTTCTCTGCATCGTGTATATACACCGTTTTTAACAGAGTTGTTTTCACGCCGACTGAAAAAATGTGTAACAGAAACTGTTGGAGAAGTAGCAAATTTGAGAAAAAATTCAGCTGTGCTGAAACAATTGCAATATAAAAGTGCATAGCATTGAACCTTACTTCATGTGTACATTATAAATGTTGTTAAAATTCGAGTTGAATGACATTTTTCATTAATTTTACAAATCTTTTCTATGCTACCATACAATACAACATTATGTTCATCAATATTCCCAAAACTACATCAAAATACAACATATTTTCATATTTCCCTTTCACAATTTCTTTCGTGTAAATAGTTGTGCTGCTCACATAAGGTAAAGCGGTTAGATTTTGCTTAAATTTAAACCATATATTATTATATGTAAGTGATTTAACTGTTTTAATAGCATTTTATAATTATAATTTTTCGGAAATAGCTCTAAGTTCTACCATAGCTGTTTTTTCTATTATTCTTCTTATTAAAAACTGGCCTAGAGCTTATAAAATTATTGTTTGATATAAAATAAATAGGCCAAAAATTATTAATATATATACATACGTATGTAATGGATGAGCACACCTAACCATAACATTCTCTAACAAATTTGTTATAATCAACAACATCCACACGTTCATGTAATAGCGGCAGACTGCCGTACTTGAAATTGTGTTTGCATAAATAGGAAGAAGGAAAAAGCAATAACAGCATACACAGGTTACTTGGCTCATCTCGTTTGGACTTTGCCTTAATGAGTATAAATTAGAGAACGTGAGTTCGAATCCCTGCAAGAAGTCTGATGAGGAGGCATTGTGGTCTCCGAAATAGCTTTAATTCCTACTATTGCTGCTTTTTCTATTATTCTTCCTATTAAAAACTGGCCTTGAGCTCATAAAATGATTGTTTGATATAAAATAAATATACCAAAAAAGTATTAATATATATACAAATTTATTTCATGTAAAATAAATTATAACAGACAGAAAACTAATTGATTTAACTTGATTTATATTTTAATAGCATTTTAAAAATATAATTTGTTAAAATTTTCTCAATTACAGGCCTTTTTCAAAGTTTTTGAATTTGCCTAGAATTTGCGTAGAGGGCAGAAATCAAAGTTATTCAAAAAATTAAAAACTGTTAAATTGAATAAAAAAATTAAAAGCTGTTACATTGGATACAGAATACATACATAAATAACAAATAATAAAATTATATACCTATATAAAAGTAAATAACTTGACATTGCTTTTTCGCACCGCCGCTGAGGTTGCGAAATAGGCGCGTTACCGATTTTGTTTGGGAGTTGTTGTTGTTGTAACAGCATAAAACATTCCATATAAAATTTTGTCCGTATCCGGATATGAATCCGGGTCGTTCCGGTATCGTAGAACAGTTTGGGTTCATCACCCATTTTCAGGCTTAAAAAGGTGAAGAACAAAATAATATTTATGAAACCCACAACGATAGGCTATCTATCTCTAGCATATTATTAGAAACAAACTGGGAATGGTGGTAAAAGAGGGTCTACACTTAGAAAAAATTCTCAAATGCTGCAAATAAAAGAAAAAATTGAGCATGCAATTATAATACAAAAAATAGCCCATTTCAAAAAATCAAATAAATTAAAATGTGGGGTTCCGATTTTAAACATGTTTTACTGCTGTGTTTCGCACAAAAAATGTATGTTTTTGTAAAGTTTACCAAGAAGTGTCTCTGACCAATGGGTCATTAGAAGCGGTGAGTATGGTGCCATTTGAAACTGATTCCCCCCCCTATCATCGGGCAAGAGTTCGCAATTTCCTGCGTCAACGCATCTTATATATTTTAAATAAGGCCCCTCTACGTATATGACCTAAAACAAAATGCTGCTAAGGGTGTCACTGTTGGATGCAAACCCTCCGACGAGCTTAATGTAATTTCCCAAACAACACTTATTCATTGCTCATCTTTCAGCCCCCGTGTTACCGAAGAAAACATTCTTGACTACTTTTACAGCCACAGTAAAATTGACAAAAAATATCTACCCAGCAAGAAGCCTAGCCTATAACTAGCGGTTATATGACCAGGAAATTTAACTCAAGCTGGTGGTCAATTTTTGTATGGGCATCGGTTATCAAATTACCACTTCTCTTCTTCGAGTTTTTTGCATTTGTGAAAATGAATTCACAGAATTCTATATTTTCTTGAAATACGTACACTCTTTTTCCGGTGTACTTCACAACCAAGAATGAAAGAATACATGATTGCGTTTACCGTGCACCGCTAGTCCTCTCTTTGTCGATTAGACAGCATCCGCCGAGACGAAATAAAAACATTTTACACAAACAATGCTAAGAAAACATTTCAATCATTCTGCCATTTGTCTGCATCTTCTGCGCTTCTTCCTCTTCTTTTTGGAATTTTTTCTGTGATCTCTCCTTCTTGAGGTGTTATTATGTCACTGTCAGTTGTTCTCAGCGTGACAGGCGCAATCGCGTTTTCTATCATTCTTGCTTCACAACTAACATCAAACTCAAATGTTCAGGCGAGCTAATGTTGTGGGCGTTATAATTCATTGTGCCGAATGTCGAATCGTCTCTCTGCTCAGCCAATTCATTTCTCCTACGATCTGCTGACAGGCTTGAATGCTATAGATCGTGGAGCGTATTAAGGTCACCTACTACCAAACGGGTTTTACCTCTGAGGAGCACCCCTATGTCAGGGTTATATAACCCAAAAATTGTATTCCTCTTTGCAATAACTGGCACTTACTCCATTTAATTCTTAAGCCGGCAGCTTCCTTTAAAACAACTTGCAACTTACGGATACCGTCTGTCTCATTCTTGGAGGGAATGACCAGATCCTCCATGTAAACAATTACTATTCCAGCCTGTACCAATTCTCTGAGCACCGTAACAATATATCTAGAGAACACTGATGGGGAGTTACTTATCCCAAACGGGACGAAAAGGAACTCATATTGCCCTTCATACGTTGCAAAAGAAGTGTATTTTTGCGAATCAGGATCTACGGGCACGTGAAAAAATCCGTCCCTCAGATCTAGCGTCGTGAATACTCTGAACCCTTCTAGCTATAACGTCGTCGATCAGTGGCATCGGGAAATTGTCCCGGATGATTCTCTCATTTATTCGCTTATAATCGCAACACAACCTTTTTGTTCCATCTTTTTTGGTAACCAACGCCACAGGGGACGCGAATTCGGAAAAACTCCGTTTGACAATACCCTCCCACAACCATTTTCTCACTTGCTCGTTTATTACTACTTGATCGGAATGCGAAACCCGTCGTGGTCGCTCGTAAATCGGACTCTCATCAGTCAGCAAAATTTTCTCATTTCCGCGCATAGGTTTGTAAGAACGTATTAATGTACGAACTTGCTTTGCCTGCTCGGTGTTCAGATGGGCAAGGTCGATCTCAGGTTCAATACTCCCCGTATCAATTTGAATAGCACAGAGTTCTTTGATTGCCTTTGTCAACAAATCCGTTCCAACTTCGGCTATGGGTTCTTGCGTATTCTTTTCAACTTTAATACACCTGTTGACTTTACTTTTAGTCCCGACTGGTTTGGCTTTGAACTCTACATTGTCTTGCGCTACCACTAACACTACCTGTTGCAAGATATCGTTGCCGACTATCGCTGCATACCGCAGGTCTCGTTCCGAAACAACATGGAACGTCGTATCTATTTGCAACCCATCAACATTCATTGTGGACCTAAAGCTACCTTCTGTTTCCAACTGGCAGTCGCTAATACCCCTTAACAACCGCTTCTCTTTCGATAACTCAATGTCGCCCAGCAACAATAATGTGTCATGACGCATGAGGCATAGATCGCTTCCCGTATCTACCATCGCGGAAAAACTACGCCCTTCTATGTTCCCGTCCTTGAAGAGCAGCCCACTTTTGGCTATGCCGTACCTGATCTCGGGACAACTACTTATCATATTCACGCTACTTGATTCGCTTTTTGATCCATTGCAGTCGACCGCCCGATGTCCTGCCTGACCACACTTGAAACATACAAAATCACGTTTGGGGCAATTCTTGGCAAATGTGCCTTGTCACCACACTTAAAACAATGACCACCTAGCTTCGGCCCAACCGCCGGCTGAAACTTTTCCCCATCTTTCGACTTTACTACCGCGTTGTTGCGGGTTTGAGAAATTATTCTTAGTGGAAGTAATTTTCTCATACACCCGTATTTGGTCTTTTAGCTCCCGCACATTCTTTGCTGAATACAAATTAGCCTTGTTTGCCCTCGAGTCCGCGATGCCCTCTATAAAATATTCTATGAGGCTAGCTTCATCGAGGTTTATTTGATTGTCTAACTCCATAAGGCTGTATAAGTACTCCTTATAATCTTCACCCGTGCGCCTACGTCGGTTTCGCAACCTACGATGCACCTCCACTGCCGACAAGGTAACCCCAAATTCTTTCAGGAGCGCACTCCGCAATGAGTTCCACGTGTCTATGCCATTTTGGCTACGTACAAATATTTTCGCTGTCCCCCTCAACAATTGTTTAGCGTAAATAAACATCTGTAGGCTATCCCACCGTACTGCTGTTGCATTTTCCTCGAAATGCTCAACCCACTGTTCTATTGACGGATAACCGGATCCCGAAAAATTATTAAGCGTGAAATTAGAGCGCGCCGGTGCCGGTTCCACCGCGCTAATATTTCGAGAGGCAGATTCGTCCTGTACCGATAGGTCATCGTCTTCGTCGTCGGGTATTTCTATATTATAAGCCTCGAACAACTTATCTTGTAAAACAGCTTTACGTCCCGACTCGGCTAACTTTGACCGCAGTTCCCTAACGTTCAAAGCTAAAATTTCATCTTTGTTCATTTTGACGCGAAACAATCGAAACTTTTGCTAAATTTAAGAAAATTCAATGTTTAAATCCAAGGCTTGATCTGTCTGTTGCGTGGTGTAAGTGGGAGATGCAACAAGAGTATCTTACTTCTATGTATATACAATGGGATAAAATCAAAGAAATTATGTAAAATTCAGTTACAATAACTTATCTTAGTTTTCTTAAGTAATGGTTGATGTGGTACTCCAACGCTGCAGTCAACTTTACGGATCACCACCTTGATTTCGCCCAATATTCGGTATCGCTTTCCAACGCTGCAGTCAATAAAGATTTTATCACATGAACTATCTTAATGTGTGATGCCAACTTGTTGTCGACGAGCATACCAACTTCTGGTAGCAGTCAACTTGCTGCTGATGATCAATCAAATAAGTTCGTTTGCATCCAACGAACTAGTTACGCGTTTTAGTGCGCACAGTCACCGACGTGTACGTTTTCCGTGTCTGTTTGTCGGGAGATACACAAAATTGTGCAAAACTTATGCACGCAGAAAACAGCTGATTTCGTTTGTTTACATATTTACAAAATACATCGGTAGCAAAATGAATCAAGAAGACAGTAAAATTTGCGATTTATTTTTAAATTTATGTGAACTATATGATTTATATAAAAAATACAAGAACAAAAAAAAGTTCAGAAGGTATAAAGATCGACCATTAAATAGAAATTGGAGCACAAATGGTTATCAAATCCAAGTGTTTCGCCGAATGAAAACATTGGAGCCTGATGAAGTGTTTTCACACACAAGGATGTCACCGCCTGTGTATGAATTGCTTTTCAAATTAGTGAGCAATTCCTTGAGGAAACCAAAACAGCGGATTGGTCCTGAGGAAAGATTATCTTTGGTTTTGCTGTAAGTATATTGAGAAAGCGAAGTTTCAAGTCGAATAATATTTGTTTCATATTGATTGTTCAGATATTTGTCACAAGGTGTATCTGTGAAGAGCGTTGCATGGAGTTATAAGTTAGGTGAAACGACAGTGCGCAAAATAATACAAGAAAGTTGTGAAGTTATCTGGCAGCTACTTTCCCCAGTCTACGTTAGCGAACCTACAGAATCTCAGTACAAAGATATTGCTAAGGATTTTTTTAGATATATCGTCACATAAAATGCAAAAGGCCGTAACTAACACAAAATTCAAAATTGACTTTTTGATTGATTATGAAGTACTTAACCGAAACACATGTACACAGCAAATTTTACATGCATACGTCCAAAAATAACGACTTTATGGGCGAGAATCAAAAGGCCGTAACTACAACTTCAACAATTTCATAAACCAAAAAGCCGTAACTACCCTTTTTTTCATTCTCTTTGATTCAATTTCAATGTGACACATTGTGTTATCAGTAATTACAGTTGTTTTCATTATCTTTCATTCTTTATCAAATTGTGTTATTGTGTTACTGCCTTTATTCCCGGAATAAAACAAAATTAATAAAATGAGTACTAATTGTGAAAATGGTTGTAATGAAAAACTTAAAAAAAATAATAAAAGATCTGGAAATATAATAAACCGATTGAAAGGAAAAAAATACATGGGGCTATCGAAAGGCATTATTAGTGAAAAAGCTCCAAGAGAACTTAAAGCTGGATGTACTTCAAAATTCTGTGAGAAAAGTGATGTACGGAATTGTTCTACATTTTCCGAAGAAAATCGTAAGGAAATATTTAATGGGTTCTGGAAAATGTCATGGGATCAAAAAAAATGCATGTCGTTAATCTTGTTGAACGCGCAAACATAAAGCGAATTGGTGTTGAGAACTCTAGAAGATCAATTACAAAACGTTACTATTTAAAACATCATTCTAAACGTGTTCAAGTGTGCTTTCATATGTTTTTGTGTTCAAGAAAACATCACGGTAGCACATAAATATTTAATAGTGGGACATACACAAATGGAGTGTGATTCGACCCACTCCCTCATTCAAAGAAAAATCAACAAGAGACAAATAAATTTACCATCTGAGCTGTCTGGCTTGATTAGAGAGTCTCGAAAGAACCCATTTCCTCTAAAAGTGCATCATGTTGATTACAAGTATTTCCTTGACTACGAAAGTATTCCTAAGCGCTACGTATCTATTCGGCCAGGTAAAATTTAACACACATGTATAAATTATGTATAAAAAACTCAGTATCTTCATTACAGGCAAAAATTCCGGAGAGCCAACTGTTAATATGATCCGTGCCTTGGCATATGATCCATCTGGAATAATTTATTATAAAACAAATATCAACGACGATTATAACGTTTTGCCACAACGTACACAACAAAAATTTAGGGACATCGAACCTTCACAGTTACATACCGAAAGAATACCAATATCCAAAAAGAAATGGGAACACCTGCAGGAACTTAAATTTTTACTTCCGGCTGACTGCCACAGCTTTTATGATAATATACCCTTTACATCTTAAACCTATTCTAATTTGCTATTTGTAATGCAGGTTTTGTTGTTTCCAAATGAATTATTTTGTTTTTCTTAACCAGTTTAATTAAATTTTATTTTCTCGAATTAAATGTATTAATTAAATAAGTTCTTTTGTGTTAAAATACTTACAATAAATAGATACAAAAAGACATAACTTGTTAAAAACTTTTTTCGTTACAGCCTAAAGGCACATTTTCTTATTTTAACCATTGGTTTTATTTTATCCACAATTTTTTTCAAGTAGTTACGGCTTTTTGGTTTCAGAAAAATAGAGTGCAAAAGGCCGTAACTAACATTTCTTAAAAACTGCTTTTTCCCATTAATTTGGTTTTCAGAAACAAATCCGTCTTTGTTTTCTAAGCTTAAATCTACAATTTGGATATTTAGCTTTAAGTAGTCTTTAATTTATAACGTTTTTTGCTTCTCCTGTAAAATACTAAAAATGTTAGTTACGGCCTTTTGCATTTTAGGTGACGATATGGAACATTCCAAACTGTGTTGGTGCAATCGATGGCAAACATGTTGCAATCAAGTGTCCCGCCAATTCAAGTTCGATGTTTTACAACTACAAAAAATTCTTTAGCATCGTTCTGGTGGCCGTTTGCGATGCCAAATATACCTTCACTGCAGTAAGCATCGGAAGTTATGGTAGTCAGAGTGACGGAGGTAATAAAATCTATATAGTATAAGTTATTCCTCCTAATATGTACATATATTTTACAGGAATTTTTCAACTTTCACCATTTGGACAGAACTTGATGCAAATTACTCTGCCATTACCGCCCCCCGCGCCGTTATCTACAGCATCACCGGAACCATTACCACATTATTTCGTTGGCGATGCTGCATTCCCATTGAGAACAAATTTGATGCGACCATATCCCGGCTCTAACTTAACAAGGACCAAGCGCATTTTTAATTACCGTCTTTCTCGAGCACGTAGGGTAATAGAAAACAGTTTTGGAATACTAACGGCGCGATGGAGAATACTTCGCACCACGATTGAATGTGACCCTAAAAATTGCGAAAAAATAGTGCTAGCCTGCATTGCTTTGCACAACTTTATAATCTGAAAATTATGTTGATCGACAAGAAGCAGGTGACATCGTTCGTAGTGGGGATTGGCGACGCGAAATAAACAATGGACACTCTTTACCACGTATGTGGTCTACTGCTCGGGGAGCCCCCACAAATGCATTTAATATCCGAGATAGACTTGCTAATTATTTCATTAATGAAGGAGCTTTACCATACCAAGATAACATAGATCTTTCCATTGGTGGGCCCTACATTTAAAAACCATATGAATTCTTATATGAAGCCTTATATATACATATATGTAATTTATATAATTCAATAAACGTAAAAATTTTATGTTCGGCAGTAAATTCATGTATTTCAAAATATTTGCAAATATTTTCATTTATCAGTCCATTTGCTATTACAACATTCAGGTACAAAATATACACATTTCAAAAATCACAAAAGTCAGGTTACATATGTATGCATGCATATGCACGATATTTTCTTACTAACTAGCAACACTTGTATAGCAAATAAATATATACTTCAAAAACATTATCAAATTAAAAACATTCAATCACCAAAGAAACACTATAAACATAATTCAAAAAACATTCTCAAACGAACTTCAAAAGTAAATTTAATTCATATTTCAAAAAAAAAAAAAAAATTAAAATACTACATAACTAAGAAAAGGGTCCTCATTCTGTCTCCTGCTGCGCCTCGAATACCACCTCCATCATTCGCTGCATGGTCCTGGTTTGTTTTGCTGCACTCATTTTCGAAATCATGCCGACAATCATTTTTCCAAATGAGTTTACCGTTGGGTTGCCGCATTCATTCTCCTTCTCCACGCACTTTTTTTTGAAGAGCTCAATTGCTTCAAACATGCTCTTCTCAACGTCAGTGCTTCTGCCGCGTTTTTTTCCACTTGATCGCTGTGGTTGGGAAGAAGCAGGCGACGGAGGTGGTGGAGATGATGGCGAGGGTGAGTCAACACTAATGCACTCTGGTGGCGATATGGATGGTATAGATGATATTTGTGGCGACGGCGAGTGCGGCAATATTGCCACCGAAGGTGATGGTGATGGCAAAGGCACATATATTGGCGGCGACGGTGAGGGCACGGAAACTCCAACATGAGGCGGCGGCAAAGCCACTTCCGGGCACACATTTTGGGAACAGCGAATTCTGTTAAGCAAACATGTTTGTATTATCCAATTTATGTGCATATTTCAGCTATCTTTCTACTTACGGTCGAGGAATCACGTGGGGCTTCAAAAACTGCATGGATTGCAGAAGATACCACGGCCTATAGTATTCCGCTCCACTGCCTGATGGTGCTGCAGATTTCCGGACTTCTCTGCCGTACCGGTCGCGAAGAGCTATCCATCTCCGCATACATAGCTCACCTTTCAAAGAATTATGGTTGATAAATAAACATACGAATAAATAAACCCAAAAAAAATAACTCACCACTGGTGTGCAGCTCCTTGCCAATTTGCTCCCAAATACTTTTTTTCCTTCCATGGAACTTATAGTAGGGATTGCTCTTATCGTAGAGCTCCTTGTTTGCCTCCACCAAATATATCAAAACTTCGTCGTTCATTTTAAATATCTAAATTTTCACTTTGTAAACAACTTTTGTGGACAAACTTGCGAACATAAATAAAACTGTGTTTGCTTGCATCAACACAATGTTGCCATTCATTTGTTTGCATACATACTTTTGCACACATCCGCGTTGTCAATTACAATTTTTCATTGTATAATAAACCAAAGCCAAAAACCAACAAATGCAAATAGTTCATTTATCTATAATTAACATTATTAAACAACCACATGAGCCCTATATCAGTTACGTAACCACCTGAGCACGGTCACAGTGACCACATCGGATACACTTGAATTTTCTTAGGATTTTAAGGTTTTATTATAAGAATACATTAATAAAACTCTTTAATATATATTAAATTATTTATTTAACTGAAAAAGGAGCAAAAACAAAACATATTTTTCTCATAAATGTGAACAATTGAATTGCTGGCACATTTTAACTAAAATTACATACTAGTTTACATATTGAGATCTATCCACATAGGAACAAAATGTTATATAAAATTCTGACTTTCTTTAAAGAATATAATAATATTCTAATGACATAAAAAAATAAAAGTTAAAAAAAAATCAAAACTTCGAGAAAATCACAGGGGGTAAATTCTTACAATTTTTCACGACAATTTTTGCACATTTTGTTACAACATTCCACACAGATTGGATTTTTACATATAAAACACAAATGAAATGTTTTTCGTTTCTTCTTGGGATCACAAGTTGAACACGTTTTACGTGTTTCAAGATGATCAGCTTCAGAAACAGAAGGCAATTTTTCTTCTATTTTCAAGATCCGGCGAATAGAAGTTTTGATGTCACGAGGAGTGTGCTTGTTATTTTCTCGACGATTCATGTGTGGCATGGTCAGATCTTCTGCTAGCTGATTCATAAATTTAAATCTACTTCTAGTTTTCTTGGCCTGATTTTGTACGCTCATGACATAAGTATTGGAAGCTGATATATCTAACAGACGATAAAAAATGCACAAAGGCCATCTTTGCGTTCGTCGCGCCGTGGTATAGTTCGCACACCTTTGATCCAATAAATCAACGCCAATTTTAGTTTCATTGTAGTATAATATTATTTCGGGCTTTTTTGTATTATCGTCTACGTTTGCTGTATGGTGCATGCTGGAAATTAACACCACAGCACGGTTTTTTCTCGGCACAAAAGATGCCAAAGTAATATTTTTAGTAAAACCGAAAAGCGAGGTTCCGATTTCTCGTCGCCGATTTGGTTTGAATTCTGGCGGAATTTCTGTTTTATTTTTTTTTAAAGTACCCACAAGAGATAACTTTTTATCTTTCAAAACATCGACTAGTTCAACTGAACAAAACCAATTATCAGCAGTGATGTTTCTATTCGACCCTTCAATTGGAGATATGAGTCGTAAAACTGCTTGAGTAGGTTTTGAAAATCGAGTTTGTTCTGATGTCAAATTGGTCCCGTCCGAGTCTTTACCTAAATATATGTAAGCATTGAGTAAATAACCATTTCGGGCATCTGTAAGGCACATAATTTTTAAGCCATATTTAGCGGGCTTCTTTGGTATAAACATCCTAAAACGACACCGACCTCGAAAAGCTACCAGCATCTCATCAATACAGGCACAGGTTCCGATGCTGTAAACCTTTTGGCAATTTTGATTGAAAGAGCTGAATAGCTCGGCGATTGGAGCAGAAATGTCAGTCTCCCGCCGTTGCGCTCTTGTTTCTGCATCATCGAAACGAATTGCTTTCATCAAAATCTCGAATCTATTTTTACTTAGAATGCAACGATATATTTCTCTTCCTGAGCCATCAGAACTATACCACGTCGTATAATGTTCCCGATTGTCTTTAAAAATAGCTGTATATAATAAAAAACCAATAAATGCTTTTAACTCTATGAGATCAACATCATGAACACAGCCTTGGTTTTTATATCTTGGTCGTAACTGCCTTATTTTGTCGTTGGTATGTATCACTATGATTTCCAGCATCTCATCTGTAAATAAAATGCTCCAAAGGTCAAGAGGTGTTGTAGAATCATTGAGAACTTCATGATAGGCCGATTTAAGTCCTTGTCCTTGCGATACAATGTTATGCCGCTGAGTTCTAGTACGACTAGCAATTGGCACAGAAAACCACCGAAAACGATTTTTTCCAAAATAGTTCCGATTTCTAGTCTGGAGTTGTGACAAGGGTAACTCGTCTTCTGAAGAAAATTCCTCAAATATACCTCCCTCCGGCTGTCCATCGGCACTTTGCTCATCAGAAGACGACACTTGCAGGCAGTCATCAGATTCACAGTCATCTAAAACCACAGGAACTTCCAAATCCTCAGGGTCTATATCACTGTAACTCTCATCCGGGGTTTGCTCCACATCCGACAGTTCCTCCTCTAACCATCTCGTAATATTTTCTATGTTTACATCCATTTTTACTCTAAAACAATAAACATAAACGTAACACACAATAATCACATAACTACCTGCACGCAGTCACCATGACCGCTATCAAAATATTTTTACTCACCCAAGTCAAACGAGTGCACTTGTATGCTTGCCGAGCGCACACGCGACACTAAACCACCACCAGAAAAGGTACACGAACGCACACTAACACGCGATAACGAACACCTACGGCATTTACATGGCGCTCTCATAAGTTTGATCGTGTCGGCTGACACGCAACGTACGTTTGCGTCGGTGACTGTGCGCACTATTTGTTTGCAGCCAATTTGCTGCCGACGGACTGCTGATGAATTGTTTTCGCAGCCGATGTGCTGACGGTGAACGACCAAATACGTTCGTTTGAAGCTAGCGAACCAACCAATGCATTTATTTGCAGCCAACTTGCTGTCGACGAGTGCTGACTTTCTTCGGAGCCAACATGCTGACAATGAACGACCAAGTACGTTCGTTTGCAGCCAACGAACCACCAACTTCGTTACTTGCAACCAACTTGCTGCCGACGGACAACTTATGAGTTTTGTTCGCAGCCAACTTGCTGACAATGAACGGCCAACTAAGTTCGTATGCAGCCAACTTACTGCCGACGATCAACCAACTATGTTCGTTTGCAAGCAACGAACAATCAAAAATTTGTTTGCAGCCAACTTGCTGCCGACAGACAACTGATGAGTTTTGTTCGCAGCCAACTTGCTGACAATGAACGGCCAACTACATTCGTTTGCAGCCGACGAACCACCAACTACGCTTCTATGGATACACCTGGACTTACAGCCAACTTGCTGCCGACGGACAACTGATGAGTTTTGTTCGCAGCCAACTTGCTGACAACGAACGGTCAACTACGTTCGTTTGCAGCCAACGAGCCACCAACTACGTTACTTGCAACCAACTTGCTGCCGACGGACAACTTATGAGTTTTGTTCGCAGCCAACTTGCTGACAACGAACGGCCAACTACGTTCCTTTGCAGCCAACGTACCACCAACTACGCTTCTATGGATACACCTTGACTTCCAGCCAACTTGCTGCCGACGGACAACTGATGAGTTTTGTTTGCAAGCAACGAACAATCAAAAATTTGTTTGCAGCCAACTTGCTGCCGATAGACAACCAACTACGTTCGATTTGCAGCCGACTTGCTGCAGATGGACAACCGCCGAATTTTTCCTGCTTACACTTTGCAGACTGGCATTACGTACCTAAGTACATAAACGCCGTTGTCTTTATATAGCTACTTGCAGCCAACGATCAACTTTAACGCGTGTGCTATGTACATACTATGTATAAGTAGATAGCGGAATTTTCGGGTAACGGCGCCAACACTTCACATACACCGCGACCCGCACGTATAGTTTTGCGTTTTATGCGCTCAACATTTAGTTTATAAGCACTTGCTTTTTCGTGTAACGGGACATATAGGCGACACTTCTATAGTTTTATAGGCGTTTTAAATTCGCGACTTCTGACACCAAGATGTAGGGTATATATACCCGCCTTGTGGTATAATCCCACAGAGTGCAGTACAAATTAAACGACCGCACTTCTATTACATTCAAGTTTATTCAGTTCATGTTTTCAAATTAATGAATGTTTAAGTTTAAACAGAATTATGTGCCGCTCAGTTACACCACGCACTATGACCGTTCGCTCGATCTGGATACTGTAGCAGGCTCAACTCCTACTTATCCAGAATCAACCCTGACATACCCAACACATGAGATTCTCCGCACGACACCAACCACCTATTCACATGCCCTCTCGAACCCACTCATCTAACTCCCCTCTCCCTCTGGTCCAACCCTATCGAAACTGCACGTTTCCTGGGCCTCCCCTAGATGAGTTCGACGACAACGACCATGGGTGAATCCGCTCTCTACGGGGCGCGACTAGCCGCTACAACAACAACAACAACCGTTCGCTTGATACAACTACCCTCAACCGATTCCGTTCAACAACTGCCCGTTATTCAAAGATGTATTCAATTTATCCTTCGTTTAGTTACCGTCCTTCTTTCAATGTTCATTCGTTACATCGCCGAAATAACAGCCCTTGGCCGGGGGAAACCTGGGTCATTCCGGTACGTAGAACCGACTGTATTGGGAATGTTTAACTGGACATTCTACTCGTTAGCTTATCGATTATCACGAAGTTTGATTAGCCGTCAGAAAACCCACTAATTAACCAGATATTTTCCCATTTGACTTGTATGAGCGGGTGAGCTTACTGCACGGCAATCGAGCAAACATGTGTGCAAGAAAGAGATGCATAGTAGTAGCGAAGTGGTCATTTGGCACCAGGCGCCAATACAAAAACTAGTTGCTTATGTGACCATTAGTAGGAGTTAATTTGACCGCTAATATAACTGTTAGTAGTGGGTTAGACTTCTTGCAGGGATATGTGTGTGTACAATCGATAAATTATTTTCGATATCGTCAGGTATTTTTGGAGGGAATAGTCATTCCTTTCTCAAAAACTTCAAAGAAGTGAAGATTTATACGTCTGATATTTTTCCTAATGGAGTCCTTTGCGGAAAGTTTTAACGAGTCTCATAAAACGGATGTTTGGGATGAGGCTATCCTAATAAAATCGTATAATGACTGTATTAAGGTTGTAAGCGAAGATGTCGCCAAATATGTTGCAAGAAGTACTAATAGTAATTCTACAAAAGTGGTAGTTTCAAACGATATTTATGATGTAATCGTGGATGACTTTGTCCGAGCTACGTATGAAAAAGATGGCTGTGATTATGAAGCTAAAATATTAACCGTAGACAAAGGCAGTAGAACATGTTTGTTGAAATTCATCGGATACGATAATGAGCAAAGAGTTGACTTAAAGAATCTAATACCTTCTTGGGGTAAAAAAGCGCGGCGTATACAATTTGACCAAGCTAAAATAACCACCAGCAAACATGCGGAGGGAAAAATCAATATAGGTCACAATAAAGAGATCCGTCCTAAATGCATTCCACCACCACCGCCAATACCTCCAATGCTCACTAAAAATGTAGAGGACACGGAACATTTGTCTGCCATGTTGATGTCGTGGTACATGAGCGGGTATTACACCGGCATATATGAAGGAATGAAGATTGTAAATGCATAGACTCCAACATATGATCAAATTTGTAATGATCTTTAATAAATGTAGCTTGTAGACTTATGTTTGCTTAGATCAATTTTATTTCGACTTAGGGCTTTCGCTACGAGGTTTATGGAATATAAGGAAACAACAAGACGTCATAGAACCAACATCGTCAGCATTTATCATAACAAAAAAAAATGTGTCCATTTAAATCATTTTAATTTTTCCCATTATACACCCTGCGAAATAATTATAAAGGCAACATATTTTTCCCCGATTTTTTTAAATCGGTACTAAATTATTACGCATTATTTTTAAGTAACTTATTTTACATAAACATAACTAAATACTATCCAAAATGAAAATATTTACTTTTCTTTGAAGTTGAAATAAACAAATTTTTATTAAAAGCATGAAGTTAGTGCGAAATAAATATAAATGCAGATTTACCTTGAAGAACATTCCGTTATTTTAAAAAGATGTATGCCGTCTACCAGTCTTTATAACTTCTAGACGTCGTGGCATGGAGTTTATCGGCGATTATCAGATTCCAAAGACTTTAGTCTTCTTCGACCGATGTATAGCTGCGTTATCCTGCTGAAAAATGAACTCGGGATAAACAAAATCTTCTGCGAAGGTCACTAGAACTTCATCCAACAGCTGCACATTTTGGTAGAAACGAAACATCGGAGTGGTTCGTCTATAGTTTAAACCTGCCCAAACCATAAGATAACCACCTCCAAAGTTTCGCCTTTTCCGCATTCCTTGGGAGAGCTTTTAGATCGCCAAAATTTGTCGTTTCCGTCTGGACCGCCTAGGTTAAATTTTTTCTCATCTGAAAACACAACATTTTTCCATTCTTCATCCCAGAATCTGTATTTCTCAGCAAATCGAAGTCTTGCTAGTTTATGCCTTGGCAAAAGGGCTGGTTTCGAAATTTTTTTTCATAGACAAAATGCAGATCCTGTTTCAAAATTTGTTGAACACGCCGTAGGCCTATCGGTAATTGCAATTCATTAACGATCTCTTTCGAACTTAGATTTCCTCCAGCAGCAGTATGTCTTACATCTCGTTTCCATCTTTCTCCGACCAGTGGAGTCCTTCCTGCTCGCTTTCTACCTTCATAGCGATTACCCAATTTTATAAAATTGTTTACGGCACATGCAGATCTTTTGATTCGCCTGGAAATTTCGCGATTGGACAGCCCCTCATCGTGGTATGCTTCGATTTTTCCCTTTGCTTCCCCAGTCAATTGCTTTCCGCGCGGCATTGTTTCTAAAAAATTTTTTATTTTTTTTGAGGATGAGTTTTTATTTAAAACTTACCGTGGCTATATTTTTTTAACTTCTTGGCACAAACACTTTCAGTTCTCAAATGAAATAATATTATTGCCTTTATAATTGGTTCGCTCTGACGTCAAAGAAAATAACGGGATTCATCCGTTATCTTGGATAAAAACCAACAAATGAACCCAAGCAATAAACAAATGAGCATAAAGAGTAAATTGCAAAACCAATTTTTATGGTAGTATGTCTCCACATTTGCTTATAAATCAAAATATGGCTGCCTTTATAATTATTTCGCAGGGTGTATCGTTATTAAAGATCTGATTTGGAAAAAATTCCCAGGTTTCGAAAAGTGTTTTGAATCTTCGGTATAATTGCTGAATATGTACAATTCTCAGATTTCAAAAATTTATAAATGGATAGGTAGAAATATTTTAGGTGAGCATAATGGTATACTTCTTCTTTGGGGGAGACCAAAACTGAAAGAAGTATCGCAGGTCAAACGGTCAAATTAAGCATTTTTGTAAATCCAAATATCTCGCAAACTAACAAGCGGATTTAAAATTCGATTACGCCATTCGATAGACAATATTAATTCCTTCAATTTCATATAAACTTTTGTTATATATTTTGCAGTTTGAAAAAAATTAGCTTTTATAAAAAAATTATATATATTTCTTTAATAGGGGCTCACCATTTCTCAAAGTTGAAAGTTACAAACGTTAACTTGAAGCTTTTGAAGCAAAACAACGATCTTATAAAAGTAGCTTGTGTTGTATTGCTTATTTCTTTGAAATAATTTGTATAGAGGACTATTGATAACATAATGTATATCAAACGAAAGCTTTTTAATTTACTATTTAAGCATTGAGTTAAACAAAATGGGTTTTATGAATTTTTTTAAACAAATTCCTTTTTAATAAAAACTACCAGTTACATATGTATAAGTTATACACATTGAATTAAGTGGCATGAAATTTCCTATCAACTGACATCAATATTTTAAACTTCTCCGGTAGATTTAAGAGAAATTTTCATTTTAAAATATGTTTTATTTTAGCTTTGACCTTTGATAACTTTCGTAGGCGTTGGTTCCCCCCATTACCTCCATTATGTTTTCCTCATTAATCTCTATCGATATATATAATTTTTATTTATCCTGAGAATTGTACGTATTCTACAAGTGTTTCGCGGGGTTTCTTGATTAAAAAAATATTGATGGACATATACTTGAATAATGTTGGAAGCAAAGTGTGTAAAATAAAGTGTTGTGGGGAAATATAACCCACATATGAAATTTTATTCAATTTAATGTTTATTTTTTCTTTAAAATTTCATTAATACAATTTGTGAACAGTTTAGTATACATATGTTGCATGTATAAAGATCAAGAACGTTCTCTCAAGTAGCGTGGGAAATTTATACATACGTTTTAACTTGCAACCGAAAACTTAAAAGCGACAAAGGGAAAGAAAACGTATATTGAAAGAGAAGTAAAAAATGTCCAAAGAGTGCTGCCAGATGTGACTCATATGTCGTGTTCCCACACTACTCCCCCCAAATGAAGGCTTTAGCTGGGAATTTGTAAAGTCGAATTTAACTTAAGGCTATGGCCCGACTGCGGCGGCAAACTTGTCGATGTAGCGGGCTGTTGCGGAAGGCTCTGTTGAATACACGTCTGTGGGGCGAGTCGCCAAAGATTTGGTTGCTCGCCAAATATGCGGGTTTGAGGCGTTCAATGTTAACGTTTATTTGCTTGGCGTTTACTTCGATGGTGAAGACATGGTCATCCACCCTCCTGATGATTTTGTGCGGACCCGAATATTGTTGGTCGAGTGAGCATTTGCACGTAGACAAATCCTTGCAGCAGAAGGTTTTCTGGCGAGAGTGATGCGTTGTTGTTGTTGTTGTAGCGGCTAGTCGCGCCCCGTAAAGAGCGGATTCACCCATGGTCGTTGTCGTCAAACTCATCTAGGGGGAGGCCCAGGAAACGTGCAGTTTCGACAGGGTTGGACCAGAGGGAGAGGGGGGTTAGATGAGTGGGTTTGAGAGGGCATGTGAATAGGTGGTTGGTGTCGTGCGGAGAATCTCCACATGCCGGACATGTGCTGGGTATGTCGGGGTTGATTCTGGATAAGTAGGAGTTGAGCCTGCTACAGTATCCAGATCGTAGTTGTGCCAGAGTGACGCGGGACTCGCGGGGCAGCAGGGACTCCTCATCTGCTACAGGTGGTGGTTGGGCTCCGATGACTGCATTTGCCTGGCGGGAGTCAATGATGTTCGTGACTGTGTCTCTGTGGATGTTGCTTAGGACCCGCCGGTACGCCTCCGGATCCAGCGGTTGTGTGATGAGTGGCTGGATCTCGTCCTTTAGTTCTAGTAGATGTCTTCTAATGTGCCTGGGGGGCAGCTCCACTGCAAGCAGGTGCCTATTTGGATGCCCCGAGCGGTGACATCCAGCAAGGAACTGCTTGCTGAGCATGAGGTTGTGCTCCTTAACTCGGAGCACATTGACCTCTTGGTTGAGATGCTCCTCAGGCGACATCAGAAGACATCCCGTCACCGTGCGGAGTGCGGCGTTCTGGCAGGTCTGCAGCTTCGTCCATTGTGTCCTGCTGGTTCCCGGCGACCAAACTGGCGCAGCATAGTTTATTACCGGCCGGCCAATCGCCTTGTATGTTGCCAACAACGTTTCTTTGTCTTTGCCCCAAGAGCTGCCGGCGAGCGACTTGAGGACATTGTTGCGGCTCTGTACTCTATTGGCGATTGCGGTAGTGTGCGCGGAGAAGGAGAGCAGGCTGTCGAAAGTCACCCCCAGAATCTTCGGGTGGTTAACCGTCGGAATGGGGGTGCCATCGATGTGGATGTTAAGATCCAGCCTGACCTCCTTCGTCCAGGTGGTAAAAAGGGTCGCCGAGGACTTGGCAGGGGACAGCGCCAGGTTTCTGCTAGTGAAAAATTGGGCAAGATCCGAGAGATATCCGTTCACTTTCAAACACAGATCATCAATTGCATTGCCGGTTGCCATTATCGAGCAATCATCAGCATAGGAGACAATCGTGACTCCCTCTGGCGGTTGAGGGAGTTTGGAGATGTAGTGATTAAACAGTAATGGGGACAGGACGCCACCCTGCGGTACCCCTTGTTTAATCCTCATTTTAATCCTCCATTCCCACGACAGTCGGTTCTACGTACCGGAATGACCCGGGTTTCACCCGGCCAAGGACTGTTGTTTCGGCGATCTAACCCTGTTTAGATCGGCCTACCCCATAAGTTGTCTGTCTCTCCTGGAGCAACTCCTTGCAGCAGGGTTGCTTCACCTCCTTCTGGTCAGGGCTGGCATCGAGTCAAATCCTGGTCCAGAAACCTATTTTTGCTGCTTTTGCCAGAAAAAGCTCCATCCGAACTCCACTTCGGTAAGGTGTAATTCGTGCGACGGATGGAGCCATCTTAAGGTCTGCTCAGGCCTTAGGACCCATAAGGAGTGGTCCACAAACTATGTGGCCCCATGTTGTTCGCGCCCTAAGGCGCCCATAGCCTCTACGGCTCCCCTAGTTGCACCTAGTGCACCGGTGCCTAGCACCGGCAGAACCTCTACGGTTCGCAGGAGCACACAACAACATGGACGCTCCCCTCCCGAGTATGTTCTGGCCTGCGCACCACACGTGAATGGTCGGGTGACTACCTGGCTCCCTGCTGTAGAGCCTTGCAACCGCACGCGCCAGTGGCGGCGCTGCCAAATAACACCATAA
This sequence comes from Anomoia purmunda, assembly GCA_951828415.1. Classification (NCBI taxonomy): domain Eukaryota; kingdom Metazoa; phylum Arthropoda; class Insecta; order Diptera; family Tephritidae; genus Anomoia; species Anomoia purmunda. The sequence goes on from OX639995.1 coordinate 96,378,969, forward strand.
GGCAGCCCAACGTGCCAATGCATGTGCAGCAGGGACCAGGTGGGCAACATCACCCTTCCCTCACACCCCTCTCCGCGACGACTCTACCGAGAGTGATGCGTAGTGGGAGCTGGTCGCATGCTTCTCATATGTTTGCGAAAATCTTCGAGGAAAAAGTGAGGGTGTACTGGTGGGTCTCCGTTCGTGAAGAACTCACCCGGAGAGATACTCCGCAGGTGATGCCTTGAGGTCCTCTTTCTAACAGGTTCTTAACCCTAACAAAACTGTTGGTAGCGATTGTGTCCACTGCGGAACCTGGTGATACATAATCGCCATTTGCTGCTGGGTGATAAGCTGTAGTTCAGATTCGTTTGCCAGCAACTATTCGTGAAAGTGCCGTGAAGAGCGCACTTTCGAATTGTGTGCCTTGGTCAGTCGTAAGCAGTTTAGGGCATCCGTAGCGCGCTATCCAATGTGAGTAAAAAGCATTAGCAAAAGTACTCGCCGTGATATTTCTGATAGGAATTGCTTCGGGCCATTTAGTGAAGCGGTCGATCATTGTCATGCAGTACTTAAACCCCTGAGATTCTGGTAAGGGTCCGACTAAGTCCAAATGGACGTGGTAAAATCTTTGATCTGGACTAGGAAATGCGCCGGGCGTTGTGTGTACGTGACGACCTACTTTGGAGCGCTGGCGTAGCACGCAATTGCAGGCCCACTGCGTGACATTCTTATTCATGGATGGCCATACGCATCTCTGGGCTATGATTTTGACAGTAGCTCTGCCGCTGGGGTGTGCCAAGTTATGTAAGACCTCATAGACTTTTCGGCGCAGTTGTAGTGGCACAAACGGGCGAATATTGTTTGTAGAAATGCCGCAATAAACTTCTGATCATGCCCACACAAATGTCTGCAACTTGAATATCACTCAAGTCGTTGAGAGTTAGTAGCTGTTGTAACTCTTCGCCCGTTTCTTGCTCTCGCGACAACTTGTCATGACCAATTACATACACATAGTGTCTACGCGGGAAAAAGTGTATGCTACGTTGTTGTCGGATCCGGCAATATATTGAAAGTTAGTGGTAAACTGACTGATAAATCCCAGTTGTCTGATTTGCCGAGGAGATGACTTATCGGACTGCTGGCGAAAAGCGTAGATAAGCGGTTTATGGTCCGTCCTCACGACGAATTCGTGGCCTTCTACCCAGCGGTGAAAATTTCTTATTGCCTCATATACTGCAGTCAATTCCCTGTCGTACGTGCTGTAGTTTTTTTGCGCTGGTGACAGCTTCTTTGAAAAGAATCCGAGCGGTTGCCATGCGTTGTTGTGGTTTTGCTCCAGCACTGCTCCTATCGCGGTACTGGATACGTCGCATGCGATTCGAATCCCAGCAGCCGGAATAGGATGTGCTAAAAGAGTAGCGGTTGCAAGCTGGTGTTTGATCGTAGCGAATGCCTGTTCGGCTTCTGGTGTCCTGGGTACTGGTCGACGATCATTTTTCTTTGAGTCCTTTAAAAACTCGTTGAGTGGTGCCTGGGTGTTAGCTGCCTTTTTTATGTGGCGGCGATAAAAGTTTACTGCTCCGACGAATCTCCTAAGTTCCAAGATTGTTTTCGGCTTTGGAAAATCGCGCAGCGCTTGGGCTCGATCTGGTAATGGTGCTGAGCCGGATGCTGTTATGTGATATCCCAGGAAGTCGACGGCGGTTGCACCCAGCACGCACTTATCCGCGTTAATGCAAAGACCAAATTTGCTAAGTCGTTGGAACACTAAGCGAAGGTGTTGCTCACTTGCCGATGCTATGAGCAAGTCATCAATGTAGGCATATACAAAGTCTAGTCCTGTGAATGCTTCGTTGATAAAGCGCTGGAATGACTGGGCTGCATTACGCATTCCGAACGGGATGCTGGTGAATTCGAATAAACTGAACGGGGTTATAACGGCGGTTTTGGGTACGTCCTCTTTTGCCACCGGTATGTGGTGAAATGCACGCCGGGGATCGATTGTCGAAAAAATGTTTTTTCCTGCTAAAACCGTGGCGTAGTCTTGGAGGAGAGCAATCGGGTACCGGTCTAAGACGGTTTACTCGTTGAGCCTACGGTAATCCCCGCAAGGTCTCCAGTCTCCATTCTTTTTCTTGGCCATGTGTAAGGGGCTGGCCCAAGGGCTATTGGAGGGCCTGGCATGACCCAGTTCGACCATGAGTTTAAATTTCTCTTTAGCTATCTTTAAGCGCTCGGACGTACCCGCTGAACGGACGGTGGCCCCGTAGTTGAATTAAAATGTTAGACTGAATGCTTGGAATCCGTACGATTGGACGGGTTAACCAGCAGTTCAGGAAAATTCTTCAGGATGCTTGAAAATTTATTTGTTTCGCTGAGGGCTGTTACGGCTGTAATGGGAGCCATTGCGTATGTGGCTGTGGCGCGCGAACCAGTCATTGGGTCGATTATGCAACCCCGTCTGAGGTCAACTATCAGTCCATACTTGTGGATTAAGTCTTCACCGATAATTGGATACGGTACGTTAGCTATATAGAATACCCATTTGCGGCCTGAAGCCGAAGTTGTGTAGGCGATAAGTTGCTTTTGCGTGGTGGTGTAACAGAAATACCCGCGCCAGTATCGGCGAGGTATTTCGTGCCTGTTGCGTGATCGTGGATGAATAGTCGGCGAAGAATTGAATGACCACCAGTGGTCGCCGAAACTACTGGGAGTTGCTTGCATTTCCCTGAGTCTGAGGGTTTGCACATGGTTGCGTGCACCTGTTTGCACCTGTTCCGAACCTGCGGTGATAGAAGCATGTAGCTGATGCGCTGCGGTCGTCACCAGGCTGGTCCATTTGTAGCATTAATGGGTAGCCTTAGCTGGCGACGGCTGTCTTCCGACCAGTTCCTCCACCTGCTTTGCTAATTTGTCGAATTCATCCAGCAAACCGGAATCACGCAGCAATTGTCCGTATCGCGTTGGATTTCCAACATTCGGTTTGCCAGCTGAGTGAGTTCAGCATTGCCTGGTTCGTTTGCGGCTGCAAGTGCCATTTGCACCATTTGGTAGTCGCTCGAGCCAAATTGTAAGGACGAATGCGGCGTCAAGCTTGTTTCCTCCCAGTCTGTAAATTTCTGCGAGAAGTTCTGAAGGTCGTTTATCGCCCAGTTCCACACCAGACAGTAACATTTTAAAACGACGTTCCTGTGAAATGCCGTAATCACTCACAAGAGCTTGTTTTGATGCACCATACTTATCGGTTTCAGGAGGGTCTGAAATTATACCCTCGATGACGATGAGTGCGTCTTGGTCCAGGCGTGCGACTACAGCGTAATACTTCGTTGTATCGGAAGTAATTTTCCTAAGCTGGAACCACAAGTGCAGCTGTTGCTTCCAAAATGGTGGTAGTTCCAATCGCTCATATCTATCAACGTGTGCGCTTAGCTGTTGTTGGGACTGGGAAATAGTGATTGCTTCGAAAAACTCCTCGGTGGAGGCTCGGCTTGGTAGGGTAGAGCCGTCACCACCCCTGTGTGTGGAGTCCGCCTGCCCAGTCTGCATTATCCGTTGTTGCAACGTTGGTTACTTGCTTGCAAAATAGTCGGGGTCACCGATTATGTGGGGAAATATAACCCACATATGAAATTTTATTCAATTTAATGTTTATTTTTTCTCTCAAGTAGCGTGGGAAATTTTTACGTTTTAACTTGCAACCGAAACCTTAAAAGCGACAAAGGGAAAGAAAACGTATATTGAAAGAGAAGTAAAAAAATTTCCAAAGAGTGCTGCCAGATGTGTCTCATATGTCGTGTACCCATAGTGTAATCAATATCTGACGTACGCTAATTTGAAAATCAAAACGTAAACAATTTATGTATTTGTTATTAACCCTCATCTATTCATGTACGGAACTTTGAACTAAAAGAGCTCAATATGTTTTCATATTTATTGTTTAGATAACAATTTCTTAAAGTACTCGACGCGGTGCCGGCAAGATTACGATTCCTGGGGCGCCGCGTTTTGACGACTATTTCTTGTAGAACTCGACAAAATAAACACTTTTTCACAAGTAAAAAAAATTGATATCTCGCTTGGTTTTCGAGATACAGCGAGTTGAAATTTGTCGATTTTGGTATATGTACATATGTACATGGTGCATAATATACATACATATGTACGTCGCGTGTAATGCACTTTACGCATGAAATTCTTTGAACTCGTTATTTGTTTTATTTCACTTTTTCCAATTGCCCCTCTTTACGCAGTTCCCATTATTTTTGCGTGCAACACCTTTCGGCCGCGCTTTAAAAAAATAACCCTGGCCGGTCCAACACCGGCTACGCTGACCACAGTATTTTTGCGTGCAACACTTTCCTGCGTAGGCGGCCTTCGGCCGCGCTTTAAAAAAATAACCCTGGCCGGTCCAACACCGGCTACGCTGACCACAGTATTTTTGCGTGCAACACCTTCTTGCGTAGGCGGCCTTTGGCCGCGCTTTAAAAAAATAACCCTGGCCGGTCCAACACCGGCTACGCTGACCACAGTATTTTTGCGTGCAACACCTTCCTGCGTAGGCGGCCTTCGGCCGCGCTTTAAAAAAATAACCCTGGCCGGTCCAACACCGGCTACGCTGACCACAGTATTTTTGCGTGCAATACCTTTCTGCGCGCGCAATTTAATGCATACCAACCCCACGGTTCGTCACTTCCGTAGTATTTTATGACTCCAAACTCAATTTTAAATTTTGTATTAATTAAAATATTAATTAAAATATGATGTCTAAATAGTTGTAGTTTTGAGAAAAGTGAATAGTTAGTACAAACAAATAACGAATTCAAAGAATTTCATGCGTAAAGTGCATTACACGCGACGTATGTATATTATGCACCATGTATACCAAAATCGACAAATTTCAACTCGCTGTATCTCGAAAACCAAGCGAGATATCAATTTTTTTTACTTGAGAAAAAGTGTTTATTTTGTCGAGTTCTACAAGAAATAGTCGTCAAAACGCGGCGCCCCAGGAATCGTAATCTCCCCGCGGTGCCGGCTAGTATTGGTAGAAGAAGAACGTTAATATGCCAAATAAACTTGGACGTGACTTCACTTGGTATTTGTGTTTGACCTCTATTAATATGAATTGGATTTTTCCAAAATCGCTCAACCGGTTACAGTGCCATAACACTACATATACTACTACTAGTAGGTTGTATAAGTTGGTGATGTAGTAGTCCCCTCATGGCGGCTTCTTAAAAATAATGGCCGAAAGTGGTGGATGGAATGTAATATAAGGATTGTTTTTTGCTTGTCCGTTTGAACCCATCAATGAAACTACTGAATGAACTCTTGTATCTTTCAGTGACTGGACAGTAATCTCGGGCATAATATAGGGTACATTTTATCAAAATATTAAATATGGGAAGTAATTTTTCGTAGAAATGGTTTAGAATAATTTTCTTTTGAATACAACTTTATTTTTTCAACGGCAAAGATGGTGACGGTGACGCTAATTGGGATATCAAACGCATTCTTCCATTCCCACAAAATCCACCTACCTGATTATTGTGGGCAGTGCTGCATAGGCAGCAAATGTTCGGATTTATTTCACTATCCTTGGCTTTTTTACGATATACAATTTGTTGTTTTGAAATTAATTTTTGCTTTTTTCTTTGCGCACCTAATTTTGTTTGGTTTTAAAATAAAATTGTGTAAATTTGAAATACATATGTATGAATGTACATACATAAATACTTACATACAAAATCAAAGTTGCGTATGGGTTAATGTAATTACGAGACTGTTGTCAAATAAGCGTTTTAAAGGGAAATGTGCCCTATATTAATTTCACTTTGCTTTATACACTTTGGCGTTTCTTCGCCGTTTAGTGTTAATTATTGTGAAGAAAATTCTTAATTCTACTCTTAGCAGTAATTTACAAGAAAAACTAAGCGGTAAATACATACATATGTGCGCAGCATATATTTCAAAGGGGTCGTGCACATATGTATTACGTAACGCGCTAGGGGGGTTTGCGATTTGTGACGAAGTGTGACATGTGATATCCCTTTTCCTAATATATAACATATATCAATTAACATTATATTTTATTCTACGATTAATAAAAACATTTTTTCTGAAAGTGTGATTTTAACCACATTCTCGTATTTTATGACACAATCATTTAACACTATCGGCGACACATCTTCGAGATTATACTGCACATGAGATAAGGCTATAGCTTGCGTTTTAGATGCATTGAGGTTAAGCATATTTCGCTTTTACCATTCAGAGATTGAATCTAGGTCCTCATTAATCCTGATGATTAAGTCCTTCGAAAGACCTATAGGCACGGATAAGTATATTTGTGCGTCATCTGCATATAGATGAATATTAACATTTTTACAACATTTTACTATATCATTAATATACAAACAAAATAAAATTGGCCCAAGGATACAACCCTGTGAAACACCAGCAGTTATTATTATTATTATTTTATTTATTACGGTCATATGACGTATTTATATGTACAAAGTATTTAAATACATAACATTTATTGCTAAATAATTAGATTAAGTCTTATATATTAAGCACTATATTAAACATTATACAAAACTATACATAACAACTAGAATAGAATAGTATGTACACGCTTTCCATGTGCTACAAATTTCTTCTGTTAAGCGGGTGGAGGGGTAATTGTATGGGGCTTTCGTCGTAGTGATCGGGAAGGACGTGTTCCCGAGTCAACTCGCCGCCAATTCTTTTGGATATCAGATGGTCGGAAAGAACATGTTCCCGAGCCATCCGTTCGCTGATGCTGAGCTGGTCGCGAAGGACGAGTTCCCACGCCAGTCGCTCGTCGTTTCGTTTTCATGAGCAGACGGTCTGAAAGGACGGGATCCAAAGCCGCGCTGCCTGGGCCGTCGGAAAGGACTGGTTTCCGAGCCGCGCCTTCGCCGTTCATGCTGCAGTGACGGTCGGAAAGTACAGGTTTCCGAGCCGCCACCCGTTGAAAGTGGTCCCACCTCTTTAGTGATTTCGTTACTTATACTTAGATCTAGAATCACACTTCCAGTATGGATGCAAAGGACTAGTTCCCATCCGACACTTTCCATGTACTACAGGACTAGTTTCCATACCACCTCTTTAGTGATTTTCATCTTATAGGCATCGTTCTGCAGTAATTAGATAGTAGCCTCTTGAAACTTCCGAAATTCTCGCTAGTTTTTATTTGAGTTGGTAGTTCGTTAAAACATTTTAATCCTTTGTAAAATATATTTTTCTTGTCTACTTCAGTTTTATATAGCGGAAGCCTAAAGCTACTAGTTTCTCTAAGCAAATATGAGTGGGTTTCATTAATATACCTTAGATTATCACTCAGGTAATCTGGTAGGATACCATGTTTTATATTATAGATGAATTTCATAGCATGAAAGTATATTTGTTGTTTTACACTTAACCAATTTAACTTTGTTAGCATTTCCTGTATGGGTGTATCGTACCGCGTTTTCAGAATAAATCGCAAAGCTTTGTTTTGCATTTTTTGCAGTTTACAAATTTGTGTGTCGCTAGCAATGAAAAATACTGTTGGCAATATATGAAATGGGGTTCTACCAAAGACCTGTATACCATTGTTTTATACCTCCTTCCTAGGTATTTACATGATCTTTTCATGATACCAATTTTTTTCGCAATCTTATTTACTGTATATTCAATATGATCCTCAAATTTTAATTTGTTATCGATATATATACCTAGATACTTAATAGTTGTTACTTCTTTGATTTCTGCATCCTTAATTCGTAAGTTGTAACTATTGGAGGTATCCCTAACTTGTCTAGATATGATCATAAATTGTGTTCTAGTCACATTCAGTTGAAGTCTATTTATGCATAACCATTTGTATAGGTCATCAAGATCTTCTTGCGTCTTTGTTATTGCATTAGGAAGATTCCTGTCGCTGATCGTTAACAGGGCATCATCAGCGAACAGTTTTACCTTACAATGTTTCAGAACAGATTTTATGTCATTGATATATACATTAAACAGTATTGGAGATAAGACTGACCCTTGTGGTAAGCCAACATCGACTGCTACCTTCGTTGAGAGGGAATCACCGATCAGCGTTTGTTGTTTGCGATCTGAGAGATAACTGCGGAACCAGTTATGCTCATTGTTTTTTATTCCAATATTTGACAGCTTTCCCAACATTATATCCCTATAAATCGTTTCGAAGGCTCTTTTAAGGTCAATAAAGACTGCCACGATATTCATCTTGGAGTTCAGATCCTCCTTCCATTGCGATAATACCAAGGTTAGCGCAGTCTCGCAAGAGTGCTTAGCTCTGAAACCTGATTGCTCTTGTATGAATAACTTATTCGAATCAATATGGTATATTAATTGGTTTTTAACCACCGTTTCCAATATTTTTTCTAAGTTAGGTAATGTATTTATTGGTCTAAATTCCTCAGCTTTTATGGTATTTTTAACCTTTTTCACTGGTACTATGGTGGAAACTTTCAATTCAGTGGGTACTATTCCTGTCTGGAGACTATTATTTACCAACAAGGCATAGTAGTGGCCCATATATTCTACTGAGTCTTTTATAACACCTTCAGATAATAAATTATTTCCGCCAATTTTTCTTTTAAATCTCTTAGCAATGTCCATAATATCATCTACATCAATTTCTTTAAATCTAAATGCAATTCGTCGATTTTCCGGTTGAATCACATCCAAATTAAAGTTTTGTATATGTTCTATACTTCTATTTATATTGATTATACTATCCACAAAGAAATTATTTAATTTATCAGCTATTTCTTTACTATTCCTGTATACTATGCCATTGACAATCACCTCTTTGATGTTATCTTTATCATCCGTAGTGTTAGCAATGCTTTTCAGATACTTCCACATTAAGTGGCTATCACTTCTATTTGATTCTACTTTGCTTTCCATATATTTAATTTTTTTAATTTTAACCATTTTTTTATATACTTTCCTTATTTCATTGTACTCCCCCAGTCTCCTACCCTTATGGCTTTTTGGTGCATCTTAAACTTCTTATTGATGTCCATTAGTTGCCTATCATACCATTTATTTCTAATTTTAACTCGAGTTTGTACCCGGGATGTTAACTGATTCATGCTTGACATCAGACCATTATTGATACGATCAAACATACCATCTACACTGAGAATATTCAGGTCAGTAAAATTACATTGCCTTAAGAGATGTAACAGGTTTTCTAGACTATATCTATCCCAGGAAGTGACTTCCAGCAGCTTTTTAATTGGTATTTGTTTCTGAATGTTGCATGTGAACATAATAGTTTCGTGGTCCGATATTCTATGTTCCTCCATTTTTTCACATATAACATCTCTGGTGTTTGAGTACAACAAGTCAATCATGGTTTCGGAGTATTCCGTAACCCGAGTATTAAAATTGACTATCTGTTTCATTGCTTGTTGAGCAAAAATCTCATTTAGCTTCTTACTATATGTAGATACTATGTTCATGTTTATGTTGTAGTCGCCAATAAGAATAGTATTTACTAGGTTTTCACATATTTCAGCTAAAAGGGTCTCCATATATGTAACAAAGTCGGCGTCACTAGAACTCGGTGAGTGATAGATTACACCAATTTTCCATCTGGTTTCGCAGTTATTGTCGATAAGTCAGAGCAGGATCCTTTGGACATTACTCTCTGCCTTCTATTTGTTAGGTAACATTTCATTAATTTTTGTGCATGGCTGCTGAAGCCGAAATATTTTTCGAGCTTGGCTAGTAAAATTGTACCCATACTTTTAAGTTTTAATATACATTTGCACTGTAAAAGACCAGTAGTGCGATTCACTAACTTTAAACGGTACGACAATTGTTATTTTTAGCGGCAATATTTGCCGTTTGCACTAACGATTGTGCGATTCACTAACTTATTCTTAACGACACTTAACAGCTGTTTCGTTGTATTTATTCAAAGTGATAAAGAGTGGCACCTTTGTCAAACTAAATGCCAAAATAAGCGAAAAGCACAAAGAGGAATAGAAAAAAAACAAACGAATGCCTGCTGCCAAATATAAATTTGAGCGATTTTGTTATATTTCATTAAAGTGAAATAGATATTAGTTTGTTTCAAACTACAAACACTTAAAATTCTTTATATATGTATATTGCAATGATCCATTGTAGCAGAATTCCGTACTCTTCTATGAGTGTTTTGTTAGAATAGTCATCAATTCGACTCCAAGGAATATGCGGAATAACCTGCAAATATGCCATGGTTATCGTTTTCAAACTTCGCGTTGTGCTCCAGCGTATTTAGGATTTACATACATATATATAATTTTTTTTAATTATAATCATTTATCTATATATTAAAACTAAACTATATTTCTGTTTTTATACATGGATCCTTGTAAAAGTTTGCTTTTACCATTTGCATATTAATTGAATAGTAGATGTGGTGGTTGGCATAAGCCTTATCATGATTCCTTGGTAACAAAATTGATATGTGCGTGGAATCGACGGCTCCAATACAGCCTCCTACAAAGGGAGACGACGCCGAAGCAAACATTTCTTAAGCAGAATGGCGTTCCACTTGGGTCATAGAAAACCTCACTTTGTGGTAAAACAACGAATCATTGATTGCATCCGTTACCCGATGAATGCCGGCTTACGGAAAACTGGCTCATGGATATTCCCCATTGTTCACCTACGAGTCGTTGATAGCAACCAGTTGCGAAGAACCTTAACGCCGCTAGAACCTACCAATATAAAAGTAAAATTTAAAATTGCATACAGGCTTAAAGATTACACGAGCTACCTGTTTCTCAGTTGATATTGCTGTTATTCTGGATCCTCTTATTTGGTTATCAAGCTGATAAATTAGGTATTCAGCCAAGTCTGGAGTTAACCGATACAGTTTTTGAAAGTCTGTTGCATTTAGATGAAAGGGATTGTCCACATCTCGGAGTAAACGTCGATCCACTGTTGGAGCGCTTACTTCTTCATCACCTCGTGATAAATCATATGCCAAATATTTAAACGACAATATTTAATGTTCCTTTTTTAATTACAAGAAAACAAATCACTGAATTTAAAATTTTTCTTTTATTTAAATTGAAATCACGAATTTCGCTTTTCTCGATTGAGTTAACAACATAAAATTTGTTGTCGTTTAGTTGTCGGTTATCGACTAGCTAACATCAACAGCTGATTCGACGAATGCGAAAATCGTTAAAAAATGGCTACTGAATAGCAGGGTCGCTAAAATTTTGGTTAAGTTGAGTTAACCAAACGAATATCTTTAAAATAAGTTAGTGAATCGCACTACAGGTCTCATTTGTGTGTATTCGAATAAATGAAATGAAAAATGAAATGAAATGAAGCACCAATCGTACGGAAATCAACCATAATTAAACAAAAGTGTGGGTGGTAGGTTAATAGAGACCACCGATATCACAGTGGTGGGTTAACAGAAACCAAATGTCATCGTGGTGGGTGTCTAAGAGAAACTAACCGCAAGGTAACGACACCTTAGCCGGCTCCCTCGCGCTATTTTTCCAGAAGTTGCATGCAAATCAAGCACCAATCGTACGGAAATCCACCTCCGATATCAAAGTGGTGGATTAACGGAAACCTAGTGCCATCGTGGTGAGTTTCTAGCAGGCATCAAGAGGAAGCTAACGACATCCTAGCCACATCCCTTGCGTAAGTTTTCCACAAGTTCCAGGCAAATCAAGCACCAATCGTACGGAAATCAACCTTAATTAAACAGAAATTTGGGTGGTAGGTTAACAGAGACCTCCGATATCACAGTCGTGGGTTAACAGAAACCAAATGCCATCATGGTGAGTTTCCAGCAGACATTAACCACAAGCTAGGGATCCCTCGTGCAATTTTTCCACAAGTTGCATGCAAATCAAGCACCAATCGTACAAAAATCAACCATAATTAAACCAAAATTTGGGTGGTAGGTTTACAGAGACCTCCGATATCACAGTGGTGGGTTAACAGAAACCAAGTGCCATCGTGATGAGTTTCTAGCAGAAATTAACCGCAAGGTAACGACACCTTATTCGCATTGGAACGTTGCAAGTATCATAGAAACCAGGTGTTCGAAGAGCAAAGCAGTAGGCGAAATAGATAAGTTCGAGTTTAACGAGAATTGGTGAATTGCTGTTTCTTCTGATAGTGCAATATGGCGTAAGTTAATGGAAAGTGACCACTTAAGAACGATGGCCGACGGAAGCAGTACACTGTATAACTAAAAGCATTTGAATAAGGACAAAAAATTTGCACGAAAATCATTAAAATTGAAACTATTTTGTTTCAAAAAGTCTAGAATTTTATAGTGAATTTTTGAAAAACTTCTTGGTACGCAGTTTTGTAGGTCATGTAATTTTTACAAAGAATATTCTAGTCTTGAGTGGCTAGGAATTCGGGGCAGTTTTGACAATGTTTAGTTTCATTTGTGTGGGATCATTATGGGGAAAAACAACCCGGACGGGAAAGACCTATTGAAACACGTACTATACAATGCAACCCTAACTCGACAGAACGACAATTGATGATGAAGAAGTTGAAGATGATCTCAAGAAAAGAGAAAACGTGAGTATGTAAAAAGTGCCGATTTAAGTAACCAAATGTGAAAAATGAATTACAATTTAACTTTATTGAATAATCTATGTATAACTATTATATTTACGTGCAGAGTGTCGTGTGCTGTTGTATTTATTTACTTGGAACCCACATAAATGAGTACTCGGCGGGATGAGTGTGAAGTAAAACTTTAAATTTACATACAAATTGGGATAGCTAAAGATCCTTTAAGTAAATAAAAAACAACATGCGTTAGTGCAAGTCGATGAAAATTATTTGCCAGAAGGCGTTATAAAAATCAAGTTGTGGCGTCAGTTGAGACATTGGAGGTTAGAAATCTGAAAAATTTCGTCATCGGTTTTTAATTTCTTATCGAAGTTCCAGAAATTTCGTTATTCGTTGGAATTTGGAAGAGGAGAAAAGTAAAGCGAATAAGTAGAAAGTAGTAGATAAACTCAAAAGTTATACATAACGCTACTGTTGTACACAATGTTGAGGTTGTACATGACGCGTAACGAACGGCGAAAATTTTAAATCGGTGACAAATCGACATCGACGAGCGACTAAAGATACATAAAATATATGTAGTATGTTAAAAGCAATGCGCACCACAGTAAATAAGGGTGTGTACATTTGAATAACTACAACAGAGGCGGAAAGGTAACGAGAGAGCAAATGAGTAAATAGCAGTGAGCTTTGGCAGCAGCAGTAGTTATGATGTGTTTATACTGTATTCGCATTGGAACGTTGCAAGTATCATAGAAACCAGGTGTTAGAAGAGCAAAGCAGTAGGCGAAATAGAGAAGTTCGAGTTTAACGAGAATTGGTGAATTGCTGTTTCTTCTGATAGTGCAATATGGCGTAAGTTAATGGAAAGTGACCACTTAAGAACGATGGCCGACGGACTGTATAACTAAAAGCATATGAATAAGGACAAAAAATTTGCACGAAAATCATTAAAATTGAAACTATTTTGTTTCAAAAATCAAGCATTTTAATATGAATTTTTGGAAAACTTCTTGGTATGCAGTTTTGTAGGTCATGTAATTTTAACAAAGAATATTCGAGTCTTGAGTAGCTAGAAATTCGGGGCAGTTTTGACAATGTTTAGTTTCATTTGTGTGGGATCATTATGGGGGAAAGCAACCCGGACGGGAAAGACCTATTGAAACACGTACTATACAATGCAACCCTAACTCGACAGAACGACAATTGAAGATGAAGAAGTTGAAGATGATCTCAAGAAAAGGGAAAACGTGAGTATGTAAAAAGTGCCGATTTAAGTAACCAAATGTGAAAAATGAACTACAATTTAACTTTATTGAATAATCTATGTATAACTATTATATTTACCTGCAGAGTGTCGTGTGCTGTTGTATTTATTTACTTGGAACCCACATAAATGGGTACTCGCCGGGATGAGTGTGAAGTAAAACTTTAAATTTACATACAAATTGGGATAGCTAAAGATCCTTTAAGTAAATAAAAAACAACATGCGTTAGTGCAAGTCGATGAAAATTATTTGCCAGAAGGCGTTATAAAAATCAAGTTGTGGCGTCAGTTGAGACATTGGAGGTTAGAAATCTGAAAAATTTCGTCATCGTTTTTTAATTTTTTATCGAAGTTCCAGAAATTTCGTTATTCGTTGGAATTTGGAAGAGGAGAAAAGTAAAGCGAATAAGTAGAAAGTAGTACATAAACTCAAAAGTTATACATAACGCTACGGTTGTACACAATGTTGAGGTTGTACATGACGCGTAACGAACGGCGAAAATTTTAAATCGGTGACAAATCGACACCGACGTGCGACTAAAGATACATAAAATATATGTAGTATGTTCAAAGCAATGCGCACCACAGTAAATAAGGGTGTGTACATTTGAATAACTACAATAGAGGCGGAAAGGTAACGAGAGAGCAAATGAGTAAATAGCAGTGAGCTTTGGCAGCAGCAGTAGTTATGATGTGTTTATACTGTATTCGCATTGGAACGTTGCAAGTATCATAGAAACCAGGTGTTAGAAGAGCAAAGCAGTAGGCGAAATAGAGAAGTTCGAGTTTAACGAGAATTGGTGAATTGCTGTTTCTTCTGATAGTGCAATATGGCGTAAGTTAATGGAAAGTGACCACTTAAGAACGATGGCCGACGGACTGTATAACTAAAAGCATATGAATAAGGACAAAAAATTTGCACGAAAATCATTAAAATTGAAACTATTTTGTTTCAAAAAGTCAAGCATTTTAATATGAATTTTTGGAAAACTTCTTGGTATGCAGTTTTGTAGGTCATGTAATTTTAACAAAAGAATATTCTAGTCTTGTGTGGCTAAAAACTCGGGGCAGTTTTGACAATGTTTAGTTTCATTTGTGTGGGATCATTATGGGGAAAAGCAACCCGGACGGGAAAGACCTATTGAAACACGTACTAAACAATGCAACCCTAACCCGACAGAACGACAATTGAAGATGAAGAAGTTGAAGATGATCTCAAGAAAGGAGAAAACGTGAGTATGTAAAAAGTGCCGATTTAAGTAACCAAATGTGAAAAATGAACTACAATTTAACTTTATTGAATAATCTATGTATAACTATTATATTTACGTGCAGAGTGTCGTGTGCTGTTGTATTTATTTACTTGGAACCCACATAAATGAGTACTCGCCGGGATGAGTGTGAAGTAAAACTTTAAATTTACATACAAATTGGGATAGCTAAAGATCCTTTAAGTAAATAAAAAACAACATGCGTTAGTGCAAGTCGATGAAAATTATTTGCCAGAAGGCGTTATAAAAATCAAGTTGTGGCGTCAGTTGAGACATTGGAAGTTAGAAATCTGAAAAATTTCGTCCTCGGTTTTTAATTTCTTATCGAAGTTCCAGAAATTTCGTTATTCGTTGGAATTTGGAAGAGGAGAAATGTAAAGCGAATAAGTAGAAAGTAGTACATAAACTCAAAAGTTATACATAACGCTACTGTCGACAAGTCGACACCGACGAGCGACTAAAGTTACATAAAATATATGTTATATGTTAAACGCAATGCGCACCACAGTAAAT
The DNA here is from genome assembly GCA_951828415.1 of Anomoia purmunda. Lineage (NCBI taxonomy): Eukaryota > Metazoa > Arthropoda > Insecta > Diptera > Tephritidae > Anomoia > Anomoia purmunda. The sequence continues at coordinate 96,394,602 of OX639995.1, forward strand.
AAGGGTGTGTACATTTGAATAACTACAACAGAGGCGGAAAGGTAACGAGAGAGCAAATGAGTAAATAGCAGTGAGCTTTGGCAGCAGCAGTAGTTATGATGTGTTTATACTGTATTCGCATTGGAACGTTGCAAGTATCATAGAAACCAGGTGTTAGAAGAGCAAAGCAGTAGGCGAAATAGAGAAGTTCGAGTTTAACGAGAATTGGTGAATTGCTGTTTCTTCTGATAGTGCAATATGGCGTAAGTTAATGGAAAGTGACCACTTAAGAACGATGGCCGACGGACTGTATAACTAAAAGCATATGAATAAGGACAAAAAATTTGCACGAAAATCATTAAAATTGAAACTATTTTGTTTCAAAAAGTCAAGCATTTTAATATGAATTTTTGGAAAACTTCTTGGTATGCAGTTTTGTAGGTCATGTAATTTTAACAAAGAATATTCGAGTCTTGAGTGGCTAGAAATTCGGGGCAGTTTTGACAATGTTTAGTTTCATTTGTGTGGGATCATTATGGGGGAAAGCAACCCGGACGGGAAAGACCTATTGAAACACGTACTATACAATGCAACCCTAACTCGACAGAACGACAATTGAAGATGAAGAAGTTGAAGATGATCTCAAGAAAAGGGAAAACGTGAGTATGTAAAAAGTGCCGATTTAAGTAACCAAATGTGAAAAATGAACTACAATTTAACTTTATTGAATAATCTATGTATAACTATTATATTTACCTGCAGAGTGTCGTGTGCTGTTGTATTTATTTACTTGGAACCCACATAAATGGGTACTCGCCGGGATGAGTGTGAAGTAAAACTTTAAATTTACATACAAATTGGGATAGCTAAAGATCCTTTAAGTAAATAAAAAACAACATGCGTTAGTGCAAGTCGATGAAAATTATTTGCCAGAAGGCGTTATAAAAATCAAGTTGTGGCGTCAGTTGAGACATTGGAGGTTAGAAATCTGAAAAATTTCGTCATCGTTTTTTAATTTTTTATCGAAGTTCCAGAAATTTCGTTATTCGTTGGAATTTGGAAGAGGAGAAAAGTAAATCGAATAAGTAGAAAGTAGTACATAAACTCAAAAGTTATACATAACGCTACGGTTGTACACAATGTTGAGGTTGTACATGACGCGTAACGAACGGCGAAAATTTTAAATCGGTGACAAATCGACACCGACGTGCGACTAAAGATACATAAAATATATGTAGTATGTTAAAAGCAATGCGCACCACAGTAAATAAGGGTGTGTACATTTGAATAACTACAACAGGGGCGGAAAGGTAACGAGAGAGCAAATGAGTAAATAGCAGTGAGCTTTGGCAGCAGCAGTAGTTATGATGTGTTTATACTGTATTCGCATTGGAACGTTGCAAGTATCATAGAAACCAGGTGTTAGAAGAGCAAAGAAGTAGGCGAAATAGAGAAGTTCGAGTTTAACGAGAATTGGTGAATTGCTGTTTCTTCTGATAGTGCAATATGGCGTAAGTTAATGAAAAGTGACCACTTAAGAACGATGGCCGACGGACTGTATAACTAAAAGCATATGAATAAGGACAAAAAATTTGCACGAAAATCATTAAAATTGAAACTATTTTGTTTCAAAAAGTCAAGCATTTTAATATGAATTTTTGGAAAACTTCTTGGTATGCAGTTTTGTAGGTCATGTAATTTTAACAAAGAATATTCGAGTCTTGAGTGGCTAGAAATTCGGGGCAGTTTTGACAATGTTTAGTTTCATTTGTGTGGGATCATTATGGGGGAAAGCAACCCGGACGGGAAAGACCTATTGAAACACGACTATACAATGCAACCCTAACTCGACAGAACGACAATTGAAGATGAAGAAGTTGAAGATGATCTCAAGAAAAGGGAAAACGTGAGTATGTAAAAAGTGCCGATTTAAGTAACCAAATGTGAAAAATGAACTACAATTTAACTTTATTGAATAATCTATGTATAACTATTATATTTACCTGCAGAGTGTCGTGTGCTGTTGTATTTATTTACTTGGAACCCACATAAATGGGTACTCGCCGGGATGAGTGTGAAGTAAAACTTTAAATTTACATACAAATTGGGATAGCTAAAGATCCTTTAAGTAAATAAAAAACAACATGCGTTAGTGCAAGTCGATGAAAATTATTTGCCAGAAGGCGTTATAAAAATCAAGTTGTGGCGTCAGTTGAGACATTGGAGGTTAGAAATCTGAAAAATTTTGTCATCGTTTTTTAATTTTTTATCGAAGTTCCAGAAATTTCGTTATTCGTTGGAATTTGGAAGAGGAGAAAAGTAAAGCGAATAAGTAGAAAGTAGTACATAAACTCAAAAGTTATACATAACGCTACGGTTGTACACAATGTTGAGGTTGTACATGACGCGTAACGAACGGCGAAAATTTTAAATCGGTGACAAATCGACACCGACGTGCGACTAAAGATACATAAAATATATGTAGTATGTTAAAAGCAATGCGCACCACAGTAAATAAGGGTGTGTACATTTGAATAACTACAACAGGGGCGGAAAGGTAACGAGAGAGAAATGAGTAAATAGCAGTGAGCTTTGGCAGCAGCAGTAGTTATGATGTGTTTATACTGTATTCGCATTGGAACGTTGCAAGTATCATAGAAACCAGGTGTTAGAAGAGCAAAGCAGTAGGCGAAATAGAGAAGTTCGAGTTTAACGAGAATTGGTGAATTGCTGTTTCTTCTGATAGTGCAATATGGCGCAAGTTAATGGAAAGTGACCACTTAAGAACGATGGCCGACGGACTGTATAACTAAAAGCATATGAATAAGGACAAAAAATTTGCACGAAAATCATTAAAATTGAAACTATTTTGTTTCAAAAAGTCAAGCATTTCAATATGAATTTTTGGAAAACTTCTTGGTATGCAGTTTTGTAGGTCATGTAATTTTAACAAAAGAATATGCTAGTCTAGAGTTGCTAGAAATTCGGGGGGTAGTTTTGACAATGTTTAGTTTCACTTGGTCTCACGCTCATTTTTCCATTAAACCGATAGACTTTATATAAATTCGATTTAATTTTAGAATATTGCTTTGTGTTGACGGTCTTGCACATTTTCTATCACATGAGCTGCATGCCTTAAATGAAGAAAAGGTTTCCGGCATTCAATTAAAAAAAAAAATTCTCAAAAAACAACTAAAAATCTTAGTATCTTTTTAAGACTTGGTGCCGTTTCTTCTGAAAGTGGGCTACGACGCAGTTGCTATTGCAAAATGGCATACGTTAATGGGAAGTGCCCACTTAAGAACGATGGCCGACGCAGGCAGTACACTGTATAACTAAAAGCATTTGAATAAGGACAAAAAATTTGCACGAAAATCATTAAAATTGAAACTATTTTGTTTCAAAAAGTCTAGAATTTTATAGTGAATTTTTGAAAAACTTCTTGGTACGCAGTTTTGTAGGTCATGTAATTTTTACAAAGAATATTCTAGTCTTGAGTGGCTAGGAATTTGGGGCAGTTTTGACAATGTTTAGTTTCATTTGTGTGGGATCATTATGGGGAAAAACAACCCGGACGGGAAAGACCTATTGAAACACGTACTATACAATGCAACCCTAACTCGACAGAACGACAATTGATGATGAAGAAGTTGAAGATGATCTCAAGAAAAGAGAAAACGTGAGTATGTAAAAAGTGCCGATTTAAGTAACCAAATGTGAAAAATGAATTACAATTTAACTTTATTGAATAATCTATGTATAACTATTATATTTACGTGCAGAGTGTCGTGTGCTGTTGTATTTATTTACTTGGAACCCACATAAATGAGTACTCGGCGGGATGAGTGTGAAGTAAAACTTTAAATTTACATACAAATTGGGATAGCTAAAGATCCTTTAAGTAAATAAAAAACAACATGCGTTAGTGCAAGTCGATGAAAATTATTTGCCAGAAGGCGTTATAAAAATCAAGTTGTGGCGTCAGTTGAGACATTGGAGGTTAGAAATCTGAAAAATTTCGTCATCGGTTTTTAATTTCTTATCGAAGTTCCAGAAATTTCGTTATTCGTTGGAATTTGGAAGAGGAGAAATGTAAAGCGAATAAGTAGAAAGTAGTAGATAAACTCAAAAGTTATACATAACGCTACTGTTGTACACAATGTTGAGGTTGTACATGACGCGTAACGAACGGCGAAAATTTTAAATCGGTGACAAATCGACATCGACGAGCGACTAAAGATACATAAAATATATGTAGTATGTTAAAAGCAATGCGCACCACAGTAAATAAGGGTGTGTACATTTGAATAACTACAACAGAGGCGGAAAGGTAACGAGAGAGCAAATGAGTAAATAGCAGTGAGCTTTGGCAGCAGCAGTAGTTATGATGTGTTTATACTGTATTCGCATTGGAACGTTGCAAGTATCATAGAAACCAGGTGTTAGAAGAGCAAAGCAGTAGGCGAAATAGAGAAGTTCGGGATTAACGAGAATTAGTGAATTGCTGTTTCTTCTGATAGTGCAATATGGCGTAAGTTAATGGAAAGTGACCACTTAAGAACGATGGCCGACGGACTGTATAACTAAAAGCATATGAATAAGGACAAAAAATTTGCACGAAAATCATTAAAATTGAGTTTATTTTGTTTCAAAAAGTCAAGCATTTTAATATGAATTTTTGGAAAACTTCTTGGTATGCAGTTTTGTAGGTCATGTAATTTTAACAAAAGAATATTCTAGTCTTGTGTGGCTAAAAACTCGGGGCAGTTTTGACAATGTTTAGTTTAATTTTTGTGGGATCATTATGGGGAAAGGCAACCCGGACGGGGAAGACCTATTGAAACACGTACTAAACAATGCAACCCTAACCCGACAGAACGACAATTGAAGATGAAGAAGTTGAAGATGATCTTATAAACGCTTTTCTATTTTACTTACGGATTTCTCTACCGTTTTTGGATTTATTATATGTTCCCTTTTTTCTTTAAGCTAGGCACGTCTGCTCGTCTTCGCTGTCATCGGGAGAAGGACAAGATGGCCGTCTCCTTGGAACAGGGTGATATGTCAAAATACATGTCAACAAAATATAATATATACCGGGTGATACATATAGACCGGGTGATACGTACAACTTAGATATCATTGAAAGCGGACATTACATCTCGGCCAATCTGATTTACTGATTGACCTCAATCAGCTGACAGTTCTTTTATTTTCTTCTCTTTTTTTTTCTTTTTTTTTAGGTTGTGTGACCTATTGCTGTTGGTGACGGCTTGGTTTGGTCATTAGTTGGCAAACACCATTTACGAATTTTTATAGCTTCAACAACGCCATCGTATGGCAAGTGTGTCAGTTGGCAGTTCTCTACATCCTTTATAACATAGCAGTCGTTTGGCAGTACTTTATGTATAACGTATGGGCCTCTATATTTCTGAATAAGCTTTTTGTTGGTACCTGCGGTAGTGTCGATATGCCTAATGACTACAAAGTCCCCTATCGAGTATGTCTTTGCGGGGATACTGTGTTTTAAAAAGTATTGATGATTGTACCCTTGCGATCGTTCTATATTTCCGAGAGCATGTTGCCGGATTCCTTCGAGGTCCCTACCAATTTCTTCCGACAATTTATGCTCCATATGTTCCGTAAATTCATCGACAATGCATCCTCGCTGGCTTACACCAAAGAGTAATTCGCTAGGGGTGTATTTAGTCGTTGAGTGGACCGTGTTGTTTAAGGCGTATTCTACCTGAGACAATTGTGAAGTCCAATCGGCATGTTCGGTAGACTCGGTGAGTTTACTCAACATTGCCTTCAGGACACGATTGACTCTCTCAACCTGACCGTTAGCTTGAGGTGATGCCACTGCCACCTTTACATGACCTATATTTTTTTTCAACAAATAGTCGCCGAACTCAAGGGAGGTGAAGCAAGTACCGCGGTCGGTTACGACACGTCTGGGACGGCTATAATAATTGAAATATTTATCCAGGGAGCAACACACCTCCTTAGTACTGGTCGAATTTACGGGATACAATCTGACAAACTTCGTGAAAGCGTCGATAACGACAAGTATGTGTTTGCGTTTGGACTTAATTGCTGGAAGAGGGCCAAAGTGGTCTAAGTGAAGAGTGTCAAATGGTATAGGCTTTTTAGGTATGCTAAACATATTGTGCTCGTTGGAACGAGCTGGTGCAGAATAAATAATGCACTTAATGCAATTCCGAATAAATTTGTTAATTTTATCTTTCATCTTTTCAAACCAATAAGCTTTACGTAACTGATTGTAGCACTTATCTATACCTAAGTGACCTATTTTCTCGTGTATCGTACGAATTAAGTTTTCTTGCATCTCAGTAGGGACACAAAGCATAAGCTTCCCACCTATTTTACGACATACCAGCCCGTCTACAAGTTCATATTCTACAACCTCCCCATTCTCTAGCTTATTCATAAGCTCATTGAGCTTTTCGTCCCGATTCTGTGCAATTTGGATTCGAATATCCACATCATCCAAATCTAAGGCAGCTAGTACCTCGCGTTCATTTGTATTACTTATTTCACCCTTACAGCTGAATAAGATCTGTGGTTTTGGAGAGTGGTGTCTCCGAAGGCTTGCAGTGTCAACTGTTTCACGTTCTTGGATTGAATTGAGACAATTATTCTCTTTCTCTAGCAATGGTCTTCTACTGAGAGCATCTACATGACCAAGGTTGGTTCCAACCCTATGCTGCACTGAGAAATCAAAGTTTTCCAACTCTAATGCCCATCGGGCTATTCGGGCATTTATTTGCTTTTTGTTTAACGTCATAATTAACGAGTTACATTCTGTTACGATTTTAAAGGGCACACCCTCTAAGTATATTCTAAATCTGCGAAGAGCATAAATGATCGACAATGTTTCCAACTCGAAGCTATGGTATTTGGACTCAGCTGGCGTAGTCGACTTCGAAAAATATGAAATTGGATGAAATTTCCCATCATTCTGCTTTTGTAGCAGAACAGACCCAAAACCAAGGCTGCTTGCATCGCAATGAAGTTGTGTTTCACGGTTGCGATCATAAATTGCCAACAGTGGTGCACTTACCCAAATGCCTTTTAAATCCGTAAAGGCTTTTGAACAAGATTCTGAGAATATGAACTCGGTGTCTTTACGCAATAAATTTAAGAGTGGCTTAGCAATCTTCGAAAAAGATGGTACGAATTTTCGGAAGTAGGAAAACAAGCCGATACAAGAACGAAGCTCCTTTTGATTTTTAGGAACTGGGTATTTCGCGATTGCTTTAATGTGTGACTCCGATGGTTGTATCCCTAATGGAGTGACCAGGTAACCTAGATATTCAATGACGTTGTAGCAAAACTTGCACTTTCTAAGCTTTAGTTCCAAATTTCTCTCATATACTCTCCTAAGCACTTTCCTAAGGGTTTTAATATGACATTCAAAGTTGTCAGAAGCTATTAATATATCATCGATGTATACACAGATCTCCTTGGCGTCTATCAGATCCCGAAAGATGTTATATACAAATCTCTGAAAATTGGCTGGTGCGTTCTTAAGTCCGAATGGCATTTTGAGATACTCGAATTGTCCATGTGGCGTTACGAAAGAAGTTAACGGGACAGAGCTCTCTTCCATGGTTAATTGATTAAACCCATCCTTTAAGTCCAGGAGTGTAAACCATTTTTTTCCTGACATATAATCAATGCAGTCCTCTATTAGAGGTAGTGGGAAGTTATCCCGAATTGTTTTCTTATTTAGAGCCCTATAATCGATGCACATACGGGTTTCACCACTCCTTTTTTTCACCAAAACTATAGCCGAAGCATAAGGCGAGCTACTAGGACGTATGACTTGACGTTCAATGAGATCATCAGTTATCTTTTGTACCTCTCCTTGTCCCTGAAGGATAATCGCCTTGGCGAACAATAAAATGGAGTATTGTCAGTCGTTCGGATTATCATCTCATAGTCGTAGGGCTTCTTTACAATCAAGGTGGGAGATAAATACTCACTAGTCAGCATTTTCATTACAGTGTCACGTTCATATTTATTTAAACCGGGCCCTATATCTACCTCCGACTGAATTACGCTTTCGTCAATTGCACCTATTTCCTTCACTACTGAACCGAACAAGTCGATTTCGTTATCTGAATAGTCGTTCGCTTTTCCCAAGTCCCTTTCTTCATCATGCTTCTCACCGCACCTTCCAAACACTTCGTTGAATTTATTCTTATTACTAACCGATTCCTCAACGCAGTCACCATCAACAGTTGCACAAGTGTCGAATCAGATACATTTCTCTTTATTAAATCCATTTCTCTTCAAAGTAAATTTTTTTCCATTGTTAAATTCAGTAAGTAAATGATTTATTTTATTTAAGTGAATATTAAATTTTATCAACAAGTTTTGACCAAGAATTATTGGTATATTTAATGTTTCATCTGGCACCACCATTATGTTAATGTGTCTAGTTGTTTCACGAAATTTTATTGCACACAATACAGTGCCAAATGAGTAAATTCGGCTTTTGCCGACTCCACAAAACTTTGTTGGCTTCGCAATATGTGGTTGCTCTAGAAATCGTTCAACAATCGATTTTTTCACAATACTAATCGAACTGCCGGAATCGAAAAGCGAGATAATATTTGTAAAACCTGACCATCTGCTTCGACTGTGTTCATAAAAGGCCATACTTACCTCTTGCTTAGGTTCTAAGTAATCATAATCGTCTGCAGAGATGGCTGCAACATTGGTCGGCTGGTTCCTCTTCTTCGGGCAATCTCGATGCGAGTGTCCAAGCTGGTGGCAGGTGAAGCACGAGCCTGCTGGTCGTTGTGGTTTTGGGCAGCTGCTTTGATAGTGCCCGAAGCGCGAACAGTTGAAGCAGCGTATGGCCGAAAGGTCTTCGGGGGCAGTGGACTTCACTTCGCTGCGTTGTTCTTTGTTGTTGTTGTTGATTAATAAATAAATAAATAAATAATTAGATTGCTTATTGAGTCAGCGCCATACAGGATGCTAATATTATTGCTGTTGTCGGGAATTCCATCTATTATCAGATCAACTAGTTCTTGCTCTGATATATCCGACTGGGCAGCAATTGACTGCATTGCGACCACATAGCTCACGCAAGACTCAGATGACTTTAACCTGCGTAGTCGTAATTGGCGGTAGACCTCTTGTCGTGAACAGTTGCGTTTAAACATGGCACACAACAGCGACTTCAACATTGAATAAGTTGCGAGGCCTTGATTTAACACAAATTCTTTGGCTGTACCAGTCATACATTTCCTCAAGGCTAAACACTTATGCCTTTCATTATAATTGTTAGCATCGGCATAATCTTCGAATTGTAAAAACCACCGAATAATGTCATGGTGGTTATCGCCGCTGAATTTCGGGACCGCTGCGTCGAGTTCATCAAAATGTATATATTTACCTCTACGCACGTCTGGGTACATTTCTGTTTGTTGGACCTGAGCTTGAAGATCTGCCAATTCTTGTCGGAGTCGTAAAATTTTCAGTTGCTGCTGGAGATCATGAAGTTCATCAGATGGGGACGCATTGATCGGTGTGTCGGAGCAAACAGTGGACACTGAAACGCCGGATTTGGCGTGGTCGACGTGATCTTGAGCGTTGAACTCGATGGCACCATGGCCATCATACATTTCAGAGGTGGCGGTTGTAGCGAAAGCGGTGGCAGAGTGTGCGGCAGCAGATGGAGTGTTACGCACAAACCGGGCGGAGGGGTCAACAGCAGGAACTGCGGAGGCAGAGGAATTCGGAACAGCGGTGGCAGCAGGATTCGGAACAGCGGAAACAAATTCATCGATTAGGTCTGCTGTGAGAACAGCAGTGGCAGGGGAGGCACTTGGTGTTCCAGATACTGTGGAATCACTACGTGCGGCCGGTGCAGTTGCGTTTTGGGTATCGGCACCTGATCCGACGTTTTGGGCTGCCTTCTTTGTTGAAGTGGTAGAAGCACCAACTTCGCTGCTTACTCCAGTCGTTTTTGCCGTAGTCCTCGTACTTGGCATTTCTGTGCTTAACTTCATTCGCCTTATTTTCCAAAATTGTCGTTTGACCGGTTAAATATTAATTGGGTAGTTAGAGGATAGCACCCCACACCTGAGGATATTTTACTTACGGATTTCTCTACCGTTTTTGGATTTATTATATGTTCCCTTTTTTCTTTGAGCTAGGCACGTCTGCTCGTCTTCGCTGTCATCGGGAGAAGGACAAGATGGCCGTCTCCTTGGAACAGGGTGATATGTCAAAATACATGTCAACATAATATAATATATACCGGGTGATACATATAGACCGGGTGATACGTACAACTTAGATATCATTGAAAGCGGACATTACATCTCGGCCAATCTGATTTACTGATTGACCTCAATCAGCTGACAGTTCTTTTATTTTCTTCTCTTTTTTTTTCTTTTTTTTTTAGGTTGTGTGACCTATTGCTGTTGGTGACGGCTTGGTTTGGTCATTAGTTGGCAAACACCATTTACGAATTTTTATAGCTTCAACAACGCCATCGTATGGCAAGTGTGTCAGTTGGCAGTTCTCTACATCCCTTATAACATAGCAGTCGTTTGGCAGTACTTTATGTATAACGTATGGGCCTCTATATTTCTGAATAAGCTTTTTGTTGGTACCTGCGGTAGTGTCGATATGCCTAATGACTACAAAGTCCCCTATCGAGTATGTCTTTGCGGGGATACTGTGTTTTAAAAAGTATTGATGATTGTACCCTTGCGATCGTTCTATATTTCCGAGAGCATGTTGCCGGATTCCTTCGAGGTCCCTAGCAATTTCTTCCGACAATTTATGCTCCATATGTTCCGTAAATTCATCGACAATGCATCCTCGCTGGCTTACACCAAAGAGTAATTCGCTAGGGGTGTATTTAGTCGTTGAGTGGACCGTGTTGTTTAAGGCAATTGTGAAGTCCAATCGGCATGTTCGGTAGACTCGGTGAGTTTACTCAACATTGCCTTCAGGACACGATTGACTCTCTCAACCTGACCGTTAGCTTGAGGTGATGCCACTGCCACCTTTACATGACCTATATTTTTTTTCAACAAATAGTCGCCGAACTTAAGGGAGGTGAAGCAAGTACCGCGGTCGGTTACGACACGTCTGGGACGGCTATAATAATTGAAATATTTATCCAGGGAGCAACACACCTCCTTAGTACTGGTCGAATTTACGGGATACAATCTGACAAACTTCGTGAAAGCGTCGATAACGACAAGTATGTGTTTGCGTTTGGACTTAATTGCTGGAAGAGGGCCAAAGTGGTCTAAGTGAAGAGTGTCAAATGGTATAGGCTTTTTAGGTATGCTAAACATATTGTGCTCGTTGGAACGAGCTGGTGCAGAATAAATAATGCACTTAAGGCAATTCCGAATAAATTTGTTAATTTTATCTTTCATCTTTTCAAACCAATAAGCTTTACGTAACTGATTGTAGCACTTATCTATACCTAAGTGACCTATTTTCTCGTGTATCGTACGAATTAAGTTTTCTTGCATCTCAGTAGGGACACAAAGCATAAGCTTCCCACCTATTTTACGACATACCAGCCCGTCTACAAGTTCATATTCTACAACCTCCCCATTCTCTAGCTTATTCATAAGCTCCTTGAGCTTCTCGTCCCGATTCTGTGCAATTTGGATTCGAATATCCACATCATCCAAATCTAAGGCAGCTAGTACCTCGCGTTCATTTGTATTACTTATTTCACCCTTACAGCTGAATAAGATCTGTGGTTTTGGAAAGTGGTGTCTCCGAAGGCTTGCAGTGTCAACTGTTTCACGTTCTTGGATTGAATTGAGACAATTATTCTCTTTCTCTAGCAATGGTCTTCTACTGAGAGCATCTACATGACCAAGGTTGGTTCCAACCCTATGCTGCACTGAGTAGTCAAAGTTTTCCAACTCTAATGCCCATCGGGCTATTCGGGCATTTATTTGCTTTTTGTTTAACGTCATAATTAACGAGTTACATTCTGTTACGATTTTAAAGGGCACACCCTCTAAGTATATTCTAAATCTGCGAAGAGCATAAATGATCGACAATGTTTCCAACTCGAAGCTATGGTATTTGGACTCAGCTGGCGTAGTCGACTTCGAAAAATATGAAATTGGATGAAATTTCCCATCATTCTGCTTTTGTAGCAGAACAGACCCAAAACCAAGGCTGCTTGCATCGCAATGAAGTTGTGTTTCACGGTTGCGATCATAAATTGCCAACAGTGGTGCACTTACCCAAATGCCTTTTAAATCCGTAAAGGCTTTTGAACAAGATTCTGAGAATATGAACTCGGTGTCTTTACGCAATAAATTTAAGAGTGGCTTAGCAATCTTCGAAAAAGATGGTACGAATTTTCGGAAGTAGGAAAACAAGCCGATACAAGAACGAAGCTCCTTTTGATTTTTAGGAACTGGGTATTTCGCGATTGCTTTAATGTGTGACTCCGATGGTTGTATCCCTAATGGAGTGACCAGGTAACCTAGATATTCAATGACGTTGTAGCAAAACTTGCACTTTCTAAGCTTTAGTTCCAAATTTCTCTCATATACTCTCCTAAGCACTTTCCTAAGGGTTTTAATATGACATTCAAAGTTGTCAGAAGCTATTAATATATCATCGATGTATACACAGATCTCCTTGGCGTCTATCAGATCCCGAAAGATGTTATATACAAATCTCTGAAAATTGGCTGGTGCGTTCTTAAGTCCGAATGGCATTTTGAGATACTCGAATTGTCCATGTGGCGTTACGAAAGAAGTTAACGGGACAGAGCTCTCTTCCATGGTTAATTGATTAAACCCATCCTTTAAGTCCAGGAGTGTAAACCATTTTTTTCCTGATATATAATCAATGCAGTCCTCTATTAGAGGTAGTGGGAAGTTATCCCGAATTGTTTTCTTATTTAGAGCCCTATAATCGATGCACATACGGGTTTCACCACTCCTTTTTTTCACCAAAACTATAGCCGAAGCATAAGGCGAGCTACTAGGACGTATGACTTGACGTTCAATGAGATCATCAGTTATCTTTTGTACCTCTTCCTTGTCCTTGAAGGATAATCGCCTTGGCGAACAATAAAATGGAGTATTGTCAGTCGTTCGGATTATCATCTCATAGTCGTAGGGCTTCTTTACAATCAAGGTGGGAGATAAATACTCACTAGTCAGCATTTTCATTACAGTGTCACGTTCATATTTATTTAAACCGGGCCCTATATCTACCTCCGACTGAATTACGCTTTCGTCAATTGCACCTATTTCCTTCACTACTGAACCGAACAAGTCAATTTCGTTATCTGAATAGTCGTTCGCTTTTCCCAAGTCCCTTTCTTCATCATGCTTCTCACCGCACCTTCCAAACACTTCGTTGAATTTATTCTTATTACTAACCGATTCCTCAACGCAGTCACCATCAACAGTTGCACAAGTAGTCGAATCAGATACATGAGGTTTACATTTCTCTTTATTAAATCCATTTCTCTTCAAAGTAAATTTTTTTCCATTGTTAAATTCAGTAAGTAAATGATTTATTTTATTTAAGTGAATATTAAATTTTATCAACAAGTTTTGACCAAGAATTATTGGTATATTTAATGTTTCATCTGGCACCACCATTATGTTAATGTGTCTAGTTGTTTCACGAAATTTTATTGCACACAATACAGTGACAAATGAGTAAATTCGGCTTTTGCCGACTCCACAAAACTTTGTTGGCTTCGCAATATGTGGTTGCTCTAGAAATCGTTCAACAATCGATTTTTTCACAATACTAATCGAACTGCCGGAATCGAAAAGAGAGATAATATTTGTAAAACCTGACCATCTGCTTCGACTGTGTTCATAAAAGGCCACACTTACCTCTTGCTTAGGTTCTAAGTAATCATAATCGTCTGCAGAGATGGCTGCAACATTGGTCGGCTGGTTCCTCTTCTTCGGGCAATCTCGATGCGAGTGTCCAAGCTGGTGGCAGGTGAAGCACGAGCCTGCTGGTCGTTGTGGTTTTGGGCAGCTGCTTTGATAGTGCCCGAAGCGCGAACAGTTGAAGCAGCGTATGGCCGAAAGGTCTTCGGGGGCAGTGGACTTCACTTCGCTGCGTTGTTCTTTGTTGTTGTTGTTGATTAATAAATAAATAAATAAATAATTAGATTGCTTATTGAGTCAGCGCCATACAGGATGCTAATATTATTGCTGTTGTCGGGAATTCCATCTATTATCAGATCAACTAGTTCTTGCTCTGATATATCCGACTGGGCAGCAATTGACTGCATTGCGACCACATAGCTCACGCAAGACTCAGATGACTTTAACCTGCGTAGTCGTAATTGGCGGTAGACCTCTTGTCGTGAACAGTTGCGTTTAAACATGGCACACAACAGCGACTTCAACATTGAATAAGTTGCGAGGCCTTGATTTAACACAAATTCTTTGGCTGTACCAGTCATACATTTCCTCAAGGCTAAACACTTATGCCTTTCATTATAATTGTTAGCATCGGCATAATCTTCGAATTGTAAAAACCACCGAATAATGTCATGGTGGTTATCGCCGCTGAATTTCGGGACCGCTGCGTCGAGTTCATCAAAATGTATATATTTACCTCTACGCACGCCTGGGTACATTTCTGTTTGTTGGACCTGAGCTTGAAGATCTGCCATTTCTTGTCGGAGTCGTAAAATTTTCAGTTGCTGCTGGAGATCATGAAGTTCATCAGATGGGGACGCATTGATCGGTGTGTCGGAGCAAACAGTGGACACTGAAACGCCGGATTTGGCGTGGTCGACGTGATCTTGAGCGTTGAACTCCATGGCACCATGGCCATCATACATTTCAGAGGTGGCGGTTGTAGCGAAAGCGGTGGCAGAGTGTGCGGCAGCAGATGGAGTGTTACGCACAAACCGGGCGGAGGGGTCAACAGCAGGAACTGCGGAGGCAGAGGAATTCGGAACAGCGGTGGCAGCAGGATTCGGAACAGCGGAAACAAATTCATCGATTAGGTCTGCTGTGAGAACAGCAGTGGCAGGGGAGGCACTTGGTGTTCCAGATACTGTGGAATCACTACGTGCGGCCGGTGCAGTTGCGTTTTGGGTATCGGCACCTGATCCGACGTTTTGGGCTGCCTTCTTTGTTGAAGTGGTAGAAGCACCAACTTCGCTGCTTACTCCAGTCGTTTTTGCCGTAGTCCTCGTACTTGGCATTTCTGTGCTTAACTTCATTCGCCTTATTTTCCAAAATTGTCGTTTGACCGGTTAAATATTAATTGGGTAGTTAGAGGATAGCACCCCACCCCTGAGGATATTTTACTTACGGATTTCTCTACCGTTTTTGGATTTATTATATGTTCCCTTTTTTCTTTGAGCTAGGCACGTCTGCTCGTCTTCGCTGTCATCGGGAGAAGGACAAGATGGCCGTCTCCTTGGAACAGGGTGATATGTCAAAATACATGTCAACATAATATAATATATACCGAGTGATACATATAGACCGGGTGATACGTACAACTTAGATATCATTGAAAGCGGACATTACATCTCGGCCAATCTGATTTACTGATTGACCTCAATCAGCTGACAGTTCTTTTATTTTCTTCTCTTTTTTTTTCTTTTTTTTTTAGGTTGTGTGACCTATTGCTGTTGGTGACGGCTTGGTTTGGTCATTAGTTGGCAAACACCATTTACGAATTTTTATAGCTTCAACAACGCCATCGTATGGCAAGTGTGTCAGTTGGCAGTTCTCTACATCCCTTATAACATAGCAGTCGTTTGGCAGTACTTTATGTATAACGTATGGGCCTCTATATTTCTGAATAAGCTTTTTGTTGGTACCTGCGGTAGTGTCGATATGCCTAATGACTACAAAGTCCCCTATCGAGTATGTCTTTGCGGGGATACTGTGTTTTAAAAAGTATTGATGATTGTACCCTTGCGATCGTTCTATATTTCCGAGAGCATGTTGCCGGATTCCTTCGAGGTCCCTAGCAATTTCTTCCGACAATTTATGCTCCATATGTTCCGTAAATTCATCGACAATGCATCCTCGCTGGCTTACACCAAAGAGTAATTCGCTAGGGGTGTATTTAGTCGTTGAGTGGACCGTGTTGTTTAAGGCGTATTCTACCTGAGACAATTGTGAAGTCCAATCGGCATGTTCGGTAGACTCGGTGAGTTTACTCAACATTGCCTTCAGGACACGATTGACTCTCTCAACCTGACCGTTAGCTTGAGATGATGCCACTGCCACCTTTATTTTTTTTCAACAAATAGTCGCCGAACTCAAGGGAGGTGAAGCAAGTACCGCGGTCGGTTACGACACGTCTGGGACGGCTATAATAATTGAAATATTTATCCAGGGAGCAACACACCTCCTTAGTACTGGTCGAATTTACGGGATACAATCTGACAAACTTCGTGAAAGCGTCGATAACGACAAGTATGTGTTTGCGTTTGGACTTAATTGCTGGAAGAGGGCCAAAGTGGTCTAAGTGAAGAGTGTCAAATGGTATAGGCTTTTTAGGTATGCTAAACATATTGTGCTCGTTGGAACGAGCTGGTGCAGAATAAATAATGCACTTAATGCAATTCCGAATAAATTTGTTAATTTTATCTTTCATCTTTTCAAACCAATAAGCTTTACGTAACTGATTGTAGCACTTATCTATACCTAAGTGACCTATTTTCTCGTGTATCGTACGAATTAAGTTTTCTTGCATCTCAGTAGGGACACAAAGCTTAAGCTTCCCACCTATTTTACGACATACCAGCCCGTCTACAAGTTCATATCCTACAACCTCCCCATTCTCTAGCTTATTCATAAGCTCCTTGAGCTTCTCGTCCCGATTCTGTACAATTTGGATTCGAATATCCACATCATCCAAATCTAAGGCAGCTAGTACCTCGCGTTCATTTGTATTACTTATTTCACCCTTACAGCTGAATAAGATCTGTGGTTTTGGAGAGTGGTGTCTCCGAAGGCTTGCAGTGTCAACTGTTTCACGTTCTTGGATTGAATTGAGACAATTATTCTCTTTCTCTAGCAATGGTCTTCTACTGAGAGCATCTATATGACCAAGGTTGGTTCCAACCCTATGCTGCACTGAGTAGTCAAAGTTTTCCAACTCTAATGCCCATCGGGCTATTCGGGCATTTATTTGCTTTTTGTTTAACGTCATAATTAACGAGTTACATTCTGTTACGATTTTAAAGGGCACACCCTCTAAGTATATTCTAAATCTGCGAAGAGCATAAATGATCGACAATGTTTCCAACTCGAAGCTATGGTATTTGGACTCAGCTGGCGTAGTCGACTTCGAAAAATATGAAATTGGATGAAATTTCCCATCATTCTGCTTTTGTAGCAGAACAGACCCAAAACCAAGGCTGCTTGCATCGCAATGAAGTTGTGTTTCACGGTTGCGATCATAAATTGCCAACAGTGGTGCACTTACCCAAATGCCTTTTAAATCCGTAAAGGCTTTTGAACAAGATTCTGAGAATATGAACTCGGTGTCTTTACGCAATAAATTTAAGAGTGGCTTAGCAATCTTTGAAAAAGATGGTACGAATTTTCGGAAGTAGGAAAACAAGCCGATACAAGAGCGAAGCTCCTTTTGATTTTTAGGAACTGGGTATTTCGCGATTGCTTTAATGTGTGACTCCGATGGTTGTATCCCTAATGGAGTGACCAGGTAACCTAGATATTCAATGACGTTGTAGCAAAACTTGCACTTTCTAAGCTTTAGTTCCAAATTTCTCTCATATACTCTCCTAAGCACTTTCCTAAGGGTTTTAATATGACATTCAAAGTTGTCAGAAGCTATTAATATATCATCGATGTATACACAGATCTCCTTGGCGTCTATCAGATCCCGAAAGATGTTATATACAAATCTCTGAAAATTGGCTGGTGCGTTCTTAAGTCCGAATGGCATTTTGAGATACTCGAATTGTCCATGTGGCGTTACGAAAGAAGTTAACGGGACAGAGCTCTCTTCCATGGTTAATTGATTAAACCCATCCTTTAAGTCCAGGAGTGTAAACCATTTTTTTCCTGACATATAATCAATGCAGTCCTCTATTAGAGGTAGTGGGAAGTTATCCCGAATTGTTTTCTTATTTAGAGCCCTATAATCGATGCACATACGGGTTTCACCACTCCTTTTTTTCACCAAAACTATAGCCGAAGCATAAGGCGAGCTACTAGGACGTATGACTTGACGTTCAATGAGATCATCAGTTATCTTTTGTACCTCTTCCTTGTCCCTGAACGATAAAATGGAGTATTGTCAGTCGTTCGGATTATCATCTCATAGTCGTAGGGCTTCTTTACAATCAAGGTGGGAGATAAATACTCACTAGTCAGCATTTCCATTACAGTGTCACGTTCATATTTATTTAAACCGGGCCCTATATCTACCTCCGACTGAATTACGCTTTCGTCAATTGCACCTATTTCCTTCACTACTGAACCGAACAAGTCAATTTCGTTATCTGAATAGTCGTTCGCTTTTCCCAAGTCCCTTTCTTCATCATGCTTCTCACTGCACCTTCCAAACACTTCGTTGAATTTATTCTTATTACTAACCGATTCCTCAACGCAGTCACCATCAACAGTTGCACAAGTAGTCGAATCAGATACATGAGGTTTACATTTCGCTTTATTAAATCCATTTCTCTTCAAAGTAAATTTTTTTCCATTGTTAAATTCAGTAAGTAAATGATTTATTTTATTTAAGTGAATAT
The DNA here is from genome assembly GCA_951828415.1 of Anomoia purmunda. Taxonomy (NCBI): domain Eukaryota; kingdom Metazoa; phylum Arthropoda; class Insecta; order Diptera; family Tephritidae; genus Anomoia; species Anomoia purmunda. The sequence goes on from OX639995.1 coordinate 96,413,353, forward strand.
TAAATTTTATCAACAAGTTTTGACCAAGAATTATTGGTATATTTAATGTTTCATCTGGCACCACCATTATGTTAATGTGTCTAGTTGTTTCACGAAATTTTATTGCACACAATACAGTGCCAAATGAGTAAATTCGGCTTTTGCCGACTCCACAAAACTTTGTTGGCTTCGCAATATGTGGTTGCTCTAGAAATCGTTCAACAATCGATTTTTTCACAATACTAATCGAACTGCCGGAATCGAAAAGAGAGATAATATTTGTAAAACCTGACCATCTGCTTCGACTGTGTTCATAAAATGCCACACTTACCTCTTGCTTAGGTTCTAAGTAATCATAATCGTCTGCAGAGATGGCTGCAACATTGGTCGGCTGGTTCCTCTTCTTCGGGCAATCTCGATGCGAGAGTCCAAGCTGGTGGCAGGTGAAGCACGAGCCTGCTGGTCGTTGTGGTTTTGGGCAGCTGCTTTGATAGTGCCCGAAGCGCGAACAGTTGAAGCAGCGTACGGCCGAAAGGTCTTCGGGGGCAGTGGACTTCACTTCGCTGCGTGGTGTCACCGCGGCTGATGGTTTGCGCACTACGACATTCTGCCGACGTTGTTCGTAGCGCTCCATTCGTCTAATTAGATTGCTTATTGAGTCAGCGCCATACAGGATGCTAATATTATTGCTGTTGTCGGGAATTCCATCTATTATCAGATCAACTAGTTCTTGCTCTGATATATCCGACTGGGCAGCAATTGACTGCATTGCGACCACATAGCTCACGCAAGACTCAGATGACTTTAACCTGCGTAGTCGTAATTGGCGGTAGACCTCTTGTCGTGAACAGTTGCGTTTAAACATGGCACACAACAGCGACTTCAACATTGAATAAGTTGCGAGGCCTTGATTTAATACAAATTCTTTGGCTGTACCAGTCATACATTTCCTCAAGGCTAAACACTTATGCCTTTCATTATAATTGTTAGCATCGGCATAATCTTCGAATTGTAAAAACCACCGAATAATGTCATGGTGGTTATCGCCGCTGAATTTCGGGACCGCTGCGTCGAGTTCATCAAAATGTATATATTTACCTCTACGCACGTCTGGGTACATTTCTGTTTGTTGGACCTGAGCTTGAAGATCTGCCAATTCTTGTCGGAGTCGTAAAATTTTCAGTTGCTGCTGGAGATCATGAAGTTCATCAGATGGGGACGCATTGATCGGTGTGTCGGAGCAAACAGTGGACACTGAAACGCCGAATTTGGCGTGGTCGACGTGATCTTGAGCGTTGAACTCGATGGCACCATGGCCATCATACATTTCAGAGGTGGCGGTTGTAGCGAAAGCGGTGGCAGAGTGTGCGGCAGCAGATGGAGTGTTACGCACAAACCGGGCGGAGGGGTCAACAGCAGGAACTGCGGAGGCAGAGGAATTCGGAACAGCGGTGGCAGCAGGATTCGGAACAGCGGAAACAAATTCATCGATTAGGTCTGCTGTGAGAACAGCAGTGGCAGGGGAGGCACTTGGTGTTCCAGATACTGTGGAATCACTACGTGCGGCCGGTACAGTTGCGTTTTGGGTATCGGCACCTGTCCTCGTACTTGGCATTTCTGTGCTTAACTTCATTCGCCTTATTTTCCAAAATTGTCGTTTGACCGGTTAAATATTAATTGGGTAGTTAGAGGATAGCACCCCACACCTGAGGATATAAACGCTTTTCTATTTTACTTACGGATTTCTCTACCGTTTTTGGATTTATTATATGTTCCCTTTTTTCTTTGAGCTAGGCACGTCTGCTCGTCTTCGCTGTCATCGGGAGAAGGACAAGATGGCCGTCTCCTTGGAACAGGGTGATATGTCAAAATACATGTCAACATAATATAATATATACCGGGTGATACATATAGACCGGGTGATACGTACAACTTAGATATCATTGAAAGCGGACATTACAATCTCAAGAAAAGAGAAAACGTATGTAAAAAGTGCCGATTTAAGTAACCAAATGTGAAAATGAAACTACAATTTAACTTTATTGAATAATCTATGTATAACTATTATATTTACGTGCAGAGTGTCGTGTGCTGTTGTATTTATTTACTTGGAACCCACATAAATGGGTACTCGCCGGGATGAGTGTGAAGTAAAACTTTAAATTTACATACAAATTGGGATAGCTAAAGATCCTTTAAGTAAATAAAAAACAACATGCGTTAGTGCAAGTCGATGAAAATTATTTGCCAGAAGGCGTTATAAAAATCAAGTTGTGGCGTCAGTTGAGACATTGGAGGTTAGAAATCTGAAAAATTTCGTCATCGGTTTTTAATTTCTTATCGAAGTTCCAGAAATTTCGTTATTCGTTGGAATTTGGAAGAGGAGAAAAGTAAAGCGAATAAGTAGAAAGTAGTACATAAACTCAAAAGTTATACATAACGCTACTGTTGTACACAATGTTGAGGTTGTACATGACGCGTAACGAACGGCGAAAATTTTAAATCGGTGACAAATCGACACCGACGAGCGACTAAAGATACATAAAATATATGTAGTATGTTAAAAGCAATGCGCACCACAGTAAATAAGGGTGTGTACATTTGAATAACTACAACAGAGGCGGAAAGGTAACGAGAGAGCAAATGAGTAAATAGCAGTGAGCTTTGGCAGCAGCAGTAGTTATGATGTGTTTATACTGTATTCGCATTGGAACGTTGCAAGTATCATAGAAACCAGGTGTTAGAAGAGCAAAGCAGTAGGCGAAATAGACAAGTTCGAGTTTAACGAGAATTGGTGAATTGCTGTTTCTTCTGATAGTGCAATATGGCGTAAGTTAATGGAAAGTGACCACTTAAGAACGATGGCCGACGGACTGTATAACTAAAAGCATATGAATAAGGACAAAAAATTTGCACGAAAATCATTAAAATTTAGTTTGTTTTGTTTCAAAAAGTCAAGCATTTTAATATGAATTTTTGGAAAACAAAAATAACGACGAATCCCATGTTTATCTATTTTGAAACACGTATTCACATTTTCTATAATTGCAGCTCGATTGGTTTCTACGCTTATCAACTCAATAAGCTCATCGGTAAAATAATAAGTGAAAAAATCAATTGGCGTTTCTAGCTCTTTCACTTCAGATGGCAAATCTGGTTTACCTCTGAATGCAGCTTCGTTCACATGCAACTGCATACATATTTTACGCCAAACAATGCTTCTGAATTCAGGTGAATCTCTGTTGATGTTATCTAAGTCTGAAAGAAAAATAATAAGTGCATTATCTACTTATTCAATTTAGATATAAGAAAATTTTTGAGGTGCTGACCACCTCCATTAAATCCACCATCTGATGGTAATATTTGCGGTCCTGAGGCTTCTACAATTGGTAGTGGGGAACGAGCTCTTTTCTTTGGCTTGTATGATTTCGGCGCTTCTGGTTGGGGGTTATCTTGTCTAGGAACCGATTTCGCTACTATTTCATCCAGTCGCGTTGGACGCACCTCTTCGTTAGCTACTACCTCCTTTTCTGACGTTTGTTGTGGTTCTTCAGTTAGATTGCTTACATTCATAGACAAGTTAATTGCACTCTCAAATGATGAGGAGTCCAATACTTCCAAGCAATCATTTATCATCTCATCATCTTCTGGTTCGATTTGATCACAAATATAATTTGGATCTTCGATGCTGTCATCAGAATCTTCGAATTCTTCATCTACTTCAGCTGAATCCATCAAAGCTTCAATTTCGGAATCACTCATTGCAGAGAAATTGACTTTTTTCTGACTGTTCCAGCTTTTATTTCTTTTGAATTGGCGCGACATTTTTTAATTACAACAGAACACCTGAAACCACTTTTGTTAACAACAAATGTAAAACAATCAGATAAGAAGAGAAAAAACGAAATAGCTCGAATGTGAAATAATGTTTGAGAAACTTTTTTTCACCTAAGCTACTAAGACCGTCTAGAGACGGTGTTCGCAAAACGCTCCAATATCACAAATTGTTCGCTTCAGAAATTAAAATACCAACAAATTATCAAAGTATGAGTTAAAACAACTTACCAGAAAAATTCTCGATTCAATTGCGTCGTTAAAAAATATTTTTTTTTAAATTGTAAATTGCACTAAACTCACAAATCATTTTTTCGCCACTTTCCACAAAACTTTTGACAGAAATAGCTATATCTGTCAAAATAATCACCAAAGAGCTTTCAAAGATGCTTTATTTGTATGAATTTTTTTTTTTGGGATGTAATGCATGGTCGCCTCCTCGTGGTGCATCCTGGGTAACGCTAAATGATCGTGCGGCCTTGACGGCCTTAACCTGAACGGTAACGACCCCTGCTTTTGTCCATGGACTATTCTTCGACTTATCTTTTGTGATTCTGTTTGCTTTGGGCTGGCGGTCGTGGTATTCTATCACCTGAGTATGCTGGGGTGAAACTCAGCAGAAATGGCTGGTAGGCTAATGCCACAGCCGCCCCCGTCCCGTTAAAATCTGGCAAGTCTCAGAGTACGTTCCAATTCCCGTCGTCATTAGGTTGGTGGTGTAGGTGCGGTTGAGAGGACTCCCGTCTTTACGTCTGGTCTGGCTCTGAACGTTCACCTCATAAGGGTGTGCGTCAACCCTCGCATGGCCTCCCTGCTTCGGCACAGATAACCATGGGACCATCTTTTCAGGACGACTACACTTTCGGGTTTTGGATAGCGGCTCTGAGTTGGGACCCAGTGAAAAAAAAATCAAAATGAATAAAAACCAAGCTAAAAAAAAACCGATTTCGAGCAGTAGAGGGGCGTCGAAGCCGATCCCCAAAACTGGCTCATCGCTGCGAGTGGCAGCTTCTACTGACGCGGTGAGGGCGAAACCGCCTCCCTCCGTCTGTTCTGTACGAGGGACAGCTGCTGTGGCTAAAGTTAAGGGTGGTGAAGGATCGTCGGAGCCGACATCCAAACTCGTGATTAGACCGGGTGGTACAGTAACTGCCACTCGCGTTGTTGGAGGGGGAGAGTCGAAGCCGACCTCCGCGGCCTCTAGGTTAGTTGGGGGTGTGACTCCAGCTGGTCGCACAGGTGAGTTGCAGGGGAAATCGCCTGCGGCCTCTGGAGGGGGGGTACTTGGCGATATCGCCAGTACCAGCAAGGGTTTATCCTGCAGCGTACCGGTGCAGGCGAAGGAGACCCAAACGCAGCCCGCCGATGGATCTAAGCGGCGATTGGGCACGGGGAGGAGAGCCCACTCCGATCGTCGCATGGCCTCCAAGATTGTGGAGCGCTATGGCGGCCAGGCGGGGTCTCAGTTATCTGAGAGGCATGCTAAGTCGCTCGAGTGGGCTAAGGGAGTGCTGAGGGAGAGCGCGAGTGCGCCTTCGAAGACCTCAGCCCCAAAAAGACAGCGGTCTCAGGAGGGGGAAACCTCTGCAGTCAAACGGCCCAGGACTGGGGTAGCGCCGAAAACCTTCAGCGAAGTCGCGAAACAGGCGGGCACCATTATCCTGGGTGTCGTGGACCGCAGTAAGGAGGACGGTGCCATCTCTAAGATGGACTGGAGGCGTGTGGCGGCAGCGATCTCTGCCGTCTTTATGAAGGTGATCAGGGACAATCCTGGTCCACCTCCTCGCTGCGAGAGTGCGGGTTGGCACTCTGGCCTCTTCAAGAGGATCTCGTGTGCTCACGAGCGGTCGGCCACGCTTTATAAAGCGGCGGGTTCCTTGGTGGGGGAGGTCTGGAAGGGTGCCAGACTGGAGGCCGTGGATAAAAAGGATTTGCCTTTGCGTCCGAGGGCTCGGGTCTGGCTCCCTGCGGAGCCCTCTGCACCGGGAGACATTGAGGAAATCCTCAGGTATTGCAACCCAAACCTTCCGGCTCACTATTGGAAGGTTGTTCGGTTCGAGGGGTCCGAGGAACCATATCGGCAAGCGCTGATTCTGCTTAACGCGGAGTCCCTCGGCCCTCTCGCCGAGCAGGAGGGAGTCATTTCCTATGGCTTCGAGAAGGTAGCTCTAAAAATCTACCAATCCGATGCCAGGGGTAGTGACGCCATCCTTCCGGTTGAACCGGAGTTGGTGCCGGAGGTCTGCGGACCTGACGCGGAGGAAGAGGTGGAGGTCATGGAGGCCTTCATGAGTATGGAGGTTGACTCTGTCAGGTCGGACGCCGAGAGCGCCGGGGGAGTCTCCTCGGTAGCGGGGTCCGTCCTGAGCCTAAACAGGCTGTTCGACGGGGTGGAGGAGGAGAGGCTTCTTGCCTCGGATAGCGAGGACGTGGCCGCGGGGGGGCTGGAGGAGATTACTGAGGATGATTATCCTGCAGATAAATCTCCAGCACTCTAAGGCCGCGTCCGCCAATTTGATGCTCAACCTTGAGCAAGGTGGGGTAGATATAGTCCTGATCCAGGAACCGTGGCGGAGCAGTAACGGCATTTCTGGTATCGGGACGAAGAAGTACAAGCTTCTGGTGTCCAGTGACGCAGGTAAACCTAGAGCTTGTATGCTCGTCAGGCGTGAAATAAATACTTATTTTCTGTCTAATTTCAGTAACGGAGACGTAGTAACGGTGAGACTCGAGGACGGGGCCGAAGAACTTTGGCTCATGTCCTCGTATATGGCTCACGATGATGAGGTGGAACCACCTCCTGTTCTGCTGAGGAACGCTCTGGCGGAAGCGAGGCGCAGGAAAGCCGGCGTCGTGGTGGGATGTGATGCCAATTCGAGGCACTCCTGCTGGGGTAGCTCAGACATCAACGAAAGAGGTGAGTCTCTCTTTGATTATATACTTAGCGAAAACTTGTCTATTTGTAATAGGGGGAGCGACCCTACGTTTGTAACTTCGGTAAGGGAGGAGGTCTTGGACCTTACCCTGGTGTCGTCTGAATTGTTATCCCGTATCTCGAACTGGAGAGTTCTTAACGATCACTCCTTCTCTGATCATAGATATATTCAATTCTCCTTGGGCGATCTGTGCCCCCAAAATCGTCCCTTTAGGAATCTGAGGAACACGGATTGGGATCTTTACTGTAAGAAGTTGCAGGAGTTTCTTCCTGAGGAACCTCAGGGTAACGTACTTCTGTCGGAAAGTTCGATTGACAGCTTAGTGGGTAATTTCACCGTAGCTTGTAATAAAGCGATAAATATTTCGTGTCCGCTGAGGAGGCCTTCGGGTAAATCTAAGCCGTACTGGTGGACTTTGGAAATTTCGGAGCTCAGGGCTTCGAGTAGAAGACTTTTTAACCAGGCGAGGAAGAGCAAAAAACCCTCGGATTGGGAACTCTATAAGATCGGACTGGGAATATATAAGTCCGAAATAAGGAAGGCTAAGCGGGAATCGTGGAGAAGTTTCTGTGAGAACGTCGAAGGATGCCACGAGTCCTCCAGGCTTAGGCGGGTGCTCGCGAGGGCTCCCGTCCCCTTGGGATGTCTCAGGGACGACTCGGGAAACTGGGCGATGAGCAGTGAGGAGTCGCTCAAACTTCTCCTCGATTCCCACTTCCCCGAAAATCCTGAACCATGTGAGACTACAGGCGTGGAACCAGGTGCCATCTATGTCCCTCCTTGCGACATGTTAGAAGAGCGTCGCCTACTATGGGCTTTACGCTCCTTCAAAGCGTTCAAGTCGCCAGGACCTGATGGTATCATTCCTGCCCAGTTGCAGATGTCCGAACGGGTGTCGTGTCGGTGGTTGGCGCCTATTTACGCGAGCTGCATAAGTAGGGGCTATATTCCCAGACTTTGGAGGAATGTGAGGGTTATATTTATTCCCAAGGCGGGTAAGAGCTCTCATACAACCCCAAAGGACTTTAGGCCTATCAGCCTCTCTTCTTTTCTTTTGAAGACCCTGGAGAGGCTGATTGATCTTCATATAAGAGAGGATATACCGCGAGAGCGGCTGTCGCATGCTCAGCATGCCTACTCGAAGGGCAGGTCCGTGGATACGGCCCTGCATATGGTTGTTAACGTCATTGAAGAGTCTCTTGAACACAAGGACTTTGCAGTTGGTGCCTTTCTGGATATAGAAGGTGCCTTTAATAACATTCAGCCACAGGGAATAGTCGGATCCTTGGCGGAACTTGGGGCTGAGTCGGGTCTGGTAAGGCTCATCAATCACCTTCTCCGGGACAGAACTGTCGTGGCGGAATGGGGCAGCGCCTCCATCCAGCGAAAGGTGAGTAGAGGCACTCCACAAGGAGGGGTTCTCTCGCTACTCCTTTGGGTCGTTGCTTTAAATGGTGTACTGAAGGAGCTGGAAAGGGTAGGCTACACGGTTATTGGCTATGCTGACGATGTTGCTCTCATTGTCAGGGGTAAGTTTTTGAGTACCCTTTTTGATATCATGCAGGGGTACCTTAATATGATCGTGAAATGGTCTGCAGGGTGTGGACTCGCGATAAATCCTAGCAAGACAGAGCTGGGTTTATTCACCAGGAGGTACAAAGTACCGGTCGCCCATCCTCCTTCAATAGGTGGCGTCCAGTTGGTGCTTTCTGACCGGGTCAAGTATCTGGGCTTGATTCTGGATAGGAAGCTCTCCTGGGGGCCAAATATTGAGGAAAGGGTGAAAAAGGCTTCGGTTGCGGTGTACTGTTGTCGGGGTGCTATTGGGAAGAGATGGGGCCTCTCTCCCAAGGTAAACTATTGGCTATGAGACTATAATAAGGCCTATAATGTTTTATGGAGTGGTGGTCTGGTGGAACTCACTAGACAGGGTATCTAAAGTTAAGCAGCTAGAGCGGGTGCAGCGGTCCGCGCTCATTGGGATCAGTGGGGCGCTTAGGACCACACCCACTCTCGCGCTCAATGTTATGCTTAACGTACTTCCTGTGGACATTGCAGGTAGGGTTGCAGCAGCCCATGTAGCAGCACGGCTAGAGTGCAATGGATACAGATTCAGCTCGGCCTTTGGGCATTCTAGGATTCTGGCCAGTTTCGACTTTGTACCTCCGGAAACAGATTACTGTCTGCCTGCTCCAGCTCGTAGTTGCTCCCTATCCACTTACATCCCGCGTAGGGAGGAGTGGAAGGAGGGGGGGTTGTGGGGCGGTGGGACGGTGAACTTTTTCACGGATGGCTCGAAGCTGGATGGTAAGGTTGGGGGAGGGGTCTTCTGCGATGAGTTCTCCCTCAACCGTAAATTTAGGCTTCCGGACCTCTGCAGTGTATTTCAAGCAGAGGTGGCCGCAATAAAGGAGGCAGCCGATTGGCTACTTACCAATGTAATGCCCTCTAGACGGGCCAACATTTATTCGGATAGCCAGGCCGCTATCAAGGCCTTAGGATCGCTAATGGTGAGATCAAAACTGGTCAGGGAATGCCTGACTTCCCTCGCAGCCGCCTCGGAATATCTCGACGTTAGACTAATTTGGGTACCGGGCCATAGCGACATCGCAGGGAACTGCATGGCTGATGAGCTTGCTCGGCAAGGTACCCTGGAAGTCATCTCTCCTTGCAGGGAGGGGGTGGGGGCTCCTTTGACTGCCTACGGGCTTCTCCTGGACAGATGGGCTTTATGTCGTCTCAGCGAGCGCTGGGAAATTGCCACGACATGCAGAATTGCAAGGTCCCTCTGGCCGAGAGTGGACCGTGGGCGCTCAAGGGAGCTGATGTCGCTTACTAAGCGACAACTCTCGACCCTGGTTGGTGTTTTGACTGGGCATTGTCCGTTGGGTATTCACGCGGTTAGGCTGAAAATAGTCTCTGACCCTTTCTGCCGCAGCTGTATGGAGGAGGATGAGGTGGATTCATCTTGTCATTTTCTGCTCAGCTGCCCTGCATTTGCGAAAATGAGGTTCAAGTACCTGGGCTCATACTTCTTTAGCTCTCCAGAAGACCTTTTTGGAGTGGAGATTGGTAATTTGCGTGACTTCATTCGGGGCACGCAACGTTTCTCAGGTTAATCTTTCCTGACTTTCCGATTCACGTTACCGTTCATAAATTTAGGTGGTATCACAACGGACTCTTACTATGTCTAAGTGAGTTCCCTTTGGGGAACTACCACAGTAACCTAACCCTAACCTAATATGAATTTTTGGAAAACTTCTTGGTATGCAGTTTTGTAGGTCATGTAATTTTAACAAAAGAATATTCTAGTCTTGTGTGGCTAAAAACTCGGGGCAGTTTTGACAATGTTTAGTTTCATTTGTGTGGGATCATTAAGGGGAAGAGCAACCCAGACGGGAAAGACCTATTGAAACACGTACTAAACAATGCAACCCTAACCCGACAGAACGACAATTGAAGGTGAAGAAGTTGAAGATGATCTCAAGAAAAGAGAAAACGTGAGTATGTAAAAAGTGCCGATTTAAGTAACCAAATGTGAAAAATGAACTACAATTTAACTTTATTGAATAATCTATGTATAACTATTATATTTACGTGCAGAGTGTCGTGTGCTGTTGTATTTATTTACTTGGAACCCACATAAATGAGTACTCGCCGGGATGAGTGTGAAGTAAAACTTTAAATTTACATACAAATTGGGATAGCTAAAGATCCTTTAAGTAAATAAAAAACAACATGCGTTAGTGCAAGTCGATGAAAATTATTTGCCAGAAGGCGTTATAAAAATCAAGTTGTGGCGTCAGTTGAGACATTGGAGGTTAGAAATCTGAAAAATTTCGTCATCGGTTCTTAATTTCTTATCGAAGTTCCAGAAATTTCGTTATTCGTTGGAATTTGGAAGAGGAGAAAAGTAAAGCGAATAAGTAGAAAGTAGTACATAAACTCAAAAGTTATACATAACGCTACTGTTGTACACAATGTTGAGGTTGTACATGACGCATAACGAACGGCGAAAATTTTAAATCGGTGACAAATCGACACCGACGAGCGACTAAAGATACATAAAATATATGTAGTATGTTAAAAGCAATGCGCACCACAGTAAATAAGGGTGTGTACATTTGAATAACTACAACAGAGGCGGAAAGGTAACGAGAGAGCAAATGAGTAAATAGCAGTGAGCTTTGGCAGCAGCAGTAGTTATGATGTGTTTATACTGTATTCGAATTGGAACGTTGCAAGTATCATAGAAACCAGGTGTTAGAAGAGCAAAGCAGTAGGCGAAATAGAGAAGTTCGAGTTTAACGAGAATTGGTGAATTGCTGTTTCTTCTGATAGTGCAATATGGCGTAAGTTAATGGAAAGTGACCACTTAAGAACGATGGCCGACGGACTGTATAACTAAAAGCATATGAATAAGGACAAAAAATTTGCACGAAAATCATTAAAATTGAAACTATTTTGTTTCAAAAAGTCAAGCATTTTAATATGAATTTTTGGAAAACTTCTTGGTATGCAGTTTTGTAGGTCATGTAATTTTTACAAAGAATATTCGAGTCTTGAGTGGCTTGGAATTCGGGGCAGTTTTGACAATGTTTTGTTTCATTTGTGTGGGATCATTATGGGGAAAAGCAACCCGGACGGGAAAGACCTATTGAAACACGTACTATACAATGCAACCCTAACTCGACAGAACGACAATTGATGATGAAGAAGTTGAAGATGATCTCAAGAAAAGAGAAAACGTGAGTATGTAAAAAGTGCCGATTTAAGTAACCAAATGTGAAAAATGAACTACAATTTAACCTTATTGAATAATCTATGTATAACTATTATATTTACGTGCAGAGTGTCGTGTGCTGTTGTATTTATTTACTTGGAACCCACATAAATGAGTACTCGCCGGGATGAGTGTGAAGTAAAACTTTAAATTTACATACAAATTGGGATAGCTAAAGATCCTTTAAGTAAATAAAAAACAACATGCGTTAGTGCAAGTCGATGAAAATTATTTGCCAGAAGGCGTTATAAAAATCAAGTTGTGGCGTCAGTTGAGACATTGGAGGTTAGAAATCTGAAAAATTTCGTCATCGGTTTTTAATTTCTTATCGAAGTTCCAGAAATTTCGTTATTCGTTGGAATTTGGAAGAGGAGAAAAGTAAAGCGAATAAGTAGAAAGTAGTACATAAACTCAAAAGTTATACATAACGCTACTGTTGTACACAATGTTGAGGTTGTACATGACTCGTAACGAACGGCGAAAATTTTAAATCGGTGACAAATCGACACCGACGAGCGACTAAAGATACATAAAATATATGTAGTATGTTAAAAGCAATGCGCACCACAGTAAATAAGGGTGTGTACATTTGAATAACTACAATAGAGGCGGAAAGGTAACGAGAGAGCAAATGAGTAAATAGCAGTGAGCTTTGGCAGCAGCAGTAGTTATGATGTGTTTATACTGTATTCGCATTGGAACGTTGCAAGTATCATAGAAACCAGGTGTTAGAAGAGCAAAGCAGTAGGCGAAATAGAGAAGTTCGAGTTTAACGAGAATTGGTGAATTGCTGTTTCTTCTGATAGTGCAATATGGCGTAAGTTAATGGAAAGTGCCCACTTAAGAACGATGGCCGACGGAAGCAGTACACTGTATAACTAAAAGCATTTGAATAAGGACTAAAGATTTGCACAAAAATCATTAAAATTGAAACTATTTTGTCTCAAAAAGTCTAGAATTTTATTGTGAATTTGTGAAAAACTTCTTGGTACGCAGTTTTGTAGGTCATGTAATTTTTACAAAGAATATTCTAGTCTTGAGTGGCTAGGAATTCGGGGCAGTTTTGACAATGTTTAGTTTCATTTGTGTGGGATCATTATGGGGAAAAGCAACCCGGACGGGAAAGACCTATTGAAACACGTACTATACAATGCAACCCTAACTCAACAGAACGACAATTGATGATGAAGAAGTTGAAGATGATCTCAAGAAAAGAGAAAACGTGAGTATGTAAAAAGTGCCGATTTAAGTAACCAAATGTGAAAAATGAACTACAATTTAACCTTATTGAATAATCTATGTATAACTATTATATTTACGTGCAGAGTGTCGTGTGCTGTTGTATTTATTTACTTGGAACCCACATAAATGAGTACTCGCCGGGATGAGTGTGAAGTAAAACTTTAAATTTACATACAAATTGGGATAGCTAAAGATCCTTTAAGTAAATAAAAAACAACATGCGTTAGTGCAAGTCGATGAAAATTATTTGCCAGAAGGCGTTATAAAAATATAGTTTTGGCGTCAGTTGAGACATTGGAGGTTAGAAATCTGAAAAATTTCGTCATCGGTTTTTAATTTCTTATCGAAGTTCCAGAAATTTCGTTATTCGTTCGAATTTGGAAGAGGAGAAAAGTAAAGCGAATAAGTAGAAGGTAGTACATAAACTCAAAAGTTATACATAACGCTACGGTTGTACACAATGTTGAGGTTGTACATGACGCGTAACGAACGGCGAAAATTTTAAATCGGTGACAAATCGACACCGACGAGCGACTAAAGATACATAAAATATATGTAGTATGTTAAAAGCAATGCGCACCACAGTAAATAAGGGTGTGTACATTTGAATAACTACAACAGGGGCGGAAAGGTAACGAGAGAGCAAATGAGTAAATAGCAGTGAGCTTTGGCAGCAGCAGTAGTTATGATGTGTTTATACTGTATTCGCATTGGAACGTTGCAAGTATCATAGAAACCAGGTGTTAGAAGAGCAAAGCAGTAGGCGAAATAGAGAAGTTCGAGTTTAACGAGAATTGGTGAATTGCTGTTTCTTCTGATAGTGCAATATGGCGTAAGTTAATGGAAAGTGACCACTTAAGAACGATGGCCGACAGACTGTATAGCTAAAAGCATATGAATAAGGACAAAAAATTTGCACGAAAATCATTAAAATTGAAACTATTTTGTTTCAAAAAGTCAAGCATTTTAATATGAATTTTTGGAAAACTTCTTGGTATGCAGTTTTGTAGGTCATGTAATTTTAACAAAGAATATTTTAGTCTTGAGTGGCTAGAAATTCGGGGCAGTTTTGACAATGTTTAGTTTCATTTGTGTGGGATCATTATGGGGAAAAGCAACCCGGACGGGAAAGACCTATTGAAACACGTACTATACAATGCAACCCTAACTCGACAGAACGACAATTGATGATGAAGAAGTTGAAGATGATCTCAAGAAAAGAGAAAACGTGAGTATGTAAAAAGTGCCGATTTAAGTAACCAAATGTGAAAAATGAACTACAATTTAACCTTATTGAATAATCTATGTATAACTATTATATTTACGTGCAGAGTGTCGTGTGCTGTTGTATTTATTTACTTGGAACCCACATAAATGAGTACTCGCCGGGATGAGTGTGAAGTAAAACTTTAAATTTACATACAAATTGGGATAGCTAAAGATCCTTTAAGTAAATAAAAAACAACATGCGTTAGTGCAAGTCGATGAAAATTATTTGCCAGAAGGCGTTACAAAAATCAAGTTGTGGCGTCAGTTGAGACATTGGAGGTTAGAAATCTGAAAAATTTCGTCATCGGTTTTTAATTTCTTATCGAAGTTCCAGAAATTTCGTTATTCGTTGGAATTTGGAAGAGGAGAAAAGTAAAGCGAATAAGTAGAAAGTAGTACATAAACTCAAAAGTTATACATAACGCTACGGTTGTACACAATGTTGAGGTTGTACATGACGCGTAACGAACGGCGAAAATTTTAAATCGGTGACAAATCGACACCGACGAGCGACTAAAGATACATAAAATATATGTAGTATGTTAAAAGCAATTCGCACCACAGTAAATAAGGGTGTGTACATTTGAATAACTACAATAGAGGCGGAAAGGTAACGAGAGAGCAAATGAGTAAATAGCAGTGAGCTTTGGCAGCAGCAGTAGTTATGATGTGTTTATACTGTATTCGCATTGGAACGTTGCAAGTATCATAGAAACCAGGTGTTAGAAGAGCAAAGCAGTAGGCGAAATAGAGAAGTTCGAGTTTAACGAGAATTGGTGAATTGCTGTTTCTTCTGATAGTGCAATATGGCGTAAGTTAATGGAAAGTGACCACTTAAGAACGATGGCCGACAGACTGTATAACTAAAAGCATATGAATAAGGACAAAGAATTTGCACGAAAATCATTAAAATTGAAACTATTTTGTTTCAAAAAGTCAAGCATTTTAATATGAATTTTTGGAAAACTTCTTGGTATGCAGTTTTGTAGGTCATGTAATTTTAACAAAGAATATTTTAGTCTTGAGTGGCTAGAAATTCGGGGCAGTTTTGACAATGTTTAGTTTCATTTGTGTGGGATCATTATGGGGAAAAGCAACCCGGACGGGAAAGACCTATTGAAACACGTACTATACAATGCAACCCTAACTCGACAGAACGACAATTGATGATGAAGAAGTTGAAGATGATCTCAAGAAAAGAGAAAACGTGAGTATGTAAAAAGTGCCGATTTAAGTAACCAAATGTGAAAAATGAACTACAATTTATCCTTATTGAATAATCTATGTATAACTATTATATTTACGTGCAGAGTGTCGTGTGCTGTTGTATTTATTTACTTGGAACCCACATAAATGAGTACTCGCCGGGATGAGTGTGAAGTAAAACTTTAAGTTTACATACAAATTGGGATAGCTAAAGATCCTTTAAGTAAATAAAAAACAACATGCGTTAGTGCAAGTCGATGAAAATTATTTGCCAGAAGGCGTTATAAAAATCAAGTTGTGGCGTCAGTTGAGACATTGGAGGTTAGAAATCTGAAAAATTTCGTCATCGGTTTTTAATTTCTTATCGAAGTTCCAGAAATTTCGTTATTCGTTGGAATTTGGAAGAGGAGAAAAGTAAAGCGAATAAGTAGAAAGTAGTACATAAACTCAAAAGTTATACATAACGCTACTGTTGTACACAATGTTGAGGTTGTACATGACGCGTAACGAACGGCGAAAATTCTAAATCGGTGACAAATCGACACCGACGAGCGACTAAAGATACATAAAATATATGTAGTATGTTAAAAGCAATGCGCACCACAGTAAATAAGGGTGTGTACATTTGAATAACTACAATAGAGGCGGAAAGGTAACGAGAGAGCAAATGAGTAAATAGCAGTGAGCTTTGGCAGCAGCAGTAGTTATGATGTGTTTATACTGTATTCGCATTGGAACGTTGCAAGTATCATAGAAACCAGGTGTTAGAAGAGCAAAGCAGTAGGCGAAATAGAGAAGTTCGAGTCTAACGAGAATTGGTGAATTGCTGTTTCTTCTGATAGTGCAATATGGCGTAAGTTAATGAAAAGTGACCACTTAAGAATGATGGCCGACGGACTGTATAACTAAAAGCATATGAATAAGGACAAAAAATTTGCACGAAAATCATTAAAATTGAAACTATTTTGTTTCAAAAAGTCAAGCATTTTATATGAATTTTTGGAAAACTTCTTGGTATGCAGTTTTGTTGGTCATGTAATTTTAACAAAGAATATTTTAGTCTTGAGTGGCTAGAAATTCGGGGCAGTTTTGACAATGTTTAGGTTCATTTGTGTGGGATCATTATGGGGAAAAGCAACCCGGACGGGAAAGACCTATTGAAACACGTACTATACAATGCAACCCTAACTCGACAGAACGACAATTGATGATGAAGAAGTTGAAGATGATCTCAAGAAAAGAGAAAACGTGAGTATGTAAAAAGTGCCGATTTAAGTAACCAAATGTGAAAAATGAACTACAATTTAACCTTATTGAATAATCTATGTATAACTATTATATTTACGTGCAGAGTGTCGTGTGCTGTTGTATTTATTTACTTGGAACCCACATAAATGAGTACTCGCCGGGATGAGTGTGAAGTAAAACTTTAAATTTACATACAAATTGGGATAGCTAAAGATCCTTTAAGTAAATAAAAAAACAACATGCGTTAGTGCAAGTCGATGAAAATTATTTGCCAGAAGGCGTTATAAAAATCAAGTTGTGGCGTCAGTTGAGACATTGGAGGTTAGAAATCTGAAAAATTTCGTCATCGGTTTTTAATTTCTTATCGAAGTTCCAGAAATTTCGTTATTCGTTGGAATTTGGAAGAGGAGAAAAGTAAAGCGAATAAGTAGAAAGTAGTACATAAACTCAAAAGTTATACATAACGCTACTGTTGTACACAATGTTGAGGTTGTACATGACGCGTAACGAACGGCGAAAATTTTAAATCGGTGACAAATCGACATCGACGAGCGACTAAAGATACATAAAATATATGTAGTATGTTCAAAGCAATGCGCACCACAGTAAATAAGGGTGTGTACATTTGAATAACTACAATAGAGGCGGAAAGGTAACGAGAGAGCAAATGAGTAAATAGCAGTGAGCTTTGGCAGCAGCAGTAGTTATGATGTGTTTATACTGTATTCGCATTGGAACGTTGCAAGTATCATTTCTTCTGATAGTGCTTTATATAAATTCGATTTAATTTTATAATATTGTTTTGTGTTGACGGTCTTGCACATTTTCTATCACATGAGCTGCATGCCTTAAATGAAAAAAAGGTTTCCGGCATTCAATTAAAAAAAAAAATTCTCAAAAAACAACTAAAAATCTTAGTATCTTTTTAAGACTTGGTGCTGTTTCTTCTGAAAGTGGGCTACGACGCAGTTGCTATTGCAAAATGGCATACGTTAATGGGAAGTGCCCACTTAAGAACGATGGCCGACGGAAGCAGTACACTGTATAACTAAAAGCATTTGAATAAGGACTAAAGATTTGCACAAAAATCATTAAAATTGAAACTATTTTGTCTCAAAAAGTCTAGAATTTTATTGTGAATTTTTGAAAAACTTCTTGGTACGCAGTTTTGTAGGTCATGTAATTTTTACAAAGAATATTCTAGTCTTGAGTGGCTAGGAATTCGGGGCAGTTTTGACAATGTTTAGTTTCATTTGTGTGGGATCATTATGGGGAAAAGCAACCCGGACGGGAAAGACCTATTGAAACACGTACTATACAATGCAACCCTAACTCAACAGAACGACAATTGATGATGAAGAAGTTGAAGATGATCTCAAGAAAAGAGAAAACGTGAGTATGTAAAAAGTGCCGATTTAAGTAACCAAATGTGAAAAATGAACTACAATTTAACCTTATTGAATAATCTATGTATAACTATTATATTTACGTGCAGAGTGTCGTGTGCTGTTGTATTTATTTACTTGGAACCCACATAAATGAGTACTCGCCGGGATGAGTGTGAAGTAAAACTTTAAATTTACATACAAATTGGGATAGCTAAAGATCCTTTAAGTAAATAAAAAACAACATGCGTTAGTGCAAGTCGATGAAAATTATTTGCCAGAAGGCGTTATAAAAATATAGTTTTGGCGTCAGTTGAGACATTGGAGGTTAGAAATCTGAAAAATTTCGTCATCGGTTTTTAATTTCTTATCGAAGTTCCAGAAATTTCGTTATTCGTTCGAATTTGGAAGAGGAGAAAAGTAAAGCGAATAAGTAGAAGGTAGTACATAAACTCAAAAGTTATACATAACGCTACGGTTGTACACAATGTTGAGGTTGTACATGACGCGTAACGAACGGCGAAAATTTTAAATCGGTGACAAATCGACACCGACGAGCGACTAAAGATACATAAAATATATGTAGTATGTTAAAAGCAATGCGCACCACAGTAAATAAGGGTGTGTACATTTGAATAACTACAACAGGGGCGGAAAGGTAACGAGAGAGCAAATGAGTAAATAGCAGTGAGCTTTGGCAGCAGCAGTAGTTATGATGTGTTTATACTGTATTCGCATTGGAACGTTGCAAGTATCATAGAAACCAGGTGTTAGAAGAGCAAAGCAGTAGGCGAAATAGAGAAGTTCGAGTTTAACGAGAATTGGTGAATTGCTGTTTCTTCTGATAGTGCAATATGGCGTAAGTTAATGGAAAGTGACCACTTAAGAACGATGGCCGACAGACTGTATAACTAAAAGCATATGAATAAGGACACAAAATTTGCACGAAAATCATTAAAATTGAAACTATTTTGTTTCAAAAAGTCAAGCATTTCAATATGAATTTTTGGAAAACTTCTTGGTATGCAGTTTTGTAGGTCATGTAATTTTAACAAAAGAATATGCTAGTCTTGAGTGGCTAGAAATTCGGGGCAGGTTTGACAATGTTTAGTTTCATTTGTGTGGGATCATTATGGGGTTATGATGTGTTTGTACTGTATTCGCATTGGAACGTGTCAAGGTTCATAGAAACCAGGTGTTAGAAGAGCAAAGCAGTAGGCGAAATAGAGAAGTTCGAGTTTAACGAGAATTGGTGAATTGCTGTTTCTTCTGATAGTGCAATATGGCGTAAGTTAATGGAAAGTGACCACTTAAGAACGATGGCCGACAGACTGTATAACTAAAAGCATATGAATAAGGACAAAAAATTTGCACGAAAATCATTAAAATTGAAACTATTTTGTTTCAAAAAGTCAAGCATTTTAATATGAATTTTTGGAAAACTTCTTGGTATGCAGTTTTGTAGGTCATGTAATTTTAACAAAGAATATTTTAGTCTTGAGTGGCTAGAAATTCGGGGCAGTTTTGACAATGTTTAGTTTCATTTGTGTGGGATCATTATGGGGAAAAGCAACCCGGACGGGAAAGACCTATTGAAACACGTACTATACAATGCAACCCTAACTCGACAGAACGACAATTGATGATGAAGAAGTTGAAGATGATCTCAAGAAAAGAGAAAACGTGAGTATGTAAAAAGTGCCGATTTAAGTAACCAAATGTGAAAAATGAACTACAATTTATCCTTATTGAATAATCTATGTATAACTATTATATTTACGTGCAGAGTGTCGTGTGCTGTTGTATTTATTTACTTGGAACCCACATAAATGAGTACTCGCCGGGATGAGTGTGAAGTAAAACTTTAAGTTTACATACAAATTGGGATAGCTAAAGATCCTTTAAGTAAATAAAAAACAACATGCGTTAGTGCAAGTCGATGAAAATTATTTGCCAGAAGGCGTTATAAAAATCAAGTTGTGGCGTCAGTTGAGACATTGGAGGTTAGAAATCTGAAAAATTTCGTCATCGGTTTTTAATTTCTTATCGAAGTTCCAGAAATTTCGTTATTCGTTGGAATTTGGAAGAGGAGAAAAGTAAAGCGAATAAGTAGAAAGTAGTACATAAACTCAAAAGTTATACATAACGCTACTGTTGTACACAATGTTGAGGTTGTACATGACGCGTAACGAACGGCGAAAATTTTAAATCGGTGACAAATCGACACCGACGAGCGACTAAAGATACATAAAATATATGTAGTATGTTAAAAGCAATTCGCACCACAGTAAATAAGGGTGTGTACATTTGAATAACTACAATAGAGGCGGAAAGGTAACGAGAGAGCAAATGAGTAAATAGCAGTGAGCTTTGGCAGCAGCAGTAGTTATGATGTGTTTATACTGTATTCGCATTGGAACGTTGCAAGTATCATAGAAACCAGGTGTTAGAAGAGCAAAGCAGTAGGCGAAATAGAGAAGTTCGAGTTTAACGAGAATTGGTGAATTGCTGTTTCTTCTGATAGTGCAATATGGCGTAAGTTAATGAAAAGTGACCACTTAAGAATGATGGCCGACGGACTGTATAACTAAAAGCATATGAATAAGGACAAAAAATTTGCACGAAAATCATTAAAATTGAAACTATTTTGTTTCAAAAAGTCAAGCATTTTAATATGAATTTTTGGAAAACTTCTTGGTATGCAGTTTTGTTGGTCATGTAATTTTAACAAAGAATATTTTAGTCTTGAGTGGCTAGAAATTCGGGGCAGTTTTGACAATGTTTAGTTTCATTTGTGTGGGATCATTATGGGGAAAAGCAACCCGGACGGGAAAGACCTATTGAAACACGTACTATACAATGCAACCCTAACTCGACAGAACGACAATTGATGATGAAGAAGTTGAAGATGATCTCAAGAAAAGAGAAAACGTGAGTATGTAAAAAGTGCCAATTTAAGTAACCAAATGTGAAAAATGAACTACAATTTAACCTTATTGAATAATCTATGTATAACTATTATATTTACGTGCAGAGTGTCGTGTGCTGTTGTATTTATTTACTTGGAACCCACATAAATGAGTACTCGCCGGGATGAGTGTGAAGTAAAACTTTAAATTTACATACAAATTGGGATAGCTAAAGATCCTTTAAGTAAATAAAAAAACAACATGCGTTAGGGCAAGTCGATGAAAATTATTTGCCAGAAGGCGTTATAAAAATCAAGTTGTGGCGTCAGTTGAGACATTGGAGGTTAGAAATCTGAAAAATTTCGTCATCGGTTTTTAATTTCTTATCGAAGTTCCAGAAATTTCGTTATTCGTTGGAATTTGGAAGAGGAGAAAAGTAAAGCGAATAAGTAGAAAGTAGTACATAAACTCAAAAGTTATACATAACGCTACTGTTGTACACAATGTTGAGGTTGTACATGACGCGTAACGAACGGCGAAAATTTTAAATCGGTGACAAATCGACATCGACGAGCGACTAAAGATACATAAAATATATGTAGTATGTTCAAAGCAATGCGCACCACAGTAAATAAGGGTGTGTACATTTGAATAACTACAATAGAGGCGGAAAGGTAACGAGAGAGCAAATGAGTAAATAGCAGTGAGCTTTGGCAGCAGCAGTAGTTATGATGTGTTTATACTGTATTCGCATTGGAACGTTGCAAGTATCATTTCTTCTGATAGTGCTTTATATAAATTCGATTTAATTTTATAATATTGTTTTGTGTTGACGGTCTTGCACATTTTCTATCACATGAGCTGCATGCCTTAAATGAAAAAAAGGTTTCCGGCATTCAATTAAAAAAAAAAATTCTCAAAAAACAACTAAAAATCTTAGTATCTTTTTAAGACTTGGTGCTGTTTCTTCTGAAAGTGGGCTACGACGCAGTTGCTATTGCAAAATGGCATACGTTAATGGGAAGTGCCCACTTAAGAACGATGGCCGACGGAAGCAGTACACTGTATAACTAAAAGAAGATGAATAAGGACAAAAAATTTGCACGAAAATCATTAAAATTGAAACTATTTTGTTTCAAAAAGTCAAGCATTTTAATATGAATTTTTGGAAAACTTCTTGGTATGCAGTTTTGTTGGTCATGTAATTTTAACAAAGAATATTTTAGTCTTGAGTGGCTAGAAATTCGGGGCAGTTTTGACAATGTTTAGTTTCATTTGTGTGGGATCATTATGGGGAAAAGCAACCCGGACGGGAAAGACCTATTGAAACACGTACTATACAATGCAACCCTAACTCGACAGAACGACAATTGATGATGAAGAAGTTGAAGATGATCTCAAGAAAAGAGAAAACGTGAGTATGTAAAAAGTGCCGATTTAAGTAACCAAATGTGAAAAATGAACTACAATTTAACTTTATTGAATAATCTATGTATAACTATTATATTTACGTGCAGAGTGCCGTGTGCTGTTGTATTTATTTACTTGGAACCCACATAAATGGGTACTCGCCGGGATGAGTGTGAAGTAAAACTTTAAATTTACATACAAATTGGGATAGCTAAAGATCCTTTAAGTAAATAAAAAACAACATGCGTTAGTGCAAGTCGATGAAAATTATTTGCCAGAAGGCGTTATAAAAATCAAGTTGTGGCGTCAGTTGAGACATTGGAGGTTAGAAATCTGAAAAATTTCGTCATCGGGTTTTAATTTCTTATCGAAGTTCCAGAAATTTCGTTATTCGTTGGAATTTGGAAGAGGAGAAAAGTAAAGCGAATAAGTAGAAGGTAGTACATAAACTCAAAAGTTATACATAACGCTACGGTTGTACACAATGTTGAGGTTGTACATGACGCGTAACGAACGGCGAAAATTTTAAATCGGTGACAAATCGACACCGACGAGCGACTAAAGATACATAAAATATATGTAGTATGTTAAAAGCAATGCGCACCACAGTAAATAAGGGTGTGTACATTTGAATAACTACAACAGGGGCGGAAAGGTAACGAGAGAGCAAATGAGTAAATAGCAGTGAGCTTTGGCAGCAGCAGTAGTTATGATGTGTTTATACTGTATTCGCATTGGAACGTGTCAAGGTTCATAGAAACCAGGTGTTAGAAGAGCAAACCAGTAGGCGAAATAGAGAAGTTCGAGTTTAACGAGAATTGGTGAATTGCTGTTTCTTCTGATAGTGCAATATGGCGTAAGTTAATGGAAAGTGACCACTTAAGAACGATGGCCGACAGACTGTATAACTAAAAGCATATGAATAAGGACAAAAAATCTGCACGAAAATCATTAAAATTGAAACTATTTTGTTTCAAAAAGTCAAGCATTTTAATATGAATTTTTGGAAAACTTCTTGGTATGCAGTTTTGTAGGTCATGTAATTTTAACAAAGAATATGCTAGTCTAGAGTTGCTAGAAATTCGGGGGGGTAGTTTTGACAATGTTTAGTTTCACTTGGTCTCACGCTCATTTTTCCATTAAACTGATAGACTTTATATAAATTCGATTTAATTTTAGAATATTGTTTTGTGTTGACGGTCTTGCACATTTTCTATCACATGAGCTGCATGCCTTAAATGAAAAAAAGGTTTCCGGCATTCAATTAAAAAAAAAAATTCTCAAAAAACAACTAAAAATCTTAGTATCTTTTTAAGACTTGGTGCTGTTTCTTCTGAAAGTGGGCTACGACGCAGTTGCTATTGCAAAATGGCATACGTTAATGGGAAGTGCCCACTTAAGAACGATGGCCGACGGAAGCAGTACACTGTATAGCTAAAAGCATTTGAATAAGGACTAAAGATTTGCACAAAAATCATTAAAATTGAAACTATTTTGTCTCAAAAAGTCTAGAATTTTATTGTGAATTTTTGAAAAACTTCTTGGTACGCAGTTTTGTAGGTCATGTAATTTTAAAAAAGAATATTCTAGTCTTGAGTGGCTAGGAATTCGGGGCAGTTTTGACAATGTTTAGTTTCATTTGTGTGGGATCATTATGGGGAAAAACAACCCGGACGGGAAAGACCTATTGAAACACGTACTATACAATGCAACCCTAACTCGACAGAACGACAATTGATGATGAAGAAGTTGAAGATGATCTCAAGAAAAGAGAAAACGTGAGTATGTAAAAAGTGCCGATTTAAGTAACCAAATGTGAAAAATGAACTACAATTTAACTTTATTGAATAATCTATGTATAACTATTATATTTACGTGCAGAGTGTCGTGTGCTGTTGTATTTATTTACTTGGAACCCACATAAATGAGTACTCGGCGGGATGAGTGTGAAGTAAAACTTTAAATTTACATACAAATTGGGAAAGCTAAAGATCCTTTAAGTAAATAAAAAACAACATGCGTTAGTGCAAGTCGATGAAAATTATTTGCCAGAAGGCGTTATCAAAATCAAGTTGTGGCGTCAGTTGAGACATTGGAGGTTAGAAATCTGAAAAATTTCGTCATCGGTTTTTAATTTCTTATCGAAGTTCCAGAAATTTCGTTATTCGTTGGAATTTGGAAGAGGAGAAAAGTAAAGCGAATAAGTAGAAAGTAGTACATAAACTCAAAAGTTATACATAACGCTACTGTTGTACACAATGTTGAGGTTGTACATGACGCGTAACGAACGGCGAAAATTTTAAATCGGTGACAAATCGACATCGACGAGCGACTAAAGATTCATAAAATGTATGTAGTATGTTAAAAGCAATGCGCACCACAGTAAATAAGGGTGTGTACATTTGAATAACTACAACAGAGGCGGAAAGGTAACGAGAGAGTAAATGAGTAAATAGCAGTGAGCTTTGGCAGCAGCAGTAGTTATGATGTGTTTATACTGTATTCGCATTGGAACGTTGCAAGTATCATAGAAACCAGGTGTTAGAAGTGCAAAGCAGTAGGCGAAATAGAGAAGTTCGAGTTTAACGAGAATTGGTGAATTGCTGTTTCTTCTGATAGTGCAATATGGCGTAAGTTAATGGAAAGTGACCACTTAAGAACGATGGCCGACGGACTGTATAACTAAAAGCATATGAATAAGGACAAAAAATTTGCACGACAATCATTAAAATTGAGTTTATTTTGTTTCAAAAAGTCAAGCATTTTAATATGAATTTTTGGAAAACTTCTTGGTATGCAGTTTTGTAGGTCATGTAATTTTAACAAAAGAATATTCTAGTCTTGTGTGGCTAAAAACTCGGGGCAGTTTTGACAATGTTTAGTTTCATTTGTGTGGGATCATTATGGGGAAAAGCAACCCGGACGGGAAAGACCTATTGAAACACGTACTAAACAATGCAACCCTAACCCGACAGAACGACAATTGAAGATGAAGAAGTTGAAGATGATCTCAAGAAAAGAGAAAACGTGAGTATGTAAAAAGTGCCGATTTAAGTAACCAAATGTGAAAAATGAACTACAATTTAACTTTATTGAATAATCTATAACTATTATATTTACGTGCAGAGTGTCGTGTGCTGTTGTATTTATTTACTTGGAACCCACATAAATGGGTACTCGCCGGGATGAGTGTGAAGTAAAACTTTAAATTTACATACAAATTGGGATAGCTAAAGATCCTTTAAGTAAATAAAAAACAACATGCGTTAGTGCAAGTCGATGAAAATTATTTGCCAGAAGGCGTTATAAAAATCAAGTTGTGGCGTCAGTTGAGACATTGGAGGTTAGAAATCTGAAAAATTTCGTCATCGGTTTTTAATTTCTTATCGAAGTTCCAGAAATTTCGTTATTCGTTGGAATTTGGAAGAGGAGAAAAGTAAAGCGAATAAGTAGAAAGTAGTACATAAACTCAAAAGTTATACATAACGCTACTGTTGTACACAATGTTGAGGTTGTACATGACGCGTAACGAACGGCGAAAATTTTAAATCGGTGACAAATCGACATCGACGAGCGACTAAAGATACATAAAATATATGTAGTATGTTAAAAGCAATGCGCACCACAGTAAATAAGGGTGTGTACATTTGAATAACTACAACAGAGGCGGAAAGGTAACGAGAGAGCAAATGAGTAAATAGCAGTGAGCTTTGGCAGCAGCAGTAGTTATGATGTCTTTATACTGTATTCGCATGGGAACGTTGCAAGTATCATATAAACCAGGTGTTAGAAGAGCAAAGCAGTAGGCGAAATAGAGAAGTTCGAGTTTAACGAGAATTTGTGAATTGCTGTTTCTTCTGATAGTGCAATATGGCGTAAGTTAATGGAAAGTGACCACTTAAGAACGATGGCCGACGGACTGTATAACTAAAAGCATATGAATAAGGACAAAAAATTTGCACGAAAATCATTAAAATTGAGTTTATTTTGTTTCAAAAAGTCAAGCATTTTAATATGAATTTTTGGAAAACTTCTTGGTATGCAGTTTTGTAGGTCATGTAATTTTAACAAAAGAATATTTTAGTCTTGTGTGGCTAAAAACTCGGGGCAGTTTTGACAATGTTTAGTTTCATTTGTGTGGGATCATTATGGGGAAAAGCAACCCGGACGGGAAAGACCTATTGAAACACGTACTAAACAATGCAACCCTAACCCGACTGAACGACAATTGAAGATGAAGAAGTTGAAGATGATCTCAAGAAAAGAGAAAACGTGAGTATGTAAAAAGTGCCGATTTAAGTAACCAAATGTGAAAAATGAACTACAATTTAACTTTATTGAATAATCTATAACTATTATATTTACGTGCAGAGTGTCGTGTGCTGTTGTATTTATTTACTTGGAACCCACATAAATGGGTACTCGCCGGGATGAGTGTGAAGTAAAACTTTAAATTTACATACAAATTGGGATAGCTAAAGATCCTTTAAGTAAATAAAAAACAACATGCGTTAGTGCAAGTCGATGAAAATTATTTGCCAGAAGGCGTTATAAAAATCAAGTTGTGGCGTCAGTTGAGACATTGGAGGTTAGAAATCTGAAAAATTTCGTCATCGGCTTTTAATTTCTTATCGAAGTTCCAGAAATTTCGTTATTCGTTGGAATTTGGAAGAGGAGAAAAGTAAAGCGAATAAGTAGAAAGTAGTACATAAACTCAAAAGTTATACATAACGCTACTGTTGTACACAATGTTGAGGTTGTACATGACGCGTAACGAACGGCGAAAATTTTAAATCGGTGACAAATCGACATCGACGAGCGACTAAAGATACATAAAATATATGTAGTATGTTAAAAGCAATGCGCACCACAGTAAATAAGGGTGTGTACATTTGAATAACTACAACAGAGGCGGAAAGGTAACGAGAGAGCAAATGAGTAAATAGCAGTGAGCTTTGGCAGCAGCAGTAGTTATGATGTGTTTATACTGTATTCGCATTGGAACGTTGCAAGTATCATAGAAACCAGGTGTTAGAAGTGCAAAGCAGTAGGCGAAATAGAGAAGTTCGAGTTTAACGAGAATTGGTGAATTGCTGTTTCTTCTGATAGTGCAATATGGCGTAAGTTAATGGAAAGTGACCACTTAAGAACGATGGCCGACGGACTGTATAACTAAAAGCATATGAATAAGGACAAAAAATTTGCACGAAAATCATTAAAATTGAGTTTATTTTGTTTCAAAAAGTCAAGCATTTTAATATGAATTTTTGGAAAACTTCTTGGTATGCAGTTTTGTAGGTCATGTAATTTTAACAAAAGAATATTTTAGTCTTGTGTGGCTAAAAACTCGGGGCAGTTTTGACAATGTTTAGTTTCATTTGTGTGGGATCATTATGGGGAAAAGCAACCCGGACGGGAAAGACCTATTGAAACACGTACTAAACAATGCAACCCTAACCCGACTGAACGACAATTGAAGATGAAGAAGTTGAAGATGATCTCAAGAAAAGAGAAAACGTGAGTATGTAAAAAGTGCCGATTTAAGTAACCAAATGTGAAAAATGAACTACAATTTAACTTTATTGAATAATCTATAACTATTATATTTACGTGCAGAGTGTCGTGTGCTGTTGTATTTATTTACTTGGAACCCACATAAATGGGTACTCGCCGGGATGAGTGTGAAGTAAAACTTTAAATTTACATACAAATTGGGATAGCTAAAGATCCTTTAAGTAAATAAAAAACAACATGCGTTAGTGCAAGTCGATGAAAATTATTTGCCAGAAGGCGTTATAAAAATCAAGTTGTGGCGTCAGTTGAGACATTGGAGGTTAGAAATCTGAAAAATTTCGTCATCGGCTTTTAATTTCTTATCGAAGTTCCAGAAATTTCGTTATTCGTTGGAATTTGGAAGAGGAGAAAAGTAAAGCGAATAAGTAGAAAGTAGTACATAAACTCAAAAGTTATACATAACGCTACTGTTGTACACAATGTTGAGGTTGTACATGACGCGTAACGAACGGCGAAAATTTTAAATCGGTGACAAATCGACATCGACGAGCGACTAAAGATACATAAAATATATGTAGTATGTTAAAAGCAATGCGCACCACAGTAAATAAGGGTGTGTACATTTGAATAACTACAACAGAGGCGGAAAGGTAACGAGAGAGCAAATGAGTAAATAGCAGTGAGCTTTGGCAGCAGCAGTAGTTATGATGTGTTTATACTGTATTCGCATTGGAACGTTGCAAGTATCATAGAAACCAGGTGTTAGAAGTGCAAAGCAGTAGGCGAAATAGAGAAGTTCGAGTTTAACGAGAATTGGTGAATTGCTGTTTCTTCTGATAGTGCAATATGGCGTAAGTTAATGGAAAGTGACCACTTAAGAACGATGGCCGACGGACTGTATAACTAAAAGCATATGAATAAGGACAAAAAATTTGCACGCAATCATTAAAATTGAGTTTATTTTGTTTCAAAAAGTCAAGCATTTTAATATGAATTTTTGGAAAACTTCTTGGTATGCAGTTTTGTAGGTCATGTAATTTTAACAAAAGAATATTCTAGTCTTGTGTGGCTAAAAACTCGGGGCAGTTTTGACAATGTTTAGTTTCATTTGTGTGGGATAATTATGGGGAAAAGCAACCCGGACGGGAAAGACCTATTGAAACACGTACTAAACAATGCAACCCTAACCCGACAGAACGACAATTGAAGATGAAGAAGTTGAAGATGATCTCAAGAAAAGAGAAAACGTGAGTATGTAAAAAGTGCCGATTTAAGTAACCAAATGTGAAAAATGAACTACAATTTAACTTTATTGAATAATCTATAACTATTATATTTACGTGCAGAGTGTCGTGTGCTGTTGTATTTATTTACTTGGAACCCACATAAATGGGTACTCGCCGGGATGAGTGTGAAGTAAAACTTTAAATTTACATACAAATTGGGATAGCTAAAGATCCTTTAAGTAAATAAAAAACAACATGCGTTAGTGCAAGTCGATGAAAATTATTTGCCAGAAGGCGTTATAAAAATCAAGTTGTGGCGTCAGTTGAGACATTGGAGGTTAGAAATCTGAAAAATTTCGTCATCGGTTTTTAATTTCTTATCGAAGTTCCAGAAATTTCGTTATTCGTTGGAATTTGGAAGAGGAGAAAAGTAAAGCGAATAAGTAGAAAGTAGTACATAAACTCAAAAGTTATACATAACGCTACTGTTGTACACAATGTTGAGGTTGTACATGACGCGTAACGAACGGCGAAAATTTTAAATCGGTGACAAATCGACATCGACGAGCGACTAAAGATACATAAAATATATGTAGTATGTTAAAAGCAATGCGCACCACAGTAAATAAGGGTGTGTACATTTGAATAACTACAACAGAGGCGGAAAGGTAACGAGAGAGCAAATGAGTAAATAGCAGTGAGCTTTGGCAGCAGCAGTAGTTATGATGTCTTTATACTGTATTCGCATGGGAACGTTGCAAGTATCATATAAACCAGGTGTTAGAAGAGCAAAGCAGTAGGCGAAATAGAGAAGTTCGAGTTTAACGAGAATTTGTGAATTGCTGTTTCTTCTGATAGTGCAATATGGCGTAAGTTAATGGAAAGTGACCACTTAAGAACGATGGCCGACGGACTGTATAACTAAAAGCATATGAATAAGGACAAAAAATTTGCACGAAAATCATTAAAATTGAGTTTATTTTGTTTCAAAAAGTCAAGCATTTTAATATGAATTTTTGGAAAACTTCTTGGTATGCAGTTTTGTAGGTCATGTAATTTTAACAAAAGAATATTTTAGTCTTGTGTGGCTAAAAACTCGGGGCAGTTTTGACAATGTTTAGTTTCATTTGTGTGGGATCATTATGGGGAAAAGCAACCCGGACGGGAAAGACCTATTGAAACACGTACTAAACAATGCAACCCTAACCCGACTGAACGACAATTGAAGATGAAGAAGTTGAAGATGATCTCAAGAAAAGAGAAAACGTGAGTATGTAAAAAGTGCCGATTTAAGTAACCAAATGTGAAAAATGAACTACAATTTAACTTTATTGAATAATCTATAACTATTATATTTACGTGCAGAGTGTCGTGTGCTGTTGTATTTATTTACTTGGAACCCACATAAATGGGTACTCGCCGGGATGAGTGTGAAGTAAAACTTTAAATTTACATACAAATTGGGATAGCTAAAGATCCTTTAAGTAAATAAAAAACAACATGCGTTAGTGCAAGTCGATGAAAATTATTTGCCAGAAGGCGTTATAAAAATCAAGTTGTGGCGTCAGTTGAGACATTGGAGGTTAGAAATCTGAAAAATTTCGTCATCGGCTTTTAATTTCTTATCGAAGTTCCAGAAATTTCGTTATTCGTTGGAATTTGGAAGAGGAGAAAAGTAAAGCGAATAAGTAGAAAGTAGTACATAAACTCAAAAGTTATACATAACGCTACTGTTGTACACAATGTTGAGGTTGTACATGACGCGTAACGAACGGCGAAAATTTTAAATCGGTGACAAATCGACATCGACGAGCGACTAAAGATACATAAAATATATGTAGTATGTTAAAAGCAATGCGCACCACAGTAAATAAGGGTGTGTACATTTGAATAACTACAACAGAGGCGGAAAGGTAACGAGAGAGCAAATGAGTAAATAGCAGTGAGCTTTGGCAGCAGCAGTAGTTATGATGTGTTTATACTGTATTCGCATTGGAACGTTGCAAGTATCATAGAAACCAGGTGTTAGAAGTGCAAAGCAGTAGGCGAAATAGAGAAGTTCGGGATTAACGAGAATTAGTGAATTGCTGTTTCTTCTGATAGTGCAATATGGCGTAAGTTAATGGAAAGTGACCACTTAAGAACGATGGCCGACGGACTGTATAACTAAAAGCATATGAATAAGGACAACAAATTTGCACGACAATCATTAAAATTGAGTTTATTTTGTTTCAAAAAGTCAAGCATTTTAATATGATTTTTTGGAAAACTTCTTGGTATGCAGTTTTGTAGGTCATGTAATTTTAACAAAAGAATATTCTAGTCTTGTGTGGCTAAAAACTCGGGGCAGTTTTGACAATGTTTAGTTTCATTTTTGTGGGATCATTATGGGGAAAAGCAACCCGGACGGGAAAGACCTATTGAAACACGTACTAAACAATGCAACCCTAACCCGACAGAACGACAATTGAAGATGAAGAAGTTGAAGATGATCTCAAGAAAAGAGAAAACGTGAGTATGTAAAAAGTGCCGATTTAAGTAACCAAATGTGAAAAATGAACTACAATTTAACTTTATTGAATAATCTATAACTATTATATTTACGTGCAGAGTGTCGTGTGCTGTTGTATTTATTTACTTGGAACCCACATAAATGGGTACTCGCCGGGATGAGTGTGAAGTAAAACTTTAAATTTACATACAAATTGGGATAGCTAAAGATCCTTTAAGTAAATAAAAAACAACATGCGTTAGTGCAAGTCGATGAAAATTATTTGCCAGAAGGCGGAGAATTGGTGAATTGCTGTTTCTTCTGATAGTGCAATATGGCGTAAGTTAATGGAAAGTGACCACTTAAGAACGATGGCCGACGGACTGTATAACTAAAAGCATATGAATAAGGACAAAAAATTTGCACGAAAATCATTAAAACTGAGTTTATTTTGTTTCAAAAAGTCAAGCATTTTAATATGAATTTTTGGAAAACTTCTTGGTATGCAGTTTTGTAGGTCATGTAATTTTAACAAAAGAATATTCAAGTCTTGTGTGGCTAAAAACTCGGGGCAGTTTTGACAATGTTTAGTTTCATTTGTGTGGGATCATTAAGGGGAAGAGCAACCCAGACGGGAAAGACCTATTGAAACATGTACTAAACAATGCAACCCTAACCCGACAGAACGACAATTGAAGATGAAGAAGTTGAAGATGATCTCAAGAAAAGAGAAAACGTGAGTATGTAAAAAGTGCCGATTTAAGTAACCGAATGTGAAAAATGAACTACAATTTAACCTTATTGAATAATCTATGTATAACTATTATATTTACGTGCAGAGTGCCGTGTGCTGTTGTATTTATTTACTTGGAACCCACATAAATGGGTACTCGCCGGGATGAGTGTGAAGTAAAACTTTAAATTTACATACAAATTGGGATAGCTAAAGATCCTTTAAGTAAATAAAAAACAACATGCGTTAGTGCAAGTCGATGAAAATTATTTGCCAGAAGGCGTTATAAAAATCAAGTTGTGGCGTCAGTTGAGACATTGGAGGTTAGAAATCTGAAAAATTTCGTCATCGGTTTTTAATTTCTTATCGAAGTTCCTGAAATTTCGTTATTCGTTGGAATTTGGAAGAGGAGAAAAGTAAAGCGAATAAGTAGAAAGTAGTACATTAACTCAAAAGTTATACATAACGCTACTGTTGTACACAATGTTGAGGTTGTACATGACGCGTAACGAACGGCGAAAATTTTAAATCGGTGACAAATCGACACCGACGAGCGACTAAAGATACATAAAATATATGTTGTATGTTAAAAGCAATGCGCACCACAGTAAATAAGGGTGTGTACATTTGAATAACTACAACAGAGGCGGAAAGGTAACGAGAGAGCAAATGAGTAAATAGCAGTGAGCTTTGGCAGCAGCAGTAGTTATGATGTGTTTATACTGTATTCGCATGGGAACGTTGCAAGTATCATATAAACCAGGTGTTAGAAGAGCAAAGCAGTAGGCGAAATAGAGAAGTTCGAGTTTAACGAGAATTGGTGAATTGCTGTTTCTTCTGATAGTGCAATATGGCGTAAGTTAATGGAAAGTGACCACTTAAGAACGATGGCCGACGGACTGTATAACTAAAAGCATATGAATAAGGACAAAAAATTTGCACGAAAATCATTGAAATTGAGTTTATTTTGTTTCAAAAAGTCAAGCATTTTAATATGAATTTTTGGAAAACTTCTTGGTATGCAGTTTTGTAGGTCATGTAATTTTAACAAAAGAACATTCTAGTCTTGGGTGGGTAGAAATTCGGGGCAGTTTTGACAATGTTTAGTTTCATTTGTGTGGGATCATTATGGGGAAAAGCAACCCGGACGGGAAAGACCTATTGAAACACGTACTAAACAATGCAACCCTAACCCGACAGAACGACAATTGAAGATGAAGAAGTTGAAGATGATCTCAAGAAAAGAGAAAACGTGAGTATGTAAAAAGTGCCGATTTAAGTAACCAAATGTGAAAAATGAACTACAATTTAACTTTATTGAATAATCTATGTATAACTATTATATTTACGTGCAGAGTGTCGTGTGCTGTTGTATTTATTTACTTGGAACCCACATAAATGAGTACTCGCCGGGATAAGTGTGAAGTAAAACTTTAAATTTACATACAAATTGGGATAGCTAAAGATCCTTTAAGTAAATAAAAAGCAACATGCGTTAGTGCAAGTCGATGAAAATTATTTGCCAGAAGGCGTTATAAAAATCAAGTTGTGGCGTCAGTTGAGACATTGGAGGTTAGAAATCTGAAAAATTTCGTAATCGGTTTTTAATTTCTTATCGAAGTTCCAGAAATTTCGTTATTCGTTGGAATTTGGAAGAGGAGAAAAGTAAAGCGAATAAGTGGAAAGTAGTACATTAACTCAAAAGTTATACATAACGCTACTGTTGTACACAATGTTGAGGTTGTACATGACGCGTAACGAACGGCGAAAATTTTAAATCGGTGACAAATCGACACCGACGAGCGACTAAAGATACATAAAGTATATGTAGTATGTTAAAAGCAATGCGCACCACAGTAAATAAGGGTGTGTACATTTGAATAACTACAACAGAGGCGGAAAGGTAACGAGAGAGTAAATGAGTAAATAGCAGTGAGCTTTGGCAGCAGCAGTAGTTATGATGTGTTTATACTGTATTCGCATGGGAACGTTGCAAGTATCATAGAAACCAGGTGTTAGAAGAGCAAAGCAGTAGGCGAAAAAGAGAAGTTCGAGTTTAACGAGAATTGGTGAATTGCTGTTTCTTCTGATAGTGCAATATGGCGTAAGTTAATGGAAAGTGACCACTTAAGAACGATGGCCGACGGACTGTATAACTAAAAGCATATGAATAAGGACAAAAAATTTGCACGAAAATCATTAAAATTGAGTTTATTTTGTTTCAAAAAGTCAAGCATTTTAATATGAAGTTTTGGAAAACTTCTTGGTATGCAGTTTTGTAGGTCATGTAATTTTAACAAAAGAACATTCTAGTCTTGGGTGGCTAGAAATTCGGGGCAGTTTTGACAATGTTTAGTTTCATTTGTGTGGGATCATTATGGGGAAAAGCAACCCGGACGGGAAAGACCTATTGAAACACGTACTAAACAATGCAACCCTAACCCGACAGAACGACAATTGAAGATGAAGAAGTTGAAGATGATCTCAAGAAAAGAGAAAACGTGAGTATGTAAAAAGTGCCGATTTAAGTAACCAAATGTGAAAAATGAACTACATTTTAACTTTATTGAATAATCTATGTATAACTATTATATTTACGTGCAGAGTGTCGTGTGCTGTTGTATTTATTTACTTGGAACCCACATAAATGGGTACTCGCCGGGATGAGTGTGAAGTAAAACTTTAAATTTACATACAAATTGGGATAGCTAAAGATCCTTTAAGTAAATAAAAAACAACATGCGTTAGTGCAAGTCGATGAAAATTATTTGCCAGAAGGCGTTCTAAAAATCAAGTTGTGGTGTCAGTTGAGACATTGGAGGTTAGAAATCTGAAAAATTTCGTCATCGGTTTTTAATTTCTTATCGAAGTTCCAGAAATTTCGTTATTCGTTGGAATTTGGAAGAGGAGAAAAGTAAAGCGAATAAGTAGAAAGTAGTACATAAACTCAAAAGTTATACATAACGCTACTGTTGTACACAATGTTGAGGTTGTACATGACGCGTAACGAACGGCGAAAATTTTAAATCGGTGACAAATCGACACCGACGAGCGACTAAAGATACATAAAATATATGTAGTATGTTAAAAGCAATGCGCACCACAGTAAATAAGGGTGTGTACATTTGAATAACTACAACAGAGGCGGAAAGGTAACGAGAGAGCAAATGAGTAAAGAGCAGTGAGCTTTGGCAGCAGCAGTAGTTATGATGTGTTTATACTGTATTCGCATGGGAACGTTGCAAGTATCATAGAAACCAGGTGATAGAAGAGCAAAGCAGTAGGCGAAATAGAGAAGTTCGAGTTTAACGAGAATTGCTGAATTGCTGTTTCTTCTGATAGTGCAATATGGCGTAAGTTAATGGAAAGTGACCACTTAAGAACGATGGCCGACGAACTGTATAACTAAAAGCATATGAATAAGGACAAAAAATTTGCACGAAAATCATTAAAATTGAGTTTATTTTGTTTCAAAAAGTCAAGCATTTTAATATGAATTTTTGGAAAACTTCTTGGTATCCAGTTTTGTAGGTCATGTAATTTTAACAAAAGAATATTCTAGTCTTGTGTGGCTAAAAACTCGGGGCAGTTTTGACAATGTTTAGTTTCATTTGTGTGGGATCATTATGGGGAAAAGCAACCCGGACGGGAAAGACCTATTGAAACACGTACTAAACAATGCAACCCTAACCCGACTGAACGACAATTGAAGATGAAGAAGTTGAAGATGATCTCAAGAAAAGAGAAAACGTGAGTATGTAAAAAGTGCCGATTTAAGTAACCAAATGTGAAAAATGAACTACAATTTAACTTTATTGAATAATCTATGTATAACTATTATATTTACGTGCAGAGTGTCGTGTGCTGTTGTATTTATTTACTTGGAACCCACATAAATGAGTACTCGCCGGGATAAGTGTGAAGTAAAACTTTAAATTTACATACAAATTGGGATAGCTAAAGATCCTTTAAGTAAATAAAAAGCAACATGCGTTAGTGCAAGTCGATGAAAATTATTTGCCAGAAGGCGTTATAAAAATCAAGTTGTGGCGTCAGTTGAGACATTGGAGGTTAGAAATCTGAAAAATTTCGTAATCGGTTTTTAATTTCTTATCGAAGTTCCAGAAATTTCGTTATTCGTTGGAATTTGGAAGAGGAGAAAAGTAAAGCGAATAAGTGGAAAGTAGTACATTAACTCAAAAGTTATACATAACGCTACTGTTGTACACAATGTTGAGGTTGTACATGACGCGTAACGAACGGCGAAAATTTTAAATCGGTGACAAATCGACACCGACGAGCGACTAAAGATACATAAAGTATATGTAGTATGTTAAAAGCAATGCGCACCACAGTAAATAAGGGTGTGAACATTTGAATAACTACAACAGAGGCGGAAAGGTAACGAGAGAGCAAATGAGTAAATAGCAGTGAGCGTTGGCAGCAGCAGTAGTTATGATGTGTTTATACTGTATTCGCATGGGAACGTTACAAGTATCATAGAAACCAGGTGTTAGAAGAGCAAAGCAGTAGGCGAAATAGAGAAGTTCGGGTTTAACGAGAATTGGTGAATTGCTGTTTCTTCTGATAGTGCAATATGGCGTAAGTTAATGGAAAGTGACCACTTAAGAACGATGGCCGACGGACTGTATAACTAAAAGCATATGAATAAGGACAAAAAATTTGCACGAAAATCATTAAAACTGAGTTTATTTTGTTTCAAAAAGTCAAGCATTTTAATATGAATTTTTGGAAAACTTCTTGGTATGCAGTTTTGTAGGTCATGTAATTTTAACAAAAGAATATTCTAGTCTTGTGTGGCTAAAAACTCGGGGCAGTTTTGACAATGTTTAGTTTCATTTGTGTGGGATCATTAAGGGGAAGAGCAACCCAGACGGGAAAGACCTATTGAAACATGTACTAAACAATGCAACCCTAACCCGACAGAACGACAATTGAAGATGAAGAAGTTGAAGATGATCTCAAGAAAAGAGAAAACGTGAGTATGTAAAAAGTGCCGATTTAAGTAACCAAATGTGAAAAATGAACTACAATTTAACTTTATTGAATAATCTATGTATAACTATTATATTTACGTGCAGAGTGCCGTGTGCTGTTGTATTTATTTACTAGGAACCCACATAAATGGGTATTCGCCGGGATGAGTGTGAAGTAAAACTTTAAATTTACATACAAATTGGGATAGCTAAAGATCCTTTAAGTAAATAAAAAACAACATGCGTTAGTGCAAGTCGATGAAAATTATTTGCCAGAAGGCGTTATAAAAATCAAGTTGTGGCGTCAGTTGAGACATTGGAGGTTAGGAATCTGAAAAATTTCGTCATCGGTTTTTAATTTCTTATCGAAGTTCCAGAAATTTCGTTATTCGTTGGAATTTGGAAGAGGAGAAAAGTAAAGCGAATAAGTAGAAAGTAGTACATAAACTCAAAAGTTATACATAACGCTACTGTTGTACACAATGTTGAGGTTGTACATGACGCGTAACGAACGGCGAAAATTTTAAATCGGTGACAAATCGACACCGACGAGCGACTAAAGATACATAAAATATATGTTGTATGTTAAAAGCAATGCGCACCACAGTAAATAAGGGTGTGTACATTTGAATAACTACAACAGAGGCGGAAAGGTAACGAGAGAGCAAATGAGTAAATAGCAGTGAGCTTTGGCAGCAGCAGTAGTTATGATGTGTTTATACTGTATTCGCATGGGAACGTTGCAAGTATCATATAAACCAGGTGTTAGAAGAGCAAAGCAGTAGGCGAAATAGAGAAGTTCGAGTTTAACGAGAATTGGTGAATTGCTGTTTCTTCTGATAGTGCAATATGGCGTAAGTTAATGGAAAGTGACCACTTAAGAACGATGGCCGACGGACTGTATAACTAAAAGCATATGAATAAGGACAAAAAATTTGCACGAAAATCATTGAAATTGAGTTTATTTTGTTTCAAAAAGTCAAGCATTTTAATATGAATTTTTGGAAAACTTCTTGGTATGCAGTTTTGTAGGTCATGTAATTTTAACAAAAGAGCATTCTAGTCTTGGGTGGCTAGAAATTCGGGGCAGTTTTGACAATGTTTAGTTTCATCTGTGTGGGATCATTATGGGGAAAAGCAACCCGGACGGGAAAGACCTATTGAAACACGTACTAAACAATGCAACCCTAACCCGACAGAACGACAATTGAAGATGAAGAAGTTGAAGATGATCTCAAGAAAAGAGAAAACGTGAGTATGTAAAAAGTGCCGATTTAAGTAACCAAATGTGAAAAATGAACTACATTTTAACTTTATTGAATAATCTATGTATAACTATTATATTTACGTGCAGAGTGTCGTGTGCTGTTGTATTTATTTACTTGGAACCCACATAAATGGGTACTCGCCGGGATGAGTGTGAAGTAAAACTTTAAATTTACATACAAATTGGGATAGCTAAAGATCCTTTAAGTAAATAAAAAACAACATGCGTTAGTGCAAGTCGATGAAAATTATTTGCCAGAAGGCGTTATAAAAATCAAGTTGTGG
This sequence comes from Anomoia purmunda, assembly GCA_951828415.1. Lineage (NCBI taxonomy): Eukaryota > Metazoa > Arthropoda > Insecta > Diptera > Tephritidae > Anomoia > Anomoia purmunda. The sequence goes on from OX639995.1 coordinate 96,452,066, forward strand.
CGTCAGTTGAGACATTGGAGGTTAGAAATCTGAAAAATTTCGTCATCGGTTTTTAATTTCTTATCGAAGTTCCAGAAATTTCGTTATTCGTTGGAATTTGGAAGCGGAGAAAAGTAAAGCGAATAAGTAGAAAGTACTACATTAACTCAAAAGTTATACATAACGCTACTGTTGTACACAATGTTGAGGTTGTACATGACGCGTAACGAACGGCGAAAATTTTAAATCGGTGACAAATCGACACCGACGAGCGACTAAAGATACATAAAGTATATGTAGTATGTTAAAAGCAATGCGCACCACAGTAAATAAGGGTGTGTACATTTGAATAACTACAACAGAGGCGGAAAGGTAACGAGAGAGCAAATGAGTAAATAGCAGTGAGCTTTGGCAGCAGCAGTAGTTATGATGTGTTTATACTGTATTCGCATGGGAACGTTGCAAGTATCATAGAAACCAGGTGTTAGAAGAGCAAAGCAGTAGGCGAAAAAGAGAAGTTCGAGTTTAACGAGAATTGGTGAATTGCTGTTTCTTCTGATAGTGCAATATGGCGTAAGTTAATGGAAAGTGACCACTTAAGAACGATGGCCGACGGACTGTATAACTAAAAGCATATGAATAAGGACAAACAATTTGCACGAAAATCATTAAAATTGAGTTTATTTTGTTTCAAAAAGTCAAGCATTTTAATATGAATTTTTGGAAAACTTCTTGGTATGCAGTTTTGTAGGTCATGTAATTTTAACAAAAGAATATTCTAGTCTTGTGTGGCTAAAAACTCGGGGCAGTTTTGACAATGTTTAGTTTCATTTGTGTGGGATAATTAAGGGGAAGAGCAACCCAGACGGGAAAGACCTATTGAAACACGTACTAAACAATGCAACCCTAACCCGACAGAACGACAATTGAAGATGAAGAAGTTGAAGATGATCTCAAGAAAAGAGAAAACGTGAGTATGTAAAAAGTGCCGATTTAAGTAACCAAATGTGAAAAATGAACTACAATTTAACTTTATTGAATAATCTATGTATAACTATTATATTTACGTGCAGAGTGTCGTGTGCTGTTGTATTTATTTACTTGGAACCCACATAAATGGGTACTCGGCGGGATGAGTGTGAAGTAAAACTTTAAATTTACATACAAATTGGGATAGCTAAAGATCCTTTAAGTAAATAAAAAACAACATGCGTTAGTGCAAGTCGATGAAAATTATTTGCCAGAAGGCGTTATAAAAATCAAGTTGTGGTGTCAGTTGAGACATTGGAGGTTAGAAATCTGAAAAATTTCGTCATCGGTTTTTAATTTCTTATCGAAGTTCCAGAAATTTCGTTATTCGTTGGAATTTGGAAGAGGAGAAAAGTAAAGCGAATAAGTAGAAAGTAGTACATAAACTCAAAAGTTATACATAACGCTACTGTTGTACACAATGTTGAGGTTGTACATGACGCGTAACGAACGGCGAAAATTTTAAATCGGTGACAAGTCGACACCGACGAGCGACTAAAGATACATAAAATATATGTAGTATGTTAAAAGCAATGCGCACCACAGTAAATAAGGGTGTGTACATTTGAATAACTACAACAGAGGCGGAAAGGTAACGAGAGAGCAAATGAGTAAATAGCAGTGAGCTTTGGCAGCAGCAGTAGTTATGATGTGTTTATACTGTATTCGCATGGGAACGTTGCAAGTATCATAGAAACCAGGTGTTAGAAGAGCAAAGCAGTAGGCGAAATAGAGAAGTTCGAGTTTAACGAGAATTGGTGAATTGCTGTTTCTTCTGATAGTGCAATATGGCGTAAGTTAATGGAAAGTGACCACTTAAGAACGATGGCCGACGGACTGTATAACTAAAATCATATGAATAAGGACAAACAATTTGCACGAAAATCATTAAAATTGAGTTTATTTTGTTTCAAAAAGTCAAGCATTTTAATATGAATTTTTGGAAAACTTCTTGGTATGCAGTTTTGTAGGTCATGTAATTTTAACAAAAGAATATTCTAGTCTTGTGTGGCTAAAAACTCGGGGCAGTTTTGACAATGTTTAGTTTCATTTGTGTGGGATCATTAAGGGGAAGAGCAACCTAGACGGGAAAGACCTATTGAAACACGTACTAAACAATGCAACCCTAACCCGACAGAACGACAATTGAAGATGAAGAAGTTGAAGATGATCTCAAGAAAAGAGAAAACGTGAGTATGTAAAAAGTGCCGATTTAAGTAACCAAATGTGAAAAATGAACTACAATTTAACTGTATTGAATAATCTATGTATAACTATTATATTTACGTGCAGAGTGTCGTGTGCTGTTGTATTTATTTACTTGGAACCCACATAAATGAGTACTCGCCGGGATGAGTGTGAAGTAAAACTTTAAATTTACATACAAATTGGGGTAGCTAAAGATCCTTTAAGTAAATAAAAAACAACATGCGTTAGTGCAAGTCGATGAAAATTATTTGCCAGAAGGCGTTATAAAAATCAAGTTGTGGCGTCAGTTGAGACATTGGAGGTTAGAAATCTGAAAAATTTCGTCATCGGTTTTTAATTTCTTATCGAAATTCCAGAAATTTCGTTATTCGTTGGAATTTGGAAGAGGAGAAATGTAAAGCGAATAAGTAGAAAGTAGTACATAAACTCAAAAGTTATACATAACGCTACTGTTGTACACAATGTTGAGGTTGTACATGACGCGTAACGAACGGCGAAAATTTTAAATCGGTGACAAGTCGACACCGACGAGCGACTAAAGATACATAAAATATATGTTGTATGTTAAACGCAATGCGCACCACAGTAAATAAGGGTGTGTACATTTGAATAACTACAACAGAGGCGGAAAGGTAACGAGAGAGCAAATGAGTAAATAGCAGTGAGCTTTGGCAGCAGCAGTAGTTATGATGTGTTTATACTGTATTCGCATGGGAACGTTGCAAGTATCATATAAACCAGGTGTTAGAAGAGCAAAGCAGTAGGCGAAATAGAGAAGTTCGAGTTTAACGAGAATTGGTGAATTGCTGTTTCTTCTGATAGTGCAATATGGCGTAAGTTAATGGAAAGTGACCACTTAAGAGCGATGGCCGACGGACTGTATAACTAAAATCATATGAATAAGGACAAAAAATTTGCACGAAAATCATTAAAATTCAGTTTATTTTGTTTCAAAAAGTCAAGCATTTTAATATGAATTTTTGGAAAACTTCTTGGTATGCAGTTTTGTAGGTCATGTAATTTTAACAAAAGAATATTCTAGTCTTGTGTGGCTAAAAACTCGGGGCAGTTTTGACAATGTTTAGTTTCATTTGTGTGGGATCATTAAGGGGAAGAGCAACCCAGACGGGAAAGACCTATTGAAACACGTACTAAACAATGCAACCCTAACCCGACAGAACGACAATTGAAGATGAAGAAGTTGAAGATGATCTCAAGAAAAGAGAAAACGTGAGTATGTAAAAAGTGCCGATTTAAGTAACCAAATGTGAAAAATGAACTACAATTTAACTTTATTGAATAATCTATGTATAACTATTATATTTACGTGCAGAGTGTCGTGTGCTGTTGTATTTATTTACTTGGAACCCACATAAATGAGTACTCGCCGGGATGAGTGTGAAGTAAAACTTTAAATTTACATACAAATTGGGATAGCTAAAGATCCTATAAGTAAATAAAAAACAACATGCGTTAGTGCAAGTCGATGAAAATTATTTGCCAGAAGGCGTTATAAAAATCAAGTTGTGGCGTCAGTTGAGACATTGGAGGTTAGAAATCTGAAAAATTTCGTCATCGGTTTTTAATTTCTTATCGAAGTTCCAGAAATTTCGTTATTCGTTGGAATTTGGAAGAGGAGAAATGTAAAGCGAATAAGTAGAAAGTAGTACATAAACTCAAAAGTTATACATAACGCTACTGTTGTACACAATGTTGAGGTTGTACATGATGCGTAACGAACGGCGAAAATTTTAAATCGGTGACAAGTCGACACCGACGAGCGACTAAAGATACATAAAATATATGTTATATGTTAAACGCAATGCGCACCACAGTAAATAAGGGTGTGTACATTTGAATAACTACAACAGAGGCGGAAAGGTAACGAGAGAGCAAATGAGTAAATAGCAGTGAGCTTTGGCAGCAGCAGTAGTTATGATGTGTTTATACTGTATTCTCATGGGAACGTTGCAAGTATCATAGAAACCAGGTGTTAGAAGAGCAAAGCAGTAGGCGAAATAGAGAAGTTCGAGTTTAACGAGAATTGGTGAATTGCTGTTTCTTCTGATAGTGCAATATGGCGTAAGTTAATGGAAAGTGACCACTTAAGAACGATGGCCGACGGACTGTATAACTAAAAGCATATGAATAAGGACAAAAAATTTGCACCAAAATCATTAAAATTGAGTTTATTTTGTTTCAAAAAGTCAAGCATTTTAATATGAATTTTTGGAAAACTTCTTGGTATGCAGTTTTGTAGGTCATGTAATTTTAACAAAAGAATATTCTAGTCTTGTGTGGCTAAAAACTCGGGGCAGTTTTGACAATGTTTAGTTTAATTTGTGTGGGATCATTATGGGGAAAAGCAACCCGGACGGGAAAGACCTATTGAAACACGTACTAAACAATGCAACCCTAACCCGACAGAACGACAATTGAAGATGAAGAAGTTGAAGATGATCTCAAGAAAAGAGAAAACGTGAGTATGTAAAAAGTGCCGATTTAAGTAACCAAATGTGAAAAATGAACTACAATTTAACTTTATTGAATAATCTATGTATAACTATTATATTTACGTGCAGAGTGTCGTGTGCTGTTGTATTTATTTACTTGGAACCCACATAAATGAGTATTCGCCGGGATGAGTGTGAAGTAAAACTTTAAATTTACATACAAATTGGGATAGCTAAAGATCCTTTAAGTAAATAAAAAACAACATGCGTTAGTGCAAGTCGATGAAAATTATTTGCCAGAAGGCGTTATAAAAATCAAGTTGTGGCGTCAGTTGAGACATTGGAGGTTAGAAATCTGAAAAATTTCGTCCTCGGTTTTTAATTTCTTATCGAAGTTCCAGAAATTTCGTTATTCGTTGGAATTTGGAATTTGGAAGAGGAGAAATGTAAAGCGAATAAGTAGAAAGTAGTACATAAACTCAAAAGTTATACATAACGCTACTGTTGTACACAATGTTGAGGTTGTACATGACGCGTAACGAACGGCGAAAATTTTAAATCGGTGACAAGTCGACACCGACGAGCGACTAAAGATACATAAAATATATGTTGTATGTTAAACGCAATGCGCACCACAGTAAATAAGGGTGGGTACATTTGAATAACTACAACAGAGGCGGAAAGGTAACGAGAGAGCAAATGAGTAAATAGCACTGAGCTTTGGCAGCAGCAGTAGTTATGATGTGTTTATACTGTATTCGCATGGGAACGTTGCAAGTATCATAGAAACCAGGTGTTAGAAGAGCAAAGCAGTAGGCGAAATAGAGAAGTTCGAGTTTAACGAGAATTGGTGAATTGCTGTTTCTTCTGATAGTGCAATATGGCGTAAGTTAATGGAAAGTGACCACTTAAGAACGATGGCCGACGGACTGTATAACTAAAATCATATGAATAAGGACAAAAAATTTGCACGAAAATCATTAAAATTGAGTTTATTTTGTTTCAAAAAGTCAAGTATTTTAATATGAATTTTTGGAAAACTTCTTGGTATGCAGTTTTGTAGGTCATGTAATTTTAACAAAAGAATATTCTAGTCTTGTGTGGCTAAAAACTCGGGGCAGTTTTGACAACGTTTAGTTTCATTTGTGTGGGATCATTAAGGGGAAGAGCAACCCAGACGGGAAAGACCTATTGAAACACGTACTAAACAATGCAACCCTAACCCGACAGAACGACAATTGAAGATGAAGAAGTTGAAGATGATCTCAAGAAAAGAGAAAACGTGAGTATGTAAAAAGTGCCGATTTAAGTAACCAAATGTGAAAAATGAACTACAATTTAACTTTATTGAATAATCTATGTATAACTATTATATTTACGTGCAGAGTGTCGTGTGCTGTTGTATTTATTTACTTGGAACCCACATAAATGAGTACTCGCCGGGATGAGTGTGAAGTAAAACTTTAAATTTACATACAAATTGGGATAGCTAAAGATCCTTTAAGTAAATAAAAAACAACATGCGTAAGTGCAAGTCGATGAAAATTATTTGCCAGAAGGCGTTATAAAAATCAAGTTGTGGCGTCAGTTGAGACATTGGAGGTTAGAAATCTGAAAAATTTCGTCATCGGTTTTTAATTTCTTATCGAAGTTCCAGAAATTTCGTTATTCGTTGGAATTTGGAAGAGGAGAAATGTAAAGCGAATAAGTAGAAAGTAGTACATAAACTCAAAAGTTATACATAACGCTACTGTTGTACACAATGTTGAGGTTGTACATGACGCGTAACGAACGGCGAAAATTTTAAATCGGTGACAAGTCGACACCGACGAGCGACTAAAGATACATAAAATATATGTTGTATGTTAAACGCAATGCGCACCACAGTAAATAAGGGTGTGTACATTTGAATAACTACAACAGAGGCGGAAAGGTAACGAGAGAGCAAATGAGTAAATAGCAGTGAGCTTTGGCAGCAGCAGTAGTTATGATGTGTTTATACTGTATTCGCATTGGAACGTTGCAAGTATCATAGAAACCAGGTGTTAGAAGAGCAAAGCAGTAGGCGAAATAGAGAAGTTCGAGTTTAACGAGAATTGGTGAATTGCTGTTTCTTCTGATAGTGCAATATGGCGTAAGTTAATGGAAAGTGACCACTTAAGAACGATGGCCGACGGACTGTATAACTAAAAGCATATGAATAAGGACAAAAAATTTGCACGAAAATCATTAAAATTGAAACTATTTTGTTTCAAAAAGTCAAGCATTTTAATATGAATTTTTGGAAAACTTCTTGGTATGCAGTTTTGTAGGTCATGTAATTTTAACAAAAGAATATTCTAGTCTTGTGTGGCTAAAAACTCGGGGCAGTTTTGACAATGTTTAGTTTAATTTGTGTGGGATCATTATGGGGAAAAGCAACCCGGACGGGAAAGACCTATTGAAACACGTACTAAAGAATGCAACCCTAACCCGACAGAACGACAATTGAAGATGAAGAAGTTGAAGATGATCTCAAGAAAAGAGAAAACGTGAGTATGTAAAAAGTGCCGATTTAAGTAACCAAATGTGAAAAATGAACTACAATTTAACTTTATTGAATAATCTATGTATAACTATTATATTTACGTGCAGAGTGTCGTGTGCTGTTGTATTTATTTACTTGGAACCCACATAAATGAGTACTCGCCGGGATGAGTGTGAAGTAAAACTTTAAATTTACATACAAATTGGGATAGCTAAAGATCCTTTAAGTAAATAAAAAACAACATGCGTTAGTGCAAGTCGATGAAAATTATTTGCCAGAAGGCGTTATAAAAATCAAGTTGTGGCGTCAGTTGAGACATTGGAGGTTAGAAATCTGAAAAATTTCGTCCTCGGTTTTTAATTTCTTATCGAAGTTCCAGAAATTTCGTTATTCGTTGGAATTTGGAAGAGGAGAAATGTAAAGCGAATAAGTAGAAAGTAGTACATAAACTCAAAAGTTATACATAACGCTACTGTTGTACACAATGTTGAGGTTGTACATGACGCGTAACGAACGGCGAAAATTTTAAATCGGTGACAAGTCGACACCGACGAGCGACTAAAGATACATAAAATATATGTTATATGTTAAACGCAATGCGCACCACAGTAAATAAGGGTGTGTACATTTGAATAACTACAACAGAGGCGGAAAGGTAACGAGAGAGCAAATGAGTAAATAGCAGTGAGCCTTGGCAGCAGCAGTAGTTATGATGTGTTTATACTGTATTCGCATTGGAACGTTGCAAGTATCATAGAAACCAGGTGTTAGAAGAGCAAAGCAGTAGGCGAAATAGAGAAGTTCGAGTTTAACGAGAATTGGTGAATTGCTGTTTCTTCTGATAGTGCAATATGGCGTAAGTTAATAGAAAGTGACCACTTAAGAACGATGGCCGACGGACTGTATAACTAAAAGCATATGAATAAGGACAAAAAATTTGCACGAAAATTATTAAAATTGAAACTATTTTGTTTCAAAAAGTCAAGCATTTTAATATGAATTTTTGGAAAACTTCTTGGTATGCAGTTTTGTAGGTCATGTAATTTTAACAAAAGAATATTCTAGTCCTGTGTGGCTAAAAACTCGGGGCAGTTTTGACAATGTTTAGCTTAATTTGTGTGGGATCATTATGGGGAAAAGCAACCCGGACGGGAAAGACCTATTGAAACACGTACTAAACAATGCAACCCTAACCCGACAGAACGACAATTGAAGATGAAGAAGTTGAAGATGATCTCAAGAAAAGAGAAAACGTGAGTATGTAAAAAGTGCCGATTTAAGTAACCAAATGTGAAAAATGAACTACAATTTAACTTTATTGAATAATCTATGTATAACTATTATATTTACGTGCAGAGTGTCGTGTGCTGTTGTATTTATTTACTTGGAACCTACATAAATGAGTACTCGCCGGGATGAGTGTGAAGTAAAACTTTAAATTTACATACAAATTGGGATAGCTAAAGATCCTTTAAGTAAATAAAAAACAACATGCGTTAGTGCAAGTCGATGAAAATTATTTGCCAGAAGGCGTTATAAAAATCAAGTTGTGGCGTCAGTTGAGACATTAGAGGTTAGAAATCTGAAAAATTTCGTCCTCGGTTTTTAATTTCTTATCGAAGTTCCAGAAATTTCGTTATTCGTTGGAATTTGGAAGAGGAGAAATGTAAAGCGAATAAGTAGAAAGTAGTACATAAACTCAAAAGTTATACATAACGCTACTGTTGTACACAATGTTGAGGTTTTACATGACGCGTAACGAACGGCGAAAATTTTAAATCGGTGACAAGTCGACACCGACGAGCGACTAAAGATACATAAAATATATGTTATATGTTAAACGCAATGCGCACCACAGTAAATAAGGGTGTGTACATTTGAATAACTACAACAGAGGCGGAAAGGTAACGAGAGAGCAAATGAGTAAATAGCAGTGAGCCTTGGCAGCAGCAGTAGTTATGATGTGTTTATACTGTATTCGCATTGGAACGTTGCAAGTATCATAGAAACCAGGTGTTAGAAGAGCAAAGCAGTAGGCGAAATAGAGAAGTTCGAGTTTAACGAGAATTGGTGAATTGCTGTTTCTTCTGATAGTGCAATATGGCGTAAGTTAATGGGAAGTGCCCACTTAAGAACGATGGCCGACGCAGGCAGTACACTGTATAACTAAAAGCATTTGAATAAGGACTAAAAATTTGTACAAAAATCATTAAAATTGAAACTATTTTGTTTCAAAAAGTCTAGAATTTTATTGTGAATTTGTGAAAAACTTCTTGGTACGCAGTTTTGTAGGTCATGTAATTTTAACAAAGAATATTCTAGTCTTGAGTGGCTAGAATTTCGGGGCAGTTTTGACAATGTTTCATTTGTGTGGGATCATTATGGGGAAAAGCAACCCGGACGGGAAAGACCTATTGAAACACGTACTATACAATGCAACCCTAACTCGACAGAACGACAATCGAAGATGAAGAAGTTGAAGATGATCTCAAGAAAAGAGAAAACGTGAGTATGTAAAAAGTGCCGATTTAAGTAAGCAAATGTGAAAAATGAACTACAATTTAACTTTCTTGAATAATCTATAACTATTAAATTTACGTGCAGAGTGTCGTCTGCTGTTGTATTTATCAACTTGGAGACCAATGCCATGCTGGTGAGTTTCAAGCAGGCATCAAGAGGAAGCTAACGACACCGTAGCCGCATCCCTTACGAAAGTTTTCCACAAGTTGCATGCAAATCAAGCACCAATCGTACGGAAATCAACCATAATTAAAAAGAAATTTGGGTGGTAGGTTAACGGAGACCTCCGATATCACAGTCGTGGGTTAGCAGAAACCAAGTGCGATCGTGGTGAGTTTCTAGCAGGCATCAAGAGGAAGCTAACGACACCTTAGCCAGATCCCTCGTGCAATTTTTCCAGAAGTTGCATGCAAATCAAGCACCAATCGTACGGAAATCAATCATAATTAAACCAAAATTTGGGTGGTAGGTTAATAGACACCTCCGATATCATAGCATAGTTTCTAGCAGGCATCAAGAGGAAGCAAACGACTCCTTATGGAATCGTATGGAAATCACCCATAATTAAACAAAAATGTGTGTGGTAGATTAAAAGAGACCTCCGATATCACAGTGGTGGGTTAACAAATCAAGCAGCAATCGTACGGAAATCCACCTCCGACATTATAGTGGTGGATGAAAAGAAACCTAGTGCCATCGTGGTGAGTTCCGAGCAGGCATCAGGAGGAATGTAACGACACCTTAGCCGCATCCCTTATGAAAGTTTTTTACAAGTTGCATGCAAATCAAGCACCAATCGTACGGAAATCAACCATAATTAAAAAGAAATTTGGGTGGTAGGTTAACAGAGACCTCCGATATCACAGTGGTGGGTTAACGGGAATCACGTGCCATCGTGGTGAATATCTAGCAGGCATCAAGCGGAAGCTAACGTTAGCCACATCCCTTGCGTAAGCTTTATACAAGTTGCATGCAAATAAAGCACCAATCGTACGGCAATCAGCTATAATTTAAAAAAAATTGGGTGGTTGGTTTACCGAGACCTCCGATATCACAGTGATGGGTTAACAGAAACCAAGTGCCATCGTGGTGGGTTTCTAGCAGAAATTAACCACAAGGTAATGGCACCTTAGCCGGTTCCCTCACGCTATTTTTCCACAAGTTGCATGTAAATCAAGCACCAATCGTACGGAAATCCACCTCCGATATCATAGTGGTGGATTAAAAGAAACCTAGTGTCATCGTAGTGAGTTTCTAGCAGGCATAAAGAAAATGCTAACTACATCCTAGCCGCATCCCTTATGAAAGTTTTCCACAAGTTGGATGCAAATCAAGCAGCAATCGTACGGAAATCAACCATAATTAAACAGAAATTTGGGTGGTAGGGTAACAGAGACCTCCGATATCACAGTGGTGGGTTAACGGGAACCACGTGCCATCGTGGTGGGTTTCTAGCAGAAATTAACCGCAAGGCAGCGACACCTTAGCGCCTCCCTCGCGCTATTTTTATACAAGCTTCTTGCAAATCAAGCACCAATCGTACGGAAATCCACCTCGGATATCATAGTGGTGGATTAACAGAAACCTAGTGCCATCCTGGTGAGTTTCAAGCAGGCATTAGGAGGAAGCTAACGACACCTTAGCCGCATCCCTTACGAAAGTTTTCCACCAGTTGCAGGCTAATCAAGCACCAATCGTACGGAAATCAACCATAATTAAACAGAAATTTGGGTGGTAGGTTAACAGAGACCTCCGATATCACAGCGGTGGGTTAACAGGAACCACGTGCCATCAAGGTGAATTTCTATCAGTCATCAAGAGGAAGCTAACGACACCTTAGCCACATCCCTCGTGTAATTTTTCCACAAGTTGCATTCAAATAAAGCACCAATCGTAAGGAAATCAATTATAATTAAAAAAAAAAATTGGTGGTAGGTCAACAGAGACCTCCAATATCACAGTGGTGGGTTAACAGGAACCACGTGCCAACGTGGTGAGTTTCTAGCAGGCATCAAGCGGAAGCTAACGACATGTTTACCTGATCCCTCGTGCAATTTTTCCAGAAGTTGCATGCAAATCAAGCACCAACCGTACGGAAATCAACCATAATTAAACAAAAGTTTGGGTGGTAGGTTAATAGAGACCTCCGATGTCACAGTGGTGAGTTAACAGAAACCAAGTGCCATCGTGGTGAGTTTCTAGAAGGCATCTAAAGGACGCTAACGACACCTTAGCCGCATCCTCGCCTAAGTTTTCCACAAGTTGCATGCAAATCAAGCACCAATCGTACGGAAATCAACCATAATTAAACAAAATTTTGGGTGGTAGGTTAACAGAGACCTCCGATATCACAGTGGTGGGTTAACATGAACCACGTGCCATGGCGGTGAATTTCTAGCAGGCATCAAGCGGAAGCCAACGGCACCTTACCCGCGTCCCTCGTGTAATTTTTCCACAAGTTGCATTCAAATAAAGCACCAATCGTAAGGAAATCGATTATAATTAAATAAAAATTGGGTGGTAGGTCAACAGAGACCTCCGATATCATAATGGTGGGTTAACAGGAACCACATGCCAAAGTGGTGAATTTCTAGCAGGCATCAAGCGGAAGCTAACGACGGCTTAGCCGCATCCCATGCGTAAGATTTCCACAAGTTACATACATGCAAATAAAGCACCAATCGTACGGAAATCAACCATAATTAAACAGAAATTTGGGTGATAAGTTAAAAGAGATCTCCGATATCACAGTCATGGGTTAACAGGAACCACGTGCCATCGCGGTGAGTTTCTAGCAGGCATCAAAAGGAAGCTAATGACACCTTAGCCGCATCCCTTGCGTAAGTTTTCCACAAGTTGCATGCAATCAAGCACCAAACGTACGGAAATCAACCATAATTAAACAAAATTTTGGGTGGTAGGTTAACGCAGGCCTCCGATATCACAGTGGTGGGTTAACAAAAACCAAGTGCCATCGCCGTGAGTTTCTAGCAGGCATCAAGAGGAAGCGAACGACACCTTAGCCACATCGCTTGCGTAAGTTTTCCACAAGTTGCATGCAAATAAAGCACCAATCGTACGGAAATAAACTATAATTTAAAAAAAATTGGGTGGTAGGCTAACAGAGACCTCCGATATCACAGTGGTGAGTTAACAGGAACCACGTGCCATCGTGGTTAATTTCCAGCAGGCATCAAGCGGAAGCTAACGACACCTTAGCCGCATCCCTTGCGTAAGATTTCCACAATTTACATGCAAATCAAGCACCAATCGTACGGAAATCAACCATAATAAACAAAAATTTGGTTGGTAGGTTAACGCAGACCTCCGATATCACAGTGGTGGGTTAACAAAAACCAAGTGCCATCGTAGTGGGTTTCTAGCAGAAATTAACCGCAAGGTAACGACACCATAGCCGGCTCCCTCGCGCTGTTTTTCCACAACTTGCATGCAAATCAAGCACCAGTCGTACGGAAATCCACCTCCGATATCATAGTGGTGGATTAACAGAAACCTAGTGTTATCGTGGTTAGTTTCTAGCACGCATCAAAAGGAAGCTAACGACACCTTAGCCGCATCTCTTACGAAAGTTTTCCACAAGTTGCATGCAAATCAAGTACCAATCGTACGGCAATCAACCATAATTCAACAAAAATGTGGGTAGTAGGTTAACAGAGACCTCCGATATCACAGTAGGGGTTAACAGGAACCAAGTGCCATCATGGTGAGTTCCTAGGCGGCATCAAGAGGAAGCTAACGACACCTTAGCCGCATCCCTTGCCTAAGTTTTCCACAAGTTGCAGGCAAATCAAGCACCAATCGTACGGAAATCAATCATAATTAAAAATATAATTGGGTGGGAGTTAACAGAGACCTCCGATATCACAGTGGTGGGTTAACATGAACCACGTGCCATGGCGGTGAATTTCTAGCAGGCATCAAGCGGAAGCCAACGGCACCTTACCCGCGTCCCTCGTGTAATTTTTCCACAAGTTGCATTCAAATAAAGCACCAATCGTAAGGAAATCGATTATAATTAAATAAAAATTGGGTGGTAGGTCAACAGAGACCTCCGATATCATAATGGTGGGTTAACAGGAACCACACGCCAAAGTGGTGAATTTCTAGCAGGCATCAAGCGGAAGCTAACGACGGCTTAGCCGCATCCCATGCGTAAGATTTCCACAAGTTACATACATGCAAATAAAGCACCAATCGTACGGAAATCAACCATAATAAACAAAAATTTGGGTGGTAGGTTAACAGAGACCTACGATATCACAGTGGTGGGTTAACAGCAGCCAAGTGCCATCATGGTGATTTTCTAGCAGGCATTAAGAGGAAGTTAACGACACCTTAGCCGCATCCCTTGCCTAAGTTTTCCACAAGTTGCAGGCAAATCAAGCACCAATCGTACGGAAATCAACCATAATTAAACAGAAATTTGGGTGATAAGTTAAAAGAGATCTCCGATATCACAGTCATGGGTTAACAGGAACCACGTGCCATCGCGGTGAGTTTCTAGCAGGCATCAAAAGGAAGCTAATGACACCTTAGCCGCATCCCTTGCGTAAGTTTTCCACAAGTTGCATGCAATCAAGCACCAAACGTACGGAAATCAACCATAATTAAACAAAATTTTGGGTGGTAGGTTAACGCAGACCTCCGATATCACAGTGGTGGGTTAACAAAAACCAAGTGCCATCGTCGTGAGTTTCTAGCAGGCATCAAGAGGAAGCGAACGACACCTTAGCCACATCCCTTGCGTAAGTTTTCCACAAGTTGCATGCAAATAAAGCACCAATCGTACGGAAATAAACTATAATTTAAAAAAAATTGGGTGGTAGGCTAACAGAGACCTCCGATATCACAGTGGTGAGTTAACAGGAACCACGTGCCATCGTGGTTAATTTCCAGCAGGCATCAAACGGAAGCTAACGACACCTTAGCCGCATCCCTTGCGTAAGATTTCCACAATTTACATGCAAATCAAGCACCAATCGTACGGAAATCAACCATAATAAACAAAAATTTGGTTGGTAGGTTAACGCAGACCTCCGATATCACAGTGGTGGGTTAACAAAAACCAAGTGCCATCGTAGTGGGTTTCTAGCAGAAATTAACCGCAAGGTAACGACACCATAGCCGGCTCCCTCGCGCTGTTTTTCCACAACTTGCATGCAAATCAAGCACCAGTCGTACGGAAATCCACCTCCGATATCATAGTGGTGGATTAACAGAAACCTAGTGTTATCGTGGTTAGTTTCTAGCACGCATCAAAAGGAAGCTAACGACACCTAAGCCGCATCTCTTACGAAAGTTTTCCACAAGTTGCATGCAAATCAAGTACCAATCGTACGGCAATCAACCATAATTCAACAAAAATGTGGGTAGTAGGTTAACAGAGACCTCCGATATCACAGTAGGGGTTAACAGGAACCAAGTGCCATCGTGGTGAGTTCCTAGGCGGCATCAAGAGGAAGCTAACGACACCTTAGCCGCATCCCTTGCCTAAGTTTTCCACAAGTTGCAGGCAAATCAAGCACCAATCGTACAGAAATCAATCATAATTAAAAATATAATTGGGTGGGAGTTAACAGAGACCTCCGATATCACAGTGGTGGGTTAACAGAAACAAAGTGCCATCATGGTGAGTTTCTAGCAGGCATCAAGCGGAAGCTAACGACACCTTAGCCGGATCCCTCGTGCAATTTTTCCAGAAGTTGCATGCAAATCAAACACCAATAGTACGGAAATCAACCATAATTAAACCAAAATTTGGGTGGTAGGTTAATAAACACCTCCGATATCATAGTGGTGGATTACTAGAAACCAAGTGGCATCATGGTGAGTTTCTAGCAGGCATCAAGAGGAAGCTAACGACACTTTAGCCGCATCCCTTACGAAAGTTTTCCAGAAGTTGCATGCAAATCAAGCACCAATCGTACGGAGATCAACTATAATTAAAAAAAAATTGGGTGGTAGGTTAACAGAGACCTCCGATATCACAGTGGTGGGTTAACAGGAACCACGTGCCATCATGATGAATTTCTAGCAGGCATCAAGCGGAAGCTAACGACACCTTACCGCATCCCTTGCGTAAGTTTTCCACAAGTTGCATGTAAATAAAGCACCAATCGTACGGAAATCAGCTATAATTTAAAAAAAATTGGGTGGTAGGTTAACAGAGACCTCCGATATCACAGTGGTGGGTTAACAGGAACCACGTGCCATCGTGGTGAATTTCTAGCAGAATTTAACCGCAAGGTAACGACACCTTAGCCGGCTCCCTCGCGCTACTTTTCCACAACTTGCATGCAAATCAAGCACCAGTCGTACGGAAATCCACCTCACATATCATAGTGGTGGATTAACAGAAACCTAGTGCCATCGTGGTGAGTTTCTAGCAGGCATCAAGAGGAAGCTAACGACACTTTAGCCGCATCCCTTACGAAAGTTTTCCAGAAGTTGCATGCAAATCAAGCACCAATCGTACGGAGATCAACTATAATTTAAAAAAAATTGGGTGGTAGGTTAACAGAGACCTCCGATATCACAGTGGTGGGTTAACAGGAACCACGTGCCATCATGATGAATTTCTAGCAGGCATCAAGCGGAAGCTAACGACACCTTACCGCATCCCTTGCGTAAGTTTTCCACAAGTTGCATGCAAACAAAGCACCAATCGTACGGAAATCAGATATAATTAAAAAAAAATTGGGTGACAGGTTAACGGAGACCTCCGATATCACAGTGGTGGGTTAACAGGAACCACGTGCCATCGTGGTGAATTTCTAGCAGAATTTAACCGCAAGGTAACGACACCTTAGCCGGCTCCCTCGCGCTACTTTTCCACAACTTGCATGCAAATCAAGCACCAGTCGTACGGAAATCCACCTCACATATCATAGTGGTGGATTAACAGAAACCTAGTGCCATCGTGGTGAGTTTCTAGCAGGCAGCAAGAGGAAGCTAACGACACCTGAGCCGTATCCCTTACGAAAATTTTCCACAAGTTGCATGCAAATCAAGCACCAATCGTACGGAAATCAACCATAATTAAACAGAAATTTGGGGGGTAGGTTAACAGAGACCTCCGATATCACATTGGTGGGTTAACAGAAACCAAGTGCCATCGTGGTGGGTTTCTAGCAGAAATTAACCGCAAGGCAGCGACACCTTAGCGGCTCCCTCGCGCTATTTTTCCACAAGCTGCTTGCAAATCAAGCACCAATCGTACGGAAATCCACCTCCGATATCATAGTGGTGGATTAACAGAAACCTAGTGCCATCGTGGTGAGTTTCTAGCAGGCATCAGGAGGAAACTAACGAACCCCTAGCCGCATCCCTTACGAAAGTTTCCCACAAGTTGCAGGCTAATCAAGCACCAATCGTACGGAAATCAACCATAATTAATAATAAAATTGGGTGGGAGTTAACAGGGACCTCCGATATCACAGTGGTGGGTTAACGTGAACCACGTGCCATCGCGGTTAATTTTTAGCAGGCATCAAGCGGAAGCCAACGACACCTTAGCCGCATCCCTCTTGCAATTTCTCCACAAGTTGCATGCAAATAAAGCACCAATCGTAAAGAAATCAATTATAATTAAAAAAAAATTTGGTGGTAGGTCAACAGAGACCTCCGATATCATAATGGTGGGTTAACAGGAACCACATGCCATAGTGGTGAATTTCTAGCAGGCATCAAGCGGAAGCTAACGACACCTTAGCCGTATCCCTTACGAAAGTTTTCCACAAGTTGCATGCAAATCAAGCACCAATCGTTCGCAATTCAACTATAATTAAACAGAAATTCGGGTGGTAGATTAAAAGAGACCTCCGATATCACAGTCGTGGGTTAACAGAAACCAAATGCCATTATGGTGAGTTTCTAGCAGGCATCAAGAGGAAGCCAACGACAGCTTAGCCGGATCCCTCGTGCAATTTTTCCAGAAGTTGCAGGCAAATCAAGCACCAATCGTACGGAAATCAACCATAATTAAAAATAAAATTGGGTTGGAGTTAACAGAGGCCTCCGATATCACAGTGGTGGGTTAAAATAAACCAAGTGCCATCATGGTGAGATTCTAGCAGGCATCAAGCGGAGCTAATGACACCTTAGCCGCATCGCTTACACAAGTTTTCCACAACTTACATGCAAATCAAGCACCAATCGTACAGAAATCAACCATAATTAAACAAAAATGTGGGTGGTAGGGTAAAAGAGACCTCCGATATCACAGTCGTGGGTTAACAGAAACCAAGTGCCATCGTGGTGAGTTTCTAGCAGGCACAAAGAGGAAGCTATCGACACCTTAGCCACATCCCTTGCGTAAGTTTCCCACAAGTTGCAAGCAAATAAAACACCAATCGTACGGAAATCAGCTATAATTTAAAAAAAATTGGGTGGTAACTTAACAGAGACCTCCGATATCACAGTGGTGGGTTAACAGGAACCACGTGCCATCGTGGTGAATTTCTAGCAGAATTTAACCGCAAGGTAACGACACCTTAGCCGGCTCCCTCGCGCTACTTTTCCACAACTTGCATGCAAATCAAGCACCAGTCGTACGGAAATCCACCTCACATATCATAGTGGTGGATTAACAGAAACCTAGTGCCATCGTGGTGAGTTTCTAGCAGGCATCAAAAGGAAGCTAACGACACTTTAGCCGCATCCCTTACGAAAGTTTTCCAGAAGTTGCATGCAAATCAAGCACCAATCGTACGGAGATCAACTATAATTTAAAAAAATTGGGTGGTAGGTTAACAGAGACCTCCGATATCACAGTGGTGGGTTAACAGGAACCACGTGCCATCATGATGAATTTCTAGCAGGCATCAAGCGGAAGCTAACGACACCTTACCGCATCCCTTGCGTAAGTTTTCCACAAGTTGCATGCAAATAAAGCACCAATCGTACGGAAATCAGATATAATTAAAAAAAAATTGGGTGACAGGTTAACAGAGACCTCCGATATCACAGTGGTGGGTTAACAGGAACCACGTGCCATCGTGGTGAATTTCTAGCAGAATTTAACCGCAAAGTAACGACACCTTAGCCGGCTCCCTCGCGCTACTTTTCCACAACTTGCATGCAAATCAAGCACCAGTCGTACGGAAATCCACCTCACATATCATAGTGGTGGATTAACAGAAACCTAGTGCCATCGTGGTGAGTTTCTAGCAGGCAGCAAGAGGAAGCTAACGACACCTGAGCCGTATCCCTTACGAAAATTTTCCACAAGTTGCATGCAAATCAAGCACCAATCGTACGGAAATCAACCATAATTAAACAGAAATTTGGGGGGTAGGTTAACAGAGACCTCCGATATCACATTGGTGGGTTAACAGAAACCAAGTGCCATCGTGGTGGGTTTCTAGCAGAAATTAACCGCAAGGCAGCGACACCTTAGCGGCTCCCTCGCGCTATTTTTCCACAAGCTGCTTGCAAATCAAGCACCAATCGTACGGAAATCCACCTCCGATATCATAGTGGTGGATTAACAGAAACCTAGTGCCATCGTGGTGAGTTTCTAGCAGGCATCAGGAGGAAACTAACGAACCCCTAGCCGCATCCCTTACGAAAGTTTCCCACAAGTTGCAGGCTAATCAAGCACCAATCGTACAGAAATCAACCATAATTAATAATAAAATTGGGTGGGAGTTAACAGGGACCTCCGATATCACAGTGGTGGGTTAACGTGAACCACGTGCCATCGCGGTTAATTTTTAGCAGGCATCAAGCGGAAGCCAACGACACCTTAGCCGCATCCCTCTTGCAATTTCTCCACAAGTTGCATGCAAATAAAGCACCAATCGTAAAGAAATCAATTATAATTAAAAAAAAATTTGGTGGTAGGTCAACAGAGACCTCCGATATCATAATGGTGGGTTAACAGGAACCACATGCCATAGTGGTGAATTTCTAGCAGGCATCAAGCGGAAGCTAACGACACCTTAGCCGTATCCCTTACGAAAGTTTTCCACAAGTTGCATGCAAATCAAGCACCAATCGTTCGCAATTCAACTATAATTAAACAGAAATTCGGGTGGTAGATTAAAAGAGACCTCCGATATCACAGTCGTGGGTTAACAGAAACCAAATGCCATTATGGTGAGTTTCTAGCAGGCATCAAGAGGAAGCCAACGACACCTTAGCCGGATCCCTCGTGCAATTTTTCCAGAAGTTGCAGGCAAATCAAGCACCAATCGTACGGAAATCAACCATAATTAAAAATAAAATTGGGTTGGAGTTAACAGAGGCCTCCGATATCACAGTGGTGGGTTAAAATAAACCAAGTGCCATCATGGTGAGATTCTAGCAGGCATCAAGCGGAGCTAATGACACCTTAGCCGCATCGCTTACACAAGTTTTCCACAACTTACATGCAAATCAAGCACCAATCGTACGGAAATCAACCATAATTAAACAAAAATGTGGGTGGTAGGGTAAAAGAGACCTCCGATATCACAGTCGTGGGTTAACAGAAACCAAGTGCCATCGTGGTGAGTTTCTAGCAGGCACAAAGAGGAAGCTATCGACACCTTAGCCACATCCCTTGCGTAAGTTTCCCACAAGTTGCATGCAAATAAAACACCAATCGTACGGAAATCAGCTATAATTTAAAAAAAATTGGGTGGTAACTTAACAGAGACCTCCGATATCACAGTGGTGGGTTAACAGGAACCACGTGCCATCGTGGTAAATTTCCAGCAGGCATCACGCGGAAGCTAACGACACCTTGGTCGCATCCCTTGCGTAAGTTTCCCACAAGTTGCATGCAAATAAAACACCAATCGTACGGAAATCAGCTATAATTAAAAAAAAATTGGGTGGTAACTTAACAGAGACCTCCGATATCACAGTGGTGGGTTAACAGGAACCACGTGCCATCGTGGTGAATTTCTAGCAGAATTTAACCGCAAGGTAACGTCACCTTAGCCGGCTCCCTCGCGCTATTTTTCCACAAGTTGCATGCAAATCAAGCACCAATCGTACGGAAATCCACCTCCGATATCATAGTGGTGGATTAACAGAAACCTGGTGCCAACGTGATGAGTTTCTAGCAGGAATCAAGAGGAAGCTAACGACACCTTATCCACATCCCTTGCGTAAGTTTTCCACAAGTTGCATGCAAATAAAGCACCAATAGTAAGGAAATCAACTATAATTTAAAAAAAATTGGGTGGTAAGTTAACAGAGACCTCCGATATCACAGTGCATCCTTTACGAAAGTTTTCCACAAGCTGCATGCAAATTAAGCACCAATCGTACGGAAATCAGCTATAATTTAAAAAAAATTGGGTGGTAACTTAACAGAGACCTCCGATATCACAGTGGTGGGTTAACAGGAACCACGTGCCATCGTGGTGAATTTCTAGCAGAATTTAACCGCAAGGTAACGTCACCTTAGCCGGCTCCCTCGCGCTATTTTTCCACAAGTTGCATGCAAATCAAGCACCAATCGTACGGAAATCCACCTCCGATATCATAGTGGTGGATTAACAGAAGCCTAGTGTTATCGTGGTGAGTTTCTAGCACGCATCAAGAGGAAGCTAACGACACCTTAGCCGCATCTCTTACGAAAGTTTTCCACAAGTTGCATGCAAATTAAGCACCAATCGTACGGAAATCAACCATAATTAAACAGAAATTTGGGTGGTGGGTTAAAAGAGACCTCCGAAATCACAGTCGTGGGTTAACAGGAACCACGTGCCATCATCGTGAGTTTCTAGCAGGCATCAAGGGGAAGCTAACGACACCTTAGCCACATCCCTTGCATAAGATTTCCACAAGTTGCATGCAAATAAAGCACCAATCGTACGGAAATAAACTATAATTTAAAAAAAATTGGGTGGAAGGTTAACAGAGACCTCCGATATCACAGTGGTGGGTTAACGGGAACCACGTGCCATCGTGGTAAATTTCCAGCAGGCATCACGCGGAAGCTAACGACACCTTAGCCGTGTCCCTTACGAAAGTTTTCCACAAGTTGCATGCAAATCAAGCACCAATCGTACGGAAATCAACCATAATTAAACAGAAATTTGGGTGGTAGGCTAAGAGAGACCTCCGATATCACGGTGGTGGGTTAACAGGAACCACGTGCCAACGTCGTGAGTTTCTAGCAGGCATCAAGAGGAAGCTAACGACACCTTAGCCACATCCCTTGCGTAAGTTTTCCACAAGTTGCATGCAAATAAATCACCAAAAAAAATTGGGTGGAAGGTTAATAGAGACCTCCGATGCCACAGTGGTGAGTTAACAGAAACCAAGTGCCATCGTGGTGAGTTTCTAGAAGGCATCTAAAGGACGCTAACGACACCTTAGCCGCATCCTTTACGAAAGTTTTCCACAAGTTGCATGCAAATCAAGCACCAATCGTCCGGAAATCAACCATAATTAAACATAAATTGGGTGGTAGGTTAAAAGAGACCTCCGATATCACAATCGTGGGTTAACAGGAACCACGCGCCGTCGTGGTGAGTTTCTAGCAGGCATCAAGCGGAAGCTAACGACATGTTTACCTGATCCCTCGTGCAATTTTTCCAGAAGTTGCATGCAAATCAAGCACCAATCGTACGGAAATCAACCATAATTAAAAATAAAATAGGGTAGGAGTTAACATAGGTCTCCGATATCACAGTGGTGGGTTAAAAGAAACAAAGTGCCATCATGGTGAGATTCTAGCAGGCATCTAGCGGAGCTAATGACACCTTAGCCGCATCAATTACACAAGTTTTCCACAACTTACATGCAAATCAAGCACCAATCGTTCAGAAATCAACCATAATTAAAAAAAAATTTGGGTGGTAGGGTAAAAGTGCCCTCCGATATCACAGTCGTGGGTTAACAGAAACCAAGTGCCATCGTGATGAGTTTCTAGCAGGCATCAAGAGGAAGCTAACGAAGGATTAAACAAGGGGTACCGCAGGGTGGCGTCCTGTCCCCATTACTGTTTAATCACTACATCTCCAAGCTCCCTCAACCGCCAGAGGGAGTCACGATTGCCTCCTATGCTGATGATTGCTTGATAATGGCAACCGGCAATGCAATTGATGATCTGTGTTTGAAAGTGAACGGATATCTCTCAGATCTTGCCCAATTTTTCACTAGCAGAAACCTGGCGCTGTCCCCTGCCAAGTCCTCGGCGACCCTTTTTACCACCAGGACGAAGGAGGTCAGGCTGGATCTTAACATCCACATCGATGGCACCCCCATTCCGACGGTTAACCACCCGAAGATTCTGGGGGTGACTTTCGACAGCCTGCTCTCCTTCTCCGCGCACACTACCGCAATCGCCAATAGAGTACAGAGCCGCAACAATGTCCTCAAGTCGCTCGCCGGCAGCTCTTGGGGCAAAGACAAAGAAACGTTGTTGGCAACATACAAGGCGATTGGCCGGCCGGTAATAAACTATGCTGCGCCAGTTTGGTCGCCGGGAACCAGCAGGACACAATGGACGAAGCTGCAGACCTGCCAGAACGCCGCACTCCGCACGGTGACGGGATGTCTTCTGATGTCGCCTGAGGAGCATCTCCACCAAGAGGTCAATGTGCTCCGAGTTAAGGAGCACAACCTCATGCTCAGCAAGCAGTTCCTTGCTGGATGTCACCGCTCGGGGCATCCAAACGGGCACCTGCTTGCCGTGGTACTGCCCCCCAGGCACATTAGAAGACATCTACTAGAACTAAAGGACGAGATCCAGCCACTCATCACACAACCGCTGGATCCGGAGGCGTACCGGCGGGTCCTAAGCAACATCCACAGAGACACAGTCACGAACATCATTGACTCCCGCCAGGCGAATGCAGTCATCGGAGCCC
Organism: Anomoia purmunda; assembly: GCA_951828415.1. NCBI lineage: Eukaryota > Metazoa > Arthropoda > Insecta > Diptera > Tephritidae > Anomoia > Anomoia purmunda. The sequence goes on from OX639995.1 coordinate 96,475,615, forward strand.
AACCACCACCTGTAGCAGATGAGGAGTCCCTGCTGCCCCGCGAGTCCCGCGTCACTCTGGCACAACTACGATCTGGATACTGTAGCAGGCTCAACTCCTACTTATCCAGAATCAACCCCGACATACCCAACACATGTCCGGCATGTGGAGATTCTCCGCACGACACCAACCACCTATTCACATGCCCTCTCAAACCCACTCATCTAACCCCCCTCTCCCTCTGGTCCAACCCTGTCGAAACTGCACGTTTCCTGGGCCTCCCCCTAGAAGAGTTTGACGACAACGACCATGGGTGAATCCGCTTTTTACGGGGCGCGACTAGCCGCTACAACAACAACAACAGGAAGCTAACGACACCTTAGCCGCATCCCTTGGGTAAGATTTCCACAAGCTGCATGTAAGTCAAGCACCAATCGTACGGAAATCAACCATAGTGAAACAGAAATTTGGGCGGCAGGTTAACACAGACCTCCGATATCACAGTCGTGGGTTAACAGGAACCACGTGCCATCGTCGTGAGTTTCTAGCAGGCATCAAGAGGAAGCTAACGACACCTTAGCCACATCCCTTGCGTAAGATTTCCACAAGTTGCATGCAAATAAAGCACCAATCGTAAGGAAATAAACTATAATTTAAACAAAATTGGGTGGAAGGTTAACAGAGACCTCCGATATCACAGTGGTGGGTTAACAGGAACCACGTGCCATCACGGTGAGTTTCTAGCAGGTATCAGGCGGAAGCTAACGACATCTTAGCCGCATCCCTTGCGTAAGATTTCCACAACTTACATGCAAATCAAGCACCAATCGTACAGAAATCAACCATAATTAAACAAAAATGTGGGTGGTAGGTTAACAGAGACCTCCGATATCACAGTAGTGGGTTAACAGGAACCAAGTGCCATCGTGGTGAGTTCCTAGGAGGCATCAAGAGGAAGCTAACGACACCTTAGCCGCATCCCTTGCCTAAGTTTTCCACAAGTTGCATGCAAATCAAGCACCAATCGTACGGAAATCAACTATAATTAAAAAAAAAATGGGTGGTAGTTTAACAGAGACCTCCGATATCACAGTGGTGGGTTAACGGGAACCACGTGCTATCGTAGTGAATTTCTAGCAGGCATCAAGCGGAAGCTAACGAGACCTTAGCCGCATCTCTTACGAAAGTTTTCCACAAGTTTCATGCAAATTAAGCACCAATCGTACGGAAATCAACCATAATTAAACAGAAATTTGGGTGGTGGGTTAAAAGAGACCTCCGAAATCACAGTCGTGGGTTAACAGGAACCACGTGCCGTCGTGGTGAGTTTCTAGCAGGCATCAAGCGGAAGCTAACGACACCTCAGCCACATCCCTTGCGTAAGTTTTCCACAAGTTGCATGCAAATAAATCACCAATCGTACGGAAATAAACTATAATTTAAAAAAAATTGGGTGGAAGGTTAATAGAGACCTCCGATGTCACAATCGTGGGTTAACAGGAACCACGTGCCGTCGTGGTGAGTTTCTAGCAGGCATCAAGCGGAAGCTAACGACATGTTTACCTGATCCCTCGTGCAATTTTTCCAGAAGTTGCATGCAAATCAAGCACCAATCGTACGGAAATCAACCATAATTAAACAGAAATTTGGGTGGTAGGCTAAGAGAGACCTCCGATATCACAGTCGTGGGTTAACAGGAACCACGTGCCAACGTCGTGAGTTTCTAGCAGGCATCAAGAGGAAGCTAACGACACCTTAGCCACATCCCTTGCGTAAGTTTTCCACAAGTTGCATGCAAATAAATCACCAAAAAAAATTGGGTGGAAGGTTAATAGAGACCTCCGATGTCACAGTGGTGAGTTAACAGAAACCAAGTGCCATCGTGGTGAGTTTCTAGAAGGCATCTAAAGGACGCTAGCGACACCTTAGCCGCATCCTTTACGAAAGTTTTCCACAAGTTGCATGCAAATCAAGCACCAATCGTCCGGAAATCAACCATAATTAAACATAAATTGGGTGGTAGGTTAAAAGAGACCTCCGATATCACAATCGTGGGTTAACAGGAACCACGTGCCGTCGTGGTGAGTTTCTAGCAGGCATCAAGCGGAAGCTAACGACATGTTTACCTGATCCCTCGTGCAATTTTTCCAGAAGTTGCATGCAAATCAAGCACCAATCGTACGGAAATCAACCATAATTAAAAAAAAATGTGGGTGGTAGGTTAACAGAGACCTCCGATATCACAGTAGTGGGTTAACAGGAACCAAGTGCCATCGTGGTGAGTTCCTAGGAGGCATCAAGAGGAAGCTAACGACACCTTAGCCGCATCCCTTGCCTAAGTTTTCCACAAGTTGCATGCAAATCAAGCACCAATCGTACGGAAATCAACAATAATTAAAAAAAAATGGGTGGTAGTTTAACAGAGACCTCCGATATCACAGTGGTGGGTTAACGGGAACCACGTGCTATCGTAGTGAATTTCTAGCAGGCATCAAGCGGAAGCTAACGAGACCTTAGCCGCATCCCTTGCGTAAGTTTTCCACAAGTGCCATGCAAATCAAGCACAAATCGTACGGAAATCAACCATAATTAAATAAAAATTTGACTGGTAGGTTAACAGAGACCTCCGGTATCACAGTGGTGGGTTAACAGAGACCAAGTGCCATCGTGGTGAGTTTCTAGCAGGCATCAAGCGGAAGCTAACGAGACCTTAGCCGCATCCCTTACGAAAGTTTTCCACAAGTTGCATGCAAATCAAGCACCAATCGTAAGGAAAGCAATCATAATTAAAAATAAAATTGGGTGGGAGTTAACAGAGACCTCCGATATCACAGTGGTGGGTTAACAGAAACCAAGTGCCATCGTGGTGGGTTTCTAGCAGAAATTAACCGCAAGGCAGCGACACCTTAGCGGCTCCCTCGCGCTATTTTTCCACAAGCTGCTTGCAAATCAAGCACCAATCGTACGGAAATCCACCTCCGATATCATAGTGGTGGATTAACAGAAACCAACTGCCATCGTGGTGAGTTTCTAGCAGGCATCCAGTGAAAGCTAACGACGCCTTAGCCACATCCCTTGCGTAAGTTTTCCACAAGTTGCAGGCAAATCGAGCACCAATCGTACGGAAATCAACAATAATTAAAAAAAAATGGCGTGGGAGGTTAACAGAGACCTCCGATATCACAGTGGTGGGTTAACATGAACCACGTGCCATCGCGGTGAATTTCTAGCAGGCATAAAGCGGAAGCCAACGACACCTTAGCCGCATCCCTCGTGCAATTTTTCCACAAGTTGCATGCAAATAAAACACCAATCGTAAAGAAATCAATTATAATTAAAAACAAATATGGTGGTAGGTCAGCAGAGACCTCCGATATCATAATGGTGGGTTAACAGGACCCACATGCCATCGTGGTGAATTTCTAGCAGGCATCAAGCGGAAGCTAACGACGGCTTAGCCGCATCCCATGCGTAAGATTTCCACAAGTTACATGCAAATCAAGCACCAATCGTTCGGAGTTCAACTATAATTAAACAAAAATTTGGGTGGTAGGTTAACAGAGACCTGCGATATAACAGTGGTGGGTTAACTGAAACCAAGCGCCATCATCATGAGTTTCTGGCAGGCATCAAGAGGAAGCTAACGATACCTTAGCCACAGCCCTTGCGTAAGTTTTCCACAAGTTGCATGCAAATAAAGCACCAATCGTACGAAAATCGGCTATAATTTAAAAAAAATTGGGTGATAACTTAAAAAAAACCTCCGATATTACAGTGGTGAGTTAACAGGAATCACGTGCCATCGTGGTGAATTTCTAGCAGGCATCATGCGGAAGCTAACGACACCTTAGCCGCATCCCTTGCGTAAGATTTCCACAATTTACATGCAAATCCAGCACCAAGCGTACGCAAATCAACAATAATAAACAAAAATTTGGGGGGTAGGTTACCGCAGATCTCCGATATCACAGTGGTGGGTTAACAGAAACCAAGTGCCATCGTGGTGGGTTTCTAGCAGAAATTAACCGCAAGGTAACGACACCATAGCCGGCTCCCTCGCGCTATTTTTCCACAACTTGCATGCAAATCAAGCACCAGTCGTACGGAAATCCACCTCCGATATCATAGTGGTGGATTAACAGAAACCTAGTGTTATCGTGGTGAGTTTCTAGCACGCATCAAGAGGAAGCTAACGACACCTTAGCCGCATCTCTTACGAAAGTTTTTCACAAGTTGCATGCAAATTAAGCACCAATCGTACGGAAATCAACCATAATTAAACAGAAATTTGGGTGGTAGGTTAAAAGAGACCTCCGATATCACAGTCGCGGGTTAACAGGAACCACGTGCCATCGTCGTGAGTTTCTAGCAGGCATCAAGAGGAAGGTAACGGCACCTTAGCCACATCCCTTGCGTAAGATTTCGACAAGTTGCATGCAAATAAAGCACCAATCGTACGGAAATAAACTATAATTTAAAAAAAATTGGGTGGAAGGTTAACAGAGACCTCCGATATCACGGTGGTGGGTTAACAGGAACCACGTGCCAACGTCGTGAGTTTCTAGCAGGCATCAAGAGGAAGCTAACGACACCTTAGCCACATCCCTTGCGTAAGTTTTCCACAAGTTGCATGCAAATAAATCACCAAAAAAAATTGGGTGGAAGGTTAATAGAGACCTCCGATGCCACAGTGGTGAGTTAACAGAAACCAAGTGCCATCGTGGTGAGTTTCTAGAAGGCATCTAAAGGACGCTAACGACACCTTAGCCGCATCCCTTACGAAAGTTTTCCACAAGTTGCATGCAAATCAAGCTCCAATCGTCCGGAAATCAACCATAATTAAACAGAAATTTGGGTGGTAGGTTAAAAGAGACCTCCGATATCACAGTCGTGGGTTAACAGCAACCACGTGCCATCGTCGTGAGTTTTTAGCAGGCATCAAGAGGAAGGTAACGGCACCTTAGCCACATCCCTTGCGTAAGATTTCCACAAGTTGCATGCAAATAAAGCACCAATCGTACGGAAATAAACTATAATTTAAAAAAAAATTGGGTGGAAGGTTAACAGAGACCTCCGATATCACAGTGGTGGGTTAACAGGAACCACGTGCCATCGTAGTAAATTTCCAGCAGGCATCACGCGGAAGCCTACGACACCTTGGTCGCATCCCTTGCGTAAGTTTCCCACAAGTTGCATGCAAATAAAACACCAATCGTACGGAAATCAGCTATAATTTAAAAAAAAATTGGGCGGTAACTTAACAGAGACCTCCGCTATCACAGTGGTGGGTTAACAGGAACCACGTGCCATCGTGGTGAATTTCCAGCAGAATTTAACCGCAAGGTAACGACACCTTAGCCGGCTCCCTCGCGCTCTTTATCCACAACTTGCTTGCAAAGCAAGCACCAGTCGTACGGAAATCCACCTCCCATATCATAGTGGTGGATTAACAGAAACCTGGTGCCATCGTGGTGAGTTTATAGCAGGCAGCAAGAGGAAGCTAACGACACCTTAGCCGTATTCCTTTCGAAAGTTTTCCACAAGTTGCATGCAAATCAAGCACCAATCGTGCGGAAATCAACCATAATTAAACAGAAATTTGGGGGTAGGTTAAAAGAGACCTCCGATATTACAGTGGTGGGTTAACAGAAACCAATTGCCATCGTGGTGTGTTTCTAGCAGAAGTTAACCGCAAGGTAACGACACCTCAGCCGGCTCCCTCGCGCTATTTTTCCACAAGTTGCATGCAAATCAAGCACCAATCGTACGGAAATCCACCTCCGATATCATAGTGGTGGATTAACAGAAACCTAGTGCCAACGTGATGAGTTTCTAGCAGGAATCAAGAGGAAGCTACCGACACCTTAGCCACATCCCTTGCGTAAGTTTTCCACAAGTTGCATGCAAATAAAGCACCAATAGTAAGGAAATCAACTATAATTTAAAAAAAATTTGGTGGTAAGTTAACAGAGACCTCCGATATCACAGTGCATCCTTTACGAAAGTTTTCCACAAGTTGCATGCAAACTAAACACCAATCGTACGGAAACCAACCATAATTAAACTGAAATTTGGGTGGTAGGTTAAAAAAGACCTCCGATATCACAGTGGTTTGTTAAAAGAAACAAATGCCATCATGGTCACTTTCTAGCAGGCATCAAGAGGAAGCTAACGACACCTTAGCCGCATCCCTTGGGTAAGATTTCCACACGCTGCATGTAAGTCAAGCACCAATCGTACGGAAATCAACCATAGGGAAACAGAAATTTGGGCGGCAGGTTAACACAAACCTCCGATATCGCACTCGTGGGTTAACAGAAACCAAGTGCCATCGTGGTGAGTTTCTAGGAGGCATCAAGAGGAAGCTAACGACACCTTAGCCGCATCTCGTGCCTAAGTTTTCCACAAGTTGCATGCAAATCAAACACCAATCGTACGGAAATAAACCATAATTACACAGAAATTTGGGTGGTAGGTTAAAAGAGACCTCCGATATCACAGTGGTTGGTTAAAAGAAACCAAGTGCCATCATGATGAGTTTCTAGCAGGCATCAAGAGGAAGCTAACGACATCTTAGCCGCATCCCTTGCGTAAGATTTCCACAAGTTGCATGCAAATCAAGCACCAATCGTACGGAAATCAACGATAATTAAAAAAAAATGGGTGGTACGTTAACAGAGACCTCCGATATCACAGTGGTGGGTTAACGGGAACCACGTGCCATCGTAGTGAATTTCTAGCAGGCATCAGGCGGAAGCTAACATCACCTTAGCCGCATCCCTTGTGTAAGTTTTCCACAAGTGCCATGCATATCAAGCACAAATCGTACGGAAATAAACTATAATTTAAAAAAATTTGGGTGGAAGGTTAACAGAGAACTCCGATATCACAGTGGTGGGTTAACAGAAACCAAGTGCCAACGTGGTGAGTTTCTAGCAGGCATCAAGCGGAAGCTAACGAGACCTTAGCCGCATCCCTTACGAAAGTTTTCCACAAGTTGCATGCAAATAAAGCACCAATCGTAAGGAAAGCAATCATAATTAAAAATAAAATTGGGTGGGAGTTAACAGAGACCTCCGATATCACAGTGGTGGGTTAACAGAAACCAAGTGCCATCATGGTGAGTTTCTAGCAGGCATCAAGGGGAAGCTAACAACTTCTTAGCCGCATCCCTTACGAAATTTTTCCACAAGTTGCAGGCAAATAAAGCACCAATCGTACGAAAATCAACCGTAATTAACCAGAAATTTGGGTGGTAGGTTAAAAGAGGCTTCCGATATCACAGTGGTGAGTTAGAACGTGCTATCATTAAAGTGCCATCGTGGTGGGTTTCTAGCAGAATTTAACCGCAAGGCAGCGACACCTTAGCGGCTCCCTCGCGCTATTTTTCCACAAGCTGCTTGCAAATCAGGCACCAATCGTACGGAAATCGACCTCCGATATCATAGTGGTGGATTAACAGAAACCTAGTGCCATCGCGATGAGCATCAGGAGGAAGCTAACGACACCTTAGCCGCATCCCTTGCCTAAGTTTTCCACAAGTTGCATGCAAATCAAGCACCAATCGTAAAGAAATCAACCATAATTAAACAAAAATTTGTGTGGTAGGGTAAAAGAGCCCTCCGATATCACAGTGGTGGGTTAAAAGAAACCAAGTGTCATCATGGTGAATTTCTAGCAGGCATCCAGTGAAAGCTAGCGACACCTTAGCCACATCCCTTGCGTAAGTTTTCCACAAGTTGCAGGCAAATCAAGCACCAATCGTACGGAAATCAATCATAATTAAAAATAAAATTGGGTGGGAGTTAACAGAGACCTCCGATATCACAGTGGTGGGTTAAAGGAGACCAAGTGCCGTCATGATGAGTTTCTAGCAGGCATCAAGAGGAAGCTAACGACACCTTAGCCGTATCCCTTACGTAAGTTTTCCACAAGTTGCATGCAAATAAAGCACCAATCGTAAGGAAATCAACTATAATTAAAAAAAAAATTGGGTGGTAAGTTAACAGAGACCTCCGATATCACAGTGTTGGGTTAACAGGAACCACGTGCCATCGTGATGAATTTCTAGCAGGCATCAAGCGGATGCTAACGACACCTTAGCCACATCCCTTGGGTAAGTTTTCCACAAGTTGCAGGCAAATCAAGCACCAATCGTACGGAAATCAATCATAATTAAAAATAAAATTGGGTGGGAGTTAACAGAGACCTCCGATATCACAGTGGTGGGTTAAAGGAGACCAAGTGCCGTCATGATGAGTTTCTAGCAGGCATCAAGAGGAAGCTAACGACACCTTAGCCGTATCCCTTACGTAAGTTTTCCACAAGTTGCATGCAAATAAAGCACCAATCGTAAGGAAATCAACTATAATTTAAAAAAAAATTGGGTGGTAAGTTAACAGAGACCTCCGATATCACAGTGTTGGGTTAACAGGAACCACGTGCCATCGTGATGAATTTCTAGCAGGCATCAAGCGGATGCTAACGACACCTTAGCCACATCCCTTGGGTAAGTTTTCCACAAGTTGCAGGCAAATCAAGCACCAATCGTACGGAAATCAATCATAATTAAAAATAAAATTGGGTGGGAGTTAACAGAGACCTCCGATATCACAGTGGTGGGTTAAAGGAGACCAAGTGCCGTCATGATGAGTTTCTAGCAGGCATCAAGAGGAAGCTAACGACACCTTAGCCACATCCCTTGCGTAAGTTTTCCACAAGTTGCAGGCAAATCAAGCACCAATCGTACGGAAATCAATCATAATTAAAAATAAAATTGGGTGGGAGTTAACGGAGACCTCCGATATGCAGTGGTGGGTTAACAGAAACTACGTGCCATCGTGATGAATTTCTAGCAGGCATCAAGGGGATGCTAACGACACCTTAGCCGCATCCTTTACGAAAGTTTTCCACATGTTGCGTGCAAATTAAGCACCAATCGTACAGACATCAATCATAATTAAACAAAAATGTGGGTGGTAGGTTAATAAACACCTCCGATATCATAGTGGTGGATTACCAGAAACCAAGTGGCATCATGGTGAGTTTCTAGCAGGCATCAAGGGGAAGCTAACAACTTCTTAGCCGCATCCCTTACGAAATTTTTCCACAAGTTGCAGGCAAATAAAGCACCAATCGTACGAAAATCAACCGTAATTAACCAGAAATTTGGGTGGTAGGTTAAAAGAGGCTTCCGATATCACAGTGGTGAGTTAAAACGTGCTATCGTTAAAGTGCTAACGTGGTGGGTTTCTAGCAGAAATTAACCGCAAGGTAACGACACCTTAGCAGCCCCCTCGCGCTATTGCATACAAATCAAGCACCAGTCGTACGGAATTCCACCTCCGATATCATAGTGGTGGATTAACAGACACCTAGTGCCATCGTGGTGAGTTTCTAGCAGGCAGCAAGAGGAAGCTAACGACACCTTAGCCGGCTCCCTCACGCTATTTATCCACAACTTGCATGCAAATCAAGCACCAGTCGTACGGAAATCCACCTCCCATATCATTGTGGCGGATTAACAGACACCTAGTGCCATCGAGGTGAGTTTCTAGCAGGCAGCAAGAGGAAGATCACGACACCTTAGCCGTATCCCTTACGTAAGTTTTCCACAAGTTGCAGGCAAATCAAGCACCAATCGTACGGAAATCAATCATAATTAAAAATAAAATTGGGTGGGAGTTAACGGAGACCTCCGATATGCAGTGGTGGGTTAACAGAAACCACGTGCCATCGTGATGAATTTCTAGCAGGCATCAAGGGGATGCTAACGACACCTTAGCCGCATCCCTTACGTAAGTTTTCCACATGTTGCATGCAAATTAAGCACCAATCGTACAGACATCAACCATAATTAAACAAAAATGTGGGTGGTAGGTTAACAGAGACCTCCGATATCACAGTAGTGGGTTAACAGGAACCACGTGCCATCGTGATGAATTTCTAGCAGGCATCAAGCGGATGCTAACGACACCTTAGCCGCATCCTTTACGAAAGTTTTCCACATGTTGCATGCAAATAAAGCACCAATCGTAAGGAAATCAACTATAATTTAAAAAAAAATTGGGTGGTAAGTTAACAGAGACCTCCGATATCACAGTGTTGGGTTAACAGGAACCACGTGCCATCGTGATGAATTTCTAGCAGGCATCAAGCGGATGCTAACGACACCTTAGCCACATCCCTTGGGTAAGTTTTCCACAAGTTGCAGGCAAATCAAGCACCAATCGTACGGAAATCAATCATAATTAAAAATAAAATTGGGTGGGAGTTAACAGAGACCTCCGATATCACAGTGGTGGGTTAAAGGAGACCAAGTGCCGTCATGATGAGTTTCTAGCAGGCAGCAAGAGGAAGCTAACGACACCTTAGCCGGCTCCTTCACGCTATTTATCCACAACTTGCATGCAAATCAAGCACCAGTCGTACGGAAATCCACCTCCCATATCATTGTGGTGGATTAACAGACACCTAGTGCCATCGAGGTGAGTTTCTAGCAGGCAGCAAGAGGAAGATCACGACACCTTAGCCGTATCCCTTACGTAAGTTGTCCACAAGTTGCATGCAAATAAAGCACCAATCGTAAGGAAATCAACTATAATTTAAAAAAAATTGGGTGGTAAGTTAACAGAGACCTCCGATATCACAGTGTTGGGTTAACAGGAACCACGTGCCATCGTGATGAATTTCTAGCAGGCATCAAGCGGATGCTAACGACACCTTAGCCGCATCCTTTACGAAAGTTTTCCACATGTTGCATGCAAATTAAGCACCAATCGTACAGACATCAACCATAATTAAACAAAAATGTGGGTGGTAGGTTAACAGAGACCTCCGATATCACAGTAGTGGGTTAACAGGAACCAAGTGCCATCGTAGTGAGTTTCTAGCAGGCAGCAAGAGGAAGCTAACGACACCTTAGCCGCATCCCTTGCCTAAGTTTTCCACAAGTTGCATGCAAATCAAGCACCAATCGTAAAGAAATCAACCATAATTAAACAAAAATTTGTGTGGTAGGGTAAAAGAGCCCTCCGATATCACAGTGGTGGGTTAAAAGAAACCAAGTGTCATCATGGTGAATTTCTAGCAGGCATCCAGTGAAAGCTAGCGACACCTTAGCCACATCCCTTGCGTAAGTTTTCCACAAGTTGCAGGCAAATCAAGCACCAATCGTACGGAAATCAATCATAATTAAAAATAAAATTGGGTGGGAGTTAACAGAGACCTCCGATATCACAGTGGTGGGTTAAAGGAGACCAAGTGCCGTCATGATGAGTTTCTAGCAGGCATCAAGAGGAAGCTAACGACACCTTAGCCGTATCCCTTACGTAAGTTTTCCACAAGTTGCATGCAAATAAAGCACCAATCGTAAGGAAATCAACTATAATTTAAAAAAAAATTGGGTGGTAAGTTAACAGAGACCTCCGATATCACAGTGTTGGGTTAACAGGAACCACGTGCCATCGTGATGAATTTCTAGCAGGCATCAAGCGGATGCTAACGACACCTTAGCCACATCCCTTGGGTAAGTTTTCCACAAGTTGCAGGCAAATCAAGCACCAATCGTACGGAAATCAATCATAATTAAAAATAAAATTGGGTGGGAGTTAACAGAGACCTCCGATATCACAGTGGTGGGTTAAAGGAGACCAAGTGCCGTCATGATGAGTTTCTAGCAGGCATCAAGAGGAAGCTAACGACACCTTAGCCGTATCCCTTACGTAAGTTTTCCACAAGTTGCATGCAAATAAAGCACCAATCGTAAGGAAATCAACTATAATTTAAAAAAAAATTGGGTGGTAAGTTAACAGAGACCTCCGATATCACAGTGTTGGGTTAACAGGAACCACGTGCCATCGTGATGAATTTCTAGCAGGCATCAAGCGGATGCTAACGACACCTTAGCCACATCCCTTGGGTAAGTTTTCCACAAGTTGCAGGCAAATCAAGCACCAATCGTACGGAAATCAATCATAATTAAAAATAAAATTGGGTGGGAGTTAACAGAGACCTCCGATATCACAGTGGTGGGTTAAAGGAGACCAAGTGCCGTCATGATGAGTTTCTAGCAGGCATCAAGAGGAAGCTAACGACACCTTAGCCACATCCCTTGCGTAAGTTTTCCACAAGTTGCAGGCAAATCAAGCACCAATCGTACGGAAATCAATCATAATTAAAAATAAAATTGGGTGGGAGTTAACGGAGACCTCCGATATGCAGTGGTGGGTTAACAGAAACCACGTGCCATCGTGATGAATTTCTAGCAGGCATCAAGGGGATGCTAACGACACCTTAGCCGCATCCTTTACGAAAGTTTTCCACATGTTGCGTGCAAATTAAGCACCAATCGTACAGACATCAATCATAATTAAACAAAAATGTGGGTGGTAGGTTAATAAACACCTCCGATATCATAGTGGTGGATTACCAGAAACCAAGTGGCATCATGGCGAGTTTCTAGCAGGCATCAAGGGGAAGCTAACAACTTCTTAGCCGCATCCCTTACGAAATTTTTCCACAAGTTGCAGGCAAATAAAGCACCAATCGTACGAAAATCAACCGTAATTAACCAGAAATTTGGGTGGTAGGTTAAAAGAGGCTTCCGATATCACAGTGGTGAGTTAAAACGTGCTATCGTTAAAGTGCTAACGTGGTGGGTTTCTAGCAGAAATTAACCGCAAGGTAACGACACCTTAGCAGCCCCCTCGCGCTATTGCATACAAATCAAGCACCAGTCGTACGGAATTCCACCTCCGATATCATAGTGGTGGATTAACAGACACCTAGTGCCATCGTGGTGAGTTTCTAGCAGGCAGCAAGAGGAAGCTAACGACACCTTAGCCGGCTCCCTCACGCTATTTATCCACAACTTGCATGCAAATCAAGCACCAGTCGTACGGAAATCCACCTCCCATATCATTGTGGTGGATTAACAGACACCTAGTGCCATCGAGGTGAGTTTCTAGCAGGCAGCAAGAGGAAGATCACGACACCTTAGCCGTATCCCTTACGTAAGTTTTCCACAAGTTGCAGGCAAATCAAGCACCAATCGTACGGAAATCAATCATAATTAAAAATAAAATTGGGTGGGAGTTAACGGAGACCTCCGATATGCAGTGGTGGGTTAACAGAAACCACGTGCCATCGTGATGAATTTCTAGCAGGCATCAAGGGGATGCTAACGACACCTTAGCCGCATCCCTTACGTAAGTTTTCCACAAGTTGCATGCAAATAAAGCACCAATCGTAAGGAAATCAACTATAATTTAAAAAAAATTGGGTGGTAAGTTAACAGAGACCTCCGATATCACAGTGTTGGGTTAACAGGAACCACGTGCCATCGTGATGAATTTCTAGCAGGCATCAAGCGGATGCTAACGACACCTTAGCCACATCCCTTGGGTAAGTTTTCCACAAGTTGCAGGCAAATCAAGCACCAATCGTACGGAAATCAATCATAATTAAAAATAAAATTGGGTGGGAGTTAACAGAGACCTCCGATATCACAGTGGTGGGTTAAAGGAGACCAAGTGCCGTCATGATGAGTTTCTAGCAGGCAGCAAGAGGAAGCTAACGACACCTTAGCCGGCTCCCTCACGCTATTTATCCACAACTTGCATGCAAATCAAGCACCAGTCGTACGGAAATCCACCTCCCATATCATTGTGGTGGATTAACAGACACCTAGTGCCATCGAGGTGAGTTTCTAGCAGGCAGCAAGAGGAAGATCACGACACCTTAGCCGTATCCCTTACGTAAGTTGTCCACAAGTTGCATGCAAATAAAGCACCAATCGTAAGGAAATCAACTATAATTTAAAAAAAATTGGGTGGTAAGTTAACAGAGACCTCCGATATCACAGTGTTGGGTTAACAGGAACCACGTGCCATCGTGATGAATTTCTAGCAGGCATCAAGCGGATGCTAACGACACCTTAGCCGCATCCTTTGCGAAAGTTTTCCACATGTTGCATGCAAATTAAGCACCAATCGTACAGACATCAACCATAATTAAACAAAAATGTGGGTGGTAGGTTAACAGAGACCTCCGATATCACAGTAGTGGGTTAACAGGAACCAAGTGCCATCGTAGTGAGTTTCTAGCAGGCAGCAAGAGGAAGCTAACGACACCTTAGCCGTATCCCTTACGAAAGTTTTCCACAAGTTGCATGCAAATCAAGCACCAATCGTACGGAAATCAACCATAATTAAACAGAAATTTGGGTGGTAGGCTAAGAGAGACCTCCGATATCACGGTGGTGGATTAACAGGAACCACGTGCCGTCGTGGTGAGTTTCTAGCAGGCATCAAGCGGAAATAAACGACATGTTTACCTGATCCCTCGTGCAATTTTTCCAGAAGTTGCATGCAAATCAAGCACCAATCGTACGGAAATCAACCATAATTAAACAAAAGTTTGGGTGGTAGGTTAATAGAGACCTCCGATGTCACAGAGGTGAGTTAACAGAAACCAAGTGCCATCGTAGTGAGTTTCTAGAAGGCATCTAAAGGACGCTAACGACACCTTAGCTGCATCCCTTACTAAAGTTTTCCACAAGTTGCATGCAAATCAAGCACCAATCGTCCGGAAATCAACCATAATTAAAAAGAAATTTGGGTGGTAGGTGAAAAGAGACCTCCGATATCACAGTCGTGGGTTAACAGGAACCACGTGCCATCGTCGTGACTTTCTAGCAGGCATCAAAAGGAAGCTAACGATACCTTAGCCACATCCCTTGCGTAAGATTTCCACAAGTTGCATGCAAATAAAGCACCAATCGTACGGAAATAAACTATAATTTAAAAAAAAGTTGGGTGGAAGGTTAACAGAGACCTCCGATATCACAGTGGTGGGTTAACAGGAACCACGTGCCATCGTGATAAATTTCCAGCAGGCATCACGCGGAAGCCAACGACACCTTGGTCGCATCCCTTGCGTAAGTTTCCCACAAGTTGCATGCAAATAAAACACCAATCGTACGGAAATCAGCTATAATTTAAAAAAAATTGGCTGGTAACTTAACAGAGACCTCCGATATCTCAGTGGTGGGTTAACAGGAACCACGTGCCATCGTGGTGAATTTCTAGCAGAATTTAACCGGAAGGTAACGACACTTTAGCCGGCTCCCTCGCGCTATTTATCCACAACTTGCATGCAAATCAAGCACCAGTCGTACAGAAAACCACCTCCCATTCATAGTGGTGGATTAGCAGAAACCTAGTGCCATCGTGGTGAGTTTATAGCAGGCAGCAAGAGGAAGCTAACGACACCTTAGCCGTATCCCTTTCGAAAGTTTTCCACAAGTTGCATGCAAATCAAGCACCAATCGTACGGAAATCAACCATAATTAAACAGAAATTTGGGGGTAGGTTAAAAGAGACCTCCGATATCACAGTGGTGGGTTAACAGAAACCAATTCCCATCGTGGTGTGTTTCTAGCAGAAGTTAACCGCAAGGTAACGACACCTTAGCCGGCTCCCTCGCGCTATTTTTCCACAAGTTGCATGCAAATGAAGCACCAATCGTACGGAAATCCACCGCCGATATCATAGTGGTGGATTAACAGAAACCTAGTGCCATCGTGGTGAGTTTCTAGCAGGCATTAAGTGGAAGCTAACGACACTTTAGCCGCATCCCTTACGAAAGTTTTCCAGAAGTTGCATGCAAATCAAGCACCAATCGTACGGAAATCAACTATAATTTAAAAAAAATTGGGTGGTAAGTTAACAGAGACCTCCGATATCACAGTGCATCCTTTACGAAAGTTTTCCACAAGTTGCATGCAAATTAAGCACCAATCGTACGGAAATCAATCATAATTAAAAATAAAATTGGGTGGGAGTTAACAGAGAGCTCCGATATCACAGTGGTGGGTTAAAGGAGACCAAGTGCCGTCATGATGAGTTTCTAGCAGGCATCAAAAGGAAGCTAACGACACCTTAGCCGCATCTCGTGCCTAAGTTCTCTACAAGTTGCATGCAAATCAAGCACTAATCGTACGGAAATAAACCATAATTAAACAGAAATTTGGGTGGTAGGTTAACAGAGAGCTCCGATATCACAATGGTGGGTTAAAAGAAACCAAGTGCCATCATGATGAGTTTCTAGCAGGCATCAAGAGGAAGCTAACGACATCTTAGCCGCATCCCTTGCGTAAGATTTCCACAACTTACATGCAAATTAAGCACCAATCGTACAGAAATCAACCATAATTAAACAAAAATGTGGGTGGTAGGTTAACAGAGACCTCCGATATCACAGTAGTGGGTTAACAGGAACCAAGTGCCATCATGGTGAGTTCCTAGAAGGCATCAAGAGGAAGCTAACGACACCTTAGCCGCATCCCTTGCCTAAGTTTTCCACAAGTTGCATGCAAATCAAGCACCAATCGTACGGAAATCATATATAATTAAAAAAAAAAATGGGTGGTAGGTTAACAGAGACCTCCGATATCACAGTGGTGGGTTAACAGAAACCAAGTGCCAACGTGGTGAGTTTCTAGCAGGCATCAAGCGGAAGCTAACATCACCTTAGCCGCATCCCTTGTGTAAGTTTTCCACAAGTGCCATGCATATCAAGCACAAATCGTACGGAAATCAACCATAATTAAATAAAAATTTGGGTGGTAGGTTAACAGAGACCTCCGATATCACAGTGGTGGGTTAACAGAAACCAAATGCCAACGTGGTGAGTTTCTAGCAGGCATCAAGCGGAAGCTAACGAGACCTTAGCCGCATCCCTTACGAAAGTTTTCCACAAGTTGCATGCAAATAAAGCACCAATCGTAAGGAAAGCAATCATAATTAAAAATAAAATTGGGTGGGAGTTAACAGAGACCTCCGATATCACAGTGGTGGGTTAACAGAAACCAAGTGCCATCATGGTGAGTTTCTAGCAGGCATCAAGGGGAAGCTAACAACTTCTTAGCCGCATCCCTTACGAAATTTTTCCACAAGTTGCAGGCAAATAAAGCACCAATCGTACGAAAATCAACCGTAATTAACCAGAAATTTGGGTGGTAGGTTAAAAGAGGCTTCCGATATCACAGTGGTGAGTTAAAACGTGCTATCATTAAAGTGCTATCGTGGTGGGTTTCTTGCAGAATTTAACCGCAAGGCAGCGACACCTTAGCGGCTCCCTCGCGCTATTTTTCCACAAGCTGCTTGCAAATCAAGCACCAATCGTACGGAAATCCACCTCCGATATCATAGTGGTGGATTAACAGAAACCTAGTGCCATCGCGATGAGTTTCTAGCAGGCATCAGGAGGAAGCTATCGACACCCTAGCCGCATCCCTTGCCTAAGTTTTCCACAAGTTGCATGCAAATCAAGCACCAATCGTACAGAAATCAACCATAATTAAACAAAAATTTGTGTGGTAGGGTAAAAGAGCCCTCCGATATCACAGTGGTGGGTTAAAAGAAACCAAGTGTCATCATAATGAATTTCTAGCAGGCATCCAGTGAAAGCTAGCGACACCTTAGCCACATCCCTTGCGTAAGTTTTCCACAAGTTGCAGGCAAATCAAGCACCAATCGTACGGAAATCAATCATAATTAAAAATAAAATTGGGTGGGAGTTAACAGAGACCTCCGATATCACAGTGGTGGGTTAAAGGAGTCCAAGTGCCGTCATGATGAGTTTCTAGGAGGCATCAAAAGGAAGCTAACGACACCTTAGCCACATCCCTTGCGTAAGTTTTCCACAAGTTGCAGGCAAATCAAGCACCAATCGTACGGAAATCAATCATAATTAAAAACAAAATTGGGTGGGAGTTAACCGAGACCTCCGATATCACAGTGGTGGGTTAACAGAAACCACGTGCCATCGTGATGAATTTCTAGCAGGCATCAAGCGGATGCTAACGACACCTTAGCCGCATCCTTTACGAAAGTTTTCCACATGTTGCGTGCAAATTAAGCACCAATCGTACAGACATCAATCATAATTAAACAAAAATGTGGGTGGTAGGTTAATAAACACCTCCGATATCATAGTGGTGGATTACCAGAAACCAAGTGGCATCATGGTGAGTTTCTAGCAGGCATCAAGGGGAAGCTAACAACTTACTAGCCGCATCCCTTACGAAATTTTTCCACAAGTTGCAGGCAAATAAAGCACCAATCGTACGAAAATCAACCGTAATTAACCAGAAATTTGGGTGGTAGGTTAAAAGAGGCTTCCGATATCACAGTGGTGAGTTAAAACGTGCTATCATTAAAGTGCTATCGCAAGAGGAAGCTAACGGCACCTTAGCCGGCTCCCTCACGCTATTTATCCACAACTTGCATGCAAAGTTGCATGCAAATAAAGCACCAATCGTAAGGAAATCAACTATAATTTAAAAAAAATTGGGTGGTAAGTTAACAGAGACCTCCGATATCACAGTGCATCCTTTACGAAAGTTTTCCACAAGTTGCATGCAAATTAAGCACCAATCGTACGGAAATCAATCATAATTAAAAATAAAATTGGGTGGGAGTTAACAGAGACCTCCGATATCACAGTGGTGGGTTAAAGGAGACCAAGTGCCGTCATGATGAGTTTCTAGCAGGCATCAAAAGGAAGCTAACGACACCTTAGCCGCATCTCGTGCCTAAATTTTCTACAAGTTGCATGCAAATCAAGCACTAATCGTACGGAGATAAACCATAATTAAACAGAAATTTGGGCGGTAGGTTAACAGAGAGCTCCGATATCACAGTGGTGGGTTAAAAGAAACCAAGTGCCATCATGATGAGTTTCTAGCAGGCATCAAGAGGAAGCTAACGACATCTTAGCCGCATCCCTTGCGTAAGATTTCCACAACTTACATGCAAATTAAGCACCAATTGTACAGAAATCAACCATAATTAAACAAAAATGTGGGTGGTAGGTTAACAGAGACCTCCGATATCACAGTAGTGGGTTAACAGGAACCAAGTGCCATCATGGTGAGTTCCTAGAAGGCATCAAGAGGAAGCTAACGACACCTTAGCCGCATCCCTTGCCGAAGTTTTCCACAAGTTGCATGCAAATCAAGCACCAATCGTACGGAAATCATCTATAATTAAAAAAAAAAATGGGTGGTAGGTTAACAGAGACCTCCGATATCACAGTGGTGGGTTAACGGGAACCACGTGCCATCGTAGTGCATTTCTAGCAGGCATCAGGCGGAAGCTAACAATACCTTAGCTGCATCCCTTGCGTAAGTTTTCCACAAGTGCCATGCAAATCAAGCACAAATCGTTCGGAAATCAACCATAATTAAATAAAAATTTGGGTGGTAGGTTAACAGAGACCTCCGATATCACAGTGGTGGGTTAACAGAAACCAAGTGCCAACGTGGTGAGTTTCTAGCAGGCATCAAGCGGAAGCTAACGAGACCTTAGCCGCATCCCTTACGAAAGTTTTCCACAAGTTGCATGCAAATAAAGCACCAATCGTAAGGAAAGCAAACATAATTAAAAATAAAATTGGGTGGGAGTTTACAGATACCTCCGATAGCACAGTGGTGGGTTAACAGAAACCAAGTGCCATCGTGGTGGGGTTCTAGCAGAATTTAACCGCAAGGCAGCGACACCTTAGCGGCTCCCTCGCGCTATTTTTCCACAAGCTGCTTGCAAATCAAGCACCAATCGTACGGAAATCCACCTCCGATATCATAGTGGTGGATTAACAGAAACCTAGTGCCATCGTGATGAGTTTCTAGGAGGCATCAGGAGGAAGCTAACGACACCTTAGCCGCATCCCTTGCCTAAGTTTTCCACAAGTTGCAGGCAAATAAAGCACCAATCGTACGAAAATCAACCGTAATTAACCAGAAATTTGGGTGGTAGGTTAAAAGAGGCTTCCGATATCACAGTGGTGAGTTAAAAAGTGCTATCGTTAAAGTGCTATCGTGGTGGGTTTCAAGCAGAAATTAACCGCAAGGTAACGACACCTTAGCCGTTTCCCTCGCGCTATTGCATGCAAATCAAGCACCAGTCGTACGGAATTCCACCTCCGATATCACAGTGGTGGATTAACAGAAACCTAGTGCCATCGTGGTGAGTTTCTAGCAGGCATTAAGAGGAAGCTATCGACACCTTAGCCGCATCCCTTGCCTAAGTTTTCCACAAGTTGCAGGCAAATAAAGCACCAATCGTACGGAAATCCACTATAATTAAAAAAAATGGGTGGTAGGTTAACAGAGACCTCCGATATCACACTGGTGGGTTAACGGGAACCACGTGCCATCGTAGTGAATTTCTAGCAGGCATCAGGCGGAAGCTAACAACAGCTTAGCCGCATCCCTTGCGTAAGTTTTCCACAAGTGCCATGCAAATCAAGCACAAATCGTACGGAAATCAACCATAATTAAATAAAAAGTTGGGTGGTAGGTTAAAAGAGGCTTCCGATATCACAGTGGTGAGTTAAAAAGTGCTATCGTTAAAGTGCTATCGTGGTGGGTTTGAAGCAGAAATTAACCGCAAGGTAACGATACCTTAGCCGGCTCCCTCGCGCTATTGCATGCAAATCAAGCACCAGTCGTACGGAACTCCCCCTCCGATATCAAAGTGGTGGATTAATCGAAACCTAGTGCCATCGTGGTGAGTTTCTAGCTGGCATCAAGCGGAAGCAAACGACAATTTCGCCGCATCCCTTACGAAAGTTTTCCAGAAGCTGCATGCAAATCAAGCACCAATCGTACGGAAATCAACTATAATTTAAAAAAAATTGGGTGGTAGGTTAACACAGACCTCCGATATCACAGTGGTGGGTTAACAGGAACCACGTGCCATCGTGGTGAATTTCTAGCAGGCATCCAGTGAAAGCTAACGACACCTTAGCCGCATCCCTTGCGTAAGTTTTCCACAAGTTGCAGGCAAATCAAGCACCAATCGTACGGAAATCAATCATAATTAAAAATAAAATTGGGTGGGAGTTAACAGAGACGTCCGATATCACAGTGGTGGGTTAACAGGAACCACGTGCCATCACGGTGAGTTTCTAGCAGGTATCAGGCGGAAGCTAACGACATCTTAGCCGCATCCCTTGCGTAAGATTTCCACAACTTACATGCAAATCGAGCACCAATCGTACAGAAATCAACCATAATTAAACAAAAATGTGGGTGGTAGGTTAACAGAGATCTCCGATATCAGAATAGTGGGTTAACAGGAACCAAGTGCCATCATGGTGAGTTCCTAGGAGGCATCAAGAGAAAGCTAACGACACCTTAGCCGCATCCCTTGCCTAAGTTTTCCACAAGTTGCATGCAAATCAAGCACCAATCGTACGGAAATCAACTATAATTAAAAAAAAAATGGGTGGTAGGTTAACAGAGACCTCCGATATCACAGTGGTGGGTTAACGGGAACCACGTGCCATCGTAGTGTCGTACGGAAATCCCCCTCCGATATCATAGTGGTGGATTAACAGAAACCTAGTGCCAGCGTGGTGAGTTTCTAGCAGGCATTAAGAGGAAGCTAACGACAATTTAGCCGCATTCCTTACGAAAGTTTTCCACAAGTTGCATGCAAATCAAGCACCAATCGTACGGAAATCCACTATAATTAAAAAAAATGGGTGGTAGGTTAACAGAGACCTCCGATATCACAGTGGTGGGTTAACGGGAACCACGTGCCATCGTAGTGAATTTCTAGCAGGCATCAGGCGGAAGCTAACAACACCTTAGCCGCATCCCTTGCGTAAGTTTTCCACAAGTGCCATGCAAATCAAGCACAAATCGTACGGAAATCAACCATAATTAAATAAAAATTTGGGTGGTAGGTTAACAGAGACCTCCGATATCACAGTGGTGGGTTAACAGAAAACAAGTGCCAACGTGGTGAGTTTCTAGCAGGCATCCAGTGAAAGCTAACAACACCTTAGCCGGATCCCTCGTGCACTTTTTCCAGAAGTTGCATGCAAATAAAACAGCAATCGTACGGAAATCAACCATAATTAAACCAAAATTTGGGTGGTAGGTTAATAAACACCTCCGATATCATAGTGGTGGATTACCAGAAACCAAGTGGCATCATGGTGAGTTTCTATCAGGCATCAAGAGGGAGCTAACAATTCTTTAGCCGCATCCCTTACGAAATTTTTCCACAAGTTGCATGCAAATCAAGCACCAATCGTAAGGAAAGCAATCATAATTAAAAATAAAATTGGGTGGTAGGTTAAAAGAGACCTCCGATATCACAGTGGTGAGTTAACGGAAACCAAGTGCTATCGTGGTGGGTTTCTAGCAGAAATTAACCGCAAGGTAACGACACTTTAGCCGGCTCCCTCGCGCTATTGCATGCAAATCAAGCACCAGTCGTACGGAATTCCACCTCCGATATTGTAGTGGTGGATTAACAGAAACCTAGCGCCATCGTGATGAGTTTCTAGCAGGCATTAAGAGGAAGCTAACGACACTTTAGAGGTCTATTTTTCCACAACTTGCATGCAAATCAAGCACCAGTCGTATGGAAATCCACCTCCGATATCACAGTGGTGGGGTAACAGAGACCAAGAGCCATCGTGGTGAGTTTCTAGCAGGCATCAAGCGGAAGCTAACGAGACCTTAGCCGCATCCCTTATGAAAGTTTTCCACAAGTTGCATGCAAATCAAGCACCAATCGTAAGGAAAGCAATCATAATTAAAAATAAAATTGGGTGGAAGTTAACAGAGACCTCCGATATCACAGTGGTGGGTTAACAAAAACCAAGTGCCATCGTGGTGGGTTTCTAGCAAAAATTAACCGCAAGGCAGCGACACCTGAGCGGCTCCCTCGCGCTATTTTTCCACAAGCTGCTTGCAAATCAAGCACCAATCGTACGCAAATCCACCTCCGATATCATAGTGGTGGACTAACAGAAACCAACTGCCATCGTGGTGAGTTTCTAGCTGGCATCAAGCGGAAGCAAACGACAATTTAGCCGCATCCCTTACGAAAGTTTTCCAGAAGCTGCATGCAAATCAAGCACCAATCGCACGGAAATGAACTATAAATAAACAGAAATTTTGGTGGTAGGTTAACAGAGAACTCCGATATCACAGTGGTGCGTTAACAGGAACCACGTGCCATCGTGGTGAATTTCTAGCAGGCATCAAGCGGAAGCTAACGACACCTTAGCCGCATCCCTTGCGTAAGATTTCCACAAGTTGCATGCAAATAAAGCACCAATCGTACGGAAATCAGCTATAATTTAAAAAAAATTGGGTGGTAGGTTAACAGAGACCTCCGATATCACATTGGTGCGTTAACAGGAACCACGTGCCATCGTGGTGAATTTCAAGCAGAATTTAACCGCAAGGTAACGACACCTTAGCCGGCTCCCTCGCTCTATTTTTTCACAACTTGCATGCAAATCAAGCACCAGTCGTACGGAAATCCACCTCCGATATCATAGTGGTGGATTAACAGAAACCTAGTGCCATCGTGGTGAGTTTCTGGCAGGCATTAAGGGGAAGCTAACGACACTTTAGCCGCATCCCTTACGAAGGTTTTCCAGAAGTTGCATGCAAATCAAGCACCAATCGTACGGAAATCAACTATAATTTAAAAAAAATTGGGTGGTAGGTTAACAGAGACCTCCGATATCACAGTGGTGGGTTAACAGGAACCACGTGCCATCGTGATGAATTTCTAGCAGGCATCCAGTGAAAGCTAACGACACCTTAGCCACATCCCTTGCGTAAGTTTTCCACAAGTTGCAGGCAAATCAAGCACCATTCGTACGAAATCAATCATAATTAAAAATAAAATTGGGTGGGAGTTAACAGAGACCTCCGATATCACAGTGGTGGGTTAAAGGAGACCAAGTGCCGTCATGATGAGTTTCTAGCAGGCATCAAGAGGAAGCTAGCGACACCTTAGGTGCATCTCGTGCCTAAGTTTTCCACAAGTTGCATGCAAATCAAGCACCAATCTTACGGAAATAAACCATAATTAAACAGAAATTTGGGTGGTAGGTTAACAGAGACCTCCGATATCACAGTGGTGGGTTAACAGGAACCACGTGCCATCACGGTGAGTTTCTAGCAGGTATCAGGTGGAAGCTACCGACATCTTAGCCGCATCCCTTGCGTAAGGTTTCCACAACTTACATGCAAATCAAGCACCAATCGTACAGAAATCAACCATAATTAAACAAAAATGTGGGTGGTAGGTTAACAGAGATCTTCGATATCACAGTAGTGGGTTAACAGGACCCAAGTGCCATCGTGATGAGTTCCTAGGGGGCATCAAGAGGAAGCTAACGACACCTTAGCCGCATCCCATGCGTAAGATTTCCACAAGTTACATGCAAATCAAGCACCAATCGTTCGGAGTTCAACTATAATTAAACAAAAATTTGGGTGGTAGGTTAACAGAGACCTCCGATATAACAGTGGTGGGTTAACGGGAACCACGTGCCATCGTAGTGAATTTCTAGCAGGCATCAAGCGGAAGCTAACGACACCTTAGCCGCATCCCTTGCGTAAGTTTTCCACAAGTGCCATGCAAATCAAGCACAAATCGTACGGAAATCAACCATAATTAAATAAAAATTTGGGTGGTAGGTTAACAGAGACCTCCGATATCACAGTGGTGGGTTAACAGGAACCACGTGCCATCGTGGTGAATTTCTAGGAGGCATCCAGTGAAAGCTAACGACACCTTAGCCACATCCCTTGTGTAAGTTTTCCACAAGCTGCTTGCAAATCAAGCACCAATCGTACGCAAATCCACCTCCGATATCATAGTGGTGGACTAACAGAAACCAACTGCCATCGTGGTGAGTTTCTAGCTGGCATCAAGCGGAAGCTAACGACACCTTAGCCGCATCCCATGCGTAAGATTTCCACAAGTTACATGCAAATCAAGCACCAATCGTTCGGAGTTCAACTATAATTAAACAAAAATTTGGGTGGTAGGTTAACAGAGACCTCCGATATAACAGTGGTGGGTTAACGGGAACCACGTGCCATCGTAGTGAATTTCTAGCAGGCATCAAGCGGAAGCTAACGACACCTTAGCCGCATCCCTTGCGTAAGTTTTCCACAAGTGCCATGCAAATCAAGCACAAATCGTACGGAAATCAACCATAATTAAATAAAAATTTGGGTGGTAGGTTAACAGAGACCTCCGATATCACAGTGGTGGGTTAACAGGAACCACGTGCCATCGTGGTGAATTTCTAGGAGGCATCCAGTGAAAGCTAACGACACCTTAGCCACATCCCTTGTGTAAGTTTTCCACAAGCTGCTTGCAAATCAAGCACCAATCGTACGGAAATCCACCTCCGATATCATAGTGGTGGATTCACAGAAACCAACCTTAGCCACATCCCTTGCGTAAGTTTTCCACAAGTTGCAGGCAAATCAAGCACCAATCGTACGGAAATCAACTATAATTAAAAAAAAATTGCGTGGGAGGTTAACAGAGACTTCCGATATCACAGTGGTGGGTTCACATGAACCACGTGCCATCGCGGTGAATTTCTAGCAGGCATAAAGCGGCAGCAACCGACGGCTTAGCCGCATCCCATGCGTAAGATTTCCACAAGTTACATGCAAATCAAGCACCAATCGTTCGGAGTTCAACTATAATTAAACAAAAATTTGGGTGGTAGGTTAACAGAGACCTCCGATATAACAGTGGTGGGTTAACAGAAACCAAGCGCCATCGTCGTGAGTTTCTAGCAGGCATCAAGAGGAAGCGAACGACACCTTAGCCGCATCCCTCGTGAAATTTTTCCACAAGTTGCATGCAAATAAAACACCAATCGTAAGGATATCAATTATAATTAAAAACAAATATGGTGGTAGGTCAACAGAGACCTCCGATATCATTATGGTGGGTTAACAGGAACCACATGCCATCGTGGTGAATTTCTAGCAGGCATCAAGCGGAAGCAACCGACGGCTTAGCCGCATCCCATGCGTAAGATTTCCACAAGTTACATGCAAATCAAGCACCAATCGTTCGGAGTTCAACTATAATTAAACAAAAATTTGGGTGGTAGGTTAACAGAGACCTCCGATATAACAGTGGTGGGTTAACAGAAACCAAGCGCCATCGTCGTGAGTTTCTAGCAGGCATCAAGAGGAAGCTAACGACACCTTAGCCACATCCCTTGTGTAAGTTTTCCACAAGTTGCATGCAAATAAAGCACCAATCGTACGGAAATCAGCCCTAATTTAAAAAAAATTGGGTGGTAACTTAACAGAGACCACCTTAGACGCATCCCCTGCGTAAGATTTCCACAATTTACATGCAAATCAAGCACCAATCGTTCGGAAATCAACAATAATAAACAAAAATTTGGGTGGTAGGTTAAAGCAGATCTCCGATATCACAGTGGTGGGTTAACAGAAACCAAGTGCCATCGTGGTGGGTTTCTAGCAGAAATTAACCGCAAGGTAACGACACCATAGCCGGCTCTCTCGCGCTATTTTGCCACAACTTGCATGCAAATCAAGCACCAGTCGTACGGAAATCCACCTCCGATATCATATTGGTGGATTAAGAGAAACCTAGTGTTATCGTAATGAGTTTCTAGCGCGCATAGAGAGGAACTAACGACACCTTAGCCGCATCTCTTACGAAAGTTTTCCACACGTTGCATGCAAATCAAGCACCAATCGTACGGAAATCAACTATAAATAAACAGAAATTTTGGTGGTAGGTTAACAGAGACCTCCGATATCACAGTCGTAGGTTAACAGAAACCAAGTGCCATCATGGGGAGTTTCTAGCAGGCATCAAGAGTAAGATAATGACGCCTAAGCCACATCCCTTGCGTAAGTTTTCCACAAGTTGCAGGCAAATCAAGCACCCATCGTACGGAAATCAATCATAATTAAAAATATAATTGGTTGGGAGTTAACAGAGACCTCCGATATCACAGTGGTGGGTTAACAGAAACCAAGTGCCATCATGGTGAGTTTCTAGCAGGCATCAAGCAGAAGCTAACGACACCTTAGCCGGTTCCCTCGTGCAATTTTTCCAGAAGTTGCATGCAAATAAAACACCAATCGTACGGAAATCAACCATAATTAAACCAAAATTTGGGTGGTAGGTTAATAAACACCTCCGATATCATAGTGGTGGATTACCAGAAACCAAGTGGCATCATGGTGAGTTTCTAGCAGGCATCGAGAGGAAGCTAACAACTCCTTAGCCGCATCCCTTACGAAATTTTTCCACAAGTTGCACGCAATAAAGCACCATTCGTACGAAAATCAACCGTAATTAACCAGAAATTTGGGTGGTAGGTTAAAAGAGACCTCCGATATCACAGTGGTGGGTTAACGGAAATCAAGTGCTTAGCCGGCTCCCTCACGCTATTGCATGCAAATCAAGCACCAGTCGTACGGAATTGCACCTCCGATATCATAGTGGTGGATTGACAGAAACCTAGTGCCATC
This sequence comes from Anomoia purmunda, assembly GCA_951828415.1. Lineage (NCBI taxonomy): Eukaryota > Metazoa > Arthropoda > Insecta > Diptera > Tephritidae > Anomoia > Anomoia purmunda. Next base: position 96,502,967 of record OX639995.1, read on the forward strand.
GTGGTGAGTTTCTAGCAGGCATTAAGAGGAAGCTAACCACATTTTAGCCGCATCTCTTACGAAAGTTTTCCAGAAGTTGCATGCAAATCAAGCACCAATCGTACGGAAATCAACTATAATTTAAAAAAAATTGGGTGGTAGGTTAACAGAGACCTCCGATATCACAGTGGTGGGTTAACAGAAACCAAGTGCCATCATGGTGAGTTTCTAGCAGGCATCAAGCGGAAGCTATCGACACCTTAGCCGCATTCCTTACGAAAGTTTTCCACAACTTACATGCAAATCAAGCACCAATCGTACAGAAATCAACCATAATTAATCAAAAATTTGGGTGGAAGGGTAAAAGAGCCCTCCGATATCACACTGGTGGGTTAACAGAAACCAAGTGCCATCGTGGTGAGTTTCTAGCAGGCATCCAGTGAAAGCTAACGACACCTTAGCCACATCCCTTGCGTAAGTTTTCCACAAGTTGCATGCAAATCAGGCACCAATCGTACGGAAATCAACCATAATTATACAGAAATTTGGGGGGTAGGTTAACAGAGACCTCCGATATCACAGTGGTGGGTTAACAGAAACCAATTGCCATCGTGGTGGGTTTCTAGTAGAAGTTAACCGCAAGGTAACGATACCTTAGCCGGCTCCTTCGCGCTATTTTTCCACAAGTTGCATGCAAATCAAGCACCAATCGTACGGAAATCCACCTCCGATATCAAAGTGGTGGATTAACAGAAACCTGGTGCCAACGTGATGAGTTTCTAGCAGGCATCAAGAGGAAGCTAGCGGCACCTTAGCCACATCCCTTGGGTAAGTTTTCCACAAGTTGCAGGCAAATCAAGCACCAATCGTACGGAAATCAATCATAATTAAAAATAAAATTGGGTGGGAGTTAACAGAGACCCCCGGTGTCACAGTGGTGGGTTAACAGGAAACACGTGCCATCATGGTGAGTTTCTAGCAGGCATCAAGAGGAAGCTAACGATACCTTAGCCGGATCCCTCGTGCAATTTTTCCAGAAGTTGCATCGTACGGAAGTCGACCATAATTAAACTGAAATTTGAGTGGTAGGTCAACAGACACCTCCGATATCATAGTAGTGGGTTAACAGGAACCACGTGCCATCATGGTCGGTTTCTAGCAGGCATAATGGGGAAGCTAACGACACCTTAGCCGCATCCCTTACGAAAGTTTTACGCAAGTTGCAAGCAAATAACGCACCAATCGTATGAATATCAACCATAATTAACCAGAAATTTAGGTGGTAGGTTAAAAGAGTCCTCCGATATCACAGTGGTGGGTAAACAAAAACCAACTGCCATCATGGTGAGTTTCTAGTAGGCATCAAGAGGAAGCTAACGACACCTAAGCCGCATCCCTCGCGAAAGTTTCCACAAGTTGCATGCAAATCAAGCTCTAATCGTACGAAAATCAGCCATATTTAACCCTGCTGTTAGGTTAAGACCATTTGGTCCAATTTTTCCACAAGTTGCACGCAATAAAGCACCATTCGTACGAAAATCAACCGTAATTAACCAGAAATTTGGGTGGTAGGTTAAAAGAGTCCTCCGATATCACAGTGGTGGGTTAACGGAAATCAAGTGCTTAGCCGGCTCCCTCACGCTATTGCATGCAAATCAAGCACCAGTCGTACGGAATTGCACCTCCGATATCATAGTGGTGGATTGACAGAAACCTAGTGCCATCGTGGTGAGTTTCTAGCAGGCATTAAGAGGAAGCTAACCACATTTTAGCCGCATCTCTTACGAAAGTTTTCCAGAAGTTGCATGCAAATCAAGCACCAATCGTACGGAAATCAACTATAATTTAAAAAAAATTGGGTGGTAGGTTAACAGAGACCTCCGATATCACAGTGGTGGGTTAACAGAAACCAAGTGCCATCATGGTGAGTTTCTAGCAGGCATCAAGCGGAAGCTATCGACACCTTAGCCGCATTCCTTACGAAAGTTTTCCACAACTTACATGCAAATCAAGCACCAATCGTACAGAAATCAACCATAATTAATCAAAAATTTGGGTGGAAGGGTAAAAGAGCCCTCCGATATCACACTGGTGGGTTAACAGAAACCAAGTGCCATCGTGGTGAGTTTCTAGCAGGCATCCAGTGAAAGCTAACGACACCTTAGCCACATCCCTTGCGTAAGTTTTCCACAAGTTGCATGCAAATCAGGCACCAATCGTACGGAAATCAACCATAATTATACAGAAATTTGGGGGGTAGGTTAACAGAGACCTCCGATATCACAGTGGTGGGTTAACAGAAACCAATTGCCATCGTGGTGGGTTTCTAGTAGAAGTTAACCGCAAGGTAACGATACCTTAGCCGGCTCCTTCGCGCTATTTTTCCACAAGTTGCATGCAAATCAAGCACCAATCGTACGGAAATCCACCTCCGATATCAAAGTGGTGGATTAACAGAAACCTGGTGCCAACGTGATGAGTTTCTAGCAGGCATCAAGAGGAAGCTAGCGGCACCTTAGCCACATCCCTTGGGTAAGTTTTCCACAAGTTGCAGGCAAATCAAGCACCAATCGTACGGAAATCAATCATAATTAAAAATAAAATTGGGTGGGAGTTAACAGAGACCCCCGGTGTCACAGTGGTGGGTTAACAGGAAACACGTGCCATCATGGTGAGTTTCTAGCAGGCATCAAGAGGAAGCTAACGATACCTTAGCCGGATCCCTCGTGCAATTTTTCCAGAAGTTGCATCGTACGGAAGTCGACCATAATTAAACTGAAATTTGAGTGGTAGGTCAACAGACACCTCCGATATCATAGTGGTGGGTTAACAGGAACCACGTGCCATCATGGTCGGTTTCTAGCAGGCATAATGGGGAAGCTAACGACACCTTAGCCGCATCCCTTACGAAAGTTTTCCGCAAGTTGCAAGCAAATAACGCACCAATCGTATGAATATCAACCATAATTAACCAGAAATTTAGGTGGTAGGTTAAAAGAGTCCTCCGATATCACAGTGGTGGGTAAACAAAAACCAACTGCCATCATGGTGAGTTTCTAGTAGGCATCAAGAGGAAGCTAACGACACCTAAGCCGCATCCCTCGCGAAAGTTTCCACAAGTTGCATGCAAATCAAGCTCTAATCGTACGAAAATCAGCCATATTTAACCCTGCTGTTAGGTTAAGACCATTTGGTCCAATTTTTTTTTTGTTTTCTTTGTAACTTTGGAACGGTGATATATACTGTCTAAATTTTTCAGCTGAGGTGGTCTTTTTATAAAACAATATTATGTGCGAAAATTTAATTCTCTGACTTAAAACTGGACTAAGATAAATTGAAAATTACGAATCTTAGGTTATGGGACCATTTGTTCCATAGTATATTTTCTTTGATTTTCTTTACATTAATTTTCCAAAAATAAGTATTTATTAGTTTGTTCGATATTTTTTGGCACTACATGATGAGCAAAAAAATGTTTTTCGGTGGGTTTTGCAAATAAACGCACTGCAAATGGAGCATTTTACATCAGACTTAGACTTGCAGCAACTACAAATTCCTCGCTTTCGAGCTCCTGAACTAGAAGCATTTTTAGAGCAGGTCACTGGTGCTGGGTTTTACCAGAGTTGAGTAAATAATAAAATAATAATATTTAGCAAGTATTGAACCAAACTAAATATAAAGACTAAGCTTAAATTGTTATTTTGTATGAAAATTGCAGTATGGACCAAATGGTCCTCTAACCTAAGATTCGTAAGTTTTTTTTAACCTAACAGCAGGGTTAAACAAAAATGTGGGTGGTAGGTTAAAAGAGGCCTCCGATATCACATTGGTGGGTTAACAGAAACCAAGTGCCATCGTGGTGGGTTTCTACCAGAAACTAACCGCAAGGTAACGACACCTTAGCCGGCTCCCTCGCACTATTTTTCCACAACTTGCATGCAAATCAAGCACCAGTTGTACGGAAATCCACCTCCAATATCATAGTGGTGGATTAACAGAAAGATAGTGCCTTCGTGGTGAGTTTCAAGCAGGCATAATGGGGAAGCTAACGACACCTTAGCCGGATCTGTCGCGCTATTTTTTCAGAAGTTGCATGCAAATCAAGCACAAATCGTACGGAAATCAACCATAATTAAACAAAATTTTGGGTGGTAGGTTAAAAGAGACCTCCTATATCACAGTGGTGGGTTAACAGAAACCAAGTGCCATCGTGGTGAGTTTCTAGCAGGCATCAAGCGGAAGCTAACGACACCTTAGCCGGATCCCTTGCGTAAGTTTTCCACAAGTTGCATGCAAGTAAAGCACCAATCGTACGGAAATCAGCTATAATTTAAACAAAAATTGGGTGGTAGGTTAACAGAGACCTCCGATATCACATTGGTGGGTTAACAGGAACCACGTGCCATCGTGGTGAGTCTCTAGCAGGCATCAAGAGGAAGCTAACGACACCTTGGCCGCATCCACAAGTTGCATGCAAATCAAGCACCAATCGTACGGAAATCAACCATAATTAAACAGAAATTTGGGTGGTAGGTTAACAGAGACCTCCGATATCACAGTCGTGGGTTAACAGGAACCACGTGCCATCGCGGTGAGTTTCTAGCAGGCATAAAGCGGAAGCGAACGACACCTTAGCCGCATCCCTCGTGAAATTTTTCCACAAGTTGCATGCAAATAAAACACCAATCGTAAGGATATCAATTATAATTAAAAACAAATATGGTGGTAGGTCAACAGAGACCTCCGATATCATTATGGTGGGTTAACAGGAACCACATGCCATCGTGGTGAATTTCTAGCAGGCATCAAGCGGAAGCAAACGACGGCTTAGCCGCATCCCATGCGTAAGATTTCCACAAGTTACATGCAAATCAAGCACCAATCGTTCGGAGTTCAACTATAATTAAACAAAAATTTGGGTGGTAGGTTAACAGAGACCTCCGATATAACAGTGGTGGGTTAACAGAAACCAAGCGCCATCGTCGTGAGTTTCTAGCAGGCATCAAGAGGAAGCTAACGACACCTTAGCCACATCCCTTGTGTAAGTTTTCCACAAGTTGCATGCAAATAAAGCACCAATCGTACGGAAATCAGCCCTAATTTAAAAAAAATTGGGTGGTAACTTAACAGAGACCACCTTAGACGCATCCCTTGCGTAAGATTTCCACAATTTACATGCAAATCAAGCACCAATCGTTCGGAAATCAACAATAATAAACAAAAATTTGGGTGGTAGGTTAACGCAGATCTCCGATATCACAGTGGTGGGTTAACAGAAACCAAGTGCCATCGTGGTGGGTTTCTAGCAGAAATTAACCGCAAGGTAAAGACACCATAGCCGGCTCTCTCGCGCTATTTTGCCACAACTTGCATGCAAATCAAGCACCAGTCGTACGGAAATCCTACTCCGATATCATATTGGTGGATTAAGAGAAACCTAGTGTTATCGTAATGAGTTTCTAGCGCGCATAGAGAGGAACTAACGACACCTTAGCCGCATTCCTTACGAAAGTTTTCCACAAGTTGCATGCAAATCAAGCGCCAATCGTACGGAAATCAACCATAATTAAACAGAAATTTGGGTGGTAGGTTAACAGAGACCTCCGATATCACAGTGGTGGGTTAACAGGAACCAAGTGCCATTATGGTGAGTTTCTAGCAGGCATCAAGCGGAAGCTAACGACACCTTAGCCGGATCCCTCGTGCAATTTTTCCAGAAGTTGCATGCAAATAAAACACCAATCGTACGGAAATCAACCATAATTAAACCAAAATTTGGGTGGTAGGTTAATAAACACCTCCGATATCATAGTGGTGGATTACCAGAAACCCAGTGGCATCATGGTGAGTTTCTAGCAGGCATCGAGAGGAAGCTAACAACTCGTTAGCCGCATCCCTTACGAAATTTTTCCACAAGTTGCACGCAATAAAGCACCATTCGTACGAAAATCAACCGTAATTAACCAGAAATTTGGGTGGTAGGTTAAAAGAGACCTCCGATATCACAGTGGTGGGTTAACGGAAATCAAGTGCTTAGCCGGCTCCCTCACGCTATTGCATGCAAATCAAGCACCAGTCGTACGGAATTGCACCTCCGATATCATAGTGGTGGATTGACAGAAACCTAGTGCCATCGTGGTGAGTTTCTAGCAGGCATTAAGAGGAAGCTAACCACATTTTAGCCGCATCCCTTACGAAAGTTTTCCAGAAGTTGCATGCAAATCAAGCACCAATCGTACGGAAATCAACTATAATTTAAAAAAAATTGGGTGGTAGGTTAACAGAGACCTCCGATATCACAGTGGTGGGTTAACAGAAACCAAGTGCCATCATGGTGAAATTCTAGCAGGCATCAAGCGGAAGCTAACGACACCTTAGCCGCATTCCTTACGAAAGTTTTCCACAACTTACATGCAAATCAAGCACCAATCGTACAGAAATCAACCATAATTAATCAAAAATTTGGGTGGAAGGGTAAAAGAGCCCTCCGATATCACACTGGTGGGTTAACAGAAACCAAGTGCCATCGTGGTGAGTTTCTAGCAGGCATCCAGTGAAAGCTAACGACACCTTAGCCACATCCCTTGCGTAAGTTTTCCACAAGTTGCATGCAAATCAGGCACCAATCGTACGGAAATCAACCATAATTATACAGAAATTTGGGGGGTAGGTTAACAGAGACCTCCGATATCACAGTGGTGGGTTAACAGAAACCAATTGCCATCGTGGTGGGTTTCTAGTAGAAGTTAACCGCAAGGTAACGATACCTTAGCCGGCTCCTTCGCGCTATTTTTCCACAAGTTGCATGCAAATCAAGCACCAAACGTACGGAAATCCACCTCCGATATCATAGTGGTGGATTAACAGAAACCTGGTGCCAACGTGATGAGTTTCTAGCAGGCATCAAGAGGAAGCTAGCGGCACCTTAGCCACATCCCTTGGGTAAGTTTTCCACAAGTTGCAGGCAAATCAAGCACCAATCGTACGGAAATCAATCATAATTAAAAATAAAATTGGGTGGGAGTTAACAGAGACCCCCGGTGTCACAGTGGTGGGTTAACAGGAACCACGTGCCATCAAGGTGAGTTTCTAGCAGGCATCAAGAGGAAGCTAACGACACCTTAGCCGGATCCCTCGTGCAATTTTTCCAGAAGTTGCATCGTACGGAAGTCGACCATAATTAAACTGAAATTTGAGTGGTAGGTCAACAGGCACCTCCGATACCATAGTGGTGGGTTAACAGGAACCACGTGCCATCATGGTCGGTTTCTAGCAGGCATAATGGGGAAGCTAACGACACCTTAGCCGCATCCGTTACGAAAGTTTTCCGCAAGTTGCAAGCAAATAACGCACCAATCGTACGAATATCAACCATAATTAACCAGAAATTTAGGTGGTAGGTTAAAAGAGTCCTCCGATATCACAGTGGTGGGTAAACAAAAACCAACTGCCATCATGGTGAGTTTCTAGTAGGCATCAAGAGGAAGCTAACGACACCTAAGCCGCATCCCTCGCGAAAGTTTCCACAAGTTGCATGCAAATCCAGCTCTAATCGTACGAAAATCAGCCATATTTAACCCTGCTGTTAGGTTAAGACCATTTGGTCCAATTTTTTTTTTGTTTTCTTTGTAACTTTGGAACGGTGATATATACTGTCTAAATTTGTCGGCTGAGGTGGTCTTTTTATAAAACAATATTATGTGCGAAATTTTAATTCTCTGACTTAAAACTGGACTAAGATAAATTGAAAATTACGAATCTTAGGTTATGGGACCATTTGATCCATAGTATATTTTCTTTGATTTTCTTTACATTAATTTTCCAAAAATAAGTATTTATTAGTTTGTTCGAAATTTTTTGGCACTACATGATGAGCAAAAAAATGTTTTTCGGTGGGTTTTGCAAATAAACGCACTGCAAATGGAGCATTTTACATCAGACTTAGACTTGCAGCAACTACAAATTCCTCGCTTTCGAGCTCCTGAACTAGAAGCATTTTTAGAGCAGGCCACTGGTGCTGGGTTTTACCAGAGTTGAGTAAATAATAAAATAATAATATTTAGCAAGTATTGAACCAAACTAAATATAAAGACTAAGCTTAAATTGTTATTTTGTATGAAAATTGCAGTATGGACCAAATGGTCCTCTAACCTAAGATTCGTAAGTTTTTTTTAACCTAACAGCAGGGTTAAACAAAAATGTGGGTGGTAGGTTAAAAGAGGCCTCCGATATCACATTGGTGGGTTAACAGAAACCAAGTGCCATCGTGGTGGGTTTCTACCAGAAACTAACCGCAAGGTAACGACACCTTAGCCGGCTCCCTCGCACTATTTTTCCACAACTTGCATGCAAATCAAGCACCAGTTGTACGGAAATCCACCTCCAATATCATAGTGGTGGATTAACAGAAAGATAGTGCCTTCATGGTGAGTTTCAAGCAGGCATAATGGGGAAGCTAACGACACCTTAGCCGGATCTCTCGCGCTATTTTTTCAGAAGTTGCATGCAAATCAAGCACCAATCGTACGGAAATCAACCATAATTAAACCAAAATTTGGGTGGTCGATTAACAGAGACCTCCGATATCACAGTGTTGGGTTAACAGGAACCACGTGCCATCATAGTAAATTTCTAGCGGGCATTAAGCGGAAGCTAGCGACACCCTAGCCGCATCCCTTGCGTAAGTTTTCCACAACCTACATGCAAATCAAGCACCAAGCGTACGGAAATCAACCATAATTAAACAAAATTTTGGGTGGTAGGGTAAAAGAGACCTTCTATATCACAGTGGTGGGTTAACAGAAACCAAGTGCCATCGTGGTGAGTTTCTTGCAGTTATCAAGCGGAAGCTAACGACACCTTAGCCGGATCCCTTGCGTAAGTTTTCCACAAGTTGCATGCAAGTAAAGCACCAATCGTACGGAAATCAGCTATAATTTAAACAAAAATTGGGTGGTAGGTTAACAGAGACCTCCGATATCACATTGGTGGGTTAACAGGAACCACGTGCCATCGTGGTGAGTCTCTAGCAGGCATCAAGAGGAAGCTAACGACACCTTAGCCACATCCTTTGCGTAAGTTTTGCACAAGTTGCATGCAAATCAAGCACCAGTCGTGCGGAAATCAATCATAATTAAAAATACAATTGGATGGGAGTTAACAGAGACCTCCGATATGACAGTGGTGGGCGAAAAGAAACCAAGTGCCATCATGGTGGGTTTCTAGCAGGCATCAAGATGAAGGTAACGACACCTTAGCTGGATCCCTTACGAAAGTTTTCCACAAGTTGCATGCAAATCAAGCACCAATCGTACGGAAATCAACTATAATTTTAAAAAAATTGTGTGGTAGGTTAACAGAGACCTCCGATATCACAGCGGTGGGTTAACAGGAACCACGTGCCATCGTGGTGAGTCTCTAGCAGGCATCAAGAGGAAGCTAACGACACCTTAGCCACATCCCTTGCGTAAGTTTTGCACAAGTTGCATGCAAATCAAGCACCAGTCGTACGGAAATCAATCATAATTAAAAATACAATTGGATGGGAGTTAACAGAGACCTCCGATATCATAGTGGTGGATTAACAGACGCCAAGTGCCATCGTGGTCAGTTTCTAACAGGCATAATGGGGAAGCTAACGACACCTTAGCCGCAGCCCTTACGAAATTTGTCCACAAGTTGCAAGCAAATAACGCACCAATCGTACGAAAATCAACCATAATTAACCAGAAATTTAGGTGGTAGGTTAAAAGAGACCTCCGATATCACAGTGGTGAGTAAACTAACACCAACTCCCATCATGGTGAGTTTCTAGCAGGCATCAAGAGGAAGCTAACGACACCTAAGCCGCATCCCTCGCGAAAGTTTTCCACAAGTTGCATGCAAATCAAGCTCTAATCGTACGAAAATCAGCCATGTTTAAACTAAAATGTGGGTGGTAGGTTAAAAGAGGCCTCGGATATCACATTGGTGGGTTAACAGAAACCAAGTGCCATCGTGGTGGGTTTCTACCAGAAACTAACCGCAAGGTAACGACGCCTTAGCCGGCTCCCTCGCACTATTTTTCCACAACTTGCATGCAAATCAAGCACCAATCGTAAGGAAATCAACCATAATTAAACAAAAATTTGGGTGTTAGGTTAACAAAGACCTCCGATATCACAGTGGTGGGTTAACAGGAACCAAGTGCCATCATGGTGAGTTTCTAGCGGGCATCAAGAGGAAGCTAACAACTCCTTAGCCGCATCCCTTACGAAATTTTTCCACAAGTTGCATGCAAATATAGCACCAATCGTACGGAAATCAACTATAAATAAGCAGAAATTTTGGTGGTAGGTTAACAGAGACCTCCGATATCACAGTGGTGGGTTAACAGAAACCAAGTGCCATCATGGTGAGTTTCTAGCGGGCATCAAGAGGAAGCTAACAACTCCTTAGCCGCATCCCTTACGAAATTTTTTCACAAGTTGCATGCAAATAAAGCACCATTCCTACGAAAATCAAAAGTAATTAACCAGAAATTTGGGTGGTAGGTTAAAAGAGACCTCCGATATCACAGTGGTGGGTTAACGGAAACCAAGTGCTAGCGTGGTGGGTTTCTAGCAGACATTAAGAGGAAGCTAACGACACCTTAGCCGGATCCCTCGTGCAATTTTTCCAGAAGTTGCATGCAAATAAAACACCAATCGTACGGAAATCAACCATAATTAAACCAAAATTTGGGTGGTAGGTTAATAAACACCTCCGATATCATAGTGGTGGATTACCAGAAACCAAGTGTCATCATGGTGAGTTTCTAGCAGGCATCAAGAGGAAGCTAACAACTCCTTAGCCGCATCCCTTACGAAATTTTTCCACAAGTTGCATGCAAATAAAGCACCATTCGTACGAAAATCAACCGTAATTAACCAGAACTTTGGGTGGTAGGTTAAAAGGGACCTCCGATATCACAGTGGTGGGTTAACGGAAACCAAGTGCTATCGTGGTGGGTTTCTAGCAGGCATTAAGAGGAAGCTAACGACATTTTAGCCGCATCCCTTACGAAAGTTTTCCAGAAGTTGCATGCAAATCAAGCACCAATCGTACGGAAATCAACTATAATTTAAAAAAAATTGGGTGGTAGGTTAACAGAGACCTCCGATATCACAGTGGTGGGTTAACAGAAGCCAAGTGCCATCATGGTGAGATTCTAGCAGGCATCAAGCGGAAGCTAACGACACCTTAGCCGCATCCCTTACGAAAGTTTTCCATAAGTTGCAAGCAAATAACGCACCAATCGTACGAAAATCAACCATAATTAACCAGAAATTTGGGTGGTAGGTTAAAAGAGCCTTCCGATATCACAGTCGTGGGTTAATAGAAACCAAGTGCCATCGTGGTGAGTTTCTAGTAGGCATCAAGGGGAAGCTAACGACGCCTTAGCCGCATCCCTTGGGTAAGATTTCCACAAGTTGCATGTAAATCAAGCACCAATCGTACGGAAATCAACCATAATGAAACAGAAATTTAGGCGGTAGGTTAACACAGACCTCCGATATCACACTCGTAGGTTAACAGAAACCAAGTGCCATCGCAGTGAGTTTCTAGTAGGCATCAAGAGGAAGCTAGCGTCACCTTAGCCACACCCCTTGCGAAAGTTTTCCACAAGTTGCAGGCAAATCAACCACCAATCGTACGAAAAGCAATCATAATTAAAAATAAAATTGGGTAGGAGTTAACAGAGACCTCCGATATCACAGTGGTTTGTTAAAAGAAACAAATGCCATCATGGTGAGTTTCTAGCAGGCATCAAGAGGAAGCCAACGACACCTTAGCCGCATCCCTTACGAAAGTTTTCCACATGTTGCATGCAACTCAGCACCAATCGTACGGAAATCAACAGAAAATTTTGGTGGTAGGTTAACAGAGACCTCCGATATCACAGTGGTGGGCGAAAAGAAACCAAGTGCCATCATGGTGGGTTTCTAGCAGGCATCAAGATGAAGGTAACGACACCTTAGCTGGATCCCTTACGAAAGTTTTCCACAAGTTGCATGCAAATCAAGCACCAATCGTACGGAAATAAACTATAATTTAAAAAAAATTGTGTGGTAGGTTAACAGAGACCTCCGATATCACAGCGGTGGGTTAACAGAAACCACGTGCCATCACGGTGAGTTTCTAGCAGGTATCAGGCGGAAGCTTACGACACCTTAGCCGCATCCCTTGCGTAAGTTTTCCACAAGTGCCGTGCAAATCAAACACAAATGGTACGCAAATCAGCTATAATTTAAAAAAAAATTGGGTGGTAGGTTAAAAGAGACCTCCGATATCACATTGGTGGGTTAACAGGAACCACGTGCCATCGTGGTGAATTTCTAGCAGGCATCAAGCGTAAGCTAACGACACCTTAGCCGCATCCCTTACGAAAGTTTTCCACAAGTTGCATGCAAATCAAGCACCAATCGTACGGAAATCAACCATAATTAAACAGAAATTTGGGTGGTAGGTTAACAGAGACCTCCGATATCACAGTGGTGGGTTAACAGGAACCAAGTGCCATCATGGTGAGTTTCTAGCAGGCATCAAGAGGAAGCTAACGAAACCTTAGCCGCATCCCTTGCGTAAGTTTTCCACAAGTTGCATGCAAGTAAAGCACCAATCGTACGGAAATCAGCTATAATTTAAACAAAAATTGGGTGGTAGGTTAACAGAGACCTCCGATATCACATTGGTGGGTTAACAGGAACCACGTGCCATCGTGGTGAGTCTCTAGCAGGCATCAAGAGGAAGCTAACGACACCTTGGCCGCATCCACAAGTTGCATGCAAATCAAGCACCAATCGTACGGAAATCAACCATAATTAAACAGAAATTTGGGTGGTAGGTTAACAGAGACCTCCGATATCACAGTCGTGGGTTAACAGGAACCACGTGCCATCATGGTTAATTTCAAGCAGGCATCAAGAGGAAGCTAACGACACCTTAGGCGTATCCCTTACGAAAGTTTTCCACAAGTTGCATGCAAATCAAGCACCAATCGTACGGAAATCCACCATAATTATACAGAAATGTGGGGGGTAGGTTAACAGAGACCTCCGATATCACAGTGGTGGGTTAACAGAAACCAATTGCCGGCATGGTGGGTTTCTAGTAGAAGTTAACCGCAAGGTAACGATACCTTAGCCGGCTCCCTCGCGCTATTTTTCCACCAGTTGCATGCAAATCAAGCACCAATCGTACGGAAATCCACCTCCGATATCAAAGTGGTGGATTAACAGAAACCTAGTGCCAACGTGTTGAGTTTCTAGCAGGCATCAAGAGGAAGCTAGCGGCACCTTAGCCACATCCCTTGGGTAAGTTTTCCACAAGTTGAAGGCAAATCAAACACCAATCGTACGGAAATCAATCATAATTAAAAATAAAATTGGGTGGGAGTTAAAAGAGATCTCCGATATCACAGTGGTGGGTTAACAGGAACCACGTGCCATCGTGGTGAGTTTCTAGCAGACATCAAGAGGAAGCTAACGACACCTTAGCCGGATCCCTCGTGCAATTTTTCCAGAAGTTGCATCGTACGGAAGTCGACCATAATTAAACAAAAATTTGAGTGGTAGGTCAACAGACACCTCCGATATCATAGTGGTGGATTAACAGAAGCCAAGTGCCATCGTGGTCAGTTTCTAACAGGCATAATGGGGAAGCTAATGACACCTTAGCCGCAGCCCTTGCGAAAGTTGTCCACAAGTTGCAAGCAAATAACGCACCAATCGTACGAAAATCAACCATAATTAACCAGTAATTTAGGTGGTAGGTTAAAAGTGACCTCCGATATCACAGTGGTGAGTAAACTAACACCAACTCCCATCATGGTGAGTTTCTAGCAGGCATCAAGAGGAAGCTAACGACACCTAAGCCGCATCCCTCGCGAAAGTTTTCCACAAGTTGCATGCAAATCAAGCTCTAATCGTACGAAAATCAGCCATGTTTAAACAAAATGTGGGTGGTAGGTTAAAAGAGGCCTCGGATATCACATTGGTGGGTTAACAGAAACCAAGTGCCATCGTGGTGGGTTTCTACCAGAAACTAAACGCAAGGTAACAACTCCTTAGCCGGCTCCCTCGCACTATTTTTCCACAACTTGCATGCAAATCAAGCACCAATCGTACGGAAATCCACCTCCGATATCACAGTCGTGGGTTAACAGGAACCACGTGCCATCATGGTTAATTTCAAGCAGGCATCAAGAGGAAGCTAACGAGACCTTAGCCGCAGCCCTTGCGTAAGTTTTCCACAAGTTGCATGCAAATATTGCACCAATCGTACGGAAATCAACTATAAATAAGCAGAAATTTTGGTGGTAGGTTAACAGAGACCTCCGATATCACAGTGGTGGGTTAACAGAAACCAAGTGCCATCATGGTGAGTTTCTAGCGGGCATCAAGAGGAAGCTAACGACACCTTAGCCGGATCCCCCGTGCAATTTTTCCAGAAGTTGCATGCAAATAAAACACCAATCGTACGGAAATCAACCATAATTAAACCAAAATTTGGGTGGTAGGTTAATAAACACCTCCTATATCATAGTGGTGGATTACCAGAAACCAAGTGTCATCATGGTGAGTTTCTATCAGGCATCAAGAGGAAGCTAACAACTCCTTAGCCACATCCCTTACGAAATTTTTCCACAAGTTGCATGCAAATAAAGCACCATTCGTACGAAAATCAACCGTAATTAACCAGAAATTTGGGTGGTAGGTTAAAAGGGACCTCCGATATCACAGTGGTGGGCTAACAGAAACCAATTGCCGGCATGGTGGGTTTCTAGTAGAAGTTAACCGCAAGGTAACGATACCTTAGCCGGCTCCCTCGCGCTACTTTTCCACCAGTTGCATGCAAATCAAGCACCAATCGTACGGAAATCCAGTCGTGGGTTAACAGGAACCACGTGCCATCATGGTTAATTTCAAGCAGGCATCAAGAGGAAGCTAACGAGACCTTAGCCGCAGCCCTTGCGTAAGTTGTCCACAAGTTGCATGCAAATATAGCACCAATCGTACGGAAATCAACTATAAATAAGCAGAAATTTTGGTGGTAGGTTAACAGAGACCTCCGATATCACAGTGGTGGGTTAACAGAAACCAAGTGCCATCATGGTGAGTTTCTAGCGGGCATCAAGAGGAAGCTAACGACACCTTAGCCGGATCCCTCGAGCAATTTTTCCAGAAGTTGCATGCAAATAAAACACCAATCGTACGGAAATCAACCATAATTAACCCAAAATTTGGGTGGTAGGTTAATAAACACCTCCTATATCATAGTGGTGGATTACCAGAAACCAAGTGTCATCATGGTGAGTTTCTAGCAGGCATCAAGAGGAAGCTAACAACTCCTTAGCCGCATCCCTTACGAAATTTTTCCACAAGTTGCATGCAAATAAAGCACCATTCGTACGAAAATCAACCGTAATTAACCAGAAATTTGGGTGGTAGGTTAAAAGGGACCTCCGATATCACAGTGGTGGGTTAACGGAAACCAAGTGCTATCGTGGTGGGTTTCTAGCAGGCATTAAGAGGAAGCTAACGACATTTTAGCCGCATCCCTTACGAAAGTTTTCCAGAAGTTGCATGCAAATCAAGCACCAATCGAACGGAAATCAACTATAATTTAAAAAAAATTGGGTGGTAGGTTAACAGAGACCTCCGATATCACAGTGGTGGGTTAACAGAAGCCAAGTGCCATCATGGTGAGTTTCTAGCAGGCATCAAGCGGAAGCTAACGACACCTTAGCCGCATCCCTTACGAAAGTTTTCCACAAGTTGCAAGCAAATAACGCACCAATCGTACGAAAATCAACCATAATTAACCAGAAATTTGGGTGGTAGGTTAAAAGAGCCTTCCGATATCACAGTCGTGGGTTAATAGAAACCAAGTGCCATCGTGGTGAGTTTCTAGTAGGCATCAAGGGGAAGCTAACGACGCCTTAGCCGCATCCCTTGGGAAAGATTTCCACAAGTTGCATGTAAATCAAGCACCAATCGTACGGAAATCAACCATAATGAAACAGAAATTTAGGCGGTAGGTTAACACAGACCTCCGATATCACACTCGTAGGTTAACAGAAACCAAGTGCCATCGTGGTAAGTTTCTAGCAGGCATCCAGTGAAAGCTAACGACACCTTAGCCGCATCCCTTGCGTAAGTTTTCCACAAGTTGCAGGCAAATCAAGCACAAGTCGTAAGGAAATCAATCATAATTAAAAATACAATTGGATGGGAGTTAACAGAGACCTCCGATATCACAGTGGTGGGCTAAAAGAAACCAAGTGCCATCATGGTGGGTTTCTAGCAGGCATCAAGATGAAGCTTACGACACCTTAGCTGCATCCCTTACGAAAGTTTTCCACAAGTTGCATGCTTTTAGTCAAATATCATTGAGCGCAACGGTCGTGTTTTCTTTTGCTCTGCTTTTAGTTACATATATCTTTTGCAATAATGTCTCTATGCGCTAATTGTGTGTGCCATTGTGAGCTCAAAGATAAGATCTTGAATGCGATCTCGGACTTGAACAAAATCAAAAGTGTTTTAATTTCATTTATTGATCCTGCAATAAACATTAACTCTGTTTTGCCGGCACCGGCCCTAAGTGATAGCATTCGCATGACGCGCTCAAAGGCTAAAGTTATTGATAGTGTTGTTGCTCATCCAACAAAAGTGCATAAAAACAATCAAGTGCCCGCTTTGTTGATGCCGTCTAATGACGCTTGCATTGCTGCAATCCCCACTGCGGGAAAAGCTACGAACTGTAATTATGCCTCTGCTGCGCCTGATAGTAATACCGGTTTTGCTACTTCAGGCAATTCGAACGCTTTTGCTGCTGTTGCTTCCCCCGCTGTTTCGCCAACTATGCCTGCTATTACGGCTGCTATTAATACTGG
This sequence comes from Anomoia purmunda, assembly GCA_951828415.1. NCBI lineage: Eukaryota > Metazoa > Arthropoda > Insecta > Diptera > Tephritidae > Anomoia > Anomoia purmunda. The sequence goes on from OX639995.1 coordinate 96,519,861, forward strand.
TTTGTCTGCTGTTGATGTGAATGTGTTAAATTCTGCTGTAAACACTGAGAATGCATGCTCACCATCAGCTGGTGCTGCTACCGCTGCTTCTACGTATGCTCGTGCGGTTGGCGATAACGATAATGCACATGCAAGTACTTCACAATGGTCTACTGTGGCTAAAAAACGTACACATAAAAAACATCGATTTTCTGTGGTTGGTTCAAATGAGAATTCGGATCTCGGAGTTGTGGTACATTGCAAATGGTTGCATATCTCATCGTTTTTGCCATCTGTAACGTCTGATAACATCTGCGATTATGTTGCTCAACATGCTACTATTGATAAGAAGGTGATTTTATGCTATAAACTGGTTAAGAAAGATGCGGATTTGAAAGCTATCAAGCGCATAAGTTTCAAACTAGGAGTTCCAGATTGTCACTTCGATAAACTTATGTCTTCGGATATTTGGCCCTCAAACGTTATTGTCCGGCCTTTTGATTTTTTTCGAAAAGAGGCTCAGCCTCAGGTCAAAAAGTAAGTCGTGCTACTCCAGGTGGCCGAACTGTGAGTATTTATTACGAAAACTCCTCTGGACTCCGAACCAAGGCTGAAGCTGTTTTTTTATTAAGCTCACAAATGGAGTTTGATTGTTTTGTTCTAACGGAAACTTGGCTGAATGCTAACTTTTTTGATGCTGAGTTTTTCGAGCCAGGTCTTTTTGATGTTTTTCGCAAAGACAGAGATTCCATTAAAACAGGTGTTACTAGGGGTGGTGGTGTGCTCATTGCTGCACGAAAATCCCTCAGAGCTTCTTTTTGTCCGCTTCAAGATGTCAACTCATTGTTGGATCAGCTCTGCGTAAAATTAAATGGCGGATGCGGCTTGCTGTATATTTGCGTGTCCTACATTCCGCCTGGTACTTCTGATGTCATCTATAAAGCACATGTTGATAACATACTGGCACTGCATGAGAGAATTGGTGACAGCCAGTTGTGTGTTTTAGGCGATTTTAATTTGGGTAATGTTTCTTGGAGCTTAATGGATAGTAACAATTTCCTCACGCCATCCAATGTTAATAGTGAATCAGAATCATACTTAATTGATAACTTGCTCTGTATAGAATTATTGCAGATTAACGGCATTGTTAATGGTCTAAATAGAATTCTGGACCTAGTTTCCGTTAGTTATAATATAAACTTTAAGCTGTTTCATGCAACCAGTTACATCTCGTCTCCTAATCTGCACCATAGTCCGTTGTTGTTGGAGATTGAATTTTTTCAATATTTTGAAATACCATCTGTTAGTTTGTCGGTTGCTTTCAATTACTTTCTTTGTAATTTTGCGGAACTAAATAATCAGTTTGATTTTGATTGGCTTCAGCACTTTGGAAATGTAGATGTAACTGATTGTTACGATATTTTTAAGTGTACTATAAGAGATATATGCATGAGTCACATCCCACTCCTTAACTATAAAACCGTTAAGCGTCCGTGGTTCACTAAAGAACTCAAACGACTAAGAAATTTGAAGAATAAGTTCTACAAAAAGCAAAAGCATTCAAATGATATGAATTTACGTGAGCGTTACGTCTTTTATAGAGTTCGATTTAACAGGCTCAATAAATCGTTGTATCGTAATTATATTTTTAAGGTCGAAAGCAATATTAAACGCAATCCTAAGTTCTTCTGGAGCTATATAAAATCAAAGAAGAACTGCTCAAATGTTCCTGCTTCGGTACAGCTTAATGGAGTTTCAGCCAACTCCATTTCCGAAGCTGTTAATCTTTTTGCTGACTTTTTTGCTTCTAATTTTATTTCCGGTAATTCTGATAATGGGTTTGTTATGGATGATCGCTACTCAAATTTAGATGTTCCAATAAACTTTGGGAAATTAAGTCTGACCGACGATGATGTAATAAACGGTATCAATCAACTTAAGCCCTCTACTAGCACTGATGTGGATGGACTCTCTGTGATCTTATTCAAATGTTGTCCCGCACTGGTTCCTCCTTTGAGGCATATTTTTAATAGCTCACTAACTGCGGGAGTCTTTCTAGATGATTGGAAACACACTTTTATCACCCCTATCCTTAAATGCGGAAACAAAAATGATATTAAAAATTATAGGCCGATTTCCAAGCTAACAACTGTTTCGAAATTGTTTGAATGCATAATTAAGGACAAAATATACTATGCTGTAAAGCATTTGTTATGTCCTAATCAGCATGGTTTCGTTCCAGGCAGGTCTACGTTAACCAACTTAGCAGTTTTTACGGAGGATTGTCTGGAAACCTTTCAAAGGGGATTCCAAATCGATGCAATTTACACCGATTTTTCAAAAGCCTTTGACAGGGTCTCGCACCGCATATTGATAGCTAAACTTGCTGGTTTAGGCTTTCATTCTGAACTATTGAAATGGATTACATCCTATTTGGAAAATAGGCGCTGTGTTGTTCGAGTTGATAATGTATCGTCTTATTCTTTTGTCGCATCGTCAGGTGTTCCTCAGGGTAGTGTCCTAGGTCCGTTATTATTTGTGCTTTTCATAAATGACATATCTTCCTGTTTTACGAAATGTAATTTCCTGCTATATGCAGACGATTTGAAGATTTACTATGAAGTTAGATGTCTGGAAGATTCACTCATCCTCCAGGGTGAGCTCGAAAACTTATATCGTTGGTGTTTGCGTAATAGTTTGTTTCTCAACACTAGTAAATGCCATTTTACCTCTTACTCAAAACTGGTAAGTATTGTTCCTACAACTTACTCCGCTTAAATCAATTTGTGAGCTTAAAGATTTGGGGGTTTATTTTGATTCCAAGCTAAATTTCAAAACTCACATAAATTTTATTGTTTCTAAATCATTCGCGATGTTGGCTTTTATTCGTCGTAATTGTTCTCTTTCTCCGATCCCTACACACTCAAATTGTTGTACTCGTCCTTGGTACGCTCTAGGCTGGAATATGCGGTATTTATCTGGCGCCCTTACCATGCAGTTTATGTTAAAAGGCTTGAGTCTGTCCAAAGGGCTTTTACGCGTTTTGCTCTACGATCGTTGAGATTTGAGGATCCTATCCCGTGTTACCGTTCGCGCTGTTTATTAATTAATCTAATGTCATTAGAGTCCAGGCACACTCTGTTATCGATGTGCTTCGTTTTTGATATCATTGTAGGCGGTATTGATTGCCCACATCTTCTAATGAAAATTCCGTTCAATGTTCCGTCCCGTATTCTTCGCTGTAATGATTTGTTTTTTGTAGGTATTGCTAAAACTGTTTATGGGATGAATGCTCCCATACGGAGGACTCTTTCTCAGTTTAATGCTTATTCTTCTGCCTTAGACATTGAGTTTGCATTTTCTAAATTAGCTTTTAAGAATCAACTCAGAAGTTACTTGCCTTAGCGGGTCCTCTTATCATTATTACTACTATTTTTATTATATTAATGTATATTCATACTTATATCACATAGTCTATAAGCAAATTCTTTGTTGTTGATTAATAAATAAATAAATAAATAAATAAATAAATATATAAATCAAGCACCAATCGTACGGAAATCAATTATAATGAAAAAAAAATGTGTGGTAGGTTAACAGAGACCTCCGATATCACAGTGGTGGGTTAACAGGAACCACCTGCCATCCTGGTGAATTTCTAGCGGGCATTAAGCGGAAGCTAACGACACCTTAGCCGCATCCCTTGCGTAAGTTTTCCACAAGTTGCAGGCAAATCAAGCACCAATCGTACGGAAATCAATCATAATTAAAAATATAGTTGGGTGGGAGTTAACAGAGACCTCCGATATCACAGTGGTGGGTTAACAGAAACCAAGTGCCATCATGGTGAGTTTCTAGCAGGCATCAAGCGGAAGCTAACGACACTTTAGCCGGATCCCTCGTGCAATTTTTCCAGAAGGTGCATGCAAATAAAACACCAATCGTACGGAAATCAACCATAATTAAACCAAAATTTGGGTGGTAGGTTAATAAACACCTCCGATATCATAGTGGTGGATTACCAGAAACCAAGTGCCATCATGGGGAGTTTCTAGCAGGCATCAAGAGTAAGCTAACGACGCCTAAGCCACATCCCTTGCGTAAGTTTTCCACAAGTTGTAGGCAAATCAAGCACCAATCGTACGGAAATCAATCATAATTAAAAATATAGTTGGGTGGGAGTTAACAGAGACCTCCGATATCACAGTCGTGGGTTAACAGAAACCAAGTGCCATCATGGGGAGTTTCTAGCAGGCATCAAGAGTAAGCGAACGACGCCTAAGCCACATCCCTTGCGTAAGTTTTCCACAAGTTGCAGGCAAATCAAGCACCAATCGTACGGAAATCAATCATAATTAAAAATATAGTTGGGTGGGAGTTAACAGAGACCTCCGATATCACAGTGGTTTGTTAAAAGAAACAAATGCCATCATGGTGAGTTTCTAGCAGGCATCAAGAGGAAGCCAACGACACCTTAGCCGCATCCCTTACGAAAGTTTTCCACAAGTTGCATGCAACTCAAGCACCAATCGTACGGAAATCAACAGAAAATTTTGGTGGCAGGTTAACAGAGACCTCCGATATCACAGTCGTGGGTTAACAGAAACAAAGTGCCATCATGGGGAGTTTCTAGCAGGCATCAAGAGTAAGCTAACGACGCCTAAGCCACATCCCTTGCGTAAGTTTTCCACAAGTTGCAGCCAAATCAAGCACCAATCGTACGGAAATCAATCATAATTAAAAATATAGTTGGGTGGGAGTTAACAGAGACCTCCGATATCACAGTCGTGGGTTAACAGAAACCAAGTGCCATCATGGGGAGTTTCTAGCAGGCATCAAGAGTAAGCTAACGACGCCTAAGCCACATCCCTTGCGTAAGATTTCCACAAGTTGCAGGCAAATCAAGCACCAATCGTACGGAAATCAATTATAATTAAAAATATAGTTGGGTGGGAGTTAACAGAGACCTCCGATATCACAGTGGTGGGTTAACAGAAACCAAGTGCCATCATGGTGAGTTTCTAGCAGGCATCAAGCGGAAGCTAACGACACCTTAGCCGGATCCCTCGTGCAATTTTTCCAGAAGTTGCATGCAAATAAAACACCAATCGTACGGAAATCAACCATAATTAAACCAAAATTTGGGTGGTAGGTTAATAAACACCTCCGGTATCATAGTGGTGGATTACCAGAAACCAAGTGCCATCATGGGGAGTTTCTAGCAGGCATCAAGAGTAAGCTAACGACGCCTAAGCCACATCCCTTGCGTAAGTTTTCCACAAGTTGCAGGCAAATCAAGCACCAATCGTACGGAAATCAATCATAATTAAAAATATAGTTGGGTGGGAGTTAACAGAGACCTCCGATATCACAGTCGTGGGTTAACAGAAACCAAGTGCCATCATGGGGAGTTTCTAGCAGGCATCAAGAGTAACCAAACGACGCCTAAGCCACATCCCTTGCGTAAGTTTTCCACAAGTTGCAGGCAAATCAAGCACCAATCGTACGGAAATCAATCATAATTAAAAATATAGTTGGGTGGGAGTTAACAGAGACCTCCGATATCACAGTGGTGGGTTAACAGAAACCAAGTGCCATCATGGTGAGTTTCTAGCAGGCATCAAGCGGAAGCTAACGACACCTTAGCCGGATCCCTCGTGCAATTTTCCCAGAAGTTGCATTCAAATAAAACACCAATCGTACGGAAATCAACCATAATTAAACCAAAATTTGGGTGGTAGGTTAATAAACACCTCTGATATCATAGTGGTGGATTACCAGAAACCAAGTGTCATCATGGTGAGTTTCTAGCAGGCATCAAGAGGAAGCTAACAACTCCTTAGCCGCATCCCTTACGAAAGTTTTCCAGAAGTTGCATGCAAATCAAGCACCAATCGTACGGAAATCAACTATAATTAAAAAAAATTGGGTGGTAGGTTAACAGAGACCTCCGATATCACAGTGGTGGGTTAACAGAAACCAAGTGCCATCATGGTGAGATTCTAGCAGGCATCAAGCGGAAGCTAACGACCCCTTAGCCGCATCCCTTACGAAAGTTTTCCACAACTTACATGAAAATCAAGCACCAATAGTACAGAAATCAACCATAATTAAACAAAAATTTGGGTGGAAGGGTAAAAGAGCCCTCCGATATCACACTCGCGGGTTAACAGAAACCAAGTGCCATCGTGGTGAGTTTCTAGCAGGCATCCAGTGAAAGCTAACGACACCTTAGCCACATCCCTTGCGTAAGGTTTCCACAAGTTGCAGGCAAATCAAGCACCAATCGTACGGAAATCAGCTATAATTTAAAAAAATTGGGTGGTAGGTTAACAGAGACCTCCGATATCACAGTGGTGCGTTAACAGGAACCACGTGCCATCGTAGTAAATTTCTAGCAGGCATCCAGTGAAAGCTAACGCCACCTTAGCCACATCCCTTGCGTAAGTTTTCCACAAGTAGCAAGCCAATCAAGCACCAATCGTAAGGAAATCAACCATAATTAAACAAAAATTTGGGTGGTAGGTTAAAAGAGCCCTCCGATATCACAGTCGTGGGTTAATAGAAACCAAGTGCCATCGTGGTGAGTTTCTAGCAGGCATCAAGGGGAAGCTAACGACGCCTTAGCCGCATCCCTTGGGTAAGATTTCCACAAGTTGCATGTAAATCAAACACCAATCGTACGGAAATCAACCATAATGAAACAGAAATTTGGGCGGTAGGTTAACACAGACCTCCGATATCACACTCGTGGGTCAACAGAAACCAAGTGCCATCGTGGTGAGTTTCTAGCAGGCATCAAGCGGAAGCTAACGACACCTTAGCCGGATCACTTACGAAAGTTTTCCACAAGTTGCATGCAAATCAAGCACCAATCGTAAGGAAATCAACCATAATTAAACAAAAATTTGGGTGGTAGGTTAAAAGTGCGCTCCGATATCACAGTCGTGGGTTAATAGAAACCAAGTGCCATCATGGTGAGTTTCTAGCAGGCATCAAGGAGAAGCTAACGACGCGGTAGCCGCATTCGTTGGGTAAGATTTCCACAAGTTGCATGTAAATCGAGCACCAATCGTACGGAAATCAACCATAATGAAACAGAAATTTGGGCGGTAGGTTAACACAGACCTCCGATATCACACTCGTAGGTTAACAGAAACCAAGTGCCATCGTGGTGAGTTTCTAGGAGGCATCCAGTGAAAGCTAACGACACCTTAGCCGCATCCCTTGCGTAAGTTTTCCACAAGTTGCAGGCAAATCAAACACCAGTCGTAAGGAAATCAATCATAATTAAAAATACAATTGGATAAGAGTTAACAGAGACCTCCGATATCACAGTGGTGGGCTAAAAGAAACCAAGTGCCATCATGGTGGGTTTCTAGCAGGCATCAAGATGAAGCTAACGACACCTTAGCTGCATCCCTTACGAAAGTTTTCCACAAGTTGCATGCAAATCAAGCACCACACGTACGGAAATCAACTATAATTTAAAAAAAATTGTGTGGTATGTTAACAGAGACCTCCGATATCACAGTGGTGGGTTAACAGGAACCACCTGCCATCCTGGTGAATTTCTAGCGGGCATCAAGGGGAAGCTAACGACACCTTAGCCGCATCCCTTACGAAAGTTTTCCACAAGTTGCATGCAAATCAAGCACCAATCGTACGGAAATCAACCATAATTAAACAGAAATTTTGGCGGTAAGTTAACACAGACCTCCGATATCGCACTCATGCATTAACAGAAACCAAGTGCCATCATAGTGAGTTTCTAGCAGGCATCAAGAGGAAGCTAACGACACCTTAGCTGCATCCCTTGCGTAAGTTTTCCACAAGTTGCAGGCAAATCAAGCACCAATCGCAAGGAAATCAATCATAATTAAAAATAAAATTGGGTGATAGGTTAAAAGAGACCTCCGATATCACATTGGTGGGTTAACAGGAACCATGTGCGATCGTGGTGAATTTCTAGTAGGCATCAAGCGGAAGCTAACGACACCTTAGCCGCATCCCTTACGAAAGTTTTCCACAAGTTGCATGCAAATCAAGCACCAAACTTACGGAAATCAACCATAATTATACAGAAATTTGGGTGGTAGGTTAACAGAGACCTCCGATATCACAGTGGTGGGTTAACAGGAACCAAGTGCCATCGTGCTGAGTTTCCAGCAATCATCAAGAGGAAGCTAGCGTCACCTTAGCCACATCCCTTGCGTAAGTTTTCCACAAGTTGCAGGCAAATCAACCACCAATCGTACGGAAAGCAATCATAATTAAAAATAAAATTGGGTGGGAGTTAACAGAGACCTCCGATATCACAGTGGTTTGTTAAAAGAAACAAATGCCATCATGGTGAGTTTCTAGCAGACATCAAGAGGAAGCCAACGACACCTTAGCCGGATCCCTCGTGCAATTTTTCCAGAAGTTGCAGGCAAATCAACCACCAATCGTACGGAAATCAATCATAATTAAAAATAAAATTAGGTGGGAGTTAACAGAGACCTCCGATATCACAGTGGTGGGTTAAAAGAAACCAAGTGCCATCATGGTGATATTCTAGTAGGCATCAAGCGGAAGCTAACGACACCTTAGCCGCATCCCTTACGAAAGTTTTCCACAACTTACATACAAATCAAGCACCAATCGTACAGAAATCAACCATAATTAAACAAAAATTTGGGTGGAAGGGTAAAAGAGCCCTTTGATATCACAGTCGTGGGTTAACAGAAACCAAATGAAATCGTGATGAGTTTCTAGCAGGCATCAAGAGGAAGCTAACGACACCTTAGCCGCATCCCTTGGGTAAGATTTCCACAAGCTGCATGTAAGTCAAGCACCAATCGTACAGAAATCAACCATAATGAAACAGAAATTTGGGCGGTAAGTTAACACAGACCTCCGATATCGCACTCATGCGTTAACAGAAACCAAGTGCCATCACGGTGAGTTTCTAGCAGGTATCAGGCGGAAGCTTACGACACCTTAGCCGCATCCCTTGCGTAAGTTTTCCACAAGTGCCGTGCAAATCAAACACAAATGGTACGCAAATCAGCTATAATTTAAAAAAAATTGGGTGGTAGGTTAAAAGAGACCTCCGATATAACATTGGTGGGTTAACAGGAACCACGTGCCATCGTGGTGAATTTCTAGCAGGCATCAAGCGTAAGCTAGCGTCACCTTAGCCACATCCCTTGCGTAAGTTTTCCACAAGTAGCAAGCCAATCAAGCACCAATCGTAAGGAAATCAACCATAATTAAACAAAAATTTGGGTGGTAGGTTAAAAGAGCCCTCCGATATCACAGTCGTGGGTTAATAGAAACCAAGTGCCATCGTGGTGAGTTTCTAGCAGGCATCAAGGGGAAGCTAACGACGCCTTAGCCGCATCCCTTGGGTAAGATTTCCACAAGTTGCATGTAAATCAAACACCAATCGTACGGAAATCAACCATAATGAAACAGAAATTTGGGCGGTAGGTTAACACAGACCTCCGATATCACACTCGTGGGTCAACAGAAACCAAGTGCCATCGTGGTGAGTTTCTAGCAGGCATCAAGCGGAAGCTAACGACACCTTAGCCGGATCACTTACGAAAGTTTTCCACAAGTTGCATGCAAATCAAGCACCAATCGTAAGGAAATCAACCATAATTAAACAAAAATTTGGGTGGTAGGTTAAAAGTGCGCTCCGATATCACAGTCGTGGGTTAATAGAAACCAAGTGCCATCATGGTGAGTTTCTAGCAGGCATCAAGGAGAAGCTAACGACGCGGTAGCCGCATTCGTTGGGTAAGATTTCCACAAGTTGCATGTAAATCGAGCACCAATCGTACGGAAATCAACCATAATGAAACAGAAATTTGGGCGGTAGGTTAACACAGACCTCCGATATCACACTCGTAGGTTAACAGAAACCAAGTGCCATCGTGGTGAGTTTCTAGGAGGCATCCAGTGAAAGCTAACGACACCTTAGCCGCATCCCTTGCGTAAGTTTTCCACAAGTTGCAGGCAAATCAAACACCAGTCGTAAGGAAATCAATCATAATTAAAAATACAATTGGATAAGAGTTAACAGAGACCTCCGATATCACAGTGGTGGGCTAAAAGAAACCAAGTGCCATCATGGTGGGTTTCTAGCAGGCATCAAGATGAAGCTAACGACACCTTAGCTGCATCCCTTACGAAAGTTTTCCACAAGTTGCATGCAAATCAAGCACCACACGTACGGAAATCAACTATAATTTAAAAAAAATTGTGTGGTATGTTAACAGAGACCTCCGATATCACAGTGGTGGGTTAACAGGAACCACCTGCCATCCTGGTGAATTTCTAGCGGGCATCAAGGGGAAGCTAACGACACCTTAGCCGCATCCCTTACGAAAGTTTTCCACAAGTTGCATGCAAATCAAGCACCAATCGTACGGAAATCAACCATAATTAAACAGAAATTTTGGCGGTAAGTTAACACAGACCTCCGATATCGCACTCATGCATTAACAGAAACCAAGTGCCATCATAGTGAGTTTCTAGCAGGCATCAAGAGGAAGCTAACGACACCTTAGCTGCATCCCTTGCGTAAGTTTTCCACAAGTTGCAGGCAAATCAAGCACCAATCGCAAGGAAATCAATCATAATTAAAAATAAAATTGGGTGATAGGTTAAAAGAGACCTCCGATATCACATTGGTGGGTTAACAGGAACCATGTGCGATCGTGGTGAATTTCTAGTAGGCATCAAGCGGAAGCTAACGACACCTTAGCCGCATCCCTTACGAAAGTTTTCCACAAGTTGCATGCAAATCAAGCACCAAACTTACGGAAATCAACCATAATTATACAGAAATTTGGGTGGTAGGTTAACAGAGACCTCCGATATCACAGTGGTGGGTTAACAGGAACCAAGTGCCATCGTGCTGAGTTTCCAGCAATCATCAAGAGGAAGCTAGCGTCACCTTAGCCACATCCCTTGCGTAAGTTTTCCACAAGTTGCAGGCAAATCAACCACCAATCGTACGGAAAGCAATCATAATTAAAAATAAAATTGGGTGGGAGTTAACAGAGACCTCCGATATCACAGTGGTTTGTTAAAAGAAACAAATGCCATCATGGTGAGTTTCTAGCAGACATCAAGAGGAAGCCAACGACACCTTAGCCGGATCCCTCGTGCAATTTTTCCAGAAGTTGCAGGCAAATCAACCACCAATCGTACGGAAATCAATCATAATTAAAAATAAAATTAGGTGGGAGTTAACAGAGACCTCCGATATCACAGTGGTGGGTTAAAAGAAACCAAGTGCCATCATGGTGATATTCTAGTAGGCATCAAGCGGAAGCTAACGACACCTTAGCCGCATCCCTTACGAAAGTTTTCCACAACTTACATACAAATCAAGCACCAATCGTACAGAAATCAACCATAATTAAACAAAAATTTGGGTGGAAGGGTAAAAGAGCCCTTTGATATCACAGTCGTGGGTTAACAGAAACCAAATGAAATCGTGATGAGTTTCTAGCAGGCATCAAGAGGAAGCTAACGACACCTTAGCCGCATCCCTTGGGTAAGATTTCCACAAGCTGCATGTAAGTCAAGCACCAATCGTACAGAAATCAACCATAATGAAACAGAAATTTGGGCGGTAAGTTAACACAGACCTCCGATATCGCACTCATGCGTTAACAGAAACCAAGTGCCATCACGGTGAGTTTCTAGCAGGTATCAGGCGGAAGCTTACGACACCTTAGCCGCATCCCTTGCGTAAGTTTTCCACAAGTGCCGTGCAAATCAAACACAAATGGTACGCAAATCAGCTATAATTTAAAAAAAATTGGGTGGTAGGTTAAAAGAGACCTCCGATATAACATTGGTGGGTTAACAGGAACCACGTGCCATCGTGGTGAATTTCTAGCAGGCATCAAGCGTAAGCTAACGACACCTTAGCCGCATCCCTTACGAAAGTTTTCCACAAGTTGCATGCAAATCAAGCACCAATCGTACGGAAATCAACCATAATTAAACAGAAATTTGGGTGGTAGGTTAACAGAGACCTCCGATATCACAGTGGTGGGTTAACAGGAACCAAGTGCCATCGTGCTGAGTTTTCAGCAATCATCAAGAGGAAGCTAACGACACCTTAGCTGTATCCCTTGCGTAAGTTTTCCACAAGTTGCAGGCAAATCAAGCACCAATCGTAAGGAAATCAATCATAATTAAAAATAAAATTGGGTGGGAGTTAAGAGACCTCCGATATCACAGTGGTGGGTTAAAAGAGACCAAGTGCCATCATGATGAGTTTCTAGCAGGCATCAAGAGGAAGCTAACGACACCTTAGCCGCATCTCGAGCCTAAGTTTTCCACAAGTTGCATGCAAATCAAGCACCAATCGTTCGGAAATCAACCATAATTAAACAGAAATTTGGGTGGTAGGTTAACAGAGACCTCCGATATCACAGTGGTGGGTTAACAGGAACCACGTGCCATCATGGTGAATTTCTAGCAGGCATCAGGCGGAAGCTAACGACACCTTAGCCGCATCCTTGCGTAAGATTTCCACAACTTACATGCAAATCAAGCACCTACCGTACGGAAATCAACCATAATTAAACAAAAATGTGGGTGGTAGGTTAACAGAGACCTCCGATATCACAGTAGTGGGTTAACACGAACCAAGTGTCATCATGGTGAGATTCTAGCAGGCATCAAGCGGAAGCTAACGACACCTTAGCCACATCCCTTGCGTAAGTTTTCCACAAGTTGCAGGCAAATCAAGCACCAATCGTACGGAAATCAATCATAATTAAAAATAAAATTGGGTGGGAGTTAGAAGAGACGTCCGATATCACAGTGGTGGGTTAAAAGAGACCAAGTGCCATCATGATGAGTTTCTAGCAGGCATCAAGAGGAAGCTAACGACACCTTAGCCGCATCTCGTGCCTGAGTTTTCCACAAGTTGCATGCAAATCAAGCACCAATCGTACGGAAATCAACCATTTTTAAACAGAAATTTGGGTGGTAGGTTAACAGAGACCTCCGATATCACAGTGGTGGGTTAACAGGAACCACGTGCCATCATGGTGAGTTTCTAGCAGGTATCAGGCGGAAGCTATCGACATCTTAGCCGCATCCCTTGCGTAAGATTTCCACAACTTACATGCAAATCAAGCACCAATCGTTCAGAAATCAACCATAATTAAACAAAAATGTGGGTGGTAGGTTAATTGAGACCTCCGATATCACAGTAGTGGGTTAACAGGAACCAAGTGCCATCGTGGTGAGTTCCTAGGAGGCATCAATAGGAAGCTAACGACACCTTAGCCGCATTCCTTGCCTAAGTTTTCCACAAGTTGCATGCAAATCAAGCACCAATCGTACGGAAATCAACTATAATTAAAAATAAATGGGTGTTAGGTTAACAGAGACCTCCGATATCACAGTGGTGGGTTAACAGGAACCACGTGCCATGGTAGTAAATTTCTAACACGCATCAAGCGGAAGCTAACGACATCTTAGCCGCATCCCTTGCATAAGTTTTCCACAAGTGCCGTGCAAATCAAAAACAAATCGTACGGAAATCAGCTATAATTTAAAAAAAATTGGGTGGTAGGTTAAAAGAGACCTGCGATATCACATTGGTGGGTTAACAGGAACCACGTGCCATCATGGTGAATTTCCAGCAGGCATCAAGCGGAAGCTAACGACACCTTAGCCGCATCCACAAGTTGCATGCAAATCAAGAACCAATCGTACGGAAATCGACCATAATTAAACAGAAATTTGGGTGGTAGGTTAACAGATACCTCCGATATCACAGTGGTGGGTTAACAGGAACCACGTGCCATCATGGTGAATTTCTAGCAGGCATCAAGCGGAAGCCAACGACACCTTATCCGCATCCCTTGCGTAAGTTTTCCACAAGTTGCATGCAAATAAAGCACCAATCGTACGGAAATCAGCTATAATTTAAACAAGAATTGGGTGGTAGGTTAACAGAAACCTCCGATATCACATTGGTGGGTTAACAGGAACCACGTGCCATCGTGGTGAGTTAGTAGCAGGCATCAAGAGGAAGCTAACGACACCTTAGCCGCATCCCTGACGAAAGTTTTCCACAAGTTGCATGCAAATCAAGCACCAATCGTACGGAAATCAACCATAAGTAAACAGAAATTTGGGTGGTAGGTTAACAGAGACCTCCGATATCACAGTGGTGGGTTAACAGGCACCAAGTGCCATCGTGGTGAGTTTCTAGCAGGCATCAAGAGGAAGCTAACGACACCTTAGCCGCATCCCTTGGGTAAGATTTCCACAAGGTGCATGTAAGTCAAGCACCAATCGTACGGAAATCAACCATAATGAAACAGAAATTTGGGCGGTAGGTTAACACAGACCTCCGATATCACAGTGGTGGGTTAACAGGAACCAAGTGCCATCGTGGTGAGTTTCTAGCAGGCATCCAGTGAAAGCTAACGATAACTTAGCCACATCCCTTGCGTAAGTTTTCCACAAGTTGCAGGCAAATCAAGCACCAATCGTACGGAAATCAATCATAATTTAAAATAAAATTGGGTGGGAGTTAACAGAGACCTCCGATATCACAGTGGTGGGTTAAAAGAGACCAAGTGCCATCATGATGAGTTTCTAGCAGGCATCAAGAGGAAGCTAACGACACCTTAGCCGCATCCCTTGGGTAAGATTTCCACAAGCTGCATGTAAGTCAAGCACCAATCGTACGGAAATCAATCATAATTTAAAATAAAATTGGGTGGGAGTTAACAGAGACCTCCGATATCACAGTGGTGGGTTAACAGAAACCAAGTGCCATCACGGTGAGTTTCTAGCAGGTATCAGGCGGAAGCTTACGACACCTTAGCCGCATCCCTTGCGTAAGTTTTTCACAAGTGCCGTGCAAATCAAACACAAATGGTACGCAAATCAGCTATAATTTTTAAAAAAATTGGGTGGTAGGTTAAAAGAGACCTCCGATATAACATTGGTGGGTTAACAGGAACCACGTGCCATCGTGGTGAATTTCTAGCAGGCATCAAGCGTAAGATAACGACACCTTAGCCGCATCCCTTACGAAAGTTTTCCACAAGTTGCATGCAAATCAAGCACCAATCGTACGGAAATCAACCATAATTAAACAGAAATTTGGGTGGTAGGTTAACAGAGACCTCCGATATCACAGTGGTGGGTTAACAGGAACCAAGTGCCATCGTGCTGAGTTTCCAGCAATCATCAAGAGGAAGCTAACGACACCTTAGCTGCATCCCTTGCGTAAGTTTTCCACAAGTTGCAGGCAAATCAAGCACCAATCGTAAGGAAATCAATCATAATTAAAAATAAAATTGGGTGGGAGTTAAGAGACCTCCGATATCACAGTGGTGGGTTAAAAGAGACCAAGTGCCATCATGATGAGTTTCTAGCAGGCATCAAGAGGAAGCTAACGACACCTTAGCCGCATCTCGAGCCTAAGTTTTCCACAAGTTGCATGCAAATCAAGCACCAATCGTTCGGAAATCAACCATAATTAAACAGAAATTTGGGTGGTAGGTTAACCGAGACCTCCGATATCACAGTGGTGGGTTAACAGGAACCACGTGCCATCATGGTGAATTTCTAGCAGGCATCAGGCGGAAGCTAACGACACCTTAGCCGCATCCTTGCGTAAGATTTCCACAACTTACATGCAAATCAAGCACCTACCGTACGGAAATCAACCATAATTAAACAAAAATGTGGGTGGTAGGTTAATTGAGACCTCCGATATCACAGTAGTGGGTTAACAGGAACCAAGTGCCATCGTGGTGAGTTCCTAGGAGGCATCAATAGGAAGCTAACGACACCTTAGCCGCATTCCTTGCCTAAGTTTTCCACAAGTTGCATGCACATCAAGCACCAATCGTACGGAAATCAACTATAATTAAAAAAAAATGGGTGTTAGGTTAACAGAGACCTCCGATATCACAGTGGTGGGTTAACAGGAACCACGTGCCATGGTAGTAAATTTCTAACACGCATCAAGCGGAAGCTAACGACATCTTAGCCGCATCCCTTGCATAAGTTTTCCACAAGTGCCGTGCAAATCAAAAACAAATCGTACGGAAATCAGCTATAATTTAAAAAAAATTGGGTGGTAGGTTAAAAGAGACCTGCGATATCACATTGGTGGGTTAACAGGAACCACGTGCCATCATGGTGAATTTCCAGCAGGGGTCAAGCGGAAGCTAACGACACCTTAGCCGCATCCACAAGTTGCATGCAAATCAAGAACCAATCGTACGGAAATCGACCATAATTAAACAGAAATTTGGGTGGTAGGTTAACAGATACCTCCGATATCACAGTGGTGGGTTAACAGGAACCACGTGCCATCATGGTGAATTTCTAGCAGGCATCAAGCGGAAGCCAACGACACCTTATCCGCATCCCTTGCGTAAGTTTTCCACAAGTTGCATGCAAATAAAGCACCAATCGTACGGAAATCAGCTATAATTTAAACAAGAATTGGGTGGTAGGTTAACAGAAACCTCCGATATCACATTGGTGGGTTAACAGGAACCACGTGCCATCGTGGTGAGTTAGTAGCAGGCATCAAGAGGAAGCTAACGACACCTTAGCCGCATCCCTGACGAAAGTTTTCCACAAGTTGCATGCAAATCAAGCACCAATCGTACGGAAATCAACCATAAGTAAACAGAAATTTGGGTGGTAGGTTAACAGAGACCTCCGATATCACAGTGGTGGGTTAACAGGCACCAAGTGCCATCGTGGTGAGTTTCTAGCAGGCATCAAGAGGAAGCTAACGACACCTTAGCCGCATCCCTTGGGTAAGATTTCCACAAGCTGCATGTAAGTCAAGCACCAATCGTACGGAAATCAACCATAATGAAACAGAAATTTGGGCGGTAGGTTAACACAGACCTCCGATATCGCAGTGGTGGGTTAACAGGAACCAAGTGCCATCGTGGCGAGTTTCTAGCAGGCATCCAGTGAAAGCTAACGATAACTTAGCCACATCCCTTGCGTAAGTTTTCCACAAGTTGCAGGCAAATCAAGCACCAATCGTACGGAAATCAATCATAATTTAAAATAAAATTGGGTGGGAGTTAACAGAGACCTCCGATATCACAGTGGTGGGATAAAAGAGACCAAGTGCCATCATGATGAGTTTCTAGCAGGCATCAAGAGGAAGCTAACGACACCTTAGCCGCATCCCTTGGGTAAGATTTCCACAAGCTGCATGTAAGTCAAGCACCAATCGTACGGAAATCAATCATAATTTAAAATAAAATTGGGTGGGAGTTAACAGAGACCTCCGATATCACAGTGGTGGGTTAACAGAAACCAAGTGCCATCACGGTGAGTTTCTAGCAGGTATCAGGCGGAAGCTTACGACACCTTAGCCGCATCCCTTGCGTAAGTTTTCCACAAGTGCCGTGCAAATCAAACACAAATGGTACGCAAATCAGCTATAATTTTAAAAAAAATTGGGTGGTAGGTTAAAAGAGACCTCCGATATAACATTGGTGGGTTAACAGGAACCACGTGCCATCGTGGTGAATTTCTAGCAGGCATCAAGCGTAAGATAACGACACCTTAGCCGCATCCCTTACGAAAGTTTTCCACAAGTTGCATGCAAATCAAGCACCAATCGTACGGAAATCAACCATAATTAAACAGAAATTTGGGTGGTAGGTTAACAGAGACCTCCGATATCACAGTGGTGGGTTAACAGGAACCAAGTGCCATCGTGCTGAGTTTCCAGCAATCATCAAGAGGAAGCTAACGACACCTTAGCTGCATCCCTTGCGTAAGTTTTCCACAAGTTGCAGGCAAATCAAGCACCAATCGTAAGGAAATCAATCATAATTAAAAATAAAATTGGGTGGGAGTTAAGAGACCTCCGATATCACAGTGGTGGGTTAAAAGAGACCAAGTGCCATCATGATGAGTTTCTAGCAGGCATCAAGAGGAAGCTAACGACACCTTAGCCGCATCTCGAGCCTAAGTTTTCCACAAGTTGCATGCAAATCAAGCACCAATCGTTCGGAAATCAACCATAATTAAACAGAAATTTGGGTGGTAGGTTAACCGAGACCTCCGATATCACAGTGGTGGGTTAACAGGAACCACGTGCCATCATGGTGAATTTCTAGCAGGCAGCAGGCGGAAGCTAATGACACCTTAGCCGCATCCTTGCGTAAGATTTCCACAACTTACATGCAAATCAAGCACCTACCGTACGGAAATCAACCATAATTAAACAAAAATGTGGGTGGTAGGTTAACAGAGACCTCCGATATCACAGTAGTGGGTTAACAGGAACCAAGTGTCATCATGGTGAGATTCTAGCAGGCATCAAGCGGAAGCTAACGACACCTTAGCCACATCCCTTGCGTAAGTTTTCCACAAGTTGCAGGCAAATCAAGCACCAATCGTACGGAAATCAATCATAATTAAAAATAAAATTGGGTGGGAGTTAGAAGAGACGTCCGATATCACAGTGGTGGGTTAAAAGAGACCAAGTGTCATCATGATGAGTTTCTAGCAGGCATCAAGAGGAAGCTAACGACACCTTAGCCGCATCTCGTGCCTGAGTTTTCCACAAGTTGCATGCAAATCAAGCACCAATCGTACGGAAATCAACCATAATTAAACAGAAATTTGGGTGGTAGGTTAACAGAGACCTCCGATATCACAGTGGTGGGTTAACAGGAACCACGTGCCATCATGGTGAGTTTCTAGCAGGTATCAGGCGGAAGCTATCGACATCTTAGCCGCATCCCTTGCGTAAGATTTCCACAACTTACATGCAAATCAAGCACCAATCGTTCAGAAATCAACCATAATTAAACAAAAATGTGGGTGGTAGGTTAATTGAGACCTCCGATATCACAGTAGTGGGTTAACAGGAACCAAGTGCCATCATGGTGAGTTCCTAGGAGGCATCAATAGGAAGCTAACGACACCTTAGCCGCAATCCTTGCCTAAGTTTTCCACAAGTTGCATGCAAATCAAGCACCAATCGTACGGAAATCAACTATAATTTAAAAAAAATGGGTGTTAGGTTAACAGAGACCTCCGATATCACAGTGGTGGGTTAACAGGAACCACGTGCCATGGTAGTAAATTTCTAACACGCATCAAGCGGAAGCTAACGACATCTTAGCCGCATCCCTTGCATAAGTTTTCCACAAGTGCCGTGCAAATCAAAAACAAATCGTACGGAAATCAGCTATAATTTAAAAAAAATTGGGTGGTAGGTTAAAAGAGACCTGCGATATCACATTGGTGGGTTAACAGGAACCACGTGCCATCATGGTGAATTTCCAGCAGGCATCAAGCGGAAGCTAACGACACCTTAGCCGCATCCACAAGTTGCATGCAAATCAAGAACCAATCGTACGGAAATCGACCATAATTAAACAGAAATTTGGGTGGTAGGTTAACAGATACCTCCGATATCACAGTGGTGGGTTAACAGGAACCACGTGCCATCATGGTGAGTTTCTAGCAGGCATCAAGCGGAAGCCAACGACACCTTATCCGCATCCCTTGCGTAAGTTTTCCACAAGTTGCATGCAAATAAAGCACCAATCGTACGGAAATCAGCTATAATTTAAACAAGAATTGGGTGGTAGGTTAACAGAAACCTCCGATATCACATTGGTGGGTTAACAGGAACCACGTACCATCATGGTGAGTTACTAGCAGGCATCAAGAGGAAGCTAACTACACCTTAGCCGCATCCCTTACGAAAGTTTTCCACAAGTTGCATGCAAATCAAGCACCAATCGTACGGAAATCAACCATAATTAAACAGAAATTTGGGTGGTAGGTTAACAGAGACCTCCGATATCACAGTGGTGGGTTAACAGGCACCAAGTGCCATCGTGGTGAGTTTCTAGCAGGCATCAAGAGGAAGCTAACGACACCTTAGCCGCATCCCTTGGGTAAGATTTCCACAAGCTGCATGTAAGTCAAGCACCAATCGTACGGAAATCAACCATAATGAAACAGAAATTTGGGCGGTAGGTTAACACAGACCTCCGATATCACAGTGGTGGGTTAACAGGAACCAAGTGCCATCGTGGTGAGTTTCTAGCAGGCATCCAGTGAAAGCTAACGATAACTTAGCCACATCCCTTGCGTAAGTTTTCCACAAGTTGCAGGCAAATCAAGCACCAATCGTACGGAAATCAATCATAATTTAAAATAAAATTGGGTGGGAGTTAACAGAGACCTCCGATATCACAGTGGTGGGTTAAAAGAGACCAAGTGCCATCATGATGAGTTTCTAGCAGGCATCAAGAGGAAGCTAACGACACCTTAGCCGCATCTCGTGCCTAAGTTTTCCACAAGTTGCATGCAAATCAAGCACCAATCGTACGGAAATCAACCATAATTAAACAGAAATTTGGGTGGTAGGTTAACAGAGACCTCCGATATCACAGTGGTGGGTTAACAAGAACCAAGTGCCATCGTGGTGAGTTTCTAGCAGGCATCCAGTGAAAGCTAACGACAACTTAGCCGCATCCCTTGCGTAAGTTTTCCACAAGTTGCAGGCAAATCAAGCACCAATCGTACGGAAATCAATCATAATTAAAAATAAAATTGGGTGGGAGTTAACAGAGACCTCCGATATCACAAGTTTTCCACAAGTTGCATGCAAATCAAGCACCAATAGTTTGGAAATCAACCATAATTAAACAGAAATTTGGGTTGTAGGTTAACAGAGACCTCCGATATCACAGTGCTGGGTTAACAGGAACCACGTGCCATCATGGTGAGATTCTAGCAGGTATCAAGCGGAAGCTAACGACATCTTAGCTGCATCCCTTGCCTAAGTTTTCCACAAGTTGCATGTAAATCAAGCACCAATCCTAAGGAAATCAACCATAATTAAAAAAAAAATGGGTGGTAGGTTAACAGAGACGTCCGATATCACAGTGGTGGGTTAACAGGAACCACGTGCCATCGTGGTGAGTTTCTAGCAGGCGTCAAGGGGAAGCTAACGACACCTTAGCCGCATCCCTTACGAAAGTTTTCCACAAGTTGCATGCAAATCAAGAACCAATCATACGGAAATCGACCATAATTAAACAGAAATTTGGGTGGTAGGTTAACAGAGACCTCAGATGTCACAGGGGTGGGTTAACAGGAACCACGTGCCATCATGGTGAATTTCTAGCAGGCATCAAGCGGAAGCCAACGACACCTTATCCGCATCCCTTGCGTAAGTTTTCCACAAGTTGCATGCAAATAAAGCACCAATCGTACGGCTATAATTTAAACAAGAATTGGGTGGTAGGTTAACAGAAACCTCCGATATCACATTGGTGGGTTAACAGGAACCACGTGCCATCGTGGTGAGTTACTAGCAGGCATCAAGAGGAAGCTAACGACACCTTAGCCGCATCCCTTGGGTAAGATTTCCACAAGCTGCATGTAAGTCAAGCACCAATCGTACGGAAATCAACCATAATGAAACAGAAATTTGGGCGGTAGGTTAACACAGACCTCCGATATCACAGTGCTGGGTTAACAGGAACCAAGTGCCATCGTGGTGCGTTTCTAGCAGGCATCCAGTGAAAGCTAACGATAACTTAGCCACATCCCTTGCGTAAGTTTTCCACAAGTTGCAGGCAAATCAAGCACCAATCGTACGGAAATCAATCATAATTTTAAATAAAATTGGGTGGGAGTTAACAGAGACCTCCGATATCACGGTGGTGGGTTAAAAGAGACCAAGTGCCATCATGATGAGTTTCTAGCAGGCATCAAGAGGAAGCTAACGACACCTTAGCCGCATCTCGTGCCTAAGTTTTCCACAAGTTGCATGCAAATCAAGCACCAATCGTACGGAAATCAACCATAATTAAACAGAAATTTGGGTGGTAGGTTAACAGAGACCCCCGATATCGCAGTGGTGGGTTAACAGGAACCAAGTGCCATCGTGGTGAGTTTCTAGCAGGCATCCAGTGAAAGCTAACGACAACTTAGCCACATCCCTTGCGTAAGTTTCCCACAAGTTGCAGGCAAATCAAGCACCAATCGTACGGAAATCAATCATAATTAAAAATAAAATTGGGTGGGAGTTAACAGAGACCTCCGATATCACAGTGGTGGGTTAAAAGAGACCAAGTGCCATCATGATGAGTTTCTAGCAGGCATCAAGAGGAAGCTAACGACACCTTAGCCGCATCTCGTGCCTAAGTTTTCCACAAGTTGCATGCAAATTAAGCACCAATAGTTTGGAAATCAACCATAATTAAACAGAAATTTGGGTGGTAGGTTAACAGAGACCTCCGATATCACAGTGCTGGGTTAACAGGAACCACGTGCCATCATGGTGAGATTCTAGCAGGTATCAGGCGGAAGCTAACGACTTCTTAGCTGCATCCCTTGCGTAAGATTTCCACAACTTACATGCAAATCAAGCACCAATCGTTCAGAAATCAACCATAATTAAACAAAAATGTGGGTGGTAGGTTAATTGAGACCTCCGATATCACAGTAGTGGGTTAACAGGAACCAAGTGCCATCGTGGTGAGTTCCTAGGAGGCATCAATAGGAAGCTAACGACACCTTAGCCGCAATCCTTGCCTAAGTTTTCCACAAGTTGCATGCAAATCAAGCACCAATCGTACGGAAATCAACTATAATTAAAAAAAAATGGGTGTTAGGTTAACAGAGACCTCCGATATCACAGTGGTGGGTTAACAGGAACCACGTGCCATGGTAGTAAATTTCTAACACGCATCAAGCGGAAGCTAACGACATCTTAGCCGCATCCCTTGCATAAGTTTTCCACAAGTGCCGTGCAAATCAAAAACAAATCGTACGGAAATCAGCTATAATTTTAAAAAAATTGGGTGGTAGGTTAAAAGAGACCTGCGATATCACATTGGTGGGTTAACAGGAACCACGTGCCATCATGGTTAATTTCCAGCAGGCATCAAGCGGAAGCTAACGACACCTTAGCCGCATCCACAAGTTGCATGCAAATCAAGAACCAATCGTACGGAAATCGACCATAATTAAACAGAAATTTGGGTGGTAGGTTAACAGATACCTCCGATATCACAGTGGTGGGTTAACAGGAACCACGTGCCATCATGGTGAGTTTCTAGCAGGCATCAAGCGGAAGCCAACGACACCTTATCCGCATCCCTTGCGTAAGTTTTCCACAAGTTGCATGCAAATAAAGCACCAATCGTACGGAAATCAGCTATAATTTAAACAAGAATTGGGTGGTAGGTTAACAGAAACCTCCGATATCACATTGGTGGGTTAACAGGAACCAAGTGCCATCGTGGTGAGTTAGTAGCAGGCATCAAGAGGAAGCTAACGACACCTTAGCCGCATCCCTGACGAAAGTTTTCCACAAGTTGCATGCAAATCAAGCACCAATCGTACGGAAATCAACCATAAGTAAACAGAAATTTGGGTGGTAGGTTAACAGAGACCTCCGATATCACAGTGGTGGGTTAACAGGCACCAAGTGCCATCGTGGTGAGTTTCTAGCAGGCATCAAGAGGAAGCTAACGACACCTTAGCCGCATCCCTTGGGTAAGATTTCCACAAGCTGCATGTAAGTCAAGCACCAATCGTACGGAAATCAACCATAATGAAACAGAAATTTGGGCGGTAGGTTAACACAGACCTCCGATATCACAGTGGTGGGTTAACAGGAACCAAGTGCCATCGTGGTGAGTTTCTAGCAGGCATCCAGTGAAAGCTAACGATAACTTAGCCACATCCCTTGGGTAAGTTTTCCACAAGTTGCAGGCAAATCAAGCACCAATCGTACGGAAATCAATCATAATTTAAAATAAAATTGGGTGGGAGTTAACAGAGACCTCCGATATCACAGTGGTGGGTTAAAAGAGACCAAGTGCCATCATGATGAGTTTCTAGCAGGCATCAAGAGGAAGCTAACGACACCTTAGCCGCATCTCGTGCCTAAGTTTTCCACAAGTTGCATGCAAATCAAGCACCAATCGTACGGAAATCAACCATAATTAAACAGAAATTTGGGTGGTAGGTTAACAGAGACCTCCGATATCACAGTGGTGGGTTAACAAGAACCAAGTGCCATCGTGGTGAGTTTCTAGCAGGCATCCAGTGAAAGCTAACGACAACTTAGCCGCATCCCTTGCGTAAGTTTTCCACAAGTTGCAGGCAAATCAAGCACCAATCGTACGGAAATCAATCATAATTAAAAATAAAATTGGGTGGGAGTTAACAGAGACCTCCGATATCACAAGTTTTCCACAAGTTGCATGCAAATTAAGCACCAATAGTTTGGAAATCAACCATAATTAAACAGAAATTTGGGTTGTAGGTTAACAGAGACCTCCGATATCACAGTGCTGGGTTAACAGGAACCACGTGCCATCATGGTGAGATTCTAGCAGGTATCAGGCGGAAGCTAACGACATCTTAGCTGCATCCCTTGCCTAAGTTTTCCACAAGTTGCATGTAAATCAAGCACCAATCCTAAGGAAATCAACCATAATTAAAAAAAAAATAGGTGGTAGGTTAACAGAGACGTCCGATATCACAGTGGTGGGTTAACAGGAACCACGTGCCATCGTGGTGAATTTCTAGCAGGCATCAAGCGGAAGCCAACGACACCTTATCCGCATCCCTTGCGTAAGTTTTCCACAAGTTGCATGCAAATAAAGCACCAATCGTACGGAAATCGACCATAATTAAACAGAAATTTGGGTGGTAGGTTAACAGAGACCTCAGATGTCACAGGGGTGGGTTAACAGGAACCACGTGCCATCATGGTGAATTTCTAGCAGGCATCAAGCGGAAGCCAACGACACCTTATCCGCATCCCTTGCGTAAGTTTTCCACAAGTTGCATGCAAATAAAGCACCAATCGTACGGCTATAATTTAAACAAGAATTGGGTGGTAGGTTAACAGAAACCTCCGATATCACATTGGTGGGTTAACAGGAACCACGTGCCATCGTGGTGAGTTACTAGCAGGCATCAAGAGGAAGCTAACGACACCTTAGCCGCATCCCTTGGGTAAGATTTCCACAAGCTGCATGTAAGTCAAGCACCAATCGTACGGAAATCAACCATAATGAAACAGAAATTTGGGCGGTAGGTTAACACAGACCTCCGATATCACAGTGCTGGGTTAACAGGAACCAAGTGCCATCGTGGTGCGTTTCTAGCAGGCATCCAGTGAAAGCTAACGATAACTTAGCCACATCCCTTGCGTAAGTTTTCCACAAGTTGCAGGCAAATCAAGCACCAATCGTACGGAAATCAATCATAATTTTAAATAAAATTGGGTGGGAGTTAACAGAGACCTCCGATATCACGGTGGTGGGTTAAAAGAGACCAAGTGCCATCATGATGAGTTTCTAGCAGGCATCAAGAGGAAGCTAACGACACCTTAGCCGCATCTCGTGCCTAAGTTTTCCACAAGTTGCATGCAAATCAAGCACCAATCGTACGGAAATCAACCATAATTAAACAGAAATTTGGGTGGTAGGTTAACAGAGACCCCCGATATCACAGTGGTGGGTTAACAGGAACCAAGTGCCATCATGGTGAGTTTCTAGCAGGCATCCAGTGAAAGCTAACGACAACTTTGCCACATCCCTTGCGTAAGTTTCCCACAAGTTGCAGGCAAATCAAGCACCAATCGTACGGAAATCAATCATAATTAAAAATAAAATTGGGTGGGAGTTAACAGAGACCTCCGATATCACAGTGGTGGGTTAAAAGAGACCAAGTGCCATCATGATGAGTTTCTAGCAGGCATCAAGAGGAAGCTAACGACACCTTAGCCGCATCTCGTGCCTAAGTTTTCCACAAGTTGCATGCAAATTAAGCACCAATAGTTTGGAAATCAACCATAATTAAACAGAAATTTGGGTGGTAGGTTAACAGAGACCTCCGATATCACAGTGCTGGGTTAACAGGAACCACGTGCCATCATGGTGAGATTCTAGCAGGTATCAGGCGGAAGCTAACGACTTCTTAGCTGCATCCCTTGCGTAAGATTTCCACAACTTACATGCAAATCAAGCACCAATCGTACAGAAATCAACCATAATTAAACAAAAATGTGGGTGGTAGGTTGACAAAGACCTCCGATATCACAGTAGTGGGTTAACAGGAACCAAGTGCCATCATGGTGAGTTCCTAGGAGGCATCAAGAGGAAGCTAACGACACCTTAGCCGCGACCCTTGCCTAAGTTTTCCACAAGTTGCATGCAAATCAAGCACCAATCGTACGGAAATCAACTATAATTAAAAAAAAAATGGGTGGTAGGTTAACAGAGACGTCCGATATCACAGTGGTGGGTTAACAGGAACCACGTGCCATCGTGGTGAGTTTCTACCAGGCATCAAGCGGAAGCTAACGACACCTTAGCCGCATCCCTTACGAAAGTTTTCCACAAGTTGCATGCAAATCAAGCACCAATCGTAAGGAAATCAACCATAATTAAACAAAAATTTGGGTGGTAGGTTAAAAGAGCCCTCCGATATCACAGTCGTATGTTAATAGAAACCAAGTGACATCATGGTGGGGTTCTAGCAGGCATCAAGGGGAAGCTAACGACACCTTAGCCGCATCCCTTGGGTAAGATTTCCACAAGTTGCATGCAACTCAAGCACCAATCGTACGGAAATCAACCATAATTAAACAGAAATTTGGGTGGTAGGTTAACAGAGACCTCCGATATCACAGTGGTGGGTTAACAGGAACCACGTGCCTTCATGGTGAATTTCAAGCAGGCATCAAGCGGATGCTAACAACTTCTTAGCCGCATCTCTTGCGTAAGTTTTCCACAAGTTGCAAGAAAATCAAGCACCAGTCGTACGGAAATCAATAATAATTATAAATACAATTGGATGGGAGTTAACAGAGACCTCCGATATCACAGTGGTGGGCTAAAAGAAACCAAGTGCCATCATGGTGGGATTCTAGCAGGCATAAAGAGGAAGCTAACGACAACTTAGCTGCATCTCGTGCTTAAGTTTTCCACAAGTTGCATGCAAATCAAGCACCAATCGTACGGAAATCAACAATAATTTAAAAAAAATTGTGTGGTAGGTTTACAGAGACCTCCGATATCACAGTGGTGGGTTAACAGGAGCCACCTGCCATCCCGGTAAATTTCTAGCGGGCATCAAGCGGAAGCTAACGACACCTTTGCCGCATCCCTTGCGTAAGTTTTCCACAAGTGCCGTGCAAATCAAAAACAAATCGTACGGAAATCAGCTATAATTTAAAAAAAATTGGGTGGTAGGTTAACAGAGACCTCCGATATCACATTGGTGGGTTAACAGGAACCACGTGCGATCGTGGTGAATTTCCAGCAGGCATCAAGCGGAAGCTAGCGACACCTTAGCCGGATCCCTTACGAAAGTTTTCCACAAGTTGCATGCACATCAAGAACCAATCGTACGGAAATCGACCATAATTAAACAGAAATTTGGGTGGTAGGTTAACAGAGACCTCAGATGTCACAGTGGTGGGTTAACAGGAACCACGTGCCATCATGGTGAATTTCCAGCAGGCATCAAGCGGAAGCCAACGACACCTTATCCGCATCCCTTACGAAAGTTTTCCACAAGTTGCATGCAAATCAAGCACCAATCGTACGGAAATCAACCATAATTAAACAGAAATTTGGGTGGTAGGTTAACAGAGACCTCCGATATCACAGTGGTGGGTTCACAGGAACCAAGTGCCATTGTGGTGAGTTTCTAGCAGGCATCAAGAGGAAGCTAACGACACCTTAGCCGCATCCCTTGGGTAAGATTTCCACAAGCTGCATGTAAGTCAAGCACCAATCGTACGGAAATCAACCATAATGAAACAGAAATTTGTTCGGTAGGTTAACACAGACCTCCGATATCACAGTGGTGGGTTAACAGGAACCAAGTGCCATCGTGGTGAGTTTCTAGCAGGCATCCAGTGAAAGCTAACGACAACTTAGCCACATCCCTTGCGTAAGTTTTCCACAAGTTGCAGGCAAATCAAGCACCAATCGTACGGAAATCAATCATAATTTAAAATAAAATTGGGTGGGAGTTAACAGAGACCTCCGATATCACAGTGGTGGGTTAAAAGAGACCAAGTGCCATCATGATGAGTTTCTAGCAGGCATCAAGAGGAAGCTAACGACACCTTAGCCGCATCTCGTGCCTAAGTTTTCCACAAGTTGCATGCAAATCAAGCACCAATCGTACGGAAATCAACCATAATTAAACAGAAATTTGGGTGGTAGGTTAACAGAGACCTCCGATATCACAGTGGTGGGTTAACAAGAACCAAGTGCCATCGTGGTGAGTTTCTAGCAGGTATCAGGCGGAAGCTAACGACATCTTAGCTGCATCCATTGCGTAAGATTTCCACAACTTACATGCAAATCAAGCACCAATCGTACAGAAATCAACCATAATTAAACAAAAATGTGGGTGGTAGGTTGACAGAGACCTCCGATATCACAGTAGTGGGTTAACAGGAACCAAGTACCATCATAGTGAGTTCCTAGGAGGCATCAAGAGGAAGCTAACGACACCTTAGCCGCATCCCTTGCCTAAGTTTTCCACAAGTTGCATGCAAATCAAGCACCAATCGTACGGAAATCAACTATAATTAAAAAAAAAATGGGTGGTAGGTTAACAGAGACGTCCGATATCACAGTGGTGGGTAATAGGAACCACGTGCCATCGTGGTGAGTTTCAAGCAGGCATCAAGCGGAAGCTAACGACACCTTAGCCGCATCCCTTGCCTAAGTTTTCCACAAGTTGCATGCAAATCAAGCACCAATCGTACGGAAATCAACTATAATTAAAAAAAAAATGGGTGGTAGGTTAACAGAGACGTCCGATATCACAGTGGTGGGTAATAGGAACCACGTGCCATCGTGGTGAGTTTCAAGCGGAAGCTAACGACACCTTAGCCGCATCCCTTACGAAAGTTTTCCACAAGTTGCATGCAAATCAAGCACCAATCGTACGGATATCAATCATAATTAAAAATAAAATTGGGTGGGAGTTAACAGAGACCTCCGATATCACAGTGGTGGGTTAAAAGAGACCAAGTGTCATCATGATGAGTTTCTAGCAGGCATCAAGTGGAAGCTAACGACACCTTAGCCGCATATCGTGCCTAAGTTTTCCACAAGTTGCATGCAAATTAAGCACCAATCGTTCGGAAATCAACCATAATTAAACAGAAATTTGGGTGGTAGGTTAACAGAGACCTCCGATATCACAGTGCTGGGTTAACAGGAACCACGTGCCATCATGGTGAGTTTCTAGCAGGTATCAGGCGGAAGCTAACGACATCTTAGCTGCATCCCTTGCGTAAGATTTCCACAACTTACATGCAAATCAAGCACCAATCGTACAGAAATCAACCATAATTAAACAAAAATGTGGGTGGTAGGTTGACAGAGACCTCCGATATCACAGTAGTGGGTTAACAGGAACCAAGTGCCATCATAGTGAGTTCCTAGGAGGCATCAAGAGGAAGCTAACGACACCTTAGCCGCATCCCTTGCCTAAGTTTTCCACAAGTTGCATGCAAATCAAGCACCAATCGTACGGAAATCAACTATAATTAAAAAAAAAATGGGTGGTAGGTTAACAGAGACGTCCGATATCACAGTGGTGGGTAATAGGAACCACGTGCCATCGTGGTGAGTTTCAAGCAGGCATCAAGCGGAAGCTAACGACACCTTAGCCGCATCCCTTACGAAAGTTTTCCACAAGTTGCATGCAAATCAAGCACCAATCGTACGGAAATCAACCATAATTAAACAGAAATTTGGGTGGTAGGTTAACAGAGACCTCCGATATCACAGTGGTGGGTTAACAGGAACCAAGTGCCATCGTGGTGAGTTTCTAGCAGGCATCAAGAGGAAGCTAACGACACCTTAGCCGCATCCCTTGGGTAAGATTTCCACAAGCTGCATGTAAGTCAAGCACCAATCGTACGGAAATCAACCATAATGAAACAGAAATTTGGGCGGTAGGTTAACACAGACCTCCGATATCACAGTGGTGGGTTAACAGGAACCACGTGCCTTCATGGTGAATTTCAAGCAGGCATCAAGCCGATGCTAACAACTTCTTAGCCGCATCTCTTGCGTAAGTTTTCCACAAGTTGCAGGAAAATCAAGCACCAGTCGTACGGAAATCAATCATAATTAAAAATACAATTGGATGGGAGTTAACAGAGACCTCCGATATCACAGTGGTGGGCTAAAAGAAAGCAAGTGCCATCACGGTGGGATTCTAGCAGGCATCAAGAGGAAGCTAACGACAACTTAGCTGCATCTCGTGCTTAAGTTTTCCACAAGTTGCATGCAAATCAAGCACCAATCGTACGGAAATCAACTATAATTTAAAAAAAATTGTGTGGTAGGTTAACAGAGACCTCCGATATCACAGTGGTGGGTTAACAGGAGCCACCTGCCATCCTGGTTAATTTCTAGCGGGCATCAAGCGGAAGCTAACGACACCTTAGCCGCATCCCTTGCGTAAGTTTTCCACAAGTGCCGTGCAAATCAAAAACAAATCGTACGGAAATCAGCTATAATTTAAAAAAAATTGGGTGGTAGGTTAACAGAGACCTCCGATATCACATTGGTGGGTTAACAGGAACCACGTGCGATCGTGGTGAATTTCCAGCAGGCATCAAGCGGAAGCTAGCGACACCTTAGTCGCATCCCTTACGAAAGTTTTCCACAAGTTGCATGCAAATCAAGAACCAATCGTACGGAAATCGACCATAATTAAACAGAAATTTGGGTGGTTGGTTAACAGAGACCTCAGATATCACAGTGGTGGGCTAACAGGAACCACGTGCCATCATGGTGAATTTCTAGCAGGCATCAAGCGGAAGCCAACGACACCTTATCCGCATCCCTTGCGTAAGTTTTCCACAAGTTGCATGCAAATAAAGCACCAATCGTACGGAAATCAGCTATAATTTAAACAAGAATTGGGTGGTAGGTTAACAGAAACCTCCGATATCACATTGGTGGGTTAACAGGAACCACGTGCCATCGTGGTGAGTTACTAGCAGGCATCAAGAGGAAGCTAACGACACCTTAGCCGCATCTCGTGCCTAAGTTTTCCACAAGTTGCATGCAAATCAAGCACCAATCGTACGGAAATCAACCATAATTAAACAGAAATTTGGATGGTAGGTTAACAAAGACCTCCGATATCACAGTGGTGGGTTAACGGGAACCAAGTGCCATCATGGTGGGGTTCTAGCAGGCATCAAGAGGAAGCTAACGACACCTTAGCCGCATCCCTTACGAAAGTTTTCCACAAGTTGCATGCAAATCAAGCACCAATCGTACGAAAATCAACCATAATTAAACAGAAATTTGGGTGGTAGGTTAACAGAGACCTCCGATATCACAGTGGTGAGTTAACAGGAACCAAGTGCCATCGTGGTGAGTTTCTAGCAGGCATCAAGAGGAAGCTAACGACACCTTAGCCGCATCCCTTGGGTAAGATTTCCACAAGCTGCATGTAAGTCAAGCACCAATCGTACGGAAATCAACCATAATGAAACAGAAATTTGGGCGGTAGGTTAACACAGACCTCCGATATCACAGTGGTGGGTTAACAGGAACCACGTGCCTTCATGGTGAATTTCAAGCAGGCATCAAGCGGATGCTAACAACTTCTTAGCCGCATCTCTTGCGTAAGTTTTCCACAAGTTGCAGGAAAATCAAGCACCAGTCGTACGGAAATCAATCATAATTAAAAATACAATTGGATGGGAGTTAACAGACACCTCCGATATCACAGTGGTGGGCTAAAAGAAAGCAAGTGCCATCACGGTGGGATTCTAGCAGGCATCAAGAGGAAGCTAACGACAACTTAGCTGCATCTCGTGCTTAAGTTTTCCACAAGTTGCATGCAAATCAAGCACCAATCGTACGGAAATCAACTATAATTTAAAAAAAATTGTGTGGTAGGTTAACAGAGACCTCCGATATCACAGTGGTGGGTTAACAGGAGCCACCTGCAATCCTGGTTAATTTCTAGCGGGCATCAAGCGGAAGCTAACGACACCTTAGCCGCGTCCCTTGCGTAAGTTTTCCACAAGTGCCGTGCAAATCAAAAACAAATCGTACGGAAATCAGCTATAATTTAAAAAAAATTGGGTGGTAGGTTAACAGAGACCTCCGATATCACATTGGTGGGTTAACAGGAACCACGTGCCATCATGGTGAGATTCTAGCAGGTATCAGGCGGAAGCTAACGACATCTTAGCTGCATCCCTTGCGTAAGATTTCCACAACTTACATGCAAATCAAGCACCAATCGTACAGAAATCAACCATAATTAAACAAAAATGTGGGTGGTAGGTTGACAGAGACCTCCGATATCACAGTAGTGGGTTAACAGGAACCAAGTGCCATCATGGTGAGTTCCTAGGAGGCATCAAGAGGAAGCTAACGACACCTTAGCCGCAACCCTTGCCTAAGTTTTCCACAAGTTGCATGCAAATCAAGCACCAATCGTACGGAAATACACTATAATTAAAAAAAAAATGGGTGGTAGGTTAACAGAGACGTCCGATATCACAGTGGTGGGTTAACAGGAACCACGTGCCATCGTGGTGAGTTTCTAGCAGGCATCAAGCGGAAGCTAACGACACCTTAGCCGCATCCCTTACGAAAGTTTTCCACAAGTTGCATGCAAATCAAGCACCATTCGTAAGGAAATCAACCATAATTAAACAAAAATTTGGGTGGTAGGTTAAAAGAGCCCTCCGATATCACAGTGGTGGGTTAACAGGAACCACGTGCCATCATGGTGAATTTCTAGCAGGCATCAAGCGGAAGCCAACGACACCTTACCCGCATCCCTTGCGTAAGTTTTCCACAAGTTGCATGCAAATAAAGCACCAATCGTACGGAAATCAGCTATAATTTAAACAAGAATTGGGTGGTAGGTTAACAGAAACCTCTGATATCACATTGGTGGGTTAACAGGAACCACGTGCCATCGTGGTGAGTTCCTAGGAGGCTTCAAGAGGAAGCTAACGACACCTTAGCCGCATCCCTTGCGTAAGTTTTCCACAAGTTGCATGCAAATAAAGCACCAATCGTACGGAAATCAGCTATAATTTAAACAAGAATTGGGTGGTAGGTTAACAGAAACCTCCGATATCACATTGGTGGGTTAACAGGAACCACGTGCCATCGTGGTGAGTTCCTAGGAGGCTTCAAGAGGAAGCTAACGACACCTTAGCCGCATCTCGTGCCTAAGTTTTCCACAAGTTGCATGCAAATTAAGCACCAATCGTTCAGAAATCAACCATAATTAAACAGAAATTTGGGTGGTAGGTTAACGACAAGCTTGTATTAGCTGCGTACCATCACGGACGTGTTTTATTTGCGCTCCGCGATATTGGTGTTTCATATGCAAAACGTATACTTGTTATTAATCGAAATTTAATAAACAATTTGATGTGCTCGAGAAAGTGACTCTATTAAAGTATAAAGTGCGAATACGTGCAAAATGCCTTGTTTATGTGGGCAAAAGGTTGACCGCAACCAAGCCAAAGTTCAATGTGCTAAATGCAATGAACTATTTCATTTGGATTGTGCTAGTGTCTCAGCAGCTGATTTAGAGTTCTTGCTCAGCTCTAATAATAAGTTTTTTTGCAAGGGTTGTGCGGTTATTCGCCGAAGGTCTATTCGCTCCCCTCCTCCCTCAATTTGTGAGATAGTGAGTGAAGTTTCTAACAGTGCAACGAAGGCTACTTCAACTAGTACGAGCGTAAATATGTCAACCCTCAAAGACTTGCCTATGACAGCTGTAACAAAAAAGTTTGGTGAAACAGACAATACTAATATTGAGAGTTCAGCAATTTCACTAAAAACTGTTTTGGTAGAAATTTCTGCTCTCAAATCTGAATATGATCGTGCGTTTGCGGTGATTAGTGAGCTGCGGGCAGATAAACAGTTGCTGATAGCAAAAACTGAAGACTTGCGCGCGGAGTTGAAAACGAAAACGGCCCTTGCGCTGCTTATGGCTGAGGTAAATGACCTGCGTGCGTGTGTAACTGCTTGTGTTTGTCATAAGAAAAAGCAACGTGCAAATACAATAACAAAGCATCAGACTACCATGCGCTCACACGCTCCGGTGACGATGGCATTATCACATTCTTCGGCTCCTGCTAATACTGCTACTAACTGCTCTCGCTCTGCTGATACTGATCGATCTAATGTTATTGATCGCCCTCATGCCGTTGTGCCGAATGACAAAGGTGACACTGTCGCTGCTATGCGTATGCTGCCGATTGAGCAATGTCTCTCGCCTGCTGCTTCCTATCCTGTTACGTCGGATGTTGGCGCTACTGTTAATGTTAATGCTGAAGCTTTTATGCCTTTGACTTATGCTAATGTTGCTGGCTCATCTGTATTTTCTGCCTCAAATAATACTACTTCTGCCAATGTTCTTGGTGACAAATGCCCCAGTAAGAAATCAAAGAGTATTGTTGGATGTAATACGAGTAGTGAACTTGAGGTTGCACATAGGATAAAATGGCTACATCTATCGTCATTTAAGAACTCGGTCACGTCTGACAATGTTGTCACATATGTGTCGAAACATGCGTCTATTGATCGTAATTTTATTTCCTGTTATATGCTCGTAAAAAAAAGATGTTGCTGTAAGAACTTTAAAGCGAATCAATTTCAAGATCGGAGTACCGTCTATATATTTTGAGACTCTCTTGAATTCAGCGATTTGGCCTGCTGATGTTACTGTACGTCCGTTTAAGTTTTTTCAAAACGAGGGTGCTATACTACCAAAACCGTAACTGACTCCGTTATGCATAAACCTCTTATCAATTCGCTTAAAATATACTTTCAAAATGTATCTGGACTCCGAACTAAGTCCAGGGCACTTTTTAATATGAGTGCTCACCTGGACTATGATGTCTTCGTTCTTACTGAGTCATGGTTGAATGCGGAATTTAATGATAACGAATATTTTGACCACAATCTTTTTAATGTTTATCGGAAAGACCGTGATGCAAGTAAAACTGGATATTCAAGAGGTGGTGGAGTTTTAATAGCTGTTCAGAGGCGACTACGCTCATCATTCGTGCGTTTAGTAAATATGGATTCACTTTTGGACCAACTTTGCGTCTTGGTGTATGGTAACACAAATATCTACATCTGTGCTTCTTACATTCCTCCGTCTAGTCCAGATAGTCTTTACAAAGTGCATGTGGACAATATAACTGCTCTCGTCTCTAATTATCATAATGACAGTTTTTGTATTCTTGGTGACTTCAACTTACCTAATATTGAATGGTCACATGGCGATCATTATGGTTTAACCCCTAATAATATTAATAGCTTTCCGGAGTTGTACTTAGTAGATAACTTTTTAAGTTTTAATCTTATTCAAATTAATAGTTTTGCAAACAAGCTCTCTAGAATTCTTGATCTTATTTTTATTAATGATAACCTGCACTTTTCACTTAGTGAATGTCTTGATCCCTTATCGTGTTCTGGCTATCATCACATACCGCTTATTATTAATCTAAAATCTTACAGTTTTAAAAGTATTGGGGGCGATAATAAATCTAATAAATCTAATAATAAATCTAATAATAAATCTAATAATTTTTGCTTTAAAAGTTGTAATTTCTACAGTGTGAATAAAGCAATTTCTTTGATAGATTGGGACTCAATTTTTGCTGGAATTAAGGTTTCGGATTGTTTTGACACTTTTAAATCCAAGATTAATGAAATTTGCTATAGATATGTACCCCGTAATAATGCGAAACACTACAAAATTCCATGGCATACAAAAAGAGTAAAAAAGCTTAAGAATTTGAGAAATACATTTTTTTTAAAGTTTAAAGTATCAGTAGCTTTAGTATATAAATACAAATATCTTCATTACTCCAAAAAGTTTAAGTCTTTAAGTAAAACGCTTCAGCAAAACTATGTTCGTAAGTTCGAAACAGAAATCAAATTAAATCCAAAGGCTTTTTGGCGTTTTGTGAAATCCAAAAAGTCCTGTTCTAGTATTCCCTCGGATGTATTTTACAATGGAGAATATGCCTCCTCAACTCAAGACGCTGCTGATCTCTTCGCGAAATTTTTTAGTTCAAATTTTCATCCTGGGTCTGAAGCGATAATGGTTGACACTTGTAACGTCAACTCTGCTATTAAAAGCTCCTGGCTAGTTGATGTTGATGGGTTTTCATCTCATCTTTTCAAGAAATGTTCGGCCTTGGCCTATCCACTTTTGCTAATTTTTAATAAATCCTTAGGTTGCGGTGAATTCATAGACGCCTGGAAGGTTACAAGTATCACACCTGTATTTAAAAGTGGTAATAAATGTGATATTTCTAATTATAGGCCTATTTCGAAACTTTCTACAACATCAAAATTATTTGAATATATCATCAAACAGAAATTATATTTCGCAGTAAAGCGCTGTATTTCTAATAACCAGCATGGCTTCATGGCTGGTAGATCAACCGTCACCAATCTTGCTGTTTTTTCTGAATATTGTACGTCTGCCTTCAATAATAGACTTCAAGTAGATACTGTGTATACGGATTTTTCCAAGGCGTTTGATAGAGTTAGTCACTCGATTTTAGTTTCCAAACTGTTTAGTTTTGGGTTTCACTCCATTTTCTTAAAATGGGTTAAGTCGTATCTCTCTCGTCGTAAATGTGTAGTTGTTGTCGACGACAACTCTTCGCATTCTTTTATAGCTACTTCCGGTGTTCCTCAGGGGAGTATTTTGGGCCCATTGCTATTTATAATTTTTATTAATGATATTTCTGAATGTTTTCA
The DNA here is from genome assembly GCA_951828415.1 of Anomoia purmunda. Lineage (NCBI taxonomy): Eukaryota > Metazoa > Arthropoda > Insecta > Diptera > Tephritidae > Anomoia > Anomoia purmunda. The sequence goes on from OX639995.1 coordinate 96,556,688, forward strand.
CTTCTCTAACTTCCTCCTGTATGCAGATGATTTGAAAATATTTAACACAATCTCAAGCCTTTCGGATTCTTTCAAGCTCCAGCTGGATCTTAATAATGTTGTGGCGTGGTGTGATCGGAATCGACTTCATTTAAACATTAAGAAATGCTCTCATCTGTCGTTTTCAAAGTCTAGGGAAGTTATTTCTACCTCGTATTTTGTTAACAATTCCCGACTCACTACTTTGAGTGAGGTCTCGGACTTAGGAGTAATTTTTGATTCGAAATTTACGTTTCTCAATCACTTAAATTTCATCATCGCCAAGTCTTATTCTACCTTTGCTTTCATTCGTCGTTTTGGTGCTGATTTTACTTGCCCATACACTTTAAAGGTACTATTTACTTCGCTTGTGCGATCTAAGTTAGAATATGCAGTATTTATATGGAGGCCATATCACCGTTGTCACATTAATAGACTAGAAACCATTCAGAAGAAGTTTCTGCGTTTTGCTCTTAGATCATTATTCTTCTCTGATCCGATTCCATCGTATAGTTCAAGATGTGCATTGATAAACTTAAAATCTTTAGAAAGTAGGAGCAGTATACTTTCAATCTGCTTTGTTTTCGATGTTGTAAGTGGAGTAATCGACTCTCCAGCCCTTCTAGAGCGTATTTACTTCCATATTCCTCAAATAAACTTGAGGAGTAATGATTTGTTCTTCTTGGAGCGTGCCAGAACTGTTTATGCTTCTTATGCACCTTTTCTTAGAACTTTGAAAGAATTTAATCAAGTCTCAAATTCTCTCGCTTTTGATTTTTCGTTAACTAAGCAAAATTTCAAGCTATTATTAAATGAATGAATTAGATAAACCTTATTTTGCAAAACTATTTGTATTCCCATAGTCTTGTATAGTCTGTAAGAAATCCTGTATTTTTTAGACTGAATAAATAAATAAATAAATAAATAAAAGAGCCCTCCGATATCACAGTCGTATGTTAATAGAAACCAAGTGCCATCATGGTGGGGTTCTAGCAGGCATCAAGAGGAAGCTAACGACACCTTAGCCGCATCCCTTACGAAAGTTTTCCACAAGTTGCATGCAAATCAAGCAGCAATCGTACGGAAATCAACCATAATTAAACAGAAATTTGGCTGGTAAGTTAACAGAGACCTCCGATATCACAGTAGTGGGTTAACAGGAACCAAGTGCCATCGTGGTGAGTTTCTAGCAGGCATCAAGAGGAAGCTAACGACACCTTAGCCGCATCCCTTGGGTAAGATTTCCACAAGCTGCATGTAAGTCAAGCACCAATCGTACGGAAATCAACCATAATGAAACAGAAATTTGTGCGGTAGGTTAACACAGACCTCCGATATCACAGTGGTGGGTTAACAGGAACCACGTGCCTTCATGGTGAATTTCAAGCAGGCATCAAGCGGATGCTAACAACTTCTTAGCCGCATCTCTTGCGTAAGTTTTCCAAAAGTTGCAGGAAAATCAAGCACCAGTCGTACGGAAATCAATCATAATTAAAAATACAATTGGATGGGAGTTAACAGAGACCTCCGATATCACAGTGGTGGGCTAAAAGAAACCAAGTGCCATCACGGTGGGATTCTAGCAGGCATCAAGAGGAAGCTAACGACAACTTAGCTGCATCTCGTGCTTAAGTTTTCCACAAGTTGCATGCAAATCAAGCACCAATCGTACGGAAATCAACTATAATTTAAAAAAAATTGTGTGGTAGGTTAACAGAGACCTCCGATATCACAGTGGTGGGTTAACAGGAGCCACCTGCCATCCTGGTAAATTTCTAGCGGGCATCAAGCGGAAGCTAACGACACCTTAGCCGCATCCCTTGCGTAAGTTTTCCACAAGTGCCGTGCAAATCAAAAACAAATCGTACGGAAATCAGCTATAATTAAAAAAAAATTGGGTGGTAGGTTAACAGAGACCTCCGATATCACATTGGTGGGTTAACAGGAACCACGTGCGATCGTGGTGAATTTCCAGCAGGAATCAAGCGGAAGCTAGCGACACCTTAGCCGCATCCCTTACGTAAGTTTTCCTCAAGTTGCATGCAAATCAAGAACCAATCGTACGGAAATCGACCATATTTAAACAGAAATTTGGGTGGTAGGTTAACAGAGACCTCAGATATCACAGTGGTGGGTTAACAGGAACCACGTGCCATCATGGTGAATTTCTAGCAGGCATCAAGCGGAAGCCAACGACACCTTATCCGCATCCCTTGCGTAAGTTTTCCACAAGTTGCATGCAAATAAAGCACCAATCGTACGGAAATCAGCTATAATTTAAACAAGAATTGGGTGGTAGGTTAACAGAAACCTCCGATATCACATTGGTGGGTTAACAGGAACCACGTACAATCATGGTGAGTTACTAGCAGGCATCAAGAGGAAGCTAACGACACCTTAGCCGCATCCCTTACGAAAGTTTTCCACAAGTTGCATGCAAATCAAGCACCAATCGTACGGAAATCAACCATAATTAAACAGAAATTTGGATGGTAGGTTAACAGAGACCTCCGATATCACAGTGGTGGGTTAACAGGAACCAAGTGCCATCGTGGTGAGTTTCTAGCAGGCATCAAGAGGAAGCTAACGACACCTTAGCCGCATCCCTTGGGTAAGATTTCCACAAGCTGCATGTAAGTCAAGCACCAATCGTACGGAAATCAACCATAATTAAACAGAAATGTGGGTGGTAGGTTGACAGAGACCTCCGATATCACAGTAGTGGGTTCACAGGAACCAAGTGCCATCATGGTGAGTTCCTAGGAGGCATCAAGAGGAAGCTAGCGACACCTTAGCCGCATCCCTTGCCTAAGTTTTCCACAAGTTGCATTCAAATCAAGCACCAATCGTACGGAAATCAATTATAATTAAAAAAAAAATGGGTGGTAGGTTAACAGAGACGTCCGATATTACAGTGGTGGGTTAATAGGAACCAAGTGCCATCGTGGTGAGTTTCTAGCAGGTATCCAGTGAAAGCTAACGACAACTTAGCCACATCCCTTGCGTAAGTTTTCCACAAGTTGCAGGCAAATCAAGCACCAATCGTAGGGAAATCAACCATAATTAAACAGAAATGTGGGTGGTAGGTTGACAGAGACCTCCGATATCACAGTAGTGGGTTCACAGGAACCAAGTGCCATCGTGGTGAGTTTCTAGCAGGCATCAACCGGAAGCTAACAATACCTTAGCCGTATCCTTTACGAACGTTTTCCACAAGTTGCATGCAAATCAAGCACCAATCGTACGGAAATCAACCATAATTAAACTTAAATTTGGGTGGTAGGTTAAAAGAGAACTCCGGTATCACAGTCGTGGGTTAACAGAAACCAAGTGTCATCGCAATGAGTTTCTAGTAGGCATCAAGAGGAAGCTAGCGACACCTTTGCCACATCCCTTGCGTAAGTTTGCCACAAGTTGCAGGAAAATCAACCTCCAATCGTACGGAAAGCAATCATAATTAAAAATAAAATTGGGTGGGAGTTAACAGACCTCCGATATCACAGTGGCGGGTTAACAGAAACCAAATGCCATCATATTGAGTTTCTAGCAGGCATCAAGAGGAAGCCAACAACACCTTAGCCGGATCCCTCGTGCAATTCTTCCAGAAGTTGCAGGCAAATCAAGCACCAATCGTAGGGAAATCAATCATAATTAAAAATAAAATTGGGTGGGAGTTAACAGAGACCTCCGATATCACAGTGGTGGGTTAAAAGAAACCAAGTGCCATCATGGTGAGATTCTAGCAGGCATCAAGCGGAAGCTAACGACACCTTAGCCGCATGCCTTACGAAAGTTTTCCACAACTTACATGCAAATCAAGCACCAATCGTACAGAAATCAACCATAATTAAACAAAAATTTGGGTGGAAGGGTAAAAGAGCCCTCCGATATCACAGTCGTGGGTTAACAGAAACCAAGTGCCATCGTGGTGAGTTTCTAGCAGGCATCAAGAGGAAGCTAACGACACCTTAGCCGCATGCCTTACGAAAGTTTTCCACAACTTACATGCAAATCAAGCACCAATCGTACAGAAATAAACCATAATTAAACAGAAATTTGGGTGGTAGGTTAACAGAGACCTCCAACATCACAGTGGTGGGTTAACAGAAACCACGTGCCATCATGGTGAGTTTCTAGCAATTATCAGGTGGAAGCTAACGACATCTTAGCCGCATCCCTTGCGTAAGATTTCTATAACTTACATGCAAATCAAGCACCAATCGTACAGAAATCAACCATAATTAAACAGTAATGTGGGTGGTAGGTTGACAGAGACCTCCGATATCACAGTGGTAGGTTAACAGAAGCCAAGTGCCATCGTGGTGAGTTTCTAGCAGGCATCAAGCGGAAACTAACGACACCTTAGCCGCATCCCTTACGAAAGTTTTCCACAAGTTGCATGCAAATCAAGCACCAATCGTAAGGAAATCAACCATAATTAAACAAAAATTTGGGTGGTAGGTTAAAAGAGCCCTCCAATATCACAGTCGTGGGTTAATAGAAACCAAGTGCCATCGTGGTGAGTTCCTAGGAGGCATCAAGAGGAAGCTATCGTACGGGAATCAACCATAATGAAACAGAAATTTGGGCGGTAGGTTAACACAGACCTCCGATATCACACTCGTGGGTCAACAGAAACAAAGTGCCATCGTGGTGGGTTTCTAGCAGGCATCCAATGAAAGCAAACGACACCTTAGCCACATCCCTTGCGTAAGTTTCCCACAAGTTGCAGGCAAATCAAGTACCAGTCGTACGGAAATCAATCATAATTAAAAATACAATTGAATGGGACTTAACAGAGACCTCCGATATCACAGTGGTGGGTCAACAGGAACCACCTGCCATCCTGGTGAATTTCTAGCGGGTATCAAGCGGAAGCTAACGACAACTTAGCCGCATCCCTTGCGTAAGCTTTCCACAAGTGCCGTGCAAATCAAACACAAATCGTACGGAAATCAGCTATAATTTAAAAAAAATTGGGTGGTAGGTTAACAGATACCTCCGATATCACATTGGTGCGTTAACAGGAACCGCGTGCCATTGTAGTGAATTTGTAGCAGGCATCAAGCGGAAGCTAACGACACCTTAGCCGCATCCCTTACGAAAGATTTCCACAAGTTGCATGCAAATCAAGCACCAATCGTACGGAAATCAACCATAATTAAACAGAAATTTGGGTGGTAGGTTAACAGAGATCTCCGATATCACAGTGGTGGGTTAACAGGAACCACGTGCCATCATGGTGAATTTCTAGCAGGCATCAAGCGGATGCTAACAACTTCTTAGCCGCATCTCTTGCGTAAGTTTTCCAAAAGTTGCAGGAAAATCAAGCACCAGTCGTACGGAAATCAATCATAATTAAAAATACAATTGGATGGGAGTTAACAGAGACCTCCGATATCACAGTGGTGGGCTAAAAGAAACCAAGTGCCATCACGGTGGGATTCTAGCAGGCATCAAGAGGAAGCTAACGACAACTTAGCTGCATCTCGTGCTTAAGTTTTCCACAAGTTGCATGCAAATCAAGCACCAATCGTACGGAAATCAACTATAATTTAAAAAAAATTGTGTGGTAGGTTAACAGAGACCTCCGATATCACAGTGGTGGGTTAACAGGAGCCACCTGCCATCCTGGTAAATTTCTAGCGGGCATCAAGCGGAAGCTAACGACACCTTAGCCGCATCCCTTGCGTAAGTTTTCCACAAGTGCCGTGCAAATCAAAAACAAATCGTACGGAAATCAGCTATAATTAAAAAAAAATTGGGTGGTAGGTTAACAGAGACCTCCGATATCACATTGGTGGGTTAACAGGAACCACGTGCGATCGTGGTGAATTTCCAGCAGGAATCAAGCGGAAGCTAGCGACACCTTAGCCGCATCCCTTACGTAAGTTTTCCTCAAGTTGCATGCAAATCAAGAACCAATCGTACGGAAATCGACCATATTTAAACAGAAATTTGGGTGGTAGGTTAACAGAGACCTCAGATATCACAGTGGTGGGTTAACAGGAACCACGTGCCATCATGGTGAATTTCTAGCAGGCATCAAGCGGAAGCCAACGACACCTTATCCGCATCCCTTGCGTAAGTTTTCCACAAGTTGCATGCAAATAAAGCACCAATCGTACGGAAATCAGCTATAATTTAAACAAGAATTGGGTGGTAGGTTAACAGAAACCTCCGATATCACATTGGTGGGTTAACAGGAACCACGTACAATCATGGTGAGTTACTAGCAGGCATCAAGAGGAAGCTAACGACACCTTAGCCGCATCCCTTACGAAAGTTTTCCACAAGTTGCATGCAAATCAAGCACCAATCGTACGGAAATCAACCATAATTAAACAGAAATTTGGATGGTAGGTTAACAGAGACCTCCGATATCACAGTGGTGGGTTAACAGGAACCAAGTGCCATCGTGGTGAGTTTCTAGCAGGCATCAAGAGGAAGCTAACGACACCTTAGCCGCATCCCTTGGGTAAGATTTCCACAAGCTGCATGTAAGTCAAGCACCAATCGTACGGAAATCAACCATAATGAAACAGAAATTTGTTCGGTAGGTTAACACAGACCTACGATATCACAGTGGTGGGTTAACAGAAACCAAGTGCCATCGTGGTGAGTTTCTAGCAGGCATCAAGCGGAAGCTATCGGCACCTTAGCCGCATACCTTGCGTAAGTTTTCCACAAGTTGCATGCAAATAAAGCACCAATCGTACGGAAATCAGCTATAATTTAAACAAAAATTGGGTGGTAGGTTAACAGAGACCTCCGATATCACATTGGTGGGTTAACAGGAACCACGTGCCATCGTGGTGAGTTTCTAGCAGGCATCAAGCGGATGCTAACGACACCTTAGCCGCATCCTTTACGAAAGTTTTCCACAAGTTGCATGCAAATCAAGCACCAATCGTACGGAAATCAACCATAATTAAACTGAAATTTGGGTGGTCGGTTAAAAGAGCCCTCCAATATCACAGTCATGGGTTAACAGAAACCAAGTATCATCGCAGTGAGTTTCTAGTAGGCATCAAGAGGAAGCTAGCGACACCTTAGCCACATCCCTTGCGTAAGTTGTCCACAAGTTGCAGGCAAATCAACCACCAATCTTACGGAAAGCAATCATAATTAAAAATAAAATTGGGCGGGAGTTAATAGAGACCTCTGATATCACAGTGGTGGGTTAAAAGAAACCAAGCGCCATCATGGTGAGATTCTAGCAGGCATCCAGTGAAAGCTAACGACACGTTAGCCACATCCCTTGCGTAAGTTTTCCACAAGTTGCAGGCAAATCAAGCACCAATCGTACGGAAATCAATCATAATTAAAAATAAAATTGGGTTGGAGTTAGCAGAGACCTCCAATATCACAGTTGTGGGTTAAAAGAGACCAAGTGCCATCATGATGAGTTTCTAGCAGGCATCAAGAGTAAGCTAACGACACCTTAGCCGCATCTCGTGCCTAAGTTTTCCACAAGTTGCATGCAAATCAAGCACCAATAGTACGGAAAGCAACCATACTTAAACAGAAATTTGGGTGGTAGGTTAACAGAGACCTCCTATATCACAGTGGTGGGTTAACAGGAACCAAGTGCCATCATGGTGAGTTCCTAGGAGGCATCAAGAGGAAGCTAACGATAACTTAGCCACATCCCTTGCGTAAGTTTTCCACAAGTTGCAGGCAAATCAAGCACCAATCGTACGGAAACCAACTATAATTAAACAGAAATTTGGGTGGTAGGTTAACACAGACCTCCGATATCACAGTGGTGGGTTAACAGGAACCAAGTGCCATCGTGGTGAGTTTCTAGCAGGTATCCAGTGAAAGCTAACGACAACTTAGCCACATCCCTTGCGTAAGTTTTCCACAAGTTGCAGGCAAATCAAGCACCAATCGTAGGGAAATCAACCATAATTAAACAGAAATGTGGGTGGTACGTTGACAGAGACCTCCGATATCACAGTAGTGGGTTCACAGGAACCAAGTGCCATCATGGTGAGTTCCTAGGAGGCATCAAGAGGAAGCTAGCGACACCTTAGCCGCATCCCTTGCCTAAGTTTTCCACAAGTTGCATTCAAATCAAGCACCAATCGTACGGAAATCAATTATAATTAAAAAAAAAATGGGTGGTAGGTTAACAGAGACGTCCGATATTACAGTGGTGGGTTAATAGGAACCAAGTGCCATCGTGGTGAGTTTCTAGCAGGTATCCAGTGAAAGCTAACGACAACTTAGCCACATCCCTTGCGTAAGTTTTCCACAAGTTGCAGGCAAATCAAGCACCAATCGTAGGGAAATCAACCATAATTAAACTTAAATTTGGGTGGTAGGTTAAAAGAGAACTCCGGTATCACAGTCGTGGGTTAACAGAAACCAAGTGTCATCGCAATGAGTTTCTAGTAGGCATCAAGAGGAAGCTAGCGACACCTTTCCCACATCCCTTGCGTAAGTTTGCCACAAGTTGCAGGAAAATCAACCTCCAAGCGTACGGAAAGCAATCATAATTAAAAATAAAATTGGGTGGGAGTTAACAGACCTCCGATATCACAGTGGCGGGTTAACAGAAACCAAATGCCATCATATTGAGTTTCTAGCAGGCATCAAGAGGAAGCCAACAACACCTTAGCCGGATCCCTCGTGCAATTCTTCCAGAAGTTGCAGGCAAATCAAGCACCAATCGTAGGGAAATCAATCATAATTAAAAATAAAATTGGGTGGGAGTTAACAGAGACCTCCGATATCACAGTGGTGGGTTAAAAGAAACCAAGTGCCATCATGGTGAGATTCTAGCAGGCATCAAGCGGAAGCTAACGACACCTTAGCAGCATGCCTTACGAAAGTTTTCCACAACTTACATGCAAATCAAGCACCAATCGTACAGAAATCAACCATAATTAAACAAAAATTTGGGTGGAAGGGTAAAAGAGCCCTCCGATATCACAGTCGTGGGTTAACAGAAACCAAGTGCCATCGTGGTGAGTTTCTAGCAGGCATCAAGAGGAAGCTAACGACACCTTAGCCGCATGCCTTACGAAAGTTTTCCACAACTTACATGCAAATCAAGCACCAATCGTACAGAAATAAACCATAATTAAACAGAAATTTGGGTGGTAGGTTAACAGAGACCTCCAACATAACAGTGGTGGGTTAACAGAAACCACGTGCCATCATGGTGAGTTTCTAGCAATTATCAGGTGGAAGCTAACGACATCTTAGCCGCATCCCTTGCGTAAGATTTCTATAACTTACATGCAAATCAAGCACCAATCGTACAGAAATCAACCATAATTAAACAGTAATGTGGGTGGTAGGTTGACAGAGACCTCCGATATCACAGTGGTAGGTTAACAGAAGCCAAGTGCCATCGTGGTGAGTTTCTAGCAGGCATCAAGCGGAAACTAACGACACCTTAGCCGCATCCCTTACGAAAGTTTTCCACAAGTTGCATGCAAATCAAGCACCAATCGTAAGGAAATCAACCATAATTAAACAAAAATTTGGGTGGTAGGTTAAAAGAGCCCTCCAATATCACAGTCGTGGGTTAATAGAAACCAAGTGCCATCGTGGTGAGTTCCTAGGAGGCATCAAGAGGAAGCTATCGTACGGGAATCAACCATAATGAAACAGAAATTTGGGCGGTAGGTTAACACAGACCTCCGATATCACACTCGTGGGTCAACAGAAACAAAGTGCCATCGTGGTGAGTTTCTAGCAGGCATCCAATGAAAGCAAACGACACCTTAGCCACATCCCTTGCGTAAGTTTCCCACAAGTTGCAGGCAAATCAAGTACCAGTCGTACGGAAATCAATCATAATTAAAAATACAATTGAATGGGACTTAACAGAGACCTCCGATATCACAGTGGTGGGTCAACAGGAACCACCTGCCATCCTGGTGAATTTCTAGCGGGTATCAAGCGGAAGCTAACGACAACTTAGCCGCATCCCTTGCGTAAGCTTTCCACAAGTGCCGTGCAAATCAAACACAAATCGTACGGAAATCAGCTATAATTTAAAAAAAATTGGGTGGTAGGTTAACAGATACCTCCGATATCACATTGGTGCGTTAACAGGAACCGCGTGCCATTGTAGTGAATTTGTAGCAGGCATCAAGCGGAAGCTAACGACACCTTAGCCGCATCCCTTACGAAAGATTTCCACAAGTTGCATGCAAATCAAGCACCAATCGTACGGAAATCAACCATAATTAAACAGAAATTTGGGTGGTAGGTTAACAGAGATCTCCGATATCACAGTGGTGGGTTAACAGGAACCACGTGCCATCATGGTGAATTTCTAGCAGGCATCAAGCGGAAGCTATCGGCACCTTAGCCGCATACCTTGCGTAAGTTTTCCACAAGTTGCATGCAAATAAAGCACCAATCGTACGGAAATCAGCTATAATTTAAACAAAAATTGGGTGGTAGGTTAACAGAGACCTCCGATATCACATTGGTGGGTTAACAGGAACCACGTGCCATCGTGGTGAGTTTCTAGCAGGCATCAAGCGGATGCTAACGACACCTTAGCCGCATCCTTTACGAAAGTTTTCCACAAGTTGCATGCAAATCAAGCACCAATCGTACGGAAATCAACCATAATTAAACTGAAATTTGGGTGGTCGGTTAAAAGAGCCCTCCAATATCACAGTCGTGGGTTAACAGAAACCAAGTATCATCGCAGTGAGTTTCTAGTAGGCATCAAGAGGAAGCTAGCGACACCTTAGCCACATCCCTTGCGTAAGTTGTCCACAAGTTGCAGGCAAATCAACCACCAATCTTACGGAAAGCAATCATAATTAAAAATAAAATTGGGTGGGAGTTAATAGAGACCTCTGATATCACAGTGGTGGGTTAAAAGAAACCAAGTGCCATCATGGTGAGATTCTAGCAGGCATCCAGTGAAAGCTAACGACACGTTAGCCACATCCCTTGCGTAAGTTTTCCACAAGTTGCAGGCAAATCAAGCACCAATCGTACGGAAATCAATCATAATTAAAAATAAAATTGGGTTGGAGTTAGCAGAGACCTCCAATATCACAGTTGTGGGTTAAAAGAGACCAAGTGCCATCATGATGAGTTTCTAGCAGGCATCAAGAGTAAGCTAACGACACCTTAGCCGCATCTCGTGCCTAAGTTTTCCACAAGTTGCATGCAAATCAAGCACCAATAGTACGGAAAGCAACCATACTTAAACAGAAATTTGGGTGGTAGGTTAACAGAGACCTCCTATATCACAGTGGTGGGTTAACAGGAACCAAGTGCCATCATGGTGAGTTCCTAGGAGGCATCAAGAGGAAGCTATCGTACGGGAATCAACCATAATGAAACAGAAATTTGGGTGGTAGGTTAACAGAGACCTCCTATATCACAGTGGTGGGTTAACAGGAACCAAGTGCCATCATGGTGAGTTCCTAGCAGGCATCAAGAGGAAGCCAACGACACCTTAGCCGGATCCCTCGTGCAACTTTTCCAGAAGTTGCAGGCAAATCAAGCACCAATCGTACGGAAATCAATCATAATTAAAAATAAAATTGGGTGGGAGTTAACAGAGACCTCCGATATCACAGTGGTGGGTTAAAAGAAACAAAGTGCCATCATGGTGAGATTCTAGCAGGCATCAAGCGGAAGCTAACGACACCTTAGCCGCATCCCTTACGAAAGTTTTCCACAACTTACATGCAAATCAAGCACCAATAGTACAGAAATCAACCATAATTAAACAAAAATTTGGGTGGAAGGGTAAAAGAGCCCTCCGATATCACAGTCGTGGGTTAACAGAAACCAAGTGCCATCGTGGTGAGTTCCTAGGAGGCATCAAGAGGAAGCTATCGTACGGGAATCAACCATAATGAAACAGAAATTTGGGCGGTAGGTTAACACAAATCAAACACAAATCGTACGGAAATCAGCTATAATTTAAAAAAAATTGGGTGGTAGGTTAACAGATACCTCCGATATCACATTGGCGCGTTAACAGGAACCGCGTGCCATTGTGGTGAATTTCTAGCAGGCATCAAGCGGAAGCTAACGACACCTTAGCCGCATCCCTTACGAAAGATTTCCACAAGTTGCATGCAAATCAAGCACCAATCGTACGGAAATCAACCATAATTAAACAGAAATTTGGGTGGTAGGTTAACAGAGATCTCCGATATCACAGTGGTGCGTTAACAGGAACCACGTGCCATCATGGTGAATTTCTAGCAGGCATCAAGCGGAAGCTATCGGCACCTTAGCCGCATACCTTGCGTAAGTTTTCCACAAGTTGCATGCAAATAAAGCACCAATCGTACGGAAATCAGCTATAATTTAAACAAAAATTGGGTGGTAGGTTAACAGAGACCTCCGATATCACATTGGTGGGTTAACAGGAACCACGTGCCATCGTGGTGAATTTCTAGCAGGCATCAAGCGGATGCTAACGACACCTTAGCCGCATCCTTTACGAACGTTTTCCACAAGTTGCATGCAAATCAAGCACCAATCGTACGGAAATCAACCATAATTAAACTGAAATTTGGGTGGTAGGTTAAAAGAGACCTCCGATATCACAGTCGTGGGTTAACAGAAACCAAGTGTCATCGCAGTGAGTTTCTAGTAGGCATCAAGAGGAAGCTAGCGACACCTTAGCCACTTCCCTTGCGTAAGTTTTCCACAAGTTGCAGGCAAATCAACCACCAATCTTACGGAAAGCAATTATAATTAAAAATAAAATTGGGTGGGAGTTAACAGAGACCTCTGATATCACAGTGGTGGGTTAAAAGAAACCAAATGCCATCATGATGAGTTCCTAGCAGGCATCAAGAGGAAGCCAACGACACCTTAGCCGGCTCCCTCGTGCAACTTTTCCAGAAGTTGCAGGCAAATCAAGCACCAATCGTACGGAAATCAATCATAATTAAAAATAAAATTGGGTGGGAGTTAACAGAGACCTCCGATATCACAGTGGTGGGTTAAAAGAAACCAAGTGCCATCATGGTGAGATTCTAGCAGGCATCCAGTGAAAGCTAACGACACGTTAGCCACATCCCTTGCGTAAGTTTTCCACAAGTTGCAGGCAAATCAAGAACCAATCGTACGGAAATCAATCATAATTAAAAATAAAATTGGGTTGGAGTTAGCAGAGACCTCCAATATCACAGTTGTGGGTTAGAAGAGACCAAGTGCCATCATGATGAGTTTCTAGCAGGCATCAAGAGTAAGCTAACGACACCTTAGCCGCATCTCGTGCCTAAGTTTTCCACAAGTTGCATGCAAATCAAGCACCAATAGTACGGAAAGCAACCATACTTAAACAGAAATTTGGGTGGTAGGTATCAGGCGGAAGCTAACGACATCTTAGCCGCATCCCTTGCGTAAGTTTTCCACAAGTTGCATGCAAATCAAGCACCAATCGTACAGAAATCAACCATAATTAAACAAAAATGTGGGTGGTAGGTTAACAGATACCTCCGATATCACAGTAGTGGGTTAACAGGAACCAAGTGCCATCATGATTAGTTTCTAGCAGGTATCAAGCGGAAGCTAACGACACCTTAGCCGCATCTCGTGCCTAAGTATTCCACAAGTTGCATGCAAATCAAGCACCAATCGTACGGAAATCAACCATAATTAAGCAGAAATTTGGGTGGTAGGTTAACAGAGACCTCCGATATCACAGTGGTGAGTTAACAGGAACCAAGTGCCATCGTGGTGAGTTCCTAGGAGGCATCAAGAGGAAGCTAACGACACCTTAGCCGCATCCCTTGCCTAAGTTTTCCACAAGTTGCATGCAAATCAATCACCAGTCGTACGGAAATCAACTATAATTTAAAAAAAATTGTGCGCTGGGTTAACAGGAACCACTTACCATCGTGGTGAATTTCTAGCAGGCATCAAGCGGAAGTTAACGACACCTTAGCCGCATCCCTTGCGTAAGTTTTCCACAAGTTGCATGCAAATAAAGCACCAATCGTACGGAAATCAGCTATAATTTAAACAAAAATTGGGTGGTAGGTTAACAGAGACCTCCGATATCACACTGGCGGGTTAACAGGAACCACGTGCTATCATGGTGAATTTCAAGCAGGCATCAAGCGGATGCTAACGACACCTTAGCCGCATCCTTTACGAAAGTTTTCCACAAGTTGCATGCAAATCAAGCACCAATCGTACGGAAATCAACCATAATTAAACTGAAATTTGGGTGGTAGGTTAAAAGAGACCTCCGATATCACAGTCGTGGGTTAACAGAAACCAAGTGTCATCGCAGTGAGTTTCTAGTAGGCATCAAGAGGAAGGTAGCGACACCTTAGCCACATCCCTTACGTAAGTTTTCCACAAGTTGCAGGTAAATCAACCACCAATCGTACGGAAAGCAATCATAATTAAAAATAAAATTAGGTGGGAGTTAATAGAGACCTCCGATATCACAGTGGTGGATTAAAGGAAACCAAATGCCATCATAGTGAGTTTCTAGCAGGCATCAAGAGGAAGCCAACGACACCTTAGCCGGATCTCTCGTGCAAATTTTCCAGAAGTTGCAGTCAAATCAAGCACCAATCGTACGGAAATCAATCATAATTAAAAATAAAATTGGGTGGGAATTAACAGAGACCTCCGATATCACAGTGTCGGGTTAAAAGAAACCAAGTGCCATCATAGTGAGTTTCTAGCAGGCATCAAGAGGAAGCCAACGACACCTTAGCCGCATCCCTTACGAAAGTTTTCCACAAGTTGCATGCAAATCAAGCACCAATCGTACGGAAATCAACCATAATTAAACAGAAATTTGGGTGGTAGGTTAACAGAGATCTCCGATATCACAGTGGTGGGTTAACAGGAACCACGTGCCACCATGGTGAATTTCTAGCAGGCATCAAGCGGAAGCTATCGACACCTTAGCCGCATACCTTGCGTAAGTTTTCCACAAGTTGCATGCGAATAAAGCACCAATCGTACGGCAATCAGCTATAATTTAAACAAAAATTGGGTGGTAGGTTAACAGAGACCTCCGATATCACATTGGTGGGTTAATAGGAACCACGTGCCATCGTGGTGAATTTCTAGCAGGCATCAAGCGGAAGCTAACGACACCTTAGCCGCATCCCTTACGAAAGTTTTCCACAAGTTGCATGCAAATCAAGCACCAATCGTACGGAAATCAACCCTAATTAAACAGAAATTTGGGTGGTAGGTTAACAGAGACCTCCGATATCACAGTTGTTAGTTAACAGGAACCACGTGCCATCATGGTGAGTTTCAAGCAGGCATCAAGCGGATGCTAACGACACCTTAGCCGCATCCTTTACGAAAGTTTTCTACAAGTTGCATGCAAATCAAGCACCAATCGTACGGAAATCAACCATAATTAAACTGAAATTTGGGTGGTAGGTTAATAGAGACCTCCGATATCACAGTCGTGGGTTAACAGAAACCAAGTGTCATCGCAGTGAGTTTCTAGTAGGCATCAAGAGGAAGCCAACGACACCTTAGCCGCATCCCTTACGAAAGTTTTCCACAAGTTGCATGCAAATCAAGCACCAATCGTACGGAAATCAACCATAATTAAACAGAAATTTGGGTGGTAGGTTAACAGAGATCTCCGATATCACAGTGGTGGGTTAACAGGAACCACGTGCCACCATGGTGAATTTCTAGCAGGCATCAAGCGGAAGCTATCGACACCTTAGCCGCATACCTTGCGTAAGTTTTCCACAAGTTGCATGCGAATAAAGCACCAATCGTACGGAAACCAGCTATAATTCAAACAAAAATTGGGTGGTAGGTTAACAGAGACCTCCGATATCACATTGGTGGGTTAATAGGAACCACGTGCCATCGTGGTGAATTTCTAGCAGGCATCAAGCGGAAGCTAACGACACCTTAGCCGCATCCCTTACGAAAGTTTTCCACAAGTTGCATGCAAATCAAGCACCAATCGTACGGAAATCAACCATAATTAAACAGAAATTTGGGTGGTAGGTTAACAGAGATCTCCGATATCACAGTGGTGGGTTAACAGGAACCACGTGCCACCATGGTGAATTTCTAGCAGGCATCAAGCGGAAGCTATCGACACCTTAGCCGCATACCTTGCGTAAGTTTTCCACAAGTTGCATGCGAATAAAGCACCAATCGTACGGAAACCAGCTATAATTCAAACAAAAATTGGGTGGTAGGTTAACAGAGACCTCCGATATCACATTGGTGGGTTAATAGGAACCACGTGCCATCGTGGTGAATTTCTAGCAGGCATCAAGCGGAAGCCAACGACACCTTAGCCGCATCCCTTACGAAAGTATTCCACAAGTTGCATGCGAATAAAGCACCAATCGTACGGAAACCAGCTATAATTCAAACAAAAATTGGGTGGTAGGTTAACAGAGACCTCCGATATCACATTGGTGGGTTAATAGGAACCACGTGCCATCGTGGTGAATTTCTAGCAGGCATCAAGCGGAAGCTATCGACACCTTAGCCGCATACCTTGCGTAAGTTTTCCACAAGTTGCATGCAAATAAAGCACCAATCGTACGGAAATCAGCTATAATTTAAACAAAAATTGGGTGGTAGGTTAACAGAGACCTCCGATATCACATTGGTGGGTTAATAGGAACCACGTGCCATCGTAGTGAGTTTTTAGCAGGCATCAAGCGGAAGCTAACGACACCTTAGCCGCATCCCTTACGAAAGTTTTCCTCAAGTTGCATGCAAATCAAGCACCAATCGTACGGAAATCAACCATAATTAAACAGAAATTTGGGTGGTAGGTTAACAGAGACCTCCGATAACACAGTGGTTAGTTAACAGGAACCACGTGCCATCATGGTGAGTTTCAAGCAGGCATCAAGCGGATGCTAACGACACCTTAGCCGCATCCTTTACGAAAGTTTTCCACAAGTTGCATGCAAATCAAGCACCAATCGTACGGAAATCAACCATAATTAAACTGAAATTTGGGTGGTAGGTTAATAGAGACCTCCGATATCACAGTCGTGGGTTAACAGAAACCAAGTGTCATCGCAGTGAGTTTCTAGTAGGCATCAAGAGGAAGCTAGCGACACCTTAGCCACATCCCTTGCGTAAGTTTTCCACAAGTTGCAGGCAAATCAACCACCAATCTTACGGAGCGCAATCATAATTAAAAATAAAATTGGGTGGGAGTTAACAGAGACCTCTGATATCACAGTGGTGGGTTAAAAGAAACCAAATGCCATCATTGTGAGTTCCTAGCAGGCATCAAGAGGAAGCCAACGACACCTTAGCCGGATCCCTCGTGCAAATTTTCCAGAAGTTGCAGGCAAATCAAGCACCAATCGTACGGAAATCAATCATAATTAAAAATAAAATTGGGTGGGAGTTAACAGAGACCTCCGATATCACAGTGGTGGGTTAAAAGAAACCAAGTGCCATCATGGTGAGATTCTAGCAGGCATCAAGCGGAAGCTAACGACACCTTAGCCGCATCCCTTACGAAAGTTTTCCACAACTTACATGCAAATCAAGCACCAATAGTACAGAAATCAACCATAATTAAACAAAAATTTGGGTGGAAGGGTAAAAGAGCCCTCCGATATCACAGTCGTGGGTTAACAGAAACCAAGTGCCATCGTGGTGAGTTTCTAGCAGGCATCCAGTGAAAGCTAACGACACCTTAGCCACATCCCTTGCGTAAGTTTTCCACAAGGAGCAGGCAAATCGAGCACCAATCGTACGGAAATCTATCATAATTAAAAATAAAATTGGGTGGGAGTTAGCAGAGACCTCCAATATCACTGTGGTGGGTTAAAAGAGACCAAGTGCCATCATGATGAGTTTCTAGCAGACATCAAGAGGAAGCTAACGACACCTTAGCCGCATCTCGTGCCTAAGCTTTCCACAAGTTGCATGCAAATCAAGCACCAATAGTACGGAAATCTACCATAATTAAACAGAAATTTGGGTGGTAGGTTAACAGAGACCGCCTATATCACAGTGGTGGGTTAACAGGAACCACGTGCCATCATGGTGAGTTTCTAGCAGGTATCAGGCGGAAGCTAACGACATCTTAGCCGCATCCCTTGCGTAAGATTTCCACAACTTACATGCAAATCAAGCACCAATCGTACAGAAATCAACCATAATTAAACAAAAATGTGGGTGGTAGGTTAACAGATACCTACGATATCACAGTAGTGGGTTAACAGGAACCAAGTGCCATCATGATGAGTTCCTAGGAGGCATCAAGAGGAAGCTAATGACACCTTAGCCGCATCCATTGCCTAAGTTTTCCACAAGTTGCATGCAAATCAAGCACCAATCGTACGGAAATCAACCATAATTAAATAAAAATTTGGGTGGTAGGTTAACAGAGACCTCCGATATCACAGTGGTGGGTTAACAGGAACCAAGTGCCATCATGGTGAGTTCCTAGGAGGCATCAAGAGGAAGCTAACGACACCTTAGCCGCATCCATTGCCTAAGTTTTCCACAAGTTGCATGCAAATCAAGCACCAATCGTACGGAAATCAACCATAATTAAATAACAATTTGGGTGGTAGGTTAAAAGAGACCTCCGATATCACAGTGGTGGGTTAACAGAAACCAAGTGCCATCGTTGTGAGTCTCTAGCAGGCATCAAGCGGAAGCTAGCGACACCTTAGCCACATACCTTGCATAAGTTTTCCACAAGTTGCAGGCAAATCAACCACCAATCGCACGGAAATCAATCACAATTAAAAATAAAATTGGGTGGGAGTTAGCAGAGACCTCCGATATCCCAGTGGTGGGTTAAAAGAGACCAAGTGCCATCATGATGAGTTTCTATCAGGCATCAAGAGGAAGCTAACGACACCTTTGCCGCATCTCGTGCCTAAGTTTTCCACTAGTTGCATGCAAATCAAGCACCAGTCGTACGGAAATCAACCATAATTAAACAGAAATTTGGGTGGTAGGTTAACAGAGACCTCCGATATCATAGTGGTGGGTTAACAGGAACCACGTGCCATCATGGTGAGTTTCTAGCAGGTATCAGGCGGAAGCTAGCGACATCTTAGCCGCATCCCTTGCGTAAGTTTTCCACAAGTTGCATGCAAATTAAGCACCAATCGTACGGAAATCAACCATAATTAAATAAAAATTTGGGTGGTAGGTTAACAGAGACCTCCGATATCACAGTGGTGGGTTAACAGAAACCAAGTGCCATCGTTGTGAGTTTCTAGCAGGCATCAAGCGGAAGCTAGCGACACCTTAGCCACATACCTTGCATAAGTTTTCCACAAGTTGCAGGCAAATCAACCACCAATCGCACGGAAATCAATCATAATTAAAAATAAAATTGGGTGGGAGTTAGCAGAGACCTCCGATATCACAGTGGTGGGTTAAAAGAGACCAAGTGCCATAATGATGAGTTTATAGCAGGCATCAAGAGGAAGCTAACGACACCTTTGCCGCATCTCGTGCCTAAGTTTTCCACTAGATGCATGCAAATCAAGCACCAATCGTACGGAAATCAACCATAATTAAACAGAAATTTGGGTGGTAGGTTAACAGAGACCTCCGATATCACAGTGGTGGGTTAACAGGAACCACGTGCCATCATGGTGAGTTTCTAGCAGGTATCAGGCGGAAGCTAACGACATCTTAGCCGCATCCCTTGCGTAAGTTTTCCACAAGTTGCATGCAAATCAAGCACCAATCATACGGAAATCAACCATAATTAAACTGAAATTTGGGTGGTAGGTTAAAAGAGACCTCCGATATCACAGTCGTGGGTTAACAGAAACCAAGTGTCATCGCAGTGAGTTTCCAGTAGGCATCAAGAGGAAGCTAGCGACACCTTAGCCACATCCCTTACGTAAGTTTTCCACAAGTTGCAGGTAAATCAACCACCAATCGTACGGAAAGCAATCATAATTAAAAATAAAATTGGGTGGGAGTTAACAGAGACCTCTGATATCACAGTGGTGGGTTAAAAGAAACCAAATGCCATCATGGTGAGTTCCTAGCAGGCATCAAGAGGAAGCCAACGACACCTTAGCCGGATCCCTCGTGCAAATTTTCCAGAAGTTGCAGGCAAATCAAGCACCAATCGTACGGAAATCAATCATAATTAAAAATAAAATTGGGTGGGAGTTAACAGAGACCTCCGATATCACAGTGGTGGGTTAAAAGAAACCAAGTGCCATCATGGTGAGATTCTAGCAGGCATCAAGCGGAAGCTAACGACACCTTAGCCGCATCCCTTACGAAAGTTTTCCACAACTTACATGCAAATCAAGCACCAATAGTACAGAAATCAACCATAATTAAACAAAAATTTGGGTGGAAGGATAAAAGAGCCCTCCGATATCACAGTGGTGGGTTAACAGAAACCAAGTGCCATCGTTGTGAGTTTCTAGCAGGCATCAAGCGGAAGCTAGCGACACCTTAGCCACATACCTTGCATAAGTTTTCCACAAGTTGCAGGCAAATCAACCACCAATCGCACGGAAATCAATCATAATTAAAAATAAAATTGGGTGGGAGTTAGCAGAGACCTCCGATATCACAGTGGTGGGTTAAAAGAGACCAAGTGCCATCATGATGAGTTTATAGCAGGCATCAAGAGGAAGTTAACGACACCTTTGCCGCATCTCGTGCCTAAGTTTTCCACTAGATGCATGCAAATCAAGCACCAATCGTACGGAAATCAACCATAATTAAACAGAAATTTGGGTGGTAGGTTAACAGAGACCTCCGATATCACAGTGGTGGTGAGTTCCTAGCAGGCATCAAGAGGAAGCCAACGACATCTTAGCCGGATCCCTCGTGCAAATTTTCCAGAAGTTGCAGGCAAATCAAGCACCAATCGTACGGAAATCAATCATAATTAAAAATAAAATTGGGTGGGAGTTAACAGAGACCTCGGATATCACAGTGGTGGGTTAAAAGAAACCAAGTGCCATCATGGTGAGATTCTAGCAGGCATCAAGCGGAAGCTAACGACACCTTAGCCGCATCCCTTACGAAAGTTTTCCACAACTTACATGCAAATCAAGCACCAATAGTACAGAAATCAACCATAATTAAACAAAAATTTGGGTGGAAGGGTAAAAGAGCCCTCCGATATCACAGTCGTGGGTTAACAGAAACCAAGTGCCATCGTGGTGAGTTTCTAGCAGGCATCCAGTGAAAGCTAACGACACCTTAGCCACATCCCTTGCGTAAGTTTTCCACAAGGAGCAGGCAATTCGAGCACCAATCGTACGGAAATCTATCATAATTAAAAATAAAATTGGGTGGGAGTTAGCAGAGACCTCCAATATCACTGTGGTGGGTTAAAAGAGACCAAGTGCCATCATGATGAGTTTCTAGCAGGCATCAAGAGGAAGCTAACGACACCTTAGCCGCATCTCGTGCCTAAGCTTTCCACAAGTTGCATGCAAATCAAGCACCAATAGTACGGAAATCTACCATAATTAAACAGAAATTTGGGTGGTAGGTTAACAGAGACCGCCTATATCACAGTGGTGGGTTAACAGGAACCACGTGCCATCATGGTGAGTTTCTAGCAGGTATCAGGCGGAAGCTAACGACATCTTAGCCGCATCCCTTGCGTAAGATTTCCACAACTTACATGCAAATCAAGCACCAATCGTACAGAAATCAACCATAATTAAACAAAAATGTGGGTGGTAGGTTAACAGATACCTACGATATAACAGTAGTGGGTTAACAGGAACCAAGTGCCATCATGATGAGTTCCTAGGAGGCATCAAGAGGAAGCTAATGACACCTTAGCCGCATCCATTGCCTAAGTTTTCCACAAGTTGCATGCAAATCAAGCACCAATCGTACGGAAATCAACCATAATTAAATAAAAATTTGGGTGGTAGGTTAACAGAGACCTCCGATATCACAGTGGTGGGTTAACAGGAACCAAGTGCCATCATGGTGAGTTCCTAGGAGGCATCAAGAGGAAGCTAACGACACCTTAGCCGCATCCATTGCCTAAGTTTTCCACAAGTTGCATGCAAATCAAGCACCAATCGTACGGAAATCAACCATAATTAAATAAAAATTTGGGTGGTAGGTTAAAAGAGACCTCCGATATCACAGTGGTGGGTTAACAGAAACCAAGTGCCATCGTTGTGAGTCTCTAGCAGGCATCAAGCGGAAGCTAGCGACACCTTAGCCACATACCTTGCATAAGTTTTCCACAAGTTGCAGGCAAATCAACCACCAATCGCACGGAAATCAATCATAATTAAAAATAAAATTGGGTGGGAGTTAGCAGAGACCTCCGATATCACAGTGGTGGGTTAAAAGAGACCAAGTGCCATCATGATGAGTTTCTATCAGGCATCAAGAGGAAGCTAACGACACCTTTGCCGCATCTCGTGCCTAAGTTTTCCACTAGTTGCATGCAAATCAAGCACCAGTCGTACGGAAATCAACCATAATTAAACAGAAATTTGGGTGGTAGGTTAACAGAGACCTCCGATATCATAGTGGTGGGTTAACAGGAACCACGTGCCATCATGGTGAGTTTCTAGCAGGTATCAGGCGGAAGCTAGCGACATCTTAGCCGCATCCCTTGCGTAAGTTTTCCACAAGTTGCATGCAAATTAAGCACCAATCGTACGGAAATCAACCATAATTAAATAAAAATTTGGGTGGTAGGTTAACAGAGACCTCCGATATCACAGTGGTGGGTTAACAGAAACCAAGTGCCATCGTTGTGAGTTTCTAGCAGGCATCAAGCGGAAGCTAGCGACACCTTAGCCACATACCTTGCATAAGTTTTCCACAAGTTGCAGGCAAATCAACCACCAATCGCACGGAAATCAATCATAATTAAAAATAAAATTGGGTGGGAGTTAGCAGAGACCTCCGATATCACAGTGGTGGGTTAAAAGAGACCAAGTGCCATAATGATGAGTTTATAGCAGGCATCAAGAGGAAGCTAACGACACCTTTGCCGCATCTCGTGCCTAAGTTTTCCACTAGATGCATGCAAATCAAGCACCAATCGTACGGAAATCAACCATAATTAAACAGAAATTTGGGTGGTAGGTTAACAGAGACCTCCGATATCACAGTGGTGGGTTAACAGGAACCACGTGCCATCATGGTGAGTTTCTAGCAGGTATCAGGCGGAAGCTAACGACATCTTAGCCGCATCCCTTGCGTAAGTTTTCCACAAGTTGCATGCAAATCAAGCACCAATCATACGGAAATCAACCATAATTAAACTGAAATTTGGGTGGTAGGTTAAAAGAGACCTCCGATATCACAGTCGTGGGTTAACAGAAACCAAGTGTCATCGCAGTGAGTTTCCAGTAGGCATCAAGAGGAAGCTAGCGACACCTTAGCCACATCCCTTACGTAAGTTTTCCACAAGTTGCAGGTAAATCAACCACCAATCGTACGGAAAGCAATCATAATTAAAAATAAAATTGGGTGGGAGTTAACAGAGACCTCTGATGTCACAGTGGTGGGTTAAAAGAAACCAAATGCCATCATGGTGAGTTCCTAGCAGGCATCAAGAGGAAGCCAACGACACCTTAGCCGGATCCCTCGTGCAAATTTTCCAGAAGTTGCAGGCAAATCAAGCACCAATCGTACGGAAATCAATCATAATTAAAAATAAAATTGGGTGGGAGTTAGCAGAGACCTCTAATATCACTGTGGTGGGTTAACAGGAACCACGTGCCATCATGGTGAGTTTCTAGCAGGTATCAGGCGGAAGCTAGCGACCTCTTAGCCGCATACCTTGCGTAAGTTTTCCACAAGTTGCATGCAAATCAAGCACCAATCGTACGGAAATCAACCATAATTAAATAAAAATTTGGGTGGTAGGTTAACAGAGACCTCCGATATCACAGTGGTGGGTTAACAGAAACCAAGTGCCATCGTTGTGAGTTTCTAGCAGGCATCAAGCGGAAGCTAGCGACACCTTAGCCACATACCTTGCATAAGTTTTCCACAAGTTGCAGGCAAATCAACCACCAATCGCACGGAAATCAATCATAATTAAAAATAAAATTGGGTGGGAGTTAGCAGAGACCTCCGATATCACAGTGGTGGGTTAAAAGAGACCAAGTGCCATCATGATGAGTTTATAGCAGGCATCAAGAGGAAGTTAACGACACCTTTGCCGCATCTCGTGCCTAAGTTTTCCACTAGATGCATGCAAATCAAGCACCAATCGTACGGAAATCAACCATAATTAAACAGAAATTTGGGTGGTAGGTTAACAGAGACCTCCGATATCACAGTGGTGGTGAGTTCCTAGCAGGCATCAAGAGGAAGCCAACGACATCTTAGCCGGATCCCTCGTGCAAATTTTCCAGAAGTTGCAGGCAAATCAAGCACCAATCGTACGGAAATCAATCATAATTAAAAATAAAATTGGGTGGGAGTTAACAGAGACCTCCGATATCACAGTGGTGGGTTAAAAGAAACCAAGTGCCATCATGGTGAGATTCTAGCAGGCATCAAGCGGAAGCCAACGACACCTTAGCCGCATCCCTTACGAAAGTTTTCCACAACTTACATGCAAATCAAGCACCAATAGTACAGAAATCAACCATAATTAAACAAAAATTTGGGTGGAAGGGTAAAAGAGCCCTCCGATATCACAGTCGTGGGTTAACAGAAACCAAGTGCCATCATGGTGAGTTTGTAGCAGGCATCCAGTTAAAGCTAACGACACCTTAGCCACATCCCTTGCGTAAGTTTTCCACAAGGTGCAGGCAAATCAAGCACCAATCGTATGGAAATCTATCATAATTAAAAATAAAATTGGGTGGGAGTTAGCAGAGACCTCCAATATCACTGTGGTGGGTTAACAGAAACCAAGTGCCATCGTGGTGAGTTTCTAGCAGGCATCAAGCGGAAGCTAACGACACCTTAGCCGCATCCCCTACGAAAGATATCCACAAGTTGCATGTAAATCAATCACCAATCGTATGGAAATCAACCATAAAGAAACAGAAATTTGGGCGGTAGGTTAACACAGACCTCCGATATCACACTCGTGGGTTAACAGAAACCAAGTGCCATCATGGTGAGTTTCTAGCAGGCATCCAGTGAAAGCTAACGACACCTTAGCCACATACCTTGCGTAAGTTTTCCACAAGTTGCAGGCAAATCAAGCACCAATCGTACGGAAATCAATCGTAATTAAAAATACAATTGGATGGGAGTTAACAGAGACCTCCGATATCACATTGGTGGGTCAACAGGAACCACGTGCCATCGTGGTGAGTTTCTAGCAAGCATCAAGAGGAAGCTAACGACACCTTAGCCGCATACCTTGCGTAAGTTTTCCAGATGTTGCTGGCAAATCAAGCACCAATCGTACGGAAATCAACTATAATTTAAAAAAAATGGGTGGTAGGTTAACTGATACCTCCGATATCACAGTGGTGGGTTAACAGGAACCACGTGCAATCGTAGTAAATTTCTAGCAGGCATCAAGCGGAAGCTAACGACACCTTAGCCGCATCCCTTGCGTAAGTTTTCCACAAGTACCATTCAAATCAAACACCAATCGTAAGGAAATCAACCATAATTAAACAAAAATTTGGGTGGTAGGTTAAAAGAGCCCTCCGATATCACAGTCGTGGATTAATAGAAACCAAGTGAAATCGTGGCGAGTTTCTAGCAGGCATCAAGGGGAAGCTAACGACACCTTAGCCGCATCCTTTACGAAAGTTTTCCACAAGTTGCATGCAAATCAAGCACCAATCGTACGGAAATCAACCATAATTAAACAAAAATTTGGGTGGTAGGTTAAAAGAGCCCTCCGATATCACAGTCGTGGGTTAATAGAAACCAAGTGCCATTGTGGTGAGTTTCTAGCAGGCATCAAGGGGAAGTTAACGACACCTTAGCCGCATCCTTTACGAAAGTTTTCCACAAGTTGCATGCAAATCAAGCACCAATCGTACGGAAACCAACCATAATGAAACAGAAACTTGGGCGGTAGGTTAACACAGACCTCCGATATCACACTCGTGGGTTAACAGAAACCAAGTGCCATCGTGGTGAGTTTCTAGCAGGCATCAAGCGGAAGCTAACGACACCTTAGCCGCATCCCTTACGAAAGTTTTCCACAAGTTGCATGCAAATCAAGCACCTATCGTAAGGAAATCAACCATAATTAAACAAAAATTTGGTGGTAGGTTAAAAGAGCCCTCCGATATCACAGTCGTGGGTTAATAGAAACCAAGTGCCATCGTGATGAGTTTCTAGCAGGCATCAAGGGGAAGCTAACAACACCTTAGCCGCATCCTTTACGAAAGCTTTCCACAAGTTGCATGCAAATCAAGCACCAATCGTAAGGAAATCAACCATAATTAAACAAAAATTTGGGTGGTAGGTTAAAAGAGCCCTCCGATATCACAGTCGTGGGTTAATAGAAACCAAGTGCCATCGTGGTGAGTTTCTAGCAGGCATCCAGTGAAAGCAAACGACACCTTAGCCACATCGCTTTCGTAAGTTTTCCACAAGTTGCATGCAAATCAAGCACCAATCGTACGGAAATCAACCATAATTAAACAGAAATTTGGGTGGTAGGTTAAAAGAGACCTCCGATATCACAGTCGTGGGTTAACAGAAACCAAGTGTCATCGCAGTGAGTTGCTAGTAGGCATCCACAGGAAGCTAGCGATACCTTAGCCACATCCCTTGCGTAAGTTTTCCACAAGTTGCAGGAAAATCAACCACCAATCGTAGGGGAAGCAATCATAATTAAAAATAAAATTGGGTGGGAGTTAAGAGTGACCTCCAATATCACCGTGGTGGGTTAAAAGAAACCAAATGCCATCATGGTGAATTTCAAGCAGGCATCAAGAGGAAGCCCACGACACCTTAGCCGGATCCCTCGTGCAATTTTTCCAGAAGTTGCAGGCAAATTAAGCACCAATCCTACGGAAATCAATCATAATTAAAAATAAAATTGGGTGGGAGTTAACAGAGACCTCCGATATCATAGTGGTGGGCTAAAAGAAACCAAGTGCCATCATGGTGAGATTCTAGCAGGCATCAAGCGGAAGCTGACGACACCTTAGCCGCATCCCTTACGAAAGTTTTCCACAACTTACATGCAAATCAAGCACCAATCGTACAGAAATCAACCATAATTAACCAAAAATTTGGGTAAAAGGGTAAAAGAGCCCTCCGGTATCACAGTCGTGGGTTAACAGAAATCAAGGGCCATCGTGGTGAGTTTCTAGCAGGCATCAAGAGGAAGCTAACGACACCTTACCCGCATCCCTTACGAAAGTTTTCCACAAGTTGCATGCAAATCAAGCACCAATCGTACGGAAATCAACCATAATTAAACAGAAATTTGGGGTAGGTTAACAGAGACCTCCGATATCACATTGGTGGGTTAACAGGCACCACATGCCATCATGGTGAGTTTCTAGCAGGCATCAAGAGGAAGCCAACGACAACTTAGCCGGATCCCTCGTGCAATTTTTCCAGAAGTTGCAGGCAAATCAAGCACCAATCGTACGGAAATCAATCAAGTTAAACAAAAATTGGGTGGTAGGTTAACAGAGACCTTCGATATCACATTGGTGGGTTAACAGGCACTACGTGCCATCATGGTGAGTTTCTAGCAGGCATCAAGAGGAAGCTATCGACACCTTACCCGCATCCCTTACGAAAGTTTTCCACAAGTTGCATGCAAATCAAGCACCAATCGTACGGAAATCAACCATAATTAAACAGAAATTTGGGGTAGGTTAACAGAGACCTCCGATATCACATTGGTGGGTTAACAGGCACCACATGCCATCATGGTGAGTTTCTAGCAGGCATCAAGAGGAAGCCAACGACAACTTAGCCGGATCCCTCGTGCAATTTTTCCAGAAGTTGCAGGCAAATCAAGCACCAATCGTACGGAAATCAATCATAATTAAAAATAAAATTGGGTGGGAGTTAACAGAGACCTCCGATATCACAGTGGTGGGTTAAAAGAAACCAAGTGCCATCATGGTGAGATTCTAGCAGGCATCAAGCGGAAGCTAACGACACCTTAACCGCATCCCTTACGAAAGTTTTCCACAACCTACATGCAAATAAAGCACCAAGCGTACAGAAATCAACCATAATTAAACAAAAATTTGGGTGGAAGGGTAAAAGAGCCCTCCGATATCACAGTCGTGGGTTAACAGAAACCAAGTGCCATCATGGTGAGATTCTAGCAGGCATCAAGCGGAAGCTAACGACACCTTAGCCGCATCCCTTACGAAAGTTTTCCACAACTTACATGCAAATCAAGCACCAATCGTACGGAAATCAACCATAATTAAACAGAAATTTGGGTGGTAGGTTAACAGAGACCTCCGATATCACAGTGGTGGGTTAACAGGAACCACGTGCCATCATGGTGAATTTCAAGCAGGCATCAAGCGGATGCTAACGACACCTTAGCCGCATCCTTTACGAAAGTTTTCCAGAAGTTGCATGCAAATCAAGGACCAATCGTACGGAAATCAACCATAATTAAACAGAAATTTGGGTGGTAGGTTAAAAGAGACCTCCGATATCACAGTCGTGGGTTAACAGAAACCAAGTGTCATCGCAATGAGTTTCTAGTAGGCATCAAGAGGAAGCTAGCGACACCTTAGCCACATCCCTTACGAAAGTTTTCCACAAGTTGCAAGCAAATCAAGCACCAATCGTACGGAAATCAACCATAATTAAAAATAAAATTGGGTGGGAGTTAACAGAGACCTCCGATATCATAGTGGTGGGTTAAAAGAAACCAAGTGCCATCATGGTGAGACTCTAGCAGGCATCAAGCGGAAGCTGACGACACCTTAGCCGCATCCCTTACGAAAGTTTTCCACAACTTACATGCAAATCAAGCACCAATCGTACAGAAATCAACCATAATTAAACAAAAATTTGGGTGGAAGGGTAAAAGAGCCCTCCGGTATCACGGTCGTGGGTTAATAGAAACCAAGTGCCATCGTGGTGAGTTTCTAGCAGGCATCAAGGGGAAGTTAACGACACCTTAGCCGAATCCCTTGGGTAAGATCTCCACAAGCTGCATGTAAGTCAAGCACCGATCGTACGGAAGTCAACCATAATGAAACAGAAATTTGGGTGGTAGGTTAAAAGAGACCTCCGATATCGCACTCGTGGGTTAACAGAAACCAAGTGCCATCGTGGTGAGTTTCTAGCAGGCATCCAGTGAAAGCTAACGACACCTTAGCCACATCCCTTGCGTAAGTTTTCCACAAGTTGCATGCAAATAAAGCACCAATCGTACGGAACTCAGCTATAAGTTAAACAAAAATTGGGTGGTAGGTTAACAGAGACCTCCGATATCACATTGGTGGGTTAACAGGCACCACGTGCCATCATGGTGAGTTTCTAGCAGGCATCAAGAGGAAGCTAACGACACCTTACCCGCATCACTTACGAAAGTTTTCCACAAGTTGCAAGCAAATCAAACACCAATCGTACGGAAATCAACCATAATTAAACAGAAATTTGGGTGGTAGGTTAACAGAGACCTCCGATATCACATTGGTGGGTTAACAGGCCCCACTTGCCATCATGGTGAGTTTCTAGCAGGCATCAAGAGGAAGCTAACGACACCTTACCCGCATCACTTACGAAAGTTTTCCACAAGTTGCAAGCAAATCAAACACCAATCGTACGGAAATCAACCATAATTAAACTGAAATTTGGGTAGTAGGTTGAAAGAGACCTCCGATATCACAGTCGTGGGTTAACAGAAGCCAAGTGTCATCGCAGTGAGTTTCTAGTAGGCACCAAGAGGAAGCTAGCGACATCTTAGCCGGATCCCTCGTGCAATTTTTCCAGAAGTTGCAGGCAAATCAAGCACCAATCGTACGGAAATCAATCATAATTAAAAATAAAATTGGGTGGGAGTTAACAGAGACCTCCGATATCACAGTGGTGGGTTAAAAGAAACCAAGTGCCATCATGGTGAGATTCTAGCAGGCATCAAGCGGAAGCTAACGACACCTTAGCCGCATCCCTTACGAAAGTTTTCCACAACCTACATGCAAATAAAGCACCAAGCGTACAGAAATCAACCATAATTAAACAAAAATTTGGGTCGAAGGGTAAAAGAGCCCTCCGGTATCACAGTCGTGGGTTAACAGAAACCAAGGGCCATCGTGGTGAGTTTCTAGCAGGCGTCAAGAGGAAGCTAACGACACCTTAGCCGCATCCCTTACGAAAGTTTTCCACAAGTTGCATGCAAATCAAGCACCAATCGTACGGAAATCAACCATAATGAAACAGAAACTTGGGCGGTAGGTTAGCACAGACCTCCGATATCACACTCGTGGGTTCACAGAAACCAAGTGCCATCGTGGTGAGTTTCTAGCAGGCATCAAGCGGAAGCTAACGACACCTTAGCCGCATCCCTTACGAAAGTTTTCCACAAGTTGCATGCAAATCAAGCACCAATCGTAAGGAAATCAACCATAATTAAACAAAAATTTGGGTGGTAGGTTAAAAGAGCCCTCCGGTATCACAGTCGTGGGTTAATTGAAACCAAGTGCCATCGTGGTGAGTTTTTAGCAGGCATCAAGGGGAAGTTAACGACACCTTAGCCGCATCCTTTACGAAAGTTTTCCACAAGTTGCATGCAAATCAAGCACCAATCGTAAGGAAATCAACCATAATTAAACAAAAATTTGGGTGGTAGGTTAAAAGAGCCCTCCAATATCACAGTAGTGGGTTAATAGAAACCAAGTGCCATCGTGGTGAGTTTCTAGCAGGCATCCAGTGAAAGCAAACGACACCTTAGCCACATCGCTTGCGTAAGTTTTCCACAAGTTGCAGGCAAATCAACCACCAGTCGTACGGAAATCAATCATAATTAAAAATAAAATTGGGTGGGAGTTAACAGAGACCTCCGATATCACAGTGGTGGGTTAAAAGAAACCAAGTGCCATCATGGTGAGATTCTAGCAGGCATCAAGCGGAAGCTAACGACACTTTAGCCGCATCCCTTACGAAAGTTTTCCACAACCTACATGCAAATAAAGCACCAAGCGTACAGAAATCAACCATAATTAAACAAAAATTTGGGTGGAAGGGTAAAAGAGCCCTCCGATATCACAGTCGTGGGTTAACAGAAACCAAGTGCCATCATGGTGAGATTCTAGCAGGCATCAAGCGGAAGCTAACGACACCTTAGCCGCATCCCTTACGAAAGTTTTCCACAACTTACATGCAAATCAAGCACCAATCGTACGGAAATCAACCATAATTAAACATAAATTTGGGTGGTAGGTTAACAGAGACCTCCGATATCACAGTGGTGGGTTAACAGGAACCACGTGCCATCATGGTGAATTTCAAGCAGGCATCAAGCGGATGCTAACGACACCTTAGCCGCATCCTTTACGAAAGTTTTCCACAAGTTGCATGCAAATCAAGGACCAATCGTACGGAAATCAACCATAATTAAACAGAAATTTGGGTGGTAGGTTAAAAGAGACCTCCGATATCACAGTCGTGGGTTAACAGAAACCAAGTGTCATCGCAGTGAGTTTCTAGTAGGCATCAAGAGGAAGCTAGCGACACCTTAGCCACATCCCTTACGAAAGTTTTCCACAAGTTGCAAGCAAATCAAGCACCAATCGTACGGAAATCAACCATAATTAAAAATAAAATTGGGTGGGAGTTAACAGAGACCTCCGATATCATAGTGGTGGGTTAAAAGAAACCAAGTGCCATCATGGTGAGACTCTAGCAGGCATCAAGCGGAAGCTGACGACACCTTAGCCGCATCCCTTACGAAAGTTTTCCACAACTTACATGCAAATCAAGCACCAATCGTACAGAAATCAACCATAATTAAACAAAAATTTGGGTGGAAGGGTAAAAGAGCCCTCCGGTATCACGGTCGTGGGTTAATAGAAACCAAGTGCCATCGTGGTGAGTTTCTAGCAGGCATCAAGGGGAAGTTAACGACACCTTAGCCGAATCCCTTGGGTAAGATCTCCACAAGCTGCATGTAAGTCAAGCACCGATCGTACGGAAATCAACCATAATGAAACAGAAATTTGGGTGGTAGGTTAAAAGAGACCTCCGATATCGCACTCGTGGGTTAACAGAAACCAAGTGCCATCGTGGTGAGTTTCTAGCAGGCATCCAGTGAAAGCTAACGACACCTTAACCACATCCCTTGCGTAAGTTTTCCACAAGTTGCATGCAAATAAAGCACCAATCGTACGGAACTCAGCTATAAGTTAAACAAAAATTGGGTGGTAGGTTAACAGAGACCTCCGATATCACATTGGTGGGTTAACAGGCACCACGTGCCATCATGGTGAGTTTCTAGCAGGCATCAAGAGGAAGCTAACGACACCTTACCCGCATCCCTTACGAAAGTTTTCCACAAGTTGCAAGCAAATCAAACACCAATCGTACGGAAATCAACCATAATTAAACAGAAATTTGGGTGGTAGGTTAACAGAGACCTCCGATATCACATTGGTGGGTTAACAGGCCCCACTTGCCATCATGGTGAGTTTCTAGCAGGCATCAGGAGGAAGCTAACGACACCTTAGCCGCATCCCTGACGAAAGTTTTCCACAAGTTGCATGCAAATCAAGGACCAATCGTACGGAAATCAACCATAATTAAACTGAAATTTGGGTGGTAGGTTAAAAGAGGCCTCCGATATCACAGTCGTGGGTTAACAGAAGCCAAGTGTCATCGCAGTGAGTTTCTAGTAGGCATCAAGAGGAAGCTAGCGACATCTTAGCCACATCCCTTGCGTAAGTTTTCCACAAGTTGCAGGCAAATCAACCACCAATCGTACGGAAAGCAACCATAATTAAAAATAAAATTGGGTGGGAGTTAACAGAGACCTCCGATATCACAGTGGTGGGTTAAAAGAAACCAAATGCCATCATGGTGAGTTTCTAGCCGGCATCAAGAGGAAGCCAACGACAACTTAGCCGGATCCCTCGTGCAATTTTTCCAGAAGTTGCAGGCAAATCAAGCACCAATCGTACGGAAATCAATCATAATTAAAAATAAAATTGGGTGGGAGTTAACAGAGACCTCCGATATCACAGTGGTGGGTTAAAAGAAACCAAGTGCCATCATGGTGAGATTCTAGCAGGCATCAAGCGGAAGCTAACGACACCTTAGCCGCATCCCTTACGAAAGTTTTCCACAACCTACATGCAAATAAAGCACCAAGCGTACAGAAATCAACCATAATTAAACAAAAATTTGGGTCGAAGGGTAAAAGAGCCCTCCGGTATCACAGTCGTGGGTTAACAGAAACCAAGGGCCATCGTGGTGAGTTTCTAGCAGGCGTCAAGAGGAAGCTAACGACACCTTAGCCGCATCCCTTACGAAAGTTTTCCACAAGTTGCATGCAAATCAAGCACCAATCGTACGGAAATCAACCATAATGAAACAGAAACTTGGGCGGTAGGTTAACACACACCTCCGATATCACACTCGTGGGTTAACAGAAACCAAGTGCCATCGTGGTGAGTTTCTAGCAGGCATCAAGCGGAAGCTAACGACACCTTAGCCGCATCCCTTACGAAAGTTTTCCACAAGTTGCATGCAAATCAAGCACCAATCGTACGGAAATCAACCATAATGAAACAGAAACTTGGGCGGTAGGTTAGCACAGACCTCCGATATCACACTCGTGGGTTCACAGAAACCAAGTGCCATCGTGGTGAGTTTCTAGCAGGCATCAAGCGGAAGCTAACGACACCTTAGCCGCATCCCTTACGAAAGTTTTCCACAAGTTGCATGCAAATCAAGCACCAATCGTAAGGAAATCAACCATAATTAAACAAAAATTTGGGTGGTAGGTTAAAAGAGCCCTCCGGTATCACAGTCGTGGGTTAATTGAAACCAAGTGCCATCGTGGTGAGTTTTTAGCAGGCATCAAGGGGAAGTTAACGACACCTTAGCCGCATCCTTTACGAAAGTTTTCCACAAGTTGCATGCAAATCAAGCACCAATCGTAAGGAAATCAACCATAATTAAACAAAAATTTGGGTGGTAGGTTAAAAGAGCCCTCCGATATCACAGTAGTGGGTTAATAGAAACCAAGTGCCATCGTGGTGAGTTTCTAGCAGGCATCCAGTGAAAGCAAACGACACCTTAGCCACATCGCTTGCGTAAGTTTTCCACAAGTTGCAGGCAAATCAACCACCAGTCGTACGGAAATCAATCATAATTAAAAATACAATTGGATGGGAGTTAACAGAGACCTCCGATATCACAGTGGTGGGTTAAAAGAGACCAAGTGCCATAATGATGAGTTTCTAGCAGGCATCAAGAGGAAGCTAACAACACCTTAGCCGCATCCCTTACGAAAGTTTTTCACAAGTTGCATGCAAATCAAGCACCAATCGTACAGAAATCAACCATAATTAAACAGAAATTTGGGTGGTAGGTTAACAGAGACCTCCGATATCACAGTGGTGGGTTAACAGGAACCACGTGCCATCATGGTGAATTTCAAGCAGGCATCAAGCGGATGCTAACGACACCTTAGCCGCATCCTTTACGAAAGTTTTCCACAAGTTGCATGCAAATCAAGGACCAATCGTACGGAATTCAACCATAATTAAACAGAAATTTGGGTGGTAGGTTAAAAGAGACCTCCGATATCACAGTCGTGGGTTAACAGAAACCAAGTGTCATAGCAGTGAGTTTCTAGTAGGCATCAAGAGGAAGCTAGCGACACCTTAGCCACATCCCTTGCGTAAGTTTTCCACAAGTTGCAGGAAAATCAACCACCAATCGTACGGGAAGCAATCATAATTAAAAATAAAATTGGGTGGGAGTTAACAGAGACCTCCGATATCACAGTGGTGGGTTAAAAGAAACCAATAGCCATCATGGTGAATTTCAAGCAGGCATCAAGAGGAAGCCAACGACAGCTTAGCCGGATCCCTCGTGCAATTTTTCCAGAAGTTGCAGGCAAATCAAGCACCAATCGTACGGAAATCAATCATAATTAAAAATAAAATTGGGTGGGAGTTAACAGAGACCTCCGATATCATAGTGGTGGGTTAAAAGAAACCAAGTTCCATCATGGTGAGATTCTAGCAGGCATCAAGCGGAAGCTGACGACACCTTAGCCGCATCCCTTACGAAAGTTTTCCACAACTTACATGCAAAGCAAACACCAATCGTACAGAAATCAACCATAATTAAACAAAAATTTGGGTGGAAGGGTAAAAGAGCCCTCCAGTATCACAGTCGTGGGTTAACAGAAACCAAGGGGCATCGTGGTGAGTTTCTAGCAGGCATCAAGAGGAAGCAAACGACACCTTAGCCGCATCCCTTACGAAAGTTTTCCACAAGCTGCATGTAAGTCAAGCACCAATCGTACGGAAATCAACCATAATGAAACAGAAATTTGGGTGGTAGGTTAACAGAGACCTCCGATATCGCACTCGTGGGTTAACAGAAACCAAGTGCCATCGTGGTGAGTTTCTAGCAGGCATCCAGTGAAAGCTAACGACACCTTAGCCACATCCCTTGCGTAAGTTTTCCACAAGTTGCATGCAAATAACGCACCAATCGTACGAATATCAACCATAATTAAACTGCAATTTGGGTGGTAGGTTAAAAGAGACCTCCGATATCACAGTCGTGGGTTAACAGAAGCCAAGTGTCATCGCAGTGAGTTTCTAGTAGGCATCAAGAGGAAGCTAGCGACATCTTAGCCACATCCCTTGCGTAAGTTTTCCACAAGTTGCAGGCAAATCAACCACCAATCGTACGGAAAGCAACCATAATTAAAAATTAAATTGGGTGGGAGTTAACAGAGACCTCCGATATCACAGTGGTGGGTTAAAAGAAACCAAATACCATCATGGTGAGTTTCTAGCAGGCATCAAGAGGAAGCCAACGACAACTTAGCCGGATCCCTCGTGCAATTTTTCCAGAAGTTGCAGGCAAATCAAGCACCAATCGTACGGAAATCAATCATAATTAAAAATAAAATTGGGTGGGAGTTAACAGAGACCTCCGATATCACAGTGGTGGGTTAAAAGAAACCAAGTGCCATCATGGTGAGATTCTAGCAGGCATCAAGCGGAAGCTAACGACACCTTAGCCGCATCCCTTACGAAAGTTTTCCACAACCTACATGCAAATCAAGCACCAAGCGTACAGAAATCAACCATAATTAAACAAAAATTTGGGTGGAAGGGTAAAAGAGCCCTCTGGTATCACAGTCGTGGGTTAACAGAAACCAAGGGCCATCGTGGTCAGTTTCTAGCAGGCGTCAAGAGGAAGCTAACGACACCTTAGCCGCATCCCTTACGAAAGTTTTCCACAAGTTGCATGCAAATCAAGCACCAATCGTTCGGAAATCAACCATAATGAAACAGAAACTTGGGCGGTAGGTTAACACACACCTCCGATATCACACTCGTGGGTTAACAGAAACCAAGTGCCATCGTGGTGAGTTTCTAGCAGGCATCAAGCGGAAGCTAACGACACCTTAGCCGCATCCCTTACGAAAGTTTTCCACAAGTTGCATGCAAATCAAGCACCAATCGTACGGAAATCAACCATAATGAAACAGAAACTTGGGCGGTAGGTTGGCACAGACCTCCGATATCACACTCGTGGGTTCACAGAAACCAAGTGCCATCGTGGTGAGTTTCTAGCAGGCATCAAGTGGAAGCTAACGACACCTTAGCCGCATCCCTTACGAAAGTTTTCCACAAGTTGCATGCAAATCAAGCACCAATCGTAAGGAAATCAACCATAATTAAACAAAAATTTGGGTGGTAGGTTAAAAGAGCCCTCCGATATCACAGTCGTGGGTTAATAGAAACCAAGTGCCATCGTGGTGAGTTTCTAGCAGGCGTCAAGGGGAAGTTAACGACACCTTAGCCGCATCCTTTACGAAAGTTTTCCACAAGTTGCATGCAAATCAAGCACCGATCGTAAGGAAATCAACCATAATTAAACAAAAATTTGGGTGGTAGGTTAAAAGAGCCCTCCGATATCACAGTCGTGGGTTAATAGAAACCAAGTGCCATCGTGGTGAGTTTCTAGCAGGCATCCAGTGAAAGCAAACGACATCTTAGCCACATCGCTTGCGTAAGTTTTCCACACGTTGCAGGCAAATCAACCACCAGTCGTACGAAAATCAATCATAATTAAAAATACAATTGGATGGGAGTTAACAGAGACCTCCGATATCACAGTGGTGGGTTAAAAGAGACCAAGTGCCATCATGATGAGTTTCTAGCAGGCATCAAGAGGAAGCTAACAACACCTTAGCCGCATCCCTTACGAAAGTTTTTCACAAGTTGCATGCAAATCAAGCACCAATCGTACGGAAATCAACCATAATTAAACAGAAATTTGGGTGGTAGGTTAACAGAGACCTGCGATATCACAGTGGTGGGTTAACAGGAACCACGTGCCATCATGGTGAATTTCAAGCAGGCATCAAGGGGAAGCTAACGACACCTTAGCCGCATCCCTTAAGAAAGTTTTCCACAAGTTGCATGCAAATCAAGCACCAATCGTACGGAAATCAACCATAATTAAACAGAAATTTGGGTGGTAGGTTAACAGAGACCTCCGATATCACAGTGGTGGGTTAACAGGAACCACGTGCCATCATGGTGAGATTCTAGCAGGCATCAAGCGGATGCTAACGACACCTTAGCCGCATCCTTTACGAAAGTTTTCCACAAGTTGCATGCAAATCAAGGACCAATCGTACGGAAATCAACCATAATTAAACAGAAATTTGGGTGGTAGGTTAAAAGAGACCTCCGATATCACAGTCGTGGGTTAACAGAAACCAAGTGTCATCACAGTGAGTTTCTAGTAGGCATCAAGAGGAAGCTAGCGACACCTTAGCCACATCCCTTGCGTAAGTTTTCCACAAGTTGCAGGAAAATCAACCACCAATCGTACGGGAAGCAATCATAATTAAAAATAAAATTGGGTGGGAGTTAACAGAGACCTCCGATATCACAGTGGTGGGTTAACAGAAACCAAATGCCATCATGGTGAATTTCAAGCAGGCATCAAGAGGAAGCCAACGACAGCTTAGCCGGATCCCTCGTGCAATTTTTCCAGAAGTTGCAGGCAAATCAAGCACCAATCGTACGGAAATCAATCATAATTAAAAATAAATTTGGGTGGGAGTTAACAGAGACCTCCGATATCATAGTGGTGGGTTAAAAGAAACCTAGTTCCATCATGGTGAGATTCTAGCAGGCATCAAGCGGAAGCTGACGACACCTTAGCCGCATCCCTTACGAAAGTTTTCCACAACTTACATGCAAAGCAAGCACCAATCGTACAGAAATCAACCATAATTAAACAAAAATTTGGGTGGAAGGGTAAAAGAGCCCTCCGGTATCACAGTCGTGGGTTAACAGAAACCAAGGGGCATCATGGTGAGTTTCTAGCAGGCATCAAGAGGAAGCAAACGACACCTTAGCCGAATCCCTTGGGTAAGATTTCCACAAGCTGCATGTAAGTCAAGCACCAATCGTACGGAAATCAACCATAATGAAACAGAAATTTGGGTGGTAGGTTAACAGAGACCTCCGATATCGCACTCGTGGGTTAACAGAAACCAAGTGCCATCGTGGTGAGTTTCTAGCAGGCATCCAGTGAAAGCTAACGACACCTTAGCCACATCCCTTGCGTAAGTTTTCCACAAGTTGCATGCAAATAAAGCACCAATCGTACGGAAATCAGCTATAAGTTAAACAAAAATTGGGTGGTAGGTTAACAGAGACCTCCGATATCGCACTCGTGGGTTAACAGAAACCAAGTGCCATCGTGGTGAGTTTCTAGCAGGCATCCAGTGAAAGCTAACGACACCTTACCTGCATCCCTTATGAAAGTTTTCCACAAGTTGCATGCAAATCAAGCACCAATCGTACGGAAATCAACCATAATTATACAGAAATTGGGTGGTAGGTTAACAGAGACTTCCGATATCACATTGGTGGGTTAACAGGCACCACGTGCCATTATGGTGAGTTTCTAGCAGGCATCAAGAGGAAGCTGACGACACCTTAGCCGCATCCTTTACGAAAGTTTTCCACAAGTTGCATGCAAATCAAGGACCAATCGTACGGAAATCAATCATAATTAAACTGAAATTTGGGTGGTAGGTTAAAAGAGACCTCCGATATCACAGTCGTGGGTTAACAGAAACCAAGTGTCATCGCAGTAAGTTTCTAGTAGGCATCAAGAGGAAGCAAGCGACACCTTAGCCACATCCCTAGCGTAAGTTTTCCACAAGTTGCAGGCAAATCAACCACCAATCTTACGGGAAGCAACCATAATTAAAAATAAAATTGGGTGGGAGTTAACAGACACCTCCGATATCACAGTGGTGGGTTAAAAGAAACCAAATGCCATCATGGTGAGTTTCTAGCAGGCATCAAGAGGAAGCGAACGACAACTTAGCCGGATCCCTCGTGCAATTTTTCCAGAAGTTGCAGGCAAATCAAGCACCAATCGTACGGAAATCAATCATAATTAAAAATAAAATTGGGTGGGAGTTAACAGAGACCTCCGATATCACAGTGGTGGGTTAAAAGAAACCAAGTGCCATCATGGTGAGATTCTAGCAGGCATCAAACGGAAGCTAACGACACCTTAGCCGCATCCCTTACGAAAGTTTTCCACAACCTACATGCAAATCAAGCACCAAGCGTACAGAAATCAACCATAATTAAACAAAAATTTGGGTGGAAGGGTAAAAGAGCCCTCCGATATCACAGTCGTGGGTTAACAGAAACCAAGTGCCATCATGGTGAGATTCTAGCAGGCATCAAGCGGAAGCTAACGACACCTTAGCCGCATCCCTTACGAAAGTTTTCCACAACTTACATGCAAATCAAGCACCAATCGTACAGAAATCAACCATAATTAAACAAAAATTTGGGTGGAAGGGTAAAAGAGACCTCCCATATCACACTCGTGGGTTACCAGAAACCAATTGCCATCGTGGTGAGTTTCTAGCAGGCATCCAGTGAAAGCTAACGATACCTTAGCCACATCCCTTGCGTAAGTTTTCCACAAGTTGCAGGCAAATCAAGCACCAGTCGTACGGAAATCAATCATAATTAAAAATACGATTGGATGGGAGTTAACAGAGACCTCCGATATCACAGTGGTGGGTTAAAAGAGACCAAGTGCCATCATGATGAGTTTTAAGCAGGCATC
Organism: Anomoia purmunda; assembly: GCA_951828415.1. Taxonomy (NCBI): domain Eukaryota; kingdom Metazoa; phylum Arthropoda; class Insecta; order Diptera; family Tephritidae; genus Anomoia; species Anomoia purmunda. Next base: position 96,596,879 of record OX639995.1, read on the forward strand.
AAGAGGAAGCTAACAACACCTTAGCAGCATCTCGTGCCTAAGTTTTCCACAAGTTGCATGCAAATCAAGCACCAATCGTACGGAAATCAACCATAATTAAACAGAAATTTGGGTGGTAGGTTAACAGAGACCTCCGCTATCACAGTGGTGGGTTAACAGGAACCACGCGCCATCATGGTGAACTTCTAGCAGGCATCAAGCCGAAGCTAAGGACACCTTAGCCGCATCCCTTGCGTAAGTTTTCCACAAGTTGCATGCAAATCAAGGACCAATCGTACAGAAATCAACCATAATTAAACTGAAATTTGGGTAGTAGGTTAAAAGAGACCTCCGATATCACAGTCGTGAGTTAACAGAAACCAAATGCCATCATGGAAAATTCCTAGCAGGCATCAAGATGAAGCCAACGACACCTTAGCCGGATCCCTCGTGCAATTTTTCCAGAAGTTGCAGGCAAATCAAACACCAATCGTACGGAAATCAATCATAATTAAAAATAAAATTGGGTGGGAGTTAACAGAGACCTCTGGTGGGTTAAAAGAAACCAAGAGCCATCATGGTGAATTTCTAGCAGGCATCAAGCGGAAGCTAACGCCACCTTAGCCGCATCCCTTGCGTAAGTTTTCCACAAGTTGCATGCAAATCAAGCACCAATCGTACGGAAATCAACCATAATTAAACAAAAATTTGGGTGGAAGGGTAAAAGAGCCCTCCGATATCACAGTCGTGGGTTAACAGAAACCAAGTACCATCATGGTGAGATTCTAGCAGGCATCAAGCGGAAGCTAACGACACCTTGGCCGTATCTCTTACGAAAGTTTTCCACAACTTACATGCAAATCAAGCACCAATCCTACAGAAACCAACCATAATTAAACAAAAATTTGGGTGGAAGGGTAAAAGAGCCCTCCCATATCACACTCGTGGGTTAACAGAAACCAAGTGCTATCGTGGTGAGTTTCTAGCAGGCATCCAGTGAAAGCTAACGATAACTTAGCCACATCCCTTGCGTAAGTTTTCCACAAGTTGCAGGCAAATCAACCACCAATCGTACGGGAAGCAACCATAATTAAAAATAAAATTGGGTGGGAGTTAACAGAGACCTCCGATACCACAGTGGTGGGTTAAAAGAAACCAAATGCCATCATGGTGAGTTTCTAGCAGGCATGCGTAAGTTTTCCACAAGTTGCATGCAAATCAAGCACCAATCGTGCGGAAATCAACCATAATTAAACAAAAATTTGGGTGGAAGGGTAAAAGAGCCCTCCGATATCACAGTCGTGGGTTAACAGAAACCAAGTGCCATCATGGTGAGATTCTAGCAGGCATCACGCGGAAGCTAACGACACCTTGGCCGCATCCCTTACGAAAGTTGTCTACAACTTACATGCTAATCAAGCACCAATCGTACAGAAATCAACCATAATTAAACAAAAATTTGGGTGGAAGGGTAAAAGAGCCCTCCCATATCACACTCGTGGGTTAACAGAAACCAACTGTCATCGTGGTGAGTTTCTAGCAGGCATCCAGTGAAAGCTAACGATAACTTAGCCACATCCCTTGCGTAAGTTTTCCACAAGTTGCAGGCAAATCAAGCACCAGTCGTACGGAAATCAACCATGATTAAACAGAAATTTGGGTGGTAGGTTAAAAGAGACCTCCGATATCACAGTCGTGGGTTAACAGAAACCAAGTGCCATCGCAGTGAGTTTCTAGTAGGCATCAAGAGGAAGCTAGCGACACCTTAGCCACATCCCTTACGAAAGTTTTCCACAAGTTGCAAGCAAATCAAGCACCAATCGTACGGAAATCAACCATAATTAAAAATAAAATTGGGTGGGAGTTAACAGAGACCTCCGATATCATAGTGGTGGGTTAAAAGAAACCAAGTGCCATCATGGTGAGATTCTAGCAGGCATCAAGCGGAAGCTGACGACACCGTTGCCGCATCCCTTACGAAAAATTTCCACAACTTACATGCAAATCAAGCACCAATCGTACAGAAATCAACCATAATTAAAGAAAAATTTGGGTGGAAGGGTAAAAGAGCCCTCCGGTATCACAGTCGTGGGTTAACAGAAACCAAGGGCCATCGTGGTGAGTTTCTAGCAGGCATCAAGAGGAAGCTAACGACACCTTAGCCGAATCCCTTGGGTAAGATTTCCACAAGCTGCATGTAAGTCAAGCACCAATCGTACGGAAATCAACCATATTGAAACAGAAATTTGGGTGGTAGGTTAAAAGAGACCTCCGATATCGCACTCGTGGGTTAACAGAAACCAAGTGCCATCATGGTGAGATTCTAGCATGCATCAAGCGGAAGCTGACGACACCGTAGCCGCATCCCTTACGAAAGTTTTCCACAACTTACATGCAAATCAAGCACCAATCGTACAGAAATCAACCATAATTAAAGAAAAATTTGGGTGGAAGGGTAAAAGAGCCCTCCGGTATCACAGTCGTGGGTTAACAGAAACCAAGTGCCATCATGGTGAGATTCTAGCAGGCATCAAGCGGAAGCTAACGACAGCTTAGCCGCATCCCTTACGAAAGTTTTCCACAACTTACATGCAAATCAAGCACCAATCGTACAGAAATCAACCATAATTAAACAAAAATTTGGGTGGAAGGGTAAAAGAGACCTCCCATATCACACTCGTGGGTTACCAGAAACCAAGTGCCATTGTGGTGAGTTTCTAGCAGGCATCCAGTGAAAGCTAACGATACCTTAGCCACATCCCTTGCGTAAGTTTTCCTCAAGTTGCAGGCAAATCAAGCACCAGTCGTACGGAAATCAATCATAATTAAAAATACGATTAAATGGGAGTTAACAGAGACCTCCGATATCACAGTGGTGGGTTAAAAGAGACCAAGTGCCATCATGATGAGTTTTTAGCAGGCATCAAGAGGAAGCTAACGACACCTTAGCCGCATCTCGTGCCTAAGTTTTCCACAAGTTGCATGCAAATCAAGCAACAATCGTACGGAAATCAACCATAATTAAACAGAAATTTGGGTGGTAGGTTAACAGAGACCTCCGCTAGCACAGTGGTGGGTTAACAGGAACCACGTGCCATCATGGTGAACTTCTAGCAGGCATCAAGCGGAAGCTAAGGATACCTTAGCCGCAACCCTTGCGTAAGGTTTCCACAAGTTGCATGCAAATAAAGCACCATTCGTACGGAAATCAGCTATAATTTAAACAAAAATTGGGTGGTAGGTTAACAGAGACCTCCGATATCACATTGGTGGGTTAACAGGAACCTCGTGCCATCGTGGTGAGTTTCTAGCAGGCATCAAGAGGAAGCTAACGACACCTTAGCCGCTTCCTTTACGAAAGTTTTCCACAAGATGCATGCAAATCAAGGACCAATCGTACGGAAATCAACCATAATTAAATTGAAATTTGGGTGGTAGGTTAGAAGAGACCTCCGAAATCACAGTCGTGAGTTAAAAGAAACCAAATGATATCATGGTGAATTTCTAGCAGGCATCAATATAAAGCCAACGACACCTTAGCCGGATCCCTCGTGCAATTTTCCCAGAAGTTGCAGGCAAATCAAACACCCATCGTACGGAAATCAATCATAATTAAAAATAAAATTGGGTGGGAGTTAACAGAGACCTCTGGTGGGTTAAAAGAAACCAAGTGCCATCATGGTGAATTTCTAGCAGGCATCAAGCGGAAGCTAACGCCACCTTAGCCGCATCCCTTGCGTAAGTTTTCCACAAGTTGCATGCAAATCAAGCACCAATCGTGCGGAAATCAACCATAATTAAACAAAAATTTGTGTGGAAGGGTAAAAGAGCCCTCCGATATCACAATCGTGGGTTAACAGAAACCAAGTGCCATCATGGTGAGATTCTAGCAGGCATCAAGCGGAAGCTAACGACACCTTGGCCGCATCCCTTACGAAAGTTGTCCACAACTTACATGCTAATCAAGCACCAATCGTACAGAAATCAACCATAATTAAACAAAAATTTGGGTGGAAGGGTAAAAGAGCCCTCCCATATCACACTCGTGGGTTAACAGAAACCAACTGTCATCGTTGTGAGTTTCTAGCAGGCATCCAGTGAAAGCTAACGATAACTTAGCCACATCCCTTGCGTAAGTTTTCCACAAGTTGCAGGCAAATCAAGCACCAGTCGTACGGAAATCAACCATAATTAAACAGAAATTTGGGTGGTAGGTTAAAAGAGACCTCCGATATCACAGTCGTGGGTTAACAGAAACCAAGTGCCATCGCAGTGAGTTTCTAGTAGGCATCAAGAGGAAGCTAGCGACACCTTAGCCACATCCCTTACGAAAGTTTTCCACAAGTTGCAAGCAAATCAAGCACCAATCGTACGGAAATCAACCATAATTAAAAATAAAATTGGGTGGGAGTTAACAGAGACCTCCGATATCATAGTGGTGGGTTAAAAGAAACCAAGTGCCATCATGGTGAGATTCTAGCAGGCATCAAGCGGAAGCTGACGACACCGTTGCCGCATCCCTTACGAAAGTTTTCCACAACTTACATGCAAATCAAGCACCAATCGTACAGAAATCAACCATAATTAAAGAAAAATTTGGGTGGAAGGGTAAAAGAGCCCTCCGGTATCACAGTCGTGGGTTAACAGAAACCAAGGGCCATCGTGGTGAGTTTCTAGCAGGCATCAAGAGGAAGCTAACGACACCTTAGCCGAATCCCTTGGGTAAGATTTCCACAACCTGCATGTAAGTCAAGCACCAATCGTACGGAAATCAACCATATTGAAACAGAAATTTGGGTGGTAGGTTAAAAGAGACCTCCGATATCGCACTCGTGGGTTAACAGAAACCAAGTGCCATCATGGTGAGATTCTAGCATGCATCAAGCGGAAGCTGACGACACCGTAGCCGCATCCCTTACGAAAGTTTTCCACAACTTACATGCAAATCAAGCACCAATCGTACAGAAATCAACCATAATTAAAGAAAAATTTGGGTGGAAGGGTAAAAGAGCCCTCCGGTATCACAGTCGTGGGTTAACAGAAACCAAGTGCCACCGTGGTGAGTTTCTAGCAGGCATCCAGTGAAAGCTAACGACGCCTTAGCCACATCCCTTGCGTAAGTTTTCCACAAGTTGCATGCAAATAAAGCACCAATCGTACGGAAATCAGCTATAAGTTAAACAAAAATTGGGTGGTAGGTTAACAGAGACCTCCGATATCACATTGGTGGGTTAACAGGCACCACGTGCCATCATGGTGAGTTTCTAGCAGGCATCAAGAGGAAGCTAACGACACCTTAGCCGCATCCCTTACGAAAGTTTTCCACAAGTTGCATGCAAATCAAGCACCAATCGTACGGAAATCAACCATAATGAAACAGAAACTTGGGCGGTAGGTTAACACACACCTCCGATATCACACTCGTGGGTTAACAGAAACCAAGTGCCATCGTGGTGAGTTTCTAGCAGGCATCAAGCGGAAGCTAACGACACCTTAGCCGCATCCCTTACGAAAGTTTTCCACAAGTTGCATGCAAATCAAGCACCAATCGTACGGAAATCAACCATAATGAAACAGAAACTTGGGCGGTAGGTTAACACAGACCTCCGATATCACACTCGTGGGATAACAGAAACCAAGTGCCATCGTGGTGAGTTTCTAGCAGGCATCAAGCGGAAGCTAACGACACCTTAGCCGCATCCCTTACGAAAGTTTTCCACAAGTTGCATGCAAATCAAGCACCAATCGTAAGGAAATCAACCGTAATTAAACAAAAATTTGGGTGGTAGGTTAAAAGAGCCCTCCGATATCACAGTCGTGGGTTAATAGAAACCAAGTGCCATCGTGGTGAGTTTCTAGCAGGCATCAAGGGGAAGCTAACGACACCTTAGCCGCATCCTTTACGAAAGTTTTATACAAATTGCATGCAAATCAAGCACCAATCGTAAGGAAATCAACCATAATTATACAAAAATTTGGGTGGTAGGTTAAAAGAGCCCTCCGATATCACAGTCGTGGGTTAATAGAAACCAAGTGCCATCGTGGTGAGTTTCTAGCAGGCATCCAGTGAAAGCAAACGACACCTTAGCCACATCGCTTGCGTAAGTTTTTCACAAGTTGCAGGCAAATCAACCACCAGTCGTACGGAAATCAATCATAATTAAAAATACAATTGGATGGGAGTTAACAGAGACCTCCGATATCACAGTGGTGGGTTAAAAGAGACCACGTGCCATCATGGTGAGTTTCTAGCAGGCATCAAGAGGAAGCTAACGACACCTTACCCGCATCCCTTACGAAAGTTTTCCACAAGTTGCATGCAAATCAAGCACCAATCGTACGGAAATCAACCATAATTAAACAGAAATTTGGGTGGTAGGTTAACAGAGACCTCCGATATCACATTGGTGGGTTAACAGGCACCACGTGCCATTATGGTAAGTTTCTAGCAGGCATCAAGACGAAGCTAACGACACCTTAGCCGCATCCCTTACGAAAGTTTTCCACAAGTTGCATGCAAATCAAGGACCAATCGTACGGAAATCAACCATAATTAAACTGAAATTTGGATGGTAGGTTAAAAGAGACCTCCGATATCACAGTCGTGGGTTAACAGAAACCAAGTGTCATCGCAGTAAATTTCTAGCAGGCATCAAGAGGAAGCTAACGACACCTTAGCCGCATCCCTTACGAAAGTTTTCCACAAGTTGCATGCAAATCAAGGACCAATCGTACGGAAATCAACCATAATTTAAAAGAAATTGGGTGGTAGGTTAACAGAGACCTCCGATATCACATTGGTGGGTTAACAGGAACCACGTGCCATCGTGGTGAATTTCTAGCAGGCATCAAGAGGAAGCCAACGACACCTTAGCCGGATCCCTCGTGCAATTTTTCCAGAAGTTGCAGGCAAATCAACCACCAATCATACGGAAAGCAATCATAATTAAAAATAAAATTGGGTGGGAGTTAACAGAGACCTCCGATATCACAGTGGTGGGTTAAAAGAAACCAAATGCCATCATGGTGAATTTCTAGCAGGCATCAAGAGGAAGCCAACGACACCTTAGCCGGATCCCTCGTGCAATTTTTCCAGAAGTTGCAGGCAAATCAACCACCAATCATACGGAAAGCAATCATAATTAAAAATAAAATTAAACAAAAATTTGGGTGGAAGGGTAAAAGAGCCCTCCGATACCACAGTTGTGGGTTAACAGAAACCAAGTGCCATCATGGTGAGATTCTAGCAGGCATCAAGCGGAAGCTAACGACACCTTAGCCGCATTCCTTACGAAAGTTTTCCACAACTTACATGCAAATCAAGCACCAATCGTACAGAAATCAACCATAATTAAACAAAAATTTGGGTGGAAGGGTAAAAGAGACCTCCCATATCACACTCGTGGGTTACCAGAAACCAAGTGCCATCGTGGTGAGTTTCTAGCAGGCATCCAGTGAAAGCTAACGATACCTTAGCCACATCCCTTGCGTAAGTTTTCCATAAGTTGCAGGCAAATCAAGCACCAGTCGTACGGAAATCAATCATAATTAAAAATACGATACCTCCGATATCACAGTGGTAGGTTAAAGGAGACCAAGTGCCATCATGATGAGTTTTTAGCAGGCATCAAGAGGAAGCTAACGACACCTTAGCCGCATCTCGTGCCTAAGTTTTCCACAAGTTGCATGCAAATCAAGCACCAATCGTACGGAAATCAACCATAATTAAACAGAAATTGGGTGGTAGGTTAACAGAGACCTCCGCTATCACAGTGGTGGGTTAACAGGAACCACGTGCCATCATGGTTAACTTCTAGCAGGCATCAAGATGAAGCCAACGACACCTTAGCCGGATCCCTCGTGCAATTTTTCCAGAAGTTGCAGGCAAATCAAACACCAATCGTACGGAAATCAATCATAATTAAAAATAAAATTGGGTGGGAGTTAACAGAGACCTCCGATATCACAGTGGTGGGTTAAAAGAAACCAAGTGCCATCATGGTGAATTTCTAGCAGGCATCAAGCGGAAGCTAACGACACCTTAGCCGCATCCCTTGCGTAAGTTTTCCACAAGTTGAATGCAAATCAAGCACCAATCGTACGGAAATCAACCATAATTAAACAAAAATTTGGGTGGAAGGGTAAAAGAGCCCTCCGATATCACAGTCGTGGGTTAACAGAAACCAAGTGCCATCATGGTGAGATTCTAGCAGGCATCAAGCGGAAGCTAACGACACCTTAGCCGCATCCCTTACGAAAGTTTTCCACAACTTACATGCAAATCAAGCACCAATCGTACAGAAATCAACCATAATTAAACAAAAATTTGGGTGGAAGGGTAAAAGAGCCCTCCCATATCACACTCGTGGGTTAACAGAAACCAAGTGCCATCGTGGTGAGTTTCTAGCAGGCATCCAGTGAAAGCTAACGATAACTTAGCCACATCCCTTGCGTAAGTTTTCCACAAGTTGCAGGCAAATCAAGCACCAGTCGTACGGAAATCAATCATAATTAAAAATACGATTGGATGGGAGTTAACAGAGACCTCCGATATCACAGTGGTGGGTTAAAAGAAACCAAGTGCCATCATGGTGAGATTCTAGCTGGCATCAAGCGGAAGCTAACGACACATTAGCCGCATCCCTTACGAAAGTTTTCCACAACTTACATGCAAATCAAGCACCAATCGTACGGAAATCAACCATAATTAAACAAAAATTTGGGTGGTAGGTTAAAAGAGACCTCCGATATCACAGCGGTGGGTTAAAATATACCAAGATCATGATGAGTTTCTAGCAGGCATCAAGAGGAAGCTAACGACACCTTAGCCGCATCCATTGCGTAAGTTTTCCACAAGTGCCGTGCAAATCAAACTCAAATCGTACGGAAATCAACCATAATTAAACAGAAATTTGGGTGGTAGGTTAACAGAGACCTCCGCTATCACAGTGGTGGGTTAACAGGAACCACGTGCCATCATGGTGAACTTCTAGCAGGCATCAAGAAGAAGCTAACGACACCTTAGCCGCATCCCTTGCGTAAGTTTTCCACAAGTTGCATGCAAATAAAGCACCATTCGTACGGAAATCAGCTATAATTTAAACAAAAATTGGGTGGTAGGTTAACAGAGACCTCCGATATCACATTGGTGGGTTAAAAGAGACCAAGTGCCATCATGATGAGTTTCTAGCAGGCATCAAGAGGAAGCTAACGACACCTTAGCCGGATCCCTCGTGCAATTTTTCCAGAAGTTGCAGGCAAATCAACCACCAATCATACGGAAAGCAATCATAATTAAAAATAAAATTGGGTGGGAGTTAACAGAGACCTCCGATATCACAGTGGTGGGTTAAAAGAAACCAAATGCCATCATGGTGAATTTCTAGCAGGCATCAAGAGGAAGCCAACGACACCTTAGCCGGATCCCTCGTGCAATTTTTCCAGAAGTTGCAGGCAAATCAAACACCAATCGTACGGAAATCAATCATAATTAAAAATAAAATTGGGTGGGAGTTAACAGTGCAATCATGGTGAGATTCTAGCAGGGATCAAGCGGAAGCTAACGACACTTTAGCCGCATCCCTTATGAAAGTTTTCCACAACTTACATGCAAATCAAGCACCAATCGTACAGAAATCAACCATAATTAAACAAAAATGTGGGTGGTAGGTTAACAGATACCTCCGATATCATAGTAGTGGGTTAACAGGAACCAAGTGCCATCATGATGAGTTTCTAGCAGGTATCAAGCGGATGCTAACGACACCTTAGCCGCATCCCTTACGAAAGTTTTCCACAACTTACATGCAAATCAAGCACCAATCGTACAGAAATCAACCATAATTAAACAAAAATGTGGGTGGTAGGTTAACAGATACCTCCGATATCATAGTAGTGGGTTAACAGAAACCAAGTGCCATCATGATGAGGTTCTAGCAGGTATCAAGCGGACGCTAACGACACCTTAGCCGCATCTCGTGCCTAAGTTTTCCACAAGTTGCATGCAAATCAAGCACCAATCGTACGGAAATCAACCATAAGTAAACAAAATTTTGGGTGGTAGGTTAACAGATACCTCCGATATCACAGTAGTGGGTTAACAGGAACCAAGTGCCATCATGATGAGTTTCTAGCAGGTATCAAGAGGAAGCTAACGACACCTTAGCCGCATCCATTGCGTTAGTTTTCCACAAGTGCCGTGCAAATCAAACACAAATCGTACGGAAATCAACCATAATTAAACCGAAATTTGGGTGGTAGGTTAAAAGAGACCTCCGATATCACAGTGGTGGGTTAAAAGGAACCACGTGCCATCATGGTGAACTTCTAGCAGGCATCAAGCGGAAGCTAACGACAATTTAGCCGCATCCATTGCGCAAGTTTTCCACAAGTTGCATGCAAATAAACACCAATCGTACGGAAATCAATCATAATTAAAAATAAAATTGGGTGGGAGTTAAGAGAGACCTCCGATATCACAGCGGTGGGTTAAAATATACCAAGATCATGATGAGTTTCTAGCAGGCATCAAGAGGAAGCTAACGACACCTTAGCCGCATCCATTGCGTAAGTTTTCCACAAGTGCCGTGCAAATCAAACTCAAATCGTACGGAAATCAACCATAATTAAACAAAAATTTGGGTGGAAGGGTAAAAGAGCACTCCGATATCACAGTGGTAGGTTAAAAGAAACCAAGAGCCATCATGGTGAATTTCTAGCAGGCATCAAGCGGAAGCTAACAACACCTTAGCCGCATCCCTTGCGTAAGTTTTCCACAAGTGCCGTGCAACTCAAACACAAATCGTACGGAAATCAGCCATAATTTAAAAAAAAATGGGTGGTAGGTTAACAGAGACCTCCGATATCACATTGGTGGGTTAACAGGAACCACGTGCCATCGTGGTGAATTTCTAGCAGGCATCAAGCGGAAGCTAACGACACCTTAGCCGCATCCCTTACGAAAGTTTTCCACAAGTTGCATGCAAATAAAGCACCAATCGTACGGAAATCAACCATAATTAAACAGAAATTTGGGTGGTAGGTTAACAGAGACCTCCGCTATCACAGTGGTGGGTTAACCGGAACCACGTGCCATCATGGTGAACTTCTAGCAGGCATCAAGCGGAAGCTAACGACACCTTAGCCGCATCCCTTGCGTAAGTTTTCCACAAGTTGCATGCAAATAAAGCACCATTCGTACGGAAATCAGCTATAATTTAAACAAAAATTGGGTGGTAGGTTAACAGAGACCTCCGATATCACATTGGTGGGTTAAAAGAGACCAAGTGCCATCATGATGAGTTTCTAGCAGGCAGCAAGAGGAAGATAACGACACCTTAGCCGCATCCATTGCGTAAGTTTTCGACAAGTGCCGTGCAAATCAAACACAAATCGTACGGAAATCAGCTATAATTTAAAAGAAATTGGGTGGTAGGTTAACAGAGACCTCCGATATCACATTGGTGGGTTAACAGGAACCACGTGCCATCGTGGTGAATTTCTAGCAGGCATCAAGCGGAAGCTAACGACACCTTAGCCGCATCCCTTACGAAAGTTTTTCACAAGTTGCATGCAAATCAAGCACCAATCGTACGGAAATCAACCATAATTAAACAGAGATTTGGGTATTAGGTTAACAGAGACCTCCGATATCACAGTGGTGGGTTAACAGGAACCACGTGCCATCATGGTGAACTTCTAGCAGGCATCAAGCGGAAGCTAACGACACCTTAGCCGCATCCCTTGCGTAAGTTTTCCACAAGTTGCATGCAAATAAAGCACCAATCGTACGGAAATAAGCTATAATTTACGTAAAATTTGGGTGGTAGGTTAACAGAGACCTCCGATATCACATTGGTGGGTTAACAAGAACCACGTGCCATCGTGGTGAATGTCAAACAGGCAACAAGCGGATGCTAACGACACCTTAGCCGCATCCTTTACGAAAGTTTTCCACAAGTTGCATGCAAATCAAGGACCAATCGTATGGAAATCAACCATAATTAAGCTGAAATTTAGGTGGTAGGTTAAAAGAGACCTCCGATATCACAGTCGTGGGTTAAAAGAGACCAAGTGCCATCATGATGAGTTTCTAGCAGGCATCAAGAGGAAGCTAACGACACCTTAGCCGCATCCATTGCGTAAGTTTTCCACAAGTGCCGTGCAAATCAAACACAAATCGTACGGAAATCAGCTATAATTTAAAAGAAATTGGGTGGTAGGTTAACAGAGACCTCCAGCGGAAGCGGAAGCTAGCGACACCTTAGCCGCATCCCTTGCGTAAGTTTTCCACAAGTTGCATGCAAATAAAGCACCAATCGTACGGAAATAAGCTATAATTTACGTTAAATTTGGGTGGTAGGTTAACAGAGACCTCCGATATCACATTGGTGGGTTAACAGGAACCACGTGCCATCGTGGTGAATTTCAAGCAGGCATCAAGCGGATGCTAACGACACCTTAGCCGCATCCTTTACGAAAGTTTTCCACAAGTTGCATGCAAATCAAGGACCAATCGTATGGAAATTAACCATAATTAAACTGAAATTTGGGTGGTAGGTTAAAAAAAACCTCCGATATCACAGTCGTGGGTTAACAGAAACCAAGTGTCATCGCAGTGAGTTTCTAGTAGGCATCAAGAGGAAGCTAGCGACACCTTAGCCACATCCCTTGCGTAAGTTTTCCACAAGTTGGAGGCAAATCTACCACCAATCGTACGGAAAGCAATCATAATTAAAAATAAAATTGGGTGGGAGTTAACAGAGACCTCCGATATTCAGTGGTGGGTTAAAAGAAACCAAATGTCATCATGGTGAGTTTCTAGCAGGCATTCAGTGAAAGCTAACGACACCTTAGCCGCATCCCTTGCGTAAGTTTCCACAAGTTGCAGGCAAATCAAGCACCAGTCGTACGGAAATCAATCATAATTAAAAATACAATTGGATGGGAGTTAACAGAGACCTACCATATCACAATGGTGGGTTAAAAGATACCAATTGCCATCATGATGAGTTTGTAGCAGGAATCAAGAGGAAGCTAACGACACCTTAGCCGCATCCATTGCGTAAGTTTTCCACAAGTGCCGTGCAAATCAAACACAAATCGTACGGAAGTCAGCTATAATTTAAAAAAAATTGGGTGGTAGGTTAACAGAGACCTCCGATATCACATTGGTGGGTTAACAGGAACCACGTGTCATCGTGGTGAATTTCTAGCAGACAGCAAGCGGAAGCTAACGACACCTTAGCCGCATCCCTTACGAAAGTTTTTCACAAGTTACATGCAAATCAAGCACCAATCGTACGGAAATCAACCATAATTAAACAGAAATTTGGGTGGTAGGTTAACAGAGACCTCCGATATCACAGTGGTGGGTTAACAGGAACCACGTGCCATCATGGTGAACTTCTAGCAGGCATCAAGCGGAAGCTAACGACTTCTTAGCCGCATCCCTTGCGTAAGTTTTCCACAAGTTGCATGCAAATAAAGCACCAATCGTACGGAAATAAGCTATAATTTACGTAAAATTTGGGTGGTAGGTTAACAGAGACCTCCGATATCACATTGGTGGGTTAACAGGAACCACGTGCCATCGTGGTGAACTTCAAGCAGGCATCAAGCGGATACTAACGACACCTTAGCCGCATCCTTTACGAAAGTTTTCCACAAGTTGCATGCAAATCAAGGACCAATCGTATGGAAATTAACCATAATTAAACTGAAATTTGGGTGGTAGGTTAAAAGAGACCTCCGATATCACAGTCGTGGGTTAACAGAAACCAAGTGTCATCGCAGTGAGTTTCTAGTAGGCATCAAGAGGAAGCTAGCGACACCTTAGCCACATCCCTTGCGTAAGTTTTCCACAAGTTGCAGGCAAATCTACCACCAATCGTACGGAAAGCAATCATAATTAAAAATAAAATTGGGTGGGAGTTAACAGAGACCTCCGATATCACAGTGGTTTGTTAAAAGAAACCAAATGCCATCATGGTGAGTTTCTAGCAGGCATCAAGAGGAAGCCAACGAAACCTTAGCCGGATCCCTTGCGTAAGGTTTCCAGAAGTTGCAGGCAAATCAAGCACCAATTGTACGGAAATCAATCATAATTAAAAATAAAATTGGGTGGGAGTTAACAGAGACCTCCGATATCACAGTGGTGGGCTAAAAGAAACCAAATGCCATCATGGTGAGTTTCTAGCAGGCATCAAGAGGAAGCTAACGACACCTTAGCCGCATCCCTTACGAAAGTTTTCCACAACTTACATGCAAATCAAGCACCAATCGTACAGAAATCAACCATAATTAAACAAAAATTTGGGTGGAAGGGTAAAAGAGCCCTCCGGTATCACAGTCGTGGGTTAACAGAAACCAAGTGCCATCGTGGTGAGTTTCTAGCAGGCATCCAGTGAAAGCTAACGACACCTTAGCCGCATCCCTTGCGTAAGTTTTCCACAAGTTGCAGGCAAATCAAGCACCAGTCGTACGGAAATCAACCATAATTAAACAGAAATTTGGGTGGTAGGTTAACAGAGACCTCCGATATCACAGTGGTGGGTTAACAGGAACCACGTGCCATCATGGTGAATTTCTAGCAGGCATCAAGCGGAAGCTAACGACACCTTAGCCGCATCCCTTACGAAAGTTTTCCACAACTTACATGCAAATCAAGCACCAATCGTACAGAAATCATCCATAATTAAACAAAAATTTGGGTGGAAGGGTAAAAGAGCCCTCCGATATCACAGTCGTGGGTTAACAGAAACCAAGTGCCATCATGGTGAGATTCTAGCAGGCATCAAGCGGAAGCTAACGACACCTTAGCCGCATCCCTTACGAAAGTTTTCCACAACCTACATGCAAATCAAGCACCAATCGTACAGAAATCAACCATAATTAAACAAAAATTTGGGTGGAAGGGTAAAAGAGCCCTCCGATATCACACTCGTGGGTTAACAGAAACCAAGTGCCATCGTGGTGAATTTCTAGCAGGCATCCAGTGAAAGCTAACGACACCTTAGCCGCATCCCTTGCGTAAGTTTTCCACAAGTTGCAGGCAAATCAAGCACCAGTCGTACGGAAATCAATCATAATTAAAAATACAATTGGATGGGAGTTAACAGAGACTTCCCATATCACAATGGTGGGTTAAAAGAGACCAAGTGCCATCATGATGAGTTTCTAGCAGGAATCAAGAGGAAGCTAACGACACCTTAGCCGCATCCATTGCGTAAGTTTTCCACAAGTGCCGTGCAAATCAAACACAAATCGTACGGAAGTCAGCTATAATTTAAAAAAAATTGGGTAGTGGGTTAACAGAGACCTCCGATATCACATTGGTGGGTTAACAGGAACCACGTGCCATCGTGGTGAATTTCTAGCAGGCATCAAGCGGAAGCTAACGACACCTTAGCCGCATCCCTTACGAAAGTTTTTCACAAGTTGCATGCAAATCAAGCACCAATCGTACGGAAATCAACCATAATTAAACAGAAATTTGGGTGGTAGGTTAACAGAGACCTCCGATATCACAGTGGTGGGTTAACAGGAACCACGTGCCATCATGGTGAACTTCTAGCAGGCATCAAGCGGAAGCTAACGACTTCTTAGCCGCATCCCTTGCGTAAGTTTTCCACAAGTTGCATGCAAATAAAGCACCAATCGTACGGAAATAAGCCATAATTTACGTAAAATTTGGGTGGTAGGTTAACAGAGACCTCCGATATCACTTTGGTGGGTTAACAGAAACCAAGTGCCATCGTGGTGAACTTCAAGCAGGCATCAAGCGGATGCTAACGACACCTTAGTCGCATCCTTTACGAAAGTTTTCCACAAGTTGCATGCAAATCAAGGACCAATCGTATTGAAATTAACCATAATTAAACTGAAATTTGGGTGGTAGGTTAAAAGAGACCTCCGATATCACAGTCGTGGGTTAACAGAAACAAAGTGTCATCGCAGTGAGTTTGTAGTAGGCATCAAGAGGAAGCTAGCGACACCTTAGCCACATCCCTTGCGTAAGTTTTCCACAAGTTGCAGGCAAATCTACCACCAATCGTACGGAAAGCAATCATAATTAAAAATAAAATTGGGTGGGAGTTAACAGAGACCTCCGATATCACAGTGGTGGGTTAAAAGAAACCAAATGCCATCATGGTGAGTTTCTAGCAGGCATCAAGAGGAAGCCAACGACACCTTAGCCGGATCCCTTGCGTAAGTTTTCCAGAAGTTGCAGGCAAATCAAGCACCAATTGTACGGAAATCAATCATAATTAAAAATAAAATTGGGTGGGAGTTAACAGAGACCTCCGATATCACAGTGGTGGGTTAAAAGAAACCAAATGCCATCATGGTGAGTTTCTAGCAGGCATCAAGAGGAAGCCAACGACACCTTAGCCGGATCCCTCAAGCAATTTTTCCAGAAGTTGCATGCAAATCAAGCACCAATCGTGCGGAAATCAACCATAATTAAACAAAAATTTGGGTGGAAGGGTAAAAGAGCACTCCGATATCACATTGGTGGGTTAACAGGAACCACGTGCCACCATGGTGAGATTCTAGCAGGCATCAAGCGGAGGCTAACGACACCTTAGCCGCATCCCTTACGAAAGTTTTCCACAACTTACATGCAAATCAAGCACCAATAGTACAGAAATCAACCATAATTAAACAAAAATTTGGGTGGAAGGGTAAAAGAGCCCTCCGATATCACAGTCGTGGGTTAACAGAAACCAAGTGTCATCGCAGTGAGTTTCTAGTAGGCATCAAGAGGAAGCTAGCGACACCTTAGCCACATCCCTTGCGTAAGTTTTCCACAAGTTGCAGGCAAATCTACCACCAATCGTACGGAAAGCAATCATAATTAAAAATAAAATTGGGTGGGAGTTAACAGAGACCTCCGATATCACAGTGGTGGGTTAAAAGAAACCAAATGCCATCCTGGTGAGTTTCTAGCAACATCAAGAGGAAGCCAACGACACCTTAGCCGTATCCCTCGTGCAATTTTTCCAGAAGTTGCAGGCAAATCAAACACCAGTCGTACGGAAATCAACCATAATTAAACAGAAATTTGGGTGGTAGGTTAACAGAGACCTCCGATATCACAGTGGTGGGTTAACAGGAACCACGTGCCATCATGGTGAATTTCTAGCAGGCATCAAGCTGAAGCTAACGACAACTTAGCCGCATCCCTTACGAAAGTTTTCCACAACTTACATGCAAATCAAGCACCAATCGTACAGAAATCATCCATAATTAAACAAAAATTTGGGTGGTAGGGTAAAAGAGCCCTCCGATATCACAGTCGTGGGTTAACAGAAACCAAGTGCCATCATGGTGAGATTCTAGCAGGCATCAAGCGGAAGCTAACGACAACTTAGCCGCATCCCTTACGAAAGCTTTCCACAACTTACATGCAAATCAAGCACCAATCGTACAGAAATCAACCATAATTAAACAAAAATTTGGGTGGAAGGGTAAAAGAGTATCGGAGGGCTCGTGGGTTAACAGAAATCAAGTGCCATCGTGGTGAGTTTCTAGCAGGCATCCAGTGAAAGCTAACGACACCTTAGCCGCATCCCTTGCGTAAGTTTTCCACAAGGTGCAGGCAAATCAAGCACCAGTCGTACGGAAATCAATCATAATTAAAAATACAATTGGATGGGAGTTAACAGAGACCTCCCATATAACGATGGTGGGAAGAGACCAAGTGCCATCATGATGAGTTTCTAGCAGGAATCAAGAGGAAGCTAACGACAGCTTAGCCGCATCCATTGCGTAAGTTTTCCACAAGTGCCGTGCAAATCAAACACAAATCGTACGGAAGTCAGCTATAATTAAAAAAAAAATTGGGTGGTAGGTTAACAGAGACCTCCGATATCACATTGGTGGGTTAACAGGAACCACGTGCCATCGTGGTGAATTTCTAGCAGGCATCAAGCGGAAGCTTACGACACCTTAGCCGCATCCCTTACGAAAGTTTTTCACAAGTTGCATGCAAATCAAGCACCAATCGTACGGAAATCAACCATAATTAAACAGAAATTTGGGTGGTAGGTTAACAGAGACCTCGGATATCACAGTGGTGCGTTAACAGGAACCACGTGCCATCATGGTGAACTTCTAGCAGGCATCAAGCGGAAGCTAACGACTTCTTAGCCGCATCCCTTGCGTAAGTTTTCCACAAATTGCATGCAAATAAAGCACCAATCGTACGGAAATAAGCTATTATTTACGTAAAATTTGGGTGGTAGGTTAACAGAGACCTCCGATATCACATTGGTGGGTTAACAGGAACCACGTGCCATCGTGGTAAATTTCAAGCAGGCATCAAGCGGATGTTAACGCCACCTTAGCCGCGTCCTTTACGAAAGTTTTCCACAAGTTGCATGCAAATCAAGGACCAATCGTATGGAAATTAACCATAATTAAACTGAAATTTGGGTGGTAGGTTAAAAGAGACCTCCGATATCACAGTCGTGGGTTAACAGAAACCAAGTGCCATCGCAGTGAGTTTCTAGTAGGCATCAAGAGGAAGCTAGCGACACCTTAGCCACATCCCTTGCGTAAGTTTTCCACAAGTTGCAGGCAAATCTACCACCAATCGTACGGAAAGCAATCATAATTAAAAATAAAATTGGGTGGGAGTTAACAGAGACCTCCGATATCACAGTAGTGGGTTACAAGAAACCAAATGCCATCATGGTGAGTTTCTAGCAGGCATCAAGAGGAAGCCAACGACACCTTAGCCGGATCCCTTGCGTAAGTTTTCCAGAAGTTGCAGGCAAATCAAGCACCAATTGTACGGAAATCAATCATAACTAAAAATAAAATTGGGTGGGAGTTAACAGAGACCTCCGATATCACAGTGGTGGGTTAAAAGAAACCAAGTGCCATCATGGGGAGATTCTAGCTGGCATCAAGCGGAAGCTAACGACACCTTAGCCGCATCCCTTACGAAAGTTTTCCACAACTTACATGCAAATCAAGCACCAATCGTACGGAAATCAACCATAATTAAACAAAAATTTGAGTGGAAGGGTAAAAGAGCACTCCGATATCACATTGGTGGGTTAACAGGAACCACGTGCCATCGTGGTGAATTTCTAGCAGGCATCAAGCGGAAGCTAACGACACCTTAGCCGCATCCCTTACGAAAGTTTTCCACAAGTTGCATGCAAATCAAGCACAAATCGTACGGAAATCAACCATAATTAAACAGAAATTTGGGTGGTAGGTTAACAGAGACCTCCGATATCACAGTGGTGGGTTAACAGGAACCACGTGCCATCATGGTGAATTTCTAGCAGGCATCAAGCGGAAGCTAACGACACCTTAGCCGCATCCCTTACGAAAGTTTTCCACAACTTACATGCAAATCAAGCACCAATCGTACAGAAATCATCCATAATTAAACAAAAATTTGGGTGGAAGGGTAAAAGAGCCCTCCGATATCACAGTCGTGGGTTAACAGAAACCAAGTGCCATCATGGTGAGATTCTAGCAGGCATCAAGCGGAAGCTAACGACACCTTAGCCGCATCCCTTACGAAAGTTTTCCACAACTTACATGCAAATCAAGCACCAATCGTACAGAAATCAACCATAATTAAACAAAAATTTGGGTGGAAGGGTTAAAGAGCCCTCCGATATCACACTCGTGGGTTAACAGAAACCAAGTGCCATCGTGGTGAGTTTCTAGCAGGCATCCAGTGAAAGCTAACGACACCTTAGCCGCATCCCTTGCGTAAGTTTTCCACAAGTTGCAGGCAAATCAAGCACCAGTCGTACGGAAATCAATCATAATTAAAAATACAATTGGATGGGAGTTAACAGAGACCTCCCATATCACAATGGTGGGTTAAAAGAGACCAAGTGCCATCATGATGAGTTTCTAGCAGGAATCAAGAGGAAGCTAACGACACCTTAGCCGCATCCATTGCGTAAGTTTTCCACAAGTGCCGTGCAAATCAAACACAAATCGTACGGAAGTCAGCTATAATTAAAAAAAAAATTGGGTGGTAGGTTAACAGAGACCTCCGATATCACATTGGTGGGTTAACAGCAACCACGTGCCATCGTGGTGAATTTCTAGCAGGCATCAAGCGAAAGCTAACGACACCTCAGCCGCATGCCTTACGAAAGTTTTTTACAAGTTGCATGCAAATCAAGCACCAATCGTACGGAAATCAACCATAATTAAACAGAAATTTGGGTGGTAGGTTAACAGAGACCTCTGATATCACAGTGGTGGGTTAACAGGAACCACGTGCCATCATGGTGAGCTTCTAGCAGGCATCAAGCGGAAGCTAACGATTTCTTAGCCGCATCCCTTGCGTAAGTTTTCCACAAGTTGCATGCAAATAAAGCACCAATCTTACGGAAATAAGCTATAATTTACGTAAAATTTGGGTGGTAGGTTAACAGAGACCTCCGATATCACATTGGTGGGTTAACAGGAACCACGTGCCATCGTGGTAAATTTCAAGCAGGCATCAAGCGGATGCTAACGACACCTTAGCCGCATCCTTTACGAAAGTTTTCCACAAGTTGCATGCAAATCAAGGACCAATCGTATGGAAATTAACCATAATTAAAGTGAAATTTGGGTGGTAGGTTAAAAGAGACCTCCGATATCACAGTCGTGGGTTAACAGAAACCAAGTGTCATCGCAGTGAGTTTCTAGTAGGCATCAAGAGGAAGCTGGCGACACCTTAGCCACATCCCTTGCGTAAGTTTTCCACAAGTTGCAGGCAAATCTACCACCAATCGTACGGAAAGCAATCATAATTAAAAATAAAATTGGGTGGGAGTTAACAGAGACCTCCGACATCACAGTGGTGGGTTGAAAGAAACCAAATGCCATCATGGTGAGTTTCTAGCAGGCATCAAGAGGAAGCCAACGACACCTTAGCCGGATCCCTTGCGTAAGTTTTCCACAAGTTGCAGGCAAATCTACCACCAATCGTACAGAAATCAACCATAATTAAACAAAAATTTGAGTGGAAGGGTAAAAGAGCCCTCCGATATCACAGTCGTGGGTTAACAGAAACCAAGTGCCATCATGGTGAGATTCTAGCAGGCATCAAGAGGAAGCTAGCGACACCTTAGCCACATCCCTTGCGTAAGTTTTCCACAAGTTGCAGGCAAATCTACCACCAATCGTACGGAAAGCAATCATAATTAAAAATAAAATTGGGTGGGAGTTAACAGAGACCTCCGATATCACAGTGGTGGGTTAAAAGACACCAAATGCCATCATGGTGAGTTTCTAGCAGGCATCAAGAGGAAGCTAGCGACACCTTAGCCACATCCCTTGCGTAAGTTTTCCTCAAGTTGCAGGCAAATCTACCACCAATTTTACGGAAATCAATCATAACTAAAAATAAAATTGGGTGGGAGTTAACAGAGACCTCCGATATCACAGTGGTGGGTTAAAAGAAACCAAGTGCCATCATGGTGAGATTCTAGCTGGCATCAAGCGGAAGCTAACGACACATTAGCCGCATCCCTTACGAAAGTTTTCCACAACTTACATGCAAATCAAGCACCAATCGTACGGAAATCAACCATAATTAAACAAAAATTTGGGTGGTAGGTTAAAAGAGACCTCCGATATCACATTGGTGGGTTAACAGGAACCACGTGCCATCGTGGTGAATTTCTAGCAGGCATCAAGCGGAAGCTAACGACACCTTAGCCGCATCCTTTACGAAAGTTTTCCACAAGTTGCATGCAAATCAAGGACCAATCGTATGGAAATACACCATAATTAAACTGAAATTTGGGTGGAAGGGTAAAAGAGCCCTCCGATATCACACTCGTGGGTTAACAGAAACCAAGTGCCATCGTGGTGAGTTTCTAGCAGGCATCCAGTGAAAGCTAACGACACCTTAGCCGCATCCCTTGCGTAAGTTTTCCACAAGTTGCAGGCAAATCAAGCACCAGTCGTACGGAAATCAATCATAATTAAAAATGCAATTGGATGGGAGTTAACAGAGACCTCCCATATCACAATGGTGGGTTAAAAGAGACCAAGTGCCATCATGATGAGTTTCTAGCAGGAATCAAGAGGAAGCTAACGACACCTTAGCCGCATCCATTGCGTAAGTTTTCCACAAGTGCCGTGCAAATCAAACACAAATCGTACGGAAGTCAGCTATAATTTAAAAAAAATTGGGTGGTAGGTTAACAGTGACCTCCGATATCACATTGGTGGGTTAGCAGGAACCACGTGCCATCGTGGTGAATTTCAAGCAGGCATCAAGCGGATGCTAACGACACCTTAGCCGCATCCTTTACGAAAGTTTTCCACAAGTTGCATGCAAATCAAGCACCAATCGTACGGAAATCAACCATAATTAAACAGAAATTTGCGTGGTAGGTTAAAAGAGACCTCCGATATCACATTGGTGGGTTAACAGGAACCACGTGCCATCATGGTGAACTTCTAGCAGGCATCAAGCGGAAGCTAACGACTTCTTAGCCGCATCCCGTGCGTAAGTTTTCCATAAGTGCATGCAAATAAAGCACCAATCGTACGGAAATAAGCTATAATTTACGTAAAATTTGGGTGGTAGGTTAACAGAGACCTCCGATATCACATTGGTGGGTTAACAGGAACCACGTGCCATCGTGGTGAATTTCAAGCAGGCATCAAGCGGATGCTAACGACACCTTAGCCGCATCCTTTACGAAAGTTTTCCACAAGTTGCATGCAAATCAAGGACCAATCGTATGGAAATACACCATAATTAAACTGAAATTTGGGTGATAGGTTAAAAGAGACCTCCGATATCACAGTCGTGGGTTAACAGAAACCAAGTGGCTTCGCAGTGAGTTTCTAGTAGCCCTCAAGAGGAAGCTAGCGACACCTTAGCCACATCCCTTGCGTAAGTTTTCCACAAGTTGCAGGCAAATCTACCACCAATCGTACGGAAAGCAATCATAATTAAAAATAAAATTGGGTGGGAGTTAACAGAGACCTACGATATCACAGTGGTGGGTTAAAAGAAACCAAATGCCATCATGGTGAGTTTCTAGCAGGTATCAAGAGGAAGCCAACGACAAATTTGGGTGGTAGGTTAACAGAGACCTCCGATATCACAGTGGTGGGTTAACAGAAACCAAGTGCCAACGTGGTGAGTTTCTAGCAGGCATCCAGTGAAAGCTAACGACACCTTAGCCGGATCCCTCGTGCACTTTTTCCAGAAGTTGCATGCAAATAAAACACCAATCGTACGGAAATCAACCATAATTAAACCAAAATTTGGGTGGTAGGTTAATAAACACCTCCGATATCATAGTGGTGGATTACCAGAAACCAAGTGGCATCATGGTGAGTTTCTATCAGGCATCAAGAGGAAGCTAACAACTTCTTAGCCGCATCCCTTACGAAATTTTGCCACAAGTTGCATGCAAATAAAGCACCAATCGTACGAAAATCAACCATAATTAAATAAAAATTTGGATGGTAGGTTAACAGAGACCTCCGATATCACAGTGGTGGGTTAACAGAGACCAAGTGCCATCGTGGTGAGTTTCTAGCAGGCATCAAGCGGAAGCTAACGAGACCTTAGCCGCATCCCTTACGAAAGTTTTCCACAAGTTGCATGCAAATCAAGCACCAATCGTAAGGAAAGCAATCATAATTAAAAATAAAATTGGGTGGGAGTTAACAGAGACCTCCGATATCACAGTGGTGGGTTAACAGAAACCAAGTGCCATCGTGGTGGGTTTCTAGCAGAAATTAACCGCAAGGCAGCGACACCTTAGCGGCTCCCTCGCGCTATTTATCCACAAGCTGCTTGCAAATCAAGCACCAATCGTACGGAAATCAATTATAATTAAAAAAAAATTGCGTGGGAGGTTAACAGAGACCTCCGATATCACAGTGGTGGGTTAACATGAACCACGTGCCATCACGGTGAATTTCTAGCAGGCATAAAGCGGAAGCCAACGACACCTTAGCCGCATCCCTCGTGCAATTTTTCCACAAGTTGCATGTAAATAAAACACCAATCGTACGGAAATCAACCATAATTAAACCAAAATTTGGGTGGTAGGTTAATAAACACCTCCGATATCATAGTGGTGGATTACCAGAAACCAAGTGGCATCATGGTGAGTTTCTAGCAGGCATCAAGAGGAAGCTAACAACTCCTTAGCCGCATCCCTTACGGAATTTTGCCACAAGTTGCATGCAAATAAAGCACCAATCGTACGAAAATCTATCGTAATTAACCAGAAATTTGGGTGGTAGGTTAAAAGAGACCTCCGATATCATAGTGGCGAGTTAACGGAAACCAAGTGCTATCGTGGTGGGTTTCTAGCAGAAATTAACTGCAAGGTAACGACACCTTAGCCGGCTCCCTCGCGCTATTGCATGCAAATCAAGCACCAGTCGTACGGATTTCCACCTCCGATATTATAGTGGTGGATTAACAGAAACCTAGTGCCATCGTGGTGAGTTTCTAGCAGGCATTAAGAGGAAGCTAACGACACTTTAGAGGTCTATTTTTCCACAACTTGCATGCAAATCAAGCACCAGTCGTACGGAAATCCACCTCCGATATCACAGTGGTGGGTTAACAGAGACCAAGTGCCATCGTGGTGAGTTTCTAGCAGGCATCAAGCGGAAGCTAACGAGACCTTAGCCGCACCCCTTACGAAAGTTTTCCACAAGTTGCATCAAGCACCAATCGTAAGGAAAGCAATCATAATTAAAAATAAAATTTGGGTGGTAGGTTAACAGAGACCTCCGATATCACAGTGGTGGGTTAACAGAAACCAAGTGCCATCGTGGTGAGTTTCCAGTAGGCATCAAGAGGAAGCTAGCGACACCTTAGCCACATCCCTTGCGTAAGTTTTCCCCAAGTTGCATGCAAATCTACCACCAATCGTACGGAAAGCAATCATAATTAAAAATAAAATTTGGGTGGTAGGTTAACAGAGACCTCCGATATCACAGTGGTGGATTAACAGAAACCAAGTGCCAACGTGGTGAGTTTCTAGCAGGCATCCAGTGAAAGCTAACGACACCTTAGCCGGATCTCTCGTGCACTTTTTCCAGAAGTTGCATGCAAATAAAACACCAATCGTACGGAAATCAACCATAATTAAACCAAAATTTGGGTGGTAGGTTAATAAACACCTCCGATATCATAGTGGTGGACTACCAGAAACCAAGTGGCATCATGGTGAGTTTCTATCAGGCATCAAGAGGAAGCTAACAACTTCTTAGCCGCATCCCTTACGAAATTTTGCCACAAGTTGCATGCAAATAAAGCACCAATCGTACGAAAATCAACCATAATTAAATAAAAATTTGGGTGGTAGGTTAATAAACACCTCCGATATCATAGTGGTGAACTACCAGAAACCAAGTGGCATCATGGTGAGTTTCTATCAGGCATCAAGAGGAAGCTAACAACTTCTTAGCCGCATCCCTTACGAAATTTTGCCACAAGTTGCATGCAAATAAAGCACCAATCGTACGAAAATCAACCATAATTAAATAAAAATTTGGATGGTAGGTTAACAGAGACCTCCGATATCACAGTGGTGGGTTAACAGAGACCAAGTGCCATCGTGCTGAGTTTCTAGCAGGCATCAAGTGGAAGCTAACGACACCTTAGCCGCATCCTTTACGAAAGTTTTCCACAAGTTGCATGCAAATCAAGGACCAATCGTATGGAAATACACCATAATTAAACTGAAATTTGGGTGGTAGGTTAAAAGAGACCTCCGATATCACAGTGGTGGGTTAACAGGAACCACGTGCCATCATGGTGAACTTCTAGCAGGCATCAAGCGGAAGCTAACGACTTCTTAGCCGCATCCCTTGCGTAAGTTTTCCACAAGTTGCATGCAAATAAAGCCCATATCGTACGGAAATAAGCTATAATTTACGTAAAATTTGGGTGGTAGGTTAACAGAAACCTCCGATATCACATTGGTGGGTTAACAGGAACCACGTGCCATCGTGCTGAGTTTCTAGCAGGCATCAAGCGGAAGCTAACGACACCTTAGCCGCATCCTTTACGAAAGTTTTCCACAAGTTGCATGCAAATCAAGGACCAATCGTATGGAAATACACCATAATTAAACTGAAATTTGGGTGGTAGGTTAAAAGAGACCTCCGATATCACAGTCGTGGGTTAACAGAAACCAAGTGGCATCGCAGTGAGTTTCTAGTAGGCATAAAGAGGAAGCTAGCGACACCTTAGCCACATCCCTTGCGTAAGTTTTCCACAAGTTGCAGGCAAATCTACCACCAATCGTACGGAAAGCAATCATAATTAAAAATAAAATTGGGTGGGAGTTAACAGAGACCTCCGATATCACAGTGGTGGGTTAAAAGAGACCAAGTGCCATCGTGCTGAGTTTCTAGCAGGCATCAAGCGGAAGCTAACGACACCTTAGCCGCATCCTTTACGAAAGTTTTCCACAAGTTGCATGCAAATCAAGGACCAATCGTATGGAAATACACCATAATTAAACTGAAATTTGGGTGTATGGTTAAAAGAGACCTCCGATATCACAGTCGTGGGTTAACAGAAACCAAGTGGCATCGCAGTGAGTTTCTAGTAGGCATAAAGAGGAAGCTAGCGACACCTTAGCCACATCCCTTGCGTAAGTTTTCCACAAGTTGCAGGCAAATCTACCACCAATCGTACGGAAAGCAATCATAATTAAAAATAAAATTGGGTGGGAGTTAACAGAGACCTCCGATATCACAGTGGTGGGTTAAAAGAAACCAAATGCCATCATGGTGAGTTTCTAGCACGCATCAAGAGGAAGCCAACGACAAATTTGGGTGGTAGGTTAACAGAGACCTCCGATATCACAGTGGTGGGTTAACAGAAACCAAATGCCAACGTGGTGAGTTTCTAGCAGGCATCCAGTGAAAGCTAACGACACCCTAGCCGGATCCCTCGTGCACTTTTTCCAGAAGTTGCATGCAAATAAAACACCAATCGTACGGAAATCAACCATAATTAAACCAAAATTTGGGTGGTAGGTTAATAAACACCTCCGATATCATAGTGGTGGACTAGCAGAAACCAAGTGGCATCATGGTGAGTTTCTATCAGGCATCAAGAGGAAGCTAACAACTTCTTAGCCGCATCCCTTACGAAATTTTGCCACAAGTTGCATGCAAATAAAGCACCAATCGTACGAAAATCAACCATAATTAAATAAAAATTTGGATGGTAGGTTAACAGAGACCTCCGATATCACAGTGGTGGGTTAACAGAGACCAAGTGCCATCGTGGTGAGTTTCTAGCAGGCATCAAGCGGAAGCTAACGAGACCTTAGCCGCATCCCTTACGAAAGTTTTCCACAAGTTGCATGCAAATCAAGCACCAATCGTAAGGAAAGCAATCATAATTAAAAATAAAATTGGGTGGGAGTTAACAGAGACCTCCGATATCACAGTGGTGGGTTAACAGAAACCAAGTGCCATCGTGGTGGGTTTCTAGCAGAAATTAACCGCAAGGCAGCGACACCTTAGCGGCTCCCTCGCGCTATTTATCCACAAGCTGCTTGCAAATCAAGCACCAATCGTACGGAAATCAATTATAATTAAAAAAAAAATTGCGTGGTAGGTTAACAGAGACCTCCGATATCACAGTGGTGGGTTAACATGAACCACGTGCCATCACGGTGAATTTCTAGCAGGCATAAAGCGGAAGCCAACGACACCTTAGCCGCATCCCTCGTGCAATTTTTCCACAAGTTGCATGTAAATAAAACACCAATCGTACGGAAATCAACCATAATTAAACCAAAATTTGGGTGGTAGGTTAATAAACACCTCCGATATCATAGTGGTGGATTACCAGAAACAAGTGGCATCATGGTGAGTTTCTAGCAGGCATCAAGAGGAAGCTAACAACTCCTTATCCGCATCCCTTACGGAATTTTGCCACAAGTTGCATGCAAATAAAGCACCAATCGTACGAAAATCAACCATAATTAAATAAAAATTTGGATGGTAGGTTAACAGAGACCTCCGATATCACAGTGGTGGGTTAACAGAGACCAAGTGCCATCGTGGTGAGTTTCTAGCAGGCATCAAGCGGAAGCTAACGACACCTTAGCCGCATCCTTTACGAAAGTTTTCCACAAGTTGCATGCAAATCAAGGACCAATCGTATGGAAATACACCATAATTAAACTGAAATTTGGGTGGTAGGTTAAAAGAGACCTCCGATATCACAGTGGTGGGTTAACAGGAACCACGTGCCATCATGGTGAACTTCTAGCAGGCATCAAGCGGAAGCTAACGACTTCTTAGCCGCATCCCTTGCGTAAGTTTCCACAAGTTGCATGCAAATAAAGCCCCAATCGTACGGAAATAAGCTATAATTTACGTAAAATTTGGGTGGTAGGTTAACAGAAACCTCCGATATCACATTGGTGGGTTAACAGGAACCACGTGCGATCGTGGTGAATTTCAAGCAGGCATCAAGCGGATGCTAACGACACCTTAGCCGCATCCTTTACGAAAGTTTTCCACAAGTTGCATGCAAATCAAGGACCAATCGTATGGAAATACACCATAATTAAACTGAAATTTGGGTGGTAGGTTAAAAGAGACCTCCGATATCACAGTCGTGGGTTAACAGAAACCAAGTGGCATCGCAGTGAGTTTCTAGTAGGCATCAAGAGGAAGCTAGCGACACCTTAGCCACATCCCTTGCGTAAGTTTTCCACAAGTTGCAGGCAAATCTACCACCAATCGTACGGAAAGCAATCATAATTAAAAATAAAATTGGGTGGGAGTTAACAGAGACCTCCGATATCACAGTGGTGGGTTAAAAGAAACCAAATGCCATCATGGTGAGTTTCTAGCAGGCATCAAGAGGAAGCCAACGACAAATTTGGGTGGTAGGTTAACAGAGACCTCCGATATCACAGTGGTGGGTTAACAGAAACCAAGTGCCAACGTGGTGAGTTTCTAGCAGGCATCCAGTGAAAGCTAACGACACCCTAGCCGGATCCCTTGTGCACTTTTTCCAGAAGTTGCATGCAAATCAAGGACCAATCGTATGGAAATACACCATAATTAAACTGAAATTTGGGTGGTAGGTTAAAAGAGACCTCCGATATCACAGTCGTGGGTTAACAGAAACCAAGTGGCATCGCAGTGAGTTTCTAGTAGGGATCAAGAGGAAGCTAGCGACATCTTAGCCACATCCCTTGCGTAAGTTTTCGACGAGTTGCATGCAAATCAAGGACCAATCGTATGGAAATACACCATAATTAAACTGAAATTTGGGTGGTAGGTTAAAAGAGACCTCCGATATCACAGTGGTGGGTTAACAGGAACCACGTGCCATCATGGTGAACTTCTAGCATGCATCAAGCGGAAGCTAACGACTTCTTAGCCGCAGCCCTTGCGTAAGTTTTCCACAAGTTGCATGCAAATAAAGCCCCAATCGTACGGAAATAAGCTATAATTTACGTAAAATTTGGGTGGTAGGTTAACAGACACCTCCGATATCACATTGGTGGGTTAACAGGAACCACGTGCCATCGTGGTGAATTTCAAGCAGGCATCAAGCGGATGCTAACGACACCTTAGCCGCATCCCTTACGAAATTTTGCCACAAGTTGCATGCAAATAAAGCACCAATCGTACGAAAATCAACCATAATTAAATAAAAATTTGGATGGTAGGTTAACAGAGACCTCCGATATCACAGTGGTGGGTTAACAGAGACCAAGTGCCATCGTGGTGAGTTTCTAGCAGGCATCCAGCGGAAGCTAACGAGACCTTAGCCGCATCCCTTACGAAAGTTTTCCACAAGTTGCATGCAAATCAAGCACCAATCGTAAGGAAAGCAATCATAATTAAAAATAAAATTGGGTGGGAGTTAACAGAGACCTCCGATATCACAGTGGTGGGTTAACAGAAACCAAGTGTCATCGTGGTGGGTTTCTAGCAGAAATTAACCGCAAGGCAGCGACACCTTAGCGGCTCCCTCGCGCTATTTATCCACAAGCTGCTTGCAAATCAAGCACCAATCGTACGGAAATCAATTATAATTAAAAAAAAATTGCGTGGGAGGTTAACAGAGACCTCCGATATCACAGTGGTGGGTTAACATGAACCACGTGCCATCACGGTGAATTTCTAGCAGGCATAAAGCGGAAGCCAACGACACCTTAGCCGCATCCCTCGTGCAATTTTTCCACAAGTTGCATGTAAATAAAACACCAATCGTACGGAAATCAACCATAATTAATCCAAAATTTGGGTGGTAGGTTAATAAACACCTCCGATATCATAGTGGTGGATTACCAGAAACCAAGTGGCATCATGGTGAGTTTCTAGAATGCATCAAGAGGAAGCTAACAACTCCTTAGCCGCATCCCTTACGGAATTTTGCCACAAGTTGCATGCAAATAAAGCACCAATCGTACGAAAATCTATCGTAATTAACCAGAAATTTGGGTGGTAGGTTAAAAGAGACCTCCGATATCATAGTGGCGAGTTAACGGAAACCAAGTGCTATCGTGGTGGGCTTCTAGCAGAAATTAACTGCAAGGTAACGACACCTTAGCCGGCTCCCTCGCGCTATTGCATGCAAATCAAGCACCAGTCGTACGGATTTCCACCTCCGATATTATAGTGGTGGATTAACAGAAACCTAGTGCCATCGTGGTGAGTTTCTAGCAGGCATTAAGAGGAAGCTAACGACACTTTAGAGGTCTATTTTTCCACAACTTGCATGCAAATCAAGCACCAGTCGTACGGAAATCCACCTCCGATATCACAGTGGTGGGTTAACAGAGACCAAGTGCCATCGTGGTGAGTTTCTAGCAGGCATCAAGCGGAAGCTAACGAGACCTTAGCCGCACCCCTTACGAAAGTTTTCCACAAGTTGCATGCAAATCAAGCACCAATCGTAAGGAAAGCAATCATAATTAAAAATAAAATTTGGGTGGTAGGTTAACAGAGACCTCCGATATCACAGTGGTGGGTTAACAGAAACCAAGTGCCATCATGGTGAGTTTCCAGTAGGCATCAAGAGGAAGCTAGCGACACCTTAGCCACATCCCTTGCGTAAGTTTTCCACAAGTTGCATGCAAATCTACCACCAATCGTACGGAAAGCAATCATAATTAAAAATAAAATTTGGGTGGTAGGTTAACAGAGACCTCCGATATCACAGTGGTGGATTAACAGAAACCAAGTGCCAACGTGGTGAGTTTCTAGCAGGCATCCAGTGAAAGCTAACGACACCTTAGCCGGATCTCTCGTGCACTTTTTCCAGAAGTTGCATGCAAATAAAACACCAATCGTACGGAAATCAACCATAATTAAACCAAAATTTGGGTGGTAGGTTAATAAACACCTCCGATATCATAGTGGTGGACTACCAGAAACCAAGTGGCATCATGGTGAGTTTCTATCAGGCATCAAGAGGAAGCTAACAACTTCTTAGCCGCATCCCTTACGAAATTTTGCCACAAGTTGCATGCAAATAAAGCACCAATCGTACGAAAATCAACCATAATTAAATAAAAATTTGAGTGGTAGGTTAATAAACACCTCCGATATCATAGTGGTGGACTACCAGAAACCAAGTGGCATCATGGTGAGTTTCTATCAGGCATCAAGAGGAAGCTAACAACTTCTTAGCCGCATCCCTTACGAAATTTTGCCACAAGTTGCATGCAAATAAAGCACCAATCGTACGAAAATCAACCATAATTAAATAAAAATTTGGATGGTAGGTTAACAGAGACCTCCGATATCACAGTGGTGGGTTAACAGAGACCAAGTGCCATCGTGCTGAGTTTCTAGCAGGCATCAAGCGGAAGCTAACGACACCTTAGCCGCATCCTTTACGAAAGTTTTCCACAAGTTGCATGCAAATCAAGGACCAATCGTATGGAAATACCCCATAATTAAACTGAAATTTGGGTGGTAGGTTAAAAGAGACCTCCGATATCACAGTCGTGGGTTAACAGAAACCAAGTGGCATCGCAGTGAGTTTCTAGTAGGCATCAAGAGGAAGCTAGCGACACCTTAGCCACATCCCTTGCGTAAGTTTTCGACAAGTTGCATGCAAATCAAGGACCAATCGTATGGAAATACACCATAATTAAACTGAAATTTGGGTGGTAGGTTAAAAGAGACCTCCGATATCACAGTGGTGGGTTAACAGGAACCACGTGCCATCATGGTGAAGTTCTAGCAGGCATCAAGCGGAAGATAACGACTTCTTAGCCGCATCCCGTGCGTAAGTTTTCCACAAGTTGCATGCAAATAAAGCCCCAATCGTACGGAAATAAGCTATAATTTACGTAAAATTTGGGTGGTAGGTTAACAGAAACCTCCGATATCACATTGGTGGGTTAACAGGAACCACGTGCCATCGTGGTGAATTTCAAGCAGGCATCAAGCGGATGCTAACGACACCTTAGCCGCATCCCTTACGAAATTTTGCCACAAGTTGCATGCAAATAAAGCACCAATCGTACGAAAATCAACCATAATTATATAAAAATTTGGATGGTAGGTTAACAGAGACCTCCGATATCACAGTGGTGGGTTAACAGAGACCAAGTGCCATCGTGGTGAGTTTCTAGCAGGCATCCAGCGGAAGCTAACGAGACCTTAGCCGCATCCCTTACGAAAGTTTTCCACAAGTTGCATGCAAATCAAGCACCAATCGTAAGGAAAGCAATCATAATTAAAAATAAAATTGGGTGGGAGTTAACAGAGACCTCCGATATCACAGTGGTGGGTTAACAGAAACCAAGTGCCATCGTGGTGGGTTTCTAGCAGAAATTAACCGCAAGGCAGCGACACCTTAGCGGCTCCCTCGCGCTATTTATCCACAAGCTGCTTGCAAATCAAGCACCAATCGTACGGAAATCAATTATAATTAAAAAAAAATTGCGTGGGAGGTTAACAGAGACCTCCGATATCACAGTGGTGGGTTAACATGAACCACGTGCCATCACGGTGAATTTCTAGCAGGCATAAAGCGGAAGCCAACGACACCTTAGCCGCATCCCTCGTGCAATTTTTCCACAAGTTGCATGTAAATAAAACACCAATCGTACGGAAATCAACCATAATTAATCCAAAATTTGGGTGGTAGGTTAATAAACACCTCCGATATCATAGTGGTGGATTACCAGAAACCAAGTGGCATCATGGTGAGTTTCTAGAAGGCATCAAGAGGAAGCTAACAACTCCTTAGCCGCATCCCTTACGGAATTTTGCCACAAGTTGCATGCAAATAAAGCACCAATCGTACGAAAATCTATCGTAATTAACCAGAAATTTGGGTGGTAGGTTAAAAGAGACCTCCGATATCATAGTGGCGAGTTAACGGAAACCAAGTGCTATCGTGGTGGGTTTCTAGCAGAAATTAACGGCAAGGTAACGACACCTTAGCCGGCTCCCTCGCGCTATTGCATGCAAATCAAGCACCAGTCGTACGGATTTCCACCTCCGATATTATAGTGGTGGATTAACAGAAACCTAGTGCCATCGTGGTGAGTTTCTAGCAGGCATTAAGAGGAAGCTAACGACACTTTAGAGGTCTATTTTTCCACAACTTGCATGCAAATCAAGTACCAGTCGTACGGAAATCCACCTCCGATATCACAGTGGTGGGTTAACAGAGACCAAGTGTCATCGTGGTGAGTTTCTAGCAGGCATCAAGCGGAAGCTAACGAGACCTTAGCCGCACCCCTTACGAAAGTTTTCCACAAGTTGCATGCAAATCAAGCACCAATCGTAAGGAAAGCAATCATAATTAAAAATAAAATTTGGGTGGTAGGTTAACAGAGACCTCCGATATCACAGTGGTGGGTTAACAGAAACCAAGTGCCATCGTGGTGAGTTTCTAGTAGGCATCAAGAGGAAGCTAGCGACACCTTAGCCATATCTCTTGCGTAAGTTTTCCACAAGTTGCATGCAAATCTACCACCAATCGTACGGAAAGCAATCATAATTAAAAATAAAATTTGGGTGGTAGGTTAACAGAGACCTCCGATATCACAGTGGTGGATTAACAGAAACCAAGTGCCAACGTGGTGAGTTTCTAGCAGGCATCCAGTGAAAGCTAACGACACCTTAGCCGCATCCATTGCGTAAGTTTTCGACAAGTGCCGTGCAAATCAAACACAAATCGTACGGAAATCAGCTATAATTTAAAAGAAATTGGGTGGTAGGTTAACAGAGACCTCCAGCGGAAGCGGAAGCTAGCGACACCTTAGCCGCATCCCTTACGAAATTTTGCCACAAGTTGCATGCAAATAAAGCACCAATCGTACGAAAATCAACCATAATTATATAAAAATTTGGGTGGTAGGTTAATAAACACCTCCGATATCATAGTGGTGGATTACCAGAAACCAAGTGGCATCATGGTGAGTTTCTAGAAGGCATCAAGAGGAAGCTAACAACTTCTTAGCCGCATCCCTTACGAAATTTTGCCACAAGTTGCATGGAAATAAAGCACCAATCGTACGAAAATCAACCATAATTAAATAAAAATTTGGGTGGTAGGTTAATAAACACCTCCGATATCATAGTGGTGGACTACCATAAACCAAGTGGCATCATGGTGAGTTTCTATCAGGCATCAAGAGGAAGCTAACAACTTCTTAGCCGCATCCCTTACGAAATTTTGCCACAAGTTGCATGCAAATAAAGCACCAATCGTACGAAAATCAACCATAATTAAATAAAAATTTGGATGGTAGGTTAACAGAGACCTCCGATATCACAGTGGTGGGTTAACAGAGACCAAGTGCCATCGTGGTGAGTTTCTAGCAGGCATCAAGCGGAAGCTAACGACACCTTAGCCGCATCCTTTACGAAAGTTTTCCACAAGTTGCATGCAAATCAAGGACCAATCGTATGGAAATACACCATAATTAAACTGAAATTTGGGTGGTAGGTTAAAAGAGACCTCCGATATCACATTGGTGGGTTAACAGGAACCACGTGCCATCGTGGTGAATTTCAAGCAGGCATCAAGCGGATGCTAAAGACACCTTAGCCGCATCCTTTACGAAAGTTTTCCAAAAGTTGCATGCAAATCAAGGACCAATCTTATGGAAATACACCATAATTAAACTGAAATTTGGGTGGTAGGTTAAAAGAGACCTCCGATATCACAGTCGTGGGTTAAGAGAAACCAAGTGTCATCGCAGTGAGTTTCTAGTAGGCCTCAAGAGGAAGCTAGCGACAACTTAGCCACATCCCTTGCGTAAGTTTTCCACAAGTTGCAGGCAAATCTACCACCAATCGTACGGAAAGCAATCATAATTAAAAATAAAATTGGGTGGGAGTTAACAGAGACCTCCGATATCACAGTGGTGGGTTAAAAGAAACCAAAAGCGGAAGCGAAAGACACCTTAGCCGCATCCCTTACGAAAGTTTTCACAACTTACATGCAAATCAAGCACCAATCGTACAGAAATCATCCATAACTAAACAAAAATTTGGGTGGAAGGGTAAAAGAGCCCTCCGATATCACAGTCGTGGGTTAACAGAAACCAAGTGCCATCATGGTGAGATTCTAGCAGGCATCAAGCGGAAGCTAACGACACCTTAGCCGCATCCCTTACGAAAGTTTTCCACAACTTACATGCAAATCAAGCACCAATCGTACAGAAATCAACCATAATTAAACAAAAACTTGGGTGGAAGGGTAAAAGAGCCCTCCGATATCACACTCGTGGGTTAACAGAAACCAAGTGCCATCGTGGTAAGTTTCTAGCAGGCATCCAGTGAAAGCTAACGACACCTTAGCCGCATCCCTTGCGTAAGTTTTCCACAAGTTGCAGGCAAATCAAGCACCTGTCATACGGAAATCAATCATAATTAAAAATACAATTGGATGGGAGTTAACAGAGACCTCCCATATCACAATGGTGGGTTAAAAGAGACCAAGTGCCATCGTGGTGAGTTTCTAGCAGGCATCAAGCGGAAGCTAACGAGACCTTAGCCGCACCCCTTACGAAAGTTTTTCACAAGTTGCATGCAAATCAAGCACCAATCGTAAGGAAAGCAATCATAATTAAAAATAAAATTTGGGTGGTAGGTTAACAGAGACCTCCGATATCACAGTGGTGGGTTAACAGAAACCCAGTGCCATCGTGGTGAGTTTCTAGTAGGCATCAAGAGGAAGCTAGCGACACCTTAGCCACATCCCTTGCGTAAGTTTTCCACAAGTTGCAGGCAAATCTACCACCAATCGTACGGAAACCAATCATAATTAAAAATAAAATTTGGGTGGTAGGTTAACAGAGACCTCCGATATCACAGTGGTGGGTTAACAGAAACCAAGTGCCAACGTGGTGAGTTTCTAGCAGGCACCCAGTGAAAGCTAACGACACCTTAGCCGGATCCCTCGTGCACTTTTTCCAGAAGTTGCATGCAAATAAAACACCAATCGTACGGAAATCAACCATAATAAAACCAAAATTTGGGTGGTAGGTTAATAAACCCCTCCGATATCATAGTGGTGGACTACCAGAAACCAAGTGGCATCATGGTGAGTTTCTATCAGGCATCAAGAGGAAGCTAAACCCTTCTTAGCCGCATCCCTTACGAAATTTTGCCACAAGTTGCATGCAAATAAAGCACCAATCGTACGAAAATCAACCATAATTAAATAAAAATTTGGGTTATAGGTTAATAAACACCTCCGATATCATAGTGGTGGACTACCAGAAACCAAGTGGCATCATGGTGAGTTTCTATCAGGCATCAAGAGGAAGCTAACAACTTCTTAGCCGCATCCCTTACGAAATTTTGCCACAAGTTGCATGCAAATAAAGCACCAATCGTACGAAAATCAACCATAATTAAATAAAAATTTGGATGGTAGGTTCACAGAGACCTCCGATATCACAGTGGTGGGTTAACAGAGACCAAGTGCCATCGTGGTGAGTTTCTAGCAGGCATCAAGCGGAAGCTAACGACACCTTAGCCGCATCCTTTTCGAAAGTTTTCCACAAGTTGCATGCAAATCAAGGACCAATCGTATGGAAATACACCATAATTAAACTGAAATTTGGGTGGTAGGTTAAAAGAGACCTCCGATATCACATTGGTGGGTTAACAGGAACCACGTGCCATCGTGGTGAATTTCAAGCAGGCATCAAGCGGATGCTAACGACACCTTAGCCGCATCCTTTACGAAAGTTTTCCAAAAGTTGCATGCAAATCAAGGACCAATCGTATGGAAATACACCATAATTAAACTGAAATTTGGGTGGTAGGTTAAAAGAGACCTCCGATATCACAGTCGTGGGTTAACAGAAACCAAGTGTCATCGCAGTGAGTTTCTAGTAGGCATCAAGAGGAAGCTAGCGCCAACTTAGCCACATCCCTTGCGTAAGTTTTCCACAAGTTGCAGGCAAATCTACCACCAATCGTACGGAAAGCAATCATAATTAAAAATAAAATTGGGTGGGAGTTAACAGAGACCTCCGATATCACAGTGGTGGGTTAAAAGAAACCAAAAGCGGAAGCTAAAGACACCTTAGCCGCATCCCTTACGAAAGTTTTCCACAACTTACATGCAAATCAAGCACCAATCGTACAGAAATCATCCATAATTAAACAAAAATTTGGGTGGAAGGGTAAAAGAGCCCTCCGATATCACAGTCGTGGGTTAACAGAAACCAAGTGCCATCATGGTGAGATTCTAGCAGGCATCAAGCGGAAGCTAACGACACCTTAGCCGCATCCCTTACGAAAGTTTTCCACAACTTACATGCAAATCAAGCACCAATCGTACAGAAATCAACCATAATTAAACAAAAACTTGGGTGGAAGGGTAAAAGAGCCCTCCGATATCACACTCGTGGGTTAACAGAAACCAAGTGCCATCGTGGTGAGTTTCTAGCAGGCATCCAGTGAAAGCTAACGACACCTTAGCCGCATCCCTTGCGTAAGTTTTCCACAAGTTGCAGGCAAATCAAGCACCAGTCGTACGGAAATCAATCATAATTAAAAATACAATTGGATGGGAGTTAACAGAGACCTAGGGATGTAATGCATGGTCGCCTCCTCGTGGTGCATCCTGGGTAACGCTAAATGATCGTGCGGCCTTGACGGCCTTAACCTGAACGGTAACGACCCCTGCTTTTGTCCATGGACTATTCTTCGACTTATCTTTTGTGATTCTGTTTGCTTTGGGCTGGCGGTCGTGGTATTCTATCACCTGAGTATGCTGGGGTGAAACTCAGCAGAAATGGCTGGTAGGCTAATGCCACAGCCGCCCCCGTCCCGTTAAAATCTGGCAAGTCTCAGAGTACGTTCCGCGGCCTCTAGGTTAGTTGGGGGTGTGACTCCAGCTGGTCGCACAGGTGAGTTGCAGGGGAAATCGCCTGCGGCCTCTGGAGGGGGGGTACTGGACGATATCGCCAGTACCAGCAAGGGTTTATCCTGCAGCGTACCGGTGCAGGCGAAGGAGACCCAAACGCAGCCCGCCGATGGATCTAAGCGGCGATTGGGCACGGGGAGGAGGGCCCACTCCGATCGTCGCATGGCCTTCAAGATTGTGGAGCGCTATGGCGGCCAGGCGGGGTCTCAGTTATCTGAGAGGCATGCTAAGTCGCTCGAGTGGGCTAAGGGAGTGCTGAGGGAGAGCGCGAGTGCGCCTTCGAAGACCTCAGCCCCAAAAAGACAGCGGTCTCAGGAGGGGGAAACCTCTGCAGTCAAACGGCCCAGGACTGGGGTAGCGCCGAAAACCTTCAGCGAAGTCGCGAAACAGGCGGGCTCCATTATCCTGGGTGTCGTGGACCGCAGTAAGGAGGACGGTGCCATCTCTAAGATGGACTGGAGGCGTGTGGCGGCAGCGATCTCTGCCGTCTTTATGAAGGTGATCAGGGACAATCCTGGTCCACCTCCTCGCTGCGAGAGTGCGGGTTGGCACTCTGGCCTCTTCAAGAGGATCTCGTGTGCTGACGAGCGGTCGGCCACGCTTTATAAAGCGGCGGTTTCCCTGGTGGGGGAGGTCTGGAAGGGTGCCAGACTGGAGGCCGTGGATAAAAAGGATTTGCCTTTGCGTCCGAGGGCTCGGGTCTGGCTCCCTGCGGAGCCCTCTGCACCGGGAGACATTGAGGAAATTCTCAGGTATTGCAACCCAAACCTTCCGGCTCACAATTGGAAGGTTGTTCGGTTCGAGGGGTCCGAGGAACCATATCGGCAAGCGCTGATTCTGCTTAACGCGGAGTCCCTCGGTCCTCTCGCCGAGCAGGAGGGAGTCATTTCCTATGGCTTCGAGAAGGTAGCTCTAAAAATCTACCAATCCGATGCCAGGGGTAGTGACGCCATCCTTCCGGTTGAACCGGAGTTGGTGCCGGAGGTCTGCGGACCTGACGCGGAGGAAGAGGTGGAGGTCATCGAGGCCTTCATGAGTATGGAGGTTGACTCTGTCAGGTCGGACGCCGAGAGCGCCGGGGGAGTCTCCTCGGTAGCGGGGTCCGTCCTGAGCCTAAACAGGCTGTTCGACGGGGTGGAGGAGGAGAGGCTTCTTGCCTCGGATAGCGAGGACGTGGCCGCGAGGGGGCTGGAGGAGATTACTGAGGATGATTATCCTGCAGATAAATCTCCAGCACTCTAAGGCCGCGTCCGCCAATTTGATGCTCCACCTTGAGCAAGGTGGGGTAGATATAGTCCTGATCCAGGAACCGTGGCTGAGCAGTAACGGTATTTCTGGTATCGGGACGAAGAAGTACAAGCTTCTGGTGTCCAGTGACGCAGGTAAACCTAGAGCTTGTATGCTCGTCAGGCGTGAAATAAATTCTTATTTTCTGTCTAATTTCAGTAACGGAGACGTAGTAACGGTGAGACTCGAGGACGGGGCCGAAGAACTTTGGCTCATGTCCTCGTATATGGCTCACGATGATGAGGTGGAACCACCTCCTGTTCTGCTGAGGAATGCTCTGGCGGAAGCGAGGCGCAGGAAAGCCGGCGTCGTGGTGGGATGTGATGCCAATTCGAGGCACTCCTGCTGGGGTAGCTCAGACATCAACGAAAGAGGTGAGTCTCTCTTTGATTATATACTTAGCGAAAACTTGTCTATTTGTAATAGGGGGAGCGACCCTACGTTTGTAACTTCGGTAAGGGAGGAGGTCTTGGACCTTACCCTGGTGTCGTCTGAATTGTTATCCCGCATCTCGAACTGGAGAGTTCTTAACGATCACTCCTTCTCTGATCATAGATATATTCAATTCTCCTTGGGCGATCTGTGCCCCCAAAATCGTCCCTTTAGGAATCTGAGGAACACGGATTGGGATCTTTACTGTAAGAAGTTGCAGGAGTTTCTTCCTGAGGAACCTCAGGGTAACGTACTTCTGTCGGAAAGTTCGATTGACAGCTTAGTGATAAATATTTCGTGTCCGCTGAGGAGGCCTTCGGGTAAATCTAAGCCGTACTGGTGGACTTTGGAAATTTCGGAGCTTAGGGCTTCGAGTAGAAGACTTTTTAACCAGGCGAGGAAGAGCAAAAAACCCTCGGATTGGGAACTCTATAAGATCGGACTGGGAATATATAAGTCCGAAATAAGGAAGGCTAAGCGGGAATCGTGGAGAAGTTTCTGTGAGAACGTCGAAGGATGCCACGAGTCCTCCAGGCTTAGGCGGGTGCTCGCGAGGGCTCCCGTCCCCTTGGGATGTCTCAGGGACGACTCGGGAAACTGGGCGATGAGCAGTGAGGAGTCGCTCAAACTTCTCCTCGATTCCCACTTCCCCGAAAATCCTGAACCATGTGAGACTACAGGCGTGGAACCAGGTGCCATCTATGTCCCTCCTTGCGACATGTTAGAAGAGCGTCGCCTACTATGGGCTTTACGCTCCTTCAAAGCGTTCAAATCGCCAGGACCTGATGGTATCATTCCTGCCCAGTTGCAGATGTCCGAACGGGTGTCGTGTCGGTGGTTGGCGCCTATTTACGCGAGCTGCATAAGTAGGGGCTATATTCCCAGACTTTGGAGGAATGTGAGGGTTATATTTATTCCCAAGGCGGGTAAGAGCTCTCATACAACCCCAAAGGACTTTAGGCCTATCAGCCTCTCTTCTTTTCTTTTGAAGACCCTGGAGAGGCTGATTGATCTTCATATAAGAGAGGATATACCGCGAGAGCGGCTGTCGCATGCTCAGCATGCCTACTCGAAGGGCAGGTCCGTGGATACGGCCCTGCATATGGTTGTTAACGTCATTGAAGAGTCTCTTGAACACAAGGACTTTGCAGTTGGTGCCTTTCTGGATATAGAAGGTGCCTTTAATAACATTCAGCCACAGGGAATAGTCGGATCCTTGGCGGAACTTGGGGTTGAGTCGGGTCTGGTAAGGCTCATCAATCACCTTCTCCGGGACAGAACTGTCGTGGTGGAATGGGGCAGCGCCTCCATCCAGCGAAAGGTGAGTAGAGGCACTCCACAAGGAGGGGTTCTCTCGCCACTCCTTTGGGTCGTTGCTTTAAATGGTGTACTGAAGGAGCTGGAAAGGGTAGGCTGCACGGTTATTGCCTATGCTGACGATGTTGCTCTCATTGTCAGGGGTAAGTTTTTGAGTACCCTTTTTGATATCATGCAGGGGTACCTTAATCTGATCGTGAAATGGTCTGCAGGGTGTGGACTCGCGATAAATCCTAGCAAGACAGAGCTGGTATTATTCACCAGGAGGTACAATGTACCGGTCGCCCATCCTCCTTCAATAGGTGGCGTCCAGTTGGTGCTTTCTGACCGGGTCAAGTATCTGGGCTTGATTCTGAATAGGAAGCTCTCCTGGGGGCCAAATATTGAGGAAAGGGTGAAAAAGGCTTCGGTTGCGGTGTACTGTTGTCGGGGTGCTATTGGGAAGAGATGGGGCCTCTCTCCCAAGGTAAACTATTGGCTTTATGAGACTATAATAAGGCCTATAATGTTTTATGGAGTGGTGGTCTGGTGGAACTCACTAGACAGGGTATCTAAAGTTAAGCAGCTAGGGCGGGTGCATCGGTCCGCCCTCATTGGGATCAGTGGGGCGCTTAGTGCAATGGATACAGATTCAGCTCGGCCTTTGGGCATTCTAGGATTCTGGCCAGTTTCGACTTTGTACCTCCGGAAACAGATTACTGTCTGCCTGCTCCAGCTCGTAGTTGCTCCCTATCCACTTACATCCCGCGTAGGGAGGAGTGGAAGGAGGGGGGGGGGGGGGGGTTGTGGGGCGGTGGGACGGTGAACTTTTTCACGGATGGCTCGAAGCTGGATGGTAAGGTTGGGGGAGGGGTCTTCTGCGATGAGTTCTCCCTCAACCGTAAATTTAGGCTTCCGGACCACTGCAGTGTATTTCAAGCAGAGGTGGCCGCAATAAAGGAGGCAACCTATTGGCTACTTACCAATGTAATGCCCTCTAGACGGGCCAACATTTATTCGGATAGCCAGGCCGCTATCAAGGCCTTAGGATCGCTAATGGTGAGATCAAAACTGGTCAGGGAATGCCTGACTTCCCTCGCAGCCGCCTCGGAATATCTCGACGTT
The DNA here is from genome assembly GCA_951828415.1 of Anomoia purmunda. Classification (NCBI taxonomy): domain Eukaryota; kingdom Metazoa; phylum Arthropoda; class Insecta; order Diptera; family Tephritidae; genus Anomoia; species Anomoia purmunda. Next base: position 96,639,372 of record OX639995.1, read on the forward strand.
AGACTTATTTGGGTACCGGGCCATAGCGACATCGCAGGGAACTGCATGGCTGATGAGCTTGCTCGGCAAGGTACCCTGGAAGTCATCTCTCCTTGCAGGGAGGGGGTGGGGGCTCCTTTGACTGCCTACGGGCTTCTCCTGGACAGATGGGCTTTATGTCGTCTCAGCGAGCGCTGGGAAATTGCCACGACATGCAGAATTGCAAGGTCCCTCTGGCCGAGAGTGGACCGTGGGCGCTCAAGGGAGCTGATGTCGCTTACTAAGCGACAACTCTCGACCCTGGTTGGTGTTTTGACTGGGCATTGTCCGTTGGGTATTCACGCGGTTAGGCTGAAAATAGTCTCTGACCCTTTCTGCCGCAGCTGTATGGAGGAGGATGAGGTGGATTCATCTTGTCATTTTCTGCTCAGCTGCCCTGCATTTGCGAGACTGAGGTTCAAGTACCTGGGCTCGTACTTCTTTAGCTCTCCAGAAGACCTTTTTGGAGTGGAGATTGGTAATTTGCGTGACTTCATTCGGGACACGCAACGTTTCTCAGGTTAATCTTTCCTGACTTTCCGATTCACGTTACCGTTCATAAATTTAGGTGGTATCACAACGGACTCTTACTATGTCTAAGTGAGTTCCCTTTGGGGAACTACCACAGTAACCTAACCTAACCTAACAGAGACCTCCCATATCACAATGGTGGGTTAAAAGAGACCAAGTGCCATCATGATGAGTTTCTAGCAGGAATCAAGAGGAAGCTAACGACACCTTGCCGCATCCATTGCGTAAGTTTTCCACAAGTGCCGTGCAAATCAAACACAAATCGTACGGAAGTCAGCTATAATTTAAAAAAAATTGGGTGGTAGGTTAACAGTGACCTCCGGTATCACATTGGTGGGTTAACAGGAACCACGTGCCATCGTGGTGAATTTCTAGCAGGCATCAAGCGGAAGCTAACGACACCTTAGCCGCATCCCTTACGAAAGTGTTTCACAAGTTGCATGCAAATCAAGCACCAATCGTACGGAAATCAACCATAATTAAACAGAAATTTGGGTGGTAGGTTAAAAGAGACCTCCGATATCACAGTGGTGGGTTAACAGGAACCACGTGCCATCATGGTGAACTTCTAGCAGGCATCAAGCGGAAGCTAACGACTTCTTAGCCGCATCCCTTGCGTAAGTTTTCCACAAGTTGCATGCAAATAAAGCACCAATCGTACGGAAATAAGCTATAATTTACGTAAAATTTGGGTGGTAGGTTAACAGAGACCTCCGATATCACATTGGTGGGTTAACAGGAACCACGTGCCATCGTGGTGAATTTCAGGCAGGCATCAAGCGGATGCTAACGACACCTTAGCCGCATCCTTTACGAAAGTTTTCCACAAGTTGCATGCAAATCAAGGACCAATCGTATGGAAATACACCATAATTAAACTGAAATTTGGGTGGTAGGTTAACAGAGACCTCCGATATCACAGTCGTGGGTTAACAGAAACCAAGTGGCATCGCAGTGAGTTTCTAGTAGGCATCAAGAGGAAGCTAGCGACACCTTAGCGACATCCCTTGCGTAAGTTTTCCACAAGTTGCAGGCAAATCTACCACCAATCGTACGGAAAGCAATCATAATTAAAAATAAAATTGGGTGGGAGTTAACAGAGACCTCCGATATCACAGTGGTGGGTTAACATGAACCACGTGCCATCACGGTGAATTTCTAGCAGGCATAAAGCGGAAGCCAACGACACCTTAGCCGCATCCCTCGTGCAATTTTTCCACAAGTTGCATGTAAATAAAACACCAATCGTACGGAAATCAACCATAATTAAACCAAAATTTGGGTGGTAGGTTAATAAACACCTCCGATATCATAGTGGTGGATTACCAGAAACCAAGTGGCATCATGGTGAGTTTCTAGCAGGCATCAAGAGGAAGCTAACAACTCCTTAGCCGCATCCCTTACGAAATTTTGCCACAAGTTGCATGCAAATAAAGCACCAATCGTACGAAAATCAATCGTAATTAACCAGAAATTCGGGTGGTAGGTTAAAAGAGACCTCCGATATCATAGTGGTGAGTTAACGGAAACCAAGTGCTATCGTGGTGGGGTTCTAGCAGAAATTAACCGCAAGGTAACGACACCTTAGCCGGCTCCCTCGCGCTATTGCATGCAAATTAAGCACCAGTCGTACGGAATTCCACCTCCGATATTATAGTGGTGGATTAACAGAAACCTAGTGCCATCGTGGTGAGTTTCTAGCAGGCATTAGGAGGAAGCTAACGACACTTTAGAGGTCTATTTTTCCACAACTTGCATGCAAATCAAGCACCAGTCGTACGGAAATCCACCTCCGATATCACAGTGGTGGGTTAACAGAGACCAAGTGCCATCGTGGTGAGTTTCTAGCAGGCATCAAGCGGAAGCTAACGAGACCTTAGCCACACCCCTTACGAAAGTTTTCCATAAGTTGCATGCAAATCAAGCACCAATCGTAAGGAAAGCAATCATAATTAAAAATAAAATTGGGTGCAAGTTAACAGAGACCTCCGATATCACAGTGGTGGGTTAACAGAAACCAAGTGCCATCAAGGTGGGTTTCTAGCAGAAATTTAACGCAAGGCAGCGACACCTTAGCGGCTCCCTCGCGCTATTTTTCCACAAGCTGCTTGCAAATCAAGCACCAATCGTACGGAAATCCACCTCCGATATCATAGTGGTGGATTAACAGAAACCAACTGCAATCGTGGTGAGTTTCTAGCAGGCATCCAGGGAAAGCTAACGACACCTTAGCCACATCCCTTGCGTAAGTTTTCCACAAGTTGCAGGCAAATCAAGCACCAATCGTACGGAAATCAACCATAATTAAATAAAAATTTGGGTGGTAGGTTAACAGAGACCACCGATATCACAGTGGTGGGTTAACAGAAACCAAGTGCCATCGTGGTGAATTTCTAGCAGGCATCTAGCGGACGCTAACGACGGCTTAGCCGCATCCCATGCGTAAGATTTCCACAAGTTACATGCAAATCAAGCACCAATCGTTCGGAGTTCAACTATAATTAAACAAAAATTTGGGTGGTAGGTTAACAGAGACCTCCGATATAACAGTGGTGGGTTAACAGAAACCAAGCGCCATCGTCGTGAGTTTCTAGCAGGCATCAAGCGGAAGCTAACGACACCTTAGCCGCATCCCTCGTACAATTTTTCCACAAGTTGCATGCAAATCAAGCACCAATCGTACGGAAATCAATCATAATTAAAAATATAATTGGGTGGGAGTTAACAGAGACCTCCGATATCACAGTGGTGGGTTAACAGAAACCAAGTGCCATCGTGGTGAGTTCCTAGGAGGCATCAAGAGGTAGCTAACGACACCTTAGCCGCATCCCTTGCCTAAGGTTTCCACAAGTTGCATGCAAATCAAGCACCAATCGTACGGAAATCAACTATAATTAAAAAAAAATGGGTGGTAGGTTAACAGAGACCTCCGATATCACAGTGGCGGGTTAACGGGAACCACGTGCCATCGTAGTGAATTTCTGGCAGGCATCAAGCGGAAGCTAACGACGGCTTAGCCGCATCCCATGCGTAAGATTTCCACAAGTTACATGCAAATCAAGCACCAATCGTTCGGAGTTCAACTATAATTAAACAAAAATTTGGGTGGTAGGTTAACAGAGACCTCCGATATCACAGTGGTGGGTTAACAGAGACCAAGTGCCATCGTGGTGAGTTTCTAGCAGGCATCAAGCGGAAGCAAACGAGACCTTAGCCGCATCCCTTACGAAAGTTTTCCACAAGTTGCATGCAAATCAAGCACCAATCGTAAGGAAAGCAATCATAATTAAAAATAAAATTGGGTGGGAGTTAACAGAGACCTCCGATATCACAGTGGTGGGTGAACAGAAACCAAGTGCCATCGTGGTGGGTTTCTAGCAGAAATTAACCGCAAGGCAGCGACACCTTAGCGGCTCCCTCGCGCTATTTATCCACAAGCTGCTTGCAAACCAAGCACCAATCGTACGGAAATCCACCTCCGATATCATAGTGGTGGATTAACAGAAACCAACTGCCATCGTGGTGAGTTGCTAGCAGGCATCCAGTGCAAGCTAACGACACCTTAGCCACATCCCTTGCGTAAGTTTTCCACAAGTTGCACGCAAATCAAGCACCAATCGTACGGAAATCAACTATAATTAAAAAAAAATTGCGTGGGAGGTTAACAGAGACCTCCGATATCACAGTGGTGGGTTAAAATGAACCACGTGCCATCGCGGTGAGTTTCTAGCAGGCATAAAGCGGAAGCCAACGACACCTTTGCCGCATCCCTCGTGCAATTTTTCCACAAGTTGCATGTAAATAAAACACCAATCGTACGGAAATCAACCATAATTAAACCCAAATTTGGGTGGTAGGTTAATAAACACCTCCGATATCATAGTGGTGGATTACCAGAAACCAAGTGGCATCATGGTGAGTTTCTAGCAGGCATCAAGAGGAAGCCAACGACACCTTAGCCGCATCCCTCGTGCAATTTTTCCACAAGTTGCATGTAAATAAAACACCAAGCGTACGGAAATCAACCATAATTAAACCCAAATTTGGGTGGTAGGTTAATAAACACCTCCGATATCATAGTGGTGGATTACCAGAAACCAAGTGGCATCATGGTGAGTTTCTAGCAGGCATCAAGAGGAAGCTAACAACTCCTTAGCCGCATCCCTTACGAAAGTTTTCTACAAGTTGCATGCAAATCAAGCACCAATCGTAAGGAAAGCAATCATAATTAAAAATAAAATTGGGTGGAAGTTAACAGAGACCTCCGATATCACAGTGGTGGGTTAACAGAAACCAAGTGCCATCGTGGTGGGTTTCTAGCAAAAATTAACCGCAAGGCAGCGACACCTTAGCGGCTCCCTCGCGCTATTTTTCCACAAGCTGCTTGCAAATCAAGCATTAATCGTACGGAAATCCACCTCCGATAGCATAGTGGTGGATTAACAGAAACCTAGTGCCATCGTGGTGAGTTTCTAGCAGGCATTAAGAGGAAGCTAACGAGACCTTAGCCACATCCCTTACGAAAGTTTTCCACAAGTTGCATGCAAATCAAGCACCAATCGTAAGGAAAGCAATCATAATTAAAAATAAAATTGGGTGGAAGTTAACAGAGACCTCCGATATCACAGTGGTGGGTTAACAGAAACCAAGTGCCATCATGGTGAGTTTCTAGCAGACATCAAGCGGAAGCTAACGACACCTTAGCCGCATCCCTCGTACAATTTTTCCACAAGTTGCATGCAAATAAAGCACCAATCGTAAGGAAATCAATTATAATTAAAATTAAATATGGTGGTAGGTTAACAGAGACCTCCGATATCACATTGGTGGGTTAACAGGAACCACGTGCCATCGTGGTGAATTTCTAGCAGGCATCAAGCGGAAGCTAAGGACACCTTAGCCGCATCCCTTACGAAAGTTTTTCACAAGTTGCATGCAAATGAAGCACCAATCGTACGGAAATCAACCATAATTAAACAGAAATTTGGGAGGTAGGTTAACAGAGACCTCCGATATCACAGTGGTGGGTTAACAGAAACCAAGTGCCAACGTGGTGAGTTTCTAGCAGGCGTCCAGTGAAAGCTAACGACACCTTAGCCGGATCCCTCGTGCACTTTTTCCAGAAGTTGCATGCAAATAAAACACCAATCGTACGGAAATCAACCATAATTAAACCAAAATTTGGGTGGTAGGTTAATAAACACCTCCGATATCATAGTGGCGGACTACCAGAAACCCAGTGGCATCATGGTGACTTTCTATCAGGCATCAAGAGGAAGCTAACAACTTCTTAGCCGCATCCCTTACGAAATTTTTCCACAAGTTGCAGGCAAATAAAGCACCAATCGTACGAAAATCAACCGTAATTAACCAGAAATTTGGGTGGTAGGTTAAAGAGGCTTCCGATATCACAGTGGTGTGTTAAAAAGTGCTATCGTTAAGGTGCTATCGTGGTGGGTTTCTAGCAGAAATTAACCGCAAGGTAACGACACCTTTGCGGCTCCCTCGCGCTATTTTTCCACAAGCTGCTTGCAAATCAAGCACCAATCGTACGGAAATCCACCTCCGATATCATAGCGGTGGATTAACAGAAACCAACTGCCATCGTGGTGAGTTTCTAGCAGGCATCAAGAGGAAGCTAACGACACCTTAGCCGCCTCCCTTACCTAAGTTTTCCACAAGTTGCATGCAAATCAAGCACCAATCGTACGGAAATCAAATATAATTAAAAAAAAAAAATGGGAGGTAGGTTAACAGAGACCTCCGATATCACAGTGGTGGGTTAACAGAAACCAAGTGCCAACGTGGTGAGTTTCTAGCAGGCGTCCAGTGAAAGCTAACGACACCTTAGCCGGATCCCTCGTGCACTTTTTCCAGAAGTTGCATGCAAATAAAACACCAATCGTACGGAAATCAACCATAATTAAACCAAAATTTGGGTGGCAGGTTAATAAACACCTCCGATATCATAGTGGCGGACTACCAGAAACCCAGTGGCATCATGGTGACTTTCTATCAGGCATCAAGAGGAAGCTAACAACTTCTTAGCCGCATCCCTTACGAAATTTTTCCACAAGTTGCAGGCAAATAAAGCACCAATCGTACGAAAATCAACCGTAATTAACCAGAAATTTGGGTGGTAGGTTAAAGAGGCTTCCGATATCACAGTGGTGTGTTAAAAAGTGCTATCGTTAAGGTGCTATCGTGGTGGGTTTCTAGCAGAAATTAACCGCAAGGTAACGACACCTTTGCGGCTCCCTCGCGCTATTTTTCCACAAGTTGCTTGCAAATCAAGCACCAATCGTACGGAAATCCACCTCCGATATCATAGCGGTGGATTAACAGAAACCAACTGCCATCGTGGTGAGTTTCTAGCAGGCATCAAGAGGAAGCTAACGACACCTTAGCCGCCTCCCTTACCTAAGTTTTCCACAAGTTGCATGCAAATCAAGCACCAATCGTACGGAAATCAAATATAATTAAAAAAAAAAAATGGGTGGTGGGTTAACAGAGACCTCCGATATCACAGTGGTGGGTTAACGGGAACCACGTGCCATCATGGTGAACTTCTAGCAGGCATCAAGCGGAAGCTAACGACACCTTAGCCGCATCCCTTACGAAAGTTTTTCACAAGTTGCATGCAAATGAAGCACCAATCGTACGGAAATCAACCATAATTAAACAGAAATTTGGGAGGTAGGTTAACAGAGACCTCCGATATCACAGTGGTGGGTTAAAAGGAACCACGTGCCATCATGGTGAACTTCTAGCAGGCATTAAGAGGAAGCTAACGAGACCTTAGCCACATCCCTTACGAAAGTTTTCCACAAGTTGCATGCAAATCAAGCACCAATCGTACGGAAATCAATCATAATTAAAAATAAAATTGGGTGGGAGTTAACAAAGACCTCCGATATCACAGTGGTGGGGTTAACAGAAACCAAGTGCCATCATGGTGAGATTCTAGCTGGCATCAAGCGGAAGCTAACGACACCTTAGCCGCATCCCTTACGAAAGTTTTCCAGAAATTTGGGTGGTAGGTTAACAGGAACCACGTGCCATGATTGTGCGTTTCTAGCAGGTATCAGGCGGAAGCTAACGACATCTTAGCCGCATCCCTTGCGTAAGTTTTCCACAAGTGCCAGGCAAATAAAGCACCAATCGTACGGAAATCAGCTATAATTTAAAAAAAAATTGGGTGGTAGGTTAACAGAGATCTCCGATATCACAGTGGTGCGTTAACAGGAACCACGTGCCATCGTGGTGAATTTCAAGCAGAACTTAACCGCAAGGTAACGACACCTTAGCCGGCTCCCTCGCTCTATTTTTTCACAACTTGCATGCAACTTGATTTGCGTCGTACGGAAATCCCCCTCCGATATCATAGTGGTGGATTAAGAGAAAGCTAGTGCCATCGTGGTGAGTTTCTAGCAGGCATTAAGAGGAAGCTAACGACAATTTAGCCGCATCCCTTACGAAAGTTTTCCAGAAGTTGCATGCAAATCAAGCACCAATCGTACAGAAATCAACCATAATTAAACAAAAATGTGGGTGGTAGGTTAACAGAGACCTCCGATATCACAGTTGTGGGTTTACAGGAACCAAGTGCCATCGTGGTGAGTTCCTAGGAGGCATCAAGAGGAAGCTAACGACACCTTAGCCGCATCCCTTGCCTAAGTTTTCCACATGTTGCATACAAATCAAGCACCAATCGTACGGAAATCAACTATAATAAAAAAAAAAAAAATGGGTGGTAGGTTAACAGAGACCTCCGTGCCATCGTAGTGAATTTCTAGCAGGCATCAGGCGGAAGATAACAACACCTTAGCCGCAGCCCTTGCGTAAGTTTTCCACAAGTGCCATGCAAATCAAGCACAAATCGTACGGAAATCAACCATAATTAAATAAAAATTTGGGTGGTAGGTTAACAGAGACCTCCGATATCACAGTGGTGGGTTAACAGAAACCAAGTGCCAACGTGGTGAGTTTCTAGCAGGCGTCCAGTGAAAGCTAACGACACCTTAGCCGGATCCCTCGTGCACTTTTTCCAGAAGTTGCATGCAAATAAAACACCAATCGTACGGAAATCAACCATAATTAAACCAAAATTTGGGTGGTAGGTTAATAAACACCTCCGATATCATAGTGGCGGACTACCAGAAACCCAGTGGCATCATGGTGACTTTCTATCAGGCATCAAGAGGAAGCTAACAACTTCTTAGCCGCATCCCTTACGAAATTTTTCCACAAGTTGCAGGCAAATAAAGCACCAATCGTACGAAAATCAACCGTAATTAACCAGAAATTTGGGTGGTAGGTTAAAGAGGCTTCCGATATCACAGTGGTGTGTTAAAAAGTGCTATCGTTAAGGTGCTATCGTGGTGGGTTTCTAGCAGAAATTAACCGCAAGGTAACGACACCTTTGCGGCTCCCTCGCGCTATTTTTCCACAAGCTGCTTGCAAATCAAGCACCAATCGTACGGAAATCCACCTCCGATATCATAGCGGTGGATTAACAGAAACCAACTGCCATCGTGGTGAGTTTCTAGCAGGCATAAAGAGGAAGCTAACGACACCTTAGCCGCCTCCCTTACCTAAGTTTTCCACAAGTTGCATGCAAATCAAGCACCAATCGTACGGAAATCAAATATAATTAAAAAAAAAAAATGGGTGGTGGGTTAACAGAGACCTCCGATATCACAGTGGTGGGTTAACGGGAACCACGTGCCATCGTAGTGAATTTCTAGCAGGCATCAGGCGGAAGCTAACAACACCTTAGCCGCATCCCTTGCGTAAGTTTTCCACAAGTGCCATGCAAATCAAGCACAAATCGTACGGAAATCAACCATAATTAAATAAAAATTTGGGTGGTAGGTTAACAGAGACCACCGATATCACAGTGGTGGGTTAACAGAAACCAAGTGCCAACGTGGTGAGTTTCTAGCAGGCATCAAGCGCAAGCTAACGAGACCTTAGCCGCATCCCTTACGAAAGTTTTCCAGAAGCTGCATGCAAATCAAGCACCAATCGTACGGAAATCTACTATAATTTAAAAAAAATTGGGTGGTAGGTTAACAGAGACCTCCGATATCACAGTGGTGGGTTAACAGGAACCATGTGCCATCGTGGTGAATTTCTAGCAGGCATCCAGTGAAAGCTAACGACACCTTAGCCGCATCCCTTGCGTAAGTTTTATACAAGTTGCAGGCAAATCAAGCACCAATCGTACGGAAATCAATCATAATTAAAAATTAAATTGGGTGGGAGTTAACAGAGACGTCCGATATCACAGTGGTGGGCTAAACGAGACCAAGTGCCGTCATGATGAGTTTCTAGCAGGCATCAAGAGGAAGCTAACGACACCTTAGCCGCATCTCGTGCCTAAGTTTTCCACAAGTTGCATGCAAATCAAGCACCAATCGTACGGAAATAAACCATAATTAAACAGAAATTTGGGTGGTAGGTTAACAGAGACCTCCGATATCACAGTGGTGGGTTAACGGGAACCACGTGCCATCGTAGTGAATTTCTAGCAGGCATCAGGCGGAAGCTAACAACACCTTAGCCGCGACCCTTGCGTAAGTTTTCCACAAGTTGCATGCAAATCAAGCACCAATCGTACGGATATCAAATATAATTAAAAAAAAAATGGGTGGTAGGTTAACAGAGACCTCCGATATCACAGTGGTGGGTTAACAGGAACCACGTGCCATCGTGGTGAATTTCTAGCAGGCATCCAGTGAAAGCTAACGACACCTTAGCCGCATCCCTTGCGTAAGTTTTATACAAGTTGCAGGCAAATCAAGCACCAATCGTACGGAAATCAATCATAATTAAAAATAAAATTGGGTGGGAGTTAACAGAGACGTCCGATATCACAGTGGTGGGCTAAAGGAGACCAAGTGTCGTCATGATGAGTTTCTAGCAGGCATCAAGAGGAAGCTAACGACACCTTAGCCGCATCTCGTGCCTAAGTTTTCCACTAGTTGTATGCAAATCAAGCACCAATCGTACGGAAATAAACCATAATTAAACAGAAATTTGGGTGGTAGGTTAACAGAGACCTCCGATATCACAGTGGTGGGTTAACAGACACCAAGTACCATCGTGGTGAGTCTCTAGCAGGTATCAAAAGGAAGCTAACGACACCTTAGCCGCATCCCTTGCCTAAGGTTTCCACAAGTTGCATGCAAATCAAGCACCAATCGTACGGAAATCAACTATAATTAAAAAAAAAATGGGTGGTAGGTTAACAGAGACCTCCGATATTACAGTGGTGGGTTAACGGGAACCACGTGCCATCGTAGTGAATTTCTAGCAGGCATCAAGCGGAAGCCAACGACACCTTAGCCGCATCCACTGCGTAAGTTTTCCACAATTGCCATGCAAATCAAGCACAAATCGTACGGAAATCAACCATAATTAAATAAAAATTTGGATGGTAGGTTAACAGAGACCTCCGATATCACAGTGGTGGGTTAACAGAGACCAAGTGCCATCGTGGTGAGATTCTAGCAGGCATCAAGCGGAAGCTAACGACACCTTAGCCGCATCCCTTGCGTAAGTTTTCCACAAGTTGCATGCAAATCAAGCACCAATCGTAAGGAAAGCAATCATAATTAAAAATAAAATTGGGTGGAAGTTAACAGAGACCTCCGATATCACAGTGGTGGGTTAACAGAAACCAAGTGCCATCGTGGTGGGTTTCTAGCAGAAATTAACCGCAAGGCAGCGACACCTTAGCGGCTCCCTCGCGCTATTTTTCCACAAGCTGCTTGCAAATCAAGCACCAATCGTACGGAAATCCACCTCCGATATCATAGTGGTGGATTAACAGAAACCAACTGCCATCGTGGTGAGTTTCTAGCAGGCATCCAGTGAAAGCTAACGACACCTTAGCCACATCCCTTGCGTAAGTTTTCCATAAGTTGCAGGCAAATCAAGCACTAATCGTACGGAAATCAACTATAATTAAAAAAAAAATTGCGTGTGAGGTTAACAGAGACCTCCGATATCAAAGTGGTGGGTTAACACGAACCACGTGCCATCGCGGTAAATTTCTAGCAGGCATAAAACGGAAGCCAACGCCACCTTAGCCGCATCCCTCGTACAATTTTTCCACAAGTTGCATGCAAATAAAACACCAATCGTAAGGAAATCAATTATAATTAAAAACAAATATGGTGGTAGGTCAACAGAGACCTCCGATATCATAATGGTGGGTTAACAGGAACCACATGCCATCGTGGTGAATTTCTAGCAGGCATCAAGCGGAAGCTAACGACAGTTTAGCCGCATCCCATGCGTAAGATTTCCACAAGTTACATGCAAATCAAGCACCAATCGTTCGGAGTTCAACTATAATTAAACAAACATTTGGGTGGTAGGTTAACAGAGACCTCCGATATAACAGTGGTGGGTTAACAGAAACCAAGCGCCATCGTCGTGAGTTTCTAGCAGGCATCAAGCGGAAGCTAACGACACCTTAGCCGCATCCCTTGCGTAAGATTTCCACAATTTACATGCAAATCAAGCACCAATCGTACGGAAATCAATCATAATTAAAAATATAATTGGGTGGGAGTTAACAGAGACCTCCGATATCACAGTGGTGGGTTAACAGAAACCAAGTGCCATCATGGTGAGTTCCTAGGAGGCATCAAGAGGAAGCTAACGAGACCTTAGCCGCATCCCTTACGAAAGTTTTCCACAAGTTGCATGCAAATCAAGCACCAATCGTACGGAAATCAAATATAATTTAAAAAAAAAGGGTGGTAGGTTAACAGAGGCCTCCGATATCACAGTGGTGGGTTAACGGGAACCACGTGCCATCGTAGTGAATTTCTAGCAGGCATCAAGCGGAAGCTAACGACGGCTTATTCGCATCCCATGCGTCAGATTTCCACAAGTTACATGCAAATCAAGCACCAATCGTTCGGAGTTCAACTATAATTAAACAAAAATTTGGGTGGTAGGTTAACAGAGACCTCCGATATCACAGTGGTGGGTTAACAGAGACCAAGTGCCATCGTGGTGAGTTTCTAGCAGGCATCAAGCGGAAGCTAACGAGACCTTAGCCGCATCCCTTACGAAAGTTTTCCACAAGTTGCATGCAAATCAAGCACCAATCGTAAGGAAAGCAATCATAATTAAAAATAAAATTGGGTGGGAGTTAACAGAGACCTCCGATATCACAGTGGTGGGTTAACAGAAACCAAGTGCCATCGTGGTGGGTTTCTAGCAGAAATTAACCGCAAGGCAGCGACACCTTAGCGGCTCCCTCGCGCTATTTATCCACAAGCTGCTTGCAAATCAAGCACCAATCGTACGGAAATCCACCTCCGATATCATAGTGGTGGATTAACAGAAACCAACTGCCATCGTGGTGAGTTTCTAGCAGGCATCAAGGGGAAGCTAACGACACCTTAGCCGCATCCCTTACCTAAGTTTTCCACAAGTTGCATGCAAATCAAGCACCAATCGTACGGAAATCAAATATAATTAAAAAAAAAATGGGTGGTGGGTTAACAGAGACCTCCGATATCACAGTGGTGGGTTAACACGAACCACGTGCCATCGCGGTGAATTTCTAGCAGGCATAAAGCGGAAGCCAACGGCACCTTAGCCGCATCCCTCGTGCAATTTTTCCACAAGTTGCATGTAAATAAAACACCAATCGTACGGAAATCAACCATAATTAAACCAAAATTTGGGTGGTAGGTTAATAAACACCTCCGATATCATAGCTAACAACTCCTTAGCCGCATCCCTTACGAAATTTTTCCACAAGTTGCATGCAAATAAAGCACCAATCGTACGAAAATCAATCGTAATTAACCAGAAATTTGGGTGGTAGGTTAAAAGAGACCTCCGATATCACAGTGGTGAGTTAACGGAAACCAAGTGCTATCGTGGTGGGTTTCTAGCAGAAATTAACCGCAAGGTAACGACACCTTAGCCGGCTCCCTCGCGCTATTGCATGCAAATCAAGCACCAGTCGTACGGAATTCCACCTCCGATATCATAGTGGTGGATTAACAGAAACCTAATGCCATCGTGGTGAGTTTCTAGCAGGCATTAAGAGGAAGCTAACGACACTTGAGAGGTCTATTTTTCCACAACTTGCATGCAAATCAAGCACCAGTCGTACGGAAATCCACCTCCGATATCACAGTGGTGGGTTAACAGAGACCAGGTGCCATCGTGGTGAGTTTCTAGCAGGCATCAAGCGGAAGCTAACGAGACCTTAGCCGCATCCCTTACGAAAGTTTTCCACAAGTTGCATGCAAATCAAGCACCAATCGTAAGGAAAGCAATCATAATTAAAAATAAAATTGGGTGGAAGTTAACAGAGACCTCCGATATCACAGTGGTGGGTTAACAGAAACCAAGTGCCATCGTGGTGGGTTTCTAGCAAAAATTAACCGCAAGGCAGCGACACCTTAGCGGCTCCCTCGCGCTATTTTTCCACAAGCTGCTGGCAAATCAAGCACCAATCGTACGGAAATCCACCTCCGATATCATAGTGGTGGATTAACAGAAACCAACTGCCATCGTGGTGAGTTTCTAGCAGGCATCCAGTGAAAGCTAACGACACCTTAGCCACATCCCTTGCGTAAGTTTTCCACAAGTTGCAGGCAAATCAAGCACCAATCGTACGGAAATCAACTATAATTAAAAAAAAATTGCGTGGGAGGTTAACAGAGACCTCCGATATCACAGTGGTGGGTAAACACGAACCACGTGCCATCGCGGTAAATTTCTAGCAGGCATAAACCGGAAGCCGACGACACCTTAGCCGCATCCCTCGTACAATTTTTCCACAAGTTGCATGCAAATAAAACACCAATCGTAAGGAAATCAATTATAATTAAAAACAAATATGGTGGTAGGTCAACAGAGACCTCCGATATCATAATGGTGGGTTAACAGGAACCACATGCCATCGTGGTGAATTTCTAGCAGGCATCAAGCGTTAGCTAACGACGGCTTAGCCGCATCCCATGCGTAAGATTTCCACAAGTTACATGCAAATCAAGCACCAATCGTTCGGAGTTCAACTATAATTAAACAAAAATTTGGGTGGTAGGTTAACAGAGACCTCCGATAAAACAGTGGTGGGTTAACAGAAACCAAGCACCATCGTCGTGAGTTTCTAGCAGGCATCAAGCGGAAGCTAACGACACCTTAGCCGCATCCCTTGCGTAAGATTTCCACAATTTACATGCAAATCAAACACCAATCGTACGGAAATCAATCATAATTAAAAATATAATTGGGTGGGAGTTAACAGAGACCTCGAATTAAACTATAAATAAACAGAAATTTTGGTGGTAGGTTAACAGACACCTCCGATATCACAGTCGTGGGTTAACAGAAACCAAGTGCCATCGTGGGAGTTTCTAGCAGGCATCAAGAGTAAGCTAACGACACCTAAGCCACATCCCTTGCGTAAGTTTTCCACAAGTTGCAGGCAAATCAAGCACCAATCGTACGGAAATCAATCATAATTAAAAATATAATTGGGTGGGAGTTAACAGAGACCTCCGATATCACAATGGTGGGTTAACAGAAACCAAGTGCCATCATGGTGAGTTTCTAGCAGGCATCAAACGGAAGCTAACGACACCTTAGCCGGATCCCTCGTGCAATTTTTCCAGAAGTTGCATGCAAATAAAACACGAATCGTACGGAAATCAGCTATAATTTAAAAAAAATTGGGTGGTAGGTTAACAGAGACCTCCGATATCACGGTGGTGCGTTAACAGGAACCACGTGCCATCGTGGTGAATTTCTAGCAGGCATCAAGCGGAAGCTAACGACACCTAAGCCACATCCCTTGCGTAAGTTTTCCACAAGGTGCAGGCAAATCAAGCACCAATCGTACGGAAATCAATCATAATTAAAAATATAATTGGGTGGGAGTTAACAGAGACCTCCGATATCACAATGGTGGGTTAACAGAAACCAAGTGCCATCATGGTGAGTTTCTAGCAGGCATCAAACGGAAGCTAACGACACCTTAGCCGGATCCCTCGTGCAATTTTTCCAGAAGTTGCATGCAAATAAAACACCAATCGTACGGAAATCAGCTATAATTTAAAAAAAATTGGGTGGTAGGTTAACAGAGACCTCCGATATCACGGTGGTGCGTTAACAGGAGCCACGTGCCATCGTGGTGAATTTCTAGCAGGCATCAAGCGGAAGCTAACGACACCTAAGCCACATCCCTTGCGTAAGTTTTCCACAAGTTGCATGCAAATAAAGCACCAATCGTACGGAAATCAGCTATAATTTAAAAAAAATTGCGTGGTAGGTTAACAGAGACCTCCGATATCACATTGGTGCGTTAACAGGAACCACGTGCCATCGTGGTGAATTTCAAGCAGAATTTAACCGCAAGGTAACGACACCTTAGCCGGCTCCCTCGCTCTATTTTTTCACAACTTGCATGCAAATCTAGCACCAGTCGTACGGAAATCCACCTCCGATATCAGAGTGGTGGATTAACAGGAACCACGTGCCATCGTGGTGAATTTCTAGCAGGCATCCAGTGAAAGCTAACGACACCTTAGCCACATCCCTTGCGTAAGTTTTCCACAAGTTGCAGGCAAATCAAGCACCAATCGTACGGAAATCAATCATAATTAAAAATAAAATTGGGTTGGAGTTAACAGAGACCTCCGATATCACAGTGGTGGGTTAAAGGAGACCAAGTGCCGTCATGATGAGTTTCTAGCAGGCATCAAACGGAAGCTAACGACACCTTAGCCACATCCCTTGCGTAAGTTTTCCACAAGTTGCATGCAAATAAAACACCAATCGTACGGAAATCAGCTATAATTTAAAAAAAATTGGGTGGTAGGTTAACAGAGACCTCCGATATCACAGTGGTGCGTTAACAGGAACCACGTGCCATCGTGGTGAATTTCTAGCAGGCATCAAGCGGAAGCTAACGACACCTTAGCCGCATCCCCTGCGTAAGTTTTCCACAAGGTGCATGCAAATAAAGCACCAATCGTACGGAAATCAGCTATAATTAAAAATATAATTGGGTGGGAGTTAACAGAGACCTCCGATATCCCAGTGGTGGGTTAACAGAAACCAAGTGCCATCATGGTGAGTTTCTAGCAGGCATCAAACGGAAGCTAACGACACCTTAGCCGCATCTCTTACGAAAGTTTTCCACAAGTTGCATGCAAATCAAGCACCAATCGTACGGAAATAAACTATAAATAAACAGAAATTTTGGTGGTAGGTTAACAGAGACCTCCGATATCACAGTCGTGGGTTAACAGAAACTAAGTGCCATCGTGGGGAGTTTCTAGCAGGCTTCAAGAGTAAGCTAACGACACCTAAGCCACATCCCTTGCGTAAGTTTTCCAAAAGTTGCAGGCAAATCAAGCACCAATCGTACGGAAATCAATGATAATTAAAAATATAATTGCGTGGGAGTTAACAGAGACCTCCGATATCACAGTGGTGGGTTAACAGAAACCAAGTGCCATCATGGTGAGTTTCTAGCAGGCATCAAACGGAAGCTAACGACACCTTAGCCGGATTCCTCGTGCAATTTTTCCAGAAGTTGCATGCAAATAAAACACCAATCGTACGGAAATCAGCTATAATTTAAAAAAAATTGGGTGGTAGGTTAACAGAGACCTCCGATATCACAGTGGTGCGTTAACAGGAACCACGTGCCATCGTGGTGAATTTCTAGCAGGCATCAAGCGGAAGCTAACGACACCTTAGCCGCATCCCCTGCGTAAGTTTTCCACAAGTTGCATGCAAATAAAGCACCAATCGTACGGAAATCAGCTATAATTTAAAAAAAATTGGGTGGTAGGTTAACAGAGACCTCCGATATCACAGTGGTGCGTTAACAGGAACCACGTGCCATCGTGGTGAATTTCTGGCAGGCATCAAGCGGACGCTAACGACACCTTAGCCGGATTCCTCGTGCAATTTTTCCAGAAGTTGCATGCAAATAAAACACCAATCGTACGGAAATCAGCTATAATTAAAAAAAAATTGGGTGGTAGGTTAACAGAGACCTCCGATATCACAGTGGTGCGTTAACAGGAACCACGTGCCATCGTGGTGAATTTCTAGCAGGCATCAAGCGGAAGCTAACGACACCTTAGCCGCATCCCCTGCGTAAGTTTTCCACAAGTTGCATGCAAATAAAGCACCAATCGTACGGAAATCAGCTATAATTTAAAAAAAATTGGGTGGTAGGTTAACAGAGACCTCCGATATCACAGTGTTGCGTTAACAGGAACCACGTGCCATCGTGGTGAATTTCAAGCAGAATTTAACCGCAAGGTAACGACACCTTAGCCGGCTCCCTCGCTCTATTTTTTCACAACTTGCATGCAAATCTAGCACCAGTCGTACGGAAATCCACCTCCGATATCATAGTGGTGGATTAACAGAAACCTAGTGCCATCGTGGTGAGTTTCTAGCAGGCATTAAGTGGAAGCTAACGACACTTTAGCCGCATCCTTTACGAAAGTTTTCCAGAAGTTGCATGCAAATCAAACACCAATCGTACGGAAATCAACTAAAATTTAAAAAAAATTGGGTGGTAGGTTAACAGAGACCTCCGATATCACAGTGGTGGGTTAACAGGAACCACGTGCCATCGTTGTGAATTTCTAGCAGGCATCCAGTGAAAGCTAACGACACCTTAGCCACATCCCTTGCGTAAGTTTTCCACAAGTTGCAGGCGAATCAAGCACCAATCGTACGGAAATCAATCATAATTAAAAATAAAATTGGGTGGGAGTTAACAGAGACCTCCGATATCACAGTGGTGGGTTAAAGGAGACCAAGTGTCGTCATGATGAGTTTCTAGCAGGCATTAAGAGGAAGCTAACGACACCTTAGCCGCATCTCGTGCCTAAGTTTTCCACAAGTTGCATGCAAATCAAGCACCAATCGTACGGAAATAAACCTTAATTAAACAGAAATTTGGGTGGTAGGTTAACAGAGACCTCCGATATCACAATGGTGGGTTAACAGGAACCACGTGCCTTCACGGTGAGTTTCTAGCAGGTATCAGGCGGAAGCTACCGACATCTTAGCCGCATCCCTTGCGTAAGATTTCCACAACTTAAATGCAAATCAAGCACCAATCGTACAGAAATCAACCATAATTAAACAAAAATGTGGGTGGTAGGTTAACAGAGACCTCCGATATCCCAGTAGTGGGTTAACAGGAACCAAGTGCCATCGTGGTGAGTTCCTAGGGGGCATCAAGAGGAAGCTAGCGACACCTTAGCCGCATCCCATGCGTAAGATTTCCACAAGTTACATGCAAATCAAGCACCAATCGTTCGGAGTTCAACTATAATTAAACAAAAATTTGGGTGGTAGGTTAACAGAGACCTCCAATATAACAGTGGTGGGTTAACGGGAACCACGTGCCATCGTAGTGAGTTTCTAGCAGGCATCAAGCGGAAGCTAACGACACCTTAGCCGCATCCCTTGCGTAAGTTTTCCACAAGTTGCATGCAAATCAAGCACCAATCGTAAGGAAAGCAATCATAATTAAAAATAAAATTGGGTGGAAGTTAACAGAGACCTCCGATATCACAGTGGTGGGTTAACAGAAACCAAGTGCCATCGTGGTGGGTTTCTAGCAAAAATTAACCGCAAGGCAGCGACACCTTAGCGGCTCCCTCGCGCTATTTTTCCACAAGCTGCTTGCAAATCAAGCACCAATCGTGCGGAAATCCACCTCCGATATCATAGTGGTGGATTAACAGAAACCAACTGCCATCGTGGTGAGTTTCTAGCAGGCATCCAGTGAAAGCTAACGACACCTTAGCCGCATCCCTCGTACAATTTTTCCACAAGTTGCATGCAAATAAAACACCAATCGTAAGGAAATCAATTATAATTAAAAACAAATATGGTGGTAGGTCAACAGAGACCTCCGATATCATAATGGTGGGTTAACAGGAACCACATGCCATCATGGTGAATTTCTAGCAGGCATCAAGCGGAAGCTAACGACGGCTTAGCCGCATCCCATGCGTAAGTTTTCCACAAGTTGCGTGCAAATCAAGCACCAATCGTACGGAAATCAACCATAATTAAACAGAAATTTGGGTGGTAGGCTAACAGAGACCTCCGATATCATAGTGGTGGATTAACAGAAACCTTATGCCAACGTGATGAGTTTCTAGCAGGCATCAAACGGAAGCTAACGACACCTTAGCCGGATCCCTCGTGCAATTTTCCCAGAAGTTGCATGCATATAAAGCACCAATCGTACGGAAATCAGCTATAATTTATAAAAAATTGGGTGGTAACTTAACAGAGACCTCCGATATCACAGTGGTGGGTTAACAGGAACCACGTGCCATTGTGGTGAATTTCTAGCAGGCATCAAGCGGAAGCTAACGACACCTTAGGCGCATCCCTTGCGTAAGATTTCCACAATTTACATGCAAATCAAGCACCAATCGTACGGAAATCAACAATAATAAACAAAAATTTGGGTGGTAGGTTAACGCAGATCTCCGATATCACAGTGGTGGGTTAACAGAAACCAAGTGCCATCGTGGTGGGTTTCTAGCAGAAATTAACCGCAAGGTAAAGACACCATAGCCTGCTCTCTGGCGCTATTTTGCCACAACTTGCATGCAAATCAAGCACCAGTCGTACGGAAATCCACCTCCGATATCATATTGGTGGATTAACAGAAACCTAGTGTTATCGTAATGAGTTTCTAGCGCGCATAGAGAGGAAGCTAACGACACCTTAGCCGCATCTCTTACGAAAGTTTTCCACAAGTTGCATGCAAATCAAGCACCAATCGTACGGAAATCAACTATAAATAAACAGAAATTTTGGTGGTAGGTTAACAGAGACCTCCCATATCACAGTCGTAGGTTAACAGAAACCAAGTGCCATCATGGGGAGTTTCTAGCAGGCATCAAGAGTAAGCTAACGACGCCTAAGCCACATCCCGTGCGTAGGTTTTCCACAAGTTGCAGGCAAATCAAGCACCAATCGTACGGAAATCAATCATAATTAAAAATATAATTGGTTGGGAGTTAACAGAGACCTCCGATATCACAGTGGTGGGTTAACAGAAACCAAGTGCCATCATGGTGAGTTTCTAGCAGGCATCAAGCGGAAGCTAACGACACCTAAGCCGCATCCCTTGCGTAAGATTTCCACAATTTACATGCAAGTCAAGCACCAATCGTACGGAAATCAATCATAATTAAAAATATAATTGGGTGGGAGTTAACAGAGACCTCCGATATCACAGTGGTGGGTTAACAGAAACAAAGTGCCATCATGGTGAGTTTCTATCAAACGGAAGCTAACGACACCTTAGCCGCATCTCTTACGAAAGTTTTCCACAAGTTGCATGCAAATCAAGCACCAATCGTACGGAAATAAACTATAAATAAACAGAAATTTTGGTGGTAGGTTAACAGACACCTCCGATATCACAGTCGTGGGTTAACAGAAACCAAGTGCCATCGTGGGAGTTTATAGCAGGTATCAAGAGTAAGCTAACGACCCCTAAGCCACATCCCTTGCGTAAGTTTTCCACAAGTTGCAGGCAAATCAAGCACCAATCGTACGGAAATCAATCATAATTAAAAATATAATTGGGTGGGAGTTAACAGAGACCTCCGATATGACAGTGGTGGGTTAACAGAAACCAATTGCCATCGTGGTGGGTTTCTAGTAGAAGTTAATCGCAAGGTAACGATACCTTAGCCGGCTCCTTCGCGCTATTTTTCCACAAGTTGCATGCAAATCAAGCAGCAATCGTACGGAAATCCACCTCCGATATCATAGTGGTGGATTAACAGAAACCTTATGCCAACGTGATGAGTTTCTAGCAGGCATCAAACGGAAGCTAACGACACCTTAGCCGGATCCCTCGTGCAATTTTCCCAGAAGTTGCATGCATATAAAGCACCAATCGTACGGAAATCAGCTATAATTTATAAAAAATTGGGTGGTAACTTAACAGAGACCTCCGATATCACAGTGGTGGGTTAACAGGAACCACGTGCCATTGTGGTGAATTTCTAGCAGGCATCAAGCGGAAGCTAACGACACCTTAGGCGCATCCCTTGCGTAAGATTTCCACAATTTACATGCAAATCAAGCACCAATCGTACGGAAATCAACAATAATAAACAAAAATTTGGGTGGTAGGTTAACGCAGATCTCCGATATCACAGTGGTGGGTTAACAGAATTCAAGTGCCATCGTGGTGGGTTTCTAGCAGAAATTAACCGCAAGGTAAAGACACCATAGCCTGCTCTCTGGCGCTATTTTGCCACAACTTGCATGCAAATCAAGCACCAGTCGTACGGAAATCCACCTCCGATATCATATTGGTGGATTAACAGAAACCTAGTGTTATCGTAATGAGTTTCTAGCGCGCATAGAGAGGAAGCTAACGACACCTTAGCCGCATCTCTTACGAAAGTTTTCCACAAGTTGCATGCAAATCAAGCACCAATCGTACGGAAATCAACTATAAATAAACAGAAATTTTGGTGGTAGGTTAACAGAGACCTCCCATATCACTGTCGTAGGTTAACAGAAACCAAGTGCCATCATGGGGAGTTTCTAGCAGGCATCAAGAGTAAGCTAACGACGCCTAAGCCACATCCCGTGCGTAAGTTTTCCACAAGTTGCAGGCAAATCAAGCACCAATCGTACGGAAATCAATCATAATTAAAAATATAATTGGTTGGGAGTTAACAGAGACCTCCGATATCACAGTGGTGGGTTAACAGAAACCAAGTGCCATCATGGTGAGTTTCTAGCAGGCATCAAGCGGAAGCTAACGACACCTTAGCCGGATCCCTCGTGCAATTTTTCCAGAAGTTGCATGCAAATAAAACTCCAATCGTACGGAAATCAACCATAATTAAACCAAAATTTGGGTGGTAGGTTAATAAACACCTCCGATATCATAGTGGTGGATTACCAGAAACCAAGTGGCATAATGGTGAGTTTCTAGCAGGCTTCAAGAGGAAGCTAACAACTCCTTAGCCGCATCCCTTACGAAATTTTTCCACAAGTTGTACGCAAATAAAGCACCATTCGTACGAAAATCAACCATAATTAACCAGAAATTTGGGTGGTAGGTTAAAAGAGACCTCCGATATCACAGTGGTGGGTTAACGGAAACCAAGTGCTATCGTGGTGGGTTTCTAGCAGAAATTAACCGCAAGGTAACGACACCTTAGCCGGCTCCCTACGCTATTGCATGCAAATCAAGCACCAGTCGTACGGAATTGCACCTCCGATATCATAGTGGTGGATTGACAGAAACCTAGTGCCATCGTGGTGAGTTTCTAGCAGGCATTAAGAGGAAGCTAACCACATTTTAGCCGCATCCCTTACGAAAGTTTTCCAGAAGTTGCATGCAAATCAAGCACCAATCGTACGGAAATCAACTATAATTTAAAAAAAATTGGGTGGTAGGTTAACAGAGACCTCCGATATCACAGTGGTGGGTTAACAGAAACCAAGTGCCATCATGGTGAGATTCTAGCAGGCATCAAGAGGAAGCTAACGACACCTTAGCCGGATCCCTCGTGCAATTTTTCCAGAAGTTGCATCGTACGGAATTCGACCATAATTAAACTAAAATTTGAGTGGTAGGTCAACAGACACCTCCGATATCATAGTGGTGGGCTAACAGGAACCACGTGCCATCATGGTCAGTTTCTAACAGGCATAATGGGGAGCTAACGACACCTTAGCCGCATCCCTTACGAAAGTTTTCCACAAGTTGCAAGCAAATAACGCACCAATCGTACGAAAATCAACCATAATTAACCAGAAATTTAGGTGGTAGGTTACAAGAGACCTCCGATATCACAGTGGTGGGTAAACAAAAACCAACTGCCATCATGATGAGTTTCTAGCAGGCATCAAGAGGAAGCTAACGACACCTAAGCCACATCCCTCGCGAAAGTTTCCACAAGTTGCATGCAAATCAAGCTCTAATCGTACGAAAATCAGCCATATTTAACCCTGCTGTTAGGTTAAGACCATTTGGTCCAATTTTTTTTTTATTTTCTTTGTAACTTTGGAACGGTGATATATACTGTCTAAGTTTTTCAGCTCAGGTTGGTCGTTCTAGAAAACAATATTATGTGCCAAAATTTAATTCTCTGACTTAAAACTGGACTAAGATATATTGAAAATTACGGATCTTAGGTTAAGGGACCATTTGGTCCATAGTATATTTTCTTTGATTTTCTTTACATTAATTTTCCAAAAATAAATATTTATTAGTTTGTTCGATATTTTTTGGCACTACATGATGAGCAAAAAAATGTTTTTCGGTTGGTTTTGCAAATAAACGCACTGCAAATGGAGCATTTTACATCAGACTTAGACTTGCAGCAACTACAAATTCCTCGCTTTCGAGCTCCTGAACTAGAAGCATTTTTAGAGCAGGCCACTGGTGCTGGGTTTTACCAGAGTTGAGTAAATAATAAAATAATAATATTAAGCAAGTATTGAACCAAACTAAATATAAAGACTAAGATTAAATTGTTATTTTGTATGAAAACTGCAGTATGGACCAAATGGTCCTCTAACCTAAGATTCGTAAGTTTTTTTTAACCTAACAACAGGGTTAAACAAAAATGTGGGTGGTAGATAAAAAAAGAGGCCTCCGATATCACATTGGTGGGTTAACAGAAACCAAGTGCCATCGTGGTGGGTTTCTACCAGAAACTAACCGCAAGGTAACGACACCTTAGCCGGCTCCCTTGCACTATATTTCCACAACTTGCATGCAAATCAAGCACCAGTTGTACGGAAATCCACCTCCAATATCATAGTGGTGGATTAACAGAAAGATAGTGCCATCGTGGTGAGTTTCAAGCAGGCATAATGGGGAAGCTAACGACACCTTAGCCGGATCTCTCGCGCTATTTTTTCAGAAGTTGCATGCAAATCAAACACCAATCGTACGGAAATCAACCGTAATTAAACCAAAATTTGGGTGGTAGGTTAACAGAGACCTCCGATATCACAGTGTTGGGTTAACAGGAACCACGTGCCATCGTAGTAAATTCCTAGCAGGCATTAAGCGGAAGCTAGCGACACCCTAGCCGCATCCCTTGCGTAAGTTTTCCACAAGTGCCATGCAAATCAAGCACAAATCGTACGGAAATCAACCATAATTAAACAAAATTTTGGGTGGTAGGTTAAAAGAGACCTCCTATATCACAGTGGTGGGTTAACAGAAACCAAGTGCCATCGTGGTGAGTTTCCCTTACGAAAGTTTTCCACAAGTTGCATGCAAATCAAGCACCAATCGTAAGGAAATCAACAATAATTAAACAAAAATTTGGGTGGTAGGTTAAAAGAGCCCTCCGATATCACAGTCGTGGGTTAACAGAAACCAAGTACCATCATGGTGGGTTTTTAGCAGGCATCAAGATGAAGGTAACGACACCTTAGCTGGATCCCTTACGAAAGTTTTCCACAAGTTGCAGGCAAATCAAGCACCAATCGTACGGAAATCAATCATAATTAAAAATGAAGTTGAGTGGGAGTTAACAGAGACCTTCGATATCACAGTGGTGGGTTAACAGAAACCAAGTGCCATCATGGTGAGTTTCTAGCAGGCATCAAGCGGAAGCTAACGACACCTTAGCCGGATCCCTCGTGCAATTTTTCCAGAAGTTGCATGCAAATAAAACACCAATCGTACGGAAATCAACCATAATTAAACCAAAATTTGGGTGGTAGGTTAATAAACACCTCCGATATAATAGTGGTGGATTACCAGAAACCAAGTGTCATCATGGTGAGTTTCTAGCAGGCATCAAGAGGAAGCTAACAACTCCTTAGCCGCATCCCTTACGAAATTCTTCCACAAGTTGCATGCAAATAAAGCACCATTCGTACGAAAATCAACCGTAATTAACCAGAAATTTGGGTGGTAGGTTAAAAGAGACCTCCGATATCACAGTGGTGGGTTAACGGAACCCAAGTGCTATCGTGGTGGGTTTCTAGCAGGCATTAAGAGGAAGCTAACGACATTTTAGCCGCATCCCTTACGAAAGTTTTCCACAAGTTGCATGCAAATCAAGCACCAATCGTAAGGAAATCCATAATAATTAAACAAAAATTTGGGTGGTAGGTTAAAAGTGCCCTCCGATGTCACAGTCGTGGGTTAATAGAAACCAAATGCCATCGTGGTGAGTTTCTAGCAGGCATCAAGGGGAAGCTAACGACGCCTTAGCCGCATTCCTTGGGTAAGATTTCCACAAGTTGCATGTAAATCAAGCACCAATCGTACGGAAATCAGCCATGTTTAAACAAAAATGTGGGTGGTAGGTTAAAAGAGGCCTCCGATATCACATTGGTGGGTTAACAGAAACCAAGTGCCATCGTGGTGGGTTTCTACCAGAAACTAGCCGCAAGGTAACGACCCCTTAGCCGGCTCCCTCGCACTATTTTTCCACAACTTTCATGCAAATCAAGCGCCAATCGTAAGGAAATCAACCATAATTAAACAAAAATTTGGGTGGTAGGTTAAAAGAGCCCTCCGATGTCACAGTCGTGGGTTAATAGAAACCACGTGCCATCATGGTGAATTTCTAACAGGCATCAAGCGGAAGCTAACGACACCTTAGCCGCATACCTTACGAAAGTTTTCCACAAGTTGCATGCAAATCAAGCACCAATCGTACGGAAATCAATCATAATGAAACAGAAATTTAGGCGGTAGGTTAACACAGACCTCCGATATCACACTCGTAGGTTAACAGAAACCCAGTGCCATCGTGGTGAGTTTCTAGCAGGCATCCAGTGAAAGCTAACGACACCTTAGCCGCATCCCTTGCGTAAGTTTTCCACAAGTTGCATGCAAATCAAGCACCAATCGTACGGAAATCAACTATAATTTAAAAAAAATTGTGTGGTAGGGTAACAGAGACCTCCGATATCACAGTGGTGGGTTAACAGGGACCACCTGCCATCCTGGTGAATTTCTAGCGGGCATCAAGCGGAAGCTAACGACACCTTATTCGCATCCCTTGCGTAAGTTTTCCACAAGTGCCGTGCAAATCAAACACAAATCGTACGGAAATCAGCTATAATTTAAAAAAAATTGGGTGGTAGGTTAAAAGAGACCTCCGATATCACATTGGTGGGTTAACAGGAACCACGTGCCATCATGGTGAATTTCTAACAGGCATCAAGGGGAAGCTAACGACGCCTTAGCCGCATCCCTTGGGTAAGATTTCCACAAGTTGCATGTAAATCAAGCACCAATCGTACGGAAATCAATCATAATGAAACAGAAATTTAGGCGGTAGGTTAACACAGACCTCCGATATCACACTCGTAGGTTAACAGAAACCCAGTGCCATCGTGGTGAGTTTCTAGCAGGCATCCAGTGAAAGCTAACGACACCTTAGCCGCATCCCTTGCGTAAGTTTTCCACAAGTTGCAGGCAAATCAAACACCAGTCGTAAGGAAATCAATCATAATTAAAAATATAATTGGATGGGAGTTAGCAGAGAACTCCGATATCACAGTGGTGGGCTAAAAGAAACCAAGTGCCATCATGGTGGGTTTCTAGCAGGCATCAAGATGAAGCTAACGACACCTTAGCTGCATCCCTTACGAAAGTTTTCCACAAGTTGCATGCAAATCAAGCACCAATCGTACGGAAATCAACTATAATTTAAAAAAAATTGTGTGGTAGGGTAACAGAGACCTCCGATATCACAGTGGTGGGTTAACAGGGACCACCTGCCATCCTGGTGAATTTCTAGCGGGCATCAAGCGGAAGCTAACGACACCTTATTCGCATCCCTTGCGTAAGTTTTCCACAAGTGCCGTGCAAATCAAACACAAATCGTACGGAAATCAGCTATAATTTAAAAAAAATTGGGTGGTAGGTTAAAAGAGACCTCCGATATCACATTGGTGGGTTAACAGGAACCACGTGCCATCATGGTGAATTTCTAACAGGCATCAAGCGGAAGCTAACGACACCTTAGCCGCATACCTTACGAAAGTTTTCCACAAGTTGCATGCAAATCAAGCACCAATCGTACGGAAATCAACCATAATTAAACAGAAATTTGGGTGGTAGGTTAACAGAGACCTCCGATATCACAGCGGTGAGTTAACAGGAACCAAGTGCCATCGTGGTGAGTTTCAAGCAGGCATCAAGAGACCTAACGAGACCTTAGCCGCATCCCTTGCGTAAGCTTTCCACAAGTTGCATGCAAGTAAATCACCAATCGTACGGAAATCAGCTATAATTTAAACAAAAATTGGGTGGTAGGTTAACAGAGACCTCCGATATCACAGTCGTGGGTTAACAGGAACCACGTGCTATCATGTTTAATTTCAAGCAGGCATCAAGCGGATGCTACCGACACCTTAGCCGCATCCTTTACGAAAGTTTTCCACAAGGTGCATGCAATTCAAGCACCAATCGTACGGAAATCAACCATAATTAAACTGAAATTTGGGTGGTAGGTTAAAAGAGACCTCCGATATCAGAGTCGTGGGTTAACAGAAACCAAGTGGCATCGCAGTGAATTTCTAGTAGGCATCAAGAGGAAGCTAGCGTCACCTTATTCGCATCCCTTGCGTAAGTTTTCCACAAGTGCCGTGCAAATCAAACACAAATCGTACGGAAATCAGCTATAATTTTAAAAAAATTGGGTGGTAGGTTAAAAGAGACCTCCGATATCACAGCGGTGGGTTAACAGGAACCAAGTGCCATCGTGGTGAGTTTCAAGCAGGCATCAAGAGACCTAACGAAACCTTAGCCTCATCCCTTGCGTAAGTTTTCCACAAGTTGCAGGCAAATCAACCACCAATCGTACGGAAAGCAATCATAATTAAAAATAAAATTGGGTGGGAGTTAACAGAGACCTCCGATATCACATTGGTGGGTTAACAGGAACCACGTGCCATCATGGTGAATTTCTAACAGGCATCAAGCGGAAGCTAACGACACCTTAGCCGCATCCTTGCGTAAGATTTCCACAACTTACATGCAAATCAAGCACCAACCGTACGGAAATCAACCATAATTAAACAAAAATGTGGGTGGTAGGTTAACAGAGACCTCCGATATCACAGTAGTGGGTTAACAGGAACCAAGTGTCATCATGGTGAGATTCTAGCAGGCATCAAGCGGAAGTTAACGACACCTTAGCCACATCCCTTGCGTAAGTTTTCCACAAGTGCAATGCAAATCAAACACCAATCGTACGGAAATCAACCATAATGAAATAGAAATTTGGGCGGTAGGTTAACACAGACCTCCGATATCACACTCGTGGGTTAACAGAAACCACGTGCCATCGTAGTAAATTTCTAACACGCATCAAGCGGAAGCTAACGACACCTTAGCCGCATCCCTTGCGTAAGTTTTCGACAAGTGCAATGCAAATCAAACACCAATCGTACGGAAATCAACCATAATGAAACAGAAATTTTGGGCGGTAGGTTAACACAGACCTCCGATATCACACTCGTGGGTTAACAGAAACCAAGTGCCATCGTGGTGAGTTTCTAGCAGGCATCTAGTGAAAGCTAACGACACCTTAGCCACATCCCTTGCGTAAGTTTTTCACAAGTGCACTGCAAATCAAGCACCAATCGTACCGAAATCAACCATAATTAAACAAAAATGTGGGTGGTAGGTTAATTGAGACCTCCGATATCACAGTAGTGGGTTAACAGGAACCAAGTGCCATCGTGGTGAGTTTCTAGCAGGCATCCAGTGAAAGCTAACGACACCTTAGCCGCATTCCTTGCCTAAGTTTTCCACAAGTTGCATGCAAATCAAGCACCAATCGTACGGAAATCAACTATAATTAAAAAAAACGGTTGGTAGGTTAACAGAGACCTCCGATATCACAGTGGTGGGTTAACAGGAACCAAGTGTCATCATGGTGAGATTCTAGCAGGCATCAAGCGGAAGCTAACGACACCTTAGCCACATCCCTTGCGTAAGTTTTCCACAAGTGCAATGCAAATCAAGCACCAACCGTACGGAAATCAACCATAATTAAACAAAAATGTGGGTGGTAGGTTAACAGAGACCTCCGATATCACAGTAGTGGGTTAACAGGAACCAAGTGTCATCATGGTGAGATTCTAGCAGGCATCAAGCGGAAGCTAACGACACCTTAGCCACATCCCTTGCGTAAGTTTTCCACAAGTGCAATGCAAATCAAGCACCAACCGTACGGAAATCAACCATAATTAAACAAAAATGTGGGTGGTAGGTTAACAGAGACCTCCGATATCACAGTAGTGGGTTAACAGGAACCAAGTGTCATCATGGTGAGATTCTAGCAGGCATCAAGCGGAAGCTAACGACACCTTAGCCACATCCCTTGCGTAAGTTTTCCACAAGTGCAATGCAAATCAAGCACCAATCGTACAGAAATCAACCATAATTAAACAAAAATGTGGGTGGTAGGTTAATTGAGACCTCCGATATCACAGTAGTGGGTTAACAGGAACCAAGTGCCATCATGGTGAGTTCCTAGGAGGCATCAATAGGAAGCTAACGACACCTTAGCCGCATTCCTTGCCTAAGTTTTCCACAAGTTGCATGCAAATCAAGCACCAATCGTACGAAAATCAACTATAATTAAAAAAAAATGGGTGGTAGGTTACCAGAGACCTCCGATATCACAGTGGTGGGTTAACAGGAACCACGTGCCATCTTAGTAAATTTCTAACACGCATCAAGCGGAAGCTAACGACACCTTAGCCGCATCTCTTGCGTAAGTTTTCGACAAGTGCAATGCAAATCAAACGCAAATCGTACGGAAATCAACCATAATGAAACAGAAATTTGGGCGGTAGGTTAACACAGACCTCCGATATCACACTCGTGGGTTAACAGAAACCAAGTGCCATCGTGGTGAGTTTCTAGCAGGCATCCAGTGAAAGCTAACGACACCTTAGCCACATCCCTTGCGTAAGTTTTCCACAAGTTGCAGGCATATCAAGCACCAGTCGTACGGAAATCAATCATAATTAAAAATACAATTGGATGGGAGTTAACAGAGACCTCCGATATCACAGTGGTGGGCTAAAAGAAACTAAGTGCCATCATGGTGGGATTCTAGCAGGCATCAAGAGGAAGCTAACGACAACTTAGCTGCATCCCTTGCCTAAGTTTTCCACAAGTTGCATGCAAATCAAGCACCAATCGTACGGAAATCAACTATAATTTAAAAAAAATTGGGTGGTAGGTTAACAGAGACCTCCGATATGACATTGGTGGGTTAACAGGAACCACGTGCCATCGTGGTGAATTTCCAGCAGGCATCAAGCGGAAGCTAACGACATCTTAGCCGCATCCCTTACGAAAGTTTTCCACCAGTTGCATGCAAATCAAGCACCAATCGTACGGAAATCAACCATAATTAAACAGAAATTTGGGTGGTAGGTTAACAGAGACCTCCGATATCACAGTGTTGGGTTAACAGGAACCAAGTGTCATCGTGGTGAGTTTCTAGCAGGCATCCAGTGAAAGCTAACGACAACTTAGCCACATCCCTTGCGTAAGTTTTCCACAAGTTGCAGGCAAATCAAGCACCAATCGTACGGAAATCAACCATAATTAAACAAAAATGTGGGTGGTAGGTTAATTGAGACCTCCGATATCACAGTAGTGGGTTGACAGGAACCAAGTGCCATCGTGGTGAGTTCCTAGGAGGCATCAATAGGAAACTAACGACACCTTAGCCGCATTCCTTGCCTAAGTTTTCCACAAGTTGCATGCAAATCAAGCACCAATCGTACGGAAATCAACTATAATTAAAAAAAAATGGGTGGTAGGTTAACAGAAACCTCCGATATCACAGTGGTGTGTTAACAGGAGCCACCTGCCATCCTGGTAAATTTCTAGCGGGCATCAAGCGGAAGCTAACGACACCTTAGCCGCATCCCTTGCGTAAGTTTTCCACAAGTGCCGTGCAAATCAAAAACAAATCGTACGGAAATCAGCTATAATTTAAAAAAAATTGGGTGGTAGGTTAACAGAGACCTCCGATATGACATTGGTGGGTTAACAGGAACCACGTGCCATCGTCGTGAATTTCCAGCAGGCATCAAACGGAAGCTAACGACACCTTAGCCGCATCCCTTACGAAAGTTTTCCACAAGTTGCATGCAAATCAAGAACTAATCGTACGGAAATCGACCATAATTAAACAGAAATTTTGGTGGTAGGTTAACAGAGACCTCCGATATCACAGTAGTGGGTTAACAGGAACCACGTGCCATCATGGTGAATTTCTAGCAGGCATCAAGCGGAAGCCAACGACACCTTATCCGCATCCCTTGCGTAAGTTTTCCACAAATAAAGCACCAATCGTACGGAAATCAGCTATAATTTAAACAAGAATTGGGTGGTAGGTTAACAGAAACCTCCGATATCTCATTAGTGGGTTAACAGGAACCACGTGCCATCGTGGTGAGTTACTAGCAGGCATCAAGAGGAAGCTAACGACACCTTAGCCGCATCCCTTACGAAAGTTTTCCACAAGTTGCATGCAAATCAAGCACCAATCGTACGGAAATCAACCAGAATTAAACAGAAATTTGGGTGGTAGGTTAACAGAGACCTCCGATATCACAGTGGTGGGTTAACAGGAACCAAGTGTCATCATGGTGAGTTTCTAGCAGGCATCCAGTGAAAGCTAACGACAACTTAGCCACATCCCTTGCGTAAGTTTTCCACAAGGTGCAGGCAAATCAAGCACCAATCGTACGGAAATCAATCATAATTAAAAATAAAATTGGGTGGGAGTTAACAGAGACCTCCGATATCACAGTGGTGGGTTAAAAGAGACCAAGTGCCATCATGATGAGTTTCTAGCAGGCATCAAGAGGAAGCTAACGACACCTTAGCCGCATCTCGTGCCAAAGTTTTCCACAAGTTGCATGCAAATTAAGCACCAATCGTTCGGAAATCAACCATAATTAAACAGAAATTTGGGTGGTAGGTTAAGAGACCTCCGATATCACAGTGCTGGGTTAACAGGAACCACGTGCCATCATGGTGAGTTTCTAGCAGGTATCAGGCGGAAGCTAACGACATCTTAGCTGCATCCCTTGCGTAAGATTTCCACAACTTACATGCAAATCAAGCACCAATCGTACAGAAATCAACCATAATTAAACAAAAATGTGGGTGGTAGGTTGACAGAGACCTCCGATATCACAGTAGTGGGTTAACACGAACCAAGTGCCATCATGGTGGGGTTCTAGCAGGCATCAAGGGGAAGCTAACGACACCTTAGCCGCATCCCTTGGGTAAGATTTCCACAAGTTGCATGCAACTCAAGCACCAATCGTACGGAAATCAACCATACTTAAACAGAAATTTGGGTGGTAGGTTAACAGAGACCTCCGATATCACAGTGGTGGGTTAACAGGAACCACGTGCCTTCATGGTGAATTTCAAGCAGGCATCAAGCGGATGCTAACAACACCTTAGCCGCATCTTTTACGAAAGTTTTCCACAAGTTGCATGCAAATCAAGAACCAATCGTACGGAAATCGACCAAAATTAAACAGAAATTTGGGTGGTTGGTTAACAGAGACCTCCGATATCACAGTGGTGGGTTAACAGGAACCACGTGCCATCATGGTGAATTTCTAGCAGGCATCAAGCGGAAGCCAACGACACCTTATCCGCATCCCTTGCGTAAGTTTTCCACAAGTTGCATGCAAATAAAGCACCAATCGTACGGAAATCAGCTATAATTTAAACAAGAATTGGGTGGTAGGTTAACAGAAACCTCGGATATCACATCGGTGGGTTAACAGGAACCACGTGCCATCGTGGTGAGTTACTAGCAGGCATCAAGAGGAAGCTAACGACACCTTAGCCGCATCCCTTACGAAAGTTTTCCACAAGTCGCATGCAAATCAAGCACCAATCGTACGGAAATCAACCATAATTAAACAGAAATTTGGGTGGTAGGTTAACAGAGACCTCCGATATCACAGTGGTGGGTTAACAGGAACCACGTGCCATCATGGTGAATTTCTAGCCGGCATCAAGCGGAAGCCAACGACACCTTATCCGCATCCCTTGCGTTAGTTTTCCACAAGTTGCATGCAAATAAAGCACCAATCGTACGGAAATCAGCTATAATTTAAACAAGAATTGCGTGGTAGGTTAACAGAAACCTCCGATATCACATTGGTGGGTTAACAGGAACCAAGTGCCATCGTGGTGAGTTTCTAGCAGGCATTAAGAGGAAGCTAACGACACCTTAGCCGCATCCCTTACGAAAGTTTTCCATAAGTCGCATGCAAATCAAGCACCAATCGTACGGAAATCAACCATAATTAAACAGAAATTTGGGTGGTAGGTTAACAAAGACCTCCGATATCACAGTGGCGGGTTAACAGGAACCAAGTGCCATCGTGGGGAGTTTCTAGCAGGCACCCAGTGAAAGCTAACGATAACTTAGCCACATCCCTTGCGTAAGTTTTCCATAAGTTGCAGGCAAATCAAGCACCAATCGTACGGAAATCAATCATAATTTAAAATAAAATTGGGTGGGAGTTTACAGAGACCTCCGATATCACAGTGGTGGGTTAAAAGAGACCAAGTGCCATCATGATGAGTTTCTAGCAGGCATCAAGAGGAATCTAACGACACCTTAGCCGCATCTCGTGCCTAAGTTTTCCACAAGTTGCATGCAAATCAAGCACCAATCGTACGGAAATCAACCATAATTAAACAGAAATTTGGGTGGTAGGTTAACAGAGACCTCCGATATCACAGTGGTGGGTTAACAGGAACCAAGTGCCATCGTGGTGAGTTTCTAGCAGACATCCAGTGAAAGCTAACGACACCTTAGCCACATCCCTTGCGTAAGTTTTCCACAAGTTGCAGGAAAATCAAGTACCAGTCGTACGGAAATCAATCATAATTAAAAATACAATTGGATGGGAGTTAACAGAGACCTCCGATATCACAGTGGTGGGCTAAAAGAAACCAAGTGCTATCATGGTGGGATTCTAGCAGGCATCGAGAGGAAGCTAACGACAACTTAGCTGCATCTCGTGCTTAAGTTTTCCCCAAGTTGCATGCAAATCAAGCACCAATCGTACGGAAATCAACTATAATTTAAAAAGAATTGTGTGGTAGGTTAACAGAGACCTCCGATATCACAATGGTGGGTTAACAGGAGCCACCTGCCATCGTGGTGAATTTCCAGCAGGCATCAAGCGGAAGCTAACGACACCTTAGCCGCATTCCTTACGAAAGTTTTAAACAAGTTGCATGCAAATCAAGAACCAATCGCATGGAAATCGACCATAATTAAACAGAAATTTGGGTGGTAGGTTAACAGAGACCTCCGATATCACAGTGGTGGGTTAACAGGAACCACGTGCCATCATGGTGAATTTCTAGCAGGCATCAAGCGGAAGCCAACGACACCTTATCCGCATCCCTTGCGTAAGTTTTCCACAAGTTGCATGCAAATAAATCACCAATCGTACGGAAATCAGCTATAATTTAAACAAGAATTGGGTGGTAGGTTAACAGAAACCTCCGATATCACATTGGTGGGTTAACAGGAACCACGTGCCATCGTGGTGAGTTACTAGCAGGCATCAAGAGGAAGTTAACGACACCTTAGCCGCATCCCTTGGGTAAGATTTCCACAAGCTGCATGTAAGTCAAGCACCAATCGTACGGAAATCAACCATAATGAAACAGAAATTTGGGTGGTAGGTTAACAGAGACCTCCGATATTACAGTGGTGGGTTAACAGGAACCAAGTGCCATCGTGGTGAGTTTCTAGCAGACATCCAGTGAAAGCTAACGACACCTTAGCCACATCCCTTGCGTAAGTTTTCCACAAGTTACAGGAAAATCAAGTACCAGTCGTACGGAAATCAATCATAATTAAAAATGCAATTGGATGGGAGTTAACAGAGACCTCCGATATCACAGTGGTGGGCTAAAAGAAACCAAGTGCCATCATGGTGGGATTCTAGCAGGCATCGAGAGGAAGCTAACGACAACTTAGCTGCATCTCGTGCTTAAGTTTTCCACAAGTTGCATGCAAATCAAGCACCAATCGTACGGAAATCAACTATAATTTAAAAAGAATTGTGTGGTAGGTTAACAGAGACCTCCGATATCACAGTGGTGGGTTAACAGGAGCCACCTGCCATCGTGGTGAATTTCCAGCAGGCATCAAGCGGAAGCTAACGACACCTTAGCCGCATCCCTTACGAAAGTTTTAAACAAGTTGCATGCAAATCAAGAACCAATCGTACGGAAATCGACCATAATTAAACAGAAATTTGGGTGGTAGGTTAACAGAGACCTCCGATATCACAGTGGTGGGTTAACAGGAACCACGTGCCATCATGGTGAATTTCTAGCAGGCATCAAGCGGAAGCCAACGACACCTTATCCGCATCCCTTGCGTAAGTTTTCCACAAGTTGCATGCAAATAAATCACCAATCGTACGGAAATCAGCTATAATTTAAACAAGAATTGGGTGGTAGGTTAACAGAAACCTCCGATATCACATTGGTGGGTTAACAGGAACCACGTGCCATCGTGGTGAGTTACTAGCAGGCATCAAGAGGAAGCTAACGACACCTTAGCCGCATCCCTTACGAAAGTTTTCCACAAGTTGCATGCAAATCAAGCACCAATCGTACGGAAATCAACCATAATTAAACAGAAATTTGGGTGGTAGGTTAACAGAGACCTCCGATATTACAGTGGTGGGTTAACAGGAACCACGTGCCATCATGGTGAATGTCTAGCAGGCATCAAGCGGAAGCCAACGACACCTTATCAGCATCCCTTGCGTAAGATTTCCACAAGTTGCATGCAAATAAAGCACCAATCGTACGGAAATCAGCTATAATTTAAACAAGAATTGGGTGGTAGGTTAACAGAAACCTCCGATATCACATTGGTGGGTTAACAGGAACCAAGTGCCATCGTGGTGAGTTTCTAGCAGGCATCCAGTGAAAGCTAACGATAACTTAGCCACATCCCTTGCGTAAGTTTTCCACAAGTTGCAGGCAAATCAAGCACCAATCGTACGGAAATCAACCATAATTAAAAATAAAATTGGGTGGGAGTTAACAGAGACCTCCGATATCACAGTGGAGGGTTAAAAGAGACCAAGTGCCATCATGATGAGTTTCTAGTAGGCATCAAGAGGAAGCTAAGGACACCTTAGCCGCATCTCGTGCCTAAGTTTTCCACAAGTTGCATGCAAATCAAGCACCAATCGTTCGGAAATCAACCATAGTTAAACAGAAATTTGGGTGGTAGGTTAAAAGAGACGTCCGATATCACAGTGGTGGGTTAATAGGAACCACGTGCCATCGTCGTGAGTTTCTAGCAGGCATCCAGCGGAAGCTAACGACACCTTAGCCGCATCCCTTACGAAAGTTTTCCACAAGTTGCATGCAAATCAAGCACCAATCGTAAGGAAATCAACCATAATTAAACAAAAATTTGGGTGGTAGGTTAAAAGAGACGTCCGATATCACAGTGGTGGGTTAATAGGAACCACGTGCCATCATGGTGAGTTTCTAGCAGGTATCAGGCGGAAGCTAACGACATCTTAGCTGCATCCCTTGCGAAAGTTTTCCACAAGTTGCATGCAAATCAAGCACCAATCGTAAGGAAATCAATCATAATTAAAAATAAAATTGGGTGGGAGTTAACAGAGACCTCCGATATCACAGTGGAGGGTTAACAGGAACCACGTGCCATCATGGTGAGTTTCTAGCAGGTATCAGGCGGAAGCTAACGACATCTTAGCTGCATCCCTTGCGTAAGATTTCCACAACTTACATGCAAATCAAGCACCAATCGTACAGAAATCAACCATAATTAAACAAAAATGTGGGTGGTAGGTTAAAAGAGACGTCCGATATCACAGTGGTGGGTTAATAGGAACCACGTGCCATCGTGGTGAGTTTCTAGCAGGCATCAAGCGGAAGCTAACGACACCTTAGCCGCATCCCTTACGAAAGTTTTCCACAAGTTGCATGCAAATCAAGCACCAATCGTAAGGAAATCAACCATAATTAAACAAAAATTTGGGTGGTAGGTTAAAAGAGCCCTCCGATATCACAGTCGTATGTTAATAGAAACCGAGTGCCATCATGTTGGGGTTCTAGCAGGCATCAAGTGGAAGCTAACGACACCTTAGCCGCATCCCTTGGGTAAGATTTCCACAAGTTGCATGCAACTCAAGCACCAATCGTACGGAAATCAACCATAATTAAACAGAAATTTGGGTGGTAGGTTAACAGAGACCTCCGATATCACAGTGGTGGGTTAAAAGAAACCAAATGCCATCATAGTGAGTTTCTAGCAGGCATCAAGAGGAAGCCAACGACACCTTAGCCGGATCCCTCGTGCAATTTTTCCAGAAGTTGCAGGCAAATCAAGCACCAATCGTAGGGAAATCAATCATAATTAAAAATAAAATTGGGTGGGAGTTAACAGAGACCTCCGATATCACCGTGGTGGGTTAAAAGAAACCAAGTGCCATCATGGTGAGATTCTAGCAGGCATCAAGCGGAAGCTAACGACACCTTAGCCGCATACCTTACGAACGTTTTCCACAGCTTACATGCAAATCAAGCACCAATCGTACAGAAATCAACCATAATTAAACAAATATTTGGGTGGAAGGGTAAAAGAGCCCACCGATATCAAAGTGGTGGGTTAACAGGAACCACGTGCCATCATGGTGAGTTTCTAGCAATTATCAGGCGGAAACTAAAGACATCTTAGCCGCCCTTGCGTAAGATTTCCATAACTTACATGCAAATCAAGCACCAATCGTACAGAAATCAACCATAATTAAACAGTAATGTGGGTGGTAGGTTAACAGAGACCTCCGATATCACAGTGGTAGGTTAACAGAAGCCAAGTGCCATCGTGGTGAGTTTATAGCAGGCATCAAGCGGAAGCTAACGACACCTTAGCCGCATCCCTTACGAAAGTTTTCCACAAGTTGCATGCAAATCAAGCACCAATCGTAAGGAAATCAACCATAATTAAACAAAAATTTGGGTGGTAGGTTAAAAGAGCCCTCCGATATCACAGTCGTGGGTTAATAGAAACCAAGTGCCATCGTGGTGAGTTCCTAGGAGGCATCAAGAGGAAGCTATCGTACGGGAATCAACCATAATGAAACAGAAATTTGGGCGGTAGGTTAACACAGACCTCCGATATCACACTCGTGGGTCAACAGAAACCAAGTGCCATCGTGGTGAGTTTCTAGCAGGCATCCAATGAAAGCAAACGACGCCTTAGCCACATCCCTTGCGTAAGTTTTCCATAAGTTGCAGGCAAATCAAGTACTAGTCGTACGGAAATCAATCATAATTAAAAATACAATTGAATGGGAGTGAACAGAGACCTCCGATATCACAGTGGTGGGTTAAAAGAAACCAAGTGCCATCATGGTGGGTTTCTAGCAGGCATCAAGAGGAAGCTAACGACAACTTAGCCGCATCCCTTACGAAAGTTTTCCACAAGTTGCAGGCAAATCAAGCACCAATCGTACGGAAATCAACCATAATTAAACAAAAATGTGGGTGGTAGGTTAACAGAGACCTCCGATATCACAGTGGTGGGCTAAAAGAAACCAAGTGCCATCATGGTGAGATTCTAGCAGGCATCAAGAGGAAGCTAACGACAACTTAGCTGCATCTCGTGCTTAAGTTTTCCACAAGTTGCATGCAAATCAAGCACCAATCGAACGGAAATCAACTATAATTTAAAAAAAATTGGGTGGTAGGTTAACAGAGACCTCCGATATGACATTGGTGGGTTAACAGCAACCACGTGCAATCGTGGTGAATTTCCAGCAGGCATCAAGCGGAAGCTAACGACACCTTAGCCGCATCCCTTACGAAAGTTTTCCACAAGTTGCATGCAAATCAAGCACCAATCGTACGGAAATCAACCATAATTAAACAGAAATTTGGGTGGTAGGTTAACAGAGACCTCCGATATCACAGTGGTGGGTTAACAGGAACCAAGTGTCATCGTGGTGAGTTTCTAGCAGGCATCCAGTGAAAGCTAACGACAACTTAGCCACATCCCTTGCGTAAGTTTTCCACAAGTTGCAGGCAAATCAAGCACCAATCGTACGGAAATCAACCATAATTAAACAAAAATGTGGGTGGTAGGTTAATTGAGACCTCCGATATCACAGTAGTGGGTTAACAGGAACCAAGTGCCATCGTGGTGAGTTCCTAGGAGGCATCAATAGGAAGCTAACGACACCTTAGCCGCATTCCTTGCCTAAGTTTTCCACAAGTTGCATGCAAATCAAGCACCAATCGTACGGAAATCAACTATAATTAAAAAAAAATGGGTGGTAGGTTAACAGAAACCTCCGATATCACAGTGGTGTGTTAACAGGAGCCACCTGCCATCCTGGTAAATTTCTAGCGGGCATCAAGCGGAAGCTAACGACACCTTAGCCGCATCCCTTGCGTAAGTTTTCCACAAGTGCCGTGCAAATCAAAAACAAATCGTACGGAAATCAGCTATAATTTAAAAAAAATTGGGAGGTAGGTTAACAGAGACCTCCGATATGTCATTGGTGGGTTAACAGGAACCACGTGCCATCGTGGTGAATTTCCAGCAGGCATCAAGCGGAAGCTAACGACACCTTAGCCGCATCCCTTACGAAAGTTTTCCACAAGTTGCATGCAAATCAAGAACTAATCGTACGGAAATCGACCATAATTAAACAGAAATTTTGGTGGTAGGTTAACAGAGACCTCCGATATCACAGTGGTGGGTTAACATGAACCACGTGCCATCATGGTGAATTTCTAGCAGGCATCAAGCGGAAGCCAACGACACCTTATCCGCATCCCTTGCGTAAGTTTTCCACAAATAAAGCACCAATCGTACGGAAATCAGCTATAATTTAAACAAGAATTGGGTGGTAGGTTAACAGAAACCTCCGATATCACATTGGTGGGTTAACAGGAACCACGTGCCATCGTGGTGAGTTACTAGCAGGCATCAAGAGGAAGCTAACGACACCTTGGCCGCATCCCTTACGAAAGTTTTCCACAAGTTGCTTGCAAATCAAGC
This sequence comes from Anomoia purmunda, assembly GCA_951828415.1. Classification (NCBI taxonomy): domain Eukaryota; kingdom Metazoa; phylum Arthropoda; class Insecta; order Diptera; family Tephritidae; genus Anomoia; species Anomoia purmunda. Next base: position 96,680,078 of record OX639995.1, read on the forward strand.
ACCAATCGTACGGAAATCAACCATAATTAAACAGAAATTTGGGTGGTAGGTTAACAGAGACCTCCGATATCACAGTGGTGGGTTAACAGGAACCAAGTGTCATCGTGGTGAGTTTCTAGCAGGCATCCAGTGAAAGCTAACGACAACTTAGCCACATCCCTTGCGTAAGTTTTCCACAAGTTGCAGGCAAATCAAGCACCAATCGTACGGAAATCAATCATAATTAAAAATAAAATTGGGTGGGAGTTAACAGAGACCTCCGATATCACAGTGGTGGGTTAAAAGAGACCAAGTGCCATCATGATGAGTTTCTAGCAGGCATCAAGAGGAAGCTAACGACACCTTGCCGCATCTCGTGCCTAAGTTTTCCACAAGTTGCATGCAAATTAAGCACCAATCGTTCGGAAATCAACCATAATTAAACAGAAATTTGGGTGGTAGGTTAAGAGACCTCCGATATCACAGTGCTGGGTTAACAGGAACCACGTGCCATCATGGTGAGTTTCTAGCAGGTATCAGGCGGAAGCTAACGACATCTTAGCTGCATCCCTTGCGTAAGATTTCCACAACTTACATGCAAATCAAGCACCAATCGTACAGAAATCAACCATAATTAAACAGAAATTTGGGTGGTAGGTTAACAGAGACCTCCGATATCACAGTGGTGGGTTAACAGGAACCACGTGCCATCATGGTGAATTTCTAGCAGGCATCAAGCGGAAGCCAACGACACCTTATCCGCATCCCTTGCGTAAGTTTTCCACAAATAAAGCACCAATCGTACGGAAATCAGCTATAATTTAAACAAGAATTGGGTGGTAGGTTAACAGAAACCTCCGATATCACACTGGTGGGTTAACAGGAACCACGTGCCATCGTGGTGAGTTACTAGCAGGCATCAAGAGGAAGCTAACGACACCTTGGCCGCATCCCTTTTGAAAGTTTTCCACAAGTTGCATGCAAATCAAGCACCAATCGTACGGAAATCAACCATAATTAAACAGAAATTTGGGTGGTAGGTTAAAAGAGACCTCCGATATCACAGTGGTGGGTTAACAGGAACCAAGTGTCATCGTGGTGAGTTTCTAGCAGGCATCCAGTGAAAGCTAACGACAACTTAGCCACATCCCTTGCGTAAGTTTTCCACAAGTTGCAGGCAAATCAAGCACCAATCGTACGGAAATCAATCATAATTAAAAATAAAATTGGGTGGGAGTTAACAGAGACCTCCGATATCACAGTGGTGGGTTAAAAGAGACCAAGTGCCATCATGATGAGTTTCTAGCAGGCATCAAGAGGAAGCTAACGACACCTTGCCGCATCTCGTGCCTAAGTTTTCCACAAGTTGCATGCAAATTAAGCACCAATCGTTCGGAAATCAACCATAATTAAACAGAAATTTGGGTGGTAGGTTAAGAGACCTCCGATATCACAGTGCTGGGTTAACAGGAACCACGTGCCATCATGGTGAGTTTCTAGCAGGTATCAGGCGGAAGCTAACGACATCTTAGCTGAATCCCTTGCGTAAGATTTCCACAACTTACATGCAAATCAAGCACCAATCGTACAGAAATCAACCATAATTAAACAGAAATTTGGGTTTGTAGGTTAACAGAGACCTCCGATATCACAGTGGTGGGTTAACAGGAACCACGTGCCATCATGGTGAATTTCTAGCAGGCATCAAGCGGAAGCCAACGACACCTTATCCGCATCCCTTGCGTAAGTTTTCCACAAGTTGCATGCAAATAAAGCACCAATCGTACGGAAATCAGCTATAATTTAAACAAGAATTGCGTGGTAGGTTAACAGAAACCTCCGATATCACATTGGTGGGTTAACAGGAACCAAGTGCCATCGTGGTGAGTTTCTAGCAGGCATCAAGAGGAAGCTAACGACACCTTAGCCGCATCCCTTGGGTAAGATTTCCACAAGCTGCATGTAAGTCAAGCACCAATCGTACGGAAATCAACCATAATGAAACAGAAATTTGGGCGGTAGGTTAACACATACCTCCGATATCACAGTGGCGGGTTAACAGGAACCAAGTGCCATCGTGGTGAGTTTCTAGCAGGCATCCAGTGAAAGCTAACGATAACTTAGCCACATCCCTTGCGTAAGTTTTCCATAAGTTGCAGGCAAATCAAGCACCAATCGTACGGAAATCAATCATAATTTAAAATAAAATTGGGTGGGAGTTTACAGAGACCTCCGATATCACAGTGGTGGGTTAAAAGAGACCAAGTGCCATCATGATGAGTTTCTAGCAGGCATCAAGAGGAATCTAACGACACCTTAGCCGCATCTCGTGCCTAGGTTTTCCACAAGTTGCATGCAAATCAAGCACCAATCGTACGGAAATCAACCATAATGAAACAGAAATTTGGGCGGTAGGTTAACACAGACCTCCGATATCACAGTGGTGGGTTAACAGGAACCAAGTGCCATCGTGGTGAGTTTCTAGCAGGCATCCAGTGAAAGCTAACGATAACTTAGCCACATCCCTTGCGTAAGTTTTCCACAAGTTGCAGGCAAATCAAGCACCAATCGTACGGAAATCAACCATAATTAAAAATAAAATTGGGTGGGAGTTAACAGAGACCTCCGATATCACAGTGGAGGGTTAAAAGAGACCAAGTGCCATCATGATGAGTTTCTAGTAGGCATCAAGAGGAAGCTAACGACACCTTAGCCGCATCTCGTGCCTAAGTTTTCCACAAGTTGCATGCAAATCAAGCACCAATCGTTTGGAAATCAACCATAGTTAAACAGAAATTTGGGTGGTAGGTTAAAAGAGACGTCCGATATCACAGTGGTGGGTTAATAGGAACCACGTGCCATCGTCGTGAGTTTCTAGCAGGCATCCAGCGGAAGCTAACGACACCTTAGCCGTATCCCTTACGAAAGTTTTCCACAAGTTGCATGCAAATCAAGCACCAATCGTAAGGAAATCAACTATAATTAAACAAAAATTTGGGTGGTAGGTTAAAAGAGACGTCCGATATCACAGTGGTGGGTTAATAGGAACCACGTGCCATCATGGTGAGTTTCTAGCAGGTATCAGGCGGAAGCTAACGACATCTTAGCTGCATCCCTTGCGAAAGTTTTCCACAAGTTGCATGCAAATCAAGCACCAATCGTAAGGAAATCAATCATAATTAAAAATAAAATTGGGTGGGAGTTAACAGAGACCTCCGATATCACAGTGGAGGGTTAACAGGAACCACGTGCCATCATGGTGAGTTTCTAGCAGGTATCAGGCGGAAGCTAACGACATCTTAGCTGCATCCCTTGCGTAAGATTTCCACAACTTACATGCAAATCAAGCACCAATCGTACAGAAATCAACCATAATTAAACAAAAATGTGGGTGGTAGGTTAAAAGAGACGTCCGATATCACAGTGGTGGGTTAATAGGAACCACGTGCCATCGTGGTGAGTTTCTAGCAGGCATCAAGCGGAAGCTAACCACACCTTAGCCGCATCCCTTACGAAAGTTTTCCACAAGTTGCATGCAAATCAAGCACCAATCGTAAGGAAATCAACCATAATTAAACAAAAATTTGGGTGGTAGGTTAAAAGAGCCCTCCGATATCACAGTCGTATGTTAATAGAAACCGAGTGCCATCATGTTGGGGTTCTAGCAGGCATCAAGTGGAAGCTAACGACACCTTAGCCGCATCCCTTGGGTAAGATTTCCACAAGTTGCATGCAACTCAAGCACCAATCGTACGGAAATCAACCATAATTAAACAGAAATTTGGGTGGTAGGTTAACAGAGACCTCCGATATCACAGTGGTGGGTTAACAGGAACCACGTGCTTTCATGGTGAATTTCAAGCAGGCATCAAGCGGATGCTAACAACACCTTAGCCGCATCCTTTACGAAAGCTTTCCACAAGTTGCATGCAAATCAAGCACCAATCGTACAGAAATCAACCGTAATTAAACAAAAATGTGGGTGGGAGTTAACAGAGACCTCCGATATCACAGTGGTGGGTTAAAAGAAACCAAATGCCATCATAGTGAATTTCTAGCAGGCATCAAGAGGAAGCCAACGACACCTTAGCCGGATCCCTCGTGCAATTTTTCCAGAAGTTGCAGGCAAATCAAGCACCAATCGTAGGGAAATCAGTCATAATTAAAAATAAAATTGGGTGGGAGTTAACAGAGACCTCCGATATCACCGTGGTGGGTTAAAAGAAACCAAGTGCCATCATGGTGAGATTCTAGCAGGCATCAAGCGGAAGCTAACGACACCTTAGCCGCATACCTTACGAACGTTTTCCACAGCTTACATGCAAATCAAGCACCAATCGTACAGAAATCAACCATAATTAAACAAAAATTTGGGTGGAAGGGTAAAAGAGCCCACCGATATCACAGTCGTGGGTTAACAGAAACCAAGTGCCTTCATGGTGCGTTTCTAGCAGGCATCAAGAGGAAGCTAACGACACCTTAGCCGCATGCCGTACGAAAGTTTTCCACAACTTACATGCAAATCAAGCACCAATCGTACACAAATAAACCATAATTAAACAGAAATTTGGGTGGTAGGTTAACAGAGACCTCCGATATCAAAGTGGTGGGTTAACAGGAACCACGTGCCATCATGGTGAGTTTCTAGCAATTATCAGGCGGAAACTAAAGACATCTTAGCCGCCCTTGCGTAAGATTTCCATAACTTACATGCAAATCAAGCACCAATCGTACAGAAATCAACCATAATTAAACAGTAATGTGGGTGGTAGGTTAACAGAGACCTCCGATATCACAGTGGTAGGTTAACAGAAGCCAAGTGCCATCGTGGTGAGTTTCTAGCAGGCATCAAGCGGAAGCTAACGACACCTTAGCCGCATCCCTTACGGAAGTTTTCCACAAGTTGCATGCAAATCAAGCACCAATCGTAAGGAAATCAACCATAATTAAACAAAAATTTGGGTGGTAGGTTAAAAGAGCCCTCCGGTATCACAGTCGTGGGTTAATAGAAACCAAGTGCCATCGTGGTGAGTTCCTAGGAGGCATCAAGAGGAAGCTATCGTACGGGAATCAACCATAATGAAACAGAAATTTGGGCGGTAGGTTAACACAGACCTCCGATATCACACTCGTGGGTCAACAGAAACCAAGTGCCATCGTAGTGAGTTTCTAGCAGGCATCCAATGAAAGCAAACGACACCTTAGCCACATCCCTTGCGTAAGTTTTCCATAAGTTGCAGGCAAATCAAGTACTAGTCGTACGGAAATCAATCATAATTAAAAATACAATTGAATGGGAGTGAACAGAGACCTCCGATATCACAGTGGTGGGTTAAAAGAAACCAAGTGCCATCATGGTGGGTTTCTAGCAGGCATCAAGAGGAAGCTAACGACAACTTAGCCGCATCCCTTACGAAAGTTTTCCACAAGTTGCAGGCAAATCAAGCACCAATCGTACGGAAATCAACCATAATTAAACAAAAATGTGGGTGGTAGGTTAACAGAGACCTCCGATATCACAGTGGTGGGCTAAAAGAAACCAAGTGCCATCATGGTGAGATTCTAGCAGGCATCAAGAGGAAGCTAACGACAACTTAGCTGCATCTCGTGCTTAAGTTTTCCACAAGTTGCATGCAAATCAAGCAGCAATCGAACGGAAATCAACTTTAATTTAAAAAAAATTGGGTGGTAGGTTAACAGAGACCTCCGATATGACATTGGTGGGTTAACAGCAACCACGTGCAATCGTGGTGAATTTCCAGCAGGCATCAAGCGGAAGCTAACGACACCTTAGCCGCATCCCTTACGAAAGTTTTTCACAAGTTGCATGCAAATCAAGCACCAATCGTACGGAAATCAACCATAATTAAACAAAAATGTGGGTGGTAGGTTAATTGAGACCTCCGATATCACAGTAGTGGGTTAACAGGAACCAAGTGCCATCGTGGTGAGTTCCTAGGAGGCATCAATAGGAAGCTAACGACACCTTAGCCGCATTCCTTGCCTAAGTTTTCCACAAGTTGCATGCAAATCAAGCACCAATCGTACGGAAATCAACTATAATTAAAAAAAAATGGGTGGTAGGTTAACAGAAACCTCCGATATCACAGTGGTGTGTTAACAGGAGCCACCTGCCCTCCTGGTAAATTTCTAGCGGGCATCAAACGGATGCTAACGACACCTTAGCCGCATCCCTTGCGTAAGTTTTCCACAAGTGCCGTGCAAATCAAAAACAAATCGTACGGAAATCAGCTATAATTTAAAAAAAATTGGGAGGTAGGTTAACAGAGACCTCCGATATGACATTGGTGGGTTAGCAGGAACCAAGTGCCATCGTGGGGAGTTTCTAGCAGGCATCAAGCGGAAGCTAACGACACCTTAGCCGCATCCCTTACGAAAGTTTTCCACAAGTTGCATGCAAATCAAGAACTAATCGTACGGAAATCGACCATAATTAAACAGAAATTTTGGTGGTAGGTTAACAGAGACCTCCGATATCACAGTGGCGGGTTAACATGAACCACGTGCCATCATGGTGAATTTCTAGCAGGCATCAAGCGGAAGCCAACGACACCTTATCCGCATCCCTTGCGTAAGTTTTCCACAAATAAAGCACCAATCGTACGGAAATCAGCTATAATTTAAACAAGAATTGGGTGGTAGGTTAACAGAAACCTCCGATATCACATTGGTGGGTTAACAGGAACCACGTGCCATCGTGGTGAGTTACTAGCAGGCATCAAGAGGAAGCTAACGACACCTTGGCCGCATCCCTTACGAAAGTTTTCCACAAGTTGCATGCAAATCAAGCACCAATCGTACGGAAATCAACCATAATTAAACAGAAATTTGGGTGGTAGGTTAACAGAGACCTCCGATATCACAGTGGTGGGTTAACAGGAACCAAGTGTCATCGTGGTGAGTTTCTAGCAGGCATCCAGTGAAAGCTAACGATAACTTAGCCACATCCCTTGCGTAAGTTTTCCACAAGTTGCAGGCAAATCAAGCACCAATCGTACGGAAATCAATCATAATTAAAAATAAAATTGGGTGGGAGTTAACAGAGACCTCCGATATCACAGTGGTGGGTTAAAAGAGACCAAGTGCCATCATGATGAGTTTCTAGCAGGCATCAAGAGGAAGCTAACGACACCTTGCCGCATCTCGTGCCTAAGTTTTCCACAAGTTGCATGCAAATTAAGCACCAATCGTTCGGAAATCAACCATAATTAAACAGAAATTTGGGTGGTAGGTTAAGAGACCTCCGATATCACAGTGCTGGGTTAACAGGAACCACGTGCCATCATGGTGAGTTTCTAGCAGGTATCAGGCGGAAGCTAACGACATCTTAGCTGCATCCCTTGCGTAAGATTTCCACAACTTACATGCAAATCAAGCACCAATCGTACAGAAATCAACCATAATTACCCAGAAATTTGGGTGGTAGGTTAACAGAGACCTCCGATATCACAGTGGTGGGTTAACAGGAACCACGTGTCATCATGGTGAATTTCTAGCAGGCATCAAGCGGAAGCCAACGACACCTTATCCGCATCCCTTGCGTAAGTTTTCCACAAGTTGCATGCAAATAAAGCACCAATCGTACGGAAATCAGCTATAATTTAAACAAGAATTGCGTGGTAGGTTAACAGAAACCTCCGATATCACATTGGTGGGTTAACAGGAACCAAGTGCCATCGTGGTGAGTTTCTAGCAGGCATCAAGAGGAAGCTAACGACACCTTAGCCGCATCCCTTGGGTAAGATTTCCACAAGCTGCATGTAAGTCAAGCACCAATCGTACGGAAATCAACCATAATGAAACAGAAATTTGGGCGGTAGGTTAACACATACCTCCGATATCACAGTGGCGGGTTAACAGGAACCAAGTGCCATCGTGGTGAGTTTCTAGCAGGCATCCAGTGAAAGCTAACGATAACTTAGCCACATCCCTTGCGTAAGTTTTCCATAAGTTGCAGGCAAATCAAGCACCAATCGTACGGAAATCAATCATAATTTAAAATAAAATTGGGTGGGAGTTTACAGAGACCTCCGATATCACAGTGGTGGGTTAAAAGAGACCAAGTGCCATCATGATGAGTTTCTAGCAGGCATCAAGAGGAATCTAACGACACCTTAGCCGCATCTCGTGCCTAGGTTTTCCACAAGTTGCATGCAAATCAAGCACCAATCGTACGGAAATCAACCATAATTAAACAGAAATTTGGGTGGTAGGTTAACAGAGACCTCCGATATCACAGTGGTGGGTTAACAGGAACCAAGTGCCATCGTGGTGAGTTTCTAGCAGACATCCAGTGAAAGCTAACGACACCTTAGCCACATCCCTTGCGTAAGTTTTCCACAAGTTGCAGGAAAATCAAGTACCAGTCGTACGGAAATCAATCATAATTAAAAATACAATTGGATGGGAGTTAACAGAGACCTCCGATATCACAGTGGTGGGCTAAAAGAAACCAAGTGCCATCATGGTGGGATTCTAGCAGGCATCGAGAGGAAGCTAACGACAACTTAGCTGCATCTCGTGCTTAAGTTTTCCACAAGTTGCATGCAAATCAAGCACCAATCGTACGGAAATCAACTATAATTTAAAAAGAATTGTGTGGTAGGTTAACAGAGACCTCCGATATCACAGTGGTGGGTTAACAGGAGCCACCTGCCACCGTGGTGAATTTCCAGCAGGCATCAAGCGGAAGCTAACGACACCTTAGCCGCATCCCTTACGAAAGTTTTAAACAAGTTGCATGCAAATCAAGAACCAATCGTACGGAAATCGACCATAATTAAACAGAAATTTGGGTGGTAGGTTAACAGAGACCTCCGATATCACAGTGGTGGGTTAACAGGAACCACGTGCCATCATGGTGAATTTCTAGCAGGCATCAAGCGGAAGCCAACGACACCTTATCCGCATCCCTTGCGTAAGTTTTCCACAAGTTGCATGCAACTAAATCACCAATCGTACGGAAATCAGCTATAATTTAAACAAGAATTGGGTGGTAGGTTAACAGAAACCTCCGATATCACATTGGTGGGTTAACAGGAACCACGTGCCATCGTGGTGAGTTCCTAGGAGGCATCAATAGGAAGCTAACGACACCTTAGCAGCATTCCTTGCCTAAGTTTTCCACAAGTTGCATGCAAATCAAGCACCAATCGTACGGAAATCAACTATAATTTAAAAAAAATGGGTGGTAGGTTAACAGAAACCTCCGATATCACAGTGGTGTGTTAACAGGAGCCACCTGCAATCGTGGTGAATTTCCAGCAGGCATCAAGCGGAAGCTAACGACACCTTAGCCGCATCCCTTACGAAAGTTTTCCACAAGTTGCATGCAAATCAAGCACCAATCGTACGGAAATCAACCATAATTAAACAGAAATTTGGGTGGTAGGTTAACAGAGACCTCCGATATCACAGTGGTGGGTTAACAGGAACCAAGTGTCATCGTGGTGAGTTTCTAGCAGGCATCCAGTGAAAGCTAACGACAACTTAGCCACATCCCTTGCGTAAGTTTTCCACAAGTTGCAGGCAAATCAAGCACCAATCGTACGGAAATCAACCATAATTAAACAAAAATGTGGGTGGTAGGTTAATTGAGACCTCCGATATCACAGTAGTGGGTTAACAGGAACCAAGTGCCATCGTGGTGAGTTCCTAGGAGGCATCAATAGGAAGCTAACGACACCTTAGCCGCATTCCTTGCCTAAGTTTTCCACAAGTTGCATGCAAATCAAGCACCAATCGTACGGAAATCAACTATAATTTAAAAAAAATGGGTGGTAGGTTAACAGAAACCTCCGATATCACAGTGGTGTGTTAACAGGAGCCACCTGCCATCCTGGTAAATTTCTAGCGGGCATCAAGCGGAAGCTAACGACACCTTAGCCGCATCCCTTGCGTAAGTTTTCCACAAGTGCCGTGCAAATCAAAAACAAATCGTACGGAAATCAGCTATAATTTAAAAAAAATTGGGAGGTAGGTTAACAGAGACCTCCGATATGACATTGGTGGGTTAACAGGAACCACGTGCCATCGTGGTGAATTTCCAGCAGGCATCAAGCGGAAGCTAACGACACCTTAGCCGCATCCCTTACGAAAGTTTTCCACAAGTTGCATGCAAATCAAGAACTAATCGTACGGAAATCGACCATAATTAAACAGAAATTTTGGTGGTAGGTTAACAGAGACCTCCGATATCACAGTGGTGGGTTAACATGAACCACGTGCCATCATGGTGAATTTCTAGCAGGCATCAAGCGGAAGCCAACGACACCTTATCCGCATCCCTCGCGTAAGTTTTCCACAAATAAAGCACCAATCGTACGGAAATCAGCTATAATTTAAACAAGAATTGGGTGGTAGGTTAACAGAAACCTCCGATATCACATTGGTGGGTTAACAGGAACCACGTGCCATCGTGGTGAGTTACTAGCAGGCATCAAGAGGAAGCTAACGACACCTTGGCCGCATCCCTTACGAAAGTTTTCCACAAGTTGCATGCAAATCAAGCACCAATCGTACGGAAATCAACCATAATTAAACAGAAATTTGGGTGGTAGGTTAACAGAGACCTCCGATATCACAGTGGTGGGTTAACAGGAACCAAGTGTCATCGTGGTGAGTTTCTAGCAGGCATCCAGTGAAAGCTAACGACAACTTAGCCACATCCCTTGCGTAAGTTTTCCACAAGTTGCAGGCAAATCAAGCACCAATCGTACGGAAATCAATCATAATTAAAAATAAAATTGGGTGGGAGTTAACAGAGACCTCCGATATCACAGTGGTGGGTTAAAAGAGACCAAGTGCCATCATGATGAGTTTCTAGCAGGCATCAAGAGGAAGCTAACGACACCTTGCCGCATCTCGTGCCTAAGTTTTCCACAAGTTGCATGCAAATTAAGCACCAATCGTTCGGAAATCAACCATAATTAAACAGAAATTTGGGTGGTAGGTTAAGAGACCTCCGATATCACAGTGCTGGGTTAACAGGAACCACGTGCCATCATGGTGAGTTTCTAGCAGGTATCAGGCGGAAGCTAACGACATCTTAGCTGCATCCCTTGCGTAAGATTTCCACAACTTACATGCAAATCAAGCACCAATCGTACAGAAATCAACCATAATTAAACAGAAATTTGGGTGGTAGGTTAACAGAGACCTCCGATATCACAGTGGTGGGTTAACAGGAACCACGTGCCATCATGGTGAATTTCTAGCAGGCATCAAGCGGAAGCCAACGACACCTTATCCGCATCCCTTGCGTAAGTTTTCCACAAGTTGCATGCAAATAAAGCACCAATCGTACGGAAATCAGCTATAATTTAAACAAGAATTGCGTGGTAGGTTAACAGAAACCTCCGATATCACATTGGTGGGTTAACAGGAACCAAGTGCCATCGTGGTGAGTTTCTAGCAGGCATCAAGAGGAAGCTAACGACACCTTAGCCGCATCCCTTGGGTAAGATTTCCACAAGCTGCATGTAAGTCAAGCACCAATCGTACGGAAATCAACCATAATGAAACAGAAATTTGGGCGGTAGGTTAACACATACCTCCGATATCACAGTGGCGGGTTAACAGGAACCAAGTGCCATCGTGGTGAGTTTCTAGCAGGCATCCAGTGAAAGCTAACGATAACTTAGCCACATCCCTTGCGTAAGTTTTCCATAAGTTGCAGGCAAATCAAGCACCAATCGTACGGAAATCAATCATAATTTAAAATAAAATTGGGTGGGAGTTTACAGAGACCTCCGATATCACAGTGGTGGGTTAAAAGAGACCAAGTGCCATCATGATGAGTTTCTAGCAGGCATCAAGAGGAATCTAACGACACCTTAGCCGCATCTCGTGCCTAGGTTTTCCACAAGTTGCATGCAAATCAAGCACCAATCGTACGGAAATCAACCATAATGAAACAGAAATTTGGGCGGTAGGTTAACACAGACCTCCGATATCACAGTGGTGGGTTAACAGGAACCAAGTGCCATCGTGGTGAGTTTCTAGCAGGCATCCAGTGAAAGCTAACGATAACTTAGCCACATCCCTTGCGTAAGTTTTCCACAAGTTGCAGGCAAATCAAGCACCAATCCTACGGAAATCAACCATAATTAAAAATAAAATTGGGTGGGAGTTAACAGAGACCTCCGATATCACAGTGGAGGGTTAAAAGAGACCAAGTGCCATCATGATGAGTTTCTAGTAGGCATCAAGAGGAAGCTAACGACACCTTAGCCGCATCTCGTGCCTAAGTTTTCCACAAGTTGCATGCAAATCAAGCACCAATCGTTTGGAAATCAACCATAGTTAAACAGAAATTTGGGTGGTAGGTTAAAAGAGACGTCCGATATCACAGTGGTGGGTTAATAGGAACCACGTGCCATCGTCGTGAGTTTCTAGCAGGCATCCAGCGGAAGCTAACGACACCTTAGCCGCATCCCTTACGAAAGTTTTAAACAAGTTGCATGCAAATCAAGAACCAATCGTACGGAAATCGACCATAATTAAACAGAAATTTGGGTGGTAGGTTAACAGAGACCTCCGATATCACAGTGGTGGGTTAACAGGAACCAAGTGCCATCGTGGTGAGTTTCTAGCAGGCATCCAGTGAAAGCTAACGATAACTTAGCCACATCCCTTGCGTAAGTTTTCCATAAGTTGCAGGCAAATCAAGCACCAATCGTACGGAAATCAATCATAATTTAAAATAAAATTGGGTGGGAGTTTACAGAGACCTCCGATATCACAGTGGTGGGTTAAAAGAGACCAAGTGCCATCATGATGAGTTTCTAGCAGGCATCAAGAGGAATCTAACGACACCTTAGCCGCATCTCGTGCCTAAGTTTTCCACAAGTTGCATGCAAATCAAGCACCAATCGCACGGAAATCAACCATAATTAAACAGAAATTTGGGTGGTAGGTTAACAGAGACCTCCGATATCACATTGGTGGGTTAACAGGAACCAAGTGCCATCGTGGTGAGTTTCTAGCAGACATCCAGTGAAAGCTAACGACACCTTAGCCACATCCCTTGCGTAAGTTTTCCACAAGTTGCAGGAAAATCAAGTACCAGTCGTACGGAAATCAATCATAATTAAAAATACAATTGGATGGGAGTTAACAGAGACCTCCGATATCACAGTGGTGGGCTAAAAGAAACCAAGTGCCATCATGGTGGGATTCTAGCAGGCATCGAGAGGAAGCTAACGACAACTTAGCTGCATCTCGTGCTTAAGTTTTCCACAAGTTGCATGCAAATCAAGCACCAATCGTACGGAAATCAACTATAATTTAAAAAGAATTGTGTGGTAGGTTAACAGAGACCTCCGATATCACAGTGGTGGGTTAACAGGAGCCACCTGCCATCGTGGTGAATTTCCAGCAGGCATCAAGCGGAAGCTAACGACACCTTAGTCGCATCCCTTACGAAAGTTTTAAACAAGTTGCATGCAAATCAAGAACCAATCGTACGGAAATCGACCATAATTAAACAGAAATTTGGGTGGTAGGTTAACAGAGACCTCCGATATCACAGTGGTGGGTTAACAGGAACCACGTGCCATCATGGTGAATTTCTAGCAGGCATCAAGCGGAAGCCAACGACACCTTATCCGCATCCCTTGCGTAAGTTTTCCACAAGTTGCATGCAAATAAATCACCAATCGTACGGAAATCAGCTATAATTTAAACAAGAATTGGGTGGAAGGTTAACAGAAACCTCCGATATCACATTGGTGGGTTAACAGGAACCACGTGCCATCGTGGTGAGTTACTAGCAGGCATCAAGAGGAAGCTAACGACACCTTAGCCGCATCCCTTACGAAAGTTTTCCACAAGTTGCATGCAAATCAAGCACCAATCGTACGGAAATCAACCATAATTAAACAGAAATTTGGGTGGTAGGTTAAGAGACCTCCGATATTACAGTGGTGGGTTAACAGGAACCACGTGCCATCATGGTGAATTTCTAGCAGGCATCAAGCGGAAGCCAACGACACCTTATCCGCATCCCTTGCGTAAGATTTCCACAAGTTGCATGCAAATAAAGCACCAATCGTACGGAAATCAGCTATAATTTAAATATGAATTGGGTGGTAGGTTAACAGAAACCTCCGATATCAAACGACACCTTATCCGCATCCTTATCCGCATCCCTTGCGTAAGTTTTCCACAAGTTGCATGCAAATAAATCACCAATCGTACGGAAATCAGCTATAATTTAAACAAGAATTGGGTGGAAGGTTAACAGAAACCTCCGATATCACATTGGTGGGTTAACAGGAACCACGTGCCATCGTGGTGAGTTACTAGCAGGCATCAAGAGGAAGCTAACGACACCTTAGCCGCATTTCTTACGAAAGTTTTCCACAAGTTGCATGCAAATCAAGCACCAATCGTACGGAAATCAACCATAATTAAACAGAAATTTGGGTGGTAGGTTAACAGAGACCTCCGATATTACAGTGGTGGGTTAACAGGAACCACGTGCCATCATGGTGAATTTCTAGCAGGCATCAAGCGGAAGCCAACGACACCTTATCCGCATCCCTTGCGTAAGATTTCCACAAGTTGCATGCAAATAAAGCACCAATTGTACGGAAATCAGCTATAATTTAAACAAGAATTGGGTGGTAGGTTAACAGTAACCTCCGATATCACATTGGTGGGTTAACAGGAACCAAGTGCCATCGTGGTGAGTTTCTAGCAGGCATCAAGAGAAAGCTAACGACACCTTAGCCGCATCCCTTGGGTAAGATTTCCACAAGCTGCATGTAAGTCAAGCACCAATCGTACGGAAATCAACCATAATGAAACAGAAATTTGGGCGGTAGGTTAATACAGACCTCCGATATCCCAGTGGTGGGTTAACAGAAACCAAGTGCCATCGTGGTGAGTTTCTAGCAGGCATCCAGCGAAAGCTAACGATAACTTAGCCACATCCCTTGCGTAAGTTTTCCACAAGTTGCAGGCAAATCAAGCACCAATCGTACGGAAATCAATCATAATTTAAAATAAAATTGGGTGGGAGTTAACAGAGACCTCCGATATCACAGTGGTGGGTTAAAAGAGACCAAGTGCCATCATGATGAGTTTCTAGCAGGCATCAAGAGGAAGCTAACGACACCTTAGCCGCATCTCGTGCCTAAGTTTTCCACAAGTTGCATGCAAATCAAGCACCAATCGTACGGAAATCAACTATAATTAAAAATAAAATTGGGTGGGAGTTAACAGAGACCTCCGATATCACAGTGGAGGGTTAAAAGAGACCAAGTGCCATCATGATGAGTTTCTAGTAGGCATCAAGAGGAAGCTAACGACACCTTAGCCGCATCTCGTGCCTAAGTTTTCCACAAGTTGCATGCAAATCAAGCACCAATCGTTCGGAAATCAACCATAATTAAACAGAAATTTGGGTGGTAGGTTAAAAGAGACGTCCGATATCACAGTGGTGGGTTAACAGGAACCAAGTGAAATCAACCTAAATTAAAAATAAAATTGGGTGGGAGTTAACAGAGACCTCCGATATCACAGTGGTGGGTTAAAAGAGACCAAGTGCCATCATGATGAGTTTCTAGCAGGCATCAAGAGGAAGCTAACGACACCTTAGCCGCATCTCGTGCCTAAGTTTTCCACAAGTTGCATGCAAATCAAGCACCAATCGTACGGAAATCAACCATAATTAAACAGAAATTTGGGTGGTAGGTTAACAGAGACCTCCGATATCACAGTGGTGGGTTAACAGGAACCACGTGCCATCGTGGTGAGTTACTAGCAGGCATCAAGAGGAAGCTAACGACACCTTAGCCGCATCCCTTACGAAAGTTTTCCACAAGTTGCATGCAAATCAAGTACCAGTCGTACGGAAATCAATCATAATTAAAAATACAATTGGATGGGAGTTAACAGAGACCTCCGATATCACAGTGGAGGGTTAACAGGAACCAAGTGTCATCGTGGTGAGTTTCTAGCAGGCATCAAGAGGAAGCTAACGACACCTTAGCCGCATCCCTTACGAAAGTTTTAAACAAGTTGCATGCAAATCAAGAACCAATCGTACGGAAATCGACCATAATTAAACAGAAATTTGGGTGGTAGGTTAACAGAGACCTCCGATATCACAGTGGTGGGTTAACAGGAACCACGTGCCATCATGGTGAATTTCTAGCAGGCATCAAGCGGAAGCCAACGACACATTATCCGCATCCCTTGCGTAAGTTTTCCACAAGTTGCATGCAAATAAATCACCAATCGTACGGAAATCAGCTATAATTTAAACAAGAATTGGGTGGTAGGTTAACAGAAACCTCCGATATCACATTGGTGGGTTAACAGGAACCACGTGCCATCGTGGTGAGTTACTAGCAGGCATCAAGAGGAAGCTAACGACACCTTAGCCGCATCCCTTGGGTAAGATTTCCACAAGCTGCATGTAAGTCAAGCACCAATCGTACGGAAATCAACCATAATGAAACAGAAATTTCGGCGGTAGGTTAACACAGACCTCCGATATC
Source organism: Anomoia purmunda (assembly GCA_951828415.1). Lineage (NCBI taxonomy): Eukaryota > Metazoa > Arthropoda > Insecta > Diptera > Tephritidae > Anomoia > Anomoia purmunda. The sequence continues at coordinate 96,696,586 of OX639995.1, forward strand.
ACAGTGGCGGGTTAACAGGAACCAAGTGCCATCGTGGTGAGTTTCTAGCAGGCATCCAGTGAAAGCTAACGATAACTTAGCCACATCCCTTACGAAAGTTTTAAACAAGTTGCATGCAAATCAAGAACCAATCGTACGGAAATCGACCATAATTAAACAGAAATTTGGGTGGTAGGTTAACAGAGACCTCCGATAGCACAGTGGTGGGTTAACAGGAACCACGTGCCATCATGGTGAATTTCTAGCAGGCATCAAGCGGAAGCCAACGACACCTTATCCGCATCCCTTGCGTAAGTTTTAAATAAGTTGCAGGCAAATCAAGCACCAATCGTACGGAAATCAATCATAATTTAAAGTAAAATTGGGTGGGAGTTTACAGAGACCTCCGATATCACAGTGGTGGGTTAAAAGAGACCAAGTGCCATCATGATGAGTTTCTAGCAGGCATCAAGAGGAATCTAACGACACCTTAGCCGCATCTCGTGCCTAAGTTTTCCACAAGTTGCATGCAAATCAAGCACCAATCGCACGGAAATCAACCATAATTAAACAGAAATTTGGGTGGTAGGTTAACAGAGACCTCCGATATCACAGTGGTGGGTTAACAGGAACCAAGTGCCATCGTGGTGAGTTTCTAGCAGACATCCAGTGAAAGCTAACGACACCTTAGCCACATCCCTTGCGTAAGTTTTCCACAAGTTGCAGGAAAATCAAGTACCAGTCGTACGGAAATCAATCATAATTAAAAATACAATTGGATGGGAGTTAACAGAGACCTCCGATATCACAGTGGTGGGCTAAAAGAAACCAAGTGCCATCATGGCGGGATTCTAGCAGGCATCGAGAGGAAGCTAACGACAACTTAGCTGCATCTCGTGCTTAAGTTTTCCACAAGTTGCATGCAAATCAAGCACCAATCGTACGGAAATCAACTACAATTTAAAAAGAATTGTGTGGTAGGTTAACAGAGACCTCCGATATCACAGTGGTGGGATGCAAATCAAGAACCAATCGTACGGAAATCGACCATAATTAAACAGAAATTTGGGTGGTAGGTTAACAGAGACCTCCGATATCACAGTGGTGGGTTAAAAGGAACCACGTGCCATCATGGTGAATTTCTAGCAAGCATCAAGCGGAAGCCAACGACACCTTATCCGCATCCCTTGCGTAAGTTTTCCACAAGTTGCATGCAAATAAATCACCAATCGTACGGAAATCAGCTATAATTTAAACAAGAATTGGGTGGAAGGTTAACAGAAACCTCCGATATCACATTGGTGGGTTAACAGGAACCACGTGCCATCGTGGTGAGTTACTAGCAGGCATCAAGAGGAAGCTAACGACACCTTAGCCGCATCCCTTACGAAAGTTTTCCACAAGTTGCATGCAAATCAAGCACCAATCGTACGGAAATCAACCATAATTAAACAGAAATTTGGGTGGTAGGTTAACAGAGACCTCCGATATTACAGTGGTGGGTTAACAGGAACCACGTGCCATCATGGTGAATTTCTAGCAGGCATCAAGCGGAAGCCAACGACACCTTATCCGCATCCCTTGCGTAAGATTTCCACAAGTTGCATGCAAATAAAGCACCAATCGTACGGAAATCAGCTATAATTTAAACAAGAATTGGGTGGTAGGTTAACAGAAACCTCCGATATCACATTGGTGGGTTAACAGGAACCAAGTGCCATCGTGGTGGGTTTCTAGCAGGCATCAAGAGGAAGCTAACGACACCTTAGCCGCATCCCTTGGGTAAGATTTCCACAAGCTGCATGTAAGTCAAGCACCAATCGTACGGAAATCAACCATAATGAAACAGAAATTTGGGCGGTAGGTTAACACAGACCTCCGATATCACAGTGGTGGGTTAACAGGAACCAAGTGCCATCGTGGTGAGTTTCTAGCAGGCATCCAGTGAAAGCTAACGATAACTTAGCCACATCCCTTGCGTAAGTTTTCCACAAGTTGCAGGCAAATCAAGCACCAATCGTACGGAAATCAATCATAATTTAAAATAAAATTGGGTGGGAGTTAACAGAGACCTCCGATATCACAGTGGAGGGTTAAAAGAGACCAAGTGCCATCATGATGAGTTTCTAGTAGGCATCAAGAGGAAGCTAACGACACCTTAGCCGCATCTCGTGCCTAAGTTTTCCACAAGTTGCATGCAAATCAAACACCAATCGTTCGGAAATCAACCATAATTAAACAGAAATTTGGGTGGTAGGTTAAAAGAGACGTCCGATATCACAGTGGTGGGTTAATAGGAACCACGTGCCATCGTGGTGAGTTTCTAGCAGGTATCAAGCGGAAGCTAACGACACCTTAGCCGCATCCCTTACGAAAGTTTTCCACAAGTTGCATGCAAATCAAGCACCAATCGTAAGGAAATCAACCATAATTAAACAAAAATTTGGGTGGTAGGTTAAAAGAGACGTCCGATATCACAGTGGTGGGTTAATAGGACCCACGTGCCATCATGGTGAGTTTCTAGCAGGTATCAGGCGGAAGCTAACGACATCTTAGCTGCATCCCTTGCGAAAGTTTTCCACAAGTTGCATGCAAATCAAGCACCAATCGTAAGGAAATCAATCATAATTAAAAATAAAATTGGGTGGGAGTTAACAGAGACCTCCGATATCACAGTGGAGGGTTAACAGGAACCACGTGCCATCATGGTGAGTTTCTAGCAGGTATCAGGCGGAAGCTAACGTCATCTTAGCTGCATCCCTTGCGTAAGATTTCCACAACTTACATGCAAATCAAGCACCAATCGTACAGAAATCAACCATAATTAAACAAAAATGTGGGTGGTAGGTTAAAAGAGACGTCCGATATCACAGTGGTGGGTTAATAGGAACCACGTGCCATCGTGGTGAGTTTCTAGCAGGCATCAAGCGGAAGCTAACGACACCTTAGCCGCATCCCTTACGAAAGTTTTCCACAAGTTGCATGCAAATCAAGCACCAATCGTAAGGAAATCAACCATAATTAAACAAAAATTTGGGTGGTAGGTTAAAAGAGCCCTCCGATATCACAGTCGTATGTTAATAGAAACCAAGTGCCATCATGGTGGGGTTCTAGCAGGCATCAAGTGGAAGCTAACGACACCTTAGCCGCATCCCTTGGGTAAGATTTCCACAAGTTGCATGCAACTCAAGCACCAATCGTACGGAAATCAACCATAATTAAACAGAAATTTGGGTGGTAGGTTAACAGAGACCTCCGATATCACAGTGGTGGGTTAACAGGAACCACGTGCGTTCATGGTGAATTTCAAGCAGGCATCAAGCGGATGCTAGCAACACCTTAGCCGCATCCTTTACGAAAGTTTTCCACAAGTTGCATGCAAATCAAGCACCAATCGTACGGAAATCAACCATAATTAAACTGAAATTTGGGTGGTAGGTTAAAAGAGATCTCCGGCATCACAGTCGTGGGTTAACAGAAACCAAGTGTCATCGCAATGAGTTTCTAGTAGGGATCAAGAGGAAGCTAGCGACACCTTAGCCACATCCCTTGCGTAAGTTTTCCACAAGTTGCAGGAAAATCAACCACCAATCGTACGGAAAGCAATCATAATTAAAAATAAAATTGGGTGGGAGTTAACAGAGACCTCCGATATCACAGTGGTGGGTTAAAAGAAACCAAATGCCATCATAGTGAATTTCTAGCAGGCATCAAGAGGAAGCCAACGACACCTTAGCCGGATCCCTCGTGCAATTTTTCCAGAAGTTGCAGGCAAATCAAGCACCAATCGTAGGGAAATCAATCATCATTAAAAATAAAATTGGGTGGGAGTTAACAGAGACCTCCGATATCATCGTGGTGGGTTAAAAGAAACCAAGTGCCATCATGGTGAGATTCTAGCAGGCATCAACCGGAAGCTAACGACACCTTAGCCGCATACCTTACGAACGTTTTCCACAACTTACATGCAAATCAAGCACCAATCGTACAGAAATCAACCATAATTAAACAAAAATTTGGGTGGAAGGGTAAAAGAGCCCACCGATATCACAGTCGTGGGTTAACAGAAACCAAGTGCCATCGTGGTGAGTTTCTAGCAGGCATCAAGAGGAAGCTAACGACACCTTAGCCGCATGCCTTACGAAAGTTTTCCACAACTTACATGCAAATCAAGCACCAATCGTACACAAATAAACCATAATTAAACAGAAATTTGGGTGGTAGGTTAACAGAGACCTCCGATATCAAAGTGGTGGGTTAACAGGAACCACGTGCCATCATGGTGAGTTTCTAGCAATTATCAGGCGGAAGCTAACGACATCTTAGCCGCCCTTGCGTAAGATTTCCATAACTTACATGCGAATCAAGCACCAATCGTACAGAAATCAACCATAATTAAACAGTAATGTGGGTGGTAGGTTAACAGAGACCTCCGATATCACAGTGGTAGGTTAACAGAAGCCAAGTGCCATCGTGGTGAGTTTCTAGCAGGCATCAAGCGGAAGCTAACGACACCTTAGCCGCATCCCTTACGAAAGTTTTCCACAAGTTGCATGCAAATCAAGCACCAATCGTAAGGAAATCAACCATAATTAAACAAAAATTTGGGTGGTAGGTTAAAAGAGCCCTCCGATATCACAGTCGTGGGTTAATAGAAACCAAGTGCCATCGTGATGAGTTCCTAGGAGGCATCAAGAGGAAGCTAACGACACCTTAGCCGCATCCCTTACGAAAGTTTTCCACAAGTTGCATGCAAATCAAGCACCAATCGTACGGAAATCAACCATAATTAAACAGAAATTTGGGTGGTAGGTTAACAGAGACCTCCGATATCACAGTGGTGGGGTAACAGGAACCACGTGCCATCATGGTGAGTTTCAAGCAGGCATCAAGCGGATGCTAACGACACCTTAGCCGCATCCTTTACGAAAGTTTTCCACAAGTTGCATGCAAATCAAGCACCAATCGTACGGAAATCAACCATAATAAAACTGAAATTTGGGTGGTAGGTTAAAAGAGACCTCCGATATCTCAGTCGTGGGTCAACAGAAACCAAGTGTCATCGCAGTGAGTTTCTAGTAGGCATCAAGAGGAAGCTAGCGACACCTTAGCCACATCCCTTGCGTAAGTTTTCCACAAGTTGCAGGCAAATCAACCACCAATCTTACGGAAAGCAATCATAATTAAAAATAAAATTGGGTGGGAGTTAACAGAGACCACTGATATCACAGTGGTGGGTTAAAAGAAACCAAATGCCATCATGGTGAGTTCCTAGCAGGCATCAAGAGGAAGCTAACGACACCTTAGCCGGATCCCTCGTGCTACTTTTCCAGAAGTTGCAGGCAAATCAAGCACCAATCGTACGGAAATCAATCATAATTAAAAATAAAATTGGGTGGGAGTTAGCAGAGATCTCCGATATAACAGTGGTGGGTTAACAGGAACCACGTGCCATCATGGTGAATTTCTAGCAGGCATCAAGCGGAAGCTATCGGCACCTTAGCCGCATACCTTGTGTAAGTTTTCCACAAGTTGCATGCAAATAAAGCACCAATCGTACGGAAATCAGCTATAATTTAAACAAAAATTGGGTGGTAGGTTAACAGAGACCTCCGATATCACATTGGTGGGTTAACAGGAACCACGTGCCATCGTGCTGGGTTTCTAGCAGGCATCAAGCGGAAGCTAACGACACCTTAGCCGCATCGCTTACGAAAGTTTTCCACAAGTTGCATGCAAATCAAGCACCAATCGTACGGAAATCAACCATAATTAAACTGAAATTTGGGTGGTAGGTTAAAAGAGATCTCCGGTATCACAGTCGTGGGTTAACAGAAACCAAGTGTCATCGCAATGAGTTTCTAGTAGGCATCAAGAGGAAGCTAGCGACACCTTAGCCACATCCCTTGCGTAAGTTTTCCACAAGTTGCAGGAAAATCAACCACCAATCGTACGGAAAGCAATCATAATTAAAAATAAAATTGGGTGGGAGTTAACAGAGACCTCCGATATCACAGTGGTGGGTTAAAAGAAACCAAGTGCCATCATGGTGAGATTCTAGCAGGCATCAACCGGAAGCTAACGACACCTTAGCCGCATACCTTACGAACGTTTTCCACAACTTACATGCAAATGAAGCACCAATCGTACAGAAATCAACCATAATTAAACAAAAATTTGGGTGGAAGGGTAAAAGAGCCCACCGATATCACAGTCGTGGGTTAACAGAAACCAAGTGCCATCGTGGTGAGTTTCTAGCAGGCATCAAGAGGAAGCTAACGACACCTTAGCCGCATGCCTTACGAAAGTTTTCCACAACTTACATGCAAATCAAGCACCAATCGTACACAAATAAACCATAATTAAACAGAAATTTGGGTGGTAGGTTAACAGAGACCTCCGATATCAAAGTGGTGGGTTAACAGGAACCACGTGCCATCATGGTGAGTTTCTAGCAGGTATCAGGCGGAAGCTAACGACATCTTAGCTGCATCCCTTGCGTAAGATTTCCACAACTTACATGCAAATCAAGCACCAATCGTACAGCCGCATCCATTGCCTAAGTTTTCCACAAGTTGCATGCAAATCAAGCACCAATCGTACGGAAATCAACCATAATTAAATAAAAATTTGGGTGATAGGTTAACAGATACCTCCGATATCACAGTGGTGGGTTAACAGAAACCAAGTGCCATCGTTGTGAGTTTCTAGCAGGATTCAAGCGGAAGCTAGCGACACCTTAGCCACATACCTTGCATAAGTTTTCCACAAGTTGCAGGCAAATCAACCACCAATCGCAAGGAAATCAATCATAATTAAAAATAAAATTGGGTGGGAGTTAGCAGAGACCTCCGATATCACAGTGGTGGGTTAAAAGAGACCAAGTGCCATCATGATGAGTTTCTTGCAGGCATCAAGAGGAAGCTAACGACACCTTTGCCGCATCTCGTGCCTAAGTTTTCCACTAGTTGCATGCAAATCAAGCACCAATCGTACGGAAATCAACCATAATTAAACAGAAATTTGGGTGGTAGGTTAACAGAGACCTCCGATGTCACAGTGGTGGGTTAACAGGAACCACGTGCCATCATGGTGAGTTTCTAGCAGGTATCAGGCGGAAGCTAACGACATCTTAGCCGCATCCCTTGCGTAAGTTTTCCACAAGTTGCATGCAAATCCAGGACCAATCGTACAGAAATCAACCATAATTAAACAAAAATGTGGGTGGTAGGTTAACAGATACCTCCAATATCACAGTAGTGGGTTAACAGGAACCAAGTGCCATCATGATTAGTTTCTAGCAGGTATCAAGCGGAAGCTAACGACACCTTAGCCGCATCTCGTGCCTAAGTTTTCCACAAGTTGCATGCAAATCAAGCACCAATCGTACGGAAATCAACCATAATTAAACAGAAATTTGGGTGGTAGGTTAACAGAGACCTCCGATATCACAGTGGTGGGTTAACAGGAACCAAGTGCCATCATGGTGAGTTCCTAGGAGGCATCAAGATGAAGCTAACGACACCTTAGCCGCATCCATTGCCTAAGTTTTCCACAAGTTGCATGCAAATCAATCACCAATCGTACGGAAATCAACTATAATTTAAAAAAAATTGTGTGCTGGGTTAACAGGAACCACGTGCCATCGTGGTGAATTTCTAGCAGGCATCTAGCGGAAGTTAACGACACCTTAGCCGCATCCCTTGCGTAAGTTTTCCACAAGTTGCATGCAGATAAAGCACCAATCGTAAGGAAATCAACCATAATTAAACTGAAATTTGGGTGGTAGGTTAAAAGAGACCTCCGATATCACAGTCGTGGGTTAACAGAAACCAGGTGGCATCGCAGTGAGTTTCTAGCAGGCATCAAGCGGAAGCTAACGACACCTTAGCCGCATCTCGTGCCTAAGTTTTCCACAAGTTGCATGCAAATCAAGCACCAATCGTACGGAAATCAACCATAATTAAACAAAAATTGGGTGGTAGGTTAACAGAGACCTCCGATATCACAGTGGCGGGCTAACAGGAACCACGTGCCATCATGGTGAATTTCAAGCAGGCATCAAGCGGATGCTAACGACACCTTAGCCGCATCCTTTACGAAAGTTTTCCACAAGTTGCATGCAAATCAAGCACCAATCGTACGGAAATCAACCATAATTAAACTGAAATTTGGGTGGTAGGTTAAAAGAGACCTCCGATATCACAGTCGTGGGTTAACAGAAACCAAGTGGCATCGCAGTGAGTTTCTAGCAGGCATCAAGCGGAAGCTAACGACTCCTCAGCCGCATCCCTGACGAAAGTTTTCCACAAGTTGCATGCAAATAAAGAACCAATCGTACGGAAATCAGCTATAATTTAAACAAAAATTGGGTGGTAGGTTAACAGAGACCTCCGATATCACATTGGTGGGTCAACAGGAATCACGTGCCATCGTGGTGAGTTTCTAGCAGCCATCAAGAGGAAGCTAACGACACCGTAGCCGCATACCTTGCGTAAGTTTTCCAGAAGTTGCTGGCAAATCAAGCACCAATCGTACGGAAATCAACTATAATTAAAAAAAAAAATGGGTGGTAGGTTAACAGAGACCTCCGATATCACAGTGGTGGGTTAACAGGAACCACGTGCAATCGTAGTAAATTTCTAGCAGGCATCAAGCGGAAGCTAACGACACCTTAGCCGCATCCCTTGCGTAAGTTTTCCACAAGTGCCATTCAAATCAAACACCAATCGTAAGGAAATCAACCATAATTAAACAAAAATTTTGGTGGTAGGTTAAAAGAGCCCTCCGATATCAAAGTCGTGGATTAATAGAAACCAAGTGAAATCGTGGTGAGTTTCTAGCAGGCATCAAGGGGAAGCTAACGATACCTTAGCCGCATCCTTTACGAAAGTTTTCCACAAGTTGCATGCAAATCAAGCACCAATCGTACGGAAATCAACCATAATTAAACAAAAATTTGGGTGGTAGGTTAAAAGGGCCCTCCGATATCACAGTCGTGGGTTAATAGAAACCAAGTGCCATCGTGGTGAGTTTCTAGCAGGCATCAAGGGGAAACTAACGACACCTTAGCCGCATCCTTTACGAAAGTTTTCCACAAGTTGCATGCAAATCAAGCACTAATCGTACGGAAATCAACCATAATGAAACAGAAACTTGGGCGGTAGGTTAACACAGACCTCCGATATCACAGCCGTGGGTTAATAGAAACCTAGTGCCATCGTGGTGAGTTTCTAGCAGGCATCCAGTGAAAGCAAACGACACCTTAGCCACATCGCTTGCGTAAGTTTTCCACAAGTTGCAGGCAAATCAACCACCAGTCGTACGGAAATCAATCATAATTAAAAATACAATTGGATGGGAGTTAACAGAGACCTCCGATATCACAGTGGAGGTTTAAAAGAGACCAAGTGCCATCATGATGAGTTTCTAGCAGGCATCAAGAGGAAGCTAACGACACCTTAGCTGCATCTCGTGCCTAAGTTTTCCACAAGTTGCATGCAAATTAAGCACCAATCGTACGGAAATCAACTATAATTTAAAAAAAATGTTGTGGTAGGTTAACAGAGACCTCCGATATCACAGTGGTGGGTAAACAGGAACCACCTGCCATCCTGATGAGTTTCTAGCGGGCATCAAGCGGATGCTAACGACACCTTAGCCGCATCCCTTGCGTAAGTTTTCCACAAGTGGCGTGCAAATCAAACACAAATCGTGCGGAAATCAGCAATAATTTAAAAAAAATTGGGTGGTAGGTTAACAGAGACCGCCGATATCACATTTGTGGGTTAACAGGAACCACGTGCCATCGTGGTGAGTTTCTAGCAGGCATCAAGCGGAAGCTAACGACTCCTTAGCCGCATCCCTGACGAAAGTTTTCCACAAGTTGCATGCAAATAAAGCACCAATCGTACGGAAATCAGCTATAATTTAACCACAAATTGGGTGGTAGGTTAACAGAGACCTCCGATATCACATTGGTGGGTCAACAGGAATCACGTGCCATCGTGGTGAGTTTCTAGCAGACATCAAGAGGAAGCTAACGACACCTTAGCCGCATACCTTGCGTAAGTTTTCCAGAAGTTGCTGGCAAATCAAGCACCAATCGTACGGAAATCAACTATAATTAAAAAAAAAATGGGTGGTAGGTTAACAGAGACCTCCGATATCACAGTGGTGGGTTAACAGGAACCACGTGCAATCGTAGTAAATTTCTAGCAGGCATCAAGCGGAAGCTAACGACACCTTAGCCGCATCCCTTGCGTAAGTTTTCCACAAGTTGCATGCAAATCAAGCACCAATCGTAAGGAAATCAACCATAATTAAACAAAAATTTGGGTGGTAGGTTAAAAGAGCCCTCCGATATCACAGTCGTGGGTTAATAGAAACCAAGTGCCATCGTGGTGAGTTTCTAGCAGGCATCAAGGGGAAGCTAACGACACATTACCCGCATCCTTTACGAAAGTTTTCCACAAGTTGCATGCAAATCAAGCACCAATCGTATGGAAACCAACCATAATGAAACAGAAACTTGGGCGGTAGGTTAACGCAGACCTCTGATATCACACTCGTGGGTTAACAGAAACCAAGTGATATCGTGGTGAGTTTCTAGCAGGCATCAAGCGGAAGCTAACGACACCTTAGCCGCATCCCTTACGAAAGTTTTCCACAAGTTGCATGCAAATCAAGCACCAATCGTAAGGAAATCAACCATAATTAAACAAAAATTTGGGTGGTAGGTTAAAAGAGCCCTCCGATATCACAGCCGTGGGTTAATAGAAACCAAGTGCCATCGTGGTGAGTTTCTAGCAGGCATCAAGGGGAAGCTAACGACACCTTAGCCGCATCCTTTACGAAAGTTTTCCACAAGTTGCATGCAAATCAAGCACCAATCGTAAGGAAATCAACCATAATTAAACAAAAATTTGGGTGGTAGGTTAAAAGAGCCCTCCGATATCACAGTCGTGGGTTAATAGAAACCAAGTGCCATCGTGGTGAGTTTCTAGCAGGCATCCAGTGAAAGCAAACGACACCTTAGCCACATCGCTTGCGTAAGTTTTCCACAAGTTTCAGGCAAATCAACCACCAGTCGTACGGAAATCAATCATAATTAAAAATACAATTGGATGGGAGTTAACAGAGACCTCCGATATCACAGTGGTGGGTTAAAAGAGACCAAGTGCCATCATGATGAGTTTCTAGCAGGCATCAAGAGGAAGCTAACGACACCTTAGCCGCATCCCTTACGAAAGTTTTTCACAAGTTGCATGCAAATCAAGCACCAATCGTACGGAAATCAACCATAATTAAACAGAAATTTGGGTGGTAGGTTAACAGAGACCTCCGATATCACAGTGGTGGGTTAACAGGAACCACGTGCAATCGTAGTAAATTTCTAGCAGGCATCAAGCGGAAGCTAACGACACCTTAGCCGCATCCCTTACGAAAGTTTTCCACAAGTTGCATGCAAATCAAGCACCAATCGTACGGAAATCAACTATAATTAAAAAAAATGGGTGGTAGGTTAACAGAGACCTCCGATATCACAGTCGTGGGTTAACAGAAACCAAGTGTCATCGCAGTGAGTTTTTTGTAGGCATCAAGAGGAAGCTAGCGACACCTTAGCCACATCCCTTGTGAAAGTTTTCCACAAGTTGCAGGAAAATCAACCACCAATCGTACAAGAAGCAAACATAATTAAAAATAAAATTGGGTGGGAGTTAACAGAGACCTCCGATATCACAGTGGTGGGTTAAAAGAAACCAAATGCCTGCATGGTGAATTTCAAGCAGGCATCAAGAGGAAGCCAACGACACCTTAGCCGGATCCCTCGTGCAATTTTTCCAGAAGTTGTGGGCAAATCAAGCACCAATCGTACGGAAATCAATCATAATTAAAAATAAAATTGGGTGGGAGTTAACAGAGACCTCCGATATCATAGTGGTGGGTTAAAATAAACCAAGTGCCATCATGGTGAGATTCTAGCAGGCATCAAGCGGAAGCTGACGACACCTTAGCCGCATCCCTCACGAAAGTTTTCCACAACTTACATGCAAATCAAGCACCAATCGTACAGAAATCAACCATAAGTAAACAAAAATTTGGGTGGAAGGGTAAAAGAGCCCTCCGGTATCACAGTCGTGGGTTAAAAGAAACCAAGTGCCATCATGGTGAGATTCTAGCAGGCATCAAGCGGAATCTAACGACACCTTAGCCGCATCCCTTACGAAAGTTTTCCACAACTTACATGCAAATCAAGCACCAAGCGTACAGAAATCAACCATAATTAAACAAAAATTTGGGTGGACGGGTAAAACAGCCCTCCGATATCACAGCCGTGGGTTAACAGAAACCAAGTGCCATCATCGTGAGATTCTAGCAGGCATCAAGAGGAAGCTAACGACACCTTAGCCGCATCCCTTACGAAAGTTTTCCACAACTTACATGCAAATCAAGCACCAATCGTACAGAAATCAACCATAATTAAACAAAAATTTGGGTGGAAGGGTAAAAGTGGTTACCCTTCGTGGGTTAACAGAAACCAAGTGCCATCGTGGTGAGTTTCTAGCAGGCATCCAGTGAAAGCTAACGCTACCTTAGCCACATCCCTTGCGTAAGTTTTCCACAAGTTGCATGCACATCAAGCACCAGTCGTACGGAAATCAATCATAATTAAAAATACGATTGGATGGGAGTTAACAGAGACCTCCGATATCACAGTGGTGGGTTAAAAGAGACCAAGTGCCATCATGATGAGTTTCTAGCAGGCATCAAGAGGAAGCTAACGACACCTTAGCCGCATCTCGTGCCTAAGTTTTCCACAAGTTACATGCAAATCAAGCACCAATCGTACGGAAATCAACCATAATTAAACAGAAATTTGGGTGGTAGGTTAACAGAGACCTCCGCTATCACAGTGGTGGGTTAACAGGAACCACGTGCCATCATTGTGAACTTCTAGCAGGCATCAAGCGGAAGCTAACGACACCTTAGCCGCATCCTTTACGAAAGTTTTCCACAAGTTGCATGCAAATCAAGCACCAATCGTACGGAAACCAACCATAATGAAACAGAAACTTGGGCGGTAGGTTAACGCAGACCTCCGATATCACACTCGTGGGTTAACAGAAACCAAGTGATATCGTGGTGAGTTTCTAGCAGGCATCAAGCGGAAGCTAACGACACCTTAGCCGCATCCCTTACGAAAGTTTTCCACAAGTTGCATGCAAATCAAGCACCAATCGTAAGGAAATCAACCATAATTAAACAAAAATTTGGGTGGTAGGTTAAAAGAGCCCTCCGATATCACAGCCGTGGGTTAATAGAAACCAAGTGCCATCGTGGTGAGTTCCTAGCAGGCATCAAGGGGAAGCTAACGACACCTTAGCCGCATCCTTTACGAAAGTTTTCCACAAGTTGCATGCAAATCAAACACCAATCGTAAGGAAATCAACCATAATTAAACAAAAATTTGGGTGGTAGGTTAAAAGAGCCCTCCGATATCACAGTCGTGGGTTAATAGAAACCAAGTGCCATCGTGGTGAGTTTCTAGCAGGCATCCAGTGAAAGCAAACGACACCTTAGCCACATCGCTTGCGTAAGTTTTCCACAAGTTTCAGGCAAATCAACCACCAGTCGTACGGAAATCAATCATAATTAAAAATACAATTGGATGGGAGTTAACAGAGACCTCCGATATCACAGTGGTGGGTTAAAAGAGACCAAGTGCCATCATGATGAGTTTCTAGCAGGCATCAAGAGGAAGCTAACGTCACCTTAGCCGCATCCCTTACGAAAGTTTTTCACAAGTTGCATGCAAATCAAGCACCAATCGTACGGAAATCAACCATAATTAAACAGAAATTTGGGTGGTAGGTTAACAGAGACCTCCGATATCACAGTGGTGGGTTAACAGGAGCCACGTGCCATCATGGTGAACTTCTAGCAGGCATCAAGCGGAATCTAACGACACCTTAGCCGCATCCCTTGCGTAAGTTTTCCACAAGTTGCATGCAAATTAAGCACCAATCGTACGGAAATCAACCATAATTAAACAGAAATTTGGGTGGTAGGTTAACAGAGACCTCCGATGTCACAGTGGTGGGTTAACAGGAACCACGTGCCATCATTGTGAACTTCTAGCAGGCATCAAGCGGAAGCTAACGACACCTTAGCCGCATCCTTTACGAAAGTTTTCCACAAGTTGCATGCAAATCAAGCACCAATCGTACGGAAACCAACCATAATGAAACAGAAACTTGGGCGGTAGGTTAACGCAGACCTCCGATATCACACTCGTGGGTTAACAGAAACCAAGTGATATCGTGGTGAGTTTCTAGCAGGCATCAAGCGGAAGCTAACGACACCTTAGCCGCATCCCTTACGAAAGTTTTCCACAAGTTGCATGCAAATCAAGCACCAATCGTAAGGAAATCAACCATAATTAAACAAAAATTTGGGTGGTAGGTTAAAAGAGCCCTCCGATATCACAGCCGTGGGTTAATAGAAACCAAGTGCCATCGTGGTGAGTTCCTAGCAGGCATCAAGGGGAAGCTAACGACACCTTAGCCGCATCCTTTACGAAAGTTTTCCACAAGTTGCATGCAAATCAAACACCAATCGTAAGGAAATCAACCATAATTAAACAAAAATTTGGGTGGTAGGTTAAAAGAGCCCTCCGATATCACAGTCGTGGGTTAATAGAAACCAAGTGCCATCGTGGTGAGTTTCTAGCAGGCATCCAGTGAAAGCAAACGACACCTTAGCCACATCGCTTGCGTAAGTTTTCCACAAGTTTCAGGCAAATCAACCACCAGTCGTACGGAAATCAATCATAATTAAAAATACAATTGGATGGGAGTTAACAGAGACCTCCGATATCACAGTGGTGGGTTAAAAGAGACCAAGTGCCATCATGATGAGTTTCTAGCAGGCATCAAGAGGAAGCTAACGTCACCTTAGCCGCATCCCTTACGAAAGTTTTTCACAAGTTGCATGCAAATCAAGCACCAATCGTACGGAAATCAACCATAATTAAACAGAAATTTGGGTGGTAGGTTAACAGAGACCTCCGATATCACAGTGGTGGGTTAACAGGAGCCACGTGCCATCATGGTGAACTTCTAGCAGGCATCAAGCGGAATCTAACGACACCTTAGCCGCATCCCTTGCGTAAGTTTTCCACAAGTTGCATGCAAATTAAGCACCAATCGTACGGAAATCAACCATAATTAAACAGAAATTTGGGTGGTAGGTTAACAGAGACCTCCGATGTCACAGTGGTGGGTTAACAGGAACCACGTGCCATCATGGTGAACTTCTAGCAGGCATCAAGCGGAAGCTAACGACACCTTAGCCGCATCCATTGCGTAAGTTTTCCACAAGTGCCGTGCAAATCAAACACAAATCGTACGGAAATCACCTATAATCTAAAAAAAATTGGGTGGTAGGTTAACAGAGACCTCCGATATCACATTAGTGGGTTAACAGGAACCACGTGCCATCATGGTGGATTTCTAGCTGGCATCAAGCGGAAGCAAAGGACACCTTAGCCGCATCCCTTGCGTAAGTTTTCCACAAGTTGCATGCAAATAAAGCACCAATCGTACGGAAATCAGCTATAATTTAAACAAAAATTCGGTGGTAGGTTAACAGAGACCTCCGATATCACATTGGTGGGTTAACAGGAACGACGTGCCATCGTGGTGAGTTTCTAGCAGGCATCAAGAGGAAGCTAACGACACCTTAGCCGCATCCCTTACGAAAGTTTTCCACAAATTGCATGCAAATCAAGCACCAATCGTACGGAAATCAACTATAATTAAAAAAAAATGGGTGGTAGGTTAACAGAGACCGCCGATATCACAGTCGTGGGTTAACAGAAACCAAGTGTCATCGCAGTGAGTTTCTTGTAGGCATAAATGGGAAGCTAACGACACCTTAGCCGGATCTCTCGCGCTATTTTTTCGGAAGTTGCATGCAACTCAAGCACCTATCGAAAGGAAATCAACCATAATTAAACAAAAATTTGGGTGGTAGGTTAACAGAGACCCCCGGTATCACAGTGGTGGGTTAACCGAAACCAAGTGCTATCGTGGTCAGTTTCTAGCAGGCATAAATGGGAAGCTAACGACACCTTAGCCGGATCTCTCGCGCTATTTTTTCGGAAGTTGCATGCAACTCAAGCACCAATCGTACGGAAATCAGCTATAATTTAAACAAAAATTCGGTGGTAGGTTAACAGAGACCTCCGATATCACATTGGTGGGTTAACAGGAACGACGTGCCATCGCGGTGAGTTTCTAGCAGGCATCAAGAGGAAACTAGCGACACCTTAGCCACATCCCTTGCGTAAGTTTTCCACAAGTTGCAGGAAAATCAACCACCAATCGTACGGGAAGCAATCATAATTAAAAATAAAATTGGGTGGGAGTTAACAGAGACCTCCGATATCACAGTGGTGGGTTAAAAGAAACCAAATGCCATCATGGTGAATTTCAAGCAGGCATCAAGAGGAAGCCAACGACACCTTAGCCGGATCCCTCGTGCAATTTTTCCAGAAGTTGCAGGCAAATCAAGCACCAATCGTACGGAAATCAATCATAATTAAAAATAAAATTGGGTGGGAGTTACCAGAGACCTCCGATATCATAGTGGTGGGTTAAAATAAACCAAGTGCCATCATGGTGAGATTCTAGCAGGCATCAAGCGGAAGCTGACGACACCTTAGCCGCATCCCTTACGAAAGTTTTCCACAACTTACATGCAAATCAAGCACCAATCGTACAGAAATCAACCATAAGTAAACAAAAATTTGGGTGGAAGGGTAAAAGAGCCCTCCGGTATCACAGTCGTGGGTTAACAGAAACCAAGGGCCATCGTGGTGAGTTTCTAGCAGGCATCAAGAGGAATCTAACGACACCTTAGCCGAATCCCTTGGGTAAGATTTCCACAAGCTGCATGTAAGTCAAGCACCAATCGTACGGAAATCAACCATAATTAAACAAAAATTTGGGTGGTAGGTTAAAAGAGACCCCCGATATCATAGTGCTGGGTTAACAGAAACCAAGTGCCATCTTGGTGAGTTTCTAGCAGGCATAAATGGGAAGCTAACGACACCTTAGCCAGATCTCTCGCGCTATTTTTTCGGAAGTTGCATGCAACTCAAGCACCAATCGTAAGGAAATCAACCATAATTAAACAAAAATTTGGGTGGTAGGTTAACAGAGACCCCCGATATCATAGTGGTGGGTTAACAGAAACCAAGTGCCATCGTGGTGAGTTTCTAGCAGGCATAAATGGGAAGCTAACGACACCTTAGCCACATACCTTGCGTAAGTTTTCCACAAGTTGCATGCAAATAAAGCACCAATCGTACGGAAATCAGCTATAAGTTAAACAAAAATTGGGTGGTAGGTTAACAGAGACCTCCGATATCACATTGGTGGGTTAAGAGGCACCACGTGCCATCATGGTGAGTTTCTAGCAGGCATCAAGGGGAAGCTAACGACACCTTACCCGCATCCCTTACGAAAGTTTTCCACAAGTTGCATGCAAATCAAGCACCAATCGTACGGAAGTCAACCATAATTAAACAGAAATTTGGGTGGTAGGTTAACAGAGACCTCCGAGATCACATTGGTGGGTTAAGAGGCACCACGTGCCATCATGGTGAGTTTCTAGCAGACATCAAGAGGAAGCTAACGACAACTTAGCCGCATCCCTTACGAAAGTTGTCCACAAGTTGCATGCAAATCAAGGACCAATCGTACGGAAATCAACCATAATTAAACTGAAATTTGGATGGTAGGTTAAAAGAGACCTCCGATATCACAGTCGTGGGTTAACAGAAACCAAGTGTCATCGCAGTGAGTTTCTAGTAGGCATCAAGAGGAAGCTAGCGACACCTTAGCCACATCCCTTGCGTAAGTTTTCCACAAGTTGCAGGCAAATCAAGCACCAGTCGTACGGAAATCAATCATAATTAAAAATACGATTGGATGGGAGTTAACAGAGACCTCCGATATCACAGTGGTGGGTTAAAAGAGACCAAGTGCCATCATGATGAGTTTCTAGCAGGCATCAAGAGGAAGCCAACGACAGTTAAGCCGGATCCCTCGTGCAATTTTTCCAGAAGTTGCAGGCAAATCAAGCACCAATCCTACGGAAATCAATCATAATTAAAAATAAAATTGGGTGGGAGTTAACAGAGACCTCCGATATCACAGTGGTGGGTTAAAAGAAACCAAGTGCCATCATGGTGAGATTCTAGCAGGCATCAAGCGGAATCTAACGACACCTTAGCCGCATCCCTTACGAAAGTTTTCCACAACCTACATGCAAATCAAGCACCAAGCGTACAGAAATCAACCATAATTAAACAAAAATTTGGGTGGACGGGTAAAACACCCCTCCGATATCACAGCCGTGGGTTAACAGAAACCAAGTGCCATCATCGTGAGATTCTAGCAGGCATCAAGAGGAAGCTAACGACACCTTAGCCGCATCCCTTACGAAAGTTTTCCACAACTTACATGCAAATCAAGCACCAATCGTACAGAAATCAACCATAATTAAACAAAAATTTGGGTGGAAGGGTAAAAGTGGTTACCCTTCGTGGGTTAACAGAAACCAAGTGCCATCGTGGTGAGTTTCTAGCAGGCATCCAGTGAAAGCTAACGCTACCTTAGCCACATCCCTTGCGTAAGTTTTCCACAAGTTGCAGGCACATCAAGCACCAGTCGTACGGAAATCAATCATAATTAAAAATACGATTGGATGGGAGTTAACAGAGACCTCCGATATCACATTGGTGGGTTAAGAGGCACCACGTGCCATCATGGTGAGTTTCTAGCAGGCATCAAGAGGAAGCTAACGACAACTTAGCCGCATCCCTTACGAAAGTTTTCCACAAGTTGCATGCAAATCAAGGACCAATCGTACGGAAATCAACCATAATTAAACAGAAATTTGGGTGGTAGGTTAACAGAGACCTCCGATATCACATTGGTGGGTTAAGAGGCACCAAGTGCCACATCCCTTGCGTAAGTTTTCCACAAGTTGCAGGCACATCAAGCACCAGTCGTACGGAAATCAATCATAATTAAAAATACGATTGGATGGGAGTTAACAGAGACCTCCGATATCACAGTGGTGGGTTAAAAGAGACCAAGTGCTATCATGATGAGTTTCAAGCAGGCATCAAGAGGAAGCTAACGACACCTTAGCCGCATCTCGTGCCTAAGTTTTCCACAAGTTGCATGCAAATCAAGCACCAATCGTACGGAAATCAACCATAATTAAACAGAAATTTGGGTGGTAGGTTAACAGAGACCTCCGCTATCACAGTGGTGGGTTAACAGGAACCACGTGCCATCATTGTGAACTTCTAGCAGGCATCAAGCGGAAGCTAACGACACCTTAGCCGCATCCCTTGCGTAAGTTTTCCACAAGTTGCATGCAAATAAAGCACCATTCGTACGGAAATCAGCTATAATTTAAACAAAAATTGGGTGGTAGGTTAACAGAGACCTCCGATATCACATTGGTGGGTTAACAGGAACCACGTGCCATCGTGGTGAGTTTCTAGCAGGCATCAAGAGGAAGCTAACGACTTCTTAGCCGCATCCTTTACGAAAGTTTTCCACAAGTTGCATGCAAATCAAAGACCAATCGTACGGAAATCAACCATAATTAAACTGAAATTTGGGTGGTAGGTTGAAAGAGACCTCCGATATCACAGTCGTGGGTTAACATAAACCAAATGCCATCATGGTGAATTTCTAGCAGGCATCAAGAGGAAGCCAACGACACCTCAGCCGGATCCCTCGTGCAATTTTTCCAGAAGTTGCAGGCAAATCAAACACCAATCGTACGGAAATCAATCATAATTAAAAATAAAATTGGGTGGGAGTTAACAGAGACCTCCGATATCAAAGTGGTGGGTTAAAAGAAACCAAGTGCCATCATGGTGAATTTCTAGCAGGCAGCAAGCGGAAGCTAACGACATCTTAGCCGCATCCCTTGCGTAAGTTTTCCACAAGTTGCATGCAAATCAAGCACCAATCGTACGGAAATAAACCATAATTAAACAAAAATTTGGGTGGAAGGGTAAAAGAGCCCTCCGATATCACAGTCGTGGGTTAACAGAAACCAAGTGCCATCATGGTGAGATTCTAGCAGGCATCAAGCGGAAGCTAACGACACCTAAGCCGCATCCCTAACGAAAGTTTTCCACAACTTACATGCAAATCTAGCACTAATCGTACAGAAATCAACCATAGTTAAACAAAAATTTGGGTGGAAGGGTAAAAGAGCCCTCCCATATCACACTCGTGGGTTAACAGAAACCAAGTGCCATCGTGGTGAGTTTCTAGCAGGCATCCAGTGAAAGCTAACGATAACTTAGCCACATCCCTTCCGTAAGTTTTCCACAAGTTGCAGGCAAACCAAGCACCAGCACGGAAATCAATCATAATTAAAAATACGATTGGATGGGAGTTAACAGAGACCTCCCATATCACAGTGGTGGGTCAAAAGATACCAAGTGCCATCATGATGAGTTTCTAGTAGGCATCAAGAGGAAGCTAACGACACCTTAGCCGCATCCATTGCGTAAGTTTTCCACAAGTTGCATGCAAATCAAGCACCAATCGTACGGAAATCGATCATAATTAAAAATAAAATTTGGTGGGAGTTAACAGAGACCTCCGATATCACAGCGGTGGGTTAAAAGAGACCAAGTGCCATCATGATGAGTTTCTAGCAGGCATCAAGAGGAAGCTAACCACACCTTAGCCGCATCCATTGCGTAAGTTTTCCACAAGTGCCGTGCAAATCAAACACAAATCGTACGGAAATCAACCATAATTAAACAAAAATTTGGGTGGAAGGGTAAAAGAGCACTCCGATATCTTAGTGGTAGGTTAAAAGAAACCAAGTGCCATCATGGTGAGTTTCTAGCAGGCATCAAGCGGAAGCTAACGACACCTTAGCCGCATCCCTTGCGTAAGTTTTCCACAAGTGCCGTGCAACTCAAACACAAATCGTACGGAAATCAGCCATAATTTAAAAAAAAATGGGTGGTAGGTTAACAGAGACCTCCGATATCACATTGGTGGGTTAACAGGAACCACGTGTTATCGTGGTGAGTTTCTAGCAGGTATCAAGCGGAAGCTAACGACACGTTAGCCGCATCCCTTACGAAAGTTTTTCACAAGTTGCATGCAAATCAAGCACCAATCGTACGGAAATCAACCATAATTAAACAGAAATTTGGGTGGTAGGTTAACAGAGACCTCCGCTATCACAGTGGTGGGTTAACAGGAACCACGTGCCATCATGGTGAACTTCTAGCAGGCATCAGGCGGAAGCTAACGACACCTTAGCCGCATCCCTTGCGTAAGTTTTCCACAAGTTGCATGCAAAGAAAGCACCATTCGTACGGAAATCAGCTATAATTTAAACAAATATTGGGTGGTAGGTTAACAGAGACCTGCGATATCACATTGGTGGGTTAACAGGAACCACGTGCCGTCGTGGTGAGTTTCTAGCAGGCATCAAGAGGAAGCTAACGACAGTACGGAAATCAATCATAATTAAAAATAAAATTGGGTGGGAGTTAACAGAGACCTCCGATATCATAGTGGTGGGTTAAAATAAACCAAGTGCCATCATGGTGAGATTCTAGCAGGCATCAAGCTGAAGCTGACGACACCTTAGCCGCATCCCTTACGAAAGTTTTCCACAACTTACATGCAAATCAAGCACCAATCGTACAGAAATCAACCATAATTAAACAAAAATTTGGGTGGAAGGGTAAAAGAGCCCTCCGGTATCACAGTCGTGGGTTAACAGAAACCAAGGGCCATCGTGGTGAGTTTCTAGCAGGCATCAAGAGGAAGCTAACGACACCTTAGCCGAATCCCTTGGGTAAGATTTCCACAAGCTGCATGTAAGTCAAGCACCAATCGTACGGAAATCAACCATAATGAAACAGAAATTTGGGTGGTAGGTTAACAGAGACCTCCGATATCGCACTCGTGGGTTAACAGAAACCAAGTGCCATCGTGGTGAGTTTCTAGCAGGCATCCAGTGAAAGCTAACGACACCTTAGCCACATACCTTGCGTAAGTTTTCCACAAGTTGAATGCAAATAAAGCACCAAGCGTACGGAAATCAGCTATAAGTTAAACAAAAATTGGGTGGTAGGTTAACAGAGACCTCCGATATCACATTGGTGGGTTAACAGGCACCACGTGCCATCATGGTGAGTTTGTAGCAGGCATCAAGGGGAAGCTAACGACACCTTACCCGCATCCCTTACGAAAGTTTTCCACAAGTTGCATGCAAATCAAAGACCAATCGTACGGAAATCAACCATAATTAAACTGAAATTTGGGTGGTAGGTTGAAAGAGACCTCCGATATCACAGTCGTGGGTTAACATAAACCAAATGCCATCATGGTGAATTTCTAGCAGGCATCAAGAGGAAGCCAACGACACCTCAGCCGGATCCCTCGTGCAATTTTTCCAGAAGTTGCAGGCAAATCAAACACCAATCGTACGGAAATCAATCATAATTAAAAATAAAATTGGGTGGGAGTTAACAGAGACCTCCGATATCAAAGTGGTGGGTTAAAAGAAACCAAGTGCCATCATGGTGAATTTCTAGCAGGCAGCAAGCGGAAGCTAACGACATCTTAGCCGCATCCCTTGCGTAAGTTTTCCACAAGTTGCATGCAAATCAAGCACCAATCGTACGGAAATAAACCATAATTAAACAAAAATTTGGGTGGAAGGGTAAAAGATCCCTCCGATATCACAGTCGTGGGTTAACAGAAACCAAGTGCCATCATCGTGAGATTCTAGCAGGCATCAAGCGGAAGCTAACGACACCTTAGCCGCATCCCTTACGAAAGTTTTCCACAACTTACATGCAGATCAAGCATCAATCGTACAGAAATCAACCATAATCAAACAAAAATTTGGGTGGAAGGGTAAAAGTGGTTACCCTTCGTGGGTTAACAGAAACCAAGTGCCATCGTGGTGAGTTTCTAGCAGGCATCCAGTGAAAGCTAACGATAACTTAGCCACATCCCTTCCGTAAGTTTTCCACAAGTTGCAGGCAAACCAAGCACCAGTCGTACGGAAATCAATCATA
Source organism: Anomoia purmunda (assembly GCA_951828415.1). Lineage (NCBI taxonomy): Eukaryota > Metazoa > Arthropoda > Insecta > Diptera > Tephritidae > Anomoia > Anomoia purmunda. The sequence goes on from OX639995.1 coordinate 96,719,726, forward strand.
ATTAAAAATACGATTGGATGGGAGTTAACAGAGACCTCCCATATCACAGTGGTGGGTCAAAAGATACCAAGTGCCATCATGATGAGTTTGTAGCAGGCATCAAGGGGAAGCTAACGACACCTTAGCCGAATCCCTTGGGTAAGATTTCCACAAGCTGCATGTAAGTCAAGCACCAATCGTACGGAAATCAACCATAATTATACTGAAATTTGGATGGTAGGTTAAAAGAGACCTCCGATATCACAGTCGTGGGTTAACAGAAACCAAGTGTCATCGCCGTGAGTTTCTAGTAGGCATCAAGAGGAAGCTCGCGACACCTTAGGCAGATCCCTTGCGTAAGTTTTCCACAAGTTGCAGGCAAATCAAGCACCAGTCGTACGGAAATCAATCATAATTAATAATACGATTGGATGGGAGTTAACAGAGACCTCCGCTATCACAGTGGTGGGTTAAAAGAGACCAAGTGCCATCATGATGAGTTTCTAGCAGGCATCAAGAGGAAGCCAACGACAGTTAAGCCGGATCCCTCGTGCAATTTTTCCAGAAGTTGCAGGCAAATCAAACACCAATCGTACGGAAATCAATCATAATTAAAAATAAAATTGGGTGGGAGTTAACAGAGACCTCCGATATCAAAGTGGTGGGTTAAAAGAAACCAAGTGCCATCATGGTGAATTTCTAGCAGGCAGCAAGCGGAAGCTAACGACATCTTAGCCGCATCCCTTGCGTAAGTTTTCCACAAGTTGCATGCAAATCAAGCACCAATCGTACGGAAATCAACCATAATTAAACAGAAATTTGGGTGGTAGGTTAACAGAGACCTCCGATATCACATTGGTGGGTTAACAGGCACCACGTGCCATCATGGTGAGTTTCTAGCAGGCATCAAGAGGAAGCTAACGACAACTTAGCCGCATCCCTTACGAAAGTTTTCCACAAGTTGCATGCAAATCAAGGACCAATCGTACGGAAATCAACCATAATTATACTGAAATTTGGATGGTAGGTTAAAAGAGACCTCCGATATCACAGTCGTGGGTTAACAGAAACCAAGTGTCATCGCCGTGAGTTTCTAGTAGGCATCAAGAGGAAGCTAGCGACACCTTAGGCACATCCCTTGCGTAAGTTTTCCACAAGTTGCAGGCAAATCAAGCACCAGTCGTACGGAAATCAATCATAATTAATAATACGATTGGATGGGAGTTAACAGAGACCTCCACTATCACAGTGGTGGGTTAAAAGAGACCAAGTGCCATCATGATGAGTTTCTAGCAGGCATCAAGAGGAAGCCAACGACAGTTAAGCCGGATCCCTCGTGCAATTTTTCCAGAAGTTGCAGGCAAATCAAGCACCAATCCTACGGAAATCAATCATAATTAAAAATATTATTGGGTGGGAGTTAACAGAGACCTCCGATATCACAGTGGTGGGTTAAAAGAAACCAAGTGCCATCATGGTGAGATTCTAGCAGGCATCAAGCGGAATCTAACGACACCTTAGCCGCATCCCTTTCGAAAGTTTTCCACAACCTACATGCAAATCAAGCACCAAGCGTACAGAAATCAACCATAATTAAACAAAAATTTGGGTAAACGGGTAAAACAGCCCTCCGATATCACAGCCGTGGGTTAACAGAAACCAAGTGCCATCATCGTGAGATTCTAGCAGGCATCAAGAGGAAGCTAACGACACCTTAGCCGCATCCCTTACGAAAGTTTTTCACAACTTACATGCAAATCAAGCATCAATCGTACAGAAATCAACCATAATCAAACAAAAATTTGGGTGGAAGGGTAAAAGTGGTTACCCTTCGTGGGTTAACAGAAACCAAGTGCCATCGTGGTGAGTTTCTAGCAGGCATCCAGTGAAAGCTAACGCTACCTTAGCCACATCCCTTGCGTAAGTTTTCCACAAGTTGCAGGCACATCAAGCACCAGTCGTACGGAAATCAATCATAATTAAAAATACGATTGGATGGGAGTTAACAGAGACCTCCGATATCACAGTGGTGGGTTAAAAGAGACCAAGTGCCATCATGATGAGTTTCTAGCAGGCATCAAGAGGAAGCTAACGACACCTTAGCCGCATCTCGTGCCTAAGTTTTCCACAAGTTGCATGCAAATCAAGCACCAATCGTACGGAAATCAACCATAATTAAACAGAAATTTGGGTGGTAGGTTAACAGAGACCTCCGCTATCACAGTGGTGGGTTAACAGGAACCACGTGCCATCATTGTGAACTTCTAGCAGGCATCAAGCGGAAGCTAACGACACCTTAGCCGCATCCCTTGCGTAAGTTTTCCACAAGTTGCATGCAAATAAAGCACCATTCGTACGGAAATCAGCTATAATTTAAACAAAAATTGGGTGGTAGGTTAACAGAGACCTCCGATATCACATTGGTGGGTTAACAGGAACCACGTGCCGTCGTGGTGAGTTTCTAGCAGGCATCAAGAGGAAGCTAACGACACCTTAGCCGCACCCTTTACGAAAGTTTTCCACAAGTTGCAAGCAAATCAAAGACCAATCGTACGGAAATCAACCATAATTAAACTGAAATTTGGGTGGTAGGTTGAAAGAGACCTCCGATATCACAGTCGTGGGTTAACAGAAACCAAATGCCATCATGGTGAATTTCTAGCAGGCATCAAGAGGAAGCCAACGACACCTCAGCCGGATCCCTCGTGCAATTTTTCCAGAAGTTGCAGGTAAATCAAACACCAATCGTACGGAAATCAATCATAATTAAAAATAAAATTGGGTGGGAGTTAACAGAGACCTCCGATATCAAAATGGTGGGTTAAAAGAAACCAAGTGCCATCATGGTGAATTTCTAGCAGGCATCAAGCGGAAGCTAACGACATCTTAGCCGCATCCCTTGCGTAAGTTTTCCACAAGTTGCATGCAAATCAAGCACCAATCGTACGGAAATAAACCATAATTAAACAAAAATTTGGGTGGAAGGGTAAAAGAGCCCTCCGATATCACAGTCGTGGGTTAACAGAAACCAAGTGCCATCATGGTGAGATTCTAGCAGGCATCAAGCGGAAGCTAACGACACCTTAGCCGCATCCCTAACGAAAGTTTTCCACAACTTACATGCAAATCAAGCACCAATCGTACAGAAATCAACCATAGTTAAACAAAAATTTGGGTGGAAGGGTAAAAGAGCCCTCCCATATCACACTCGTGGGTTAACAGAAACCAAGTGCCATCGTGGTGAGTTTCTAGCAGGCATCCAGTAAAAGCTAACGATAACTTAGCCACATCCCTTCCGTAAGTTTTCCACAAGTTGCAGGCAAATCAAGCACCAGTCGTACGGAAATCAATCATAATTAAAAATACGATTGGATGGGAGTTAACAGAGACCTCCCATATCACAGTGGTGGGTTAAAAGATACCAAGTGCCATCATGATGAGTTTCTAGCAGGCATCAAGAGGAAGCTAACGACACCTTAGCCGCATCCATTGCGTAAGTTTTCCACAAGTTGCATGCCAATCAAGCACCAATCGTACGGAAATCGATCATAATTAAAAATAAAATTGGGTGGGAGTTAACAGAGACCTCCGATATCACAGCGGTGGGTTAAAAGAGACCAAGTGCCATCATGATGAGTTTCTAGCAGGCATCAAGAGGAAGCTAACGACACCATAGCCGCATCCATTGCGTAAGTTTTCCACAAGTGCCGTGCACATCAAACACAAATCGTACGGAAATCAACCATAATTAAACAAAAATTTGGGCGGAAGGGTAAAAGAGCACTCCGATATCGCACTCGTGGGTTAACAGAAACCAAGTGCCATCGTGGTGAGTTTCTAGCAGGCATCCAGTGAAAGCTAACGACACCTTAGCCACATGCCTTGCGTAAGTTTTCCACAAGTGCCGTGCAACTCAAACACAAATCGTACGGAAATCAGCCATAATTTAAAAAAAAATGGGTGGTAGGTTAACAGAGACCTCCGATATCACATTGGTGGGTTAACAGGAACCACGTGCCATCGTGGTGAATTTCTAGCAGGTATCAAGCGGAAGCTAACGACACGTTAGCCGCATCCCTTACGAAAGTTTTTCACAAGTTGCATGCAAATCAAGCACCAATCGTACGGAAATCAACCATAATTAAACAGAAATTTGGGTGGTAGGTTAACAGAGACCTCCGCTATCACAGTGGCGGGTTAACAGGAACCACGTGCCATCATGGTGAACTTCTAGCAGGCATCAAGCGGAAGCTAACGACACCTTAGCCGCATCCCTTGCGTAAGTTTTCCACAAGTTGCATGCAAATAAAGCACCATTCGTACGGAAATCAGCTATAATTTAAACAAATATTGGGTGGTAGGTTAACAGAGACCTGCGATATCACATTGGTGGGTTAACAGGAACCACATGCCGAAGTGGTGAATTTCTAGCAGGCATCAAGCGGAAGCTAACGACGGCTTAGCCGCATCCCATGCGTAAGATTTCCACAAGTTACATACATGCAAATAAAGCACCAATCGTACGGAAATCAACCATAATAAACAAAAATTTGGGTGGAAGGGTAAAAGAGCCCTCCGCTATCACAGTGGTAGGTTAAAAGAAACCAAGTGCCATCATGGTGAGTTTCTACCAGGCATCAAGCGGAAGCTAACGACACCTTAGCCGCATCCCTTGCGTAAGTTTTCCACAAGTGCCGTGCAACTCAAACACAAATCGTACGGAAATCAGCCATAATTTAAACAAATATTGGGTGGTAGGTTAACAGAGACCTGCGATATCACATTGGTCGGTTAACAGGAACCACATGCCAAAGTGGTGAATTTCTAGCAGGCATCAAGAGGAAGCTAACGACAGTACGGAAATCAATCATAATTAAAAATAAAATTGGGTGGGAGTTAACAGAGACCTCCGATATCATAGTGGTGGGTTAAAATAAACCAAGTGCCATCATGGTGAGATTCTAGCAGGCATCAAGTGGAAGCTGACGACACCTTAGCCGCATCCCTTACGAAAGTTTTCCACAACTTACATGCAAATCAAGCACCAATCGTACAGAAATCAACCATAATTAAACAAAAATTTGGGTGGAAGGGTAAAAGAGCCCTCCGGTATCACAGTCGTGGGTTAACAGAAACCAAGGGCCATCAGGGTGAGTTTCTAGCAGGCATCAAGAGGAAGCTAACGACTTCTTAGCCGAATCCCTTGGGTAAGATTTCCACAAGCTGCATGTAAGTCAACCACCAATCGTACGGAAATCAACCATAATGAAACAGAAATTTGGGTGGTAGGCTAACAGAGACCTCCGATATCGCACTCGTGGGTTAACAGAAACCAAGTGCCATCGTGGTGAGTTTCTAGCAGGCATCCAGTGAAAGCTAACGACACCTTAGCCACATGCCTTGCGTAAGTTTTCCACAAGTTGCATGCAAATAAAGCACCAATCGTACGGAAATCAGCTATAAGTTAAACAAAAATTGGGTGGTAGGTTAACAGAGACCTCCGATATCACATTGGTGGGTTAACAGGCACCAAGTGCCATCGTGGTGAGTTTCTAGCAGGCATCCAGTGAAAGCTAACGACACCTTAGCCACATGCCTTGCGTAAGTTTTCCACAAGTTGCATGCAAATAAAGCACCAATCGTACGGAAATCAGCTATAAGTTAAACAAAAATTGGGTGGTAGGTTAACAGAGACCTCCGATATCACATTGGTGGGTTAACAGGCACCACGTGCCATCATGGTGAGTTTCTAGCAGGCATCAAGGGGAAGCTAACGACACCTTACCCGCATCCCTTACGAAAGTTTTCCACAAGTTGCATGCAAATCAAGCACCAGTCGTACGGAAATCAATCATAATTAAAAATACGATTGGATGGGAGTTAACAGAGACCTCCGATATCACAGTGGTGGGTTAAAAGAGACCAAGTGCCATCATGATGAGTTTCTAGCAGGCATCAAGAGGAAGCTAACGACACCTTAGCCGCATCTCGTGCCTAAGTTTTCCACAAGTTGCATGCAAATCAAGGACCAATCGTACGGAAATCAACCATAATTAAACTGAAATTTGGGTGGTAGGTTGAAAGAGACCTCCGATATCACAGTCGTGGGTTAACAGAAACCAAATGCCATCATGGTGAATTTCTAGCAGGCATCAAGAGGAAGCCAACGACACCTCAGCCGGATCCCTCGTACAATTTTTCCAGAAGTTGCAGGCAAATCAAACACCAATCGTACGGAAATCAATCATAATTAAAAATAAAATTGGGTGGGAGTTAACAGAGACCTCCGATATCACAGTGGTGGGTTAAAAGAAACCAAGTGCCATCATGGTGAATTTCTAGCAGGCATCAAGCGGAAGCTAACGACATCTTAGCCGCATCCCTTGCGTAAGTTTTCCACAAGTTGCATGCAAATCAAGCACCAATCCTACGGAAATCAACCATAATTAAACAAAAATTTGGGTGGAAGGGTAAAAGAGCCCTCCGATATCACAGTCGTGGGTTAACAGAAACCAAGTGCCATCATGGTGAGATTCTAGCAGGCATCAAGCGGAAGCTAACGACACCTTAGCCGCATCCCTAACGAAAGTTTTCCACAACTTACATGCAAATCAAGCACCAATCGTACAGAAATCAACCATAATTAAACAAAAATTTGGGTGGAAGGGTAAAAGAGCCCTCCCATATCACACTCGTGGGTTAACAGAAACCAAGTGCCATCGTGGTGAGTTTCTAGCAGGCATTCAGTGAAAGCTAACGATAACTTAGCCACATCCCTTCCGTAAGTTTTCCACAAGTTGCAGGCAAATCAAGCACCAGTCGTACGGAAATCAATCATAATTAAAAATACGATTGGATGGGAGTTAACAGAGACCTCCGATATCACAGTGGTGGGTTAAAAGATACCAAGTGCCATCATGATGAGTTTCTAGCAGGCATCAAGAGGAAGCTAACGACACCTTAGCCGCATCCATTGCGTAAGTTTTCCACAAGTTGCATGCAAATCAAGCACCAATCGTACGGAAATCGATCATAATTAAAAATAAAATTGGGAGTTAACAGTGCAATCATGATGAGATTCTAGCAGGGATCAAGCGGAAGCTAACGACACTTTAGGCGCATCCCTTACGAAAGTTTTCCACAGCTTACATGCAAATCAAGCACCAATCGTACAGAAATCAACCATAATTAAACAAAAATGTGGGTGGTAGGTTAACAGATACCTCCGATATCATAGTAGTGGGTTAACAGGAACCAAGTGCCATCATGATGAGTTTCTAGCAGGTATCAAGCGGAAGCTAACGACACCTTAGCCGCATCTCGTGCCTAAGTTTTCCACAAGTTGCATGCAAATCAAGCACCAATCGTACGGAAATCAACCATAATTAAACAAAATTTTGGGTGGTAGGTTAACAGATACCTCCGATATCACAGTAGTGGGTTAACAGGAACCAAGTGCCATCATGATGAGTTTCTAGCAGGTATCAAGAGGAAGCTAACGACACCTTAGCCGCATCCATTGCGTAAGTTTTTCCCAAGTTGCATGCAAATCAAGCACCAATCGTACGGAAATCAACCATAATTAAACAGAAATTTGGGTGGTAGGTTAACAGAGACCTCCGATATCACAGTGGTGGGTTAAAAGATACCAAGTTTCATCATGATGAGTTTCTAGCACCTTCCATTAGCCGCATCCATTGCGTAAGTTTTCCACAAGTTGCATGCAAATCAAGCACCAGTCGTACGGAAATCAACCATAATTAAACAGAAATTTGGGTGGTAGGTTAAAAGAGACCTCCGATATCACAGTCGTGGGTTAACAGAAACCAAGTGTCATCGCAGTGAGTTTCTAGTAGGCATCAAGGGAAGCTAGCGACACCTTAGCCACATCCCTTGCGTAAGTTTTCCACAAGTTGCAGGCAAATCTACCACCAATCGTACGGAAAGCAATCATAATTAAAAATAAAATTGGGTGGGAGTTAACAGAGACCTCCGATATCACAGTGGTGGGTTAAGAGAAACCAAATGCCATCATGGTGAGTTTCTAGCAGGCATCAAGAGGAAGCCAACGACACCTTAGCCGGATCCGTCGTGCAATTTTTCCAGAAGTTGCAGGCAAATCAAGCACCAATCGTACGGAAATCAACCATAATTAAACAGAAATTTCGGTGGTAGGTTAACAGAGACCTCCGCTATCACAGTGGTGGGTTAACAGGAACCACGTGCCATCTTAGTGAACTTCTAGCAGGCATCAAGCGGAAGCTAACGACACCTTAGCCGGATCTCTCGGGCTATTTTTTCAGAAGTTGCATGCAACTCAAGCACCAATCGTAAGGAAATAAACCATAATTAAACAAAAATTTGGGTGGTAGGTTAACAGAGACCCCCGATATCATAGTGGTGGGTAAACAGAAACCAAGTGCCATAGTGGTCAGTTTCTAGCAGGCATAAATGGGAAGCTAACGACACCTTAGCCGGATCTCTCGCGCTATTTTTCCAGAAGTTGCATGCAACTCAAGCACCAATCGTAAGGAAATCAACCATAATTAAACAAAAATTTCCACAAGTTGCATGCAAATAAAGCACCATTCGTACGGAAATCTGCTATAATTTAAACAAAAATTGGGTGGTAGGTTAACAGAGACCTCCGATATCACATTGATGGGTTAACAGGAACTACCTGCCATCGTGGTGAGCTTCTAGCAGGCATCAAGAGGAAGCTAACGACACCTTAGCCGCATCCCTTGCGTAAGTTTTCCACAAGTTGCATGCAAATAAAGCACCAATCGTACGGAAATCAACCATAATTAAACAAAAATTTGTGTGAAAGGTTAACAGAGACCTCCGCTATCACAGTGGTGGGTTAACAGAAACCAAGTGCCAGCATAAAGGGGAAGCTAACGACACCTTAGCAGGATATCTCGCGCTATTTTTTCAGAAGTTGCATGCAACTCAAGCACCAATCGTAAGGAAATCAACCATAATTAAACAAAAATTTGGGTGGTAGGTAAACAAAGACCTCCGATATCACAGTGGTGGGTTAACCGAAACCAAGTGCTATCGTGGTTAGCTTCTAGCAGGCATAAATGGGAAGCTAACGACACCTTAGCCGGATCTCTCGCGCTATTTTTTCAGATGTTGCATGCAACTCAAGCACCAATCGTAAGGAAATCAACCATAATTAAACAAAAATTTGGGTGGTAGGTTAAAATAGAGACCCCCGATATCATAGTGGTGGGTTAACAGAAACCAAGTGCCATCGTGGTGAGTTTCTACCAGGCATAAATGGGAAGCTAACGACACCTTAGCCGGATCTCTCGCGCTATTTTTTCAGAAGTTGCATGCAACTCAAGCACCAATCGTAAGGAAATCAACCATAATTAAACAAAAATTTGGGTGGTAGGTTAACAGAGACCTCCGATATCATAGTGGTGGGTTAACAGAAACCAAGTGCCATCGTGGTGAGTTTCTAGCAGGCATAAATGGGAAGCTAACGACACCTTAGCCGGATCTCTCGGGCTATTTTTTCAGAAGTTGCATGCAACTCAAGCACCAATCGTAAGGAAATAAACCATAATTAAACAAAAATTTGGGTGGTAGGTTAACAGAGACCCCCGATATCATAGTGGTGGGTAAACAGAAACCAAGTGCCATAGTGGTCAGTTTCTAGCAGGCATAAATGGGAAGCTAACGACACCTTAGCCGGATCTCTCGCGCTATTTTTCCAGAAGTTGCATGCAACTCAAGCACCAATCGTAAGGAAATCAACCATAATTAAACAAAAATTTGGGTGGTAGGTTAACAGAGACCCCCGATATCATAGTGGTGGGTAAACAGAAACCAAGTGGCATCGTGGTGAGTTTCTAGCAACCATAATTAAACAAAAATTTGGCTGGTAGGTTAAGAGAGACCCCCGATATCACAGTGGTGGGTTAACCGAAACCAAGTGCTATCGTGGTAAGTTTCTAGCAGGCATAAGGGGGAAGCTAACGACACCTTAGCCGGATCTCTCGCGCTATTTTTTCAGAAGTTGCATGCAACTCAAGCACCAATCGTAAGGAAATCAACCATAATTAAACAAAAATTTGGGTGGTAGGTTAACAGAGACCCCCGATATCATAGTGGTGGGTTAACAGAAACCAAGTGCCATCGTGGTGAGTTTCTAGCAGGCATAAATGGGAAGCTAACGACACCTTAGCCGGATCTCTCGCGCTATTTTTTCAGAAGTTGCATGCAACTCAAGCACCAATCGTAAGGAAATCAACCATAATTAAACAAAAATTTGGGTGGTAGGTTAACAGAGACCCCCGATATCATAGTGGTGGGTTAACAGAAACCAAGTGCCATCGTGGTGAGTTTCTAGCAGGCATAAATGGGAAGCTAACGACACCTTAGCCGGATCTCTCGGGCTATTTTTTCAGAAGTTGCATGCAACTCAAGCACCAATCGTAAGGAAATACACCATAATTAAACAAAAATTTGGGTGGTAGGTTAACAGAGACCCCCGATATCATAGTGGTGGGTAAACAGAAACCAAGTGCCATAGTGATGAGTTTCTAGCTGGCATAAATGGGAAGCTAACGACATCTTAGCCGGATCTCTCGCGCTATTTTTTCAGATGTTGCATGCAACTCAAGCACCAATCGTAAAGAAATCAACCATAATTAAACAAAAATTTGGGTGGTAGGTTAACAGAGACCCCCGATATCGCAGTGGTGGGTTAACCGGAACCAAGTGCTATCGTGGTGAGTTTCTAGCAGGCATAAAGGGGAAGCTAACGACACCTTAGCCGGATATCTCGCGCTATTTTTTCAGAAGTTGCATGCAACTCAAGCACCAATCGTAAGGAAATCAAACATAATTAAACAAAAATTTGGGTGGTAGGTAAACAAAGACCTCCGATATCACAGTGGTGGGTTAACCGAAACCAAGTGCTATCATGGTAAGTTTCTAGCAGGCATAAGGGGGAAGCTAACGACACCTTAGCCGGATCTCTCGCGCTATTTTTTCAGAAGTTGCATGCAACTCAAGCACCAATCGTAAGGAAATACACCATAATTAAACAAAAATTTGGGTGGTAGGTTAACAGAGACACCCGATATCATAGTGGTGGGTAAACAGAAACCAAGTGCCATAGTGGTGAGTTTCTAGCAGGCATAAATGGGAAGCTAACGACATCTTAGCCGGATCTCTCGCGCTATTTTTCAAGATGTTGCATGCAACTCAAGCACCAATCGTAAAGAAATCAACCATAATTAAACAAAAATTTGGGTGGTAGGTTAACAGAGACCCCCGATATCATAGTGGTGGGTTAACAGAAACCAAATGCCATCGTGGTGAGTTTCTAGCAGGCATAAATGGGAAGCTAACCACACCTTAGCCGGATCTCTCGCGCTATTTTTTCAGAAGTTGCATGCAACTCAAACACCAATCGTAAGGAAATCAACCATAATTAAACAAAAATTTGGGTGGTAGGTTAAAAGGGACCCCCGATATCATAGTGGTGGGTTAACAGACACCAAGTGCCATCGTGGTGAGTTTCTAGCAGGCATAAATGGGAAGCTAACGACACCTTAGCCGAATCTCTCGCGCTATTTTTTCAGAAGTTGCATGCAACTCAAGCCCCAATCGTAAGGAAATCAACCATAATTAAACAAAAATTTGGGTGGTAGGTTAACAGAGACCCCCGATATCATAGTGGTGACTTAACAGAAACCAAGTGCCATGGCGGTGAGTTTCTAGCAGGCATAAATGGGAAGCTAACGACACCTTAGCCGGATCTCTCGCGCTATTTTTTCAGAAGTTGCATGCAACTCAAGCACCAATCGTAAGGAAATCAACCATAATTAAACAAAAATTTGGGTGGTAGGTTAACAGAGACCCCCGATATCGCAGTGGATGGAACCAACTGCCATCATGGTGAGTTTCTAGCAGGCATAAAGGGGAAGCTAACGACACCTTAGCCGGATCTCTCGCGCTATTTTTTCAGAAGTTGCATGCAACTCAAGCGCCAATCGTAAGGAAATCAACCATAATTAAACAAAAATTTGGGTGGTAGGTTAACAGAGACCCGCGATATCATAGTGGTGGGTTAACAGAAACCAAGTGCCATCGTGGTGAGCTTCTAGCAGGCATAAATGGGAAGCTAACGACACCTTAGCCGGATCTCTCGCGCTATTTTTTCAGAAGTTGCATGCAACTCAAGCACCAATCGTAAGGAAATCAACCATAATTAAACAAAAATTTGGGTGGTAGGTTAAAAGAGACCCCGATATCATAGTGGTGGGTTAACAGAAACCAAGTGCCATCGCGGTGAGTTTCTAGCAGGCATAAATGGGAAGCTAACGACACCTTAGCCGGATCTCTCGGGCTATTTTTTCAGAAGTTGCATGCAACTCAAGCACCAATCGTAAGGAAATAAACCATAATTAAACAAAAATTTGGGTGGTAGGTTAACAGAGACCCCTGATATCATAGTGGTGGGTAACCAGAAACCAAGTGCCATAGTGGCGAGTTTCTAGCAGGCATAAATGGGAAGCTAACGACACCTTAGCCGGATCTCTCGGGCTATTTTTTCAGAAGTTGCATGCAACTCAAGCACCAATCGTAAGGAAATAAACCATAATTAAACAAAAATTTGGGTGGTAGGTTAACAGAGACCCCTGATATCATAGTGGTGGGTAACCAGAAACCAAGTGCCATAGTGGCGAGTTTCTAGCAGGCATAAATGGGAAGCTAACGACACCTTAGCCGGATCTGTCCGCTATTTTTTCAGATGTTGCATGCAACTCAAGCACCAATCTTAAAGAAATCAACCATAATTAAACAAAAATTTGGTTGGTAGGTTAACAGAGACCACCGATATCATAGTGGTGGGTTAACAGAAACCAAGTGCCATCGTGGTGAGTTTCTAGCAGGCATAAATGGGAAGCTAACGACACCTTAGCCGGATCTCACGCGCTATTTTTTCAGAAGTTGCATGCAACTCAAGCACCAATCGTAAGGAAATCAACAATAATTAAACAAAAATTTGGGTGGTAGGAAAACAGACACCTCCGATATCACAGTGGTGGGTTAACCGAAACCAAGTGCTATCGTGGTGAGTTTCTAGCAGGCATAAATGGGAAGCTAACGACACCTTAGCCGGATCTCTCGCGCCATTTTTTTTAGAAGTTGCATGCAACTCAAGCACCAATCGTAAGGAAATCAACCACAATTAAACAAAAATTTGGGTAGTAGGTTAACAGAGACCCCCGATATCACAGTGGTGGGTTAACCGAAACCAAGTGCTATCGTGGTAAGTTTCTAGCAGGCATAAAGGGGAAGCTAACGACACCTTAGCCGGATCTCTCGCGCTATTTTTTCAGAAGTTGCATGCAACTCAAGCACCAATCGTAAGGAAATCAACCATAATTAAACAAAAATTTGGGTGGTAGGTAAACAGAGACCTCCGATATCACAGTGGTGGGTTAACCGAAACCAAGTGCTATCGTGGTGAGTTTCTAGCAGGCATAAAGGGGAAGCTAACGACACCTTAGCCGGATCTCTCGCGCTATTTTTTCAGAAGTTGCATGCAACTCAAGCACCTATAGAAAGGAAATCAACCATAATTAAACAAAAATTTGGGTGGTAGGTTAACAGAGACCCCCGATATCATAGTGGTGGGTTAACAGAAACCAAGTACCATCATGGTGAGTTTCTAGCCGGCATAAATGGGAAGCTAACGACACCTTAGCCGAATCTCTCGCGCTATTTTTTCAGAAGTTGCATGCAACTCAAGCACCAATCGTAGGAAAATCAACCATAATTAAACAAAAATTTGGGTGGTAGGTTAACAGAGACCCCCGATATCATAGTGGTGGGTTAACAGAAACCAAGTGGCATCGTGGTGAGTTTCTAGCAGGCATATATGGGAGGCTAACGACACCTTAGCCGCATCTCTCGCGCTATTTTTTCAGAAGTTGCATGCAACTCAAGCACCAATCGTAAGGAAATCAACCATAATTAAACAAAAATTTGGGTGGTAGGTTAACAAAGACCCCCGATATCACAGTGGTGGGTTAACCGAAACCAAGTGCTATCGTGGTGAGTTTCTAGCAGGCATAAATGGGAAGCTAACGACACCTTAGCCGGATCTCTCGCGCTATTTTTTTCAGAAGTTGCATGCAACTCAAGCACCAATCGTAAGGAAGTCAACCATAATTAAACAAAAATTTGGGTGGTAGGTTAAAAGAGACTCCCGATATCATAGTGGTGGGTTAACAGAAACCAAGTGCCATCATGGTGAGTTTCTAGCCGGCATAAATGCGAAGCTAACGACACCTTAGCCGAATCTCTCGCGCTATTTTTTCAGAAGTTGCATGCAACTCAAGCACCAATCGTAAGGAAATCAACCATAATTAAACAAAAATTTGGGTGGTAGGTTAACAGAGACCCCCTATATCATAGTGGTGGGTTAACAGAAACCAAGTGACATCGTGGTGAGTTTCTAGCAGGCATAAATGGGAGGCTAACGACACCTTAGCCGCATCTCTCGCGCTATTTTTTCAGAAGTTGCATGCAACTCAAGCACCAATCGTAAGGAAATCAACCATAATTAAACAAAAATTTGGGTGGTGGGTTAACAGAGACCCCCGATATCACAGTGGTGGGTTAACCGAAACCAAGTGCTATCGTGGTGAGTTTCTAGCAGGCATAAATGGGAAGCTAACGACACCTTAGCCGGATCTCTCGCGCTATTTTTTCAGAAGTTGCATGCAACTCAAGCACCAATCGTAAGGAAATCAACCATAATTAAACAAAAATTTGGGTGGTAGGTAAACAGAGACCTCCGATATCACAGTAGTGGGTTAACCGAAACCAAGTGCTATCATGGTGAGTTTCTAGCAGGCATAAAGGGGAAGCTAACGACACCTTAGCCGGATCTCTCGCGCTATTTTTTCAGAAGTTGCATGCAACTCAAGCACCAATCGTAAGGAAATCAACCATAATTAAACAAAAATTTGGGTGGTAGGTTAACAGAGACCCCCGATATCATAGTAGTGGGTTAACCGTAACCAAGTGCCCTCATGGTGAGTTTCTAGCAGGCATAAATGGGAAGCTAACGACATCTTAGCCGGATCTCTCGCACTATTTTTTCAGAAGTTGCATGCAACTCAAGCACCAATCGTAAGGAAGTAAACCATAATTAAACAAAAATTTGGGTGGTAGGTTAACAGAGACCCCCGATATCATAGTGGTGGGTTAACAGAAACCAAGTGCCATCGTGGTGAGTTTCTAGCAGGCATAAATGGGAAGCTAACGACACCTTAGCCAGATCTCTCGCGCTATTTTTTCAGAAGTTGCATGCAACTCAAGCACCAATCGTAAGGAAATCAACCATAATTAAACAAAAATTTGTGTGGTAGGTAAACAGAGACCTCCGATATCACAGTGGTGGGTTAACCGAAACCAAGGGCTATCGTGGTGGGTTTCTAGCAGGCATAAAGGGGAAGCTAACGACACCTTAGCCGGATCTCTCGCGCTATTTTTTCAGAAGTTGCATGCAACTCAAGCACCAATCGTAAGGAAATCAACCATAATTAAACAAAAATTTGGGTGCTAGGTTAACAGAGACCCCCGATATCATAGTTGTGGGTTAACCGAAACCAAGTGCTATCGTGGTGAGTTTCTAGCAGGCATAAATGGGAAGCTAACGACACCTTAGCCGGATCTCTCGCGCTATTTTTTCAGAAGTTGCATGCAACTCAAGCACCAATCGTAAGGAAATCAACCATAATTAAACAAAAATTTGGGTGGTAGGTTAACAGAGACCCCCGATATCATAGTGGTGGCTTAACAGAAACCAAGTGCCATCGCGGTGAGTTTCTAGCAGGCATAAATGGGAAGCTAACGACACCTTAGCCGTATCTCTCGCGCTATTTTTTCAGAAGTTGCATGCAACTCAAGCACCAATCGTAAGTAAATCAACCATAATTAAACAAAAATTTGGGTGGTAGGTTAACAGAGACCCCCGATATCGCAGTGGTGGGTTAACCGAAACCAAGTGCTATCATGGTGAGTTTCTAGCAGGCATAAAGGGGAAGCTAACGACACCTTAGCCGGATATCTCGCGCTATTTTTTCAGAAGTTGCATGCAACTCAAGCACCAATCGTAAGGAAATCAACCATAATTAAACAAAAATTTGGTTGGTAGGTAAACAAAGACCTCCGATATCACAGTGGTGGGTTAACCGAAACCAAGTGCTATCGTGGTGAGTTTCTAGCAGGCATAAGGGGGAAGCTAACGACACCTTAGCCGGATCTCTCTCGCTATTTTTTCAGAAGTTGCATGCAACTCAAGCACCAATCGTAAGGAAATCAACCATAATTAAACAAAAATTTGGGTGGTAGGTTAACAGAGACCCCCGATATCATAGTGGTGGGTTAACAGAAACCAAGTGCCATCGTGGTGAGTTTCTAGCAGGCATAAATGGGAAGCTAACGACACCTTAGCCGGATCTCTCGCGCTATTTTTTCAGAAGTTGCATGCAACTCAAGCACCAATCGTAAGGAAATCAACCATGATTAAACAAAAATTTGGGTGGTAGGTTAACAGAGACCCCCGATATCATAGTGGTGGGTTAACAGAAACCAAGTGCCATCGTGGTGAGTTTCTAGCAGGCATAAATGGGAAGCTAACGACACCTTAGCCGGATCTCTCGGGATATTTTTTCAGAAGTTGCATGCAACTCAAGCACCAATCGTAAGGAAATAAACCATAATTAAACAAAAATTTGGGTGGTAGGTAAACAGAGACCTCCGATATCACAGTGGTGGGTTAACCGAAACCAAGTGCTATCGTGGTGACTTTCTAGCAGGCATAAATGGGAAGCTAACGACACCTTAGCTGGATCTCTCGCGCCATTTTTTTAGAAGTTGCATGCAACTCAAGCACCAATCGTAAGGAAATCAACCACAATTAAACAAAAATTTGGGTAGTAGGTTAACAGAGACCCCCGATATCACAGTGGTGGGTTAACCGAAACCAAGTACTATCGTGGTCAGTTTCTAGCAGGCATAAATGGGAAGCTAACGACACCTTAGCCGGATCTCTCGCGCTATTTTTTCGGAAGTTGCATGCAACTCAAGCACCAATCGTAAGGAAATCAACCATAATTAAACAAAAATTTGGGTGGTAGGTAAACAGAGACCTCCGATATCACAGTAGTGGGTTAACCGAAACCAAGTGCTATCATAGTGAGTTTCTAGCAGGCATAAAGGGGAAGCTAACGACACCTTAGCCGGATCTCTCGCGCTATTTTTTCAGAAGTTGCATGCAACTCAAGCACCAATCGTAAGGAAATCAACCATAATTAAACAAAAATTTGGGTGGTAGGTTAACAGAGACCCCCGATATCACAGTAGTGGGTTAACCGAAACCAAGTGCCCTCATGGTGAGTTTCTAGCAGGCATAAATGGGAAGCTAACGACACCTTAGCCGGATCTCTCGCACTATTTTTTCAGAAGTTGCATGCAACTCAAGCACCAATCGTAAGGAAGTAAACCATAATTAAACAAAAATTTGGGTGGTAGGTTAACAGAGACCCCCGATATCATAGTGGTGGGTTAACAGAAACCAAGTACCATCGTGGTGAGTTTCTAGCAGGCATAAATGGGAAGCTAACGACACCTTAGCCAGATCTCTCGCGCTATTTTTTCAGAAGTTGCATGCAACTCAAGCACCAATCGTAAGGAAATCAACCATAATTAAACAAAAATTTGTGTGGTAGGTAAACAGAGACCTCCGATATCACAGTGGTGGGTTAACCGAAACCAAGTGCTATCGTGGTGGGTTTCTAGCAGGCATAAAGGGGAAGCTAACGACACCTTAGCCGGATCTCTCGCGCTATTTTTTCAGAAGTTGCATGCAACTCAAGCACCAATCGTAAGGAAATCAACCATAATTCAACAAAAATTTGGGTGGTAGGTTAACAGAGACCCCCGATATCATAGTTGTGGGTTAACCGAAACCAAGTGCTATCGTGGTGAGTTTCTATCAGGCATAAATGGGAAGCTAACGACACCTTAGCCGGATCTCTCGCGCTATTTTTTCAGAAGTTGCATGCAACTCAAGCACCAATCGTAAGGAAATCAACCATAATTAAACAAAAATTTGGGTGGTAGGTTAACAGAGACCCCCGATATCATAGTGGTGGCTTAACAGAAACCAAGTGCCATCGCGGTGAGTTTCTAGCAGGCATAAATGGGAAGCTAACGACACCTTAGCCGTATCTCTCGCGCTATTTTTTCAGAAGTTGCATGCAACTCAAGCACCAATCGTAAGGAAATCAACCATAATTAAACAAAAATTTGGGTGGTAGGTTAACAGAGACCCCCGATATCATAGTGGTGGGTTAACAGAAACCAAGTGCCATCGTGGTGAGTTTCTAGCAGGCATAAATGGGAAGCTAACGACACCTTAGCCGGATCTCTCGGGCTATTTTTTCAGAAGTTGCATGCAACTCAAGCACCAATCGTAAGGAAATACACCATAATTAAACAAAAATTTGGGTGGTAGGTTAACAGAGGCCCCCGATATCATAGTGGTGGGTAAACATAAACCAAGTGCCATAGTGATGAGTTTCTAGCAGGCATAAATGGGAAGCTAACGACATCTTAGCCGGATCTCTCGCGCTATTTTTTCAGATGTTGCATGCAACTCAAGCACCAATCGTAAAGAAATCAACCATAATTAAACAAAAATTTGGGTGGTAGGTTAACAGAGACCCCCGATATCGCAGTGGTGGGTTAACCGGAACCAAGTGCTATCGTGGTGAGTTTCTAGCAGGCATAAAGGGGAAGCTAACGACACCTTAGCCGGATAACTCGCGCTATTTTTTCAGAAGTTGCATGCAACTCAAGCACCAATCGTAAGGAAATCAACCATAATTAAACAAAAATTTGGGTGGTAGGTAAACAAAGACCTCCGATATCACAGTGGTGGGTTAACCGAAACCAAGTGCTATCATGGTAAGTTTCTAGCAGGCATAAGGGGGAAGCTAACGACACCTTAGCCGGATCTCTCGCGCTATTTTTTCAGAAGTTGCATGCAACTCAAGCACCAATCGTAAGGAAATACACCATAATTAAACAAAAATTTGGGTGGTAGGTTAACAGAGACACCCGATATCATAGTGGTGGGTAAACAGAAACCAAGTGCCATAGTGGTGAGTTTCTAGCAGGCATAAATGGGAAGCTAACGACCATCTTAGCCGGATCTCTCGCGCTACTTTTCAAGATGTTGCATGCAACTCAAAGCACCAATCGTAAAGAAATCAACCATAATTAAACAAAAATTTGGGTGGTAGGTTAACAGAGACCCCCGATATCATAGTGGTGGGTTAACAGAAACCAAGTGCCATCGTGGTGAGTTTCTAGCAGGCATAAATGGGAAGCTAACGACACCTTAGCCGATCTCTCGCGCTATTTTTTCTGAAGTTGCCATGCAACTCAAACACCAATCGTAAGGAAATCAACCATAATTAAACAAAAAATTTGGGTGGTAGGGTTAAAAGGGACCCCCGATATCATAGTGGTGGGTTAACAGACACCAAGGGCCATCGTGGTGAGTTTCTAGCAGGCATAAATGGGAAGCTAACGACACCTTAGCCGAATCTCTCGCGCTATTTTTTCAGAAGTTGCATGCAACTCAAGCCCCAATCGTAAGGAAATCAACCATAATTAAACAAAAATTTGGGTGGTAGGTTAACAGAGACCCCCGATATCATAGTGGTGACTTAACAGAAACCAAGTGCCATCGCGGTGAGTTTTTAGCAGGCATAAATGGGAAGCTAACGACACCTTAGGCCGGATCTCTCGCGCTATTTTTTCAG
Organism: Anomoia purmunda; assembly: GCA_951828415.1. Taxonomy (NCBI): domain Eukaryota; kingdom Metazoa; phylum Arthropoda; class Insecta; order Diptera; family Tephritidae; genus Anomoia; species Anomoia purmunda. Next base: position 96,739,579 of record OX639995.1, read on the forward strand.
AAGTTGCACATGCAACTCAAGCACCAATCGTAAGGAAATCAACCATAATTAAACAAAAATTTGGGTGGTTGGTTAACAGAGACCCCCCGATAATCGCAGTGGATGAAACCAAGTGCCATCATGGTGAGTTTCTAGCAGGCATAAATGGGAAGCTAACGACACCTTAGCCGGATCTCTCGCGCTATTTTTTCAGAAGTTGCATGCAACTCAAGCACCAATCGTAAGGAAATCAACCACAATTAAACAAAAATTTGGGTGGTAGGTTAAAAGAGACCCCGATATCATAGTGGTGGGTTAACAGAAACCAAGTGCCATCGCGGTGAGTTTCTAGCAGGCATAAATGGGAAGCTAACGACACCTTAGCCGGATCTCTCGGGCTATTTTTTCAGAAGTTGCATGCAACTCAAGCACCAATCGTAAGGAAATAAACCATAATTAAACAAAAATTTGGGTGGTAGGTTAACAAAGACCCCTGATATCATAGTGGTGGGTAACCAGAAACCAAGTGCCATAGTGGCGAGTTTCTAGCAGGCATAAATGGGAAGCTAACGACACCTTAGCCGGATCTCTCGCGCTGTTTTTTCAGATGTTGCATGCAACTCAAGCACCAATCGTAAAGAAATCAACCATAATTAAACAAAAATTTGGGTGGTAGGTTAACAGTGACCCCCGATATCATAGTGGTGGGTTAACAGAAACCAAGTGCCATCGTGGTGAGTTTCTAGCAGGCATAAATGGGAAGCTAACGACACCTTAGCCGGATCTCTCGCGCTATTTTTTCAGAAGTTGCATGCAACTCAAGCACCAATCGTAAGGAAATCAACAATAATTAAACAAAAATTTGGTTGGTAGGTAAACAGAGACCTCCGATATCATAGTGGTGGGTTAACAGAAACCAAGTGGCATCGTGGTGAGTTTCTAGCAGGCATAAATGGGAAGCTAACGACACCTTAGCCGGATCTCTCGCGCTATTTTTTCAGATGTTGCATGCAACTCAAGCACCAATCGTAAAGAAATCAACCATAATTAAACAAAAATTTGGTTGGTAGGTTAACAGAGACCACCGATATCATAGTGGTGGGTTAACAGAAACCAAGTGCCATCGTGGTGAGTTTCTAGCAGGCATAAATGGGAAGCTAACGACACCTTAGCCGGATCTCTCGCGCTATTTTTTCAGAAGTTGCATGCAACTCAAGCACCAATCGTAAGGAAATCAACCATAATTAAACAAAAATTTGGGTGGTAGGTAAACAGAGACCTACGATATCACAGTGGTGGGTTAACCGAAACCAAGTGCTATCGTGGTGAGTTTCTAGCAGGCATAAATGGGAAGCTAACGACAACTTAGCCGGATCTCTCGCGCCATTTTTTTTAAAAGTTGCATGCAACTCAAGCACCAATCGTAAGGAATTCTACCACAATTAAACAAAAATTTGGGTAGTAGGTTAACAGAGACCCCCGATATCACAGTGGTGGGTTAACCGAAACCAAGTGCTATCGTGGTAAGTTTCTAGCAGGCATAAAGGGGAAGCTAACGACACCTTAGCCGGATCTCTCGCGCTATTTTTTCAGAAGTTGCATGCAGCTCAAGCACCAATCGTAAGGAAATCAACCATAATTAAACAAAAATTTGGGTGGTAGGTAAACAGAGACCTACGAGATCACAGTGGTGGGTTAACCGAAACCAAGTGCTATCGTGGTGAGTTTCTAGCAGGCATAAAGGGGAAGCTAACGACACCTTAGCCGGATCTCTCGCGCTATTTTCTCAGAAGTTGCATGCAACTCAAGCACCTATCGAAAGGAAATCAACCATAATTAAACAAAAATTTGGGTGGTAGGTTAACAGAGACCCCCGATATCATAGTAGTGGGTTAACCGAAACCAAGTGCCCTCATGGTGAGTTTCTAGCAGGCATAAATGGGAAGCTAACGACACCTTAGCCGGATCTCTCGCACTATTTTTTCAGAAGTTGCATGCAACTCAAGCACCAATCGTAAGGAAGTAAACCATAATTAAACAAAAATTTGGGTGGTAGGTTAACAGAGACCCCCGATATCATAGTGGTGGGTTAACAGAAACCAAGTGCCATCGTGGTGAGTTTCTAGCAGGCATAAATGGGAAGCTAACGACACCTTAGCCGGATCTCTCGGGCTATTTTTTCAGAAGTTGCATGCAACTCAAGCACCAATCGTAAGGAAATAAACCATAATTAAACAAAAATTTGGGTGGTAGGTTAACAAAGACCCCTGATATCATAGTGGTGGGTAACCAGAAACCAAGTGCCATAGTGGCGAGTTTCTAGCAGGCATAAATGGGAAGCTAACGACACCTTAGCCGGATCTCTCGCGCTGTTTTTTCAGATGTTGCATGCAACTCAAGCACCAATCGTAAAGAAATCAACCATAATTAAACAAAAATTTGGGTGGTAGGTTAACAGTGACCCCCCGATATCATAGTGGTGGGTTAACAGAAACCAAGTGCCATCGTGGTGAGTTTCTAGCAGGCATAAATGGGAAGCTAACGACACCTTAGCCGGATCTCTCGCGCTATTTTTTCAGAAGTTGCATGCAACTCAAGCACCAATCGTAAGGAAATCAACAATAATTAAACAAAAATTTGGTTGGTAGGTAAACAGAGACCTCCGATATCATAGTGGTGGGTTAACAGAAACCAAGTGGCATCGTGGTGAGTTTCTAGCAGGCATAAATGGGAAGCTAACGACACCTTAGCCGGATCTCTCGCGCTATTTTTTCAGATGTTGCATGCAACTCAAGCACCAATCGTAAAGAAATCAACCATAATTAAACAAAAATTTGGTTGGTAGGTTAACAGAGACCACCGATATCATAGTGGTGGGTTAACAGAAACCAAGTGCCATCGTGGTGAGTTTCTAGCAGGCATAAATGGGAAGCTAACGACACCTTAGCCGGATCTCTCGCGCTATTTTTTCAGAAGTTGCATGCAACTCAAGCACCAATCGTAAGGAAATCAACCATAATTAAACAAAAATTTGGGTGGTAGGTAAACAGAGACCTACGATATCACAGTGGTGGGTTAACCGAAACCAAGTGCTATCGTGGTGAGTTTCTAGCAGGCATAAATGGGAAGCTAACGACAACTTAGCCGGATCTCTCGCGCCATTTTTTTTAAAAGTTGCATGCAACTCAAGCACCAATCGTAAGGAATTCTACCACAATTAAACAAAAATTTGGGTAGTAGGTTAACAGAGACCCCCGATATCACAGTGGTGGGTTAACCGAAACCAAGTGCTATCATGGTAAGTTTCTAGCAGGCATAAAGGGGAAGCTAACGACACCTTAGCCGGATCTCTCGCGCTATTTTTTCAGAAGTTGCATGCAGCTCAAGCACCAATCGTAAGGAAATCAACCATAATTAAACAAAAATTTGGGTGGTAGGTAAACAGAGACCTACGAGATCACAGTGGTGGGTTAACCGAAACCAAGTGCTATCGTGGTGAGTTTCTAGCAGGCATAAAGGGGAAGCTAACGACACCTTAGCCGGATCTCTCGCGCTATTTTCTCAGAAGTTGCATGCAACTCAAGCACCTATCGAAAGGAAATCAACCATAATTAAACAAAAATTTGGGTGGTAGGTTAACAGAGACCCCCGATATCATAGTAGTGGGTTAACCGAAACCAAGTGCCCTCATGGTGAGTTTCTAGCAGGCATAAATGGGAAGCTAACGACACCTTAGCCGGATCTCTCGCACTATTTTTTCAGAAGTTGCATGCAACTCAAGCACCAATCGTAAGGAAGTAAACCATAATTAAACAAAAATTTGGGTGGTAGGTTAACAGAGACCCCCGATATCATAGTGGTGGGTTAACAGAAACCAAGTGCCATCGTGGTGAGTTTCTAGCAGGCATAAATGGGAAGCTAACGACACCTTAGCCAGATCTCTCGCGCTATTTTTTCAGAAGTTGCATGCAACTCAAGCACCAATCGTAAGGCAATCAACCATAATTAAACAAAAATTTGTGTGGTAGGTAAACAGAGACCTCCGATATCACAGTGGTGGGTTAACCGAAACCAAGTGCTATCGTGGTGGGTTTCTAGCAGGCATAAAGGGGAAGCTAACGACACCTTAGCCGGATCTCTCGCGCTATTTTTTCAGAAGTTGCATGCAACTCAAGCACCAATCGTAAGGAAATCAACCATAATTAAACAAAAATTTGGGTGGTAGGTTAACAGAGACCCCCGATATCATAGTTGTGGGTTAACCGAAACCAAGTGCTATCGTGGTGAGTTTCTAGCAGGCATAAATGGGAAGCTAACGACACCTTAGCCGGATCTCTCGCGCTATTTTTTCAGAAGTTGCATGCAACTCAAGCACCAATCGTAAGGAAATAAACCATAATTAAACAAAAATTTGGGTGGTAGGTTAACAGAGACCCCCGATATCATAGTGGTGGCTTAACAGAAACCAAGTGCCATCGCGGTGAGTTTCTAGCAGGCATAAATGGGAAGCGAACGACACCTTAGCCGTATCTCTCGCGCTATTTTTTCAGAAGTTGCATGCAACTCAAGCACCAATCGTAAGGAAATCAACCATAATTAAACAAAAATTTGGGTGGTAGGTTAACAGAGACCCCCGATATCATAGTGGTGGGTTAACAGAAACCAAGTGCCATCGTGGTGAGTTTCTAGCAGGCATAAATGGGAAGCTAACGACACCTTAGCCGGATCTCTCGGGCTATTTTTTCAGAAGTTGCATGCAACTCAAGCACCAATCGTAAGGAAATACACCATAATTAAACAAAAATTTGGGTGGTAGGTTAACAGAGGCCCCCGATATCATAGTGGTGGGTAAACATAAACCAAGTGCCATAGTGATGAGTTTCTAGCAGGCATAAATGGGAAGCTAACGACATCTTAGCCGGATCTCTCGCGCTATTTTTTCAGATGTTGCATGCAACTCAAGCACCAATCGTAAAGAAATCAACCATAATTAAACAAAAATTTGGGTGGTAGGTTAACAGAGACCCCCGATATCGCAGTGGTGGGTTAACCGGAACCAAGTGCTATCGTGGTGAGTTTCTAGCAGGCATAAAGGGGAAGCTAACGACACCTTAGCCGGATATCTCGCGCTATTTTTTCAGAAGTTGCATGCAACTCAAGCACCAATCGTAAGGAAATCAACCATAATTAAACAAAAATTTGGGTGGTAGGTAAACAAAGACCTCCGATATCACAGTGGTGGGTTAACCGAAACCAAGTGCTATCATGGTAAGTTTCTAGCAGGCATAAGGGGGAAGCTAACGACACCTTAGCCGGATCTCTCGCGCTATTTTTTCAGAAGTTGCATGCAACTCAAGCACCAATCGTAAGGAAATACACCATAATTAAACAAAAATTTGGGTGGTAGGTTAACAGAGACCCCCGATATCGCAGTGGTGGGTTAACCGGAACCAAGTGCTATCGTGGTGAGTTTCTAGCAGGCATAAAGGGGAAGCTAACGACACCTTAGCCGGATATCTCGCGCTATTTTTTCAGAAGTTGCATGCAACTCAAGCACCAATCGTAAAGAAATCAACCATAATTAAACAAAAATTTGGGTGGTAGGTTAACAGAGACCCCCGATATCATAGTGGTGGGTTAACAGAAACCAAGTGCCATCGTGGTGAGTTTCTAGCAGGCATAAATGGGAAGCTAACGACACCTTAGCCGGATCTCTCGCGCTATTTTTTCTGAAGTTGCATGCAACTCAAACACCAATCGTAAGGAAATCAACCATAATTAAACAAAAATTTGGGTGGTAGGTTAAAAGGGACGCCCGATATCATATTGGTGGGTTAACAGACACCAAGGGCCATCGTGGTGAGTTTCTAGCAGGCATAAATGGGAAGCTAACGACACCTTAGCCGAATCTCTCGCGCTATTTTTTCAGAAGTTGCATGCAACTCAAGCCCCAATCGTAAGGAAATCAACCATAATTAAACAAAAATTTGGGTGGTAGGTTAACAGAGACCCCCGATATCATAGTGGTGACTTAACAGAAACCAAGTGCCATCGCGGTGAGTTTCTAGCAGGCATAAATGGGAAGCTAACGACACCTTAGCCGGATCTCTCGCGCTATTTTTTCAGAAGTTGCATGCAACTCAAGCACCAATCGTAAGGAAATCAACCATAATTAAACAAAAATTTGGGTGGTAGGTTAACAGAGACCCCCGATAGCGCAGTGGATGAAACCAAGTGCCATCATGGTGAGTTTCTAGCAGGCATAAAGGGGAAGCTAACGACACCTTAGCCGGATCTCTCGCGCTATTTTTTCAGAAGTTGCATGCAACTCAAGCGCCAATCGTAAGGAAATCAACCATAATTAAACAAAAATTTGGGTGGTAGGTTAACAGAGACCCCCGATATCATAGTCGTCGGTTAACAGAAACCAAGTGCCATCGTGGTGAGCTTCTAGCAGGCATAAATGGGAAGCTAACGACACCTTAGCCGGATCTCTCGCGCTATTTTTTCAGAAGTTGCATGCAACTCAAGCACCAATCGTAAGGAAATCAACCACAATTAAACAAAAATTTGGGTGGTAGGTTAAAAGAGACCCCGATATCATAGTGGTGGGTTAACAGAAACCAAGTGCCATCGCAGTGAGTTTCTAGCAGGCATAAATGGGAAGCTAACGACACCTTAGCCGGATCTCTCGGGCTATTTTTTCAGAAGTTGCATGCAACTCAAGCACCAATCGTAAGGAAATAAACCATAATTAAACAAAAATTTGGGTGGTAGGTTAACAAAGACCCCTGATATCATAGTGGTGGGTAACCAGAAACCAAGTGCCATAGTGGCGAGTTTCTAGCAGGCATAAATGGGAAGCTAACGACACCTTAGCCGGATCTCTCGCGCTATTTTTTCAGATGTTGCATGCAACTCAAGCACCAATCGTAAAGAAATCAACCATAATTAAACAAAAATTTGGGTGGTAGGTTAACAGTGACCCCCGATATCATAGTGGTGGGTTAACAGAAACCAAGTGCCATCATGGTGAGTTTCTAGCAGGCATAAATGGGAAGCTAACGACACCTTAGCCGGATCTCTCGCGCTATTTTTTCAGAAGTTGCATGCAACTCAAGCACCAATCGTAAGGAAATCAACAATAATTAAACAAAAATTTGGTTGGTAGGTAAACAGAGACCTCCGATATCATAGTGGTGGGTTAACAGAAACCAAGTGGCATCGTGGTGAGTTTCTAGCAGGCATAAAGGGGAAGCTAACGACACCTTAGCCGGATCTCTCGCGCTATTTTTTCAGAAGTTGCATGCAACTCAAGCACCAATCGTAAGGAAATCAACCATAATTAAACAAAAATTTGGGTGGTAGGTAAACAGAGACCTACGATATCACAGTGGTGGGTTAACCAAAACCAAGTGCTATCGTGGTGAGTTTCTAGCAGGCATAAAGGGGAAGCTAACGACACCTTAGCCGGATCTCTCGCGCTATTTTCTCAGAAGTTGCATGCAACTCAAGCACCTATCGAAAGGAAATCAACCATAATTAAACAAAAATTTGGGTGGTAGGTTAACAGAGACCCCCGATATCATAGTGGTGGGTTAACAGAAACCAAGTGCCATCGTGGTGAGTTTCTAGCAGGCATAAATGGGAAGCTAACGACACCTTAGCCGGATCTCTCGCGCTATTTTTTCAGAAGTTGCATGCAACTCAAGCCCCAATCGTAAGGAAATCAACCATAATTAAACAAAAATTTGGGTGGTAGGTTAAAAGAGACCCCCGATATCATAGTGGTGGGTTAACAGAAACCAAGTACCATCATGGTGAGTTTCTAGCCGGAATAAATGGGAAGCTAACGACACCTTAGCCGAATCTCTCGCGCTATTTTTTCAGAAGTTGCATGCAACTCAAGCACCAATCGTAGGAAAATCAACCATAATTAAACAAAAATTTGGGTGGTAGGTTAACAGAGACCCCCGATATCATAGTGGCGGGTTAACAGAAACCAAGTGGCATCGTGGTGAGTTTCTAGCAGGCATAAATGGGAGGCTAACGACACCTTAGCCGCATCTCTCGCGCTATTTTTTCAGAAGTTGCATGCAACTCAAGCACCAATCGTAAGGAAATCAACCATAATTAAACAAAAATTTGGGTGGTAGGTACAAAAAGACCTCCGATATCACAGTGGTGGGTTAACCGAAACCAAGTGCTATCGTGGTGAGTTTCTAGCAGGCATAAATGGGAAGCTAACGACACCTTAGCCGGATCTCTCGCGCTATTTTTTCAGAAGTTGCATGCAACTCAAGCACCAATCGTAAGGAAATCAACCATAATTAAACAAAAATTTGGGTGGTAGGTAAACAGAGACCTCCGATATCACAGTAGTGGGTTAATCGAAACCAAGTGCGATCATGGTGAGTTTCTAGCAGGCATAAAGGGGAAGCTAACGACACCTTAGCCGGATCTCTCGCGCTATTTTTTCAGAAGTTGCATGCAACTCAAGCACCAATCGTAAGGAAATCAACCATAATTAAACAAAAATTTGGGTGGTAGGTTAACAGAGACTCCCGATATCATAGTGGTGGGTTAATAGAAACCAAGTGCCATCGTGGTGAGTTTCTAGCAGGCATAAATGGGAAGCTAACGACACCTTAGCCGGATCTCTCGCGCTATTTTTTTCAGAAGTTGCATGCAACTCAAGCACCAATCGTAAGGAAGTCAACCATAATTAAACAAAAATTTGGGTGGTAGGTTAAAAGAGACTCCCGATATCATAGTGGTGGGTTAACAGAAACCAAGTGCCATCATGGTGAGTTTCTAGCCGGCATAAATGGGAAGCTAACGACACCTTAGCCGAATCTCTCGCGCTATTTTTTCAGAAGTTGCATGCAACTCAAGCACCAATCGTAAGGAAATCAACCATAATTAAACAAAAATTTGGGTGGTAGGTAAACAGAGACCTCCGATATCACAGTAGTGGGTTAACCGAAACCAAGTCCTATCATGGTGAGTTTCTAGCAGGCATAAAGGGGAAGCTAACGACACCTTAGCCGGATCTCTCGCGCTATTTTTTCAAAAGTTGCATGCAACTCAAGCACCAATCGTAAGGAAATCAACCATAATTAAACAAAAATTTGGCTGGTAGGTTAACAGAGACCCCCGATATCATAGTGGTGGGTTAACAGAAACTAAGTGCCCTCGTGGTGAGTTTCTAGCAGGCATAAATGGGAAGCTAACGACACCTTAGCCGGATCTCTCGCGCTATTTTTTCAGAAGTTGCATGCAACTCAAGCACCAATCGTAAGGAAATCAACCATAATTAAACAAAAATTTGGGTGGTAGGTTAACAGAGACCCCCGATATCATAGTAGTGGGTTAACCGAAACCAAGTGCCCTCATGGTGAGTTTCTAGCAGGCATAAATGGGAAGCTAACGACATCTTAGCAGGATCTCTCGCACTATTTTTTCAGAAGTTGCATGCAACTCAAGCACCAATCGTAAGGAAGTAAACCATAATTAAACAAAAATTTGGGTGGTAGGTTAACAGAGACCCCCGATATCATAGTGGTGGGTTAACAGAAACCAAGTGCCATCGTGGTGAGTTTCTAGCAGGCATAAATGGGAAGCTAACGACACCTTAGCCAGATCTCTCGCGCTATTTTTTCAGAAGTTGCATGCAACTCAAACACCACTCGTAAGGAAATCAACCATAATTAAACAAAAATTTGTGTGGTAGGTAAACAGAGACCTCCGATATCACAGTGGTGGGTTAACCGAAACCAAGTGCTATCGTGGTGGGTTTCTAGCAGGCATAAAGGGGAAGCTAACGACACCTTAGCCGGATCTCTCGCGCTATTTTTTCAGAAGTTGCATGCAACTCAAGCACCAATCGTAAGGAAATCAACCATAATTAAACAAAAATTTGGGTGGTAGGTTAACAGAGACCCCCGATATCATAGTTGTGGGTTAACCGAAACCAAGTGCTATCGTGGTGAGTTTCTAGCAGGCATAAATGGGAAGCTAACGACACCTTAGCCGGATCTCTCGCGCTATTTTTTCAGAAGTTGCATGCAACTCAAGCACCAATCGTAAGGAAATCAACCATAATTAAACAAAAATTTGGGTGGTAGGTTAACAGAGACCCCCGATATCATAGTGGTGGGTTAACAGAAACCAAGTGCCATCGTGGTGAGTTTCTAGCAGGCATAAATGGGAAGCTAACGACACCTTAGCCAGATCTCTCGCGCTATTTTTTCAGAAGTTGCATGCAACTCAAACACCAATCGTAAGGAAATAAACCATAATTAAACAAAAATTTGGGTGGTAGGTTAACAGAGACCCCCGATATCATAGTGGTGGCTTAACAGAAACCAAGTGCCATCGCGGTGAGTTTCTAGCCGGCGTAAATGGGAAGCTAACGACACCTTAGCCGAATCTCTCGCGCTATTTTTTCAGAAGTTGCATGCAACTCAAGCACCAATCGTAAGGAAATCAACCATAATTAAACAAAAATTTGGGTGGTAGGTTAACACAGACCCCCTATATCATAGTGGTGGGTTAACAGAAACCAAGTGACATCGTGGTGAGTTTCTAGCAGGCATACATGGGAGGCTAACGACACCTTAGCCGCATCTCTCGCGCTATTTTTTCAGAAGTTGCATGCAACTCAAGCACCAATCGTGAGGAAATCAACCATAATTAAACAAAAATTTGGGTGGTAGGTTAACAGAGACCCCCGATATCACAGTGGTGGGTTAACCGAAACCAAGTGCTATCGTGGTGAGTTTCTAGCAGGCATAAATGGGAAGCTAACGACACCTTAGCCGGATCTCTCGCGCTATTTTTTCAGAAGTTGCATGCAACTCAAGCACCAATCGTAAGGAAATCAACCATAATTAAACAAAAATTTGGGTGGTAGGTAAACAGAGACCTCCGATATCACAGTAGTGGGTTAACCGAAACCAAGTCCTATCATGGTGAGTTTCTAGCAGGCATAAAGGGGAAGCTAACGACACCTTAGCCGGATCTCTCGCGCTATTTTTTCAGAAGTTGCATGCAACTCAAGCACCAATCGTAAGGAAATCAACCATAATTAAACAAAAATTTGTCTGGTAGGTTAACAGAGACCCCCGATATCATAGTGGTGGGTTAACAGAAACTAAGTGCCATCGTGGTGAGTTTCTAGCAGGCATAAATGGGAAGCTAACGACACCTTAGCCGGATCTCTCGCGCTATTTTTTCAGAAGTTGCATGCAACTCAAGCACCAATCGTAAGAAAATCAACCATAATTAAACAAAAATTTGGGTGGTAGGTTAACAGAGACCCCCGATATCATAGTAGTGGTTTAACCGAAACCAAGTGCCCTCATGGTGAGTTTCTAGCAGGCATAAATGGGAAGCTAACGACATCTTAGCCGGATCTCTCGCACTATTTTTTCAGAAGTTGCATGCAACTCAAGCACCAATCGTAAGGAAGTAAACCATAATTAAACAAAAATTTGGGTGGTAGGTTAACAGAGACCCCCGATATCATAGTGGTGGGTTAACAGAAACCAAGTGCCATCGTGGTGAGTTTCTAGCAGGCATAAATGGGAAGCTAACGACACCTTAGCCAGATCTCTCGCGCTATTTTTTCAGAAGTTGCATGCAACTCAAACACCAATCGTAAGGAAATCAACCATAATTAAACAAAAATTTGTGTGGTAGGTAAACAGAGACCTCCGATATCACAGTGGTGGGTTAACCGAAACCAAGTGCTATCGTGGTGGGTTTCTAGCAGGCATAAAGGGGAAGCTAACGACACCTTAGCCGGATCTCTCGCGCTATTTTTTCAGAAGTTGCATGCAACTCAAGCACCAATCGTAAGGAAATCAACCATAATTAAACAAAAATTTGGGTGGTAGGTTAACAGAGACTCCCGATATCATAGTTGTGGGTTAACCGAAACCAAGTGCTATCGTGGTGAGTTTCTAGCAGGCATAAATGGGAAGCTAACGACACCTTAGCCGGATCTCTCGCGCTATTTTTTCAGAAGTTGCATGCAACTCAAGCACCAATCGTAAGGAAATCAACCATAATTAAACAAAAATTTGGGTGGTAGGTTAACAGAGACCCCCGATATCATAGTGGTGGCTTAACAAAAACCAAGTGCCATCGCGGTGAGTTTCTAGCAGGCATAAATGGGAAGCTAACGACACCTTAGCCGTATCTCTCGCGCTATTTTTTCAGAAGTTGCATGCAACTCAAGCACCAATCGTAAGTAAATCAACCATAATTAAACAAAAATTTGGGTGGTAGGCTAACAGAGACCACCGATATCGCAGTGGTGGGTTAACCGAAACCAAGTGCTATCGTGGTGAGTTTCTAGCAGGCATAAAGGGGAAGCTACCGACACCTTAGCCGAATCTCTCGCGCTATTTTTTCAGAAGTTGCATGCAACTCAAGCACCAATCGTAAGGAAATCAACCACAATTAGACAAAAATTTGGTTGGTAGGTAAACAAAGACCTCCGATATCACAGTGGTGGGTTAACCGAAACCAAGTGCTATCGTGGTAAGTTTCTAGCAGGCATAAAGGGGAAGCTAACGACACCTTAGCCGGATCTCTCGCGCTATTTTTTCAGAAGTTGCATGCAACTCAAGCACCAATCGTAAGGAAATCAACCATGATTAAACAAAAATTTGGGTGGTAGGTTAACAGAGACCCCCGATATCATAGTGGTGGGTTAACAGAAACCAAGTGCCATCGTGGTGAGTTTCTAGCAGGCATAAATGGGAAGCTAACGACACCTTAGCCGGATCTCTCGCGCTATTTTTTCAGAAGTTGCATGCAACTCAAGCACCAATCGTAAGGAAATCAACCATAATTAAACAAAAATTTGGGTGGTAGGTTAAAAGAGACTCCCGATATCATAGTGGTGGGTTAACAGAAACCAAGTGCCATCATGGTGAGTTTCTAGCCGGCATAAATGGGAAGCTAACGACACCTTAGCCGAATCTCTCGCGCTATTTTTTCAGAAGTTGCATGCAACTCAAGCACCAATCGTAAGGAAATCAACCATAATTAAACAAAAATTTGGGTGGTAGGTTAACAGAGACCCCCTATATCATAGTGGTGGGTTAACAGAAACCAAGTGACATCGTGGTGAGTTTCTAGCAGGCATACATGGGAGGCTAACGACACCTTAGCCGCATCTCTCGCGCTATTTTTTCAGAAGTTGCATGCAACTCAAGCACCAATCGTGAGGAAATCAACCATAATTAAACAAAAATTTGGGTGGTAGGTTAACAGAGACCCCCGATATCACAGTGGTGGGTTAACCGAAACCAAGTGCTATCGTGGTGAGTTTCTAGCAGGCATAAATGGGAAGCTAACGACACCTTAGCCGGATCTCTCGCGCTATTTTTTCAGAAGTTGCATGCAACTCAAGCACCAGTCGTAAGGAAATCAACCATAATTAAACAAAAATTTGGGTGGTAGGTAAACAGAGACCTCCGATATCACAGTAGTGGGTTAACCGAAACCAAGTCCTATCATGGTGAGTTTCTAGCAGGCATAAAGGGGAAGCTAACGACACCTTAGCCGGATCTCTCGCGCTATTTTTTCAGAAGTTGCATGCAACTCAAGCACCAATCGTAAGGAAATCAACCATAATTAAACAAAAATTTGGCTGGTAGGTTAACAGAGACCCCCGATATCATAGTGGTGGGTTAACAGAAACTAAGTGCCATCGTGGTGAGTTTCTAGCAGGCATAAATGGGAAGCTAACGACACCTTAGCCGGATCTCTCGCGCTATTTTTTCAGAAGTTGCATGCAACTCAAGCACCAATCGTAAGGAAATCAACCATAATTAAACAAAAATTTGGGTGGTAGGTTAACAGAGACCCCCGATATCATAGTAGTGGGTTAACCGAAACCAAGTGCCCTCATGGTGAGTTTCTAGCAGGCATAAATGGGAAGCTAACGACATCTTAGCCGGATCTCTCGCACTATTTTTTCAGAAGTTGCATGCAACTCAAGCACCAATCGTAAGGAAGTAAACCATAATTAAACAAAAATTTGGGTGGTAGGTTAACAGAGACCCCCGATATCATAGTGGTGGGTTAACAGAAACCAAGTGCCATCGTGGTGAGTTTCTAGCAGGCATAAATGGGAAGCTAACGACACCTTAGCCAGATCTCTCGCGCTATTTTTTCAGAAGTTGCATGCAACTCAAACACCAATCGTAAGGAAATCAGCCATAATTAAACAAAAATTTGTGTGGTAGGTTAACAGAGACCTCCGATATCACAGTGGTGGGTTAACCGAAACCAAGTGCTATCGTGGTGGGTTTCTAGCAGGCATAAAGGGGAAGCTAACGACACCTTAGCCGGATCTCTCGCGCTATTTTTTCAGAAGTTGCATGCAACTCAAGCACCAATCGTAAGGAAATCAACCATAATTAAACAAAAATTTGGGTGGTAGGTTAACAGAGACCCCCGATATCATAGTTGTGGGTTAACCGAAACCAAGTGCTATCGTGGTGAGTTTCTAGCAGGCATAAATGGGAAGCTAACGACACCTTAGCCGGATCTCTCGCGCTATTTTTTCAGAAGTTGCATGCAACTCAAGCACCAATCGTAAGGAAATCAACCATAATTAAACAAAAATTTGGGTGGTAGGTTAACAGAGACCCCCGATATCATAGTGGTGGGTTAACGGAAACCAAGTGCCATCGTGGTGAGTTTCTAGCAGGCATAAATGGGAAGCTAACGACACCTTAGCCAGATCTCTCGCGCTATTTTTTCAGAAGTTGCATGCAACTCAAACACCAATCGTAAGGAAATAAACCATAATTAAACAAAAATTTGGGTGGTAGGTTAACAGAGACCCCCGATATCATAGTGGTGGCTTAACAGAAACCAAGTGCCATCGCGGTGAGTTTCTAGCCGGCATAAATGGGAAGCTAACGACACCTTAGCCGAATCTCTCGCGCTATTTTTTCAGAAGTTGCATGCAACTCAAGCACCAATCGTAAGGAAATCAACCATAATTAAACAAAAATTTGGGTGGTAGGTTAACAGAGACCCCCTATATCATAGTGGTGGGTTAACAGAAACGAAGTGACATCGTGGTGAGTTTCTAGCAGGCATACATGGGAGGCTAACGACACCTTAGCCGCATCTCTCGCGCTATTTTTTCAGAAGTTGCATGCAACTCAAGCACCAATCGTGAGGAAATCAACCATAATTAAACAAAAATTTGGGTGGTAGGTTAACAGAGACCCCCGATATCACAGTGGTGGGTTAACCGAAACCAAGTGCTATCGTGGTGAGTTTCTAGCAGGCATAAATGGGAAGCTAACGACACCTTAGCCGGATCTCTCGCGCTATTTTTTCAGAAGTTGCATGCAACTCAAGCACCAATCGTAAGGAAATCAACCATAATTAAACAAAAATTTGGGTGGTAGGTAAACAGAGACCTCAGATATCACAGTAGTGGGTTAACCGAAACCAAGTCCTATCATGGTGAGTTTCTAGCAGGCATAAAGGGGAAGCTAACGACACCTTAGCCGGATCTCTCGCGCTATTTTTTCAGAAGTTGCATGCAACTCAAGCATCAATCGTAAGGAAATCAACCATAATTAAACAAAAATTTGGCTGGTAGGTTAACAGAGACCCCCGATATCATAGTGGTGGGTTAACAGAAACTAAGTGCCATCGTGGTGAGTTTCTAGCAGGCATAAATGGGAAGCTAACGACACCTTAGCCGGATCTCTCGCGCTATTTTTTCAGAAGTTGCATGCAACTCAAGCACCAATCGTAAGGAAATCAACCATAATTAAACAAAAATTTGGGTGGTAGGTTAACAGAGACCCCCGATATCATAGTAGTGGGTTAACCGAAACCAAGTGCCCTCATGGTGAGTTTCTAGCAGGCATAAATGGGAAGCTAACGACACCTTAGCCGTATCTCTCGCGCTATTTTTTCAGAAGTTGCATGCAACTCAAGCACCAATCGTAAGTAAATCAACCATAATTAAACAAAAATTTGGGTGGTAGGTTAACAGAGACCCCCGATATCGCAGTGGTGGGTTAACCGAAACCAAGTGCTATCGTGGTGAGTTTCTAGCAGGCATAAAGGGGAAGCTAACGACACCTTAGCGGGATATCTCGCGCTATTTTTTCAGAAGTTGCATGCAACTCAAGCACCAATCGTAAGGAAATCAACCACAATTAAACAAAAATTTGGTTGGTAGGTAAACAAAGACCTCCGATATCACAGTGGTGGGTTAAACGAAACCAAGTGCTATCGTGGTAAGTTTCTAGCAGGCATAAGGGGGAAGCTAACGACACCTTAGCCGGATCTCTCGCGCTATTTTTTCAGAAGTTGCATGCAACTCAAGCACCAATCGTAAGGAAATCAACCATGATTAAACAAAAATTTGGGTGGTAGGTTAACAGAGACCCCCGATATCATAGTGGTGGGTTAACAGAAACCAAGTGCCATCGTGGTGAGTTTCTAGCAGGCATAAAGGGGAAGCTAACGACACCTGAGCCGGATCTCTCGCGCTATTTTTTCAGATGTTGCATGCAACTCAAGCACCAATCGTAAGGAAATAAACCATAATTAAACAAAAATTTGGGTGGTAGGTAAACAGAGACCCCCGATATCATAGTGGTGGGTTAACAGAAACCAAGTGGCATCGTGGTGAGTTTCTAGCAGGCATAAATGGGAAGCTAACTACACCTTACCCGGATCTCTCGGGCTATTTTTTCAGAAGTTGCATGCAACTAAAGCACCAATCGTAAGGAAATAAACCATAATTAAACAAAAATTTGGGTGGTAGGTAAACAGAGACCTCCGATATCACAGTGGTGGGTTAACCGAAACCAAGTGCTATCGTGGTGACTTTCTAGCAGGCATAAATGGGAAGCTAACGACACCTTAGCTGGATCTCTCGCGCCATTTTTTAGAAGTTGCATGCAACTCAAGCACCAATCGTAAGGAAGTAAACCATAATTAAACAAAAATTTGGGTGGTAGGTTAACAGAGACCTCCGATATCACAGTGGTGGGTTAACCGAAACCAAGTGCTATCGTGGTGGGTTTCTAGCAGGCATAAAGGGGAAGCTAACGACACCTTAGCCGGATCTCTCGCGCTATTTTTTCAGAAGTTGCATGCAACTCAAGCACCAATCGTAAGGAAATCAACCATAATTAAACAAAAATTTGGGTGGTAGGTAAACAGAGACCTCCGATATCATAGTAGTGGGTTAACCGAAACCAAGTGCCCTCATGGTGAGTTTCTAGCAGGCATAAATGGGAAGCTAACGACATCTTAGCCGGATCTCTCGCACTATTTTTTCAGAAGTTGCATGCAACTCAAGCACCAATCGTAAGGAAGTAAACCATAATTAAACAAAAATTTGGGTGGTAGGTTAACAGAGACCCCCGATATCATAGTGGTGGGTTAACAGAAACCAAGTGCCATCGTGGTGAGTTTCTAGCCGGCATAAATGGGAAGCTAACGACACCTTAGCCGGATCTCTCGCGCTATTTTTTCAGAAGTTGCATGCAACTCAAGCACCAATCGTAAGGAAATCAACCATAATTAAACAAAAATTTGGGTGGTAGGTTAACAGAGACCCCCGATATCATAGTGGTGGGTTAACAGAAACCAAGTGACATCATGGTGAGTTTCTAGCAGGCATAAATGGGAGGCTAACGACACCTTAGCCGCATCTCTCGCGCTATTTTTTCAGAAGTTGCATGCAACTCAAGCACCAATCGTAAGGAAATCAACCATAATTAAACAAAAATTTGGGTGGTAGGTTATCAGAGACCCCCGGTATCACAGTGGTGGGTTAACCGAAACCAAGTGCTATCATGGTCAGTTTCTAGCAGGCATAAATGGGAAGCTAACGACACCTTAGCCGGATCTCTCGCGCTATTTTTTCAGAAGTTGCATGCAACTCAAGCACCAATCGTAAGGAAATCAACCATAATTAAACAAAAATTTGGGTGGTAGGTAAACAGAGACCTCCGATATCACAGTAGTGGGTTAACCGAAACCAAGTGCTATCATGGTGAGTTTCTAGCAGGCATAAAGGGGAAGCTAACGACACCTTAGCCGGATCTCTCGCGCTATTTTTTCGGAAGTTGCATGCAACTCAAGCACCAATCGTAAGGAAATCAACCATAATAAAACAAAAATTTGGGTGGTAGGTTAAAAGAGACCCCCGATATCATAGTAGTGGGTTAACCGAAACCAAGTGCCCTCATGGTGAGTTTCTAGCAGGCATAAATGGGAAGCTAACGACACCTTAGCCGAATCTCTCGCGCTATTTTTTCAGAAGTTGCATGCAACTCAAGCACCAATCGTAAGAAAATCAAGCATAATTAAACAAAAATTTGGGTGGTAGGTTAACAGAGACCCCCGATATCATAGTGGTGGCTTAACAGAAACCAAGTGCCATCGTGGTGAGTTTCTAGCAGACATAAATGGGAAGCTAACGACACCTTAGCCGGATCTCTCGCGCTATTTTTTCAGAAGTTGCATGCAACTCAAGCACCAATCGTAAGGAAATCAACCATAATTAAACAAAAATTTGGGTGGTAGGTTAACAGAGACCCCCGATATCACAGTGGTGGGTTAACCGAAACCAAGTGCTATCGTAGTGAGTGTCTAGCAGCAACGACACCTTAGCCGAATCTCTCGCGCTATTTTTTCAGAAGTTGCATGCAACTCTAGCACCAATGGTAAGGAAATCAACCATAATTAAACAAAAATTTGGGTGGTAGGTACAAAAAGACCTCCGATATCACAGTGGTGGGTTAACCGAAACCAAGTGCTATCGTGGTGAGTTTCTAGCAGGCATAAAGGGGAAGCTAACGACACCTTAGCCGGATCTCTCGCGCTATTTTTTCAGAAGTTGCATGTAACTCAAGCACCAATCGTAAGGAAATCAACCATAATTAAACAAAAATTTGAGTGGTAGGTTAAGAGAGACCCCCGATATCATAGTGGTGGGTTAACAGAAACCAAGTGCCATCGTGGTGAGTTTCTAGCAGGCATAAATGGGAAGCTAACGACACCTTAGCCGAATCTCTCGCGCTATTTTTTCAGAAGTTGCATGCAACTCAAGCACCAATCGTAAGGAAATCAACCATAATTAAACAAAAACTTGGGTGGTAGGTTAACAGAGACCCCCGATATCATAGTGGTGGGTTAACAGAAACCAAGTGCCATCGTGGTAAGTTTCTAGCAGGCATAAATGGGAGGCTAACGACACCTTAGCCGCATCTCTCGCGCTATTTTTTCAGAAGTTGCATGCAACTCAAGCACCAATCGTAAGGAAATCAACCATAATTAAATAAAAATTTGGGTGGTCGGTTAACAGAGACCCCCGATATCACAGTGGTGGGTAAACCAAAACCAAGTGCTATCGTGGTGAGTTTCCAGCAGGCATAAATGGAAAGCTAACGACACCTTAGCCGGATCTCTCGCGCTATTTTTTCAGAAGTTGCATGCAACTCAAGCACCAATCGTAAGGAAATCAACCATAATTAAACAAAAATTTGGGTGGTAGGTTAACAGAGACCCCCGATATCATAGTGGTGGGTTAACAGAAACCAAGTGCGATCGTGTTGAGTTTCTAGCAGGCATAAATGGGAAGCTAACGACACCTTAGCCGGATCTCTCGCGCTATTTTTTCAGAAGTTGCATGCAACTCAAGCACCAATCGTAAGGAAATCAACCATAATTAAACAAAAATTAGGCTGGTAGGTTAACAGAGACCCCCGATATCACAGTGGTGGGTTAACCGAAACCAAGTGCTATCGTGGTGAGTTTCTAGCAGGCATAAAAGGGAAGCTAACGACACCTTTTCCGCATCTCTCGCGCTATTTTTTCAGAAGTTGCATGCAACTCAAGCACCAATCGTAAGGAAATCAACTATAATTAAACAAAAATTTGGGTGGTAGGTTAACAGAGACCCCCGATATCATAGTGGTGGGTTAACAGAAACCAAGTGCCTTCGTGGTGAGTTTCTAGCAGGCATAAATGGGAAGCTGACGACACCTTAGCCGGATCTCTCGCACTATTTTTTCAGAAGTTGCATGCAACTTAAGCACCAATCGTAAGGAAATCAACCATAATTAAACAAAAATTTGGGTGGTAGGTTAACAGAGACCCCCGATATCATAGTGGTGGGTTAACAGAAACCAAGTGCCATCGTGGTGAGTTTCTAGCAGGCATAAATGGGAAGCTAACGACACCTTAGCCGGATCTTTCGCGCTATTTTTTCAGAAGTTGCATGCAACTCAAGCCCCAATCGTAAGGAAATCAACCATAATTAAACAAAAATTTGGGTGGTAGGTTAACAGAGACCCCCGATATCATAGTAGCGGGTTAACCGAAACCAAGTGCCATCATGGTGAGTTTCTAGCAGGCATAAATGGGAAGCTACCGACACCTTAGCCGGATCTCTCGCGCTATTTTTTCAGAAGTTGCATGCAACTCAAGCACCAATCGTAAGGAAATCAACCATAATTAAACAAAAATTTGGGTGGTAGGTTAACAGAGACCCCCGATATCATAGCGGTGGGTTAACAGAAACCAAGTGCCATCATGGTGAGTTTCTAGCAGGCATAAATGGGAGGCTAACGACACCTTAGCCGCATCTCTCGCGCTATTTTTTCAGAAGTTGCATGCAACTCAAGCACCAATCGTAAGGAAATCAACCATAATTAAACAAAAATTTGTGTGGTAGGTAAACAGAGACCTCCGATATCACAGTGGTGGGTTAACCGAAACCAAGTTCTATTATGGTGAGTTTCTAGCAGGCATAAAGGGGAAGCTAACGACACCTTAGCCGGATCTCTCGCGCTATTTTTTCAGAAGTTTCATGCAACTCAAGCACCAATCGTAAGGAAATCAACCATAATTAAACAAAAATTTGGGTGGTAGGTTAACAGAGACCCCCGATATCATAGTGGTGGGTTAACAGAAACCAAGTGCCATCGTGGTGAGTTTCTAGCAGGCATAAATGGGAGGCTAACGACACCTTAGCCGCATCTCTCGCGCTATTTTTTCAGAAGTTGCATGCAACTCAAGCACCAATCGTAAGGAAATCAACCATAATTAAACAAAAATTTGGGTGGTCGGTTAACAGAGACCCCCGATATCACAGTGGTGGGTAAACCGAAACCAAGTGCTATCGTGGTGAGTTTCTAGCAGGCATAAAGGGGAAGCTAACGACACCTTAGCCGGATCTCTCGCGCTATTTTTTCGGAAGTTGCATGCCACTCAAGCACCAATCGTAAGGAAATCAACCATAATTAAACAAAAATTTGGCTGGTAGGTTAACAGAGACCCCCGATATCACAGTGGTGGGTTAACCGAAACCAAGTGCTATCGTGGTGAGTTTCTAGCAGGCATAAAGGGGAAGCTAACGACACCTTTGCCGCATCTCTCGCGCTATTTTTTCAGAAGTTGCATGCAACTCAAGCACCAATCGTAAGGAAATCAACCATAATTAAACAAAAATGTGGGTGGTAGGTTAACAGAGACCCCCGATATCATAGTAGTGGGTTACCAGAAACCAACTGCCATCATGGTGAGTTTCTAGCAGGCATAAATGGGAAGCTAACGACACCTTAGCCGGATCTCTCGCGCTATTTTTTCAGAAGTTGCATGCAACTCAAGCACCAATCGTAAGGAAATCAACCATAATTAAACAAAAGTTTGGGTGGTATGTTAACAGAGACCCCCGATATCATAGTGGTGGGTTAACAGAAACCAAGTGCCATCATGTTGAGTTTCTAGCAGGCATAAATGGGAAGCTAACGACATCTTGGCCGAATCTCTCGCGCTATTTTTTCAGAAGTTGCGTGCAACTAAAGCACCAATCGTAAGGAAATCAACCATAATTAAACAAAAATTTTGGTGATAGGTTAACAGAGACCCCCGACATCATAGTGGTGGGTTAACAGAAACCAACTGCCATCGTGGTGAGTTTCTAGCAGGCATAAATGGGAAGCTAACGACACCTTAGCCGGATCTCTCGCGCTATTTTTTCAGAAGTTGCATGCAACTCAAGCACCAATCGTAAGGAAATCAACCGTAATTAAACAAAAGTTTGGGTGGTAGGTTAACAGAGACCCTCGATATCATAGTGGTGGGTTAACAGAAACCAAGTGCCATCATGGTGAGTTTCTAGCTGGCATAAAGGGGAAGCTAACGACACCTTAGCCGGATCTCTCGCGCTATTTTTTCAGAAGTTGCATGCAACTCAAGCACCAATCGTAAGGAAATCAACCATAATTAAACAAAAGTTTGGGTGGTATGTTAACAGAGACCCCCGATATCATAGTGGTGGGTTAACAGAAACCAAGTGCCATCATGTTGAGTTTCTAGCAGGCATAAATGGGAGGCTAACGACACCTTAGCCGCATCTCTCGCGCTATTTTTTCAGAAGTTGCATGCAACTCAAGCACCAATCGTAAGGAAATCAACCATAATTAAACAAAAATTTGTGTGGTAGGTAAACAGAGACCTCCGATATCACAGTGGTGGGTTAACCGAAACCAAGTTCTATCGTGGTGAGTTTCTAGCAGGCATAAAGGGGAAGCTAACGACACCTTAGCCGGATCTCTCGCGCTATTTTTTCGGAAGTTGCATGCCACTCAAGCACCAATCGTAAGGAAATCAACCATAATTAAACAAAAATTTGGCTGGTAGGTTAACAGAGACCCCCGATATCACAGTGGTGGGTTAACCGAAACCAAGTGCTATCGTGGTGAGTTTCTAGCAGGCATAAAGGGGAAGCTAACGACACCTTTGCCGCATCTCTCGCGCTATTTTTTCAGAAGTTGCATGCAACTCAAGCACCAATCGTAAGGAAATCAACCATAATTAAACAAAAATGTGGGTGGTAGGTTAACAGAGACCCCCGATATCATAGTAGTGGGTTACCAGAAACCAACTGCCATCATGGTGAGTTTCTAGCAGGCATAAATGGGAAGCTAACGACACCTTAGCCGGATCTCTCGCGCTATTTTTTCAGAAGTTGCATGCAACTCAAGCACCAATCGTAAGGAAATCAACCATAATTAAACAAAAGTTTGGGTGGTATGTTAACAGAGACCCCCGATATCATAGTGGTGGGTTAACAGAAACCAAGTGCCATCATGTTGAGTTTCTAGCAGGCATAAATGGGAAGCTAACGACATCTTGGCCGAATCTCTCGCGCTATTTTTTCAGAAGTTGCGTGCAACTAAAGCACCAATCGTAAGGAAATCAACCATAATTAAACAAAAATTTTGGTGATAGGTTAACAGAGACCCCCGACATCATAGTGGTGGGTTAACAGAAACCAACTGCCATCGTGGTGAGTTTCTAGCAGGCATAAATGGGAAGCTAACGACACCTTAGCCGGATCTCTCGCGCTATTTTTTCAGAAGTTGCATGCAACTCAAGCACCAATCGTAAGGAAATCAACCGTAATTAAACAAAAGTTTGGGTGGTAGGTTAACAGAGACCCTCGATATCATAGTGGTGGGTTAACAGAAACCAAGTGCCATCATGGTGAGTTTCTAGCTGGCATAAAGGGGAAGCTAACGACACCTTAGCCGGATCTCTCGCGCTATTTTTTCAGAAGTTGCATGCAACTCAAGCACCAATCGTAAGGAAATCAACCATAATTAAACAAAAATTTGGGTGGTCGGTTAACAGAGACCCCGATATCACAGTGGTGGGTAAACCGAAACCAAGTGCTATCGTGGTGAGTTTCTAGCAGGCATAAAGGGGAAGCTAACGACACCTTAGCCGGATCTCTCGCGCTATTTTTTCGGAAGTTGCATGCAACTCAAGCACCAATCGTAGGGAAATCAACCATAATTAAACAAAAATTTGGCTGGTAGGTTAACAGAGACCCCCGATATCACAGTGGTGGGTTAACCGAAACCAAGTGCTATCGTGGTGAGTTTCTAGCAGGCATAAAGGGGAAGCTAACGACACCTTTGCCGCATCTCTCGCGCTATTTTTTCAGAAGTTGCATGCAACTCAAGCACCAATCGTAAGGAAATCAACCATAATTAAACAAAAATGTGGGTGGTAGGTTAACAGAGACCCCCGATATCATAGTAGTGGGTTAACAGAAACCAACTGACATAAATGGGAGGCTAACGACACCTTAGCCGCATCTCTCGCGCTTTTTTTTCAGAAGTTGCATGCAACTCAAGCACCAATCGTAAGGGAATCAACCATAATTAAACAAAAATTTGGGTGGTCGGTTAACAGAGACCCCCGATATCACAGTGGTGGGTTAACAGAAACCAAGTGCGATCGTGGTGAGTTTCTAGCAGGCATAAATGGGAAGCTAACGACACCTTAGCCGGATCTCTCGCGCTATTTTTTCAGAAGTTGCATGCAGCTCAAGCACCAATCGTAAGGAAATCAACCATAATTAAACAAAAGTTTGGGTGGTAGGTTAACAGAGACCCCCGATATCATAGTGGTGGGTTAACAGAAACCAAGTGCCATCATGTTGAGTTTCTAGCAGGCATAAATGGGAAGCTAACGACATCTTGGCCGAATCTCTCGCGCTGTTTTTTCAGAAGTTGCATGCAACTAAAGCACCAATCGTAAGGAAATCAACCATAATTAAACAAAAATTTGGGTGGTAGGTTAACAGAGACCCCCGACATCATAGTGGTGGGTTAACAGAAACCAACTGCCATCGTGGTGAGTTTCTAGCAGGCATAAATGGGAAGCTAACGACACCTTAGCCGGATCTCTCGCGCTATTTTTTCAGAAGTTGCATGCAACTCAAGCACCAATCGTAAGGAAATCAACCATAATTAAACAAAAGTTTGGGTGGTAGGTTAACAGAGACCCTCGATATCATAGTGGTGGGTTAACAGAAACCAAGTGCCATCATGGTGAGTTTCTAGCAGGCATAAATGGGAAGCTAACGACACCTTAGCCGAATCTCTCGCGCTATTTGTTCAGAAGTTGCATGCAACTAAAGCACCAATCGTAAGGAAATCAACCATAATTAAACAAAAATTTGGGTGGTAGGTTAACAGAGACCCCCGATATCATAGTGGTGGGTTAACAGAAACCAAGTGCCATTGTGGTGAGTTTCTAGCAGGCATAAATGGGAGGCTAACGACACCTTAGCCGCATCTCTCGCGCTTTTTTTCAGAAGTTGCATGCAACTCAAGCACCAATCGTAAGGGAATCAACCATAATTAAACAAAAATTTGGGTGGTCGGTTAACAGAGACCCCCGATATCACAGTGGTGGGTTAACAGAAACCAAGTGCGATCGTGGTGAGTTTTTAGCAGGCATAAATGGGAAGCTAACGACACCTTAGCCGGATCTCTCGCGCTATTTTTTCAGAAGTTGCATGCAACTCAAGCACCAATCGTAAGGAAATCAACCATAATTAAACAAAAATTTGGGTGGTAGGTTAACAGAGACCCCCGATATCACAGTGGTGGGTTAACAGAAACCAAGTGCGATCGTGGTGAGTTTCTAGCAGGCATAAATGGGAAGCTAACGACACCTTAGCAGGATCTCTCGCGCTATTTTTTCAGAAGTTGCATGCAACTCAAGCACCAATCGTAAGGAAATCAACCATAATTAAACAAAAATTTGGGTGGTAGGTTAACAGAGACCCCCGATATCATTGTGATGGGTTAACAGAAACCAAGTGCCATCGTGGTGAGTTTCTAGCAGGCATAAATGGGAAGCTAACGACACCTTAGCCGGATCTCTCGCGCTATGTTTTCAGAAGTTGCATGCAACTCAAGCACCAATCGTAAGGAAATCAACCATAATTAAACAAAAGTTTGGGTGGTAGGTTAACAGAGACCCTCGATATCATAGTGGTGGGTTAACAGAAACCAAGTGCCATCATGGCGAGTTTCTAGCAGGCATAAATGGGAAGCTAACGACACCTTAGCCGAATCTCTCGCGCTATTTTTTCAGAAGTTGCATGCAACTAAAGCACCAATCGTAAGGAAATCAACCATAATTAAACAAAAATTTGGGTGGTAGGTTAACAGAGACCCCCGATATCATAGTGGTGGGTTAACAGAAACCAAGTGCCATCGTGGTGAGTTTCTAGCAGGCATAAATGGGAGGCTAACGACACCTTAGCCGCATCTCTCGCGCTATTTTTTCAGAAGTTGCATGCAACTCAAGCACCAATCGTAAGGGAATCAACCATAATTAAACAAAAATTTGGGTGGTCGGTTAACAGAGACCCCCGATATCACAGTGGTGGGTTAACAGAAACCAAGTGCGATCGTGGTGAGCTTCTAGCAGGCATAAATGGGAAGCTAACGACACCTTAGCCGGATCTCTCGCGCTATTTTTTCAGAAGTTGCATGCAACTCAAGCACCAATCGTAAGGAAATCAACCATAATTAAACAAAAGTTTGGGTGGTAGGTTAACAGAGACCCTCGATATCATAGTGGTGGGTTAACAGAAACCAAGTGCCATCATGGTGAGTTTCTTGCAGGTATAAATGGGAAGCTAACGACACCTTAGCCGAATCTCTCGCGCTATTTTTTCAGAAGTTGCATGCAACTAAAGCACCAATCGTAAGGAAATCAACCATAATTAAACAAAAATGTGGGTGGTAGGTTAACAGAGACCCCCGATATCATAGTAGTGGGTTAACCGAAACCAAATGCTATCGTGGTGAGTTTCTAGCAGGCATAAAGGGGAAGCTAACGACACCTTTGCCGAATCTCTCGCGCTATTTTTTCAGAAGTTGCATGCAACTCAAGCACCAATCGTAAGGAAATCAACCATAATTAAACAAAAGTTTGGGTGGTAGGTTAACAGAGACCCTCGATATCATAGTGGTGGGTTAACAGAAACCAAGTGCCATCATGGTGAGTTTCTAGCAGGCATAAATGGGAAGCTAACGACACCTTAGCCGGATCTCTCGCGCTATTTTTTCAGAAGTTGCATGCAACTCAAGCACCAATCGTAAGGAAATCAACCGTAATTAAACAAAAGTTTGGGTGGTAGGTTAACAGAGACCCTCGATATCATAGTGGTGGGTTAACAGAAACCAAGTGCCATCATGGTGAGTTTCTAGCTGGCATAAAGGGGAAGCTAACGACACCTTAGCCGGATCTCTCGCGCTATTTTTTCAGAAGTTGCATGCAACTCAAGCACCAATCGTATGGAAATCAACCATAATTAAACAAAAATTTGGGTGGTAGGTTAACAGAGACCCCGATATCATAGTGGTGGGTTAACAGAAACCAAGTGCCATCGTGGTGAGTTTCTAGCAGGCGTAAATGGGAGGCTAACGACACCTTAGCCGCATCTCTCGCGCTATTTTTTCAGAAGTTGCATGCAACTCAAGCACCAATCGTAAGGAAATCAACCATAATTAAACAAAAATTTGGGTGGTCGGTTAACAGAGACCCCCGATATCACAGTGGTGGGTAAACCGAAACCAAGTGCTATCGTGGTGAGTTTATAGCAGGCATAAAGGGGAAGCTAACGACACCTTAGCCGGATCTCTCGCGCTATTTTTTCGGAAGTTGCATGCAACTCAAGCACCAATCGTAGGGAAATCAACCATAATTAAACAAAAATTTGGCTGGTAGGTTAACAGAGACCCCCGATATCACAGTGGTGGATTAACCGAAACCAAGTGCTATCGTGGTGAGTTTCTAGCAGGCATAAAGGGGAAGCTAACGACACCTTTGCCGCATCTCTCGCGCTATTTTTTCAGAAGTTGCATGCAACTCAAGCACCAATCGTAAGGAAATCAACCATAATTAAACAAAAATGTGGGTGGTAGGTTAACAGAGACCCCCGATATCATAGTAGTGGGTTAACAGAAACCAACTGACATCATGGTGAGTTTCTAGCAGGCATACATGGGAAGCTAACGACACCTTAGCCGGATCTCTCGCGCTATTTTTTCAGAAGTTGCATGCAACTCAAGCACCAATCGTAAGGAAATCAACCATAATTAAACAAAAGTTTGGGTGGTAGGTTAACAGAGACCCCCGATATCATAGTGGTGGGTTAACAGAAACCAAGTGCCATCATGTTGAGTTTCTAGCAGGTATAAATGGGAAGCTAACGACATCTTGGCCGAATCTCTCGCGCTGTTTTTTCAGAAGTTGCATGCAACTAAAGCACCAATCGTAAGGAAATCAACCATAATTAAACAAAAATTTGGGTGGTAGGTTAACAGAGACCCCCGACATCATAGTGGTGGGTTAACAGAAACCAACTGCCATCGTGGTGAGTTTCTAGCAGGCATAAATGGGAAGCTAACGACACCTTAGCCGGATCTCTCGCGCTATTTTTTCAGAAGTTGCATGCAACTCAAGCACCAATCGTAAGGAAATCAACCATAATTAAACAAAAGTTTGGGTGGTAGGTTAACAGAGACCCTCGATATCATAGTGGTGGGTTAACAGAAACCAAGTGCCATCATGGTGAGTTTCTAGCAGGCATAAATGGGAAGCTAACGACACCTTAGCCGAATCTCTCGCGCTATTTTTTCAGAAGTTGCATGCAACTAAAGCACCAATCGTAAGGAAATCAACCATAATTAAACAAAAATTTGGGTGGTAGGTTAACAGAGACCCCCGATATCATAGTGGTGGGTTAACAGAAACCAAGTGCCATTGTGGTGAGTTTCTAGCAGGCATAAATGGGAGGCTAACGACACCTTAGCCGCATCTCTCGCGCTTTTTTTTCAGAAGTTGCATGCAACTCAAGCACCAATCGTAAGGGAATCAACCATAATTAAACAAAAATTTGGGTGGTCGGTTAACAGAGACCCCCGATATCACAGTGGTGGGTTAACAGAAACCAAGTGCGATCGTGGTGAGTTTCTAGCAGGCATAAATGGGAAGCTAACGACACCTTAGCCGGATCTCTCACGCTATTTTTTCAGAAGTTGCATGCAACTCAAGCACCAATCGTAAGGAAATCAACCATAATTAAACAAAAATTTGGGTGGTAGGTTAACAGAGACCCCCGATATCACAGTGGTGGGTTAACAGAAACCAAGTGCGATCGTGGTGAGTTTCTAGCAGGCATAAATGGGAAGCTAACGACACCTTAGCAGGATCTCTCGCGCTATTTTTTCAGAAGTTGCATGCAACTCAAGCACCAATCGTAAGGAAATCAACCATAATTAAACAAAAATTTGGGTGGTAGGTTAACAGAGACCCCCGATATCATTGTGATGGGTTAACAGAAACCAAGTGCCATCGTGGTGAGTTTCTAGCAGGCATAAATGGGAAGCTAACGACACCTTAGCCGGATCTCTCGCGCTATGTTTTCAGAAGTTGCATGCAACTCAAGCACCAATCGTAAGGAAATCAACCATAATTAAACAAAAGTTTGGGTGGTAGGTTAACAGAGACCCTCGATATCATAGTGGTGGGTTAACAGAAACCAAGTGCCATCATGGCGAGTTTCTAGCAGGCATAAATGGGAAGCTAACGACACCTTAGCCGAATCTCTCGCGCTATTTTTTCAGAAGTTGCATGCAACTAAAGCACCAATCGTAAGGAAATCAACCATAATTAAACAAAAATTTGGGTGGTAGGTTAACAGAGACCCCCGATATCATAGTGGTGGGTTAACAGAAACCAAGTGCCATCGTGGTGAGTTTCTAGCAGGCATAAATGGGAGGCTAACGACACCTTAGCCGGATCTCTCGCGCTATTTTTTCAGAAGTTGCATGCAACTCAAGCACCAATCGTAAGGTAATCAACCATAATTAAACAAAAGTTTGGGTGGTAGGTTAACAGAGACCCTCGATATCATAGTGGTGGGTTAACAGAGACCAAGTGCCATCATGGTGAGTTTCTAGCAGGCATAAATGGGAAGCTAACGACACTTTAACCGAATCTCTCGCGCTATTTTTTCAGAAGTTGCATGCAACTAAAGCACCAATCGTAAGGAAATCAACCATAATTAAACAAAAATTTGGGTGGTAGGTTAACAGAGACCCCCGATATCATAGTGGTGGGTTAACAGAAACCAAGTGCCATTGTGGTGAGTTTCTAGCAGGCATAAATGTGAGGCTAACGACGCCTTAGCCGCATCTCTCGCGCTATTTTTTCAGAAGTTGCATGCAACTCAAGCACCAATCGTAAGGGAATCAACCATAATTAAACAAAAATTTGGGTGGTCGGTTAACAGAGACCCCCGATATCACAGTGGTGGGTTAACAGAAACCAAGTGCGATCGTGGTGAGTTTCTAGCAGGCATAAATGGGAAGCTAACGACACCTTAGCCGGATCTCTCGCGCTATTTTTTCGGAAGTTGCATGCAACTCAAGCACCAATCGTAAGGAAATCAACCATAATTAAACAAAAATTTGGCTGGTAGGTTAACAGAGACCCCCGATATCATAGTGGTGGGTTAACAGAAACCAAGTGCCATCGTGGTGAGTTTCTAGCAGGCATAAATGGGAAGCTAACGACACCTTAGCTGGATCTCTCGCGCTATTTTTTCAGAAGTTGCATGCAACTCAAGCACCAATCGTAAGGAAATCAACCATAATTAAACAAAAATTTGGCTGGTAGGTTAACAGAGACCTCCGATATCACAGTGGTGGGTTAACCGAAACCAAGTGCTATCGTGGTGAGTTTCTAGCAGGCATAAAGGGGAAGCTAACGACACCTTTGCCGCATCTCTCGCGCTATTTTTTCAGAAGTTGCATGCAACTCAAGCACCAATCGTAAGAAAATCAACCATAATTAAACAAAAATTTGGGTGGTAGGTTCACAGAGACCCCCGATATCATAGTGGTGGGTTAACAGAAACCAAGTGCCATCGTGGTGAGTTGCTAGCAGGCATAAATGGGAGGCTAACGACACCTTAGCTGCATCTCTCGCGCTATTTTTTCAGAAGTTGCATGCAACTCAAGCACCAATCGTAAGGAAATCAACCATAATTAAACAAAAATTTGGGTGGTAGGTTAACAGAGACCCCCGATATCATAGTGGTGGGTTAACAGAAACCAAGTGCCATCGTGGTGAGTTTCTAGCAGGCATAAATGGGAGGCTAACGACACCTTAGCCGCATCTCTCGCGCTATTTTTTCAGAAGTTGCATGCAACTCAAGCACCAATCGTAAGGGAATCAACCATAATTAAACAAAAATTTGGGTGGTCGGTTAACAGAGACCCCCGATATCACAGTGGTGGGTTAACAGAAACCAAGTGCGATCGTGGTGAGTTTCTAGCAGGCATAAATGGGAAGCTAACGACACCTTAGCAGGATCTCTCGCGCTATTTTTTCAGAAGTTGCATGCAACTCAAGCACCAATCGTAAGGAAATCAACCATAATTAAACAAAAATTTGGGTGGTAGGTTAACAGAGACCCCCGATATCATTGTGATGGGTTAACAGAAACCAAGTGCCATCGTGGTGAGTTTCTAGCAGGCATAAATGGGAAGCTAACGACACCTTAGCCGGATCTCTCGCGCTATGTTTTCAGAAGTTGCATGCAACTCAAGCACCAATCGTAAGGAAATCAACCATAATTAAACAAAAGTTTGGGTGGTAGGTTAACAGAGACCCTCGATATCATAGTGGTGGGTTAACAGAAACCAAGTGCCATCATGGCGAGTTTCTAGCAGGCATAAATGGGAAGCTAACGACACCTTAGCCGAATCTCTCGCGCTATTTTTTCAGAAGTTGCATGCAACTAAAGCACCAATCGTAAGGAAATCAACCATAATTAAACAAAAATTTGGGTGGTAGGTTAACAGAGACCCCCGATATCATAGTGGTGGGTTAACAGAAACCAAGTGCCATCGTGGTGAGTTTCTAGCAGGCATAAATGGGAGGCTAACGACACCTTAGCCGCATCTCTCGCGCTATTTTTTCAGAAGTTGCATGCAACTCAAGCACCAATCGTAAGGGAATCAACCATAATTAAACAAAAATTTGGGTGGTCGGTTAACAGAGACCCCCGATATCACAGTGGTGGGTTAACAGAAACCAAGTGCGATCGTGGTGAGCTTCTAGCAGGCATAAATGGGAAGCTAACGACACCTTAGCCGGATCTCTCGCGCTATTTTTTCAGAAGTTGCATGCAACTAAAGCACCAATCGTAAGAAAATCAACCATAATTAAACAAAAATTTGGGTGGTAGGTTAACAGAGACCCCCGATATCACAGTGGTGGGTTAACCGAAACCAAATGCTATCGTGGTGAGTTTCTAGCAGGCATAAAGGGGAAGCTAACGACACCTTTGCCGAATCTCTCGCGCTATTTTTTCAGAAGTTGCATGCAACTCAAGCACCAATCGTAAGGAAATCAACCATAATTAAACAAAAGTTTGGGTGGTAGGTTAACAGAGACCCTCGATATCATAGTGGTGGGTTAACAGAAACCAAGTGCCATCATGGTGAGTTTCTAGCAGGCATAAATGGGAAGCTAACGACACCTTAGCCGAATCTCTCGCGCTATTTTTTCAGAAGTTGCATGCAACTAAAGCACCAATCGTAAGGAAATCAACCATAATTAAACAAAAATTTGGGTGGTAGGTTAACAGAGACCCCCGATATCATAGTGGTGGGTTAACATAAACCAAGTGCCATTGTGGTGAGTTTCTAGCAGGCATAAATGGGAGGCTAACGACACCTTAGCCGCATCTCTCGCGCTATTTTTTCAGAAGTTGCATGCAACTCAAGCACCAATCGTAAGGAAATCAACGATAATTAAACAAAAATTTGGGTGGTAGGTTAACAGAGACCCCCGATATCATAGTGGTGGGTTAACAGAAACCAAGTGCCATCATGGTGAGTTTCTAGCAGGCATAAATGGGAAGCTAACGACACCTTAGCCGAATCTCTCGCGCTATTTTTTCGGAAGTTGCATGCAACTCAAGCACCAATCGTAAGGAAATCAACCATAATTAAACAAAAATTTGGGTGGTAGGTTAACAGAGACCCCCGATATCATAGTAGTGGGTTAACCGAAACCAAGTGCCATCGTGGTGAGTTTCTAGCAGGCATAAATGGGAAGCTAACGACACCTTAGCCGGATCTCAGGCGCTATTTTTTCAGAAGTTGCATGCAACTCAAGCACCAATCGTAAGGAAATAAACCATAATTAAACAAAAATTTGGGTGGTAGGTTAACAGAGACCCCCGATATCATAGTGGTGGGTTAACAGAAACCAAGTGCCATCGTGGTGAGTTTCTAGCAGGCATAAATGGGAAGCTAACGACACCTTAGCCGGATCTCTCGCGCTATTTTTTCAGAAGTTGCATGCAACTCAAGCACCAATCGTAAGGTAATCAACCATAATTAAACAAAAGTTTGGGTGGTAGGTTAACAGAGACCCTCGATATCATAGTGGTGGGTTAACAGAGACCAAGTGCCATCATGGTGAGTTTCTAGCAGGCATAAATGGGAAGCTAACGACACTTTAACCGAATCTCTCGCGCTATTTTTTCAGAAGTTGCATGCAACTAAAGCACCAATCGTAAGGAAATCAACCATAATTAAACAAAAATTTGGGTGGTAGGTTAACAGAGACCCCCGATATCATAGTGGTGGGTTAACAGAAACCAAGTGCCATTGTGGTGAGTTTCTAGCAGGCATAAATGTGAGGCTAACGACGCCTTAGCCGCATCTCTCGCGCTATTTTTTCAGAAGTTGCATGCAACTCAAGCACCAATCGTAAGGGAATCAACCATAATTAAACAAAAATTTGGGTGGTCGGTTAACAGAGACCCCCGATATCACAGTGGTGGGTTAACAGAAACCAAGTGCGATCGTGGTGAGTTTCTAGCAGGCATAAATGGGAAGCTAACGACACCTTAGCCGGATCTCTCGCGCTATTTTTTCGGAAGTTGCATGCAACTCAAGCACCAATCGTAAGGAAATCAACCATAATTAAACAAAAATTTGGCTGGTAGGTTAACAGAGACCCCCGATATCATAGTGGTGGGTTAACAGAAACCAAGTGCCATCGTGGTGAGTTTCTAGCAGGCATAAATGGGAAGCTAACGACACCTTAGCTGGATCTCTCGCGCTATTTTTTCAGAAGTTGCATGCAACTCAAGCACCAATCGTAAGGAAATCAACCATAATTAAACAAAAATTTGGCTGGTAGGTTAACAGAGACCTCCGATATCACAGTGGTGGGTTAACCGAAACCAAGTGCTATCGTGGTGAGTTTCTAGCAGGCATAAAGGGGAAGCTAACGACACCTTTGCCGCATCTCTCGCGCTATTTTTTCAGAAGTTGCATGCAACTCA
Source organism: Anomoia purmunda (assembly GCA_951828415.1). NCBI lineage: Eukaryota > Metazoa > Arthropoda > Insecta > Diptera > Tephritidae > Anomoia > Anomoia purmunda. The sequence continues at coordinate 96,773,822 of OX639995.1, forward strand.
AGCACCAATCGTAAGAAAATCAACCATAATTAAACAAAAATTTGGGTGGTAGGTTCACAGAGACCCCCGATATCATAGTGGTGGGTTAACAGAAACCAAGTGCCATCGTGGTGAGTTGCTAGCAGGCATAAATGGGAGGCTAACGACACCTTAGCTGCATCTCTCGCGCTATTTTTTCAGAAGTTGCATGCAACTCAAGCACCAATCGTAAGGAAATCAACCATAATTAAACAAAAATTTGGGTGGTAGGTTAACAGAGACCCCCGATATCATAGTGGTGGGTTAACAGAAACCAAGTGCCATCGTGGTGAGTTTCTAGCAGGCATAAATGGGAGGCTAACGACACCTTAGCCGCATCTCTCGCGCTATTTTTTCAGAAGTTGCATGCAACTCAAGCACCAATCGTAAGGGAATCAACCATAATTAAACAAAAATTTGGGTGGTCGGTTAACAGAGACCCCCGATATCACAGTGGTGGGTTAACAGAAACCAAGTGCGATCGTGGTGAGCTTCTAGCAGGCATAAATGGGAAGCTAACGACACCTTAGCCGGATCTCTCGCGCTATTTTTTCAGAAGTTGCATGCAACTAAAGCACCAATCGTAAGAAAATCAACCATAATTAAACAAAAATTTGGGTGGTAGGTTAACAGAGACCCCCGATATCACAGTGGTGGGTTAACCGAAACCAAATGCTATCGTGGTGAGTTTCTAGCAGGCATAAAGGGGAAGCTAACGACACCTTTGCCGAATCTCTCGCGCTATTTTTTCAGAAGTTGCATGCAACTCAAGCACCAATCGTAAGGAAATCAACCATAATTAAACAAAAGTTTGGGTGGTAGGTTAACAGAGACCCTCGATATCATAGTGGTGGGTTAACAGAAACCAAGTGCCATCATGGTGAGTTTCTAGCAGGCATAAATGGGAAGCTAACGACACCTTAGCCGAATCTCTCGCGCTATTTTTTCAGAAGTTGCATGCAACTAAAGCACCAATCGTAAGGAAATCAACCATAATTAAACAAAAATTTGGGTGGTAGGTTAACAGAGACCCCCGATATCATAGTGGTGGGTTAACAGAAACCAAGTGCCATTGTGGTGAGTTTCTAGCAGGCATAAATGGGAGGCTAACGACACCTTAGCCGCATCTCTCGCGCTATTTTTTCAGAAGTTGCATGCAACTCAAGCACCAATCGTAAGGAAATCAACGATAATTAAACAAAAATTTGGGTGGTAGGTTAACAGAGACCCCCGATATCATAGTGGTGGGTTAACAGAAACCAAGTGCCATCATGGTGAGTTTCTAGCAGGCATAAATGGGAAGCTAACGACACCTTAGCCGAATCTCTCGCGCTATTTTTTCGGAAGTTGCATGCAACTCAAGCACCAATCGTAAGGAAATCAACCATAATTAAACAAAAATTTGGGTGGTAGGTTAACAGAGACCCCCGATATCATAGTAGTGGGTTAACCGAAACCAAGTGCCATCGTGGTGAGTTTCTAGCAGGCATAAATGGGAAGCTAACGACACCTTAGCCGGATCTCAGGCGCTATTTTTTCAGAAGTTGCATGCAACTCAAGCACCAATCGTAAGGAAATAAACCATAATTAAACAAAAATTTGGGTGGTAGGTTAACAGAGACCCCCGATATCATAGTGGTGGGTTAACAGAAACCAACTGCCATCGTGGTGAGTTTCTAGCAGGCATAAATGGGAAGCTAACGACACCTTAGCCGGATCTCTCGCGCTATTTTTTCAGAAGTTGCATGCAACTCAAGCACCAATCGTAAGGTAATCAACCATAATTAAACAAAAGTTTGGGTGGTAGGTTAACAGAGACCCTCGATATCATAGTGGTGGGTTAACAGAGACCAAGTGCCATCATGGTGAGTTTCTAGCAGGCATAAATGGGAAGCTAACGACACCTTAACCGAATCTCTCGCGCTATTTTTTCAGAAGTTGCATGCAACTAAAGCACCAATCGTAAGGAAATCAACCATAATTAAACAAAAATTTGGGTGGTAGGTTAACAGAGACCCCCGATATCATAATGGTGGGTTAACAGAAACCAAGTGCCATTGTGGTGAGTTTCTAGCAGGAATAAATGTGAGGCTAACGACGCCTTAGCCGCATCTCTCGCGCTATTTTTTCAGAAGTTGCATGCAACTCAAGCACCAATCGCAAGGGAATCAACCATAATTAAACAAAAATTTGGGTGGTCGGTTAACAGAGACCCCCGATATCACAGTGGTGGGTTAACAGAAACCAAGTGCGATCGTGGTGAGTTTCTAGCAGGCATAAATGGGAAGCTAACGACACCTTAGCCGGATCTCTCGCGCTATTTTTTCGGAAGTTGCATGCAACTCAAGCACCAATCGTAAGGAAATCAACCATAATTAAACAAAAATTTGGCTGGTAGGTTAACAGAGACCCCCGATATCATAGTGGTGGGTTAACAGAAACCAAGTGCCATCGTGGTGAGTTTCTAGCAGGCATAAATGGGAAGCTAACGACACCTTAGCTGGATCTCTCGCGCTATTTTTTCAGAAGTTGCATGCAACTCAAGCACCAATCGTAAGGAAATCAACCATAATTAAACAAAAATTTGGCTGGTAGGTTAACAGAGACCTCCGATATCACAGTGGTGGGTTAACCGAAACCAAGTGCTATCGTGGTGAGTTTCTAGCAGGCATAAAGGGGAAGCTAACGACACCTTTGCCGCATCTCTCGCGCTATTTTTTCAGAAGTTGCATGCAACTCAAGCACCAATCGTAAGAAAATCAACCATAATTAAACAAAAATTTGGGTGGTAGGTTCACAGAGACCCCCGATATCATAGTGGTGGGTTAACAGAAACCAAGTGCCATCGTGGTGAGTTGCTAGCAGGCATAAATGGGAGGCTAACGACACCTTAGCTGCATCTCTCGCGCTATTTTTTCAGAAGTTGCATGCAACTCAAGCACCAATCGTAAGGAAATCAACCATAATTAAACAAAAATTTGGGTGGTCGGTTAACAGAGACCCCCGATATCACAGTGGTGGGTTAACCGAAACCAAGTGCTATCGTGGTGAGTTTCTAGCAGGCATAAAGGGGAAGCTAACGACACCTTTGCCGCATCTCTCGCGCTATTTTTTCGGAAGTTGCATGCAACTCAAGCACCAATCGTATGGAAATCAACCATAATTAAACAAAAATTTGGCTGGTAGGTTAACAGAGACCCCCGATATCACAGTGGTGGGTTAACCGAAACCAAGTGCTATCGTGGTGAGTTTCTAGCAGGCATAAAGGGGAAGCTAACGACACCTTAGCCGGATCTCTCGCGCTATTTTTTCAGAAGTTGCATGCAACTCAAGCACCAATCGTAAGGAAATCAACCATAATTAAACAAAAATTTGGGTGGTAGGTTAACAGAGACCCCCACTATCATAGTAGTGGGTTAACCGAAACCAAGTGCCATCATGGTGAGTTTCTAGCAGGCATAAAGGCGAAGCCAACGACACCTTTGCCGCATCTCTCGCGCTATTTTTTCGGAAGTTGCATGCAACTCAAGCACCAATCGTAAGGAAATCAACCATAATTAAACAAAAATTTGGGTGGTAGGTAAACAGAGACCTCCGATATCACAGTGGTGGGTTAACCGAAACCAAGTGCTATCGTGGTGAGTTTCTAGCAGGCATAAAGAAAAGCTAACGACACCTTAGCCGGATCTCTCGCGCTATTTTTTCAGAAGCTGCATGCAACTCAAGCACCAATCGTAAGGAAATCAACCATAATTAAACAAAACTTTGGGTGGTAGGTTAACAGAGGCCCCCGATATCATAGTAGTGGGTTAACCGAAACCAAGTGCCATCATGGTGAGTTTCTAGCAGGCATAAAGGCGAAGCTAACGACACCTTTGCCGCATCTCTCGCGCTATTTTTTCGGAAGTTGCATGCAACTCAACCACCAATCGTTAGGAAATCAACCATAATTAAACAAAAATTTGGGTGGTAGGTTAACAGAAACCAAGTGCCATCGTGTTGAGTTTTTAGCAGGCATCAAGCGGAAGCTAACGACACCTTAGCCGGATCTCTCGCGCTATTTTTCCAGAAGCTGCTTGCAAATAAAGCACCAATCGTACGGAAATCTACCCTTATTAAACAAAAATTTGTGTGGTAGGTTAACAGAGACTTCCGATATCATAGTGGTGGGTAAACAGAAGCCAAGTGCCATCATGGTGAGTTTCTAGCAGGCATAATGGGGAAGCTAACGACCCTTAGCCGGATCTCTCGCGCTATTTGTTCAGAAGTTGCATGCAAATCAAGCACCAATCGTACGGAAATCAACCATAATTAAACAGAAATTTGGGTGGAAGGTTAACAGAGACCTCCGATATCATAGTAGTGGGTTAACCGAAACCAAGTGCCATCGTGGTGAGTTTCTAGCAGGCATAAATGGGAAGCTAACGACACCTTAGCCGGATCTCAGGCGCTATTTTTTCAGAAGTTGCATGCAACTCAAGCACCAATCGTAAGGAAATAAACCATAATTAAACAAAAATTTGGGTGGTAGGTTAACAGAGACCCCCGATATCATAGTGGTGGGTTAACAGAAACCAACTGCCATCGTGGTGAGTTTCTAGCAGGCATAAATGGGAAGCTAACGACACCTTAGCCGGATCTCTCGCGCTATTTTTTCAGAAGTTGCATGCAACTCAAGCACCAATCGTAAGGTAATCAACCATAATTAAACAAAAGTTTGGGTGGTAGGTTAACAGAGACCCTCGATATCATAGTGGTGGGTTAACAGAGACCAAGTGCCATCATGGTGAGTTTCTAGCAGGCATAAATGGGAAGCTAACGACACCTTAACCGAATCTCTCGCGCTATTTTTTCAGAAGTTGCATGCAACTAAAGCACCAATCGTAAGGAAATCAACCATAATTAAAAAAAAATTGGGTGGTAGGTTAACAGAGACCCCCGATATCATAGTGGTGGGTTAACAGAAACCAAGTGCCATTGTGGTGAGTTTCTAGCAGGCATAAATGTGAGGCTAACGACGCCTTAGCCGCATCTCTCGCGCTATTTTTTCAGAAGTTGCATGCAACTCAAGCACCAATCGTAAGGGAATCAACCATAATTAAACAAAAATTTGGGTGGTCGGTTAACAGAGACCCCCGATATCACAGTGGTGGGTTAACAGAAACCAAGTGCGATCGTGGTGAGTTTCTAGCAGGCATAAATGGGAAGCTAACGACACCTTAGCCGGATCTCTCGCGCTATTTTTTCGGAAGTTGCATGCAACTCAAGCACCAATCGTAAGGAAATCAACCATAATTAAACAAAAATTTGGCTGGTAGGTTAACAGAGACCCCCGATATCATAGTGGTGGGTTAACAGAAACCAAGTGCCATCGTGGTGAGTTTCTAGCAGGCATAAATGGGAAGCTAACGACACCTTAGCTGGATCTCTCGCGCTATTTTTTCAGAAGTTGCATGCAACTCAAGCACCAATCGTAAGGAAATCAATCATAATTAAACAAAAATTTGGGTGGTAGGTTCACAGAGACCCCCGATATCATAGTGGTGGGTTAACAGAAACCAAGTGCCATCGTGGTGAGTTGCTAGCAGGCATAAATGGGAGGCTAACGACACCTTAGCTGCATCTCTCGCGCTATTTTTTCAGAAGTTGCATGCAACTCAAGCACCAATCGTAAGGAAATCAACCATAATTAAACAAAAATTTGGGTGGTCGGTTAACAGAGACCCCCGATATCACAGTGGTGGGTAAACCGAAACCAAGTGCTATCGTGGTGAGTTTCTAGCAGGCATAAAAGCGAAGCCAACGACACCTTTGCCGCATCTCTCGCGCTATTTTTTCGGAAGTTGCATGCAACTCAAGCATCAATCGTAAGGAAATCAACCATAATTAAACAAAAATTTGGGTGGTAGGTTAACAGAAACCAAGTGCCATCGTGTTGAGTTTTTAGCAGGCATCAAGCGGAAGCTAACGACACCTTAGCCGGATCTCTCGCGCTATTTTTCCAGAAGCTGCTTGCAAATAAAGCACCAATCGTACGGAAATCTACCCTTATTAAACAAAAATTTGTGTGGTAGGTTAACAGAGACTTCCGATATCATAGTGGTGGGTAAACAGAAGCCAAGTGCCATCATGGTGAGTTTCTAGCAGGCATAATGGGGAAGCTAACGACACCTTAGCCGGATCTCTCGCGCTATTTGTTCAGAAGTTGCATGCAAATCCAGTACCAATCGTACGGAAATCAACCATAATTAAACAGAAATTTGGGTGGAAGGTTAACAGAGACCTCCGATATCACAGTGGTGGGTTAACAGAAACCAAGTGCCATCATAAAGAGTTTCTAGCATGCATCAAGGGGAAGCTAACGACACCTTAGCCGGATCTCTCGCGCTATTTGTTCAGAAGTTGCATGCAAATCAAGCACCAATAGTTCGGTAATCAACAATAATTAAACAGAAATTTGTGTGGTAGGTTAAAAGAGATCTCCGATATCATCGTGGTGGGTTAACAGAAACCAAGTGCCATCATAAAGAGTTTCTAGCATGCATCAAGGGGAAGCTAACGACACCTTAGCCGGATCTCTCGCGCTATTTGTTCAGAAGTTGCATGCAAATCAAGCACCAATAGTTCGGAAATCAACCATAATTAAACAGAAATTTGTGTGGTAGGTTAAAAGAGACCTCCGATATCATAGTGGTGGGTTAACCGAAACCAAGTGCTATCGTGGTGAGTTTCTAGCAGGCATAAAGGGGAAGCTAACGACACCTTAGCCGGATCTCTCGCGCTATTTGTTCAGAAGTTGCATGCAAATCTAGCACCAATCGTACGGAAATCAACCATAATTAAACAGAAATTTGGGTGGTAGGTAAACAGAGACCTCCGATATCACAGTGGTGGGTTAACCGAAACCAAGTGCTATCGTGGTGAGTTTCTAGCAGGCATAAAGGGGAAGCTAACGACACCTTAGCCGGATCTCTCGCGCTATTTTTTCAGAAGCTGCATGCAACTCAAGCACCAATCGTAAGGAAATCAACCATAATTAAACAAAACTTTGGGTGGTAGGTTAACAGAGGCCCCCGATATCATAGTAGTGGGTTAACCGAAACCAAGTGCCATCATGGTGAGTTTCTAGCAGGCATAAAGCGAAGCTAACGACACCTTTGCCGCATCTCTCGCGCTATTTTTTCGGAAGTTGCATGCAACTCAACCACCAATTTGTGTGGTAGGTTAAAAGAGACCTCCGATATCATAGTGGTGGATTACAGAAACCAAGTGCCATCGTGGTGAGTTTCTAGTAGGCATAAAGGGGAAGCTAACGACACCTTAGCCGGATCTCTCGCGCTATTTGTTCAGAAGTTGCATGCAAATCTAGCACCAATCGTACGGAAATCAACCATAATTAAACAGAAATTTGGGTGGTAGGTAAACAGAGACCTCCGATATCACAGTGGTGGGTTAACCGAAACCAAGTGCTATCGTGGTGAGTTTCTAGCAGGCATAAAGGGGAAGCTAACGACACCTTAGCCGGATCTCTCGCGCTATTTTTTCAGAAGCTGCATGCAACTCAAGCACCAATCGTAAGGAAATCAACCATAATTAAACAAAACTTTGGGTGATAGGTTAACAGAGGCCCCCGATATCATAGTAGTGGGTTAACCGAAACCAAGTGCCATCATGGTGAGTTTCTAGCAGGCATAAAGGCGAAGCTAACGACACCTTTGCCGCATCTCTCGCGCTATTTTTTCGGAAGTTGCATGCAACTCAACCACCAATCGTTAGGAAATCAACCATAATTAAACAAAAATTTGGGTGGTAGGTTAACAGAAACCAAGTGCCATCATGTTGAGTTTTTAGCAGGCATCAAGCGGAAGCTAACGACACCTTAGCCGGATCTCTCGCGCTATTTTTCCAGAAGCTGCTTGCAAATAAAGCACCAATCGTACGGAAATCTACCCTTATTAAACAAAAATTTGTGTGGTAGGTTAACAGAGACTTCCGATATCATAATGGTGGGTAAACAGAAGCCAAGTGCCATCATGGTGAGTTTCTAGCAGGCATAATGGGGAAGCTAACGACACCTTAGCCGGATCTCTCGCGCTATTTGTTCAGAAGTTGCATGCAAATCCAGCACCAATCGTACGGAAATCAACCATAATTAAACAGAAATTTGGGTGGAAGGTTAACAGAGACCTCCGCTATCACAGTGGTGGGTTAACAGAAACCAAGTGCCATCATAAAGAGTTTCTAGCATGCATCAAGGGGAAGCTAACGACACCTTAGCCGGATCTCTCGCGCTATTTGTTCAGAAGTTGCATGCAAATCAAGCACCAATAGTTCGGAAATCAACAATAATTAAACAGAAATTTGTGTGGTAGGTTAAAAGAGATCTCCGATATCATAGTGGTGGGTTAACAGAAACCAAGTGCCATCATAAAGAGTTTCTAGCATGCATCAAGGGGAAGCTAACGACACCTTAGCCGGAACTCTCGCGCTATTTGTTCAGAAGTTGCATGCAAATCAAGCACCAATAGTTCGGAAATCAACCATAATTAAACAGAAATTTGTGTGGTAGGTTAAAACAGACCTCCGATATCATAGTGGTGGGTTAACAGAAACCAAGTGCCATCGTGGTGAGTTTCTAGTAGGCATAAAGGGGAAGCTAACGACACCTTAGCCGGATCTCTCGCGCTATTTGTTCAGAAGTTGCATGCAAATCTAGCACCAATCGTACGGAAATCAACCATAATTAAACAGAAATTTGGGTGGTAGGTTAACAGAGACCTCCGATATCACAGTGGTGGGTTAACAGAAACCAAGTGCCATTATGGAGAGTTTCTAGTAGGCATAAAGGGGAAGCTAACGACACCTTAGCCGGATCTCTCGCGCTATTTGTTCAGAAGTTGCATGCAAATCTAGCACCAATCGTACGGAAATCAACCATAATTAAACAGAAATTTGTGTGGTAGGTTAACAGAGACCTCCGATATCATAGTGGTGGGTTAACAGAAACCAAGTGCCATCGTGTTGAGGTATTAGCAGGCATCAAGCGGAAGCTAACGACACCTTAGCCGGATCTCTCGAGCTATTTTTCCAGAAGTTGCTTGCAAATAAAGCACCAATCGTACGGAAATCTACCCTTATTAAACAAAAATTTGTGTGGTAGGTTAACAGAGACTTCCGATATCATAGTGGTGCGTTAACAGAAACCAAGTGCCATCTAGGTGAGTTTGTAGCAGGCATCAAGCGGAAGCTAACGATATCTTAGCCGGATCTCTCGCGCTATTTTTCCAGAAGTTGCTTGCAAATCAAGCACCAATCGTACGGAAATCAACTCTAATTAAACAAAAATTTGGGTGGTAGGTTAACAGAGACCTCCGCTATCATAGTGGTGGATTAACAGAAACCAAGTGCTATCATGATAAGTTTCTAGCAGGCACCAAGCGGAAGCTAACGACACCTTAGCCGGATCTCTCTCGCTATTTTTTCAGAAGTTGCATGCAAATCAAGCACCAATCGTACGGAAATCAACCATAATTAAACCAAACTTTGGGTTGTAGGTTAATAGAGACCTCCGATATCACAGTGGTGGGTTAACAGAAACCAAGTGCCATCATGGCGAGTTTCTAGCAGGCCTCAAACGGAAGCTAACGACACCTTAGCCGCACCCCTTGCTTAAGTTTCCCACAAGTTGCATGCAAATCAATCACCAATCGTAAGGAAATCAACCATAATTAAACAAAAATTTGGGTGGTAGGTTAACAGAGACCTCCGATATCATAGTGGTGGGTAAACAAAAGCCAAGTGCCATCATGGTGAGTTTCTAGCAGGCATAATGGGGAAGCTAACGACACCTTAGCCGGATCTCTCACGCTATTTTTCCACAAGTTGCATGCAAATCAAGCACCAATCGTACGGGAATCGACCATAATTAAGCAGAAATTTGGGTGTAGGCTAACAAAGACCTCCGATATCATAGTGGTGGGTTAACAGGAACCACGTGCCATCGTGGTGGACTTCTAGCTGGCATCAAGGGGAAGCAAACGACTTCTTAGCCGCACCCCTTGCTTAAGTTTTCCACAAGTTGCATGCAAATCAAGCACCAATCGTACGGAAATCAACCATAATTAAACCAAACTTTGGGTTGTAGATTAATAGAGACCTCCAATATCACAGTGGTGTGCTAACAGAAACCAAGTGCCATTATGGAGAGTTTCAAGTAGGCATAAAGGGGAAGCTAACGACACCTTAGCCGGATCTCTCGCGCTATTTGTTCAGAAGTTGCATGCAAATCTAGCACCAATCGTACGGAAATCAACCATAATTAAACAGAAATTTGGGTGGTAGGTTAACAGAGACCTCCTATATCACAGTGGTGGGTTAACAGAAACCAAGTGCCATCATAAAGAGTTTCTAGCATGCATCAAGGGGAAGCTAACGACACCTTAGCCGGATCTCTCGCGCTATTTGTTCAGAAGTTGCATGCAAATCAAGCACCAATCGTACGGAAATCAACCATAATTAAACCAAACTTTGGGTTGTAGGTTAATAGAGACCTCCAATATCACAGTGGTGTGCTAACAGAAACCAAGTGCCATTATGGAGAGTTTCAAGTAGGCATAAAGGGGAAGCTAACGACACCTTAGCCGGATCTCTCGCGCTATTTGTTCAGAAGTTGCATGCAAATCTAGCACCAATCGTACGGAAATCAACCATAATTAAACAGAAATTTGGGTGGTAGGTTAACAGAGACCTCCTATATCACAGTGGTGGGTTAACAGAAACCAAGTGCCATCATAAAGAGTTTCTAGCATGCATCAAGGGGAAGCTAACGACACCTTAGCCGGATCTCTCGCGCTATTTGTTCAGAAGTTGCATGCAAATCAAGCACCAATAATACGGAAATCAACCATAATTAAACAGAAATTTGTGTGGTAGGTTAAAAGAGACCTCCGATCTCATAGTGGTGGGTTAACAGAAACCAAGTGCCATCGTGGTGAGTTTCTAGCAGGCATAAATGGGAAGCTACCGACACCTTGGCCGGATCTCTCGCGCTATTTTTTCAGAAGTTGCATGCAAATCAAGCACCAATCGTACGGAAATCAACCATAATTAAACAGAAATTTGAGTGGTAGGTTAACAGAGACCCCCGCTATCATAGTGGTGGGTTAACAGAAACCAAGTGACATCGTGGTGAGTTTCTAGCAGGCATAAATGGGAAGCTAACGATACCTTAGCCGGATCTCTCGCGCTATTTTTTCAGAAGTTGCATGCAACTCAAGCACCAATCGTAAGGAAATCAACCATAATTAAACAAAAATTTGGGTGGTAGGTTAAAAGAGACCCCCGATATCATAGTGCTGGGTTAACAGAAACCAAGTGCCATCTTGGTGAGTTTCTAGCAGGCATAAATGGGAAGCTAACGACACCTTAGCCAGATCTCTCGCGCTATTTTTTCGGAAGTTGCATGCAACTCAAGCACCAATCGTAAGGAAATCAACCATAATTAAACCAAAATTTGGGTGGTAGGTTAACAGAGACCCCCGATATCATAGTGGTGGGTTAACAGAAACCAAGTGCCATCGTGGTGAGTTTCTAGCAGGCATAAATGGGAAGCTAACGACACCTTAGCGGGATCTCTCGCGCTATTTTTTCAGAAGTTGCATGCAACTCAAGCACCAATCGTATGGAAATCAACCATAATTAAACAAAAATTTGGGTGGTAGGTTAACAGAGACCCCCGATATCATAGTAATGGGTTCACAGAAACCAAGTGCCATCGTGGTGAGTTTCTAGCAGGCATAAATGGGAAGCTAACGACACCTTAGCCGGATCTCTCGCGCTATTTTTTCAGAAGTTGCATGCAACTAAAGCACCAATCGTAAGAAAATCAACCCTAATTAAATAAAAATTTGGGTGGTAGGTTAACAGAGACCCCCGATATCATAGTGGTGGGTTAACAGAAACCAAGTGCCATCGTGGTGAGTTTCTAGCAGGCATAAATGGGAGGCTAACTACACCTTAGCCGGATCTCTCGCGCTATTTTTTTAGAAGTTGAATGCAACTCAAGCACCAATCGTAAGGAAATCAACCATAATTAAACAAAAATTTGGGTGGTAGCTTAACAGAGACCTCCGATATCACAGTGGTGGGTTAACCGAAACCAAGTGCTATCGTGGTGAGTTTCTAGCAGGCATAAAGGGGAAGCTAACGACACCTTAGCCGGATCTCTCGCGCTATTTTTTTAGAAGTTGCATGCAACTCAAGCACCAATCGTAAGGAAATCAACCATAATTAAACAAAAATTTGGGTGGTAGGTAAACAGAGACCTCCTAAATCATAGTGGTGGGTTAACAGAAACCAAGTGCCATCGTGGTGAGTTTCTAGCAGGCATAAATGGGAAGCTAACGACACCTTAGCCGGATCTCTCGCGCTATTTTTTCAGAAGTTGCATGCAACTCAAGCACCAATCGTAAGGAAATCAACCATAATTAAACAAAAATTTGGGGGGTAGGTTAACAGAGACCCCCGATATCATAGTGGTGGGTTAACAGAAACCAAGTGCCATCGCGGTGAGTTTCTAGCAGGCATAAATGGGAAGCTAACGACACCTTAGCCGGATCTCTCGCGCTATTTTTTCAGAAGTTGCATGCAACTCAAGCACCAATCGTACGGAAATCAACCATAATTAAACAAAAATTTGGGTGGTAGGTAAACAGAGACCCCCGATATCATAGTGGTGGGTTAACAGAAACCAAGTGCCATCATGGTGAGTTTCTAGCAGGCATCAAGCGGAAGCTAACGACACCTTAGCCGGATCTCTCGAGCTATTTTTCCAGAAGTTGCTTGCAAATAAAGCACCAATCGTACGGAAATCTACCCTTATTAAACAAAAATTTGTGTGGTAGGTTAACAGAGACTTCCGATATCATAGTGGTGCGTTAACAGAAACCAAGTGCCATCTAGGTGAGTTTGTAGCAGGCATCAAGCGGAAGCTAACGATACCTTCGCCGGATCTCTCGCGCTATTTTTCCAGAAGTTGCTTGCAAATCAAGCACCAATCGTACGGAAATCAACTCTAATTAAACAAAAATTTGGGTGGTAGGTTAACAGAGACCTCCGCTATCATAGTGGTGGATTAACAGAAACCAAGTGCTATCATGATAAGTTTCTAGCAGGCACCAAGCGGAAGCTAACGACACCTTAGCCGGATCTCTCTCGCTATTTTTTCAGAAGTTGCATGCAAATCAAGCACCAATCGTACGGAAATCAACCATAATTAAACCAAACTTTGGGTTGTAGGTTAATAGAGACCTCCGATATCACAGTGGTGGGTTAACAGAAACCAAGTGCCATCATGGCGAGTTTCTAGCAGGCCTCAAACGGAAGCTAACGACACCTTAGCCGCACCCCTTGCTTAAGTTTCCCACAAGTTGCATGCAAATCAATCACCAATCGTAAGGAAATCAACCATAATTAAACAAAAATTTGGGTGGTAGGTTAACAGAGACCTCCGATATCATAGTGGTGGGTAAACAAAAGCCAAGTGCCATCATGGTGAGTTTCTAGCAGGCATAATGGGGAAGCTAACGACACCTTAGCCGGATCTCTCACGCTATTTTTCCACAAGTTGCATGCAAATCAAGCACCAATCGTACGGGAATCGACCATAATTAAGCAGAAATTTGGGTGTAGGCTAACAAAGACCTCCGATATCATAGTGGTGGGTTAACAGGAACCACGTGCCATCGTGGTGGACTTCTAGCTGGCATCAAGGGGAAGCAAACGACTTCTTAGCCGCACCCCTTGCTTAAGTTTTCCACAAGTTGCATGCAAATCAAGCACCAATCGTACGGAAATCAACCATAATTAAACCAAACTTTGGGTTGTAGATTAATAGAGACCTCCAATATCACAGTGGTGTGCTAACAGAAACCAAGTGCCATTATGGAGAGTTTCAAGTGGGCATAAAGGGGAAGCTAACGACACCTTAGCCGGATCTCTCGCGCTATTTGTTCAGAAGTTGCATGCAAATCTAGCACCAATCGTACGGAAATCAACCATAATTAAACAGAAATTTGGGTGGTAGGTTAACAGAGACCTCCTATATCACAGTGGTGGGTTAACAGAAACCAAGTGCCATCATAAAGAGTTTCTAGCATGCATCAAGGGGAAGCTAACGACAACTTAGCCGGATCTCTCGCGCTATTTGTTCAGAAGTTGCATGCAAATCAAGCACCAATCGTACGGAAATCAACCATAATTAAACCAAACTTTGGGTTGTAGGTTAATAGAGACCTCCAATATCACAGTGGTGTGCTAACAGAAACCAAGTGCCATTATGGAGAGTTTCAAGTAGGCATAAAGGGGAAGCTAACGACACCTTAGCCGGATCTCTCGCGCTATTTGTTCAGAAGTTGCATGCAAATCTAGCACCAATCGTACGGAAATCAACCATAATTAAACAGAAATTTGGGTGGTAGGTTAACAGAGACCTCCTATATCACAGTGGTGGGTTAACAGAAACCAAGTGCCGTCATAAAGAGTTTCTAGCATGCATCAAGGGGAAGCTAACGACACCTTAGCCGGATCTCTCGCGCTATTTGTTCAGAAGTTGCATGCAAATCAAGCACCAATAATACGGAAATCAACTATAATTAAACAGAAATTTGTGTGGTAGGTTAAAAGAGACCTCCGATCTCATAGTGGTGGGTTAACAGAAACCAAGTGCCATCGTGGTGAGTTTCTAGCAGGCATAAATGGGAAGCTACCGACACCTTGGCCGGATCTCTCGCGCTATTTTTTCAGAAGTTGCATGCAAATCAAGCACCAATCGTACGGAAATCAACCATAATTAAACAGAAATTTGAGTGGTAGGTTAACAGAGACCCCCGCTATCATAGTGGTGGGTTAACAGAAACCAAGTGCCATCGTGGTGAGTTTCTAGCAGGCATAAATGGGAAGCTAACGATACCTTAGCCGGATCTCTCGCGCTATTTTTTCAGAAGTTGCATGCAACTCAAGCACCAATCGTAAGGAAATCAACCATAATTAAACAAAAATTTGGGTGGTAGGTTAAAAGAGACCCCCGATATCATAGTGCTGGGTTAACAGAAACCAAGTGCCATCTTGGTGAGTTTCTAGCAGGCATAAATGGGAAGCTAACGACACCTTAGCCAGATCTCTCGCGCTATTTTTTCGGAAGTTGCATGCAACTCAAGCACCAATCGTAAGGAAATCAACCATAATTAAACCAAAATTTGGGTGGTAGGTTAACAGAGACCCCCGATATCATAGTGGTGGGTTAACAGAAACCAAGTGCCATCGTGGTGAGTTTCTAGCAGGCATAAATGGGAAGCTAACGACACCTTAGCGGGATCTCTCGCGCTATTTTTTCAGAAGTTGCATGCAACTCAAGCACCAATCGTATGGAAATCAACCATAATTAAACAAAAATTTGGGTGGTAGGTTAACAGAGACCCCCGATATCATAGTAATGGGTTAACAGAAACCAAGTGCCATCGGGGTGAGTTTCTAGCAGGCATAAATGGGAAGCTAACGACACCTTAGCCGGATCTCTCGCGCTATTTTTTCAGAAGTTGCATGCAACTAAAGCACCAATCGTAAGAAAATCAACCCTAATTAAATAAAAATTTGGGTGGTAGGTTAACAGAGACCCCCGATATCATAGTGGTGGGTTAACAGAAACCAAGTGCCATCGTGGTGAGTTTCTAGCAGGCATAAATGGGAGGCTAACTACACCTTAGCCGGATCTCTCGCGCTATTTTTTTAGAAGTTGAATGCAACTCAAGCACCAATCGTAAGAAAATCAACCATAATTAAACAAAAATTTGGGTGGTAGGTTAACAGAGACCTCCGATATCACAGTGGTGGGTTAACCGAAACCAAGTGCTATCGTGGTGAGTTTCTAGCAGGCATAAAGGGGAAGCTAACGACACCTTAGCCGGATCTGTCGCGCTATTTTTTTAGAAGTTGCATGCAACTCAAGCACCAATCGTAAGGAAATCAACCATAATTAAACAAAAATTTGGGTGGTAGGTAAACAGAGACCTCCGATATCATAGTGGTGGGTTAACAGAAACCAAGTGCCATCGTGGTGAGTTTCTAGCAGGCATAAATGGGAAGCTAACGACACCTTAGCCGGATCTCTCGCGCTATTTTTTCAGAAGTTGCATGCAACTCAAGCACCAATCGTAAGGAAATCAACCATAATTAAACAAAAATTTGGGTGGTAGGTTAACAGAGACCCCCGATATCATAGTGGTGGGTTAACAGAAACCAAGTGCCATCGCGGTAAGTTTCTAGCAGGCATAAATGGCAAGCTAACGACACCTTAGCCGGATCTCTCGCGCTATTTTTTCAGAAGTTGCATGCAACTCAAGCACCAATCGTACGGAAATCAACCATAATTAAACAAAAATTTGGGTGGTAGGTAAACAGAGACCCCCGATATCATAGTGG
This sequence comes from Anomoia purmunda, assembly GCA_951828415.1. NCBI lineage: Eukaryota > Metazoa > Arthropoda > Insecta > Diptera > Tephritidae > Anomoia > Anomoia purmunda. The sequence continues at coordinate 96,790,316 of OX639995.1, forward strand.
TGGGTTAACAGAAACCAAGTGCCATCATGGTGAGTTTCTAGCAGGCATAAAGGGGAAGCTAACGACACCTTAGCCGGAACTCTCGCGCTATTTTTTCAGAAGTTGCATGCAACTCAAGCACCAATCGTAAGGAAATCAACCATAATTAAACAAAAATTTGTGTGGTAGGTAAACAGAGACCTCCGATATCACAGTGGTGGGTTAACCGAAACCAAGTGCTATCATGGTGAGTTTCTAGCAGGCATAAAGGGGAAGCTAACGACACCTTAGCCGGATCTCTCGCGCTATTTTTTTAGAAGTTGCATGCAACTCAAGCACCAATCGTAAGGAAATCAACCATAATTAAACAAAAATTTGGGTGATAGGTAAACAGAGACCGGATCTCTTGCGCTATTTTTTCAGAAGTTGCATGCAACTCAAGCACCAATCGTAAGGAAATCAACCATAATTAAACAAAAATTTGTGTGGTAGGTAAACAGAGACCCCCGATATCATAGTGGTGGGTTAACAGAAACCAAGTGCCATCGCGGTGAGTTTCTAACAGGCATAAATGGGAAGCTAACGACACCTTAGCGGGATCTCTCGCGCTATTTTTTCAGAAGTTGCATGCAACTCAAGCACCAATCGTATGGAAATCAACCATAATTAAACAAAAATTTGGGTGGTAGGTAAACAGAGACCTCCGATATCATAGTGGTGGGTTAACAGAAACCAAGTGCTATCGTGGTGAGTTTCTAGCAGGCATAAATGGGAAGCTAACGACACCTTAGCCGGATCTCTTGCGCTATTTTTTCAGAAGTTGCATGCAGCTCAAGCACCAATCGTATGGAAATCAACCATAATTAAACAAAAATTTGGGTAGTAGGTTAACAGAGACCCCCGCTATCATAGTGGTGGGTTAACAGAAACCAAGTGCCATCGTAGTGAGTTTCTAGCAGGCATAAATGGGAAGCTAACGACACCTTAGCCGGATCTCTCGCGCTATTTTTTCAGAAGTTGCATGCAACTCAAGCACCAATCGTAAGGAAATCAACCATAATTAAACAAAAATTTGGGTGGTAGGTTAAAAGAGACCCCCGATATCATAGTGCTGGGTTAACAGAAACCAAGTGCCATCGCGGTAAGTTTCTAGCAGGCATAAATGGGAAGCTAACGACACCTTAGCCAGATCTCTCGCGCTATTTTTTCGGAAGTTGCATGCAACTCAAGCACCAATCGTAAGGAAATCAACCATAATTAAACAAAAATTTGGGTGGTAGGTTAACAGAGACCCCCGATATCATAGTGGTGGGTTAACAGAAACCAAGTGCTATCGTGGTGAGTTTCTAGCAGGCATAAATGGGAAGCTAACGACACCTTAGCCGGATCTCTTGCGCTATTTTTTCAGAAGTTGCATGCAACTCAAGCACCAATCGTATGGAAATCAACCATAATTAAACAAAAATTTGGGTGGTAGGTTAACAGAGACCCCCGATATCATAGTAATGGGTTAACAGAAACCAAGTGCCATCGTGGTGAGTTTCTAGCAGGCATAAATGGGAAGCTAACGACACCTTAGCCGGATCTCTCGCGCTATTTTTTCAGAAGTTGCATGCAACTAAAGCACCAATCGTAAGGAAATCAACCATAATTAAACAAAAATTTGTGTGGTAGGTAAACAGAGACCCCCGATATCATAGTGGTGGGTTAACAGAAACCAAGTGCCATCGCGGTGAGTTTCTAACAGGCATAAATGGGAAGCTAACGACACCTTAGCGGGATCTCTCGCGCTATTTTTTCAGAAGTTGCATGCAACTCAAGCACCAATCGTATGGAAATCAACCATAATTAAACAAAAATTTGGGTGGTAGGTAAACAGAGACCTCCGATATCATAGTGGTGGGTTAACAGAAACCAAGTGCTATCGTGGTGAGTTTCTAGCAGGCATAAATGGGAAGCTAACGACACCTTAGCCGGATCTCTTGCGCTATTTTTTCAGAAGTTGCATGCAGCTCAAGCACCAATCGTATGGAAATCAACCATAATTAAACAAAAATTTGGGTAGTAGGTTAACAGAGACCCCCGCTATCATAGTGGTGGGTTAACAGAAACCAAGTGCCATCGTGGTGAGTTTCTAGCAGGCATAAATGGGAAGCTAACGACACCTTAGCCGGATCTCTCGCGCTATTTTTTCAGAAGTTGCATGCAACTCAAGCACCAATCGTAAGGAAATCAACCATAATTAAACAAAAATTTGGGTGGTAGGTTAAAAGAGACCCCCGATATCATAGTGCTGGGTTAACAGAAACCAAGTGCCATCTTGGTGAGTTTCTAGCAGGCATAAATGGGAAGCTAACGACACCTTAGCCAGATCTCTCGCGCTATTTTTTCGGAAGTTGCATGCAACTCAAGCACCAATCGTAAGGAAATCAACCATAATTAAACAAAAATTTGGGTGGTAGGTTAACAGAGACCCCCGATATCATAGTGGTGGGTTAACAGAAACCAAGTGCCATCGTGGTGAGTTTCTAGCAGGCATAAATGGGAAGCTAACGACACCTTAGCGGGATCTCTCGCGCTATTTTTTCAGAAGTTGCATGCAACTCAAGCACCAATCGTATGGAAATCAACCATAATTAAACAAAAATTTGGGTGGTAGGTTAACAGAGACCCCCGATATCATAGTAATGGGTTAACAGAAACCAAGTGCCATCGTGGTGAGTTTCTAGCAGGCATAAATGGGAAGCTAACGACACCTTAGCCGGATCTCTCGCGCTATTTTTTCAGAAGTTGCATGCAACTCAAGCACCAATCGTAAGGAAATCAACCATAATTAAACAAAAATTTGTGTGGTAGGTAAACAGAGACCCCCGATATCATAGTGGTGGGTTAACAGAAACCAAGTGCTATCGCGGTGAGTTTCTAACAGGCATAAATGGGAAGCTAACGACACCTTAGCGGGATCTCTCGCGCTATTTTTTCAGAAGTTGCATGCAACTCAAGCACCAATCGTATGGAAATCAACCATAATTAAACAAAAATTTGGGTGGTAGGTAAACAGAGACCTCCGATATCATAGTGGTGGGTTAACAGAAACCAAGTGCTATCGTGGTGAGTTTCTAGCAGGCATAAATGGGAAGCTAACGACACCTTAGCCGGATCTCTTGCGCTATTTTTTCAGAAGTTGCATGCAGCTCAAGCACCAATCGTATGGAAATCAACCATAATTAAACAAAAATTTGGGTAGTAGGTTAACAGAGACCCCCGCTATCATAGTGGTGGGTTAACAGAAACCAAGTGCCATCGTGGTGAGTTTCTAGCAGGCATAAATGGGAAGCTAACGACACCTTAGCCGGATCTCTCGCGCTATTTTTTCAGAAGTTGCATGCAACTCAAACACCAATCGTAAGGAAATCAACCATAATTAAACAAAAATTTGGGTGGTAGGTTAAAAGAGACCCCCGATATCATAGTGCTGGGTTAACAGAAACCAAGTGCCATCTTGGTGAGTTTCTAGCAGGCATAAATGGGAAGCTAACGACACCTTAGCCAGATCTCTCGCGCTATTTTTTCGGAAGTTGCATGCAACTCAAGCACCAATCGTAAGGAAATCAACCATAATTAAACAAAAATTTGGGTGGTAGGTTAACAGAGACCCCCGATATCATAGTGGTGGGTTAACAGAAACCAAGTGCCATCGTGGTGAGTTTCTAGCAGGCATAAATGGGAAGCTAACGACACCTTAGCGGGATCTCTCGCGCTATTTTTTCAGAAGTTGCATGCAACTCAAGCACCAATCGTATGGAAATCAACCATAATTAAACAAAAATTTGGGTGGTAGGTTAACAGAGACCCCCGATATCATAGTAATGGGTTAACAGAAACCAAGTGCCATCGTGGTGAGTTTCTAGCAGGCATAAATGGGAAGCTAATGACACCTTATCCGGATCTCTCGCGCTATTTTTTCAGAAGTTGCATGCAACTAAAGCACCAATCGTAAGAAAATCAACCATAATTAAATAAAAATTTGGGTGGTAGGTTAACAGAGACCCCCGATATCATAGTGGTGAGTTAACAGAAACCAAGTGCCATCGTGGTCAGTTTCTAGCAGGCATAAATGGGAAGCTAACGACACCTTAGCGGGATCTCTCGCGCTATTTTTTCAGAAGTTGCATGCAACTCAAGCACCAATCGTATGGAAATCAACCATAATTAAACAAAAATTTGGGTGGTAGGTTTACAGAGACCCCCGATATCATAGTAATGGGTTAACAGAAACCAAGTGCCATCGTGGTGAGTTTCTAGCAGACATAAAGGGGAAGCTAACGACACCTTAGCCGGATCTCTCGCGCTATTTTTTCAGAAGTTGCATGCAACTCAAGCACCAATCGTAAGGAAATTAACCATAATTAAACAAAAATTTGGGTGGTAGGTAAACAGAGACCTCCGATATCACAGTGGTGGGTTAACCGAAACCAAGTGCTATCGTGGTGAGTTTCTAGCAGGCATAAAGGGGAAGCTAACGACACCTTAGCCGGATCTCTCGCGCTATTTTTTTAGAAGTTGCATGAAACTCAAGCACCAATCGTAAGGAAATCAACCATAATTAAACAAAAATTTGGGTGGTAGGTAAACAGAGACCTCCGATATCATAGTGGTGGGTTAACAGAAGCCAAGTGCCATCGTGGTGAGTTTCTAGCAGGCATAAATGGGAAGCTAACGACACCTTAGCCGGATCTCTCGCGCTATTTTTTCTGAAGTTGCATGCAACTCAAGCACCAATCGTAAGGAAATCAACCATAATTAAACAAAAATTTGGGTGGTAGGTTAACAGAGACCCCCGATATCATAGTGGTGGGTTAACAGAAACCAAGTGCCATCGCGGTGAGTTTCTAGCAGGCATAAATGGGAAGCTAACGACACCTTAGCGGGATCTCTCGCGCTATTTTTTCAGAAGTTGCATGCAACTCAAGCACCAATCGTATGGAAATCAACCATAATTAAACAAAAATTTGGGTGGTAGGTTAACAGAGACCCCCGATATCATAGTAATGGGTTAACAGAAACCAAGTGCCATCGTGGTGAGTTTCTAGCAGGCATAAATGGGAAGCTAACGACACCTTAGCCGGATCTCTCGCGCTATTTTTTCAGAAGTTGCATGCAACTAAAGCACCAATCGTAAGAAAATCAACCATAATTAAATAAAAATTTGGGTGGTAGGTTAACAGAGACCCCCGATATCATAGTGGTGGGTTAACAGAAACCAAGTGCCATCGTGGTGAGTTTCTAGCAGGCATAAATGGGAGGCTAACGACACCTTAGCCGGATCTCTCGCGCTATTTTTTCAGAAGTTGAATGCAACTCAAGCACCAATCGTATGGAAATCAACCATAATTAAACAAAAATTTGGGTGGTAGGTTAACAGAGACCCCCAATATTATAGTGGTGGGTTAACAGAAACCAAGTGCCATCGTGGTGAGTTTCTAGCAGGCATAAATGGGAGGCTAACGACACCATAGCCGGATCTCTCGCGCTATTTTTTCAGAAGTTGCATGCAACTCAAGCACCAATCGTATGGAAATCAACCATAATTAAACAAAAATTTGGGTGGTAGGTTAACAGAGACCCCCGATATCATAGTGGTGGGTTAACAGAAACCAAGTGCCATCATGGTGAGTTTCTAGCAGGCATAAATGGGAAGCTAACGACACCTTAACCGGATCTCTCGCGCTATTTTTTCAGAAGTTGCATGCAACTAAAGCACCAATCGTAAGAAAATCAACCATAATTAAATAAAAATTTGGGTGGTAGGTTAACAGAGACCCCCGATATCATAGTGGTGGGTTAACAGAAACCAAGTGCCATCGCAATGAGTTTCTAGCAGGCATAAATGGGAAGCTAACGACACCTTAGCGGGATCTCTCGCGCTATTTTTTCAGAAGTTGCATGCAACTCAAGCACCAATCGTATGGAAATCAACCATAATTAAACAAAAATTTGGGTGGTAGGTTAAAAGAGACCCCCGATATCATAGTGCTGGGTTAACAGAAACCAAGTGCCATCATGGTGAGTTTCTAGCAGGCATAAATGGGAAGCTAACGACACCTTAGCCAGATCTCTCGCGCTTTTTTTTCGGAAGTTGCATGCAACTCAAGCACCAATCGTAAGGAAATCAACCATAATTAAACAAAAATTTGGGTGGTAGGTTAACAGAGACCTCCGATATCACAGTGGTGGGTTAACCGAAACCAAGTGCTATCGTGGTGAGTTTCTAGCAGGCATAAAGGGGCAGCTAACGACACCTTAGCCGGATCTCTCGCGCTATTTTTTCAGAAGTTACATGCAACTCAAGCACCAATCGTAAGGAAATCAACCATAATTAAACAAAAATTTGGGTGGTAGGTTAACAGAGACCCCCGATATCATAGTGGTGGGTTAACAGAAACCAAGTGCCATCGTGGTGAGTTTCTAGCAGGCATAAATGGGAAGCTAACGACACCTTAGCCGGATCTCTCGCGCTATGTTTTCAGAAGTTGCATGCAACTCAAGCACCAATCGTAAGGAAATTAACCATAATTAAACAAAAATTTGGGTGGTAGGTTAACAGAGACCCCCGATATCATAGTAATGGGTTAACAGAAACCAAGTGCCATCGTGGTGAGTTTCTAGCAGACATAAAGGGGAAGCTAACGACACTTTAGCCGGATCTCTCGCGCTATTTTTTCAGAAGTTGCATGCAACTCAAGCACCAATCGTAAGGAAATTAACCATAATTAAACAAAAATTTGGGTGGTAGGTAAAAAGAGACCTCCGATATTACAGTGGTGGGTTAACCGAAACCAAGTGCTATCGTGGTGAGTTTCTAGCAGGCATAAAGGGGAAGCTAACGACACCTTAGCCGGATCTCTCGCGCTATTTTTTTAGAAGTTGCATGCAACTCAAGCACCAATCGTAAGGAAATCAACCATAATTAAACAAAAATTTGGGTGGTAGGTAAACAGAGACCTCCGATATCATAGTGGTGGGTTAACAGAAGCCAAGTGCCATCGTGGTGAGTTTCTAGCAGGCATAAATGGGAAGCTAACGACACCTTAGCCGGATCTCTCGCGCTATTTTTTCTGAAGTTGCATGCAACTCAAGCACCAATCGTAAGGAAATCAACCATAATTAAACAAAAATTTGGGTGGTAGGTTAACAGAGACCCCCGATATCATAGTGGTGGGTTAACAGAAACCAAGTGCCATCGCGGTGAGTTTCTAGCAGGCATAAATGGGAAGCTAACGACACCTTAGCGGGATCTCTCGCGCTATTTTTTCAGAAGTTGCATGCAACTCAAGCACCAATCGTATGGAAATCAACCATAATTAAACAAAAATTTGGGTGGTAGGTTAACAGAGAACCCCGATATCATAGTAATGGGTTAACAGAAACCAAGTGCCATCGTGGTGAGTTTCTAGCAGGCATAAATGGGAAGCTAACGACACCTTAGCCGGATCTCTCGCGCTATTTTTTCAGAAGTTGCATGCAACTAAAGCACCAATCGTAAGAAAATCAACCATAATTAAATAAAAATTTGGGTGGTAGGTTAACAGAGACCCCCGATATCATAGTGGTGGGTTAACAGAAACCAAGTGCCATCGTGGTGAGTTTCTAGCAGGCATAAATGGGAGGCTAACGACACCTTAGCCGGATCTCTCGCGCTATTTTTTCAGAAGTTGAATGCAACTCAAGCACCAATCGTATGGAAATCAACCATAATTAAACAAAAATTTGGGTGGTAGGTTAACAGAGACCCCCGATATTATAGTGGTGGGTTAACAGAAACCAAGTGCCATCGTGGTGAGTTTCTAGCAGGCATAAATGGGAGGCTAACGACACCATAGCCGGATCTCTCGCGCTATTTTTTCAGAAGTTGCATGCAACTCAAGCACCAATCGTATGGAAATCAACCATAATTAAACAAAAATTTGGGTGGTAGGTTAACAGAGACCCCCGATATCATAGTGGTGGGTTAACAGAAACCAAGTGCCATCATGGTGAGTTTCTAGCAGGCATAAATGGGAAGCTAACGACACCTTAACCGGATCTCTCGCGCTATTTTTTCAGAAGTTGCATGCAACTAAAGCACCAATCGTAAGAAAATCAACCATAATTAAATAAAAATTTGGGTGGTAGGTTAACAGAGACCCCCGATATCATAGTGGTGGGTTAACAGAAACCAAGTGCCATCGCAATGAGTTTCTAGCAGGCATAAATGGGAAGCTAACGACACCTTAGCGGGATCTCTCGCGCTATTTTTTCAGAAGTTGCATGCAACTCAAGCACCAATCGTATGGAAATCAACCATAATTAAACAAAAATTTGGGTGGTAGGTTAAAAGAGACCCCCGATATCATAGTGCTGGGTTAACAGAAACCAAGTGCCATCATGGTGAGTTTCTAGCAGGCATAAATGGGAAGCTAACGACACCTTAGCCAGATCTCTCGCGCTTTTTTTTCGGAAGTTGCATGCAACTCAAGCACCAATCGTAAGGAAATCAACCATAATTAAACAAAAATTTGGGTGGTAGGTTAACAGAGACCTCCGATATCACAGTGGTGGGTTAACCGAAACCAAGTGCTATCGTGGTGAGTTTCTAGCAGGCATCAAGGGGCAGCTAACGACACCTTAGCCGGATCTCTCGCGCTATTTTTTCAGAAGTTACATGCAACTCAAGCACCAATCGTAAGGAAATCAACCATAATTAAACAAAAATTTGGGTGGTAGGTTAACAGAAACCCCCGATATCATATTGGTGGGTTAACAGAAACCAAGTGCCATCGTGGTGAGTTTCTAGCAGGCATAAATGGGAAGCTAACGACACCTTAGCCGGATCTCTCGCGCTATGTTTTCAGAAGTTGCATGCAACTCAAGCACCAATCGTAAGGAAATTAACCATAATTAAACAAAAATTTGGGTGGTAGGTTAACAGAGACCTCCGATATCATAGTGGTGGGTTAACCGAAACCAAGTGCTATCGTGGTGAGTTTCTAGCAGGCATAAAGGGGAAGCTAACGACACCTTAGCCGGATCTCTCGCGCTATTTTTTTAGAAGTTGCATGCAACTCAAGCACCAATCGTATGGAAATCAACCATAATTAAACAAAAATTTGGGTGGTAGGTTAACAGAGACCCCCGATATCATAGTGGTGGGTTAACAGAAACCAAGTGCCATCGTGGTGAGCTTCCAGCAGGCATAAATGGGAAGCTAACGACACCTTAGCCGGATCTCTCGCGCTATTTTTTCAGAAGTTGCATGCAACTCAAGCACCAATCGTAAGAAAATCAACCATAATTAAACAAAAATTTGGGTGGTAGGTTAACAGAGAACCCCGATATCATAGTGGTGGGTTAACAGAAACCAAGTGCCATCGTGGTGAGTTTCTAGCAGGCATAAATGGGAAGCTAACGACACCTTAGCGGGATCTCTCGCGCTATTTTTTCAGAAGTTGCATGCAACTCAAGCACCAATCGTATGGAAATCAACCATAATTAAACAAAAATTTGGGTGGTAGGTTAACAGAGACCCCCGATATCATAGTAATGGGTTAACAGAAACCAAGTGCCATCGTGAAGAGTTTCTAGCAGGCATAAATGGGAAGCTAACGACACCTTAGCCGGATCTCTCGCGCTATTTTTTCAGAAGTTGCATGCAACTAAAGCACCAATCGTAAGAAAATCAACCATAATTAAATAAAAATTTGGGTGGTAGGTTAACAGAGACCCCCGATATCATAGTGGTGGGTTAACAGAAACCAAGTGCCATCGTGGTGAGTTTCTAGCAGGCATAAATGGGAGGCTAACGACACCTTAGCCGGATCTCTCGCGCTATTTTTTCAGAAGTTGAATGCAACTCAAGCACCAATCGTATGGAAATCAACCATAATTAAACTAAAATTTGGGTGGTAGGTTAACAGAGACCCCCGATATCATAGTGGTGGGTTAACAGAAACCAAGTGCCATCGTGGTGAGTTTCTAGCAGGCATAAATGGGAAGCTAACGACACCTTAACCGGATCTCTCGCGCTATTTTTTCAGAAGTTGCATGCAACTAAAGCACCAATCGTAAGAAAATCAACCATAATTAAATAAAAATTTGGGTGGTAGGTTAACAGAGACCCCCGATATCATAGTGGTGGTTTAAGAGAAACCAGGTGCCATCGCGGTGAGTTTCTAGCAGGCATAAATGGGAAGCTAACGACACCTTAGCGGGATCTCTCGCGCTATTTTTTCAGAAGTTGCATGCAACTCAAGCACCAATCGTATGGAAATCAACCATAATTAAACAAAAATTTGGGTGGTAGGTTAAAAGAGACCCCCGATATCATAGTGCTGGGTTAACAGAAACCAAGTGCCATCATGGTGAGTTTCTAGCAGGCATAAATGGGAAGCTAACGACACCTTAGCCAGATCTCTCGCGCTATTTTTTCGGAAGTTGCATGCAACTCAAGCACCAATCGTAAGGAAATCAACCATAATTAAACAAAAATTTGGGTGGTAGGTTAACAGAGACCTCCGATATCACAGTGGTGGGTTAACCGAAACCAAGTGCTATCGTGGTGAGTTTCTAGCAGGCATAAAGGGGCAGCTAACGACACCTTAGCCGGATCTCTCGCGCTATTTTTTCAGAAGTTGCATGCAACTCAAGCACCAATCGTAAGGAAATCAACCATAATTAAACAAAAATTTGGGTGGTAGGTTAACAGAGACCTCCGATATCATAGTGGTGGGTTAACCGAAACCAAGTGCTATTGTGGTGAGTTTCTAGCAGGCATAAAGGGGAAGCTAACGACACCTTAGCCGGATCTCTCGCGCTATTTTTTTTAGAAGTTGCATGCAACTCAAGCACCAATCGTATGGAAATCAACCATAATTAAACAAAAATTTGGGTGGTAGGTTAACAGAGACCCCCGATATCATAGTGGTGGGTTAACAGAAACCAAGTGCCATCGTGGTGAGTTTCTAGCAGGCATAAATGGGAAGCTAACGACACCTTAGCCGGATCTCTCGCGCTATTTTTTCAGAAGTTGCATGCAACTCAAGCACCAATCGTAAGAAAATCAACCATAATTAAACAAAAATTTGGGTGGTAGGTTAACAGAGACCCCCGATATCATAGTGGTGGGTTAACAGAAACCAAGTGCCATCGTGGTGAGTTTCTAGCAGGCATAAATGGGAAGCTAACGACACCTTAGCGGGATCTCTCGCGCTATTTTTTCAGAAGTTGCATGCAACTCAAGCACCAATCGTATGGAAATCAACCATAATTAAACAAAAATTTGGGTGGTAGGTTAACAGAGACCCCCGATATCATAGTAATGGGTTAACAGAAACCAAGTGCCATCGTGAAGAATTTCTAGCAGGCATAAATGGGAAGCTAACGACACCTTAGCCGGATCTCTCGGGCTATTTTTTCAGAAGTTGCATGCAACTAAAGCACCAATCGTAAGAAAATCAACCACAATTAAATAAAAATTTGGGTGGTAGGTTAACAGAGACCCCCGATATCATAGTGGTGGGTTAACAGAAACCAAGTGCCATCGTGGTGAGTTTCTAGCAGGCATAAATGGGAGGCTAACGACACCTTAGCCGGATCTCTCGCGCTATTTTTTTAGAAGTTGAATGCAACTCAAGCACCAATCGTAAGGAATTCAACCATAATTAAACAAAAATTTGGGTGGTAGGTTAACAGAGACCCCCGATATCATTGTGATGGGTTAACAGAAACCAAGTGCCATCGTGGAGAGTTTCTAGCAGGCATAAATGGGAAGCTAACGACACCTTAGCCGGATCTCTCGCGCTATGTTTTCAGAAGTTGCATGCAACTCAAGCACCAATCGTAAGGAAATTAACCATAATTAAACAAAAATTTGGGTGGTAGGTTAACAGAGACCTCCGATATCATAGTGGTGGGTTAACCGAAAACAAGTGCTATCGGGGTGAGTTTCTAGCAGGCATAAAGGGGAAGCTAACGACACCTTAGCCGGATCTCTCGCGCTATTTTTTTAGAAGTTGCATGCAACTCAAGCACCAATCGTACGGAAATCAACCATAATTAAACAAAAATTTGGGTGGTAGGTTAACAGAGACCCCCGATATCATAGTGGTGGGTTAACAGAAACCAAGTGCCATCGTGGTGAGTTTCTAGCAGGCATAAATGGGAAGCTAACGACACCTTAGCCGGATCTCTCGCGCTATTTTTTCAGAAGTTGCATGCAACTCAAGCACCAATCGTAAGAAAATCAACCATAATTAAACAAAAATTTGGGTGGTAGGTTAACTGAGACCCCGCGATATCATAGTGGTGGGTTAACAGAAACCAAGTGCCATCGTGGTGAGTTTCTAGCAGGCATAAGTGGGAAGCTAACGACACCTTAGCGGGATCTCTCGCGCTATTTTTTCAGAAGTTGCATGCAACTCAAGCAACAATCGTATGGAAATCAACCATAATTAAACAAAAATTTGGGTGGTAGGTTAACAGAGACCCCCGATATCATAGTAATGGGTTAACAGAAACCAAGTGCCATCATGGTGAGTTTCTAGCAGGCATAAATGGGAAGCTAACGACACCTTAGCCGGATCTCTCGCGCTATTTTTTCAGAAGTTGCATGCAACTAAAGCACCAATCGTAAGAAAATCAACCATAATTAAACAAAAATTTGGGTGGTATGTTAACAGAGACCCCCGATATCATAGTGGTGGGTTAACAGAAACCAAGTGCCATCGTGGTGAGTTTCTAGCAGGCATAAATGGGAAGCTAACGACACCTTAGCGGGATCTCTCGCGCTATTTTTTCAGAAGTTGCATGCAACTCAAGCACCAATCGTATGGAAATCAACAATAATTAAACAAAAATTTGGGTGGTAGGTTAACAGAGACCCCCGATATCATAGTAATGGGTTAACAGAAACCAAGTGCCATCGTGAATAGTTTCTAGCAGGCATAAATGGGAAGCTAACGACACCTTAGCCGGATCTCTCGCGCTATTTTTTCAGAAGTTGCATGCAACTAAAGCACCAATCGTAAGAAAATCAACCATAATTAAATAAAAATTTGGGTGGTAGGTTAACAGAGACCCCCGATATCATAGTGGTGGGTTAACAGAAACCAAGTGCCATCGTGGTGAGTTTCTAGCAGTCATAAATGGGAGGATAACGACACCTTAGCCGGATCTCTCGCGCTATTTTTTCAGAAGTTGAATGCAACTCAAGCACCAATCGTATGGAAATCAACCATAATTAAACTAAAATTTGGGTGGTAGGTTAACAGAGACCCCCGATATCATAGTGGTGGGTTAACAGAAACCAAGTGCCATCGTGGTGAGTTTCTAGCAGGCATAAATGGGAAGCTAACGACACCTTAACCGGATCTCTCGCGCTATTTTTTCAGAAGTTGCATGCAACTAAAGCACCAATCGTAAGAAAATCAACCATAATTAAATAAAAATTTGGGTGGTAGGTTAACAGAGACCCCCGATATCATAGTGGTGGGTTAAGAGAAACCAGGTGCCATCGCGGTGAGTTTCTAGCAGGCATAAATGGGAAGCTAACGACACCTTAGCCGGATCTCTCGCGCTATTTTTTCAGAAGTTGCATGCAACTCAAGCACCAATCGTATGGAAATCAACCATAATTAAACAAAAATTTGGGTGGTAGGTTAAAAGAGACCCCCGATATCATAGTGCTGGGTTAACAGAGACCAAGTGCCATCATGGTGAGTTTCTAGCAGGCATAAATGGGAAGCTAACGACACCTTAGCCAGATCTCTCGCGCTATTTTTTCAGAAGTTGCATGCAACTCAAGCACCAATCGTAAGGAAATCAACCATAATTAAACAAAAATTTGGGTGGTAGGTTAACAGAGACCCCCGATATCATAGTGGTGGGTTAACAGAAACCAAGTGCCATCGTGAATAGTTTCTAGCAGGCATAAATGGGAAGCTAACGACACCTTAGCCGGATCTCTCGCGCTATTTTTTCAGAAGTTGCATGCAACTAAAGCACCAATCGTAAGAAAATCAACCATAATTAAATAAAAATTTGGGTGGTAGGTTAACAGAGACCCCCGATATCATAGTGGTGGGTTAACAGAAACCAAGTGCCATCGTGGTGAGTTTCTAGCAGTCATAAATGGGAGGATAACGACACCTTAGCCGGATCTCTCGCGCTATGTTTTCAGAAGTTGCATGCAACTCAAGCACCAATCGTAAGGAAATTAACCATAATTAAACAAAAATTTGGGTGGTAGGTTAACAGAGACCTCCGATATCATAGTGGTGGGTTAACCGAAACCAAGTGCTATTGTGGTGAGTTTCTAGCAGGCATAAAGGGGAAGCTAACGACACCTTAGCCGGATCTCTCGCGCTATTTTTTTAGAAGTTGCATGCAACTCAAGCACCAATCGTATGGAAATCAACCATAATTAAACAAAAATTTGGGTGGTAGGTTAACAGAGACCCCCGATATCATAGTGGTGGGTTAACAGAAACCAAGTGCCATCGTGGTGAGTTTCTAGCAGGCATAAATGGGAAGCTAACGACACCTTAGCCGGATCTCTCGCGCTATTTTTTCAGAAGTTGCATGCAACTCAAGCACCAATCGTAAGAAAATCAACCATAATTAAACAAAAATTTGGGTGGTAGGTTAACAGAGACCCCCGATATCATAGTGGTGGGTTAACAGAAACCAATTGCCATCGTGGTGAGTTTCTAGCAGGCATAAATGGGAAGCTAACGACACCTTAGCGGGATCTCTCGCGCTATTTTTTCAGAAGTTGCATGCAACTCAAGCACCAATCGTATGGAAATCAACCATAATTAAACAAAAATTTGGGTGGTAGGTTAACAGAGACCCCCGATATCATAGTAATGGGTTAACAGAAACCAAGTGCCATCGTGAAGAGTTTCTAGCAGGCATAAATGGGAAGCTAACGACACCTTAGCCGGATCTCTCGGGCTATTTTTTCAGAAGTTGCATGCAACTAAAGCACCAATCGTAAGAAAATCAACCACAATTAAATAAAAATTTGGGTGGTAGGTTAACAGAGACCCCCGATATCATAGTGGTGGGTTAACAGAAACCAAGTGCCATCGTGGTGAGTTTCTAGCAGGCATAAATGGGAGGCTAACGACACCTTAGCCGGATCTCTCGCGCTATTTTTTTAGAAGTTGAATGCAACTCAAGCACCAATCGTAAGGAAATCAACCATAATTAAACAAAAATTTGGGTGGTAGGTTAACAGAGACCCCCGATATCATTGTGATGGGTTAACAGAAACCAAGTGCCATCGTGGAGAGTTTCTAGCAGGCATAAATGGGAAGCTAACGACACCTTAGCCGGATCTCTCGCGCTATGTTTTCAGAAGTTGCATGCAACTCAAGCACCAATCGTAAGGAAATTAACCATAATTAAACAAAAATTTGGGTGGTAGGTTAACAGAGACCTCCGATATCATAGTGGTGGGTTAACCGAAAACAAGTGCTATCGTGGTGAGTTTCTAGCAGGCATAAAGGGGAAGCTAACGACACCTTAGCCGGATCTCTCGCGCTATTTTTTTAGAAGTTGCATGCAACTCAAGCACCAATCGTACGGAAATCAACCATAATTAAACAAAAATTTGGGTGGTAGGTTAACAGAGACCCCCGATATCATAGTGGTGGGTTAACAGAAACCAAGTGCCATCGTGGTGAGTTTCTAGCAGGCATAAATGGGAAGCTAACGACACCTTAGCCGGATCTCTCGCGCTATTTTTTCAGAAGTTGCATGCAACTCAAGCACCAATCGTAAGAAAATCAACCATAATTAAACAAAAATTTGGGTGGTAGGTTAACTGAGACCCCGCGATATCATAGTGGTGGGTTAACAGAAACCAAGTGCCATCGTGGTGAGTTTCTAGCAGGCATAAGTGGGAAGCTAACGACACCTTAGCGGGATCTCTCGCGCTATTTTTTCAGAAGTTGCATGCAACTCAAGCAACAATCGTATGGAAATCAACCATAATTAAACAAAAATTTGGGTGGTAGGTTAACAGAGACCCCCGATATCATAGTAATGGGTTAACAGAAACCAAGTGCCATCATGGTGAGTTTCTAGCAGGCATAAATGGGAAGCTAACGACACCTTAGCCGGATCTCTCGCGCTATTTTTTCAGAAGTTGCATGCAACTAAAGCACCAATCGTAAGAAAATCAACCATAATTAAACAAAAATTTGGGTGGTATGTTAACAGAGACCCCCGATATCATAGTGGTGGGTTAACAGAAACCAAGTGCCATCATGGTGAGTTTCTAGCAGGCATAAATGGGAAGCTAACGACACCTTAGCGGGATCTCTCGCGCTATTTTTTCAGAAGTTGCATGCAACTCAAGCACCAATCGTATGGAAATCAACCATAATTAAACAAAAATTTGGGTGGTAGGTTAACAGAGACCCCCGATATCATAGTAATGGGTTAACAGAAACCAAGTGCCATCGTGAAGAGTTTCTAGCAGGCATAAATGGGAAGCTAACGACACCTTAGCCGGATCTCTCGCGCTATTTTTTCAGAAGTTGCATGCAACTAAAGCACCAATCGTAAGAAAATCAACCATAATTAAATAAAAATTTGGGTGGTAGGTTAACAGAGACCCCCGATATCATAGTGGTGGGTTAACAGAAACCAAGTGCCATCGTGGTGAGTTTCTAGCAGTCATAAATGGGAGGATAACGACACCTTAGCCGGATCTCTCGCGCTATTTTTTCAGAAGTTGAATGCAACTCAAGCACCAATCGTATGGAAATCAACCATAATTAAACTAAAATTTGGGTGGTAGGTTAACAGAGACCCCCGATATCATAGTGGTGGGTTAACAGAAACCAAGTGCCATCGTGGTGAGTTTCTAGCAGGCATAAATGGGAAGCTAACGACACCTTAACCGGATCTCTCGCGCTATTTTTTCAGAAGTTGCATGCAACTAAAGCACCAATCGTAAGAAAATCAACCATAATTAAATAAAAATTTGGGTGGTAGGTTAACAGAGACCCCCGATATCATAGTGGTGGGTTAAGAGAAACCAGGTGCCATCGCGGTGAGTTTCTAGCAGGCATAAATGGGAAGCTAGCGACACCTTAGCGGGATCTCTCGCGCTATTTTTTCAGAAGTTGCATGCAACTCAAGCACCAATCGTATGGAAATCAACCATAATTAAACAAAAATTTGGGTGGTAGGTTAAAAGAGAC
This sequence comes from Anomoia purmunda, assembly GCA_951828415.1. NCBI lineage: Eukaryota > Metazoa > Arthropoda > Insecta > Diptera > Tephritidae > Anomoia > Anomoia purmunda. Next base: position 96,807,547 of record OX639995.1, read on the forward strand.
CCCCGATATCATAGTGCTGGGTTAACAGAAACCAAGTGCCATCATGGTGAGTTTCTAGCAGGCATAAATGGGAAGCTAACGACACCTTAGCCAGATCTCTCGCGCTATTTTTTCGGAAGTTGCATGCAACTCAAGCACCAATCGTAAGGAAATCAACCATAATTAAACAAAAATTTGGGTGGTAGGTTAACAGAGACCTCCGATATCACAGTGGTGGGTTAACCGAAACCAAGTGCTATCGTGGTGAGTTTCTAGCAGGCATAAAGGGGCAGCTAACGACACCTTAGCCGGATCTCTCGCGCTATTTTTTCAGAAGTTGCATGCAAATCAAGCACCAATCGTAAGGAAATCAACCATAATTAAACAAAAATTTGGGTGGTAGGTTAACAGAGACCCCCGATATCATAGTGGTGGGTTAACAGAAACCAAGTGCCATCGTGGTGAGTTTCTAGCAGGCATAAATGGGAAGCTAACGACACCTTAGCCGGATCTCTCGCGCTATGTTTTCAGAAGTTGCATGCAACTCAAGCACCAATCGTAAGGAAATTAACCATAATTAAACAAAAATTTGGGTGGTAGGTTAACAGAGACCTCCGATATCATAGTGGTGGGTTAACCGAAACCAAGTGCTATTGTGGTGAGTTTCTAGCAGGCATAAAGGGGAACCTAACGACACCTTAGCCGGATCTCTCGCGCTATTTTTTTAGAAGTTGCATGCAACTCAAGCACCAATCGTATGGAAATCAACCATAATTAAACAAAAATTTGGGTGGTAGGTTAACAGAGACCCCCGATATCATAGTGGTGGGTTAACAGAAACCAAGTGCCATCGTGGTGAGTTTCTAGCAGGCATAAATGGGAAGCTAACGACACCTTAGCCGGATCCCTCGCGCTATTTTTTCAGAAGTTGCATGCAACTCAAGCACCAATCGTAAGAAAATCAACCATAATTAAACAAAAATTTGGGTGGTAGGTTAACAGAGACCCCCGATATCATAGTCGTGGGTTAACAGAAACCAAGTGCCATCGTGGTGAGTTTCTAGCAGGCATAAATGGGAAGCTAACGACACCTTAGCGGGATCTCTCGCGCTATTTTTTCAGAAGTTGCATGCAACTCAAGCACCAATCGTATGGAAATCAACCATAATTAAACAAAAATTTGGGTGGTAGGTTAACAGAGACCCCCGATATCATAGTAATGGGTTAACAGAAACCAAGTGCCATCGTGAAGAGTTTCTAGCAGGCATAAATGGGAAGCTAACGACACCTTAGCCGGATCTCTCGCGCTATTTTTTCAGAAGTTGCATGCAACTAAAGCACCAATCGTAAGAAAATCAACCACAATTAAATAAAAATTTGGGTGGTAGGTTAACAGAGACCCCCGATATCATAGTGGTGGGTTAACAGAAACCAAGTGCCATCGTGGTGAGTTTCTAGCAGGCATAAATGGGAGGCTAACGACACCTTAGCCGGATCTCTCGCGCTATTTTTTTAGAAGTTGAATGCAACTCAAGCACCAATCGTAAGGAAATCAACCATAATTAAACAAAAATTTGGGTGGTAGGTAAACAGAGACCCCCGATATCATTGTGATGGGTTAACAGAAACCAAGTGCCATCGTGGAGAGTTTCTAGCAGGCATAAATGGGAAGCTAACGACACCTTAGCCGGATCTCTCGCGCTATGTTTTCAGAAGTTGCATGCAACTCAAGTGTTGCGAACGATCAGGCAGCACAATTCACGTAAGCTCTACTCTCTAACTTAAAAGCTGTCATACGTGGCAAATTCTGATTGGTCGACGAGAAAAAGGGGAGCAATTTGGCGAAGCGGGAGCCGCCTGAAATTTGGCAGGCAGAAGTATTAAGGAAGGCAGATTAACACGATTAAATTTTTTAATTCCAGAAAGGAAATTTAACTTTATACAGAATTTTATAAATAAAGTACCTTGAATTGTAAAAAATTTTCAAGCCTTTTAATATCTTAAAAAATTTAATCTGCCTTCACAACGCATTCCTGTTTCATTATAAATATTGAAAATTTCAATGTCGCGAGCTACAATGAATTTAGCTGAGGCAGATACGGTTCCAGCTAACGTTTGCGCTGGACCTAATTTTAATGCTGCCGCTTCTTCATCAAGTTTCGCCATGACACATAATCTTTTCGCTCCGAATAACAATGTGTTGATACGCAGCGAAGGTAGCAATAGTGAAGCTACATATCAACATAATCCCGTGACACAGTCCGCAAACTTGGATGCTAGTATGCCATCTGGAGCTCCTTTCGCTAGCGGAATGCATGCCGTGCCACCTTCAGAAATGGCGCTGCAGGATAACCAAGCAACTAGTCCACCTCACTCCGTAAGTTCTGTCAATTCACAAGGGATTCGCCGCCGTGCCGAACTGTTACATGAGCAGAGCGAAATCTTAAGGCAGAGGGAAGCTCTACTTAGAGAGCAGCACAGTTTTCTGGACCGCTTAGATGCAATGGGATTCGATGACGAGCTAGATGAAAGGCTATATACTAGGCCTTTGACCGCAATGCATAATTCAGCGATACAAACAACGCGTGCAATGCAACTACCACCAAATTTGGTTGCACCATTCAACGTAGCTTCATCCGATGGAAATGTTTTCCAAAGGTCTAATCCACTAGATTCAATCCCGTTAACGTCAACTGTTCAACAGCCGCTTGATAATCAACCTACATCTGTCCTTCAATCCTTACTGGACAGAATTCAATCACTCGAGCAGCAGTTACAACGTTATTCACTGCCTAATGGAGTAAGTCCTCCATCTCAACCGCAACCAGCGGAAACCACCTTTCCCACAGCTGGGCACGTTAACGCCTTATCTTTCGGTGCTTCGGCTTATCGCCGATTAACTCGAGATCAGATCGCTTCTCGCAACAGTCTTGTTAAAGAGTTGCCTAAATATGATGGTAAGCCAAGTGAGTGGCCGTTATTTTACGCTGCTTTTAACCAATCGACTGAAGTTTGTGGGTTCTCTGACGAAGAGAACCTGCTAAGACTGCGGCAAGCCTTGGAAGGGCAAGCTCGCAATGCTGTCAAGAATCTATTACTGCACTCCTCATGCGTACGCCAGATTATTTCTACGCTTCAAATGCGATTTGGGCGACCAGAATTAATAATCAGCGTTCTACAACGGCAAATTTGTGAACTGCCGTCACCCTCAGAGAGTCAACTGGAATCGATTGTCGACTTTGCCGTAGAAGTACAAAACATCTGTGCAACGATGTCGGTATCAGGACTGAACAACCATTTAAACAACCCTGAATTCGAGCAACGCCTGGTGTCGAAACTGCCTGGACTCTTACCAGCATATTGGGGAATGCATAAAAGAAGTTTAGCGGTTTGTAATTTACAACATTTCAGTGATTGGCTTTTCCAACTAGCACAAGGTGCTAATTGCGTCCTCGTACCAAAAGAGTCTCCAAGATTCCGAAAACGCGGAGTAATCAATCATCATTTTAATTCGGTAAGATGTATCGTTTGTGAAGGAAAATGTTATGATGTCGCTAATTGTACATCTTTCAAGGTAATGTCACGAAGCCAAAGGTGGCAATTAGTTCGCAAAATGAAACTATGTCACCGCTGTTTAGGGAGACACTCGACAAATGGCTGTAAATCCGCCGCAACTTGCAACGTTAATGGTTGCAACCGCAGTCATCATCCCGCGCTGCACAACTCGGAGGTGGCTGGCATTGATGCTGATAAGCCGTCAAGAAATGTCAATATGAGTGCGTCAACGCAACCTGCCAATGTTAATATGCATAGTTCGGGTAGATGTAGCACACTGTTTCGAGTACTTCCTGTAGTTCTACATTCAGGGCGTTATAGAGTGTCAACCTATGCTTTCATAGATGATGGTTCGTCACTTACGCTAATCGACGAAGAGCTGTTACAAAAACTAAAAGTAGCAGGTACGCCTCAGCCACTTTGTTTACGTTGGACTGGTGATACTCATCGGTATGAGGACGATTCGGTCGTGGTCAACTTAGCTATATCGGCTAAAGAAAATGAAAAGAAATTCGCTCTCAAAGACGTTCGCTCCGTTAAAAAGCTGGACTTACCAATCCAATCGTTAAACGCTGCCGAATTGCAGTCAAATTTCAAATATTTGAGAGGTTTGCCATTGCAGTCTTATTCAAATGCTACACCACAACTACTGATTGGGTTAAACAACGCTGCGCTCGGATCCGCCATTAAATCTTTATGTGGCACCGAAAATGAACCAATAGCAGAGAAGTCTAAGCTTGGATGGACGCTGAAAGGCCAGACATCAGATGCCAGTATGGAAACTATTCATTGCGTCTACCACATTTGTAACTGCTCTGCCGAAGACGAGCTGCTTCAAATAACTAAAGCGTATCTCTGCCTCGATAATTTTGGCGTGAGTGACAAATCTGCTCTTGTTATATCCAAAGATGACGAATGCGCTTTGGAGCAGCTACGAAAATACACCGTACGAGTCGGTGATCGCTTCGAGACGAGCTTATTGTGGAAACATCCAGACATTGAGCTCCCTGACAGTTTTAAAATGGCCTTGTTTCGTGCGCAATGTCTACGTAAGAGAATGCAACGTGACCACAACTTGAATGAGGCGCTTCAGCAGAAAATCGATGATTACGTTCAAAAGGGATATGCCCGACGCTTGACACCACACGATGTTGACCGTGAAAAATACTGGTATTTACCGATTTTTGCAGTAACAAACCTTAATAAACCAGGAAAGGTAAGGTTAGTCTGGGATGCAGCCGCAAAGGTAAATGGTGTGTCATTGAACAGCATGTTGCTTAAAGGCCCTGACCTAACGACCCCTTTACTCTCGGTGCTGTTTAAGTTCAGAGAAAGGCGAGTTGCTATCACGGCAGATATTGCTGAAATGTTTCATCAAATTCGAGTCCGACAAGAAGACCAAAATTTTTTGCGATTTCTGTGGTACGAACCGAACGCCAAGGAGCCAACCATATTTGTGATGACCGTTATGACCTTTGGGGCCACATGTTCACCCAGTTGCGCTCAATATATCAAAAATAAAAATGCTGCTGAGTTCAGTGAGAAGTTTCCTCAAGCAGCACAGTGTATAATCGAAAACCACTACGTTGACGATATGCTAGTTAGTATTGACACCGAAGAAGAGGCTATTAAACTAGCGCAAGATGTTTGTTATGTTCATTCGAAGGGTGGCTTTCATATTAGAAATTTTTTGTCGAACTCGAGCCGAGTGTTAGCGGCCTTAAATGAGAGCTCCACCGACGCACTATGTCTCGATCTTGAAAGAGAATTACCGATCGAGAAGGTGTTGGGAATGTGGTGGGTTACTGCTAGCGACCATTTTGCATTTCGTGTATCCGCAAAGTACAGGGACTCCGACCTCCTTTTCTGTCAGCGACGACCGACTAAGCGCGAAGTCTTGAGCTTAGTTATGACGATATACGACCCGATCGGGCTTATCGGATTCTACGTGGTCTACGCCAAAGTTATACTGCAAGAAATATGGAAAACTGGTTGCGGCTGGGATGACCCAATTCCAGATGACCAGTTTAGTAAGTGGCTGAGGTGGCTTAAACTCATCCCCAGAATAGAAAAACTACGAATACCACGCTGCTATATGCAAATAGTATTGGCTGGAACCCCCCGAATAGAAGTTCATACATTCGTCGACGCCAGTGAAAGCAGCTATGCAGCAGTGTGCTACCTTAGATACTCTTATAACGACGTAGTTGAATGTTCGATGATCGCCAGCAAAACAAGAGTAGCCCCACTCAAGCTAATGTCGATACCTCGTCTGGAGCTCAAAGCAGCACTTTTAGGAGCTCGTCTGACCAATCATGTTATCGAATCGCATTCTATTCGGGTTGATAGCCGCACATACTGGTCAGACTCACGCACAGTCCTATCTTGGCTGCACTCTGATAATCGCCGCTATAAGCAATTTGTAGCTTTCCGAGTCAGCGAGATCCTTGAACTGACCGACGTTAAAGAATGGCGCTGGGTTCCAACTGCTGCGAATGTCGCTGACGAAGCCACGAAATGGCATGGAGATCCAGACCTTTCTAGCAACAGCCGATGGTTTAGTGGACCGTCATTTTTGTACCTTCCGCCTAACGAGTGGCCTTCGCCCGAAGAATCGCAAAGTATCGCAACTGAAGAACTCCGTCCCCAGTTCATTGGATCTCACCACATAACTTCAGAGCAGTCTACGGTAGTGCCCGAACATGAGAGATTTTCAACTTGGAACCGTCTTCTTCGATCAACTGCTATGGTTTTGTACTGCACTAGAATCTGGTTAAGCGTGATTCGAGACAATCAGATAATTGGTGAGGTCCCAAGTACTGAAGATTTTTGTAAAGCAGAACGGTATCTTTGGAGGAAAGCCCAGCTCGACGAATACAAAGACTCTATAGCGACTTTGGCAAGAGGGAAGGCTATTGACAAATCCAGCACAATTTTCAAGTTATCACCTTCTCTAGATGATTACGGTGTGCTACGAATAGATAGCAGAGTTAAGACCCCAGGCCGACCGGATCAAGTATTACTGCCACACAACCATCATATTACGCACTTGATTATAAACGAATTTCACGTAAAATATCACCACGGCAGCCTTGAAACAGTCGTCAATGAAATTCGGCAATCTTATTGGATAAGTAAACTCCGAGTTGCGGCCAATAAAATTCGACGCAATTGCCAGGCTTGTAAAAATAGAACTGCGCAACCTCTACCACCGAGGATGGCCTGTTTGCCTCCAGCGCGAACTTCAGCAGTCTGCCGTGCGTTTTCTTACGTAGGCGTCGATTATTTTGGTCCGCTACTTGTCGCTGTGAAAAGGAGCACCGAAAAGAGATATGGAGTGTTGTTCACATGTTTAACAACCAGAGCGGTGCATGTCGAAATTGCATACTCACTATCCACAGCCTCCTGTATTTTAGCCGTTCGTAATTTTATGGCACGCAGGGGCAGTCCGCTGGAGATTTGGAGTGACAATGGCACAAACCTAAAGGGCGCTGAAAGAGAATTAAAGTCAGCATTTTCACTCTTAGATAAAAATCTGCTGACGAAAACCTTCACTTCTGCAGCAACTAACTGGCGCTTTATACCTCCTGCGTCACCACACATGGGCGGAGCCTGGGAACGGCTAGTTCGCTCGGTAAAAGATATACTGCATCGAATTTTAACAACAAACCGCCCGAATGACGAACTTCTTCGTGCCTTTTTAATGGAAGTAGAGATGACGATTAATTCTCGCCCATTAACTTATATTCCTATTGATCATGAAGAAGAAGAAGCACTCACACCTAACCATTTTTTGTTAGGTAGTTCGAGTGGCATTAAGCCGATCGCGGAACCAGTTACTGAGGGTATTTTAATGCGATGTCATTGGCGCACATCACAGCAACTCGCCGACGCTTTCTGGAGACGTTGGGTCACTGAATATTTGCCAACCATAACAAGGAGAACCAAATGGTTTGGGGACGTTAAAGCCGTTGAAGTTGGTGATATTGCTTATATAGTTGATCCCCATAGCCCAAGGAACTGCTGGCCAAGGGGCAAGGTGATCGAAGTCCGAAAGAGTGCTGACGGAAGGGTTAGAAGTGCCACAATCAGAACCACTTGTGGTATCTACGAAAGACCTGCTGCCAAATTAGCCGTTCTGGATCTAAAAGGTTCGGTACATCCTGATGGAGAGGATATACCAGGGGGGAGTGTTGCGAACGATCAGGCAGCACAATTCACGTAAGCTCTACTCTCTAACTTAAAAGCTGTCATACGTGGCAAATTCTGATTGGTCGACGAGAAAAAGGGGAGCAATTTGGCGAAGCGGGAGCCGCCTGAAATTTGGCAGGCAGAAGTATTAAGGAAGGCAGATTAACACGATTAAATTTTTTAATTCCAGAAAGGAAATTTAACTTTATACAGAATTTAATAAATAAAGTACCTTGAATTGTAAAAAATTTTCAAGCCTTTTAATATCAAGCACCAATCGTAAGGAAATTAACCATAATTAAACAAAAATTTGGGTGGTAGGTTAACAGAGACCTCCGATATCATAGTGGTGGGTTAACCGAAACCAAGTGCTATCGTGGTGAGTTTCTAGCAGGCATAAAGGGGAAGCTAACGACACCTTAGCCGGATCTCTCGCGCTATTTTTTTAAAAGTTGCATGCAACTCAAGCACCAATCGTACGGAAATCAACCATAATTAAACAAAAATTTGGGTGGTAGGTTAACAGAGACCCCCGATATCATAGTGGTGGGTTAACAGAAACCAAGTGCCATCGTGGTGAGTTTCTAGCAGGCATAAATGGGAAGCTAACGACACCTTAGCCGGATCTCTCGCGCTATTTTTTCAGAAGTTGCATGCAACTCAAGCAACAATCGTATGGAAATCAACCATAATTAAACAAAAATTTGGGTGGTAGGTTAACAGAGACCCCCGATATCATAGTAATGGGTTAACAGAAACCAAGTGCCATCGTGGTGAGTTTCTAGCAGGCATAAATGGGAAGCTAACGACACCTTAGCCGGATCTCTCGCGCTATTTTTTCAGAAGTTGCATGCAACTAAAGCACCAATCGTAAGAAAATCAACCATAATTAAATAAAAATTTGGGTGGTAGGTTAACAGAGACCCCCGATATCATAGTGGTGGGTTAACATAAACCAAGTGCCATCGTGGTGAGTTTCTAGCAGGCATAAATGGGAGGCTAACGACACCTTAGCCGGATCTCTCGCGCTATTTTTTTAGAAGTTGAATGCAACTCAAGCACCAATCGTAAGGAAATTAACCATAATTATACAAAAATTTGGGTGGTAGGTTAACAGAGACCTCCGATATCATAGTGGTGGGTTAACCGAAACCAAGTGCTATCATGGTGAGTTTCTAGCAGGCACAAAGGGGAAGCTACCGACACCTTAGCCGGATCTCTCGCGCTATTTTTTTAGAAGTTGCATGCAACTCAAGCACCAATCGTATGGAAATCAACCATAATTAAACAAAAATTTGGGTGGTAGGTTAACAGAGACCCCCGATATCATAGTGGTGGGTTAACAGAAACCAAGTGCCATCGTGGTGAGTTTCTAGCGGGCATAAATGGGAAGCTAACGACACCTTAGCCGGATCTCTCGCGCTATTTTTTCAGAAGTTGCATGCAACTCAAGCACCAATCGTAAGAAAATCAACCATAATTAAACAAAAATTTGGGTGGTAGGTTAACAGAGACCCCCGATATCATAGTGGTGGGTTAACAGAAACCAAGTGCCATCGTGGTGAGTTTCTAGCAGGCATGAATGGGAAGCTAACGACACCTTAGCCGGATCTCTCGCGCTATTTTTTCAGAAGTTGCATGCAACTCAAGCACCAATCGTAAGAAAATCAACCATAATTAAACAAAAATTTGGGTGGTAGGTTAACAGAGACCCCCGATATCATAGTGGTGGGTTAACAGAAACCAAGTGCCATCGTGGTGAGTTTCTAGCAGGCATAAGTGGGAAGCTAACGACACCTTAGCGGGATCTCTCGCGCTATTTTTTCAGAAGTTGCATGCAACTCAAGCACCAATCGTATGGAAATCAACCATAATTAAATAAAAATTTGGGTGGTAGGTTAACAGAGACCCCCGATATCATAGTGGTGGGTTAACATAAACCAAGTGCCATCGTGGTGAGTTTCTAGCAGGCATTAATGGGAGGCTAACGACACCTTAGCCGGATCTCTCGCGCTATTTTTTTAGAAGTTGAATGCAACTCAAGCACCAATCGTAAGGAAATTAACCATAATTAAACAAAAATTTGGGTGGTAGGTTAACAGAGACCCCCGATATCATAGTGGTGGGTTAACAGAAACCAAGTGCCATCGTGGTGAGTTTCTAGCAGGCATAAATGGGAAGCTAACGACACCTTAGCCGGATCTCTCGCGCTATTTTTTCAGAAGTTGCATGCAACTCAAGCACCAATCGTAAGAAAATCAACCATAATTAAACAAAAATTTGGGTGGTAGGTTAACAGAGACCCCCGATATCATAGTGGTGGGTTAACAGAAACCAAGTGCCATCGTGGTGAGTTTCTAGCAGGCATAAATGGGAAGCTAACGACACCTTAGCGGGATCTCTCGCGCTATTTTTTCAGAAGTTGCATGCAACTCAAGCACCAATCATATGGAAATCAACCATAATTAAACAAAAATCTGGGTGGTAGGTTAACAGAGACCCTCGATATCATAGTAATGGGTTAACAGAAACCAAGTGCCATCGTGAAGAGTTTCTAGCAGGCATAAATGGGAAGCTAACGACACCTTAGCCGGATCTCTCGCGCTATTTTTTCAGAAGTTGCATGCAACTAAAGCACCAATCGTAAGAAAATCAACCATAATCAAATAAAAATTTGGGTGGTAGGTTAACAGAGACCCCCGATATCATAGTGGTGGGTTAACAGAAACCAAGTGCCATCGTGGTGAGTTTCTAGCAGGCATAAATGGGAAGCTAACGACACCTTAGCGGGATCTCTCGCGCTATTTTTTTCAGAAGTTGCATGCAACTCAAGCACCAATCGTAAGAAAATCAACCATAATTAAACAAAAATTTGGGTGGTAGGTTAACAGAGACCCCCGATATCATAGTGGTGGGTTAACAGAAACCAAGTGCCATCGTGGTGAGTTTCTAGCAGGCATGAATGGGAAGCTAACGACACCTTAGCCGGATCTCTCGCGCTATTTTTTCAGAAGTTGCATGCAACTCAAGCACCAATCGTAAGAAAATCAACCATAATTAAACAAAAATTTGGGTGGTAGGTTAACAGAGACCCCCGATATCATAGTGGTGGGTTAACAGAAACCAAGTGCCATCGTGGTGAGTTTCTAGCAGGCATAAATGGGAAGCTAACGACACCTTAGCGGGATCTCTCGCGCTATTTTTTCAGAAGTTGCATGCAACTCAAGCACCAATCATATGGAAATCAACCATAATTAAACAAAAATCTGGGTGGTAGGTTAACAGAGACCCTCGATATCATAGTAATGGGTTAACAGAAACCAAGTGCCATCGTGAAGAGTTTCTAGCAGGCATAAATGGGAAGCTAACGACACCTTAGCCGGATCTCTCGCGCTATTTTTTCAGAAGTTGCATGCAACTAAAGCACCAATCGTAAGAAAATCAACCATAATCAAATAAAAATTTGGGTGGTAGGTTAACAGAGACCCCCGATATCATAGTGGTGGGTTAACAGAAACCAAGTGCCATCGTGGTGAGTTTCTAGCAGGCATAAATGGGAGGCTAACGACACCTTAGCCGGATCTCTCGCGCTATTTTTTTAGAAGTTGAATGCAACTCAAGCACCAATCGTAAGGAAATCAACCATAATTAAACACAAATTTGGGTGGTAGGTTAACATAGACCCCCGATATCATTGTGATGGGTTAACAGAAACCAAGTGCCATCGTGGTGAGTTTCTAGCAGGCATAAATGGGAAGCTAACGACACCTTAGCCGGATCTCTCGCGCTATGTTTTCAGAAGTTGCATGCAACTCAAGCACCAATCGTATGGAAATCAACCATAATTAAATAAAAATTTGGGTGGTAGGTTAACAGAGACCCCCGATATCATAGTGGTGGGTTAACAGAAACCAAGTGCCATCGTGGTGAGTTTCTAGCAGGCATGAATGGGAAGCTAACGACACCTTAGCCGGATCTCTCGCGCTATTTTTTCAGAAGTTGCATGCAACTCAAGCACCAATCGTAAGAAAATCAACCATAATTAAACAAAAATTTGGGTGGTAGGTTAACAGAGACCCCCGATATCATAGTGGTGGGTTAACAGAAACCAAGTGCCATCGTGGTGAGTTTCTAGCAGGCATAAGTGGGAAGCTAACGACATCTTAGCGGGATCTCTCGCGCTATTTTTTCAGAAGTTGCATGCAACTCAAGCACCAATCGTATGGAAATCAACCATAATTAAATAAAAATTTGGGTGGTAGGTTAACAGAGACCCCCGATATCATAGTGGTGGGTTAACATAAACCAAGTGCCATCGTGGTGAGTTTCTAGCAGGCATAAATGGGAGGCTAACGACACCTTAGCCGGATCTCTCGCGCTATTTTTTTAGAAGTTGAATGCAACTCAAGCACCAATCGTAAGGAAATTAACCATAATTAAACAAAAATTTGGGTGGTAGGTTAACAGAGACCCCCGATATCATAGTGGTGGGTTAACAGAAACCAAGTGCCATCGTGGTGAGTTTCTAGCAGGCATAAATGGGAAGCTAACGACACCTTAGCCGGATCTCTCGCGCTATTTTTTCAGAAGTTGCATGCAACTCAAGCACCAATCGTAAGAAAATCAACCATAATTAAACAAAAATTTGGGTGGTAGGTTAACAGAGACCCCCGATATCATAGTGGTGGGTTAACAGAAACCAAGTGCCATCGTGGTGAGTTTCTAGCAGGCATAAATGGGAAGCTAACGACACCTTAGCGGGATCTCTCGCGCTATTTTTTCAGAAGTTGCATGCAACTCAAGCACCAATCATATGGAAATCAACCATAATTAAACAAAAATCTGGGTGGTAGGTTAACAGAGACCCTCGATATCATAGTAATGGGTTAACAGAAACCAAGTGCCATCGTGAAGAGTTTCTAGCAGGCATAAATGGGAAGCTAACGACACCTTAGCCGGATCTCTCGCGCTATTTTTTCAGAAGTTGCATGCAACTAAAGCACCAATCGTAAGAAAATCAACCATAATCAAATAAAAATTTGGGTGGTAGGTTAACAGAGACCCCCGATATCATAGTGGTGGGTTAACAGAAACCAAGTGCCATCGTGGTGAGTTTCTAGCAGGCATAAATGGGAGGCTAACGACACCTTAGCCGGATCTCTCGCGCTATTTTTTTAGAAGTTGAATGCAACTCAAGCACCAATCGTAAGGAAATCAACCATAATTAAACACAAATTTGGGTGGTAGGTTAACATAGACCCCCGATATCATTGTGATGGGTTAACAGAAACCAAGTGCCATCGTGGTGAGTTTCTAGCAGGCATAAATGGGAAGCTAACGACACCTTAGCCGGATCTCTCGCGCTATGTTTTCAGAAGTTGCATGCAACTCAAGCACCAATCGTAAGGAAATTAACCATAATTAAACAAAAATTTGGGTGGTAGGTTAACAGAGACCTCCGATATCATAGTGGTGGGTTAACCGAAACCAAGTGCTATCGTGGTGAGTTTCTAGCGGGCATAAAGGGGAAGCTAACGACACCTTAGCCGGATCTCTCGCGCTATTTTTTTAGAAGTTGCATGCAACTCAAGCACCAATCGTATGGAAATCAACCATAATTAAACAAAAATTTGGGTGGTAGGTTAACAGAGACCCCCGATATCATAGTGGTGGGTTAACAGAAACCAAATGCCATCGTGGTGAGTTTCTAGCAGGCATAAATGGGAAGCTAACGACACCTTAGCCGGATCTCTCGCGCTATTTTTTCAGAAGTTGCATGCAACTCAAGCACCAATCGTAAGAAAATCAACCATAATTAAACAAAAATTTGGGTGGTAGGTTAACAGAGACCCCCGATATCATAGTGGTGGGTTAACAGAAACCAAGTGCCATCGTGGTGAGTTTCTAGCAGGCATAAAGAGGAAGCTAACGACACCTTAGCCGGATCTCTCGCGCTATTTTTTCAGAAGTTGCATGCAACTCAAGCACCAATCGTATGGAAATCAACCATAATTAAACAAAAATTTGGGTGGTAGGTTAACAGAGACCCCCGATATCATAGTAATGGGTTAACAGAAACCAAGTGCCATCGTGAAGAGTTTCTAGCAGGCATAAATGGGAAGCTAACGACATCTTAGCCGGATCTCTCGCGCTATTTTTTCAGAAGTTGCATGCAACTAAAGCACCAATCGTAAGAAAATCAACCATAATTAAATAAAAATTTGGGTGGTAGGTTAACAGAGACCCCCGATATCATAGTGGTGAGTTAACAGAAACCAAGTGCCATCGTGGTGGGTTTCTAGCAGGCATAAATGGGAGGCTAACGACACCTTAGCCGGATCTCTCGCGCTATTTTTTTAGAAGTTGAATGCAACTCAAACACCAATCGTAAGGAAATCAACCATAATTAAACAAAAATTTGGGTGGTAGGTTAATTGAGACCCCCGATATCATTGTGATGGGTTAACAGAAACCAAGTGCCATCGTGGTGAGTTTCTAGCAGGCGTAAATGGGAAGCTAACGACACCTTAGCCGGATCTCTCGCGCTTTGTTTTCAGAAGTTGCATGCAACTCAAGCACCAATCGTAAGGAAATTAACCATAATTAAACAAAAATTTGGGTGGTAGGTTAACAGAGACTTCCGATATCATAGTGGTGGGTTAACCGAAACCAAGTGCTATCGTGGTGAGTTTCTAGCAGACATAAAGGGGAAGCTAACGACACCTTAGCCGGATCTCTCGCGCTATTTTTTTAGAAGTTGCATGCAACTCAAGCACCAATCGTATGGAAATCAACCATAATTAAACAAAAATTTGGGTGGTAGGTTAACAGAGACCCCCGATATCATAGTAATGGTTAACAGAAACCAAGTGCCATCGTGGTGAGTTTCTAGCAGGCATAAATGGGAAGCTAACGACACCTTAGCCGGATCTCTCGCGCTATTTTTTCAGAAGTTGCATGCAACTAAAGCACCAATCGTAAGAAAATCAACCATAATTAAATAAAAATTTGGGTGGTAGGTTAACAGTGACCCCCGATATCATAGTGGTGGGTTAACATAAACCAAGTGCCATCGTGGTGAGTTTCTAGCAGGCATAAATGGGAGGCTAACGACACCTTAGCCGGATCTCTCGCGCTATTTTTTTAGAAGTTGAATGCAACTCAAGCACCAATCGTAAGGAAATCAACCATAATTAAACAAAAATTTGGGTGGTAGGTTAACAGAGACCCCCGATATCATAGTGGTGGGTTAACAGAAACCAAGTGCCATCGTGGTGAGTTTCTAGCAGGCATAAATGGGAAGCTAACGACACCTTAGCCGGATCTCTCGCGCTATTTTTTCAGAAGTTGCATGCAACTCAAGCACCAATCGTAAGGAAATCAACCATAATTAAACAAAAATTTGGGTGGTAGGTTAAAAGAGACCCCCGATATCATAGTGCTGGGTTAACAGAAACCAAGTGCCATCATGGTGAGTTTCTAGCAGGCATAAATGGGAAGCTAACGACACCTTAGCCAGATCTCTCGCGCTATTTTTTCGGAAGTTGCATGCAACTCAAGCACCAATCGCAAGGAAATCAACCATAATTAAACAAAAATTTGGGTGGTAGGTTAACAGAGACCCCCGATATCATAGTGGTGGGTTAACAGAAACCAAGTGCCATCGTGGTGAGTTTCTAGCAGGCATAAATGGGAAGCTACCGAAACCTTAGCCGGATCTCTCGCGCTATTTTTTCAGAAGTTGCATGCAACTCAAGCACCAATCGTAAGGAAATCAACCATAATTAAACAAAAATTTGGGTGGTAGGTTGACAGAGACCCCCGATATCATAGTGCTGGGTTAACAGAAACCAAGTGCCATCGTGGTGAGTTTCTAGCAGGCATAAATGGGAAGCTAACGACACCTTAGCCAGATCTCTCGCGCTATTTTTTCGGAAGTTGCATGCAACTCAAGCACCAATCGTAAGGAAATCAACCATAATTAAACAAAAATTTGGGTGGTAGGTTAACAGAGACCTCCGATACCACAGTGGTGGGTTAACCGAAACCAAGTGCTATCGTGGTGAGTTTCTAGCAGGCCTAAAGGGGCAGCTAACGACACCTTAGCCGGATCTCTCGCGCTATTTTTTCAGAAGTTGCATGCAACTCAAGCACCAATCGTAAGGAAATCAACCATAATTAAACAAAAATTTGGGTGGTAGGTTAACAGAGACCCCCGATATCATAGTGCTGGGTTAACAGAAACCAAGTGCCATCATGGTGAGTTTCTAGCAGGCATAAATGGGAAGCTAACGACACCTTAGCCAGATCTCTCGCGCTATGTTTTCAGAAGTTGCATTCAACTCAAGCACCAATCGTAAGGAAATTAACCATAATTAAACAAAAATTTGGGTGGTAGGTTAACAGAGACCCCCGATATCACAGTGGTGGGTTAACCGAATACAATTGCCATCGTGGTGAGCTTCTAGCAGGCACTAATGGGAAGCTAACGACACCTTAGCCGAATCTCTCGCGTTATTTTTTCAGAAGTTGCATGCAACTAAAGCACCAATCGTAAGAAAATCAACCATAATTAAATAAAAATTTGGGTGGTAGGTTAACAGAGACCCCCGATATCATAGTGGTGGGTTAACAGAAACCAAGTGCCATCGTGGTGAGTTTCTAGCAGGCATAAATGGGAAGCTAACGACACCTTAGCCGGATCTCTCGCGCTATTTTTTCAGAAGTTGCATGCAACTCAAGCACCAATCGTAAGAAAATCAACCATAATTAAACAAAAATTTGGGTGGTAGGTTAACAGAGACCCCCGATATCATAGTGGTGGGTTAACAGAAACCAAGTGCCATCGTGGTAAGTTTCTAGCAGGCATAAGTGGGAAGCTAACGACACCTTAGCGGGATCTCTCGCGCTATTTTTTCAGAAGTTGCATGCAACTCAAGCACCAATCGTATGGAAATCAACCATAATTAAACAAAAATTTGGGTGGTAGGTTAACAGAGACCCCCGATATCATAGTAATGGTTAACAGAAACCAAGTGCCATCGTGGTGAGTTTCTAGCAGGCATAAATGGGAAGCTAACGACACCTTAGCCGGATCTCTCGCGCTATTTTTTCAGAAGTTGCATGCAACTAAGGCACCAATCGTAAGAAAATCAACCATAATTAAATAAAAATTTGGGTGGTAGGTTAACAGTGACCCCCGATATCATAGTGGTGGGTTAACATAAACCAAGTGCCATCGTGGTGAGTTTCTAGCAGGCATAAATGGGAGGCTAACGACACCTTAGCCGGATCTCTCGCGCTATTATTTTAGAAGTTGAATGCAACTCAAGCACCAATCGTAAGGAAATCAACCATAATTAAACAAAAATTTGGGTGGTAGGTTAACAGAGACCCCCGATATCATAGTGGTGGGTTAACAGAAACCAAGTGCCATCGTGGTGAGTTTCTAGCAGGCATAAATGGGAAACTAACGACACCTTAGCCGGATCTCTCGCGCTATTTTTTCAGAAGTTGCATGCAACTCAAGCACCAATCGTAAGTATGGAAATCAACCATAATTAAACAAAAATTTGGGTGGTAGGTTAAGAGACACCCGATATCTAGAAATGGGTTAACAGAAACCAACTGCCATCGTGGTGAGCTTCTAGCAGGCACAAATGGGAAGCTAACGACACCTTAGCCGAATCTCTCGCGTTATTTTTTCAGAAGTTGCATGCAACTCAAGCACCAATCGTAAGGAAATCAACCATAATTAAACAAAAATTTGGGTGGTAGGTTAACAGAGACCCCCGATATCATAGGTGGGTTAACAGAAACCAAGTGCCATCGTGGTGAGTTTCTAGCAGACATAAATGGGAAGCTAACGAAACCTTAGCCGGATCTCTCGCGCTATTTTTTCAGAAGTTGCATGCAACTCAAGCACCAATCGTAAGGAAATCAACCATAATTAAACAAAAATTTGGGTGGTAGGTTGACAGAGACCCCCGATATCATAGTGCTGGGTTAACAGAAACCAAGTGCCATCATGGTGAGTTTCTAGCAGGCATAAATGGGAAGCTAACGACACCTTTGCCAGATCTCTCGCGCTATTTTTTCGGAAGTTGCATGCAACTCAAGCACCAATCGTAAGGAAATCAACCATAATTAAACAAAAATTTGGGTGGTAGGTTAACAGAGACCTCCGATATCACAGTGGTGGGTTAACCGAAACCAAGTGCTATCATGGTGAGTTTCTAGCAGGCATAAAGGGGCAGCTAACGACACCTTAGCCGGATCTCTCGCGCTATTTTTTCAGAAGTTGCATGCAACTCAAGCACCAATCGTAAGGAAATCAACCATAATTAAACAAAAATTTGGGTGGTAGGTTAACAGAGATCCCCGATATCATAGTGCTGGGTTAACAGAAACCAAGTGCCATCATGGTGACTTTCTAGGAGGCATAAATGGGAAGCTAACGACACCTTAGCCAGATCTCTCGCGCTATGTTTTCAGAAGTTGCATTCAACTCAAGCACCAATCGTAAGGAAATTAACCATAATTAAACAAAAATTTGGGTGGTAGGTTAACAGAGACCCCCGATATCACAGTGGTGGGTTAACCGAATACAATTGCCATCGTGGTGAGCTTCTAGCAGGCACAAATGGGAAGCTAACGACACCTTAGCCGAATCTCTCGCGTTATTTTTTCAGAAGTTGCATGCAACTCAAGCACCAATCGTAAGGAAATCAACCATAATTAAACAAAAATTTGGGGTGGTAGGTTAACAGAGACCCCCGATATCATAGTGGTGGGTTAACAGAAACCAAGTGCCATCGTGGTGAGTTTCTAGCAGGCATAAAGGGGAAGCTAACGACACCTTAGCCGGAACTCTCGCGCTATTTTTTCAGAAGTTGCATGCAACTCAAGCACCAATCGTAAGGAAATCAACCATAATTAAACAAAAATTTGTGTGGTAGGTAAACAGAGACCTCCGATATCACAGTGGTGGGTTAACCGAAACCAAGTGCTATCGTGGTGAGTTTCTAGCAGGCATAAAGGGGAAGCTAATGACACCTTAGCCGGATCTCTCGCGCTATTTTTTCAGAAGTTGCATGCAACTCAATCACCAATCGTAAGGAAATCAACCATAATTAAACAAAAATTTGGGTGGTAGGTTAACAGAGACCCCCGATATCATAGTGGTGGGTTAACAGAAACCAAGTGCCATCGTGGTGAGTTTCTAGCAGGCATAAAGGGGAAGCTAATGACACCTTAGCCGGATCTCTCGCGCTATTCTTGCAGAAGTTGCATGCAACTCAAGCACCACCGTAAGGAAATAAACCATAATTAAACAAAACTTTGGGTGGTAGGTTAACAGAGACCCCCGATATCATAGTGGTGGGTTAACAGAAACCAAGTGCCATCGTGGTGAGTTTCTAGCAGGCATAAATGGGAAGCTAACGAAACCTTAGCCGGATCTCTCGCGCTATTTTTTCAGAAGTTGCATGCAACTCAAGCACCAATCGTAAGGAAATCAACCATAATTAAACAAAAATTTGGGTGGTAGGTTGACAGAGACCCCCGATTTCATAGTGGTGGGTTAACAGAAACCAAGTGCCATCGTGGTGAGTTTCTAGCAGGCATAAATGGGAAGCTAACGACAGCCTAGCCGGATCTCTCGCGCTATTTTTTCGGAAGTTGCATGCAATTCAAGCACCAATCGTAAGGAAATCAACCATAATTAAACAAAAATTTGGGTGGTAGGTTAACAGAGACCCCCGATATCACAGTGGTGGGTTAACCGAAACCAAGTGCTATCGTGGTGAGTTTCTAGCAGGCATAAAGGGGAAGCTAACGACACCTTAGCCGCATCTCTCGCGCTATTTTTTCAGAATTTGCATGCAACTCAAGCACCAATCGTATGGAAATCAACCATAATTAAACAAAAATTTGGGTGGTAGGTAAACAGAGACCTCCGATATCACAGTGGTGGGTTAACCGAAACCAAGTGCTATCGTGGTGAGTTTCTAGCAGGCATAAATGGGAAGCTAACGACACCTTAGCCGGATCTCTCGCGCTATTTTTTCAGAAGTTGCATGCAACTAAAGCACCAATCGTAAGGAAATCAACCATAATTAAACCAAAATTTGAGTGGTAGGTTAACAGAGACCTCCGATATCACAGTGGTGGGTTAACCGAAACCAAGTGCTATCGTGGTGAGTTTCTAGCAGGCATAAAGGGGCAGCTAACGACACCTTAGCCTTATCTCTCGCGCTATTTTTTCAGAAGTTGCATGCAACTCAAGCACCAATCGTAAGGAAATCAACCATAATTAAACAAAAATTTGGGTGGTAGGTTGACAGAGACCCCCGATATCATAGTGGTGGGTTAACAGAAACCAAGTGCCATCGTGGTGAGTTTCTAGCAGGCATAAATGGGAAGCTAACGACAGCCTAGCCGGATCTCTCGCGCTATTTTTTCGGAAGTTGCATGCAATTCAAGCACCAATCGTAAGGAAATCAACCATAATTAAACAAAAATTTGGGTGGTAGGTTAACAGAGACCCCCGATATCACAGTGGTGGGTTAACCGAAACCAAGTGCTATCGTGGTGAGTTTCTAGCAGGCATAAATGGGAAGCTAACGACACCTTAGCCGCATCTCTCGCGCTATTTTTTTCAGAATTTGCATGCAACTCAAGCACCAATCGTATGGAAATCAACCATAATTAAACAAAAATTTGGGTGGTAGGTAAACAGAGACCTCCGATATCACAGTGGTGGGTTAACCGAAACCAAGTGCTATCGTGGTGAGTTTCTAGCAGGCATAAATGGGAAGCTAACGACACCTTAGCCGGATCTCTCGCGCTATTTTTTCAGAAGTTGCATGCAACTAAAGCACCAATCGTAAGGAAATCAACCATAATTAAACCAAAATTTGAGTGGTAGGTTAACAGAGACCTCCGATATCACAGTGGTGGGTTAACCGAAACCAAGTGCTATCGTGGTGAGTTTCTAGCAGGCATAAAGGGGCAGCTAACGACACCTTAGCCTTATCTCTCGCGCTATTTTTTCAGAAGTTGCATGCAACTCAAGCACCAATCGTAAGGAAATCAACCATAATTAAACAAAAATTTGGGTGGTAGGTTGACAGAGACCCCCGATATCATAGTGGTGGGTTAACAGAAACCAAGTGCTATCGTAGTGAGTTTCTAGCAGGCATAAAGGGGAAGCTAACGACACCTTAGCCGGATCTCTCGCGCTATTTTTTCAGAAGTTGCATGCAACTAAAGCACCAATCGTAAGGAAAACAACCATAACTAAATAAAAATTTGGGTGGTAGGCTAAAAGGCACCCCCGATATCATAGTGGTGGGTTAACAGAAACCAAGTGCGATCGTGGTGAGTTTCTAGCAGGCACAAATGGGAAGCTAACGACACCTTAGCCGGATCTCTCGCGATATTTTTTCAGAAGTTGCATGCAACTCAAGCACCAATCGTAAGGAAATCAACCATAATTAAACAAAAATTTGGGTGGTAGGTTAACAGAGACCTCCGATATCATAGTGGTGGATTAACAGAAACCAAGTGCCATCGTGGTGAGTTTCTAGCAGGCTTAAATGGGAAGCTAACGACACCTTAGCCGGATCTCTCGCGCTATTTTTTCAGAAGTTGCATGCAACTCAAGCACCAATCTTAAGGAAATCAACCATAATTAAACAAAAATTTGGGTGGTAGGTTAACAGAGACCCCCGCAATCACAGTGGTGGGTTAACCGAAACCAAGTGCTATCGTGGTGAGTTTCTAGCAGGCATAAAGGGGAAGCTAACGACACCTTAGCCGGATCTCTCGCGCTATTTTTTAAGAAGTTCCATGCAACTCAAGCACCAATCGTAAGGAAATCAACCAGAATTAAACAAAAATTTGGGTGGTAGGTTAACAGAGACCCCCGATATCACAGTGGTGGGTTAACAGAAACCAAGTGCCATCGTGGTGAGTGTCTAGCAGGCATAAAGGGGAAGCTAACGACACCTTTGCCGGATCTCTCGCGCTATTTTTTCAGAAGTTGCATGCAACTCAAGCACCAATCTTAAGGAAATCAACCATAATTAAACAAAAATTTGGGTGCTAGGTACACAGATACCTCCGATATCACAGTGGTGGGTTAACCGAAACCAAGTGCTATCAGGGTGAGTTTCTAGCAGGCATAAATGGGAAGCTAACGACACCTTAGCCGAATCTCTCGCGCTATTTTTTCAGAAGTTGCATGCAACTCAAGCACCAATCGTAAGGAAATCAACCATAATTAAACAAAAATTTGTGTGGTAGGTAAACAGAGACCTCCGATATCACAGTGGTGGGTTAACCGAAACCAAGTGCTATCGTGGTGAGTTTCTAGCAGGAATAAAGGGGAAGCTAATGACACCTTAGCCGGATCTCTCGCGCTATTTTTTCAGAAGTTGCATGCAACTCAATCACCAATCGTAAGGAAATCAACCATAATTAAACAAAAATTTGGGTGGTAGGTTAACAGAGACCCCCGATATCATAGTGGTGGGTTAACAGAAACCAAGTGCCATCGTGGTGAGTTTCTAGCAGGCATAAAGGGGAAGATAATGACACCTTAGCCGGATCTCTCGCGCTATTCTTGCAGAAGTTGCATGCAACTCAAGCACCACCGTAAGGAAATAAACCATAATTAAACAAAACTTTGGGTGGTAGGTTAACAGAGACCCCCCCTATCATAGTGGTGGGTTAACAGAAACCAAGTGCCATCGTGGTGAGTTTCTAGCAGGCATAAATGGGAAGCTAACGAAACCTTAGCCGGATCTCTCGCGCTATTTTTTCAGAAGTTGCATGCAACTCAAGCACCAATCGTAAGGAAATCGACCATAATTAAACAAAAATTTGGGTGGTAGGTTAACAGAGACCCCCGCAATCACAGTGGTGGAAATCAAGGAAAGCCGGAATTTGGGTGGTAGGTTGACAGAGACCCCCGATATCATAGTGGTGGGTTAACAGAAACCAAGTGCCATCGTGGTGAGTTTCTAGCAGGCATAAATGGGAAGCTAACGACAGCCTAGCCGGATCTCTCGCGCTATTTTTTCGGAAGTTGCATGCAACTCAATCGTAAGGAAATCAACCATAATGAAACAAAAATTTGGGTGGTAGGTTAACAGAGACCCCCGATATCACAGTGGTGGGTTAACCGAAACCAAGTGCTATCGTGGTGAGTTTCTAGCAGGCATAAAGGGGAAGCTAACGACACCTTAGCCGCATCTCTCGCGCTATTTTTTCAGAATTTGCATGCAACTCAAGCACCAATCGTAAGGAAATCAACCATAATTAAACAAAAATTTGGGTGGTAGGTAAACAGAGACCTCCGATATCACAGTGGTGGGTTAACCGAAACCAAGTGCTATCGTAGTGAGATTCTAGCAGGCATAAAGGGGAAGCTAACGACACCTTAGCCGGATCTCTCGCGCTATTTTTTCAGAAGTTGCATGCAACTAAAGCACCAATCGTAAGGAAAACAACCATAACTAAATAAAAATTTGGGTGGTAGGCTAAAAGGCACCCCCGATATCATAGTGGTGGGTTAACAGAAACCAAGTGCGATCGTGGTGAGTTTCTAGCAGGCACAAATGGGAAGCTAACGACACCTTAGCCGGATCTCTCGCGCTATTTTTTCAGAAGTTGCATGCAACTCAAGCACCAATCGTAAGGAAATCAACCATAATTAAACAAAAATTTGGGTGGTAGGTTAACAGAGACCTCCGATATCATAGTGGTGGGTTAACAGAAACCAAGTGCCATCGTGGTGAGTTTCTAGCAGGCTTAAATGGGAAGCTAACGACACCTTAGCCGGATCTCTCGCGCTATTTTTTAAGAAGTTCCATGCAACTCAAGCACCAATCGTAAGGAAATCAACCATAATTAAACAAAAATTTGGGTGGTAGGTTAACAGAGACCCCCGATATCATAGTGGTGGGTTAACAGAAACCAAGTGCCATCGTGGTGAGTTTCTAGCAGGCATAAAGGGGAAGCTAACGACACCTTTGCCGGATCTCTCGCGCTATTTTTTCAGAAGTTGCATGCAACTCAAGCACCAATCTTAAGGAAATCAACCATAATTAAACAAAAATTTGGGTGCTAGGTACACAGATACCTCCGATATCACAGTGGTGGGTTAACCGAAACCAAGTGCCATCGTGATGAGTTTCTAGCAGGCATAAATGAGAAGCTAACGACACCTTAGCCGGATCTCTCGCGCTATTTTTTCAGAAGTTGCATGCAACTCAAGCACCAATCGTAAGGAAATCAACCATAATTAAACAAAAATTTGGGTGGTAGGTTAACAGAGACCCCCAATATCATAGTGGTGGGTTAACAGAAAACAAGTGCCATCATGGTGAGTTTCTAGCAGGCATAAATGGGAAGCTAACGACACCTTAGCCGGATCTCTCGCGCTATTTTTTCAGAAGTTGCATGCAACTCAAGCACCAATCGTATGGAAATCAACCATAATTAAACAAAAATTTGGGTGGTAGGTTAAGAGACACCCGATATCTAGAAATGGGTTAACAGAAACCAATTGCCATCGTGGTGAGCTTCTAGCAGGCACAAATGGGAAGCTAACGACACCTTAGCCGAATCTCTCGCGTTATTTTTTCAGAAGTTGCATGCAACTCAAGCACCAATCGTAAGGAAATCAACCATAATTAAACAAAAATTTGGGTGGTAGGTTAACAGAGACCCCCGATATCATAGTGGTGGGTTAACAGAAACCAAGTGCCATCGTGGTGAGTTTCTAGCAGGCATAAATGGGAAGCTAACGAAACCTTAGCCGGATCTCTCGCGCTATTTTTTCAGAAGTTGCATGCAACTCAAGCACCAATCGTAAGGAAATCAACCATAATTAAACAAAAATTTGGGTGGTAGGTTGACAGAGACCCCCGATATCATAGTGCTGGGTTAACCGAATACAATTGCCATCGTGGTGAGCTTCTAGCAGGCACAAATGGGAAGCTAACGACACCTTAGCCGAATCTCTCGCGTTATTTTTTCAGAAGTTGCATGCAACTCAAGCACCAATCGTAAGGAAATCAACCATAATTAAACAAAAATTTGGGTGGTAGGTTAACAGAGACCCCCGATATCATAGTGGTGGGTTAACCGAATACAATTGCCATCGTGGTGAGCTTCTAGCAGGCACAAATGGGAAGCTAACGACACCTTAGCCGAATCTCTCGCGTTATTTTTTCAGAAGTTGCATGCAACTCAAGCACCAATCGTAAGGAAATCAACCATAATTAAACAAAAATTTGGGTGGTAGGTTAACAGAGACCCCCGATATCATAGTGGTGGGTTAACAGAAACCAAGTGCCATCGTGGTGAGTTTCTAGCAGGCATAAAGGGGAAGCTAACGACACCTTAGCCGCATCTCACGCGCTATTTTTTCAGAATTTGCATGCAACTCAAGCACCAATCGTAAGGAAATCAACCATAATTAAACAAAAATTTGGGTGGTAGGTAAACAGAGACCTCCGATATCACAGTGGTGGGTTAACCGAAACCAAGTGCTATCGTGGTGAGTTTCTAGCAGGCATAAAGGGGAAGCTAACGACACCTTAGCCGGATCTCTCGCGCTATTTTTTCAGAAGTTGCATGCAACTAAAGCACCAATCGTAAGGAAAACAACCATAACTAAATAAAAATTTGGGTGGTAGGCTAAAAGGCACCCCCGATATCATAGTGGTGGGTTAACAGAAACCAAGTGCGATCGTGGTGAGTTTCTAGCAGGCACAAATGGGAAGCTAACGACACCTTAGCCGGATCTCTCGCGCTATTTTTTCAGAAGTTGCATGCTACTCAAGCACCAATCGTAAGGAAATCAACCATAATTAAACAAAAATTTGGGTGGTAGGTTAACAGAGACCTCCGATATCATAGTGGTGGGTTAACAGAAACCAAGTGCCATCGTGGTGAGTTTCTAGCAGGCTTAAATGGGAAGCTAACGACACCTTAGCCGGATCTCTCGCGCTATTTTTTCAGAAGTTGCATGCAACTCAAGCACCAATCGTAAGGAAATCAACCATAATTAAACAAAAATTTGGGTGGTAGGTTAACAGAGACCCCCGCAATCACAGTGGTGGGTTAACCGAAACCAAGTGCTATCGTGGTGAGTTTCTAGCAGGCATACAGGGGAAGCTAACGACACCTTAGCCGGATCTCTCGCGCTATTTTTTAAGAAGTTCCATGCAACTCAAGCACCAATCGTAAGGAAATCAACCATAATTAAACAAAAATTTGGGTGGTAGGTTAACAGAGACCCCCGATATCATAGTGGTGGGTTAACAGAAACCAAGTGCCATCGTGGTGAGTTTCTAGCAGGCATAAAGGGGAAGCTAACGACACCTTGCCGGATCTCTCGCGCTACTTTTTCAGAAGTTGCATGCAACTCAAGCACCAATCGTAAGGAAATCAACCATAATTAAACAAAAATTTGGTGCTAGGTACACAGATACCTCCGATATCACAGTGGTGGGTTAACCGAAACCAAGTGCTATCAGGGTGAGTTTCTAGCAGACATAAAGGGGAAGCTAACTACACCTTAGCCGGATCTCTCGCGCTATTTTTTCAGAAGTTGCATGCAACTCAAGCACCAATCGTACGGAAATCAACCATAATTAAACAGAAATTTGGGTGGTAGGTTAACAGAGACCTCCGATATCATAGTGGTGGGTTAACAGAAACCAAGTGCCATCGTGGTGAGTTTCTAGCAGGCATAAATGGGAAGCTAACGACACCTTAGCCGGATCTCTCGCGCTATTTTTTCAGAAGTTGCATTGCAACTCAAGCACCAATCGTAAGGAAATCAACCATAATTAAACAAAAATTTGGGTGGTAGGTTAACAGAGACCCCCAATATCATAGTGGTGGGTTAACAGAAACCAAGTGCCATCATGGTGAGTTTCTAGCAGGCATAAATGGGAAGCTAACGACACCTTAGCCGGATCTCTCGCGCTATTTTTTCAGAAGTTGCATGCAACTCAAGCACCAATCGTATGGAAATCAACCATAATTAAACAAAAATTTGGGTGGTAGGTTAAGAGACACCCGATATCTAGAAATGGGTTAACAGAAACCAATTGCCATCGTGGTGAGCTTCTAGCAGGCACAAATGGGAAGCTAACGACAACTTAGCCGAATCTCTCGCGTTATTTTTTCAGAAGTTGCATGCAACTCAAGCACCAATCGTAAGGAAATCAACCATAATTAAACAAAAATTTGGGTGGTAGGTTAACAGAGACCTCCGATATCATAGTGGTGGGTTAACAGAAACCAAGTGCCATCGTGGTGATTTTCTAGCAGGCTTAAATGGGAAGCTAACGACACCTTAGCCGGATCTCTCGCGCTATTTTTTCAGAAGTTGCATGCAACTCAAGCACCAATCGTAAGGAAATCAACCATAATTAAACAAAAATTTGGGTGGTAGGTTAACAGAGACCCCCGCAATCACAGTGGTGGGTTAACCGAAACCAAGAGCTATCGTGGTGAGTTTCTAGCAGGCATAAAGGGGAAGCTAACGACACCTTAGCCGGATCTCTCGCGCTATTTTTTAAGAAGTTGCATGCAACTCAAGCACCAATCGTAAGGAAATCAACCATAATTAAACAAAAATTTGGGTGGTAGGTTAACAGAGACCCCCAATATCATAGTGGTGGGTTAACAGAAACCAAGTGCCATCATGGTGAGTTTCTAGCAGGCATAAATGGGAAGCTAACGACACCTTAGCCGGATCTCTCGCGCTATTTTTTCAGAAGTTGCATGCAACTCAAGCACCAATCGTATGGAAATCAACCATAATTAAACAAAAATTTGGGTGGTAGGTTAAGAGACACCCGATATCTAGAAATGGGTTAACAGAAACCAATTGCCATCGTGGTGAGCTTCTAGCAGGCACAAATGGGAAGCTAACGACAACTTAGCCGAATCTCTCGCGTTATTTTTTCAGAAGTTGCATGCAACTCAAGCACCAATCGTAAGGAAATCAACCATAATTAAACAAAAATTTGGGTGGTAGGTTAACAGAGACCCCCGATATCATAGTGGTGGGTTAACAGAAACCAAGTGCGATCGTGGTGAGTTTCTAGCAGGCACAAATGGGAAGCTAACGACACCTTAGCCGGATCTCTCGCGCTATTTTTTCAGAAGTTGCATGCAACTCAAGCACCAATCGTAAGGAAATCAACCATAATTAAACAAAAATTTGGGTGGTAGGTTAACAGAGACCCTCCCGATATCATAGTGGTGGGTTAACAGAAACCAAGTGCCATCGTGGTGATTTTCTAGCAGGCTTAAATGGGAAGCTACCGACACCTTAGCCGGATCTCTCGCGCTATTTTTTCAGAAGTTGCATGCAACTCAAGCACCAATCGTAAGGAAATCAACCATAATTAAACAAAAATTTGGGTGGTAGGTTAACAGAGACCCCCGCAATCACAGTGGTGGGTTAACCGAAACCAAGTGCTATCGTGGTGAGTTTCTAGCAGGCATAAAGGGGAAGCTAACGACACCTTAGCCGGATCTCTCGCGCTATTTTTTAAGAAGTTCCATGCAACTCAAGCACCAATCGTAAGGAAATCAACCATAATTAAACAAAAATTTGGGTGGTAGGTTAACAGAGACCCCCGATATCATAGTGGTGGGTTAACAGAAACCAAGTGCCATCGTGGTGAGTTTCTAGCAGGCATAAAGGGGAAGCTAACGACACCTTTGCCGGATCTCTCGCGCTATTTTTTCAGAAGTTGCATGCAACTCAAGCACCAATCTTAAGGAAATCAACCATAATTAAACAAAAATTTGGGTGCTAGGTACACAGATACCTCCGATATCACAGTGGTGGGTTAACCGAAACCAAGTGCTATCAGGGTGAGTTTCTAGCAGGCATAAATGGGAAGCTAACGACACCTTAGCCGGATCTCTCGCGCTATTTTTTCAGAAGTTGCATGCAACTCAAGCACCAATCGTATGGAAATCAACCATAATTAAACAAAAATTTGGTGGTAGGTTAAGAGACACCCGATATCTAGAAATGGGTTAACAGAAACCAATTGCCATCGTGGTGAGCTTCTAGCAGGCACAAATGGGAAGCTAACGACACCTTAGCCGAATCTCTCGCGTTATTTTTTCAGAAGTTGACATGCAACTCAAGCACCAATCGTAAGGAAATCAACCATAATTAAACAAAAATTTGGGTGGTAGGTTAACAGAGACCCCCGATATCATAGTGGTGGGTTAACAGAAACCAAGTGCCATCCTGGTGAGTTTCTAGCAGGCATAAATGGGAAGCTAACGAAACCTTAGCCGGATCTCTCGCGCTATTTTTTCAGAAGTTGCATGCAACTCAAGCACCAATCGTAAGGAAATCAACCATAATTAAACAAAAATTTGGGTGGTAGGTTGACAGAGACCCCCGATATCATAGTGCTGGGTTAACAGAAACCAAGTGCCATCATGGTGAGTTTCTAGCAGGCATAAATGGGAAGCTAACGACACCTTAGCCAGATCTCTCGCGCTATTTTTTCGGAAGTTGCATGCAACTCAAGCACCAATCGTAAGGAAATCAACCATAATTAAACAAAAATTTGGGTGGTAGGTTAACAGAGACCTCCGATATCACAGTGGTGGGTTAACCGAAACCAAGTGCTATCGTGGTGAGTTTCTAGCAGGCATAAAGGGGCAGCTAACGACACCTTAGCCGGATCTCTCGCGCTATTTTTTCAGAAGTTTGCATGCAACTCAAGCACCAATCGTAAGGAAATCAACCATAATTAAACAAAAATTTGGGTGGTAGGTTAACAGAGACCCCCGATATCATAGTGCTGGGTTAACAGAAACCAAGTGCCATTATGGTGAGTTTCTAGCAGGCATAAATGGGAAGCTAACGACACCTTAGCCAGATCTCTCGCGCTATGTTTTCAGAAGTTGCATGCAACTCAAGCACCAATCGTAAGGAAATTAACCATAATTAAACAAAAATTTGGGTGGTAGGTTAACAGAGACCCCCGATATCACAGTGGTGGGTTAACCGAATACAATTGCCATCGTGGTGAGCTTCTAGCAGGCACAAATGGGAAGCTAACGACACCTTAGCCGAATCTCTCGCGTTATTTTTTCAGAAGTTGCATGCAACTCAAGCACCAATCGTAAGGAAATCAACCATAATTAAACAAAAATTTGGGTGGTAGGTTAACAGAGACCCCCGATATCATAGTGGTGGGTTAACAGAAACCAAGTGCCATCATGGTGAGTTTCTAGCAGGCATAAAGGGGAAGCTAACGACACCTTAGCCGGAACTCTCGCGCTATTTTTTCAGAAGTTGCATGCAACTCAAGCACCAATCGTAAGGAAATCAACCATAATTAAACAAAAATTTGGGTGGTAGGTAAACAGAGACCTCCGATATCACAGTGGTGGGTTAACCGAAACCAAGTGCTATCGTGGTGAGTTTCTAGCAGGCATAAAGGGGAAGCTAATGACACCTTAGCCGGATCTCTCGCGCTATTTTTTCAGAAGTTGCATGCAACTCAAGCACCAATCGTACGGAAATCAACCATAATTAAACAAAAATTTGGGTGGTAGGTTAACAGAGACCCCCGATATCACAGTGGTGGGTTAACCGAAACCAGTGCTATCGTGGTGAGTTTCTAGCAGGCATAAAGGGGAAGCTAACGACACCTTAGCCGCATCTCTCGCGCTATTTTTTCAGAATTTGCATGCAACTCAAGCACCAATCGTAAGGAAATCAACCATAATTAAACAAAAATTTGGGTGGTAGGTAAACAGAGACCTCCGATATCACAGTGGTGGGTTAACCGAAACCAAGTGCTATCGTGGTGAGTTTCTAGCAGGCATAAAGGGGAAGCTAACGACACCTTAGCCGGATCTCTCGCGCTATTTTTCAGAAGTTGCATGCAACTAAAGCACCAATCGTAAGGAAAACAACCATAACTAAATAAAAATTTGGGTGGTAGGCTAAAAGGCACCCGATATCTAGAAATGGGTTAACAGAAACCAATTGCCATCGTGGTGAGCTTCTAGCAGGCACAAAATGGGAAGCTAACGACAACTTAGCCGAATCTCTCGCGTTATTTTTTCAGAAGTTGCATGCAACTCAAGCACCAATCGTAAGGAAATCAACCATAATTAAACAAAAATTTGGGTGGTAGGTTAACAGAGACCCCCGATATCATAGTGGTGGGTTAACAGAAACCAAGTGCGATCATGGTGAGTTTCTAGCAGGCACAAATGGGAAGCTAACGACACCTTAGCCGGATCTCTCGCGCTATTTTTTCAGAAGTTGCATGCAACTCAAGCACCAATCGTAAGGAAATCAACCATAATTAAACAAAAATTTGGGTGGTAGGTTAATAGAGACCTCCGATATCATAGTGGTGGGTTAACAGAAACCAAGTGCCATCGTGGTGATTTTCTAGCAGGCTTAAATGGGAAGCTAACGACACCTTAGCCGGATCTCTCGCGCTATTTTTTCAGAAGTTGCATGCAACTCAAGCACCAATCGTAAGGAAATCAACCATAATTAAACAAAAATTTGGGTGGTAGGTTAACAGAGACCCCCGCAATCACAGTGGTGGGTTAACCGAAACCAAGTGCTATCGTGGTGAGTTTCTAGCAGGCATAAAGGGGAAGCTAACGACACCTTAGCCGGATCTCTCGCGCTATTTTTTAAGAAGTTCCATGCAACTCAAGCACCAATCGTAAGGAAATCAACCATAATTAAACAAAAATTTGGGTGGTAGGTTAACAGAGACCCCCGATATCATAGTGGTGGGTTAACAGAAACCAAGTGCCATCGTGGTGAGTTTCTAGCAGGCATAAAGGGGAAGCTAACGACACCTTTGCCGGATCTCTCGCGCTATTTTTTCAGAAGTTGCATGCAACTCAAGCACCAATCTTAAGGAAATCAACCATAATTAAACAAAAATTTGGGTGCTAGGTACACAGATACCTCCGATATCACAGTGGTGGGTTAACCGAAACCAAGTGCTATCAGGGTGAGTTTCTAGCAGGCATAAATGGGAAGCTAACGACACCGTAGCCGGATCTCTCGCGCTATTGTTTCAGAAGTTGCATGCAACTCAAGCACCAATCGTAAGGAAATCAACCATAATTAAAGAAAAATTTGGGGTGGTAGGTTAACAGAGACCCCCAATATCGTAGTGGTGGGTTAACAGAAACCAAGTGCCATCATGGTGAGTTTCTAGCAGGCATAAATGGGAAGCTAACGACACCTTAGCCGGATCTCTCGCGCTATTTTTTCAGAAGTTGCATGCAACTCAAGCACCAATCGTATGGAAATCAACCATAATTAAACAAAAATTTGGGTGGTAGGTTAAGAGACACCCGATATCTAGAAATGGGTTAACATAAACCAAGTGCCATCGTGGTGAGTTTCTAGCAGGCATAAATGGGAGGCTAACGACACCCTTAGCCGGATCTCTCGCGCTATTTTTTTAGAAGTTGAATGCAACTCAAGCACCAATCGTAAGGAAATCAACCATAATTAAACAAAAATTTGGTGGTAGGTTAACAGAGACCCCCGATATCATAGTGGTGGGTTAACAGAAACCAAGTGCCATCGTGGTGAGTTTCTAGCAGGCATAAATGGGAAGCTAACGAAACCTTAGCCGGATCTCTCGCGCTATTTTTTCAGAAGTTGCATGCAACTCAAGCACCAATCGTAAGGAAATCAACCATAATTAAACAAAAATTTGGGTGGTAGGTTGACAGAGACCCCCGATATCATAGTGCTGGGTTAACAGAAACCAAGTGCCATCATGGTGAGTTTCTAGCAGGCATAAATGGGAAGCTAACGACACCTTAGCCAGATCTTTCGCGCTATTTTTTCGGAAGTTGCATGCAACTCAAGCACCAATCGTAAGGAAATCAACCATAATTAAACAAAAATTTGGGTGGTAGGTTAACAGAGACCTCCGATATCACAGTGGTGGGTTAACCGAAACCAAGTGCTATCGTGGTGAGTTTCTAGTAGGCATAAAGGGGCAGCTAACGACACCTTAGCCGGATCTCTCGCGCTATTTTTTCAGAAGTTGCATGCAACTCAAGCACCAATCGTAAGGAAATCAACCATAATTAAACAAAAATTTGGGTGGTAGGTTAACAGAGACCCCCGATATCATAGTGCTGGGTTAACAGAAACCAAGTGCCATCATGGTGAGTTTCTAGCAGGCATAAATGGGAAGCTAACGACACCTTAGCCAGATCTCTCGCGCTATGTTTTCAGAAGTTGCATGCAACTCAAGCACCAATCGTAAGGAAATTAACCATAATTGAAGAACAAAAATTTGGGTGGTAGGTTAACAGAGACCCCCGATATCACAGTGGTGGGTTAACCGAATACAATTGCCATCGTGGTGAGCTTCTAGCAGGCACAAATGGGAAGCTAACGACACCTTAGCCGAATCTCTCGCGTTATTTTTTCAGAAGTTGCATGCAACTCAAGCACCAATCGTAAGGAAATCAACCATAATTAAACAAAATTTGGGTGGTAGGTTAAC
Source organism: Anomoia purmunda (assembly GCA_951828415.1). NCBI lineage: Eukaryota > Metazoa > Arthropoda > Insecta > Diptera > Tephritidae > Anomoia > Anomoia purmunda. The sequence goes on from OX639995.1 coordinate 96,840,855, forward strand.
AGAGACCCCCGATATCATAGTGGTGGGTTAACAGAAACCAAGTGCCATCATGGTGAGTTTCTAGCAGGCATAAAGGGGAAGCTAACGACACCTTAGCCGGAACTCTCGCGCTATTTTTTCAGAAGTTGCATGCAACTCAAGCACCAATCGTAAGGAAATCAACCATAATTAAACAAAAATGTGGGTGGTAGGTAAACAGAGACCTCCGATATCACAGTGGTGGGTTAACCGAAACCAAGTGCTATCGTGGTGAGTTTCTAGCAAGCATGAAGGGGAAGCTAATGACACCTTAGCCGGATCTCTCGCGCTATTTTTTTTCAGAAGTTGCATGCAACTCAATCACCAATCGTAAGGAAATCAACCATAATTAAACAAAAATTTGGGTGGTAGGTTAACAGAGACCCCCGATATCACAGTGGTGGGTTAACCGAAACCAAGTGCTATCGTAGTGAGTTTCTAGCAGGCATAAAGGGGAAGCTAACGACACCTTAGCCGCATCTCTCGCGCTATTTTTTCAGAATTTGCATATGCAACTCAAGCACCAATCGTAAGGAAATCAACCATAATTAAACAAAAATTTGGGTGGTAGGTAAACAGAGACCTCCGATATCACAGTGGTGGGTTAACCGAAACCAAGTGCTATCGTGGTGAGTTTCTAGCAGGCGTAAAGGGGAAGCTAACGACACCTTAGCCGGATCTCTCGCGCTATTTTTTCAGAAGTTGTATGCAACTAAAGCACCAATCGTAAGGAAAACAACCATAACTAAATAAAAATTTGGGTGGTAGGCTAAAAGGCACCCCCGATATCATAGTGGTGGGTTAACAGAAACCAAGTGCGATCGTGGTGAGTTTCTAGCAGGCACAAATGGGAAGCTAACGACACCTTAGCCGGATCTCTCGCGCTATTTTTTCAGAAGTTGCATGCTACTCAAGCACCAATCGTAAGGAAATCAACCATAATTAAACAAAAATTTGGGTGGTAGGTTAACAGAGACCTCCGATATCATAGTGGTGGGTTAACAGAAACCAAGTGCCATCGTGGTGAGTTTCTAGCAGGCTTAAATGGGAAGCTAACGACACCTTAGCCGGATCTCTCGCGCTATTTTTTCAGAAGTTGCATGCAACTCAAGCACCAATCGTAAGGAAATCAACCATAATTAAACAAAAATTTGGGTGGTAGGTTAACTGTGACCCCCGCAATCACAGTGGTGGGTTAACCGAAACCAAGTGCTATCGTGGTGAGTTTCTAGCAGGCATAAAGGGGAAGCTAACGACACCTTAGCCGGATCTCTCGCGCTATTTTTTAAGAAGTTCCATGCAACTCAAGCACCAATCGTAAGGAAATCAACCATAATTAAACAAAAATTTGGGTGGTAGGTTAAAAGAGACCCCCGATATCATAGTGGTGGGTTAACAGAAACCAAGTGCCATCGTGGTGAGTTTCTAGCAGGCATAAAGGGGAAGCTAACGACACCTTTGCCGGATCTCTCGCGCTACTTTTTCAGAAGTTGCATGCAACTCAAGCACCAATCGTAAGGAAATCAACCATAATTAAACAAAAATTTGGGTGCTAGGTACACAGATACCTCCGATATCACAGTGGTGGGTTAACCGAAACCAAGTGCTATCAGGGTGAGTTTCTAGCAGACATAAAGGGGAAGCTAACTACACCTTAGCCGGATCTCTCGCGCTATTTTTTCAGAAGTTGCATGCAACTCAAGCACCAATCGTACGGAAATCAACCATAATTAAACAGAAATTTGGGTGGTAGGTTAACAGAGACCTCCGATATCATAGTGGTGGGTTAACAGAAACCAAGTGCCATCGTGGTGAGTTTCTAGCAGGCATAAATGGGAAGCTAACGACACCTTAGCCGGATCTCTCGCGCTATTTTTTCAGAAGTTGCATGCAACTCAAGCACCAATCGTAAGGAAATCAACCATAATTAAACAAAAATTTGGGTGGTAGGTTAACAAAGACCCCCTATCTCATAGTGGTGGGTTAACAGAAACCAAGTGCCATCATGGTGAGTTTCTAGCAGGCATAAATGGGAAGCTAACGACACCTTAGCCGGATCTCTCGCGCTATTTTTTCAGAAGTTGCATGCAACTCAAGCACCAATCGTATGGAAATCAACCATAATTAAACAAAAATTTTGGTGGTAGGTTAAGAGACACCCGATATCTAGAAATGGGTTAACAGAAACCAATTGCCATCGTGGTGAGCTTCTAGCAGGCACAAATGGGAAGCTAACGACAACTTAGCCGAATCTCTCGCGTTATTTTTTCAGAAGTTGCATGCAACTCAAGCACCAATCGTAAGGAAATCAACCATAATTAAACAAAAATTTGGGTGGTAGGTTAACAGAGACCCCCGATATCATAGTGGTGGGTTAACAGAAACCAAGTGCCATCGTGGTGAGTTTCTAGCAGGCATAAATGGGAAGCTAACGAAACCTTAGCCGGATCTCTCGCGCTATTTTTTCAGAAGTTGCATGCAACTCAAGCACCAATCGTAAGGAAATCAACCATAATTAAACAAAAATTTGGGTGGTAGGTTAACAGAGACCTCCGATATCACAGTGGTGGGTTAACCGAAACCAAGTGCTATCGTGGTGAGTTTCTAGCAGGCATAAAGGGGCAGCTAACGACACCTTAGCCGGATCTCTCGCGCTATTTTTTCAGAAGTTGCATGCAACTCAAGCACCAATCGTAAGGAAATCAACCATAATTAAACAAAAATTTGGGTGGTAGGTTAACAGAGACCCCCGATATCATAGTGGTGGGTTAACAGAAACCAAGTGCCATCGTGGTGAGTTTCTAGCAGGCATAAATGGGAAGCTAACGACACCTTAGCCGGATCTCTCGCGCTATTTTTTAAGAAGTTCCATGCAACTCAAGCATCAATCGTAAGGAAATCAACCATAATTAAACAAAAATTTGGGTGGTAGGTTAACAGAGACCCCCGATATCATAGTGGTGGGTTAACAGAAACCAAGTGCCATCGTGGTGAGTTTCTAGCAGGCATAAAGGGGAAGCTAACGACACCTTTGCCGGATCTCTCGCGCTACTTTTTCAGAAGTTGCATGCAACTCAAGCACCAATCGTAAGGAAATCAACCATAATTAAACAAAAATTTGGGTGCTAGGTACACAGATACCTCCGATATCACAGTGGTGGGTTAACCGAAACCAAGTGCTATCAGGGTGAGTTTCTAGCAGACATAAAGGGGAAGCTAACTACGCCTTAGCCGGATCTCTCTCGATATTTTTTCTGAAGTTGCATGCAACTCAAGCACCAATCGTACGGAAATCAACCATAATTAAACAGAAATTTGGGTGGTAGGTTAACAGAGACCTCCGATATCATAGTGGTGGGTTAACAGAAACCAAGTGCCATCGTGGTGAGTTTCTAGCAGGCATACATGGGAAGCTAACGACACCTTAGCCGGATCTCTCGCGCTATTTTTTCAGAAGTTGCATGCAACTCAAGCACCAATCGTAAGGAAATCAACCATAATTAAACAAAAATTTGGGTGGTAGGTTAACAGAGACCCCCAATATCATAGTGGTGGGTTAACAGAAACCAAGTGCCATCATGGTGAGTTTCTAGCAGGCATAAATGGGAAGCTAACGACACCTTAGCCGGATCTCTCGCGCTATTTTTTCTGAAGTTGCATGCAACTCAAGCACCAATCGTAAGGAAATTAACCATAATTAAACAAAAATTTGGGTGGTAGGTTAACAGAGACCCCCGATATCTAGAAGTGGGTTAACAGAAACCAATTGCCATCGTGGTGAGCTTCTAGCAGGCACAAATGGGAAGCTAACGACACCTTAGCCGAATCTCTCGCGTTATTTTTTCAGAAGTTGCATGCAACTCAAGCACCAATCGTAAGGAAATCAACCATAATTAAACAAAAATTTGGGTGGTAGGTTAAAAGAGATTCCCGATATCATAGTGCTGGGTTAACAGAAACCAAGTGCCATCATGGTGAGTTTCTAGCAGGCATAAATGGGAAGCTAACGACACCTTAGCCAGATCTCTCGCGCTATTTTTTCGGAAGTTGCATGCAACTCAAGCACCAATCGCAAAGAAATCAACCATAATTAAACAAAAATTTTGGTGGTAGGTTAACAGAGACCCCCGATATCACAGTGGTGGGTTAACCGAAACCAAGTGCTATCATGGTGAGTTTCTAGCAGGCATAAAGGGGAAGCTAACGACACCTTAGCCGGATCTCTCGCGCTATTTTTTTTAGAAGTCTCATGCAACTCAAGCACCAATCGTAAGGAAATCAACCATAATTAAACAAAAATTTGTGTGGTAGGTAAACAGAGACCTCCGATATCATAGTGGTGGGTTAACAGAAACCAAGTGCCATCGTGGTGAGTTTCTAGCAGGCATAAAGGGGAAGCTAACGACACCTTAGCCGGAACTCTCGCGCTATTTTTTCAGAAGTTGCATGCAACTCAAGCACCAATCGTAAGGAAATCAACCATAATTAAACAAAAATTTGTGTGGTAGGTAAACAGAGACCTCCGATATCACAGTGGTGGGTTAACCGAAACCAAGTGTTATCGTGGTGAGTTTCTAGCAGGCATAAAGGGGAAGCTAATGACACCTTAGCCGGATCTCTCGCGCTATTTTTTCAGAAGTTGCATGCAACTCAATCACCAATCGTAAGGAAATCAACCATAATTAAACAAAAATTTGGGTGGTAGGTTGACAGAGACCCCCGATATCATAGTGGTGGGTTAACAGAAACCAAGTGCCATCGTGGTGAGTTTCTAGCAGCCATAAATGGGAAGCTAACGACACCTTAGCCGGATCTCTCGCGCTATTTTTTCGGAAGTTGCATGCAACTCAAGCACCAATCGTAAGGAAATCAACCATAATTAAACAAAAATTTGGGTGGTAGGTAAACAGAGACCTCCGATATCACAGTGGTGGGTTAACCGAAACCAAGTGCTATCGTGGTGAGTTTCTAGCAGGCATACAGGGGAAGCTAACGACACCTTAGCCGGATCTCTCGCGCTATTTTTTCAGAAGTTGCATGCAACTAAAGCACCAATCGTAAGGAAAACAACCATAACTAAATAAAAATTTGGGTGGTAGGCTAAAAGGCACCCCCGATATCATAGTGGTGGGTTAACAGAAACCAAGTGCGATCGTGGTGAGTTTCTAGCAGGCACAAATGGGAAGCTAACGACACCTTAGCCGGATCTCTCGCGCTATTTTTTCAGAAGTTGCATGCAACTCAAGCACCAATCGTAAGGAAATCAACCATAATTAAACAAAAATTTGGGTGGTAGGTTAACAGAGACCTCTGATATCATAGTGGTGGGTTAACAGAAACCAAGTGCCATCGTGGTGAGTTTCTAGGAGGCTTAAATGGGAAGCTAACGACACCTTAGCCGGATCTCTCGCGCTATTTTTTCAGAAGTTGCATGCAACTCAAGCACCAATCGTAAGGAAATCAACCATAATTAAACAAAAATTTGGGTGGTAGGTTAACAGAGACCCCCGCAATCACAGTGGTAGGTTAACCGAAACCAAGTGCTATCGTGGTGAGTTTCTAGCAGGCATAAAGGGGAAGCTAACGACACCTTAGCCGGATCTCTCGCGCTATTTTTTAAGAAGTTCCATGCAACTCAAGCACCAATCGTAAGGAAATCAACCATAATTAAACAAAAATTTGGGTGGTAGGTTAACAGAGACCCCCGATATCATAGTGGTGGGTTAACAGAAACCAAGTGCCATCGTGGTGAGTTTCTAGCAGGCATAAAGGGGAAGCTAACGACACCTTTGCCGGATCTCTCGCGCTATTTTTTCAGAAGTTGCATGCAACTCAAGCACCAATCGTAAGGAAATCAACCATAATTAAACAAAAATTTGGGTGCTAGGTACACAGATACCTCCGATATCACAGTGGTGGGTTAACCGAAACCAAGTGCTATCAGGGTGAGTTTCTAGCAGGCATAAAGGGGAAGCTAACGACACCTTAGCCGGATCTCTCGCGCTATTTTTTCAGAAGTTGCATGCAACTCAAGCACCAATCGTACGGAAATCAACCATAATTAAACAGAAATTTGGGTGGTAGGTTAACAGAGACCTCCGATATCATAGTGGTGGGTTAACAGAAACCAAGTGCCATCGTGGTGAGTTTCTAGCAGGCATAAATGGGAAGCTAACGACACCTTAGCCGGATCTCTCGCGCTATTTTTTCAGAAGTTGCATGCAACTCAAGCACCAATCGCAAGGAAATCAACCATAATTAAACAAAAATTTGGGTGGTAGGTTAACAGAGACCCCCAATATCATAGTGGTGGGTTAACAGAAACCAAGTGCCATCATGGTGAGTTTCTAGCAGGCATAAATGGGAAGCTAACGACACCTTAGCCAGATCTCTCGCGCTATGTTTTCAGAAGTTGCATGCAACCCAAGCACCAATCGTAAGGAAATTAACCATAATTAAACAAAAATTTGGGTGGTAGGTTAACAGAGACCCCCGATATCACAGTGGTGGGTTAACCGAATACAATTGCCATCGTGGTGAGCTTCTAGCAGGCACAAATGGGAAGCTTACGACACCTTAGCCGAATCTCTCGCGTTATTTTTTCAGAAGTTGCGTGCAACTCAAGCACCAATCGTAAGGAAATCAACCATAATTAAACAAAAATTTGGGTGGTAGGTTAACAGAGACCCCCGATATCATAGTGGTGGGTTAACAGAAACCAAGTGCCATCGTGGTGAGTTTCTAGCAGGCATAAAGGGGAAGCTAACGACACCTTAGCCGGAACTCTCGCGCTATTTTTTCAGAAGTTGCATGCAACTCAAGCACCAATCGTAAGGAAATCAACCATAATTAAACAAAAATTTGTGTGGTAGGTAAACAGAGACCTCCGATATCACAGTGGTGGGTTAACCGAAACCAAGTGCTATCGTGGTGAGTTTCTAGCCGGCATAAAGGGGAAGCTAATGACACCTTAGCCGGATCTCTCGCGCTATTTTTTCAGAAGTTGCATGCAACTCAATCACCAATCGTAAGGAAATCAACCATAATTAAACAAAAATTTGGGTGGTAGGTTAACAGAGACCCCCGATATCATAGTGGGGGGTTAACAGAAACCAAGTGCCATCGTGGTGAGTTTCTAGCAGGCATAAAGGGGAAGCTAATGACACCTTAGCCGGATCTCTCGCGCTATTCTTGCAGAAGTTGCATGCAACTCAAGCACCACCGTAAGGAAATAAACCATAATTAAACAAAACTTTGGGTGGTAGGTTAACAGAGACCCCCGATATCATAGTGGTGAGTTAACAGAAACCAAGTGCCATCGTGGTGAGTTTCTAGCAGGCATAAATGGGAAGCTAACGAAACCTTAGCCGGATCTCTCGCGCTATTTTTTCAGAAGTTGCATGCAACTCAAGCACCAATCGTAAGGAAATCAACCATAATTAAACAAAAATTTGGGTGGTAGGTTGACAGAGACCCCCGATATCATAGTGGTGGGTTGACAGAAACCAAGTGCCATCGTGGTGAGTTTCTAGCAGGCATAAATGGGAAGCTAACGACAGCCTAGCCGGATCTCTCGCGCTATTTTTTCGGAAGTTGCATGCAACTCAAGCACCAATCGTAAGGAAATCAACCATAATTAAACAAAAATTTGGGTGGTAGGTTAACAGAGACCCCCGATATCACAGTGGTGGGTTAACCGAAACCAAGTGCTATCGTGGTGAGTTTCTAGCAGGCATAAAGGGGAAGCTAACGACACCTTTGCCGGATCTCTCGCGCTATTTTTTCAGAAGTTGCATGCAACTCAAGCACCAATCGTAAGGAAATCAACCATAATTAAACAAAAATTTGGGTGGTAGGTTAACAGAGACCCCCGATATCATAGTGGTGGGTTAACAGAAACCAAGTGCCATCGTGGTGAGTTTCTAGCAGGCATAAAGGGGAAGCTAACGACACCTTTGCCGGATCTCTCGCGCTATTTTTTCAGAAGTTGCATGCAACTCAAGCACCAATCGTAAGGAAATCAACCATAATTAAACAAAAATTTGGGTGCTAGGTACACAGATACCTATGATATCACAGTGGTGGGTTAACCGAAACCAAGTGCTATCAGGGTGAGTTTCTAGCAGACATAAAGGGGAAGCTAACGACACCTTAGCCGGATCTCTCGCGCTATTTTTTCAGAAGTTGCATGCAACTCAAGCACCAATCGTACGGAAATCAACCATAATTAAACAGAAATTTGGGTGGTAGGTTAACAGAGACCTCCGATATCATAGTGGTGGGTTAACAGAAACCAAGTGCCATCGTGGTGAGTTTCTAGCAGGCATAAATGGGAAGCTAACGACTTCTTAGCCGGATCTCTCGCGCTATTTTTTCAGAAGTTGCATGCAACTCAAGCACCAATCGTAAGGAAATCAACCATAATTAAACAAAAATTTGGGTGGTAGGTTAACAGAGACCTCCGATATCACAGTGGTGGGTTAACCGAAACCAAGTGCTATCGTGGTGAGTTTCTAGCAGGCATAAAGGGGCAGCTAACTACACCTTAGCCGTTGATTTCCAACCATAATTAAACAAAAATTTGGGTGGTAGGTTAAGAGACACCCGATATCTAGAAATGGGTTAACAGAAACCAATTGCCATCGTGGTGGGCTTCTAGCAGGCACAAATGGGAAGCTAACGACACCTTAGCCGAATCTCTCGCGTTATTTTTTCAGAAGTTGCATGCAACTCAAGCACCAATCGTAAGGAAATCAACCATATTTAAACAAAAATTTGGGTGGTAGGTTAACAGAGACCCCCGATATCATAGTGGTGGGTTAACAGAAACCAAGTGCCATCGTGGTGAGTTTCTAGCAGGCATAAATGGGAAGCTAACGAAACCTTAGCCGGATCTCTCGCGCTATTTTTTCAGAAGTTGCATGCAACTCAAGCACCAATCGTAAGGAAATCAACCATAATTAAACAAAAATTTGGGTGGTAGGTTGACAGAGACCCCCGATATCATAGTGCTGGGTTAACAGAAACCAAGTGCCATCATGGTGAGTTTCTAGCAGGCATAAATGGGAAGCTAACGACACCTTAGCCAGATCTCTCGCGCTATTTTTTCGGAAGTTGCATGCAACTCAAGCACCAATCGTAAGGAAATCAACCATAATTAAACAAAAATTTGGGTGGTAGGTTAACAGAGACCTCCGATATCACAGTGGTGGGTTAACCGAAACCAAGTGCTATCGTGGTGAGTTTCTAGCAGGCATAAAGGGGCAGCTAACTACACCTTAGCCGGATCTCTCGCGCTATTTTTTCAGAAGTTGCATGCAACTCAAGCACCAATCGTAAGGAAATCAACCATAATTAAACAAAAATTTGGGTGGTAGGTTAACAGAGACCCCCGATATCATAGTGCTGGGTTAACAGAAACCAAGTGCCATCGTGGTGAGTTTCTAGCAGGCATAAAGGGGAAGCTAACGACAGCTTAGCCGGATCTCTCGCGCTATTTTTTCAGAAGTTGCATGCAACTCAAGCACCAATCGTAAGGAAATCAACCATAATTAAACAAAAATTGGGGTGGTAGGTTAAAAGAGACCCCCGATATCATAGTGGTGGGTTAACAGAAACCAAGTGCCATCGTGGTGAGTTTCTAGCAGGCATAAAGGGGAAGCTAACGACACCTTAGCCGGAACTCTCGCGCTATTTTTTCAGAAGTTGCATGCAACTCAATCACCAATCGTAAGGAAAACAACCATAACTAAATAAAAATTTGGGTGGTAGGCTAAAAGGCACCCCCGATATCATAGTGGTGGGTTAACAGCAACCAAGTGCGATCGTGGTGAGTTTCTAGCAGGCACAAATGGGAAGCTAACGACACCTTAGCCGGATCTCTCGCGCTATTTTTGCAGAAGTTGCATGCAACTCAAGCACCAATCGTAAGGAAATCAACCATAATTAAACAAAAATTTGGGTGGTAGGTTAACAGAGACCTCCGATATCATAGTGGTGGGTTAACAGAAACCAAGTGCCATCGTGGTGAGTTTCTAGCAGGCTTAAATGGGAAGCTAACGACACCTTAGCCGGATCTCTCGCGCTATTTTTTCAGAAGTTGCATGCAACTCAAGCACCAATCGTAAGGAAATCAACCATAATTAAACAAAAATTTGTGTGGTAGGTAAACAGAGACCTCCGATATCACAGTGGTGGGTTAACCGAAACCAAGTGCTATCATGGTGAGTTTCTAGCAGGCATAAAGGGGAAGCTAATGACACCATAGCGGGATCTCTCGCGCTATTTTTTCAGAAGTTGCATGCAACTCAATCACCAATCGTAAGGAAATCAACCATAATTAAACAAAAATTTGGGTGGTAGGTTAACAGAGACCCCCGATATCATAGTGGTGGGTTAACAGAAACCAAGTGTCATCGTGGTGAGTTTCTAGCAGGCATAAAGGGGAAGCTAATGACACCTTAGCCGGATCTCTCGCGCTATTCTTGCAGAAGTTGCATGCAACTCAAGCACCACCGTAAGGAAATAAACCATAATTAAACAAAACTAACGACACCTTTGCCGGATCTCTCGCGCTATTTTTTCAGAAGTTGCATGCAACTAAAGCACCAATCGTAAGGAAAACAACCATAACTAAATAAAAATTTGGGTGGTAGGCTAAAAGGCACCCCCGATATCATAGTGGTGGGTTAACAGCAACCAAGTGCGATCGTGGTGAGTTTCTAGCAGGCACAAATGGGAAGCTAACGACACCTTAGCCGGATCTCTCGCGCTATTTTTGCAGAAGTTGCATGCAACTCAAGCACCAATCGTAAGGAAATCAACCATAATTAAACAAAAATTTGGGTGGTAGGTTAACAGAGACCTCCGATATCATAGTGGTGGGTTAACAGAAACCAAGTGCCATCGTGGTGAGTTTCTAGCAGGCTTAAATGGGAAGCTAACGACACCTTAGCCGGATCTCTCGCGCTATTTTTTCAGAAGTTGCATGCAACTCAAGCACCAATCGTAAGGAAATCAACCATAATTAAACAAAAATTTGGGTGGTAGGTTAACAGAGACCCCCGCAATCACAGTGGTGGGTTAACCGAAACCAAGTGCTATCGTGGTGAGTTTCTAGCAGGCATAAAGGGGAAGCTAACGACACCTTAGCCGGATCTCTCGCGCTATTTTTTAAGAAGTTCCATGCAACTCAAGCACCAATCGTAAGGAAATCAACCATAATTAAACAAAAATTTGGGTGGTAGGTTAACAGAGACCCCCGATATCATAGTGGTGGGTTAACAGAAACCAAGTGCCATCGTGGTGAGTTTCTAGCAGGCATAAAGGGGAAGCTAACGACACCTTTGCCGGATCTCTCGCGCTATTTTTTCAGAAGTTGCATGCAACTCAAGCACCAATCGTAAGGAAATCAACCATAATTAAACAAAAATTTGGGTGCTAGGTACACAGATACCTCCGATATCACAGTGGTGGGTTAACCGAAACCAAGTGCTATCAGGGTGAGTTTCTAGCAGACATAAAGGGGAAGCTAACGACACCTTAGCCGGATCTCTCGCGCTATTTTTTCAGAAGTTGCATGCAACTCAAGCACCAATCGTACGGAAATCAGCCATAATTAAACAGAAATTTGGGTGGTAGGTTAACAGAGACCTCCGATATCATAGTGGTGGGTTAACAGAAACCAAGTGCAATCGTGGTGAGTTTCTAGCAGGCATAAATGGGAAGCTAACGACACCTTAGCCGGATCTCTCGCGCTATTTTTTCAGAAGTTGCATGCAACTCAAGCACCAATCGTAAGGAAATCAACCATAATTAAACAAAAATTTGGGTGGTAGGTTAACAGAGACCCCCAATGTCATAGTGGTGGGTTAACAGAAACCAAGTGCCATCATGGTGAGTTTCTAGCAGGCATAAATGGGAAGCTAACGACACCTTAGCCGGATCTCTCGCGCTATTTTTTCAGAAGTTGCATGCAACTCAAGCACCAATCGTATGGAAATCAACCATAATTAAACAAAAATTTTGGTGGTAGGTTAAGAGACACCCGATATCTAGAAATGGGTTAACAGAAACCAATTGCCATCATGGTGAGCTTCTAGCAGGCACAAATGGGAAGCTAACGACACCTTAGCCGAATCTCTCGCGTTATTTTTTCAGAAGTTGCATGCAACTCAAGCACCAATCGTAAGGAAATCAACCATAATTAAACAAAAATTTGGGTGGTAGGTTAACAGAGACCCCCGATATCATAGTGGTGGGTTAACAGAAACCAAGTGCCATCGTGGTGAGTTTCTAGCAGGCATAAATGGGAAGCTAACGAAACCTTAGCCGGATCTCTCGCGCTATTTTTTCAGAAGTTGCATGCAACTCAAGCACCAATCGTAAGGAAATCAACCATAATTAAACAAAAATTTGGGTGGTAGGTTGACAGAGACCCCCGATATCATAGTGCTGGGTTAACAGAAACCAAGTGCCATCATGGTGAGTTTCTAGCAGGCATAAATGGGAAGCTAACGACACCTTAGCCAGATCTCTCGCGCTATTTTTTCGGAAGTTGCATGCAACTCAAGCACCAATCGTAAGGAAATCAACCATAATTAAACAAAAATTTGGGTGGTAGGTTAACAGAGACCTCCGATATCACAGTGGTGGGTTAACCGAAACCAAGTGCTATCGTGGTGAGTTTCTAGCAGGCATAAAGGGGCAGCTAACGACACCTTAGCCGGATCTCTCGCGCTATTTTTTCAGAAGTTGCATGCAACTCAAGCACCAATCGTAAGGAAATCAACCATAATTAAACAAAAATTTGGGTGGTAGGTTAACAGAGACCCCCGATATCATAGTGGTGGGTTAACAGAAACCAAGTGCCATCGTGGTGAGTTTCTAGCAGGCATAAATGGGAAGCTAACGACACCTTAGCCGGATCCCTCGCGCTATGTTTTCAGAAGTTGCATGCAACTCAAGCACCAATCGTAAGAAAATTAACCATAATTAAACAAAAGTTTGGGTGGTAGGTTAACAGAGATCCCGATATCATAGTGGTGGGTTAGCAGAAACCAAGTGCCATCGTGGTGAGTTTCTAGCAGGCATAAATGGGAAGCTAACGACACCTTAGCCAGATCTCTCGCGCTATTTTTTCGGAAGTTGCATGCAACTCAAGCACCAATCGCAAAGAAATCAACCATAATTAAACAAAAATTTGGGTGGTAGGTTAACAGAGACCCCCGATATCACAGTGGTGGGTTAACCGAAACCAAGTGCTATCATGGTGTGTTTCTAGCAGGCATAAAGGGGAAGCTAACGACACCTTAGCCGGATCTCTCGCGCTATTTTTTTAGAAGTTGCATGCAACTCAATCACCAATCGTAAGGAAATCAACCATAATTAAACAAAAATTTGTGTGGTAGGTAAACAGAGACCTCCGATATCATAGTGGTGGGTTAACAGAAACCAAGTGCCATCGTGGTGAGTTTCTAGCAGGCATAAAGGGGAAGCTAACGACACCTTAGCCGGAACTCTCGCGCTATTTTTTCAGAAGTTGCATGCAACTCAAGCACCAATCGTAAGGAAATCAACCATAATTAAACAAAAATTTGTGTGGTAGGTAAACAGAGACCTCCGATATCACAGTGGTGGGTTAACCGAAACCAAGTGCTATCGTGGTGAGTTTCTAGCAGGCATAAAGGGGAAGCTAATGACACCTTAGCCGGATCTCTCGCGCTATTTTTTCAGAAGTTGCATGCAACTCAATCACCAATCGTAAGGAAATCAACCATAATTAAACAAAAATTTGGGTGGTAGGTTAACAGAGACCCCCGATATCATAGTGGTGGGTTAACAGAAACCAAGTGCCATCGTGGTGAGTTTCTAGCAGGCATAAATGGGAAGCTAACGACACCTTAGCCGGATCTCTCGCGCTATTTTTTCAGAAGTTGCATGCAACTCAAGCACCAATCGTAAGGAAATCAACCATAATTAAACAAAAATTTGGGTGGTAGGTTAACAGAGACCCCCAATATCATAGTGGTGGGTTAACAGAAACCAAGTGCCATCATGGTGAGTTTCTAGCAGGCATAAATGGGAAGCTAACGACACCTTAGCCGGATCTCTCGCGCTATTTTTTCAGAAGTTGCATGCAACTCAAGCACCAATCGTATGGAAATCAACCATAATTAAACAAAAATTTTGGTGGTAGGTTAAGAGACACCCGATATCTAGAAATGGGTTAACAGAAACCAATTGCCATCATGGTGAGCTTCTAGCAGGCACAAATGGGAAGCTAACGACACCTTAGCCGAATCTCTCGCGTTATTTTTTCAGAAGTTGCATGCAACTCAAGCACCAATCGTAAGGAAATCAACCATAATTAAACAAAAATTTGGGTGGTAGGTTAACAGAGACCCCCGATATCATAGTGGTGGGTTAACAGAAACCAAGTGCCATCGTGGTGAGTTTCTAGCAGGCATAAATGGGAAGCTAACGAAACCTTAGCCGGATCTCTCGCGCTATTTTTTCAGAAGTTGCATGCAACTCAAGCACCAATCGTAAGGAAATCAACCATAATTAAACAAAAATTTGGGTGGTAGGTTGACAGAGACCCCCGATATCATAGTGCTGGGTTAACAGAAACCAAGTGCCATCATGGTGAGTTTCTAGCAGGCATAAATGGGAAGCTAACGACACCTTAGCCAGATCTCTCGCGCTATTTTTTCGGAAGTTGCATGCAACTCAAGCACCAATCGTAAGGAAATCAACCATAATTAAACAAAAATTTGGGTGGTAGGTTAACAGAGACCTCCGATATCATAGTGGTGGGTTAACAGAAACCAAGTGCCATCGTGGTGAGTTTCTAGCAGGCTTAAATGGGAAGCTAACGACACCTTAGCCGGATCTCTCGCGCTATTTTTTCAGAAGTTGCATGCAACTCAAGCACCAATCGTAAGGAAATCAACCATAATTAAACAAAAATTTGGGTGGTAGGTTAACAGAGACCCCCGATATCATAGTGGTGGGTTAACAGAAACCAAGTGCCATCGTGGTGAGTTTCTAGCAGGCATAAATGGGAAGCTAACGACACCTTAGCCGGATCTCTCGCGCTATGTTTTCAGAAGTTGCATGCAACTCAAGCACCAATCATAAGGAAATTAACCATAATTAAACAAAAATTTGGGTGGTAGGTTAACAGAGACCCCCGATATCTAGAAATGGGTTAACAGAAACCAATTGCCATCGTGGTGAGCTTCTCGCAGGCACAAATGGGAAGCTAACGACACCTTAGCCGAATCTCTCGCGTTATTTTTTCAGAAGTTGCATGCAACTCAAGCACCAATCGTAAGGAAATCAACCATAATTAAACAAAAATTTGGGTGGTAGGTTAAAAGAGACCCCCGATATCATAGTGCTGGGTTAACAGAAACCAAGTGCCATCATGGTGAGTTTCTAGCAGGCATAAATGGGAAGCTAACGACACCTTAGCCAGATCTCTCGCGCTATTTTTTCGGAAGTTGCATGCAACTCAAGCACCAATCGCAAAGAAATCAACCATAATTAAAATTTGGGTGGTAGGTTAACAGAGACCCCCGATATCACAGTGGTGGGTTAACCGAAACCAAGTGCTATCATGGTGTGTTTCTAGCAGGCATAAAGGGGAAGCTAACGACACCTTAGCCGGATCTCTCGCGCTATTTTTTTAGAAGTTGCATGCAACTCAATCACCAATCGTAAGGAAATCAACCATAATTAAACAAAAATTTGTGTGGTAGGTAAACAGAGACCTCCGATATCATAGTGGTGGGTTAACAGAAACCAAGTGCCATCGTGGTGAGTTTCTAGCAGGCATAAAGGGGAAGCTAACGACACCTTAGCCGGAACTCTCGCGCTATTTTTTCAGAAGTTGCATGCAACTCAAGCACCAATCGTAAGGAAATCAACCATAATTAAACAAAAATTTGTGTGGGAGGTAAACAGAGACCTCCGATATCACAGTGGTGGGTTAACCGAAACCAAGTGCTATCGTGGTGAGTTTCTAGCAGGCATAAAGGGGAAGCTAATGACACCTTAGCCGGATCTCTCGCGCTATTTTTTCAGAAGTTGCATGCAACTCAAGCACCAATCGTATGGAAATCAACCATAATTAAACAAAAAATTTGGTGGTAGGTTAAGAGACACCCGATATCTAGAAATGGGTTAGCAGAAACCAATTGCCATCGTGGTGAGCTTCTAGCAGGCACAAATGGGAAGCTAACGACACCTTAGCCGAATCTCTCGCGTTATTTTTTCAGAAGTTGCATGCAACTCAAGCACCAATCGTAAGGAAATCAACCATAATTAAACAAAAATTTGGGTGGTAGGTTAACAGAGACCCCCGATATCATAGTGGTGGGTTAACAGAAACCAAGTGCCATCGTGGTGAGTTTCTAGCAGGCATAAATGGGAAGCTAACGAAACCTTAGCCGGATCTCTCGCGCTATTTTTTCAGAAGTTGCATGCAACTCAAGCACCAATCGTAAGGAAATCAACCATAATTAAACAAAAATTTGGATGGTAGGTTGACAGAGACCCCCGATATCATAGTGCTGGGTTAACAGAAACCAAGTGCCATCATGGTGAGTTTCTAGCAGGCATAAATGGGAAGCTAACGACACCTTAGCCAGATCTCTCGCGCTATTTTTTCGGAAGTTGCATGCAACTCAAGCACCAATCGTAAGGAAATCAACCATAATTAAACAAAAATTTGGGTGGTAGGTTAACAGAGACCTCCGATATCATAGTGGTGGGTTAACAGAAACCAAGTGCCATCGTGGTGAGTTTCTAGCAGGCTTAAATGGGAAGCTAACGACACCTTAGCCGGATCTCTCGCGCTATTTTTTCAGAAGTTGCATGCAACTCAAGCACCAATCGTAAGGAAATCAACCATAATTAAACAAAAATTTGGGTGGTAGGTTAACAGAGACCCCCGATATCATAGTGGTGGGTTAACAGAAACCAAGTGCCATCGTGGTGAGTTTCTAGCAGGCATAAATGGGAAGCTAACGACACCTTAGCCGGATCTCTCGCGCTATGTTTTCAGAAGTTGCATGCAACTCAAGCACCAATCATAAGGAAATTAACCATAATTAAACAAAAATTTGGGTGGTAGGTTAACAGAGACCCCCGATATCTAGAAATGGGTTAACAGAAACCAATTGCCATCGTGGTGAGCTTCTCGCAGGCACAAATGGGAAGCTAACGACACCTTAGCCGAATCTCTCGCGTTATTTTTTCAGAAGTTGCATGCAACTCAAGCACTAATCGTAAGGAAATCAACCATAATTAAACAAAAATTTGGGTGGTAGGTTAAAAGAGACCCCCGATATCATAGTGCTGGGTTAACAGAAACCAAGTGCCATCATGGTGAGTTTCTAGCAGGCATAAATGGGAAGCTAACGACACCTTAGCCAGATCTCTCGCGCTATTTTTTCGGAAGTTGCATGCAACTCAAGCACCAATCGCAAAGAAATCTACCATAATTAAACAAAAATTTGGGTGGTAGGTTAACAGAGACCCCCGATATCACAGTGGTGGGTTAACCGAAACCAAGTGCTATCATGGTGTGTTTCTAGCAGGCATAAAGGGGAAGCTAACGACACCTTAGCCGGATCTCTCGCGCTATTTTTTTAGAAGTTGCATGCAACTCAATCACCAATCGTAAGGAAATCAACCATAATTAAACAAAAATTTGTGTGGTAGGTAAACAGAGACCTCCGATATCATAGTGGTGGGTTAACAGAAACCAAGTGCCATCGTGGTGAGTTTCTAGCAGGCATAAAGGGGAAGCTAACGACACCTTAGCCGGAACTCTCGCGCTATTTTTTCAGAAGTTGCATGCAACTCAAGCACCAATCGTAAGGAAATCAACCATAATTAAACAAAAATTTGTGTGGTAGGTAAACAGAGACCTCCGATATCACAGTGGTGGGTTAACCGAAACCAAGTGCTATCGTGGTGAGTTTCTAGCAGGCATAAAGGGGAAGCTAATGACACCTTAGCCGGATCTCTCGCGCTATTTTTTCAGAAGTTGCATGCAACTCAATCACCAATCGTAAGGAAATCAACCATAATTAAACAAAAATTTGGGTGGTAGGTTAACAGAGACCCCCGATATCATAGTGGTGGGTTAACAGAAACCAAGTGCCATCGTGGTGAGTTTCTAGCAGGCATAAAGGGGAAGCTAATGACACCTTAGCCGGATCTCTCGCGCTATTCTTGCAGAAGTTGCATGCAACTCAAGCACCACCGTAAGGAAATAAACCATAATTAAACAAAACTTTGGGTGGTAGGTTAACAGAGACCCCCGATATCATAGTGGTGGGTTAACAGAAACCAAGTGCCATCGTGGTGAGTTTCTAGCAGGCATAAATGGGAAGCTAATGACACCTTAGCCGGATCTCTCGCGCTATTTTTTCAGAAGTTGCATGCAACTCAAGCACCAATCGTATGGAAATCAACCATAATTAAACAAAAAATTTGGTGGTAGGTTAAGAGACACCCGATATCTAGAAATGGGTTAGCAGAAACCAATTGCCATCGTGGTGAGCTTCTAGCAGGCACAAATGGGAAGCTAACGACACCTTAGCCGAATCTCTCGCGTTATTTTTTCAGAAGTTGCATGCAACTCAAGCACCAATCGTAAGGAAATCAACCATAATTAAACAAAAATTTGGGTGGTAGGTTAACAGAGACCCCCGATATCATAGTGGTGGGTTAACAGAAACCAAGTGCCATCGTGGTGAGTTTCTAGCAGGCATAAATGGGAAGCTAACGAAACCTTAGCCGGATCTCTCGCGCTATTTTTTCAGAAGTTGCATGCAACTCAAGCACCAATCGTAAGGAAATCAACCATAATTAAACAAAAATTTGGGTGGTAGGTTGACAGAGACCCCCGATATCATAGTGCTGGGTTAACAGAAACCAAGTGCCATCATGGTGAGTTTCTAGCAGGCATAAATGGGAAGCTAACGACACCTTAGCCAGATCTCTCGCGCTATTTTTTCGGAAGTTGCATGCAACTCAAGCACCAATCGTAAGGAAATCAACCATAATTAAACAAAAATTTGGGTGGTAGGTTAACAGAGACCTCCGATATCATAGTGGTGGGTTAACAGAAACCAAGTGCCATCGTGGTGAGTTTCTAGCAGGCTTAAATGGGAAGCTAACGACACCTTAGCCGGATCTCTCGCGCTATTTTTTCAGAAGTTGCATGCAACTCAAGCACCAATCGTAAGGAAATCAACCATAATTAAACAAAAATTTGGGTGGTAGGTTAACAGAGACCCCCGATATCATAGTGGTGGGTTAACAGAAACCAAGTGCCATCGTGGTGAGTTTCTAGCAGGCATAAATGGGAAGCTAACGACACCTTAGCCGGATCTCTCGCGCTATGTTTTCAGAAGTTGCATGCAACTCAAGCACCAATCATAAGGAAATTAACCATAATTAAACAAAAATTTGGGTGGTAGGTTAACAGAGACCCCC
The DNA here is from genome assembly GCA_951828415.1 of Anomoia purmunda. Classification (NCBI taxonomy): domain Eukaryota; kingdom Metazoa; phylum Arthropoda; class Insecta; order Diptera; family Tephritidae; genus Anomoia; species Anomoia purmunda. The sequence continues at coordinate 96,860,388 of OX639995.1, forward strand.
GATATCTAGAAATGGGTTAACAGAAACCAATTGCCATCGTGGTGAGCTTCTCGCAGGCACAAATGGGAAGCTAACGACACCTTAGCCGAATCTCTCGCGTTATTTTTTCAGAAGTTGCATGCAACTCAAGCACTAATCGTAAGGAAATCAACCATAATTAAACAAAAATTTGGGTGGTAGGTTAAAAGAGACCCCCGATATCATAGTGCTGGGTTAACAGAAACCAAGTGCCATCATGGTGAGTTTCTAGCAGGCATAAATGGGAAGCTAACGACACCTTAGCCAGATCTCTCGCGCTATTTTTTCGGAAGTTGCATGCAACTCAAGCACCAATCGCAAAGAAATCTACCATAATTAAACAAAAATTTGGGTGGTAGGTTAACAGAGACCCCCGATATCACAGTGGTGGGTTAACCGAAACCAAGTGCTATCATGGTGTGTTTCTAGCAGGCATAAAGGGGAAGCTAACGACACCTTAGCCGGATCTCTCGCGCTATTTTTTTAGAAGTTGCATGCAACTCAATCACCAATCGTAAGGAAATCAACCATAATTAAACAAAAATTTGTGTGGTAGGTAAACAGAGACCTCCGATATCATAGTGGTGGGTTAACAGAAACCAAGTGCCATCGTGGTGAGTTTCTAGCAGGCATAAAGGGGAAGCTAACGACACCTTAGCCGGAACTCTCGCGCTATTTTTTCAGAAGTTGCATGCAACTCAAGCACCAATCGTAAGGAAATCAACCATAATTAAACAAAAATTTGTGTGGTAGGTAAACAGAGACCTCCGATATCACAGTGGTGGGTTAACCGAAACCAAGTGCTATCGTGGTGAGTTTCTAGCAGGCATAAAGGGGAAGCTAATGACACCTTAGCCGGATCTCTCGCGCTATTTTTTCAGAAGTTGCATGCAACTCAATCACCAATCGTAAGGAAATCAACCATAATTAAACAAAAATTTGGGTGGTAGGTTAACAGAGACCCCCGATATCATAGTGGTGGGTTAACAGAAACCAAGTGCCATCGTGGTGAGTTTCTAGCAGGCATAAAGGGGAAGCTAATGACACCTTAGCCGGATCTCTCGCGCTATTCTTGCAGAAGTTGCATGCAACTCAAGCACCACCGTAAGGAAATAAACCATAATTAAACAAAACTTTGGGTGGTAGGTTAACAGAGACCCCCGATATCATAGTGGTGGGTTAACAGAAACCAAGTGCCATCGTGGTGAGTTTCTAGCAGGCATAAATGGGAAGCTAACGAAACCTTAGCCGGATCTCTCGCGCTATTTTTTCAGAAGTTGCATGCAACTCAAGCACCAATCGTAAGGAAATCAACCATAATTAAACAAAAATTTGGGTGGTAGGTTGACAGAGACCCCCGATATCATAGTGGTGGGTTAACAGAAACCAAGTGCCATCGTGGTGAGTTTCTAGCAGGCATAAATGGGAAGATAACGACAGCCTAGCCGGATCTCTCGCGCTATTTTTTCGGAAGTTGCATGCAACTCAAGCACCAATCGTAAGGAAATCAACCATAATTAAACAAAAATTTGGGTGGTAGGTCACCAGAGACCCCCGATATCACAGTGGTGGGTTAACCGAAACCAAGTGCCATCATGGTGAGTTTCTAGCAGGCATAAAGGGGAAGCTAACGACACCTTAGCCGCATCTCTCGCGCTATTTTTTCAGAATTTGCATGCAACTCAAGCACCAATCGTAAGGAAATCAACCATAATTAAACAAAAATTTGGGTGGTAGGTAAACAGAGACCTCCGATATCACAGTGGTGGGTTAACCGAAACCAAGTGCTATCGTGGTGAGTTTCTAGCAGGCATAAAGGGGAAGCTAACGACACCTTAGCCGGATCTCTCGCGCTATTTTTTCAGAAGTTGCATGCAACTAAAGCACCAATCGTAAGGAAAACAACCATAACTAAATAAAAATTTGGGTGGTAGGCTAAAAGGCACCCCCGATATCATAGTGGTGGGTTAACAGAAACCAAGTGCGATCGTGGTGAGTTTCTAGCAGGCACAAATGGGAAGCTAACGACACCTTAGCCGGATCTCTCGCGCTATTTTTTCAGAAGTTGCATGCAACACAAGCACCAATCGTAAGGAAATCAACCATAATTAAACAAAAATTTGGGTGGTAGGTTAACAGAGACCTCCGATATCATAGTGGTGGGTTAACAGAAACCAAGTGCCATCGTGGTGAGTTTCTAGCAGGCTTAAATGGGAAGCTAACGACACCTTAGCCGGATCTCTCGCGCTATTTTTTCAGAAGTTGCATGCAACTCAAGCACCAATCGTAAGGAAATCAACCACAATTAAACAAAAATTTGGGTGGTAGGTTAACAGAGACCCCCGCAATCACAGTGGTGGGTTAACCGAAACCAAGTGCTATCGTGGTGAGTTTCTAGCAGGCATAAAGGGGAAGCTAACGACACCTTAGCCGGATCTCTCGCGCTATTTTTTAAGAAGTTCCATGCAACTCAAGCACCAATCGTAAGGAAATCAACCATAATTAAACAAAAATTTGGGTGGTAGGTTAACAGAGACCCCCGATATCATAGTGGTGGGTTAACAGAAACCAAGTGCCATCGTGGTGAGTTTCTAGCAGGCATAAAGGGGAAGCTAACGACACCTTTGCCGGATCTCTCGCGCTATTTTTTCAGAAGTTGCATGCAACTCAAGCACCAATCGTAAGGAAATCAACCATAATTAAACAAAAATTTGGGTGCTAGGTACACAGAGACCTCCGATATCACAGTGGTGGGTTAACCGAAACCAAGTGCTATCGTGGTGAGTTTCTAGCAGGCATAAAGGGGAAGCTAACGACACCTTAGCCGGATCTCTCGCGCTATTTTTTCAGAAGTTGCATGCAACTCAAGCACCAATCGTACGGAAATCAACCATAATTAAACAGAAATTTGGGTGGTAGGTTAACAGAGACCTCCGATATCATAGTGGTGGGTTAACAGAAACCAAGTGCCATCGTGGTGAGTTTCTAGCAGGCATAAATGGGGAGCTAACGACACCTTAGCCGGATCTCTCGCGCTATTTTTTCAGAAGTTGCATGCAACTCAAGCACCAATCGTAAGGAAATCAACCATAATTAAACAAAAATTTGGGTGGTAGGTTAACAGAGACCCCCAATATCATAGTGGTGGGTTAACAGAAACCAAGTGCCATCATGGTGAGTTTCTAGCAGGCATAAATGGGAAGCTAACGACACCTTAGCCGGATCTCTCGCGCTATTTTTTCAGAAGTTGCATGCATCTCAAGCACCAATCGTATGGAAATCAACCATAATTAAACAAAAATTTGGGTGGTAGGTTAAGAGACACCCGATATCTAGAAATGGGTTAACAGAAACCAATTGCCATCGTGGTGAGCTTCTAGCAGGCACAAATGGGAAGCTAACGACACCTTAGCCGAATCTCTCGCGTTATTTTTTCAGAAGTTGCATGCAACTCAAGCACCAATCGTAAGGAAATCAACCATAATTAAATAAAAATTTGGGTGCTAGGTACACAGATACCTCCGATATCACAGTGGTGGGTTAACCGAAACCAAGTGCTTTCAGGGTGAGTTTCTAGCAGGCATAAAGGGGAAGCTAACGACACCTTAGCCGGATCTCTCGCGCTATTTTTTCAGAAGTTGCATGCAACTCAAGCACCAATCGTACGGAAATCAACCATAATTAAACAGAAATTTGGGTGGTAGGTTAACAGAGACCTCCGATATCATAGTGGTGGGTTAACAGAAACCAAGTGCCATCGTGGTGAGTTTCTAGCAGGCAACTCGGAAGTTGCATGCAACTCAAGCACCAATCGTAAGGAAATCAACCATAATTAAACAAAAATTTGGGTGGTAGGTTAACAGAGACCGCCGATATCACAGTGGTGGGTTAACCGAAACCAAGTGCTATCATGGTGAGTTTCTAGCAGGCATAAAGGGGCAGCTAACGACACCTTAGCCGGATCTCTCGCGCTATTTTTTCAGAAGTTGCATGCAACTCAAGCACCAATCGTAAGGAAATCAACCATAATTAAACAAAAATTTGGGTGGTAGGTTAACAGAGACCCCCGATATCATAGTGGTGGGTTAACAGAAACCAAGTGCCATCGTGGTGAGTTTCTAGCAGGCATAAAGGGGAAGCTAACGACACCTTAGCCGGAACTCTCGCGCTATTTTTTCAGAAGTTGCATGCAACTCAAGCACCAATCGTAAGGAAATCAACCATAATTAAACAAAAATGTGTGTGGTAGGTAAACAGAGACCTCCGATATCACAGTGGTGGGTTAACCGAAACCAAGTGCTATCGTGGTGAGTTTCTAGCAGGCATAAAGGGGAAGCTAATGACACCTTAGCCGGATCTCTCGCGCTATTTTTTCAGAAGTTGCATGCAACTCAATCACCAATCGTAAGGAAATCAACCATAATTAAACAAAAATTTGGGTGGTAGGTTAACAGAGACCCCCGATATCATAGTGGTGGGTTAACAGAAACCAAGTGCCATCGTGGTGAGTTTCTAGCAGGCATAAAGGGGAAGCTAATGACACCTTAGCCGGATCTCTCGCGCTATTCTTGCAGAAGTTGCATGCAACTCAAGCACCACCGTAAGGAAATAAACCATAATTAAACAAAACTTTGGGTGGTAGGTTAACAGAGACCCCCGATATCATAGTGGTGGGTTAACAGAAACCAAGTGCCATCGTGGTGAGTTTCTAGCAGGCATAAATGGGAAGCTAACGAAACCTTAGCCGGATCTCTCGCGCTATTTTTTCAGAAGTTGCATGCAACTCAAGCACCAATCGTAAGGAAATCAACCATAATTAAACAAAAATTTGGGCGGTAGGTTGACAGAGACCCCCGATATCATAGTGGTGGGTTAACAGAAACCAAGTGCCATCGTGGTGAGTTTCTAGCAGGCATAAATGGGAAGCTAACGACAGCCTAGCCGGATCTCTCGCGCTATTTTTTCGGAAGTTGCATGCAACTCAAGCACCAATCGTAAGGAAATCAACCATAATTAAACAAAAATTTGGGTGGTAGGTTAACAGAGACCCCCGATATCACAGTGGTGGGTTAACCGAAACCAAGTGCTATCGTGGTGAGTTTCTAGCAGGCATAAAGGGGAAGCTAACGACACCTTAGCCGCATCTCTCGCGGTATTTTTTCAGAATTTGCTTGCAACTCAAGCACCAATCGTAAGGAAATCAACCATAATTAAACAAAAATTTGGGTGGTAGATAAACAGAGACCTCCGATATCACAGTGGTGGGTTAACCGAAACCAAGTGCTATCGTGGTGAGTTTCTAGCAGGCATAAAGGGGAAGCTAACGACACCTTAGCCGGATCTCTCGCGCTATTTTTTCAGAAGTTGCATGCAACTAAAGCACCAATCGTAAGGAAAACAACCATAACTAAATAAAAATTTGGGTGGTAGGCTAAAAGGCACCCCCGATATCATAGTGGTGGGTTCACAGAAACCAAGTGCGATCGTGGTGAGTTTCTAGCAGGCACAAATGGGAAGCTAACGACACCTTAGCCGGATCTCTCGCGCTATTTTTTCAGAAGTTGCATGCAACTCAAGCACCAATCGTAAGGAAATCAACCATAATTAGACAAAAATTTGGGTGGTAGGTTAACAGAGACCTCCGATATCATAGTGGTGGGCTAACAGAAACCAAGTGCCATCGTGGTGAGTTTCTAGCAGGCTTAAATGGGAAGCTAACGACACCTTAGCCGGATCTCTCGCGCTATTTTTTCAGAAGTTGCATGCAACTCAAGCACCAATCGTAAGGAAATCAACCATAATTAAACAACAATTTGGGTGGTAGGTTAACAGAGACCCCCGCAATCACAGTGGTGGGTTAACCGAAACCAAGTGCTATCGTGGTGAGTTTCTAGCAGGCATAAAGGGGAAGCTAACGACACCTTAGCCGGATCTCTCGCGCTATTTTTTAAGAAGTTCCATGCAACTCAAGCACCAATCGTAAGGAAATCAACCATAATTAAACAAAAATTTGGGTGGTAGGTTAACAGAGACCCCCGATATCATAGTGGTGGGTTAACAGAAACCAAGTGCCATCGTGGTGAGTTTCTAGCAGGCATAAATGGGAAGCTAACGAAACCTTAGCCGGATCTCTCGCGCTATTTTTTCAGAAGTTGCATGCAACTCAAGCACCAATCGTAAGGAAATCAACCATAATTAAACAAAAATTTGGGTGGTAGGTTGACAGAGACCCCCGATATCATAGTGCTGGGTTAACAGAAACCAAGTGCCATCATGGTGAGTTTCTAGCAGGCATAAATGGGAAGCTAACGACACCTTAGCCGGATCTCTCGCGCTATTTTTTCAGAAGTTGCATGCAACTCAAGCACCAATCGTATGGAAATCAACCATAATTAAACAAAAATTTGGGTGGTAGGTTAACAGAGACCCCCAATATCATAGTGGTGGGTTAACAGAAACCAAGTGCCATCATGGTGAGTTTCTAGCAGGCATAAATGGGAAGCTAACGACACCTTAGCCGGATCTCTCGCGCTATTTTTTCAGAAGTTGCATGCAACTCAAGCACCAATCGTATGGAAATCAACCATAATTAAACAAAAATTTGGGTGGTAGGTTAAGAGACACCCGATATCTAGAAATGGGTTAACAGAAACCAATTGCCATCGTGGTGAGCTTCTAGCAGGCACAAATGGGAAGCTAACGACACCTTAGCCGAATCTCTCGCGTTATTTTTTCAGAAGTTGCATGCAACTCAAGCACCAATCGTAAGGAAATTAACCATAATTAAACAAAAATTTGGGTGGTAGGTTAACAGAGATCCCCGATATCACAGTGGTGGGTTAACCGAATACAATTGCCATCGTGGTGAGCTTCTAGCAGGCACAAATGGGAAGCTAACGACACCTTAGCCGAATCTCTCGCGTTATTTTTTCAGAAGTTGCATGCAACTCAAGCACCAATCGTAAGGAAATTAACCATAATTAAACAAAAATTTGGGTGGTAGGTTAACAGAGATCCCCGATATCACAGTGGTGGGTTAACCGAATACAATTGCCATCGTGGTGAGCTTCTAGCAGGCACAAATGGGAAGCTAACGACACCTTAGCCGAATCTCTCGCGTTATTTTTTCAGAAGTTGCATGCAACTCAAGCACCAATCGTAAGGAAATCAACCATAATTAAACAAAAATTTGGGTGGTAGGTTAACAGAGACCCCCGATATCATAGTGGTGGGTTAACAGAAACCAAGTGCCATCGTGGTGAGTTTCTAGCAGGCATAAAGGGGAAGCTAACGACACCTTAGCCGGAACTCTCGCGCTATTTTTTCAGAAGTTGCATGCAACTCAAGCACCAATCGTAAGGAAATCAACCATAATTAAACAAAAATTTGTGTGGTAGGTAAACAGAGACCTCCGATATCACAGTGGTGGGTTAACCGAAACCAAGTGCTATCGTGGTGAGTTTCTAGCAGGCTTAAATGGGAAGCTAACGACGCCTTAGCCGGATCTCTCGCGCTATTTTTTAAGAAGTTCCATGCAACTCAAGCACCAATCGTAAGGAAATCAACCATAATTAAACAAAAATTTGGGTGGTAGGTTAACAGAGACCCCCGATATCATAGTGGTGGGTTAACAGAAACCAAGTGCCATCGTGGTGAGTTTCTAGCAGGCATAAAGGGGAAGCCAACGACACCTTTGCCGGATCTCTCGCGCTATTTTTTCAGAAGTTGCATGCAACTCAAGCACCAATCGTAAGGAAATCAACCATAATTAAACAAAAATTTGGGTGGTAGGTTAACAGAGACCCCCGCAATCACAGTGGTGGGTTAATCGAAACCAAGTGCTATCGTGGTGAGTTGCTAGCAGGCATAAAGGGGAAGCTAACGACACCTTAGCCGGATCTCTCGCGCTATTTTTTCAGAAGTTGCATGCAACTCAAGCACCAATCGTAAGGAAATCAACCATAATTAAACAAAAATTTGGGTGGTAGGTTAAAAGGGACCCCCGATATCATAGTGCTGGGTTAACAGAAACCAAGTGCCATCATGGTGAGTTTCTAGCAGGCATAAATGGGAAGCTAACGACACCTTAGCCAGATCTATCGCGCTATTTTTTCGGAAGTTGCATGCAACTCAAGCACCAATCGTAAGGAAATCAACCATAATTAAACAAAAATTTGGGTGGTAGGTTAACAGAGACCCCCGATATCACAGTGGTGGGTTAACAGAAACCAAGTGCCATCGTGGTGAGTTTCTAGCAGGCATAAATGTGAAGCTAACGACACCTTAGCCGGATCTCTCGCGCTATTTTTTTAGAAGTTGCATGCAACTCAAGCACCAATCGTAAGGAAATCAACCATAATTAAACAAAAATTTGGGTGGTAGGTTAACAGAGACCCCCGATATCATAGTGGTGGGTTAACAGAAACCAAGTGCCATCGTGGTGAGTTTCTAGCAGGCATAAAGGGGAAGCTAACGACACCTTTGCCGGATCTCTCGCGCTATTTTTTCAGAAGTTGCATGCAACTCAAGCACCAATCGTAAGGAAATCAACGATAATTAAACAAAAATTTGGGTGCTAGGTAAACAGATACCTCCGATATCACAGTGGTGGGTTAACCGAACCCAAGTGCTATCGTGGTGAATTTCTAGCAGGCATAAAGGGGAAGCTAACGACACCTTAGCCGGATCTCTCGCGCTATTTTTTCAGAAGTTGCATGCAACTCAAGCACCAATCGTACGGAAATCAACCATAATTAAACAGAAATTTGGGTGGTAGGTTAACAGAGACATCCTATATCATAGTGGTGGGTTAACAAAAGCCAAGTGCCATCGTGGTGAGTTTCTAGCAGGCATAAATGGGAAGCTAACGACACCTTAGCCGGATCTCTCGCGCTATTTTTTCAGAAGTTGCATGCAACTCAAGCACCAAACGTAAGGAAATCAACCATAATTAAACAAAAATTTGGATGGTAGGTTAACAGAGACCCCCGCAATCACAGTGGTGGGTTAACCGAAACCAAGTGCTATCGTGGTGAGTTGCTAGCAGGCATAAAGGGGAAGCTAACGACACCTTAGCCGGATCTCTCGCGCTATTTTTTCAGAAGTTGCATGCAACTCAAGCACCAATCGTACGGAAATCAACCATAATTAAACAGAAATTTGGGTGGTAGGTTAACAGAGACATCCGATATCATAGTGGTGGGTTAACAAAAGCCAAGTGCCATCGTGGTGAGTTTCTAGCAGGCATAAATGGGAAGCTAACGACACCTTAGCCGGATCTCTCGCGCTATTTTTTCAGAAGTTGCATACAACTCAAGCACCTATCGTAAGGAAATCAACCATAATTAAACAAAAATTTGGGTGGTAGGTTAACAGAGACCCCCGCAATCACAGTGGTGGGTTAACCGAAACCAAGTGCTATCGTGGTGAGTTGCTAGCAGGCATAAAGGGGAAGCTAACGACACCTTAGCCGTATCTCTCGCGCTATTTTTTCAGAAGTTGCATGCAACTCAAGCACCAATCGTAAGGAAATCAACCATAATTAAACAAAAATTTGGGTGGTAGGTTAAAAGAGACCCCCGATATCATAGTGGTGGGTTAACAGAAACCAAGTGCCATCATGGTGAGTTTCTAGCAGGCATAAAGGGGAAGCTAACGACACCTTAGCCGGATCTCTCGTGCTATTTTTTCAGAAGTTGCATGCAACTCAAGCACCAATCGTATGGAAATCAACCATAATTAAACAAAAATTTGGGTGGTAGGTTAACAGAGACCCCCGATATCATAGTAATGGGTTAACAGAAACCAAGTGCCATCGTGGTGAGTTTCTACCAGGCATAAATGGGAAGCTAACGACACCTTAGCCGGATCTCTCGCGCTATTTTTTCAGAAGTTGCATGCAACTAAAGCACCAATCGTAAGAAAATCAACCATAATTAAACAAAAATTTGGGTGGTAGGTTAACAGAGACCCCCGATATCACAGTGGTGGGTTAATCGAAACCAAGTGCTATCGTGGTGAGTTGCTAGCAGGCATAAAGGGGAAGCTAACGACACCTTAGCCGGATCTCTCGCGCTATTTTTTCAGAAGTTGCATGCAACTCAAGCACCAATCGTAAGGAAATCAACCATAATTAAACAAAAATTTGGGTGGTAGGTTAAAAGGGACCCCCGATATCATAGTGCTGGGTTAACAGAAACCAAGTGCCATCATGGTGAGTTTCTAGCAGGCATAAATGGGAAGCTAACGACACTTTAGCCAGATCTCTCGCGCTATTTTTTCGGAAGTTGCATGCAACTCAAGCACCAATCGTAAGGAAATCAACCATAATTAAACAAAAATTTGGGTGGTAGGTTAACAGAGACCCCCGATATCACAGTGGTGGGTTAACAGAAACCAAGTGCCATCATGGTGAGTTTCTAGCAGGCATAAATGTGAAGCTAACGACACCTTAGCCGGATCTCTCGCGCTATTTTTTTAGAAGTTGCATGCAACTCAAGCACCAATCGTAAGGAAATCAACCATAATTAAACAAAAATTTGGGTGGTAGGTTAACAGAGACCCCCGATATCATAGTGGTGGGTTAACAGAAACCAAGTGCCATCGTGGTGAGTTTCTAGCAGGCATAAAGGGGAAGCTAATGACACCTTTGCCGGATCTCTCGCGCTATTTTTTCAGAAGTTGCATGCAACTCAAGCACCAATCGTAAGGAAATCAACGATAATTAAACAAAAATTTGGGTGCTAGGTAAACAGATACCTCCGATATCACAGTGGTGGGTTAACCGAACCCAAGTGCTATCGTGGTGAATTTCTAGCAGGCATAAAGGGGAAGCTAACGACACCTTAGCCGGATCTCTCGCGCTATTTTTTCAGAAGTTGCATGCAACTCAAGCACCAATCGTACGGAAATCAACCATAATTAAACAGAAATTTGGGTGGTAGGTTAACAGAGACATCCGATATCATAGTGGTGGGTTAACAAAAGCCAAGTGCCATCGTGGTGAGTTTCTAGCAGGCATAAATGGGAAGCTAACGACACCTTAGCCGGATCTCTCGCGCTATTTTTTCAGAAGTTGCATGCAACTCAAGCACCAAACGTAAGGAAATCAACCATAATTAAACAAAAATTTGGATGGTAGGTTAACAGAGACCCCCGCAATCACAGTGGTGGGTTAACCGAAACCAAGTGCTATCGTGGTGTGTTGCTAGCAGGCATAAAGGGGAAGCTAACGACACCTTAGCCGGATCTCTCGCGCTATTTTTTCAGAAGTTGCATGCAACTCAAGCACCAATCGTAAGGAAATCAACCATAATTAAACAAAAATTTGGGTGGTAGGTTAAAAGAGACCCCCGATATCATAGTGCTGGGTTAACAGAAACCAAGTGCCATCATGGTGAGTTTCTAGCAGGCATAAATGGGAAGCTAACGACACCTTAGCCAGATCTCTCGCGCTATTTTTTCAGAAGTTGCATGCAACTCAAGCACCAATCGTAAGGAAATCAACCATAATTAAACAAAAATTTGGGTGGTAGGTTAACAGAGACCCCCGATATCATAGTGGTGGGTTAACAGAAACCAAGTGCCATCGTGGTGAGTTTCTAGCAGGCATAAATGGGAAGCTAACGACACCTTAGCCGGATCTCTCGCGCTATTTTTTCAGAAGTTGCATGCAACTCAAGCACCAATCGTATGGAAATCAACCATAATTAAACAAAAATTTGGGTGGTAGGTTAACAGAGACCCCCGATATCATAGTAATGGGTTAACAGAAACCAAGTGCCATCGTGGTGAGTTTCTACCAGGCATAAATGGGAAGCTAACGGCACCTTAGCCGGATCTCTCGCGCTATTTTTTCAGAAGTTGCATGCAACTAAAGCACCACTCGTAAGAAAATCAACCATAATTAAACAAAAATTTGGGTGGTAGGTTAACAGAGACCCCCGATATCATAGTGGTGGGTTAACAGAAACCAAGTGCCATCGTGGTGAGTTTCTAGCAGGCATAAATGGGAGGCTAACGACACCTTAGCCGGATCTCTCGCGCTATTTTTTCAGAAGTTGCATGCAACTCAAGCACCAATCGTAAGGAAATCAACCATAATTAAACAAAAATTTGGGTGGTAGGTTAACAGAGACCCCCGATATCATAGTGGTGGGTTAACAGAAACCAAGTGCGATCGTGGTGAGTTTCTAGCAGGCATAAATGGGAAGCTAACGACACCTTAGCCGGATCTCTCGCGCTATTTTTTCAGAAGTTGCATGCAACTCAAGCACCAATCGTAATCAACCATAATTAAACAAAAATTTGGGTGCTAGGTACACAGATACCTCCGATATCACAGTGGTGGGTTAACCGAAACCAAGTGCTATCAGGGTGAGTTTCTAGCAGACATAAAGGGGAAGCTAACGACACCTTAGCCGGATCTCTCGCGCTATTTTTTCAGAAGTTGCATGCAACTCAAGCACCAATCGTACGGAAATCAACCATAATTAAACACAAATTTGGGTGGTAGGTAAACAGAGACCTCCGATATCACAGTGGTGGGTTAACAGAAACCAAGTGCCATCATCGTGAGTTTCTAGCAGGCATAAATGGGAAGCTAACGACGCGCTATTTTTTCAGAAGTTGCATGCAACTCAAGCACCAATCGTAAGGAAATCAACCATAATTAAACAAAAATTTGGGTGGTAGGTTAAAAGAGACCCCCGATATCATAGTGCTGGGTTAACAGAAACCAAGTGCCATCATGGTGAGTTTCTAGCAGGCATAAATGGGAAGCTAACGACACCTTAGCCAGATCTCTCGCGCTATTTTTTCAGAAGTTGCATGCAACTCAAGCACCAATCGTAAGGAAATCAACCATAATTAAACAAAAATTTGGGTGGTAGGTTAACAGAGACCCCCGATATCATAGTGGTGGGTTAACAGAAACCAAGTGCCATCGTGGTGAGTTTCTAGCAGGCATAAATGGGAAGCTAACGACACCTTAGCCGGATCTCTCGCGCTATTTTTTCAGAAGTTGCATGCAACTCAAGCACCAATCGTATGGAAATCAACCATAATTAAACAAAAATTTGGGTGGTAGGTTAACAGAGACCCCCGATATCATAGTGGTGGGTTAACAGAAACCAAGTCCCATCGTGGTGAGTTTCTAGCAGGCATAAAGGGGAAGCTAACGACACCTTTGCCGGATCTCTCGCGCTATTTTTTCAGAAGTTGCATGCAACTCAAGCACCAATCGTAAGGAAATCAACCATAATTAAACAAAAATTTGGGTGCTAGGTAAACAGATACCTCCGATATCACAGTGGTGGGTTAACCGAACCCAAGTGCTATCATGGTGAATTTCTAGCAGGCATAAAGGGGAAGCTAACGACACCTTAGCCGGATCTCTCGCGCTATTTTTTCAGAAGTTGCATGCAACTCAAGCACCAATCGTACGGAAATCAACCATAATTAAACAGAAATTTGGGTGGTAGGTTAACAGAGACATCCGATATCATAGTGGTGGGTTAACAAAAGCCAAGTGCCATCGTGGTGAGTTTCTAGCAGGCATAAATGGGAAGCTAACGACACCTTAGCCGGATCTCTCGCGCTATTTTTTCAGAAGTTGCATACAACTCAAGCACCAATCGTAAGGAAATCAACCATAATTAAACAAAAATTTGGGTGGTAGGTTAACACAGACCCCCGCAATCACAGTGGTGGGTTAACCGAAACCAAGTGCTATCGTGGTGAGTTGCTAGCAGGCATAAAGGGCAAGCTAACGACACCTTAGCCGTATCTCTCGCGCTATTTTTTCAGAAGTTGCATGCAACTCAAGCACCAATCGTAAGGAAATCAACCATAATTAAACAAAAATTTGGGTGGTAGGTTAAAAGAGACCCCCGATATCATAGTGCTGGGTTAACAGAAACCAAGTGCCATCATGGTGAGTTTCTAGCAGGCATAAATGGGAAGCTAACGATACCTTAGCCAGATCTCTCGCGCTATTTTTTCAGAAGTTGCATGCAACTCAAGCACCAATCGTAAGGAAATCAACCATAATTAAACAAAAATTTAAGTGGTAGGTTAACAGAGACCCCCGATATCATAGTGGTGGGTTAACAGAAACCAAGTGCCATCGTGGTGAGTTTCTAGCAGGCATAAATGGGAAGCTAACGACACCTTAGCCGGATCTCTCGCGCTATTTTTTCAGAAGTTGCATGCAACTCAAGCACCAATCGTATGGAAATCAACCATAATTAAACAAAAATTTGGGTGGTAGGTTAACAGAGACCCCCGATATCATAGTAATGGGTTAACAGAAACCAAGTGCCATCGTGGTGAGTTTCTACCAGGCATAAATGGGAAGCTAACGACACCTTAGCCGGATCTCTCGCGCTATTTTTTCAGAAGTTGCATGCAACTAAAGCACAAATCGTAAGAAAATCAACCATAATTAAACAAAAATTTGGGTGGTAGGTTAACAGAGACCCCCGATATCATAGTGGTGGGTTAACAGAAACCAAGTGCCATCGTGGTGAGTTTCTAGCAGGCATAAAGGGGAGGCTAACGACACCTTAGCCGGATCTCTCGCGCTATTTTTTCAGAAGTTGCATGCAACTCAAGCACCAATCGTAAGGAAATCAACCATAATTAAACAAAACTTTGGGTGGTAGGTTAACAGAGACCCCCGCAATCACAGTGGTGGGTTAATCGAAACCAAGTGCTATCGTGGTGAGTTGCTAGCAGGCATAAAGGGGAAGCTAACGACACCTTAGCCGGATCTCTCGCGCTATTTTTTCAGAAGTTGCATTCAACTCAAGCACCAATCGTAAGGAAATCAACCATAATTAAACAAAAATTTGGGTGGTAGGTTAAAAGGGACCCCCGATATCATAGTGCTGGGTTAACAGAAACCAAGTGCCATCATGGTGAGTTTCTAGCAGGCATAAATGGGAAGCTAACGACTCCTTAGCCAGATCTCTCGCGCTATTTTTTCGGAAGTTGCATGCAACTCAAGCAGCAATCGTAAGGAAATCAACCATAATTAAACAAAAATTTGGGTGGTAGGTTAACAGAGACCCCCGATATCACAGTGGTGGGTTAACAGAAACCAAGTGCCATCGTGGTGAGATTCTAGCAGGCATAAATGTGAAGCTAACGACACCTTAGCCGGATCTCTCGCGCTATTTTTTTAGAAGTTGCATGCAACTCAAGCACCAATCGTAAGGAAATCAACCATAATTAAACAAAAATTTGGCTGGTAGGTTAACAGAGACCCCCGATATCATAGTGGTGGGTTAACAGAAACCAAGTGCCATCGTGGTGAGTTTCTAGCAGGCATAAAGGGGAAGCTAACGACACCTTTGCCGGATCTCTCGCGCTATTTTTTCAGAAGTTGCATGCAACTCAAGCACCAATCGTAAGGAAATCAACGATAATTAAACAAAAATTTGGGTGCTAGGTAAACAGATACCTCCGATATCACAGTGGTGGGTTAACCGAACCCAAGTGCTATCGTGGTGAATTTCTAGCAGGCATAAAGGAGAAGCTAACGACACCTTAGCCGGATCTCTCGCGCTATTTTTTCAGAAGTTGCATGCAACTCAAGCACCAATCGTACGGAAATCAACCATAATTAAACAGAAATTTGAGTGGTAGGTTAACAGAGACATCCGATATCATAGTGGTGGGTTAACAAAAGCCAAGTGCCATCGTGGTGAGTTTCTAGCAGGCATAAATGGGAAGCTAACGACACCTTAGCCGGATCTCTCGCGCTATTTTTTCAGAAGTTGCATGCAACTCAAGCACCAAACGTAAGGAAATCAACCATAATTAAACAAAAATTTGGATGGTAGGTTAACAGAGACCCCCGCAATCACAGTGGTGGGTTAACCGAAACCAAGTGCTATCGTGGTGAGTTGCTAGCAGGCATAAAGGGGAAGCTAACGACACCTTAGCCGGATCTCTCGCGCTATTTTTTCAGAAGTTGCATGCAACTCAAGCACCAATCGTAAGGAAATCAACCATAATTAAACAAAAATTTGGGTGGTAGGTTAAAAGAGACCCCCGATATCATAGTGCTGGGTTAACAGAAACCAAGTGCCATCATGGTGAGTTTCTAGCAGGCATAAATGGGAAGCTAACGACACCTTAGCCAGATCTCTCGCGCTATTTTTTCAGAAGTTGCATGCAACTCAAGCACCAATCGTAAGGAAATCAACCATAATTAAACAAAAATTTGGGTGGTAGGTTAACAGAGACCCCCGATATCATAGTGGTGGGTTAACAGAAACCAAGTGCCATCGTGGTGAGCTTCTAGCAGGCATAAATGGGAAGCTAACGACACCTTAGCCGGATCTCTCGCGCTATTTTTTCAGAAGTTGCATGCAACTCAAGCACCAATCGTATGGAAATCAACCATAATTAAACAAAAATTTGGGTGGTAGGTTAACAGAGACCCCCGATATCATAGTAATGGGTTAACAGAAACCAAGTGCCATCGTGGTGAGTTTCTACCAGGCATAAATGGGAAGCTAACGGCACCTTAGCCGGATCTCTCGCGCTATTTTTTCAGAAGTTGCATGCAACTAAAGCACCACTCGTAAGAAAATCAACCATAATTAAACAAAAATTTGGGTGGTAGGTTAACAGAGACCCCCGATATCATAGTGGTGGGTTAACAGAAACCAAGTGCCATCGTGGTGAGTTTCTAGCAGACATAAATGGGAGGCTAACGACACCTTAGCCGGATCTCTCGCGCTATTTTTTCAGAAGTTGCATGCAACTCAAGCACCAATCGTAAGGAAATCAACCATAATTAAACAAAAATTTGGGTGGTAGGTTAACAGAGACCCCCGATATCATAGTGGTGGGTTAACAGAAACCAAGTGCCATCGTGGTGAGTTTCTAGCAGGCATAAATGGGAAGCTAACGACACCTTAGCCGGATCTCTCGCGCTATTTTTTCAGAAGTTGCATGCAACTCAAGCACCAATCGTAAGGAAATCAACCATAATTAAACAAAAATTTGGGTGGTAGGTTAACAGAGACCCCCGATATCACAGTGGTGGGTTCACAGAAACCAAGTGCCATCGTGGTGAGTTTCTAGCAGGCATAAATGTGAAGCTAACGACACCTTAGCCGGATCTCTCGCGCTATTTTTTTAGAAGTTGCATGCAACTCAAGCACCAATCGTAAGGAAATCAACCATAATTAAACAAAAATTTGGCTGGTAGGTTAACAGAGACCCCCGATATCATAGTGGTGGGTTAACAGAAACCAAGTGCCATCATGGTGAGTTTCTAGCAGGCATAAAGGGGAAGCTAACGACACCTTTGCCGGATCTCTCGCGCTATTTTTTCAGAAGTTGCATGCAACTCAAGCACCAATCGTAAGGAAATCAACCATAATTAAAGAAAAATTTGGGTGCTAGGTAAACAGATACCTCCGATATCACAGTGGTGGGTTAACCGAAACCAAGTGCTATCGTGGTGAATTTCTAGCAGGCATAAAGGGGAAGCTAACGACACCTTAGCCGGATCTCTCGCGCTATTTTTTCAGAAGTTGCATGCAACTCAAGCACCAATCGTACGGAAATCAACCATAATTAAACAAAAATTTGTGTGGTAGGTAAACAGAGACCTCAGATATCACAGTGGTGGGTTAACCGAAACCAAGTGCTATCGTGGTGAGTTTCTAGCAGGCATAAAGGGGAAGCTAACGACACCTTAGCCGGATCTCTCGCGCTATTTTTTCAGAAGTTGCATGCAACTCAAGCACCAATCGTAAGGAAATCAACCATAATTAAACAAAAACTTGGGTGGTAGGTAAACAGAGACCCCCGATATCATAGTGGTGGGGTAACAGAAACCAAGTGCCATCAAGGTGAGTTTCTAGCAGGCATAAAGGGGAAGCTAACGACACCTTAGCCGGATCTCTCGCGCTATTTTTTCAGAAGTTGCATGCAACTCAAGCACCAATCGTAAGGAAATCAACCATAATTAAACAAAAATTTGGGTGGTAGGTTAACAGAGACCCCCGATATCACAGTGGTGGGTTAACAGAAACCAAGTGCCATCGTGGTGAGTTTCTAGCAGGCATAAATGTGAAGCTAACGACACCTTAGCCGGATCTCTCGCGCTATTTTTTTAGAAGTTGCATGCAACTCAAGCACCAATCGTAAGGAAATCAACCATAATTAAACAAAAATTTGGCTGGTAGGTTAACAGAGACCCCCGATATCATAGTGGTGGGTTAACAGAAACCAAGTGCCATCGTGGTGAGTTTCTAGCAGGCATAAAGGGGAAGCTAACGACACCTTTGCCGGATCTCTCGCGCTATTTTTTCAGAAGTTGCATGCAACTCAAGCACCAATCGTAAGGAAATCAACCATAATTAAACAAAAATTTGGGTGCTAGGTAAACAGATACCTCCGATATCACAGTGGTGGGTTAACCGAACCCAAGTGCTATCGTGGTGAATTTCTAGCAGGCATAAAGGGGAAGCTAACGACACCTTAGCCGGATCTCTCGCGCTATTTTTTCAGAAGTTGCATGCAACTCAAGCACCAATCGTACGGAAATCAACCATAATTAAACAGAAATTTGGGTGGTAGGTTAACAGAGACATCCGATATCATAGTGGTGGGTTAACAAAAGCCAAGTGCCATCGTGGTGAGTTTCTAGCAGGCATAAATGGGAAGCTAACGACACCTTAGCCGGATCTCTCGCGCTATTTTTTCAGAAGTTGCATGCAACTCAAGCACCAATCGTAAGGAAATCAACCATAATTAAACAAAAATTTGGGTGGTAGGTTAACAGAGACCCCCGCAATCACAGTGGTGGGTTAACCGAAACCAAGTGCTATCGCGGTGAGTTGCTAGCAGGCATAAAGGGGAAGCTAACGACACCTTAGCCGGATCTCTCGCGCTATTTTTTCAGAAGTTGCATGCAACTCAAGCACCAATCGTAAGGAAATCAACCATAATTAAACAAAAATTTGGGTGTTAGGTTAAAAGAGACCCCCGATATCATAGTGCTGGGTTAACAGAAACCAAGTGCCATCGTGGTGAGTTTCTAGCAGGCATAAATGGGAAGCTAACGACACCTTAGCCGGATCTCTCGCGCTATTTTTTCAGAAGGTGCATGCAACTCAAGCACCAATCGTAAGGAAATCAACCATAATTAAACAAAAATTTGGGTGGTAGGTTAACAGAGACCCCCGCAATCACAGTGGTGGGTTAACCGAAACCAAGTGCCATCGTGGTGAGTTTCTAGCAGGCATAAATGGGAAGCTAACGACACCTTAGCCGGATCTCTCGCGCTATTTTTTCAGAAGTTGCATGCAACTCAAGCACCAATCGTATGGAAATCAACCATAATTAAACAAAAATTTGGGTGGTAGGTTAACAGAGACCCCCGCAATCACAGTGGTGGGTTAACCGAAACCAAGTGCCATCGTGGTGAGTTTCTAGCAGGCATAAATGGGAAGCTAACGACACCTTAGCCGGATCTCTCGCGCTATTTTTTCAGAAGTTGCATGCAACTCAAGCACCAATCGTATGGAAATCAACCATAATTAAACAAAAATTTGGGTGGTAGGTTAACAGAGACCCCCGATATCATAGTAATGGGTTAACAGAAACCAAGTGCTATCGTGGTGAGTTTCTACCAGGCATAAATGGGAAGCTAACGACACCTTAGCCGGATCTCTCGCGCTATTTTTTCAGAAGTTGCATGCAACTCAAGCACCAATCGTAAGGAAATCAACCATAATTAAACAAAAATTTGGGTGCTAGGTAAACAGATACCTCCGATATCACAGTGGTGGGTTAACCGAACCCAAGTGCTATCGTGGTGAATTTCTAGCAGGCATAAAGGGGAAGCTAACGACACCTTAGCCGGATCTCTCGCGCTATTTTTTCAGAAGTTGCATGCAACTCAAGCACCAATCGTATGGAAATCAACCATAATTAAACAGAAATTTGGGTGGTAGGTTAACAGAGACATCCGATATCATAGTGGTGGGTTAACAAAAGCCAAGTGCCATCGTGGTGAGTTTCTAGCAGGCATAAATGGGAAGCTAACGACACCTTAGCCGGATCTCTCGCGCTATTTTTTCAGAAGTTGCATGCAACTCAAGCACCAATCGTAAGGAAATCAACCATAATTAAACAAAAATTTGGGTGGTAGGTTAACAGAGACCCCCGCAATCACAGTGGTGGGTTAACCGAAACCAAGTGCTATCGTGGTGAGTTGCTAGCAGGCATAAAGGGGAAGCTAACGACACCTTAGCCGGATCTCTCGCGCTATTTTTTCAGAAGTTGCATGCAACTCAAGCACCAATCGTAAGGAAATCAACCATAATTAAACAAAAATTTGGGTGTTAGGTTAAAAGAGACCCCCGATATCATAGTGCTGGGTTAACAGAAACCAAGTGCCATCGTGGTGAGTTTCTAGCAGGCATAAATGGGAAGCTAACGACACCTTAGCCGGATCTCTCGCGCTATTTTTTCAGAAGTTGCATGCAACTCAAGCACCAATCGTAAGGAAATCAACCATAATTAAACAAAAATTTGGGTGGTAGGTTAACAGAGACCCCCGCAATCACAGTGGTGGGTTAACCGAAACCAAGTGCCATCGCGGTGAGTTTCTAGCAGGCATAAATGGGAAGCTAACGACACCTTAGCCGGATCTCTCGCGCTATTTTTTCAGAAGTTGCATGCAACTCAAGCACCAATCGTATGGAAATCAACCATAATTAAACAAAAATTTGGGTGGTAGGTTAACAGAGACCCCCGATATCATAGTAATGGGTTAACAGAAACCAAGTGCTATCGTGGTGAGTTTCTACCAGGCATAAATGGGAAGCTAACGACACCTTAGCCGGATCTCTCGCGCTATTTTTTCAGAAGTTGCATGCAACTAAAGCACCAATCGTAAGAAAATCAACCATAATTAAACAAAAATTTGGGTGGTAGGTTAACAGAGACCCCCGATATCATAGTGGTGGGTTAACAGAAACCAAGTGCCATCGTGGTGAGTTTCTAGCAGGCATAAATGGGAGGCTAACGACACCTTAGCCGGATCTCTCGCGCTATTTTTTAGAAGTTGTCAGTGGTGGGTTAACCGAAACCAAGTGCTATCGTGGTGAATTTCTAGCAGGCATGAAGGGGAAGCTAACGACACCTTAGCCGGATCTCTCGCGCTATTTTTTCAGAAGTTGCATGCAACTCAAGCACCAATCGTACGGAAATCAACCATAATTAAACACAAATTTGGGTGGTAGGTAAACAGAGACCTCCGATATCACAGTGGTGGGTTAACAGAAACCAAGTGCCATCATCGTGAGTTTCTAGCAGGCATAAATGGGAAGCTAACGACGCGCTATTTTTTCAGAAGTTGCATGCAACTCAAGCACCAATCGTAAGGAAATCAACCATAATTAAACAAAAATTTGGGTGGTAGGTTAACAGAGCCCCCGATATCATAGTGGTGGGTTAACAGAAACCAAGTGCCATCGTGGTGAGTTTCTAGCAGGCATAAATGGGAAGCTAACGACACCTTAGCCGGATCTCTCGCGCTATTTTTTCAGAAGTTGCATGCAACTCAAGCACCAATCGTAAGGAAATCAACCATAATTAAACAAAAATTTGGGTGGTAGGTTAACAGAGACCCCCGATATCATAGTGGTGGGTTAACAGAAACCAAGTGCCATCATCGTGAGTTTCTAGCAGGCATAAATGGGAAGCTAACGACGCGCTATTTTTTCAGAAGTTGCATGCAACTCAAGCACCAATCGTACGGAAATCAACCATAATTAAACAAAAATTTGGGTGGTAGGTAAACAGAGACCCCCGATATCATAGTGGTGAATTAACAGAAACCAAGTGCCATCATGGTGAGTTTCCAGCAGGCATAAAGGGGAAGCTAACGACACCTAAGCCGGAACTCTCGCGCTATGTTTTCAGAAGTTGCATGCAACTCAAGCACCAATCGTAAGGAAATCAACCATAATTAAACAAAAATTTGTGTGGTAGGTAAACAGAGACCTCCGATATCACAGTGGTGGGTTAACCGAAACCAAGTGCTATCGTGGTGAGTTTCTAGCAGGCATAAAGGGGAAGCTAACGACACCTTAGCCGGATCTCTCGCGCTATTTTTTCAGAAGTTGCATGCAACTCAAGCACCAATCGTAAGGAAATCAACCATAATTAAACAAAAATTTGGGTGGTAGGTTAACAGAGACCCCTGATATCATAGTGGTGGGTTAACAGAAACCAAGTGCCATCGTGGTGAGTTTCTAGCAGGCATAAATGGGAAGCTAACGACACCTTAGCCGGATCTCTCGCGCTATTTTTTCAGAAGTTGCTTGCAACTCAAGCACCAATCGTAAGGAAATTAACTATAATTAAACAAAAATTTGGGTGGTAGGTAAACAGAGACCTCCGATATCACAGTGGTGGGTTAACCGAAACCAAGTGCTATCGTGGTGAGTTTCTAGCAGGCATAAAGGGGAAGCTAACGACACCTTAGCCGGATCTCTCGCGCTATTTTTTCAGAAGTTGCATGCAACTCAAGCACCAATCGTAAGGAAATCAACCATAATTAAACAAAAATTTGGGTGGTAGGTTAACAGAGACCCCCGATATCATAGTGGTGGGTTAACAGAAACCAAGTGCCATCATCGTGAGTTTATAGCAGGCATAAATGGGAAGCTAACGACGCGCTATTTTTTCAGAAGTTGCATGCAACTCAAACACCAATCGTAAGGAAATCAACCATAATTAAACAAAAGTTTGGGTGGTAGGTTAACAGAGACCCCCGATATCATAGTGGTGGGTTAACAAAAGCCAAGTGCCATCGTGGTGAGTTTCTAGCAGGCATAAATGGGAAGCTAACGACACCTTAGCGGGATCTCTCGCGCTATTTTTTCAGAAGTTGCATGCAACTCAAGCACCATCGTAAGGAAATCAACCATAATTAAACAAAAATTTGGGTGGTAGGTTAACAGAGACCCCCGATATCATAGTGGTGGGTTAACAGAAACCAAGTGCCGTCGTGCTGAGTTTCTAGCAGGCATAAATGGGAAGCTAACGACACCTTAGCCGGATCTCTCGCGCTATTTTTTCAGAAGTTGCATGCAACTAAAGCACCAATCGTACGGAAATCAACCATAATTAAACAAAAATTTGGGTGGTAGGTAAACAGAGACCCCCGATATCATAGTGGTGGTTAACAGGAACCAAGTGCCATCATGGTGAGTTTCTAGCAGGCATAAAGGGGAAGCTAACGACACCTTAGCCGGATCTCTCGCGCTATTTTTTCAGAAGTTGCATGCAACTCAAGCACCAATCGTAAGGAAATCAACCATAATTAAACAAAAATTTGGGTGGTAGGTTAACAGAGACCCCCGATATCATAGTGGTGGGTTAACAGAAACCAAGTGCCATCGTGGTGAGTTTCTAGCAGGCATAAATGGGAAGCTAACGACACCTTAGCCGGATCTCTCGCGCTATTTTTTCAGAAGTTGCTTGCAACTCAAGCACCAATCGTAAGGAAATTAACTATAATTAAACAAAAATTTGGGTGGTAGGTAAACAGAGACCTCCGATATCACAGTGGTGGGTTAACCGAAACCAAGTGCTATCGTGGTGAGTTTCTAGCAGGCATAAAGGGGAAGCTAACGACACCTTAGCCGGATCTCTCGCGCTATTTTTTCAGAAGTTGCATGCAACTCAAGCACCAATCGTAAGGAAATCAACCATAATTAAACAAAAATTTGGGTGGTAGGTAAACAGAGACCCCCGATATCATAGTGGTGAATTAACAGAAACCAAGTGCCATCGTGGTGAGTTTCTAGCAGGCATAAAGGGGAAGCTAACGACACCTTAGCCGGATCTCTCGCGCTATTTTTTCAGAAGTTGCATGCAACTCAAGCACCAATCGTAAGGAAATCAACCATAATTAAACAAAAATTTGGGTGGTAGGTTAACAGAGACCCCCGATATCATAGTGGTGGGTTAACAGAAACCAAGTGCCATCATCGTGAGTTTATAGCAGGCATAAATGGGAAGCTAACGACGCGCTATTTTTTCAGAAGTTGCATGCAACTCAAGCACCAATCGTAAGGAAATCAACCATAATTAAACAAAAATTTGGGTGGTAGGTTAACAGAGACCCCCGATATCATAGTGGTGGGTTAACAGAAACCAAGTGCCATCGTGGTGAGTTTCTAGCAGGCATAAATGGGAAGCTAACGACACCTTAGCCGGATCTCTCGCGCTATTTTTTCAGAAGTTGCATGCAACTCAAGCACCAATCGTAAGGAAATCAACCATAATTAAACAAAAATTTGGGTGGTAGGTTAACAGAGACCCCTGATATCATAGTGGTGGGTTAACAGAAACCAAGTGCCATCGTGGTGAGTTTCTAGCAGGCATAAATGGGAAGCTAACGACACCTTAGCCGGATCTCTCGCGCTATTTTTTCAGAAGTTGCTTGCAACTCAAGCACCAATCGTAAGGAAATTAACTATAATTAAACAAAAATTTGGGTGGTAGGTAAACAGAGACCTCCGATATCACAGTGGTGGGTTAACCGCAACCAAGTGCTATCGTGGTGAGTTTCTAGCAGGCATAAAGGGGAAGCTAACGACACCTTAGCCGGATCTCTCGCGCTATTTTTTCTGAAGTTGCATGCAACTCAAGCACCAATCGTAAGGAAATCAACCATAATTAAACAAAAATTTGGGTGGTAGGTTAACAGAGACCCCCGATATCATAGTGGTGCGTTAACAGAAACCAAGTGCCATCATCGTGAGTTTATAGCAGGCATAAATGGGAAGCTAACGACGCGCTATTTTTTCAGAAGTTGCATGCAACTCAAGCACCAATCGTAAGGAAATCAACCATAATTAAACAAAAGTTTGGGTGGTAGGTTAACAGAGACATCCGATATCATAGTGGTGGGTTAACAAAAGCCAAGTGCCATCGTGGTGAGTTTCTAGCAGGCATAAATGGGAAGCTAACGACACCTTAGCGGGATCTCTCGCGCTATTTTTTCAGAAGTTGCATGCAACTCAAGCACCATCGTAAGGAAATCAACCATAATTAAACAAAAATTTGGGTGGTAGGTTAACAGGGACCCCCGATATCATAGTGGTGGGTTAACAGAAACCAAGTGCCATCGTGGTGAGTTTCTAGCAGGCATAAATGGGAAGCTAACGACACCTTAGCCGGATCTCTCGCGCTATTTTTTCAGAAGTTGCTTGCAACTCAAGCACCAATCGTAAGGAAATTAACTATAATTAAACAAAAATTTGGGTGGTAGGTAAACAGAGACCTCCGATATCACAGTGGTGGGTTAACCGAAACCAAGTGCTATCGTGGTGAGTTTCTAGCAGGCATAAAGGCTAAGCTAACGACACCTTAGCCGGATCTCTCGCGCTATTTTTTCAGAAGTTGCATGCAACTCAAGCACCAATCGTAAGGAAATCAACCATAATTAAACAAAAATTTGGGTGGTAGGTTAACAGAGACCCCCGATATCATGGTGGTGGGTTAACAGAAACCAAGTGCCATCGTGGTGAGTTTCTAGCAGGCATAAATGGGAAGCTAACGACACCTTAGCCGGATCTCTCGCGCTATTTTTTCAGAAGTTGCTTGCAACTCAAGCACCAATCGTAAGGAAATTAACTATAATTAAACAAAAATTTGGGTGGTAGGTAAACAGAGACCTCCGATATCACAGTGGTGGGTTAACCGAAACCAAGTGCTATCGTGGTGAGTTTCTAGCAGGCATAAAGGGGAAGCTTACGACACCTTAGCCGGATCTCTCGCGCTATTTTTTCAGAAGTTGCATGCAACTCAAGCACCAATCGTAAGGAAATCAACCATAATTAAACAAAAATTTGGGTGGTAGGTTAACAGAGACCCCCGATATCATAGTTGTGGGTTAACAGAAACCAAGTGCCATCATCGTGAGTTTCTAGCAGGCATAAATGGGAAGCTAACGACGCGCTATTTTTTCAGAAGTTGCATGCAACTCAAGCACCAATCGTAAGGAAATCAACCATAATTAAACAAAAGTTTGGATGGTAGGTGCAAAGAGACCCCCGATATCATAGTGGTGGGTTAACAGAAACCAAGTGCCATCGTGGTGAGTTTCTAGCAGGCACAAATGGGAAGCTAACGACACCTTAGCCGGATCTCTCGCGCTATTTTTTCAGAAGTTGCATGCAACTCAAGCACCAATCGTACGGAAATCAACCATACTTAAACAAAAATTTGGGTGGTAGGTAAACAGAGACCCCCGATATCATAGTGGTGGTTAACAGAAACCAAGTGCCATCATGGTGAGTTTCTAGCAGGCATAAAGGGGAAGCTAACGACACCTTAGCCGGAACTCTCGCGCTATTTTTTCAGAAGTTGCATGCAACTCAAGCACCAATCGTACGGAAATCAACCATAATTAAACAAAAATTTGGGTGGTAGGTAAACAGAGACCCCCGATATCATAGTGGTGGTTAACAGGAACCAAGTGCCATCATGGTGAGTTTCTAGCAGGCATAAATGGGAAGCTAACGACACCTTAGCCGGATCTCTCGCGCTATTTTTTCAGAAGTTGCATGCAAACCAAACACCAATCGTACGGAAATCAACTATAATTAAACAAAAAATTGGGTGGTAGTTTAACAGAGACCTCCGATATCACAGTAGTGGGTTAACAGAAACCAAGTGCCATCGAGGTGAGTTTCTAGCAGGCATTAAGGGGAAGCTATTGACACCTTAGCCGCACCCCTTGCTTAAGTTTTCCACAAGTTGCATGCAAATCAAGCACCAATCGTACGGAAACCAACCATAATTAAATAAAACTTTGGGTGGTAGGTAAACAGAGACCCACGATATCATAGTGGTGGTTAACAGGAACCAAGTGCCATCATGGTGAGTTTCTAGCAGGCATAAATGGGAAGCTAACGACACCTTAGCCGGATCTCTCGCGCTAGTTTTTCAGAAGTTGCATGCAACTCAAGCACCAATCGTAAGGAAATCAACCATAATTAAACAAAAATTTGGGTGGTAGTTTAACAGAGACCTCCGATATCACAGTAGTGGGTTAACAGAAACCAAGTGCCATCGAGGAGAGTTTCTAGCAGGCATTAAGGGGAAGCTATTGACACCTTAGCCGCACCCCTTGCTTAAGTTTTCCACAAGTTGCATGCAAATCAAGCACCAATCGTAAGGAAATCAACCATAATTAAACAAAAATTTGGGTGGTAGGTTAACAGAGACCCCCGATATCATAGTTGTGGGTTAACAGAAACCAAGTGCCATCATCGTGAGTTTCTAGCAGGCATAAATGGAAAGCTAACGACGCGCTATTTTTTCAGAAGTTGCATGCAACTCAAGCACCAATCGTAAGGAAATCAACCATAATTAAACAAAAGTTTGGATGGTAGGTTCAAAGAGACCCCCGATATCATAGTGGTGGGTTAACAGAAACCAAGTGCCATCGTGGTGAGTTTCTAGCAGGCACAAATGGGAAGCTAACGACACCTTAGCCGGATCTCTCGCGCTATTTTTTCAGAAGTTGCATGCAACTCAAGCACCAATCGTACGGAAATCAACCATAATTAAACAAAAATTTGGGTGGTAGGTAAACAGAGACCCCCGATATCATAGTGGTGGTTAACAGAAACCAAGTGCCATCATGGTGAGTTTCTAGCAGGCATAAAGGGGAAGCTAACGACACCTTAGCCGGAACTCTCGCGCTATTTTTTCAGAAGTTGCATGCAACTCAAGCACCAATCGTACGGAAATCAACCATAATTAAACAAAAATTTGGGTGGTAGGTAAACAGAGACCCCCGATATCATAGTGGTGGTTAACAGGAACCAAGTGCCATCGAGGAGAGTTTCTAGCAGGCATTAAGGGGAAGCTATTGACACCTTAGCCGCACCCCTTGCTTAAGTTTTCCACAAGTTGCATGCAAATCAAGCACCAATCGTAAGGAAATCAACCATAATTAAACAAAAATTTGGGTGGTAGGTTAACAGAGACCCCCGATATCATAGTTGTGGGTTAACAGAAACCAAGTGCCATCATCGTGAGTTTCTAGCAGGCATAAATGGAAAGCTAACGACGCGCTATTTTTTCAGAAGTTGCATGCAACTCAAGCACCAATCGTAAGGAAATCAACCATAATTAAACAAAAGTTTGGATGGTAGGTTCAAAGAGACCCCCGATATCATAGTGGTGGGTTAACAGAAACCAAGTGCCATCGTGGTGAGTTTCTAGCAGGCACAAATGGGAAGCTAACGACACCTTAGCCGGATCTCTCGCGCTATTTTTTCAGAAGTTGCATGCAACTCAAGCACCAATCGTACGGAAATCAACCATAATTAAACAAAAATTTGGGTGGTAGGTTAACAGAGACCCCCGATATCATAGTGGTGGGTTAACAGAAACCAAGTGCCATCATCGTGAGTTTATAGCAGGCATAAATGGGAAGCTAACGACGCGCTATTTTTTCAGAAGTTGCATGCAACTCAAGCACCAATCGTAAGGAAATCAACCATAATTAAACAAAAATTTGGGTGGTAGTTTAACAGAGACCTCCGATATCACAGTAGTGGGTTAACAGAAACCAAGTGCCATCGAGGAGAGTTTCTAGCAGGCATTAAGGGGAAGCTATTGACACCTTAGCCGCACCCCTTGCTTAAGTTTTCCACAAGTTGCATGCAAATCAAGCACCAATCGTAAGGAAATCAACCATAATTAAACAAAAATTTGGGTGGTAGGTTAACAGAGACCCCCGATATCATAGTTGTGGGTTAACAGAAACCAAGTGCCATCATCGTGAGTTTCTAGCAGGCATAAATGGAAAGCTAACGACGCGCTATTTTTTCAGAAGTTGCATGCAACTCAAGCACCAATCGTAAGGAAATCAACCATAATTAAACAAAAGTTTGGATGGTAGGTTCAAAGAGACCCCCGATATCATAGTGGTGGGTTAACAGAAACCAAGTGCCATCGTGGTGAGTTTCTAGCAGGCACAAATGGGAAGCTAACGACACCTTAGCCGGATCTCTCGCGCTATTTTTTCAGAAGTTGCATGCAACTCAAGCACCAATCGTACGGAAATCAACCATAATTAAACAAAAATTTGGGTGGTAGGTAAACAGAGACCCCCGATATCATAGTGGTGGTTAACAGAAACCAAGTGCCATCATGGTGAGTTTCTAGCAGGCATAAAGGGGAAGCTAACGACACCTTAGCCGGAACTCTCGCGCTATTTTTTCAGAAGTTGCATGCAACTCAAGCACCAATCGTACGGAAATCAACCATAATTAAACAAAAATTTGGGTGGTAGGTAAACAGAGACCCCCGATATCATAGTGGTGGTTAACAGGAACCAAGTGCCATCATTGTGAGTTTCTAGCAGGCATAAATGGGAAGCTAACGACACCTTAGCCGGATCTCTCGCGCTATTTTTTCAGAAGTTGCATGCAACTCAAGCACCAATCGTAAGGAAATCAACCATAATTAAACAAAAATTTGGGTGGTAGGTTAACAGAGACCCCTGATATCATAGTGGTGGGTTAACAGAAACCAAGTGCCATCGTGGTGAGTTTCTAGCAGGCATAAATGGGAAGCTAACGACACCTTAGCCGGATCTCTCGCGCTATTTTTTCAGAAGTTGCTTGCAACTCAAGCACCAATCGTAAGGAAATTAACTATAACTAAACAAAAATTTGGGTGGTAGGTAAACAGAGACCTCCGATATCACAGTGGTGGGTTAACCGAAACCAAGTGCTATCGTGGTGAGTTTCTAGCAGGCATAAAGGGGAAGCTAACGACACCTTAGCCGGATCTCTCGCGCTATTTTTTCAGAAGTTGCATGCAACTCAAGCACCAATCGTAAGGAAATCAACCATAATTAAACAAAAATTTGGGTGGTAGGTTAACAGAGACCCCCGATATCATAGTGGTGGGTTAACAGAAACCAAGTGCCATCATCGTGAGTTTATAGCAGGCATAAATGGGAAGCTAACGACGCGCTATTTTTTCAGAAGTTGCATGCAACTCAAGCACCAATCGTAAGGAAATCAACCATAATTAACCCTAGAACATATACCCGGGTACACCTGTACCTTTTTTGACTTTAAACCGATGTAACTGTGAAACCAGTGAATATATCCAAATGTAACTTCGGATCTAGAAAAACTACGTATTTATACGTCGTTTGGTGTATAGTTGATCATCATATGATGATTGGTTGAGGAGCTATGAGCTTCCAAAGTCGACACCCCCGAGAACGTATACCCGGGTACACCTGTACCTCAACTATTTTTATATCGAAATGATGTTGTTTATGCATTAAAAAAACGATGTTTTAATTTTTTTATTTGTTTATTTTATTTCTAAATGAAATATATATTAAAAGTAAATGGAAAAAGGAAATTATAAATTTTTTTCGTCTTTTTTACACAAATTGCATATAAATTTGTTTGTTGAATGTTCTATGCAAATAGGTCGTTTACAGAAATTGCATGCATTTCTAGTTTTTCGCCGTCGTTTTTCATCGCTAATGTAACAAATGAAGCAAGTGCCAACTTGCTCCTTCTTTTTTCGTGCAGCAGCAGCAGCAGATGTTGACGGCTCTGGGTCTTTGCGCTCGAGAAATGGAGTTTGGACATAGCTGCGAACAGCGAGTTGTGTGCCAATATTCCGCATGATTTGCGGGTTCACTGATCGCTGTTCAATCATTGGCATGCAGAGCTCCGTCGATAGCTGGCGCAGGAATCGCTTTCGCCTCATGTTAGTGTACGGAATGCTGCCGTTGTTTTCGAAATATATTATATATGCTGCCAGTGCCGTCAAATCAATCATGTTGAAGAAAAGTGACAACGGCCAACGCCTCGTCTGCCGTTGACAAGTGTATTCTCCGAGCAGTTGATCCATCACGTCAACGCCTCCTTTGGTTTGATTATAAAAATATATAATTTCTGGCTTACCAGTTTCTGTTATGGCACCATCGTCATGCATCGTCGATAGCAATACAACCGCCTTGTTCTTTTTAGGCACATACGAACATATTGCGGCATTTGGCATGAAGCCAAACAACGTTGAGCTTACTGCCCGATCTTTATGCGCCTTCATCTCATTCGGGATAAATGTTTTGTTTTTCCTTACTGTGCCGACAACTGTCAAATTTTTGGAAAGCAAGTTTTGAGCCAAGTCCAGGGTAGTAAAAAAATTGTCCATTGTTATGTTGCGACCGCTACCATGGAATTTTCCAACTAAATCTTTTACCACGCGTTCTCCTTGCCGTGTTTCACGTCCCGTCGCAGCTTGGCCAGTATATATTTGACCTTGAAGTGGATATGCATTTTTGGCGTCGCATATCCACCAGACCTTTATACCATATTTGGCTGGCTTAGATGGAATATACTGTGTAAAGCGTGTACGGCCGCGGTATGGGAACAATTGCTCATCCACAGTTAAGTTTTCGCTCGGTTTGTAATGGTGATCCAGATTATAGTTCATCATTTCCCACAACTCTGAAATTGGTGCAGCTTTGTCTGATTCCATGCGACTAGTTCTGGTGTTGAAATTGTCAAATCTGAGGCACCGTAATAAAGATGTAAATCTGTTGACTCCCATAGCAGCTCGGTATAGTGGATTGCTGTCTATAGCCCACAAATCAGCAACACTTTCGCCACTACTTCGGTTGGCCCCAGTCTTTATCAATATTCCAATGAGGGCATAAATTTCGGTCATGGTAACAGGCTTCCAAATTTTCGCTGGTCTGTCTGGGTGTTGTTGGTTATCTTGAGCGAATAAAGCTTCAGCTTTTCTATTGGTCTGGCGACAAATTATATCCACCATTTCATCGCTCATGAAGCATTTGAATGTGTTTATAATTGACATCGTTTTGGTCGTATTTATGGGACCACTTTTTTGGCGCAACACATTATGCCGTCTTGTTTGGCGCACTTGACGCGGCTTGGAGTCCCATATAGTGCCATCACGGGCAACATATTGAGTTACATTCAAATTTATCGGCAAAGTTGCTTCTTCATCATCGTTATCATCGCTATCATCTTCGTTGTTGTCCTCTGACCATGATTCATCAACTTCTGCATTTTCATCTACATTTTCATCAGCAGAGAACTCTGCACCAACCACGTCATCTTCTTGCTCTTCTCCTTCGTTCACTTCGAAAACTTGTGAATCATCGTCACACACAGCGTCAAATAATGTTTGTATATATTCTTCTTTTTGAGTATCACTGAGCCTGTTGGTGAATAAATAAACACAAACAACAAATTTTCGTTTCAAATTATCGCACTGTAGTGTATAAACTTACCTATGATACACCTTCGCAGGAACACCGCCAAATTTTCTTACATTATCCATATTTTTTAGGTTTTTTTGTATAATTATTTATTTTATATTGTTTATATTTTTATTGTGTCCTTTTATTTTTCTACACAACCGCAACTCACAAGCACAAAATGGTAATTGAACAAAGTTTTGCTTAATTTTCGGGAATATCACTTCAACACCCTAGTCACAACTTTGCATGCGCTCTATTTTCGTAGCAGGTAA
The DNA here is from genome assembly GCA_951828415.1 of Anomoia purmunda. NCBI lineage: Eukaryota > Metazoa > Arthropoda > Insecta > Diptera > Tephritidae > Anomoia > Anomoia purmunda. The sequence continues at coordinate 96,893,007 of OX639995.1, forward strand.
TAAATACACCATGCAACTTACTTGACAAACTGAATAGAAAACCACCTTTTACTTGACACGCACGGCTTGAATGTGTGCATACATGTTAAAAGGGGAATCCCCTATTTCATTTTTATAATGAACAACAAAGCTTGCTTGCGATGTTTTTGAATTTTGTCCGTTTATGAGAAATTTTTTCATGGAAATGGCTTGAAATACAGTGTCCGCGTCCGGTTATTAGAGCGTCCGTTTATTAGAATGATATTTGTATGAAAAAATGATTGAAAAACCTGTGTACACAAAATTTGTCCGGTTATTGGAGCTGTCCGGTTATAAGGACTGTCCGTCTTGGGGAATTTCACTGTATATACAAATTATACCTTAAAATGTTCGATAATATCTAACTTAATGAATTCCACGAAAAAAACAATAACAGGTTCTTTGCAAATCATTAAATAATAAGCAAAATATCAGTTGGAGTACACCTGTACCCGGGTATACGTTCTCGTAGTAAAGGCCGGGTATGTGTTCTAGGGTTAAACAAAAGTTTGGGTGGTAGGTTAACAGAGACATCCGATATCATAGTGGTGGGTTAACAAAAGCCAAGTGCCATCGTGGTGAGTTTCTAGCAGGCATAAATGGGAAGCTAACGACACCTTAGCCGGATCTCTCGCGCTATTTTTTCAGAAGTTGCATGCAACTCAAGCACCATCGTAAGGAAATCAACCATAATTAAACAAAAATTTGGGTGGTAGGTTAACAGAGACCCCCGATATCATAGTGGTGGGTTAACAGAAACCAAGTGCCGTCGTGGTGAGTTTCTAGCAGGCATAAATGGGAAGCTAACGACACCTTAGCCGGATCTCTCACGCTATTTTTTCAGAAGTTGCATGCAACTCAAGCACCAATCGTACGGAAATCAACCATAATTAAACAAAAATTTGGGTGGTAGGTAAACAGAGACCCCCGATATCATAGTGGTGGTTAACAGGAACCAAGTGCCATCATGGTGAGTTTCTAGCAGGCATAAAGGGGAAGCTAACGACACCTTAGCCGGATCTCTCGCGCTATTTTTTCAGAAGTTGCATGCAACTCAAGCACCAATCGTAAGGAAATCAACCATAATTAAACAAAAATTTGGGTGGTAGGTTAACAGAGACCCCCGATATCATAGTGGTGGGTTAACAGAAACCAAGTGCCATCGTGGTGAGTTTCTAGCAGGCATAAATGGGAAGCTAACGACACCTTAGCCGGATCTCTCGCGCTATTTTTTCAGAAGTTGCTTGCAACTCAAGCACCAATCGTAAGGAAATTAACTATAATTAAACAAAAATTTGGGTGGTAGGTAAACAGAGACCTCCGATATCACAGTGGTGGGTTAACCGAAACCAAGTGCTATCGTGGTGAGTTTCTAGCAGGCATAAAGGGGAAGCTAACGACACCTTAGCCGGATCTCTCGCGCTATTTTTTCAGAAGTTGCATGCAACTCAAGCACCAATCGTAAGGAAATCAACCATAATTAAACAAAAATTTGGGTGGTAGGTTAACAGAGACCCCCGATATCATGGTGGTGGGTTAACAGAAACCAAGTGCCATCGTGGTGAGTTTCTAGCAGGCATAAATGGGAAGCTAACGACACCTTTGCCGGATCTCTCGCGCTATTTTTTCAGAAGTTGCTTGCAACTCAAGCACCAATCGTAAGGAAATTAACTATAATTAAACAAAAATTTGGGTGGTAGGTAAACAGAGACCTCCGATATCACAGTGGTGGGTTAACCGAAACCAAGTGCTATCGTGGTGAGTTTCTAGCAGGCATAAAGGGGAAGCTAACGACACCTTATCTGGATCTCTCGCGCTATTTTTTCAGAAGTTGCATGCAACTCAAGCACCAATCGTAAGGAAATCAACCATAATTAAACAAAAATTTGGGTGGTAGGTTAACAGAGACCCCCGATATCATAGTTGTGGGTTAACAGAAACCAAGTGCCATCATCGTGAGTTTCTAGCAGGCATAAATGGGAAGCTAACGACGCGCTATTTTTTCAGAAGTTGCATGCAACTCAAGCACCAATCGTAAGGAAATCAACCATAATTAAACAAAAGTTTGGATGGTAGGTTCAAAGAGACCCCCGATATCATAGTGGTGGGTTAACAGAAACCAAGTGCCATCGTGGTGAGTTTCTAGCAGGCACAAATGGGAAGCTAACGACACCTTAGCCGGATCTCTCGCGCTATTTTTTCAGAAGTTGCATGCAACTCAAGCACCAATCGTACGGAAATCAACCATAATTAAACAAAAATTTGGGTGGTAGGTAAACAGAGACCCCCGATATCATAGTGGTGGTTAACAGAAACCAAGTGCCATCATGGTGAGTTTCTAGCAGGCATAAAGGGGAAGCTAACGACACCTTAGCCGGAACTCTCGCGCTATTTTTTCAGAAGTTGCATGCAACTCAAGCACCAATCGTAAGGAAATCAACCATAATTAAACAAAAATTTGTGTGGTAGGTAAACAGAGACCTCCGATATCACAGTGGTGGGTTAACCGAAACCAAGTGCTATCATGGTGAGTTTCTAGCAGGCATAAAGGGGAAGCTAACGACACCTTAGCCGGATCTCTCACGCTATTTTTTCAGAAGTTGCATGCAACTCAAGCACCAATCGTAAGGAAATCAACCATAATTAAACAAAAATTTGGCTGGTAGGTTAACAGAGACCCCCGATATCATAGTGGTGGGTTAACAGAAACCAAGTGCCATCGTGGTGAGTTTCTAGCAGGCATAAAGGGGAAGCTAACGACACCTTTGCCGGATCTCTCGCGCTATTTTTTCAGAAGTTGCATGCAACTCAAGCACCAATCGTAAGGAAATCAACCATAATTAAAGAAAAATTTGGGTGCTAGGTAAACAGATACCTCCGATATCACAGTGGTGGGTTAACCGAAACCAAGTGCTATCGTGGTGAATTTCTAGCAGGCATAAAGGGGAAGCTAACGACACCTTAGCCGGATCTCTCGCGCTATTTTTTCAGAAGTTGCATGCAACTCAAGCACCAATCGTAAGGAAATCAACCATAATTAAACAAAAATTTGTGTGGTAGGTAAACAGAGACCTCAGATATCACAGTGGTGTGTTAACCGAAACCAAGTGCTATCGTGGTGAGTTTCTAGCAGGCATAAAGGGGAAGCTAACGACACCTTAGCCGGATCTCTCGCGCTATTTTTTCAGAAGTTGCATGCAACTCAAGCACCAATCGTAAGGAAATCAACCATAATTAAAAAAAAATTTGGGTGGTAGGTAAACAGAGACCCCCGATATCATAGTGGTGGGTTAACAGAAACCAAGTGCCATCATGGTGAGTTTCTAGCAGGCATAAAGGGGAAGCTAACGACACCTTAGCCGGATCTCTCGTGCTATTTTTTCAGAAGTTGCATGCAACTCAAGCACCAATCGTAAGGAAATCAACCATAATTAAACAAAAATTTGGGTGGTAGGTTAACAGAGACCCCCGATATCATAGTGGTGGGGTAACAGAAACCAAGTGCCATCGTGGTGAGTTTCTAGCAGGCATAAATGGGAAGCTAACGACACCTTAGCCGGATCTCTCGCGCTATTTTTTCAGAAGTTGCTTGCAACTCAAGCACCAATCGTAAGGAAATTAACTATAATTAAACAAAAATTTGGGTGGTAGGTAAACAGAGACCTCCGATATCACAGTGGTGGGTTAACCGAAACCAAGTGCTATCGTGGTGAGTTTCTAGCAGGCATAAAGGGGAAGCTAACGACACCTTAGCCGGATCTCTCGCGCTATTTTTTCAGAAGTTGCATGCAACTCAAGCACCAATCGTAAGGAAATCAACCATAATTAAACAAAAATTTGGGTGGTAGGTTAACAGAGACCCCCGATATCAAAGTTGTGGGTTAACAGAAACCAAGTGCCATCATCGTGAGTTTCTAGCAGGCATAAATGGGAAGCTAACGACGCGCTATTTTTTCAGAAGTTGCATGCAACTCAAGCACCAATCGTAAGGAAATCAACCATAATTAAACAAAAGTTTGGATGGTAGGTTCAAAGAGACCCCCGATATCATAGTGGTGGGTTAACAGAAACCAAGTGGCATCGTGGTGAGTTTCTAGCAGGCACAAATGGGAAGCTAACGACACCTTAGCCGGATCTCTCGCGCTATTTTTTCAGAAGTTGCATGCAACTCAAGCACCAATCGTAAGGAAATCAACCATAATTAAATAAAAATTTGGGTGGTAGGTTAACAGAGACCTCCGATATCATAGTGGTGGGTTAACAGAAACCAAGTGCCATCGTGGTGAGTTTCTAGCAGGCTTAAATGGGAAGCTAACGACACCTTATACGGATCTCTCGCGCTATTTTTTCAGAAGTTGCATGCAACTCAAGCACCAATCGTAAGGAAATCAACCATAATTTAAAAAAAATTTGGGTGGTAGGTAAACAGATACCTCCGATATCACAGTGGTGGGTTAACCGAAACCAAGTGCTATCGTGGTGAGATTCTAGCAGGCATAAAGGGGAAGCTAACGACACCTTAGCCGGATCTCTCGCGCTATTTTTTCAGAAGTTGCATGCAACTAAAGCACCAATCGTAAGGAAAACAACCATAACTAAATAAAAATTTGGGTGGTAGGCTAAAAGGGACCCCCGATATCATAGTGGTGGGTTAACAGAAACCAAGTGCCATCGTGGTGAGTTTCTAGCAGGCACAAATGGGAAGCTAACGACACCTTAGCCGGATCTCTCGCGCTATTTTTTCAGAAGTTGCATGCAACTCAAGCACCAATCGTAAGGAAATCATCCATAATTAAACAAAAATTTGGGTGGTAAATTAACAGAGACCCCCGATATCATAGTGGTGGGTTAACAGAAACCAAGTGCCATCATCGTGAGTTTCTAGCAGGCATAAATGGGAAGCTAACGACGCGCTATTTTTTCAGAAGTTGCATGCAACTCAAGCACCAATCGTAAGGAAATCAACCATAATTAAACAAAAGTTTGGATGGTAGGTTCAAAGAGACCCCCGATATCATAGTGGTGGGTTAACAGAAACCAAGTGCCATCGTGGTGAGTTTCTAGCAGGCTTAAATGGGAAGCTAACGACACCTTAGCCGGATCTCTCGCGCTATTTTTTCAGAAGTTGCATGCAACTCAAGCACCAATCGTAAGGAAATCAACCATAATTAAACAAAAATTTGGGTGGTAGGTTAACAGATACCTCCGATATCATAGTGGTGGGTTAACAGAAACCAAGTGCCATCGTGGTGAGTTTCTAGCAGGCTTAAATGGGAAGCTAACGACACCTTAGCCGGATCTCTCGCGCTATTTTTTCAGAAGTTGCATGCAACTCAAGCACCAATCGTAAGGAAATCAACCATAATTAAACAAAAATTTGGGTGGTAGGTAAACAGAGACCTCCGATATCACAGTGGTGGGTTAACCGAAACCAAGTGCTATCGTGGTGAGTTTCTAGCAGGCATAAAGGGGAAGCTAACGACACCTTAGCCGGATCTCTCGCGCTATTTTTTCAGAAGTTGCATGCAACTAAAGCACCAATCGTAAGGAAAACAACCATAACTAAATAAAAATTTGGGTGGTAGGCTAAAAGGGACCCCCGATATCATAGTGGTGGGTTAACAGAAACCAAGTGCCATCGTGGTGAGTTTCTAGCAGGCACAAATGGGAAGCTAACGACACCTTAGCCGGATCTCTCGCGCAATTTTTTCAGAAGTTGCATGCAACTCAAGCACCAATCGTAAGGAAATCAACCATAATTAAACAAAAATTTGGGTGGTAGGTTAACAGAGACCCCCGATATCACAGTGGTGGGTTCACAGAAACCAAGTGCCATCGTGGTGAGTTTCTAGCAAGCATAAATGGGAAGCTAACGACACCTTAGCCGGATCTCTCGCGCTATTTTTTAGAAGTTGCATGCAACTCAAGCACCAATCGTAAGGAAATCAACCATAATTAAACAAAAATTTGGGTGCTAGGTAAACAGATACCTCGGATATCACAGTGGTGGGTTAACCGAAACCAAGTGCAATCATGGTGAGTTTCTAGCAGGCATAAATGGGAGGCTAACGACACCTTAGCCGGATCTCTCGCGCTATTTTTTCAGAAGTTGCATGCAACTCAAGCACCAATCGTAAGGAAATTAACCATAATTAAACAAAAATTTGGGTGGTAGGTTAACAGAGACCCCCGATATCATTGTGGTGGGTTAACAGAAACCAAGTGCCATCGTGGTGAGTTTCTAGCAGGCATAAAGGGGAAGCTAACGACACCTTTGCCGGATCTCTCGCGCTATTTTTTCAGAAGTTGCATGCAACTCAAGCACCAATCGTGAGGAAATCAACCATAATTAAACAAAAATTTGGGTGCTAGGTAAACAGATACCTCCGATATCACAGTGGTGGGTTAACCGAAACCAAGTGCTATCGTGGTGAATTTCTAGCAGGCATGAAGGGGAAGCTAACGACACCTTAGCCGGATCTCTCGCGCTATTTTTTCAGAAGTTGCATGCAACTCAAGCACCAATCGTACGGAAATCAACCATAATTAAACACAAATTTGGGTGGTAGGTAAACAGAGACCTCCGATATCACAGTGGTGGGTTAACAGAAACCAAGTGCCATCATCGTGAGTTTCTAGCAGGCATAAATGGGAAGCTAACGACGCGCTATTTTTTCAGAAGTTGCATGCAACTCAAGCACCAATCGTAAGGAAATCAACCATAATTAAACAAAAATTTGGGTGGTAGGTTAACAGAGACCCCCGATATCATAGTGGTGGGTTAACAGAAACCAAGTGCCATCGTGGTGAGTTTCTAGCAGGCATAAATGGGAAGCTAACGACACCTTAGCCGGATCTCTCGCGCTATTTTTTCAGAAGTTGCATGCAACTCAAGCACCAATCGTAAGGAAATCAACCATAATTAAACAAAAATTTGGGTGGTAGGTTAAAAGAGACCCCCGATATCATAGTGCTGGGTTAACAGAAACCAAGTGCCATCATGGTGAGTTTCTAGCAGGCATAAATGGGAAGCTAACGACACCTTAGCCGGATCTCTCGCGCTATTTTTTCAGAAGTTGCATGCAACTCAAGCACCAATCGTATGGAAATCAACCATAATTAAACAAAAATTTGGGTGGTAGGTTAACAGAGACCCCCGATATCATAGTGGTGGGTTAACAGAAACCAAGTGCCATCATCGTGAGTTTCTAGCAGGCATAAATGGGAAGCTAACGACGCGCTATTTTTTCAGAAGTTGCATGCAACTCAAGCACCAATCGTACGGAAATCAACCATAATTAAACAAAAATTTGGGTGGTAGGTAAACAGAGACCTCCGGTATCACAGTGGTGGGTTAACCGAAACCAAGTGCTATCGTGGTGAGTTTCTAGCAGGCATAAAGGGGAAGCTAACGACACCTTAGCCGGATCTCTCGCGCTATTTTTTCAGAAGTTGCTTGCAACTCAAGCACCAATCGTAAGGAAATTAACTATAATTAAACAAAAATTTGGGTGGTAGGTAAACAGAGACCTCCGATATCACAGTGGTGGGTTAACCGAAACCAAGTGCTATCGTGGTGAGTTTCTAGCAGGCATAAAGGGGAAGCTAACGACACCTTAGCCGGATCTCTCGCGCAATTTTTTCAGAAGTTGCATGCAACTCAAGCACCAATCGTAAGGAAATCAACCATAATTAAACAAAAATTTGGGTGGTAGGTTAACAGAGACCCCCGATATCATAGTGGTGGGTTAACAGAAACCAAGTGCCATCATCGTGAGTTTCTAGCAGGCATAAATGGGAAGCTAACGACGCGCTATTTTTTCAGAAGTTGCATGCAACTCAAGCACCAATCGTAAGGAAATCAACCATAATTAAACAAAAGTTTGGGTGGTAGGTTAACAGAGACATCCGATATCATAGTGGTGGGTTAACAAAAGCCAAGTGCCATCGTGGTGAGTTTCTAGCAGGCATAAATGGAAAGCTAACGACACCTTAGGTTGACGGCAGAGTACACGCTATAAGAGGAGCGAAGATTGAAGCGATAATATTTCTTGCTATAATCAAAGCTATCACATGTCAGAGTGTATGCTAGTGAAAAAAAAAAAACAAGAAGAATATCAAAAATTCAAGCAAATTCATGCTATAAAGCAGTTCACAACATACTTTGTAGCTTCACGCTTCATTTATAGCATGAATACGCTTTGCTCTTCGCTTACACTCTGACATGCATCAAGCAAACACATAAGAAAATACATGATGCTATTTATAGCACGATATAGCTTTACTGCTTTGCTCCGTTTATAGCGTGTACTCTGTCGTCAACCTTAGCCGGATCTCTCGCGCTATTTTTTCAGAAGTTGCATGCAACTCAAACACCAATCGTAAGGAAATCAACCATAATTAAACAAAAATTTAAGTGGTAGGTTAACAGAGACCCCCGATATCATAGTGGTGGGTTAACAGAAACCAAGTGCCGTCATGGTGAGTTTCTAGCAGGCATAAATGGGAAGCTAACGACACCTTAGCCGGATCTCTCGCGCTATTTTTTCAGAAGTTGCATGCAACTCAAGCACCAATCGTACGGAAATCAACCATAATTAAACAAAAATTTGGGTGGTAGGTAAACAGAGACCCCCGATATCATAGTGGTGGTTAACAGAAACCAAGTGCCATCATGGTGAGTTTCTAGCAGGCATAAAGGGGAAGCTAACGACACCTTAGCCGGATCTCTTGCCGTCATGGTGAGTTTCTAGCAGGCATAAATGGGAAGCTAACGACACCTTAGCCGGATCTCTCGCGCTATTTTTTCAGAAGTTGCATGCAACTCAAGCACCAATCGTACGGAAATCAACCATAATTAAACAAAAATTTGGGTGGTAGGTAAACAGAGACCCCCGATAACCAAGTGCTATCGTGGTGAGTTTCTAGCAGGCATAAAGGGGAAGCTAACGACACCTTAGCCGGATCTCTCGCGCTATTTTTTCAGAAGTTGCATGCAACTCAAGCACCAATCGTAAGGAAATCAACCATAATTAAACAAAAATTTGGCTGGTAGGTTAACAGAGACCCCCGATATCATAGTGGTGGGTTAACAGAAACCAAGTGCCATCGTGGTGAGTTTCTAGCAGGAATAAAGGGGAAGCTAACGACACCTTTGCCGGATCTCTCGCGCTATTTTTTCAGAAGTTGCATGCAACTCAAGCACCAATCGTAAGGAAATCAACCATAATTAAAGAAAAATTTGGGTGCTAGGTAAACAGATACCTCCGATATCACAGTGGTGGGTTAACCGAAACCAAGTGCTATCGTGGTGAATTTCTAGCAGGCATAAAGGGGAAGCTAACGACACCTTAGCCGGATCTCTCGCGCTATTTTTTCAGAAGTTGCATGCAACTCAAGCACCAATCGTAAGGAAATCAACCATAATTAAACAAAAATTTGTGTGGTAGGTAAACAGAGACCTCAGATATCACAGTGGTGGGTTAACCGAAACCAAGTGCTATCATGGTGAGTTTCTAGCAGGCATAAAGGGGAAGCTAACGACACCTTAGCCGGATCTCTCGCGCTATTTTTTCAGAAGTTGCATGCAACTCAAGCACCAATCGTAAGGAAATCAACCATAATTAAACAAAAACTTGGGTGGTAGGTAAACAGAGACCCCCGATATCATAGTGGTGGGTTAACAGAAACCAAGTGCCATCAAGGTGAGTTTCTAGCAGGCATAAAGGGGAAGCTAACGACACCTTAGCCGGATCTCTCGCGCTATTTTTTCAGAAGTTGCATGCAACTCAAGCACCAATCGTAAGGAAAACAACCAAAACTAAATAAAAATTTTGGTGGTAGGTAAACAGAGACCTCCGATATCACAGTGGTGGGTTAACCGAAACCAAGTGCTATCGTGGTGAGTTTCTAGCAGGCATAAAGGGGAAGCTAACGACACCTTAGCCGGATCTCTCGCGCTATTTTTTCAGAAGTTGCATGCAACTCAAGCACCAATCGTAAGGAAATTAACTATAATTAAACAAAAATTTGGGTGGTAGGTAAACAGAGACCTCCGATATCACAGTGGTGGGTTAACCGAAACCAAGTGCTATCGTGGTGAGTTTCTAGCAGGCATAAAGGGGAAGCTAACGACACCTTAGCCGGATCTCTCGCGCTATTTTTTCAGAAGTTGCATGCAACTCAAGCACCAATCGTAAGGAAATCAACCATAATTAAACAAAAATTTGGGTGGTAGATTAACAGAGACCCCCGATATCATAGTGGTGGGTTAACAGAAACCAAGTGCCATCATCGTGAGTTTCTAGCAGGCATAAATGGGAAGCTAACGACTCGCTATTTTTGGGATATCATAGTGGTGGGTTAACAGAAACCAAGTGCCATCGTGGTGAGTTTCTAGCAGGCATAAATGGGAAGCTAACGACACCTTAGCCGGATCTCTCGCGCTATTTTTTCAGAAGTTGCTTGCAACTCAAGCACCAATCGTAAGGAAATTAACTATAATTAAACAAAAATTTGGGTGGTAGGTAAACAGAGACCTCCGATATCACAGTGGTGGGTTAACCGAAACCAAGTGCTATCGTTGTGAGTTTCTAGCAGGCATAAAGGGGAAGCTAACGACACCTTAGCCGGATCTCTCGCGCTATTTTTTCAGAAGTTGCATGCAACTCAAGCACCAATCGTAAGGAAATCAACCATAATTAAACAAAAATTTGGGTGGTAGGTTAACAGAGACCCCCGATATGATAGTGGTGGGTTAACAGAAACCAAGTGCCATCGTGGTGAGTTTCTAGCAGGCTTAAATGGGAAGCTAACGACACCTTAGCCGGATCTCTCGCGCTATTTTTTCAGAAGTTGCTTGCAACTCAAGCACCAATCGTAAGGAAATTAACTATAATTAAACAAAAATTTGGGTGGTAGGTAAACAGAGACCTCCGATATCACAGTGGTGGGTTAACCGAAACCAAGTGCTATCGTGGTGAGTTTCTAGCAGGCATAAAGGGGAAGCTAACGACACCTTAGCCGGATCTCTCGCGCTATTTTTTCAGAAGTTGCATGCAACTCAAGCACCAATCGTAAGGAAATCAACCATAATTAAACAAAAATTTGGGTGGTAGGTTAACAGAGACCCCCGATATCATAGTTGTGGGTTAACAGAAACCAAGTGCCATCATCGTGAGTTTCTAGCAGGCATAAATGGGAAGCTAACGACGCGCTATTTTTTCAGAAGTTGCATGCAACTCAATCACCAATCGTAAGGAAATCAACTATAATTAAACAAAAGTTTGGATGGTAGGTTCAAAGAGACCCCCGATATCATAGTGGTGGGTTAACAGAAACCAAGTGCCATCGTGGTGAGTTTCTAGCAGGCACAAATGGGAAGCTAACGACACCTTAGCCGGATCTCTCGCGCTATTTTTTCAGAAGTTGCATGCAACTCAATCACCAATCGTAAGCAAATCAACCATAATTAAACAAAAATTTGGGTGGTAGGTTAACAGAGACCTCCGATATCATAGTGGTGGGTTAACAGAAACCAAGTGCCATCGTGGTGAGTTTCTAGCAGGCTTAAATGGGAAGCTAACGACACCTTAGCCGGATCTCTCGCGCTATTTTTTCAGAAGTTGCATGCAACTCAAGCACCAATCGTAAGGAAATCAACCATAATTAAAAAAAAATTTGGGTGGTAGGTAAACAGAGACCTCCGATATCACAGTGGTGGGTTAACCGAAACCAAGTGCTATCGTGGTGAGTTTCTAGCAGGCATAAAGGTTAAGCTAACGACACCTTAGCCGGATCTCTCGCGCTATTTTTTCAGAAGTTGCATGCAACTAAAGCACCAATCGTAAGGAAAACAACCAAAACTAAATAAAAATTTGGGTGGTAGGCTAAAAGGGACCCCCGATATCATAGTGGTGGGTTAACAGAAACCAAGTGCCATCGTGGTGAGTTTCTAGCAGGCACAAATGGGAAGCTAACGACACCTTAGCCGGATCTCTCGCGCTATTTTTTCAGAAGTTGCATGCAACTCAAGCACCAATCGTAAGGAAATCAACCATAATTAAACAAAAATTTGGGTGGTAGGTTAACAGAGACCTCCGATATCATAGTGGTGGGTTAACAGAAACCAAGTGCCATCATCGTGAGTTTCTAGCAGGCATAAATGGGAAGCTAACGACTCGCTATTTTTTCAGAAGTTGCATGCAACTCAAGCACGCATCGTAAGGAAATCAACCATAATTAAACAAAAGTTTGGATGGTAGGTTCAAAGAGACCCCCGATATCATAGTGGTGGGTTAACAGAAACCAAGTGCCATCGTGGTGAGTTTCTAGCAGGCACAAATGGGAAGCTAACGACACCTTAGCCGGATCTCTCGCGCTATTTTTTCAGAAGTTGCATGCAACTCAAGCACCAATCGTAAGGAAATCAACCATAATTAAACAAAAATTTGGGTGGTAGGTTAACAGAGACCTCCGATATCATAGTGGTGGGTTAACAGAAACCAAGTGCCATCGTGGTGAGTTTCTAGCAGGCTTAAATGGGAAGCTAACGACACCTTAGCCGGATCTCTCGCGCTATTTTTTCAGAAGTTGCATGCAACTCAAGCACCAATCGTAAGGAAATCAACCATAATTAAACAAAAATTTGGGTGGTAGGTAAACAGAGACCTCCGATATCACAGTGGTGGGTTAACCGAAACCAAGTGCTATCGTGGTGAGTTTCTAGCAGGCATAAAGGGGAAGCTAACGACACTTTAGCCGGATCTCTCGCGCTATTTTTTCAGAAGTTGCATGCAACTAAAGCACCAATCGTAAGGAAAACAACCATAACTAAATAAAAATTTGGGTGGTAGGCTAAAAGGGACCCCCGATATCATAGTGGTGGGTTAACAGAAACCAAGTGCCATCGTGGTGAGTTTCTAGCAGGCACAAATGGGAAGCTAACGACACCTTAGCCGGATCTCTCGCGCTATTTTTACAGAAGTTGCATGCAACTCAAGCACCAATCGTAAGGAAATCAACCATAATTAAACAAAAATTTGGGTGGTAGGTTAACAGAGACCTCCGGTATCATAGTGGTGGGTTAACAGAAACCAAGTGCCATCATGGTGAGTTTCTAGCAGGCATAAATGGGAAGCTAACGACACCCTAGCCGGATCTCTCGCGCTATTTTTTCAGAAGTTGCATGCAACTCAAGCACCAATCCTATGGAAATCAACCATAATTAAACAAAAATTTGGGTGGTAGGTTAACAGAGACCTCCGATATCATAGTGGTGGGTTAACAGAAACCAAGTGCCATCGTGGTGAGTTTCTAGCAGGCATAAATGGGAAGCTAACGACACCTTAGCCGGATCTCTCGCGCTATTTTTTCAGAAGTTGCATGCAACTCAAACACCAATCGTAAGGAAATCAACCATAATTAAACAAAAATTTGGGTGGTAGGTTAACAGAGACCCCCAATATCATAGTGGTGGGTTAACAGAAACCAAGTGCCATCATGGTGAGTTTCTAGCAGGCATAAATGGGAAGCTAACGACACCCTAGCCGGATCTCTCGCGCTATTTTTTCAGAAGTTGCATGCAACTCAAGCACCAATCCTATGGAAATCAACCATAATTAAACAAAAATTTGGGTGGTAGGTACACAGAGACCCCCGCAATCACAGTGGTGGGTTAACCGAAACCAAGTGCTATCGTGGTGAGTTTCTAGCAGGCATAAAGGGGAAGCTAACGACACCTTAGCCGGATCTCTCGCGCTATATCTTTAGAAGTTGCATGCAACTCAAGCACCAATCATAAGGAAATCAACCATAATTAAACAAAAATTTGGGTGGTAGGTTAACAGAGACCCCCAATATCATAGTGGTGGGTTAACAGAAACCAAGTGCCATCATGGTGAGTTTCTAGCAGGCATAAAGGGGAAGCTAACGACACCTTAGCCGGATCTCTCGCGCTATTTTTTCAGAAGTTGCATGCAACTCAAGCACCAATCGTAAGGAAATCAACCATAATTAAACAAAAATTTGGGTGGTAGGTTAACAGAGACCTCAGATATCATAGTGGTGGGTTAACAGAAACCAAGTGCCATCATGGTGAGTTTCTAGCAGGCTTAAATGGGAAGCTAACGACACCTTAGCCGGATCTCTCTACTTTTTCAGAAGTTGCATGCAACTCAAGCACCAATCGTAAGGAAATCAACCATAATTTAAAAAAAATTGGGTGGTAGGTAAACAGAGACCTCCGATATCACAGTGGTGGGTTAACCGAAACCGAGTGCTATCATCGTGAGTGTCTAGCAGGCATAAATGGGAAGCTAACGATGCGCTATTTTTTCAGAAGTTGCATGCAACTCAAGCACGAATCGTAAGGAAATCAACCATAATTAAACAAAAATTTGGGTGGTAGGTAAACAGAGACCTCCGATATCACAGTGGTGGGTTAACCGAAACCAAGTGCTATCGAGGTGAGTTTCTAGCAGGCATAAAGGGGAAGCTAACGTCACCTTAGCCGGATCTCTCGCGCTATTTTTTCAGAAGTTGCATGCAACTCAAGCACCAATCGTAAGGAAATCAACCATAATTAAACAAAAATTTGGGTGGTAGGTTAACAGAGACCTCCGATATCATAGTGGTGGGTTAACAGAAACCAAGTGCCATCGTGGTGAGTTTCTAGCAGGCACAAATGGGAAGCTAACGACACCTTAGCCGGATCTCTCGCGCTATTTTTTCAGAAGTTGCATGAAACTCAAGCACCAATCGTAAGGAAATCAACCATAATTAAACAAAAATTTGGGTGGTAGGTTAACAGAGACCTCCGATATCATAGTGGTGGGTTAACAGAAACCAAGTGCCATCGTGGTGAGTTTCTAGCAGGCTTAAATGGGAAGCTAACGACACCTTAGCCGGATCTCTCGCGCTATTTTTTCAGAAGTTGCATGCAACTCAAGCACCAATCGTAAGGAAATCAACCATAATTAAACAAAAATTTGGGTGGTAGGTTAACAGAGACCCCCGCAATCACAGTGGTGGGTTAACCGAAACCAAGTGCTATCGTGGTGAGTTTCTAGCAGGCATAAAGGGGAAGCTAACGACACCTTAGCCGGATCTCTCGCGCTATTTTTTAAGAAGTTGCATGCAACTCAAGCACCAATCGTAAGGAAATCAACCATAATTAAACAAAAATTTGGGTGGTAGGTTAACAGAGACCCCCGATATCATAGTGGTGGGTTAACAGAAACCAAGTGCCATCGTGGTGAGTTTCCAGCAGGCATCAAGGGGAAGCTAACGACACCTTTGCTGGATCTCTCGCGCTATTTTTTCAGAAGTTGCATGCAACTCAAGCACCAATCATAAGGAAATCAACCATAATTAAACAAAAATTTGGGTGCTAGGTACACAGATACCTCCGATATCACAGTGGTGGGTTAACCGAAACCAAGTACTATCGTGGTGAGTTTCTAGCAAGCATAAAGGGGAAGCTAACGACACCTTAGCCGGATCTCTCGCGCTATTTTTTCAGAAGTTGCATGCAACTCAAGCACCAATCGTACGGAAATCAACCATAATTAAACAGAAATTTGGGTGGTAGGTTAACAGAGACCTCCGATATCATAGTGGTGGGTTAACAGAAACCAAGTGCCATCGTGGTGAGTTTCTAGCAGGCATAAATGGGAAGCTAACGACACCTTAGCCGGATCTCTCGCGCTATTGTTTCAGAAGTTGCATGCAACTCAAACACCAATCGTAAGGAAATCAACCATAATTAAACAAAAATTTGGGTGGTAGGTTAACAGAGACCCCCAATATCATAGTGGTGGGTTAGCAGAAACCAAGTGCCATCATAGTGAGTTTCTAGCAGGCATAAATGGGAAGCTAACGACACCCTAGCCGGATCTCTCGCGCTATTTTTTCAGAAGTTGCATGCAACTCAAGCACCAATCCTATGGAAATCAACCATAATTAAACAAAAATTTGAGTGGTATGTTAACAGAGACCCCCGATATCATAGTAATGGGTTAACAGAAAGCCATTGCCATCGTGGTGAGTTTCTAGCAGGCACAAATGGGAAGCTAACGACACCTTAGCCGAATCTCTCGCGTTATTTTTTCAGAAGTTGCATGCAACTCAAGCACCAATCGTAAGCAAATCAACCATAATTAAATAAAAATTTGGGTGGTAGGTTAACAGAGACCCCCGATATCATAGTGGTGGGTTAACAGAAACCAAGTACCATCATGGTGAGTTTCTAGCAGGCTTAAATGGGAAGCTAACGACACCTTAGCCGGATCTCTCGCGCTATTTTTTCAGAAGTTGCATGCAACTCAAGCACCAATCGTAAGGAAATCAACCATAATTAAACAAAAATTTGGGTGCTAGGTACACAGAGACCACCGCAATCACAGTGGTGGGTTAACCGAAACCAAGTGCTATCGTGGTGAGTTTCTAGCAGGCATAAAGGGGAAGCTAACGACACCTTAGCCGGATCTCTCGCGCTATATCTTTAGAAGTTGCATGCAACTCAAGCACCAATCGTAAGGAAATCAACCATAATTAAACAAAAATTTGGGTGGTAGGTTAACAGAGACCCCCAATATCATAGTGGTGGGTTAACAGACACCAAGTGCCATCATGGTGAGTTTCTAGCAGGCATAAAGGGGAAGCTAACGACACCTTAGCCGGATCTCTCGCGCTATTTTTTCAGAAGTTGCATGCAACTAAAGCACCAATCGTAAGGAAAACAACCATAACTAAATAAAAATTTGGGTGGTAGGCTAAAAGGGACCCCCGATATCATAGTGGTGGGTTAACAGAAACCAAGTGCCATCGTGGTGAGTTTCTAGCAGGCACAAATGGGAAGCTAACGACACCTTAGCCGGATCTCTCGCGCTATTTTTTCAGAAGTTGCATGCAACTCAAGCACCAATCGTAAGGAAATCAACCATAATTAAACAAAAATTTGGGTGGTAGGTTAACAGAGACCTCCGATATCATAGTGGTGGGTTAACAGAAACCAAGTGGCATCGTGGTGAGTTTCTAGCAGGCTTAAATGGGAAGCTAACGACACCTTAGCCGGATCTCTCGCGCTATTTTTTCAGAAGTTGCATGCAACTCAAGCACCAATCGTAAGGAAATCAACCATAATTAAACAAAAATTTGGGTGGTAGGTAAACAGAGACCTCCGATATCACAGTGGTGGGTTAACCGAAACCAAGTGCTATCGTGGTGAGTTTCTAGCAGGCATAAAGGGGAAGCTAACGACACCTTAGCCGGATCTCTCGCGTTATTTTTTCAGAAGTTGCATGCAACTCAAGCACCAATCGTAAGCAAATCAACCATAATTAAATAAAAATTTGGGTGGTAGGTTAACAGAGACCCCCGATATCATAGTGGTGGGTTAACAGAAACCAAGTACCATCGTGGTGAGTTTCTAGCAGGCTTAAATGGGAAGCTAACGACACCTTAGCCGGATCTCTCGCGCTATTTTTTCAGAAGTTGCATGCAACTCAAGCACCAATCGTAAGGAAATCAACCATAATTAAACAAAAATTTGGGTGCTAGGTACACAGAGACCACCGCAATCACAGTGGTGGGTTAACCGAAACCAAGTGCTATCGTGGTGAGTTTCTAGCAGGCATAAAGGGGAAGCTAACGACACCTTAGCCGGATCTCTCGCGCTATATCTTTAGAAGTTGCATGCAACTCAAGCACCAATCGTAAGGAAATCAACCATAATTAAACAAAAATTTGGGTGGTAGGTTAACAGAGACCCCCAATATCATAGTGGTGGGTTAACAGACACCAAGTGCCATCATGGTGAGTTTCTAGCAGGCATAAAGGGGAAGCTAACGACACCTTAGCCGGATCTCTCGCGCTATTTTTTCAGAAGTTGCATGCAACTAAAGCACCAATCGTAAGGAAAACAACCATAACTAAATAAAAATTTGGGTGGTAGGCTAAAAGGGACCCCCGATATCATAGTGGTGGGTTAACAGAAACCAAGTGCCATCGTGGTGAGTTTCTAGCAGGCACAAATGGGAAGCTAACGACACCTTAGCCGGATCTCTCGCGCTATTTTTTCAGAAGTTGCATGCAACGCAAGCACCAATCGTAAGGAAATCAACCATAATTAAACAAAAATTTGGGTGGTAGGTTAACAGAGACCTCCGATATCATAGTGGTGGGTTAACAGAAACCAAGTACCATCGTGGTGAGTTTCTAGCAGGCTTAAATGGGAAGCTAACGACACCTTAGCCGGATCTCTCGCGCTATTTTTTCAGAAGTTGCATGCAACTCAAGCACCAATCGTAAGGAAATCAACCATAATTAAACAAAAATTTGGGTGCTAGGTACACAGAGACCACCGCAATCACAGTGGTGGGTTAACCGAAACCAAGTGCTATCGTGGTGAGTTTCTAGCAGGCATAAAGGGGAAGCTAACGACACCTTAGCCGGATCTCTCGCGCTATATCTTTAGAAGTTGCATGCAACTCAAGCACCAATCGTAAGGAAATCAACCATAATTAAACAAAAATTTGGGTGGTAGGTTAACAGAGACCCCCAATATCATAGTGGTGGGTTAACAGACACCAAGTGCCATCATGGTGAGTTTCTAGCAGGCATAAAGGGGAAGCTAACGACACCTTAGCCGGATCTCTCGCGCTATTTTTTCAGAAGTTGCATGCAACTAAAGCACCAATCGTAAGGAAAACAACCATAACTAAATAAAAATTTGGGTGGTAGGCTAAAAGGGACCCCCGATATCATAGTGGTGGGTTAACAGAAACCAAGTGCCATCGTGGTGAGTTTCTAGCAGGCACAAATGGGAAGCTAACGACACCTTAGCCGGATCTCTCGCGCTATTTTTTCAGAAGTTGCATGCAACTCAAGCACCAATCGTAAGGAAATCAACCATAATTAAACAAAAATTTGGGTGGTAGGTTAACAGAGACCTCCGATATCATAGTGGTGGGTTAACAGAAACCAAGTGGCATCGTGGTGAGTTTCTAGCAGGCTTAAATGGGAAGCTAACGACACCTTAGCCGGATCTCTCGCGCTATTTTTTCAGAAGTTGCATGCAACTCAAGCACCAATCGTAAGGAAATCAACCATAATTAAACAAAAATTTGGGTGGTAGGTAAACAGAGACCTCCGATATCACAGTGGTGGGTTAACCGAAACCAAGTGCTATCGTGGTGAGTTTCTAGCAGGCATAAAGGGGAAGCTAACGACACCTTAGCCGGATCTCTCGCGCTATTTTTTCAGAAGTTGCTTGCAACTCAAGCACCAATCGTAAGGAAATTAACTATAATTAAACAAAAATTTGGGTGGTAGGTAAACAGAGACCTCCGATATCACAGTGGTGGGTTAACCGAAACCAAGTGCTATCGTGGTGAGTTTCTAGCAGGCATAAAGGGGAAGCTAACGACACCTTAGCCGGATCTCTCGCGCTATTTTTTCAGAAGTTGCATGCAACTCAAGCACCAATCGTAAGGAAATCAACCATAATTAAACAAAAATTTGGGTGGTAAATTAACAGAGACCCCCGATATCATAGTGGTGGGTTAACAGAAACCAAGTGCCATCATCGTGAGTTTCTAGCAGGCATAAATGGGAAGCTAACGACGCGCTATTTTTTCAGAAGTTGCATGCAACTCAAGCACCAATCGTAAGGAAATCAACCATAATTAAACAAAAGTTTGGATGGTAGGTTCAAAGAGACCCCCGATATCATAGTGGTGGGTTAACAGAAACCAAGTGCCATCGTGGTGCGTTTCTAGCAGGCACAAATGGGAAGCTAACGACACCTTAGCCGGATCTCTCGCGCTATTTTTTCAGAAGTTGCATGCAACTCAAGCACCAATCGTAAGGAAATCAACCATAATTAAACAAAAATTTGGGTGGTAGGTTAACAGAGACCTCCGATATCATAGTGGTGGGTTAACAGAAACCAAGTGCCATCGTGGTGAGTTTCTAGCAGGCTTAAATGGGAAGCTAACGACACCTTAGCCGGATCTCTCGCGCTATTTTTTCAGAAGTTGCATGCAGCTCAAGCACCAATCGTAAGGAAATCAACCATAATTAAACAAAAATTTGGGTGGTAGGTAAACAGAGACCTCCGATATCACAGTGGTGGGTTAACCGAAACCAAGTGCTATCATGGTGAGTTTCTAGCAGGCATAAAGGGGAAGCTAACGACACCTTAGCCGGATCTCTCGCGCTATTTTTTCAGAAGTTGCTTGCAACTCAAGCACCAATCGTAAGGAAATTAACTATAATTAAACAAAAATTTGGGTGGTAGGTAAACAGAGACCTCCGATATCACAGTGGTGGGTTAACCGAAACCAAGTGCTATCGTGGTGAGTTTCTAGCAGGCATAAAGGGGAAGCTAACGACACCTTAGCCGGATCTCTCGCGCTATTTTTTCAGAAGTTGCATGCAACTCAAGCACCAATCGTAAGGAAATCAACCATAATTAAACAAAAATTTGGGTGGTAAATTAACAGAGACCCCCGATATCATAGTGGTGGGTTAACAGAAACCAAGTGCCATCATCGTGAGTTTCTAGCAGGCATAAATGGGAAGCTAACGACGCGCTATTTTTTCAGAAGTTGCATGCAACTCAAGCACCAATCGTAAGGAAATCAACCATAATTAAACAAAAGTTTGGATGGTAGGTTCAAAGAGACCCCCGATATCATAGTGGTGGGTTAACAGAAACCAAGTGCCATCGTGGTGAGTTTCTAGCAGGCACAAATGGGAAGCTAACGACACCTTAGCCGGATCTCTCGCGCTATTTTTTCAGAAGTTGCATGCAACTCAAGCACCAATCGTAAGGAAATCAACCATAATTAAACAAAAATTTGGGTGGTAGGTTAACAGAGACCTCCGATATCATAGTGGTGGGTTAACAGAAACCAAGTGCCATCGTGGTGAGTTTCTAGCAGGCTTAAATGGGAAGCTAACGACACCTTAGCCAGATCTCTCGCGCTATTTTTTCAGAAGTTGCATGCAACTCAAGCACCAATCGTAAGGAAATCAACCATAATTAAACAAAAATTTGGGTGGTAGGTAAACAGAGACCTCCGATATCACAGTGGTGGGTTAACCGAAACCAAGTGCTATCGTGGTGAGTTTCTAGCAGGCATAAAGGGGAAGCTAACGACACCTTAGCCGGATCTCTCGCGCTATTTTTTCAGAAGTTGCATGCAACTAAAGCACCAATCGTAAGGAAAACAACCATAACTAAATAAAAATGTGGGTGGTAGGCTAAAAGGGACCCCCGATATCATATGGGTGGGTTAACAGAAACCAAGTGCCATCGTGGTGAGTTTCTAGCAGGCACAAATGGGAAGCTAACGACACCTTAGCCGGATCTCTCGCGCTATTTTTTCAGAAGTTGCATGCAACTCAAGCACCAATCGTAAGGAAATCAACCATAATTAAACAAAAATTTGGGTGGTAGGTTAACAGAGACCCCCGATATCATAGTGGTGGGTTCACAGAAACCAAGTGCCATCGTGGTGAGTTTCTAGCAAGCATAAATGGGAAGCTAACGACACCTTAGCCGGATCTCTCGCGCTATTTTTTAGAAGTTGCATGCAACTCAAGCACCAATCGTAAGGAAATCAACCATAATTAAACAAAAATTTGGGTGCTAGGTAAACAGATACCTCCGATATCACAGTGGTGGGTTAACCGAAACCAAGTGCAATCGTGGTGAGTTTCTAGCAGGCATAAATGGGAGGCTAACGACAGCTTAGCCGGATCTCTCGCGCTATTTTTTCAGAAGTTGCATGCAACTCAAGCACCAATCGTAAGGAAATCAACCATAATTAAACAAAAATTTGGGTGGTAGGTTAACAGAGACCCCCGATATCATAGTGGTGGGTTAACAGAAACCAAGTGCCATCGTGGTGAGTTTCTAGCAGGCATAAAGGGGAAGCTAACGACACCTTTGCTGGATCTCTCGCGCTATTTTTTCAGAAGTTGCATGCAACTCAAGCACCAATCGTAAGGAAATCAACCATAATTAAACAAAAATTTGGGTGCTAGGTAAACAGATACCTCCGATATCACAGTGGTGGGTTAACCGAAACCAAGTGCTATCGTGGTGAATTTCTAGCAGGCATGAAGGGGAAGCTAACGACACCTTAGCCGGATCTCTCGCGCTATTTTTTCAGAAGTTGCATGCAACTCAAGCACCAATCGTACGGAAATCAACCATAATTAAACACAAATTTGGGTGGTAGGTAAACAGAGACCTCCGATATCACAGTGGTGGGTTAACAGAAACCAAGTGCCATCATCGTGAGTTTCTAGCAGGCATAAATGGGAAGCTAACGACGCACCATTTTTTCAGAAGTTGCATGCAACTCAAGCACCAATCGTAAGGAAATCAACCATAATTAAACAAAAATTTGGGTGGTAGGTTAACAGAGACCCCCGATATCATAGTGGTGGGTTAACAGAAACCAAGTGCCATCGTGGTGAGTTTCTAGCAGGCATAAATGGGAAGCTAACGACACCTTAGCCGGATCTCTCGCGCTATTTTTTCAGAAGTTGCATGCAACTCAAGCACCAATCGTAAGGAAATCAACCATAATTAAACAAAAATTTGGGTGGTAGGTTAAAAGAGACCCCCGATATCATAGTGCTGGGTTAACAGAAACCAAGTGCCATCATGGTGAGTTTCTAGCAGGCATAAATGGGAAGCTAACGACACCTTAGCCAGCTCTCTCGCGCTATTTTTTCGGAAGTTGCATGCAACTCAAGCACCAATCGTAAGGAAATCAACCATAATTAAACAAAAATTTGGGTGCTAGGTAAACAGATACCTCCGATATCACAGTGGTGGGTTAACCGAAACCAAGTGCTATCGTGGTGAATTTCTAGCAGGCATGAAGGGGAAGCTAACGACACCTTAGCCGGATCTCTCGCGCTATTTTTTCAGAAGTTGCATGCAACTCAAGCACCAATCGTATGGAAATCAACCATAATTAAACAAAAATTTGGGTGGTAGGTTAACAGAGACCCCCGATATCATAGTGGTGGGTTAACAGAAACCAAGTGCCATCATCGTGAGTTTCTAGCAGGCATAAATGGGAAGCTAACGACGCGCTATTTTTTCAGAAGTTGCATGCAACTCAAGCACCAATCGTACGGAAATCAACCATAATTAAACAAAAATTTGGGTGGTAGGTAAACAGAGACCCCCGATATCATAGTGGTGGGTTAACAGAAACCAAGTGCCATCATGGTGAGTTTCTAGCAGGCATAAATGGGAAGCTAACGACACCTAAGCCGGAACTCTCGCGCTATGTTTTCAGAAGTTGCTTGCAACTCAAGCACCAATCGTAAGGAAATTAACTATAATTAAACAAAAATTTGGGTGGTAGGTAAACAGAGACCTCCGATATCACAGTGGTGGGTTAACCGAAACCAAGTGCTATCGTGGTGAGTTTCTAGCAGGCATAAAGGGGAAGCTAACGACACCTTAGCCGGATCTCTCGCGCTATTTTTTCAGAAGTTGCATGCAACTCAAGCACCAATCGTAAGGAAATCAACCATAATTAAACAAAAATTTGGGTGGTAGGTTAACAGAGACCCCCGATATCATAGTGGTGGGTTAACAGAAACCAAGTGCCATCATCGTGAGTTTCTAGCAGGCATAAATGGGAAGCTAACGACGCGCTATTTTTTCAGAAGTTGCATGCAACTCAAGCACCAATCGTAAGGAAATCAACCATAATTAAACAAAAGTTTGGGTGGTAGGTTAACAGAGACATCCGATATCATAGTGGTGGGTTAACAAAAGCCAAGTGCCATCGTGGTGAGTTTCTAGCAGGCATAAATGGAAAGCTAACGACACCTTAGCCGGATCTCTCGCGCTATTTGTTCAGAAGTTGCATGCAACTCAAGCACCAATCGTAAGGAAATCAACCATAATTAAACAAAAATTTGGGTGGTAGGTTAACAGAGACCACCGATATCATAGTGGTGGGTTAACAGAAACGAAGTGCCGTCATGGTGAGTTTCTAGCAGGCATAAATGGGAAGCTAACGACACCTTAGCCGGATCTCTCGCGCTATTTTTTCAGAAGTTGCATGCAACTCAAGCACCAATCGTAAGGAAATCAACCATAATTAAACAAAAATTTGTTTGGTAGGTAAACAGAGACCTCCGATATCACAGTGGTGGGTTAACCGAAACCAAGTGCTATCGTGGTGAGTTTCTAGCAGGCATAAAGGGGAAGCTAACGACACCTTAGCCGGATCTCTCGCGCTATTTTTTCAGAAGTTGCATGCAACTCAAGCACCAATCGTAAGGAAATCAACCATACTTAAACAAAAATTTGGGTGGTAGGTTAACAGAGACCCCCGATATCATAGTGGTGGGTTAACAGAAACCAAGTGCCATCATCGTGAGTTTCTAGCAGGCATAAATGGGAAGCTAACGACGCGCTATTTTTTCAGAAGTTGCATGCAACTCAAGCACCAATCGTAAGGAAATCAACCATAATTAAACAAAAGTTTGGGTGGTAGGTTAACAGAGACATCCGATATCATAGTGGTGGGTTAACAAAAGCCAAGTGCCATCGTGGTGAGTTTCTAGCAGGCGTAAATGGAAAGCTAACGACACCTTAGCCGGATCTCTCGCGCTATTTTTTCAGAAGTTGCATGCAACTCAAGCACCAATCGTACGGAAATCAACCATAATTAAACAAAAATTTGGGTGGTAGGTAAACAGAGACCCCCGATATCATAGTGGTGGGTTAACAGAAACCAAGTGCCATCATGGTGAGTTTCTAGCAGGCATAAAGGGGAAGCTAACGACACCTAAGCCGGAACTCTCGCGCTATGTTTTCAGAAGTTGCTTGCAACTCAAGCACCAATCGTAAGGAAATTAACTATAATTAAACAAAAATTTGGGTGGTAGGTAAACAGAGACCTCCGATATCACAGTGGTGGGTTAACCGAAACCAAGTGCTATCATGGTGAGTTTCTAGCAGGCATAAAGGGGAAGCTAACGACACCTTAGCCGGATCTCTCGCGCTATTTTTTCAGAAGTTGCATGCAACTCAAGCACCAATCGTAAGGAAATCAACCATAATTAAACAAAAATTTGGGTGGTAGGTTAACAGAGACCCCCGATATCATAGTGGTGGGTTAACAGAAACCAAGTGCCATCATCGTGAGTTTCTAGCAGGCATAAATGGGAAGCTAACGACGCGCTATTTTTTCAGAAGTTGCATGCAACTCAAGCACCAATCGTAAGGAAATCAACCATAATTAAACAAAAGTTTGGGTGGTAGGTTAACAGAGACATCCGATATCATAGTGGTGGGTTAACAAAAGCCAAGTGCCATCGTGGTGAGTTTCTAGCAGGCATAAATGGAAAGCTAACGACACCTTAGCCGGATCTCTCGCGCTATTTTTTCAGAAGTTGCATGCAACTCAAGCACCAATCGTAAGGAAATCAACCATAATTAAACAAAAATTTGGGTGGTAGGTTAACAGAGACCACCGATATCATAGTGGTGGGTTAACAGAAACGAAGTGCCGTCATGGTGAGTTTCTAGCAGGCATAAATGGGAAGCTAACGACACCTTAGCCGGATCTCTCGCGCTATTTTTTCAGAAGTTGCATGCAACTCAAGCACCAATCGTACGGAAATCAACCATAATTAAACAAAAATTTGGGTGGTAGGTAAACAGAGACCCCCGATATCACAGTGGTGGTTAACAGAAACCAAGTGCCATCATGGTGAGTTTCTAGCAGGCATAAAGGGGAAGCTAACGACACCTTAGCCGGAACTCTCGCGCTATTTTTTCAGAAGTTGCATGCAACTCAAGCACCAATCGTAAGGAAATCAACCATAATTAAACAAAAATTTGTGTGGTAGGTAAACAGAGACCTCCGATATCACAGTGGTGGGTTAACCGAAACCAAGTGCTATCGTGGTGAGTTACTAGCAGGCAAAAAGGGGAAGCTAACGACACCTTAGCCGGATCTCTCGCGCTATTTTTTCAGAAGTTGCTTGCAACTCAAGCACCAATCGTAAGGAAATTAACTATAATTAAACAAAAATTTGGGTGGTAGGTAAACAGAGACCTCCGATATCACAGTGGTGGGTTAACCGAAACCAAGTGCTATCGTGGTGAGTTTCTAGCAGGCATAAAGGGGAAGCTAACGACCCCTTAGCCGGATCTCTCGAGCTATTTTTTCAGAAGTTGCATGCAACTCAAGCACCAATCGTAAGGAAATCAACCATAATTAAACAAAAATTTGGGTGGTAGGTTAACAGAGACCCCCGATATCATAGTGGTGGGTTAACAGAAACCAAGTGCCATCATCGTGAGTTTCTAGCAGGCATAAATGGGAAGCTAACGACGCGCTATTTTTTCAGAAGTTGCATGCAACTCAAGCACCAATCGTAAGGAAATCAACCATAATTAAACAAAAGTTTGGGTGGTAGGTTAACAGAGACATCCGATATCATAGTGGTGGGTTAACAAAAGCCAAGTGCCATCGTGGTGAGTTTCTAGCAGGCATAAATGGAAAGCTAACGACACCTTAGCTGGATCTCTCGCGCTATTTGTTCAGAAGTTGCATGCAACTCAAGCACCAATCGTAAGGAAATCAACCATAATTAAACATAAATTTGGGGGGTAGGTTAACAGAGACCCCCGATATCATAGTGGTGGGTTAACAGAAACCAAGTGTCATCATGGTGAGTTTCTAGCAGGCATAAATGGGAAGCTAACGACACCTTAGCCGGATCTCTCGCGCTATTTTTTCAGAAGTTGCATGCAACTCAAGCACCAATCGTACGGAAATCAACCATAATTAAACAAAAATTTGGGTGGTAGGTAAACAGAGACCCCCGATATCATAGTGGTGGTTAACAGAAACCAAGTGCCATCATGGTGAGTTTCTAGCAGGCATAAAGGGGAAGCTAACGACACCTTAGCCGGAACTCTCGCGCTATTTTTTCAGAAGTTGCATGCAACTCAAGCACCAATCGTAAGGAAATCAACCATAATTAAACAAAAATTTGGGTGGTAGGTTTACAGAGACCCCCGATATCATAGTGGTGGGTTAACAGAAACCAAGTGCCGTCATGGTGAGTTTCTAGCAGGCATAAAGGGGAAGCTAACGACACCTTAGCCGGAACTCTCGCGCTATTTTTTCAGAAGTTGCATGCAACTCAAGCACCAATCGTAAGGAAATCAACCATAATTAAACAAAAATTTGTGTGGTAGGTAAACAGAGACCTCCGATATCACAGTGGTGGGTTAACCGAAACCAAGTGCTATCGTGGTGAGTTTCTAGCAGGCATATAGGGGAAGCTAACGACACCTTAGCCGGATCTCTCGCGCTATTTTTTCAGAAGTTGCATGCAACTCAAACACCAATCGTAAGGAAAACAACCATAACTAAATAAAAATTTGGGTGGTAGGCTAAAAGGAACCCCCGATATCATAGTGGTGGGTTAACAGAAACCAAGTGCCATCGTGGTGAGTTTCTAGCAGGCACAAATGGGAAGCTAACGACACCTTAGCCGGATCTCTCGCGCTATTTTTTCAGAAGTTGCATGCAACTCAAGCACCAATCGTAAGGAAATCAACCATAATTAAACAAAAATTTGGGTGGTAGGTTAACAGAGACCTCCGATATCATAGTGGTGGGTTAACAGAAACCAAGTGGCATCGCGGTGAGTTTCTAGCAGGCTTAAATGGGAAGCTAACGACACCTTAGCCGGATCTCTCGCGCTATTTTTTCAGAAGTTGCATGCAACTCAAGCACCAATCGTAAGGAAATCAACCATAATTAAACAAAAATTTGGGTGGTAGGTAAACAGAGACCTCCGATATCACAGTGGTGGGTTAACCGAAACCAAGTGCTATCGTGGTGAGTTTCTAGCAGGCATAAAGGGGAAGCTAACGACACCTTAGCCGGATCTCTCGCGCTATTTTTTCAGAAGTTGCTTGCAACTCAAGCACCAATCGTAAGGAAATTAACTATAATTAAACAAAAATTTGGGTGGTAGGTAAACAGAGACCTCCGATATCACAGTGGTGGGTTAACCGAAACCAAGTGCTATCGTGGTGAGTTTCTGGCAGGCATAAAGGGGAAGCTAACGACACCTTAGCCGGATCTCTCGCGCTATTTTTTCAGAAGTTGCATGCAACTCAAGCACCAATCGTAAGGAAATCAACCATAATTAAACAAAAATTTGGGTGGTAGATTAACAGAGACCCCCGATATCATAGTGGTGGGTTAACAGAAGCCAAGTGCCATCATCGTGAGTTTCTAGTAGGCATAAATGGGAAGCTAACGACGCGCTATTTTTTCAGAAGTTGCATGCAACTCAAGCACGAATCGTAAGGAAATCAACCATAATTAAACAAAAGTTTGGATGGTAGGTTCAAAGAGACCCCCGATATCATAGTGGTGGGTTAACAGAAACCAAGTGCCATCGTGGTGAGTTTCTAGCAGGCACAAATGGGAAGCTAACGACACCTTAGCCGGATCTCTCGCGCTATTTTTTCAGAAGTTGCATGCAACTCAAGCACCAATCGTAAGGAAATCAACCATAATTAAACAAAAATTTGGGTGGTAGGTTAACAGAGACCTCCGATATCATAGTGGTGGGTTAACAGAAACCAAGTGCCATCGTGGTGAGTTTCTAGCAGGCTTAAATGGGAAGCTAACGACACCTTAGCCGGATCTCTCGCGCTATTTTTTCAGAAGTTGCATGCAACTCAAGCACCAATCGTAAGGAAATCAACCATAATTAAACAAAAATTTGGGTGGTAGGTTAACAGAGACCCCCGATATCATAGTTGTGGGTTAACAGAAACCAAGTGCCATCATCGTGAGTTTCTAGCAGGCATAAATTAGAAGCTAACGACGCGCTATTTTTTCAGAAGTTGCATGCAACTCAAGCACCAATCGTAAGGAAATCAACCATAATTAAACAAAAGTTTGGATGGTAGGTTCAAAGAGACCCCCGATATCATAGTGGTGGGTTAACAGAAACCAAGTGCCATCGTGGTGAGTTTCTAGCAGGCACAAATGGGAAGCTAACGACACCTTAGCCGGATCTCTCGCGCTATTTTTTCAGAAGTTGCATGCAACTCAAGCACCAATCGTAAGGAAATCAACCGTAATTAAACAAAAATTTGGGTGGTAGGTTAACAGAGACCTCCGATATCATAGTGGTGGGTTAACAGAAACCAAGTGCCATCGTGGTGAGTTTCTAGCAGGCTTAAATGGGAAGCTAACGACACCTTAGCCGGATCTCTCGCGCTATTTTTTCAGAAGTTACATGCAACTCAAGCACCAATCGTAAGGAAATCAACCATAATTAAAAAAAAATTTGGGTGGTAGGTAAACAGAGACCTCCGATATCACAGTGGTGGGTTAACAGAAACCAAGTGCCATCGTGGTGAGTTTCTAGCAGGCACAAATGGGAAGCTAACGACACCTTAGCCGGATCTCTCGCGCTATTTTTTCAGAAGTTGCATGCAACTCAAGCACCAATCGTAAGGAAATCAACCATAATTAAACAAAAATTTGGGTGGTAGGTTAACAGAGACCTCCGATATCATAGTGGTGGGTTAACAGAAACCAAGTGGCATCGTGGTGAGTTTCTAGCAGGCTTAAATGGGAAGCTAACGACACCTTACCCGGATCTCTCGCGCTATTTTTTCAGAAGTTGCATGCAACTCAAGCACCAATCGTAAGGAAATCAACCATAATTAAACAAAAATTTGGGTGGTAGGTAAACAGAGACCTCCGATATCACTGTGGTGGGTTAACCGAAACCAAGTGCTATCGTGGTGAGTTTCTAGCAGGCATAAAGGGGAAGCTAACGACACCTTAGCCGGATCTCTCGCGCTATTTTTTCAGAAGTTGCTTGCAACTCAAGCACCAATCGTAAGGAAATTAACTATAATTAAACAAAAATTTGGGTGGTAGGTAAACAGAGACCTCCGATATCACAGTGGTGGGTTAACCGAAACCAAGTGCTATCGTGGTGAGTTTCTAGCAGGCATAAAGGGGAAGCTAACGACACCTTAGCCGGATCTCTCGCGCTATTTTTTCAGAAGTTGCATGCAACTCAAGCACCAATCGTAAGGAAATCAACCATAATTAAACAAAAATTTGGGTGGTAGATTAACAGAGACCCCCGATATCATAGTGGTGGGTTAACAGAAACCAAGTGCCATCATCGTGAGTTTCTAGTAGGCATAAATGGGAAGCTAACGACGCGCTATTTTTTCAGAAGTTGCATGCAACTCAAGCACGAATCGTAAGGAAATCAACCATAATTAAACAAAAGTTTGGATGGTAGGTTCAAAGAGACCCCCGATATCATAGTGGTGGGTTAACAGAAACCAAGTGCCATCGTGGTGAGTTTCTAGCAGGCACAAATGGGAAGCTAACGACACCTTAGCCGGATCTCTCGCGCTATTTTTTCAGAAGTTGCATGCAACTCAAGCACCAATCGTAAGGAAATCAACCATAATTAAACAAAAATTTGGGTGGTAGGTTAACAGAGACCTCCGATATCATAGTGGTGGGTTAACAGAAACCAAGTGCCATCGTGGTGAGTTTCTAGCAGGCTTAAATAGGAAGCTAACGACACCTTAGCCGGATCTCTCGCGCTATTTTTTTCAGAAGTTGCATGCAACTCAAGCACCAATCGTAAGGAAATCAACCATAATTAAACAAAAATTTGGGTGGTAGGTAAACAGAGACCTCCGATATCACAGTGGTGGGTTAACCGAAACCAAGTGCTATCGTGGTGAGTTTCTAGCAGGCATAAAGGGGAAGCTAACGACACCCTAGCCGGATCTCTCGCGCTATTTTTTCAGAAGTTGCATGCAACTAAAGCACCAATCGTAAGGAAAACAACCATAACTAAATAAAAATTTGGGTGGTAGGCTAAAAGGGACCCCCGATATCATAGTGGTGGGTTAACAGAAACCAAGTGCCATCGTGGTGAGTTTCTAGCAGGCATAAAGGGGAAGCTAACGACACCTTAGCCGGATCTCTCGCGCTATTTTTTCAGAAGTTGCATGCAACTCAAGCACCAATCGTAAGGAAATCAACCATAATTAAACAAAAATTTGGGTGGTAGGTTAACAGAGACCTCCGATATCATAGTGGTGGGTTAACAGAAACCAAGTGCCATCGTGGTGAGTTTCTAGCAGGCTTAAATGGGAAGCTAACGACACCTTAGCCGGATCTCTCGCGCTATTTTTTCAGAAGTTGCATGCAACTCAAGCACCAATCGTAAGGAAATCAACCATAATTAAACAAAAACTTGGGTGGTAGGTTAACAGAGACCCCCGCAATCACAGTGGTGGGTTAACCGAAACCAAGTGCTATCGTGGTGAGTTTCTAGCAGGCATAAAGGGGAAGCTAACGACACCTTAGCCGGATCTCTCGCGCTATTTTTTAAGAAGTTGCATGCAACTCAAGCACCAATCGTAAGGAAATCAACCATAATTAAACAAAAATTTGGGTGGTAGGTTAACAGAGACCCCCGATATCATAGTGGTGGGTTAACAGAAACCAAGTGCCATCGTGGTGAGTTTCCAGCAGGCATAAAGGGGAAGCTAACGACACCTTTGCTGGATCTCTCGCGCTATTTTTTCAGAAGTTGCATGCACCTCAAGCACCAATCGTAAGGAAATCAACCATAATTAAACAAAAATTTGGGTGCTAGGTACACAGATACCTCCGATATCACAGTGGTGGGTTAACCGAAACCAAGTACTATCGTGGTGAGTTTCTAGCAGGCATAAAGGGGAAGCTAACGACACCTTAGCCGGATCTCTCGCGCTATTTTTTCAGAAGTTGCATGCAACTCAAGCACCAATCGTACGGAAATCAACCATAATTAAACAGAAATTTGGGTGGTAGGTTAACAGAGACCTCCGATATCATAGTGGTGGGTTAACAGAAACCAAGTGCCATCGTGGTGAGTTTCTAGCAGGCATAAATGGGAAGCTAACGACACCTTAGCCGGATCTCTCGCGCTATTTTTTCAGAAGTTGCATGCAACTCAAACACCAATCGTAAGGAAATCAACCATAATTAAACAAAAATTTGGGTGGTAGGTTAACAGAGACCCCCAATATCATAGTGGTGGGTTAACAGAAACCAAGTGCCATCATGGTGAGTTTCTAGCAGGCATAAATGGGAAGCTAACGACACCTTAGCCGGATCTCTCGCGCTATTTTTTCAGAAGTTGCATGCAACTCAAGCACCAATCCTATGGAAATCAACCATAATTAAAAAAAAAATTTGGGTGGTAGGTTAACAGAGACCCCCGATATCATAGTAATGGGTTAACAGAAAGCAATTGCCATCGTGGTGAGTTTCTAGCAGGCACAAATGGGAAGCTAACGACACCTTAGCCGAATCTCTCGCGTTATTTTTTCAGAAGTTGCATGCAACTCAAGCACCAATCGTAAGGAAATCAACCATAATTAAACAAAAATTTGGGTGGTAGGTTAACAGAGACCCCCGATATCATAGTGGTGGGTTAACAGAAACCAAGTACCATCGTGGTGAGTTTCTAGCAGGCTTAAATGGGAAGCTAACGACACCTTAGCCGGATCTCTCGCGCTATTTTTTCAGAAGTTGCATGCAACTCAAGCACCAATCGTAAGGAAATCAACCATAATTAAACAAAAATTTGGGTGCTAGGTACACAGAGACCCCCGCAATCACAGTGGTGGGTTAACCGAAACCAAGTGCTATCGTGGTGAGTTTATAGCAGGCATAAAGGGGAAGCTAACGACACCTTAGCCGGATCTCTCGCGCTTTATCTTTAGAAGTTGCATGCAACTCAAGCACCAATCGTAAGGAAATCAACCATAATTAAACAAAAATTTGGGTGGTAGGTAAACAGAGACCTCCGATATCATAGTGGTGGGTTAACAGAAACCAAGTGCCATCGTGGTGAGTTTCTAGCAGGCATAAATGGGAAGCTAACGACACCTTAGCCGGATCTCTCGCGCTATTTTTTCAGAAGTTGCATGCAACTCAAGCACCAATCGTAAGGAAATCAACCATAATTAAACAAAAATTTGGGTGGTAGGTTAACAGAGACCCCCAATATCATAGTGGTGGGTTAACAGAAACCAAGTGCCATCATGGTGAGTTTCTAGCAGGCACAAATGGGAAGCTAACGACACCTTAGCCGGATCTCTCGCGCTATTTTTTCAGAAGTTGCATGCAACTCAAGCACCAATCGTAAGGAAATCAACCATAATTAAACAAAAATTTGGGTGGTAGGTTAACAGAGACCTCCGATATCATAGTGGTGGGTTAACAGAAACCAAGTGTCATCGTGGTGAGTTTCTAGCAGGCTTAAATGGGAAGCTAACGACACCTTAGCCGGATCTCTCGCGCTATTTTTTCAGAAGTTGCATGCAACTCAAGCACCAATCGTAAGGAAATCAACCATAATTAAACAAAAATTTGGCTGGTAGGTTAACAGAGACCCCCGCAATCACAGTGGTGGGTTAACCGAAACCAAGTGCTATCGTGGTGAGTTTCTAGCAGGCATAAAGGGGAAGCTAACGACACCTTAGCCGGATCTCTCGCGCTATTTTTTAAGAAGTTGCATGTAACTCAAGCACCAATCGTAAGGAAATCAACCATAATTAAACAAAAATTTGGGTGGTAGGTTAACAGAGACCCCCGATATCATAGTGGTGGGTTAACAGAAACCAAGTGCCATCGTGGTGAGTTTCCAGCAGGCATAAAGGGGAAGCTAACGACACCTTTGCTGGATCTCTCGCGCTATTTTTTCAGAAGTTGCATTCAACTCAAGCACCATTCGTACGGAAATCAACCATAATTAAACAGAAATTTGGGTGGTAGGTTAACAGAGACCTCCGATATCATAGTGGTGGGTTAACAGAAACCAAGTGCCATCGTGGTGAGTTTCTAGCAGGCATAAATGGGAAGCTAACGACACCTTAGCCGGATCTCTCGCGCTATTTTTTCAGAAGTTGCATGCAACTCAAGCACCAATCGTAAGGAAATCAACCATAATTAAACAAAAATTTGGGTGGTAGGTTAACAGAGACCCCCAATATCATAGTGGTGGGTTAACAGAAACCAAGTGCCATCATGGTGAGTTTCTAGCAGGCACAAATGGGAAGCTAACGACACCTTAGCCGGATCTCTCGCGCTATTTTTTCAGAAGTTGCATGCAACTCAAGCACCAATCGTAAGGAAATCAACCATAATTAAACAAAAATTTGGGTGGTAGGTTAACAGAGACCTCCGATATCATAGTGGTGGGTTAACAGAAACCAAGTGTCATCGTGGTGAGTTTCTAGCAGGCTTAAATGGGAAGCTAACGACACCTTAGCCGGATCTCTCGCGCTATTTTTTCAGAAGTTGCATGCAACTCAAGCACCAATCGTAAGGAAATCAACCATAATTAAACAAAAATTTGGCTGGTAGGTTAACAGAGACCCCCGCAATCACAGTGGTGGGTTAACCGAAACCAAGTGCTATCGTGGTGAGTTTCTAGCAGGCATAAAGGGGAAGCTAACGACACCTTAGCCGGATCTCTCGCGCTATTTTTTAAGAAGTTGCATGTAACTCAAGCACCAATCGTAAGGAAATCAACCATAATTAAACAAAAATTTGGGTGGTAGGTTAACAGAGACCCCCGATATCATAGTGGTGGGTTAACAGAAACCAAGTGCCATCGTGGTGAGTTTCCAGCAGGCATAAAGGGGAAGCTAACGACACCTTTGCTGGATCTCTCGCGCTATTTTTTCAGAAGTTGCATTCAACTCAAGCACCATTCGTACGGAAATCAACCATAATTAAACAGAAATTTGGGTGGTAGGTTAACAGAGACCTCCGATATCATAGTGGTGGGTTAACAGAAACCAAGTGCCATCGTGGTGAGTTTCTAGCAGGCATAAATGGGAAGCTAACGACACCTTAGCCGGATCTCTCGCGCTATTTTTTCAGAAGTTGCATGCAACTCAAACACCAATCGTAAGGAAATCAACCATAATTAAACAAAAATTTGGGTGGTAGGTTAAGAGAGACCCCCAATATCATAGTGGTGGGTTAACAGAAAC
Source organism: Anomoia purmunda (assembly GCA_951828415.1). NCBI lineage: Eukaryota > Metazoa > Arthropoda > Insecta > Diptera > Tephritidae > Anomoia > Anomoia purmunda. The sequence goes on from OX639995.1 coordinate 96,928,159, forward strand.
CAAGTGCCATCGTGGTGAGTTTCTAGCAGGCACAAATGGGAAGCTAACGACACCTTAGCCGAATCTCTCGCGTTATTTTTTCAGAAGTTGCATGCAACTCAAGCACCAATCGTAAGGAAATCAACCATAATTAAACAAAAATTTGGGTGGTAGGTTAACAGAGACCCCCGATATCATAGTGGTGGGTTAACAGAAACCAAGTACCATCATGGTGAGTTTCTAGCAGGCTTAAATGGGAAGCTAACGACACCTTAGCCGGATCTCTCGCGCTATTTTTTCAGAAGTTGCATGCAACTCAAGCACCAATCGTAAGGAAATCAACCATAATTAAACAAAAATTTGGGTGCTAGGTACACAGAGACCCCCGCAATCACAGTGGTGGGTTAACCGAAACCAAGTGCTATCGTGGTGAGTTTCTAGCAGGCATAAAGGGGAAGCTAACGACACCTTAGCCGGATCTCTCGCGCTATATTTTTAGAAGTTGCATGCAACTCAAGCACCAATCGTAAGGAAATCAACCATAATTAAACAAAAGTTTGGATGGTAGGTAAACAGAGACCTCCGATATCATAGTGGTGGGTTAACAGAAACCAAGTGCCATCGTGGTGAGTTTCTAGCAGGCACAAATGGGAAGCTAACGACACCTTAGCCGGATCTCTCGCGCTATTTTTTCAGAAGTTGCATGCAACTCAAGCACCAATCGTAAGGAAATCAACCATAATTAAACAAAAATTTGGGTGGTAGGTTAACAGAGACCCCCAATATCATAGTGGTGGGTTAACAGAAACCAAGTGCCATCATGGTGAGTTTCTAGCAGGCATAAATGGGAAGCTAACGACACCTTAGCCGGATCTCTCGCGCTATTTTTTCAGAAGTTGCATGCAACTCAAGCACCAATCCTATGGAAATCAACCATAATTAAACAAAAATTTGGGTGGTAGGTTAAAAGAGACCCCCGATATCATAGTAATGGGTTAACAGAAACCAATTGCCATCGTGGTGAGTTTCTAGCAGGCACAAATGGGAAGCTAACGACACCTTAGCCGAATCTCTCGCGTTATTTTTTCAGAAGTTGCATGCAACTCAAGCACCAATCGTAAGGAAATCAACCATAATTAAACAAAAATTTGGGTGGTAGGTTAACAGAGACCCCCGATATCATAGTGGTGGGTTAACAGAAACCAAGTACCATCGTGGTGAGTTTCTAGCAGGCTTAAATGGGAAGCTAACGACACCTTAGCCGGATCTCTCGCGCTATTTTTTCAGAAGTTGCATGAAACTCAAGCACCAATCGTAAGGAAATCAACCATAATTAAACAAAAATTTGGGTGGTAGGTTAACAGAGACCCCCGCAATCACAGTGGTGGGTTAACCGAAACCAAGTGCTATCGTGGTGAGTTTCTAGCAGGCATAAAGGGGAAGCTAACGACACCTTAGCCGGATCTCTCGCGCTATATTTTTAGAAGTTGCATGCAACTCAAGCACCAATCGTAAGGAAATCAACCATAATTAAACAAAAATTTGGGTGGTAGCTTAACAGAGACCCCCGATATCACAGTGGTGGGTTAACAGAAACCAAGTGCCATCGTGGTGAGTTTCTAGCAGGCATAAATGGGAAGCTAACGACACCTTAGCCGGATCTCTCGCGCTATTTTTTCAGAAGTTGCATGCAACTCAAGCACCAATCGTAAGGAAATCAACCATAATTAAACAAAAATATGGGTGGTAGGTTAAAAGAGACCCCCGATATCATAGTGGTGGGTTAACAGAAACCAAGTGCCATCGTGGTGAGTTTCTAACAGGCATAACTGGGAAGCTAACGACACCTTAGCCGGATCTCTCGCGCTATTTTTTCAGAAGTTGCATGCAACTCAAGCACCAATCGTATGGAAATCAACCATAATTAAACAAAAATTTTGGGTAGTAGGTTAACAGAGACCCCCGATATCATAGTAATGGGTTAACAGAAACCAAGTGCCATCGTGGTCAGTTTCTAGCAGGCATAAATGGGAAGCTAACGACACCTTAGCCGGATCTCTCGCGCTATTTTTTCAGAAGTTGCATGCAACTAAAGCACCAATCGTAAGAAAATCAACCATAATTAAACAAAAATTTGGGTGGTAGGTTAACAGAGACCCCCGATATCATAGTGGTGGGTTAACAGAAACCAACTGCCATCGTGGTGAGTTTCTAGCAGGCATAAATGGGAGGCTAACGACACCTTAGCCGGATCTCTCGCGCTATTTTTTCAGAAGTTGCATGCAACTCAAGCACCAATCGTAAGGAAATCAACCATAATTAAACAAAAATTTGGGTGGTAGGTTAACAGAGACCCCCGATATCATAGTGGTGGGTTAACAGAAACCAAGTGCCATCGTGGTGAGTTTCTAGCAGGCATAAATGGGAAGCTAACGACACCTTAGCCGGATCTCTCGCGCTATTTTTTCAGAAGTTGCATGCAACTCAAGCACCAATCCTATGGAAATCAACCATAATTAAACAAAAATTTGGGTGGTAGGTTAACAGAGACCCCCGATATCATAGTAATGGGTTAACAGAAAGCAATTGCCATCGTGGTGAGTTTCTAGCAGGCACAAATGGGAAGCTAACGACACCTTAGCCGAATCTCTCGCGTTATTTTTTCAGAAGTTGCATGCAACTCAAGCACCAATCGTAAGGAAATCAACCATAATTAAACAAAAATTTGGGTGGTAGGTTAACAGAGACCCCCGATATCATAGTGGTGGGTTAACAGAAACCAAGTACCATCATGGTGAGTTTCTAGCAGGCTTAAATGGGAAGCTAACGACACCTTAGCCGGATCTCTCGCGCTATTTTTTCAGAAGTTGCATGCAACTCAAGCACCAATCGTAAGGAAATCAACCATAATTAAACAAAAATTTGGGTGCTAGGTACACAGAGACCCCCGCAATCACAGTGGTGGGTTAACCGAAACCAAGTGCTATCGTGGTGAGTTTCTAGCAGGCATAAAGGGGAAGCTAACGACACCTTAGCCGGATCTCTCGCGCTATATTTTTAGAAGTTGCATGCAACTCAAGCACCAATCGTAAGGAAATCAACCATAATTAAACAAAAGTTTGGATGGTAGGTAAACAGAGACCTCCGATATCATAGTGGTGGGTTAACAGAAACCAAGTGCCATCGTGGTGAGTTTCTAGCAGGCATAAATGGGAAGCTAACGACACCTTAGCCGGATCTCTCGTGCTATTTTTTCAGAAGTTGCATGCAACTCAAGCACCAATCGTAAGGAAATCAACCATAATTAAACAAAAATTTGGGTGGTAGGTTAACAGAGACCCCCAATATCATAGTGGTGGGTTAACAGAAACCAAGTGCCATCATGGTGAGTTTCTAGCAGGCATAAATGGGAAGCTAACGACACCTTAGCCGGATCTCTCGCGCTATTTTTTCAGAAGTTGCATGCAACTCAAGCACCAATCCTATGGAAATCAACCATAATTAAACAAAAATTTGGGTGGTAGGTTAAAAGAGACCCCCGATATCATAGTAATGGGTTAACAGAAACCAATTGCCATCGTGGTGAGTTTCTAGCAGGCACAAATGGGAAGCTAACGACACCTTAGCCGAATCTCTCGCGTTATTTTTTCAGAAGTTGCATGCAACTCAAGCACCAATCGTAAGGAAATCAACCATAATTAAACAAAAATTTGGGTGGTAGGTTAACAGAGACCCCCGATATCATAGTGGTGGGTTAACAGAAACCAAGTACCATCGTGGTGAGTTTCTAGCAGGCTTAAATTGGAAGCTAACGACACCTTGGCCGGATCTCTCGCGCTATTTTTTCAGAAGTTGCATGCAACTCAAGCACCAATCGTAAGGGAATCAACCATAATTAAACAAAAATTTGGGTGGTAGGTTAACAGAGACCCCCGCAATCACAGTGGTGGGTTAACCGAAACCAAGTACTATCGTGGTGAGTTTCTAGCAGGCATAAAGGGGAAGCTAACGACATCTTAGCCGGATCTCTCGCGCTATATTTTTAGAAGTTGCATGCAACTCAAGCACCAATCGTAAGGAAATCAACCATAATTAAACAAAAATTTGGGTGGTAGCTTAACAGAGACCCCCGATATCACAGTGGTGGGTTAACAGAAACCAAGTGCCATCGTGGTGAGTTTCTAGCAGGCATAAATGGGAAGCTAACGACACCTTAGCCGGATCTCTCGCGCTATTTTTTCAGAAGTTGCATGCAACTCAAGCACCAATCGTAAGGAAATCAACCATAATTAAACAAAAATTTGGGTGGTAGGTTAAAAGAGACCCCCGATATCATAGTGGTGGGTTAACAGAAACCAAGTGCCATCATGGTGAGTTTCTAACAGGCATAAATGGGAAGCTAACGACACCTTAGCCGGATCTCTCGCGCTATTTTTTCAGAAGTTGCATGCAACTCAAGCACCAATCGTATGGAAATCAACCATAATTAAACAAAAATTTGGGTAGTAGGTTAACAGAGACCCCCGATATCATAGTAATGGGTTAACAGAAACCAAGTGCCATCGTGGTCAGTTTCTAGCAGGCATAAATGGGAAGCTAACGACACCTTAGCCGGATCTCTCGCGCTATTTTTTCAGAAGTTGCATGCAACTAAAGCACCAATCGTAAGAAAATCAACCATAATTAAACAAAAATATGGGTGGTAGGTTAAAAGAGACCCCCGATATCATAGTGGTGGGTTAACAGAAACCAAGTGCCATCGTGGTGAGTTTCTAGCAGGCATAAATGGGAGGCTAACGACACCTTAGCCGGATCTCTCGCGCTATTTTTTCAGAAGTTGCATGCAACTCAAGCACCAATCGTAAGGAAATCAACCATAATTAAACAAAAATTTGGGTGGTAGGTTAACAGAGACCCCCGATATCATAGTGGTGGGTTAACAGAAACCAAGTGCCATCTTGGTGAGTTTCTAGCAGGCATAAATGGGAAGCTAACGACACCTTAGCCGGATCTCTCGCGCTATTTTTTCAGAAGTTGCATGCAACTCAAGCACCAATCGTAAGGAAATCAACCATAATTAAACAAAAATTTGGGTGGTAGGTTAAAAGAGACCCCCGATATCATAGTGCTGGGTTAACAGAAACCAAGTGCCATCATGGTGAGTTTCTAGCAGGCATACATGGGAAGCTAACGACACCTTAGCCGAATCTCTCGCGTTATTTTTTCAGAAGTTGCATGCAACTCAAGCACCAATCGTAAGGAAATCAACCATAATTAAACAAAAATTTGGGTGGTAGGTTAACAGAGACCCCCGATATCATAGTGGTGGGTTAACAGAAACCAAGTACCATCATGGTGAGTTTCTAGCAGGCTTAAATGGGAAGCTAACGACACCTTAGCCGGATCTCTCGCGCTATTTTTTCAGAAGTTGCATGCAACTCAAGCACCAATCGTAAGGAAATCAACCATAATTAAACAAAAATTTGGGTGCTAGGTACACAGAGACCCCCGCAATCACAGTGGTGGGTTAACCGAAACCAAGTGCTATCGTGGTGAGTTTCTAGCAGGCATAAAGGGGAAGCTAACGACATCTTAGCCGGATCTCTCGCGCTATATTTTTAGAAGTTGCATGCAACTCAAGCACCAATCGTAAGGAAATCAACCATAATTAAACAAAAGTTTGGATGGTAGGTTAAAAGAGACCCCCAATATCATAGTGGTGGGTTAACAGAAACCAAGTGCCATCATGGTGAGTTTCTAGCAGGCATAAATGGGAAGCTAACGACACCTTAGCCGGATCTCTCGCGCTATTTTTTCAGAAGTTGCATGCAACTCAAGCACCAATCCTATGGAAATCAACCATAATTAAACAAAAATTTGGGTGGTAGGTTAAAAGAGACCCCCGATATCATAGTAATGGGTTAACAGAAACCAATTGCCATCATGGTGAGTTTCTAGCAGGCACAAATGGGAAGCTAACGACACCTTAGCCGAATCTCTCGCGTTATTTTTTCAGAAGTTGCATGCAACTCAAGCACCAATCGTAAGGAAATCAACCATAATTAAACAAAAATTTGGGTGGTAGGTTAACAGAGACCCCCGATATCATAGTGGTGGGTTAACAGAAACCAAGTACTATCGTGGTGAGTTTCTAGCAGGCATAAAGGGGAAGCTAACGACACCTTAGCCGGATCTCTCGCTCTATATTTTTAGAAGTTGCATGCAACTCAAGCACCAATCGTAAGGAAATCAACCATAATTAAACAAAAATTTGGGTGGTAGCTTAACAGAGACCCCCGATATCACAGTGGTGGGTTAACAGAAACCAAGTGCTATCGTGGTGAGTTTTCTAGCAGGCATAAATGGGAAGCTAACGACACCTTAGTCGGATCTCTCGCGCTATTTTTTCAGAAGTTGCATGCAACTCAAGCACCAATCGTAAGGAAATCAACCATAATTAAACAAAAATTTGGGTGGTAGGTTAAAAGAGACCCCCGATATCATAGTGGTGGGTTAACAGAAACCAAGTGCCATCATGGTGAGTTTCTAACAGGCATAAATGGGAAGCTAACGACACCTTAGCCGGATCTCTCGCGCTATTTTTTCAGAAGTTGCATGCAACTCAAGCACCAATCGTATGGAAATCAACCATAATTAAACAAAAATTTGGGTAGTAGGTTAACAGAGACCCCCGATATCATAGTAATGGGTTAACAGAAACCAAGTGCCATCGTGGTCAGTTTCTAGCAGGCATAAATGGGAAGCTAACGACACCTTAGCCGGATCTCTCGCGCTATTTTTTCAGAAGTTGCATGCAACTAAAGCACCAATCGTAAGAAAATCAACCATAATTAAACAAAAATTTGGGTGGTAGGTTAACAGAGACCCCCGATATCATAGTGGTGGGTTAACAGAAACCAAGTGCCATCGTGGTGAGTTTCTAGCAGGCATAAATGGGAGGCTAACGACACCTTAGCCGGATCTCTCGCGCTATTTTTTCAGAAGTTGCATGCAACTCAAGCACCAATCGTAAGGAAATCAACCATAATTAAACAAAAATTTGGGTGGTAGGTTAACAGAGACCCCCGATATCATAGTGGTGGGTTAACAGAAACCAAGTGCCATCTTGGTGAGTTTCTAGCAGGCATAAATGGGAAGCTAACGACACCTTAGCCGGATCTCTCGCGCTATTTTTTCAGAAGTTGCATGCAACTCAAGCACCAATCGTAAGGAAATCAACCATAATTAAACAAAAATTTGGGTGGTAGGTTAAAAGAGACCCCCGATATCATAGTGCTGGGTTAACAGAAACCAAGTGCCATCATGGTGAGTTTCTAGCAGGCATACATGGGAAGCTAACGACACCTTAGCCAGATCTCTCGCGCTATTTTTTCGGAAGTTGCATGCAACTCAAGCACCAATCGTAAGGAAATCAACCATAATTAAACAAAAATTTGGGTGGTAGCTTAACAGAGACCCCCGATATCACAGTGGTGGGTTAACAGAAACGAAGTGCCATCGTGGTGAGTTTCTAGCAAGCATAAATGGGAAGCTAACGAGACCTTAGCCGGATCTCTTGCGCTATTTTTTCAGAAGTTGCATGCAACTCAAGCACCAATCGTAAGGAAATCAACCATAATTAAACAAAAATTTGGGTGGTAGGTTAACAGAGACCCCTGATATCATAGTGGTGGGTTAACAAAAACCAAGTGCCATCGTGGTGAGTTTCTAGCAGGCATAAATGGGAAGCTAACGACACCTTAGCCGGATCTCTCGCGCTATTTTTTCAGAAGTTGCATGCAACTCTAGCACCAATCGTATGGAAATCAACCATAATTAAACAAAAATTTGGGTGGTAGGTTAACAGAGACCCCCGATATCATAGTAATGGGTTAACAGAAACCAAGTGCCATCATGGTGAGTTTCTAGCAGGCATAAATGGGAAGCTAACCACACCTTAGCCGGATCTCTCGCGCTATTTTTTTAGAAGTTGCATGCAACTCAAGCACCAATCGTAAGGAAATCAACCATAATTAAACAAAAATTTGGGTGCTAGGTAAACAGATACCTCCGATATCACAGTGGTGGGTTAACTGAAACCAAGTACTATCGTGGTGAGTTTCTAGCAAGCATAAAGGGGAAGCTAACGACACCTGAGCCGGATCTCTCGCGCTATTTTTTCAGAAGTTGCATGCAACTCAAGCACCAATCGTACGGAAATCAACCATAATTAAACAGAAATTTGGGTGGTAGGTTAACAGAGACCTCCGATATCATAGTGGTGGGTTAACAGAAACCAAGTGCCATCGTGGTGAGTTTCTAGCGGGCATAAATGGGAAGCTAACGACACCTTAGCCGGATCTCTCGCGCTATTTTTTCAGAAGTTGCATGCAACTCAAGCACCAATCGTAAGGAAATCAACCATAATTAAACAAAAATTTGGGTGGTAGGTTAAAAGAGACCCCCGATATCATAGTGCTGGGTTAACAGAAACCAAGTGCCATCATGGTGAGTTTCTAGCAGGCATACATGGGAAGCTAACGACACCTTAGCCAGATCTCTCGCGCTATTTTTTCGGAAGTTGCATGCAACTCAAGCACCAATCGTAAGGAAATCAACCATAATTAAACAAAAATTTGGGTGGTAGCTTAACAGAGACCCCCGATATCACAGTGGTGGGTTAACAGAAACGAAGTGCCATCGTGGTGAGTTTCTAGCAAGCATAAATGGGAAGCTAACGAGACCTTAGCCGGATCTCTTGCGCTATTTTTTCAGAAGTTGCATGCAACTCAAGCACCAATCGTATGGAAATCAACCATAATTAAACAAAAATTTGGGTGGTAGGTTAACAGAGATCCCTGATATCATAGTGGTGGGTTAACAAAAACCAAGTGCCATCGTGGTGAGTTTCTAGCAGGCATAAATGGGAAGCTAACGACACCTTAGCCGGATCTCTCGCGCTATTTTTTCAGAAGTTGCATGCAACTCTAGCACCAATCGTATGGAAATCAACCATAATTAAACAAAAATTTGGGTGGTAGGTTAACAGAGACCCCCGATATCATAGTAATGGGTTAACAGAAACCAAGTGCCATCATGGTGAGTTTCTAGCAGGCATAAATGGGAAGCTAACCACACCTTAGCCGGATCTCTCGCGCTATTTTTTTAGAAGTTGCATGCAACTCAAGCACCAATCGTAAGGAAATCAACCATAATTAAACAAAAATTTGGGTGCTAGGTAAACAGATACCTCCGATATCACAGTGGTGGGTTAACTGAAACCAAGTACTATCGTGGTGAGTTTCTAGCAAGCATAAAGGGGAAGCTAACGACACCTTAGCCGGATCTCTCGCGCTATTTTTTCAGAAGTTGCATGCAACTCAAGCACCAATCGTACGGAAATCAACCATAATTAAACAGAAATTTGGGTGGTAGGTTAACAGAGACCTCCGATATCATAGTGGTGGGTTAACAGAAACCAAGTGCCATCGTGGTGAGTTTCTAGCGGGCATAAATGGGAAGCTAACGACACCTTAGCCGGATCTCTCGCGCTATTTTTTCAGAAGTTGCATGCAACTCAAACACCAATCGTAAGGAAATCAACCATAATTAAACAAAAATTTGGGTGGTAGGTTAACAGAGACCCCCAATATCACAGTGGTGGGTTAACAGAAACCAAGTGCCATCATGGTGAGTTTCTAGCAGGCATAAATGGGAAGCTAACGACACCTTAGCCGGATCTCTCGCGCTATTTTTTCAGAAGTTGCATGCAACTCCAGCACCAATCCTATGGAAATCAACCATAATTAAACAAAAATTTGGGTGGTAGGTTAACAGAGACCCCCGATATCATAGTAATGGGTTAACAGAAAGCAATTGCCATCGTCGTGAGTTTCTAGCAGGCACAAATGGGAAGCTAACGACACCTTAGCCGGATCTCTCGCGCTATTTTTTTAGAAGTTGCATGCAACTCAAGCACCAATCGTAAGGAAATCAACCATAATTAAACAAAAATTTGGGTGCTAGGTAAACAGATACCTCCGATATCACAGTGGTGGGTTAACCGAAACCAAGTACTATCGTGGTGAGTTTCTAGCAAGCATAAAGGGGAAGCTAACGACACCTTAGCCGGATCTCTCGCGCTATTTTTTCAGAAGTTGCATGTAACTCAAGCACCAATCGTAAGGAAATCAACCATAATTAAACAAAAATTTGGGTGCTAGGTACACAGAGACCCCCGCAATCACAGTGGTGGGTTAACCGAAACCAAGTGCTATCGTGGTGAGTTTCTAGCAGGCATAAAGGGGAAGCTAACGACACCTTAGCCGGATCTCTCGCGCTATACTTTTAGAAGTTGCATGCAACTCAAGCACCAATCGTAAGGAAATCAACCATAATTAAACAAAAATTTGGGTGGTAGGTAAACAGAGAACCCCGATATCATAGTAATGGGTTAACAGAAACCAATTGCCATCGTGGTGAGTTTCTAGCAGGCACAAATGGGAAGCTAACGACACCTTAGCCGAATCTCTCGCGTTATTTTTTCAGAAGTTGCATGCAACTCAAGCACCAATCGTAAGGAAATCAACCATAATTAAACAAAAATTTGGGTGGTAGGTTAACAGAGACCCCCGATATCATAGTGGTGGGTTAACAGAAACCAAGTACCATCGTGGTGAGTTTCTAGCAGGCTTAAATGGGAAGCTAACGACACCTTAGCCGGATCTCTCGCGCTATTTTTTCAGAAGTTGCATGCAACTCAAGCACCAATCGTAAGGAAATCAACCATAATTAAACAAAAACTTGGGTGGTAGGTTAACAGAGACCCCCGCAATCACAGTGGTGGGTTAACCGAAACCAAGTGCTATCGTGGTGAGTTTCTAGCAGGCATAAAGGGGAAGCTAACGACACCTTAGCCGGATCTCTCGCGCTATATTTTTAGAAGTTGCATGCAACTCAAGCACCAATCGTAAGGAAATCAACCATAATTAAACAAAAATTTGGGTGGTAGGTAAACAGAGACCTCCGATATCATAGTGGTGGGTTAACAGAAACCAAGTGCCATCGTGGTGAGTTTCTAGCAGGCATAAATGGGAAGCTAACGACACCTTAGCCGGATCTCTCGCGCTATTTTTTCAGAAGTTGCATGCAACTCAAGCACCAATCGTAAGGAAATCAACCATAATTAAACAAAAATTTGGGTGGTAGGTTAACAGAGACCCCCGATATCATAGTGGTGGGTTAACAGAAACCAAGTGCCATCGTGGTGAGTTTCTAGCAGGCATAAATGGGAAGCTAACGACACCTTAGCCGGATCTCTCGCGCTATTTTTTCAGAAGTTGCATGCAACTCAAGCACCAATCGTATGGAAATCAACCATAATTAAACAAAAATTTGGGTGGTAGGTTAACAGAGACCCCCGATATCATAGTAATGGGTTAACAGAAACCAAGTGCCATCGTGGTGAGTTTCTAGCAGGCATAAATGGGAAGCTAACGACACCTTAGCCGGATCTCTCGCGCTATTTTTTTAGAAGTTGCATGCAACTAAAGCACCAATCGTAAGAAAATCAACCATAATTAAACAAAAATTTGGGTGGTAGGTTAACAGAGACCCCCGATATCATAGTGGTGGGTTAACAGAAACCAAGTGCCATCGTGGTGAGTTTCTAGCAGGCATAAATGGGAGGCTAACGACACCTTAGCCGGATCTCTCGCGCTATTTTTTCAGAAGTTGCATGCAACTCAAGCACCAATCGTAAGGAAATCAACCATAATTAAACAAAAATTTGGGTGGTAAGTTAACAGAGACCCCCGATATCATAGTGGTGGGTTAACAGAAACCAAGTGCCATCGTGGTGAGTTTCTAGCCGGCATAAATGGGAAGCTAACGACACCTTAGCCGGATCTCTCGCGCTATTTTTTCAGAAGTTGCATGCAACTCAAGCACCAATCGTAAGGAAATCAACCATAATTAAACAAAAATTTGGGTGGTAGGTTAAAAGAGACCCCCGATATCATAGTGCTGGGTTAACAGAAACCAAGTGCCATCATGGTGAGTTTCTAGCAGGCATAAATGGGAAGCTAACGACACCTTAGCCAGATCTCTCGCGTTATTTTTTCGGAAGTTGCATGCAACTCAAGCACCAATCGTAAGGAAATCAACCATAATTAAACAAAAATTTGGGTGGTAGCTTAACAGAGACCCCCGATATCACAGTAGTGGGTTAACAGAAACCAAGTGCCATCGTGGTGAGTTTCTAGCAAGCATAAATGGGAAGCTAACGCGACCTTAGCCGGATCTCTCGCGCTATTTTTTCAGAAGTTGCATGCAACTCAAGCACCAATCGTAAGGAAATCAACCATAATTAAACAAAAATTTGGGTGGTAGGTTAACAGAGACCCCCAATATCATAGTGGTGGGTTAACAGAAACCAAGTGCCATCGTGGAGAGTTTCTAGCAGGCATAAATGGGAAGCTAACGACACTTTAGCCGGATCTCTGGCGCTATTTTTTCAGAAGTTGCATGCAACTCTAGCACCAATCGTATGGAAATCAACCATAATTAAACAAAAATTTGGGTGGTAGGTTAACAGAGACCCCCGATATCATAGTAATGGGTTAACAGAAACCAAGTGCCATCGTGGTGAGTTTCTAGCAGGCATAAATGGGAAGCTAACGACACCTTAGCCGGATCTCTCGCGCTATTTTTTTAGAAGTTGCATGCAACTCAAACACCAATCGTAAGGAAATCAACCATAATTAAACAAAAATTTGGGTGCTAGGTAAACAAATACCTTCGATATCACAGTGGTGGGTTAACCGAAACCAAGTGCCATCATGGTGAGTTTCTAGCTGGCATAAATGGGAGGCTAACGACACCTTAGCCGGATCTCTCGCGCTATTTTTTCAGAAGTTGCATGCAACTCAAGCACCAATCGTAAGGAAATCAACCATAATTAAACAAAAATTTGGGTGGTAGGTTAACAGAGACCCCCGATATCATAGTGGTGGGTTAACAGAAACCAAGTGCCATCGTGGTGAGTTTCTAGCAGGCATAAAGGGGAAGCTAACGACACCTTTGCCGGATCTCTCGCGCTATTTTTTCAGAAGTTGCATGCAACTCAAGCACCAATCGTAAGGAAATAAACCATAATTAAACAAAAATTTGGGTGGTAGGTAAACAGAGACCTCCGATATCATAGTGGTGGGTTAGCAGAAACCAAGTGCCATCGTGCTGAGTTTCTAGCAGGCATAAATGGGAAGCTAACGACACCTTAGCCGGATCTCTCGCGCTATTTTTTCAGAAGTTGCATGCAACTCAAGCACCAATCGTAAGGAAATCAACCATAATTCAAAACAAAAATTTGTGTGGTAGGTAAACAGAGACCTCCGATATCACAGAGGTGGGTTAACCGAAACCAAGTGCTATAGTGGTGAGTTTCTAGCAGGCATAAAGGGGAAGCTAACGACACCTTAGCCGGATCTCTCGCGCTATTTTTTCAGAAGTTGCATGCAACTCAAGCACCAATCGTAAGGAAATCAACCATAATTAAACAAAAATTTGGGTGGTAGGTAAACAGAGACCTCCGATATCATAGTGGTGGGTTAACAGAAACCAAGTGCCATCATGGTGAGTTTCTAGCAGGCATAAATGGGAAGCTAACGACACCTTAGCCGGATCTCTCGCGCTATTTTTTAAGAAGTTGCATGCAACTCAAGCACCAATCGTAAGGAGATCAACCATAATTAAACAAAAATTTGGGTGGTAGGTTAACAGAGACCCCCGATATCATAGTGGTGGGTTAACAGAAACCAAGTGCCATCGTGGTGAGTTTCTAGCAGGCATAAATGGGAAGCTAACGACACCTTAGCCGGATCTCTCGCGCTATTTTTTCAGAAGTTGCATGCAACTCAAGCACCAATCGTATGGAAATCAACCATAATTAAACAAAAAGTTGGGTGGTAGGTTAACAGAGACCCCCGATATCATAGTAATGGGTTAACAGAAACCAAGTGCCATCGTGGTGAGTTCCTAGCAGGCATAAATGGGAAGCTAACGACACCGTAGCCGGATCTCTCGCGCTATTTTTCAGAAGTTGCATGCGACTCACGCACCAATCGTAAGGAAATCAACCATAATTAAACAAAAATTTGGGTGGTAGGTTAACAGAGACCCCCGCAATCACAGTGGTGAGTTAACCGATACCAAGTGCTATCGTGGTGAGTTTCTGGCAGGCATAAAGGGGAAGCTAACGACACCGTAGCCGGATCTCTCGCGCTATTTTTTCAGAAGTTGCATGCAACTCAAGCACCAATCGTAAGGAAATCAACCATAATTAAACAAAAATTTGGGTGGTAGGTTAACAGAGACCCCCGCAATCACAGTGGTGAGTTAACCGATACCAAGTGCTATCGTGGTGAGTTTCTAGCAGGCATAACGGGGAAGCTAACGACACCTTAGCCGGATCTCTCGCGCTATTTTTTCAGAAGTTGCATGCAACTCAAGCACCAATCGTAAGGAAATCAACCATAATTAAACAAAAATTTGGGTGGTAGGTTAACAGAGACCCCCGATATCATAGTGGTGGGTTAACAGAAACCAAGTGCCATCGTGGTGAGTTTCTAGCAGACATAAATGGGAAGCTAACGACACCTTAGCCGGATCTCTCGCGCAATTTTTTCAGAAGTTGCATGCAACTCAAGCACCAATCGTACGGAAATCAACCATAATTAAACAAAAATTTGGGTGGTAGGTAAACAGAGACCCCCGATATCATAGTGGTGGGTTAACAGAAACCAAGTGCCATCATGGTGAGTTTCTAGCAGGCATAAAGGGGAAGCTACCGACACCTTAGCCGGAACTCTCGCGCTATTTTTTCAGAAGTTGCATGCAACTCAAGCACCAATCGTAAGGAAATCAACCATAATTAAACAAAAATTTGTGTGGTAGGTAAACAGAGACCTCCGATATCACAGTGGTGGGTTAACCGAAACCAAGTGCTATCGTGGTGAGTTTCTAGCAGGCATAAAGGGGAAGCTAACGACACCTTAGCCGGATCTCTCGCGCTATTTTTTCAGAAGTTGCATGCAACTCAAGCACCAATCGTAAGGAAATCAACCATAATTAAACAAAAATTTGGCTGGTAGGTTAACAGAGACCCCCGATATCATAGTGGTGGGTTAACAGAAACCAAGTGCCATCATGGTGAGTTTCTAGCAGGCATAAAGGGGAAGCTACCGACACCTTAGCCGGAACTCTCGCGCTATTTTTGCAGAAGTTGCATGCAACTCAAGCACCAATCGTAAGGAAATCAACCATAATTAAACAAAAATTTGGGTGCTAGGTAAACAGATACCTCCGATATCACAGTGGTGGGTTAACCGAAACAAGTTCTATCGTGGTGAATTTCTAGCAGGCATAAAGGGGAAGCTAACGACACCTTAGCCGGATCTCTCGCGCTATTTTTTCAGAAGTTGCATGCAACTCAAGCACCAATCGTACGGAAATCAACCATAATTAAACAGAAATTTGGGTGGTAGGTTAACAGAGACCTCCGATATCATAGTGGTGGGTTAACAGAAACCAAGTGCCATCGTGGTGAGTTTCTAGCAGGCATAAATGGGAAGCTAACGACACCTTAGCCGGATCTCTCGCGCTATTTTTTCAGTAGTTGCATGCAACTCAAGCACCAATCGTACGGAAATCAACCATAATTAAACAAAAATTTGGGTGGTAGGTAAACAGAGACCCCCGATATCATAGTGGTGGGTTAACAGAAACCAAGTGCCATCATGGTGAGTTTCAAGCAGGCATAAACGGGAAGCTAACGACACCTTAGCCGGAACTCTCGCGCTATTTTTTCAGAAGTTGCATGCAACTCAAGCACCAATCGTACGGAAATCAACCATAATTAAACAAAAATTTGGGTGGTAGGTAAACAGAGACCCCCGATATCATAGTGGTGGGTTAACAGAAACCAAGTGCCATCATGGTGAGTTTCTAGCAGGCATAAAGGGGAAGCTACCGACACCTTAGCCGGAACTCTCGCGCTATTTTTTCAGAAGTTGCATGCAACTCAAGCACCAATCGTAAGGAAATCAACCATAATTAAACAAAAATTTGTGTGGTAGGTAAACAGAGACCTCCGATATCACAGTGGTGGGTTAACCGAAACCAAGTGCTATCGTGGTGAGTTTCTAGCAGGCATAAAGGGGAAGCTAACGACACCTTAGCCGGATCTCTCGCGCTATTTTTTCAGAAGTTGCATGCAACTCAAGCACCAATCGTAAGGAAATCAACCATAATTAAACAAAAATTTGGCTGGTAGGTTAACAGAGACCCCCGATATCATAGTGGTGGGTTAACAGAAACCAAGTGCCATCATGGTGAGTTTCTAGCAGGCATAAAGGGGAAGCTACCGACACCTTAGCCGGAACTCTCGCGCTATTTTTGCAGAAGTTGCATGCAACTCAAGCACCAATCGTAAGGAAATCAACCATAATTAAACAAAAATTTGGGTGCTAGGTAAACAGATACCTCCGATATCACAGTGGTGGGTTAACCGAAACCAAGTTCTATCGTGGTGAATTTCTAGCAGGCATAAAGGGGAAGCTAACGACACCTTAGCCGGATCTCTCGCGCTATTTTTTCAGAAGTTGCATGCAACTCAAGCACCAATCGTACGGAAATCAACCATAATTAAACAGAAATTTGGGTGGTAGGTTAACAGAGACCTCCGATATCATAGTGGTGGGTTAACAGAAACCAAGTGCCATCGTGGTGAGTTTCTAGCAGGCATAAATGGGAAGCTAACGACACCTTAGCCGGATCTCTCGCGCTATTTTTTCAGTAGTTGCATGCAACTCAAGCACCAATCGTACGGAAATCAACCATAATTAACCTTTAACTGACGAGGTGAAATTTTGGGACATAGTTTATGACGTGGTGGTAAATTTGACCCATCTTCATTTGACTAAAAAAAATTTAGTAAAGAATATTTTTTGATAATCATTTGTTTTTTAAAAATAAGTTACTACATTTTTAATTACAAAAAATAAAGAAAACAAACATTTTTTTTATTCGTTTGAACAAAACAGGTACTTTATTTCACAAACCTTTTTTTTATATAAAAAAAAACGACATATAAATAGCTTATAAAAAAAATATGAATTAAAAAATAAAAAAAACTTAAAGGTCATTTTTTCACAGCCAAATGTATACATTTAAAGATATAAAAGAGATCATAAAAAAAAATAGCCAGGTGTAAAAACTGCAGGTCCACCTTTTAGGTGGTTTTTTACTCATCAAAATCTGTGTTCACACAGTGTAAGCATATACGTTTGCTGCATCCCATACACATTGGCTTACTACATTGCAGACAAAAGTGTGTAGTTTTTCGCTTTAGCCTAGTCGGGCATATGTGGCATAACTTACGAGCAACGTGGACCGGTTCTACTGGAGGCGGAGCTACAGAGTCCGGACCCAAAATGTTACCAATTGTGTTACGTAATACCCGAGGGAGCTTTTGGTTGTGTTGACGTCTTTGCAGATGTGGTAAAATCATTTGTCTTGCAAGCTTTTTCAAAAAGTCTCCTCTTGAGCTGTTATCATAATCCTTTGAAGATTGAAAAATAATGAAAGAGTTGACACCACAAATATCCACAATTCTAAAAAATATGGCTAATGGCCAGCGGCGTGTACGTCGACCGGATGAATAAATCGAGCATTTCTTATCGAGCTCATCCACTCCACCTTTTGTATTGTTATAATCAGCTATCATTGCAGGTTTTAAAGTGAGTGGGTCATCTTCTTTTTTGTGATGCATGGAGGACAATAATAGAACAGCACGATTTTGACGAGGCACGTAGGATAAAATAGTGACATCTTTGGTAAAACCATATATGCAGGATCCCAACGGTCTATTTTTTTTGGGCAAAAATTCTGGTGGAATCTCTCTTTTGTTCTTTTTCAGCGTACCTAAATAAGTTAGTTCTCGTTTTTTAAGTTCTTCAACCAGCTGGAGTGATGAAAACCAATTGTCAGCAGTTATATTTCTTCGACTTCCTTCCATTATTTTAGACAGCCTTATTACTGATTGTGTTGGTACTGCAAGTCGTTTTTCTTCATTTGTTAGACCAACTGCATCCGAGTTTTTTCCAAAGTATATATATGCATTTGCAAGATATTGTGTGCGTGCATCAGTCAATGACATTATCTTAATGCCATATTTTGCCGGTTTCTTTGGCATGTAAATTTTGAACTTGCATCTTCCACGAAATGGTACCAACATTTCATCTATGCAGGCATGAGTACCAATTGAATAACTTTTTCGACAGTTTTCTATAAATTTGTTGAATACACCAGAAACTGCTGCTAATGGGTCGTTCAATAATCGTTGTTGTCTGTCACAGGAGTTATCAAATCTTAAGCAATTTAGAATACAAAGAAACCGGTTCTTAGACATTGTAGCTCTAAAAACTTCTCTGCCCGTTCCATCAGTTGCAAAAATAAATTGAGCGGCCTCGTGGTTAGACTTGAATACGGATGTGTAAATCAAGATACCGAAAAATGCACGCAATTCTATTTTATCAAGCATTTTCGCTTCAGTTTGTGCTGTTAGATCAAATTTTGCTTTCAATTTTGTATTTGTATGTTCTAAAATCATGTTCTCCATATCGCTATCAAAAATTCGCGACCAATATCCATATAAATCCTTTTCCGATTGCGGTTGTGTAGCAACTGGTAACCGCACAATATTATGAAGAGGAGTTTTTACGCTGCGTGTTGGTTCTAATGCTGACCACTTGAACCCGTTTTTCCCATAAAAGTAGTTTACAGCAGATTCACATACATTTCCATCAACAACTACTTCTTCTTCATCATTGCCAACAATTTCCTCAACAATCATTGTATCCGCTTCATCGTATTCACTGCATGCATCATCTTCTATACGTATTTCATCCTCCATGTCACTTTCTTCAATGCAGAAATCCGGATCGACAATTTCGTCGTCGACTTCGCTAACATCGTCATCGTCCTCAAAACATTCCTCAAGAAATTGAGATATGACTGAATCACTGAGGTTTTTTTGAATTCGACATGATCTGTTAACATAAATAGCATATCACGTAATTTAAAAAATTTGTAATATAACGTTTTTTGAAATAAATAATTTTTTACCAACAAGAAAACAGACGAGTGGTAAAAATAATTCCACGAAAATATTACGTTAATTTCGATGTGGGGTAAATTTCATTCTACTAAATACTTACGCTAACGCTGACGTGGTGGTAAAATATTTTCAAAGAAAAATTTACGTAAATGCCGAGGAGTGGTAATTTTTACACCAGCATTTGAGTAACTCCGCTCGTGCTATGTCTAGCTCAGCCAAAAACACAGCTGAATAACAACGATCACAATACATGAAGATACCAAGAGAATTAAATTGATTGAGCGCAATGGAAGAGAGAATTTTTAAAAAAATGTAAAGAGAGGGTAAAATTTACCACCACCTCGTTAGTTAAAGGTTAAACAAAAATTTGGGTGGTAGGTAAACAGAGACCCCCGATATCATAGTGGTGGGTTAACAGAAACCAAGTGCCATCATGGTGAGTTTCAAGCAGGCATAAACGGGAAGCTAACGACACCTTAGCCGGAACTCTCACGCTATTTTTTCAGAAGTTCATGCAACTCAAGCACCAATCGTAAGGAAATCAACCATAATTAAACAAAAATTTGTGTGGTAGGTAAACAGAGACCTCCGATATCACAGTGGTGGGTTAACCGAAACCAAGTGCTATCGTGGTGAGTTTCTAGCAGGCATAAAGGGGAAGCTAACGACACCTTAGCCGGCTCTCTCGCGCTATTTTTTCAGAAGTTGCATGCAACTCAAGCACCAATCGTAAGGAAATCAACCATAATTAAACAAAAATTTGGGTGGTAGGTTAACAGAGACCCCCGATATCATAGTGGTGGGTTAACAGAAACCAAGTGCCATCGTGGTGAGTTTCTAGCAGGCATAAATGGGAAGCTAACGACACCTTAGCCGGAACTCTCGCGCTATTTTTTCAGTAGTTGCATGCAACTCAAGCACCAATCGTACGGAAATCAACCATAATTAA
The DNA here is from genome assembly GCA_951828415.1 of Anomoia purmunda. Lineage (NCBI taxonomy): Eukaryota > Metazoa > Arthropoda > Insecta > Diptera > Tephritidae > Anomoia > Anomoia purmunda. The sequence continues at coordinate 96,948,261 of OX639995.1, forward strand.
ACAAAAATTTGTGTGGTAGGTAAACAGAGACCTCCGATATCACAGTGGTGGGTTAGCCGAAACCAAGTGCCATCGTGGTGAGTTTCTAGCAGGCATAAAGGGGCAGCTAACGACACCTTAGCCGGATCTCTCGCGCTATTTTTTCAGAAGTTGCATGCAACTCAAGCACCAATCGTAAGGAAATCAACCATAATTAAACAAAAATTTGGGTGGTAGGTAAACAGAGACCTCCGATATCATAGTGGTGGGTTAACAGAAACCAAGTGCCATCGTGGTGAGTTTCTAGCAGGCATAAATGGGAAGCTAACGACACCTTAGCCGGATCTCTCGCGCTATTTTTTTCAGAAGTTGCATGCAACTCAAGCACCAATCGTATGGAAATCAACCATAATTAAACAAAAAATTTGGGTGGTAGGTTAACAGAGACCCCCGATATCATAGTGGTGGGTTGACAGAAACCAAGTGCCACCGTGGTGAGTTTCTAGCAGGCATAAATGGGAAGCTAACGACACCTTAGGCCGGATCTCTCGCGCTATTTTTTTCAGAAGTTTTCATGCAACTCAAGCACCAATCGTAAGGAAATCAACCATAATTAAACAAAAAATTAGGGTGGTAGGGTTAACAGAGACCCCCGATATCATAGTGGTGGGTTAACAGAAAACCAAGTGCCATCATGGTGAGTTTCTAGCAGGCATAAATGGGAAGCTAACGACACCTTAGCCGGATCTCTCGCGCTATTTTTTCAGGAAGTTGCAATGCAACTAAAGCACCAATCGTAAGAAAATCAACCATAATTAAACAAAAGTTTGGGTGGTAGGTTAACAGAGACCCCCGATATCATAGTGGTGGGTTAACAGGAAACCAAGTGCCATCGTGGTGAGTTTCTAGCAGGCATAAATGGGAGGCTAACGACACCTTAGCCGGATCTCTAGCGCTATTTTTTCAGAAGTTGCATGCAACTCAAGCACCAATCGTAAGGAAATCAACCATAATTAAACAAAAATTTGGGTGGTAGGTTAACAGAGGACCCCCGATATCATAGTGGTGGGTTAACAGAAACCAAGTGCCATCGTGGTGAGTTTTCTAGCAGGCATAAATGGGAAGCTAACGACACCTTAGCCGGATCTCTCGCGCTATTTTTCAGAAGTTGCATTCAACTCAAGCACCAATCGTAAGGAAATCAACCATAATTAAAACAAAAATTTGGGTGGTAGGTAAACAGAGGACCCCCGATATCATAGTGGTGGGTTAACAGAAACCAAGTGCCATCATGGTGAGTTTCTAGCAGGCAGAAAGGGGAAGCTAACGGACACCTTAGCCGGAAACTCTCGCGCTATTTTTTTCAGAAGTTGCATGCAAACTCAAGCACCAATCGTAAGGAAATCAACCATAATTAAACAAAAATTTTGTGTGGTAGGTAAACAGAGACCTCCGATATCACAGTGGTGGGTTAGCCGAAACCAAGTGTAATCGTGGTGAGTTTCTAGCAGGCATAAAGGGGCAGCTAACGGACCACCTTAGCCGGATCTCTCGCGCTATTTTTTCAGAAGTTGCATGCAACTCAAGCACCAATCGTAAGGAAAATCAACCATAATTAAACAAAAAATTTGGGTGGTAGGTAAACAGAGACCTCCGATATCATAGTGGTGGGTTAACAGAAACCAAGTGCCATCGTGGTGAGTTTCTAGCAGGCATAAATGGGAAGCTAACGACACCTTAGCCGGATCTCTCGCGCTATTTTTTTCAGAAGTTGCATGCAACTCAAGCACCAATCGTATGGAAATCAACCATAATTAAACAAAAATTTGGGTGGTAGGTTAACAGAGACCCCCGATATCATAGTAATGGGTAACAGAAACCAAGTGCCATCGTGGTGAGTTTCTAGCAGGCATAAATGGGAAGCTAACGACACCTTAGCCGGATCTCTCGCGCTATTTTTTCAGAAGTTGCATGCAACTAAAGCACCAATCGTAAGAAAATCAACCATAATTAAATAAAAATTTGGGTGGTAGGTTAACAGAGACCCCCGATATCATAGTGGTGGGTTAACAGAAACCAAGTGCCACCGTGGTGAGTTTCTAGCAGGCATAAATGGGAAGCTAACGACACCTTAGCCGGATCTCTCGCGCTATTTTTTCAGAAGTTGCATGCAACTCAAGCACCAATCGTAAGGAAATCAACCATAATTAAACAAAAATTAGGGGTGGTAGGTTAACAGAGACCCCCGATATCATAGTGGTGGGTTAACAGAAACCAAGTGCCATCGTGGTGAGTTTCTAGCAGGCATAAATGGGAAGCTAACGACACCTTAGCCGGATCTCTCGCGCTATTTTTTCAGAAGTTGCATGCAACTAAAGCACCAATCGTAAGAAAATCAACCATAATTAAACAAAAGTTTGGGTGGTAGGTTAACAGAGACCCCCGATATCATAGTGGTGGGTTAACAGAAACCAAGTGCCATCGTGGTGAGTTTTCTAGCAGGCATAAATGGGAGGCTAACGACACCTTAGCCGGATCTCTAGCGCTATTTTTTCAGAAGTTGCATGCAACTCAAGCACCAATCGTAAGGAAATCAACCATAATTAAACAAAAATTTGGGGTGGTAGGTTAACAGAGACCCCCGATATCATAGTGGTGGGTTAACAGAAACCAAGTGCCATCGTGGTGAGTTTCTAGCAGGCATAAATGGGAAGCTAACGACACCTTAGCCGGATCTCTCGCGCTATTTTTCAGAAGTTGCATTCAACTCAAGCACCAATCGTAAGGAAATCAACCATAATTAAACAAAAATTTGGGTGGTAGGTTAAAAGAGACCCCCGATATCATAGTGCTGGGTTAACAGAAACCAAGTGCCATCGTGGTGAGTTTCTAGCTGGCATAAATGGGAAGCTAACGACACCTTAGCCGGATCTCTCGCGCTATTTTTCAGAAGTTGCATTCAACTCAAGCACCAACCGTAAGGAAATCAACCATAATTAAACAAAAATTTGGGTGGTAGGTTAAAAGAGACCCCCGATATCATAGTGCTGGGTTAACAGAAACCAAGTGCCATCATGGTGAGTTTTCTAGCAGGCATAAATGGGAAGCTAACGACACCTTAGCCAGATCTCTCGCGCTATTTTTTCGGAAGTTGCATGCAACTCAAGCACCAATCGTAAGGAAATCAACCATAATTAAACAAAAATTTGTGTGGTAGGTAAAGAGAGACCTCCGATATCACAGTGGTGGGTTAGCCGAAACCAAGTGCCATCGTGGTGAGTTTTCTAGCAGGCATAAAGGGGCAGCTAACGACACCTTAGCCGGATCTCTCGCGCTATTTTTTCAGAAGTTGCATGCAACTCAAGCACCAATCGTAAGGAAATCAACCATAATTAAACAAAAATTTTGGGTGGTAGGTAAACAGAGACCCCCGATATCATAGTGGTGGGTTAACAGAAACCAAGTGCCACCGTGGTGAGTTTCTAGCAGGCATAAATGGGAAGCTAACGACACCTTAGCCGGATCTCTCGCGCTATTTTTTCAGAAGTTGCATGCAACTCAAGCACCAATCGTAAGGAAATCAACCATAATTAAACAAAAATTTGGGTGGTAGGTAAACAGAGACCTCCGATATCACAGTGGTGGGTTAACCGATACCAAGTGCTATCGTGGTGAGTTTCTAGCAGGCATAAAGGGGAAGCTAACGGCACCTTAGCCGGATCTCTCGCGCTATTTTTCAGAAGTTGCATGCAACTAAAGCACTAATCGTAAGGAAAACAACCATAACTAAATAAAAATTTGGGTGGTAGGCTAAAAGGGACCCCCGATATCATAGTGGTGGGTTAACAGAAACCAAGTGCCATCGTGGTGAGTTTCTAGCAGGCATAAAGGGGAAGCTAACGACACCTTAGCCAGATCTCTCGCGCTATTTTTTCGGAAGTTGCATGCAACTCAAGCACCAATCGTAAGGAAATCAACCATAATTAAACAAAAATTTGGGTGGTAGGTTAACAGAGACCTCCGATATCACAGTGGTGGGTTAACAGAAACCAAGTGCCATCGTGGTGAGTTTCTAGCAGGCATAAATGGGAAGCTAACGACACCTTAGCCGGATCTCTCGCGCTATTTTTTCAGAAGTTGCATGCAACTCAAGCACCAATCGTAAGGAAATCAACCATAATTAAACAAAAATTTGGGTGGTAGGTAAACAGAGACCTCCGATATCATAGTGGTGGGTTAACAGAAACCAAGTGCCATCGTGGTGAGTTTCTAGCAGGCATAAATGGGAAGCTAACGACACCTTAGCCGGATCTCTCGCGCTATTTTTTCAGAAGTTGCATGCAACTCAAGCACCAATCGTATGGAAATCAACCATAATTAAACAAAAATTTGGGTGGTAGGTTAACAGAGACCCCCGATATCATAGTAATGGGTAACAGAAACCAAGTGCCATCGTGGTGAGTTTCTAGCAGGCATAAATAGGAAGCTAACGACACCTTAGCCGGATCTCTCGCGCTATTTTTTCAGAAGTTGCATGCAACTAAAGCACCAATCGTAAGAAAATCAACCATAATTAAATAAAAATTTGGGTGGTAGGTTAACAGAGACCCCCGATATCATAGTGGTGGGTTAACAGAAACCAAGTGCCACCGTGGTGAGTTTCTAGCAGGCATAAATGGGAAGCTAACGACACCTTAGCCGGATCTCTCGCGCTATTTTTTCAGAAGTTGCATGCAACTCAAGCACCAATCGTAAGGAAATCAACCATAATTAAACAAAAATTAGGGTGGTAGGTTAACAGAGACCCCCGATATCATAGTGGTGGGTTAACAGAAACCAAGTGCCATCGTGGTGAGTTTCTAGCAGGCATAAATGGGAAGCTAACGACACCTTAGCCGGATCTCTCGCGCTATTTTTTCAGAAGTTGCATGCAACTAAAGCACCAATCGTAAGAAAATCAACCATAATTAAACAAAAATTTGGGTGGTAGGTTAACAGAGACCCCCGATATCATAGTGGTGGGTTAACAGAAACCAAGTGCCATCGTGGTGAGTTTCTAGCAGGCATAAATGGGAGGCTAACGACACCTTAGCCGGATCTCTCGCGCTATTTTTTCAGAAGTTGCATGCAACTCAAGCACCAATCGTAAGGAAATCAACCATAATTAAACAAAAATTTGGGTGGTAGGTTAACAGAGACCCCGGATATCATAGTGGTGGGTTAACAGAAACCAAGTGCCATCGTGGTGAGTTTCTAGCAGGCATAAATGGGAAGCTAACGACACCTTAGCCGGATCTCTCGCGCTATTTTTCAGAAGTTGCATTCAACTCAAGCACCAATCGTAAGAAAATCAACCATAATTAAACAAAAATTTGGGTGGTAGGTTAAAAGAGACCCCCGATATCATAGTGCTGGGTTAACAGAAACCAAGTGCCATCGTGGTGAGTTTCTAGCAGGCATAAATGGGAAGCTAACGACACCTTAGCCGGATCTCTCGCGCTATTTTTCAGAAGTTGCATTCAACTCAAGCACCAACCGTAAGGAAATCAACCATAATTAAACAAAAATTTGGGGGGTAGGTAAACAGAGACCCCCGATATCATAGTGGTGGGTTAACAGAAACCAAGTGCCACCGTGGTGAGTTTCTAGCAGGCATAAATGGGAAGCTAACGACACCTTAGCCGGATCTCTCGCGCTATTTTTTCAGAAGTTGCATGCAACTCAAGCACCAATCGTAAGGAAATCAACCATAATTAAACAAAAATTTGGGTGGTAGGTAAACAGAGACCTCCGATATCACAGTGGTGGGTTAACCGAAACCAAGTGCTATCGTGGTGAGTTTCTAGCAGGCATAAAGGGGAAGCTAACGGCACCTTAGCCGGATCTCTCGCGCTATTTTTTCAGAAGTTGCATGCAACTAAAGCACTAATCGTCAGGAAAACAACCATAACTAAATAAAAATTTGGGTGGTAGGCTAAAAGGGACCCCCGATATCATAGTGGTGGGTTAACAGAAACCAAGTGCCATCGTGGTGAGTTTCTAGCAGGCACAAATGGGAAGCTAACGACACCTTAGCCGGATCTCTCGCGCTATTTTTTCAGAAGTTGCATGCAACTCAAGCACCAATCGTAAGGAAATCAACCATAATTAAACAAAAATTTGGGTGGTAGGTTAACAGAGACCTCCGATATCATAGTGGTGGGTTAACAGAAACCAAGTGCCATCATGGTGAGTTTCTAGCAGGCTTAAATGGGAAGCTAACGACATCTTAGCCGGATCTCTCGCGCTATTTTTTCAGAAGTTGCATGCAACTCAAGCACCAATCGTAAGGAAATCAACCATAATTAAACAAAAATTTGGGTGGTAGGTTAACAGAGACCCCCGCAATCACAGTGGTGGGTTAACCGAAACCAAGTGCTTTCGTGGTGAGTTTCTAGCAGGCATAAAGGGGAAGCTAACGACACCTTAGCCGGATCTCTCGCGCTATTTTTTAAGAAGTTGCATGCAACTCAAGCACCAATCGTAAGGAAATCAACCATAATTAAACAAAAATTTGAGTGGTAGGTTAACAGAGACCCCCGATATCATAGTGGTGGGTTAACAGAAACCAAGTGCCATCGTGGTGAGTTTCTAGCAGGCATAAAGGGGAAGCTAACGACAGCTTTGCCGGATCTCTCGCGCTATTTTTTCAGAAGTTGCATGCAACTCAAGCACTAATCGTAAGGAAATCAACCATAATTAAACAAAAATTTGGTGCTAGGTACACAGATACCTCCGATATCACAGTGGTGGGTTAACCGAAACCAAGTGCTATCGTGGTGAGTTTCTAGCAGGCATAAAGGGAAGCTAACGACACCTTAGCCGGATCTCTCGCGCTATTTTTTCAGAAGTTGCATGCAACTCAAGCACCAATCGTACGGAAATCAACCATAATTTAACAGAAATTTGGGTGGTAGGTTAACAGAGACCTCCGATATCATAGTGGTGGGTTAACAGAAACCAAGTGCCATCGTGGTGAGTTTCTAGCAGGCATAAATGGGAAGCTAACGACACCTTAGCTATTTTTTCAGAAGATGCATGCAACTTAAGCACCAATCGTAAGGAAATCAACCATAATTAAACAAAAATTTGGGTGGTAGGTTAACAGAGACCCCCAATATCATAGTGGTGGGTTAACAGAAACCAAGTGCCATCATGGTGAGTTTCTAGCAGGCATAAATGGGAAGCTAACGACACCTTAGCCGGATCTCTCGCGCTATTTTTTCAGAAGTTGCATGCAACTCAAGCACCAATCGTATGGAAATCAACCATAATTAAACAAAAATTTGGGTGGTAGGTTAACAGAGACCCCCGATATCATAGTAATGGGTTAACAGAAACCAATTGCCATCGTGGTGAGTTTCTAGCAGGCACAAATGGGAAGCTAACGACACCTTAGCCGAATCTCTCGCGTTATTTTTTCAGAAGTTGCATGCAACTCAAGAACCAATCGTAAGGAAATCAACCATAATTAAACAAAAATTTGGGTGGTAGGTTAACAGAGACCCCCGATATCATAGTGGTGGGTTAACAGAAACCAAGTGCCATCGTGGTGAGTTTCTAGCAGGCTTAAATGGGAAGCTAACGACACCTTAGCCGGATGTCTCGCGCTATTTTTCAGAAGTTGCATGCAACTCAAGCACCAATCGTAAGGAAATCAACCATAATTAAACAAAAATTTGGGTGGTAGGTTAACAGAGACCCCCGCAATCACAGCGGTGGGTTAACCGAAACCAAGTGCTTTCGTGGTGAGTTTCCAGCAGGCATAAAGGGGAAGCTAACGACACCTTAGCCGGGTCTCTCGCGCTATTTTTTTAGAAGTTGCATGCAACTCAAGCACCAATCGTAAGGAAATCAACCATAATTAAACAAAAATTTGGGTGGTAGGTAAACAGAGACCTCCGATATCATAGTGGTGGGTTAACAGAAACCAAGTGCCATCGTGGTGAGTTTCTAGCAGGCATAAATGGGAAGCTAACGACACCTTAGCCGGATCTCTCGCGCTATTTTTTTCAGAAGTTGCATGCACGTCAAGCACCAATCGTAAGGAAATCAACCATAATTAAACAAAAATTTGGGTGGTAGGTTAACAGAGACCCCCGATATCATAGTGGTGGGTTAACAGAAACCAAGTGCCATCGTGGTGAGTTTCTAGCAGGCTTAAATGGGAAGCTAACGACACCTTAGCCGGATGTCTCGCGCTATTTTTCAGAAGTTGCATGCAACTCAAGCACCAATCGTAAGGAAATCAACCATAATTAAACAAAAATTTGGGTGGTAGGTTAACAGAGACCCCCGCAATCACAGCGGTGGGTTAACCGAAACCAAGTGCTTTCGTGGTGAGTTTCCAGCAGGCATAAAGGGGAAGCTAACGACACCTTAGCCGGGTCTCTCGCGCTATTTTTTTAGAAGTTGCATGCAACTCAAGCACCAATCGTAAGGAAATCAACCATAATTAAACAAAAATTTGGGTGGTAGGTAAACAGAGACCTCCGATATCATAGTGGTGGGTTAACAGAAACCAAGTGCCATCGTGGTGAGTTTCTAGCAGGCATAAATGGGAAGCTAACGACACCTTAGCCGGATCTCTCGCGCTATTTTTTTCAGAAGTTGCATGCACGTCAAGCACCAATCGTAAGGAAATCAACCATAATTAAACAAAAATTTGGGTGGTAGGTTAACAGAGACCCCCGATATCATAGTGGTGGGTTAACAGAAACCAAGTGCCATCGTGGTGAGTTTCTAGCAGGCATAAATGGGAAGCTAACGACACCTTAGCCGGATCTCTCGCGCTATTTTTCAGAAGTTGCATGCAACTCAAGCACCAATCGTATGGAAATCAACCATAATTAAACAAAAATTTGGGTGGTAGGTTAACAGAGACCCCCGATATCATAGTAATGGGTTAACAGAAACCAAGTGCCATCGTGGTGAGTTTCTAGCAGGCATAAATGGGAAGCTAACGACACCTTAGCCGGATCTCTCGCGCTATTTTTTCAGAAGTTGCAGCAACTAAAGCACCAATCGTAAGAAAATCAACCATAAGTAAACAAAAATTTGGGTGGTAGGTTAACAGAGACCCCCGATATCATAGTGGTGGGTTAACAGAAACCAAGTGCCATCGTGGTGAGTTTCTAGCAGGCATAAATGGGAGGCTAACGACACCTTAGCCGGATCTCTCGCGCTATTTTTTCAGAAGTTGCATGCAACTCAAGCACCAATCGTAAGGAAATCAACCATAATTAAACAAAAATTTGGGTGGTAGGTTAACAGAGACCCCCGATATCATAGTGGTGGGTTAACAGAAACCAAGTGCCATCGTGGTGAGTTTCTCGCAGGCATAAATGGGAAGCTAACGACACCTTAGCCGGATCTCTCGCGCTATTTTTTCAGAAGTTGCATGCAACTCAAGCACCAATCGTAAGGAAATCAACCATAATTAAACAAAAATTTGGGTGGTAGGTAAACAGAGACCTCCGATATCATAGTGGTGGGTTAACAGAAACCAAGTGCCATCGTGGTGAGTTTCCAGCAGGCATGAATGGGAAGCTAACGACACCTTAGCCGGATCTCTCGCGCTATTTTTTCAGAAGTTGCATGCAAGTCAAGCACCAATCGTAAGGAAATCAACCATAATTAAACAAAAATTTGGGTGGTAGGTTAACAGAGACCCCCGATATCATAGTGGTGGGTTAACAGAAACCAAGTGCCATCGTGGTGAGTTTCTAGCAAGCATAAATGGGAAGCTAACGACACCTTAGCCGGATCTCTCGCGCTATTTTTTCAGAAGTTGCATGCAACTCAAGCACCAATCGTATGGAAATCAACCATAATTAAACAAAAATTTGGGTGGTAGGTTAACAGAGACCCCCGATATCATAGTAATGGGTTAACAGAAACCAAGTGCCATTGTGGTGAGTTTCTAGCAGGCATAAATGGGAAGCTAACAACACCTTAGCCGGATCTCTCGCGCTATTTTTTCAGAAGTTGCATGCAACTAAAGCACCAATCGTAAGAAAATCAACCATAAGTAAACAAAAATTTGGGTGGTAGGTTAACAGAGACCCCCGATATCATAGTGGTGGGTTAACAGAAACCAAGTGCCATCGTGGTGAGTTTCTAGCAGGCATAAATGGGAGGCTAACGACACCTTAGCCGGATCTCTCGCGCTATTTTTTCAGAAGTTGCATGCAACTCAAGCACCAATCGTATGGAAATCAACCATAATTAAACAAAAATTTGGGTGGTAGGTTAACAGAGACCTCCGATATCATAGTGGTGGGTTAACAGAAACCAAGTGCCATCGTGGTGAGTTTCTCGCAGGCATAAATGGGAAGCTAACGACACCTTAGCCGGATCTCTCGCCCTATTTTTTCAGAAGTTGCATGCAACTCAAGCACCAATCGTAAGGAAATCAACCATAATTAAACAAAAATTTGGGTGGTAGGTTAAAAGAGACCCCCGATATCATAGTGCTGGGTTAACAGAAACCAAGTGCCATCATGGTGAGTTTCTAGCAGGCATAAATGGGAAGCTAACGACACCTTAGCCAGATCTCTCGCGCTATTTTTTCGGAAGTTGCATGCAACTCAAGCACCAATCGTAAGGAAATCAACCATAATTAAACAAAAATTTGGGTGGTAGGTTAAAAGAGACCCCCGATATCATAGTGGTGGGTTAACAGAAACCAAGTGTCATCGTGGTGAGTTTCTAGCAGGCATAAATGGGAAGCTAACGACACCTTAGCCGGATCTCTCGCGCTATTTTTTCAGAAGTTGCATGCAACTCAAGCTCCAATCGTAAGGAAATCAACCATAATTAAACAAAAATTTGGGTGGTAGGTTAACAGAGACCCCCGATATCATAGTGGTAGGTTCACAGAAACCAAGTGCCATCGCAATGAATTTCTAGCAGGAATAAATAGGAAGCTAACGACACCTTAGCCGGATCTCTCGCGCTATTTTTTCAGAAGTTGCATGCAACTCAAGCACCAATCGTAAGGAAATAAACCATAATTAAACAAAGGTTTGGGTGGTAGGTTAACAGAGATCCCGATATCATAGTGGTAGGTTCACAGAAACCAAGTGCCATCGTGGTGAATTTCTAGCAGGCATAAATGGGAAGCTAACGACACCTTAGCCGGATCTCTCGCGCTATTTTTTCAGAAGTTGCATGCAACTCAAGCACCAATCGTAAGGAAATAAACCATAATTAAACAAAGGTTTGGGTGGTAGGTTAACAGAGATCCCGATATCATAGTGGTGGGTTAGCAGAAACCAAGTGCCATCGTGGTGAGTTTCTAGCAGGCATAAATGCGAAGCTACCGACACCTTAGCCGGATCTCTCGCGCTATTTTTTCAGAAGTTGCATGCAACTCAAGCACCAATCGTAAGGAAATAAACCATAATTAAACAAAAATTTGTGTGGTAGGTAAACAGAGACCTCCGATATCACAGTGGTGGGTTAACCGAAACCAAGTGCTATCATGGTGAGTTTCTAGCAGGCATAAAGGGGAAGCTAACGACACCTTAGCCGGATCTCTCGCGCTATTTTTTCAGAAGTTGCATGCAACTCAAGCACCAATCGTACGGAAATCAACCATAATTAAACAAAAATTTGGGTGGTAGGTTAACAGAGACCCCCGATATCATAGTGGTGGGTTAACAGAAACCAAGTGCCATCATGGTGAGTTTCTGGCAGGCATAAAGGGGAAGCTAACGACACCTTAGCCGGATCTCTCGCGCTATTTTTTCAGAAGTTGCATGCAACTCAAGCACCAATCGTAAGGAAATCAACCATAATTAAACAAAAATTTGGGTGCTAGGTAAACAGATACCTCCGATATCACAGTGGTGGGTTAACCGAAAACAAGTGCTATCATGGTAAATTTCTAGCAGGCATAAAGGGGAAGCTAACGACACCTTAGCCGGATCTCTCGCGCTATTTTTTCAGAAGTTGCATGCAACTCAAGCACCAATCGTAAGGAAATCAACCATAATTAAACAAAAATTTGGGTGGTAGGTTAAAAGAGACCCCCGATATCATAGTGGTAGGTTTACAGAAACCAAGTGCCATCGTGGTGAATTTCTAGCAGGCATAAATGGGAAGCTAACGACACCTTAGCCAGATCTCTCGCGCTATTTTTTCGGAAGTTGCATGCAACTCAAGCACCAATCGTAAGGAAATCAACCATAATTAAACAAAAATTTTTGTGGTAGGTTAACAGAGACCCCCGATATCACAGTGGTGGGTTAACCGAAACCAAGTGCTATCATGGTGAGTTTCTAGCAGGCATAAAGGGGAAGCTAACGACACCTTAGCCGGATCTCTCGCGCTATTTTTTAGAAGTTGCATGCAAATCAAGCACCAATCGTAAGGAAATCAACCATAATTAAACAAAAATTTGGGTGGTAGGTAAACAGAGACCTCCGATATCATAGTGGTGGGTTAACAGAAACCAAGTGCCATCGTGGTGAGTTTCTAGCAGACATAAATGGGAAGCTAACGACACCTTAGCCGGATCTCTCGCGCTATTTTTTCAGAAGTTGCATGCAACTCAAGCACCAATCGTAAGGAAATCAACCATAATTAAACAAAAATTTGGGTGGTAGGTTAACAGAGACCCCCGATATCATAGTGGTGGGTTCACAGAAACCAAGTGCCATCGTGGTGAGTTTCTAGCAGGCATAAATTGGAAGCTAACAACATCTTAGCCGGATCTCTTGCGCTATTTTTTCAGAAGTTGCATGCAGCTCAAGCACCAATCGTATGGAAATCAACCATAATTAAACAAAAATTTGGGTGGTAGGTTAACAGAGACCCTCGATATCATAGTAATGGGTTAACAGAAACCAAGTGCCATCGTGGTGAGTTTCTAGCAGGCATAAATGGAAAGCTTACGACACCTTAGCCGGATCTCTCGCGCTATTTTTTCAGAAGTTGCATGCAACTAAAGCACCAATCGTAAGAAAATCAACCATAATTAAACAAAAATTTGGGTGGTAGGTTAACAGAGACCCCCGATATCATAGTGGTGGGTTAACAGAAATCAAGTGCCATCGTGGTGAGTTTCTAGCAGGCATAAATGGGAAGCTAACGACACCTTAGCCGGATCTCTCGCGCTATTTTTTTCAGAAGTTGCATGCAACTCAAGCACCAATCGTAAGGAAATCAACCATAATTAAACAAAAATTTGGGTGGTAGGTTAACAGAGACCCCCGATATCATAGTGCTGGGTTAACAGAAACCAAGTGCCATCATGGTGAATTTCTAGCAGGCATAAATGGGAAGCTAACGACACCTTAGCCGGATCTCTCGCGCTATTTTTTCGGAAGTTGCATGCAACTCAAGCAATAATCGTAAGGAAATCAACCATAATTAAACAAAAATTTGGGTGGTAGGTTAACAGAGACCCCCGATATCACAGTGGTGGGTTAACAGAAACCAAGTGCCATCGTGGTGAGTTTCTAGCAGGCATAAATGGGAAGCTAACGACACCTTAGCCGGATCTCTCGCGCTATTTTTTTAGAAGTTGCATGCAACTCAAGCACCAATCGTAAGGAAATCAACCATAATTAAACAAAAATTTGGGTGGTAGGTTAACAGAGACCCCCGATATCACAGTGGTGGGTTAACAGAAACCAAGTGCCGTCGTGGTGAGTTTCTAGCAGGCATAAATGGGAAGCTAACGACACCTTAGCCGGATCTCTCGCGCTATTTTTTCAGAAGTTGCATGCAACTCAAGCGCCAATCGTAAGGAAATCAACCATAATTAAACAAAAATTTGGGTGCTAGGTAAACAGATACCTCCGATATCACAGTGGTGGGTTAACCGAAACCAAGTGCTATCGCGGTGAATTTCTAGCAGGCATAAAGGGGAAGCTAACGACACCTTAGCCGGATCTCTCGCGCTATTTTTTCAGAAGTTGCATGCAACTCAAGCACCAATCGTAAGGAAATCAACCATAATTAAACAAAAATTTGGGTGGTAGGTTAACAGAGACCCCCGATATCATAGTGGTGGGTTCACAGAAACCAAGTGCCATCGTGGTGAGTTTCTAGCAGGCATAAATTGGAAGCTAACGACATCTTAGCCGGATCTCTTGCGCTATTTTTTCAGAAGTTGCATGCAGCTCAAGCACCAATCGTATGGAAATCAACCATAATTAAACAAAAATTTGGGTGGTAGGTTAACAGAGACCCTCGATATCATAGTAATGGGTTAACAGAAACCAAGTGCCATCGTGGTAAGTTTCCAGCAGGCATAAATGGAAAGCTAACGACACCTTAGCCGGATATCTCGCGCTATTTTTTCAGAAGTTGCATGCAACTAAAGCACCAATCGTAAGAAAATCAACCATAATTAAACAAAAATTTGGGTGGTAGGTTAACAGAGACCCCCGATATCATAGTGGTGGGTTAACAGAAATCAAGTGCCATCGTGGTGAGTTTCTAGCAGGCATAAATGGGAGGCTAACGACACCTTAGCCGGATCTCTCGCGCTATTTTTTCAGAAGTTGCATGCAACTCAAGCACCAATCGTAAGGAAATCAACCATAATTAAACAAAAATTTGGGTAGTAGGTTAACAGAGACCCCCGATATCATAGTGGTGGGTTAACAGAAATCAAGTGCCATAGTGGTGAGTTTCTAGCAGGCATAAATAGGAAGCTAACGACACCTTAGCCGGATCTCTCGCGCTATTTTCTTCAGAAGTTGCATGCAACTCAAGCACCAATCGTAAGGAAATCAACCATAATTAAACAAAAATTTGGGTGGTAGGTTAACAGAGACCCCGATATCATAGTGCTGGGTTAACAGAAACCAAGTGCCATCATGGTGAATTTCTAGCAGGCATAAATGGGAAGCTAACGACACCTTAGCCGGATCTCTCGCGCTATTTTTTCGGAAGTTGCATGCAACTCAAGCACCAATCGTAAGGAAATCAACCATAATTAAACAAAAATTTGGGTGGTAGGTTAACAGAGACCCCCGATATCACAGTGGTGGGTTAACAGAAACCAAGTGCCATCGTGGTGAGTTTCTAGCAGGCATAAATGGGAAGCTAACGACACCTTAGCCGGATCTCTCGCGCTATTTTTTTAGAAGTTGCATGCAACTCAAGCACCAATCGTAAGGAAATCAACCATAATTAATCAAAAATTTGGGTGGTAGGTTAACAGAGACCCCCGATATCACAGTGGTGGGTTAACAGAAACCAAGTGCCGTCGTGGTGAGTTTCTAGCAGGCATAAATGGGAAGCTAACGACACCTTAGCCGGATCTCTCGCGCTATTTTTTCAGAAGTTGCATGCAACTCAAGCACCAATCGTAAGGAAATCAACCATAATTAAACAAAAAGTTGGGTGCTAGGTAAACAGATACCTCCGATATCACAGTGGTGGGTTAACCGAAACCAAGTGCTATCGCGGTGAATTTCTAGCAGGCATAAAGGGGAAGCTAACGACACCTTAGCCGGATCTCTCGCGCTATTTTTTCAGAAGTTGCATGCAACTCAAGCACCAATCCTACGGAAATCAAACATAATTAAACAGAAATTTTTGTGGTAGGTTAACAGAGACCTCCGATATCATAGTGGTGGGTTAACAGAAACCAAGTGCCATCGTGGTGAGTTTTTAGCAGGCATAAATGGGAAGCTAACGACACCTTAGCCGGATCTCTCGCGCTATTTTTTCAGAAGTTGCATGCAACTCAAGCACCAATCGTAAGGAAATCAACCATAATTAAACAAAAATTTGGGTGGTAGGTTAACATAGACCCCCGATATCATAGTAATGGGTTAACAGAAACCAAGTGCCATCGTGGTGAGTTTCTAGCAGGCATAAATGGGAGGCTAACGACACCTTATCTGGATCTCTCGCGCTATTTTTTCAGAAGTTGCATGCAACTCAAGCACCAATCGTAAGGAAATCAACCATAATTAAACAAAAATTTGGGTGGTAGGTTAACAGAGACCCCCGATATCATAGTGGTGGGTTAACAGAGACCAAGTGCCATCGTGGTGAGTTTCTAGCAGGCATAAATGGGAAGCTAACGACACCTTAGCCGGATCTCTCGCGCTATTTTTTCAGAAGTTGCATGCAACTCAAGCACCAATCGTAAGGAAATCAACCATAATTAAACAAAAATTTGGGTGGTAGGTTAACAGAGACCCCCGCAATCACAGTGGTGGGTTAACCGAAACCAAGTGCTATCGTGGTGAGTTGCTAGCAGGCATAAAGGGGAAGCTAACGACACCTTAGCCGGATCTCTCGCGCTATTTTTTCAGAAGTTGCATGCAACTCAAGCACCAATCGTAAGGAAATCAACCATAATTAAACAAAAATTTGGGTGGTAGGTTAAAAGAGACCCCCGATATCATAGTGCTGGGTTAACAGAAACCAAGTGCCATCATGGTGAGTTTCTAGCAGGCATAAATGGGAAGCTAACGACACCTTAGCCAGATCTCTCGCGCTATTTTTTCAGAAGTTGCATGCAACTCAAGCACCAATCGTAAGGAAATCAACCATAATTAAACAAAAATTTGAGTGGTAGGTTAACAGAGACCCCCGATATCAACGTGGTGGGTTAACAGAAACCAAGTGCCATCGTAGTGAGTTTCTAGCAGGCATAAATGGGAAGCTAAAGACACCTTAGCCGGATCTCTCGCGCTATTTTTTCAAAAGTTGCATGCAACTCAAGCACCAATCGTATGGAAATCAACCATAATTAAACAAAAATTTGGGTGGTAGGTTAACAGAGACCCCCGATATCATATTAATGGGTTAACAGAAACCAAGTGCCATCGTGGTGAGTTTCTACTAGGCATAAATGGGAAGCTAACGACACCTTAACCGGATCTCTCGCGCTATTTTTTCAGAAGTTGCATGCAACTAAAGCACCAATCGTAAGAAAATCAACCATAATTAAACAAAAATTTGGGTGGTAGGTTAACAGAGACCCCCGATATCATAGTGGTGGGTTAACAGAAACCAAGTGCCATCGTGGTGAGTTTCTAGCAGGCATAAAGGGGAAGCTAACGACACCTTAGCCGCATCTCTCGCGCTATTTTTTCAGAATTTGCATGCAACTCAAGCACCAATCGTAAGGAAATCAACCATAATTAAACAAAAATTTGGGTGGTAGGTAAACAGAGACCTCCGATATCACAGTGGTGGGTTAACCGAAACCAAGTGCTATCGTGGTGAGTTTCTAGCAGGCATAAAGGGGAAGCTAACGACACCTTAGCCGGATCTCTCGCGCTATTTTTTCAGAAGTTGCATGCAACTAAAGCACTAATCGTAAGGAAAACAATCATAACTAAATAAAAATTTTGGTGGTAGGCTAAAAGGGACCCCCGATATCATAGTGGAGGGTTAACAGAAACCAAGTGCCATCATGGTGAGTTTCTAGCAGGCTTAAATGGGAAGCTAACGACATCTTAGCCGGATCTCTCGCGCTATTTTTTCAGAAGTTGCATGCAACTCAAGCACCAATCGTAAGGAAATCAACCATAATTAAACAAAAATTTGGGTGGTAGGTTAACAGAGACCCCCGCAATCACAGTGGTGGGTTAACCGAAACCAAGTGCTTTCGTGGTGAGTTTCTAGCAGGCATAAAGGGGAAGCTAACGACACCTTAGCCGCATCTCTCGCGCTATTTTTTCAGAATTTGCATGCAACTCAAGCACCAATCGTAAGGAAATGAACCATAATTAAACAAAAATTTGGGTGGTAGGTAAACAGAGACCTCCGATATCACAGTGGTGCGTTAACCGAAACCAAGTGCTATCGTGGTGAGTTTCTAGCAGGCATAAAGGGGAAGCTAACGACACCTTAGCCGGATCTCTCGCGCTATTTTTTCAGAAGTTGCATGCAACTAAAGCACTAATCGTAAGGAAATCAACCATAATTAAACAAAAATTTGGGTGGTAGGTAAACAGAGACCTCCGATATCACAGTGGTGGGTTAACCGAAACCAAGTGCTATCGTGGTGAGTTTCTAGCAGGCACAAATGGGAAGCTAACGACACTTTAGCCGGATCTCTCGCGCTATTTTTACAGAAGTTGCATGCAACTCAAGCACCAATCGTAAGGAAATCAACCAAAATTAAACAAAAATTTGGGTGGTAGGTTAACAGAGACCTCCGATATCATAGTGGTGGGTTAACAGAAACCAAGTGCCATCGTGGTGAGTTTCTAGCAGGCTTAAATGGGAAGCTAACGACATCTTAGCCGGATCTCTAGCGCTATTTTTTCAGAAGTTGCATGCAACTCAAGCACCAATCGTAAGGAAATCAACCATAATTAAACAAAAATTTGGGTGGTAGGTTAACAGAGACCCCCGCAATCACAGTGGTGGGTTAACCGAAACCAAGTGCTTTCATGGTGAGTCTCTAGCAGGCATAAAGGGGAAGCTAACGACACCTTAGCCGGATCTCTCGCGCTATTTTTTAAGAAGTTGCATGCAACTCAAGCACCAATCGTAAGGAAATCAACCATAATTAAACAAAAATTTGGGTGGTAGGTTAACAGAGACCCCCGATATCATAGTGGTGGGTTAACAGAAACCAAGTGCCATCGTGGTGAGTTTCTAGCAGGCATAAAGGGGAAGCTAACGACACCTTTGCCGGATCTCTCGCGCTATTTTTTCAGAAGTTGCATGCAACTCAAGCACTAATCGTAAGGAAATCAACCATAATTAAACAAAAATTTGGGTGCTAGGTACACAGATACCTCCAATATCACAGTGGTGGGTTAACCGAAACCAAGTGCTATCGTGGTGAGTTTCTAGCAGGCATAAAGGGGAAGCTAACGACACCTTAGCCGGATCTCTCGCGCTATTTTTTCAGAAGTTGCATGCAACTCAAGCACCAATCGTACGGAAATCAACCATAATTAAACAGAAATTTGGGTGGTAGGTTTACAGAGACCTCCGATATCATAGTGGTGGGTTAACAGAAACCAAGTGCCATCATGGTGAGTTTCTAGCAGGCATAAATGGGAAGCTAACGACACCTTAGCCGGATCTCTCGCGATATTTTTTCAGAAGTTGCATGCAACTCAAGCACCAATCGTATGGAAATCAACCATAATTAAACAAAAATTTGGGTGGTAGGTTAACAGAGACCCCCGATATCATAGTAATGGGTTAACAGGAACCAATTGCCATCGTGGTGAGTTTCTAGCAGGCACAAATGGGAAGCTAACGACACCTTAGCCGAATCTCTCGCGTTATTTTTTCAGAAGTTGCATGCAACTCAAGCACCAATCGTAAGGAAATCAACCATAATTAAACAAAAATTTGGGTGGTAGGTTAACAGAGACCCCCGATATCATAGTGGTGGGTTAACAGAAACCAAGTGCCATCGTGGTGAGTTTCTAGCAGGCTTAAATGGGAAGCTAACGACACCTTAGCCGGATCTCTCGCGCTATTTGTTCAGAAGTTGCATGCAACTCAAGCACCAATCGTATGGAAATCAACCATAATTAAACAAAAATTTGGGTGGTAGGTTAACAGAGACCCCCGATATCATAGTAATGGGTTAACAGAAACCAATTGCCATCGTGGTGAGTTTCTAGCAGGCACAAATGGGAAGCTAACGACACCTTAGCCGAATCTCTCGCGTTATTTTTTCAGAAGTTGCATGCAACTCAAGCACCAATCGTAAGGAAATCAACCATAATTAAACAAAAATTTGGGTGGTAGGTTAACAGAGACCCCCGATATCACAGTGGTGGGTTAACAGAAACCAAGTGCCATCGTGGTGAGTTTCTAGCAGGCATAAATGGGAAGCTAACGAAACCTTAGCCGGATCTCTCGCGCTATTTTTTTTAGAAGTTGCATGCAACTCAAGCACCAATCGTAAGGAAATCAACCATAATTAATCAAAAATTTGGGTGGTAGGTTAACAGAGACCCCCGATATCACAGTGGTGGGTTAACAGAAACCAAGTGCCGTCGTGGTGAGTTTCTAGCAGGCATAAATGGGAAGCTAACGACACCTTAGCCGGATCTCTCGCGCTATTTTTTCAGAAGTTGCATGCAACTCAAGCACCAATCGTAAGGAAATCAACCATAATTAAACAAAAAGTTGGGTGCTAGGTAAACAGATACCTCCGATATCACAGTGGTGGGTTAACCGAAACCAAGTGCTATCGCGGTGAATTTCTAGCAGGCATAAAGGGGAAGCTAACGACACCTTAGCCGGATCTCTCGCGCTATTTTTTCAGAAGTTGCATGCAACTCAAGCACCAATCCTACGGAAATCAAACATAATTAAACAGAAATTTTTGTGGTAGGTTAACAGAGACCTCCGATATCATAGTGGTGGGTTAACAGAAACCAAGTGCCATCATGGTGAGTTTTTAGCAGGCATAAATGGGAAGCTAACGACACCTTAGCCGGATCTCTCGCGCTATTTTTTCAGAAGTTGCATGCAACTCAAGCACCAATCGTAAGGAAATCAACCATAATTAAACAAAAATTTGGGTGGTAGGTTAACATTGACCCCCGATATCATAGTAATGGGTTAACAGAAACCAAGTGCCATCGTGGTGAGTTTCTAGCAGGCATAAATGGGAGGCTAACGACACCTTATCCGGATCTCTCGCGCTATTTTTTCAGAAGTTGCATGCAACTCAAGCACCAATCGTAAGGAAATCAACCATAATTAAACAAAAATTTGGGTGGTAGGTTAACAGAGACCCCCGATATCATAGTGGTGGGTTAACAGAAACCAAGTGCCATCGTGGTGAGTTTCTAGCAGGCATAAATGGGAAGCTAACGACACCTTAGCCGGATCTCTCGCGCTATTTTTTCAGAAGTTGCATGTAACTTAAGCACCAATCGTAAGGAAATCAACCATAATTAAACAAAAATTTGGGTGGTAGGTTAACAGAGACCCCCGCAATCACAGTGGTGGGTTAACCGAAACCAAGTGCTATCGTGGTGAGTTGCTAGCAGGCATAAAGGGGAAGCTAACGACACCTTAGCCGGATCTCTCGCGCTATTTTTTCAGAAGTTGCATGCAACTCAAGCACCAATCGTAAGGAAATCAACCATAATTAAACAAAAATTTGGGTGGTAGGTTAAAAGAGACCGCCGATATCATAGTGCTGGGTTAACAGAAACCAAGTGCCATCATGGTGAGTTTCTAGCAGGCATAAATGGGAAGCTAACGACACCTTAGCCAGATCTCTCGCGCTATTTTTTCAGAAGTTGCATGCAACTCAAGCACCAATCGTAAGGAAATCAACCATAATTAAACAAAAATTTTAGTGGTAGGTTAACAGAGACCCCCGATATCAACGTGGTGGGTTAACAGAAACCAAGTGCCATCGTGGTGAGTTTCTAGCAGGCATAAATGGGAAGCTAAAGACACCTTAGCCGGATCTCTCGCGCTATTTTTTCAAAAGTTGCATGCAACTCAAGCACCAATCGTATGGAAATCAACCATAATTAAACAAAAATTTGGGTGGTAGGTTAACAGAGACCCCCGATATCATATTAATGGGTTAACAGAAACCAAGTGCCATCGTGGTGAGTTTCTACCAGGCATAAATGGGAAGCTAACGACACCTTAACCGGATCTCTCGCGCTATTTTTTCAGAAGTTGCATGCAACTAAAGCACCAATCGTAAGAAAATCAACCATAATTAAACAAAAATTTGGGAGGTAGGTTAACAGAGACCCCCGATATCATAGTGGTGGGTTAACAGAAACCAAGTGCCATCGTGGTGAGTTTCTAGCAGGCATAAAGGGGAAGCTAACGACACCTTAGCCGCATCTCTCGCGCTATTTTTTCAGAATTTGCATGCAACTCAAGCACCAATCGTAAGGAAATCAACCATAATTAAACAAAAATTTGGGTGGTAGGTAAACAGAGACCTCCGATATCACAGTGGTGGGTTAACCGAAACCAAGTGCTATCGTGGTGAGTTTCTAGCAGGCATAAAGGGGAAGCTAACGACACCTTAGCCGGATCTCTCGCGCTATTTTTTCAGAAGTTGCATGCAACTAAAGCACTAATCGTAAGGAAAACAATCATAACTAAATAAAAATTTGGGTGGTAGGCTAAAAGGGACCCCCGATATCATAGTGGTGGGTTAACAGAAACCAAGTGCCATCATGGTGAGTTTCTAGCAGGCTTAAATGGGAAGCTAACGACATCTTAGCCGGATCTCTCGCGCTATTTTTTCAGAAGTTGCATGCAACTCAAGCACCAATCGTAAGGAAATCAACCATAATTAAACAAAAATTTGGGTGGTAGGTTAACAGAGACCCCCGCAATCACAGTGGTGGGTTAACCGAAACCAAGTGCTTTCGTGGTGAGTTTCTAGCAGGCATAAAGGGGAAGCTAACGACACCTTAGCCGCATCTCTCGCGCTATTTTTTCAGAATTTGCATGCAACTCAAGCACCAATCGTAAGGAAATCAACCATAATTAAACAAAAATTTGGGTGGTAGGTAAACAGAGACCTCCGATATCACAGTGGTGGGTTAACCGAAACCAAGTGCTATCGTGGTGAGTTTCTAGCAGGCATAAAGGGGAAGCTAACGACACCTTAGCCGGATCTCTCGCGCTATTTTTTCAGAAGTTGCATGCAACTCAAGCACCAATCGTACGGAAATCAACCATAATTAAACAGAAATTTGGGTGGTAGGTTTACAGAGACCTCCGATATCATAGTGGTGGGTTAACAGAAACCAAGTGCCATCATGGTGAGTTTCTAGCAGGCATAAATGGGAAGCTAACGACACCTTAGCCGGATCTCTCGCGATATTTTTTCAGAAGTTGCATGCAACTCAAGCACCAATCGTATGGAAATCAACCATAATTAAACAAAAATTTGGGTGGTAGGTTAACAGAGACCCCCGATATCATAGTAATGGGTTAACAGAAACCAATTGCCATCGTGGTGAGTTTCTAGCAGGCACAAATGGGAAGCTAACGACACCTTAGCCGAATCTCTCGCGTTATTTTTTCAGAAGTTGCATGCAACTCAAGCACCAATCGTAAGGAAATCAACCATAATTAAACAAAAATTTGGGTGGTAGGTTAACAGAGACCCCCGATATCATAGTGGTGGGTTAACAGAAACCAAGTGCCATCGTGGTGAGTTTCTAGCAGGCTTAAATGGGAAGCTAACGACACCTTAGCCGGATCTCTCGCGCTATTTGTTCAGAAGTTGCATGCAACTCAAGCACCAATCGTATGGAAATCAACCATAATTAAACAAAAATTTGGGTGGTAGGTTAACAGAGACCCCCGATATCATAGTAATGGGTTAACAGAAACCAATTGCCATCGTGGTGAGTTTCTAGCAGGCACAAATGGGAAGCTAACGACACCTTAGCCGAATCTCTCGCGTTATTTTTTCAGAAGTTGCATGCAACTCAAGCACCAATCGTAAGGAAATCAACCATAATTAAACAAAAATTTGGGTGGTAGGTTAACAGAGACCCCCGATATCACAGTGGTGGGTTAACAGAAACCAAGTGCCATCGTGGTGAGTTTCTAGCAGGCATAAATGGGAAGCTAACGACACCTTAGCCGGATCTCTCGCGCTATTTTTTTAGAAGTTGCATGCAACTCAAGCACCAATCGTAAGGAAATCAACCATAATTAATCAAAAATTTGGGTGGTAGGTTAACAGAGACCCCCGATATCACAGTGGTGGGTTAACAGAAACCAAGTGCCGTCGTGGTGAGTTTCTAGCAGGCATAAATGGGAAGCTAACGACACCTTAGCCGGATCTCTCGCGCTATTTTTTCAGAAGTTGCATGCAACTCAAGCACCAATCGTAAGGAAATCAACCATAATTAAACAAAAAGTTGGGTGCTAGGTAAACAGATACCTCCGATATCACAGTGGTGGGTTAACCGAAACCAAGTGCTATCGCGGTGAATTTCTAGCAGGCATAAAGGGGAAGCTAACGACACCTTAGCCGGATCTCTCGCGCTATTTTTTCAGAAGTTGCATGCAACTCAAGCACCAATCCTACGGAAATCAAACATAATTAAACAGAAATTTTTGTGGTAGGTTAACAGAGACCTCCGATATCATAGTGGTGGGTTAACAGAAACCAAGTGCCATCGTGGTGAGTTTTTAGCAGGCATAAATGGGAAGCTAACGACACCTTAGCCGGATCTCTCGCGCTATTTTTTCAGAAGTTGCATGCAACTCAAGCACCAATCGTAAGGAAATCAACCATAATTAAACAAAAATTTGGGTGGTAGGTTAACATAGACCCCCGATATCATAGTAATGGGTTAACAGAAACCAATTGCCATCGTGGTGAGTTTCTAGCAGGCATAAATGGGAGGCTAACGACACCTTATCCGGATCTCTCGCGCTATTTTTTCAGAAGTTGCATGCAACTCAAGCACCAATCGTAAGGAAATCAACCATAATTAAACAAAAATTTGGGTGGTAGGTTAACAGAGACCCCCGATATCATAGTGGTGGGTTAACAGAAACCAAGTGCCATCGTGGTGAGTTTCTAGCAGGCATAAATGGGAAGCTAACGACACCTTAGCCGGATCTCTCGCGCTATTTTTTCAGAAGTTGCATGCAACTTAAGCACCAATCGTAAGGAAATCAACCATAATTAAACAAAAATTTGGGTGGTAGGTTAACAGAGACCCCCGCAATCACAGTGGTGGGTTAACCGAAACCAAGTGCTATCGTGGTGAGTTGCTAGCAGGCATAAAGGGGAAGCTAACGACACCTTAGCCGGATCTCTCTCGCTATTTTTTCAGAAGTTGCATGCAACTCAAGCACCAATCGTAAGGAAATCAACCATAATTAAACAAAAATTTGGGTGGTAGGTTAAAAGAGACCCCCGATATCATAGTGCTGGGTTAACAGAAACCAAGTGCCATCATGGTGAGTTTCTGGCAGGCATAAATGGGAAGCTAACGACACCTTAGCCAGATCTCTCGCGCTATTTTTTCAGAAGTTGCATGCAACTCAAGCACCAATCGTAAGGAAATCAACCATAATTAAACAAAAATTTGAGTGGTAGGTTAACAGAGACCCCCGATATCAACGTGGTGGGTTAACAGAAACCAAGTGCCATCGTGGTGAGTTTCTAGCAGGCATAAATGGGAAGCTAAAGACACCTTAGCCGGATCTCTCGCGCTATTTTTTCAAAAGTTGCATGCAACTCAAGCACCAATCGTATGGAAATCAACCATAATTAAACAAAAATTTGGGTGGTAGGTTAACAGAGACCCCCGATATCATATTAATGGGTTAACAGAAACCAAGTGCCATCGTGGTGAGTTTCTACCAGGCATAAATGGGAAGCTAACGACACCTTAACCGGATCTCTCGCGCTATTTTTTCAGAAGTTGCATGCAACTAAAGCACCAATCGTAAGAAAATCAACCATAATTAAACAAAAATTTGGGAGGTAGGTTAACAGAGACCCCCGATATCATAGTGGTGGGTTAACAGAAACCAAGTGCCATCGTGGTGAGTTTCTAGCAGGCATAAAGGGGAAGCTAACGACACCTTAGCCGCATCTCTCGCGCTATTTTTTCAGAATTTGCATGCAACTCAAGCACCAATCGTAAGGAAATCAACCATAATTAAACAAAAATTTGGGTGGTAGGTAAACAGAGACCTCCGATATCACAGTGGTGGGTTAACCGAAACCAAGTGCTATCGTGGTGAGTTTCTAGCAGGCATAAAGGGGAAGCTAACGACACCTTAGCCGGATCTCTCGCGCTATTTTTTCAGAAGTTGCATGCAACTAAAGCACTAATCGTAAGGAAAACAATCATAACCAAATAAAAATTTGGGTGGTAGGCTAAAAGGGACCCCCGATATCATAGTGGTGGGTTAACAGAAACCAAGTGCCATCATGGTGAGTTTCTAGCAGGCTTAAATGGGAAGCTAACGACATCTTAGCCGGATCTCTCGCGCTATTTTTTCAGAAGTTGCATGCAACTCAAGCACCAATCGTAAGGAAATCAACCATAATTAAACAAAAATTTGGGTGGTAGGTTAACAGAGACCCCCGCAATCACAGTGGTGGGTTAACCGAAACCAAGTGCTTTCGTGGTGAGTTTCTAGCAGGCATAAAGGGGAAGCTAACGACACCTTAGCCGCATCTCTCGCGCTATTTTTTCAGAATTTGCATGCAACTCAAGCACCAATCGTAAGGAAATCAACCATAATTAAACAAAAATTTGGGTGGTAGGTAAACAGAGACCTCCGATATCACAGTGGTGGGTTAACCGAAACCAAGTGCTATCGTGGTGAGTTTGTAGCAGGCATAAAGGGGAAGCTAACGACACCTTAGCCGGATCTCTCGCGCTATTTTTTCAGAAGTTGCATGCAACTAAAGCACTAATCGTAAGGAAATCAACCATAATTAAACAAAAATTTGGGTGGTAGGTAAACAGAGACCTCCGATATCACAGTGGTGGGTTAACCGAAACCAAGTGCTATCGTGGTGAGTTTCTAGCAGGCACAAATGGGAAGCTAACGACACTTTAGCCGGATCTCTCGCGCTATTTTTACAGAAGTTGCATGCAACTCAAGCACCAATCGTAAGGAAATCAACCAAAATTAAACAAAAATTTGGGTGGTAGGTTAACAGAGACCTCCGATATCATAGTGGTGGGTTAACAGAAACCAAGTGCCATCGTGGTGAGTTTCTAGCAGGCTTAAATGGGAAGCTAACGACATCTTAGCCGGATCTCTAGCGCTATTTTTTCAGAAGTTGCATGCAACTCAAGCACCAATCGTAAGGAAATCAACCATAATTAAACAAAAATTTGGGTGGTAGGTTAACAGAGACCCCCGCAATCACAGTGGTGGGTTAACCGAAACCAAGTGCTATCGTGGTGAGTTTCTAGCAGGCATAAAGGGGAAGCTAACGACACCTTAGCCGGATCTCTCGCGCTATTTTTTCAGAAGTTGCATGCAACTCAAGCACCAATCGTACGGAAATCAACCATAATTAAACAGAAATTTGGGTGGTAGGTTTACAGAGACCTCCGATATCATAGTGGTGGGTTAACAGAAACCAAGTGCCATCATGGTGAGTTTCTAGCAGGCATAAATGGGAAGCTAACGACACCTTAGCCGGATCTCTCGCGATATTTTTTCAGAAGTTGCATGCAACTCAAGCACCAATCGTATGGAAATCAACCATAATTAAACAAAAATTTGGGTGGTAGGTTAACAGAGACCCCCGATATCATGGTAATGGGTTAACAGAAACCAATTGCCATCGTGGTGAGTTTCTAGCAGGCACAAATGGGAAGCTAACGACACCTTAGCCGAATCTCTCGCGTTATTTTTTCAGAAGTTGCATGCAACTCAAGCACCAATCGTAAGGAAATCAACCATAATTAAACAAAAATTTGGGTGGTAGGTTAACAGAGACCCCCGATATCATAGTGGTGGGTTAACAGAAACCAAGTGCCATCGTGGTGAGTTTCTAGCAGGCTTAAATGGGAAGCTAACGACATCTTAGCCGGATCTCTCGCGCTATTTTTTCAGAAGTTGCATGCAACTCAAGCACCAATCGTAAGGAAATCAACCATAATTAAACAAAAATTTGGGTGGTAGGTTAACAGAGACCCCCGCAATCACAGTGGTGGGTTAACCGAAACCAAGTGCTTTCGTGGTGAGTTTCTAGCAGGCATAAAGGGGAAGCTAACGACACCTTAGCCGCATCTCTCGCGCTATTTTTTCAGAATTTGCATGCAACTCAAGCACCAATCGTAAGGAAATCAACCATAATTAAACAAAAATTTGGGTGGTAGGTAAACAGAGACCTCCGATATCACAGTGGTGGGTTAACCGAAACCAAGTGCTATCGTGGTGAGTTTGTAGCAGGCATAAAGGGGAAGCTAACGACACCTTAGCCGGATCTCTCGCGCTATTTTTTCAGAAGTTGCATGCAACTAAAGCACTAATCGTAAGGAAATCAACCATAATTAAACAAAAATTTGGGTGGTAGGTAAACAGAGACCTCCGATATCACAGTGGTGGGTTAACCGAAACCAAGTGCTATCGTGGTGAGTTTCTAGCAGGCACAAATGGGAAGCTAACGACACTTTAGCCGGATCTCTCGCGCTATTTTTACAGAAGTTGCATGCAACTCAAGCACCAATCGTAAGGAAATCAACCAAAATTAAACAAAAATTTGGGTGGTAGGTTAACAGAGACCTCCGATATCATAGTGGTGGGTTAACAGAAACCAAGTGCCATCGTGGTGAGTTTCTAGCAGGCTTAAATGGGAAGCTAACGACATCTTAGCCGGATCTCTAGCGCTATTTTTTCAGAAGTTGCATGCAACTCAAGCACCAATCGTAAGGAAATCAACCATAATTAAACAAAAATTTGGGTGGTAGGTTAACAGAGACCCCCGCAATCACAGTGGTGGGTTAACCGAAACCAAGTGCTTTCATGGTGAGTCTCTAGCAGGCATAAAGGGGAAGCTAACGACACCTTAGCCGGATCTCTCGCGCTATTTTTTAAGAAGTTGCATGCAACTCAAGCACCAATCGTAAGGAAATCAACCATAATTAAACAAAAATTTGGGTGGTAGGTTAACAGAGACCCCCGATATCATAGTGGTGGGTTAACAGAAACCAAGTGCCATCGTGGTGAGTTTCTAGCAGGCATAAAGGGGAAGCTAACGACACCTTTGCCGGATCTCTCGCGCTATTTTTTCAGAAGTTGCATGCAACTCAAGCACTAATCGTAAGGAAATCAACCATAATTAAACAAAAATTTGGGTGCTAGGTACACAGATACCTCCGATATCACAGTGGTGGGTTAACCGAAACCAAGTGCTATCGTGGTGAGTTTCTAGCAGGCATAAAGGGGAAGCTAACGACACCTTAGCCGGATCTCTCGCGCTATTTTTTCAGAAGTTGCATGCAACTCAAGCACCAATCGTACGGAAATCAACCATAATTAAACAGAAATTTGGGTGGTAGGTTTACAGAGACCTCCGATATCATAGTGGTGGGTTAACAGAAACCAAGTGCCATCATGGTGAGTTTCTAGCAGGCATAAATGGGAAGCTAACGACACCTTAGCCGGATCTCTCGCGATATTTTTTCAGAAGTTGCATGCAACTCAAGCACCAATCGTATGGAAATCAACCATAATTAAACAAAAATTTGGGTGGTAGGTTAACAGAGACCCCCGATATCATGGTAATGGGTTAACAGAAACCAATTGCCATCGTGGTGAGTTTCTAGCAGGCACAAATGGGAAGCTAACGACACCTTAGCCGAATCTCTCGCGTTATTTTTTCAGAAGTTGCATGCAACTCAAGCACCAATCGTAAGGAAATCAACCATAATTAAACAAAAATTTGGGTGGTAGGTTAACAGAGACCCCCGATATCATAGTGGTGGGTTAACAGAAACCAAGTGCCATCGTGGTGAGTTTCTAGCAGGCTTAAATGGGAAGCTAACGACACCTTAGCCGGATCTCTCGCGCTATTTTTTCAGAAGTTGCATGCAACTCAAGCACCAATCGTATGGAAATCAACCATAATTAAACAAAAATTTGGGTGGTAGGTTAACAGAGACCCCCGATATCATAGTAATGGGTTAACAGAAACCAATTGCCATCGTGGTGAGTTTCTAGCAGGCACAAATGGGAAGCTAACGACACCTTAGCCGAATCTCTCGCGTTATTTTTTCAGAAGTTGCATGCAACTCAAGCACCAATCGTAAGGAAATCAACCATAATTAAACAAAAATTTGGGTGGTAGGTTAACAGAGACCCCCGATATCATAGTGGTGGGTTAACAGAAACCAAGTGCCATCGTGGTGAGTTTCTAGCAGGCTTAAATGGGAAGCTAACGACTCCTTAGCCGGATCTCTCGCGCTATTTTTTCAGAAGTTGCATGCAACTCAAGCACCAATCGTAAGGAAATAAACCATAATTAAACAAAAATTTGGGTGGTAGGTTAACAGAGACCCCCGCAATCACAGTGGTGGGTTAACCGAAACCAAGTGCTATCGTGGTGAGTTTCTAGCAGGCATAAAGGGGAAGCTAACGACACCTTAGCCGGATCTCTCGCGCTATTTTTTAGAAGTTGCATGCAACTCAAGCACCAATCGTAAGGAAATCAACCATAATTAAACAAAAATTTGGGTGGTAGGTAAACAGAGACCTCCGATATCATAGTGGTGGGTTAACAGAAACCAAGTGCCATCGTGGTGAGTTTCTAGCAGGCATAAATGGGAAGCTAACGACACCTTAGCCGGATCTCTCGCGCTATTTTTTCAGAAGTTGCATGCAACTCAAGCACCAATCGTAAGGAAATCAACCATAATTAAAAAAAAATTTGGGTGGTAGGTTAACAGAGACCCCCGATATCATAGTGGTGGGTTAACAGAAACCAAGTGCCATCATGGTGAGTTTCTAGCAGGCATAAATGGGAAGCTAACGACACCTTAGCCGGATCTCTCGCGCTATTTTTTCAGAAGTTACATGCAACTCAAGCACCAATCGTATGGAAATCAACCATAATTAAACAAAAATTTGGGTGGTAGGTTAACAGAGACCCCCGATATCATAGTAATGGGTTAACAGAAACCAAGTGCCATCGTGGTGAGTTTCTAGCAGGCACAAATGGGAAGCTAACGACACCTTAGCCGAATCTCTCGCGTTATTTTTTCAGAAGTTGCATGCAACTCAAGCACCAATCGTAAGGAAATCAACCATAATTAAACAAAAATTTGGGTGGTAGGTTAACAGAGACCCCCGATATCATAGTGGTGGGTTAACAGAAACCAAGTGCCATCGTGGTGAGTTTCTAGCAGGCTTAAATGGGAAGCTAACGACACCTTAGCCGGATCTCTCGCGCTATTTTTTCAGAAGTTGCATGCAACTCAAGCACCAATCGTATGGAAATCAACCATAATTAAACAAAAATTTGGGTGGTAGGTTAACAGAGACCCCCGATATCATAGTAATGGGTTAACAGAAACCAATTGCCATCGTGGTGAGTTTCTAGCAGGCACAAATGGGAAGCTAACGACACCTTAGCCGAATCTCTCGCGTTATTTTTTCAGAAGTTGCATGCAACTCAAGCACCAATCGTAAGGAAATCAACCATAATTAAACAAAAATTTGGGTGGTAGGTTAACAGAGACCCCCGATATCATAGTGGTGGGTTAACAGAAACCAAGTGCCATCGTGGTGAGTTTCTAGCAGGCTTAAATGGGAAGCTAACGACACCTTAGCCGGATCTCTCGCGCTATTTTTTCAGAAGTTACATGCAACTCAAGCACCAATCGTATGGAAATCAACCATAATTAAACAAAAATTTGGGTGGTAGGTTAACAGAGACCCCCGATATCATAGTAATGGGTTAACAGAAACCAAGTGCCATCGTGGTGAGTTTCTAGCAGGCATAAATGGGAAGCTAACGACACCTTAGCCGGATCTCTCGCGCTATTTTTTCAGAAGTTGCATGCAACTAAAGCACCAATCGTAAGAAAATCAACCATAATTAAACAAAAATTTGGGTGGTAGGTTAACAGAGACCCCCGATATCATAGTGGTGGGTTAACAGAAACCAAGTGCCATCGTGGTGAGTTTCTAGCAGGCATAAATGGGAGGCTAACGACACCTTAGCCGAAACTCTCGCGCTATTTTTTCAGAAGTTGCATGCAACTCAAGCACCAATCGTAAGGAAATCAACCATAATTAAACAAAAATTTGGGTGGTAGGTTAACAGAGACCCCCGATATCATAGTGGTGGGTTAACAGAAACCAAGTGCCATCGTGGTGAGTTTCTAGCAGGCATAAATGGGAAGCTAACGACACCTTAGCCGGATCTCTCGCGCTATTTTTTCAGAAGTTGCATGCAACTCAAGCACCAATCGTAAGGAAATCAACCATAATTAAACAAAAATTTGGGTGGTAGGTTAAAAGAGACCCCCGATATCATAGTGCTGGGTTAACAGAGACCAAGTGCCATCATGGTGAGTTTCTAGCAGGCATAAATGGGAAGCTAACGACACCTTAGCCAGATCTCTCGCGCTATTTTTTCGGAAGTTGCATGCAACTCAAGCACCAATCGTAAGGAAATCAACCATAATTAAACAAAAATTTGGGTGGTAGGTTAAAAGAGACCCCCGATATCATAGTGGTGGGTTAACAGAAACCAAGTGTCATCGTGGTGAGTTTCTAGCAGGCATAAATGGGAAGCTAACGACACCTTTGCCGGATCTCTCGCGCTATTTTTTCAGAAGTTGCATGCAACTCAAACACCAATCGTAAGGAAATCAACCATAATTAAACAAAAATTTGGGTGCTAGGTACACAGATACCTCCGATATCACAGTGGTGGGTTAAACGAAACCAAGTGCTATCGTGGTGAATTTCTAGCAGGCATAAAGGGGAAGCTAACGACACCTTAGCCGGATCTCTTGCGCTATTTTTTCAGAAGTTGCATGCAACTCAAGCACCAATCGTACCGAAATCAACCATAATTAAACAGAAATTTGGGTGGTAGGTTAACAGAGACCTCCGATATCATAGTGGTGGGTTAACAGAAACCAAGTCCCATCGCGGTGAGTTTCTCGCAGGCATAAATGGGAAGCTAACGACACCTTAGCCGGATCTCTAGCGCTATTTTTTCAGAAGTTGCATGCAACTCAAGGACCAATCGTAAGGAAATCAACCATAATTAAACAAAAATTTGGGTGGCAGGTTAACAGAGACCCCCGATATCATAGTGGTGGGTTAACAGAAACCAAGTGCCATCGTGGTGAGTTTCTAGCAGGCATAAATGGGAAGCTAACGACACCTTAGCCGGATCTCTCGCGCTATTTTATCAGAAGTTGCATGCAACTCAAGCACCAATCGTATGGAAATCAACCATAATTAAACAAAAATTTGGGTGGTAGGTTAACAGAGACCCCCGATATCATAGTAATGGGTTAACAGAAACCAAGTGCCATCGTGGTGAGTTTCTAGCAGGCATAAATGGGAAGCTAACGACACCTTAGCCGGATCTCTCGCGCTATTTTTTCAGAAGTTGCATGTAACTAAAGCACCAATCGTAAGAAAATCAACCATAATTAAACAAAAATTTGGGTGGTAGGTAAACAGAGACCCCCGATATCATAGTGGTGGGTTAACAGAAACCAAGTGCCATCGTGGTGAGTTTCTAGCAGGCAAAAATGGGAGGCTAACGACACCTTAGCCGGATCTCTCGCGCTATTTTTTCAGAAGTTGCATGCAACTCAAGCACCAATCGTAAGGAAATCAACCATAATTAAACAAAAATTTGGGTGGTAGGTTAACAGAGACCCCCGATATCATAGTGGTGGGTTAACAGAAACCAAGTGCCATCGTGGTGAGTTTCTAGCAGGCATAAATGGGAAGCTAACGACACCTTAGCCGGATCTCTCGCGCTATTTTTTCAGAAGTTGCATGCAACTCAAGCACCAATCGTAAGGAAATCAACCATAATTAAACAAAAATTTGGGTGGTAGGTTAAAAGAGACCCCCGATATCATAGTGGTGGGTTAACAGAAACCAAGGGTCATCGTGGTGAGTTTCTGGCAGGCATAAATGGGAAGCTAACGACACCTTAGCCGGATCTCTCGCGCTATTTTTTCAGAAGTTGCATGCAACTCAAGCTCCAATCGTAAGGAAATCAACCATAATTAAACAAAAATTTGGGTGGTAGGTTAACAGAGACCCCCGATATCATAGTGGTAGGTTCACAGAAACCAAGTGCCATCGTGGTGAATTTCTAGCAGACATAAATGGGAAGCTAACGACACCTTAGCCGGATCTCTCGCGCTATTTTTTCAGAAGTTGCATGCAACTCAAGCACCAATCGTAAGGAAATAAACCATAATTAAACAAAAGTTTGGGTGGTAGGTTAACAGAGATCCCGATATCATAGTGGTGGGTTAGCAGAAACCAAGTGCCATCGTGGTGAGTTTCTAGCAGGCATAAATGGGAAGCTACCGACACCTTAGCCGGATCTCTCGCGCTATTTTTTCAGAAGTTGCATGCAACTCAAGCACCAATCGTAAGGAAATAAACCATAATTAAACAAAAGTTTGTGTGGTAGGTAAATAGAGACCTCCGATATCACAGTGGTGGGTTAACCGAAACCAAGTGCTATCATGGTGAGTTTCTAGCAGGCATAAAGGGGAAGCTAACGACACCTTAGCCGGATCTCTCGCGCTATTTTTTCAGAAGTTGCATGCAACTCAAGCACCAATCGTAAGGAAATCAACCATAATTAAACAAAAATTTGGGTGGTAGGTTAACAGAGACCCCCGATATCATAGTGGTGGGTTAACAGAAACCAAGTGCCATCGTGGTGAGTTTCTAGCAGGCATAAATGGGAAGCTAACGACACCTTAGCCGGATATCTCGCGCTATTTTTTCAGAAGTTGCATGCAACTCAAGCACCAATCGTAAGGAAATCAACCATAATTAAATAAAAATTTGGGTGGTAGGTTAAAAGAGACCCCCGATATCATAGTGCTGGGTTAACAGAGACCAAGTGCCATCATGGTGAGTTTCTAGCAGGCATAAATGGGAAGCTAACGACACCTTAGCCGGATCTCTCGCGCTATTTTTTAGAAGTTGCATGCAACTCAAGCACCAATCGTAAGGAAATCAACCATAATTAAACAAAAATTTGGGTGGTAGGTAAACAGAGACCTCCGATATCATAGTGGTGGGTTAACAGAAACCAAGTGCCATCGTGGTGAGTTTCTAGCAGGCATAAATGGGAAGCTAACGACACCTTAGCCGGATCTCTCGCGCTATTTTTTCAGAAGTTGCATGCAACTCAAGCACCAATCGTAAGGAAATCAACCATAATTAAAAAAAAATTTGGGTGGTAGGTTAACAGAGACCCCCGATATCATAGTGGTGGGTTAACAGAAACCAAGTGCCATCATGGTGAGTTTCTAGCAGGCATAAATGGGAAGCTAACGACACCTTAGCCGGATCTCTCGCGCTATTTTTTCAGAAGTTACATGCAACTCAAGCACCAATCGTATGGAAATCAACCATAATTAAACAAAAATTTGGGTGGTAGGTTAACAGAGACCCCCGATATCATAGTAATGGGTTAACAGAAACCAAGTGCCATCGTGGTGAGTTTCTAGCAGGCACAAATGGGAAGCTAACGACACCTTAGCCGAATCTCTCGCGTTATTTTTTCAGAAGTTGCATGCAACTCAAGCACCAATCGTAAGGAAATCAACCATAATTAAACAAAAATTTGGGTGGTAGGTTAACAGAGACCCCCGATATCATAGTGGTGGGTTAACAGAAACCAAGTGCCATCGTGGTGAGTTTCTAGCAGGCTTAAATGGGAAGCTAACGACACCTTAGCCGGATCTCTCGCGCTATTTTTTCAGAAGTTGCATGCAACTCAAGCACCAATCGTATGGAAATCAACCATAATTAAACAAAAATTTGGGTGGTAGGTTAACAGAGACCCCCGATATCATAGTAATGGGTTAACAGAAACCAATTGCCATCGTGGTGAGTTTCTAGCAGGCACAAATGGGAAGCTAACGACACCTTAGCCGAATCTCTCGCGTTATTTTTTCAGAAGTTGCATGCAACTCAAGCACCAATCGTAAGGAAATCAACCATAATTAAACAAAAATTTGGGTGGTAGGTTAACAGAGACCCCCGATATCATAGTGGTGGGTTAACAGAAACCAAGTGCCATCGTGGTGAGTTTCTAGCAGGCTTAAATGGGAAGCTAACGACACCTTAGCCGGATCTCTCGCGCTATTTTTTCAGAAGTTACATGCAACTCAAGCACCAATCGTATGGAAATCAACCATAATTAAACAAAAATTTGGGTGGTAGGTTAACAGAGACCCCCGATATCATAGTAATGGGTTAACAGAAACCAAGTGCCATCGTGGTGAGTTTCTAGCAGGCATAAATGGGAAGCTAACGACACCTTAGCCGGATCTCTCGCGCTATTTTTTCAGAAGTTGCATGCAACTAAAGCACCAATCGTAAGAAAATCAACCATAATTAAACAAAAATTTGGGTGGTAGGTTAACAGAGACCCCCGATATCATAGTGGTGGGTTAACAGAAACCAAGTGCCATCGTGGTGAGTTTCTAGCAGGCATAAATGGGAGGCTAACGACACCTTAGCCGAAACTCTCGCGCTATTTTTTCAGAAGTTGCATGCAACTCAAGCACCAATCGTAAGGAAATCAACCATAATTAAACAAAAATTTGGGTGGTAGGTTAACAGAGACCCCCGATATCATAGTGGTGGGTTAACAGAAACCAAGTGCCATCGTGGTGAGTTTCTAGCAGGCATAAATGGGAAGCTAACGACACCTTAGCCGGATCTCTCGCGCTATTTTTTCAGAAGTTGCATGCAACTCAAGCACCAATCGTAAGGAAATCAACCATAATTAAACAAAAATTTGGGTGGTAGGTTAAAAGAGACCCCCGATATCATAGTGCTGGGTTAACAGAGACCAAGTGCCATCATGGTGAGTTTCTAGCAGGCATAAATGGGAAGCTAACGACACCTTAGCCAGATCTCTCGCGCTATTTTTTCGGAAGTTGCATGCAACTCAAGCACCAATCGTAAGGAAATCAACCATAATTAAACAAAAATTTGGGTGGTAGGTTAAAAGAGACCCCCGATATCATAGTGGTGGGTTAACAGAAACCAAGTGTCATCGTGGTGAGTTTCTAGCAGGCATAAATGGGAAGCTAACGACACCTTTGCCGGATCTCTCGCGCTATTTTTTCAGAAGTTGCATGCAACTCAAACACCAATCGTAAGGAAATCAACCATAATTAAACAAAAATTTGGGTGCTAGGTACACAGATACCTCCGATATCACAGTGGTGGGTTAAACGAAACCAAGTGCTATCGTGGTGAATTTCTAGCAGGCATAAAGGGGAAGCTAACGACACCTTAGCCGGATCTCTTGCGCTATTTTTTCAGAAGTTGCATGCAACTCAAGCACCAATCGTACCGAAATCAACCATAATTAAACAGAAATTTGGGTGGTAGGTTAACAGAGACCTCCGATATCATAGTGGTGGGTTAACAGAAACCAAGTCCCATCGCGGTGAGTTTCTCGCAGGCATAAATGGGAAGCTAACGACACCTTAGCCGGATCTCTGGCGCTATTTTTTCAGAAGTTGCATGCAACTCAAGGACCAATCGTAAGGAAATCAACCATAATTAAACAAAAATTTGGGTGGCAGGTTAACAGAGACCCCCGATATCATAGTGGTGGGTTAACAGAAACCAAGTGCCATCGTGGTGAGTTTCTAGCAGGCATAAATGGGAAGCTAACGACACCTTAGCCGGATCTCTCGCGCTATTTTATCAGAAGTTGCATGCAACTCAAGCACCAATCGTATGGAAATCAACCATAATTAAACAAAAATTTGGGTGGTAGGTTAACAGAGACCCCCGATATCATAGTAATGGGTTAACAGAAACCAAGTGCCATCGTGGTGAGTTTCTAGCAGGCATAAATGGGAAGCTAACGACACCTTAGCCGGATCTCTCGCGCTATTTTTTCAGAAGTTGCATGTAACTAAAGCACCAATCGTAAGAAAATCAACCATAATTAAACAAAAATTTGGGTGGTAGGTAAACAGAGACCCCCGATATCATAGTGGTGGGTTAACAGAAACCAAGTGCCATCGTGGTGAGTTTCTAGCAGGCAAAAATGGGAGGCTAACGACACCTTAGCCGGATCTCTCGCGCTATTTTTTCAGAAGTTGCATGCAACTCAAGCACCAATCGTAAGGAAATCAACCATAATTAAACAAAAATTTGGGTGGTAGGTTAACAGAGACCCCCGATATCATAGTGGTGGGTTAACAGAAACCAAGTGCCATCGTGGTGAGTTTCTAGCAGGCATAAATGGGAAGCTAACGACACCTTAGCCGGATCTCTCGCGCTATTTTTTCAGAAGTTGCATGCAACTCAAGCACCAATCGTAAGGAAATCAACCATAATTAAACAAAAATTTGGGTGGTAGGTTAAAAGAGACCCCCGATATCATAGTGGTGGGTTAACAGAAACCAAGGGTCATCGTGGTGAGTTTCTGGCAGGCATAAATGGGAAGCTAACGACACCTTAGCCGGATCTCTCGCGCTATTTTTTCAGAAGTTGCATGCAACTCAAGCTCCAATCGTAAGGAAATCAACCATAATTAAACAAAAATTTGGGTGGTAGGTTAACAGAGACCCCCGATATCATAGTGGTAGGTTCACAGAAACCAAGTGCCATCGTGGTGAATTTCTAGCAGACATAAATGGGAAGCTAACGACACCTTAGCCGGATCTCTCGCGCTATTTTTTCAGAAGTTGCATGCAACTCAAGCACCAATCGTAAGGAAATAAACCATAATTAAACAAAAGTTTGGGTGGTAGGTTAACAGAGATCCCGATATCATAGTGGTGGGTTAGCAGAAACCAAGTGCCATCGTGGTGAGTTTCTAGCAGGCATAAATGGGAAGCTACCGACACCTTAGCCGGATCTCTCGCGCTATTTTTTCAGAAGTTGCATGCAACTCAAGCACCAATCGTAAGGAAATAAACCATAATTAAACAAAAGTTTGTGTGGTAGGTAAATAGAGACCTCCGATATCACAGTGGTGGGTTAACCGAAACCAAGTGCTATCATGGTGAGTTTCTAGCAGGCATAAAGGGGAAGCTAACGACACCTTAGCCGGATCTCTCGCGCTATTTTTTCAGAAGTTGCATGCAACTCAAGCACCAATCGTACGGAAATCAACCATAATTAAACAAAAATTTGGGTGGTAGGTTAACAGAGACCCCCGATATCATAGTGGTGGGTTAACAGAAACCAAGTGTCATCGTGGTGAGTTTCTAGCAGGCATAAATGGGAAGCTAACGACACCTTAGCCGGATCTCTCGCGCTATTTTTTCAGAAGTTGCTTGCAACTCAAGCACCAATCGTAAGGAAATTAACCATAATTAAACAAAAATTTGGGTGGTAGGTAAACAGAGACCCCCGATATCATAGTGGTGGGTTAACAGAAACCAAGTGCCATCGTGGTGAGTTTCTAGCAGGCATAAATGGGAAGCTAACGACACCTTAGCCGGATCTCTCGCGCTATTTTTTCAGAAGTTGCATGCAACTCAAGCACCAATCGTAAGGAAATCAACCATAATTAAACAAAAATTTGGGTGCTAGGTAAACATATACCTCCGATATCACAGTGGTGGGTTAACCGAAAACAAGTGCTATCGTGGTGAATTTCTAGCAGGCATAAAGGGGAAGCTAACGACACCTTAGCCGGATCTCTCGCGCTATTTTTTCAGAAGTTGCATGCAACTCAAGCACCAATCGTACGGAAATCAACCATAATTAAACAGAAATTTGGGTGGTAGGTTAACAGAGACCTCCGATATCATAGTGGTGGGTTAACAGAAACCAAGTGCCATCGTGGTGAGTTTCTAGCAGGCATAAAGGGGAAGCTAACGACACCTTAGCCGGAACTCTCGCGCTATTTTTTCAGAAGTTGCATGCAACTCAAGCACCAATCGTAAGGAAATCAACCATAATTAAACAAAAATTTGGGTGGTAGGTTAACAGAGACCCCCGATATCATAGTGGTGGGTTAACAGAAACCAAGTGCCATCGTGGTGAGTTTCTAGCAGGCATAAATGGGAAGCTAACGACACCTTAGCCGGATCTCTCGCGCTATTTTTTCAGAAGTTGCTTGCAACTCAAGCACCAATCGTAAGGAAATTAACCATAATTAAACAAAAATTTGGGTGGTAGGTAAACAGAGACCTCCGATATGACAGTGGTGGGTTAACCGAAACCAAGTGCTATCGTGGTGAGTTTCTAGCAGGCATAAATGGGAAGCTAACGACACCTTAGCCGGATCTCTCGCGCTATTTTTTCAGAAGTTGCATGCAACTCAAGCACCAATCGTAAGGAAATCAACCATAATTAAACAAAAATTTTGGTGGTAGGTTAACAGAGACCCCCGATATCATAGTGGTGGGTTAACAGAAACCAAGTGCCATCATCGTGAGTTTCTAGCAGGCATAAATGGGAAGCTAACGACGCGCTATTTTTTCAGAAGTTGCATGCACTCAAGCACCAATCGTACGGAAATCAACCATAATTAAACAAAAATTTGGGTTTTAGGTAAATAGAGACCCCCGATATCATAGTGGTGGGTTAACAGAAACCAAGTGCCATCATGGTGAGTTTCTAGCAGGCATAAAGGGGAAGCTAACGACACCTTAGCCGGAACTCTCGCGCTAGTTTTTCAGAAGTTGCATGCAACTCAAGCACCAATCGTAAGGAAATCAACCATAATTAAACAAAAATTTGTGTGGTAGGTAAACAGAGACCTCCGATATCACAGTGGTGGGTTAACCGAAACCAAGTGCTATCGTGGTGAGTTTCTAGCAGGCATAAAGGGGAAGCTAACGACACCTTAGGCGGATCTCTCGCGCTATTTTTTCAGAAGTTGCATGCAACTCAAGCACCAATCGTAAGGAAATCAACCATAATTAAACAAAAATTTGGGTGGTAGGTTAACAGAGACCCCCGATATCATAGTAGTGGGTTAACAGAAACCAAGTGCCATCGTGGTGAGTTTCTAGCAGGCACAAATGGGAAGCTAACGACACCTTAGACGGATCTCTCGCGCTATTTTTTCAGAAGTTGCATGCAACTCAAGCACCAATCGTAAGGAAACCAACCATAATTAAACAAAAATTTGGGTGGTAGGTTAACAGAGACCTCCGATATCATAGTGGTGGGTTAACAGAAACCAAGTGCAATCGTTATGAGTTTCTAGCAGGCTTAAATGGGAAGCTAACGACACCTTAGCCGGATATCTCGCGCTATTTTTTCAGAAGTTGCATGCAACTCAAGCACCAATCGTAAGGAAATCAACCATAATTAAACAAAAATTTGGGTGGTAGGTAAACAGAGACCTCCGATATCATAGTGGTGGGTTAACCGAAACCAAGTGCTATCGTGGTGAGTTTCTAGCAGGCATAAAGGGGAAGCTAACGACACCTTAGCCGGATCTCTCGCGCTATTTTTTCAGAAGTCGCATGCAACTAAAGCACCAATCGTAAGGAAAACAACCATAACTAAATAAAAATTTGGGTGGTAGGCTAAAAGGGACCCCCGATATCATAGTGGTGGGTTAACAGAAACCAAGTGCCATCATGGTGAGTTTCTAGCAGGCACAAATGGGAAGCTAATGACACCTTAGCCGGATCTCTCGCGCTATTTTTTCAGAAGTTGCATGCAACTCAAGCACCAATCGTAAGGAAATCAACCATAATTAAACAAAAATTTGGGTGGTAGGTTAACAGAGACCTCCGATATCATAGTGGTGGGTTAACCGAAACCAAGTGCTATCGTGGTGAGTTTCTAGCAGGCATAAAGGGGAAGCTAACGACACCTTAGCCGGATCTCTCGCGCTATTTTTTAAGAAGTTGCATGCAACTCAAGCACCAATCGTAAGGAAATCAACCATAATTAAACAAAAATTTGGGTGGTAGGTTAACAGAGACCCCCGATATCATAGTGGTGGGTTAACAGAAACCAAGTGCCATCGTGGTGAGTTTCTAGCAGGCATAAAGGGGAAGCTAACAACACCTTAGCCGGATCTCTCGCGCTATTTTTTCAGAAGTTGCATGCAACTCAAGCTCCAATCGTATGGAAATCAACCATAATTAAACAAAAATTTGGGTGGTAGGTTAACAGAGACCCCCGATATCATAGTAATGGGTTAACAGAAACCAATTGCCATCGTGGTGAGTTTCTAGCAGGCACAAATGGGAAGCTAACGACACCTTAGCCGAATCTCTCGCGTTATTTTTTCAGAAGTTGCATGCAACTCAAGCACCAATCGTAAGGAAATCAACCATAATTAAACAAAAATTTGGGTGGTAGGTTAACAGAGACCCCCGATATCATAGTGGTGGGTTAACAGAAACCAAGTGCCATCATGGTGAGTTTCTAGCAGGCTTAAATGGGAAGCTAACGACACCTTAGCCGGATCTCTCGCGCTATTTTTTCAGAAGTTGCATGCAACTCAAGCACCAATCGTAAGGAAATCAACCATAATTAAACAAAAATTTGGGTGGTAGTTTAACAAAGACCCCCGCAATCACAGTGGTGGGTTAACCGAAACCAAGTGCTATCGTGGTGAGTTTCTAGCAGGCATAAATGGGAAGCTAACGACACCTTAGCCGGATCTCTCGCGCTATTTTTTCAGAAGTTGCATGTAACTAAAGCACCAATCGTATGGAAATCAACCATAATTAAACAAAAATTTGGGTGGTAGGTTAACAGAGACCCCCGATATCATAGTAATGGGTTAACAGAAACCAAGTGCCATCGTGGTGAGTTTCTAGCAGGCATAAAGGGGAAGCTAACGACACCTTAGCCGGATCTCTCGCGTTATTTTTTCAGAAGTTGCATGCAACTCAAGCACCAATCGTAAGGAAATCAACCATAATTAAACAAAAATTTGGGTGGTAGGTTAACAAAGACCCCCGCAATCACAGTGGTGGGTTAACAGAAACCAAGTGCCATCGTGGTGAGTTTCTAGCAGGCATAAATGGGAAGCTAACGACACCTTAGCCGGATCTCTCGCGCTATTTTTTCAGAAGTTGCATGCAACTCAAGCACCAATCGTATGGAAATCAACCATAATTAAACAAAAATTTGGGTGGTAGGTTAACAGAGACCCCCGATATCATAGTAATGGGTTAACAGAAACCAAGTGCCATCGTGGTGAGTTTCTACCAGGCATAAATGGGAAGCTAACGACACCTTAGCCGGATCTCTCGCGCTATTTTTTCAGAAGTTGCATGCAACTAAAGCACCAATCGTAAGAAAATCAACCATAATTAAACAAAAATTTGGGTGGTAGGTTAACAGAGACCCCCGATATCATAGTGGTGGGTTAACAGAAACCAAGTGCCATCGTGGTGAGTTTCTAGCAGGCATAAATGGGAGGCTAACGACACCTTAGCCGGATCTCTCG
This sequence comes from Anomoia purmunda, assembly GCA_951828415.1. Taxonomy (NCBI): domain Eukaryota; kingdom Metazoa; phylum Arthropoda; class Insecta; order Diptera; family Tephritidae; genus Anomoia; species Anomoia purmunda. Next base: position 96,991,321 of record OX639995.1, read on the forward strand.
CGCTATTTTTTCAGAAGTTGCATGCAACTCAAGCACCAATCGTAAGGAAATCAACCATAATTAAACAAAAATTTGGGTGGTAGGTTAACAGAGACCCCCGATATCATAGTGGTGGGTTAACAGAAACCAAGTGCCATCGTGGTGAGTTTCTAGCAGGCATAAATGGGAAGCTAACGACACCTTAGCCGGATCTCTCGCGCTATTTTTTCAGAAGTTGCATGCAACTCAAGCACCAATCGTAAGGAAATCAACCATAATTAAACAAAAATTTGGGTGGTAGGTTAAAAAAGACCCCCGATATCATAGTGCTGGGTTAACAGAAACCAAGTGCCATCATGGTGAGTTTCTAGCAGGCATAAATGGGAAGCTAACGACACCTTAGCCAGATCTCTCGCGCTATTTTTTCGGAAGTTCCATGCAACTCAAGCACCAATCGTAAGAAAATCAACCATAATTAAACAAAAATTTGGGTGGTAGGTTAACAGAGACCCCCGATATCACAGTGGTGGGTTAACAGAAACCAAGTGCCATCGTGGTGAGTTTCTAGCAAGCATAAATGGGAAGCTAACGACACCTTAGCCGGATCTCTCGCGCTATTTTTTAGAAGTTGCATGCAACTCAAGCACCAATCGTAAGGAAATCACCCATAATTAAACAAAAATTTGGGTGCTAGGTAAACAGATACCTCCGATATCACAGTGGTGGGTTAACCGAAACCAAGTGCCATCGTGGTGAGTTTCTAGCAGGCATAAATGGGAGGCTAACGACACCTTAGCCGGATCTCTCGCGCTATTTTTTCAGAAGGTGCATGCAACTAAAGCACCAATCGTAAGGAAAACAACCATAACTAAATAAAAATTTGGGTGGTAGGCTAAAAGGGACCCCCGATATCATAGTGGTGGGTTAACAGAAACCAAGTGCCATCGTGGTGAGTTTCTAGCAGGCACAAATGGGAAGCTAACGATACCTTAGCCGGATCTCTCGCGCTATTTTTTCAGAAGTTGCATGCAACTCAAGCACCAATCGTAAGGAAATCAACCATAATTAAACAAAAATTTGGGTGGTAGGTTAACAGAGACCTCCGATATCATAGTGGTGGGTTAACCGAAACCAAGTGCTATCGTGGTGAGTTTCTAGCAGGCATAAAGGGGAAGCTAACGACACCTTAGCCGGATCTCTCGCGCTATTTTTTAAGAAGTTGCATGCAACTCAAGCACCAATCGTAAGGAAATCAACCATAATTAAACAAAAATTTGGGTGGTAGGTTAACAGAGACCCCCGATATCATAGTGGTGGGTTAACAGAAACCAAGTGCCATCGTGGTGAGTTTCTAGCAGGCATAAAGGGGAAGCTAACGACACCTTTGCTGGATCTCTCGCGCTATTTTTTCAGAAGTTGCATGCAACTCAAGCACCAATCGTAAGGAAATCAACCATAATTAAACAAAAATTTGGGTGCTAGGTAAACAGATACCTCCGATATCACAGTGGTGGGTTAACCGAAACCAAGTGCCATCGTGGTGAGTTTCTAGCAGGCATAAATGGGAGGCTAACGACACCTTAGCCGGATCTCTCGCGCTATTTTTTCAGAAGTTGCATGCAACTCAGGCACCAATCGTAAGGAAATCAACCATAATTAAACAAAAATTTGGGTGGTAGGTTAACAGAGACCCCCGATATCATAGTGGTGGGTTAACAGAAACCAAGTGCCATCGTGATGAGTTTCTAGCAGGCATAAATGGGAAGCTAACGACACCTTAGCCGGATCTCTTGCGCTATTTTTTCAGAAGTTGCATGCAACTCAAGCACCAATCGTAAGGAAATCAACCATAATTAAACAAAAATTTGGGTGCTAGGTAAACAGATACCTCCGATATCACAGTGGTGGGTTAACCGAAACCAAGTGCCATCGTGGTGAATTTCTAGCAGACATAAATGGGAAGCTAACGACACCTTAGCCGGATCTCTCGCGCTATTTTTTCAGAAGTTGCATGCAACTCAAGCACCAATCGTAAGGAAATAAACCATAATTAAACAAAAGTTTGGGTGGTAGGTTAACAGAGATCCCGATATCATAGTGGTGGGTTAGCAGAAACCAAGTGCCATCGTGGTGAGTTTCTAGCAGGCATAAATGGGAAGCTACCTACACCTTAGCCGGATCACTCGCGCTATTTTTTCAGAAGTTGCATGCAACTCAAGCACCAATCGTAAGGAAATAAACCATAATTAAACAAAAGTTTGTGTGGTAGGTAAATAGAGACCTCCGATATCACAGTGGTGGGTTAACCGAAACCAAGTGCTATCATGGTGAGTTTCTAGCAGGCATAAAGGGGAAGCTAACGACACCTTAGCCGGATCTCTCGCGCTATTTTTTCAGAAGTTGCATGCAACTCAAACACCAATCGTACGGAAATCAACCATAATTAAACAAAAATTTGGGTGGTAGGTTAACAGAGACCCCCGATATCATAGTGGTGGGTTAACAGAAACCAAGTGTCATCATGGTGAGTTTCCAGCAGGCATAAAGGGGAAGCTACCGACACCTTTGCCGGATCTCTCGCGCTATTTTTTCAGAAGTTGCATGCAACTCAAGCACCAATCGTAAGGAAATCAACCATAATTAAACAAAAATTTGGGTGCTAGGTAAACATATACCTCCGATATCACAGTGGTGGGTTAACCGAAAACAAGTGCTATCGTGGTGAATTTCTAGCAGGCATAAAGGGGAAGCTAACGACACCTTAGCCGGATCTCTCGCGCTATTTTTTCAGAAGTTGCATGCAACTCAAGCACCAATCGTACGGAAATCAACCATAATTAAACAGAAATTTGGGTGGTAGGTTAACAGAGACCTCCGATATCATAGTGGTGGGTTAACAGAAACCAAGTGCCATCGTGGTGAGTTTCTAGCAGGCATAAAGGGGAAGCTAACGACACCTTAGCCGGAACTCTCGCGCTATTTTTTCAGAAGTTGCATGCAACTCAAGCACCAATCGTAAGGAAATCAACCATAATTAAACAAAAATTTGGGTGGTAGGTTAACAGAGACCCCCGATATCATAGTGGTGGGTTAACAGAAACCAAGTGCCATCGTGGTGAGTTTCTAGCAGGCACAAATGGGAAGCTAACGACACCTTAGCCGGATCTCTCGCGCTATTTTTTCAGAAGTTGCTTGCAACTCAAGCACCAATCGTAAGGAAATTAACCATAATTAAACAAAAATTTGGGTGGTAGGTAAACAGAGACCTCCGATATGACAGTGGTGGGTTAACCGAAACCAAGTGCTATCGTGGTGAGTTTCTAGCAGGCATAAATGGGAAGCTAACGACACCTTAGCCGGATCTCTCGCGCTATTTTTTCAGAAGTTGCATGCAACTCAAGCACCAATCGTAAGGAAATCAACCATAATTAAACAAAAATTTTGGTGGTAGGTTAACAGAGACCCCCGATATCATAGTGGTGGGTTAACAGAAACCAAGTGCCATCATCGTGAGTTTCTAGCAGGCATAAATGGGAAGCTAACGACGCGCTATTTTTTCAGAAGTTGCATGCACTCAAGCACCAATCGTACGGAAATCAACCATAATTAAACAAAAATTTGGGTTTTAGGTAAATAGAGACCCCCGATATCATAGTGGTGGGTTAACAGAAACCAAGTGCCATCATGGTGAGTTTCTAGCAGGCATAAAGGGGAAGCTAACGACACCTTAGCCGGAACTCTCGCGCTAGTTTTTCAGAAGTTGCATGCAACTCAAGCACCAATCGTAAGGAAATCAACCATAATTAAACAAAAATTTGTGTGGTAGGTAAACAGAGACCTCCGATATCACAGTGGTGGGTTAACCGAAACCAAGTGCTATCGTGGTGAGTTTCTAGCAGGCATAAAGGGGAAGCTAACGACACCTTAGGCGGATCTCTCGCGCTATTTTTTCAGAAGTTGCATGCAACTCAAGCACCAATCGTAAGGAAATCAACCATAATTAAACAAAAATTTGGGTGGTAGGTTAACAGAGACCCCCGATATCATAGTAGTGGGTTAACAGAAACCAAGTGCCATCGTGGTGAGTTTCTAGCAGGCACAAATGGGAAGCTAACGACACCTTAGCCGGATCTCTCGCGCTATTTTTTCAGAAGTTGCATGCAACTCAAGAACCAATCGTAAGGAAACCAACCATAATTAAACAAAAATTTGGGTGGTAGGTTAACAGAGACCTCCGATATCATAGTGGTGGGTTAACAGAAACCAAGTGCCATCGTTATGAGTTTCTAGCAGGCTTAAATGGGAAGCTAACGACACCTTAGCCGGATATCTCGCGCTATTTTTTCAGAAGTTGCATGCAACTCAAGCACCAATCGTAAGGAAATCAACCATAATTAAACAAAAATTTGGGTGGTAGGTAAACAGAGACCTCCGATATCATAGTGGTGGGTTAACCGAAACCAAGTGCTATCGTGGTGAGTTTCTAGCAGGCATAAAGGGGAAGCTAACGACACCTTAGCCGGATCTCTCGCGCTATTTTTTCAGAAGTCGCATGCAACTAAAGCACCAATCGTAAGGAAAACAACCATAACTAAATAAAAATTTGGGTGGTAGGCTAAAAGGGACCCCCGATATCATAGTGGTGGGTTAACAGAAACCAAGTGCCATCATGGTGAGTTTCTAGCAGGCACAAATGGGAAGCTAACGACACCTTAGCCGGATCTCTCGCGCTATTTTTTCAGAAGTTGCATGCAACTCAAGCACCAATCGTAAGGAAATCAACCATAATTAAACAAAAATTTGGGTGGTAGGTTAACAGAGACCTCCGATATCATAGTGGTGGGTTAACCGAAACCAAGTGCTATCGTGGTGAGTTTCTAGCAGGCATAAAGGGGAAGCTAACGACACCTTAGCCGGATCTCTCGCGCTATTTTTTAAGAAGTTGCATGCAACTCAAGCACCAATCGTAAGGAAATCAACCATAATTAAACAAAAATTTGGGTGGTAGGTTAACAGAGACCCCCGATATCATAGTGGTGGGTTAACAGAAACCAAGTGCCATCGTGGTGAGTTTCTAGCAGGCATAAAGGGGAAGCTAACGACACCTTAGCCGGATCTCTCGCGCTATTTTTTCAGAAGTTGCATGCAACTCAAGCTCCAATCGTATGGAAATCAACCATAATTAAACAAAAATTTGGGTGGTAGGTTAACAGAGACCCCCGATATCATAGTAATGGGTTAACAGAAACCAATTGCCATCGTGGTGAGTTTCTAGCAGGCACAAATGGGAAGCTAACGACACCTTAGCCGAATCTCTCGCGTTATTTTTTCAGAAGTTGCATGCAACTCAAGCACCAATCGTAAGGAAATCAACCATAATTAAACAAAAATTTGGGTGGTAGGTTAACAGAGACCCCCGATATCATAGTGGTGGGTTAACAGAAACCAAGTGCCATCATGGTGAGTTTCTAGCAGGCTTAAATGGGAAGCTAACGACACCTTAGCCGGATCTCTCGCGCTATTTTTTCAGAAGTTGCATGCAACTCAAGCACCAATCGTAAGGAAATCAACCATAATTAAACAAAAATTTGGGTGGTAGGTTAACAGAGACCTCCGATATCATAGTGGTGGGTTAACAGAAACCAAGTGCCATCGTGGTGAGTTTCTAGCAGGCTTAAATGGGAAGCTAACGACACCTTAGCCGGATCTCTCGCGCTATTTTTTCAGAAGTTGCATGCAACTCAAGCACCAATCGTATGGAAATCAACCATAATTAAACAAAAATTTGGGTGGTAGGTTAACAGAGACCCCCGATATCATAGTAATGGGTTAACAGAAACCAAGTGCCATCGTGGTGAGTTTCTACCAGGCATAAATGGGAAGCTAACGACACCTTAGCCGGATCTCACGCGGAAATCAACCATAATTAAACAAAAATTTGGGTGGTAGGTTAACAGAGACCCCCGATATCATAGTAATGGGTTAACAGAAACCAAGTGCCATCGTGGTGAGTTTCTACCAGGCATAAATGGGAAGCTAACGACACCTTAGCCGGATCTCTCGCGCTATTTTTTCAGAAGTTGCATGCAACTAAAGCACCAATCGTAAGAAAATCAACCATAATTAAACAAAAATTTGGGTGGTAGGTTAACAGAGACCCCCGATATCATAGTGGTGGGTTAACAGAAACCAAGTGCCATCGTGGTGAGTTTCTAGCAGGCATAAATGGGAGGCTAACGACACCTTAGCCGGATCTCTCGCGCTATTTTTTCAGAAGTTGCATGCAACTCAAGCACCAATCGTAAGGAAATCAACCATAATTAAACAAAAATTTGGGTGGTAGGTTAACAGAGACCCCCGATATCATAGTGGTGGGTTAACAGAAACCAAGTGCCATCGTGGTGAGTTTCTAGCAGGCATAAATGGGAAGCTAACGACACCTTAGCCGGATCTCTCGCGCTATTTTTTCAGAAGTTGCATGCAACTCAAGCACCAATCGTAAGGAAATCAACCATAATTAAACAAAAATTTGGGTGGTAGGTTAAAAAAGACCCCCGATATCATAGTGCTGGGTTAACAGAAACCAAGGGACATCGTGGTGAGTTTCTAGCAGGCATAAATGGGAAGCTAACGACACCTTAGCCAGATCTCTCGCGCTATTTTTTCGGAAGTTCCATGCAACTCAAGCACCAATCGTAAGAAAATCAACCATAATTAAACAAAAATTTGGGTGGTAGGTTAACAGAGACCCCCGATATCACAGTGGTGGGTTAACAGAAACCAAGTGCCATCGTGGTGAGTTTCTAGCAAGCATAAATGGGAAGCTAACGACACCTTAGCCGGATCCTCGCGCTATTTTTTAGAAGTTGCATGCAACTCAAGCACCAATCGTAAGGAAATCACCCATAATTAAACAAAAATTTGGGTGCTAGGTAAACAGATACCTCCGATATCACAGTGGTGGGTTAACCGAAACCAAGTGCCATCGTGGTGAGTTTCTAGCAGGCATAAATGGGAGGCTAACGACACCTTAGCCGGATCTCTCGCGCTATTTTTTCAGAAGGTGCATGCAACTAAAGCACCAATCGTAAGGAAAACAACCATAACTAAATAAAAATTTGGGTGGTAGGCTAAAAGGGACCCCCGATATCATAGTGGTGGGTTAACAGAAACCAAGTGCCATCGTGGTGAGTTTCTAGCAGGCACAAATGGGAAGCTAACGATACCTTAGCCGGATCTCTCGCGCTATTTTTTCAGAAGTTGCATGCAACTCAAGCACCAATCGTAAGGAAATCAACCATAATTAAACAAAAATTTGGGTGGTAGGTTAACAGAGACCCCCGATATCATAGTGGTGGGTTAACAGAAACCAAGTGCCATCGTGGTGAGTTTCTAGCAGGCATAAATGGGAAGCTAACGACACCTTAGCCGGATCTCTCGCGCTATTTTTTCAGAAGTTGCATGCAACTCAAGCACCAATCGTAAGGAAATCAACCATAATTAAACAAAAATTTGGGTGGTAGGTTAAAAAAGACCCCCGATATCATAGTGCTGGGTTAACAGAAACCAAGGGACATCGTGGTGAGTTTCTAGCAGGCATAAATGGGAAGCTAACGACACCTTAGCCAGATCTCTCGCGCTATTTTTTCGGAAGTTCCATGCAACTCAAGCACCAATCGTAAGAAAATCAACCATAATTAAACAAAAATTTGGGTGGTAGGTTAACAGAGACCCCCGATATCACAGTGGTGGGTTAACAGAAACCAAGTGCCATCGTGGTGAGTTTCTAGCAAGCATAAATGGGAAGCTAACGACACCTTAGCCGGATCTCTCGCGCTATTTTTTAGAAGTTGCATGCAACTCAAGCACCAATCGTAAGGAAATCACCCATAATTAAACAAAAATTTGGGTGCTAGGTAAACAGATACCTCCGATATCACAGTGGTGGGTTAACCGAAACCAAGTGCCATCGTGGTGAGTTTCTAGCAGGCATAAATGGGAGGCTAACGACACCTTAGCCGGATCTCTCGCGCTATTTTTTCAGAAGGTGCATGCAACTAAAGCACCAATCGTAAGGAAAACAACCATAACTAAATAAAAATTTGGGTGGTAGGCTAAAAGGGACCCCCGATATCATAGTGGTGGGTTAACAGAAACCAAGTGCCATCGTGGTGAGTTTCTAGCAGGCACAAATGGGAAGCTAACGATACCTTAGCCGGATCTCTCGCGCTATTTTTTCAGAAGTTGCATGCAACTCAAGCACCAATCGTAAGGAAATCAACCATAATTAAACAAAAATTTGGGTGGTAGGTTAACAGAGACCTCCGATATCATAGTGGTGGGTTAACCGAAACCAAGTGCTATCGTGGTGAGTTTCAAGCAGGCATAAATGGGAGGCTAACGACACCTTAGCCGGATCTCTCGCGCTATTTTTTCAGAAGTTGCATGCAACTCAGGCACCAATCGTAAGGAAATCAACCATAATTAAACAAAAATTTGGGTGGTAGGTTAACAGAGACCCCCGATATCATAGTGGTGGGTTAACAGAAACCAAGTGCCATCGTGATGAGTTTCTAGCAGGCATAAATGGGAAGCTAACGACACCTTAGCCGGATCTCTTGCGCTATTTTTTCAGAAGTTGCATGCAACTCAAGCACCAATCGTAAGGAAATCAACCATAATTAAACAAAAATTTGGGTGCTAGGTAAACAGATACCTTCGATATCACAGTGGTGGGTTAACCGAAACCAAGTGCCATCGTGGTGAATTTCTAGCAGGCATGAAGGGGAAGCTAACGACACCTTAGCCGGATCTCTCGCGCTATTTTTTCAGAAGTTGCATGCAACTCAAGCACCAATCGTAAGGAAATCAACCATAATTAAACAAAAATTTGGGTGGTAGGTTAACAGAGACCCCCGATATCATAGTGGTGGGTTAACAGAAACCAAGTGTCATCATGGTGAGTTTCTAGCAGGCATAAATGGGAAGCTAACGACACCTTAGCCGGATCTCTCGCGCTATTTTTTCAGAAGTTGCATGCAACTCAAGCTCCAATCGTAAGGAAATCAACCATAATTAAACAAAAATTTGGGTGGTAGGTTAACAGAGACCCCCGATATCATAGTGGTAGGTTCACAGAAACCAAGTGCCATCGTGGTGAATTTCTAGCAGGCATAAATGGGAAGCTAACGACACCTTAGCCGGATCTCTCGCGCTATTTTTTCAGAAGTTGCATGCAACTCAAGCACCAATCGTAAGGAAATAAACCATAATTAAACAAAAGTTTGGGTGGTAGGTTAACAGAGATCCCGATATCATAGTGGTGGGTTAGCAGAAACCAAGTGCCATCGTGGTGAGTTTCTAGCAGGCATAAATGGGAAGCTACCGACACCTTAGCCGGATCTCTCGCGCTATTTTTTCAGAAGTTGCATGCAACTCAGGCACCAATCGTAAGGAAATCAACCATAATTAAACAAAAAATTTGGGTGGTAGGTTAACAGAGACCCCCGATATCATAGTGGTGGGTTAACAGAAACCAAGTGCCATCATGGTGAGTTTCTAGCAGGATCTCTTGCGCTATTTTTTCAGAAGTTGCATGCAACTCAAGCACCAATCGTAAGAAAATCAACCATAATTAAACAAAAATTTGGGTGCTAGGTAAACAGATACCTCCGATATCACAGTGGTGGGTTAACCGAAACCAAGTGCCATCGTGGTGAATTTCTAGCAGGCATGAAGGGGAAGCTAACGACACCTTAGCCGGATCTCTCGCGCTATTTTTTCAGAAGTTGCATGCAACTCAAGCACCAATCGTAAGGAAATCAACCATAATTAAACAAAAATTTGGGTGGTAGGTTAACAGAGACCCCCGATATCATAGTGGTGGGTTAACAGAAACCAAGTGTCATCGTGGTGAGTTTCTAGCAGGCATAAATGGAAAGCTAACGACACCTTAGCCGGATCTCTCGCGCTATTTTTTCAGAAGTTGCATGCAACTCAAGCTCTAATCGTAAGGAAATCAACCATAATTAAACAAAAATTTGGGTGGTAGGTTAACAGAGACCCCCGATATCATAGTGGTAGGTTCACAGAAACCAAGTGCCATCGTGGTGAATTTCTAGCAGGCATAAATGGGAAGCTAACGACACCTTAGCCGGATCTCTCGCGCTATTTTTTCAGAAGTTGCATGCAACTCAAGCACCAATCGTAAGGAAATAAACCATAATTAAACAAAAGTTTGGGTGGTAGGTTAACAGAGATCCCGATATCATAGTGGTGGGTTAGCAGAAACCAAGTGCCATCGTGGTGAGTTTCTAGCAGGCATAAATGGGAAGCTACCGACACCTTAGCCGGATCTCTCGCGCTATTTTTTCAGAAGTTGCATGCAACTCAGGCACCAATCGTAAGGAAATCAACCATAATTAAACAAAAATTTGGGTGGTAGGTTAACAGAGACCCCCGATATCATAGTGGTGGGTTAACAGAAACCAAGTGCCATCATGGTGAGTTTCTAGCAGGCATAAAGGGGAAGCTAACGACACCTTTGCCGGATCTCTCGCGCTATTTTTTCAGAAGTTGCATGCAACTCAAGCACCAATCGTAAGGAAATCAACCATAATTAAACAAAAATTTGGGTGGTAGGTAAACAGAGACCTCCGATATCACAGTGGTGGGTTAACCGAAACCAAGTGCTATCGTGGTGAGTTTCTAGCAGGCATAAAGGGGAAGCTAACGACACCTTAGCCGGATCTCTCGCGCTATTTTTTCAGAAGTTGCATGCAACTCAAGCACCAATCGTAAGGAAATCAACCATAATTAAACAAAAATTTGGGTGGTAGGTTAACAGAGACCCCCGATATCATAGTGGTGGGTTAACAGAAACCAAGTGTCATCGTGGTGAGTTTCTAGCAGGCATAAATGGGAAGCTAACGACACCTTAGCCGGATCTCTCGCGCTATTTTTTCAGAAGTTGCATGCAACTCAAGCTCCAATCGTAAGGAAATCAACCATAATTAAACAAAAATTTGGGTGGTAGGTTAACAGAGACCCCCGATATCATAGTGGTAGGTTCACAGAAACCAAGTGCCATCGTGGTGAATTTCTAGCAGGCATAAATGGGAAGCTAACGACACCTTAGCCGGATCTCTCGCGCTATTTTTTCAGAAGTTGCATGCAACTCAAGCACCAATCGTAAGGAAATAAACCATAATTAAACAAAAGTTTGTGTGGTAGGTAAACAGAGACCTCCGATATCACAGTGGTGGGTTAACCGAAACCAAGTGCTATCGTGGTGAGTTTCTAGCAGGCATAAAGGGGAAGCTAACGACACCTTAGCCGGATCTCTCGCGCTATTTTTTCAGAAGTTGCATGCAACTCAAGCACCAATCGTACGGAAATCAACCATAATTAAACAAAAATTTGGGTGCTAGGTTAACAGAGACCCCCGATATCATAGTGGTGGGTTAACAGAAACCAAGTGCCATCATGGTGAGTTTCTAGCAGGCATAAAGGGGAAGCTAACGACACCTTTGCCGGATCTCTCGCGCTATTTTTTCAGAAGTTGCATGCAACTCAAGCACCAATCGTAAGGAAATCAACCATAATTAAACAATAATTTGGGTGCTAGGTACACAGATACCTCCGATATCACAGTGGTGGGTTAAACGAAACCAAGTGCTATCGTGGTGAATTTCTAGCAGGCATAAAGGGGAAGCTAACGACACCTTAGCCGGATCTCTCGCGCTATTTTTTCAGAAGTTGCATGCAACTCAAGCACCAATCGTAAGGAGATCAACCATAATTAAACAAAAATTTGGGTGCTAGGTAAACAGATACCTCCGATATCACAGTGGTGGGTTAACCGAAAACAAGTGCTATCGTGGTGAATTTCTAGCAGGCATAAAGGGGAAGCTAACGACACCTTAGCCGGATCTCTCGCGCTATTTTTTCAGAAGTTGCATGCAACTCAAGCACCAATCGTACGGAAATCAACCATAATTAAACAGAAATTTGGGTGGTAGGTTAACAGAGACCTCCGATATCATAGTGGTGGGTTAACAGAAACCAAGTGCCATCGTGGTGAGTTTCTAGCAGGCATAAAGGGGAAGCTAACGACACCTTAGCCGGAACTCTCGCGCTATTTTTTCAGAAGTTGCATGCAACTCAAGCACCAATCGTAAGGAAATCAACCATAATTAAACAAAAATTGGGGTGGTAGGTTAACAGAGACCTCCGATATCATAGTGGTGGGTTAACAGAAACCAAGTGCCATCGTGGTGAGTTTCTAGCAGGCATAAATGGGAAGCTAACGACACCTTAGCCGGATCTCTCGCGCTATTTTTTCCGAAGTTGCTTGCAACTCAAGCACCAATCGTAAGGAAATTAACCATAATTAAACAAAAATTTGGGGTGGTAGGTAAACAGAGACCTCCGATATCACAGTGGTGGGGTTAACCGAAACCAAGTGCTATCGTGGTGAGTTTCTAGCAGGCATAAATGGGAAGCTAACGACACCTTAGCCGGATCTCTCGCGGTTTTTTTTTTTAGAAGTTGCATGCAACTCAAACAACAATCGTAAGGAAATCAACCATAATTAAACAAAAATTTGGGTGGTAGGTTAACAGAGACCCCCGATATCATAGTGGTGGGTTAACAGAAACCAAGTGCCATCATTGTGAGTTTCTAGCAGGCATAAATGGGAAGCTAACGACGCGCTATTTTTTCAGAAGTTGCATGCAACTCAAGCACCAATCGTACGGAAATCAACCATAATTAAACAAAAATTTGGGTGGTAGTTAAACAGAGACCCCCGATATCATAGTGGTGGGTTAACAGAAACCAAGTGCCATCATGGTGAGTTTCTAGCAGGCATAAAGGCGAAGCTAACGACACCTTAGCCGGAACTCTCGCGCTAGTTTTTCAGAAGTTGCATGCAACTCAAGCACCAATCGTAAGGAAATCAACCATAATTAAACAAACATTTGTGTGGTAGGTAAACAGAGACCTCCGATATCACAGTGGTGGGTTAACCGAAACCAAGTGCTTTCGTGGTGAGTTTGTAGCAGGCATAAAGGGGAAGCTAACGACACCTTAGCCGGATCTCTCGCGCTATTTTTTTCAGAAGCTGCATGCAACTCAAGCACCAATCGTAAGGAAATCAACCATAATTAAACAAAAATTTGGGTGGTAGGTTAACAGAGGACCCCCGATATCATAGTGGTGGGTTAACAGAAACCAAGTGCCATCGTGGTGAGTTTCTAGCAGGCACAAATGGGAAGCTAACGACACCTTAGCCGGATCTCTCGCGCTATTTTTTCAGAAGTTGCATGCAACTCAAGCACCAATCGTAAGGAAACCAACCATAATTAAACAAAAATTTGGGTGGTAGGTTAACAGAGACCTCCGATATCATAGTGGTGGGTTAACAGAAACCAAGTGCCATCGTGGTGAGTTTCTAGCAGGCTTAAATGGGAAGCTAACGACACCTTAGCCGGATATCTCGCGCTATTTTTTCAGAAGTTGCATGCAACTCAAGCACCAATCGTAAGGAAATCAACCATAATTAAACAAAAATTTGGGTGGTAGGTAAACAGAGACCTCCGATATCATAGTGGTGGGTTAACCGAAACCAAGTGCTATCGTGGTGAGTTTCTAGCAGGCATAAAGGGGAAGCTAACGACACCTTAGCCGGATCTCTCGCGCTATTTTTTCAGAAGTTGCATGCAACTCAAGCACCAATCGTAAGGAAAACAACCATAACTAAATAAAAATTTGGGTGGGAGGCTAAAAGGGACCCCCGATATCATAGTGGTGGGTTAACAGAAACCAAGTGCCATCGTGGTGAGTTTCTAGCAGGCCCAAATGGGAAGCTAACGACACCTTAGCCGGATCTCTCGCGCTATTTTTTCAGAAGTTGCATGCAACTCAAGCACCAATCGTAAGGAAATCAACCATAATTAAACAAAAATTTGGGTGGTAGGTTAACAGAGACCTCCGATATCATAGTGGTGGGTTAACCGAAACCAAGTGCTATCGTGGTGAGTTTCTAGCAGGCATAAAGGGGAAGCTAACGACACCTTAGCCGGATCTCTCGCGCTATTTTTTAAGAAGTTGCATGCAACTCAAGCACCAATCGTAAGGAAATCAACCATAATTAAACAAAAATTTGGGTGGTAGGTTAACAGAGACCCCCAATATCATAGTGGTGGGTTAACAGAAACCAAGTGCCATCATGGTGAGTTTCTAGCAGGCATAAATGGGAAGCTAACGACACCTTAGCCGGATCTCTCGCGCTATTTTTTCAGAAGTTGCATGCAACTCAAGCACCAATCGTAAGGAAATCAACCATAATTAAACAAAAATTTGGGTGCTAGGTACACAGATACCTCCGATATCACAGTGGTGGGTTAACTGAAACCAAGTGCTATCGTGGTGAGTTTCTAGCAGGCATAAAGGGGAAGCTAACGACACCTTAGCCGGATCTCTCGCGCTATTTTTTCAGAAGTTGCATGCAACTCAAGCACCAATCGTACGGAAATCAACCATAATTAAACAGAAATTTGGATGGTAGGTTAACAGAGACCTCCGATATCATAGTGGTGGGTTAACAGAAACCAAGCGCCATCGTGGTGAGTTTCTAGCAGGCATAAATGGGAAGCTAACGACACCTTAGCCGGATCTCTCGCGCTGTTTTTTCAGAAGTTGCCTGCAACTCAAGCACCAATCGTAAGGAAATCAACCATAATTAAACAAAAATTTGGGTGGTAGGTTAACAGAGACCCCCAATATCATAGTGGTGGGTTAACAGAAACCAAGTGCCATCATGTTGAGTTTCTAGCAGGCATAAATGGGAAGCTAACGACACCTTAGCCGGATCTCTCGCGCTATTTTTTCAGAAGTTGCATGCAACTCAAGCTCCAATCGTATGGAAATCAACCATAATTAAACAAAAATTTGGGTGGTAGGTTAACAGAGACCCCCGATATCATAGTAATGGGTTAACAGAAACCAATTGCCATCGTGGTGAGTTTCTAGCAGGCACAAATGGGAAGCTAACGACACCTTAGCCGAATCTCTCGCGTTATTTTTTCAGAAGTTGCATGCAACTCAAGCACCAATCGTAAGGAAATCAACCATAATTAAACAAAAATTTGGGTGGTAGGTTAACAGAGACCCCCGATATCATAGTGGTGGGTTAACAGAAACCAAGTGCCATCATGATGAGGTTCTAGCAGGCTTAAATGGGAAGCTAACGACACCTTAGCCGGATCTCTCGCGCTATTTTTTCAGAAGTTGCATGCAACTCAAGCACCAATCGTAAGGAAATCAACCATAATTAAACAAAAATTTGGGTGGTAGGTTAACAAAGACCCCCGCAATCACAGTGGTGGTTTAACCGAAACCAAGTGCTATCGTGGTGAGTTTCTAGCAGGCATAAAGGGGAAGCTAACGACACCTTAGCCGGATCTCTCGCGCTATTTTTTTAGAAGTTGCATGCAACTCAAGCACCAATCGTATGGAAATCAACCATAATTAAACAAAAATTTGGGTGGTAGGTAAACAGAGACCTCCGATATCATAGTGGTGGGTTAACAGAAACCAAGTGCCATCGTGGTGAGTTTCTAGAAGGCATAAATGGGAAGCTAACGACACCTTAGCCGGATCTCTCGCGCTATTTTTTCAGAAGTTGCATGCAACTCAAGCACCAATCGTAAGGAAATCAACCATAATTAAACAAAAATTTGGGTGGTAGGTTAACAGAGACCCCCGATATCATAGTGGTGGGTTAACAGAAACGAAGTGCCATCGTGGTGAGTTTCTAGCAGGCATAAATGGGAAGCTAACGACACCTTAGCCGGATCTCTCGCGCTATTTTTTCAGAAGTTGCATGCAACTCAAGCACCAATCGTATGGAAATCAACCATACTTAAACAAAAATTTGGGTGGTAGGTTAACAGAGACCCCCGATATCATAGTAATGGATTAACAGAAACCAAGTGCCATCGTGGTGAGTTTCTACCAGGCATAAATGGGAAGCTAACGACACCTTAGCCGGATCTCTCGCGCTATTTTTTCAGAAGTTGCATGCAACTAAAGCACCAATCGTAAGGAAATCAACCATAATTAAACAAAAATTTGGGTGGTAGGTTAACAGAGACCCCCGATATCACAGTGGTGGTTTAACAGAAACCAAGTGCCATCGTGGTGAGTTTCTAGCAAGCATAAATGGGAAGCTAACGACACCTTAGCCGGATCTCTCGCGCTATTTTTTAGAAGTTGCATGCAACTCAAGCACCAATCGTAAGGAAATCAACCATAATTAAACAAAAATTTGGGTGCTAGGTAAACAGATACCTCCGATATCACAGTGGTGGGTTAACCGAAACCAAGTGCCATCGTGGTGAGTTTCTAGCAGGCACAAATGGGAAGCTAACGACACCTTAGCCGGATCTCTCGCGCTATTTTTTCAGAAGTTGCATGCAACTCAAGCACCAATCGTAAGGAAACCAACCATAATTAAACAAAAATTTGGGTGGTAGGTTAACAGAGACCTCCGATATCATAGTGGTGGGTTAACAGAAACCAAGTGCCATCGTGGTGAGTTTCTAGCAGGCTTAAATGGGAAGCTAACGACACCTTAGCCGGATATCTCGCGCTATTTTTTCAGAAGTTGCATGCAACTCAAGCACCAATCGTAAGGAAATCAACCATAATTAAACAAAAATTTGGGTGGTAGGTAAACAGAGACCTCCGATATCATAGTGGTGGGTTAACCGAAACCAAGTGCTATCGTGGTGAGTTTCTAGCAGGCATAAAGGGGAAGCTAACGACACCTTAGCCGGATCTCTCGCGCTATTTTTTCAGAAGTTGCATGCAACTCAAGCACCAATCGTAAGGAAAACAACCATAACTAAATAAAAATTTGGGTGGGAGGCTAAAAGGGACCCCCGATATCATAGTGGTGGGTTAACAGAAACCAAGTGCCATCGTGGTGAGTTTCTAGCAGGCCCAAATGGGAAGCTAACGACACCTTAGCCGGATCTCTCGCGCTATTTTTTCAGAAGTTGCATGCAACTCAAGCACCAATCGTAAGGAAATCAACCATAATTAAACAAAAATTTGGGTGGTAGGTTAACAGAGACCTCCGATATCATAGTGGTGGGTTAACCGAAACCAAGTGCTATCGTGGTGAGTTTCTAGCAGGCATAAAGGGGAAGCTAACGACACCTTAGCCGGATCTCTCGCGCTATTTTTTAAGAAGTTGCATGCAACTCAAGCACCAATCGTAAGGAAATCAACCATAATTAAACAAAAATTTGGGTGGTAGGTTAACAGAGACCCCCAATATCATAGTGGTGGGTTAACAGAAACCAAGTGCCATCATGGTGAGTTTCTAGCAGGCATAAATGGGAAGCTAACGACACCTTAGCCGGATCTCTCGCGCTATTTTTTCAGAAGTTGCATGCAACTCAAGCACCAATCGTAAGGAAATCAACCATAATTAAACAAAAATTTGGGTGCTAGGTACACAGATACCTCCGATATCACAGTGGTGGGTTAACTGAAACCAAGTGCTATCGTGGTGAGTTTCTAGCAGGCATAAAGGGGAAGCTAACGACACCTTAGCCGGATCTCTCGCGCTATTTTTTCAGAAGTTGCATGCAACTCAAGCACCAATCGTACGGAAATCAACCATAATTAAACAGAAATTTGGATGGTAGGTTAACAGAGACCTCCGATATCATAGTGGTGGGTTAACAGAAACCAAGCGCCATCGTGGTGAGTTTCTAGCAGGCATAAATGGGAAGCTAACGACACCTTAGCCGGATCTCTCGCGCTGTTTTTTCAGAAGTTGCCTGCAACTCAAGCACCAATCGTAAGGAAATCAACCATAATTAAACAAAAATTTGGGTGGTAGGTTAACAGAGACCCCCAATATCATAGTGGTGGGTTAACAGAAACCAAGTGCCATCATGTTGAGTTTCTAGCAGGCATAAATGGGAAGCTAACGACACCTTAGCCGGATCTCTCGCGCTATTTTTTCAGAAGTTGCATGCAACTCAAGCTCCTATCGTATGGAAATCAACCATAATTAAACAAAAATTTGGGTGGTAGGTTAACAGAGACCCCCGATATCATAGTAATGGGTTACCAGAAACCAATTGCCATCGTGGTGAGTTTCTAGCAGGCACAAATGGGAAGCTAACGACACCTTAGCCGAATCTCTCGCGTTATTTTTTCAGAAGTTGCATGCAACTCAAGCACCAATCGTAAGGAAATCAACCATAATTAAACAAAAATTTGGGTGGTAGGTTAACAGAGACCCCCGATATCATAGTGGTGGGTTAACAGAAACCAAGTGCCATCATGATGAGGTTCTAGCAGGCTTAAATGGGAAGCTAACGACACCTTAGCCGGATCTCTCGCGCTATTTTTTTAGAAGTTGCATGCAACTCAAGCACCAATCGTATGGAAATCAACCATAATTAAACAAAAATTTGGGTGGTAGGTAAACAGAGACCTCCGATATCATAGTGGTGGGTTAACAGAAACCAAGTGCCATCGTGGTGAGTTTCTAGAAGGCATAAATGGGAAGCTAACGACACCTTAGCCGGATCTCTCGCGCTATTTTTTCAGAAGTTGCATGCAACTCAAGCACCAATCGTAAGGAAATCAACCATAATTAAACAAAAATTTGGGTGGTAGGTTAACAGAGACCCCCGATATCATAGTGGTGGGTTAACAGAAACCAAGTGCCATCGTGGTGAGTTTCTAGCAGGCATAAATGGGAAGCTAACGACACCTTAGCCGGATCTCTCGCGCTATTTTTTCAGAAGTTGCATGCAACTCAAGCACCAATCGTATGGAAATCAACCATACTTAAACAAAAATTTGGGTGGTAGGTTAACAGAGACCCCCGATATCATAGTAATGGATTAACAGAAACCAAGTGCCATCGTGGTGAGTTTCTACCAGGCATAAATGGGAAGCTAACGACACCTTAGCCGGATCTCTCGCGCTATTTTTTCAGAAGTTGCATGCAACTAAAGCACCAATCGTAAGGAAATCAACCATAATTAAACAAAAATTTGGGTGGTAGGTTAACAGAGACCCCCGATATCATAGTGCTGGGTTAACAGAAACCAAGTGCCATCATGGTGAGTTTCTAGCAGGCATAAATGGGAAGCTAACGACACCTTAGCCGGATCTCTCGCGCTATTTTTTCAGAAGTTGCATGCAACTCAAGCACCAATCGTAAGGAAATCAACCATAATTAAACAAAAATTTGGGTGGTAGGTTAACAGAGACCCCCGATATCATAGTGGTGGGTTAACAGAAACCAAGTGCCATCGCGGTGAGTTTCTAGCAGGCATGAAGGGGAAGCTAACGACACCTTAGCCGGATCTCTCGCGCTATTTTTTCAGAAGTTGCATGCAACTCAAGCACCAATCGTACGGAAATCAACCATAATTAAACACAAATTTGGGTGGTAGGTAAACAGAGACCTCCGATATCACAGTGGTGGGTTAACCGAAACCAAGTGCTATCGTGGTGAGTTTCTAGCAGGCATAAATGGGAAGCTAACGACACCTTAGCCGGATCTTTCGCGCTATTTTTTCAGAAGTTGCATGCAACTCAAGCACCAATCGTATGGAAATCAACCATAATTAAACAAAAATTTAGGTGGTAGGTTAACAGAGACCCCCGATATCATAGTAATGGGTTAACACAAACCAAGTGCCATCGTGGTGAGTTTCTAGCAGGCATAAATGGGAAGCTAACGACACCTTAGCCGGATCTCTCGCGCTATTTTTTTTAGAAGTTGCATGCAACTCAAGCACCAATCGTAAGGAAATCAACCATAATTAAACAAAAATTTGGGTGGTAGGTAAACAGAGACCCCCGCACTCACAGTGGTGGGTTAACCGAAACCAAGTGCTATCGTGGTGAGTTTCTAGCAGGCATAAAGAGGAAGCTAACGACACCTTAGCCGGATCTCTCGCGCTATTTTTTCAGAAGTTGCATGCAACTCAAGCACCAATCGTAAGGACATCAACCATAATTAAACAAAAATTTGGGTGGTAGGTTAACAGAGACCCCCGATATCATAGTGGTGGGTTAACAGAAACCAAGTGCCATCGTGGTGAGTTTCTAGCAGGCATAAATGGGAAGCTAACGACACCTTAGCCGGATCTCTCGCGCTATTTTTTTTAGAAGTTGCATGCAACTCAAGCACCAATCGTAAGGAAATCAACCATAATTAAACAAAAATTTGGGTGGTAGGTAAACAGAGACCCCCGCACTCACAGTGGTGGGTTAACCGAAACCAAGTGCTATCGTGGTGAGTTTCTAGCAGGCATAAAGAGGAAGCTAACGACACCTTAGCCGGATCTCTCGCGCTATTTTTTCAGAAGTTGCATGCAACTCAAGCACCAATCGTAAGGACATCAACCATAATTAAACAAAAATTTGGGTGGTAGGTTAACAGAGACCCCCGATATCATAGTGGTGGGTTAACAGAAACCAAGTGCCATCGTGGTGAGTTTCTAGCAGGCATAAATGGGAAGCTAACGACACCTTAGCCGGATCTCTCGCGCTATTTTTTCAGAAGTTGCATGCAACTCAAGCACCAATCGTATGGAAATCAACCATAATTAAACAAAAATTTGGGTGGTAGGTTAACAGAGACCCCCGATATCATAGTAATGGGTTAACAGAAACCAAGTGCCATCGTGGTGAGTTTCTAGCAGGCATAAATGGGAAGCTAACGACACCTTAGCCGGATCTCTCGCGCTATTTTTTCAGAAGTTGCATGCAACTCAAGCACCAATCGTACGGAAATCAACCATAATTAAACAAAAATTTGGGTGGTAGGTTAAAAGAGACCCCCGATATCATAGTGCTGGGTTAACAGAAACCAAGTGCCATCATGGTGAGTTTCTAGCAGGCATAAATGGGAAGCTAACGACACCTTAGCCAGATCTCTCGCGCTATTTTTTCGGAAGTTGCATGCAACTCAAGCACCAATCGTAAGGAAATCAACCATAATTAAACAAAAATTTGGGTGGTAGGTTAACAGAGACCCCCCATATCACAGTGGTGGGTTAACAGAAACCAAGTGCCATCGTGGTGAGTTTCTAGCAAGCATAAATGGGAAGCTAACGACACCTTAGCCGGAGAAGTTGCATGCAACTCAAGCACCAATCGTAAGGAAATCAACCATAATTAAACAAAAATTTGGGTGGTAGGTTAACAGAGACCCCCGATATCATAGTGGTGGGTTAACAGAAACCAAGTGCCATCGTGGTGAGTTTCTAGCAGGCATAAAGGGGAAGCTAACGACACCTTTGCCGGATCTCTCGCGCTATTTTTTCAGAAGTTGCATGCAACTCAAGCACCAATCGTAAGGAAATCAACCATAATTAAACAAAAATTTGGGTGCTAGGTAAACAGATACCTCCGATATCACAGTGGTGGGTTAACCGAAACCAAGTGCTATCGTGGTGAGTTTCTAGCAGGCATAAAGGGGAAGCTAACGACACCTTAGCCGGATCTCTCGCGCTATTTTTTCAGAAGATGCATGCAACTCAAGCACCAATCGTACGGGAATCAACCATAATTAAACACAAATTTGGGTGGTAGGTAAACAGAGACCTCCGATATCACAGTGGTGGGTTAACCGAAACCAAGTGCTATCGTGGTGAGTTTCTAGCAGGCATAAATGGGAAGCTAACGACACCTTAGCCGGATCTCTCGCGCTATTTTTTCAGAAGTTGCATGCAACTCAAGCACCAATCGTATGGAAATCAACCATAATTAAACAGAAATTTGGGTGGTAGGTTAACAGAGACATCCGATATCATAGTGGTGGGTTAACAAAAGCCAAGTGCCATCGTGGTGAGTTTCTAGCAGGCATAAATGGGAAGCTAACGACACCTTAGCCGGATCTCGCGCGCTATTTTTTCAGAAGTTGCATGCAACTCAAGCACCAATCGTAAGGAAATCAACCATAATTAAACAAAAATTTGGGTGCTAGGTAAACAGATACCTCCGATATCACAGTGGTGGGTTAACCGAAACCAAGTGCTATCGTGCTGAATTTCTAGCAGGCATAAAGGGGAAGCTAACGACACCTTAGCCGGATCTCTCGCGCTATTTTTTCAGAAGTTGCATGCAACTCAAGCACCAATCGTACGGAAATCAACCATAATTAAACACAAATTTGGGTGGTAGGTAAACAGAGACCTCCGATATCACAGTGGTGGGTTAACCGAAACCAAGTGCTATCGTGGTGAGTTTCTAGCAGGCATAAATGGGAAGCTAACGACACCTTAGCCGGATCTCTCGCGCTATTTTTTCAGAAGTTGCATGCAACTCAAGCACCAATCGTATGGAAATCAACCATAATTAAACAAAAATTTAGGTGGTAGGTTAACAGAGACCCCCGATATCATAGTAATGGGTTAACAGAAACCAAGTGCCATCGTGGTGAGTTTCTAGCAGGCATAAATGGGAAGCTAACGACACCTTAGCCGGATCTCTCGCGCTATTTTTTCAGAAGTTGCATGCAACTCAAGCTCCAATCGTAAGGAAATCAACCATAATAAAACAAAAATTTGGGTGGTAGGTTAACAGAGACCCCCGCAATCACAGTGGTGGGTTAACCGAAACCAAGTGCTATCGCGGTGAGTTTCTAGCAGGCATAAAGGGGAAGCTAACGACACCTTAGCCGGATCTCTCGCGCTATTTTTTCAGAAGTTGCATGCAACTCAAGCACCAATCGTAAGGAAATCAACCATAATTAAACAAAAATTTGGGTGGTAGGTTAACAGAGACCCCCGATATCATAGTGGTGGGTTAACAGAAACCAAGTGCCATCGTGGTGAGTTTCTAGCAGGCATAAATGGGAAGCTAACGACACCTTAGCCGGATCTCTCGCGCTATTTTTTCAGAAGTTGCATGCAACTCAAGCACCAATCGTATGGAAATCAAACATAATTAAACAAAAATTTGGGTGGTAGGTTAACAGAGACCCCCGATATTATAGTAATGGGTTAACAGAAACCAAGTGCCATCGTGGTGAGTTTCTAGCAGGCATAAATGGGAAGCTTACGACACCTTAGCCGGATCTCTCGCGCTATTTTTTCAGAAGTTGCATGCAACTTAAGCACCAATCGTAAGGAAATCAACCATAATTAAACAAAAATTTGGGTGGTAGGTTAACAGAGCCCCCGCAATCACAGTGGTGGGTTAACCGAAACCAAGTGCTATCGTGGTGAGTTGCTAGCAGGCATAAAGGGGAAGCTAACGACACCTTAGCCGGATCTCTCGCGCTATTTTTTCAGAAGTTGCATGCAACTCAAGCACCAATCGTAAGGAAATCAACCATAATTAAAAAAAAATTTGGGTGGTAGGTTAAAAGGGACCCCCGATATCATAGTGCTGGGTTAACAGAAACCAAGTGCCATCATGGTGAGTTTCTAGCAGGCATAAAGGGGAAGCTAACGACACCTTAGCCAGATCTCTCGCGCTATTTTTTCGGAAGTTGCATGCAACTCAAGCACCAATCGTAAGGAAATCAACCATAATTAAACAAAAATTTGGGTGGTAGGTTAACAGAGACCCCCGATATCACAGTGGTGGGTTAACAGAAACCAAGTGCCATCGTGGTGAGTTTCTAGCAGGCATAAATGTGAAGCTAACGACACCTTAGCCGGATCTCTCGCGCTATTTTTTTAGAAGTTGCATGCAACTCAAGCACCAATCGTAAGGAAATCAACCATAATTAAACAAAAATTTGGCTGGTAGGTTAACAGAGACCCCCGATATCATAGTGGTGGGTTAACAGAAACCAAGTGCCATCGTGGTGAGTTTCTAGCAGGCATAAAGGGGAAGCTAACGACACCTTTGCCGGATCTCTCGCGCTATTTTTTCAGAAGTTGCATGCAACTCAAGCACCAATCGTAAGGAAATCAACCATAATTAAACAAAAATTTAAGTGCTAGGTAAACAGATACCTCCGATATCACAGTGGTGGGTTAACCGAACCCAAGTGCTATAGTGGTGAATTTCTAGCAGGCATAAAGGGGAAGCTAACGACACCTTAGCCGGATCTCTCGCGCTATTTTTTCGGAAGTTGCATGCAACTCAAGCACCAATCGTAAGGAAATCAACCATAATTAAACAAAAATTTGGGTGGTAGGTTAACAGAGACCCCCGCAATCACAGTGGTGGGTTAACCGAAACCAAGTGCTATCGTGGTGAGTTGCTAGCAGGCATAAAGGGGAAGCTAACGACACCTTAGCCGGATCTCTCGCGCTATTTTTTCAGAAGTTGCATGCAACTCAAGCACCAATCGTAAGGAAATCAACCATAATTAAACAAAAATTTGAGTGGTAGGTTAAAAGAGACCCCCGATATCATAGTGCTGGGTTAACAGAAACCAAGTGCCATCATGGTGAGTTTCTAGCAGGCATAAATGGGAAGCTAACGACACCTTAGCCAGATCTCTCGCGCTATTTTTTCAGAAGTTGCATGCAACTCAAGCACCAGTCGTAAGGAAATCAACCATAATTAAACAAAAATTTGGGTGGTAGGTTACCAGAGACCCCCGATATCATAGTGGTGGGTTAACAGAAACCAAGTGCCATCGTGGTGAGTTTCTAGCAGGCATAAATGGGAAGCTAACGACACCTTAGCCGGATCTCTCGCGCTATTTTTTCAGAAGTTGCATGCAACTCAAGCACCAATCGTATGGAAATCAACCATAATTAAACAAAAATTTGGGTGGTAGGTTAACAGAGACCCCCGATATCATAGTAATGGGTTAACAGAAACCAAGTGCCATCGTGGTGAGTTTCTACCAGGCATAAATGGGAAGCTAACGACACCTTAGCCGGATCTCTCGCGCTATTTTTTCAGAAGTTGCATGCAACTAAAGCACCAATCGTAAGAAAATCAACCATAATTAAACAAAAATTTGGGTGGTAGGTTAACAGAGACCCCCGATATCATAGTGGTGGGTTAACAGAAACCAAGTGCCATCGTGGTGAGTTTCTAGCAGGCATAAATGGGAGGCTAACGACACCTTAGCCGGATCTCTCGCGCTATTTTTTCAGAAGTTGCATGCAACTCAAGTACCAATCGTAAGGAAATCAACCATAATTAAACAAAAATTTGGGTGGTAGGTTAACAGAGACCCCCGATATCATAGTGGTGGGTTAACAGAAACCAAGTGCCATCGTGGTGAGTTTCTAGCAGGCATAAATGGGAAACTAACGACACCTTAGCCGGATCTCTCGCGCTATTTTTTCAGAAGTTGCATGCAACTCAAGCACCAATCGTAAGGAAATCAACCATAATTAAACAAAAATTTGGGTGGTAGGTTAAAAGAGACCCCCGATATCATAGTGCTGGGTTAACAGAAACCAAGTGCCATCATGGTGAGTTTCTAGCAGGCATAAATGGGAAGCTAACGACACCTTAGCCAGATCTCTCGCGCTATTTTTTCGGAAGTTGCATGCAACTCAAGCACCAATCGTAAGGAAATCAACCATAATTAAACAAAAATTTGGGTGGTAGGTTAACAGAGACCCCCGATATCACAGTGGTGGGTTCACAGAAACCAAGTGCCATCGTGGTGAGTTTCTAGCAAGCATAAATGGGAAGCTAACGACACCTTAGCCGGATCTCTCGCGCTATTTTTTCGGAAGTTGCATGCAACTCAAGCACCAATCGTAAGGAAATCAACCATAATTAAACAAAAATTTGGGTGGTAGGTTAACAGAGACCCGCGATATCACAGTGGTGGGTTCACAGAAACCAAGTGCCATCGTGGTGAGTTTCTAGCAGGCATAAAGGGGAAGCTAACGACACCTTTGCCGGATCTCTCGCGCTATTTTTTCAGAAGTTGCATGCAACTCAAGCACCAATCGTAAGGAAATCAACCATAATTAAACAAAAATTTGGGTGCTAGGTAAACAGATACCTCCGATATCACAGTGGTGGGTTAACCGAAACCAAGTGCTATCGTGGTGAATATCTAGCAGGCATGAAGGGGAAGCTAACGACACCTTAGCCGGATCTCTCGCGCTATTTTTTCAGAAGTTGCATGCAACTCAAGCACCAATCGTACGGAAATCAACCATAATTAAACACAAATTTGGGTGGTAGGTAAACAGAGACCTCCGATATCACAGTGGTGGGTTAACAGAAACCAAGTGCCATCATCGTGAGTTTCTAGCAGGCATAAATGGGAAGCTAACGACGCGCTATTTTTTCAGAAGTTGCATGCAACTCAAGCACCAATCGTAAGGAAATCAACCATAATTAAACAAAAAACCAAGTGCCATCGTGGTGAGTTTCTAGCAAGCATAAATGGGAAGCTAACGACACCTTAGCCGGATCTCTCGCGCTATTTTTTCGGAAGTTGCATGCAACTCAAGCACCAATCGTAAGGAAATCAACCATAATTAAACAAAAATTTGGGTGGTAGGTTAACAGAGACCCGCGATATCACAGTGGTGGGTTCACAGAAACCAAGTGTCATCGTGGTGAGTTTCTAGCAAGCATAAATGGGAAGCTAACGACACCTTAGCCGGATCTCTCGCGCTATTTTTTAGAAGTTGCATGCAACTCAAGCACCAATCGTAAGGAAATCAACCACAATTAAACAAAAATTTGGGTGCTAGGTAAACAGATACCTCCGATATCACAGTGGTGGGTTAACCGAAACCAAGTGCCATCGTGGTGAGTTTCAACAAGGCATAAATGGGAGGCTAACGACACCTTAGCCGGATCTCTCGCGCTATTTTTTCAGAAGTTGCATGCAACTCAAGCACCAATCGTAAGGAAATCAACCATAATTAAACAAAAATTTGGGTGGTAGGTTAACAGAGACCCCCGATATCATAGTGGTGGGTTAACAGAAACCAAGTGCCATCGTGGTGAGTTTCTAGCAGGCATAAACGGGAAGCTAACGACACCTTAGCCGGATCTCTCGCGCTATTTTTTCAGAAGTTGCATGCAACTCAAGCACCAATCGTACGGAAATCAACCATAATTAAACAAAAATTTGGGTGCTAGGTTAACAGAGACCCCCGATATCATAGTGGTGGGTTAACAGAAACCAAGTGCCATCATGGTGAGTTTCTAGCAGGCATAAAGGGGAAGCTAACGACACCTTTGCCGGATCTCTCGCGCTATTTTTTCAGAAGTTGCATGCAACTCAAGCACCAATCGTACGGAAATCAACCATAATTAAACACAAATTTGGGTGGTAGGTAAACAGAGACCTCCGATATCACAGTGGTGGGTTAACAGAAACCAAGTGCCATCATCGTGAGTTTCTAGCAGGCATAAATGGGAAGCTAACGACGCGCTATTGTTTCAGAAGTTGCATGCAACTCAAGCACCAATCGTAAGGAAATCAACCATAATTAAACAAAAATTTGGGTGGTAGGTTAACAGAGACCCCCGATATCATAGTGGTGGGTTAACAGAAACCAAGTGACATCGTGGTGAGTTTCTAGCAGACATAAATGGGAAGCTAACGACACCTTAGCCAGATCTCTCGCGCTATTTTTTCGAAAGTTGCATGCAACTCAAGCACCAATCGTAAGGAAATCAACCATAATTAAACAAAAATTTGGGTGGTAGGTTAACAGAGGCCCCCGATATCACAGTGGTGGGTTAACAGAAACCAAGTGCCATCGTGGTGAGTTTCTAGCAGGCATAAATGTGAAGCTAACGACACCTTAGCCGGATCTCTCGCGCTATTTTTTCAGAAGTTGCATGCAACTCAAGCACCAATCGTATGGAAATCAACCATAATTAAACAAAAATTTAGGTGGTAGGTTAACAGAGACCCCCGATATCATAGTAATGGGTTAACAGAAACCAAGTGCCATCGTGGTGAGTTTCTAGCAGGCATAAAGGGGAAGCTAACGACACCTTAGCCGGATCTCTCGCGCTATTTTTTCAGAAGTTGCATGCAACTCAAGCTCCAATCGTAAGGAAATCAACCATAATTAAACAAAAATTTGGGTGGTAGGTTAACAGAGACCCCCGCAATCACAGTGGTGGGTTAACCGAAACCAAGTGCTATCGTGGTGAGTTTCTAGCAGGCATAAAGGGGAAGCTAACGACACCTTAGCTGGATCTCTCGCGCTATTTTTTCAGAAGTTGCATGCAACTCAAGCACCAATCGTATGGAAATCAACCATAATTAAACAAAAATTTGGGTGGTAGGTTAACAGAGACCCCCGATATTATAGTAATGGGTTAACAGAAACCAAGTGCCATCGTGGTGAGTTTCTAGCAGGCATAAATGGGAAGCTAACGACACCTTAGCCGGATCTCTCGCGCTATTTTTTCAGAAGTTGCATGCAACTTAAGCACCAATCGTAAGGAAATCAACCATAATTAAACAAAAATTTGGGTGGTAGGTTAACAGAGACCCCCGAAATCACAGTGGTGGGTTAACCGAAACCAAGTGCTATCGTGGTGAGTTGCTAGCAGGCATAAAGGGGAAGCTAACGACACCTTAGCCGGATCTCTCGCGCTATTTTATCAGAAGTTGCATGCAACTCAAGCACCAATCGTAAGGAAATCAACCATAATTAAACAAAAATTTGGGTGGTAGGTTAAAAGGGACCCCCGATATCATAGTGCTGGGTTAACAGAAACCAAGTGCCATCATGGTGAGTTTCTAGCAGGCATAAATGGGAAGCTAACGACACCGTAGCCAGATCTCTCGCGCTATTTTTTCGGAAGTTGCATGCAACTCAAACACCAATCGTAAGGAAATCAACCATAATTAAACAAAAATTTGGGTGGTAGGTTAACAGAGACCCCCGATATCACAGTGCTGGGTTAACAGAAACCAAGTGCCATCGTGGTGAGTTTCTAGCAGGCATAAATGTGAAGCTAACGACACCTTAGCCGGATCTCTCGCGCTATTTTTTTAGAAGTTGCATGCAACTCAAGCACCAATCGTAAGGAAATCAACCATAATTAAACAAAAATTTGGCTGGTAGGTTAACAGAGACCTCCGATATCATAGTGGTGGGTTAACAGAAACCAATTGCCATCGTGGTGAGTTTCTAGCAGGCATAAAGGGGAAGCTAACGACACCTTTGCCGGATCTCTCGCGCCATTTTTTCAGAAGTTGCATGCAACTCAAGCACCAATCGTAAGGAAATCAACCATAATTAAACAAAAATTTGTGTGGTAGGTAAACAGATACCTCCGATATCACAGTGGTGGGTTAACCGAACCCAAGTGCTATCGTGGTGAATTTCTAGCAGACATAAAGGGGAAGCTAACGACACCTTAGCCGGATCTCTCGCGCTATTTTTTCAGAAGTTGCATGCAACTCAAGCACCAATCGTACAGAAATCAACCATAATTAAGCAGAAATTTGGGTGGTAGGTTAAAAGGGACCCCCGATATCATAGTGCTGGGTTAACAGAAACCAAGTGCCATCATGGTGAGTTTCTAGCAGGCATAAATGGGAAGCTAACGACACCGTAGCCAGATCTCTCGCGCTATTTTTTCGGAAGTTGCATGCAACTCAAACACCAATCGTAAGGAAATCAACCATAATTAAACAAAAATTTGGGTGGTAGGTTAACAGAGACCCCCGATATCACAGTGCTGGGTTAACAGAAACCAAGTGCCATCGTGGTGAGTTTCTAGCAGGCATAAATGTGAAGCTAACGACACCTTAGCCGGATCTCTCGCGCTATTTTTTTAGAAGTTGCATGCAACTCAAGCACCAATCGTAAGGAAATCAACCATAATTAAACAAAAATTTGGCTGGTAGGTTAACAGAGACCTCCGATATCATAGTGGTGGGTTAACAGAAACCAATTGCCATCGTGGTGAGTTTCTAGCAGGCATAAAGGGGAAGCTAACGACACCTTTGCCGGATCTCTCGCGCCATTTTTTCAGAAGTTGCATGCAACTCAAGCACCAATCGTAAGGAAATCAACCATAATTAAACAAAAATTTGTGTGGTAGGTAAACAGATACCTCCGATATCACAGTGGTGGGTTAACCGAACCCAAGTGCTATCGTGGTGAATTTCTAGCAGACATAAAGGGGAAGCTAACGACACCTTAGCCGGATCTCTCGCGCTATTTTTTCAGAAGTTGCATGCAACTCAAGCACCAATCGTACAGAAATCAACCATAATTAAGCAGAAATTTGGGTGGTAGGTTAACAGAGACATCCGATATCATAGTGGTGGGTTAACAAAAGCCAAGTGCCATCGTGGTGAGTTTCTAGCAGGCATAAATGGGAAGCTAACGACACCTTAGCCGGATCTCTCGCGCTATTGTTTCAGAAGTTGCATGCAACTCAAGCACCAATCGTAAGGAAATCAACCATAATTAAACAAAAATTTGGGTGGTAGGTTAACAGAGACCCCCGATATCATAGTGGTGGGTTAACAGAAACCAAGTGACATCGTGGTGAGTTTCTAGCAGACATAAATGGGAAGCTAACGACACCTTAGCCAGATCTCTCGCGCTATTTTTTCGAAAGTTGCATGCAACTCAAGCACCAATCGTAAGGAAATCAACCATAATTAAACAAAAATTTGGGTGGTAGGTTAACAGAGGCCCCCGATATCACAGTGGTGGGTTAACAGAAACCAAGTGCCATCGTGGTGAGTTTCTAGCAGGCATAAATGTGAAGCTAACGACACCTTAGCCGGATCTCTCGCGCTATTTTTTCAGAAGTTGCATGCAACTCAAGCACCAATCGTATGGAAATCAACCATAATTAAACAAAAATTTAGGTGGTAGGTTAACAGAGACCCCCGATATCATAGTAATGGGTTAACAGAAACCAAGTGCCATCGTGGTGAGTTTCTAGCAGGCATAAAGGGGAAGCTAACGACACCTTAGCCGGATCTCTCGCGCTATTTTTTCAGAAGTTGCATGCAACTCAAGCTCCAATCGTAAGGAAATCAACCATAATTAAACAAAAATTTGGGTGGTAGGTTAACAGAGACCCCCGCAATCACAGTGGTGGGTTAACCGAAACCAAGTGCTATCGTGGTGAGTTTCTAGCAGGCATAAAGGGGAAGCTAACGACACCTTAGCTGGATCTCTCGCGCTATTTTTTCAGAAGTTGCATGCAACTCAAGCACCAATCGTATGGAAATCAACCATAATTAAACAAAAATTTGGGTGGTAGGTTAACAGAGACCCCCGATATTATAGTAATGGGTTAACAGAAACCAAGTGCCATCGTGGTGAGTTTCTAGCAGGCATAAATGGGAAGCTAACGACACCTTAGCCGGATCTCTCGCGCTATTTTTTCAGAAGTTGCATGCAACTTAAGCACCAATCGTAAGGAAATCAACCATAATTAAACAAAAATTTGGGTGGTAGGTTAACAGAGACCCCCGAAATCACAGTGGTGGGTTAACCGAAACCAAGTGCTATCGTGGTGAGTTGCTAGCAGGCATAAAGGGGAAGCTAACGACACCTTAGCCGGATCTCTCGCGCTATTTTATCAGAAGTTGCATGCAACTCAAGCACCAATCGTAAGGAAATCAACCATAATTAAACAAAAATTTGGGTGGTAGGTTAAAAGGGACCCCCGATATCATAGTGCTGGGTTAACAGAAACCAAGTGCCATCATGGTGAGTTTCTAGCAGGCATAAATGGGAAGCTAACGACACCGTAGCCAGATCTCTCGCGCTATTTTTTCGGAAGTTGCATGCAACTCAAACACCAATCGTAAGGAAATCAACCATAATTAAACAAAAATTTGGGTGGTAGGTTAACAGAGACCCCCGATATCACAGTGCTGGGTTAACAGAAACCAAGTGCCATCGTGGTGAGTTTCTAGCAGGCATAAATGTGAAGCTAACGACACCTTAGCCAGATCTCTCGCGCTATTTTTTCGAAAGTTGCATGCAACTCAAGCACCAATCGTAAGGAAATCAACCATAATTAAACAAAAATTTGGCTGGTAGGTTAACAGAGACCTCCGATATCATAGTGGTGGGTTAACAGAAACCAATTGCCATCGTGGTGAGTTTCTAGCAGGCATAAAGGGGAAGCTAACGACACCTTTGCCGGATCTCTCGCGCCATTTTTTCAGAAGTTGCATGCAACTCAAGCACCAATCGTAAGGAAATCAACCATAATTAAACAAAAATTTGTGTGGTAGGTAAACAGATACCTCCGATATCACAGTGGTGGGTTAACCGAACCCAAGTGCTATCGTGGTGAATTTCTAGCAGACATAAAGGGGAAGCTAACGACACCTTAGCCGGATCTCTCGCGCTATTTTTTCAGAAGTTGCATGCAACTCAAGCACCAATCGTACAGAAATCAACCATAATTAAGCAGAAATTTGGGTGGTAGGTTAAAAGGGACCCCCGATATCATAGTGCTGGGTTAACAGAAACCAAGTGCCATCATGGTGAGTTTCTAGCAGGCATAAATGGGAAGCTAACGACACCGTAGCCAGATCTCTCGCGCTATTTTTTCGGAAGTTGCATGCAACTCAAACACCAATCGTAAGGAAATCAACCATAATTAAACAAAAATTTGGGTGGTAGGTTAACAGAGACCCCCGATATCACAGTGCTGGGTTAACAGAAACCAAGTGCCATCGTGGTGAGTTTCTAGCAGGCATAAATGTGAAGCTAACGACACCTTAGCCGGATCTCTCGCGCTATTTTTTTAGAAGTTGCATGCAACTCAAGCACCAATCGTAAGGAAATCAACCATAATTAAACAAAAATTTGGCTGGTAGGTTAACAGAGACCTCCGATATCATAGTGGTGGGTTAACAGAAACCAATTGCCATCGTGGTGAGTTTCTAGCAGGCATAAAGGGGAAGCTAACGACACCTTTGCCGGATCTCTCGCGCCATTTTTTCAGAAGTTGCATGCAACTCAAGCACCAATCGTAAGGAAATCAACCATAATTAAACAAAAATTTGTGTGGTAGGTAAACAGATACCTCCGATATCACAGTGGTGGGTTAACCGAACCCAAGTGCTATCGTGGTGAATTTCTAGCAGACATAAAGGGGAAGCTAACGACACCTTAGCCGGATCTCTCGCGCTATTTTTTCAGAAGTTGCATGCAACTCAAGCACCAATCGTACAGAAATCAACCATAATTAAGCAGAAATTTGGGTGGTAGGTTAACAGAGACATCCGATATCATAGTGGTGGGTTAACAAAAGCCAAGTGCCATCGTGGTGAGTTTCTAGCAGGCATAAATGGGAAGCTAACGACACCTTAGCCGGATCTCTCGCGCTATTGTTTCAGAAGTTGCATGCAACTCAAGCACCAATCGTAAGGAAATCAACCATAATTAAACAAAAATTTGGGTGGTAGGTTAACAGAGACCCCCGATATCATAGTGGTGGGTTAACAGAAACCAAGTGACATCGTGGTGAGTTTCTAGCAGACATAAATGGGAAGCTAACGACACCTTAGCCAGATCTCTCGCGCTATTTTTTCGAAAGTTGCATGCAACTCAAGCACCAATCGTAAGGAAATCAACCATAATTAAACAAAAATTTGGGTGGTAGGTTAACAGAGGCCCCCGATATCACAGTGGTGGGTTAACAGAAACCAAGTGCCATCGTGGTGAGTTTCTAGCAGGCATAAATGTGAAGCTAACGACACCTTAGCCGGATCTCTCGCGCTATTTTTTCAGAAGTTGCATGCAACTCAAGCACCAATCGTATGGAAATCAACCATAATTAAACAAAAATTTAGGTGGTAGGTTAACAGAGACCCCCGATATCATAGTAATGGGTTAACAGAAACCAAGTGCCATCGTGGTGAGTTTCTAGCAGGCATAAAGGGGAAGCTAACGACACCTTAGCCGGATCTCTCGCGCTATTTTTTCAGAAGTTGCATGCAACTCAAGCTCCAATCGTAAGGAAATCAACCATAATTAAACAAAAATTTGGGTGGTAGGTTAACAGAGACCCCCGCAATCACAGTGGTGGGTTAACCGAAACCAAGTGCTATCGTGGTGAGTTTCTAGCAGGCATAAAGGGGAAGCTAACGACACCTTAGCTGGATCTCTCGCGCTATTTTTTCAGAAGTTGCATGCAACTCAAGCACCAATCGTATGGAAATCAACCATAATTAAACAAAAATTTGGGTGGTAGGTTAACAGAGACCCCCGATATTATAGTAATGGGTTAACAGAAACCAAGTGCCATCGTGGTGAGTTTCTAGCAGGCATAAATGGGAAGCTAACGACACCTTAGCCGGATCTCTCGCGCTATTTTTTCAGAAGTTGCATGCAACTTAAGCACCAATCGTAAGGAAATCAACCATAATTAAACAAAAATTTGGGTGGTAGGTTAACAGAGACCCCCGAAATCACAGTGGTGGGTTAACCGAAACCAAGTGCTATCGTGGTGAGTTGCTAGCAGGCATAAAGGGGAAGCTAACGACACCTTAGCCGGATCTCTCGCGCTATTTTATCAGAAGTTGCATGCAACTCAAGCACCAATCGTAAGGAAATCAACCATAATTAAACAAAAATTTGGGTGGTAGGTTAAAAGGGACCCCCGATATCATAGTGCTGGGTTAACAGAAACCAAGTGCCATCATGGTGAGTTTCTAGCAGGCATAAATGGGAAGCTAACGACACCGTAGCCAGATCTCTCGCGCTATTTTTTCGGAAGTTGCATGCAACTCAAACACCAATCGTAAGGAAATCAACCATAATTAAACAAAAATTTGGGTGGTAGGTTAACAGAGACCCCCGATATCACAGTGCTGGGTTAACAGAAACCAAGTGCCATCGTGGTGAGTTTCTAGCAGGCATAAATGTGAAGCTAACGACACCTTAGCCAGATCTCTCGCGCTATTTTTTCGAAAGTTGCATGCAACTCAAGCACCAATCGTAAGGAAATCAACCATAATTAAACAAAAATTTGGGTGGTAGGTTAACAGAGACCCCCGATATCATAGTGGTGGGTTAACAGAAACCAAGTGACATCGTGGTGAGTTTCTAGCAGACATAAATGGGAAGCTAACGACACCTTAGCCAGATCTCTCGCGCTATTTTTTCGAAAGTTGCATGCAACTCAAGCACCAATCGTAAGGAAATCAACCATAATTAAACAAAAATTTGGGTGGTAGGTTAACAGAGGCCCCCGATATCACAGTGGTGGGTTAACAGAAACCAAGTGCCATCGTGGTGAGTTTCTAGCAGGCATAAATGTGAAGCTAACGACACCTTAGCCGGATCTCTCGCGCTATTTTTTCAGAAGTTGCATGCAACTCAAGCACCAATCGTATGGAAATCAACCATAATTAAACAAAAATTTAGGTGGTAGGTTAACAGAGACCCCCGATATCATAGTAATGGGTTAACAGAAACCAAGTGCCATCGTGGTGAGTTTCTAGCAGGCATAAAGGGGAAGCTAACGACACCTTAGCCGGATCTCTCGCGCTATTTTTTCAGAAGTTGCATGCAACTCAAGCTCCAATCGTAAGGAAATCAACCATAATTAAACAAAAATTTGGGTGGTAGGTTAACAGAGACCCCCGCAATCACAGTGGTGGGTTAACCGAAACCAAGTGCTATCGTGGTGAGTTTCTAGCAGGCATAAAGGGGAAGCTAACGACACCTTAGCTGGATCTCTCGCGCTATTTTTTCAGAAGTTGCATGCAACTCAAGCACCAATCGTATGGAAATCAACCATAATTAAACAAAAATTTGGGTGGTAGGTTAACAGAGACCCCCGATATTATAGTAATGGGTTAACAGAAACCAAGTGCCATCGTGGTGAGTTTCTAGCAGGCATAAATGGGAAGCTAACGACACCTTAGCCGGATCTCTCGCGCTATTTTTTCAGAAGTTGCATGCAACTTAAGCACCAATCGTAAGGAAATCAACCATAATTAAACAAAAATTTGGGTGGTAGGTTAACAGAGACCCCCGAAATCACAGTGGTGGGTTAACCGAAACCAAGTGCTATCGTGGTGAGTTGCTAGCAGGCATAAAGGGGAAGCTAACGACACCTTAGCCGGATCTCTCGCGCTATTTTATCAGAAGTTGCATGCAACTCAAGCACCAATCGTAAGGAAATCAACCATAATTAAACAAAAATTTGGGTGGTAGGTTAAAAGGGACCCCCGATATCATAGTGCTGGGTTAACAGAAACCAAGTGCCATCATGGTGAGTTTCTAGCAGGCATAAATGGGAAGCTAACGACACCGTAGCCAGATCTCTCGCGCTATTTTTTCGGAAGTTGCATGCAACTCAAACACCAATCGTAAGGAAATCAACCATAATTAAACAAAAATTTGGGTGGTAGGTTAACAGAGACCCCCGATATCACAGTGCTGGGTTAACAGAAACCAAGTGCCATCGTGGTGAGTTTCTAGCAGGCATAAATGTGAAGCTAACGACACCTTAGCCGGATCTCTCGCGCTATTTTTTTAGAAGTTGCATGCAACTCAAGCACCAATCGTAAGGAAATCAACCATAATTAAACAAAAATTTGGCTGGTAGGTTAACAGAGACCTCCGATATCATAGTGGTGGGTTAACAGAAACCAATTGCCATCGTGGTGAGTTTCTAGCAGGCATAAAGGGGAAGCTAACGACACCTTTGCCGGATCTCTCGCGCCATTTTTTCAGAAGTTGCATGCAACTCAAGCACCAATCGTAAGGAAATCAACCATAATTAAACAAAAATTTGTGTGGTAGGTAAACAGATACCTCCGATATCACAGTGGTGGGTTAACCGAACCCAAGTGCTATCGTGGTGAATTTCTAGCAGACATAAAGGGGAAGCTAACGACACCTTAGCCGGATCTCTCGCGCTATTTTTTCAGAAGTTGCATGCAACTCAAGCACCAATCGTACAGAAATCAACCATAATTAAGCAGAAATTTGGGTGGTAGGTTAACAGAGACATCCGATATCATAGTGGTGGGTTAACAAAAGCCAAGTGCCATCGTGGTGAGTTTCTAGCAGGCATAAATGGGAAGCTAACGACACCTTAGCCGGATCTCTCGCGCTATTTTTTCAGAAGTTGCATGCAACTCAAGCACCAATCGTAAGGAAATCAACCATAATTAAACAAAAATTTGGGTGGTAGGTTAACAGAGAACCCCGCAATCACAGTGGTGGGTTAACCGAAACCAAGTGCTATCGTGATGAGTTGCTAGCAGGCATAAAGGGGAAGCTAACGACACCTTAGCCGGATCTCTCGCGCTATTTTTTCAGAAGTTGCTTGCAACTCAAGCACCAATCGTATGGAAATCAACCATAATTAAACAAAAATTTGGGTGGTAGGTTAACAGAGACCCCCGATATCATAGTAATGGGTTAACAGAAACCAAGTGCCATCGTGGTGAGTTTCTACCAGGCATAAATGGGAAGCTAACGACACCTTAGCCGGATCTCTCGCGCTATTTTTTCAGAAGTTGCATGCAACTCAAGCACCAATCGTAAGAAAATCAACCATAATTAAACAAAAATTTGGGTGGTAGGTTAACAGAGACCCCCGATATCATAGTAATGGGTTAACAGAAACCAAGTGCCATCGTGGTGAGTTTCTACCAGGCATAAATGGGAAGCTAACGACACCTTAGCCGGATCTCTCGCGCTATTTTTTCAGAAGTTGCATGCAACTAGAGCACCAATCGTAAGAAAATCAACCATAATTAAACAAAAATTTGGGTGGTAGGTTCACAGAGACCCCCGATATCATAGTGGTGGGTTAACAGAAACCAAGTGCCATCGTGGTGAGTTTCTAGCAGGCATAAATGGGAGGCTAACGACACCTTAGCCGGATCTCTCGCGCTATTTTTTCAGAAGTTGCATGCAACTCAAGCACCAATCGTAAGGAAATCAACCATAATTAAACAAAAATTTGGGTGGTAGGTTAACAGAGACCCCCGATATCATAGTGGTGGGTTAACAGAAACCAAGTGCCATCGTGGTGAGTTTCTAGCAGGCATAAATGGGAAGCTAACGACACCTTAGCCGGATCTCTCGCGCTATTTTTTCAGAAGTTGCATGCAACTCAAGCACCAATCGTAAGGAAATCAACCATAATTAAACAAAAATTTGGGTGGTAGGTTAAAAGAGACCCCCGATATCATAGTGCTGGGTTAACATAAACCAAGTGCCATCATGGTGAGTTTCTAGCAGGCATAAATGGGAAGATAACGACACCTTAGCCAGATCTCTCGCGCTATTTTTTCGGAAGTTGCATGCAACTCAAGCACCAATCGTAAGGAAATCAACCATAATTAAACAAAAATTTGGGTGGTAGGTTAACAGAGACCCCCGATATCACAGTGGTGGGTTCACAGAAACCAAGTGCCATCGTGGTGAGTTTCTAGCAAACATAAATGGGAAGCTAACGACAGCTTAGCCGGATCTCTCGCGCTATTTTTTAGAAGTTGCATGCAACTCAAGCACCAATCGTAAAGAAATCAACCATAATTAAACAAAAAT
Source organism: Anomoia purmunda (assembly GCA_951828415.1). NCBI lineage: Eukaryota > Metazoa > Arthropoda > Insecta > Diptera > Tephritidae > Anomoia > Anomoia purmunda. Next base: position 97,029,780 of record OX639995.1, read on the forward strand.
TTGGGTGCTAGGTAAACAGATACCTCCGATATCACAGTGGTGGGTTAACCGAAACCAAGTGCAATCGTGGTGAGTTTCTAGCAGGCATAAATTGGAGGCTAACGACACCTTAGCCGGATCTCTCGCGCTATTTTTTCAGAAGTTGCATGCAACTCAAGCACCAATCGTAAGGAAATCAACCATAATTAAACAAAAATTTGGGTGGTAGGTTAAAAGAGACCCCCGATATCATAGTGGTGGGTTAACAGAAACCAAGTGCCATCGTGGTGAGTTTCTAGCAGGCATAAAGGGGAAGCTAACGACACCTTTGCCGGATCTCTCGCGCTATTTTTTCAGAAGTTGCATGCAACTCAAGCACCAATCGTAAGGAAATCAACCATAATTAAACAAAAATTTGGGTGCTAGGTAAACAGATACCTCCGATATCACAGTGGTGGGTTAACCGAAACCAAGTGATATCGTGGTGAATTTCTAGCAGGCATGAAGGGGAAGCTAACGACACCTTAGCCGGATCTCTCGCGCTATTTTTCAGAAGTTGCATGCAACTCAAGCACCAATCGTACGGAAATCAACCATAATTAAACACAAATTTGGGTGGTAGGTAAACAGAGACCTCCGATATCACAGTGGTGGGTTAACAGAAACCAAGTGCCATCATCGTGAGTTTCTAGCAGGCATAAATGGGAAGCTAACGACGCGCTATTTTTTCAGAAGTTGCATGCAACTCAAGCACCAATCGTAAGGAAATCAACCATAATTAAACAAATATTTGGGTGGTAGGTTAAAAGAGACCCCCGATATCATAGTGCTGGGTTAACAGAAACCAAGTGCCATCATGGTGAGTTTCTAGCAGGCATAAATGGGAAGCTAACGACACCTTAGCCAGATCTCTCGCGCTATTTTTTCGAAAGTTGCATGCAACTCAAGCACCAATCGTAAGGAAATCAACCATAATTAAACAAAAATTTGGGTGCTAGGTAAACAGATACCTCCGATATCACAGTGGTGGGTTAACCGAAACCAAGTGCTATCGTGGTGAATTTCTAGCAGGCATGAAGGGGAAGCTAACGACACCTTAGCCGGATCTCTCGCGCTATTTTTTCAGAAGTTGCATGCAACTCAAGCACCAATCGTATGGAAATCAACCATAATTAAACCAAAATTTGGGTGGTAGGTTAACAGAGACCCCCGATATCATAGTGGTGGGTTAACAGAAACCAAGTGCCATCATCGTGAGTTTCTAGCAGGCATAAATGGGAAGCTAACGACGCGCTATTTTTTCAGAAGTTGCATGCAACTCAAGCACCAATCGTACGGAAATCAACCATAATTAAACAAAAATTTGGGTGGGAGGTAAACAGAGACCCCCGATATCATAGTGGTGGGTTAACAGAAACCAAGTGCCATCATGGTGAGTTTCTAGCAGGCATAAAGGGGAAGCTAACGACACCTAAGCCGGAACTCTCGCGCTATGTTTTCAGAAGTTGCATGCAACTCAAGCACCAATCGTAAGGAAATCAACCATAATTAAACAAAAATTTGTGTGGTAGGTAAACAGAGACCTCCGATATCACAGTGGTGGGTTAACCGAAACCAAGTGCTATCGTGGTGAGTTTCTAGCAGGCATAAAGGGGAAGCTAACGACACCTTAGCCGGATCTCTCGCGCTATTTTTTCAGAAGTTGCATGCAACTCAAGCACCAATCGTAAGGAAATCAACCATAATTAAACAAAAATTTGGGTGGTAGGTTAACAGAGACCCCCAATATCATAGTGGTGGGTTAACAGAAACCAAGTGCCATCGTGGTGAGTTTCTAGCAGGCATAAATGGGAAGCTAACGACACCTAAGCCGGATCTCTCGCGCTATTTTTTCAGAAGTTGCTTGCAACTCAAGCACCAATCGTAAGGAAATTAACTATAATTAAACATAAATTTGGGTGGTAGGTAAACAGAGACCTCCGATATCACAGTGGTGGGTTAACCGAAACCAAGTGCTATCGTGGTGAGTTTCTAGCAGGCATAAAGGGGAAGCTAACGACACCTTAGCCGGATCTCTCGCGCTATTTTTTCAGAAGTTGCATGCAACTCAAGCACCAATCGTAAGGAAATCAACCATAATTAAACAAAAATTTGGGTGGTAGGTTAACAGAGACCCCCGATATCATAGTGGTGGGTTAACAGAAACGAAGTGCCATCATCGTGAGTTTCTAGCAGGCATAAATGGGAAGCTAACGGCGCGCTATTTTTTCAGAAGTTGCATGCAACTCAAGCACCAATCGTAAGGAAATCAACCATAATTAAACAAAAGTTTGGGTGGTAGGTTAACAGAGACATCCGATATCATAGTGGTGGGTTAACAAAAGCCAAGTGCCATCGTGGTGAGTTTTTAGCAGGCATAAATGGGAAGCTAACGACACCTTAGCCGGATCTCTCGCGCTATTTTTTCAGAAGTTGCATGCAACTCAAGCACCAATCGTAAGGAAATCAACCATAATTAAACAAAAATTTGGATGGTAGGTTAACAGAGACCCCCGATATCATAGTGGTGGGTTAACAGAAACCAAGTGCCGTCGTGGTGAGTTTCTAGCAGGCATAAATGGGAAGCTAACGACACCTTAGCCGGATCTCTCGCGCTATTTTTTCAGAAGTTGCATGCAACTCAAACACCAATCGTAAGGAAATCAACCATAATTAAACAAAAATTTGGGTGGTAGGTTAACAGAGACCCCCGATATCACAGTGCTGGGTTAACAGAAACCAAGTGCCATCGTGGTGAGTTTCTAGCAGGCATAAATGTGAAGCTAACGACACCTTAGCCGGATCTCTCGCGCTATTTTTTTAGAAGTTGCATGCAACTCAAGCACCAATCGTAAGGAAATCAACCATAATTAAACAAAAATTTGGCTGGTAGGTTAACAGAGACCTCCGATATCATAGTGGTGGGTTAACAGAAACCAATTGCCATCGTGGTGAGTTTCTAGCAGGCATAAAGGGGAAGCTAACGACACCTTTGCCGGATCTCTCGCGCCATTTTTTCAGAAGTTGCATGCAACTCAAGCACCAATCGTAAGGAAATCAACCATAATTAAACAACAATTTGTGTGGTAGGTAAACAGATACCTCCGATATCACAGTGGTGGGTTAACCGAACCCAAGTGCTATCGTGGTGAATTTCTAGCAGACATAAAGGGGAAGCTAACGACACCTTAGCCGGATCTCTCGCGCTATTTTTTCAGAAGTTGCATGCAACTCAAGCACCAATCGTACAGAAATCAACCATAATTAAGCAGAAATTTGGGTGGTAGGTTAACAGAGACATCCGATATCATAGTGGTGGGTTAACAAAAGCCAAGTGCCATCGTGGTGAGTTTCTAGCAGGCATAAATGGGAAGGTAACGACACCTTAGCCGGATCTCTCGCGCTATTTTTTCAGAAGTTGCATGCAACTCAAGCACCAATCGTAAGGAAATCAACCATAATTAAACAAAAATTTGGGTGGTAGGTTAACAGAGACCCCCGCAATCACAGTGGTGGGTTAACCGAAACCAAGTGCTATCGTGATGAGTTGCTAGCAGGCATAAAGGGGAAGCTAACGACACCTTAGCCGGATCTCTCGCGCTATTTTTTCAGAAGTTGCATGCAACTCAAGCACCAATCGTATGGAAATCAACCATAATTAAACAAAAATTTGGGTGGTAGGTTAACAGAGACCCCCGATATCATAGTAATGGGTTAACAGAAACCAAGTGCCATCGTGGTGGGTTTCTACCAGGCATAAATGGGAAGCTAACGACACCTTAGCCGGATCTCGCGCGCTATTTTTTCAGAAGTTGCATGCAACTCAAGCACCAATCGTAAGAAAATCAACCATAATTAAACAAAAATTTGGGTGGTAGGTTAACAGAGACCCCCGATATCATAGTAATGGGTTAACAGAAACCAAGTGCCATCGTGGTGAGTTTCTACCAGGCATAAATGGGAAGCTAACGACACCTTAGCCGGATCTCTCGCGCTATTTTTTCAGAAGTTGCATGCAACTAAAGCACCAATCGTAAGAAAATCAACCATAATTAAACAAAAATTTGGGTGGTAGGTTAACAGAGACCCCCGATATCATAGTGGTGGGTTAACAGAAACCAAGTGCCATCGTGGTGAGTTTCTAGCAGGCATAAATGGGAGGCTAACGACACCTTAGCCGGATCTCTCGCGCTATTTTTTCAGAAGTTGCATGCAACTCAAGCACCAATCGTAAGGAAATCAACCATAATTAAACAAAAATTTGGGTGGTAGGTTAACAGAGACCCCCGATATCATAGTGGTGGGTTAACAGAAACCAAGTGCCATCGTGGTGAGTTTCTAGCAGGCATAAATGGGAAGCTAACGACACCTTAGCCGGATCTCTCGCGCTATTTTTTCAGAAGTTGCATGCAACTCAAGCACCAATCGTAAGGAAATCAACCATAATTAAACAAAAATTTGGGTGGTAGGTTAAAAGAGACCCCCGATATCATAGTGCTGGGTTAACATAAACCAAGTGCCATCATGGTGAGTTTCTAGCAGGCATAAATGGGAAGATAACGACACCTTAGCCAGATCTCTCGCGCTATTTTTTCGGAAGTTGCATGCAACTCAAGCACCAATCGTAAGGAAATCAACCATAATTAAACAAAAATTTGGGTGGTAGGTTAACAGAGACCCCCGATATCACAGTGGTGGGTTCACAGAAACCAAGTGCCATCGTGGTGAGTTTCTAGCAAGCATAAATGGGAAGCTAACGACAGCTTAGCCGGATCTCTCGCGCTATTTTTTAGAAGTTGCATGCAACTCAAGCACCAATCGTAAGGAAATCAACCATAATTAAACAAAAATTTGGGTGCTAGGTAAACAGATACCTCCGATATCACAGTGGTGGGTTAACCGAAACCAAGTGCAATCGTGGTGAGTTTCTAGCAGGCATAAATTGGAGGCTAACGACACCTTAGCCGGATCTCTCGCGCTATTTTTTCAGAAGTTGCATGCAACTCAAGCACCAATCGTAAGGAAATCAACCATAATTAAACAAAAATTTGGGTGGTAGGTTAACAGAGACCCCCGATATCATAGTGGTGGGTTAACAGAAACCAAGTGCCATCGTGGTGAGTTTCTAGCAGGCATAAAGGGGAAGCTAACGACACCTTTGCCGGATCTCTCGCGCTATTTTTTCAGAAGTTGCATGCAACTCAAGCACCAATCGTAAGGAAATCAACCATAATTAAACAAAAATTTGGGTGCTAGGTAAACAGATACCTCCGATATCACAGTGGTGGGTTAACCGAAACCAAGTGATATCGTGGTGAATTTCTAGCAGGCATGAAGGGGAAGCTAACGACACCTTAGCCGGATCTCTCGCGCTATTTTTCAGAAGTTGCATGCAACTCAAGCACCAATCGTACGGAAATCAACCATAATTAAACACAAATTTGGGTGGTAGGTAAACAGTGACCTCCGATATCACAGTGGTGGGTTAACAGCAACCAAGTGCCATCATCGTGAGTTTCTAGCAGGCATAAATGGGAAGCTAACGACGCGCTATTTTTTCAGAAGTTGCATGCAACTCAAGCACCAATCGTAAGGAAATCAACCATAATTAAACAAATATTTGGGTGGTAGGTTAACAGAGACCCCCGATATCATAGTGGTGGGTTAACAGAAACCAAGTGCCATCGTGGTGAGTTTCTAGCAGGCATAAATGGGAAGCTAACGACACCTTAGCCGGATCTCTCGCGCTATTTTTTCAGAAGTTGCATGCAACTCAAGCACCAATCGTAAGGAAATCAACCATAATTAAACAAAAATTTGGGTGGTAGGTTAACAGAGACCCCCAATATCATAGTGGTGGGTTAACAGAAACCAAGTGCCATCGTGGTGAGTTTCTAGCAGGCATAAATGGGAAGCTAACGACACCTTAGCCGGATCTCTCGCGCTATTTTTTCAGAAGTTGCTTGCAACTCAAGCACCAATCGTAAGGAAATTAACTATAATTAAACATAAATTTGGGTGGTAGGTAAACAGAGACCTCCGATATCACAGTGGTGGGTTAACCGAAACCAAGTGCTATCGTGGTGAGTTTCTAGCAGGCATAAAGGGGAAGCTAACGACACCTTAGCCGGATCTCTCGCGCTATTTTTTCAGAAGTTGCATGCAACTCAAGCACCAATCGTAAGGAAATCAACCATAATTAAACAAAAATTTGGGTGGTAGGTTAACAGAGACCCCCGATATCATAGTGGTGGGTTAACAGAAACGAAGTGCCATCATCGTGAGTTTCTAGCAGGCATAAATGGGAAGCTAACGGCGCGCTATTTTTTCAGAAGTTGCATGCAACTCAAGCACCAATCGTAAGGAAATCAACCATAATTAAACAAAAGTTTGGGTGGTAGGTTAACAGAGACATCCGATATCATAGTGGTGGGTTAACAAAAGCGAAGTGCCATCGTTGTGCGTTTTTAGCAGGCATAAATGGGAAGCTAACGACACCTTAGCCGGATCTCTCGCGCTATTTTTTCAGAAGTTGCATGCAACTCAAGCACCAATCGTAAGGAAATCAACCATAATTAAACAAAAATTTGGGTGGTAGGTTAACAGAGACCCCCGATATCATAGTGGTGGGTTAACAGAAACCAAGTGCCGTCGTGGTGAGTTTCTAGCAGGCATAAATGGGAAGCTAACGACACCTTAGCCGGATCTCTCGCGCTATTTTTTCAGAAGTTGCATGCAACTCAAGCACCAATCGTACGGAAATCAACCATAATTAAACAAAAATTTGGGTCGTAGGTAAACAGAGATCCCCGATATCATAGTGGTGGTTAACAGAAACCAAGTGCCATCATGGTCGGTTTCTAGCAGGCATAAAGGGGAAGCTAACGACACCTTAGCCGGAACTCTCGCGCTATTTTTTCAGAAGTTGCATGCAACTCAAGCACCAATCGTAAGGAAATCAACCATAATTAAACAAAAATTTGTGTGGTAGGTAAACAGAGACCTCCGATATCACAGTGGTGGGTTAACCGAAACCAAGCGCTATCGTGGTGAGTTTCTAGCAGGCATAAAGGGGAAGCTAACGACACCTTAGCCGGATCTCTCGCGCTATTTTTTCAGAAGTTGCATGCAACTCAAGCACCAATCGTAAGGAAATCAACCATAATTAAACAAAAATTTGTGTGGTAGGTAAACAGAGACCTCAGATATCACAGTGGTGGGTTAACCGAAACCAAGTGCTATCGTGGTGAGTTTCTAGCAGGCATAAAATGGAAGCTAACGAAACCTTAGCCGAATCTCTCGCGCTATTTTTTCAGAAGTTGCATGCAACTCAAGCACCAATCGTAAGGAAATCAACCATAATTAAACAAAAATTTGGGTGGTAGGTAAACAGAGACCCCCGATATCATAGTGGCGGGTTAACAGAAACCAAGTGCCATCATGGTGAGTTTCTAGCAGGCATAAAGGGGAATCTAACGACACCTTAGCCGGATCTCTCGCGCTATTTTTTCAGAAGTTGCATGCAACTCAAGCACCAATCGTAAGGAAATCAACCATAATTAAACAAAAATTTGGGTGGTAGGTTAACAGAGTCCCCCGATATCATAGTGGTGGGTTAACAGAAACCAAGTGCCATCGTGGTGAGTTTCTAGCATGCATAAATGGGAAGCTAACGACACCTTAGCCGGATCTTTCGCGCTATTTTTTCAGAAGTTGCTTGCAACTCAAGCACCAATCGTAAGGAAATTAACTATAATTAAACAAAAATTTGGGTGGTAGGTAAACAGAGACCTCCGATATCACAGTGGTGGGTTAACCGAAACCAAGTGCTATCGTGGTGAGTTTCTAGCAGGCATAAAGGGGAAGCTAACGACACCTTAGCCGGATCTCTCGCGCTATTTTTTCAGAAGTTGCATGCAACTCAAGCACCAATCGTAAGGAAATCAACCATAATTAAACAAAAATTTGTGTGGTAGGTTAACAGAGACCCCCGATATCATAGTGGTGGGTTAACAGAAACCAAGTGCCGTCGTGGTGAGTTTCTAGCAGGCATAAATGGGAAGCTAACGACACCTTAGCCGGATCTCTCGCGCTATTTTTTCAGAAGTTGCTTGCAACTCAAGCACCAATCGTAAGGAAATTAACTATAATTAAACAAAAATTTGGGTGGTAGGTAAACAGAGACCTCCGATATCACAGTGGTGGGTTAACCGAAACCAAGTGCTATCGTGGAGAGTTTCTAGCAGGCATAAAGGGGAAGCTAACGACACCTTAGCCGGATCTCTCGCGCTATTTTTTCAGAAGTTGCATGCAACTCAAGCACCAATCGTAAGGAAATCAACCATAATTAAACAAAAATTTGGGTGGTAGGTTAACAGAGACCCCCGATATCATAGTGGTGGGTTAACAGAAACCAAGTGCCATCGTGGTGAGTTTCTAGCAGGCATAAATGGGAAGCTAACGACACCTTAGCCGGATCTCTCGCGCTATTTTTTCAGAAGTTGCTTGCAACTCAAGCACCAATCGTAAGGAAATTAACTATAATTAAACAAAAATTTGGGTGGTAGGTAAACAGAGACCTCCGATATCGCAGTGGTGGGTTAACCGAAACCAAGTGCTATCGTGGTGAGTTTCTAGCAGGCATAAAGGGGAAGCTAACGACACCTTAGCCGGATCTCTCGCGCTATTTTTTCAGAAGTTGCATGCAACTCAAGCACCAATCGTAAGGAAATCAACCATAATTAAACAAAAATTTGGGTGGTAGGTTAACAGAGACCCCCGATATCATAGTTGTGGGTTAACAGAAACCAAGTGCCATCATCGTGAGTTTCTAGCAGGCATAAATGGGAAGCTAACGACGCGCTATTTTTTCAGAAGTTGCATGCAACTCAAGCACCAATCGTAAGGAAATCAACCATAATTAAACAAAAGTTTGGATGGTAGGTTCAAAGAGACCTCCGATATCATAGTGGTGGTTAACAGAAACCAAGTGCCATCATGGTGAGTTTCTAGCAGGCATAAAGGGGAAGCTAACGACACCTTAGCCGGAACTCTCGCGCTATTTTTTCAGAAGTTGCATGCAACTCAAGCACCAATCGTAAGGAAATCAACCATAAGTAAACAAAAATTTGGCTGGTAGGTTAACAGAGACCCCCGATATCATAGTGGTGGGTTAACAGAAACCAAGTGCCATCGTGGTGAGTTTCTAGCAGGCATAAAGGGGAAGCTAACGACACCTTTGCCGGATCTCTCGCGCTATTTTTTCAGAAGTTGCATGCAACTCAAGCACCAATCGTAAGGAAATCAACCATAATTAAAGAAAAATTTGGGTGCTAGGTAAACAGATACCTCCGATATCACAGTGGTGGGTTAACCGAAACCAAGTGCTATCGTGGTGAATTTCTAGCAGGTATAAAGGGGAAGCTAACGACACCTTAGCCGGATCTCTCGCGCTATTTTTTCAGAAGTTGCATGCAACTCAAGCACCTATCATAAGGAAATCAACCATGATTAAACAAAAATTTGTGTGGTAGGTAAACAGAGACCTCAGATATCACAGTGGTGGGTTAACCGAACCCAAGTGCTACCGTGGTGAGTTTCTAGCAGGCATAAAGGGGAAGCTAACGACACCTTAGCCGGATCTCTCGCGCTATTTTTTCAGAAGTTGCATGCAACTCAAGCACCAATCGTAAGGAAATAAACCATAATTAAAAAAAAATTTGGGTGGTAGGTAAACAGATACCTCCGATATCATAGTGGTGGGTTAACAGGAACCAAGTGCCATCATGGTGAGTTTCTAGCAGGCATAAAGGGGAAGCTAACGACACCTTAGCCGGATCTCTCGCGCTATTTTTTCAGAAGTTGCATGCAACTCAAGCACCAATCGTAAGGAAATCAACCATAATTAAACAAAAATTTGGGTGGTAGGTTAACAGAGACCCCCGATATCATAGTGGTGGGTTAACAGAAACCAAGTGCCATCGTGGTGAGTTTCTAGCAGGCATAAATGGGAAGCTAACGACACCTTAGCCGGATCTCTCGCGCTATTTTTTCAGAAGTTGCATGCAGCTCAAGCACCAATCGTAAGGAAATCAACTATAATTAAACAAAAATTTGGGTGGTAGGTAAACAGAGACCTCCGATATCACAGTGGTGGGTTAACCGAAACCAAGTGCTATCGTGGTGAGTTTCTAGCAGGCATAAAGGGGAAGCTAACGACAGCTTAGCCGGATCTCTCGCGCTATTTTTTCAGAAGTTGCATGCAACTCAAGCACCAATCGTAAGGAAATCAACCATAATTAAACAAAAATTTGGGTGGTAGGTTAACTGAGACCCCCGATATCATAGTGGTGGGTTAACAGAAACCAAGTGCCATCGTGGTGAGTTTCTAGCAGGCATAAATGGGAAGCTAACGACACCTTAGCCGGATCTCTCGCGCTTTTTTTTCAGAAGTTGCTTGCAACTCAAGCACCAATCGTAAGGAAATTAACTATAATTAAACAAAAATTTGGGTGGTAGGTAAACAGAGACCTCCGATATCACAGTGGTGGGTTAACCGAAACCAAGTGCTATCGTGGTGAGTTTCTAGCAGGCATAAAGGGGAAGCTAACGACACCTTAGCCGGATCTCTCGCGCTATTTTTTCAGAAAATGCATGCAACTCAAGCACCAATCGTAAGGAAATCAACCATAATTAAACAAAAATTTGGGTGGTAGGTTAACAGAGACCCCCGATATCATAGTTGTGGGTTAACAGAAACCAAGTGCCATCATCGTGAGTTTCTAGCAGGCATAAATGGGAAGCTAACGACGCGCTATTTTTTCAGAAGTTGCATGCAACTCAAGCACCAATCGTAAGGAAATCAACCATAATTAAACAAAAGTTTGGATGGTAGGTTCAAAGAGACCCTCGATATCATAGTGGTGGGTTAACAGAAACCAAGTGCCATCGTGGTGAGTTTCTAGCAGGCACAAATGGGAAGCTAACGACACCTTAGCCGGATCTCTCGCGCTATTTTTTCAGAAGTTGCATGCAGCTCAAGCACCAATCGTAAGGAAATCAACCATAATTAAACAAAAATTTGGGTGGTAGGTTAACAGAGACCTCCGATATCATAGTGGTGGGTTAACAGACACCAAGTGCCATCATGGTGAGTTTCTAGCAGGCTTAAATGGGAAGCTAACGACACCTTAGCCGGATCTCTCGCGCTATTTTTTCAGAAGTTGCATGCAACTCAAGCACCAATCGTAAGGAAATCAACCATAATTAAAAAAAAATTTGGGTGGTAGGTAAACAGAGACCTCCGATATCACAGTGGTGGGTTAACCGAAACCAAGTGCTATCGTGGTGAGTTTTTAGCAGGCATAAAGGGGAAGCTATCGACACCTTAGCCGGATCTCTCGCGCTATTTTTTCAGAAGTTGCATGCAACTCAAGCACCAATCGTAAGGAAATCAACCATAATTAAACAAAAATTTGGGTGGTAGATTAACAGAGACCCCCGATATCATAGTGGTGGGTTAACAGAAACCAAGTGCCATCATCGTGAGTTTCTAGCAGGCATAAATGGGAAGCTAACGACGCGCTATTTTTTCAGAAGTTGCATGCAACTCAAGCACCAATCGTAAGGAAATCAACCATAATTAAACAAAAATTTGGGTGGTAGGTTAACAGAGACCTCCGATATCATAGTGGTGGGTTAACAGAAACCAAGTGGCATCGTGGTGAGTTTCTAGCAGGCTTAAATGGGAAGCTAACGACACCTTAGCCGGATCTCTCGCGCTATTTTTTCAGAAGTTGCATGCAACTCAAGCACCAATCGTAAGGAAATCAACCATAATTAAACAAAAATTTGGGTGGTAGGTAAACAGAGACCTCCGATATCACAGTGGTGGGTTAACCGAAACCAAGTGCTATCGTGGTGAGTTTCTAGCAGGCATAAAGGGGAAGCTAACGACACCTTAGCCGGATCTCTCGCGCTATTTTTTCAGAAGTTGCATGCAACTCAAGCACCAATCGTAAGGAAATCAACCATAATTAAACAAAAATTTGGGTGGTAGATTAACAGAGACCCCCGATATCATAGTGGTGGGTTAACAGAAACCAAGTGCCATCGTGGTGAGTTTCTAGCAGGCATAAATGGGAAGCTAACGACACCTTAGCCGGATCTCTCGCGCTATTTTTTCAGAAGTTGCTTGCAACTCAAGCACCAATCGTAAGGAAATTAACTATAATTAAACAAAAATTTGGGTGGTAGGTAAACAGAGACCTCCGATATCACAGTGGTGGGTTAACCGAAACCAAGTGCTATCGTGGTGAGTTTCTAGCAGGCATAAAGGGGAAGCTAACGACACCTTAGCCGGATCTCTCGCGCTATTTTTTCAGAAGTTGCATGCAACTCAAGCTCCAATCGTAAGGAAATCAACCATAATTAAACAAAAATTTGGGTGGTAGGTTAACAGAGACCCCCGATATCATAGTGGTGGGTTAACAGAAACCAAGTGCCATCGTGGTGAGTTTCTAGCAGGCATAAATGGGAAGCTAACGACACCTTAGCCGGATCTCTCGCGCTATTTTTTCAGAAGTTGCTTGCAACTCAAGCACCAATCGTAAGGAAATTAACTATAATTAAACAAAAATTTGGGTGGTAGGTAAACAGAGACCTCCGATATCACAGTGGTGGGTTAACCGAAACCAAGTGCTATCGTGGAGAGTTTCTAGCAGGCATAAAGGGGAAGCTAACGACACCTTAGCCGGATCTCTCGCGCTATTTTTTCAGAAGTTGCATGCAACTCAAGCACCAATCGTAAGGAAATCAACCATAATTAAACAAAAATTTGGGTGGTAGGTTAAGAGAGACCCCCGATATCATAGTGGTGGGTTAACAGAAACCAAGTGCCATCGTGGTGAGTTTCTAGCAGGCATAAATGGGAAGCTAACGACACCTTAGCCGGATCTCTCGCGCTATTTTTTCAGAAGTTGCTTGCAACTCAAGCACCAATCGTAAGGAAATCAACCATAAGTAAACAAAAATTTGGCTGGTAGGTTAACAGAGACCCCCGATATCATAGTGGTGGGTTAACAGAAACCAAGTGCCATCGTGGTGAGTTTCTAGCAGGCATAAAGGGGAAGCTAACGACACCTTTGCCGGATCTCTCGCGCTATTTTTTCAGAAGTTGCATGCAACTCAAGCACCAATCGTAAGGAAATCAACCATAATTAAAGAAAAATTTGGGTGCTAGGTAAACAGATACCTGCGATATCACAGTGGTGGGTTAACCGAAACCAAGTGCTATCGTGGTGAGTTTCTAGCAGGCATAAATGGGAAGCTAACGACACCTTAGCCATATCTCTCGCGCTATTTTTTCAGAAGTTGCATGCAACTCAAGCACCAATCGTAAGGAAATCAACCATAATTAAACAAAAATTTGGGTGGTAGATTAACAGAGACCCCCGATATCATAGTGGTGGGTTAACAGAAACCAAGTGCCATCGTGGTGAGTTTCTAGCAGGCATAAATGGGAAGCTAACGACACCTTAGCCGGATCTCTCGCGCTATTTTTTCAGAAGTTGCATGCAACTCAAGCACCAATCGTAAGGAAATCAACCATAATTAAACAAAAATTTGGGTGGTAGATTAACAGAGACCCCCGATATCATAGTGGTGGGTTAACAGAAACCAAGTGCCATCGTGGTGAGTTTCTAGCAGGCATAAATGGGAAGCTAACGACACCTTAGCCGGATCTCTCGCGCTATTTTTTCAGAAGTTGCTTGCAACTCAAGCACCAATCGTAAGGAAATTAACTATAATTAAACAAAAATTTGGGTGGTAGGTAAACAGAGACCTCCGATATCACAGTGGTGGGTTAACCGGAACCAAGTGCTATCGTGGTGAGTTTCTAGCAGGCATAAAGGGGAAGCTAACGACACCTTAGCCGGATCTCTCGCGCTATTTTTTCAGAAGTTGCATGCAACTCAAGCACCAATCGTAAGGAAATCAACCATAATTAAACAAAAATTTGGGTGGTAGGTTAACAGAGACCCCCGATATCATAGTGGTGGGTTAACAGAAACCAAGTGCCATCGTGGTGAGTTTCTAGCAGGCATAAATGGGAAGCTAACGACACCTTAGCCGGATCTCTCGCGCTATTTTTTCAGAAGTTGCTTGCAACTCAAGCACCAATCGTAAGGAAATTAACTATAATTAAACAAAAATTTGGGTGGTAGGTAAACAGAGACCTCCGATATCACAGTGGTGGGTTAACCGAAACCAAGTGCTATCGTGGTGAGTTTCTAGCAGGCATAAAGGGGAAGCTAACGACACCTTAGCCGGATCTCTCGCGCTATTTTTTCAGAAGTTGCATGCAACTCAAGCACCAATCGTAAGGAAATCAACCATAATTAAACAAAAATTTGGGTGGTAGGTTAACAGAGACCCCCGATATCATAGTGGTGGGTTAACAGAAACCAAGTGCCATCGTGGTGAGTTTCTAGCAGGCATAAATGGGAAGCTAACGACACCTTAGCCGGATCTCTCGCGCTATTTTTTCAGAAGTTGCATGCAACTCAAGCACCAATCGTAAGGAAATCAACCATAATTAAACAAAAATTTGGGTGGTAGGTTAACAGAGACCCCCGATATCATAGTTGTGGGTTAACAGAAACCAAGTGCCATCATCGTGAGTTTCTAGCAGGCATAAATGGGAAGCTAACGACGCGCTATTTTTTCAGAAGCTGCATGCAACTCAAGCACCAATCGTAAGGAAATCAACCATAATTAAACAAAAGTTTGGATGGTAGGTTCAAAGAGACCCCCGATATCATAGTGGTGGTTAACAGAAACCAAGTGCCATCATGGTGAGTTTCTAGCAGGCATAAAGGGGAAGCTAACGACACCTTAGCCGGAACTCTCGCGCTATTTTTTCAGAAGTTGCATGCAACTCAAGCACCAATCGTAAGGAAATCAACCATAAGTAAACAAAAATTTGGCTGGTAGGTTAACAGAGACCCCCGATATCATAGTGGTGGGTTAACAGAAACCAAGTGCCATCGTGGTGAGTTTCTAGCAGGCATAAAGGGGAAGCTAACGACACCTTTGCCGGATCTCTCGCGCTATTTTTTCAGAAGTTGCATGCAACTCAAGCACCAATCGTAAGGAAATCAACCATAATTAAAGAAAAATTTGGGTGCTAGGTAAACAGATACCTCCGATATCACAGTGGTGGGTTAACCGAAACCAAGTGCTATCGTGGTGAATTTCTAGCAGGTATAAAGGGGAAGCTAACGACACCTTAGCCGGATCTCTCGCGCTATTTTTTCAGAAGTTGCATGCAACTCAAGCACCTATCATAAGGAAATCAACCATAATTAAACAAAAATTTGTGTGGTAGGTAAACAGAGACCTCAGATATCACAGTGGTGGGTTAACCGAACCCAAGTGCTACCGTGGTGAGTTTCTAGCAGGCATAAAGGGGAAGCTAACGACACCTTAGCCGGATCTCTCGCGCTATTTTTTCAGAAGTTGCATGCAACTCAAGCACCAATCGTAAGGAAATAAACCATAATTAAAAAAAAATTTGGGTGGTAGGTAAACAGATACCTCCGATATCATAGTGGTGGGTTAACAGAAACCAAGTGCCATCATGGTGAGTTTCTAGCAGGCATAAAGGGGAAGCTAACGACACCTTAGCCGGATCTCTCGCGCTATTTTTTCAGAAGTTGCATGCAACTCAAGCACCAATCGTAAGGAAATCAACCATAATTAAACAAAAATTTGGGTGGTAGGTTAACAGAGACCCCCGATATCATAGTGGTGGGTTAACAGAAACCAAGTGCCATCGTGGTGAGTTTCTAGCAGGCATAAATGGGAATCTAACGACACCTTAGCCGGATCTCTCGCGCTATTTTTTCAGAAGTTGCTTGCAACTCAAGCACCAATCGTAAGGAAATTAACTATAATTAAACAACAATTTGGGTGGTAGGTAAACAGAGACCTCCGATATCACAGTGGTGGGTTAACCGAAACCAAGTGCTATCGTGGTGAGTTTCTAGCAGGCATAAAGGGGAAGCTAACGACACCTTAGCCGGATCTCTCGCGCTATTTTTTCAGAAGTTGCATGCAACTCAAGCACCAATCGTAAGGAAATCAACCATTATTAAACAAAAATTTGGGTGGTAGGTTAACAGAGACCCCCGATATCATAGTGGTGGGTTAACAGAAACCAAGTGCCATCGTGGTGAGTTTCTAGCAGGCATAAATGGGAAGCTAACGACACCTTAGCCGGATCTCTCGCGCTATTTTTTCAGAAGTTGCTTGCAACTCAAGCACCAATCGTAAGGAAATTAACTATAATTAAACAAAAATTTGGGTGGTAGGTAAACAGAGACCTCCGATATCACAGTGGTGGGTTAACCGAAACCAAGTGCTATCGTGGTGAGTTTCTAGCAGGCATAAAGGGGAAGCTAACGACACCTTAGCCGGATCTCTCGCGCTATTTTTTCAGAAGTTGCATGCAACTCAAGCACCAATCGTAAGGAAATCAACCATAATTAAACAAAAATTTGGGTGGTAGGTTAACAGAGACCCCCGATATCATAGTTGTGGGTTAACAGAAACCAAGTGCCAACATCGTGAGTTTCTAGCAGGCATAAATGGGAAGCTAACGACGCGCTATTTTTTCAGAAGTTGCATGCAACTCAAGCACCAATCGTAAGGAAATCAACCATAATTAAACAAAAGTTTGGATGGTAGGTTCAAAGAGACCCTCGATATCATAGTGGTGGGTTTACAGAAACCAAGTGCCATCGTAGTGAGTTTCTAGCAGGCACAAATGGGAAGCTAACGACACCTTAGCCGGATCTCTCGCGCTATTTTTTCAGAAGTTGCATGCAGCTCAAGCACCAATCGTAAGGAAATCAACCATAATTAAACAAAAATTTGGGTGGTAGGTTAACAGAGACCTCCGATATCATAGTGGTGGGTTAACAGAAACCAAGTGCCATCATGGTGAGTTTCTAGCAGGCTTAAATGGGAAGCTACCGACACCTTAGCCGGATCTCTCGCGCTATTTTTTCAGAAGTTGCATGCAACTCAAGCACCAATCGTAAGGAAATCAACCATAATTAAAAAAAAATTTGGGTGGTAGGTAAACAGAGACCTCCGATATCACAGTGGTGGGTTAACCGAAACCAAGTGCTATCGTGGTGAGTTTCTAGCAGGCATAAAGGGGAAGCTAACGACACCTTAGCCGGATCTCTCGCGCTATTTTTTCAGAAGTTGCATGCAACTCAAGCACCAATCGTAAGGAAATCAACCATAATTAAACAAAAATTTGGGTGGTAGATTAACAGAGACCCCCGATATCATAGTGGTGGGTTAACAGAAACCAAGTGCCATCATCGTGAGTTTCTAGCAGGCATAAATGGGAAGCTAACGACGCGCTATTTTTTCAGAAGTTGCATGCAACTCAAGCACCAATCGTAAGGAAATCAACCATAATTAAACAAAAATTTGGGTGGTAGGTTAACAGAGACCTCCGATATCATAGTGGTGGGTTAACAGAAACCAAGTGGCATCGTGGTGAGTTTCTAGCAGGCTTAAATGCGAAGCTAACGACACCTTAGCCGGATCTCTCGCGCTATTTTTTCAGAAGTTGCATGCAACTCAAGCACCAATCGTAAGGAAATCAACCATAATTAAACAAAAGTTTGGATGGTAGGTTCAAAGAGACCCCCGATATCATAGTGGTGGTTAACAGAAACCAAGTGCCATCATGGTGAGTTTCTAGCAGGCATAAAGGGGAAGCTAACGACACCTTAGCCGGAACTCTCGCGCTATTTTTTCAGAAGTTGCATGCAACTCAAGCACCAATCGTAAGGAAATCAACCATAAGTAAACAAAAATTTGGCTGGTAGGTTAACAGAGACCCCCGATATCATAGTGGTGGGTTAACAGAAACCAAGTGCCATCGTGGTGAGTTTCTAGCAGGCATAAAGGGGAAGCTAACGACACCTTTGCCGGATCTCTCGCGCTATTTTTTCAGAAGTGTCATGCAACTCAAGCACCAATCGTAAGGAAATCAACCATAATTAAAGAAAAATTTGGGTGCTAGGTAAACAGATACCTCCGATATCACAGTGGTGGGTTAACCGAAACCAAGTGCTATCGTGGTGAATTTCTAGCAGGTATAAAGGGGAAGCTAACGACACCTTAGCCGGATCTCTCGCGCTATTTTTTCAGAAGTTGCATGCAACTCAAGCACCTATCATAAGGAAATCAACCATAATTAAACAAAAATTTGTGTGGTAGGTAAACAGAGACCTCAGATATCACAGTGGTGGGTTAACCGAACCCAAGTGCTACCGTGGTGAGTTTCTAGCAGGCATAAAGGGGAAGCTAACGACACCTTAGCCGGATCTCTCGCGCTATTTTTTCAGAAGTTGCATGCAACTCAAGCACCAATCGTAAGGAAATAAACCATAATTTAAAAAAAATTTGGGTGGTAGGTAAACAGATACCTCCGATATCATAGTGGTGGGTTAACTGAAACCAAGTGCCATCATGGTGAGTTTCTAGCAGGCATAAAGGGGAAGCTAACGACACCTTAGCCGGATCTCTCGCGCTATTTTTTCAGAAGTTGCATGCAACTCAAGCACCAATCGTAAGGAAATCAACCATAATTAAACAAAAATTTGGGTGGTAGGTTAACAGAGACCCCCGATATCATAGTGGTGGGTTAACAGAAACCAAGTGCCATCGTGGTGAGTTTCTAGCAGGCATAAATGGGAAGCTAACGACACCTTAGCCGGATCTCTCGCGCTATTTTTTCAGAAGTTGCTTGCAACTCAAGCACCAATCGTAAGGAAATTAACTATAATTAAACAAAAATTTGGGTGGTAGGTAAACAGAGACCTCCGATATCACAGTGGTGGGTTAACCGAAACCAAGTGCTATCGTGGTGAGTTTCTAGCAGGCATAAAGGGGAAGCTAACGACACCTTAGCCGGATCTCTCGCGCTATTTTTTCAGAAGTTGCATGCAACTCAAGCACCAATCGTAAGGAAATCAACCATTATTAAACAAAAATTTGGGTGGTAGGTTAACAGAGACCCCCGATATCATAGTGGTGGGTTAACAGAAACCAAGTGCCATCGTGGTGAGTTTCTAGCAGGCATAAATGGGAAGCTAACGACACCTTAGCCGGATCTCTCGCGCTATTTTTTCAGAAGTTGCTTGCAACTCAAGCACCAATCGTAAGGAAATTAACTATAATTAAACAAAAATTTGGGTGGTAGGTAAACAGAGACCTCCGATATCACAGTGGTGGGTTAACCGAAACCAAGTGCTATCGTGGTGAGTTTCTAGCAGGCATAAAGGGGAAGCTAACGACACCTTAGCCGGATCTCTCGCGCTATTTTTTCAGAAGTTGCATGCAACTCAAGCACCAATCGTAAGGAAATCAACCATAATTAAACAAAAATTTGGGTGGTAGGTTAACAGAGACCCCCGATATCATAGTTGTGGGTTAACAGAAACCAAGTGCCAACATCGTGAGTTTCTAGCAGGCATAAATGGGAAGCTAACGACGCGCTATTTTTTCAGAAGTTGCATGCAACTCAAGCACCAATCGTAAGGAAATCAACCATAATTAAACAAAAGTTTGGATGGTAGGTTCAAAGAGACCCTCGATATCATAGTGGTGGGTTAACAGAAACCAAGTGCCATCGTGGTGAGTTTCTAGCAGGCACAAATGGGAAGCTAACGACACCTTAGCCGGATCTCTCGCGCTATTTTTTCAGAAGTTGCATGCAGCTCAAGCACCAATCGTAAGGAAATCAACCATAATTAAACAAAAATTTGGGTGGTAGGTTAACAGAGACCTCCGATATCATAGTGGTGGGTTAACAGAAACCAAGTGCCATCATGGTGAGTTTCTAGCAGGCTTAAATGGGAAGCTAACGACACCTTAGCCGGATCTCTCGCGCTATTTTTTCAGAAGTTGCATGCAACTCAAGCACCAATCGTAAGGAAATCAACCATAATTAAAAAAAAATTTGGGTGGTAGGTAAACAGAGACCTCCGATATCACAGTGGTGGGTTAACCGAAACCAAGTGCTATCGTGGTGAGTTTCTAGCAGGCATAAAGGGGAAGCTAACGACACCTTAGCCGGATCTCTCGCGCTATTTTTTCAGAAGTTGCATGCAACTCAAGCACCAATCGTAAGGAAATCAACCATAATTAAACAAAAATTTGGGTGGTAGATTAACAGAGACCCCCGATATCATAGTGGTGGGTTAACAGAAACCAAGTGCCATCATCGTGAGTTTCTAGCAGGCATAAATGGGAAGCTAACGACGCGCTATTTTTTCAGAAGTTGCATGCAACTCAAGCACCAATCGTAAGGAAATCAACCATAATTAAACAAAAATTTGGGTGGTAGGTTAACAGAGACCTCCGATATCATAGTGGTGGGTTAACAGAAACCAAGTGGCATCGTGGTGAGTTTCTAGCAGGCTTAAATGGGAAGCTAACGACACCTTAGCCGGATCTCTCGCGCTATTTTTTCAGAAGTTGCATGCAACTCAAGCACCAATCGTAAGGAAATCAACCATAATTAAACAAAAATTTGGGTGGTAGGTAAACAGAGACCTCCGATATCACAGTGGTGGGTTAACCGAAACCAAGTGCTATCGTGGTGAGTTTCTAGCAGGCATAAAGGGGAAGCTAACGACACCTTAGCCGGATCTCTCGCGCTATTTTTTCAGAAGTTGCATGCAACTCAAGCACCAATCGTAAGGAAATCAACCATAATTAAACAAAAATTTGGGTGGTAGATTAACAGAGACCCCCGATATCATAGTGGTGGGTTAACAGAAACCAAGTGCCATCGTGGTGAGTTTCTAGCAGGCATAAATGGGAAGCTAACGACACCTTAGCCGGATCTCTCGCGCTATTTTTTCAGAAGTTGCATGCAACTCAAGCACCAATCGTAAGGAAATCAACCATAATTAAACAAAAATTTGGGTGGTAGATTAACAGAGACCCCCGATATCATAGTGGTGGGTTAACAGAAACCAAGTGCCATCATCGTGAGTTTCTAGCAGGCATAAATGGGAAGCTAACGACGCGCTATTTTTTCAGAAGTTGCATGCAACTCAAGCACCAATCGTAAGGAAATCAACCATAATTAAACAAAAATTTGGGTGGTAGGTTAACAGAAACCCCCGATATCATAGTGGTGGGTTAACAGAAACCAAGTGCCATCGTGGTGAGTTTCTAGCAGGCATAAATGGGAAGCTAACGACACCTTAGCCGGATCTCTCGCGCTATTTTTTCAGAAGTTGCTTGCAACTCAAGCACCAATCGTAAGGAAATCAACAAAAATTTGGCTGGTAGGTTAACAGAGACCCCCGATATCATAGTGGTGGGTTAACAGAAACCAAGTGCCATCGTGGTGAGTTTCTAGCAGGCATAAAGGGGAAGCTAACGACACCTTTGCCGGATCTCTCGCGCTATTTTTTCAGAAGTTGCATGCAACTCAAGCACCAATCGTAAGGAAATCAACCATAATTAAAGAAAAATTTGGGTGCTAGGTAAACAGATACCTCCGATATCACAGTGGTGGGTTAACCGAAACCAAGTGCTATCGTGGTGAGTTTCTAGCAGGCATAAATGGGAAGCTAACGACACCTTAGCCATATCTCTCGCGCTATTTTTTCAGAAGTTGCATGCAACTCAAGCACCAATCGTAAGGAAATCAACCATAATTAAACAAAAATTTGGGTGGTAGGTTAACAGAGACCCCCGATATCATAGTGGTGGGTTAACAGAAACCAAGTGCCATCGTGGTGAGTTTCTAGCAGGCATAAATGGGAAGCTAACGACGCGCTATTTTTTCAGAAGTTGCATGCAACTCAAGCACCAATCGTAAGGAAATCAACCATAATTAAACAAAAGTTTGGATGGTAGGTTCAAAGAGACCCTCGATATCATAGTGGTGGGTTAACAGAAACCAAGTGCCATCGTGGTGAGTTTCTAGCAGGCACAAATGGGAAGCTAACGACACCTTAGCCGGATCTCTCGCGCTATTTTTTCAGAAGTTGCATGCAGCTCAAGCACCAATCGTAAGGAAATCAACCATAATTAAACAAAAATTTGGGTGGTAGGTTAACAGAGACCTCCGATATCATAGTGGTGGGTTAACAGAAACCAAGTGCCATCATGGTGAGTTTCTAGCAGGCTTAAATGGGAAGCTAACGACACCTTAGCCGGATCTCTCGCGCTATTTTTTCAGAAGTTGCATGCAACTCAAGCACCAATCGTAAGGAAATCAACCATAATTAAAAAAAAATTTGGGTGGTTGGTAAACAGAGACCTCCGATATCACAGTGGTGGGTTAACCGAAACCAAGTGCTATCGTGGTGAGTTTCTAGCAGGCATAAAGGGGAAGCTAACGACACCTTAGCCGGATCTCTCGCGCTATTTTTTCAGAAGTTGCATGCAACTCAAGCACCAATCGTAAGGAAATCAACCATAATTAAACAAAAATTTGGGTGGTAGATTAACAGAGACCCCCGATATCATAGTGGTGGGTTAACAGAAACCAAGTGCCATCATCGTGAGTTTCTAGCAGGCATAAATGGGAAGCTAACGACGCGCTATTTTTTCAGAAGTTGCATGCAACTCAAGCACCAATCGTAAGGAAATCAACCATAATTAAACAAAAATTTGGGTGGTAGGTTAACAGAGACCTCCGATATCATAGTGGTGGGTTAACAGAAACCAAGTGGCATCGTGGTGAGTTTCTAGCAGGCTTAAATGGGAAGCTAACGACACCTTAGCCGGATCTCTCGCGCTATTTTTTCAGAAGTTGCATGCAACTCAAGCACCAATCGTAAGGAAATCAACCATAATTAAACAAAAATTTGGGTGGTAGGTAAACAGAGACCTCCGATATCACAGTGGTGGGTTAACCGAAACCAAGTGCTATCGTGGAGAGTTTCTAGCAGGCATAAAGGGGAAGCTAACGACACCTTAGCCGGATCTCTCGCGCTATTTTTTCAGAAGTTGCATGCAACTCAAGCACCAATCGTAAGGAAATCAACCATAATTAAACAAAAATTTGGGTGGTAGGTTAACAGAGACCCCGATATCATAGTGGTGGGTTAACAGAAACCAAGTGCCATCGTGGTGAGTTTCTAGCAGGCATAAATGGGAAGCTAACGACACCTTAGCCGGATCTCTCGCGCTATTTTTTCAGAAGTTGCTTGCAACTCAAGCACCAATCGTAAGGAAATTAACTATAATTAAACAAAAATTTGGGTGGTAGGTAAACAGAGACCTCCGATATCACAGTGGTGGGTTAACCGAAACCAAGTGCTATCGTGGTGAGTTTCTAGCAGGCATAAAGGGGAAGCTAACGACACCTTAGCCGGATCTCTCGCGCTATTTTTTCAGAAGTTGCATGCAACTCAAGCACCAATCGTAAGGAAATCAACCATAATTAAACAAAAATTTGGGTGGTAGGTTAACAGAGACCCCCGATATCATAGTGGTGGGTTAACAGAAACCAAGTGCCATCGTGGTGAGTTTCTAGCAGGCATAAATGGGAAGCTAACGACACCTTAGCCGGATCTCTCGCGCTATTTTTTCAGAAGTTGCTTGCAACTCAAGCACCAATCGTAAGGAAATTAACTATAATTAAACAAAAATTTGGGTGGTAGGTAAACAGAGACCTCCGATATCACAGTGGTGGGTTAACCGAAACCAAGTGCTATCGTGGAGAGTTTCTAGCAGGCATAAAGGGGAAGCTAACGACACCTTAGCCGGATCTCTCGCGCTATTTTTTCAGAAGTTGCATGCAACTCAAGCACCAATCGTAAGGAAATCAACCATAATTAAACAAAAATTTGGGTGGTAGGTTAACAGAGACCCCCGATATCATAGTGGTGGGTTAACAGAAACCAAGTGCCATCGTGGTGAGTTTCTAGCAGGCATAAATGGGAAGCTAACGACACCTTAGCCGGATCTCTCGCGCTATTTTTTCAGAAGTTGCTTGCAACTCAAGCACCAATCGTAAGGAAATCAACCATAAGTAAACAAAAATTTGGCTGGTAGGTTAACAGAGACCCCCGATATCATAGTGGTGGGTTAACAGAAACCAAGTGCCATCGTGGTGAGTTTCTAGCAGGCATAAAGGGGAAGCTAACGACACCTTTGCCGGATCTCTCGCGCTATTTTTTCAGAAGTTGCATGCAACTCAAGCACCAATCGTAAGGAAATCAACCATAATTAAACAAAAGTTTGGATGGTAGGTTCAAAGAGACCCCCGATATCATAGTGGTGGGTTAACAGAAATCAAGTGCCATCGTGGTGAGTTTCTAGCAGGCACAAATGGGAAGCTAACGACACCTTAGCCGGATCTCTCGCGCTATTTTTTCAGAAGTTGCATGCAACTCAAGCACCAATCGTAAGGAAATCAACCATAATTAAACAAAAATTTGGGTGGTAGGTTAACAGAGACCTCCGATATCATAGTGGTGGGTTAACAGAAACCAAGTGCCATCATGGTGAGTTTCTAGCAGGCTTAAATGGGAAGCTAACGACACCTTAGCCGGATCTCTCGCGCTATTTTTTCAGAAGTTGCATGCAACTCAAGCACCAATCGTAAGGAAATCAACCATAATTAAACAAAAATTTGGGTGGTAGGTTAACAGAGACCCCCGATATCATAGTGGTGGGTTAACAGAAACCAAGTGCCATCGTGGTGAGTTTCTAGCAGGCATAAATGGGAAGCTAACGACGCGCTATTTTTTCAGAAGTTGCATGCAACTCAAGCACCAATCGTAAGAAAATCAACCATAATTAAACAAAAGTTTGGATGGTAGGTTCAAAGAGACCCTCGATATCATAGTGGTGGGTTAACAGCAACCAAGTGCCATCGTGGTGAGTTTCTAGCAGGCACAAATGGGAAGCTAACGACACCTTAGCCGGATCTCTCGCGCTATTTTTTCAGAAGTTGCATGCAGCTCAAGCACCAATCGTAAGGAAATCAACCATAATTAAACAAAAATTTGGGTGGTAGGTTAACAGAGACCTCCGATATCATAGTGGTGGGTTAACAGAAACCAAGTGCCATCATGGTGAGTTTCTAGCAGGCTTAAATGGGAAGCTAACGACACCTTAGCCGGATCTCTCGCGCTATTTTTTCAGAAGTTGCATGCAACTCAAGCACCAATCGTAAGGAAATCAACCATAATTAAAAAAAAATTTGGGTGGTTGGTAAACAGAGACCTCCGATATCACAGTGGTGGGTTAACCGAAACCAAGTGCTATCGTGGTGAGTTTCTAGCAGGCATAAAGGGGAAGCTAACGACACCTTAGCCGGATCTCTCGCGCTATTTTTTCAGAAGTTGCATGCAACTCAAGCACCAATCGTAAGGAAATCAACCATAATTAAACAAAAATTCGGGTGGTAGATTAACAGAGACCCCCGATATCATAGTGGTGGGTTAACAGAAACCAAGTGCCATCATCGTGAGTTTCTAGCAGGCATAAATGGGAAGCTAACGACGCGCTATTTTTTCAGAAGTTGCATGCAACTCAAGCACCAATCGTAGGGAAATCAACCATAATTAAACAAAAATTTGGGTGGTAGGTTAACAGAGACCTCCGATATCATAGTGGTGGGTTAACAGAAACCAAGTGGCATCGTGGTGAGTTTCTAGCAGGCTTAAATGGGAAGCTAACGACACCTTAGCCGGATCTCTCGCGCTATTTTTTCAGAAGTTGCATGCAACTCAAGCACCAATCGTAAGGAAATCAACCATAATTAAACAAAAATTTGGGTGGTAGGTAAACAGAGACCTCCGATATCACAGTGGTGGGTTAACCGAAACCAAGTGCTATCGTGGAGAGTTTCTAGCAGGCATAAAGGGGAAGCTAACGACACCTTAGCCGGATCTCTCGCGCTATTTTTTCAGAAGTTGCATGCAACTCAAGCACCAATCGTAAGGAAATCAACCATAATTAAACAAAAATTTGGGTGGTAGGTTAACAGAGACCCCGATATCATAGTGGTGGGTTAACAGAAACCAAGTGCCATCGTGGTGAGTTTCTAGCAGGCATAAATGGGAAGCTAACGACGCGCTATTTTTTCAGAAGTTGCATGCAACTCAAGCACCAATCGCAAGGAAATCAACCATAATTAAACAAAAGTTTGGATGGTAGGTTCAAAGAGACCCTCGATATCATAGTGGTGGGTTAACAGAAACCAAGTGCCTTCGTGGTGAGTTTCTAGCAGGCACAAATGGGAAGCTAACGACACTTTAGCCGGATCTCTCGCGCTATTTTTTCAGAAGTTGCATGCAGCTCAAGCACCAATCGTAAGGAAATCAACCATAATTAAACAAAAATTTGGGTGGTAGGTTAACAGAGACCTCCGATATCATAGTGGTGGGTTAACAGAAACCAAGTGCCATCATGGTGAGTTTCTAGCAGGCTTAAATGGGAAGCTAACGACACCTTATTCGGATCTCTCGCGCTATTTTTTCAGAAGTTGCATGCAACTCAAGCACCAATCGTAAGGAAATCAACCATAATTAAAAAAAAATTTGGGTGGTAGATTAACAGAGACCCCCGATATCATAGTGGTGGGTTAACAGAAACCAAGTGCCATCGTGGTGAGTTTCTAGCAGGCATAAATGGGAAGCTAACGACACCTTAGCCGGATCTCTCGCGCTATTTTTTCAGAAGTTGCTTGCAACTCAAGCACCAATCGTAAGGAAATTAACTATAATTAAACAAAAATTTGGGTGGTAGGTAAACAGAGACCTCCGATATCACAGTGGTGGGTTAACCGAAACCAAGTGCTATCGTGGTGAGTTTCTAGCAGGCATAAAGGGGAAGCTAACGACACCTTAGCCGGATCTCTCGCGCTATTTTTTCAGAAGTTGCATGCAACTCAAGCACCAATCGTAAGGAAATCAACCATAATTAAACAAAAATTTGGGTGGTAGGTTAACAGAGACCCCCGATATCATAGTGGTGGGTTAACAGAAACCAAGTGCCATCGTGGTGAGTTTCTAGCAGGCATAAATGGGAAGCTAACGACACCTTAGCCGGATCTCTCGCGCTATTTTTTCAGAAGTTGCTTGCAACTCAAGCACCAATCGTAAGGAAATTAACTATAATTAAACAAAAATTTGGGTGGTAGGTAAACAGAGACCTCCGATATCACAGTGGTGGGTTAACCGAAACCAAGTGCTATCGTGGAGAGTTTCTAGCAGGCATAAAGGGCAAGCTAACGACACCTTAGCCGGATCTCTCGCGCTATTTTTTCAGAAGTTGCATGCAACTCAAGCACCAATCGTAAGGAAATCAACCATAATTAAACAAAAATTTGGGTGGTAGGTTAACAGAGACCCCCGATATCATAGTGGTGGGTTAACAGAAACCAAGTGCCATCGTGGTGAGTTTCTAGCAGGCATAAATGGGAAGCTAACGACACCTTAGCCGGATCTCTCGCGCTATTTTTTCAGAAGTTGCTTGCAACTCAAGCACCAATCGTAAGGAAATCAACCATAAGTAAACAAAAATTTGGCTGGTAGGTTAACAGAGACCCCCGATATCATAGTGGTGGGTTAACAGAAACCAAGTGCCATCGTGGTGAGTTTCTAGCAGGCATAAAGGGGAAGCTAACGACACCTTTGCCGGATCTCTCGCGCTATTTTTTCAGAAGTTGCATGCAACTCAAGCACCAATCGTAAGGAAATCAACCATAATTAAAGAAAAATTTGGGTGCTAGGTAAACAGATACCTGCGATATCACAGTGGTGGGTTAACCGAAACCAAGTGCTATCGTGGTGAGTTTCTAGCAGGCATAAATGGGAAGCTAACGACACCTTAGCCATATCTCTCGCGCTATTTTTTCAGAAGTTGCATGCAACTCAAGCACCAATCGTAAGGAAATCAACCATAATTAAACAAAAATTTGGGTGGTAGATTAACAGAGACCCCCGATATCATAGTGGTGGGTTAACAGAAACCAAGTGCCATCGTGGTGAGTTTCTAGCAGGCATAAATGGGAAGCTAACGACACCTTAGCCGGATCTCTCGCGCTATTTTTTCAGAAGTTGCATGCAACTCAAGCACCAATCGTAAGGAAATCAACCATAATTAAACAAAAATTTGGGTGGTAGATTAACAGAGACCCCCGATATCATAGTGGTGGGTTAACAGAAACCAAGTGCCATCATGGTGAGTTTCTAGCAGGCATAAATGGGAAGCTAACGACACCTTAGCCGGATCTCTCGCGCTATTTTTTCAGAAGTTGCTTGCAACTCAAGCACCAATCATAAGGAAATTAACTATAATTAAACAAAAATTTGGGTGGTAGGTAAACAGAGACCTCCGATATCACAGTGGTGGGTTAACCGAAACCAAGTGCTATCGTGGTGAGTTTCTAGCAGGCATAAAGGGGAAGCTAACGACACCTTAGCCGGATCTCTCGCGCTATTTTTTCAGAAGTTGCATGCAACTCAAGCACCAATCGTAAGGAAATCAACCATAATTAAACAAAAATTTGGGTGGTAGGTTAACAGAGACCCCCGATATCATAGTGGTGGGTTAACAGAAACCAAGTGCCATCGTGGTGAGTTTCTAGCAGGCATAAATGGGAAGCTAACGACACCTTAGCCGGATCTCTCGCGCTATTTTTTCAGAAGTTGCTTGCAACTCAAGCACCAATCGTAAGGAAATTAACTATAATTAAACAAAAATTTGGGTGGTAGGTAAACAGAGACCTCCGATATCACAGTGGTGGGTTAACCGAAACCAAGTGCTATCGTGGTGAGTTTCTAGCAGGCATAAAGGGGAAGCTAACGACACCTTAGCCGGATCTCTCGCGCTATTTTTTCAGAAGTTGCATGCAACTCAAGCACCAATCGTAAGGAAATCAACCATAATTAAACAAAAATTTGGGTGGTAGGTTAACAGAGACCCCCGATATCATAGTGGTGGGTTAACAGAAACCAAGTGGCATCGTGGTGAGTTTCTAGCAGGCATAAATGGGAAGCTAACGACACCTTAGCCGGATCTCTCGCGCTATTTTTTCAGAAGTTGCTTGCAACTCAAGCACCAATCGTAAGGAAATTAACTATAATTAAACAAAAATTTGGGTGGTAGGTAAACAGAGACCTCCGATATCACAGTGGTGGGTTAACCGAAACCAAGTGCTATCGTGGTGAGTTTCTAGCAGGCATAAAGGGGAAGCTAACGACACCTTAGCCGGATCTCTCGCGCTATTTTTTCAGAAGTTGCATGCAACTCAAGCACCAATCGTAAGGAAATCAACCATAATTAAACAAAAATTTGGGTGGTAGGTAAACAGAGACCTCCGATATCACAGTGGTGGGTTAACCGAAACCAAGTGCTATCGTGGTGAGTTTCTAGCAGGCATAAAGGGGAAGCTAACGACACCTTAGCCGGATCTCTCGCGCTATTTTTTCAGAAGTTGCATGCAACTCAAGCACCAATCGTAAGGAAATCAACCATAATTAAACAAAAATTTGGGTGGTAGGTTAACAGAGACCCCCGATATCATAGTGGTGGGTTAACAGAAACCAAGTGCCATCGTGGTGAGTTTCTAGCAGGCATAAATGGGAAGCTAACGACACCTTAGCCGGATCTCTCGCGCTATTTTTTCAGAAGTTGCTTGCAACTCAAGCACCAATCGTAAGGAAATTAACTATAATTAAACAAAAATTTGGGTGGTAGGTAAACAGAGACCTCCGATATCACAGTGGTGGGTTAACCGAAACCAAGTGCTATCGTGGTGAGTTTCTAGCAGGCATAAAGGGGAAGCTAACGACACCTTAGCCGGATCTCTCGCGCTATTTTTTCAGAAGTTGCATGCAACTCAAGCACCAATCGTAAGGAAATCAACCATAATTAAACAAAAATTTGGGTGGTAGGTTAACAGAGACCCCCGATATCATAGTGGTGGGTTAACAGAAACCAAGTGCCATCGTGGTGAGTTTCTAGCAGGCATAAATGGGAAGCTAACGACACCTTAGCCGGATCTCTCGCGCTATTTTTTCAGAAGTTGCTTGCAACTCAAGCACCAATCGTAAGGAAATCAACCATAAGTAAACAAAAATTTGGCTGGTAGGTTAACAGAGACACCCGATATCATAGTGGTGGGTTAACAGAAACCAAGTGCCATCGTGGTGAGTTTCTAGCAGGCATAAAGGGGAAGCTAACGACACCTTTGCCGGATCTCTCGCGCTATTTTTTCAGAAGTTGCATGCAACTCAAGCACCAATCGTATGGAAATCAACCATAATTAAAGAAAAATTTGGGTGCTAGGTAAACAGATACCTCCGATATCACAGTGGTGGGTTAACCGAAACCAAGTGCTATCGTGGTGAGTTTCTAGCAGGCATAAATGGGAAGCTAACGACACCTTAGCCGGATCTCTCGCGCTATTTTTTCAGAAGTTGCTTGCAACTCAAGCACCAATCGTAAGGAAATCAACCATAATTAAACAAAAATTTGGGTGGTAGGTAAACAGAGACCTCCGATATCACAGTGGTGGGTTAACCGAAACCAAGTGCTATCGTGGTGAGTTTCTAGCAGGCATAAAGGGGAAGTTAACGACACCTTAGCCGGATCTCTCGCGCTATTTTTTCAGAAGTTGCATGCAACTCAAGCACCAATCGTAAGGAAATCAACCATAATTAAACAAAAATTTGGGTGGTAGGTTAACAGAGACCCCCGATATCATAGTTGTGGGTTAACAGAAACCAAGTGCCATCATCGTGAGTTTCTAGCAGGCATAAATGGGAAGCTAACGACGCGCTATTTTTTCAGAAGTTGCATGCAACTCAAGCACCAATCGTAAGGAAATCAACCATAATTAAACAAAAGTTTGGATGGTAGGTTCAAAGAGACCCCCGATATCATAGTGGTGGGTTAACAGAAACCAAGTGCCATCGTGGTGAGTTTCCAGCAGGCACAAATGGGAAGCTAACGACACCTTAGCCGGATCTCTCGCGCTATTTTTTCAGAAGTTGTATGCAGCTCAAGCACCAATCGTAAGGAAATCAACCATAGTTAAACAAAAATTTGGGTGGTAGGTTAACAGAGACCTCCGATATCATAGTGGTGGGTTAACAGAAACCAAGTGCCATCGTGGTGAGTTTCTAGCAGGCTTAAATGGGAAGCTAACGACATCTTAGCCGGATCTCTCGCGCTATTTTTTCAGAAGTTGCATGCAACTCAAGCACCAATCGTAAGGAAATCAACCATAATTAAAAAAAAATTTGGGTGGTAGGTAAACAGAGACCTCCGATATCACAGTGGTGGGTTAACCGAAACCAAGTGCTATCGTGGTGAGTTTCTAGCAGGCATAAAGGGGAAGCTAACGACACCTTTGCCGGATCTCTCGCGCTATTTTTTCAGAAGTTGCATGCAACTCAAGCACCAATCGTAAGGAAATCAACCATAATTAAACAAAAATTTGGGTGGTAGGTTAACAGAGACCCCCGATATCATAGTGGTGGGTTAACAGAAACCAAGTGCCATCGTGGTGAGTTTCTAGCAGGCATAAATGGGAAGCTAACGACACCTTAGCCGGATCTCTCGCGCTATTTTTTCAGAAGTTGCTTGCAACTCAAGCACCAATCGTAAGGAAATTAACTATAATTAAACAAAAATTTGGGTGGTAGGTAAACAGAGACCTCCGATATCACAGTGGTGGGTTAACCGAAACCAAGTGCTATCGTGGAGAGTTTCTAGCAGGCATAAAGGGCAAGCTAACGACACCTTAGCCGGATCTCTCGCGCTATTTTTTCAGAAGTTGCATGCAACTCAAGCACCAATCGTAAGGAAATCAACCATAATTAAACAAAAATTTGGGTGGTAGGTTAACAGAGACCCCCGATATCATAGTGGTGGGTTAACAGAAACCAAGTGCCATCGTGGTGAGTTTCTAGCAGGCATAAATGGGAAGCTAACGACACCTTAGCCGGATCTCTCGCGCTATTTTTTCAGAAGTTGCTTGCAACTCAAGCACCAATCGTAAGGAAATCAACCATAAGTAAACAAAAATTTGGCTGGTAGGTTAACAGAGACCCCCGATATCATAGTGGTGGGTTAACAGAAACCAAGTGCCATCGTGGTGAGTTTCTAGCAGGCATAAAGGGGAAGCTAACGACACCTTTGCCGGATCTCTCGCGCTATTTTTTCAGAAGTTGCATGCAACTCAAGCACCAATCGTAAGGAAATCAACCATAATTAAAGAAAAATTTGGGTGCTAGGTAAACAGATACCTGCGATATCACAGTGGTGGGTTAACCGAAACCAAGTGCTATCATGGTGAGTTTCTAGCAGGCATAAATGGGAAGCTAACGACACCTTAGCCATATCTCTCGCGCTATTTTTTCAGAAGTTGCATGCAACTCAAGCACCAATCGTAAGGAAATCAACCATAATTAAACAAAAATTTGGGTGGTAGATTAACAGAGACCCCCGATATCATAGTGGTGGGTTAACAGAAACCAAGTGCCATCGTGGTGAGTTTCTAGCAGGCATAAATGGGAAGCTAACGACACCTTAGCCGGATCTCTCGCGCTATTTTTTCAGAAGTTGCATGCAACTCAAGCACCAATCGTAAGGAAATCAACCATAATTAAACAAAAATTTGGGTGGTAGATTAACAGAGACCCCCGATATCATAGTGGTGGGTTAACAGAAACCAAGTGCCATCATGGTGAGTTTCTAGCAGGCATAAATGGGAAGCTAACGACACCTTAGCCGGATCTCTCGCGCTATTTTTTCAGAAGTTGCTTGCAACTCAAGCACCAATCGTAAGGAAATTAACTATAATTAAACAAAAATTTGGGTGGTAGGTAAACAGAGACCTCCGATATCACAGTGGTGGGTTAACCGAAACCAAGTGCTATCGTGGTGAGTTTCTAGCAGGCATAAAGGGGAAGCTAACGACACCTTAGCCGGATCTCTCGCGCTATTTTTTCAGAAGTTGCATGCAACTCAAGCACCAATCGTAAGGAAATCAACCATAATTAAACAAAAATTTGGGTGGTAGGTTAACAGAGACCCCCGATATCATAGTGGTGGGTTAACAGAAACCAAGTGCCATCGTGGTGAGTTTCTAGCAGGCATAAATGGGAAGCTAACGACACCTTAGCCGGATCTCTCGCGCTATTTTTTCAGAAGTTGCCTGCAACTCAAGCACCAATCGTAAGGAAATTAACTATAATTAAACAAAAATTTGGGTGGTAGGTAAACAGAGACCTCCGATATCACAGTGGTGGGTTAACCGAAACCAAGTGCTATCGTGGTGAGTTTCTAGCAGGCATAAAGGGGAAGCTAACGACACCTTAGCCGGATCTCTCGCGCTATTTTTTTAGAAGTTGCATGCAACTCAAGCACCAATCGTAAGGAAATCAACCATAATTAAACAAAAATTTGGGTGGTAGGTTAACAGAGACCCCCGATATCATAGTGGTGGGTTAACAGAAACCAAGTGCCATCGTGGTGAGTTTCTAGCAGGCATAAATGGGAAGCTAACGACACCTTAGCCGGATCTCTCGCGCTATTTTTTCAGAAGTTGCTTGCAACTCAAGCACCAATCGTAAGGAAATCAACCATAAGTAAACAAAAATTTGGCTGGTAGGTTAACAGAGACCCCCGATATCATAGTGGTGGGTTAACAGAAACCAAGTGCCATCGTGGTGAGTTTCTAGCAGGCATAAAGGGGAAGCTAACGACACCTTTGCCGGATCTCTCGCGCTATTTTTTCAGAAGTTGCATGCAACTCAAGCACCAATCGTAAGGAAATCAACCATAATTAAAGAAAAATTTGGGTGCTAGGTAAACAGATACCTCCGATATCACAGTGGTGGGTTAACCCAAACCAAGTGCTATCGTGGTGAGTTTCTAGCAGGCATAAATGGGAAGCTAACGACACCTTAGCCGGATCTCTCGCGCTATTTTTTCAGAAGTTGCTTGCAACTCAAGCACCAATCGTAAGGAAATCAACAATAATTAAACAAAAATTTGGGTGGTAGGTAAACAGAGACCTCCGATATCACAGTGGTGGGTTAACCGAAACCAAGTGCTATCGTGGTGAGTTTCTAGCAGGCATAAAGGGGAAGCTAACGACACCTTAGCCGGATCTCTCGCGCTATTTTTTCAGAAGTTGCATGCAACTCAAGCACCAATCGTAAGGAAATCAACCATAATTAAACAAAAATTTGGGTGGTAGGTTAACAGAGACCCCCGATATCATAGTGGTGGGTTAACAGAAACCAAGTGCCATCGTGGTGAGTTTCTAGCAGGCATAAATGGGAAGCTAACGACACCTTAGCCGGATCTCTCGCGCTATTTTTTCAGAAGTTGCTTGCAACTCAAGCACCAATCGTAAGGAAATTAACTATAATTAAACAAAAATTTGGGTGGTAGGTAAACAGAGACCTCCGATATCACAGTGGTGGGTTAACCGAAACCAAGTGCTATCGTGGTGAGTTTCTAGCAGGCATAAAGGGGAAGCTAACGACACCTTAGCCGGATCTCTCGCGCTATTTTTTCAGAAGTTGCTTGCAACTCAAGCACCAATCGTAAGGAAATCAACCATAATTAAACAAAAATTTGGGTGGTAGGTTAACAGAGACCCCCGATATCATAGTGGTGGGTTAACAGAAACCAAGTGCCATCGTGGTGAGTTTCTAGCAGGCATAAATGGGAAGCTAACGACACCTTAGCCGGATCTCTCGCGCTATTTTTTCAGAAGTTGCTTGCAACTCAAGCACCAATCGTAAGGAAATCAACCATAAGTAAACAAAAATTTGGCTGGTAGGTTAACAGAGACACCCGATATCATAGTGGTGGGTTAACAGAAACCAAGTGCCATCGTGGTGAGTTTCTAGCAGGCATAAAGGGGAAGCTAACGACACCTTTGCCGGATCTCTCGCGCTATTTTTTCAGAAGTTGCATGCAACTCAAGCACCAATCGTAAGGAAATCAACCATAATTAAAGAAAAATTTGGGTGCTAGGTAAACAGATACCTCCGATATCACAGTGGGGGGTTAACCGAAACCAAGTGCTATCGTGGTGAGTTTCTAGCAGGCATAAATGGGAAGCTAACGACACCTTAGCCGGATCTCTCGCGCTATTTTTTCAGAAGTTGCTTGCAACTCAAGCACCAATCGTAAGGAAATCAACCATAATTAAACAAAAATTTGGGTGGTAGGTAAACAGAGACCTCCGATATCACAGTGGTGGGTTAACCGAAACCAAGTGCTATCGTGGTGAGTTTCTAGCAGGCATAAAGGGGAAGCTAACGACACCTTAGCCGGATCTCTCGCGCTATTTTTTCAGAAGTTGCATGCAACTCAAGCACCAATCGTAAAAAAATCAACCATAATTAAACAAAAATTTGGGTGGTAGGTTAACAGAGACCCCCGATATCATAGTTGTGGGTTAACAGAAACCAAGTGCCATCATCGTGAGTTTCTAGCAGGCATAAATGGGAAGCTAACGACGCGCTATTTTTTCAGAAGTTGCATGCAACTCAAGCACCAATCGTAAGGAAATCAACCATAATTAAACAAAAGTTTGGATGGTAGGTTCAAAGAGACCCCCGATATCATAGTGGTGGGTTAACAGAAACCAAGTGCCATCGTGGTGAGTTTCCAGCAGGCACAAATGGGAAGCTAACGACACCTTAGCCGGATCTCTCGCGCTATTTTTTCAGAAGTTGTATGCAGCTCAAGCACCAATCGTAAGGAAATCAACCATAGTTAAACAAAAATTTGGGTGGTAGGTTAACAGAGACCTCCGATATCATAGTGGTGGGTTAACAGAAACCAAGTGCCATCGTGGTGAGTTTCTAGCAGGCTTAAATGGGAAGCTAACGACATCTTAGCCGGATCTCCCGCGCTATTTTTTCAGAAGTTGCATGCAACTCAAGCACCAATCGTAAGGAAATCAACCATAATTAAAAAAAAATTTGGGTGGTAGGTAAACAGAGACCTCCGATATCACAGTGGTGGGTTAACCGAAACCAAGTGCTATCGTGGTGAGTTTCTAGCAGGCATAAAGGGGAAGCTAACGACACCTTAGCCGGATCTCTCGCGCTATTTTTCCAGAAGTTGCATGCAACTAAAGCACCAATCGTAAGGAAAACAACCATAACTAAATAAAAATTTGGGTGGTAGGCTAAAAGGGACCCCCGATATCATAGTGGTGGGTTAACAGAAACCAAGTGCCATCGTGGTGAGTTTCTAGCAGGCACAAATGGGAAGCTAACGACACCTTAGCCGGATCTCTCGCGCTATTTTTTCAGAAGTTGCATGCAACTCAAGCACCAATCGTAAGGAAATCAACCATAATTAAACAAAAATTTGGGTGGTAGGTTAACAGAGACCTCCGATATCATAGTGGTGGGTTAACAGAAACCAAGTGGCATCGTGGTGAGTTTCTAGCAGTCTTAAATGGGAAGCTAACGACACCTTAGCCGGATCTCTCGCGCTATTTTTTCAGAAGTTGCATGCAACTCAAGCACCAATCGTAAGGAAATCAATCATAATTAAACAAAAATTTGGGTGGTAGGTAAACAGAGACCTCCGATATCACAGTGGTGGGTTAACCGAAACCAAGTGCTATCGTGGTGAGTTTCTAGCAGGCATAAAGGGGAAGCTAACGACACCTTAGCCGGATCTCTCGCGCTATTTTTTCAGAAGTTGCTTGCAACTCAAGCACCAATCGTAAGGAAATTAACTATAATTAAACAAAAATTTGGGTGGCAGGTAAACAGAGACCTCCGATATCACAGTGGTGGGTTAACCGAAACCAAGTGCTATCGTGGTGAGTTTCTAGCAGGCATAAAGGGGAAGCTAACGACACCTTAGCCGGATCTCTCGCGCTATTTTTTCAGAAGTTGCATGCAACTCAAGCACCAATCGTAAGGAAATCAACCATAATTAAACAAAAATTTGGGTGGTAGATTAACAGAGACCCCCGATATCATAGTGGTGGGTTAACAGAAACCAAGTGCCATCATCGTGAGTTTCTAGCAGGCATAAATGGGAAGCTAACGACGCGCTATTTTTTCAGAAGTTGCATGCAACTCAAGCACCAATCGTAAGGAAATCAACCATAATTAAACAAAAATTTGGGTGGTAGGTTAACAGAGACCCCCGATATCATAGTTGTGGGTTAACAGAAACCAAGTGCCATCATCGTGAGTTTCTAGCAGGCATAAATGGGAAGCTAACGACGCGCTATTTTTTCAGAAGTTGCATGCAACTCAAGCACCAATCGTAAGGAAATCAACCATAATTAAACAAAAGTTTGGACGGTAGGTTCAAAGAGACCCCCGATATCATAGTGGTGGGTTAACAGAAACCAAGTGCTATCGTGGTGAGTTTCTAGCAGGCACAAATGGGAAGCTAACGACACCTTAGCCGGATCTCTCGCGCTATTTTTTCAGAAGTTGCATGCAACTCAAGCACCAATCGTACGGAAATCAACCATAATTAAACAAAAATTTGGGTGGTAGGTAAACAGAGACCCCCGATATCATAGTGGTGGTTAACAGAAACCAAGTGCCATCATGGTGAGTTTCTAGCAGGCATAAAGGGGAAGCTAACGACACCTTAGCCGGAACTCTCGCGCTATTTTTTCAGAAGTTGCATGCAACTCAAGCACCAATCGTAAGGAAATCAACCATAATTAAACAAAAATTTGTGTGGTAGGTAAACAGAGACCTCCGATATCACAGTGGTGGGTTAACCGAAACCAAGTGCTATCGTGGTGAGTTTCTAGCAGGCATAAAGGGGAAGCTAACGACACCTTGGCCGGATCTCTCGCGCCATTTTTTCAGAAGTTGCATGCAACTCAAGCACCAATCGTAAGGAAATCAACCATAATTAAACAAAAATTTGTGTGGTAGGTAAACAGAGACCTCAGATATCACAGTGGTGGGTTAACCGAAACCAAGTGCTATCGTGGTGAGTTTCTAGCAGGCATAAAGGGGAAGCTAACGACACCTTAGCCGGATCTCTCGCGCTATTTTTTCAGAAGTTGCATGCAACTCAAGCACCAATCGTAAGGAAATCAACCATAATTAAAAAAAAATTTGGGTGGTAGGTAAACAGAGACCCC
Source organism: Anomoia purmunda (assembly GCA_951828415.1). Lineage (NCBI taxonomy): Eukaryota > Metazoa > Arthropoda > Insecta > Diptera > Tephritidae > Anomoia > Anomoia purmunda. Next base: position 97,067,983 of record OX639995.1, read on the forward strand.
CGATATCATAGTGGTGGGTTAACAGAAACCAAGTGCCACCATGGTGAGTTTCTAGCAGGCATAAAGGGGAAGCTAACGACACCTTAGCCGGATCTCTCGCGCTATTTTTTCAGAAGTTGCATGCAACTCAAGCACCAATCGTAAGGAAATCAACCATAATTAAACAAAAATTTGGGTGGTAGGTTAACAGAGACCCCCGATATCATAGTGGTGGGTTAACAGAAACCAAGTGCCATCGTGGTGAGTTTCTAGCAGGCATAAATGGGAAGCTAACGACACCTTAGCCGGATCTCTCGCGCTATTTTTTCAGAAGTTGCTTGCAACTCAAGCACCAATCGTAAGGAAATTAACTATAATTAAACAAAAATTTGGGTGGTAAGTAAACAGAGACCTCCGATATCACAGTGGTGGGTTAACCGAAACCAAGTGCTATCGTGGTGAGTTTCTAGCAGGCATAAAGGGGAAGCTAACGACACCTTAGCCGGATCTCTCGCGCTATTTTTTCAGAAGTTGCATGCAACTCAAGCACCAATCGTAAGGAAATCAACCATAATTAAACAACAATTTGGGTGGTAGGTTAACAGAGACCCCCGATATCATAGTGGTGGGTTAACAGAAACCAAGTGCCATCGTGGTGAGTTTCTAGCAGGCATAAATGGGAAGCTAACGACACCTTAGCCGGATCTCTCGCGCTATTTTTTCAGATGTTGCATGCAACTCAAGCACCAATCGTAAGGAAACAAACCATAATTAAACAAATATTTGGGTGGTAGGTTAACAGAGACCCCCGATATCATAGTGGTGGGTTAACAGAAACCAAGTGCCATCGTGGTGAGTTTCTAGCAGGCATAAATGGGAAGCTAACGACACCTTAGCCGGATCTCTCGCGCTATTTTTTCAGAAGTTGCTTGCAACTCAAGCACCAATCGTAAGGAAATTAACTATAATTAAACAAAAATTTGGGTGGTAGGTAAACAGAGACCTCCGATATCACAGTGGTGGGTTAACCGAAACCAAGTGCTATCGTGGTGAGTTTCTAGCAGGCATAAAGGGGAAGCTAACGACACCTTAGCCGGATCTCTCGCGCTATTTTTTCAGAAGTTGCATGCAAATCAAGCACCAATCGTAAGGAAATCAACCATAATTAAACAAAAATTTGGGTGATAGGTTAACAGAGACCCCCGATATCATAGTTGTGGGTTAACAGACACCAAGTGCCATCATCGTGAGTTTCTAGCAGGCATAAATGGGAAGCTAACGACGCGCTATTTTTTCAGAAGTTGCATGCAACTCAAGCACCAATCGTAAGGAAATCAACCATAATTAAACAAAAGTTTGGATGGTAGGTTCAAAGAGACCCCCGATATCATAGTGGTGGGTTAACAGAAATCAAGTGCCATCGTGGTGAGTTTCTAGCAGGCACAAATGGGAAGCTAACGACACTTTAGCCGGATCTCTCGCGCTATTTTTTCAGAAGTTGCATGCAACTCAAGCACCAATCGTAAGGAAATCAACCATAATTAAACAAAAATTTGGGTGGTAGGTTAACAGAGACCTCCGATATCATAGTGGTGGGTTAACAGAAACCAAGTGCCATCGTGGTGAGTTTCTAGCAGGCTTAAATGGGAAGCTAACGACACCTTAGCCGGATCTCTCGCGCTATTTTTTCAGAAGTTGCATGCAACTCAAGCACCAATCGTAAGGAAAACAACCATAACTAAATAAAAATTTGGGTGGTAGGCTAAAAGGGACCCCCGATATCACAGTGGTGGGTTAACAGAAACCAAGTGCCATCATCGTGAGTTTCTAGCAGGCATAAGTGGGAAGCTAACGACGCGCTATTTTTTCAGAAGTTGCATGCAACTCAAGCACCAATCGTAAGGAAATCAACCATAATTAAACAAAAGTTTGGATGATAGGTTCAAAGAGACCCCCGATATCATAGTGGTGGGTTAACAGAAACCAAGTGCCATCGTGGTGAGTTTCTAGCAGGCACAAATGGGAAGCTAACGACACCTTAGCCGGATCTCTCGCGCTATTTTTTCAGAAGTTGCATGCAACTCAAGCACCAATCGTAAGGAAATCAACCATAATTAAACAAAAATTTGTGTGGTAGGTAAACAGAGACCTCAGATATCACAGCGGTGGGTTAATCGAAACCAAGTGCTATCGTGGTGAGTTTCTAGCAGGCATAAAGGGGAAGCTAACGACACCTTAGCCGGATCTCTCGCGCTATGTTTTCAGAAGTTGCATGCAACTCAAGCACCAATCGTAAGGAAATCAACCATAATTAAACAAAAATTTGGGTGGTAGGTAAACAGAGACCTCCGATATCACAGTGGTGGGTTAACCGAAACCAAGTGCTATCGTGGTGAGTTTCTAGCAGGCATAAAGGGGAAGCTAACGACACCTTAGCCGGATCTCTCGCGCTATTTTTTCAGAAGTTGCATGCAACTCAAGCACCAATCGTAAGGAAATCAACCATAATTAAACAATAATTTGGGTGGTAGGTTAACAGAGACCCCCGATATCACAGTGGTGGGTTAACCGAAACCAAGTGCTATCGTGGTGAGTTTCTAGCAGGCATAAAGGGGAAGCTAACGACACCTTAGCCGGATCTCTCGCGCTATTTTTTCAGAAGTTGCATGCAACTCAAGCACCAATCGTAAGGAAATCAACCATAATTAAACAAAAATTTGGGTGGTAGGTTAACAGAGACCCCCGATATCATAGTGGTGGGTTAACAGAAACCAAGTGTCATCGTGGTGAGTTTCTAGCAGACATAAATGGGAAGCTAACGACTTCTTAGCCGGATCTCTCGCGCTATTTTTTCAGATGTTGCACGCAACTCAAGCACCAATCGTAAGGAAATAAACCATAATTAAACAAAAATTTGGGTGGTAGGTTAACAGAGACCCCCGATATCATAGTGGTGGGTTAACAGAAACCAAGTGCCATCGTGGTGAGCTTCTAGCAGGCATAAATGGGAAGCTATGGACACCTTAGCCGGATCTCTCGTGCTATTTTTTCAAAAGTTGCATGCAACTCAAGCACCAATCGTAAGGAAATCAACCATAATTAAACAAAAATTTGGGTGGTAGGTTAACAGAGACCCCGATATCATAGTGGTGGGTTAACAGAAACCAAGTGCCCTCTTGGTGAGTTTCTAGCAGGCATAAATGGGAAGCTAACGACACCTTAGCCGGATCTCTCGCGCTATTTGTTCAGAAGTTGCATGCAACTCAAGCACCAATCGTAAGGAAATAAACCGTAATTAAACAAAAATTTGGGTGGTAGGTTAACAGAGACCCCCGATATCATAGTGGTGGGTTAACAGAAACCAAGTGACATCGTGGTGAGTTTCTAGCAGACATAAATGGGAAGCTAACGACACCTTAGCCGGATCTCTCGCGCTATTTTTTCAGATGTTGCATGCAACTCAAACACCAATCGTAAGGAAATAAACCATAATTAAACAAAAATTTGGGTGGTAGGTAAACAGAGACCCCCGATATCATAGTGGTGGGTTAACAGAAACCAAATGCCATCGTGGTGAGTTTCTAGCAGGCATAAATGGGAAGCTAACGACACCTTAGCCGGATCTCTCGCGCTATTTTTCAGAAGTTGCATGCAACTCAAGCACCAATCGTAAGGAAATCAACCATAATTAAACAAAAATTTGGGTGGTAGGTTAACAGAGACCCCCGATATCATAGTGGTGGGTTAACAGAAACCAAGTGCCATCGTGGTGAGTTTCTAGCAGGCATAAATGGGAAGCTAACGACACCTTAGCCGGATCTCTCGCGCTATTTTTTCAGAAGTTGCATGCAACTCAAGCATCAATCGTAAGGAAATCAACCATAATTAAACAAAAATTTGGGTGGTTGGTTAACCGAGACCCCCGATATCATAGTGGTGGGTTAACAGAAACCAAGTGCCATCATGGTGAGTTTCTAGCAGGCATAAATGGGAAGCTAACGACACCTTAGCCGGATCTCTCGCGCTATTTTTTCAGAAGTTGCATGCAACTCAAGCACCAATCGCAAGGAAATCAGCCATAATTAAACAAAAATTTGGGTGGTAGGTTAACAGAGACCCCCGATATCATAGTGGTCGGTTAACAGAAACCAAGTGCCATCGTGGTGAGTTTCTAGCAGGCATAAATGGGAAGCTACCGACACCTTAGCCGAATCTCTCGCGCTATTTTTTCAGAAGTTGCATGCAACTCAAGCACCAATCGTAAGGAAATCAACCATAATTAAACAAAAATTTGGGTGGTAGGTTAACAGAGACCCCGATATCATAGTGGTGGGTTAACAGAAACCAACAGCTTTCGTGGTGAGTTTCTAGCAGGCATAAATGGGAAGCTAACTACACCTTAGCCGGATCTCTCGCGCTATTTTTCAGAAGTTGCATGCAACTCAAGCACCAATCGTAAGGAAATCAACCATAATTAAACAAAATGTTGGGTGGTAGGTTAACAGAGACCCCCGATATCATAGTGGTGGGTTAACAGAAACCAAGTGCCATCGTGGTGAGTTTCTAGCAGGCATAAATGGGAAGCTAACGACACCTTAGCCGGATCTCTCGCGCAATTTTTTCAGAAGTTGCATGCAACTCAAGCATCAATCGTAAGGAAATCAACCATAATTAAACAAAAATTTGGGTGGTTGGTTAACCGAGACCCCCGATATCATAGTGGTGGGTTAACAGAAACCAAGTGCCATCATGGTGAGTTTCTAGCAGGCATAAATGGGAAGCTAACGACACCTTAGCCGGATCTCTCGCGCTATTTTTTCAGAAGTTGCATGCAACTCAAGCACCAATCGCAAGGAAATCAGCCATAATTAAACAAAAATTTGGGTGGTAGGTTAACAGAGACCCCCGATATCATAGTGGTCGGTTAACAGAAACCAAGTGCCCATCGTGGTGAGTTTCTAGCAGGCATAAATGGGAAGCTACCGACACCTTAGCCGAATCTCTCGCGCTATTTTTTCAGAAGTTGCATGCAACTCAAGCACCAAATCGTAAGGAAATCAACCATAATTAAACAAAAATTTGGGTGGTAGGTTAACAGAGACCCCGATATCATAGTGGTGGGTTAACAGAAACCAAGAGCTTTCGTGGTGAGTTTCTAGCAGGCATAAATGGGAAGCTAACTACACCTTAGCCGGATCTCTCGCGCTATTTTTTCAGAAGTTGCATGCAACTCAAGCACCAATCGTAAGGAAATCAACCATAATTAAACAAAAATTTGGGTGGTAGGTTAACAGAGACCCCCGATATCATAGTGGTGGGTTAACAGAAACCAAGTGCCATCGTGGTGAGTTTCTAGCAGACATAAATGGGAAGCTAACGACACCTTAGCCGGATCTCTCGCGCTATTTTTTCAGATGTTGCATGCAACTCAAGCACCAATCGTAAGGAAACAAACCATAATTAAACAAAAATTCGGGTGGTAGGTTAACAGAGACCCCCGATATCATAGTGGTGGGTTAACAGAAACCAAGTGACATCGTGGTGAGTTTCTAGCAGGCATAAATGGGAAGCTAACGAGACCTTAGCCGGCTCTCTCGCGGTATTTTTTCAGAAGTTGCATGCAACTCAAGCACCAATCGTAAGGAAATCAACCATAATTAAACAAAAATTTGGGTGGTAGGTTAACAGAGACCCCCGATATCATAGTGGTGGGTTAACAGAAACCAAGTGCCATCGTGGTGAGTTTCTAGCAGGCATAAATGGGAAGCTAACGACACCTTAGCCGGATCTCTCGCGCTATTTTTTCAGAAGTTGCATGCAACTCAAACACCAATCGTAAGGAAATCAACCATAATTAAACAACAATTTGGGTGGTAGGTTAACAGAGACCCCCGATATCATAGTGGTGGGTTAACAGAAACCAAGTGCCATCGTGGTGAGTTTCTAGCAGGCATAAATGGGAAGCTAACGACACCTTAGCCGGATCTCTCGCGCTATTTTTTCAGAAGTTGCTTGCAACTCAAGCACCAATCGTAAGGAAATTAACTATAATTAAACAAAAATTTGGGTGGTAGGTAAACAGAGACCTCCGATATCACAGTGGTGGGTTAACCGAAACCAAGTGCTATCGTGGTGAGTTTCTAGCAGGCATAAAGGGGAAGCTAACGACACCTTAGCCGGATCTCTCGCGCTATTTTTTCAGAAGTTGCATGCAACTCAAGCACCAATCGTAAGGAAATCAACCATAATTAAACAAAAATTTGGGTGGTAGGTTAACAGAGACCCCCGATATCATAGTTGTGGGTTAACAGACACCAAGTGCCATCATCGTGAGTTTCTAGCAGGCATAAATGGGAAGCTAACGACGCGCTATTTTTTCAGAAGTTGCATGCAACTCAAGCACCAATCGTAAGGAAATCAACCATAATTAAACAAAAGTTTGGATGGTAGGTTCAAAGAGACCCCCGATATCATAGTGGTGGGTTAACAGAAATCAAGTGCCATCGTGGTGAGTTTCTAGCAGGCACAAATGGGAAGCTAACGACACCTTAGCCGGATCTCTCGCGCTATTTTTTCAGAAGTTGCATGCAACTCAAGCACCAATCGTAAGGAAATCAACCATAATTAAACAAAAATTTGGGTGGTAGGTTAACAGAGACCTCCGATATCATAGTGGTGGGTTAACAGAAACCAAGTGCCATCGTGGTGAGTTTCTAGCAGGCTTAAATGGGAAGCTAACGACACCTTAGCCGGATCTCTCGCGCTATTTTTTCAGAAGTTGCATGCAACTCAAGCACCAATCGTAAGGAAAACAACCATAACTAAATAAAAATTTGGGTGGTAGGCTAAAAGGGACCCCCGATATCACAGTGGTGGGTTAACAGAAACCAAGTGCCATAATCGTGAGTTTCTAGCAGGCATAAATGGGAAGCTAACGACGCGCTATTTTTTCAGAAGTTGCATGCAACTCAAGCACCAATCGTAAGGAAATCAACCATAATTAAACAAAAGTTTGGATGGTAGGTTCAAAGAGACCCCCGATATCATAGTGGTGGGTTAACAGAAACCAAGTGCCATCGTGGTGAGTTTCTAGCAGGCACAAGTGGGAAGCTAACGACACCTTAGCCGGATCTCTCGCGCTATTTTTTCAGAAGTTGCATGCAACTCAAGCACCAATCGTAAGGAAATCAACCATAATTAAACAAAAATTTGTGTGGTAGGTAAACAGAGACCTCAGATATCACAGTGGTGGGTTAATCGAAACCAAGTGCTATCGTGGTGAGTTTCTAGCAGGCATAAAGGGGAAGCTAACGACACCTTAGCCGGATCTCTCGCGCTATTTTTTCAGAAGTTGCATGCAACTCAACCACCAATCGTAAGGAAATCAACCATAATTAAACAAAAATTTGGGTGGTAGGTAAACAGAGACCTCCGATATCACAGTGGTGGGTTAACCGAAACCAAGTGCTATCGTGGTGAGTTTCTAGCAGGCATAAAGGGGAAGCTAACGACACCTTAGCCGGATCTCTCGCGCTATTTTTTCAGAAGTTGCATGCAACTCAAGCACCAATCGTAAGGAAATCAACCATAATTAAACAAAAATTTGGGTGGTAGGTTAACAGAGACCCCCGATATCATAGTTGTGGGTTAACAGACACCAAGTGCCATCATCGTGAGTTTCTAGCAGGCATAAATGGGAAGCTAACGACGCGCTATTTTTTCAGAAGTTGCATGCAACTCAAGCACCAATCGTAAGGAAATCAACCATAATTAAACAAAAGTTTGGATGGTAGGTTCAAAGAGACCCCCGATATCATAGTGGTGGGTTAACAGAAATCAAGTGCCATCGTGGTGAGTTTCTAGCAGGCACAAATGGGAAGCTAACGACACCTTAGCCGGATCTCTCGCGCTATTTTTTCAGAAGTTGCATGCAACTCAAGCACCAATCGTAAGGAAATCAACCATAATTAAACAAAAATTTGGGTGGTAGGTTAACAGAGACCTCCGATATCATAGTGGTGGGTTAACAGAAACCAAGTGCCATCGTGGTGAGTTTCTAGCAGGCTTAAATGGGAAGCTAACGACACCTTAGCCGGATCTCTCGCGCTATTTTTTCAGAAGTTGCATGCAACTCAAGCACCAATCGTAAGGAAAACAACCATAACTAAATAAAAATTTGGGTGGTAGGCTAAAAGGGACCCCCGATATCACAGTGGTGGGTTAACAGAAACCAAGTGCCATCATCGTGAGTTTCTAGCAGGCATAAATGGGAAGCTAACGACGCGCTATTTTTTCAGAAGTTGCATGCAACTCAAGCACCAATCGTAAGGAAATCAACCATAATTAAACAAAAGTTTGGATGGTAGGTTCAAAGAGACCCCCGATATCATAGTGGTGGGTTAACAGAAACCAAGTGCCATCGTGGTGAGTTTCTAGCAGGCACAAATGGGAAGCTAACGACACCTTAGCCGGATCTCTCGCGCTATTTTTTCAGAAGTTGCATGCAACTCAAGCACCAATCGTAAGGAAATCAACCATAATTAAACAAAAATTTGTGTGGTAGGTAAACAGAGACCTCAGATATCACAGTGGTGGGTTAATCGAAACCAAGTGCTATCGTGGTGAGTTTCTAGCAGGCATAAAGGGGAAGCTAACGACACCTTAGCCGGATCTCTCGCGCTATTTTTTCAGAAGTTGCATGCAACTCAACCACCAATCGTAAGGAAATCAACCATAATTAAACAAAAATTTGGGTGGTAGGTAAACAGAGACCTCCGATATCACAGTGGTGGGTTAACCGAAACCAAGTGCTATCGTGGTGAGTTTCTAGCAGGCATAAAGGGGAAGCTAACGACACCTTAGCCGGATCTCTCGCGCTATTTTTTCAGAAGTTGCATGCAACTCAAGCACCAATCGTAAGGAAATCAACCATAATTAAACAAAAATTTGGGTGGTAGGTTAACAGAGACCCCCGATATCACAGTGGTGGGTTAACCGAAACCAAGTGCTATCGTGGTGAGTTTCTAGCAGGCATAAAGGGGAAGCTAACGACACCTTAGCCGGATCTCTCGCGCTATTTTTTCAGAAGTTGCATGCAACTCAAGCACCAATCGTAAGGAAATCAACCATAATTAAACAAAAATTTGGGTGGTAGGTTAACAGAGACCCCCGATATCATAGTGGTGGGTTAACAGAAACCAAGTGTCATCGTGGTGAGTTTCTAGCAGACATAAATGGGAAGCTAACGACTTCTTAGCCGGATCTCTCGCGCTATTTTTTCAGATGTTGCACGCAACTCAAGCACCAATCGTAAGGAAATAAACCATAATTAAACAAAAATTTGGGTGGTAGGTTAACAGAGACCCCCGATATCATAGTGGTGGGTTAACAGAAACCAAGTGCCATCGTGGTGAGTTTCTAGCAGGCATAAATGGGAAGCTAACGACACCTTAGCCGGATCTCTCGCGCTATTTTTTCAGAAGTTGCATGCAACTCAAGCACCAATCGTAAGGAAATCAACCATAATTAAACAAAAATTTGGGTGGTAGGTTAACAGAGACCCCGATATCATAGTGGTGGGTTAACAGAAACCAAGTGCCCTCTTGGTGAGTTTCTAGCAGGCATAAATGGGAAGCTAACGACACCTTAGCCGGATCTCTCGCGCTATTTGTTCAGAAGTTGCATGCAACTCAAGCACCAATCGTAAGGAAATCAACCATAATTAAACAAAAATTTGGGTGGTAGGTTAACAGAGACCCCCGATATCATAGTGGTGGGTTAACAGAAACCAAGTGACATCGTGGTGAGTTTCTAGCAGACATAAATGGGAAGCTAACGACGCCTTAGCCGGATCTCTCGCGCTATTTTTTCAGATGTTGCATGCAACTCAAACACCAATCGTAAGGAAATAAACCATAATTAAACAAAAATTTGGGTGGTAGGTAAACAGAGACCTCCGATATCATAGTGGTGGGTTAACAGAAACCAAGTGCCATCGTGGTGAGTTTCTAGCAGGCATAAATGGGAAGCTAACGACACCTTAGCCGGATCTCTCGCGCTATTTTTTCAGAAGTTGCATGCAACTCAAGCATCAATCGTAAGGAAATCAACCATAATTAAACAAAAATTTGGGTGGTAGGTTAACAGAGACCTCGATATCATAGTGGTGGGTTAACAGAAACCAAGAGCTTTCGTGGTGAGTTTCTAGCAGGCATAAATGGGAAGCTAACTACACCTTAGCCGGATCTCTCGCGCTATTTTTTCAGAAGTTGCATGCAACTCAAGCACCAATCGTAAGGAAATCAACCATAATTAAACAAAAATTTGGGTGGTAGGTTAACAGAGACCCCCGATATCATAGTGGTGGGTTAACAGAAACCAAGTGCCATCGTGGTGAGTTTCTAGCAGACATAAATGGGAAGCTAACGACACCTTAGCCGGATCTCTCGCGCTATTTTTTCAGATGTTGCATGCAACTCAAGCACCAATCGTAAGGAAACAAACCATAATTAAACAAAAATTTGGGTGGTAGGTTAACAGAGACCCCCGATATCATAGTGGTGGGTTAACAGAAACCAAGTGCCATCGTGGTCAGTTTCTAGCAGGCATAAATGGGAAGCTAACGAGACCTTAGCCGGCTCTCTCGCGGTATTTTTTCAGAAGTTGCATGCAACTCAAGCACCAATCGTAAGGAAATCAACCATAATTAAACAAAAATTTGGGTGGTAGGTTAACAGAGACCCCGATATCATAGTGGTGGGTTAACAGAAACCAAGTGCCCTCTTGGTGAGTTTCTAGCAGGCATAAATGGGAAGCTAACGACACCTTAGCCGGATCTCTCGCGCTATTTGTTCAGAAGTTGCATGCAACTCAAGCACCAATCGTAAGGAAATCAACCATAATTAAACAAAAATTTGGGTGGTAGGTTAACAGAGACCCCCGATATCATAGTGGTGGGTTAACAGAAACCAAGTGACATCGTGGTGAGTTTCTAGCAGACATAAATGGGAAGCTAACGACGCCTTAGCCGGATCTCTCGCGCTATTTTTTCAGATGTTGCATGCAACTCAAACACCAATCGTAAGGAAATAAACCATAATTAAACAAAAATTTGGGTGGTAGGTAAACAGAGACCCCCGATATCATAGTGGTGGGTTAACAGAAACCAAGTGCCATCGTGGTGAGTTTCTAGCAGGCATAAATGGGAAGCTAACGACACCTTAGCCGGATCTCTCGCGCTATTTTTTCAGAAGTTGCATGCAACTCAAGCATCAATCGTAAGGAAATCAACCATAATTAAATAAAAATTTGGGTGGTAGGTTAACAGAGACCCCGATATCATAGTGGTGGGTTAACAGAAACCAAGAGCTTTCGTGGTGAGTTTCTAGCAGGCATAAATGGGAAGCTAACTACACCTTAGCCGGATCTCTCGCGCTATTTTTTCAGAAGTTGCATGCAACTCAAGCACCAATCGTAAGGAAATCAACCATAATTAAACAAAAATTTGGGTGGTAGGTTAACAGAGACCCCCGATATCATAGTGGTGGGTTAACAGAAACCAAGTGCCATCGTGGTGAGTTTCTAGCAGACATAAATGGGAAGCTAACGACACCTTAGCCGGATCTCTCGCGCTATTTTTTCAGATGTTGCATGCAACTCAAGCACCAATCGTAAGGAAACAAACCATAATTAAACAAAAATTTGGGTGGTAGGTTAACAGAGACCCCCGATATCATAGTGGTGGGTTAACAGAAACCAAGTGCCATCGTGGTCAGTTTCTAGCAGGCATAAATGGGAAGCTAACGAGACCTTAGCCGGCTCTCTCGCGGTATTTTTTCAGAAGTTGCATGCAACTCAAGCACCAATCGTAAGGAAATCAACCATAATTAAACAAAAATTTGGGTGGTAGGTTAACAGAGACCCCCGATATCATAGTGGTGGGTTAACAGAAACCAAGTGCCATCGTGGTGAGTTTCTAGCAGGCATAAATGGGAAGCTAACGACACCTTAGCCGAATCTCTCGCGCTATTTTTTCAGAAGTTGCATGCAACTCAAGCACCAATCGTAAGGAAATCAACCATAATTAAACAAAAATTTGGGGGGTAGGTTAACCGAGACCCCCGATATCATAGCGGTGGGTTAACAGAAACCAAGTGCCATCGTGGTGAGTTTCTAGCAGGCATAAATGGGAAGCTAACGACACCTTAGCCGGATCTCTCGCGCTACTTGTTCAGAAGTTGCATGCAACTCAAGCACCAATCGTAAGGAAATAAACCATAATTAAACATAAAGTTGGGTGGTAGGTTAACAGAGACCCCCGATATCATAGTGGTGGGTTAACAGAAACCAAGTGCCATCATGGTGAGTTTCTAGCAGGCATAAAGGGGAAGCTAACGACACCTTAGCCGGAACTCTCGCGCTATTTTTTCAGAAGTTGCATGCAACTCAAGCACCAATCGTAAGGAAATAAACCATAATTAAAAAAAATTTGGGTGGTAGGTTAAGAGAGACCCCCGATATCACAGTGGTCGTTAACCGAAACCAAGTGCTATTGTGGTGAGTTTCTAGCAGGCATAAAGTGGAAGCTAACGACACCTTAGGCGGATCTCTCGCGCTATTTGTTCAGAAGTTGCATGCAACTCAAGCACCAATCGTAAGGAAATCAACCATAATTAAACATAAATTTGGGTGGTAGGTTAACAGAGACCCCCGATATCATAGTGGTGGGTTAACAGAAACCAAGTGCCATCATGGTGAGTTTCTAGCAGGCATAAATGGGAAGCTAACGACACCTTAGCCGGATCTCTCGCGCAATTTTTCAGAAGTTGCATGCAACTCAAACACCAATCGTAAGGAAATCAACCATAATTAAACAAAAATTTGCGTGGTAGGTTAACAGAGACCCCCGATATCACAGTGGTCGTTAACCGAAACCAAGTGCTATTGTGGTGAGTTTCTAGCAGGCATAAAGGGGAAGCTAACGACACCTTAGCCGGATCTCTCGCGCTATTTTTTCGGAAGTTGCATGCAACTCAAGCACCAATCGTAAGGAAATCACCTATAATCTAAAAAAAATTTGTGTTTTAGGTACACAGAGACCTCCGATATCACAGTGGTGGGTTAACCGAAACCAAGTGCCATCGTGATGAGTTTCTAGCAGGCATAAATGGGAAGCTAACGACACCTTAGCCGGATCTCTCGCGCTATTTTTTCAGAAGTTACATGCAACTCAAACACCAATCGTAAGGAAATCAACCATAATTAAACAAAAATTTGCGTGGTAGGTTAACAGAGACCGCCGATATCACAGTGGTCGTTAACCGAAACCAAGTGCTATTGTGGTGAGTTTCTAGCAGGCATAAAGTGGAAGCTAACGATACCTTAGCCGGATCTCTCGCGCTATCTTTTCAGAAGTTGCATGCAACTCAAGCACCAATCGTAAGGAAATCAACCATAATTTAAAAAAATTTGTGTGGTAGGTACACAGAGACCTCCGATATCACAGTGGTGGGTTAACCGAAACCAAGTGCCATCATTATGAGTTTCTAGCAGGCATAAATGGGAAGCTAACGACACCTTAGCCGGATCTCTCGCGCTATTTTTTCAGAAGTTGCATGCAACTCAAGCACCAATCGCAAGGAAATCAACCATAATTAAACAAAAATTTGGGTGGTAGGTTAACAGAGACCCCCGATATCATAGTGGTGGGTTAACAGAAACCAAGTGCCATCGTGGTGAGTTTCTAGCAGGCATAAATGGGAAGCTACCGACACCTTAGCCGAATCTCTCGCGCTATTTTTTCAGAAGTTGCATGCAACTCAAGCAGCAATCGTAAGGAAATCAACCATAATTAAACAAAAATTTGGGTGGTAGGTTAACAGAGACCCCGATATCATAGTGTTGGGTTAACAGAAACCAAGTGCTTTCGTGGTGAGTTTCTAGCAGGCTTAAATGGGAAGCTAACGACACCTTAGCCGGACCTCTCGCGCTATTTTTTCAGAAGTTGCATGCAACTCAAGCACCAATCGTAAGGAAATCAACCATAATTAAACAAAAATTTGGGTGGTAGGTTAACAGAGACCCCGATATCATAGTGGTGGGTTAACAGAAACCAAGTGCTTTCGTGGTGAGTTTCTAGCAGGCATAAATGGGAAGCTAACGACAACTTAGCCGGATCTCTCGCGCTATTTTTTCAGATGTTGCATGCAACTCAAGCACCAATCGTAAGGAAATAAACCATAATTAAACAAAAATTTGGGTGGTAGGTAAACAGAGACCCCCGATATCATAGTGGTGGGTTAACAGAAACCAAGTGCCATCGCGGTGAGTTTCTAGCAGGCATAAATGAGAAGCTGACGACACCTTAGCCGGATCTCTCGCGCTATTTTTTTCAGAAGTTGCATGCAACTCAAGCACCAATCGTAAGGAAATCAACCATAATTAAACAAAAATTTGGGTGGTAGGTTAACAGAGACCCCGATATCATAGTGGTGGGTTAACAGAAACCAAGTGCTTTCGTGGTGAGTTTCTAGCAGGCATAAATGGGAAGCTAACGACAACTTAGCCGGATCTCTCGCGCTATTTTTTCAGATGTTGCATGCAACTCAAGCACCAATCGTAAGGAAATAAACCATAATTAAACAAAAATTTGGGTGGTAGGTAAGCAGAGACCCCCGATATCATAGTGGTGGGTTAACAGAAACCAAGTGCCATCGCGGTGAGTTTCTAGCAGGCATAAATGGGAAGCTAACGACACCTTAGCCGGATCTCTCGCGCTATTTTTTCAGAAGTTGCATGCAACTCAAGCACCAATCGTAAGGAAATCAACCATAATTAAACAAAAATTTGGGTGGTAGGTTAACAGAGACCCCCGATATCATAGTGGTGGGTTAACAGAAACCAAGTGCCATCGTGGTGAGTTTCTAGCAGGCATAAATGGGAAGCTAACGACACCTTAGCCGGATCTCTCGCGCTATTTTTTCAGAAGTTGCATGCAACTCAAGCACCAATCGTAAGGAAGTCAACCATAATTAAACAAAAATTTGGGTGGTTGGTTAACCGAGACCCCCGATATCATAGTGGTGGGTTAACAGAAACCAAGTGCCATCATGGTGAGTTTCTAGCAGGCATAAATGGGAAGCTAACGACACCTTAGCCGGATCTCTCGCGCTATTTTTTCAGAAGTTGCATGCAACTCAAGCACCAATCGTAAGGAAATCAACCATAATTAAACAAAAATTTGCGTGGTAGGTTAACAGAGACCCCCGATATCACAGTGGTCGTTAACCGAAACCAAGTGCTATTGTGGGTGAGTTTCTAGCAGGCATAAAGGGGAAGCTAACGACACCTTAGCCGGATCTCTCGCGCTATTTTTTCGGGAAGTTGCATGCAACTCAAGCACCAATCGTAAGGAAATCACCTATAATCTAAAAAAAATTTGTGTTTTAGGTACACAGAGACCTCCGATATCACAGTGGTGGGGTTAACCGAAACCAAGTGCCATCGTGATGAGTTTCTAGCAGGCATAAATGGGAAGCTAACGACACCTTAGCCGGATCTCTCGCGCTATTTTTTCAGAAGTTACATGCAACTCAAACACCAATCGTAAGGAAATCAACCATAATTAAACAAAAATTTGCGTGGTAGGGTTAACAGAGACCGCCGATATCACAGTGGTCGTTAACCGAAACCAAGTGCTATTGTGGTGAGTTTCTAGCAGGCATAAAGTGGAAGCTAACGATACCTTAGCCGGATCTCTCGCGCTATCTTTTCAGAAGTTGCATGCAACTCAAGCACCAATCGTAAGGAAATCAACCATAATTAAAAAAAATTTGTGTGGTAGGTACACAGAGACCTCCGATATCACCAGTGGTGGGTTAACCGAAACCAAGTGCCATCATGATGAGTTTCTAGCAGGCATAAATGGGAAGCTAACGACACCTTAGCCGGATCTCTCGCGCTATTTTTTCAGAAGTTGCATGCAACTCAAGCACCAATCGCAAGGAAATCAACCATAATTAAACAAAAATTTGGGTGGTAGGTTAACAGAGACCCCCGATATCATAGTGGTGGGTTAACAGAAACCAAGTGCCATCGTGGTGAGTTTCTAGCAGGCATAAATGGGGAAGCTACCGACACCTTAGCCGAATCTCTCGCGCTATTTTTTCAGAAGTTGCATGCAACTCAAGCAGCAATCGTAAGGAAATCAACCATAATTAAACAAAAATTTGGGTGGTAGGTTAACAGAGACCCCGATATCATAGTGTTGGGGTTAACAGAAACCAAGTGCTTTCGTGGTGAGTTTCTAGCAGGTTTAAATGGGAAGCTAACGACACCTTAGCCGGACCTCTCGCGCTATTTTTTCAGAAGTTGCATGCAACTCAAGCACCAATCGTAAGGAAATCAACCATAATTAAACAAAAATTTGGGGGTGGTAGGTTAACAGAGACCCCGATATCATAGTGGTGGGTTAACAGAAACCAAGTGCTTTCGTGGTGAGTTTCTAGCAGGCATAAATGGGAAGCTAACGACAACTTAGCCGGATCTCTCGCGCTATTTTTTCAGATGTTGCATGCAACTCAAGCACCAATCGTAAGGAAATAAACCATAATTAAACAAAAATTTGGGTGGTAGGTAAACAGAGACCCCCGATATCATAGTGGTGGGTTAACAGAAACCAAGTGCCATCGCGGTGAGTTTCTAGCAGGCATAAATGAGAAGCTGACGACACCTTAGCCGGATCTCTCGCGCTATTTTTTTCAGAAGTTGCATGCAACTCAAGCACCAATCGTAAGGAAATCAACCATAATTAAACAAAAATTTGGGTGGTAGGTTAACAGAGACCCCGATATCATAGTGGTGGGTTAACAGAAACCAAGTGCTTTCGTGGTGAGTTTCTAGCAGGCATAAATGGGAAGCTAACGACAACTTAGCCGGAACTCTCGCGCTATTTTTTCAGAAGTTGCATGCAACTCAAGCACCAATCGTAAGGAAATAAACCATAATTAAAAAAAATTTGGGTGGTAGGTTAACAGAGACCCCCGATATCACAGTGGTCGTTAACCGAAACCAAGTGCTATTGTGGTGAGTTTCTAGCAGGCATAAAGTGGAAGCTAACGACACCTTAGGCGGATCTCTCGCGCTATTTGTTCAGAAGTTGCATGCAACTCAAGCACCAATCGTAAGGAAATCAACCATAATTAAACATATATTTGGGAGGTAGGTTAACAGAGACCCCCGATATCATAGTGGTGGGTTAACAGAAACCAAGTGCCATCATGGTGAGTTTCTAGCAGGCATAAATGGGAAGCTAACGACACCTTAGCCGGATCTCTCGCGCAATTTTTCAGAAGTTGCATGCAACTCAAACACCAATCGTAAGGAAATCAACCATAATTAAACAAAAATTTGCGTGGTAGGTTTAACAGAGACCCCCGATATCACAGTGGTCGTTAACCGAAACCAAGTGCTATTGTGGCGAGTTTCTAGCAGGCATAAAGGGGAAGCTAACGACACCTTAGCCGGATCTCTCGCGCTATTTTTTCGGAAGTTGCATGCAACTCAAGCACCAATCGTAAGGAAATCACCTATAATCTAAAAAAAATTTGTGTTTTAGGTACACAGAGACCTCCGATATCACAGTGGTGGGTTAACCGAAACCAAGTGCCATCATGATGAGTTTCTAGCAGGCATAAATGGGAAGCTAACGACACCTTAGCCGGATCTCTCGCGCTATTTTTTCAGAAGTTACATGCAACTCAAACACCAATCGTAAGGAAATCAACCATAATTAAACAAAAATTTGCGTGGTAGGTTAACAGAGACCGCCGATATCACAGTGGTCGTTAACCGAAACCAAGTGCTATTGTGGTGAGTTTCTAGCAGGCATAAAGTGGAAGCTAACGATACCTTAGCCGGATCTCTCGCGCTATCTTTTCAGTTGCATGCAACCTCAAGCACCAATCGTAAGGAAATCAACCATAATTAAAAAAAATTTGTGTGGTAGGTACACAGAGACCTCCGATATCACAGTGGTGGGTTAACCGAAACAAGTGCCATCATGATGAGTTTCTAGCAGGCATAAATGGGAAGCTAACGACACCTTAGCCCGGATCTCTCGCGCTATTTTTTCAGAAGTTGCATGCAACTCAAGCACCAATCGCAAGGAAATCAACCATAATTAAACAAAAATTTGGGTGGTAGGTTAACAGAGACCCCTGATATCATAGTGGTGGGTTAACAGAAACCAAGTGCCATCGTGGTGAGTTTCTAGCAGGCATAAATGGGAAGCTACCGACACCTTAGCCGAATCTCTCGCGCTATTTTTTCAGAAGTTGCATGCAACTCAAGCAGCAATCGTAAGGAAATCAACCATAATTAAACAAAAATTTGGGTGGTAGGTTAACAGAGACCCCGATATCATAGTGTTGGGTTAACAGAAACCAAGTGCTTTCGTGGTGAGTTTCTAGCAGGCTTAAATGGGAAGCTAACGACACCTTAGCCGGACCTCTCGCGCTATTTTTTCAGAAGTTGCATGCAACTCAAGCACCAATCGTAAGGAAATCAACCATAATTAAACAAAAATTTGGGTGGTAGGTTAACAGAGACCCCGATATCATAGTGGTGGGTTAACAGAAACCAAGTGCTTTCGTGGTGAGTTTCTAGCAGGCATAAATGGGAAGCTAACGACAACTTAGCCGGATCTCTCGCGCTATTTTTTCAGATGTTGCATGCAACTCAAGCACCAATCGTAAGGAAATAAACCATAATTAAACAAAAATTTGGGTGGTAGGTAAGCAGAGACCCCCGATATCATAGTGGTGGGTTAACAGAAACCAAGTGCCATCGCGGTGAGTTTCTAGCAGGCATAAATGGGAAGCTAACGACACCTTAGCCGGATCTCTCGCGCTATTTTTTCAGAAGTTGCATGCAACTCAAGCACCAATCGTAAGGAAATCAACCATAATTAAACAAAAATTTGGGTGGTAGGTTAACAGAGACCCCCGATATCATAGTGGTGGGTTAACAGAAACCAAGTGCCATCGTGGTGAGTTTCTAGCAGGCATAAATGGGAAGCTAACGACACCTTAGCCGGATCTCTCGCACTATTTTTTCAGAAGTTGCATGCAACTCAAGCACCAATCGTAAGGAAGTCAACCATAATTAAACAAAAATTTGGGTGGTTGGTTAACCGAGACCCCCGATATCATAGTGGTGGGTTAACAGAAACCAAGTGCCATCATGGTGAGTTTCTAGCAGGCATAAATGGGAAGCTAACGACACCTTAGCCGGATCTCTCGCGCTATTTTTTCAGAAATTGCATGCAACTCAAGCACCAATCGCAAGGAAATCAACCATAATTAAACAAAAATTTGGGTGGTAGGTTAACAGAGACCCCCGATATCATAGTGGTGGGTTAACAGAAACCAAGTGCCATCGTGGTGAGTTTCTAGCAGGCATAAATGGGAAGCTACCGACACCTTAGCCGGATCTCTCGCGCTATTTTTTCAGAAGTTGCATGCAACTCAAGCACCAATCGTAAGGAAATCAACCATAATTTAAAAAAAATTTGTGTGGTAGGTACACAGAGACCTCCGATATCACAGTGGTGGGTTAACCGAAACCAAGTGCCATCATGATGAGTTTCTAGCAGGCATAAATGGGAAGCTAACGACACCTTAGCCGGATCTCTCGCGCTATTTTTCAGAAGTTGCATGCAACTCAAGCACCAATCGCAAGGAAATCAACCATAATTAAACAAAAATTTGGGTGGTAGGTTAACAGAGACCCCCGATATCATAGTGGTGGGTTAACAGAAACCAAGTGCCATCGTGGTGAGTTTCTAGCAGGCATAAATGGGAAGCTAACGACACCTTAGCCGGATCTCTCGCGCTATTTTTTCAGAAGTTGCATGCAACTCAAGCACCAATCGTAAGGAGATCAACCATAATTAAACAAAAATTTGGGTGGTAGGTTAACAGAGACCCCCGATATCATAGTGGTGGGTTAACAGAAACCAAGTGCCATCGTGGTGAGTTTCTAGCAGGCATAAATGGGAAGCTAACGACACCTTAGACGGATCTCTCGCGCTATTTGTTCAGAAGTTGCATGCAACTCAAGCACCAATCGTAAGGAAATCAACCATAATTAAACATAAATTTGGGTGGTAGGTTAACAGAGACCCCCGATATCATAGTGGTGGGTTAACAGAAACCAAGTGCCATCATGGTGGGTTTCTAGCAGGCATAAATGGGAAGCTAACGACACCTTAGCCGGATCTCTCGCGCAATTTTTCAGAAGTTGCATGCAACTCAAACACTAATCGTAAGGAAATCAACCATAATTAAACAAAAATTTGCGTGGTAGGTTAACAGAGACCCCCGATATCACAGTGGTCGTTAACCGAAACCAAGTGCTATTGTGGTGAGTTTCTAGCAGGCATAAAGGGGAAGCTAACGACACCTTAGCCGGATCTCTCGCGCTATTTTTTCGGAAGTTGCATGCAACTCAAGCACCAATCGTAAGGAAATCACCTATAATCTAAAAAAAATTTGTCTTTTAGGTACACAGAGACCTCCGATATCACAGTGGTGGGTTAACAGAAACCAAGTGCCATCGTGGTGAGTTTCTAGCAGGCATAAATGGGAAGCTAACGACACCTTAGCCGGATCTCTCGCGCTATTTTTTCAGAAGTTGCATGCAACTCAAGCACCAATCGTAAGGAAGTCAACCATAATTAAACAAAAATTTGGGGTGGTAGGTTAACAGAGACCCCCGATATCATAGTGGTGGGTTAACAGAAACCAAGTGCCATCGTGGTGAGTTTCTAGCAGGCATAAATGGGAAGCTAACGACACCTTAGCCGGATCTCTCGCGCTATTTTTTCAGAAGTTGCATGCAACTCAAGCACCAATCGTAAGGAAGTCAACCATAATTAAACAAAAATTTGGGTGGTTGGTTAACCGAGACCCCCGATATCATAGTGGTGGGTTAACAGAAACCAAGTGCCATCATGGTGAGTTTCTAGCAGGCATAAATGGGAAGCTAACGACACCTTAGCCGGATCTCTCGCGCTATTTTTTCAGAAGTTGCATGCAACTCAAGCACCAATCGCAAGGAAATCAACCATAATTAAACAAAAATTTGGGTGGTAGGTTAACAGAGACCCCCGATATCATAGTAGTCGGTTAACAGAAACCAAGTGCCATCATGGTGAGTTTCTAGCAGGCATAAATGGGAAGCTACCGACACCTTAGCCGAATCTCTCGCGCTATTTTTTCAGAAGTTGCATGCAACTCAAGCACCAATCGTAAGGAAATCAACCATAATTAAACAAAAATTTGGGTGGTAGGTTAACAGAGACCCCGATATCATAGTGGTGGGTTAACAGAAACCAAGTGCTTTCGTCGTGAGTTTCTAGCAGGCATAAATGGGAAGCTAACGACACCTTAGCCGGATCTCTCGCGCTATTTTTTCAGAAGTTGCATGCAACTCAAGCACCAATCGTGAGGAAATCAACCATAATTAAACAAAAATATGGGTGGTAGGTTAACAGAGACCCCCGATATCATAGTGGTGGGTTAACCCTAGAACACATACCCGGCCTTTACTACGAGAACGTATACCCGGGTACAGGTGTACTCCAACTGATATTTTGCTTATTATTTAATGATTTGCAAAGAACCTGTTATTGTTTTTTTCGTGGAATTCATTAAGTTAGATATTATCGAACATTTTAAGGTATAATTTGTATATACAGTGAAATTCCCCAAGACGGACAGTCCTTATAACCGGACAAATTTTGTGTACACAGGTTTTTCAATCATTTTTTCATACAAATATCATTCTAATAAACGGACGCTCTAATAACCGGACGCGGACACTGTATTTCAAGCCATTTCCATGAAAAAATTTCTCATAAACGGACAAAATTCAAAAACATCGCAAGCAAGCTTTGTTGTTCATTATAAAAATGAAATAGGGGATTCCCCTTTTAACATGTATGCACACATTCAAGCCGTGCGTGTCAAGTAAAAGGTGGTTTTCTATTCAGTTTGTCAAGTAAGTTGCATGGTGTATTTATTACCTGCTACGAAAATAGAGCGCATGCAAAGTTGTGACTAGGGTGTTGAAGTGATATTCCCGAAAATTAAGCAAAACTTTGTTCAATTACCATTTTGTGCTTGTGAGTTGCGGTTGTGTAGAAAAATAAAAGGACACAATAAAAATATAAACAATATAAAATAAATAATTATACAAAAAAACCTAAAAAATATGGATAATGTAAGAAAATTTGGCGGTGTTCCTGCGAAGGTGTATCATAGGTAAGTTTATACACTACAGTGCGATAATTTGAAACGAAAATTTGTTGTTTGTGTTTATTTATTCACCAACAGGCTCAGTGATACTCAAAAAGAAGAATATATACAAACATTATTTGACGCTGTGTGTGACGATGATTCACAAGTTTTCGAAGTGAACGAAGGAGAAGAGCAAGAAGATGACGTGGTTGGTGCAGAGTTCTCTGCTGATGAAAATGTAGATGAAAATGCAGAAGTTGATGAATCATGGTCAGAGGACAACAACGAAGATGATAGCGATGATAACGATGATGAAGAAGCAACTTTGCCGATAAATTTGAATGTAACTCAATATGTTGCCCGTGATGGCACTATATGGGACTCCAAGCCGCGTCAAGTGCGCCAAACAAGACGGCATAATGTGTTGCGCCAAAAAAGTGGTCCCATAAATACGACCAAAACGATGTCAATTATAAACACATTCAAATGCTTCATGAGCGATGAAATGGTGGATATAATTTGTCGCCAGACCAATAGAAAAGCTGAAGCTTTATTCGCTCAAGATAACCAACAACACCCAGACAGACCAGCGAAAATTTGGAAGCCTGTTACCATGACCGAAATTTATGCCCTCATTGGAATATTGATAAAGACTGGGGCCAACCGAAGTAGTGGCGAAAGTGTTGCTGATTTGTGGGCTATAGACAGCAATCCACTATACCGAGCTGCTATGGGAGTCAACAGATTTACATCTTTATTACGGTGCCTCAGATTTGACAATTTCAACACCAGAACTAGTCGCATGGAATCAGACAAAGCTGCACCAATTTCAGAGTTGTGGGAAATGATGAACTATAATCTGGATCACCATTACAAACCGAGCGAAAACTTAACTGTGGATGAGCAATTGTTCCCATACCGCGGCCGTACACGCTTTACACAGTATATTCCATCTAAGCCAGCCAAATATGGTATAAAGGTCTGGTGGATATGCGACGCCAAAAATGCATATCCACTTCAAGGTCAAATATATACTGGCCAAGCTGCGACGGAACGTGAAACACGGCAAGGAGAACGCGTGGTAAAAGATTTAGTTGGAAAATTCCATGGTAGCGGTCGCAACATAACAATGGACAATTTTTTTACTACCCTGGACTTGGCTCAAAACTTGCTTTCCAAAAATTTGACAGTTGTCGGCACAGTAAGGAAAAACAAAACATTTATCCCGAATGAGATGAAGGCGCATAAAGATCGGGCAGTAAGCTCAACGTTGTTTGGCTTCATGCCAAATGCCGCAATATGTTCGTATGTGCCTAAAAAGAACAAGGCGGTTGTATTGCTATCGACGATGCATGACGATGGTGCCATAACAGAAACTGGTAAGCCAGAAATTATATATTTTTATAATCAAACCAAAGGAGGCGTTGACGTGATGGATCAACTGCTCGGAGAATACACTTGTCAACGGCAGACGAGGCGTTGGCCGTTGTCACTTTTCTTCAACATGATTGATTTGACGGCACTGGCAGCATATATAATATATTTCGAAAACAACGGCAGCATTCCGTACACTAACATGAGGCGAAAGCGATTCCTGCGCCAGCTATCGACGGAGCTCTGCATGCCAATGATTGAACAGCGATCAGTGAACCCGCAAATCATGCGGAATATTGGCACACAACTCGCTGTTCGCAGCTATGTCCAAACTCCATTTCTCGAGCGCAAAGACCCAGAGCCGTCAACATCTGCTGCTGCTGCTGCACGAAAAAAGAAGGAGCAAGTTGGCACTTGCTTCATTTGTTACATTAGCGATGAAAAACGACGGCGAAAAACTAGAAATGCATGCAATTTCTGTAAACGACCTATTTGCATAGAACATTCAACAAACAAATTTATATGCAATTTGTGTAAAAAAGACGAAAAAAATTTATAATTTCCTTTTTCCATTTACTTTTAATATATATTTCATTTAGAAATAAAATAAACAAATAAAAAAATTAAAACATCGTTTTTTTAATGCATAAACAACATCATTTCGATATAAAAATAGTTGAGGTACAGGTGTACCCGGGTATACGTTCTCGGGGGTGTCGACTTTGGAAGCTCATAGCTCCTCAACCAATCATCATATGATGATCAACTATACACCAAACGACGTATAAATACGTAGTTTTTCTAGATCCGAAGTTACATTTGGATATATTCACTGGTTTCACAGTTACATCGGTTTAAAGTCAAAAAAGGTACAGGTGTACCCGGGTATATGTTCTAGGGTTAACAGAAACCCAGTGCCATCGTGGTGAGTTTCTAGCAGACATAAATGGGAAGCTAACGACACCTTAGCCGGATCTCTCGCGCTATTTTTTCAGATGTTGCATGCAACTCAAGCACCAATCGTAAGGAAACAAACCATAATTAAACAAAAATTTGGGTGGTAGGTTAACAGAGACCCCCGATATCATAGTGGTGGGTTAACAGAAACCAAGTGCCATCATGGTGAGTTTCTAGCAGGCATAAATGGGAAGCTAACGACACCTTAGCCGGCTTTCTCGCGCTATTTTTTCAGAAGTTGCATGCAACTCAAGCACCAATCGTAAGGAAATCAACCATAATTAAACAAAAATTTGGGTGGTAGGTTAACAGAGACCCCCGATATCATAGTGGTGGGTTAACAGAAACCAAGAGCCATCGTGGTGAGTTTCTAGCAGGCATAAATGGGAAGCTAACGACACCTTAGCCGAATCTCTCGCGCTATTTTTTCAGAAGTTGCATGCAACTCCAGCACCAATCGTAAGGAAATCAACCATAATTAAACAAAAATTTGGGTGGTAGGTTAACCGAGACCCCCGATATTATAGTGGTGGGTTAACAGAAACCAAGTGCCATCGTGGTGAGTTTCTAGCAGGCATAAATGGGAAGCTAACGACACCTTAGCCGGATCTCTCGCGCTATTTTTTCAGAAGTTGCATGCAACTCAAGCACCAATCGTAAGGAAATCAACCATAATTAAAGAAAAATTTGGGTGGTAGGTTAACAGAGACCCCCGATATCATAGTGGTGGGTTAACAGAAACCAAGTGCCATCGTGGTGAGTTTCTAGCAGGCATAAATGGGAAGCTAACGACACCTTAGCCGGATCTCTCGCGCTATTTGTTCAGAAGTTGCATGCAACGCAAGCACCAATCGTAAGGAAATCAACCATAATTAAACATAAATTTGGGTGGTAGGTTAACAGAGACCCCCGATATCATAGTGGTGGGTTAACAGAAACCAAGTGCCATCATGGTGAGTTTCTAGCAGGCATAAAGGGGAAGCTAACGACACCTTAGCCGGAACTCTCGCGCTATTTTTTCAGAAGTTGCATGCAACTCAAACACCAATCGTAAGGAAATAAACCATAATTAAAAAAAAATTTGGGTGGTAGGTTAACAGAGACCCCCGATATCACAGTGGTCGTTAACCGAAACCAAGTGCTATTGTAGTGAGTTTCTAGCAGGCATAAAGTGGAAGCTAACGACACCTTAGGCGGATCTCTCGCGCTATTTTGTCAGAAGTTGCATGCAACTCAAGCACCAATCGTAAGGAAATCAACCATAATTAAACAAAAATTTGGGTGGTAGGTAAACAGAGACCTCCGATATCACAGTGGTGGGTTAACCGAAACCAAGTGCTATCATGGTGAGTTTCTAGCAGGCATAAAGGGGAAGCTAACGACACCTTAGCCGGATCTCTCGCGCTATTTTTTCAGAAGTTGCATGCAACTCAAGCACCAATCGTAAGGAAATCAACCATAATTAAACAAAAATTTGGGTGGTAGGTTAACAGAGACCCCCGATATCACAGTGGTGGGTTAACCGAAACCAAGTGCTATCGTGGTGAGTTTCTAGCAGGCATAAAGGGGAAGCTAACGACACCTTAGCCGGATCTCTCGCGCTATTTTTTCAGAAGTTGCATGCAACTCAAGCACCAATCGTAAGGAAATCAACCATAATTAAACAAAAATTTGGGTGGTAGGTTAACAGAGACCCCCGATATCATAGTGGTGGGTTAACAGAAACCAAGTGTCATCGTGGTGAGTTTCTAGCAGACATAAATGGGAAGCTAACGACTTCTTAGCCGGATCTCTCGCGCTATTTTTTCAGATGTTGCACGCAACTCAAGCACCAATCGTAAGGAAATAAACCATAATTAAACAAAAATTTGGGTGGTAGGTTAACAGAGACCCCCGATATCATAGTGGTGGGTTAACAGAAACCAAGTGCCATCGTGGTGAGTTTCTAGCAGGCATAAATGGGAAGCTAACGACACCTTAGCCGGATCTCTCGCGCTATATGTTCAGAAGTTGCATGCAACTCAAGCACCAATCGTAAGGAAATCAACTATAATTAAACAAAAATTTGGGTGGTAGGTTAACAGAGACCCCCGATATCATAGTGGTGGGTTAACAGAAACCAAGTGACATCGTGGTGAGTTTCTAGCAGACATAAATGGGAAGCTAACGACGCCTTAGCCGGATCTCTCGCGCTATTTTTTCAGATGTTGCATGCAACTCAAACACCAATCGTAAGGAAATAAACCATAATTAAACAAAAATTTGGGTGGTAGGTAAACAGAGACCCCCGATATCATAGTGGTGGGTTAACAGAAACCAAGTGCCATCGTGGTGAGTTTCTAGCAGGCATAAATGGGAAGCTAACGACACCTTAGCCGGATCTCTCGCGCTATTTTTTCAGAAGTTGCATGCAACTCAAGCACCAATCGTAAGGAAATCAACCATAATTAAACAAAAATTTGGGTGGTAGGTTAACAGAGACCCCCGATATCATAGTGGTGGGTTAACAGAAACCAAGTGCCATCGTGGTGAGTTTCTAGCAGGCATAAATGGGAAGCTAACGACACCTTAGCCGGATCTCTCGCGCTATTTTTTCAGAAGTTGCATGCAACTCAAGCATCAATCGTAAGGAAATCAACCATAATTAAACAAAAATTTGGGTGGTTGGTTAACCGAGACCCCCGATACCATAGTGGTGGGTTAACAGAAACCAAGTGCCATCATGGTGAGTTTCTAGCAGGCATAAATGGGAAGCTAACGACACCTTAGCCGGATCTCTCGCGCTATTTTTTCAGAAGTTGCATGCAACTCAAGCACCAATCGCAAGGAAATCAACCATAATTAAACAAAAATTTGGGTGGTAGGTTAACAGAGACCCCCGATATCATAGTGGTCGGTTAACAGAAACCAAGTGCCATCGTGGTGAGTTTCTAGCAGGCATAAATGGGAAGCTACCGACACCTTAGCCGAATCTCTCGCGCTATTTTTTCAGAAGTTGCATGCAACTCAAGCACCAATCGTAAGGAAATCAACCATAATTAAACAAAAATTTGGGTGGTAGGCTAACAGAGACCCCGATATCATAGTGGTGGGTTAACAGAAACCAAGTGCTTTCGTGGTGAGTTTCTAGCAGGCATAAATGGGAAGCTAACTACACCTTAGCCGGATCTCACGCGCTATTTTTTCAGAAGTTGCATGCAACTCAAGCACCAATCGTAAGGAAATCAACCATAATTAAACAAAAATTTGGGTGGTAGGTTAACAGAGACCCCCGATATCATAGTGGTGGGTTAACAGAAACCAAGTGCCATCGTGGTGAGTTTCTAGCAGACATAAATGGGAAGCTAACGACACCTTAGCCGGATCTCTCGCGCTATTTTTTCAGATGTTGCATGCAACTCAAGCACCAATCGTAAGGAAACAAACCATAATTAAACAAAAATTTGGGTGGTAGGTTAACAGAGACCCCCGATATCATAGTGGTGGGTTAACAGAAACCAAGTGCCATCGTGGTGAGTTTCTAGCAGGCATAAATGGGAAGCTAACGACACCTTAGCCGGCTCTCTCGCGCTATTTTTTCAGAAGTTGCATGCAACTCAAGCACCAATCGTAAGGAAATCAACCATAATTAAACAAAAATTTGGGTGGTAGGTTAACAGAGACCCCCGATATCATAGTGGTGGGTTAACAGAAACCAAGTGCCATCGTGGTGAGTTTCTAGCAGGCATAAATGGGAAGCTAACGACACCTTAGCCGAATCTCTCGCGCTATTTTTTCAGAAGTTGCATGCAACTCAAGCACCAATCGTAAGGAAATCAACCATAATTAAACAAAAATTTGGGGGGTAGGTTAACCGAGACCCCCGATATCATAGCGGTGGGTTAACAGAAACCAAGTGCCATCGTGGTGAGTTTCTAGCAGGCATAAATGGGAAGCTAACGACACCTTAGCCGGATCTCTCGCGCTATTTGTTCAGAAGTTGCATGCAACTCAAGCACCAATCGTAAGGAAATCAACCATAATTAAACATAAATTTGGGTGGTAGGTTAACAGAGACCCCCGATATCATAGTGGTGGGTTAACAGAAACCAAGTGCCATCATGGTGAGTTTCTAGCAGGCATAAAGGGGAAGCTAACGACACCTTAGCCGGAACTCTCGCGCTATTTTTTCAGAAGTTGCATGCAACTCAAGCACCAATCGTAAGGAAATAAACCATAATTAAAAAAAATTTGGGTGGTAGGTTAACAGAGACCCCCGATATCACAGTGGTCGTTAACCGAAACCAAGTGCTATTGTGGTGAGTTTCTAGCAGGCATAAATGGGAAGCTTACGACACCTTAGGCGGATCTCTCGCGCTATTTTGACAGAAGTCGCATGCAACTCAAGCACCAATCGTAAGGAAATCAACCATAATTAAACAAAAATTTGGGTGGTAGGTAAACAGAGACCTCCGATATCACAGTGGTGGGTTAACCGAAACCAAGTGCTATTGTGGTGAGTTTCTAGCAGGCATAAAGGGGAAGCTAACGACACCTTAGCGGGATCTCTCGCGCTATTTTTTCAGAAGTTGCATGCAACTCAAGCACCAATCGTAAAGAAATCAACCATAATTATACAAAAATTTGGGTGGTAGGTTAACAGAGACCCCCGATATCACAGTGGCGGGTTAACCGAAACCAAGTGCTATCGTGGTGAGTTTCTAGCAGGCATAAAGGGGAAGCTAACGACACCTTAGCCGGATCTCTCGCGCTATTTTTTCAGAAGTTGCATGCAACTCAAGCACCAATCGTAAGGAAATCAACCATAATTAAACAAAAATTTGGGTGGTAGGTTAACAGAGACCCCCGATATCATAGTGGTGGGTTAACAGAAACCAAGTGTCATCGTGGTGAGTTTCTAGCAGACATAAATGGGAAGCTAACGACTTCTTAGCCGGATCTCTCGCGCTATTTTTTCAGATGTTGCACGCAACTCAAGCACAATCGTAAGGAAATAAACCATAATTAAACAAAAATTTGGGTGGTAGGTTAACAGAGACCCCCGATATCATAGTGGTGGGTTAACAGAAACCAAGTGCCATCGTGGTGAGTTTCTAGCAGGCATAAATGGGAAGCTCACGACACCTTAGCCGGATCTCTCGCGCTATTTTTTCAGAAGTTGCATGCAACTCAAGCACCAATCGTAAGGAAATCAACCATAATTAAACAAAAATTTGGGTGGTAATTTAACAGAGACCCCGATATCATAGTGGTGGGTTAACAGAAACCAAGTGCCATCTTGGTGAGTTTCTAGCAGGCATAAATGGGAAGCTAACGACACCTTAGCCGGATCTCTCGCGCTATTTGTTCAGAAGTTGCATGCAACTCAAGCACCAATCGCAAGGAAATCAACCATAATTAAACATAAATTTGGGTGGTAGGTTAACAGAGACGCCCGATATCATAGTGGTGGGTTAACAGAAACCAAGTGCCATCATGGTGAGTTTCTAGCAGGCATAAAGGGGAAGCTAACGACACGTTAGCCGGATCTCTCGCGCTATTTTTTCAGAAGTTGCATGCAACTAAACACCAATCGTAAGGAAATCAACCATAATTAAACAAAAATTTGCGTGGTAGGTTAACAGAGACCCCCGATATCACAGTGGTCGTTAACCGAAACCAAGTGCTATTGTGGTGAGTTTCTAGCAGGCATAAAGGGGAAGCTAACGACACCTTAGCCGGATCTCTCGCGCTATTTTTTCGGAAGTTGCATGCAACTCAAGCACCAATCGTAAGGAAATCAACCATAATTAAAAAAAAATTTGTGTGGTAGGTACACAGAGACCTCCGATATCACAGTGGTGGGTTAACCGAAACCTAGTACCATCGTGATGAGTTTCTAGCAGGCATAAATGGGAAGCTAACGACACCTTAGCCGGATCTCTCGCGCTATTTTTTCAGAAGTTGCATGCAACTCAAGCACCAATCGTAAAGAAATCAACCATAATTAAACAAAAATTTGGGTGGTAGGTAAACAGAGACCTCCGATATCACAGTGGTGGGTTAACCGAAACCAAGTGCTATGGTGGTGAGTTTCTAGCAGGTATAAAGGGGAAGCTAACGACATCTTAGCCGGATCTCTCGCGCTATTTTTTCAGAAGTTGCATGCAACTCAAGCACCAATCGTAAGGAAATCAACCATAATTAAACAAAAATTTGGGTGGTAGGTTAACAGAGACCCCCGATATCACAGTGGTGGGTTAACCGAAACCAAGTGCTATCGTGGTGAGTTTCTAGCAGGCATAAAGGGGAAGCTAACGACACCTTAGCCGGATCTCTCGCGCTATTTTTTCAGAAGTTGCATGCAACTCAAGCACCAATCGTAAGGAAATCAACCATAATTAAACAAAAATTTGGGTGGTAGGTTAACAGAGACCCCCGATATCATAGTGGTGGGTTAACAGAAACCAAGTGCCATCGTGGTGAGTTTCTAGCAGGCATAAATGGGAAGCTAACGACACCTTAGCCGGATCTCTCGCGCTATTTTTTCAGAAGTTGCATGCAACTCAAGCACCAATCGTAAGGAAATCAACCATAATTAAACAAAAATTTGGGTGGTAGGTTAACAGAGACCCCGATATCATAGTGGTGGGTTAACAGAAACCAAGTGCCATCGTGGTGAGTTTCTAGCAGGCATAAATGGGAAGCTAACGACACCTTAGCCGGATCTCTCGCGCTATTTTTTCAGAAGTTGCATGCAACTCAAGCACCAATCGTAAG
Organism: Anomoia purmunda; assembly: GCA_951828415.1. Lineage (NCBI taxonomy): Eukaryota > Metazoa > Arthropoda > Insecta > Diptera > Tephritidae > Anomoia > Anomoia purmunda. Next base: position 97,099,350 of record OX639995.1, read on the forward strand.
GAAATCAACCATAATTAAACAAAAATTTGGGTGGTAGGTTAACCGAGACCCCCGATATCATAGTGGTGGGTTAACAGAAACCAAGTGCCATCGTGGTGAGTTTCTAGCAGGCATAAATGGGAAGCTAACGACACCTTAGCCGGATCTCTCGCGCTATTTTTTCAGAAGTTGCATGCAACTAAAGCACCAATCGTAAGGAAATCAACCATAATTAAACAAAAATTTGGGTGGTAGGTTAACAGAGACCCCCGATATCATAGTGGTGGGTTAACAGAAACCAAGTGCCATCGTGGTGAGTTTCTAGCAGGCATAAATGGGAAGCTAACGACACCTTAGCCGGATCTCTCGCGCTATTTGTTCAGAAGTTGCATGAAACTCAAGCACCAATCGTAAGGAAATCAACCATAATTAAACATAAATTTGGGTGGTAGGTTAACAGAGACCCCCGATATCATAGTGGTGGGTTAACAGAAACCAAGTGCCATCATGGTGAGTTTCTAGCAGGCATAAATGGGAAGCTAACGACACCTTAGCCGGATCTCTCGCGCAATTTTTCAGAAGTTGCATGCAACTCAAACACCAATCGTAAGGAAATCAACCATAATTAAACAAAAATTTGCGTGGTAGGTTAACAGAGACCCCCGATATCACAGTGGTCGTTAACCGAAACTAAGTGCTATTGTGGTGAGTTTCTAGCAGGCATAAAGGGGAAGCTAACGACACCTTAGCCGGATCTCTCACGCTATTTTTTCGGAAGTTGCATGCAACTCAAGCACCAATCGTAAGGAAATCAACCATAATTAAAAAAAAATTTGTGTGGTAGGTACACAGAGACCTCCGATATCACAGTGGTGGGTTAACCGAAACCAAGTGCCATCGTGATGAGTTTCTAGCAGGCATAAATGGGAAGCTAACGACACCTTAGCCGGATCTCTCGCGCTATTTTTTCAGAAGTTGCATGCAACTCAAACACCAATCGTAAGGAATTCAACCATAATTAAACAAAAATTTGCGTGGTAGGTTAAAAGAGACCCCCGATATCACAGTGGTCGTTAACCGAAACCAAGTGCTATTGTGGTGAGTTTCTAGCAGGCATAAAGTGGAAGCTAACGACACCTTAGCCGGATCTCTCGCGCTATTTTTTCGGAAGTTGCATGCAACTCAAGCACCAATCGTAAGGAAATCAACCATAATTTAAAAAAAATTTGTGTGGTAGGTACACAGAGACCTCCGATATCACAGTGGTGGGTTAACCGAAACCAAGTGCCATCGTGATGAGTTTCTAGCAGGCATAAATGGGAAGCTAACGACACCTTAGCCGGATCTCTCGCGCTATTTTTTCAGAAGTTGCATGCAACTCAAGCACCAATCGCAAGGAAATCAACCATAATTAAACAAAAATTTGGGTGGTAGGTTAACAGAGACCCCCGATATCATAGTGGTGGGTTAACAGAAACCAAGTGCCATCGTGGTGAGTTTCTAGCAGGCATAAATGGGAAGCTAACGACACCTTAGCCGGATCTCTCGCGCTATTTTTTCAGAAGTTGCATGCAACTCAAGCACCAATCGTAAGGAAATCAACCATAATTAAACAAAAATTTGGGTGGTAGGTTAACAGAGACCCCTGATATCATAGTGGTGGGTTAACAGAAACCAAGTGACATCATGGTGAGTTTCTAGCAAGCATAAATGGGAAGCTAACGACACCTTAGCCGGATCTCTCGCGCTATTTTTTCAGAAGTTGCATGCAACTCAAGCACCAATCGTAAGGAAATCAACCATAATTAAACAAAAATTTGGGTGGTAGGTTAACCGAGACCCCCGTTATCATAGTGGTGGGTTAACAGAAACCAAGTGCCATCATGGTGAGTTTCTAGCAGGCATAAATGGGAAGCTAACGACACCTTAGCCGGATCTCTCGCGCTATTTTTTCAGAAGTTGCATGCAACTCAAGCACCAATCGCAAGGAAATCATCCATAATTAAACAAAAATTTGGGTGGTAGGTTAACAGAGTCCCCCGATATCATAGTGGTCGGTTAACAGAAACCAAGTGCCATCGTGGTGAGTTTCTAGCAGGCATAAATGGGAAGCAACCGACACCTTAGCCGAATCTCGCGCGCTATTTTTTCAGAAGTTGCATGCAACTCAAGCACCAATCGTAAGGAAATCAACCATAATTAAACAAAAATTTGGGTGGTAGGTTAACAGAGACCCCGATATCATAGTGGTGGGTTAACAGAAACCAAGTGCTTTCGTGGTGAGTTTCTAGCAGGCATAAATGGGAAGCTACCGACACCTTAGCCGAATCTCTCGCGCTATTTTTTCAGAAGTTGCATGCAACTCAAGCACCAATCGTAAGGAAATCAACCATAATTAAACAAAAATTTGGGTGGTAGGTTAACAGAGACCCCGATATCATAGTGGTGGGTTAACAGAAACCAAGTGCTTTCGTGGTGAGTTTCTAGCAGGCATAAATGGGAAGCTAACGACACCTTAACCGGATCTCTCGCGCTATTTTTTCAGAAGTTGCATGCAACTCAAGCACCAATCGTAAGGAAATCAACCATAATTAAACAAAAATTTGGGTGGTAGGTTAACAGAGACCCCGATATCATAGTGGTGGGTTAACAGAAACCAAGTGCTTTCGTGGTGAGTTTCTAGCAGGCATAAATGGGAAGCTAACGACACCTTAGCCGGATCTCTCGCGCTATTTTTTCAGAAGTTGCATGCAACTCAAGCACCAATCGTAAGGAAATCAACCATAATTAAACAAAAATTTGGGTGGTAGGTTAACAGAGACCCCCGATATCATAGTGGTGGGTTAACAGAAACCAAGTGACATCGTGGTGAGTTTCTAGCAGACATAAATGGGAAGCTAACGACACCTTAGCCGGATCTCTCGCGCTTTTTTTCAGATGTTGCATGCAACTCAAACACCAATCGTAAGGAAATAAACCATAATTAAACAAAAATTTGGGTGGTAGGTAAACAGAGACCCCCGATATCATAGTGGTGGGTTAACAGAAACCAAGTGCCATCGTGGTGAGTTTCTAGCAGGCATAAATGGGAAGCTAACGACTTCTTAGCCGGATCTCTCGCGCTATTTTTTCAGAAGTTGCATGCAACTCAAGCACCAATCGTAAGGAAATCAACCATAATTAAACAAAAATTTGGGTGGTAGGTTAACAGAGACCCCTGATATCATAGCGGTGGGTTAACAGAAACCAAGTGACATCGTGGTGAGTTTCTAGCAAGCATAAATGGGAAGCTAACGACACCTTAGCCGGATCTCTCGCGCTATTTTTTCAGAAGTTGCATGCAACTCAAGCACCAATCGTAAGGAAATCAACCATAATTAAACAAAAATTTGGGTGGTAGGTTAACCGAGACCCCCGATATCATAGTGGTGGGTTAACAGAAACCAAGTGCCATCATGGTGAGTTTCTAGCAGGCATAAATGGGAAGCTAACGACACCTTAGCCGGATCTCTCGCGCTATTTTTTCAGAAGTTGCATGCAACTCAAGCACCAATCGCAAGGAAATCATCCATAATTAAACAAATATTTGGGTGGTAGGTTAACAGAGACCCCCGATATCATAGTGGTCGGTTAACAGAAACCAAGTGCCATCGTGGTGAGTTTCTAGCAGGCATAAATGGGAAGCTACCGACACCTTAGCCGAATCTCTCGCGCTATTTTTTCAGAAGTTGCATGCAACTCAAGCACCAATCGTAAGGAAATCAACCATAATTAAATAAAAATTTGGGTGGTAGGTTAACAGAGACCCCGATATCATAGTGGTGGGTTAACAGAAACCAAGTGCTTTCGTGGTGAGTTTCTAGCAGGCATAAATGGGAAGCTAACGACACCTTAGCCGGATCTCTCGCGCTATTTTTTCAGAAGTTGCATGCAACTCAAGCACCAATCGTAAGGAAATCAACCATAATTAAACAAAAATTTGGGTGGTAGGTTAACAGAGACCCCCGATATCATAGTGGTGGGTTAACAGAAACCAAGTGCCATCGTGGTGAGTTTCTAGCAGACATAAATGGGAAGCTAACGACACCTTAGCCGGATCTCTCGCGCTATTTTTTCAGATGTTGCATGCAACTCAAGCACCAATCGTAAGGAAACAAACCATAATTAAACAAAAATTTGGGTGGTAGGTTAACAGAGGCCCCCGATATCATAGTAGTGGGTTAACAGAAACCAAGTGCCATCATGGTGAGTTTCTAGCAGGCATAAATGGGAAGCTAACGACACCTTAGCCGGATCTCTCGCGCTATTTTTTCAGAAGTTGCATGCAACTCAAGCACCAATCGTAAGGAAATCAACCATAATTAAACAAAAATTTGGGTGGTAGGTTAACAGAGACCCCCGATATCATAGTGGTGGGTTAACAGAAACCAAGTGCCATCGTGGTGAGTTTCTAGCAGGCATAAATGGGAAGCTAACGACACCTTAGCCGAATCTCTCGCGCTATTTTTTCAGAAGTTGCATGCAACTCAAGCACCAATGGTAAGGAAATCAACCATAATTAAACAAAAATTTGGGTGGTAGGTTAACCGAGACCCCCGATATCATAGTGGTGGGTTAACAGAAACCAAGTGCCATCGTGGTGAGTTTCTAGCAGGCATAAATGGGAAGCTAACGACACCTTAGCCGGATCTCTCGCGCTATTTTTTCAGAAGTTGCATGCAACTCAAGCACCAATCGTAAGGAAATCAACCATAATTAAACAAAAATTTGGGTGGTAGGTTAAGAGAGACCCCCGATATCATAGTGGTGGGTTAACAGAAACCAAGTGCCATCGTGGTGAGTTTCTAGCAGGCATAAATGGGAAGCTAACGACACCTTAGCCGGATCTCTCGCGCTATTTGTTCAGAAGTTGCATGCAACTCAAGCACCAATCGTAAGGAAATCAACCATAATTAAACATAAATTTGGGTGGTAGGTTAACAGAGACCCCCGATATCATAGTGGTGGGTTAACAGAAACCAAGTGCCATCATGGTGAGTTTCTAGCAGGCATAAAGGGGAAGCTAACGACACCTTAGCCGGAACTCTCGCGCTATTTTTTCAGAAGTTGCATGCAACTCAAGCACCAATCGTAAGGAAATAAACCATAATTAAAAAAAAATTTGGGTGGTAGGTTAACAGAGAGTGGTCGTTAACCGAAACCAAGTGCTATTGTGGTGAGTTTCTAGCAGGCATAAAGTGGAAGCTAACGACACCTTAGCCGGATCTCTCGCGCTATTTTGTCAGAAGTTGCATGCAACTCAAGCACCAATCGTAAGGAAATCAACCATAATTAAACAAAAATTTGGGTGGTAGGTAAACAGAGACCTCCGATATCACAGTGGTGGGTTAACCGAAACCAAGTGCTATCGTGGTGAGTTTCTAGCAGGCATAAAGGGGAAGCTAACGACACCTTAGCCGGATCTCTCGCGCTATTTTTTCAGAAGTTGCATGCAACTCAAACACCAATCGTTAGGAAATCAACCATAATTAAACAAAAATTTGGGTGGTAGGTTAACAGAGACCCCCGATATCACAGTGGTGGGTTAACCGAAACCAAGTGCTATCGTGGTGAGTTTCTAGCAGGCATAAAGGGGAAGCTAACGACACCTTAGCCGGATCTCTCGCGCTATTTTTTCAGAAGTTGCATGCAACTCAAGCACCAATCGTAAGGAAATCAACCATAATTAAACAAAAATTTGGGTGGTAGGTTAACAGAGACCCCCGATATCATAGTGGTGGGTTAACAGAAACCAAGTGCCATCGTGGTGAGTTTCTAGCAGACATAAATGGGAAGCTAACGACACCTTAGCCGGATCTCTCGCGCTATTTTTTCAGATGTTGCACGCAACTCAAGCACCAATCGTAAGGAAATAAACCATAATTAAACAAAAATTTGGGTGGTAGGTTAACAGAGACCCCCGATATCATAGTGGTGGGTTAACAGAAACCAAGTGCCATCGTGGTGAGTTTCTAGCAGGCATAAATGGGAAGCTAACGACAACTTAGCCGGATCTCTCGCGCTATTTTTTCAGAAGTTGCATGCAACTCAAGCACCAATCGTAAGGAAATCAACCATAACTAAACAAAAATTTGGGTGGTAGGTTAACAGAGACCCCGATATCATAGTGGTGGGTTAACAGAAACCAAGTGCCATCGTGGTGAGTTTCTAGCAGGCATAAATGGGAAGCTAACGACACCTTAGCCGGATCTCTCGCGCTATTTGTTCAGAAGTAGCATGCAACTCAAGCACCAATCGTAAGGAAATCAACCATAATTAAACATAAATTTGGGTGGTAGGTTAACAGAGACCCCCGATATCATAGTGGTGGGTTAACAGAAACCAAGTGCCATCATGGTGAGTTTCTAGCAGGCATAAATGGGAAGCTAACGACACCTTAGCCGGATCTCTCGCGCTATTTTTTCAGAAGTTGCATGCAACTCAAGCACCAATCGTAAGGAAATCAACCATAATTAAATAAAAATTTGGGTGGTAGGTTAACAGAGACCCCGATATCATAGTGGTGGGTTAACAGAAACCAAGTGCTTTCGTGGTGAGTTTCTAGCAGGCATAAATGGGAAGCTAACGACACCTTAGCCGGATCTCTCGCGCTATTTTTTCAGAAGTTGCATGCAACTCAAGCACCAATCGTAAGGAAATCAACCATAATTAAACAAAAATTAGGGTGGTAGGTTAACAGAGACCCCCGATATCATAGTGGTGGGTTAACAGAAACCAAGTGCCATCGTGGTGAGTTTCTAGCAGACATAAATGGGAAGCTAACGACACCTTAGCCGGATCTCTCGCGCTATTTTTTCAGATGTTGCATGCAACTCAAGCACCAATCGTAAGGAAACAAACCATAATTAAACAAAAATTTGGGTGGTAGGTTAACAGAGACCCCCGATATCATAGTAGTGGGTTAACAGAAACCAAGTGCCATCATGGTGAGTTTCTAGCAGGCATAAATGGGAAGCTAACGACACCTTAGCCGGATCTCTCGCGCTATTTTTTCAGAAGTTGCATGCAACTCAAGCACCAATCGTAAGGAAATCAACCATAATTAAACAAAAATTTGGGTGGTAGGTTAACAGAGACCCCCGATATCATAGTGGTGGGTTAACAGAAACCAAGTGCCATCGTGGTGAGTTTCTAGCAGGCATAAATGGGAAGCTAACGACACCTTAGCCGAATCTCTCGCGCTATTTTTTCAGAAGTTGCATGCAACTCAAGCACCAATGGTAAGGAAATCAACCATAATTAAACAAAAATTTGGGTGGTAGGTTAACCGAGACCCCCGATATCATAGTGGTGGGTTAACAGAAACCAAGTGCCATCGTGGTGAGTTTCTAGCAGGCATAAATGGGAAGCTAACGACACCTTAGCCGGATCTCTCGCGCTATTTTTTCAGAAGTTGCATGCAACTCAAGCACCAATCGTAAGGAAATCAACCATAATTAAACAAAAATTTGGGTGGTAGGTTAAGAGAGACCCCCGATATCATAGTGGTGGGTTAACAGAAACCAAGTGCCATCGTGGTGAGTTTCTAGCAGGCATAAATGGGAAGCTAACGACACCTTAGCCGGATCTCTCGCGCTATTTGTTCAGAAGTTGCATGCAACTCAAGCACCAATCGTAAGGAAATCAACCATAATTAAACATAAATTTGGGTGGTAGGTTAACAGAGACCCCCGATATCATAGTGGTGGGTTAACAGAAACCAAGTGCCATCATGGTGAGTTTCTAGCAGGCATAAAGGGGAAGCTAACGACACCTTAGCCGGAACTCTCGCGCTATTTTTTCAGAAGTTGCATGCAACTCAAGCACCAATCGTAAGGAAATAAACCATAATTAAAAAAAAATTTGGGTGGTAGGTTAACAGAGAGTGGTCGTTAACCGAAACCAAGTGCTATTGTGGTGAGTTTCTAGCAGGCATAAAGTGGAAGCTAACGACACCTTAGCCGGATCTCTCGCGCTATTTTGTCAGAAGTTGCATGCAACTCAAGCACCAATCGTAAGGAAATCAACCATAATTAAACAAAAATTTGGGTGGTAGGTAAACAGAGACCTCCGATATCACAGTGGTGGGTTAACCGAAACCAAGTGCTATCGTGGTGAGTTTCTAGCAGGCATAAAGGGGAAGCTAACGACACCTTAGCCGGATCTCTCGCGCTATTTTTTCAGAAGTTGCATGCAACTCAAACACCAATCGTTAGGAAATCAACCATAATTAAACAAAAATTTGGGTGGTAGGTTAACAGAGACCCCCGATATCACAGTGGTGGGTTAACCGAAACCAAGTGCTATCGTGGTGAGTTTCTAGCAGGCATAAAGGGGAAGCTAACGACACCTTAGCCGGATCTCTCGCGCTATTTTTTCAGAAGTTGCATGCAACTCAAGCACCAATCGTAAGGAAATCAACCATAATTAAACAAAAATTTGGGTGGTAGGTTAACAGAGACCCCCGATATCATAGTGGTGGGTTAACAGAAACCAAGTGCCATCGTGGTGAGTTTCTAGCAGACATAAATGGGAAGCTAACGACACCTTAGCCGGATCTCTCGCGCTATTTTTTCAGATGTTGCACGCAACTCAAGCACCAATCGTAAGGAAATAAACCATAATTAAACAAAAATTTGGGTGGTAGGTTAACAGAGACCCCCGATATCATAGTGGTGGGTTAACAGAAACCAAGTGCCATCGTGGTGAGTTTCTAGCAGGCATAAATGGGAAGCTAACGACAACTTAGCCGGATCTCTCGCGCTATTTTTTCAGAAGTTGCATGCAACTCAAGCACCAATCGTAAGGAAATCAACCATAACTAAACAAAAATTTGGGTGGTAGGTTAACAGAGACCCCGATATCATAGTGGTGGGTTAACAGAAACCAAGTGCCATCGTGGTGAGTTTCTAGCAGGCATAAATGGGAAGCTAACGACAACTTAGCCGGATCTCTCGCGCTATTTTTTCAGAAGTTGCATGCAACTCAAGCACCAATCGTAAGGAAATCAACCATAACTAAACAAAAATTTGGGTGGTAGGTTAACAGAGACCCCGATATCATAGTGGTGGGTTAACAGAAACCAAGTGCCATCGTGGTGAGTTTCTAGCAGGCATAAATGGGAAGCTAACGACACCTTAGCCGGATCTCTCGCGCTATTTGTTCAGAAGTAGCATGCAACTCAAGCACCAATCGTAAGGAAATCAACCATAATTAAACATAAATTTGGGTGGTAGGTTAACAGAGACCCCCGATATCATAGTGGTGGGTTAACAGAAACCAAGTGCCATCATGGTGAGTTTCTAGCAGGCATAAATGGGAAGCTAACGACACCTTAGCCGGATCTCTCGCGCTATTTTTTCAGAAGTTGCATGCAACTCAAACACCAATCGTAAGGAAATCAACCATAATTAAACAAAAATTTGCGTGGTAGGTTAACAGAGACCCCCGATATCACAGTGGTCGTTAACCGAATCCAAGTGCTATTATGGTGAGTTTCTAGCAGGCATAAAGGGGAAGCTAACGACACCTTAGCCGGATCTCTCGCGCTATTTTTTCGGAAGTTGCATGCAACTCAAGCACCAATCGTAAGGAAATCAACCATAATTAAAAAAAAATTTGTGTGGTAGGTACACAGAGACCTCCGATATCACAGTGGTGGGTTAACCGAAACCAAGTGCCATCGTGATGAGTTTCTAGCAGGCATAAATGGGAAGCTAACGACACCTTAGCCGGATCTCTCGCGCTATTTTTTCAGAAGTTGCATGCAACTCAAGCACCAATCGTAAGGAAATCAACCATAATTAAACAAAAATTTGGGTGGTAGGTTAACAGAGACCCCGATATCATAGTGGTGGGTTAACAGAAACCAAGTGCCATCGTGGTGAGTTTCTAGCAGGCATAAATGGGAAGCTAACGACACCTTAGCCGGATCTCTCGCGCTATTTGTTCAGAAGTTGCATGCAACTCAAGCACCAATCGTAAGGAAATCAACCATAATTAAACATAAATTTGGGTGGTAGGTTAACAGAGACCCCCGATATCATAGTGGTGGGTTAACAGAAACCAAGTGCCATCATGGTGAGTTTCTAGCAGGCATAAATGGGAAGCTAACGACACCTTAGCCGGATCTCTCGCGCTATTTTTTCAGAAGTTGCATGCAACTCAAACACCAATCGTAAGGAAATCAACCATAATTAAACAAAAATTTGCGTGGTAGGTTAACAGAGACCCCCGATATCACAGTGGTCGTTAACCGAATCCAAGTGCTATTGTGATGAGTTTCTAGCAGGCATAAAGGGGAAGCTAACGACATCTTAGCCGGATCTCTCGCGCTATTTTTTCGGAAGTTGCATGCAACTCAAGCACCAATCGTAAGGAAATCAACCATAATTAAAAAAAAATTTGTGTGGTAGGTACACAGAGACCTCCGATATCACAGTGGTGGGTTAACCGAAACCAAGTGCCATCGTGATGAGTTTCTAGCAGGCATAAATGGGAAGCTAACAACACCTTAGCCGGATCTCTCGCGCTATTTGTTCAGAAGTTGCATGCAACTCAAGCACCAATCGTAAGGAAATCAACCATAATTAAACATAAATTTGGGTGGTAGGTTAACAGAGACCCCCGATATCATAGTGGTGGGTTAACAGAAACCAAATGTCATCATGGTGAGTTTCTAGCAGGCATAAATGGGAAGCTAACGACACCTTAGCCGGATCTCTCGCGCTATTTTTTCAGAAGTTGCATGCAACTCAAACACCAATCGTAAGGAAATCAACCATAATTAAACAAAAATTTGCGTGGTAGGTTAACAGAGACCCCCGATATCACAGTGGTCGTTAACCGAAACCAAGTGCTTTTGTGGTGAGTTTCTAGCAGGCATAAAGGGGAAGCTAACGACACCTTAGCCGGATCTCTCGCGCTATTTTTTCAGAAGTTGCATGCAACTCAAACACCAATCGTAAGGAAATCAACCATAATTAAATAAAAATTTGGGTGGTAGGTTAACAGAGACCCCCGATATCACAGTGGTCGTTAACCGAAACCAAGTGCTATTGTGGTGAGTTTCTAGCAGGCATAAAGGGGAAGCTAACGACACCTTAGCCGGATCTCTCGCGCTATTTTTTCGGAAGTTGCATGCAAGTCAAGCACCAATCGTAAGGAAATCAACCATAATTAAAAAAAAATTTGTGTGGTAGGTACACAGAGACCTCCGATATCACAGTGGTGGGTTAACCGAAACCAAGTGCCATCGTGATGAGTTTCTAGCAGGCATAAATGGGAAGCTAACGACACCTTAGCCGGATCTCTCGCGCTATTTTTTCAGAAGTTGCATGCAACTCAAACACCAATCGTAAGGAAATCAACCATAATTAAACAAAAATTTGCGTGGTAGGTTATTAGAGACCCCCGATATCACAGTGGTCGTTAACCGAAACCAAGTGCTATTGTGGTGAGTTTCTAGCAAGCATAAAGTGGAAGCTAACGACACCTTAGCCGGATCTCTCGCGCTATTTTTTCAGAAGTTGCATGCAACTCAAGCACCAAACGTAAGGAAATCAACCATAATTTAAAAAAAATTTGTGTGGTAGGTACACAGAGACCTCCGATATCACAGTGGTGGGTTAACCGAAACCAAGTGCCATCGTGATGAGTTTCTAGCAGGCATAAATGGGAAGCTAACGACACCTTAGCCGGATCTCTCGCGCTATTTTGTCAGAAGTTGCATGCAACTCAAGCACCAATCGTAAGGAAATCAACCATAATTAAACAAAAATTTGGGTGGTAGGTAAACAGAGACCTCCGATATCACAGTGGTGGGTTAACCGAAACCAAGTGCTATCGTGGTGAGTTTCTAGCAGGTATAAAGGGGAAGCTAACGACATCTTAGCCGGATCTCTCGCGCTATTTTTTCAGAAGTTGCATGCAACTCAAGCACCAATCGTAAGGAAATCAACCATAATTAAACAAAAATTTGGGTGGTAGGTTAACAGACACCCCCGATATCACAGTGGTGGGTTAACAGAAACCAAGTGCCATCATGGTGAGTTTCTAGCAGGCATAAATGGGACGCTAACGACACCTTAGCCGGATCTCTCGCGCAATTTTTCAGAAGTTGCATGCAACTCAAACACCAATTGTAAGGAAATCAACCATAATTAAACAAAAATTTGCGTGGTAGGTTAACAGAGACCCCCGATATCACAGTGGTCGTTAACCGAACCCAAGTGCTATTGTGGTGAGTTTCTAGCAGGCATAAAGGGGAAGCTAACGACACCTTAGCCGGATCTCTCGCGCTATTTTTTCGGAAGTTGCATGCAACTCAAGCACCAATCGTAAGGAAATCAACCATAATTAAAAAAAAATTTGTGTGGTAGGTACACAGAGACCTCCGATATCACAGTGGTGGGTTAACCGAAACCAAGTGCCATCGTGGTGAGTTTCTAGCAGGCTTAAATGGGAAGCTAACGACACCTTAGCCGGATCTCTCGCGCTATTTTTTCAGAAGTTGCATGCAACTCAAACACCAATCGTTAGGAAATCAACCATAATTAAACAAAAATTTGCGTGGTAGGTTAACAGAGACCCCCGATATCACAGTGGTCGTTAACCGAAACCAAGTGCTATTGTGGTGAGTTTCTAGCAGGCATAAAGTGGAAGCTAACGACACCTTAGCCGGATCTCTCGCGCTATTTTTTCAGAAGTTGCATGCAACTCAAGCACCAATCGTAAGGAAATCAACCATAATTTAAAAAAAATTTGTGTGGTAGGTACACAGAGACCTCCGATATCACAGTGGTGGGTTAACCGAAACCAAGTGCCATCGTAATGAGTTTCTAGCAGGCATAAATGGGAAGCTAACGACACCTTAGCCGGATCTCTCGCGCTATTTTTTCAGAAGTTGCATGCAACTCAAGCACCAATCGCAAGGAAATCAACCATAATTAAACAAAAATTTGGGTGGTAGGTTAACAGAGACCCCGATATCATAGTGGTGGGTTAACAGAAACCAAGTGCTTTCGTGGTGAGTTTCTAGCAGGCATAAATCGGAAGCTAACGGCACCTTAGCCGGATCTCTGGCGCTATTTTTTCAGAAGTTGCATGCAACTCAAGCACCAATCGTAAGGAAATCAACCATAATTAAACAAAAATTTGGGTGGTAGGTTAACAGAGACCCCGATATCATAGTGGTGGGTTAACAGAAACCAAGTGCTTTCGTGGTGAGTTTCTAGCAGGCATAAATGGGAAGCTAACGACACCTTAGCCGGATCTCTCGCGCTATTTTTTCAGAAGTTGCATGCAACTCAAGCACCAATCGTAAGGAAATCAACCATAATTAAACAAAAATTTGGGTGGTAGGTTAACAGAGACCCCCGATATCATAGTGGTGGGTTAACAGAAACCAAGGGACATCGTGGTGAGTTTCTAGCAGACATAAATGGGAAGCTAACGACACCTTAGCCGGATCTCTCGCGCTATTTTTTCAGAAGTTGCATGCAACTCATGCACCAATCGTAAGGAAATCAACCATAATTAAAGAAAAATTTGGGTGGTAGGTTAACAGAGACCCCCGATATCATAGTGGTGGGTTAACAGAAACCAAGTGCCATCCTGGTGAGTTTCTAGCAGGCATAAATCGGAAGCTAACGACACCTTAGCCGGATCTCTCGCGCTATTTGTTCAGAAGTTGCATGCAACTCAAGCACCAATCGTAAGGAAATCAACCATAATTAAACATAAATTTGGGTGGTAGGTTAACAGAGACCCCCGATATCATAGTGGTGGGTTAACAGAAACCAAGTGCCATCACGGTGAGTTTCTAGCAGGCATAAAGGGGAAGCTAACGACACCTTAGCCGGAACTCTGGCGCTATTTTTTCAGTAGTTGCATGCAACTCAAGCACCAATCGTAAGGAAATAAACCATAATTAAAAAAAAATTTGGGTGGTAGGTTAACAGAGACCCCCGATATCACAGTGGTCGTTAACCGAAACCAAGTGCTATTGTGGTGAGTTTCTAGCAGGCATAAAGTGGAAGCTAACGACACCTTAGCCGGATTTCTCGCGCTATTTTGTCAGAAGTTGCATGCAACTCAAGCACCAATCGTAAGGAAATCAACCATAATTAAACAAAGATTTGGGTGGTAGGTAAACAGAGACCTCCGATATCACAGTGGTGGGTTAACCGAAACCAAGTGCTATCGTGGTGAGTTTCTAGCAGGCATAAAGGGGAAGCTAACGACACCTTAGCCGGATCTCTCGCGCTATTTTTTCAGAAGTTGCATGCAACTCAAGCACCAATCGTAAGGAAATCAACAATAATTAAACAAAAATTTGGGTGGTAGGTTAACAGAGACCCCCGATATCACAGTGGTGGGTTAACCGAAACCAAGTGCTATCGTGGTGAGTTTCTAGCAGGCATAAAGGGGAAGCTAACGACACCTTAGCCGGATCTCTCGCGCTATTTTTTCAGAAGTTGCATGCAACTCAAGCACCAATCGTAAGGAAATCAACCATAATTAAACAAAAATTTGGGTGGTAGGTTAACAGAGACCCCCGATATCATAGTGGTGGGTTAACAGAAACCAAGTACCATCGTGGTGAGTTTCTAGCAGACATAAATAGGAAGCTAACGACACCTTAGCCGGATCTCTCGCGCTATTTTTTCAGATGTTGCACGCAACTCAAGCACCAATCGTAAGGAAATCAACCATAATTAAACAAAAATTTGGGTGGTAGGTAAACAGAGACCTCCGATATCACAGTGGTGGGTTAACCGAAACCAAGTGCTATCGTGGTGAGTTTCTAGCAGGTATAAGGGGGAAGCTAACGACATCTTAGCCGGATCTCTCGCGCTATTTTTTCAGAAGTTGCATGCAACTCAAGCACCAATCGTAAGGAAATCAACCATAATTAAACAAAAATTTGGGTGGTAGGTTAACAGACACCCCCGATATCACAGTGGTGGGTTAACAGAAACCAAGTGCCATCATGGTGAGTTTCTAGCAGGCATAAATGGGACGCTAACGACACCTTAGCCGGATCTCTCGCGCAATTTTTCAGAAGTTGCATGCAACTCAAACACCAATCGTAAGGAAATCAACCATAATTAAACAAAAATTTGCGTGGTAGGTTAACAGAGACCCCCGATATCACAATGGTCGTTAACCGAAACCAAGTGCTATTGTGGTGAGTTTCTAGCAGGCATAAAGGGGAAGCTAACGACACCTTAGCCGGATCTCTCGCGCTATTTTTTCGGAAGTTGCATGCAACTCAAGCACCAATCGTAAGGAAATCAACCATAATTAAAAAAAAATTTGTGTGGTAGGAACACAGAGACCTCCGATATCACAAAGGTGGGTTAACCGAAACCAAGTGCCATCGTGATGAGTTTCTAGCAGGCATAAATGGGAAGCTAACGACACCTTAGCCGGATCTCTCGCGCTATTTTTTCAGAAGTTGCATGCAACTCAAACACCAATCGTAAGGAAATCAACCATAATTAAACAAAAATTTGCGTGGTAGGTTAACAGAGACCCCCGATATCACAGTGGTCGTTAACCGAAACCAAGTGCTATTGTGGTGAGTTTCTAGCAGGCATAAAGTGGAAGCTAACGACACCTTAGCCGGATCTCTCGGGCTATTTTTTCAGAAGTTGCATGCAACTCAAGCACCAATCGTAAGGAAATCAACCATAATTTAAAAAAAATTTGAGTGGTAGGTACACAGAGACCTCCGATATCACAGTGGTGGGTTAACCGAAACCAAGTGCCATCGTAATGAGTTTCTAGCAGGCATAAATGGGAAGCTAACGACACCTTAGCCGGATCTCTCGCGCTATTTTTTCAGAAGTTGCATGCAACTCAAGCACCAATCGCAAGGAAATCAACCATAATTAAACAAAAATTTGGGTGGTAGGTTAACAGAGACCCCCGATATCATAGTGGTGGGTTAACAGAAACCAAGTGCCATCGTGGTGAGTTTCTAGCAGGCATAAATGGGAAGCTACCGACACCTTAGCCGAATCTCTCGCGCTATTTTTTCAGAAGTTGCATGCAACTCAAGCACCAATCGTAAGGAAATCAACCATAATTAAACAAAAATTTGGGTGGTAGGTTAACAGAGACCCCGATATCATAGTGGTGGGTTAACAGAAACCAAGTGCTTTCGTGGTGAGTTTCTAGCAGGCATAAATGGGAAGCTAACGGCACCTTAGCCGGATCTCTCGCGCTATTTTTTCAGAAGTTGCATGCAACTCAAGCACCAATCGTAAGGAAATCAACCATAATTAAACAAAAATTTGGGTGGTAGGTTAACAGAGACCCCGATATCATAGTGGTGGGTTAACAGAAACCAAGTGCTTTCGTGGTGAGTTTCTAGCAGGCATAAATGGGAAGCTAACGACACCTTAGCCGGATCTCTCGCGCTATTTTTTCAGAAGTTGCATGCAACTCAAGCACCAATCGTAAGGAAATCAACCATAATTAAACAAAAATTTGGGTGGTAGGTTAACAGAGAACCCCGATATCATAGTGGTGGGTTAACAGAAACCAAGGGACATCGTGGTGAGTTTCTAGCAGACATAAATGGGAAGCTAACGACACCTTAGCCGGATCTCTCGCGCTATTTTTTCAGAAGTTGCATGCAACTCAAGCACCAATCGTAAGGAAATCAACCATAATTAAAGAAAAATTTGGGTGGTAGGTTAACAGAGACCCCCGATATCATAGTGGTGGGTTAACAGAAACCAAGTGCCATCCTGGTGAGTTTCTAGCAGGCATAAATGGGAAGCTAACGACACCTTAGCCGGATCTCTCGCGCTATTTGTTCAGAAGTTGCATGCAACTCAAGCACCAATCGTAAGGAAATCAACCATAATTAAACATAAATTTGGGTGGTAGGTTAACAGAGACCCCCGATATCATAGTGGTGGGTTAACAGAAACCAAGTGCCATCACGGTGAGTTTCTAGCAGGCATAAAGGGGAAGCTAACGACACCTTAGCCGGAACTCTGGCGCTATTTTTTCAGTAGTTGCATGCAACTCAAGCACCAATCGTAAGGAAATAAACCATAATTAAAAAAAAATTTGGGTGGTAGGTTAACAGAGACCCCCGATATCACAGTGGTCGTTAACCGAAACCAAGTGCTATTGTGGTGAGTTTCTAGCAGGCATAAAGTGGAAGCTAACGACACCTTAGCCGGATCTCTCGCGCTATTTTGTCAGAAGTTGCATGCAACTCAAGCACCAATCGTAAGGAAATCAACCATAATTAAACAAAGATTTGGGTGGTAGGTAAACAGAGACCTCCGATATCACAGTGGTGGGTTAACCGAAACCAAGTGCTATCGTGGTGAGTTTCTAGCAGGCATAAAGGGGAAGCTAACGACACCTTAGCCGGATCTCTCGCGCTATTTTTTCAGAAGTTGCATGCAACTCAAGCACCAATCGTAAGGAAATCAACAATAATTAAACAAAAATTTGGGTGGTAGGTTAAAAAAGACCCCCGATATCACAGTGGTGGGTTAACCGAAACCAAGTGCTATCGTGGTGAGTTTCTAGCAGGCATAAAGGGGAAGCTAACGACACCTTAGCCGGATCTCTCGCGCTATTTTTTCAGAAGTTGCATGCAACTCAAGCACCAATCGTAAGGAAATCAACCATAATTAAACAAAAATTTGGGTGGTAGGTTAACAGAGACCCCCGATATCATAGTGGTGGGTTAACAGAAACCAAGTACCATCATGGTGAGTTTCTAGCAGACATAAATAGGAAGCTAACGACACCTTAGCCGGATCTCTCGCGCTATTTTTTCAGATGTTGCACGCAACTCAAGCACCAATCGTAAGGAAATAAACCATAATTAAACAAAAATTTGGGTGGTAGGTTAACAGAGACCCCCGATATCATAGTGGTGGGTTAACAGAAACCAAGTGCCATCGTGGTGAGTTTCTAGCAGGCATAAATGGGAAGCTAACGACACCTTAGCCGGATCTCTCGCGCTATTTTTTCAGAAGTTGCATGCAACTCAAGTACCAATCGTAAGGAAATCAACCATAATTAAACAAAAATTTGGGTGGTAGGTTAACAGAGACCCCGATATCATAGTGGTGGGTTAACAGAAACCAAGTGCCATCGTGGTGAGTTTCTAGCAGGCATAAATGGGAAGCTAACGACACCTTAGCCGGATCTCTCGCGCTATTTGTTCAGAAGTTGCATGCAACTCAAGCACCAATCGTAAGGAAATCAACCATAATTAAACATAAATTTGGGTGGTAGGTTAACAGAGACCCCCGATATCATAGTGGTGGGTTAACAGAAACCAAGTGCCATCATGGTGAGTTTCTAGCAGGCATAAATGGGAAGCTAACGACACCTTAGCCGGATCTCTCGCGCTATTTTTTCAGAAGTTGCATGCAACTCAAACACCAATCGTAAGGAAATCAACCATAATTAAACAAAAATTTGCGTGGTAGGTTAACAGAGACCCCCGATATCACAGTGGTCGTTAACCGAATCCAAGTGCTATTGTGGTGAGTTTCTAGCAGGCATAAATGGGGAAGCTAACGACACCTTAGCCGGATCTCTCGCGCTATTTTTTCGGAAGTTGCATGCAACTCAAGCACCAATCGTAAGGAAATCAACCATAATTAAAAAAAAAATTGTGTGGTAGGTACACAGAGACCTCCGATATCACAGTGGTGGGTTAACCGAAACCAAGTGCCATCGTGGAGTTTCTAGCAAGCATAAATGGGAAGCTAACGACACCTTAGCCGGATCTCTCGCGCTATTTTTTCAGAAGTTGCATGCAACTCAAGCACCAATCGTAAGGAAATCAACCATAATTAAACAAAAATTTGGGATGTAGGTTAACAGAGACCCCGATATCATAGTGGTGGGTTAACAGAAACCAAGTGCCATCGTGGTGAGTTTCTAGCAGGCATAAATGGGAAGCTAACGACACCTTAGCCGGATCTCTCGCGCTATTTGTTCAGAAGTTGCATGCAACTCAAGCACCAATCGTAAGGAAATCAACCATAATTAAACATAAATTTGGGTGGTAGGTTAACAGAGACCCCCGATATCATAGTGGTGGGTTAACAGAAACCAAGTGCCATCATGGTGAGTTTCTAGCAGGCATAAATGGGAAGCTAACGACACCTTAGCCGGATCTCTCGCGCTATTTTTTCGGAAGTTGCATGCAACTCAAGCACTAATCGTAAGGAAATCAACCATAATTAAAAAAAAATTTGTGTGGTAGGTACACAGAGACCTCCGATATCACAGTGGTGGGTTAACCGAAACCAAGTGCCATCGTGATGAGTTTCTAGCAGGCATAAATGGGAAGCTAACGACACCTTAGCCGGATCTCTCGCGCTATTTTTTCAGAAGTTGCATGCAACTCAAGCACCAATCGTAAGGAAATCAATCATAATTAAACAAAAATTTGGGTGGTAGGTTAACAGAGACCCCCGATATCACAGTGGTGGGTTAACAGAAACCAAGTGCCATCATGGTGAGTTTCTAGCAGGCATAAATGGGAAGCTAACGACACCTTAGCCGGATCTCTCGCGCAATTTTTCAGAAGTTGCATGCAACTCAAACACCAATCGTAAGGAAATCAACCATAATTAAACAAAAATTTGCGTGGTAGGTTAACAGAGACCCCCGATATCACAGTGGTCGTTAACCGAAACCAAGTGCTATTGTGGTGAGTTTCTAGCAGGCATAAAGGGGAAGCTAACGACACCCTAGCCGGATCTCTCGCGCTATTTTTTCGGAAGTTGCATGCAACTCAAGCACCAATCGTAAGGAAATCAACCATAATTAAAAAAAAATTTGTGTGGAGGTACACAGAGACCTCCGATATCACAGTGGTGGGTTAACCGAAACCAAGTGCCATCATGATGAGTTTCTAGCAGGCATAAATGGGAAGCTAACGACACCTTAGCTGGATCTCTCGCGCTATTGTTTCAGAAGTTGCATGCAACTCAAACACCAATCGTAAGGAAATCAACCATAATTAAACAAAAATTTGCGTGGTAGGTTAACAGAGACCCCCGATATCACAGTGGTCGTTAACCGAAACCAAGTGCTATTGTGGTGAGTTTCTAGCAGGCATAAAGTGGAAGCTAACGACACCTTAGCCGGATCTCTCGCGCTATTTTTTCAGAAGTTGCATGCAACTCAAGCACCAATCGTAAGGAAATCAACCATAATTTAAAAAAAATTTGTGTGGTAGGTACACAGAGACCTCCGATATCACAGTGGTGGGTTAACCGAAACCAAGTGCCATCGTGATGAGTTTGTAGCAGGCATAAATGGGAAGCTAACGACACCTTAGCCGGATCTCTCGCGCTATTTTTTCAGAAGTTGCATGCAACTCAAGCACCAATCGCAAGGAAATCAACCATAATTAAACAAAAAGTTGGGTGGTAGGTTAACAGAGACCCCCGATATCATAGTGGTGGGTTAACAGAAACCAAGTGCCATCGTGGTGAGTTTCTAGCAGGCTTAAATGGGAAGCTACCGACACCTTAGCCGAATCTCTCGCGCTATTTTTTCAGAAGTTGCATGCAACTCAAGCACCAATCGTAAGGAAATCAACCATAATTAAACAAAAATTTGCGTGGTAGGTTAACAGAGACCCCCGATATCACAGTGGTCGTTAACCGAAACCAAGTGCTATTATGGTGAGTTTCTAGCAGGCATAAAGGGGAAGCTAACGACACCCTAGCCGGATCTCTCGCGCTATTTTTTCGGAAGTTGCATGCAACTCAAGCACCAATCGTAAGGAAATCAACCATAATTAAAAAAAAATTTGTGTGGAGGTACACAGAGACCTCCGATATCACAGTGGTGGGTTAACCGAAACCAAGTGCCATCATGATGAGTTTCTAGCAGGCATAAATGGGAAGCTAACGACACCTTAGCCGGATCTCTCGCGCTATTGTTTCAGAAGTTGCATGCAACTCAAACACCAATCGTAAGGAAATCAACCATAATTAAACAAAAATTT
Source organism: Anomoia purmunda (assembly GCA_951828415.1). Lineage (NCBI taxonomy): Eukaryota > Metazoa > Arthropoda > Insecta > Diptera > Tephritidae > Anomoia > Anomoia purmunda. The sequence continues at coordinate 97,120,387 of OX639995.1, forward strand.
GCATGGTAGGTTAACAGAGACCCCCGATATCACAGTGGTCGTTAACTGAAACCAAGTGCTATTGTGGTGAGTTTCTAGCAGGCATAAAGTGGAAGCTAACGACACCTTAGCCGGATCTCTCGCGCTATTTTTTCAGAAGTTGCATGCAACTCAAGCACCAATCGTAAGGAAATCAACCATAATTTAAAAAAAATTTGTGTGGTAGGTACACAGAGACCTCCGATATCACAGTGGTGGGCTAACCGAAACCAAGTGCCATCGTGATGAGTTTGTAGCAGGCATAAATGGGAAGCTAACGACAAATTAGCCGGATCTCTCGCGCTATTTTTTCAGAAGTTGCATGCAACTCAAGCACCAATCGCAAGGAAATCAACCATATTTAAACAAAAAGTTGGGTGGTAGGTTAACAGAGACCCCCGATATCATAGTGGTGGGTTAACAGAAACCAAGTGCCATCGTGGTGAGTTTCTAGCAGGCTTAAATGGGAAGCTACCGACACCTTAGCCGAATCTCTCGCGCTATTCTTTCAGAAGTTGCATGCAACTCAAGCACCAATCGCAAGGAAATCAACCATAATTAAACAAAAAGTTGGGTGGTAGGTTAACAGAGACCCCCGATATCATAGTGGTGGGTTAACAGAAACCAAGTGCCATCGTGGTGAGTTTCTAGCAGGCTTAAATGGGAAGCTACCGACACCTTAGCCGAATCTCTCGCGCTATTTTTTCAGAAGTTGCATGCAACTCAAGCACCAATCGTAAGGAAATCAACCATAATTAAACAAAAATTTGCGTGGTAGGTTAACAGAGACCCCCGATATCACAGTGGTCGTTAACCGAAACCAAGTGCTATTGTGGTGAGTTTCTAGCAGGCATAAAGGGGAAGCTAACGACACCCTAGCCGGATCTCTCGCGCTATTTTTTCGGAAGTTGCATGCAACTCAAGCACCAATCGTAAGGAAATCAACCATAATTAAAAAAAAATTTGTGTGGAGGTACACAGAGACCTCCGATATCACAGTGGTGGGTTAACCGAAACCAAGTGCCATCATGATGAGTTTCTAGCAGGCATAAATGGGAAGCTAACGACACCTTAGCCGGATCTCTCGCGCTATTGTTTCAGAAGTTGCATGCAACTCAAACACCAATCGTAAGGAAATCAACCATAATTAAACAAAAATTTGCATGGTAGGTTAACAGAGACCCCCGATATCACAGTGGTCGTTAACTGAAACCAAGTGCTATTGTGGTGAGTTTCTAGCAGGCATAAAGTGGAAGCTAACGACACCTTAGCCGGATCTCTCGCGCTATTTTTTCAGAAGTTGCATGCAACTCAAGCACCAATCGTAAGGAAATCAACCATAATTAAACAAAAATTTGCGTGGTAGGTTAACAGAGACCCCCGATATCACAGTGGTCGTTAACCGAAACCAAGTGCTATTGTGGTGAGTTTCTAGCAGGCATAAAGTGGAAGCTAACGACACCTTAGCCGGATCTCTCGCGCTATTTTTTCAGAAGTTGCATGCAACTCAAGCACCAATCGTAAGGAAATCAACCATAATTTAAAAAAAATTTGTGTGGTAGGTACACAGAGACCTCCGATATCACAGTGGTGGGTTAACCGAAACCAAGTGCCATCGTGATGAGTTTGTAGCAGGCATAAATGGGAAGCTAACGACAAATTAGCCGGATCTCTCGCGCTATTTTTTCAGAAGTTGCATGCAACTCAAGCACCAATCGCAAGGAAATCAACCATAATTAAACAAAAAGTTGGGTGGTAGGTTAACAGAGACCCCCTATCATAGTGGTGGGTTAACAGAAACCAAGTGCCATCATGGTGAGTTTCTAGCAGGCATAAATGGGAAGCTAACGACACCTTAGCCGAATCTCTCGCGCTATTTTTGCAGAAGTTGCATGCAACTCAAGCACCAATCGTAAGGAAATCAACCATAATTAAACAAAAATTTAGCTGGTAGGTTAACCGAGACCCCCGATATCATAGTGGTGGGTTAACAGAAACCAAGTGCCATCGTGGTGAGTTTCTAGCAGGCATAAATGGGAAGCTAACGACACCTTAGCCGGATCTCTCGCGCTATTTTTTCAGAAGTTGCATGCAACTCAAGCACCAATCGTAAGGAAATCAACCATAATTAAACAAAAATTTGGGTGGTAGGTTAACAGAGACCCCCCGATATCATAGTGGTGGGTTAACAGAAACCAAGTGACATCGTGGTGAGTTTCTAGCAGACATAAATGGGAAGCTAACGACACCTTAGCCGGATCTCGCGCGCTATTTTTTCAGATGTTGCATGCAACTCAAGCACCAATCGTAAGGAAATAAACCATAATTAAACAAAAATTTGGGTGGTAGGTAAACAGAGACCCCCGATATCATAGTGGTGGGTTAACAGAAACCAAGTGCCATCGTGGTGAGTTTCTAGCAGGCATAAATGGGAAGCTAACGACACCTTAGCCGGATCTCTCGCGCTATTTTTTCAGAAGTTGCATGCAACTCAAGCACCAATCGTAAGGAAATCAACCATAATTAAACAAAAATTGGGGTGGTAGGTTAACAGAGACCCCCGATATCATAGTGGTGGGTTAACAGAAACCAAGTGACATCGTGGTGAGTTTCTAGCAGGCATAAATGGGAAGCTAACGACACCTTAGCCGGATCTCTCGCGCTATTTTTTCAGAAGTTGCATGCAACTCAAGCACCAATCGTAAGGAAATCAACCATAATTAAACAAAAATTTGGGTGGTAGGTTAACCGAGACCCCCGATATCATAGTGGTGGGTTAACAGAAACCAAGTGCCATCATGGTGAGTTTATAGCAGGCATAAATGGGAAGCTAACGACACCTTAGCTGGATCTCTCGCGCTATTTTTTCAGAAGTTGCATGCAAGTCAAGCACCAATCGCAAGGAAATCAACCATAATTAAACAAAAATTTGGGTGGTAGGTTAACAGAGACCCCCGATATCATAGTGGTCGGTTAACAGAAACCAAGTGCCATCGCGGTGTGTTTCTAGCAGGCATAAATGGGAAGCTACCGACACCTTAGCCGAATCTCTCGCGCTATTTTTTCAGAAGTTGCATGCAACTCAAGCACCAATCGTAAGGAAATCAACCATAATTAAACAAAAATTGGGGTGATAGGTTAACAGAGACCCCGATATCATAGTGGTGGGTTAACAGAAACCAAGTGCTTTCGTGGTGAGTTTCTAGCAGGCATAAATGGGAAGCTAACGACACCTTAGCCGGATCTCTCGCGCTATTTTTTCAGAAGTTGCATGCAACTCAAGCACCAATCGTAAGGAAATCAACCATAATTAAACAAAAATTGGGGTGGTAGGTTAACAGAGACCCCCGATATCATAGTGGTGGGTTAACAGAAACCAAGTGCCATCGTGGTGAGTTTCTAGCAGGCATAAATGGGAAGCTAACGACACCTTAGCCGGATCTCTCGCGCTATTTTTTCAGAAGTTGCATGCAACTCAAGCACCAATCGTAAGGAAATCAACCATAATTAAACAAAAATTTGGGTGGTAGGTTAACCGAGACCCCCCGATATCATAGTGGTCGGTTAACAGAAACCAAGTGCCATCGTGGTGTGTTTCTAGCAGGCATAAATGGGAAGCTACCGACACCTTAGCCGAATCTCTCGCGCTATTTTTTCAGAAGTTGCATGCAACTCAAGCACCAATCGTAAGGAAATCAACCATAATTAAACAAAAATTTGGGTGGTAGGTTAACAGAGACCCCGATACCATAGTGGTGGGTTAACAGAAACCAAGTGCTTTCGTGGTGAGTTTCTAGCAGGCATAAATGTGAAGCTAACGACACCTTAGCCGGATCTCTCGCGCTATTTTTTCAGAAGTTGCATGCAACTCAAGCACCAATCGTAAGGAAATCAACCATAATTAAACAAAAATTTTGCGTGGTTGGTTAACAGAGACCCCCGATATCATAGTGGTGGGTTAACAGAAACCAAGTGCCATCGTGGTGAGTTTCTAGCAGACATAAATGGGAAGCTAACGACACCTTAGCCGGATCTCTCGCGCTATTTTTTCAGATGTTGCATGCAACTCAAGCACCAATCGTAAGGAAACAAACCATAATTAAACAAATATTTGGGTGGTAGGTTAACAGAGACCCCCGATATCATAGTGGTGGGTTAACAGAAACCAAGTGCCATCGTGGTGAGTTTCTAGCAGGCATAAATGGGAAGCTAACGACACCTTAGCCGGATCTCTCGCGCTATTTTTTCAGAAGTTGCATGCAACTTAAGCACCAATCGTAAGGAAATCAACCATAATTAAACAAAAATTTGGGTGGTAGGTTAACAGAGAGCCCCGATATCATAGTGGTGGGTTAACAGAAACCAAGTGCCATCGTGGTGAGTTTCTAGCAGGCATAAATGGGAAGCTAACGACACCTTAGCCGAATCTCTCGCGCTATTTTTGCAGAAGTTGCATGCAACTCAAGCACCAATCGTAAGGAAATCAACCATAATTAAACAAAAATTTAGCTGGTAGGTTAACCGAGACCCCCGATATCATAGTGGTGGGTTAACAGAAACCAAGTGCCATCGTGGTGAGTTTCTAGCAGGCATAAATGGGAAGCTAACGACACCTTAGCCGGATCTCTCGCGCTATTTTTTCAGAAGTTGCATGCAACTCAAGCACCAATCGTAAGGAAATCAACCATAATTAAACATAAATTTGGGTGGTAGGTTAACAGAGACCCCCGATATCATAGTGGTGGTTAACAGAACCCAAGTGCCATCATGGTGAGTTTCTAGCAGGCATAAAGGGGAAGCTAACGACACCTTAGCCGGAACTCTCGCGCTATTTTTTCAGAAGTTTCATGCAACTCAAGCACCAATCGTAAGGAAATAAACCATAATTAAAAAAAAAACTTGGGTGGTAGGTTAACAGAGACCCCCGATATCATAGTGGTGGGTTAACAGAAACCAAGTGCCATCGTGGTGAGTTTCTAGCAGGCATAAATGGGAAGCTAACGACACCTTAGCCGAATCTCTCGCGCTATTTTTGCAGAAGTTGCATGCAACTCAAGCACCAATCGTAAGGAAATCAACCATAATTAAACAAAAATTTAGCTGGTAGGTTAACCGAGACCCCCGATATCATAGTGGTGGGTTAACAGAAACCAAGTGCCATCGTGGTGAGTTTCTAGCAGGCATAAATGGGAAGCTAACGACACCTTAGCCGGATCTCTCGCGCTATTTTTTCAGAAGTTGCATGCAACTCAAGCACCAATCGTAAGGAAATCAACCATAATTAAACAAAAATTTGGGTGGTAGGTTAACAGAGACCCCCGATATCATAGTGGTGGGTTAACAGAAACCAAGTGACATCGTGGTGAGTTTCTAGCAGACATAAATGGGAAGCTAACGACACCTTAGCCGGATCTCGCGCGCTATTTTTTCAGATGTTGCATGCAACTCAAGCACCAATCGTAAGGAAATAAACCATAATTAAACAAAAATTTGGGTGGTAGGTAAACAGAGACCCCCGATATCATAGTGGTGGGTTAACAGAAACCAAGTGCCATCGTGGTGAGTTTCTAGCAGGCATAAATGGGAAGCTAACGACACCTTAGCCGGATCTCTCGCGCTATTTTTTCAGAAGTTGCATGCAACTCAAGCACCAATCGTAAGGAAATCAACCATAATTAAACAAAAATTGGGGTGGTAGGTTAACAGAGACCCCCGATATCATAGTGGTGGGTTAACAGAAACCAAGTGACATCGTGGTGAGTTTCTAGCAGGCATAAATGGGAAGCTAACGACACCTTAGCCGGATCTCTCGCGCTATTTTTTCAGAAGTTGCATGCAACTCAAGCACCAATCGTAAGGAAATCAACCATAATTAAACAAAAATTTGGGTGGTAGGTTAACCGAGACCCCCGATATCATAGTGGTGGGTTAACAGAAACCAAGTGCCATCATGGTGAGTTTATAGCAGGCATAAATGGGAAGCTAACGGCTCCTTAGCTGGATCTCTCGCGCTATTTTTTCAGAAGTTGCATGCAAGTCAAGCACCAATCGCAAGGAAATCAACCATAATTAAACAAAAATTTGGGTGGTAGGTTAACAGAGACCCCCGATATCATAGTGGTCGGTTAACAGAAACCAAGTGCCATCGCGGTGTGTTTCGAGCAGGCATAAATGGGAAGCTACCGACACCTTAGCCGAATCTCTCGCGCTATTTTTTCAGAAGTTGCATGCAACTCAAGCACCAATCGTAAGGAAATCAACCATAATTAAACAAAAATTTGGGTGATAGGTTAACAGAGACCCCGATATCATAGTGGTGGGTTAACAGAAACCAAGTGCTTTCGTGGTGAGTTTCTAGCAGGCATAAATGGGAAGCTAACGACACCTTAGCCGGATCTCTCGCGCTATTTTTTCAGAAGTTGCATGCAACTCAAGCACCAATCGTAAGGAAATCAACCATAATTAAACAAAAAATTTGCGTGGTTGGTTAACAGAGACCCCCGATATCATAGTGGTGGGTTAACAGAAACCAAGTGCCATCGTGGTGAGTTTCTAGCAGACATAAATGGGAAGCTAACGACACCTTAGCCGGATCTCTCGCGCTATTTTTTCAGATGTTGCATGCAACTCAAGCACCAATCGTAAGGAAACAAACCATAATTAAACAAATATTTGGGTGGTAGGTTAACAGAGACCCCCGATATCATAGTGGTGGGTTAACAGAAACCAAGTGCCATCGTGGTGAGTTTCTAGCAGGCATAAATGGGAAGCTAACGACACCTTAGCCGGATCTCTCGCGCTATTTTTTCAGAAGTTGCATGCAACTCAAGCACCAATCGTAAGGAAATCAACCATAATTAAACAAAAATTTGGGTGGTAGGTTAACAGAGACCCCCGATATCATAGTGGTGGGTTAACAGAAACCAAGTGCCATCGTGGTGAGTTTTTAGCAGGCATAAATGGGAAGCTAACGACACCTTAGCCGAATCTCTCGCGCTATTTTTGCAGAAGTTGCATGCAACTCAAGCACCAATCGTAAGGAAATCAACCATAATTAAACAAAAATTTAGCTGGTAGGTTAACCGAGACCCCCGATATCATAGTGGTGAGTTAACAGAAACCAAGTGCCATCGTGGTGAGTTTCTAGCAGGCATAAATGGGAAGCTAACGACACCTTAGCCGGATCTCTCGCGCTATTTTTTCAGAAGTTGCATGCAACTCAAGCACCAATCGTAAGGAAATCAACCATAATTAAACATAAATTTGGGTGGTAGGTTAACAGAGACCCCCGATATCATAGTGGTGGGTTAACAGAACCCAAGTGCCATCATGGTGAGTTTCTAGCAGGCATAAAGGGGAAGCTAACGACACCTTAGCCGGAACTCTCGCGCTATTTTTTCAGAAGTTTCATGCAACTCAAGCACCAATCGTAAGGAAATAAACCATAATTAAAAAAAAATTTGGGTGGTAGGTTAACAGAGACCCCCGATATCACAGTGGTCGTTAACCGAAACCAAGTGCTATTGTGGTGAGTTTCTAGCAGGCATAAAGTGGAAGCTAACGACACCTTAGCCGGATCTCTCGCGCTATTTTGTCAGAAGTTCCATGCAACTCAAGCACCAATCGTAAGGAAATCAACCATAATTAAACAAAAATTTGGGTGGTAGGTAAACAGAGACCTCCGATATCACAGTGGTGGGTTAACCGAAACCAAGTGCTATCGTGGTGAGTTTCTAGCAGGCATAAAGGGGAAGCTAACGACACCTTAGCCGGATCTCTCGCGCTATTTTTTCAGAAGTTGCATGCAACTCAAGCACCAATCGTAAGGAAATCAACCATAATTAAACAAAAATTTGGGTGGTAGGTTAACAGAGACCCCCGATATCATAGTGGTGGGTTAACAGAAACCAAGTGCCATCGTGGTGAGTTTCTAGCAGACATAAATGGGAAGCTAACGACACCTTAGCCGGATCTCTCGCGCTATTTTTTCAGATGTTGCACGCAACTCAAGCACCAATCGTAAGGAAATAAACCATAATTAAACAAAAATTTGGGTGGTAGGTTAACAGAGACCCCCGATATCATAGTGGTGGGTTAACAGAAACCAAGTGCCATCATGGTGAGTTTCTAGCAGGCATAAATGGGAAGCTAACGACACCTTAGCCGGATCTCTCGCGCTATTTTTTCAGAAGTTGCATGCAACTCAAGCACCAATCGTAAGGAAATCAACCATAATTAAACAAAAATTTGGGTGGTAGGTTAACAGAGACCCCGATATCATAGTGGTGGGTTAACAGAAACCAAGTGCCATCGTGGTGAGTTTCTAGCAGGCATAAATGGGAAGCTAACGACACCTTAGCCGGATCTCTCGCGCTATTTGTTCAGAAGTTGCATGCAACTCAAGCACCAATCGTAAGGAAATCAACCATAATTAAACAAAAATTTGGGTGGTAGGTTAACAGAGACCCCCGATATCATAGTGGTGGGTTAACAGAAACCAAGTGCCATCATAGTGAGTTTCTAGCAGGCATAAATGGGAAGCTAACGACACCTTAGCCGGATCTCTCGCGCTATTTTTTCAGAAGTTGCATGCAACTCAAGCACCAATCGTAAGGAAATCAACCATAATTAAACAAAAATTTGCGTGGTAGGTTAACAGAGACCCCCGATATCACAGTGGTCGTTAACCGAATCCAAGTGCTATTGTGGTGAGTTTCTAGCAGGCATAAAGGGGAAGCTAACGACACCTTAGCCGGATCTCTCGCGCTATTTTTTCGGAAGTTGCATGCAACTCAAGCACCAATCGTAAGGAAATCAACCATAATTAAAAAAAAATTTGTGTGGTAGGTACACAGAGACCTCCGATATCACAGTGGTGGGTTAACCGAAACCAAGTGCCATCGTGATGAGTTTCTAGCAGGCATAAATGGGAAGCTAACGACACCTTAGCCGGATCTATCGCGCTATTTTTTTAGAAGTTGCATGCAACTCAAACACCAATCGTAAGGAAATCAACCATAATTAAACAAAAATTTGGGTGGTAGGTAAACAGAGACCTCCGATATCACAGTGGTGGGTTAACCGAAACCAAGTGCTATCGTGGTGAGTTTCTAGCAGGCATAAAGTGGAAGCTAACGACAACTTAGCCGGATCTCTCGCGCTATTTTGTCAGAAGTTGCATGCAACTCAAGCACCAATCGTAAGGAAATCAACCATAATTAAACAAAAATTTGGGTGGTAGGTAAACAGAGACCTCCGATATCACAGTGGTGGGTTAACCGAAACCAAGTGCTATCGTGGTGAGTTTCTAGCAGGCATAAATGTGAAGCTAACGACACCTTAGCCGGATCTCTCGCGCTATTTTTTCAGAAGTTGCATGCAACTCAAGCACCAATCGTAAGGAAATCAACCATAATTAAACAAAAATTTGGGTGGTAGGTTAACAGAGACCCCGATATCATAGTGGTGGGTTAACAGAAACCAAGTGCCATCGTGGTGAGTTTCTAGCAGGCATAAATAGGAAGCTAACGACACCTTAGCCGGATCTCTCGCGCTATTTTTTCAGAAGTTGCACGCAACTCAAGCACCAATCGTAAGGAAATCAACCATAATTAAACAAAAATTTGGGTGGTAGGTTAACAGAGACCTCCGATATCATAGTGGTGGGTTAACAGAAACCAAGCAGGCATAAAGTGGAAGCTAACGACACCTTAGCCGGATCTCTCGCGCCATTTTTTCAGAAGTTGCATGCAACTCAAGCACCAATCGCAAGGAAATCAACCATAATTAAACAAAAATTTGGGTGGTAGGTAAACAGAGACCTCCGATATCACAGTGGTGGGTTAACCGAAACCAAGTGCTATCATGGTGAGTTTCTAGCAGGCATAAAAGGGAAGCTAACGACACCTTTACCGGATCTCTCGCGCTATTTTTTCAGAAGTTGCATGCAACTCAAGCACCAATCGTAAGGAAATCAACCATAATTAAACAAAAATTTGGGTGGTAGGTTAACAGAGACCCCCGATATCACAGTGGTGGGTTAACCGAAACCAAGTGCTATCGTGGTGAGTTTCTAGCAGGCATGAAGGGGAAGCTAACGACACCTTAGCCGGATCTCTCGAGCTATTTGTTCGGAAGTTGCATGCAACTCAAGCACCAATCGTAAGGAAATCAACCATAATTTAACATAAATATGTGTGGTAGGTACACAGAGACCTCCGATATCACAGTGGTGGGTTAACAGAAACCAAGTGCTATCATGGTGAGTTTCTAGCAGGCATAAAGTGGAAGCTAACGACACCTTAGCCGGATCTCTCGCGCTATTTTTTCAGAAGTTGCATGCAACTCAAGCACCAATCGTAAGGAAATCAACCATAATTAAACAAAAATTTGGGTGGTAGGTTAACAGAGACCCCCGATATCATAGTGGTGGGTTAACAGAAACCAAGTGCCATCGTGGTGAGTTTCTAGCAGGCATAACCGGGAAGCTAACGACACTTAAGCCGGATCTCTCGCGCTATTTTTTCAGAAGTTGCATGCAACTCAAGCACCAATCGTAAGGAAATCAACCTTAATTAAACAAAAATTTGGGTGGTAGGTTAACAGAGACCCCCGATATCATAGTGGTGGGTTAACAGAAACCAAGTGCCATCATGGTGAGTTTCTAGCAGGCATAAATGGGAAGCTAACGACACCTTAGCCGGATCTCTCGCGCTATTTTTTCAGAAGTTGCATGCAACTCAAGCACCAATCGCAAGGAAATCAACCATAATTAAACCAAAATTTGCGTGGTAGGTTAACAGAGACCCCCGATATCATAGTGGTGGGTTAACAGAAACCAAGTGCCATCGTGGTGAGTTTCTAGCAGGCATAAATGGGAAGCTACCGACACCTTAGCCGAATCTCTCGCGCTATTTTTTCAGAAGTTACATGCAACTCAAGCACCAATCGTAAGGAAATCAACCATAATTAAACAAAAATTTGGGTGGTAGGTTAACAGAGACCCCGATATCATAGTGGTTGGCTAACAGAAACCAAGTGCTTTCGTGGTGAGTTTCTAGCAGGCATAAATGGGAAGTTAACGACACCTTAGCCGGATCTCTCGCGCTATTTTTTCAGAAGTTGCATGACACTCAAGCACCAATCGTAAGGAAATCAACCATAATTAAACAAAAATTTGGGTGGTAGGTTAACAGAGACCCCCGATATCATAGTGGTGGGTTAACAGAAACCAAGTGCCATCGTGGTGAGTTTCTAGCAGACATAAATGGGAAGCTAACGACACCTTAGCCGGATCTCTCGCGCTATTTTTTCAGAAGTTTCATGCAACTCAAGCACCAATCGTAAGGAAATCAACCATAATTAAACAAAAATTTGGGTGGTAGGTTAACAGAGACCCCCGATATCATAGTGGTGGGTTAACAGAAACCAAGTGCCATCGTGGTGAGTTTCTAGCAGGCATAAATGGGAAGCTAACGACACCTTAGCCGGATCACTCGCGCTATTTTTTCAGAAGTTGCATGCAACTCAAGCACCAATCGTAAGGAAATAAACCATAATTAAACAAAAATTTGGGTGGTAGGTTAACAGAGACCCCCGATATCATAGTGGTGGGTTAACAGAAACCAAGTGCCATCGTGGTGAGTTTCTAGCAGGCATAAATGGGAAGCTAACGACACCTTAGCCGGATCTCTCGCGCTATTTTTTCAGAAGTTGCATGCAACTCAAGCACCAATCGTAAGGAAATCAACCATAATTAAACAAAAATTTGGGTTGTAGGTAAACAGAGACCTCCGATATCGCAGTGGTGGGTTAACCGAAACCAAGTGCTATCGTGGTGAGTTTCGAGCAGGCATAAAGGGGAAGCTAACGACACCTGAGCCGGATCCCTCGCGCTATTTTTTCAGAAGTTGCATGCAACTCAAGCACCAATCGTAAGGAAATCAACCATAATTAAACAAAAATTTGGGTGGTAGGTTAACAGAGACCCTCGATATCACAGTGGTGGGTTAACCGAAACCAAGTGCTATCGTGGTGAGTTTCTAGCAGGCATAAATGGGAAGCTAACGACACCTTAGCCGGATCTCTCGCGCTATTTTTTCAGAAGTTGCATGCAACTCAAGCACCAATCGTAAGGAAATCAACCATAATTAAACAAAAATTTGGGTGGTAGGTAAACAGAGGCCTCCGATATCACAGTGGTGGGTTAACCGAAACCACGTGCTATCATGGTGAGTTTCTAACAGGCATAAAGGGGAAGCTAACGACACCTTAGCCGGATTTCACGCGCTATTTTTTCAGAAGTTGCATGCAACTCAAGCACCAATCATAAGGAAATCAACCATAATTAAACAAAAATTTGGGTGGTAGGTTAACAGAAACCCCGGATATCATAGTGGTGGGTTAACAGAAACCAAGTGCCATCGTGGTGAGTTTCTAGCAGGCATTAATGGGAAGCTAACGACACCTTAGCCGGATCTCTCGCGCTGTTTTTTCAGAAGTTGCATGCAACTCAAGCACCAATCGTAAGGAAATCAACCATAATTAAACAAAAATTTGGGAGTAGGTTAACAGAGACCCCCGATATCATAGTGGTGGGTTAACAGAAACCAAGTGCCATCGTGGTGAGTTTCTAGCAGGCATAAACGGGAAGCTAACGACACTTAAGCCGGATCTCTCGCGCTATTTTTTCAGAAGTTGCATGCAACTCAAGTACCAATCGCAAGGAAATCAACCATAATTAAACCAAAATTTGCGTGGTAGGTTAACAGAGACCCCGATATCATAGTGGTGGGTTAACAGAAACCAAGTGCCATCGTGGTGAGTTTCTAGCAGGCATAAATGGGAAGCTACCGACACCTTAGCCGAATCTCTCGCGCTATTTTTTCAGAAGTTGCATGCAACTCAAGCACCAATCGTAAGGAAATCAACCATAATTAAACAAAAATTTGGGTGGTAGGTTAACAGAGACCCCCGATATCATAGTGGTGGGTTAACAGAAACCAAGTGCTTTCGTGGTGAGTTTCTAGCAGGCATAAATGGGAAGTTAACGACACCTTAGCCGGATCTCTCGCGGTATTTTTTCAGAAGTTGCATGACACTCAAGCACCAATCGTAAGGAAATCAACCATAATTAAACAAAAATTTGGGTGGTAGGTTAACAGAGACCCCCGATATCATAGTGGTGGGTTAACAGAAACCAAATGCCATCATGGTGAGTTTCTAGCAGACATAAATGGGAAGCTAACGACACCTAAGCCGGATCTCTCGCGCTATTTTTTCAGATGTTGCATGCAACTCAAGCACCAATCGTAAGGAAATAAACCATAATTAAACAAAAATTTGGGTGGTAGGTTAACAGAGACCCCCGATATCATAGTGGTGGGTTAACAGAAACCAAGTACCATCGTGGTTAGTTTCTAACTGGCATAAATGGGAAGCTAACGACACCTTAGCCGGATCTCTCGCGCTATTTTTTCAGAAGTTTCATGCAACTCAAGCACCAATCGTAAGGAAATCAACCATAATTAAACAAAAATTTGGGTGGTAGGTTAACAGAGACCCCCCATATCATAGTGGTGGGTTAACAGAAACCAAGTGCCATCGTGGTGAGTTTCTAGCAGGCATAAATGGGAAGCTAACGACACCTTAGCCGGATCTCTCGCGCTATTTTTTCAGAAGTTGCATGCAACTCAAGCACCAATCGTAAGGAAATCAACCATAATTAAACAAAAATTTGGGTGGTAGGTAAACAGAGACCTCCGATATCACAGTGGTGGGTTAACCGAAACCAAGTGCTATCGTGGTGAGTTTCTAGCAGACATAAAGGGGAAGCTAACGACACCTGAGCCGGATCCCTCGCGCTATTTTTTCAGAAGTTGCATGCAACTCAAGCACCAATCGTAAGGAAATCAACCATAATTAAACAAAAATTTGGGTGGTAGGTTAACAGAGACCCCCGATATCACAGTGGTGGGTTAACCGAAACCAAGTGCTATCGTGGTGAGTTTCTAGCAGGCATAAAGGGGAAGCTAACGACACCTTAGCCGGATCTCTCGCGCTATTTTTTCAGAAGTTGCATGCACCTCAAGCACCAATCGTAAGGAAATCAACCATAATTAAACAAACATTTGGGAGTAGGTTAACAGAGACCCCCGATATCATAGTGGTGGGTTAACAGAAACCAAGTGCCATCGTGGCGAGTTTCTAGCAGGCATAAACGGGAAGCTAACGACACTTAAGCCGGATCTCTCGCGCTATTTTTTCAGAAGTTGCATGCAACTCAAGCACCAATCGTAAGGAAATAAACCATAATTAAACAAAAATTTGAGTGGTAGGTTAACAGAGACCCCTATATCATAGTGGTGGGTTAACAGAAACCAAGTACCATCGTGGTGAGTTTCTAGCAGGCATAAATGGGAAGCTAACGACACCTTAGCCGGATCCCTCGCGCTATTTTTTCGGAAGTTGCATGCAACTCAAGCACCAATCGTAAGGAAATCAGCCATAATTAAAAAAAAAATTTGTGTGGTAGGTACACAGAGACCTCCGATATCACAGTGGTGGGTTAACCGAAACCAAGTGCCATCGTGATGAGTTTCTAGCAGGCATAAATGGGAAGCTAACGACACCTTAGCCGGATCTCTCGCGCTATTTTTTCAGAAGTTGCATGCAACTCAAACACCAATCGTAAGGAAATCAACCATAATTAAACAAAAATTTGCGTGGTAGGTTAACAGAGACCCCCGATATCACAGTGGTCGTTAACCGAAACCAAGTGCTATTGTGGTGAGTTTCTAGCAGGCATAAAGTGGAAGCTAACGACACCTTAGAAGGATCTCTCGCGCTATTTTTTCAGAAGTTGCATGCAACTCAAGCACCAATCGTAAGGAAATCAACCATAATTAAACAAAAATTTGGGTGGTAGGTAAACAGAGACCTCCGATATCACAGTGGTGGGTTAACCGAAACCAAGTGCTATCGTGGTGAGTTTCTAGCAGGCATAAAGGGGAAGCTAACGCCACCTGAGCCGGATCTCTCGCGCTATTTTTTCAGAAGTTGCATGCAACTCAAGCACCAATCGTAAGGAAATCAACCATAATTAAACAAAAATTTGGGTGGTAGGTAAACAGAGACCTCCGATATCACATTGGTGGGTTAACCGAAACCACGTGCTATCATGGTGAGTTTCTAGCAGGCATAAAGGGGAAGCTAACGACACCTTAGCCGGATCTCTCGCGCTATTTTTTCAGAAGTTGCATGCAACTCAAGCACCAATCGTAAGGAAATCAACCATAATTAAACAAAAATTTGGGTGGTAGGTTAACAGAGACCCCCGATATCACAGTGGTCGTTAACCAAAACCAAGTGCTATTGTAGTGAGTTTCTAGCAGGCATAAAGTGGAAGCTAACGACACCTTAGCCGGATCTCTCGCGCTATTTTTTCAGAAGTTGCATGCAACTCAAGCACCAATCGTAAGGAAATCAACCATAATTAAACAAAAATTTGGGTGGTAGGTAAAGAGAGACCTCCGATATCACAGTGGTGGGTTAACCGAAACCAAGTGCTATCGTGGTGAGTTTCTAGCAGGCATAAAGGGGAAGCTAACGACGCCTTTACCGGATCTCTCGCGCTATTTTTTCAGAAGTTGCATGCAACTCAAGCACCAATCGTAAGGAAATCAACCATAATTAAACAAAAATTTGGGTGGTAGGTTAACAGAGACCCCCGATATCACAGTGGTGGGTTAACCGAAACCAAGTGCTATCGTGGTGAGTTTCTAGCAGGCATAAAGGGGAAGCTAACGACACCTTAGCCGGATCTCTCGAGCTATTTTTTCGGAAGTTGCATGCAACTCAAGCACCAATCGTAAGGAAATCAACCATAATTTAACAAAAATATGTGTGGTAGGTACACAGAGACCTCCGATATCACAGTGGTGGGTTAACCGAAACCAAGTGCTATCATGGTGAGTTTCTAGCAGGCATAAAGTGGAAGCTAACGACACCTTAGCCGGATCTCTCGCGCTATTTTTTCAGAAGTTGCATGCAACTCAAGCACCAATCGTAAGGAAATCAACCATAATTAAACAAAAATTTGGGTGGTAGGTTAACAGAGATCCCCGATATCACAGTGGTGGGTTAACAGAAACCAAGTGCCATCGTGGTGAGTTTTTAGCAGGCATAAACGGGAAGCTAACGACACTTAAGCCGGATCTCTCGCGCTATTTTTTCAGAAGTTGCATGCAACTTAAGCACCAATCGTAAGGAAATCAACCATAATTAAACAAAAATTTGGGTGGTAGGTTAACAGAGACCCCCGATATCATAGTGGTGGGTTAACAGAAACCAAGTGCCATCGTGATGAGTTTCTAGCAGGCATAAATGGGAAGCTAACGACACCTTAGCCGGATCTCTCGCGCTATTTTTTCAGAAGTTGCATGCAACTCAAGCACCAATCGCAAGGAAATCAACCATAATTAAACCAAAATTTATTTGCGTGGTAGGTTAACAGAGACCCCCGATATCATAGTGGTGGGTTAACAGAAACCAAGTGCCATCGTTGTGAGTTTCTAGCAGGCATAAATGGGAAGCTACCGACACCTTAGCCGAATCTCTCGCGCAATTTTTCAGAAGTTGCATGCAACTCAAGCACCAATCGTAAGGAAATCAACCATAATTAAACAAAAATTTGGGTGGTAGGTTAACAGAGACCCCGATATCATAGTGGTGGGTTAACAGAAACCAAGTGCTTTCGTGGTGAGTTTCTAGCAGGCATAAATGGGAAGTTAACGACACCTTAGTCGGATCTCTCGCGCTATTTTTTCAGAAGTTGCATGACACTCAAGCACCAATCGTAAGGAAATCAACCATAATTTAACAAAAATTTGGGTGGTAGGTTAACAGAGACCCCCTATATCATAGTGGTGGGTTAACAGAAACCAAGTACCATCGTGGTGAGTTTCTAGCAGGCATAAATGGGAAGCTAGCGACACCTTAGCCGGATCTCTCGCGCTATTTTTTCAGAAGTTGCATGCAACTCAAGCACCAATCGCAAGGAAATCAACCATAATTAAACAAAAATTTGGGTGGTAGGTTAACAGAGACCCCCGATATCATAGTGGTGGGTTAACAGAAACCAAGTGCTATCGTGGTGAGTTTCTAGCAGGCATAAAGGGGAAGCTAACGACACCTTAGCCGGATCTCTCGAGCTATTTTTTCGGAAGTTGCATGCAACTCAAGCACCAATCGTAAGGAAATCAACCATAATTAAACAAAAATTTGCGTGGTAGGTTAACAGAGACCCCGATATCACAGTGGTCGTTAACCAAAACCAAGTGCTATTGTAGTGAGTTTCTAGCAGGCATAAAGTGGAAGCTAACGACACCTTAGGCGGATCTCTCGCGCCATTTTTTCAGAAGTTGCATGCAACTCAAGCACCAATCGTAAGGAAATCAACCATAATTAAACAAAAATTTGGGTGGTAGGTAAACAGAGACCTCCGATATCACAGTGGTGGGTTAACCGAAACCAAGTGCTATCGTGGTGAGTTTCTAGCAGGCATAAAGGGGAAGCTAACGACGCCTTTACCGGATCTCTCGCGCTATTTTTTCAGAAGTTGCATGCAACTCAAGCACCAATCGTAAGGAAATCAACCATAATTAAACAAAAATTTGGGTGGTAGGTTAACAGAGACCCCCGATATCACAGTGGTCGTTAACCAAAACCAAGTGCTATTGTAGTGAGTTTCTAGCAGGCATAAAGTGGAAGCTAACGACACCTTAGCCGGATCTCTCGCGCTATTTTTTCAGAAGTTGCATGCAACTCAAGCACCAATCGTAAGGAAATCAACCATAATTAAACAAAAATTTGGGTGGTAGGTAAAGAGAGACCTCCGATATCACAGTGGTGGGTTAACCGAAACCAAGTGCTATCGTGGTGAGTTTCTAGCAGGCATAAAGGGGAAGCTAACGACGCCTTTACCGGATCTCTCGCGCTATTTTTTCAGAAGTTGCATGCAACTCAAGCACCAATCGTAAGGAAATCAACCATAATTAAACAAAAATTTGGGTGGTAGGTTAACAGAGACCCCCGATATCACAGTGGTGGGTTAACCGAAACCAAGTGCTATCGTGGTGAGTTTCTAGCAGGCATAAAGGGGAAGCTAACGACGCCTTAGCCGGATCTCTCGAGCTATTTTTTCGGAAGTTGCATGCAACTCAAGCACCAATCGTAAGGAAATCAACCATAATTTAACAAAAATATGTGTGGTAGGTACACAGAGACCTCCGATATCACAGTGGTGGGTTAACCGAAACCAAGTGCTATCATGGTGAGTTTCTAGCAGGCATAAAGTGGAAGCTAACGACACCTTAGCCGGATCTCTCGCGCTATTTTTTCAGAAGTTGCATGTAACTCAAGCACCAATCGTAAGGAAATCAACCATAATTAAACAAAAATTTGGGTGGTAGGTTAACAGAGATCCCCGATATCACAGTGGTGGGTTAACAGAAACCAAGTGCCATCGTGGTGAGTTTTTAGCAGGCATAAACGGGAAGCTAACGACACTTAAGCCGGATCTCTCGCGCTATTTTTTCAGAAGTTGCATGCAACTTAAGCACCAATCGTAAGGAAATCAACCATAATTAAACAAAAATTTGGGTGGTAGGTTAACAGAGACCCCCGATATCATAGTGGTGGGTTAACAGAAACCAAGTGCCATCGTGATGAGTTTCTAGCAGGCAGAAATGGGAAGCTAACGACACCTTAGCCGGATCTCTCGCGCTATTTTTTCAGAAGTTGCATGCAACTCAAGCACCAATCGCAAGGAAATCAACCATAATTAAACCAAAATTTGCGTGGTAGGTTAACAGAGACCCCCGATATCATAGTGGTGGGTTAACAGAAACCAAGTGCCATCGTTGTGAGTTTCTAGCAGGCATAAATGGGAAGCTACCGACACCTTAGCCGAATCTCTCGCGCTATTTTTTCAGAAGTTGCATGCAACTCAAGCACCAATCGTAAGGAAATCAACCATAATTAAACAAAAATTTGGGTGGTAGGTTAACAGAGACCCCGATATCATAGTGGTGGGTTAACAGAAACCAAGTGCTTTCGTGGTGAGTTTCTAGCAGGCATAAATGGGAAGTTAACGACACCTTAGTCGGATCTCTCGCGCTATTTTTTCAGAAGTTGCATGACACTCAAGCACCAATCGTAAGGAAATCAACCATAATTAAAATAAAATTTGGGTGGTAGGTTAACAGAGACCCCCTATATCATAGTGGTGGGTTAACAGAAACCAAGTACCATCGTGGTGAGTTTCTAGCAGGCATAAATGGGAAGCTAGCGACACCTTAGCCGGATCTCTCGCGCTATTTTTTCAGAAGTTGCATGCAACTCAAGCACCAATCGCAAGGAAATCAACCATAATTAAACAAAAATTTGGGTGGTAGGTTAACAGAGACCCCCGATATCATAGTGGTGGGTTAACAGAAGCCAAGTGCTATCGTGGTGAGTTTCTAGCAGGCATAAAGGGGAAGCTAACGACACCTTAGCCGGATCTCTCGAGCTATTTTTTCGGAAGTTGCATGCAACTCAAGCACCAATCGTAAGGAAATCAACCATAATTAAACAAAAATTTGCGTGGTAGGTTAACAGAGACCCCCGATATCACAGTGGTCGTTAACCAAAACCAAGAGCTATTGTAGTGAGTTTCTAGCAGGCATAAAGTGGAAGCTAACGACACCTTAGGCGGATCTCTCGCGCCATTTTTTCAGAAGTTGCATGCAACTCAAGCACCAATCGTAAGGAAATCAACCATAATTAAACAAAAATTTGGGTGGTAGGTAAACAGAGACCTCCGATATCACAGTGGTGGGTTAACCGAAACCAAGTGCTATCGTGGTGAGTTTCTAGCAGGCATAAAGGGGAAGCTAACTACACCTTAGCCGGATCTCTCGAGCTATTTTTTCGGAAGTTGCATGCAACTCAAGCACCAATCGTAAGGAAATCAACCATAATTTAACAAAAATATGTGTGGTAGGTACACAGAGACCTCCGATATCACAGTGGTGGGTTAACCGAAACCAAGTGCTATCATGGTGAGTTTCTAGCAGGCATAAAGTGGAAGCTAACGACACCTTAGCCGGATCTCTCGCGCTATTTTTTCAGAAGTTGCATGCAACTCAAGCACCAATCGTAAGGAAATCAACCATAATTAAACAAAAATTTGGGTGGTAGGTTAACAGAGACCCCCGATATCATAGTGGTGGGTTAACAGAAACCAAGTGCCATCGTGGTGAGTTTTTAGCAGGCATAAACGGGAAGCTAACGACACTTAAGCCGGATCTCTCGCGCTATTTTTTCAGAAGTTGCATGCAACTTAAGCACCAATCGTAAGGAAATCAACCATAATTAAACAAAAATTTGGGTGGTAGGTTAACAGAGACCCCCGATATCATAGTGGTGGGTTAACAGAAACCAAGTGCCATCGTGATGAGTTTCTAGCAGGCATAAATGGGAAGCTAACGACACCTTAGCCGGATCTCTCGCGCTATTTTTTCAGAAGTTGCATGCAACTCAAGCACCAATCGCAAGGAAATCAACCATAATTAAACCAAAATTTGCGTGGTAGGTTAACAGAGACCCCCGATATCATAGTGGTGGGTTAACAGAAACCAAGTGCCATCGTGGTGAGTTTCTAGCAGGCATAAATGGGAAGCTACCGACACCTTAGCCGAATCTCTCGCGCTATTTTTTCAGAAGTTGCATGCAACTCAAGCACCAATCGTAAGGAAATCAACCATAATTAAACAAAAATTTGGGTGGTAGGTTAACGGAGACCCCGATATCATAGTGGTGGGTTAACAGAAACCAAGTGCTTTCGTGGTGAGTTTCTAGCAGGCATAAATGGGAAGTTAACGACACCTTAGTCGGATCTCTCGCGCTATTTTTTCAGAAGTTGCATGACACTCAAGCACCAATCGTAAGGAAATCAACCATAATTAAAATAAAATTTGGGTGGTAGGTTAACAGAGACCCCCTATATCATAGTGGTGGGTTAACAGAAACCAAGTACCATCGTGGTGAGTTTCTAGCAGGCATAAATGGGAAGCTAGCGACACCTTAGCCGGATCTCTCGCGCTATTTTTTCAGAAGTTGCATGCAACTCAAGCACCAATCGCAAGGAAATCAACCATAATTAAACAAAAATTTGGGTGGTAGGTTAACAGAGACCCCCGATATCATAGTGGTGGGTTAACAGAAACCAAGTGCCATCATGGTGAGTTTCTAGCAGGCATAAATGGGAAGCTAACGACACCTTAGCCGGATCTCTCGAGCTATTTTTTCGGAAGTTGCATGCAACTCAAGCACCAATCGTAAGGAAATCAACCATAATTAAACAAAAATTTGCGTGGTAGGTTAACAGAGACCCCCGATATCACAGTGGTCGTTAACCAAAACCAAGAGCTATTGTAATGAGTTTCTAGCAGGCATAAAGTGGAAGCTAACGACACCTTAGGCGGATCTCTCGCGCCATTTTTTCAGAAGTTGCATGCAACTCAAGCACCAATCGTAAGGAAATCAACCATAATTAAACAAAAATTTGGGTGGTAGGTAAACAGAGACCTCCGATATCACAGTGGTGGGTTAACCGAAACCAAGTGCTATCGTGGTGAGTTTCTAGCAGGCATAAAGGGGAAGCTAACGACGCCTTTACCGGATCTCTCGCGCTATTTTTTCAGAAGTTGCATGCAACTCAAGCACCAATCGTAAGGAAATCAACCATAATTAAACAAAAATTTGGGTGGTAGGTTAACAGAGACCCCCGATATCACAGTGGTGGGTTAACCGAAACCAAGTGCTATCGTGGTGAGTTTCTATCAGGCATAAAGGGGAAGCTAACGACACCTTAGCCGGATCTCTCGAGCTATTTTTTCGGAAGTTGCATGCAACTCAAGCACCAATCGTAAGGAAATCAACCATAATTTAACAAAAATATGTGTGGTAGGTACACAGAGACCTCCGATATCACAGTGGTGGGTTAACCGAAACCAAGTGCTATCATGGTGAGTTTCTAGCAGGCATAAAGTGGAAGCTAACGACACCTTAGCCGGATCTCTCGCGCTATTTTTTCAGAAGTTGCATGCAACTCAAGCACCAATCGTAAGGAAATCAACCATAATTAAACAAAAATTTGGGTGGTAGGTTAACAGAGACCCCCGATATCATAGTGGTGGGTTAACAGAAACCAAGTGCCATCGTGGTGAGTTTTTAGCAGGCATAAACGGGAAGCTAACGACACTTAAGCCGGATCTCTCGCGCTATTTTTTCAGAAGTTGCATGCAACTTAAGCACCAATCGTAAGGAAATCAACCATAATTAAACAAAAATTTGGGTGGTAGGTTAACAGAGACCCCCGATATCATAGTGGTGGGTTAACAGAAACCAAGTGCCATCGTGATGAGTTTCTAGCAGGCATAAATGGGAAGCTAACGACACCTTAGCCGGATCTCTCGCGCTATTTTTTCAGAAGTTGCATGCAACTCAAGCACCAATCGCAAGGAAATCAACCATAATTAAACAAAAATTTGGGTGGTAGGTTAACAGAGACCCCCGATATCATAGTGGTGGGTTAACAGAAACCAAGTGCCATCGTGGTGAGTTTCTAGCAGGCATAAATGGGAAGCTAACTACACCTTAGCCGGATCTCTCGCGCTATTTTTTCAGAAGTTGCATGCAACTCAAGCACCAATCGTAAGGAAATCAACCATAATTAAACAAAAATTTGGGTGGTAGGTTAACAGAGACCCCCGATATCATAGTGGTGGGTTAACAGAAACCTAGTGCCATCGTGGTGAGTTTCTAGCAGGCATAAATGGGAAGCTAACGACACCTTAGCCGGATCTCTCGCGCTATTTTTTCAGAAGTTGCATGCAACTCAAGCACCAATCGTAAGGAAATCAACCATAATTAAACAAAAATTTGGGTGGTAGGTAAACAGAGACCTCCGATATCACAGTGGTGGGTTAACCGAAACCAAGTGCTATCATGGTGAGTTTCTAGCAGGCATAAAGGGGAAGCTAACGACACCTGAGCCGGATCTCTCGCGCTATTTTTTCAGATGTTGCATGCAACTCAAGCACCAATCGTAAGGAAATAAACCATAATTAAACAAAAATTTGGGTGGTAGGTTAACAGAGACCCCGGATATCATAGTGGTGGGTTAACAGAAACCAAGTGCCATCGTGGTGAGTTTCTAGCAGGCATTAATGGGAAGCTAACGACACCTTAGCCGGATCTCTCGCGCTGTTTTTTCAGAAGTTGCATGCAACTCAAGCACCAATCGTAAGGAAATCAACCATAATTAAACAAAAATTTGGGAGTAGGTTAACAGAGACCCCCGATATCATAGTGGTGGGTTAACAGAAACCAAGTGCCATCGTGGTGAGTTTCTAGCAGGCATAAACGGGAAGCTAACGACACTTAAGCCGGATCTCTCGCGCTGTTTTTTCAGAAGTTGCATGCAACTCAAGCACCAATCGTAAGGAAATCAACCATAATTAAACAAAAATTTGGGTGGTAGGTTAACAGAGACCCCCGATATCATAGTGGTGGGTTAACAGAAACCAAGTGCCATCGTGATGAGTTTCTAGCAGGCATAAATGGGAAGCTAACGACACCTTAGCCGGATCTCTCGCGCTATTTTTTCAGAAGTTGCATGCAACTCAAGCACCAATCGCAAGGAAATCAACCATAATTAAACCAAAATTTGCGTGGTAGGTTAACAGAGACCCCGATATCATAGTTGTGGGTTAACAGAAACCAAGTGCCATCGTGGTGAGTTTCTAGCAGGCATAAATAGGAAGCTACCGACACCTTAGCCGAATCTCTCGCGCTATTTTTTCAGAAGTTGCATGCAACTCAAGCACCAATCGTAAGGAAATCAACCATAATTAAACAAAAATTTGGGTGGTAGGTTAACAGAGAACCCGATATCATAGTGGTGGGTTAACAGAAACCAAGTGCTTTCGTGGTGAGTTTCTAGCAGGCATAAATGGGAAGTTAACGACACCTTAGCCGGATCTCTCGCACCAATCGTAAGGAAATCAACCATAATTAAACAAAAATTTGCGTGGTAGGTTAACAGAGACCCCCGATATCACAGTGGTCGTTAACCGAAACCAAGTGCTATTGTGGTGAGTTTCTAGCAGGCATAAAGTGGAAGCTAACGACACCTTAGCCGGATCTCTCGCGCTATTTTTTCAGAAGTTGCATGCAACTCAAGCACCAATCGTAAGGAAATCAACCATAATTAAACAAAAATTTGGGGTGGGCTATTTTTTCAGAAGTTGCATGCAACTCAAGCACCAATCGTAAGGAAATCAACCATAATTAAACAAAAATTTGGGTGGTAGGTAAACAGAGACCTCCGATATCACATTGGTGGGTTAACCGAAACCACGTGCTATCATGGTGAGTTTCTAGGCAGGCATAAAGGGGAAGCTAACGACACCTTAGCCGGATCTTTCGCGCTATTTTTTCAGAAGTTGCATGCAACTCAAGCACCAATCGTAAGGAAATCAACCATAATTAAACAAAAATTTGGCTGGTAGGTTAACAGAGCCCCCCGATATCATAGTGGTGGGTTAACAGAAACCAAGTGCCATCATGGTGAGTTTCTAGGAGGCATAAATGGGAAGCTAACGACACCTTAGCCGGATCTCTCGCGCTATTTTTTCAGAAGTTGCATGCAACTCAAGCCCCAATCGTAAGGAAATCAACCATAATTAAACAAAAATTTGGGTGGTAGGTTAACAGAGACCCCCGATATCATAGTGGTGGGTTAACAGAAACCAAGTGCCATCATGGTGAGTTTCTAGCAGGCATAAATGGGAAGCTAACGACACCTTAGCCGGATCTCTCGCGCTATTTTTTCGGAAGTTGCATGCAACTCAAGCACCAATCGTAAGGAAATCAACCATAATTTAACAAAAATATGTGTGGTAGGTACACAGAGACCTCCGATATCACAGTGGTGGGTTAACCGAAACGAAGTGCTATCATGGTGAGTTTCTAGCAGGCATAAAGTGGAAGCTAACGACACCTTAGCCGGATCCTCTCGCGCTATTTTTTCAGAAGTTGCATGCAACTCAAGCACCAATCGTAAGGAAATCAACCATAATTAAACAAAAATTTGGGTGGTAGGTTAACAGAGACCCCCGATATCATAGTGGTGGGTTAACAGAAACCAAGTGCCATCGTGGTGAGTTTCTAGCAGGCATAAACGGGAAGCTAACGACACTTAAGCCGGATCTCACGCGCTATTTTTTCAGAAGTTGCATGCAACTTAAGCACCAATCGTAAGGAAATCAACCATAATTAAACAAAAATTTGGGTGGTAGGTTAACAGAGACCCCCGATATCATAGTGGTGGGTTAACAGAAACCAAGTGCCATCGTGATGAGTTTCTAGCAGGCATAAATGGGAAGCTAACGACACCTTAGCCGGATCTCTCGCGCTATTTTTTCAGAAGTTGCATGCAACTCAAGCACCAATCGCAAGGAAATCAACCATAATTAAACCAAAATTTGCGTGGTAGGTTAACAGAGACCCCCGATATCATAGTGGTGGGTTAACAGAAACCAAGTGCCATCGTGGTGAGTTTCTAGCAGGCATAAATGGGAAGCTACCGACACCTTAGCCGAATCTCTCGCGCTATTTTTTCAGAAGTTGCATGCAACTCAAGCACCAATCGTAAGGAAATCAACCATAATTAAACAAAAATTTGGGTGGTAGGTTAACAGAGACCCCGATATCATAGTGGTGGGTTAACAGAAACCAAGTGCTTTCATGGTGAGTTTCTAGCAGGCATAAATGGGAAGTTAACGACACCTTAGCCGGATCTCTCGCGCTATTTTTTCAGAAGTTGCATGACACTCAAGCACCAATCGTAAGGAAATCAGCCATAATTAAAAAAAAATTTGTGTGGTAGGTACACAGAGACCTCCGATATCACAGTGGTGGGTTAACCGAAACCAAGTGCCATCGTGATGAGTTTTCTAGCAGGCATAAATGGGAAGCTAACGACACCTTAGCCGGATCTCTCGCGCTATTTTTTTCAGAAGTTGCATGCAACTCAAACACCAATCGTAAGGAAATCAACCATAATTAAACAAAAATTTGCGTGGTAGGTTAACAGAGACCCCCGATATCACAGTGGTCGTTAACCGAAACCAAGTGCTATTGTGGTGACTTTCTAGCAGGCATAAAGAGGAAGCTAATGACACCTTAGCCGGATCCTCTCGCGCTATTTTTTCAGAAGTTGCATGCAACTCAAGCACCAATCGTAAGGAAATCAACCATAATTAAACAAAAATTTGGGTGGTAGGTAAACAGAGACCTCCGATATCACAGTGGTGGGTTAACCGAAACCAAGTGCTATCATGGTGAGTTTCTAGCAGGCATAAAGGGGAAGCTAACGCCACCTGAGCCGGATCTCTCGCGCTATTTTTTCAGAAGTTGCATGCAACTCAAGCACCAATCGTAAGGAAATCAA
The DNA here is from genome assembly GCA_951828415.1 of Anomoia purmunda. Taxonomy (NCBI): domain Eukaryota; kingdom Metazoa; phylum Arthropoda; class Insecta; order Diptera; family Tephritidae; genus Anomoia; species Anomoia purmunda. The sequence goes on from OX639995.1 coordinate 97,146,965, forward strand.
CCATAATTAAACAAAAATTTGGGTGGTAGGTAAACAGAGACCTCCGATATCACATTGGTGGGTTAACCGAAACCACGTGCTATCATGGTGAGTTTCTAGCAGGCATAAAAGGGGAAGCTAACGACACCTTAGCCGGATCTCTCGCGCTATTTTTTCAGAAGTTGCATGCAACTCAAGCACCAATCGTAAGGAAATCAACCATAATTAAACAAAAATTTGGATGGTAGGTTAACAGAGACCCCCGATATCATAGTGGTGGGTTAACAGAAACCAAGTGCCATCATGGTGAGTTTCTAGCAGGCATAAATGGGAAGCTAACGACGCCTTAGCCGGATCTCTCGCGCTATTTTTTCAGAAGTTGCATGCAACTCAAGCCCCAATCGTAAGGAAATCAACCATAATTAAACAAAAATTTGGGTGGTAGGTTAACAGAGACCCCCGATATCATAGTGGTGGGTTAACAGAAACCAAGTGCCATCGTGGTGAGTTTCTAGCAGGCATAAATGGGAAGCTAACGACACCTTAGCCGGATCTCTGGCGCTATTTTTTCAGAAGATGCATGCAACTCAAGCACCAATCGTAAGGAAATCAACCATAATTAAACAAAAATTTGGGTGGTAGGTTAACAGAGACCCCCGATATCATAGTGGTGGGTTAACAGAAACCAAGTGCTATCGTGGTGAGTTTCTAGCAGGCATAAAGGGGAAGCTAACGACACCTTAGCCGGATCTATCGAGCTATTTTTTCAGAAGTTGCATGCAACTCAAACACCAATCGTAAGGAAATCAACCATAATTAAACAAAACTTTGCGTGGTAGGTTAACAGAGACCCCCGATATCACAGTGGTCGTTAACCAAAACCAAGTGCTATTGTAGTGAGTTTCTAGCAGGCATAAAGTGGAAGCTAACGACACCTTAGCCGGATCTCTCGCGCTATTTTTTCAGAAGTTGCATGCAACTCAAGCACCAATCGTAAGGAAATCAACCATAATTAAACAAAAATTTGGGTGGTAGGTAAACAGAGACGTCCGATATCATAGTGGTGGGTTAACAGAAACCAAGTGCCATCATGGTGAGTTTCTAGCAGGCATAAATGGGAAGCTAACGACACCTTAGCCGGATCTCTCGCGCTATTTTTTCGGAAGTTGCATGCAACTCAAGCACCAATCGTAAGGAAATCAACCATAATTAAACAAAAATTTGGCTGGTAGGTTAACAGAGCCCCCCGATATCATAGTGGTGGGTTAACAGAAACCAAGTGCCATCATGGTGAGTTTCTAGGAGGCATAAATGGGAAGCTAACGACACCTTAGCCGGATCTCTCGCGCTATTTTTTCAGAAGTTGCATGCAACTCAAGCCCCAATCGTAAGGAAATCAACCATAATTAAACAAAAATTTGGGTGGTAGGTTAACAGAGACCCCCGATATCATAGTGGTGGGTTAACAGAAACCAAGTGCCATCATGGTGAGTTTCTAGCAGGCATAAATGGGAAGCTAACGACACCTTAGCCGGATCTCTCGCGCTATTTTTTCGGAAGTTGCATGCAACTCAAGCACCAATCGTAAGGAAATCAACCATAATTTAACAAAAATATGTGTGGTAGGTACACAGAGACCTCCGATATCACAGTGGTGGGTTAACCGAAACGAAGTGCTATCATGGCGAGTTTCTAGCAGGCATAAAGTGGAAGCTAACGACACCTTAGCCGGATCTCTCGCGCTATTTTTTCAGAAGTTGCATGCAACTCAAGCACCAATCGTAAGGAAATCAACCATAATTAAACAAAAATTTGGGTGGTAGGTTAACAGAGACCCCCGATATCATAGTGGTGGGTTAACAGAAACCAAGTGCCATCGTGGTGAGTTTCTAGCAGGCATAAACGGGAAGCTAACGACACTTAAGCCGGATCTCTCGCGCTATTTTTTCAGAAGTTGCATGCAACTTAAGCACCAATCGTAAGGAAATCAACCATAATTAAACAAAAATTTGGGTGGTAGGTTAACAGAGACCCCCGATATCATAGTGGTGGGTTAACAGAAACCAAGTGCCATCGTGATGAGTTTCTAGCAGGCATAAATGGGAAGCTAACGACACCTTAGCCGGATCTCTCGCGCTATTTTTTCAGAAGTTGCATGCAACTCAAGCAGCAATCGCAAGGAAATCAACCATAATTAAACCAAAATTTGCGTGGTAGGTTAACAGAGACCCCCGATATCATAGTGGTGGGTTAACAGAAACCAAGTGCCATCGTGGTGAGTTTCTAGCAGGCATAAATGGGAAGCTACCGACACCTTAGCCGAATCTCTCGCGCTATTTTTTCAGAAGTTGCATGCAACTCAAGCACCAATCGTAAGGAAATCAACCATAATTAAACAAAAATTTGGGTGGTAGGTTAACAGAGACCCCGATATCATAGTGGTGCGTTAACAGAAACCAAGTGCTTTCATGGTGAGTTTCTAGCAGGCATAAATGGGAAGTTAACGACACCTTAGCCGGATCTCTCGCGCTATTTTTTCAGAAGTTGCATGACACTCAAGCACCAATCGTAAGGAAATCAGCCATAATTAAAAAAAAATTTGTGTGGTAGGTACACAGAGACCTCCGATATCACAGTGGTGGGTTAACCGAAACCAAGTGCCATCGTGATGAGTTTCTAGCAGGCATAAATGGGAAGCTAACGACACCTTAGCCGGATCTCTCGCGCTATTTTTTCAGAAGTTGCATGCAACTCAAGCACCAATCGTAAGGAAATCAACCATAATTAAACAAAAATTTGGGTGGTAGGTTAACAGAGACCCCCGATATCATAGTGGTGGGTTAACAGAAACCAAGTGCCATCATGGTGAGTTTCTAGCAGGCATAAATGGGAAGCTAACGACGCCTTAGCCGGATCTCTCGCGCTATTTTTTCAGAAGTTGCATGCAACTCAAGCCCCAATCGTAAGGAAATCAACCATAATTAAACAAAAATTTGGGTGGTAGGTTAACAGAGACCCCCGATATCATAGTGGTGGGTTAACAGAAACCAAGTGCCATCGTGGTGAGTTTCTAGCAGGCATAAATGGGAAGCTAACGACACCTTAGCCGGATCTCTGGCGCTATTTTTTCAGAAGTTGCATGCAACTCAAGCACCAATCGTAAGGAAATCAACCATAATTAAACAAAAATTTGGGTGGTAGGTTAACAGAGACCCCCGATATCATAGTGGTTGGTTAACAGAAACCAAGTGCCATCGTGATGAGTTTCTAGCAGGCATACATGGGAAGCTAACGACACCTTAGCCGGATCTCTCGCGCTATTTTTTCAGAAGTTGCATGCAACTCAAACACCAATCGTAAGGAAATCAACCATAATTAAACAAAAATTTGCGTGGTAGGTTAACAGAGACCCCCGATATCACAGTGGTCGTTAACCAAAACCAAGTGCTATTGTAGTGAGTTTCTAGCAGGCATAAAGTGGAAGCTAATGACACCTTAGCCGGATCTCTCGCGCTATTTTTTCAGAAGTTGCATGCAACTCAAGCACCAATCGTAAGGAAATCAACCATAATTAAACAAAAAGTTGGGTGGTAGGTAAACAGAGACCTCCGATATCACAGTGGTGGGTTAACCGAAACCAAGTGCTATCGTGGTGAGTTTCTAGCAGGCATAAAGGGGAAGCTAACGACGCCTTTACCGGATCTCTCGCGCTATTTTTTCAGAAGTTGCATGCAACTCAAGCACCAATCGTAAGGAAATCAACCATAATTAAACAAAAATTTGGGTGGTAGGTTAACAGAGACCCCCGATATCACAGTGGTGGGTTAACCGAAACCAAGTGCTATCGTGGTGAGTTTCTAGCAGGCATAAAGGGGAAGCTAACGACACCTTAGCCGGATCTATCGAGCTATTTTTTCGGAAGTTGCATGCAACTCAAGCACCAATCGTAAGGAAATCAACCATAATTTAACAAAAATATGTGTGGTAGGTACACAGAGACCTCGGATATCACAGTGGTGGGTTAACCGAAACCAAGTGCTATCATGGTGAGTTTCTAGCAGGCATAAAGTGGAAGCTAACGACACCTTAGCCGGATCTCTCGCGCTATTTTTTCAGAAGTTGCATGCAACTCAAGCACCAATCGTAAGGAAATCAACCATAATTAAACAAAAATTTGGGTGGTAGGTTAACAGAGATCCCCGATATCATAGTGGTGGGTTAACAGAAACCAAGTGCCATCGTGGTGAATTTTTAGCAGGCATAAACGGGAAGCTAACGACACTTAAGCCGGATCTCTCGCGCTATTTTTTCAGAAGTTGCATGCAACTTAAGCACCAATCGTAAGGAAATCAACCATAATTAAACAAAAATTTGGGTGGTAGGTTAACAGAGACCCCCGATATCATAGTGGTGGGTTAACAGAAACCAAGTGCCATCGTGATGAGTTTCTAGCAGGCATAAATGGGAAGCTAGCGACACCTTAGCCGGATCTCTCGCGCTATTTTTTCAGAAGTTGCATGCAACTCAAGCACCAATCGCAAGGAAATCAACCATAATTAAACCAAAGTTTGCGTGGTAGGTTAACAGAGACCCCCGATATCATAGTGGTGGGTTAACAGAAACCAAGTGCCATCGTGGTGAGTTTCTAGCAGGCATAAATGGGAAGCTACCGACACCTTAGCCGAATCTCTCGCGCTATTTTTTCAGAAGTTGCATGCAACTCAAGCACCAATCGTAAGGAAATCAACCATAATTAAACAAAAATTTGGGTGGTAGGTTAACAGAGACCCCGATATCATAGTGGTGGGTTAACAGAAACCAAGTGCTTTCGTGGTGAGTTTCTAGCAGGCATAAATGGGAAGTTAACGACACCTTAGCCGGATCTCTCGCGCTATTTTTTCAGAAGTTGCATGACACTCAAGCACCAATCGTAAGGAAATCAACCATAATTAAACAAAAATTTGGGTGGTAGGTTAACAGAGACCCCCTATATCATAGTGGTGGGTTAACAGAAACCAAGTACCATCGTGGTGAGTTTCTAGCAGGCATAAATGGGAAGCTAACGACACCTTAGCCGGATCTCTCGCGCTATTTTTTCAGAAGTTGCATGCAACTCAAGCACCAATCGCAAGGAAATCAACCATAATTAAACAAAAATTTGGGTGGTAGGTTAACAGAGACCCCCGATATCACAGTGGTCGTTAACCAAAACCAAGTGCTATTGTAGTGAGTTTCTAGCAGGCATAAAGTGGAAGCTAACGACACCTTAGCCGGATCTCTCGCGCCATTTTTTCAGAAGTTGCATGCAACTCAAGCACCAATCGTAAGGAAATCAACCATAATTAAACAAAAATTTGGGTGGTAGGTAAACAGAGACCTACGATATCACAGTGGTGGGTTAACAGAAACCAAGTGCTATCGTGGTGAGTTTCTAGCAGGCATAAAGGGGAAGCTAACGACGCCTTTACCGGATCTCTCGCGCTATTTTTTCAGAAGTTGCATGCAACTCAAGCACCAATCGTAAGGAAATCAACCATAATTAAACAAAAATTTGGGTGGTAGGTTAACAGAGACCCCCGATATCACAGTGGTGGGTTAACCGAAACCAAGTGCTATCGTGGTGAGTTTCTAGCAGGCATAAAGGGGAAGCTAACGACACCTTAGCCGGATCTCTCGAGCTATTTTTTCGGAAGTTGCATGCAACTCAAGCACCAATGTTAAGGAAATCAACCATAATTTAACAAAAATATGTGTGGTAGGTACACAGAGACCTCCGATATCACAGTGGTGGGTTAACCGAAACCAAGTGCTATCATGGTGAGTTTCTAGCAGGCATAAAGTGGAAGCTAACGACACCTTAGCCGGATCTCTCGCGCTATTTTTTCAGAAGTTGCATGCAACTCAAGCACCAATCGTAAGGAAATCAACCATAATTAAACAAAAATTTGGGTGGTAGGTTAACAGAGACCCCCGATATCATAGTCGTGGGTTAACAGAAACCAAGTGCCATCGTGGTGAGTTTTTAGCAGGCATAAACGGGAAGCTAACGACACTTAAGCCGGATCTCTCGCGCTATTTTTTCAGAAGTTGCATGCAACTTAAGCACCAATCGTAAGGAAATCAACCATAATTAAACAAAAATTTGGGTGGTAGGTTAACAGAGACCCCCGATATCATAGTGGTGGGTTAACAGAAACCAAGTGCCATCGTGATGAGTTTCTAGCAGGCATAAATGGGAAGCTAGCGACACCTTAGCCGGATCTCTCGCGCTATTTTTTCAGAAGTTGCATGCAACTCAAGCACCAATCGTAAGGAAATCAACCATAATTAAACCAAAATTTGCGTGGTAGGTTAACAGAGACCCCCGATATCATAGTGGTGGGTTAACAGAAACCAAGTGCCATCGTGGTGAGTTTCTAGCAGGCATAAATGGGAAGCTACCGACACCTTAGCCGAATCTCTCGCGCTATTTTTTCAGAAGTTGCATGCAACTCAAGCACCAATCGTAAGGAAATCAACCATAATTAAACAAAAATTTGGGTGGTAGGTTAACAGAGACCCCGATATCATAGTGGTGGGTTAACAGAAACCAAGTGCTTTCGTGGTGAGTTTCTAGCAGGCATAAATGGGAAGTTAACGACACCTTAGCCGGATCTCTCGCGCTATTTTTTCAGAAGTTGCATGACACTCAAGCTCCAATCGTAAGGAAATCAACCATAATTAAACAAAAATTTGGGTGGTAGGTTAACAGAGACCCCCTATATCATAGTGGTGGGTTAACAGAAACCAAGTACCATCGTGGTGAGTTTCTAGCAGGCATAAATGGGAAGCTAACGACACCTTAGCCGTATCTCTCGCGCTATTTTTTCAGAAGTTGCATGCAACTCAAGCACCAATCGCAAGGAAATCAACCATAATTAAACAAAAATTTGGGTGGTAGGTTAACAGAGACCCCCGATATCATAGTGGTGGGTTAACAGAAACCAAGTGCCATCGTGGTGAGTTTCTAGCAGGCATAAATGGGAAGCTAACTACACCTTAGCCGGATCTCTCGCGCTATTTTTTCAGAAGTTGCATGCAACTCAAGCACCAATCGTAAGGAAATCAACCATAATTAAACAAAAATTTGGGTGGTAGGTTAACAGAGACCCCCGATATCATAGTGGTGGGTTAACAGAAACCAAGTGCCATCGTGGTGAGTTTCTAGCAGGCATAAATGGGAAGCTAACGGCACCTTAGCCGGATCTCTCGCGCTATTTTTTCACAAGTTGCATGCAACTCAAGCACCAATCGTAAGGAAATCAACCATAATTAAACAAAAATTTGGGTGGTAGGTAAACAGAGACCTCCGATATCACAGTGGTGGGTTAACCGAAACCAAGTGCTATCATGGTGAGTTTCTAGCAGGCATAAAGGGGAAGCTAACGACACCTTTACCGGATCTCTCGCGCTATTTTTTCAGATGTTGCATGCAACTCAAGCACCAATCGTAAGGAAATAAACCATAATTAAACAAAAATTTGGGTGGTAGGTAAACAGACACCCCCGCTATCATAGTGGTGGGTTAACAGAAACCAAATGCCATCGTGGTGAGTTTCTAGCAGGCATAAATAGGAAGCTAACTACACCTTAGCCGGATCTCTTGCGCTATTTTTTCAGAAGTTGCATGCAACTCAAGCACCAATCGTAAGGAAATCAACCATAATTAAACAAAAATTTGGGTGGTAGGTTAACAGAGACCCCCGATATCACAGTGGTGGGTTAACCGAAACCAAGTGCTATCGTGGTGAGTTTCTAGCAGGCATAAAGGGGAAGCTAGCGACACCTTATCCGGATCTCTCGCGCTATTTTTTCAGAAGTTGCATGCAACTCAAGCACCAAACGTAAGGAAATCTACCATAATTAAACAAAAATTTGGGTGGTAGGTTAACAGAGACCCCGGATATCATAGTGGTGGGTTAACAGAAACCAAGTGCCATCGTGGTGAGTTTCTAGCAGGCATTAATGGGAAGCTAACGACACCTTAGCCGGATCTCTCGCGCTGTTTTTTCAGAAGTTGCATGCAACTCAAGCACCAATCGTAAGGAAATCAACCATAATTAAACAAAAATTTGGGAGTAGGTTAACAGAGACCCCCGATATCATAGTGGTGGGTTAACAGAAACCAAGTGCCATCGTGGTGAGTTTCTAGCAGGCATAAACGGGAAGCTAACGACACTTAAGCCGGATCTCTCGCGCTGTTTTTTCAGAAGTTGCATGCAACTCAAGCACCAATCGTAAGGAAATCAACCATAATTAAACAAAAATTTGGGTGGTAGGTTAACAGAGACCCCCGATATCATAGTGGTGGGTTAACAGAAACCAAGTGCCATCGTGGTGAGTTTCTAGCAGACATAAATGGGAAGCTAACGACACCTTAGCCGGATCTCTCGCGCTATTTTTTCAGATGTTGCATGCAACTCAAGCACCAATCGTAAGGAAATAAACCATAATTAAACAAAAATTTGGGTGGTAGGTTAACAGAGACCCCCGATATCATAGTGGTGGGTTAACAGAAACCAAGTGCCATCGTGGTTAGTTTCTAACTGGCATAAATGAGAAGCTAACGACACCTTAGCCGGATCTCTCGCACCAATCGTAAGGAAATCAACCATAATTAAACAAAAATTTGCGTGGTAGGTTAACAGAGACCCCCGATATCACAGTGGTCGTTAACCGAAACCAAGTGCTATTGTGGTGAGTTTCTAGCAGGCATAAAGTGGAAGCTAACGACACCTTAGCCGGATCTCTCGCGCTATTTTTTCAGAAGTTGCATGCAACTCAAGCACCAATCGTAAGGAAATCAACCATAATTAAACAAAAATTTGGGTGGTAGGTAAACAGAGACCTCCGATATCACAGTGGTGGGTTAACCGAAACCAAGTGCTATCGTGGTGAGTTTCTAGCAGGCATAAAGGGGAAGCTAACGACACCTTTACCGGATCTCTCGCGCTATTTTTTCAGAAGTTGCATGCAACTCAAGCACCAATCGTAAGGAAATCAACCATAATTAAACAAAAATTTGGGTGGTAGGTTAACAGAGACCCCCGATATCACAGTGGTGGGTTAACCGAAACCAAGTGCTATCGTGGTGAGTTTCTAGCAGGCATAAAGGGGAAGCTAACGACCCCTTAGCCGGATCTCTCGAGCTATTTTTTCGGAAGTTGCATGCAACTCAAGCACCAATCGTAAGGAAATCAACCATAATTTAACAAAAATATGTGTGGTAGGTACACAGAGACCTCCGATATCACAGTGGTGGGTTAACCGAAACGAAGTGCTATCATGGTGAGTTTCTAGCAGGCATAAAGTGGAAGCTAACGACACCTTAGCCGGATCTCTCGCGCTATTTTTTCAGAAGTTGCATGCAACTCAAGCACCAATCGTAAGGAAATCAACCATAATTAAACAAAAATTTGGGTGGTAGGTTAACAGAGACCCCCGATATCATAGTGGTGGGTTAACAGAAACCAAGTGCCATCGTGGTGAGTTTCTAGCAGGCATAAACGGGAAGCTAACGACACTTAAGCCGGATCTCTCGCGCTATTTTTTCAGAAGTTGCATGCAACTTAAGCACCAATCGTAAGGAAATCAACCATAATTAAACAAAAATTTGGGTGGTAGGTTAACAGAGACCCCCGATATCATAGTGGTGGGTTAACAGAAACCAAGTGCCATCGTGATGAGTTTCTAGCAGGCATAAATGGGAAGCTAACGACACCTTAGCCGGATCTCTCGCGCTATTTTTTCAGATATTGCATGCAACTCAAGCACCAATCGTAAGGAAATAAACCATAATTAAACAAAAATTTGGGTGGTAGGTTAACAGAGACCCCCGATATCATAGTGGTGGGTTAACAGAAACCAAGTGCCATCGTGGTGAGTTTCTAGCAGGCATAAATGGGAAGCTAACGACACCTTAGCCGGATCTCTCGCACCAATCGTAAGGAAATCAACCATAATTAAACAAAAATTTGCGTGGTAGGTTAACAGAGACCCCCGATATCACAGTGGTCGTTAACCGAAACCAAGTGCTATTGTGGTGAGTTTCTAGCAGGCATAAAGTTGAAGCTAACGACACCTTAGCCGGATCTCTCGCGCTATTTTTTCAGAAGTTGCATGCAACTCAAGCACCAATCGTAAGGAAATCAACCATAATTAAACAAAAATTTGGGTGGGCTATTTTTTCAAAAGTTGCATGCAACTCAAGCACCAATCGTAAGGAAATCAACCATAATTAAACAAAAATTTGGGTGGTAGGTAAACAGAGACCTCCGATATCACATTGGTGGGTTAACCGAAACCACGTGCTATCATGGTGAGTTTCTAGCAGGCATAAAGGGGAAGCTAACGACACCTTAGCCGGATCTCTCGCGCTATTTTTTAGAAGTTGCATGCAACTCAAGCACCAATCGTAAGGAAATCAACTATAATTAAACAAAAATTTGGCTGGTAGGTTAACAGAGCCCCCCGATATCATAGTGGTGGGTTAACAGAAACCAAGTGCCATCATGGTGAGTTTCTAGGAGGCATAAATGGGAAGCTAACGACACCTAAGCCGGATCTCTCGCGCTATTTTTTCAGAAGTTGCATGCAACTCAAGCCCCAATCGTAAGGAAATCAACCATAATTAAACAAAAATTTGGGTGGTAGGTTAACAGAGACCCCCGATATCATAGTGGTGGGTTAACAGAAACCAAGTGCCATCATGGTGAGTTTCTAGCAGGCATAAATGGGAAGCTAACGACACCTTAGCCGGATCTCTCGCGCTATTTTTTCAGAAGTTGCATGCAACTCAAGCACCAATCGTAAGGAAATCAACCATAATTAAACAAAAATTTGGGTGGTAGGTCAACAGAGACCTCCGATATCACAGTGGTGGGTTAACCGAAACCACGTGCTATCATGGTGAGTTTCTAGCAGGCATAAAGGGGAAGCTAACGACACCTTAGCCGGATCTCTATCGCTATTTTTTCAGAAGTTGCATGCAACTCAAGCACCAATCGTAAGGAAATCAACCATAATTAAACAAAAATTTGGGAGGTAGGTTAACCCATTAACGACTGACCCTAGATTGGCTTGTACGATTTTTTTTAAATTTGAGTATGTTTGCCAGGGGGATCGTAGTAGTTGAAAGAAAAAAGAATTTTGTTGATATCTCCCCTAGCACCCGAGATATAGCATGGGTATTTAAATACCCGACAGGCTTTAGTGTAAACTAATTTCATTAGAACTTATTTGTTTGAAACTACCGCGCGCTATTTCTTTTTCATTCTGTGTGTGTGGTGAATAAGCACGTGTGTGGTGAATAAGCACGCTATTTCGTTCGAATCATGTGTGTGCCGCTTTATTCGCAAAACAAGGAAAAGTGTTCTTCCCCGAAATAAGCGAGAAAATGTGTACGTACAGAAATTAGAGAAAAATGTTCATATAAGTGGTGGTCATCGCGTAGTGCACACGTAAAATAAGAGCGTTGCATGAACCAAAAAGTGAAATAAACCAAAAAAATTGAATAAACAGAAACCTGAGCAATTTATAACAATTCGTAAATTGGTAAGATTTTGTTTGTAAAATTTTGTATGCAAAATGATTCGTCGACAAAAAGTTCTGACTGCTAACGAGCTGGCAGCTATTCTCGAAAATTGGTCTGATGGAGAAGATGACTTTGGACAAAATGCAGACTCCGTTGATATTATTATAACGCCACCCGATGTTGTCGATTCTGTAAGCGATACTGAGGAACTGGACGACAACGTCCAGTTGTTAGACGATGAACCGGGACTACCTCGTGAGATTGTCGGGCAGTTCGAATTACAATGTACTTACAATGATGGAAACGAAAATATGCCATCAGACGGTAATGAAACCGAGATCGACGAAGAAGAGGGAGATGATGTAGTAATGGCCGCAATTTCTGATGGCTGCCGTCGTAAATCACAGCCGAAAACGAAGAAGACCCAGAAGCGACTTCGAACTGATGAAGAAATAAAATCGAAATGGACTAAAAAACAAAATTATGAATTTGATAAAGCTCCATTCGACGATACAGCTAATTCATACAAAGCCTTGTATGATAAGATTGGTGACATGAATCCTATGCAACTTTGGGAAATGTTCATTGAGGACGAAGTGTTGGAACTGTTGGTCACATCCACCAATGAATACGCTATGATCAATAATTGTCCGTCGTTTTCTACATCAAAGAGCGAAATGAAAATCTTTTTGGGGGTGCTGTACATAACTGGTTACCAGAATTTGCCGCAAACAAATTCGTATTGGTCGAATAAAGAATCGCTAGGATGTGCGCTAATAAAAGACTGTATTTCTCGAGACAGATTCAAAAAAATCAAACAATTTTTCCACGTGTGTGACAACACTGCATTGGACACACAAAATAAATTTGCAAAGGTTGCACCATTGAATGATCTATTGAATAAAAAATTCCTTCAATTCGGCATATTTGCGCACAACCTTTCAATTGACGAACAAATGATTGCCTACTACGGCCGGCATTCCTGCAAGATGTTCATCAAGGGAAAACCGATTCGCTTTGGCTACAAGTATTGGTGTTTGTCATCATCAGAAGGTTACTTGTATCAATTTATTCCCTACGCTGGTGCATCGGTACATGAAAGCCCAGGTTTCGGACTTGGAGAAAGAGTTGTTCTTTCGCTTATGTCGCATTTGGAGGACCGCGCCAAGCACACTGTCACTTTTGACAACTTTTTTACGAGTCATAAACTAATGGCTCGTTTATCAAACGAAGGAATCTTCGCTCTGGGAACTGTTCGAGATAATCGGACCAATCATGCCCCACTGATAGACATCAAAGAGATGAAAAAGAAACCTCGCGGGTCATCGGACTTTTGCTTCGACAAAAACAATTCTGTAATAGCAGTGCGTTGGAATGATAATGCAGTAAGTTACACTAAGAATTTGTAATTTCATTCGTTTGTTTCTCATTTATTCCCTCGTTTTCAGGTCGTAACTTTACTTTCAAATTTTATGAGCCACTTACCAATGTCCAACGCAAAGCGCTATGAACGCAAGCAACGAAAAATGGTCACAATTGAATATCCCAATTTGGTAAACCAATACAATCAACGCATGGGAGGTGTGGACCTTTTTGATAACGCGATGAATAATTATCGTATCCGAATTCGAGGAAAGAAGTGGTATTGGCCGTTAATAACAAACGCGTTGGATGCAGCTATGGTAAATGCGTGGAAATTACACTGCTTTTGCTGCAAGTATGAAAAGAAACGAATGATGTCTCAATTCGAATTCCGCGTTGAGGTTTGCGAAACTCTAATGGTCAAGTCAAGTAACTATTATCATCCGGGTAGACTATCGGCATCCGGAGGACAACTGGCTATGCGCTCAGATCGTATTGACCATTTTATTGGCAAACTAGACAATCGTCATCGTTGTCGGCAATGTGGGGGGAAAACTGAATATGGTTGCTTGAAGTGCCAAGCGAACTTGCATCCGGCTCCTTGTTTTCTCGACTACCACAACAATGTCGAACCAGACAAACAAAAGATTGCTAAGGCTCAATGATCTCATTTTTTTATAAGCATTGTCAAATTTCAATAAAACAATAAAACTACGGTATAGATGTGTAATTTTTTCTTTTCAAACAAATAGTTTTATACATCAGGAAATTGTATATTTAGTATACACCATGGACTGTTGGGTATTTAAATACCCATTTTCAAAAAATCAGGTGCGACGGGACCGTGTTTCGACATATCACTATAGGATTTTTTTATTGCACAAAGGAAACCTTAAACCATCTGAAAAGGTTCAACACTTTCTTTTTTTTCGATTGCTCAATAATTTACAGCACTCTTTTAGAAAATTTTCAGACAAAAAAAAAACCCGATATTAACCGGTATGTAACTTGAGTTATACCAGGCAATAATTTTCTGTAGTATTTTTTTTTCGTAGGCCCATCTTTCCTCTTTCCTACAAAAAAAAAAATTTCTGATATCTTTCATGTGGTTAACGCTAGAATTTTTTAAGTGTCAACGTTTTCATGGGTATTTAAATACCCAGTAGGCTAAAATGGGTTAACAGAGACCCCCGATATCATAGTGGTGGGTTAACAGAAACCAAGTGCCATCGTGATGAGTTTCTAGCAGGCATAAATGGGAAGCTAACGACACCTTAGCCGGATCTCTGGCGCTATTTTTTCAGAAGTTGCATGCAACTCAAACACCAATCGTAAGGAAATCAACCATAATTAAACAAAAATTTGCGTGGTAGGTTAACAGAGACCCCCGATATCACAGTGGTCGTTAGCCAAAACCAAGTGCTATTGTAGTGAGTTTCTAGCAGGCATAAAGTGGAAGCTAACGACACCTGAGCCGGATCTCTCGCGCCATTTTTTCAGAAGTTGCATGCAACTCAAGCACCAATCGTAAGGAAATTAACCATAATTAAACAAAAATTTGGGTGGTAGGTAAACAGAGACCTCCGATATCACAGTGGTGGGTTAACAGAAACCAAGTGCCATCGTGGTGAGTTTCTAGCAGGCATAAATGGGAAGCTACCGACACCTTAGCCGAATCTCTCGCGCTATTTTTTCAGAAGTTGCATGCAACTCAAGCACCAATCGTAAGGAAATCAACCATAATTAAACAAAAATTTGGGTGGTAGGTTAACAGAGGCCCCGATATCATAGTGGTGGGTTAACAGAAACCAAGTGCTTTCATGGTGAGTTTCTAGCAGGCATAAATGGGAAGTTAACGACACCTTAGCCGGATCTCTCGCGCTATTTTTTCAGAAGTTGCATGACACTCAAGCACCAATCGTAAGGAAATCAACCATAATTAAACAAAAATTTGGGTGGTAGGTTAACAGAGACCCCCTATATCATAGTGGTGGGTTAACAGAAACCAAGTACCATCGTGGTGAGTTTCTAGCAGGCATAAATGGGAAGCTAACGACACCTTAGCCGGATCTCTCGCGCTATTTTTTCAGAAGTTGCATGCAACTCAAGCACCAATCGCAAGGAAATCAACCATAATTAAACAAAAATTTGGGTGGTAGGTTAACAGAGACCCCCGATATCATAGTGGTGGGTTAACAGAAACCAAGTGCCATCGTGGTGAGTTTCTAGCAGGCATAAATGGGAAGCTAACTACACCTTAGCCGGATCTCTCGCGCTATTTTTTCAGAAGTTGCATGCAACTCAAGCACCAATCGTAAGGAAATCAACCATAATTAAACAAAAATTTGGGTGGTAGGTTAACAGAGACCCCCGATATCATAGTGGTGGGTTAACAGAAACCAAGTGCCATCGTGGTGAGTTTCTAGCAGGCATAAATGGGAAGCTAACGACACCTTAGCCGGATCTCTCGCGCTATTTTTTCAGAAGTTGCATGCAACTCAAGCACCAATCGGAAGGAAATCAACCATAATTAAACAAAAATTTGGGTGGTAGGTAAACAGAGACCTCCGATATCACAGTGGTGGGTTAACCGAAACCAAGTGCTATCGTGGTGAGTTTCTAGCAGGCATAAAGGGGAAGCTAACGACACCTGAGCCGGATCTCTCGCGCTATTTTTTCAGATGTTGCATGCAACTCAAGCACCAATCGTAAGGAAATAAACCATAGTTAAACAAAAATTTGGGTGGTAGGTAAACAGAGACCCCCGATATCATAGTGGTGGGTTAACAGAAACCAAATGCCATCGTGGTGAGTTTCTAGCAGGCATAAATGGGAAGCTAACTACACCTTAGCCGGATCTCTCGCGCTATTTTTTCAGAAGTTGCATGCAACTCAAGCACCAATCGTAAGGAAATCAACCATAATTAAACAAAAATTTGGGTGGTAGGTTAACAGAGATCCCCGATATCACAGTGGTGGGTTAACCGCAACCAAGTGCTATCGTGGTGAGTTTCTAGCAGGCATAAAGGGGAAGCTAACGACACCTTAGCCGGATCTCTCGCGCTATTTTTTCAGAAGTTGCATGCACCTCAAGCCCCAATCGTGAGGAAATCAACCATAATTAAACAAAAATTTGGGTGGTAGGTAAACAGAGACCTCCGATATCACAGTGGTGGGTTAACCGAAACCACGTGCTATCATGGTGAGTTTCTAGCAGGCATAAAGGGGAAGCTAACGACACCTTAGCCGGATCTCACGCGCTATTTTTTCAGAAGTTGCATGCAACTCAAGCACCAATCGTAAGGAAATCAACCATAATTAAACAAAAATTTGGGTGGTAGGTTAACAGAGACCCCGGATATCATAGTGGTGGGTTTACAGAAACCAAGTGCCATCGTGGTGAGTTTCTAGCAGGCATAAATGGGAAGCTAACGACACCTTAGCCGGATCTCTCGCGCTGTCTTTTCAGAAGTTGCATGCAACTCAAGCACCAATCGTAAGGAAATCAACCATAATTAAACAAAAATTTGGGAGTAGGTTAACAGAGACCCCCGATATCATAGTGGTGGGTTAACAGAAACCAAGTGCCATCGTGGTGAGTTTCTAGCAGGCATAAACGGGAAGCTACCGACACTTAAGCCGGATCTCTCGCGCTATTTTTTCAGAAGTTGCATGCAACTCAAGCACCAATCGTAAGGAAATAAACCATAATTAAACAAAAATTTGGGTGGTAGGTTAACAGAGACCCCCTATATCATAGTGGTGGGTTAACAGAAACCAAGTACCATCGTGGTGAGTTTCTAGCAGGCATAAATGGGAAGCTAACGACACCTTAGCCGGATCTCTCGCGCTATTTTTTCAGAAGTTGCATGCAACTCAAGCACCAATCGCAAGGAAATCAACCATAATTAAACAAAAATTTGGGTGGTAGGTTAACAGAGACCCCCGATATCATAGTGGTGGGTTAACAGAAACCAAGTGCCATCGTGGTGAGTTTCTAGCAGGCATAAATGGGAAGCTAACGACACCTTAGCCGGATCTCTCGCGCTATTTTTTCAGAAGTTGCATGCAACTCAAGCACCAATCGTAAGGAAATCAACCATAATTAAACAAAAATTTGGGTGGTAGGTAAACAGAGACCTCCGATATCACAGTGGTGGGTTAACCGAAACCAAGTGCTATCGTGGTGAGTTTCTAGCAGGCATAAAGGGGAAGCTAACGACACCTGAGCCGGATCTCTCGCGCTATTTTTTCAGATGTTGCATGCAACTCAAGCACCAATCGTAAGGAAATAAACCATAATTAAACAAAAATTTGGGTGGTAGGTAAACAGAGACCCCCGATATCATAGTGGTGGGTTAACAGAAACCAAGTGCCATCGTGGTGAGTTTCTAGCAGGCATAAATGGGAAGCTAACTACACCTTAGCCGGATCTCTCGCGCTATTTTTTCAGAAGTTGCATGCAACTCAAGCACCAATCGTAAGGAAATCAACCATAATTAAACAAAAATTTGGGTGGTAGGTTAACAGAGACCCCCGATATCATAGTGGTGGGTTAACAGAAACCAAGTGCCATCGTGGTGAGTTTCTAGCAGGCATAAATGGGAAGCTAACGACACCTTAGCCGGATCTCTCGCGCTATTTTTTCAGAAGTTGCATGCAACTCAAGCACCAATCGTAAGGAAATCAACCATAATTAAACAAAAATTTGGGTGGTAGGTTAACAGAGACCCCGATATCATAGTGGTGGGTTAACAGAAACCAAGTGCCATCATGGTGAGTTTCTAGCAGGCATAAAGGGGAAGCTAACGACACCTTAGCCGGAACTCTCGCGCTATTTTTTCAGAAGTTGCATGCAACTCAAGCACCAATCGCAAGGAAATAAACCATAATTAAAAAAAAATTTGGGTGGTAGGTTAACAGAGACCCCCGATATCACAGTGGTCGTTAACCGAAACCAAGTGCTATTGTGGTGAGTTTCTAGCAGGCATAAAGTGGAAGCTAACGACACCTTAGCCGGATCTCTCGCGCTATTTTGTCAGAAGTTGCATGCAACTCAAGCACCAATCGTAAGGAAATCAACCATAATTAAACAAAAATTTGGGTGGTAGGTAAACAGAGACCTCCGATATCACAGTGGTGGGTTAACCGAAACCAAGTGCTATCGTGGTGAGTTTCTAGCAGGCATAAAGGGGAAGCTAACGACACCTTAGCCGGATCTCTCGCGCTATTTTTTCAGAAGTTGCATGCAACTCAAGCACCAATCGTAAGGAAATCAACCATAATTAAAAAAAAATTTGGGTGGTAGGTTAACAGAGACCCCGATATCATAGTGGTGGGTTAACAGAAACCAAGTGCCATCGTGGTGAGTTTCTAGCAGACATAAATGGGAAGCTAACGACACCTTAGCCGGATCTCTCGCGCTATTTTTTCAGATGTTGCACGCAACTCAAACACCAATCGTAAGGAAATAAACCATAATTAAACAAAAATTTGGGTGGTAGGTTAACAGAGACCCCCGATATCATAGTGGTGGGTTAACAGAAACCAAGTGCCATCGTGGTGAGTTTCTAGCAGGTATAAATGGGAAGCTAACGACACCTTAGCCGGATCTCTCGCGCTATTTTTTCAGAAGTTGCATGCAACTCAAGCACCAATCGTAAGGAAATCAACCATAATTAAACACAAATTTGGGTGGTAGGTTAACAGAGACCCCGATATCATAATGGTGGGTTAACAGAAACCAAGTGCCATCGTGGTGAGTTTCTAGCAGGCATAAATGGGAAGCTAACGACACCTTAGCTGGATCTCTCGCGCTATTTGTTCAGAAGTTGCATGCAACTCAAGCACCAATCGTAAGGAAATCAACCATAATTAAACATAAATTTGGGTGGTAGGTTAGCAGAGACCCCCGAGATCATAGTGGTGGGTTAACAGAAACCAAGTGCCATCATGGTGAGTTTCTAGCAGGCATAAATGGGAAGCTAACGACACCTTAGCCGGATCTCTCGCGCTATTTTTTCAGAAGTTGCATGCAACTCAAACACCAATCGTAAGGAAATCAACCATAATTAAACAAAAATTTGCGTGGTAGGTTACAGAGACCCCCGATATCACAGTGGTCGTTAACCGAAACCAAGTGCTATTGTGGTGAGTTTCTAGCAGGCATAAAGGGGAAGCTAACGACACCTTAGCCGGATCTCTCGCGCTATTTTTTGCGGAAGTTGCATGCAACTCAAGCACCAATCGTAAGGAAATCAACCATAATTAAAAAAAAATTTGTGTGGTAGGTACACAGAGACCTCCGATATCACAGTGGTGGGTTAACCGAAACCAAGTGCCATCGTGATGAGTTTCTAGCAGGCATAAATGGGAAGCTGACGACACCTTAGCCGGATCTCT
Organism: Anomoia purmunda; assembly: GCA_951828415.1. Lineage (NCBI taxonomy): Eukaryota > Metazoa > Arthropoda > Insecta > Diptera > Tephritidae > Anomoia > Anomoia purmunda. The sequence goes on from OX639995.1 coordinate 97,166,280, forward strand.
CGCGCTATTTTTTCAGAAGTTGCATGCAACTCAAACACCAATCGTAAGGAAATCAACCATAATTAAACAAAAATTTGCGTGGTAGGTTAACAGAGACCCCCGATATCACAGTGGTCGTTAACCGAAACCAAGTGCTATTGTGGTGAGTTTCTAGCAGGCATAAAGTGGAAGCTAACGACACCTTAGCCGGATCTCTCGCGCTATTTTTTCAGAAGTTGCATGCAACTCAAGCACCAATCGTAAGGAAATCAACCATAATTAAACAAAAATTTGGGTGGTAGGTAAACAGAGACCTCCGATATCACAGTGGTGGGTTAACCGAAACCAAGTGCTATCGTGGTGAGTTTCTAGCAGGCATAAAGGGGAAGCTAACGACACCTGAGCCGGATCTCTCGCGCTATTTTTTCAGATGTTGCATGCAACTCAAGCACCAATCGTAAGGAAATAAACCATAATTAAACAAAAATTTGGGTGGTAGGTAAACAGAGACCCCCGATATCATAGTGGTGGGTTAACAGAAACCAAGTGCCATCGTGGTGAGTTTCTAGCAGGCATAAATGGGAAGCTAACGACACCTTAGCCGGATCTCTCGCGCTATTTTTTCAGAAGTTGCATGCAACTCAAGCTCCAATCGTAAGGAAATCAACCATAATTAAACAAAAATTTGGGTGGTAGGTTAACAGAGACCCCCGATATCATAGTGGTGGGTTAACAGAAACCAAGTGCCATCGTGGTGAGTTTCTAGCAGGCATAAATGGGAAGCTAACGACACCTTAGCTGGATCTCTCGCGCTATTTGTTCAGAAGTTGCATGCAACTCAAGCACCAATCGTAAGGAAATCAACCATAATTAAACATAAATTTGGGTGGTAGGTTAACAGAGACCCCCGAGATCATAGTGGTGGGTTAACAGAAACCAAGTGCCATCATGGTGAGTTTCTAGCAGGCATAAATGGGAAGCTAACGACACCTTAGCCGGATCTCTCGCGCTATTTTTTCAGAAGTTGCATGCAACTCAAACACCAATCGTAAGGAAATCAACCATAATTAAACAAAAATTTGCGTGGTAGGTTACAGAGACCCCCGATATCACAGTGGTCGTTAACCGAAACCAAGTGCTATTGTGGTGAGTTTCTAGCAGGCATAAAGGGGAAGCTAACGACACCTTAGCCGGATCTCTCGCGCTATTTTTGCGGAAGTTGCATGCAACTCAAGCACCAATCGTAAGGAAATCAACCATAATTAAAAAAAAATTTGTGTGGTAGGTACACAGAGACCTCCGATATCACAGTGGTGGGTTAACCGAAACCAAGTGCCATCGTGATGAGTTTCTAGCAGGCATAAATGGGAAGCTAACGACACCTTAGCCGGATCTCTCGCGCTATTTTTTCAGAAGTTGCATGCAACTCAAACACCAATCGTAAGGAAATCAACCATAATTAAACAAAAATTTGCGTGGTAGGTTAACAGAGACCCCCGATATCACAGTGGTCGTTAACCGAAACCAAGTGCTATTGTGGTGAGTTTCTAGCAGGCATAAAGTGGAAGCTAACGACACCTTAGCCGGATCTCTCGCGCTATTTTTTCAGAAGTTGCATGCAACTCAAGCACCAATCGTAAGGAAATCAACCATAATTAAACAAAAATTTGGGTGGTAGGTAAACAGAGACCTCCGATATCACAGTGGTGGGTTAACCGAAACCAAGTGCTATCGTGGTGAGTTTCTAGCAGGCATAAAGGGGAAGCTAACGACACCTGAGCCGGATCTCTCGCGCTATTTTTTCAGATGTTGCATGCAACTCAAGCACCAATCGTAAGGAAATAAACCATAATTAAACAAAAATTTGGGTGGTAGGTAAACAGAGACCCCCGATATCATAGTGGTGGGTTAACAGAAACCAAGTGCCATCGTGGTGAGTTTCTAGCAGGCATAAATAGGAAGCTAACGACACCTTAGCCGGATCTCTCGCGCTATTTTTTCAGAAGTTGCACGCAACTCAAGCACCAATCGTAAGGAAATCAACCATAATTAAACAAAAATTTGGGTGGTAGGCTAACAGAGACCCCCTATATCATAGTGGTGGGTTAACAGAAACCAAGTACCATCGTGGTGAGTTTCTAGCAGGCATAAATGGGAAGTTAACGACACCTTAGCCGGATCTCTCGCGCTATTTTTTCAGAAGTTGCATGACACTCAAGCACCAATCGTAAGGAAATCAACCATAATTAAACAAAAATTTGGGTGGTAGGTTAACAGAGACCCCCTATATCATAGTGGTGGGTTAACAGAAACCAAGTACCATCGTGGTGAGTTTCTAGCAGGCATAAATGGGAAGCTAACGACACCTTAGCCGGATCTCTCGCGCTATTTTTTCAGAAGTTGCATGCAACTCAAGCACCAATCGCAAGGAAATCAACCATAATTAAACAAAAATTTGGGTGGTAGGTTAACAGAGACCCCCGATATCATAGTGGTGGGTTAACAGAAACCAAGTGCCATCGTGGTGAGTTTCTAGCAGGCATAAATGGGAAGCTAACGACACCTTAGCCGGATCTCTCGCGCTATTTTTTCAGAAGTTGCATGCAACTCAAGCACCAATCGTAAGGAAATCAACCATAATTAAAAAAAAATTTGGGTGGTAGGTAAACAGAGACCTCCGATATCACAGTGGTGGGTTAACCGAAACCAAGTGCTATCGTGGGGAGTTTCTAGCAGGCATAAAGGGGAAGCTAACGACACCTGAGCCGGATCTCTCGCGCTATTTTTTCAGATGTTGCATGCAACTCAAGCACCAATCGTAAGGAAATAAACCATAGTTAAACAAAAATTTGGGTGGTAGGTAAACAGAGACCCCCGATATCATAGTGGTGGGTTAACAGAAACCAAATGCCATCGTGGTGAGTTTCTAGCAGGCATAAATGGGAAGCTAACTACACCTTAGCCGGATCTCTCGCGCTATTTTTTCAGAAGTTGCATGCAACTCAAGCACCAATCGTAAGGAAATCAACCATAATTAAACAAAAATTTGGGTGGTAGGTTAACAGAGATCCCCGATATCACAGTGGTGGGTTAACCGCAACCAAGTGCTATCGTGGTGAGTTTCTAGCAGGCATAAAGGGGAAGCTAACGACACCTTAGCCGGATCTCTTGCGCTATTTTTTCAGAAGTTGCATGCACCTCAAGCACCAATCGTGAGGAAATCAACCATAATTAAACAAAAATTTGGGTGGTAGGTAAACAGAGACCTCCGATATCACAGTGGTGGGTTAACCGAAACCACGTGCTATCATGGTGAGTTTCTAGCAGGCATAAAGGGGAAGCTAACGACACCTTAGCCGGATCTCTCGCGCTATTTTTTCAGAAGTTGCATGCAACTCAAGCACCAATCGTAAGGAAATCAACCATAATTAAACAAAAATTTGGGTGGTAGGTAAACAGAGACCTCCGATATCACAGTGGTGCGTTAACCGAAACCAATTGCTATCGTGGTGAGTTTCTAGCAGGCATAAAGGGGAAGCTAACGACACCTGAGCCGGATCTCTCGCGCTATTTTTTCAGATGTTGCATGCAACTCAAGCACCAATCGTAAGGAAATAAACCATAATTAAACAAAAATTTGGGTGGTAGGTAAACAGAGACCCCCGATATCATAGTGGTGGGTTAACAGAAACCAAGTGCCATCGTGGTGAGTTTCTAGCAGGCATAAATGGGAAGCTAACTACACCTTAGCCGGATCTCTCGCGCTATTTTTTCAGAAGTTGCATGCAACTCAAGCACCAATCGTAAGGAAATCAACCATAATTAAACAAAAATTTGGGTGGTAGGTTAACAGAGACCCCCGATATCATAGTGGTGGGTTAACAGAAACCAAGTGCCATCGTGGTGAGTTTCTAGCAGGCATAAATGGGAAGCTAACGACACCTGAGCCGGATCTCTCGCGCTATTTTTTCAGATGTTGCATGCAACTCAAGCACCAATCGTAAGGAAATAAACCATAATTAAACAAAAATTTGGGTGGTAGGTAAACAGAGACCCCCGATATCATAGTGGTGGGTTAACAGAAACCAAGTGCCATCGTGGTGAGTTTCTAGCAGGCATAAATGGGAAGCTAACTACACCTTAGCCGGATCTCTCGCGCTATTTTTTCAGAAGTTGCATGCAACTCAAGCACCAATCGTAAGGAAATCAACCATAATTAAACAAAAATTTGGGTGGTAGGTTAACAGAGACCCCCGATATCATAGTGGTGGGTTAACAGAAACCAAGTGCCATCGTGGTGAGTTTCTAGCAGGCATAAATGGGAAGCTAACGACACCTTAGCCGGATCTCTCGCGCTATTTTTTCAGAAGTTGCATGCAACTCAAGCACCAATCGTAAGGAAATCAACCATAATTAAACAAAAATTTGGGTGGTAGGTTAACAGAGATCCCCGATATCACAGTGGTGGGTTAACCGCAACCAAGTGCTATCGTGGTGAGTTTCTAGCAGGCATAAAGGGGAAGCTAACGACACCTTAGCCGGATCTCTCGCGCTATTTTTTCAGAAGTTGCATGCACCTCAAGCACCAATCGTGAGGAAATCAACCATAATTAAACAAAAATTTGGGTGGTAGGTAAACAGAGACCCCCGATATCACAGTGGTCGTTAACCGAAACCAAGTGCTATTGTGGTGAGTTTCTAGCAGGCATAAAGTGGAAGCTAACGACACCTTAGCCGGATCTCTCGCGCTATTTTGTCAGAAGTTGCATGCAACTCAAGCACCAATCGTAAGGAAATCAACCATAATTAAACAAAAATTTGGGTGGTAGGTAAACAGAGACCTCCGATATCACAGTGGTGGGTTAACCGAAACCAAGTGCTATCGTGGTGAGTTTCTAGCAGGCATAAAGGGGAAGCTAACGACACCTTAGCCGGATCTCTCGCGCTATTTTTTCAGAAGTTGCATGCAACTCAAGCACCAATCGTAAGGAAATCAACCATAATTAAAAAAAAATTTGGGTGGTAGGTTAACAGAGACCCCGATATCATAGTGGTGGGTTAACAGAAACCAAGTGCCATCGTGGTGAGTTTCTAGCAGACATAAATGGGAAGCTAACGACACCTTAGCCGGATCTCTCGCGCTATTTTTTCAGATGTTGCACGCAACTCAAACACCAATCGTAAGGAAATAAACCATAATTAAACAAAAATTTGGGTGGTAGGTTAACAGAGACCCCCGATATCATAGTGGTGGGTTAACAGAAACCAAGTGCCATCGTGGTGAGTTTCTAGCAGGTATAAATGGGAAGCTAACGACACCTTAGCCGGATCTCTCGCGCTATTTTTTCAGAAGTTGCATGCAACTCAAGCACCAATCGTAAGGAAATCAACCATAATTAAACACAAATTTGGGTGGTAGGTTAACAGAGACCCCGATATCATAATGGTGGGTTAACAGAAACCAAGTGCCATCGTGGTGAGTTTCTAGCAGGCATAAATGGGAAGCTAACGACACCTTAGCTGGATCTCTCGCGCTATTTGTTCAGAAGTTGCATGCAACTCAAGCACCAATCGTAAGGAAATCAACCATAATTAAACATAAATTTGGGTGGTAGGTTAGCAGAGACCCCCGAGATCATAGTGGTGGGTTAACAGAAACCAAGTGCCATCATGGTGAGTTTCTAGCAGGCATAAATGGGAAGCTAACGACACCTTAGCCGGATCTCTCGCGCTATTTTTTCAGAAGTTGCATGCAACTCAAACACCAATCGTAAGGAAATCAACCATAATTAAACAAAAATTTGCGTGGTAGGTTACAGAGACCCCCGATATCACAGTGGTCGTTAACCGAAACCAAGTGCTATTGTGGTGAGTTTCTAGCAGGCATAAAGGGGAAGCTAACGACACCTTAGCCGGATCTCTCGCGCTATTTTTTGCGGAAGTTGCATGCAACTCAAGCACCAATCGTAAGGAAATCAACCATAATTAAAAAAAAATTTGTGTGGTAGGTACACAGAGACCTCCGATATCACAGTGGTGGGTTAACCGAAACCAAGTGCCATCGTGATGAGTTTCTAGCAGGCATAAATGGGAAGCTGACGACACCTTAGCCGGATCTCTCGCGCTATTTTTTCAGAAGTTGCATGCAACTCAAACACCAATCGTAAGGAAATCAACCATAATTAAACAAAAATTTGCGTGGTAGGTTAACAGAGACCCCCGATATCACAGTGGTCGTTAACCGAAACCAAGTGCTATTGTGGTGAGTTTCTAGCAGGCATAAAGTGGAAGCTAACGACACCTTAGCCGGATCTCTCGCGCTATTTTTTCAGAAGTTGCATGCAACTCAAGCACCAATCGTAAGGAAATCAACCATAATTAAACAAAAATTTGGGTGGTAGGTAAACAGAGACCTCCGATATCACAGTGGTGGGTTAACCGAAACCAAGTGCTATCGTGGTGAGTTTCTAGCAGGCATAAAGGGGAAGCTAACGACACCTGAGCCGGATCTCTCGCGCTATTTTTTCAGATGTTGCATGCAACTCAAGCACCAATCGTAAGGAAATAAACCATAATTAAACAAAAATTTGGGTGGTAGGTAAACAGAGACCCCCGATATCATAGTGGTGGGTTAACAGAAACCAAGTGCCATCGTGGTGAGTTTCTAGCAGGCATAAATGGGAAGCTAACGACACCTTAGCCGGATCTCTCGCGCTATTTTTTCAGAAGTTGCATGCAACTCAAGCTCCAATCGTAAGGAAATCAACCATAATTAAACAAAAATTTGGGTGGTAGGTTAACAGAGACCCCCGATATCATAGTGGTGGGTTAACAGAAACCAAGTGCCATCGTGGTGAGTTTCTAGCAGGCATAAATGGGAAGCTAACGACACCTTAGCTGGATCTCTCGCGCTATTTGTTCAGAAGTTGCATGCAACTCAAGCACCAATCGTAAGGAAATCAACCATAATTAAACATAAATTTGGGTGGTAGGTTAACAGAGACCCCCGAGATCATAGTGGTGGGTTAACAGAAACCAAGTGCCATCATGGTGAGTTTCTAGCAGGCATAAATGGGAAGCTAACGACACCTTAGCCGGATCTCTCGCGCTATTTTTTCAGAAGTTGCATGCAACTCAAACACCAATCGTAAGGAAATCAACCATAATTAAACAAAAATTTGCGTGGTAGGTTACAGAGACCCCCGATATCACAGTGGTCGTTAACCGAAACCAAGTGCTATTGTGGTGAGTTTCTAGCAGGCATAAAGGGGAAGCTAACGACACCTTAGCCGGATCTCTCGCGCTATTTTTGCGGAAGTTGCATGCAACTCAAGCACCAATCGTAAGGAAATCAACCATAATTAAAAAAAAATTTGTGTGGTAGGTACACAGAGACCTCCGATATCACAGTGGTGGGTTAACCGAAACCAAGTGCCATCGTGATGAGTTTCTAGCAGGCATAAATGGGAAGCTAACGACACCTTAGCCGGATCTCTCGCGCTATTTTTTCAGAAGTTGCATGCAACTCAAACACCAATCGTAAGGAAATCAACCATAATTAAACAAAAATTTGCGTGGTAGGTTAACAGAGACCCCCGATATCACAGTGGTCGTTAACCGAAACCAAGTGCTATTGTGGTGAGTTTCTAGCAGGCATAAAGTGGAAGCTAACGACACCTTAGCCGGATCTCTCGCGCTATTTTTTCAGAAGTTGCATGCAACTCAAGCACCAATCGTAAGGAAATCAACCATAATTAAACAAAAATTTGGGTGGTAGGTAAACAGAGACCTCCGATATCACAGTGGTGGGTTAACCGAAACCAAGTGCTATCGTGGTGAGTTTCTAGCAGGCATAAAGGGGAAGCTAACGACACCTGAGCCGGATCTCTCGCGCTATTTTTTCAGATGTTGCATGCAACTCAAGCACCAATCGTAAGGAAATAAACCATAATTAAACAAAAATTTGGGTGGTAGGTAAACAGAGACCCCCGATATCATAGTGGTGGGTTAACAGAAACCAAGTGCCATCGTGGTGAGTTTCTAGCAGGCATAAATAGGAAGCTAACGACACCTTAGCCGGATCTCTCGCGCTATTTTTTCAGAAGTTGCACGCAACTCAAGCACCAATCGTAAGGAAATCAACCATAATTAAACAAAAATTTGGGTGGTAGGCTAACAGAGACCCCCTATATCATAGTGGTGGGTTAACAGAAACCAAGTACCATCGTGGTGAGTTTCTAGCAGGCATAAATGGGAAGTTAACGACACCTTAGCCGGATCTCTCGCGCTATTTTTTCAGAAGTTGCATGACACTCAAGCACCAATCGTAAGGAAATCAACCATAATTAAACAAAAATTTGGGTGGTAGGTTAACAGAGACCCCCTATATCATAGTGGTGGGTTAACAGAAACCAAGTACCATCGTGGTGAGTTTCTAGCAGGCATAAATGGGAAGCTAACGACACCTTAGCCGGATCTCTCGCGCTATTTTTTCAGAAGTTGCATGCAACTCAAGCACCAATCGCAAGGAAATCAACCATAATTAAACAAAAATTTGGGTGGTAGGTTAACAGAGACCCCCGATATCATAGTGGTGGGTTAACAGAAACCAAGTGCCATCGTGGTGAGTTTCTAGCAGGCATAAATGGGAAGCTAACGACACCTTAGCCGGATCTCTCGCGCTATTTTTTCAGAAGTTGCATGCAACTCAAGCACCAATCGTAAGGAAATCAACCATAATTAAAAAAAAATTTGGGTGGTAGGTAAACAGAGACCTCCGATATCACAGTGGTGGGTTAACCGAAACCAAGTGCTATCGTGGGGAGTTTCTAGCAGGCATAAAGGGGAAGCTAACGACACCTGAGCCGGATCTCTCGCGCTATTTTTTCAGATGTTGCATGCAACTCAAGCACCAATCGTAAGGAAATAAACCATAGTTAAACAAAAATTTGGGTGGTAGGTAAACAGAGACCCCCGATATCATAGTGGTGGGTTAACAGAAACCAAATGCCATCGTGGTGAGTTTCTAGCAGGCATAAATGGGAAGCTAACTACACCTTAGCCGGATCTCTCGCGCTATTTTTTCAGAAGTTGCATGCAACTCAAGCACCAATCGTAAGGAAATCAACCATAATTAAACAAAAATTTGGGTGGTAGGTTAACAGAGATCCCCGATATCACAGTGGTGGGTTAACCGCAACCAAGTGCTATCGTGGTGAGTTTCTAGCAGGCATAAAGGGGAAGCTAACGACACCTTAGCCGGATCTCTCGCGCTATTTTTTCAGAAGTTGCATGCACCTCAAGCACCAATCGTGAGGAAATCAACCATAATTAAACAAAAATTTGGGTGGTAGGTAAACAGAGACCTCCGATATCACAGTGGTGGGTTAACCGAAACCACGTGCTATCATGGTGAGTTTCTAGCAGGCATAAAGGGGAAGCTAACGACACCTTAGCCGGATCTCTCGCGCTATTTTTTCAGAAGTTGCATGCAACTCAAGCACCAATCGTAAGGAAATCAACCATAATTAAACAAAAATTTGGGTGGTAGGTAAACAGAGACCTCCGATATCACAGTGGTGCGTTAACCGAAACCAATTGCTATCGTGGTGAGTTTCTAGCAGGCATAAAGGGGAAGCTAACGACACCTGAGCCGGATCTCTCGCGCTATTTTTTCAGATGTTGCATGCAACTCAAGCACCAATCGTAAGGAAATAAACCATAATTAAACAAAAATTTGGGTGGTAGGTAAACAGAGACCCCCGATATCATAGTGGTGGGTTAACAGAAACCAAGTGCCATCGTGGTGAGTTTCTAGCAGGCATAAATGGGAAGCTAACTACACCTTAGCCGGATCTCTCGCGCTATTTTTTCAGAAGTTGCATGCAACTCAAGCACCAATCGTAAGGAAATCAACCATAATTAAACAAAAATTTGGGTGGTAGGTTAACAGAGACCCCCGATATCATAGTGGTGGGTTAACAGAAACCAAGTGCCATCGTGGTGAGTTTCTAGCAGGCATAAATGGGAAGCTAACGACACCTGAGCCGGATCTCTCGCGCTATTTTTTCAGATGTTGCATGCAACTCAAGCACCAATCGTAAGGAAATAAACCATAATTAAACAAAAATTTGGGTGGTAGGTAAACAGAGACCCCCGATATCATAGTGGTGGGTTAACAGAAACCAAGTGCCATCGTGGTGAGTTTCTAGCAGGCATAAATGGGAAGCTAACTACACCTTAGCCGGATCTCTCGCGCTATTTTTTCAGAAGTTGCATGCAACTCAAGCACCAATCGTAAGGAAATCAACCATAATTAAACAAAAATTTGGGTGGTAGGTTAACAGAGACCCCCGATATCATAGTGGTGGGTTAACAGAAACCAAGTGCCATCGTGGTGAGTTTCTAGCAGGCATAAATGGGAAGCTAACGACACCTTAGCCGGATCTCTCGCGCTATTTTTTCAGAAGTTGCATGCAACTCAAGCACCAATCGTAAGGAAATCAACCATAATTAAACAAAAATTTGGGTGGTAGGTTAACAGAGATCCCCGATATCACAGTGGTGGGTTAACCGCAACCAAGTGCTATCGTGGTGAGTTTCTAGCAGGCATAAAGGGGAAGCTAACGACACCTTAGCCGGATCTCTCGCGCTATTTTTTCAGAAGTTGCATGCACCTCAAGCACCAATCGTGAGGAAATCAACCATAATTAAACAAAAATTTGGGTGGTAGGTAAACAGAGACCTCCGATATCACAGTGGTGGGTTAACCGAAACCACGTGCTATCATGGTGAGTTTCTAGCAGGCATAAAGGGGAAGCTAACGACACCTTAGCCGGATCTCTCGCGCTATTTTTTCAGAAGTTGCATGCAACTCAAGCACCAATCGTAAGGAAATCAACCATAATTAAACAAAAATTTGGGTGGTAGGTAAACAGAGACCTCCGATATCACAGTGGTGCGTTAACCGAAACCAATTGCTATCGTGGTGAGTTTCTAGCAGGCATAAAGGGGAAGCTAACGACACCTGAGCCGGATCTCTCGCGCTATTTTTTCAGATGTTGCATGCAACTCAAGCACCAATCGTAAGGAAATAAACCATAATTAAACAAAAATTTGGGTGGTAGGTAAACAGAGACCCCCGATATCATAGTGGTGGGTTAACAGAAACCAAGTGCCATCGTGGTGAGTTTCTAGCAGGCATAAATGGGAAGCTAACTACACCTTAGCCGGATCTCTCGCGCTATTTTTTCAGAAGTTGCATGCAACTCAAGCACCAATCGTAAGGAAATCAACCATAATTAAACAAAAATTTGGGTGGTAGGTTAACAGAGACCCCCGATATCATAGTGGTGGGTTAACAGAAACCAAGTGCCATCGTGGTGAGTTTCTAGCAGGCATAAATGGGAAGCTAACGACACCTGAGCCGGATCTCTCGCGCTATTTTTTCAGATGTTGCATGCAACTCAAGCACCAATCGTAAGGAAATAAACCATAATTAAACAAAAATTTGGGTGGTAGGTAAACAGAGACCCCCGATATCATAGTGGTGGGTTAACAGAAACCAAGTGCCATCGTGGTGAGTTTCTAGCAGGCATAAATGGGAAGCTAACTACACCTTAGCCGGATCTCTCGCGCTATTTTTTCAGAAGTTGCATGCAACTCAAGCACCAATCGTAAGGAAATCAACCATAATTAAACAAAAATTTGGGTGGTAGGTTAACAGAGACCCCCGATATCATAGTGGTGGGTTAACAGAAACCAAGTGCCATCGTGGTGAGTTTCTAGCAGGCATAAATGGGAAGCTAACGACACCTTAGCCGGATCTCTCGCGCTATTTTTTCAGAAGTTGCATGCAACTCAAGCACCAATCGTAAGGAAATCAACCATAATTAAACATAAATTTGGGTGGTAGGTTAACAGAGACCCCCGATATCATAGTGGTGGGTTAACAGAAACCAAGTGCCATCATGGTGAGTTTCTAGCAGGCATAAAGGGGAAGCTAACGACACCTTAGCCGGAACTCTCGCGCTATTTTTTCAGAAGTTGCATGCAACTCAAGCACCAATCGTAAGGAAATAAACCATAATTAAAAAAAAATTTGGGTGGTAGGTTAACAGAGACCCCCGATATCACAGTGGTCGTTAACCGAAACCAAGTGCTATTGTGGTGAGTTTCTAGCAGGCATAAAGTGGAAGCTAACGACACCTTAGCCGGATCTCTCGCGCTATTTTGTCAGAAGTTGCATGCAACTCAAGCACCAATCGTAAGGAAATCAACCATAATTAAACAAAAATTTGGGTGGTAGGTAAACAGAGACCTCCGATATCACAGTGGTGGGTTAACCGAAACCAAGTGCTATCATGGTGAGTTTCTAGCAGGCATAAAGGGGAAGCTAACGACACCTTAGCCGGATCTCTCGCGCTATTTTTTCAGAAGTTGCATGCAACTCAAGCACCAATCGTAAGGAAATCAACCATAATTAAAAAAAAATTTGAGTGGTAGGTTAACAGAGACCCCCGATATCATAGTGGTGGGTTAACAGAAACCAAGTGCCATCGTGGTGAGTTTCTAGCAGACATAAATGGGAAGCTAACGACACCTTAGCCGGATCTCTCGCGCTATTTTTTCAGATGTTGCACGCAACTCAAGCACCAATCGTAAGGAAATAAACCATAATTAAACAAAAATTTGGGTGGTAGGTTAACAGAGACCCCCGATATCATAGTGGTGGGTTAACAGAAACCAAGTACCATCGTGGTGAGTTTCTAGCAGGTATAAATGGGAAGCTAACGACACCTTAGCCGGATCTCTCGCGCTATTTTTTCAGAAGTTGCATGCAACTCAAGCACCAATCGTAAGGAAATCAACCATAATTAAACACAAATTTGGGTGGTAGGTTAACAGAGACCCCGATATCATAGTGGTGGGTTAACAGAAACCAAGTGCCATCGTGGTGAGTTTCTAGCAGGCATAAATGGGAAGCTAACGACACCTTAGCTGGATCTCTCGCGCTATTTGTTCAGAAGTTGCATGCAACTCAAGCACCAATCGTAAGGAAATCAACCATAATTAAACATAAATTTGGGTGGTAGGTTAACAGAGACCCCCGAGATCATAGTGGTGGGTTAACAGAAACCAAGTGCCATCATGGTGAGTTTCTAGCAGGCATAAATGGGAAGCTAACGACACCTTAGCCGGATCTCTCGCGCTATTTTTTCAGAAGTTGCATGCAACTCAAACACCAATCGTAAGGAAATCAACCATAATTAAACAAAAATTTGTGTGGTAGGTACACAGAGACCTCCGATATCACAGTGGTGGGTTAACCGAAACCAAGTGCCATCGTGATGAGTTTCTAGCAGGCATAAATGGGAAGCTAACGACACCTTTGCCGGATCTCTCGCGCTATTTTTTCAGAAGTTGCATGCAACTCAAACACCAATCGTAAGGAAATCAACCATAATTAAACAAAAATTTGCGTGGTAGGTTAACAGAGACCCCCGATATCACAGTGGTCGTTAACCGAAACCAAGTGCTATTGTGGTGAGTTTCTAGCAGGCATAAAGTGGAAGCTAACGACACCTTAGCCGGATCTCTCGCGCTATTTTTTCAGAAGTTGCATGCAACTCAAGCACCAATCGTAAGGAAATCAACCATAATTAAACAAAAATTTGGGTGGTAGGTAAACAGAGACCTCCGATATCACAGTGGTGGGTTAACCGAAACCAAGTGCTATCGTGGTGAGTTTCTAGCAGGCATAAAGGGGAAGCTAACGACACTTGAGCCGGATCTCTCGCGCTATTTTTTCAGATGTTGCATGCAACTCAAGCACCAATCGTAAGGAAATAAACCATAATTAAACAAAAATTTGGGTGGTAGGTAAACAGAGACCCCCGATATCATAGTGGTGGGTTAACAGAAACCAAGTGCCATCGTGGTGAGTTTCTAGCAGGCATAAATGGGAAGCTAACTACACCTTAGCCGGATCCCTCGCGCTATTTTTTCAGAAGTTGCATGCAACTCAAGCTCCAATCGTAAGGAAATCAACCATAATTAAACAAAAATTTGGGTGGTAGGTTAACAGAGACCCCCGATATCATAGTGGTGGGTTAACAGAAACCAAGTGCCATCATGGTGAGTTTCTAGCAGGCATAAATGGGAAGCTAACGACACCTTAGCCGGATCTCTCGCGCAATTTTTTCAGAAGTTGCATGCAACTCAAGCACCAATCGTAAGGAAATCAACCATAATTAAACATAAATTTGGGTGGTAGGTTAACAGAGACCCCCGATATCATAGTGGTGGGTTAACAGAAACCAAGTGCCATCATGGTGAGTTTCTAGCAGGCATAAAGGGGAAGCTAACGACACCTTAGCAGGAACTCTCGCGCTATTTTTTCAGAAGTTGCATGCAACTCAAGCACCAATCGTAAGGAAATAAACCATAATTAAAAAAAAATTTGGGTGGTAGGTTAACAGAGACCCCCGATATCACAGTGGTCGTTAACCGAAACCAAGTGCTATTGTGGTGAGTTTCTAGCAGGCATAAAGTGGAAGCTAACGACACCTTAGCCGGATCTCTCGCGCTATTTTGTCAGAAGTTGCATGCAACTCAAGCACCAATCGTAAGGAAATCAACCATAATTAAACAAAAATTTGGGTGGTAGGTAAACAGAGACCTCCGATATCACAGTGGTGGGTTAACCGAAACCAAGTGCTATCGTGGCGAGTTTCTAGCAGGCATAAAGGGGAAGCTAACGACACCTTAGCCGGATCTCTCGCGCTATTTTTTCAGAAGTTGCATGCAACTCAAGCACCAATCGTAAGGAAATCAACCATAATTAAACAAAAATTTGGGTGGTAGGTTAACAGAGACCCCCGATATCATAGTGGTGGGTTAACAGAAACCAAGTGCCATCGTGGTGAGTTTCTAGCAGACATAAATGGGAAGCTAACGGCACCTTAGCCGGATCTCTCGCGCTATTTTTTCAGATGTTGCACGCAACTCAAGCACCAATCGTAAGGAAATAAACCATAATTAAACAAAAATTTGGGTGGTAGGTTAACAGAGACCCCCGATATCATAGTGGTGGGTTAACAGAAACCAAGTGCCATCGTGGTGAGTTTCTAGCAGGCATAAATGGGAAGCTAACGACACCTTAGCCGGATCTCTCGCGCTATTTTTTCAGAAGTTGCATGCAACTCAAGCACCAATCGTAAGGAAATCAACCATAATTAAACAAAAATTTGGGTGGTAGGTTAACAGAGACCCCGATATCATAGTGGTGGGTTAACAGAAACCAAGTGCTATCGTGGTGAGTTTCTAGCAGGCATAAATGGGAAGCTAACGACACCTTAGCTGGATCTCTCGCGCTATTTGTTCAGAAGTTGCATGCAACTCAAGCACCAATCGTAAGGAAATCAACCATAATTAAACATAAATTTGGGTGGTAGGTTAACAGAGACCCCCGAGATCATAGTGGTGGGTTAACAGAAACCAAGTGCCATCATGGTGAGTTTCTAGCAGGCACAAATGGGAAGCTAACGACACCTTAGCCGGATCTCTCGCGCTATTTTTTCAGAAGTTGCATGCAACTCAAACACCAATCGTAAGGAAATCAACCATAATTAAACAAAAATTTGCGTGGTAGGTTACAGAGACCCCCGATATCACAGTGGTCGTTAACCGAAACCAAGTGCTATTGTGGTGAGTTTCTAGCAGGCATAAAGGGGAAGCTAACGACACCTTAGCCGGATCTCTCGCGCTATTTTTGCGGAAGTTGCATGCAACTCAAGCACCAATCGTAAGGAAATCAACCATAATTAAAAAAAAATTTGTGTGGTAGGTACACAGAGACCTCCGATATCACGGTGGTGGGTTAACCGAAACCAAGTGCCATCGTGATGAGTTTCTAGCAGGCATAAATGGGAAGCTAACGACACCTTAGCCGGATCTCTCGCGCTATTTTTTCAGAAGTTGCATGCAACTCAAACACCAATCGTAAGGAAATAAACCATAATTAAACAAAAATTTGCGTGGTAGGTTAACAGAGACCCCCGATATCACAGTGGTCGTTAACCGAAACCAAGTGCTATTGTGGTGAGTTTCTAGCAGGCATAAAGTGGAAGCTAACGACACCTTAGCCGGATCTCTCGCGCTATTTTTTCAGAAGTTGCATGCAACTCAAGCACCAATCGTAAGGAAATCAACCATAATTAAACAAAAATTTGGGTGGTAGGTAAACAGAGACCTCCGATATCACATTGGTGGGTTAACCGAAACCACGTGCTATCATGGTGAGTTTCTAGCGGGCATAAAGGGGAAGCTAACGACACCTTAGCCGGATCTCTCGCGCTATTTTTTCAGAAGTTGCATGCAACTCAAGCACCAATCGTAAGGAAATCAACCATAATTAAACAAAAATTTGGGTGGTGGGTTAACAGAGACCCCCGATATCATATTGGTGGCTTAACAGAAACCAAGTGGCATCGTGGTGAGTTTCTAGCAGGCATAAATGGGAAGCTAACGACACCTTAGCCGGATCTCTCGCGCTATTTTTTCAGAAGTTGCATGCAACTCAAGCACCAATCGTAAGGAAATCAACCATAATTAAACAAAAATTTGGGTGGTAGGTAAACAGAGACCTCCGATATCACAGTGGTGGGTTAACCGAAACCACGTGCTATCATGGTGAGTTTCTAGCAGGCATAAAGGGGAAGCTAACGACACCTTAGCCGGATCTCTCGCGCTATTTTTCAGAAGTTGCATGCTACTCAAGCATCAATCGTAAGGAAATCAACCATAATTAAACAAAAATTTGGGTGGTAGGTTAACAGAGACCCCCGATATCATAGTGGTGGGTTAACAGAAACCAAGTGCCATCGTGGTGAGTTTCTAGCAGGCATAAATGGGAAGCTAACGACACCTTAGCCGGATCTCTCGCGCTATTTTTTCAGAAGTTGCATGCAACTCAAGCACTAATCGTAAGGAAATCAACCATAATTAAACAAAAATTTGGGAGGTAGGTTAACAGAGACCCCCGATATCATAGTGGTGGGTTAACAGAAACCAAATGCCATCGTGATGAGTTTCTAGCAGGCATAAATGGGAAGCTAACGACACCTTAGCCGGATCTCTCGCGCTATTTTTTCAGAAGTTGCATGCAACTCAAACACCAATCGTAAGGAAATCAACCATAATTAAACATAAATTTGCGTGGTAGGTTAACGGAGACCCCCGATATCACAGTGGTCGTTAACCGAAACCAAGTGCTATTGTGGTGAGTTTCTAGCAGGCATAAAGTGGAAGCTAACGACACCTTAGCCGGATCTCTCGCGCCATTTTTTCAGAAGTTGCATGCAACTCAAGCACCAATCGTAAGGAAATCAACCATAATTAAACAAAAATTTGGGTGGTAGGTAAACAGAGACCTCCGATATCACAGTGGTGGGTTAACCGAAACCAAGTGCTATCGTGGTGAGTTTCTAGCAGGCATAAAGGGGAAGCTAACGACACCTTAGCCGGATCTCTCGCGCTATTTTTTAATAAGTTGCATGCAACTCAAGCACCAATCGTAAGGAAATCAACCATAATTAAACAAAAATTTGGGTGGTAGGTAAACAGAGACCTCCGATATCACAGTGGTGGGTTAACCGAAACCAGGTGCTATCGTGGTGAGTTTCTAGCAGGCATAAAGGGGAAGCTAACGACACCTGAGCCGGATCTCTCGCGCTATTTTTTCAGATGTTGCATGCAACTCAAGCACCAATTGTAAGGAAATAAACCATAATTAAACAAAAATTTGGGTGGTAGGTAAACAGAGACCCCCGATATCATAGTGGTGGGTTAACCGAAACCAAGTGCTATCATGGTGAGTTTCTAGCAGGCATAAAGTGGAAGCTAACGACACCTTAGCCGGATCTCTGGCGCTATTTTTTCAGAAGTTGCATGCTACTCAAGCACCAATCGTAAGGAAATAAACCATAATTAAAAAAAAATTTGGGTGGTAGGTTAACAGAGACCCCCGATATCACAGTGGTCGTTAACCGAAACCAAGTGCTATTGTGGTGGGTTTCTAGCAGGCATAAAGTGGAAGCTAACGACACCTTAGCCGGATCTCTCGCGCTATTTTGTCAGAAGTTGCATGCAACTCAAGCACCAATCGTAAGGAAATCAACCATAATTAAACAAAAATTTGGGTGGTAGGTAAACAGAGACCTCCGATATCACAGTGGTGGGTTAACCGAAACCAAGTGCTATCGTGGTGAGTTTCTAGCAGGTATAAAGGGGAAGCTAACGACACCTTAGCCGGATCTCTCGCGCTATTTTTTCAGAAGTTGCATGCAACTCAAGCACCAATCGTAAGGAAATCAACCATAATTAAACAAAAATTTGGGTGGTAGGTTAACAGAGACCCCCGATATCATAGTGGTGGGTTAACAGAAACCAAGTGCCATCATGGTGAGTTTCTAGCAGACATAAATGGGAAGCTAACGACACCTTAGCCGGATCTCTCGCGCTATTTTTTCAGATGTTGCACGCAACTCAAGCACCAATCGTAAGGAAATAAACCATAATTAAACAAAAATTTGGGTGGTAGGTTAACAGAGACCCCCGATATCATAGTGGTGGGTTAACAGAAACCAAGTGCCATCGTGGTGAGTTTCTAGCAGGCATAAATGGGAAGCTAACGACACCTTAGCCGGATCTCTCGCGCTATTTTTTCAGAAGCTGCATGCAACTCAAGCACCAATCGTAAGGAAATCAACCATAATTAAACAAAAATTTGGGTGGTAGGTTAACAGAGACCCCAATATCATAGTGGTGGGTTAACAGAAACCAAGTGCTATCGTGGTGAGTTTCTAGCAGGCATAAATGGGAAGCTAACGACACCTTAGCTGGATCTCTCGCGCTATTTGTTCAGAAGTTGCATGCAACTCAAGCACCAATCGTAAGGAAATCAACCATAATTAAACATAAATTTGGGTGGTAGGTTAACAGAGACCCCCGAGATCATAGTGGTGGGTTAACAGAAACCAAGTGCCATCATTGTGAGTTTCTAGCAGGCATAAATGGGAAGCTAACGACACCTTAGCCGGATCTCTCGCGCTATTTTTTCAGAAGTTGCATGCAACTCAAACACCAATCGTAAGGAAATCAACCATAATTAAACAAAAATTTGCGTGGTAGGTTAAAGGGACCCCCGATATCACAGTGGTCGTTAACCGAAACCAAGTGCTATTGTGGTGAGTTTCTAGCAGGCATAAAGGGGAAGCTAACGACACCTTAGCCGGATCTCTCGCGCTATTTTTGCGGAAGTTGCATGCAACTCAAGCACCAATCGTAAGGAAATCAACCATAATTAAAAAAAAATTTGTGTGGTAGGTACACAGAGACCTCCGATATCACAGTGGTGGGTTAACCGAAACCAAGTGCCATCGTGATGAGTTTCTAGCAGGCATAAATGGGAAGCTAACGACACCTTAGCCGGATCTCTCGCGCTATTTTTTCAGAAGTTGCATGCAACTCAAACACCAATCGTAAGGAAATCAACCATAATTAAACAAAAATTTGCGTGGTAGGTTAACAGAGACCCCCGATATCACAGTGGTCGTTAACCGAAACCAAGTGCCATTGTGGTGAGTTTCTAGCAGGCATAAAGTGGAAGCTAACGACACCTTAGCCGGATCTCTCGCGCTATTTTTTCAGAAGTTGCATGCAACTCAAGCACCAATCGTAAGGAAATCAACCATAATTAAACAAAAATTTGGGTGGTAGGTAAACAGAGACCTCCGATATCACATTGGTGGGTTAACCGAAACCACGTGCTATCATGGTGAGTTTCTAGCGGGCATAAAGGGGAAGCTAACGACACCTTAGCCGGATCTCTCGCGCTATTTTTTCAGAAGTTGCATGCAACTCAAGCACCAATCGTAAGGAAATCAACCATAATTAAACATAAATTTGGGTGGTAGGTTAACAGAGACCCCCGATATCATAGTGGTGGGTTAACAGAAACCAAGTGCCATCGTGGTGAGTTTCTAGCAGGCATAAATGGGAAGCTAACGACACCTTAGCCGGATCTCTCGCGCTATTTTTTCAGAAGCTGCATGCAACTCAAGCACCAATCGTAAGGAAATCAACCATAATTAAACAAAAATTTGGGTGGTAGGTTAACAGAGACCCCAATATCATAGTGGTGGGTTAACAGAAACCAAGTGCTATCGTGGTGAGTTTCTAGCAGGCATAAATGGGAAGCTAACGACACCTTAGCTGGATCTCTCGCGCTATTTGTTCAGAAGTTGCATGCAACTCAAGCACCAATCGTAAGGAAATCAACCATAATTAAACATAAATTTGGGTGGTAGGTTAACAGAGACCCCCGAGATCATAGTGGTGGGTTAACAGAAACCAAGTGCCATCATTGTGAGTTTCTAGCAGGCATAAATGGGAAGCTAACGACACCTTAGCCGGATCTCTCGCGCTATTTTTTCAGAAGTTGCATGCAACTCAAACACCAATCGTAAGGAAATCAACCATAATTAAACAAAAATTTGCGTGGTAGGTTAAAGGGACCCCCGATATCACAGTGGTCGTTAACCGAAACCAAGTGCTATTGTGGTGAGTTTCTAGCAGGCATAAAGGGGAAGCTAACGACACCTTAGCCGGATCTCTCGCGCTATTTTTGCGGAAGTTGCATGCAACTCAAGCACCAATCGTAAGGAAATCAACCATAATTAAAAAAAAATTTGTGTGGTAGGTACACAGAGACCTCCGATATCACAGTGGTGGGTTAACCGAAACCAAGTGCCATCGTGATGAGTTTCTAGCAGGCATAAATGGGAAGCTAACGACACCTTAGCCGGATCTCTCGCGCTATTTTTTCAGAAGTTGCATGCAACTCAAACACCAATCGTAAGGAAATCAACCATAATTAAACAAAAATTTGCGTGGTAGGTTAACAGAGACCCCCGATATCACAGTGGTCGTTAACCGAAACCAAGTGCCATTGTGGTGAGTTTCTAGCAGGCATAAAGTGGAAGCTAACGACACCTTAGCCGGATCTCTCGCGCTATTTTTTCAGAAGTTGCATGCAACTCAAGCACCAATCGTAAGGAAATCAACCATAATTAAACAAAAATTTGGGTGGTAGGTAAACAGAGACCTCCGATATCACATTGGTGGGTTAACCGAAACCACGTGCTATCATGGTGAGTTTCTAGCGGGCATAAAGGGGAAGCTAACGACACCTTAGCCGGATCTCTCGCGCTATTTTTTCAGAAGTTGCATGCAACTCAAGCACCAATCGTAAGGAAATCAACCATAATTAAACAAAAATTTGGGTGGTGGGTTAACAGAGACCCCCGATATCATAGTGGTGGGTTAACAGAAACCAAGTGGCATCGTGGTGAGTTTCTAGCAGGCATAAATGGGAAGCTAACGACACCTTAGCCGGATCTCTCGCGCTATTTTTTCAGAAGTTGCATGCAACTCAAGCCCCAATCGTAAGGAAATCAACCATAATTAAACAAAAATTTGGGTGGTAGGTTAACAGAGACCCCCGATATCATAGTGGTGGGTTAACAGAAACCAAGTGCCATCATTGTGAGTTTCTAGCAGGCATAAATGGGAAGCTAACGACACCTTAGCCGGATCTCTCGCGCTATTTTTTCAGAAGTTGCATGCAACTCAAGCACCAATCGTAAGGAAATCAACCATAATTAAACAAAAATTTGGGTGGTAGGTAAACAGAGACCTCCGATATCACAGTGGTGGGTTAACCGAAACCACGTGCTATCATGGTGAGTTTCTAGCAGGCATAAAGGGGAAGCTAACGACACCTTAGCCGGATCTCTCGCGCTATTTTTCAGAAGTTGCATGCTACTCAAGCACCAATCGTAAGGAAATCAACCATAATTAAACAAAAATTTGGGTGGTAGGTTAACAGAGACCCCCGATATCATAGTGGTGGGTTAACAGAAACCAAGTGCCATCGTGGTGAGTTTCTAGCAGGCATAAATGGGAAGCTAACGACACCTTAGCCGGATCTCTCGCGCTATTTTTTCAGAAGTTGCATGCAAGTCAAGCACTAATCGTAAGGAAATCAACCATAATTAAACAAAAATTTGGGAGGTAGGTTAACAGAGACCCCCGATATCATAGTGGTGGGTTAACAGAAACCAAATGCCATCGTGATGAGTTTCTAGCAGGCATAAATGGGAAGCTAACGACACCTTAGCCGGATCTCTCGCGCTATTTTTTCAGAAGTTGCATGCAACTCAAACACCAATCGTAAGGAAATCAACCATAATTAAACAAAAATTTGCGTGGTAGGTTAACGGAGACCCCCGATATCACAGTGGTCGTTAACCGAAACCAAGTGCTATTGTGGTGAGTTTCTAGCAGGCATAAAGTGGAAGCTAACGACACCTTAGCCGGATCTCTCGCGCCATTTTTTCAGAAGTTGCATGCAACTCAAGCACCAATCGTAAGGAAATCAACCATAATTAAACAAAAATTTGGGTGGTAGGTAAACAGAGACCTCCGATATCACAGTGGTGGGTTAACCGAAACCAAGTGCTATCGTGGTGAGTTTCTAGCAGGCATAAAGGGGAAGCTAACGACACCTTAGCCGGATCTCTCGCGCTATTTTTTAATAAGTTGCATGCAACTCAAGCACCAATCGTAAGGAAATCAACCATAATTAAACAAAAATTTGGGTGGTAGGTAAACAGAGACCTCCGATATCACAGTGGTGGGTTAACCGAAACCAGGTGCTATCGTGGTGAGTTTCTAGCAGGCATAAAGGGGAAGCTAACGACACCTGAGCCGGATCTCTCGCGCTATTTTTTCAGATGTTGCATGCAACTCAAGCAACAATTGTAAGGAAATAAACCATAATTAAACAAAAATTTGGGTGGTGGGTAAACAGAGACCCCCGATATCATAGTGGTGGGTTAACCGAAACCAAGTGCTATCATGGTGAGTTTCTAGCAGGCATAAAGTGGAAGCTAACGACACCTTAGCCGGATCTCTCGCGCTATTTTTTCAGAAGTTGCATGCACCTCAAGCACCAATCGTGAGGAAATCAACCATAATTAAACAAAAATTTGGGTGGTAGGTAAACAGAGACCTCCGATATCACAGTGGTGGGTTAACCGAAACCAAGTGCCATCGTGGTGAGTTTCTAGCAGACATAAATGGGAAGCTAACGACACCTTAGCCGGATCTCTCGCGCTATTTTTTCAGATGTTGCACGCAACTCAAGCACCAATCGTAAGGAAATAAACCATAATTAAACAAAAATTTGGGTGGTAGGTTAACAGAGACCCCCGATATCATAGTGGTGGGTTAACAGAAACCAAGTGCCATCGTGGTGAGTTTCTAGCAGGCATAAATGGGAAGCTAACGACACCTTAGCCGGATCTCTCGCGCTATTTTTTCAGAAGCTGCATGCAACTCAAGCACCAATCGTAAGGAAATCAACCATAATTAAACAAAAATTTGGGTGGTAGGTTAACAGAGACCCCGATATCATAGTGGTGGGTTAACAGAAACCAAGTGCTATCGTGGTGAGTTTCTAGCAGGCATAAATGGGAAGCTAACGACACCTTAGCTGGATCTCTCGCGCTATTTGTTCAGAAGTTGCATGCAACTCAAGCACCAATCGTAAGGAAATCAACCATAATTAAACATAAATTTGGGTGGTAGGTTAACAGAGACCCCCGAGATCATAGTGGTGGGTTAACAGAAACCAAGTGCCATCATGGTGAGTTTCTAGCAGGCATAAATGGGAAGCTAACGACACCTTAGCCGGATCTCTCGCGCTATTTTTTCAGAAGTTGCATGCAACTCAAACACCAATCGTAAGGAAATCAACCATAATTAAACAAAAATTTGCGTGGTAGGTTAAAGGGACCCCCGATATCACAGTGGTCGTTAACCGAAACCAAGTGCTATTGTGGTGAGTTTCTAGCAGGCATAAAGGGGAAGCTAACGACACCTTAGCCGGATCTCTCGCGCTATTTTTGCGGAAGTTGCATGCAACTCAAGCACCAATCGTAAGGAAATCAACCATAATTAAAAAAAAATTTGTGTGGTAGGTACACAGAGACCTCCGATATCACAGTGGTGGGTTAACCGAAACCAAGTGCCATCGTGATGAGTTTCTAGCAGGCATAAATGGGAAGCTAACGACACCTTAGCCGGATCTCTCGCGCTATTTTTTCAGAAGTTGCATGCAACTCAAACACCAATCGTAAGGAAATCAACCATAATTAAACAAAAATTTGCGTGGTAGGTTAACAGAGACCCCCGATATCACAGTGGTCGTTAACCGAAACCAAGTGCTATTGTGGTGAGTTTCTAGCAGGCATAAAGTGGAAGCTAACGACACCTTAGCCGGATCTCTCGCGCTATTTTTTCAGAAGTTGCATGCAACTCAAGCACCAATCGTAAGGAAATCAACCATAATTAAACAAAAATTTGGGTGGTAGGTAAACAGAGACCTCCGATATCACATTGGTGGGTTAACCGAAACCACGTGCTATCATGGTGAGTTTCTAGCGGGCATAAAGGGGAAGCTAACGACACCTTAGCCGGATCTCTCGCGCTATTTTTTCAGAAGTTGCATGCAACTCAAGCACCAATCGTAAGGAAATCAACCATAATTAAACAAAAATTTGGGTGGTGGGTTAACAGAGACCCCCGATATCATAGTGGTGGGTTAACAGAAACCAAGTGGAATTGTGGTGAGTTTCTAGCAGACATAAATGGGAAGCTAACGACACCTTAGCCGGATCTCTCGCGCTATTTTTTCAGAAGTTGCATGCAACTCAAGCCCCAATCGTAAGGAAATCAACCATAATTAAACAAAAATTTGGGTGGTAGGTTAACAGAGACCCCCGATATCATAGTGGTGGGTTAACAGAAACCAAGTGCCATCATTGTGAGTTTCTAGCAGGCATAAATGGGAAGCTAACGACACCTTAGCCGGATCTCTCGCGCTATTTTTTCAGAAGTTGCATGCAACTCAAGCACCAATCGTAAGGAAATCAACCATAATTAAACAAAAATTTGGGTGGTAGGTAAACAGAGACCTCCGATATCACAGGGGTGGGTTAACCGAAACCACGTGCTATCATGGTGAGTTTCTAGCAGGCATAAAGGGGAAGCTAACGACACCTTAGCCGGATCTCTCGCGCTATTTTTCAGAAGTTGCATGCTACTCAAGCACCAATCGTAAGGAAATCAACCATAATTAAACAAAAATTTGTGTGGTAGGTTAACAGAGACCCCCGATATCATAGTGGTGGGTTAACAGAAACCAAGTGCCATCGTGGTGAGTTTCTAGCAGGCATAAATGGGAAGCTAACGACACCTTAGCCGGATCTCTCGCGCTATTTTTTCAGAAGTTGCATGCAACTCAAGCACTAATCGTAAGGAAATCAACCATAATTAAACAAAAATTTGGGAGGTAGGTTAACAGAGACCCCCGATATCATAGTGGTGGGTTAACAGAAACCAAATGCCATCGTGATGAGTTTCTAGCAGGCATAAATGGGAAGCTAACGACACCTTAGCCGGATCTCTCGCGCTATTTTTTCAGAAGTTGCATGCAACTCAAACACCAATCGTAAGGAAATCAACCATAATTAAACAAAAATTTGCGTGGTAGGTTAACGGAGACCCCCGATATCACAGTGGTCGTTAACCGAAACCAAGTGCTATTGTGGTGAGTTTCTAGCAGGCATAAAGTGGAAGCTAACGACACCTTAGCCGGATCTCTCGCGCCATTTTTTCAGAAGTTGCATGCAACTCAAGCACCAATCGTAAGGAAATCAACCATAATTAAACAAAAATTTGGGTGGTAGGTAAACAGAGACCTCCGATATCACAGTGGTGGGTTAACCGAAACCAAGTGCTATCGTGGTGAGTTTCTAGCAGGCATAAAGGGGAAGCTAACGACACCTTAGCCGGATCTCTCGCGCTATTTTTTAATAAGTTGCATGCAACTCAAGCACCAATCGTAAGGAAATCAACCATAATTAAACAAAAATTTGGGTGGTAGGTAAACAGAGACCTCCGATATCACAGTGGTGGGTTAACCGAAACCAGGTGCTATCGTGGTGAGTTTCTAGCAGGCATAAAGGGGAAGCTAACGACACCTGAGCCGGATCTCTCGCGCTATTTTTTCAGATGTTGCATGCAACTCAAGCACCAATTGTAAGGAAATAAACCATAATTAAACAAAAATTTGGGTGGTGGGTAAACAGAGACCCCCGATATCATAGTGGTGGGTTAACCGAAACCAAGTGCTATCATGGTGAGTTTCTAGCAGGCATAAAGTGGAAGCTAACGACACCTTAGCCGGATCTCTCGCGCTATTTTTTCAGAAGTTGCATGCACCTCAAGCACCAATCGTGAGGAAATCAACCATAATTAAACAAAAATTTGGGTGGTAGGTAAACAGAGACCTCCGATATCACAGTGGTGGGTTAACCGAAACCAAGTGCTATCATGGTGAGTTTCTAGCAGGCATAAAGGGGAAGCTAACGACACCTTAGCCGGATCCTACGGGCTATTTTTCAGAAGTTGCATGCAACTCAAGCACCAATCGTAAGGAAATCAACCATAATTAAACAAAAATTTGGGTGGGAGGTTAACAGAGACCCCGGATATCATAGTGGTGGGTTAACAGAAACCAAGTGCCATCGTGGTGAGTTTCTGGCAGGCATAAATGGGAAGCTAACGACACCTTAGCCGGATCTCTCGCGCTGTTTTTTCAGAAGTTGCATGCAACTCAAGCACCAATCGTAAGGAAATCAACCATAATTAAACAAGAATTTGGGAGTAGGTTAACAGAGACCCCCGATATCATAGTGGTGGGTTAACAGAAACCAAGTGCCATCGTGGTGAGTTTCTAGCAGGCATAAACGGGAAGCTACCGACACTTAAGCCGGATCTCTCGCGCTATTTTTTCAGAAGTTGCATGCAACTCAAGCACCAATCGTAAGGAAATCAACCATAATTAAACAAAAATTTGGGTGGTAGGTTAACAGAGACCTCCGATATCACAGTGGTGGGTTAACCGAAACCAGGTGCTATCGTGGTGAGTTTCTAGCAGGCATAAAGGGGAAGCTAACGACACCTGAGCCGGATCTCTCGCGCTATTTTTTCAGATGTTGCATGCAACTCAAGCACCAATTGTAAGGAAATAAACCATAATTAAACAAAAATTTGGGTGGTGGGTAAACAGAGACCCCCGATATCATAGTGGTGGGTTAACCGAAACCAAGTGCTATCATGGTGAGTTTCTAGCAGGCATAAAGTGGAAGCTAACGACACCTTAGCCGGATCTCTCGCGCTATTTTTTCAGAAGTTGCATGCACCTCAAGCACCAATCGTGAGGAAATCAACCATAATTAAACAAAAATTTGGGTGGTAGGTAAACAGAGACCTCCGATATCACAGTGGTGGGTTAACCGAAACCAAGTGCTATCATGGTGAGTTTCTAGCAGGCATAAAGGGGAAGCTAACGACACCTTAGCCGGATCCTACGCGCTATTTTTCAGAAGTTGCATGCAACTCAAGCACCAATCGTAAGGAAATCAACCATAATTAAACAAAAATTTGGGTGGGAGGTTAACAGAGACCCCGGATATCATAGTGGTGGGTTAACAGAAACCAAGTGCCATCGTGGTGAGTTTCTGGCAGGCATAAATGGGAAGCTAACGACACCTTAGCCGGATCTCTCGCGCTGTTTTTTCAGAAGTTGCATGCAACTCAAGCACCAATCGTAAGGAAATCAACCATAATTAAACAAGAATTTGGGAGTAGGTTAACAGAGACCCCCGATATCATAGTGGTGGGTTAACAGAAACCAAGTGCCATCGTGGTGAGTTTCTAGCAGGCATAAACGGGAAGCTACCGACACTTAAGCCGGATCTCTCGCGCTATTTTTTCAGAAGTTGCATGCAACTCAAGCACCAATCGTAAGGAAATCAACCATAATTAAACAAAAATTTGGGTGGTAGGTTAACAGAGACCCCCGATATCATAGTGGTGGGTTAACAGAAACCAAGTGCCATCGTGGTGAGTTTCTAGCAGGCATAAATGGGAAGCTAACGACACCTTAGCCGGATCTCTCGCGCTATTTTTTCAGAAGTTGCATGCAACTCAAGCACCAATCGTAAGGAAATCAACCATAATTAAACAAAAATTTGGGTGGTAGGTAAACAGAGACCTCCGATATCACAGTGGTGGGTTAACCGAAACCAGGTGCTATCGTGGTGAGTTTCTAGCAGGCATAAAGGGGAAGCTAACGACACCTGAGCCGGATCTCTCGCGCTATTTTTTCAGATGTTGCATGCAACTCAAGCACCAATCGTAAGGAAATAAACCATAATTAAACAAAAATTTGGGTGGTAGGTAAACAGAGACCCCCGATATCATAGTGGTGGGTTAACAGAAACCAAGTGCCATCGTGGTGAGTTTCTAGCAGGCATAAATGGGAAGCTAACTACACCTTAGCCGGATCTCTCGCGCTATTTTTTCAGAAGTTGCATGCAACTCAAGCACCAATCGTAAGGAAATCAACCATAATTAAACAAAAGTTTGGGTGGTAGGTTAACAGAGACCCCCGATATCATAGTGGTGGGTTAACAGAAACCAAGTGTCATCATGGTGAGTTTCTAGCAGGCATAAATGGGAAGCTAACGACACCTTAGCCGGATCTCTCGCGCTATTTTTTCAGAAGTTGCATGCAACTCAAGCACCAATCGTAAGGAAATCAACCATAATTAAACATAAATTTGGGTGGTAGGTTAACAGAGACCCCCGATATCATAGTGTTGGGTTAACAGAAACAAAGTGCCATCATGGTGAGTTTCTAGCAGGCATAAAGGGGAAGCTAACGACACCTTAGCCGGAACTCTCGCGCTATTTTTTCAGAAGTTGCATGCAACTCAAGCACCAATCGTAAGGAAATAAACCATAATTAAAAAAAAATTTGGGTGGTAGGTTAACAGAGACCCCCGATATCACAGTGGTCGTTAACCGAAACCAAGTGCTATTGTGATGAGTTTCTAGCAGGCATAAAGTGGAAGCTAACGACACCTTAGCCGGATCTCTCGCGCTATTTTGTCAGAAGTTGCATGCAACTCAAGCACCAATCGTAAGGAAATCAACCATAATTAAACAAAAATTTGGGTGGTAGGTAAACAGAGACCTCCGATATCACAGTGGTGGGTTAACCGAAACCAAGTGCTATCGTGGTGAGTTTCTAGCAGGCATAAAGGGGAAGTTAACGACACCTTAGCCGGATCTCTCGCGCTATTTTTTCTGAAGTTGCATGCAACTCAAGCACCAATCGTAAGGAAATCAACCATAATTAAACAAAAATTTGGGTGGTAGGTTAACAGAGACCCCCGATATCATAGTGGTGGGCTAACAGAAACCAAGTGCCATCGTGGTGAGTTTCTAGCAGACATAAATGGGAAGCTAACGACACCTTAGCCGGATCTCTCGCGCTATTTTTTCAGATGTTGCACGCAACTCAAGCACCAATCGTAAGGAAATAAACCATAATTAAACAAAAATTTGGGTGGTAGGTTAACAGAGACCCCCGATATCATAGTGGTGGGTTAACAGAAACCAAGTGCCATCGTGGTGAGTTTCTAGCAGGCATAAATGGGAAGCTAACGACACCTTAGCCGGATCTCTCGCGCTATTTTTTCAGAAGTTGCATGCAACTCAAGCACCAATCGTAAGGAAATCAACCATAATTAAACAAAAATTTGGGTGGTAGGTTAACAGAGACCCCGATATCATAGTGGTGGGTTAACAGAAACCAAGTGCCATCGTGGTGAGTTTCTAGCAGGCATAAATGGGAAGCTAACGACACCTTAGCTGGATCTCTCGCGCTATTTGTTCAGAAGTTGCATGCAACTCAAGCACCAATCGTAAGGAAATCAACCATAATTAAAAAAAAATTTGTGTGGTAGGTACACAGAGACCTCCGATATCACAGTGGTGGGTTAACCGAAACCAAGTGCCATCGTGATGAGTTTCTAGCAGGCATAAATGGGAAGCTAACGACACCTTAGCCGGATCTCTCGCGCTATTTTTTCAGAAGTTGCATGCAACTCAAACACCAATCGTAAGGAAATCAACCATAATTAAACAAAAATTTGCGTGGTAGGTTAACAGAGACCCCCGATATCACAGTGGTCGTTAACCGAAACCAAGTGCTATTGTGGTGAATTTCTAGCAGGCATAAAGTGGAAGCTAACGACACCTTAGCCGGATCTCTCGCGCTATTTTTTCAGAAGTTGCAAGCAACTCAAGCACCAATCGTAAGGAAATCAACCATAATTAAACAAAAATTTGGGTGGTAGGTAAACAGAGACCTCCGATATCACATTGGTGGGTTAACCGAAACCACGTGCTATCATGGTGAGTTTCTAGTGGGCATAAAGGGGAAGCTAACGACACCTTAGCCGGATCTCTCGCTCTATTTTTTCAGAAGTTGCATGCAACTCAAGCACCAATCGTAAGGAAATCAACCATAATTAAACAAAAATTTGGGTGGTGGGTTAACAGAGACCACCGATATCATAGTGGTGGGTTAACAGAAACCAAGTGCCATCGGGGTGAGTTTCTAGCAGGCATAAATGGGAAGCTAACGACACCTTAGCCGGATCTCTCGCGCTATTTTTTCAGAAGTTGCATGCAACTCAAGCCCCAATCGTAAGGAAATCAACCATAATTAAACAAAAATTTGGGTGGTAGGTTAACAGAGACCCCCGATATCATAGTGGTGGGTTAACAGAAACCAAGTGCCATCGTGGTGAGTTTCTAGCAGGCATAAATGGGAAGCTAACGACACCTTAGCCGGATCTCTCGCGCTATTTTTTCAGAAGTTGCATGCAACTCAAGCACCAATCGTAAGGAAATCAACCATAATTAAACAAAAATTTGGGAGGTAGGTTAACAGGGACCCCCGATATCCTAGTGGTGGGTTAACAGAAACCAAGTGCCATCGTGATGAGTTTCTAGCAGGCATAAATGGGAAGCTAACGACACCTTAGCCGGATCTCTCGCGCTATTTTTTCAGAAGTTGCATGCAACTCAAACACCAATCGTAAGGAAATCAACCATAATTAAACAAAAATTTGCGTGGTAGGTTAACGGAGACCCCCGATATCACAGTGGTCGTTAACCGAAACCAAGTGCTATTGTGGTGAGTTTCTAGCAGGCATAAAGTGGAAGCTAACGACACCTTAGCCGGATCTCTCGCGCCATTTTTTCAGAAGTTGCATGCAACTCAAGCACCAATCGTTAGGAAATCAACCATAATTAAACAAAAATTTGGGTGGTAGGTAAACAGAGACCTCCGATATCACAGTGGTGGGTTAACCGAAACCAAGTGCTATCGTGGTGAGTTTCTAGCAGGCATAAATGGGAAGCTAACGACACCTTAGCCGGATCTCTCGCGCTATTTTTTCAGAAGTTGCATGCAACTCAAGCACCAATCGTAAGGAAATCAACCATAATTAAACAAAAATTTGGGTGGTAGGTAAACAGAGACCTCCGATATCACAGTGGTGGGTTAACCGAAACCAGGTGCTATCGTGGTGAGTTTCAAGCAGGCATAAAGGGGAAGCTAACGACACCTGAGTCGGATCTCTCGCGCTATTTTTTCAGATGTTGCATGCAACTCAAGCACCAATCGTAAGGAAATAAACCATAATTAAACAAAAATTTGGGTGGTAGGTAAACAGAGACCCCCGATATCATAGTGGTGGGTTAACAGAAACCAAGTGCCATCGTGGTGAGTTTCTAGCAGGCATAAATGGGAAGCTAACTACACCTTAGCCGGATCTCTCGCGCTATTTTTTCAGAAGTTGCATGCAACTCAAGCACCAATCGTAAGGAAATCAACCATAATTAAACAAAAATTTGGGTGGTAGGTTAACAGAGACCCCCGATATCATAGTGGTGGGTTAACAGAAACCAAGTGCCATCGTGGTGAGTTTCTGGCAGGCATAAATGGGAAGCTAACGACACCTTAGCCGGATCTCTCGCGCTATTTTTTCAGAAGTTGCATGCAACTCAAGCACCAATCGTAAGGAAATCAACCATAATTAAACATAAATTTGGGTGGTAGGTTAACAGAGACCCCCGATATCATAGTGGTGGGTTAACAGACACCAAGTGCCATCATGGTGAGTTTCTAGCAGGCATAAAGGGGAAGCTAACGACACCTTAGCCGGAACTCTCGCGCTATTTTTTCAGAAGTTGCATGCAACTCAAGCACCAATCGTAAGGAAATAAACCATAATTAAAAAAAAATTTGGGTGGTAGGTTAACAGAGACCCCCGATATCACAGTGGTCGTTAACCGAAACCAAGTGCTATTGTGGTGAGTTTCTAGCAGGCATAAAGTGGAAGCTAACGACACCTTAGCCGGATCTCTCGCGCTATTTTGTCAGAAGTTGCATGCAACTCAAGCACCAATCGTAAGGAAATCAACCATAATTAAACAAAAATTTGGGTGGTAGGTAAACAGAGACCTCCGATATCACAGTGGTGGGTTAACCGAAACCAAGTGCTATCGTGGTGAGTTTCTAGCAGGCATAAAGGGGAAGCTAACGACACCTTAGCCGGATCTCTCGCGCTATTTTTTCAGAAGTTGCATGCAACTCAAGCACCAATCGTAAGGAAATCAACCATAATTAAACAAAAATTTGGGTGGTTGGTAAACAGAGACCTCCGATATCACAGTGGTGGGTTAACCGAAACCAAGTGCTATCGTGGTGAGTTTCTAGCAGGCATAAATGGGAAGCTAACGACACCTTAGCCGGATCTCTCGCGCTATTTTTTCAGAAGTTGCATGCAACTCAAGCACCAATCGTAAGGAAATCAACCATAATTAAACAAAAATTTGGGTGGTAGGTAAACAGAGACCTCCGATATCACAGTGGTGGGTTAACCGAAACCAGGTGCTATCATGGTGAGTTTCAAGCAGGCATAAAGGGGAAGCTAACGACACCTGAGTCGGATCTCTCGCGCTATTTTTTCAGATGTTGCATGCAACTCAAGCACCAATCGTAGGGAAATAAACCATAATTAAACAAAAATTTGGGTGGTAGGTAAACAGAGACCCCCGATATCATAGTGGTGGGTTAACAGAAACCAAGTGCCATCGTGGTGAGTTTCTAGCAGGCATAAATGGGAAGCTAACTACACCTTAGCCGGATCTCTCGCGCTATTTTTTCAGAAGTTGCATGCAACTCAAGCACCAATCGTAAGGAAATCAACCATAATTAAACAAAAATTTGGGTGGTAGGTTAACAGAGACCCCCGATATCATAGTGGTGGGTTAACAGAAACCAAGTGCCATCGTGGTGAGTTTCTAGCAGGCATAAATGGGAAGCTAACGACACCTTAGCCGGATCTCTCGCGCTATTTTTTCAGAAGTTGCATGCAACTCAAGCACCAATCGTAAGGAAATCAACCATAATTAAACATAAATTTGGGTGGTAGGTTAACAGAGACCCCCGATATCATAGTGGTGGGTTAACAGACACCAAGTGCCATCATGGTGAGTTTCTAGCAGGCATAAAGGGGAAGCTAACGACACCTTAGCCGGAACTCTCGCGCTATTTTTTCAGAAGTTGCATGCAACTCAAGCACCAATCGTAAGGAAATAAACCATAATTAAAAAAAAATTTGGGTGGTAGGTTAACAGAGACCCCCGATATCACAGTGGTCGTTAACCGAAACCAAGTGCTATTGTGGTGAGTTTCTAGCAGGCATAAAGTGGAAGCTAACGACACCTTAGCCGGATCTCTCGCGCTATTTTGTCAGAAGTTGCATGCAACTCAAGCACCAATCGTAAGGAAATCAACCATAATTAAACAAAAATTTGGGTGGTAGGTAAACAGAGACCCCCGATATCACAGTGGTGGGTTAACCGAAACCAAGTGCTATCGTGGTGAGTTTCTAGCAGGCATAAAGGGGAAGCTAACGACACCTTAGCCGGATCTCTCGCGCTATTTTTTCAGAAGTTGCATGCAACTCAAGCACCAATCGTAAGGAAATCAACCATAATTAAAAAAAAATTTGGGTGGTAGGTTAACAGAGACCCCCGATATCATAGTGGTGGGTTAACAGAAACCAAGTGCCATCGTGGTGAGTTTCTAGCAGACATAAATGGGAAGCTAACGACACCTTAGCCGGATCTCTCGCGCTATTTTTTCAGAAGTTGCATGCAACTCAAGCACCAATCGTAAGGAAATCAACCATAATTAAACAAAAATTTGGGTGGTAGGTTAACAGAGACCCCGATATCACAGTGGTGGGTTAACAGAAACCAAGTGCCATCGTGGTGAGTTTCTAGCAGGCATAAATGGGAAGCTAACGACACCTTAGCTGGATCTCTCGCGCTATTTGTTCAGAAGTTGCATGCAACTCAAGCACCAATCGTAAGGAAATCAACCATAATTAAACATAAATTTGGGTGGTAGGTTAACAGAGACCCCCGATATCATAGTGGTGGGTTAACAGAAACCAAGTGCCATCATGGTGAGTTTCTAGCAGGCATAAATGGGAAGCTAACGACACCTTAGCCGGATCTCTCGCTCTATTTTTTCAGAAGTTGCATGCAACTCAAGCACCAATCGTAAGGAAATCAACCATAATTAAACATAAATTTGGGTGGTAGGTTAACAGAGACCGCCGATATCATAGTGGTGGGTTAACAGAAACCAAGTGCCATCATGGTGAGTTTCTAGCAGGCATAAATGGGAAGCTAACGACACCTTAGCCGGATCTCTCGCTCTATTTTTTCAGAAGTTGCATGCAACTCAAACACCAATCGTAAGGAAATCAACCATAATTAAACAAAAATTTGCGTGGTAGGTTACAGAGACCCCCGATATCACAGTGGTCGTTAACCGAAACCAAGTGCTATTGTGGTGAGTTTCTAGCAGGCTTAAAGGGGAATCTAACGACACCTTAGCCGGATCTCTCGCGCTATTTTTGCGGAAGTTGCATGCAACTCAAGCACCAATCGTAAGGAAATCAACCATAATTAAAAAAAAATTTGTGTGGTAGGTACACAGAGACCTCCGATATCACAGTGGTGGGTTAACCGAAACCAAGTGCCATCATGATGAGTTTCTAGCAGGCATAAATGGGAAGCTAACGACACCTTAGCCGGATCTCTCGCGCTATTTTTTCAGAAGTTGCATGCAACTCAAACACCAATCGTAAGGAAATCAACCATAATTAAACAAAAATTTGCGTGGTAGGTTAACAGAGACCCCCGATATCACAGTGGTCGTTAACCGAAACCAAGTGCTATTGTGGTGAATTTCTAGCAGGCATAAAGTGGAAGCTAACGACACCTTAGCCGGATCTCTCGCGCTATTTTTTCAGAAGTTGCATGCAACTCAAGCCCCAATCGTAAGGAAATCAGCCATAATTAAACAAAAATTTGGGTGGTAGGTAAACAGAGACCTCCGATATCACATTGGTGGGTTAACCGAAACCACGTGCTATCATGGTGAGTTTCTAGCGGGCATAAAGGGGAAGCTAACGACACCTTAGCCGGATCTCTCGCGCTATTTTTTCAGAAGTTGCATGCAACTCAAGCACCAATCGTAAGGAAATCAACCATAATTAAACAAAAATTTGCGTGGTAGGTTAACGGAGACCCCCGATATCACAGTGGTCGTTAACCGAAACCAAGTGCTATTGTGGTGAGTTTCTAGCAGGCATAAAGTGGAAGCTAACGACACCTTAGCCGGATCTCTCGCGCCATTTTTTCAGAAGTTGCATGCAACTCAAGCACCAATCGTAAGGAAATCAACCATAATTAAACAATAATTTGGGTGGTAGGTAAACAGAGACCTCCGATATCACAGTGGTGGGTTAACCGAAACCAAGTGCTATCGTGGTGAGTTTCTAGCAGGCATAAAGGGGAAGCTAACGACACCTTTACCGGATCTCTCGCGCTATTTTTTCATAAGTTGCATGCAACTCAAGCACCAATCGTTAGGAAATCAACCATAATTAAACAAAAATTTGGGTGGTAGGTTAACAGAGACCCCCGATATCACAGTGGTGGGTTAACCGAAACCAAGTGCTATCGTGGTGAGTTTCTAGCAGGCATAAAGGGGAAGCTAACGACACCTTAGCCGGATCTCTCGAGCTATTTTTTCGGAAGTTGCATGCAACTCAAGCACCAATCGTTAGGAAATCAACCATAATTAAACAAAAATTTGGGTGGTAGGTTAACAGAGACCCCCGATATCACAGTGGTGGGTTAACCGAAACCAAGTGCTATCGTGGTGAGTTTCTAGCAGGCTTAAAGGGGAAGCTAACGACACCTTAGCCGGATCTCTCGAGCTATTTTTTCGGAAGTTGCATGCAACTCAAGCACCAATCGTAAGGAAATCAACCATAATTTAACAAAAATATGTGTGGTAGGTACACAGAGACCTCCGATATCACAGTGGTGGGTTAACCGAAACCAAGTGCTATCATGGTGAGTTTCTAGCAGGCAGTAGGTTAACAGAGACCCCCGATATCATAGTGGTGGGTTAACAGAAACCAAGTGCCATCGTGGTGAGTTTCTAGCAGGCATAAATGGGAAGCTAACGACACCTTAGCCGGATCTCTCGCGCTATTTTTCAGAAGTTGCATGCAAGTCAAGCACCAATCGTAAGGAAATCAACCATAATTAAACAAAAATTTGGGTGGTGGGTTAACAGAGACCCCCGATATCATAGTGGTGGGTTAACAGAAACCAAGTGCCATCGTGGTGAGTTTCTAGCAGGCATAAATGGGAAGCTAACGACACCTTAGCCGGATCTCTCGCGCTATTTTTTCAGAAGTTGCATGCAACTCAAGCACCAATCGTAAGGAAATCAACCATAATTAAACAAAAATTTGGGTGGTAGGTTAACAGAGACCCCGATATCATAGTGGTGGGTTAACAGAAACCAAGTGCCATCGTGGTGAGTTTCTAGCAGGCATAAATGGGAAGCTAGCGACACCTTAGCTGGATCTCTCGCGCTATTTGTTCAGAAGTTGCATGCAACTCAAGCACCAATCGTAAGGAAATCAACCATAATTAAACATAAATTTGGGTGGTAGGTTAACAGAGACCCCCGAGATCATAGTGGTGGGTTAACAGAAACCAAGTGCCATCATGGTGAGTTTCTAGCAGGCATAAATGGGAAGCTAACGACACCTTAGCCGGATCTCTCGCGCTATTTTTTCAGAAGTTGCATGCAACTCAAACACCAATCGTAAGGAAATCAACCATAATTAAACAAAAATTTGCGTGTAGGTTACAGAGACCCCCGATATCACAGTGGTCGTTAACCGAAACCAAGTGCTATTGTGGTGAGTTTCTAGCAGGCATAAAGGGGAAGCTAACGACACCTTAGCCGGATCTCTCGCGCTATTTTTGCGGAAGTTGCATGCAACTCAAGCACCAATCGTAAGGAAATCAACCATAATTAAACAAAAATTTGCGTGGTAGGTTACAGAGACCCCCGATATCACAGTGGTCGTTAACCGAAGCCAAGTGCTATTGTGGTGAGTTTCTAGCAGGCATAAAGTGGAAGCTAACGACACCTTAGCCGGATCTCTCGCGCCATTTTTTCAGAAGTTGCATGCAACTCAAGCACCAATCGTTAGGAAATCAACCATAATTAAACAAAAATTTGGGTGGTAGGTAAACAGAGACCTCCGATATCACAGTGGTGGGTTAACCGAAACCAAGTGCTATCGTGGTGAGTTTCTAGCAGGCATAAATGGGAAGCTAACGACACCTTAGCCGGATCTCTCGCGCTGTTTTTTCAGAAGTTGCATGCAACTCAAGCACCAATCGTTAGGAAATAAACCATAATTAAACAAAAATTTGGGTGGTAGGTAAACAGAGACCCCCGATATCATAGTGGTGGGTTAACAGAAACCAAGTGCCATCGTGGTGAGTTTCTAGCAGGCATAAATGGGAAGCTAACTACACCTTAGCCGGATCTCTCGCGCTATTTTTTCAGAAGTTGCATGCAACTCAAGCACCAATCGTAAGGAAATCAACCATAATTAAACAAAAATTTGGGTGGTAGGTTAATAGAGACCCCCGATATCATAGTGGTGGGTTAACAGAAACCAAGTGCCATCGTGGTGAGTTTCTAGCAGGCATAAATGGGAAGCTAACGACACCTTAGCCGGATCTCTCGCGCTATTTTTTCAGAAGTTGCATGCATCTCAAGCACCAATCGTAAGGAAATCAACCATAATTAAACATAAATTTGGGTGGTAGGTTAACAGAGACCCCCGATATCATAGTGGTGGGTTAACAGACACCAAGTGCCATCATGGTGAGTTTCTAGCAGGCATAAAGGGGAAGCTAACGACACCTTAGCCGGATCTCTCGCGCTATTTTTTCAGAAGTTGCATGCAACTCAAACACCAATCGTAAGGAAATCAACCATAATTAAACAAAAATTTGCGTGGTAGGTTAACGGAGACCCCCGATATCACAGTGGTCGTTAACCGAAACCAAGTGCTATTGTGGTGAGTTTCTAGCAGGCATAAAGTGGAAGCTAACAAACCCTTAGCCGGATCTCTCGCGCTATTTTGTCAGAAGTTGCATGCAACTCAAGCACCAATCGTAAGGAAATCAACCATAATTAAAAAAAAATTTGGGTGGTAGGTAAACAGAGACCTCCGATATCACAGTGGTGGGTTAACCGAAACCAAGTGCTATCGTGGTGAGTTTCTAGCAGGCATAAAGGGGAAGCTAACGACACTTTAGCCGGATCTCTCGCGCTATTTTTTCAGAAGTTGCATGCAACTCAAGCACCAATCGTAAGGAAATCAACCATAATTAAAAAAAAATTTGGGTGGTAGGTTAACAGAGACCCCCGATATCATAGTGGTGGGTTAACAGAAACCAAGTGCCATCGTGGTGAGTTTCTAGCAGACATAAATGGGAAGCTAACGAGACCTTAGCCGGATCTCTCGCGCTATTTTTTCAGATGTTGCACGCAACTCAAGCACCAATCGTAAGGAAATAAACCATAATTAAACAAAAATTTGGGTGGTAGGTTAACAGAGACCCCCGATATCATAGTGGTGGGTTAACAGAAACCAAGTGCCATCATGGTGAGTTTCTAGCAGGCATAAATGGGAAGCTAACGACACCTTAGCCGGATCTCTCGCGCTATTTTTTCAGAAGTTGCATGCAACTCAAGCACCACTCGTAAGGAAATCAACCATAATTAAACAAAAATTTGGGTGGTAGGTTAACAGAGACCCCGATATCATAGTGGTGGGTTAACAGAAACCAAGTGCCATCGTGGTGAGTTTCTAGCAGGCATAAATGGGAAGCTAACGACACCTTAGCTGGATCTCTCGCGCTATTTGTTCAGAAGTTGCATGCAACTCAAGCACCAATCGTGAGGAAATCAACCATAATTAAACATAAATTTGGGTGGTAGGTTAACAGAGACCCCCGATATCATAGTGGTGGGTTAACAGAAACCAAGTGCCATCATGGTGAGTTTCTAGCAGGCATAAATGGGAAGCTAACGACACCTTAGCCGGATCTCTCGCTCTATTTTTTCAGAAGTTGCATGCAACTCAAACACCAATCGTAAGGAAATCAACCATAATTAAACAAAAATTTGGGTGGTAGGTTAACAGAGACCCCGATATCACAGTGGTCGTTAACCGAAACCAAGTGCTATTGTGGTGAGTTTCTAGCAGGCATAAAGGGGAAGCTAACGAAACCTTAGCCGGATCTCTCGCGCTCTTTTTTGGCGGAAGTTGCATGCAACTCAAGCACCAATCGTAAGGAAATCAACCATAATTTAAAAAAAATTTGTGTGGTAGGTACACAGAGACCTCCGATATCACAGTGGTGGGTTAACCGAAACCAAGTGCCATCGTGATGAGTTTCTAGCAGGCATAAATGGGAAGCTAACGACACCTTAGCCGGATCTCTCGCGCAATTTTTTCAGAAGTTGCATGCAACTCAAACACCAATCGTAAGGAAATCAACCATAATTAAACAAAAATTTGCGTGGTAGGTTAACAGAGACCCCCGATATCACAGTGGTCGTTACCCGAAACCAAGTGCTATTGTGGTGAATTTCTAGCAGGCATAAAGTGGAAGCTAACGACACCTTAGCCGGATCTCTCGCGCTATTTTTTCAGAAGTTGCATGCAACTCAAGCACCAATCGTAAGGAAATCAGCCATAATTAAACCAAAATTTGGGTGGTAGGTAAACAGAGACCTCCGATATCACATTGGTGGGTTAACCGAAACCAAGTGCTATTGTGGTGAATTTCTAGCAGGCATAAAGTGGAAGCTAACGACACCTTAGCCGGATCTCTCGCGCTATTTTTTCAGAAGTTGCATGCAACTCAAGCCCCAATCGTAAGGAAATCAACCATAATTAAACAAAAATTTGGGTGGTAGGTTAACAGAGACCTCCGATATCATAGTGGTGGGTTAACAGAAACCAAGTGCCATCGTGGTGAGTTTCTAGCAGGCATAAATGGGAAGCTAACGACACCTTAGCCGGATCTCTAGCGCTATTTTTTCAGAAGTTGCATGCAACTCAAGCACCAATCGTAAGGAAATCAACCATAATTAAACAAAAATTTGGAAGGTAGGTTAACAGAGACCCCCGATATCATAGTGGTGGGTTAACAGAAACCAAGTGCCATCGTGATGAGTTTGTAGCAGGCATAAATGGGAAGCTAACGACACCTTAGCCGGATCTCTCGCGCTATTTTTTCAGAAGTTGCATGCAACTCAAACACCAATCGTAAGGAAAGCAACCATAATTAAACAAAAATTTGCGTGGTAGGTTAACGGAGACCCCCGATATCACAGTGGTCGTTAACCGAAACCAAGTGCTATTGTGGTGAGTTTCTAGCAGGCATAAAGTGGAAGCTACCGACACCTTAGCCGGATCTCTCGCGCCATTTTTTCAGAAGTTGCATGCAACTCAAGCACCAATCGTAAGGAAATCAACCATAATTAAACAAAAATTTGGGTGGTAGGTAAACAGAGACCTCCGATATCACAGTGGTGGGTTAACCGAAACCAAGTGCTATCGTGGTGAGTTTCTAGCAGGCATAAAGGGGAAGCTAACGACACCTTTACCGGATCTCTCGCGCTATTTTTTCATAAGTTGCATGCAACTCAAGCACCAATCGTAAGGAAATCAACCATAATTAAACAAAAATTTGGGTGGTAGGTTAACAGAGACCCCCGATATCACAGTGGTGGGTTAACCGAAACCAAGTGCTATCGTGGTGAGTTTCTAGCAGGCATAAAGGGGAAGCTAACGACACCTTAGCCGGATCTCTCGAGCTATTTTTTCGGAAGTTGCATGCAACTCAAGCACCAATCGTAAGGAAATCAACCATAATTTAACAAAAATATGTGTGGTAGGTACACAGAGACCTCCGATATCACAGTGGTGGGTTAACCGAAACCAAGTGCTATCATGGTGAGTTTCTAGCAGGCAGTAGGTTAACAGAGACCCCCGATATCATAGTGGTGGGTTAACAGAAACCAAGTGCCATCGTGGTGAGTTTCTAGCAGGCATAAATGGGAAGCTAACGACACCTTAGCCGGATCTCTCGCGCTATTTTTTCAGAAGTTGCATGCAACTCAAGCACCAATCGTAAGGAAATCAACCATAATTAAACAAAAATTTGGGTGGTAGGTTAACAGAGACCCCGATATCATAGTGGTGGGTTAACAGAAACCAAGTGCCATCGTGGTGAGTTTCTAGCAGGCATAAATGGGAAGCTAACGACACCTTAGCTGGCTCTCTCGCGCTATTTGTTCAGAAGTTGCATGCAACTCAAGCACCAATCGTAAGGAAATCAACCATAATTAAACATAAATTTGGGTGGTAGGTTAACAGAGACCCCCGATATCATAGTGGTGGGTTAACAGAAACCAAGTGCCATCATGGTGAGTTTCTAGCAGGCATAAATGGGAAGCTAACGACACCTTAGCCGGATCTCTCGCGCTATTTTTTCAGAAGTTGCATGCAACTCAAACACCAATCGTAAGGAAATCAACCATAATTAAACAAAAATTTGCGTGGTAGGTTACAGAGACCCCCGATATCACAGTGGTCGTTAACCGAAACCAAGTGCTATTGTGGTGAGTTTCTAGCAGGCATAAAGGGGAAGCTAACGGCACCTTAGCCGGATCTCTCGCGCTATTTTTGCGGAAGTTGCATGCAACTCAAGCACCAATCGTAAGGAAATCAACCAATTTGTGTGGT
Organism: Anomoia purmunda; assembly: GCA_951828415.1. Lineage (NCBI taxonomy): Eukaryota > Metazoa > Arthropoda > Insecta > Diptera > Tephritidae > Anomoia > Anomoia purmunda. Next base: position 97,208,600 of record OX639995.1, read on the forward strand.
AGGTACACAGAGACCTCCGATATCACAGTGGTGGGTTAATCGAAACCAAGTGCTATCATGGTGAGTTTCTAGCAGGCATAAAGTGGAAGCTAACGACACCTTAGCCGGATCTCTCGCGCTATTTTTTCAGAAGTTGCATGCACCTCAAGCACCAATCGTGAGGAAATCAACCATAATTAAACAAAAATTTGGGTGGTAGGTAAACAGAGACCTCCGATATCACAGTGGTGGGTTAACCGAAACCACGTGCTATCATGGTGAGTTTCTAGCAGGCATAAAGGGGAAGCTAACGACACCTTAGCCGGATCTCACGCGCTATTTTTTCAGAAGTTGCATGCAACTCAAGCACCAATCGTAAGGAAATCAACCACAATTAAACAAAAATTTGGGTGGTAGGTAAACAGAGACCTCCGATATCACAGTGGTGGGTTAACCGAAACCAAGTGCTATCGTGGTGAGTTTCTAGCAGGCATAAAGGGGAAGCTAACGACACCTTTACCGGATCTCTCGCGCTATTTTTTCATAAGTTGCATGCAACTCAAGCACCAATCGTAAGGAAATCAACCATAATTAAACAAAAATTTGGGTGGTAGGTTAACAGAGACCCCCGATATCACAGTGGTGGGTTAACCGAAACCAAGTGCTATCGTGGTGAGTTTCTAGCAGGTATAAAGGGGAAGCTAACGACACCTTAGCCGGATCTCTCGAGCTATTTTTGCGGAAGTTGCATGCAACTCAAGCACCAATCGTAAGGAAATCAACCATAATTTAACAAAAATATGTGTGGTAGGTACACAGAGACCTCCGATATCACAGTGGTGGGTTAATCGAAACCAAGTGCTATCATGGTGAGTTTCTAGCAGGCATAAAGTGGAAGCTAACGACACCTTAGCCGGATCTCTGGCGCTATTTTTTCAGAAGTTGCATGCACCTCAAGCACCAATCGTGAGGAAATCAACCATAATTAAACAAAAATTTGGGTGGTAGGTAAACAGAGACCTCCGATATCACAGTGGTGGGTTAACCGAAACCACGTGCTATCATGGTGAGTTTCTAGCAGGCATAAAGGGGAAGCTAACGACACCTTAGCCGGATCTCACGCGCTATTTTTTCAGAAGTTGCATGCAACTCAAGCACCAATCGTAACGAAATAAACCATAATTAAACAAAAATTTGGGTGGTAGGTTAACAGAGACCCCCTATATCATAGTGGTGGGTTAACAGAAACCAAGTACCATCATGGTGAGTTTCTAGCAGGCATAAATGGGAAGCTAACGACACCTTAGCCGGATCTCTCGCGCTATTTTTTCAGAAGTTGCATGCAACTCAAGCACCAATCGCAAGGAAATCAACCATAATTAAACAAAAATTTGGGTGGTAGATTAACAGATACCCCCGATATCATAGTGGTGGGTTAACAGAAACCAAGTGCCATCGTGGTGAGTTTCTAGCAGGCATAAATGGGAAGCTAACGACACCTTAGCCGGATCTCTCGCGCTATTTTTTCAGAAGTTGCATGCAACTCAAGCACCAATCGTAAGGAAATCAACCATAATTAAACAAAAATTTGGGTGGTAGGTAAACAGAGACCTCCGATATCACAGTGGTGGGTTAACCGAAACCAAGTGCTATCGTGGTGAGTTTCTAGCAGGCATAAAGGGGAAGCTAACGACACCTGAGCCGGATCTCTCGCGCTATTTTTTCAGATGTTGCATGCAACTCAAGCACCAATCGTAAGGAAATAAACCATAATTAAACAAAAATTTGGGTGGTAGGTAAACAGAGACCCCCGATATCATAGTGGTGGGTTAACAGAAACCAAGTGGCATCGTGGTGAGTTTCTAGCAGGCATAAATGGGAAGCTAACTACACCTTAGCCGGATCTCTCGCGCTATTTTTTCAGAAGTTGCATGCAACTCAAGCACCAATCGTAAGGAAATCAACCATAATTAAACAAAAAGTTGGGTGGTAGGTTAACAGAGACCCCCGATATCATAGTGGTGGGTTAACAAAAACCAAGTGCCATCGTGGTGAGTTTCTAGCAGGCATAAATGGGAAGCTCACGACACCTTAGCCGGATCTCTCGCGCTATTTTTTCAGAAGTTGCATGCAACTCAAGCACCAATCGTAAGGAAATCAACCATAATTAAACATAAATTTGGGTGGTAGGTTAACAGAGACCCCCGATATCATAGTGGTGGGTTAACAGAAACCAAGTGCCATCGTGGTGAGTTTCTAGCAGGCATAAATGGGAAGCTAACGACACCTTAGCCGGATCTCTCGCGCTATTTTTTCAGAAGTTGCATGCAACTCAAGCACCAATCGTAAGGAAATCAACCATAATTAAACAAAAATTTGGGTGGTAGGTAAACAGAGGCCTCCGATATCACAGTGGTGGGTTAACCGAAACCAAGTGCTATCGTGGTAAGTTTCTAGCAGGCATAAAGGGGAAGCTAACGACACCTTTACCGGATCTCTCGCGCTATTTTTTCATAAGTTGCATGCAACTCAAGCACCAATCGTAAGGAAATCAACCATGGTAGGTTAACAGAGACCCCGGATATCATAGTGGTGGGTTAACAGAAACCAAGTGCCATCGTGGTGAGTTTCTGGCAGGCATAAATGGGAAGCTAACGACACCTTAGCCGGATCTCTCGCGCTGTTTTTTCAGAAGTTGCATGCAACTCAAGCACCAATCGTAAGGAAATCAACCATAATTAAACAAAAATTTGGGAGTAGGTTAACAGAGACCCCCGATATCACAGTGGTGGGTTAACCGAAACCAAGTGCTATCGTGGTGAGTTTCTAGCAGGCATAAAGGGGAAGCTAACGACTCCTTTACCGGATCTCTCGCGCTATTTTTTCATAAGTTGCATGCAACTCAAGCACCAATCGTAAGGAAATCAACCATAATTAAACAAAAATTTGGGTGGTAGGTTAACAGAGACCCCCGATATCACAGTGGTGGGTTAACCGAAACCAAGTGCTATCGTGGTGAGTTTCTAGCAGGCATAAATGGGAAGCTAACGACACCTTAGCCGGATCTCTCGCGCTATTTTTTCAGAAGTTGCATGCAACTCAAGCACCAATCGCAAGGAAATCAACCATAATTAAACAAAAATTTGGGTGGTAGATTAACAGAGACCCCCGATATCATAGTGGTGGGTTAACAGAAACCAAGTGCCATCGTGGTGAGTTTCTAGCAGGCATAAATGGGAAGCTAACGACACCTTAGCCGGATCTCTCGCGCTATTTTTTCAGAAGTTGCATGCAACTCAAGCACCAATCGTAAGGAAATCAACCATAATTAAACAAAAATTTGGGTGGTAGGTAAACAGAGACCTCCGATATCACAGTGGTGGGTTAACCGAAACCAAGTGCTATCGTGGTGAGTTTCTAGCAGGCATAAAGGGGAAGCTAACGACACCTGAGCCGGATCTCTCGCGCTATTTTTTCAGATGTTGCATGCAACTCAAGCACCAATCGTAAGGAAATAAACCATAATTAAACAAAAATTTGGGTGGTAGGTAAACAGAGACCCCCGATATCATAGTGGTGGGTTAACAGAAACCAAGTGGCATCGTGGTGAGTTTCTAGCAGGCATAAATGGGAAGCTAACTACACCTTAGCCGGATCTCTCGCGCTATTTTTTCAGAAGTTGCATGCAACTCAAGCACCAATCGTAAGGAAATCAACCATAATTAAACAAAAAGTTGGGTGGTAGGTTAACAGAGACCCCCGATATCATAGTGGTGGGTTAACAAAAACCAAGTGCCATCGTGGTGAGTTTCTAGCAGGCATAAATGGGAAGCTAACGACACCTTAGCCGGATCTCTCGCTCTATTTTTTCAGAAGTTGCATGCAACTCAAACACCAATCGTAAGGAAATCAACCATAATTAAACAAAAATTTGGGTGGTAGGTTAACAGAGACCCCGATATCACAGTGGTCGTTAACCGAAACCAAGTGCTATTGTGGTGAGTTTCTAGCAGGCATAAAGGGGAAGCTAACGACACCTTAGCCGGATCTCTCGCGCTATTTTTGCGGAAGTTGCATGCAACTCAAGCACCAATCGTAAGGAAATCAACCATAATTAAAAAAAAATTTGTGTGGTAGGTACACAGAGACCTCCGATATCACAGTGGTGGGTTAACCGAAACCAAGTGCCATCGTGATGAGTTTCTAGCAGGCATAAATGGGAAGCTAACGACACCTTAGCCGGATCTCTCGCGCAATTTTTTCAGAAGTTGCATGCAACTCAAACACCAATCGTAAGGAAATCAACCATAATTAAACAAAAATTTGCGTGGTAGGTTAACAGAGACCCCCGATATCACAGTGGTCGTTACCCGAAACCAAGTGCTATTGTGGTGAATTTCTAGCAGGCATAAAGTGGAAGCTAACGACACCTTAGCCGGATCTCTCGCGCTATTTTTTCAGAAGTTGCATGCAACTCAAACACCAATCGTAAGGAAATCAGCCATAATTAAACCAAAATTTGGGTGGTAGGTAAACAGAGACCTCCGATTTCACATTAGTGGGTTAACCGAAACCACGTGCTATCATGGTGAGTTTCTAGCGGGCATAAAGGGGAAGCTAACGACACCTTAGCCGGATCTCTCGCGCTATTTTTTCAGAAGTTGCATGCAACTCAAGCACCAATCGTAAGGAAATCAACCATAATTAAACAAAAATTTGGGTGGTGGGTTAACAGAGACCCCCGATATCATAGTGGTGGGTTAACAGAAACCAAGTGCCATCGTGGTGAGTTTCTAGCAGGCATAAATGGGAAGCTAACGACACCTTAGCCGGAACTCTCGCGCTATTTTTTCAGAAGTTGCATGCAACTCAAGCCCCAATCGTAAGGAAATCAACCATAATTAAACAAAAATTTGGGTGGTAGGTTAACAGAGACCCCCGATATCATAGTGGTGGGTTAACAGAAACCAAGTGCCATCGTGGTGAGTTTCTAGCAGGCATAAATGGGAAGCTAACGACACCTTAGCCGGATCTCTCGCGCTATTTTTTCAGAAGTTGCATGCAACTCAAGCACCAATCGTAAGGAAATCAACCATAATTAAACAAAAATTTGGGAGGTAGGTTAACAGAGACCCCCGATATCATAGTGGTGGGTTAACAGAAACCAAGTGCCATCGTGATGAGTTTGTAGCAGGCATAAATGGGAAGCTAACGACACCTTAGCCGGATCTCTCGCGCTATTTTTTCAGAAGTTGCATGCAACTCAAACACCAATCGTAAGGAAAGCAACCATAATTAAACAAAAATTTGCGTGGTAGGTTAACGGAGACCCCCGATATCACAGTGGTCGTTAACCGAAACCAAGTGCTATTGTGGTGAGTTTCTAGCAGGCATAAAGTGGAAGCTAACGACACCTTAGCCGGATCTCTCGAGCCATTTTTTCAGAAGTTGCATGCAACTCAAGCACCAATCGTAAGGAAATCAACCATAATTAAACAATAATTTGGGTGGTAGGTAAACAGAGACCTCCGATATCACAGTGGTGGGTTAACCGAAACCAAGTGCTATCGTGGTGAGTTTCTAGCGGGCATAAAGGGGAAGCTAACGACACCTTTACCGGATCTCTCGCGCTATTTTTTCATAAGTTGCATGCAACTCAAGCACCAATCGTTAGGAAATCAACCATAATTAAACAAAAATTTGGGTGGTAGGTTAACAGAGACCCCCGATATCACAGTGGTGGGTTAACCGAAACCAAGTGCTATCGTGGTGAGTTTCTAGCAGGCATAAAGGGGAAGCTAACGACACCTTAGCCGGATCTCTCGAGCTATTTTTCGGAAGTTGCATGCAACTCAAGCACCAATCGTAAGGAAATCAACCATAATTTAACAAAAATATGTGTGGTAGGTACACAGAGACCTCCGATATCACAGTGGTGGGTTAACCAAAACCAAGTGCTATCATGGTGAGTTTCTAGCAGGCAGTAGGTTAACAGAGACCCCCGATATCATAGTGGTGGGTTAACAGAAACCAAGTGCCATCGTGGTGAGTTTCTAGCAGGCATAAATGGGAAGCTAACGACACCTTAGCCGGATCTCTCGCGCTATTTTTTCAGAAGTTGCATGCAACTCAAGCACCAATCGTAAGGAAATCAACCATAATTAAACAAAAATTTGGGTGGTAGGTTAACAGAGACCCCGATATCATAGTGGTGGGTTAACAGAAACCAAGTGCCATCGTGGTGAGTTTCTAGCAGGCATAAATGGGAAGCTAACGACACCTTAGCTGGCTCTCTCGCGCTATTTGTTCAGAAGTTGCATGCAACTCAAGCACCAATCGTAAGGAAATCAACCATAATTAAACATAAATTTGGGTGGTAGGTTAACAGAGACCCCCGATATCATAGTGGTGGGTTAACAGAAACCAAGTGCCATCATGGTGAGTTTCTAGCAGGCATAAATGGGAAGCTAACGACACCTTAGCCGGATCTCTCGCGCTATTTTTTCAGAAGTTGCATGCAACTCAAACACCAATCGTAAGGAAATCAACCATAATTAAACAAAAATTTGCGTGGTAGGTTACAGAGACCCCCGATATCACAGTGGTCGTTAACCGAAACCAAGTGCTATTGTGGTGAGTTTCTAGCAGGCATAAAGGGGAAGCTAACGGCACCTTAGCCGGATCTCTCGCGCTATTTTTGCGGAAGTTGCATGCAACTCAAGCACCAATCGTAAGGAAATCAACCAATTTGTGTGGTAGGTACACAGAGACCTCCGATATCACAGTGGTGGGTTAATCGAAACCAAGTGCTATCATGGTGAGTTTCTAGCAGGCATAAAGTGGAAGCTAACGACACCTTAGCCGGATCTCTCGCGCTATTTTTTCAGAAGTTGCATGCAACTCAAGCACCAATCGTAAGGAAATCAGCCATAATTAATCCAAAATTTGGGTGGTAGGTAAACAGAGACCTCCGATTTCACATTAGTGGGTTAACCGAAACCACGTGCTATCATGGTGAGTTTCTAGCGGGCATAAAGGGGAAGCTAACGACACCTTAGCCGGATCTCTCGCGCTATTTTTTCAGAAGTTGCATGCAACTCAAGCACCAATCGTAAGGAAATCAACCATAATTAAACAAAAATTTGGGTGGTGGGTTAACAGAGACCCCCGATATCATAGTGGTGGGTTAACAGAAACCAAGTGCCATCGTGGTGAGTTTCTAGCAGGCATAAATGGGAAGCTAACGACACCTTAGCCGGAACTCTCGCGCTATTTTTTCAGAAGTTGCATGCAACTCAAGCCCCAATCGTAAGGAAATCAACCATAATTAAACAAAAATTTGGGTGGTAGGTTAACAGAGACCCCCGATATCATAGTGGTGGGTTAACAGAAACCAAATGCCATCGTGGTGAGTTTCTAGCAGGCATAAATGGGAAGCTAACGACACCTTAGCCGGATCTCTCGCGCTATTTTTTCAGAAGTTGCATGCAACTCAAGCACCAATCGTAAGGAAATCAACCATAATTAAACAAAAATTTGGGAGGTAGGTTAACAGAAACCCCCGATATCATAGTGGTGGGTTAACAGAAACCAAGTGCCATCGTGATGAGTTTGTAGCAGGCATAAATGGGAAGCTAACGACACCTTAGCCGGATCTCTCGCGCTATTTTTTCAGAAGTTGCATGCAACTCAAACACCAATCGTAAGGAAAGCAACCATAATTAAACAAAAATTTGCGTGGTAGGTTAACGGAGACCCCCGATATCACAGTGGTCGTTAACCGAAACCAAGTGCTATTGTGGTGAGTTTCTAGCAGGCATAAAGTGGAAGCTAACGACACCTTAGCCGGATCTCTCGCGCCATTTTTTCAGAAGTTGCATGCAACTCAAGCACCAATCGTAAGGAAATCAACCATAATTAAACAATAATTTGGGTGGTAGGTAAACAGAGACCTCCGATATCACAGTGGTGGGTTAACCGAAACCAAGTGCTATCGTGGTGAGTTTCTAGCAGGCATAAAGGGGAAGCTAACGACACCTTTGCCGGATCTCTCGCGCTATTTTTTCATAAGTTGCATGCAACTCAAGCACCAATCGTTAGGAAATCTACCATAATTAAACAAAAATTTGGGTGGTAGGTTAACAGAGACCCCCGATATCACAGTGGTGGGTTAACCGAAACCAAGTGCTATCGTGGTGAGTTTCTAGCAGGCATAAAGGGGAAGCTAACGACACCTTAGCCGGATCTCTCGAGCTATTTTTTCGGAAGTTGCATGCAACTCAAGCACCAATCGTAAGGAAATCAACCATAATTTAACAAAAATATGTGTGGTAGGTACACAGAGACCTCCGATATCACAGTGGTGGGTTAACCAAAACCAAGTGCTATCATGGTGAGTTTCTAGCAGGCAGTAGGTTAACAGAGACCCCCGATATCATAGTGGTGGGTTAACAGAAACCAAGTGCCATCGTGGTGAGTTTCTAGCAGGCATAAATGGGAAGCTAACGACACCTTAGCCGGATCTCTCGCGCTATTTTTTCAGAAGTTGCATGCAACTCAAGCACCAATCGTAAGGAAATCAACCATAATTAAACAAAAATTTGGGTGGTAGGTTAGCAGAGACCCCGATATCATAGTGGTGGGTTAACAGAAACCAAGTGCCATCGTGGTGAGTTTCTAGCAGGCATAAATGGGAAGCTAACGACACCTTAGCTGGCTCTCTCGCGCTATTTGTTCAGAAGTTGCATGCAACTCAAGCACCAATCGTAAGGAAATCAACCATAATTAAACATAAATTTGGGTGGTAGGTTAACAGAGACCCCCGATATCATAGTGGTGGGTTAACAGAAACCAAGTGGCATCATGGTGAGTTTCTAGCAGGCATAAATGGGAAGCTAACGACACCTTAGCCGGATCTCTCGCGCTATTTTTTCAGAAGTTGCATGCAACTCAAACACCAATCGTAAGGAAATCAACCATAATTAAACAAAAATTTGCGTGGTAGGTTACAGAGACCCCCGATATCACAGTGGTCGTTAACCGAAACCAAGTGCTATTGTGGTGAGTTTCTAGCAGGCATAAAGGGGAAGCTAACGGCTATTTTTGCGGAAGTTGCATGCAACTCAAGCACCAATCGTAAGGAAATCAACCAATTTGTGTGGTAGGTACACAGAGACCTCCGATATCACAGTGGTGGGTTAATCGAAACCAAGTGCTATCATGGTGAGTTTCTAGCAGGCATAAAGTGGAAGCTAACGACACCTTAGCCGGATCTCTCGCGCTATTTTTTCAGAAGTTGCATGCACCTCAAGCACCAATCGTGAGGAAATCAACCATAATTAAACAAAAATTTGGGTGGTAGGTAAACAGAGACCTCCGATATCACAGTGGTGGGTTAACCGAAACCACGTGCTATCATGGTGAGTTTCTAGCAGGCATAAAGGGGAAGCTAACGACACCTTAGCCGGATCTCACGCGCTATTTTTTCAGAAGTTGCATGCAACTCAAGCACCAATCGTAAGGAAATCAACCACAATTAAACAAAAATTTGGGTGGTAGGTAAACAGAGACCTCCGATATCACAGTGGTGGGTTAACCGAAACCAAGTGCTATCGTGGTGAGTTTCTAGCAGGCATAAAGGGGAAGCTAACGACACCTTTACCGGATCTCTCGCGCTATTTTTTCATAAGTTGCATGCAACTCAAGCACCAATCGTAAGGAAATCAACCATAATTAAACAAAAATTTGGGTGGTAGGTTAACAGAGACCCCCGATATCACAGTGGTGGGTTAACCGAAACCAAGTGCTATCGTGGTGAGTTTCTAGCAGGTATAAAGGGGAAGCTAACGACACCTTAGCCGGATCTCTCGAGCTATTTTTGCGGAAGTTGCATGCAACTCAAGCACCAATCGTAAGGAAATCAACCATAATTTAACAAAAATATGTGTGGTAGGTACACAGAGACCTCCGATATCACAGTGGTGGGTTAATCGAAACCAAGTGCTATCATGGTGAGTTTCTAGCAGGCATAAAGTGGAAGCTAACGACACCTTAGCCGGATCTCTCGCGCTATTTTTTCAGAACATGCATGCACCTCAAGCACCAATCGTGAGGAAATCAACCATAATTAAACAAAAATTTGGGTGGTAGGTAAACAGAGACCTCCGATATCACAGTGGTGGGTTAACCGAAACCACGTGCTATCATGGTGAGTTTCTAGCAGGCATAAAGGGGAAGCTAACGACACCTTAGCCGGATCTCACGCGCTATTTTTTCAGAAGTTGCATGCAACTCAAGCACCAATCGTAACGAAATAAACCATAATTAAACAAAAATTTGGGTGGTAGGTTAACAGAGACCCCCTATATCATAGTGGTGGGTTAACAGAAACCAAGTACCATCATGGTGAGTTTCTAGCAGGCATAAATGGGAAGCTAACGACACCTTAGCCGGATCTCTCGCGCTATTTTTTCAGAAGTTGCATGCAACTCAAGCACCAATCGCAAGGAAATCAACCATAATTAAACAAAAATTTGGGTGGTAGATTAACAGATACCCCCGATATCATAGTGGTGGGTTAACAGAAACCAAGTGCCATCGTGGTGAGTTTCTAGCAGGCATAAATGGGAAGCTAACGACACCTTAGCCGGATCTCTCGCGCTATTTTTTCAGAAGTTGCATGCAACTCAAGCACCAATCGTAAGGAAATCTACCATAATTAAACAAAAATTTGGGTGGTAGGTAAACAGAGACCTCCGATATCACAGTGGTGGGTTAACCGAAACCAAGTGCTATCGTGGTGAGTTTCTAGCAGGCATAAAGGGGAAGCTAACGACACCTGAGCCGGATCTCTCGCGCTATTTTTTCAGATGTTGCATGCAACTCAAGCACCAATCGTAAGGAAATAAACCATAATTAAACAAAAATTTGGGTGGTAGGTAAACAGAGACCCCCGATATCATAGTGGTGGGTTAACAGAAACCAACTGGCATCGTGGTGAGTTTCTAGCAGGCATAAATGGGAAGCTAACTACAGCTTAGCCGGATCTCTCGCGCTATTTTTTCAGAAGTTGCATGCAACTCAAGCACCAATCGTAAGGAAATAAACCATAATTAAACAAAAATTTGGGTGGTAGGTAAACAGAGACCCCCGATATCATAGTGGTGGGTTAACAGAAACCAAGTGGCATCGTGGTGAGTTTCTAGCAGGCATAAATGGGAAGCTAACTACACCTTAGCCGGATCTCTCGCGCTATTTTTTCAGAAGTTGCATGCAACTCAAGCACCAATCGTAAGGAAATCAACCATAATTAAACAAAAAGTTGGGTGGTAGGTTAACAGAGACCCCCGATATCATAGTGGTGGGTTAACAAAAACCCAGTGCCATCGTGGTGAGTTTCTAGCAGGCATAAATGGGAAGCTCACGACACCTTAGCCGGATCTCTCGCGCTATTTTTTCAGAAGTTGCATGCAACTCAAGCACCAATCGTAAGGAAATCAACCATAATTAAACATAAATTTGGGTGGTAGGTTAACAGAGACCCCCGATATCATAGTGGTGGGTTAACAGAAACCAAGTGCCATCGTGGTGAGTTTCTAGCAGGCATAAATGGGAAGCTAACTACACCTTAGCCGGATCTCTCGCGCTATTTTTTCAGAAGTTGCATGCAACTCAAGCACCAATCGTAAGGAAATCAACCATAATTAAACAAAAATTTGGGTGGTAGGTAAACAGAGGCCTCCGATATCACAGTGGTGGGTTAACCGAAACCAAGTGCTATCGTGGTAAGTTTCTAGCAGGCATAAAGGGGAAGCTAACGACACCTTTACCGGATCTCTCGCGCTATTTTTTCATAAGTTGCATGCAACTCAAGCACCAATCGTAAGGAAATCAACCATGGTAGGTTAACAGAGACCCCGGATATCATAGTGGTGGGTTAACAGAAACCAAGTGCCATCGTGGTGAGTTTCTGGCAGGCATAAATGGGAAGCTAACGACACCTTAGCCGGATCTCTCGCGCTGTTTTTTCAGAAGTTGCATGCAACTCAAGCACCAATCGTAAGGAAATCAACCATAATTAAACAAAAATTTGGGAGTAGGTTAACAGAGACCCCCGATATCACAGTGGTGGGTTAACCGAAACCAAGTGCTATCGTGGTGAGTTTCTAGCAGGCATAAAGGGGAAGCTAACAACACCTTTACCGGATCTCTCGCGCTATTTTGTCATAAGTTGCATGCAACTCAAGCACCAATCGTAAGGAAATCAACCATAATTAAACAAAAATTTGGGTGGTAGGTTAACAGAGACCCCCGATATCACAGTGGTGGGTTAACAGAAACCAAGTGCTATCGTGGTGAGTTTCTAGCAGGTATAAATGGGAAGCTAACGACACCTTAGCTGGCTCTCTCGCGCTATTTGTTCAGAAGTTGCATGCAACTCAAGCACCAATCGTAAGGAAATCAACCATAATTAAACATAAATTTGGGTGGTAGGTTAACAGAGACCCCCGATATCATAGTGGTGGGTTAACAGAAACCAAGTGCCATCATGGTGAGTTTCTAGCAGGCATAAATGGGAAGCTAACGACACCTTAGCCGGATCTCTCGCGCTATTTTTTCAGAAGTTGCATGCAACTCAAACACCAATCGTAAGGAAATCAACCATAATTAAACAAAAATTTGCGTGGTAGGTTACAGAGACCCCCGATATCACAGTGGTCGTTAACCGAAACCAAGTGCTATTGTGGTGAGTTTCTAGCAGGCATAAAGGGGAAGCTAACGGCTATTTTTGCGGAAGTTGCATGCAACTCAAGCACCAATCGTAAGGAAATCAACCAATTTGTGTGGTAGGTACACAGAGACCTCCGATATCACAGTGGTGGGTTAATCGAAATCAAGTGCTATCATGGTGAGTTTCTAGCAGGCATAAAGTGGAAGCTAACGACACCTTAGCCGGATCTCTCGCGCTATTTTTTCAGAAGTTGCATGCACCTCAAGCACCAATCGTGAGGAAATCAACCATAATTAAACAAAAATTTGGGTGGTAGGTAAACAGAGACCTCCGATATCACAGTGGTGGGTTAACCGAAACCACGTGCTATCATGGTGAGTTTCTAGCAGGCATAAAGGGGAAGCTAACGACACCTTAGCCGGATCTCACGCGCTATTTTTTCAGAAGTTGCATGCAACTCAAGCACCAATCGTAAGGAAATCAACCACAATTAAACAAAAATTTGGGTGGTAGGTAAACAGAGACCTCCGATATCACAGTGGTGGGTTAACCGAAACCAAGTGCTATCGTGGTGAGTTTCTAGCAGGCATAAAGGGGAAGCTAACGACACCTTTACCGGATCTCTCGCGCTATTTTTTCATAAGTTGCATGCAACTCAAGCACCAATCGTAAGGAAATCAACCATAATTAAACAAAAATTTGGGTGGTAGGTTAACAGAGACCCCCGGTATCACAGTGGTGGGTTAACCGAAACCAAGTGCTATCGTGGTGAGTTTCTAGCAGGTATAAAGGGGAAGCTAACGACACCTTAGCCGGATCTCTCGAGCTATTTTTGCGGAAGTTGCATGCAACTCAAGCACCAATCGTAAGGAAATCAACCATAATTTAACAAAAATATGTGTGGTAGGTACACAGAGACCTCCGATATCACAGTGGTGGGTTAATCGAAACCAAGTGCTATCATGGTGAGTTTCTAGCAGGCATAAAGTGGAAGCTAACGACACCTTAGCCGGATCTCTCGCGCTATTTTTTCAGAAGTTGCATGCACCTCAAGCACCAATCGTGAGGAAATCAACCATAATTAAACAAAAATTTGGGTGGTAGGTAAACAGAGACCTCCGATATCACAGTGGTGGGTTAACCGAAACCACGTGCTATCATGGTGAGTTTCTAGCAGGCATAAAGGGGAAGCTAACGACACCTTAGCCGGATCTCACGCGCTATTTTTTCAGAAGTTGCATGCAACTCAAGCACCAATCGTAACGAAATAAACCATAATTAAACAAAAATTTGGGTGGTAGGTTAACAGAGACCCCCTATATCATAGTGGTGGGTTAACAGAAACCAAGTACCATCATGGTGAGTTTCTAGCAGGCATAAATGGGAAGCTAACGACACCTTAGCCGGATCTCTCGCGCTATTTTTTCAGAAGTTGCATGCAACTCAAGCACCAATCGCAAGGAAATCAACCATAATTAAACAAAAATTTGGGTGGTAGATTAACAGATACCCCCGATATCATAGTGGTGGGTTAACAGAAACCAAGTGCCATCGTGGTGAGTTTCTAGCAGGCATAAATGGGAAGCTAACGACACCTTAGCCGGATCTCTCGCGCTATTTTTTCAGAAGTTGCATGCAACTCAAGCACCAATCGTAAGGAAATCTACCATAATTAAACAAAAATTTGGGTGGTAGGTAAACAGAGACCTCCGATATCACAGTGGTGGGTTAACCGAAACCAAGTGCTATCGTGGTGAGTTTCTAGCAGGCATAAAGGGGAAGCTAACGACACCTGAGCCGGATCTCTCGCGCTATTTTTTCAGATGTTGCATGCAACTCAAGCACCAATCGTAAGGAAATAAACCATAATTAAACAAAAATTTGGGTGGTAGGTAAACAGAGACCCCCGATATCATAGTGGTGGGTTAACAGAAACCAACTGGCATCGTGGTGAGTTTCTAGCAGGCATAAATGGGAAGCTAACTACAGCTTAGCCGGATCTCTCGCGCTATTTTTTCAGAAGTTGCATGCAACTCAAGCACCAATCGTAAGGAAATAAACCATAATTAAACAAAAATTTGGGTGGTAGGTAAACAGAGACCCCCGATATCATAGTGGTGGGTTAACAGAAACCAAGTGGCATCGTGGTGAGTTTCTAGCAGGCATAAATGGGAAGCTAACTACACCTTAGCCGGATCTCTCGCGCTATTTTTTCAGAAGTTGCATGCAACTCAAGCACCAATCGTAAGGAAATCAACCATAATTAAACAAAAAGTTGGGTGGTAGGTTAACAGAGACCCCCGATATCATAGTGGTGGGTTAACAAAAACCAAGTGCCATCGTGGTGAGTTTCTAGCAGGCATAAATGGGAAGCTCACGACACCTTAGCCGGATCTCTCGCGCTATTTTTTCAGAAGTTGCATGCAACTCAAGCACCAATCGTAAGGAAATCAACCATAATTAAACATAAATTTGGGTGGTAGGTTAACAGAGACCCCCGATATCATAGTGGTGGGTTAACAGAAACCAAGTGCCATCGTGGTGAGTTTCTAGCAGGCATAAATGGGAAGCTAACTACACCTTAGCCGGATCTCTCGCGCTATTTTTTCAGAAGTTGCATGCAACTCAAGCACCAATCGTAAGGAAATCAACCATAATTAAACAAAAATTTGGGTGGTAGGTAAACAGAGGCCTCCGATATCACAGTGGTGGGTTAACCGAAACCAAGTGCTATCGTGGTAAGTTTCTAGCAGGCATAAAGGGGAAGCTAACGACACCTTTACCGGATCTCTCGCGCTATTTTTTCATAAGTTGCATGCAACTCAAGCACCAATCGTAAGGAAATCAACCATGGTAGGTTAACAGAGACCCCGGATATCATAGTGGTGGGTTAACAGAAACCAAGTGCCATCGTGGTGAGTTTCTGGCAGGCATAAATGGGAAGCTAACGACACCTTAGCCGGATCTCTCGCGCTGTTTTTTCAGAAGTTGCATGCAACTCAAGCACCAATCGTAAGGAAATCAACCATAATTAAACAAAAATTTGGGAGTAGGTTAACAGAGACCCCCGATATCACAGTGGTGGGTTAACCGAAACCAAGTGCTATCGTGGTGAGTTTCTAGCAGGCATAAAGGGGAAGCTAACAACACCTTTACCGGATCTCTCGCGCTATTTTGTCATAAGTTGCATGCAACTCAAGCACCAATCGTAAGGAAATCAACCATAATTAAACAAAAATTTGGGTGGTAGGTTAACAGAGACCCCCGATATCACAGTGGTGGGTTAACAGAAACCAAGTGCTATCGTGGTGAGTTTCTAGCAGGTATAAATGGGAAGCTAACGACACCTTAGCCGGATCTCTCGCGCTATTTTTTCAGAAGTTGCATGCAACTCAAGCACCAATCGCAAGGAAATCAACCATAATTTAACAAAAATTTGGGTGGTAGGTTAACAGAGACCCCCGATATCACAGTGGTGGGTTAACCTAAACCAAGTGCCATCGTGGTGAGTTTCTAGCAGGCATAAAGTGGAAGCTAACGACACCTTAGCCGGATCTCACGCGCTATTTTTTCAGAAGTTGCATGCAACTCAAGCACCAATCGTGAGGAAATCAACCACAATTAAACAAAAATTTGGGTGGTAGGTAAACAGAGACCTCCGATATCACAGTGGTGGGTTAACCGAAACCAAGTGCTATCGTGGTGAGTTTCTAGCAGGCATAAAGGGGAAGCTAACGACACCTTTACCGGATCTCTCGCGCTATTTTTTCATAAGTTGCATGCAACTCAAGCACCAATCGTAAGGAAATCAACCATAATTAAACAAAAATTTGGGTGGTAGGTTAACAGAGACCCCCGATATCACAGTGGTGGGTTAACCGAAACCAAGTGCTATCGTGGTGAGTTTCTAGCAGGCATAAAGGGGAAGCTAACGACACCTTAGCCGGATCTCTCGAGCTATTTTTGCGGAAGTTGCATGCAACTCAAGCACCAATCGTAAGGAAATCAACCATAATTTAACAAAAATATGTGTGGTAGGTACACAGAGACCTCCGATATCACAGTGGTGGGTTAATCGAAACCAAGTGCTATCATGGTGAGTTTCTAGCAGGCATAAAGTGGAAGCTAACGACACCTTAGCCGGATCTCTCGCGCTATTTTTTCAGAAGTTGCATGCACCTCAAGCACCAATCGGGAGGAAATCAACCATAATTAAACAAAAATTTGGGTGGTAGGTAAACAGAGACCTCCGATATCACAGTGGTGGGTTAACCGAAACCACGTGCTATCATGGTGAGTCTCTAGCAGGCATAAAGGGGAAGCTAACGACACCTTAGCCGGATCTCACGCGCTATTTTTTCAGAAGTTGCATGCAACTCAAGCACCAATCGTAAGGAAATCAACCACAATTAAACAAAAATTTGGGTGGTAGGTAAACAGAGACCTCCGATATCACAGTGGTGGGTTAACCGAAACCAAGTGCTATCGTGGTGAGTTTCTAGCAGGCATAAAGGGGAAGCTAACGACACCTTTACCGGATCTCTCGCGCTATTTTTTCATAAGTTGCATGCAACTCAAGCACCAATCGTTATGAAATCAACCATAATTAAACAAAAATTTGGGTGGTAGGTTAACAGAGACCCCCGATATCACAGTGGTGGGTTAATCGAAACCAAGTGCTATCATGGTGAGTTTCTAGCAGGCATAAAGTGGAAGCTAACGACACCTTAGCCGGATCTCTCGCGCTATTTTTTCAGAAGTTGCATGCACCTCAAGCACCAATCGTGAGGAAATCAACCATAATTAAACAAAAATTTGGGTGGTAGGTAAACAGAGACCTCCGATATCACAGTGGTGGGTTAACCGAAACCAAGTGCTATCGTGGTGAGTTTCTAGCAGGCATAAAGGGGAAGCTAACGACACCTGAGCCGGATCTCTCGCGCTATTTTTTCAGATGTTGCATGCAACTCAAGCACCAATCGTAAGGAAATAAACCATAATTAAACAAAAATTTGGTAGGTAGGTAAACAGAGGCCCCCGATATCATAGTGGTGGGTTAACAGAAACCAAGTGGCATCGGGGTGAGTTTCTAGCAGGCATAAATGGGATGCTAACTACACCTTAGCCGGATCTCTCGCGCTATTTTTTCAGAAGTTGCATGCAACTCAAGCACCAATCGTAAGGAAATCAACCATAATTTAACAAAAATATGTGTGGTAGGTACACAGAGACCTCCGATATCACAGTGGTGGGTTAACCGAAACCACGTGCTATCATGGTGAGTTTCTAGAAGGCATAAAGGGGAAGCTAACGACACCTTAGCCGGATCTCACGCGCTATTTTTTCAGAAGTTGCATGCAACTCAAGCACCAATCGTAACGAAATAAACCATAATTAAACAAAAATTTGGGTGGTAGGTTAACAGAGACCCCCTCTATCATAGTGGTGGGTTAACAGAAACCAAGTACCATCATGGTGAGTTTCTAGCAGGCATAAATGGGAAGCTAACGACACCTTAGCCGGATCTCTCGCGCTATTTTTTCAGAAGTTGCATGCAACTCAAGCACCAATCGCAAGGAAATCAACCATAATTAAACAAAAATTTGGGTGGTAGATTAACAGAGACCCCCGATATCATAGTGGTGGGTTAACAGAAACCAAGTGCCATCGTGGTGAGTTTCTAGCAGGCATAAATGGGAAGCTAACGACACCTTAGCCGGATCTCTCGCGCTATTTTTTCAGAAGTTGCATGCAACTCAAGCACCAATCGTAAGGAAATCAACCATAATTAAACAAAAATTTGGGTGGTAGGTAAACAGAGACCTCCGATATCACAGTGGTGGGTTAACCGAAACCAAGTGCTATCGTGGTGAGTTTCTAGCAGGCATAAAGGGGAAGCTAACGACACCTGAGCCGGATCTCTCGCGCTATTTTTTCAGATGTTGCATGCAACTCAAGCACCAATCGTAAGGAAATAAACCATAATTAAACAAAAATTTGGTAGGTAGGTAAACAGAGGCCCCCGATATCATAGTGGTGGGTTAACAGAAACCAAGTGGCATCGGGGTGAGTTTCTAGCAGGCATAAATGGGAAGCTAACTACACCTTAGCCGGATCTCTCGCGCTATTTTTTCAGAAGTTGCATGCAACTCAAGCACCAATCGTAAGGAAATCAACCATAATTAAACAAAAAGTTGGGTGGTAGGTTAACAGAGACCCCCGATATCATAGTGGTGGGTTAACAAAAACCAAGTGCCATCGTGGTGAGTTTCTAGCAGGCATAAATGGGAAGCTCACGACACCTTAGCCGGATCTCTCGCGCTATTTTTTCAGAAGTTGCATGCAACTCAAGCACCAATCGTAAGGAAATCAACCATAATTAAACATAAATTTGGGTGGTAGGTTAACAGAGACCCCCGATATCATAGTGGTGGGTTAACAGAAACCAAGTGCCATCGTGGTGAGTTTCTAGCAGGCATAAATGGGAAGCTAACTACACCTTAGCCGGATCTCTCGCGCTATTTTTTCAGAAGTTGCATGCAACTCAAGCACCAATCGTAAGGAAATCAACCATAATTAAACAAAAATTTGGGTGGTAGGTAAACAGAGGCCTCCGATATCACAGTGGTGGGTTAACCGAAACCAAGTGCTATCGTGGTGAGTTTCTAGCAGGCATAAAGGGGAAGCTAACAACACCTTTACCGGATCTCTCGCGCTATTTTGTCATAAGTTGCATGCAACTCAAGCACCAATCGTGAGGAAATCAACCACAATTAAACAAAAATTTGGGTGGTAGGTAAACAGAGACCTCCGATATCACAGTGGTGGGTTAACCGAAACCAAGTGCTATCGTGGTAAGTTTCTAGCAGGCATAAAGGGGAAGCTAACGACACCTTTACCGGATCTCTCGCGCTATTTTTTCATAAGTTGCATGCAACTCAAGCACCAATCGTAAGGAAATCAACCATGGTAGGTTAACAGAGACCCCGGATATCATAGTGGTGGGTTAACAGAAACCAAGTGCCATCGTGGTGAGTTTCTGGCAGGCATAAATGGGAAGCTAACGACACCTTTACCGGATCTCTCGCGCTATTTTTTCATAAGTTGCATGCAACTCAAGCACCAATCGTAAGGAAATCAACCATGGTAGGTTAACAGAGACCCCGGATATCATAGTGGTGGGTTAACAGAAACCAAGTGCCATCGTGGTGAGTTTCTGGCAGGCATAAATGGGAAGCTAACGACACCTTAGCCGGATCTCTCGCGCTATTTTTTCATAAGTTGCATGCAACTCAAGCACCAATCGTAAGGAAATCAACCATGGTAGGTTAACAGAGACCCCCGATATCATAGTGGTGGGTTAACAAAAACCAAGTGCCATCGTGGTGAGTTTCTAGCAGGCATAAATGGGAAGCTCACGACACCTTAGCCGGATCTCTCGCGCTATTTTTTCAGAAGTTGCATGCAACTCAAGCACCAATCGTAAGGAAATCAACCATAATTAAACATAAATTTGGGTGGTAGGTTAACAGAGACCCCCGATATCATAGTGGTGGGTTAACAGAAACCAAGTGCCATCGTGGTGAGTTTCTAGCAGGCATAAATGGGAAGCTAACTACACCTTAGCCGGATCTCTCGCGCTATTTTTTCAGAAGTTGCATGCAACTCAAGCACCAATCGTAAGGAAATCAACCATAATTAAACAAAAATTTGGGTGGTAGGTAAACAGAGGCCTCCGATATCACAGTGGTGGGTTAACCGAAACCAAGTGCTATCGTGGTAAGTTTCTAGCAGGCATAAAGGGGAAGCTAACGACACCTTTACCGGATCTCTCGCGCTATTTTTTCATAAGTTGCATGCAACTCAAGCACCAATCGTAAGGAAATCAACCATGGTAGGTTAACAGAGACCCCGGATATCATAGTGGTGGGTTAACAGAAACCAAGTGCCATCGTGGTGAGTTTCTGGCAGGCATAAATGGGAAGCTAACGACACCTTAGCCGGATCTCTCGCGCTGTTTTTTCAGAAGTTGCATGCAACTCAAGCACCAATCGTAAGGAAATGAACCATAATTAAACAAAAATTTGGGATTAGGTTAACAGAGACCCCCGATATCACAGTGGTGGGTTAACCGAAACCAAGTGCTATCGTGGTGAGTTTCTAGCAGGCATAAAGGGGAAGCTAACAACACCTTTACCGGATCTCTCGCGCTATTTTGTCATAAGTTGCATGCAACTCAAGCACCAATCGTAAGGAAATCAACCATAATTAAGCAAAAATTTGGGTGGTAGGTTAACAGAGACCCCCGATATCACAGTGGTGGGTTAACAGAAACCAAGTGCTATCGTAGTGAGTTTCTAGCAGGTATAAATGGGAAGCTAACGACACCTTAGCCGGATCTCTCGCGCTATTTTTTCAGAAGTTGCATGCAACTCAAGCACCAATCGCAAGGAAATCAACCATAATTTAACAAAAATTTGGGTGGTAGGTTAACAGAGACCCCCGATATCACAGTGGTGGGTTAACCGAAACCAAGTGCCATCGTGGTGAGTTTCTAGCAGGCATAAAGTGGAAGCTAACGACACCTTAGCCGGATCTCACGCGCTATTTTTTCAGAAGTTGCATGCAACTCAAGCACCAATCGTGAGGAAATCAACCACAATTAAACAAAAATTTGGGTGGTAGGTAAACAGAGACCTCCGATATCACAGTGGTGGGTTAACCGAAACCAAGTGCTATCGTGGTGAGTTTCTAGCAGGCATAAAGGGGAAGCTAACGACACCTTTACCGGATCTCTCGCGCTATTTTTTCATAAGTTGCATGCAACTCAAGCACCAATCGTAAGGAAATCAACCATAATTAAACAAAAATTTGGGTGGTAGGTTAACAGAGACCCCCGATATCACAGTGGTGGGTTAACCGAAACCAAGTGCTATCGTGGTGAGTTTCTAGCAGGTATAAAGGGGAAGCTAACGACACCTTAGCCGGATCTCTCGAGCTATTTTTGCGGAAGTTGCATGCAACTCAAGCACCAATCGTAAGGAAATCAACCATAATTTAACAAAAATATGTGTGGTAGGTACACAGAGACCTCCGATATCACAGTGGTGGGTTAACCTAAACCAAGTGCCATCGTGGTGAGTTTCTAGCAGGCATAAAGTGGAAGCTAACGACACCTTAGCCGGATCTCACGCGCTATTTTTTCAGAAGTTGCATGCAACTCAAGCACCAATCGTGAGGAAATCAACCACAATTAAACAAAAATTTGGGTGGTAGGTAAACAGAGACCTCCGATATCACAGTGGTGGGTTAACCGAAACCAAGTGCTATCGTGGTGAGTTTCTAGCAGGCATAAAGGGGAAGCTAACGACACCTTTACCGGATCTCTCGCGCTATTTTTTCATAAGTTGCATGCAAC
Source organism: Anomoia purmunda (assembly GCA_951828415.1). Taxonomy (NCBI): domain Eukaryota; kingdom Metazoa; phylum Arthropoda; class Insecta; order Diptera; family Tephritidae; genus Anomoia; species Anomoia purmunda. The sequence goes on from OX639995.1 coordinate 97,230,727, forward strand.
TCAAGCACCAATCGTAAGGAAATCAACCATAATTAAACAAAAATTTGGGTGGTAGGTTAACAGAGACCCCCGATATCACAGTGGTGGGTTAACCGAAACCAAGTGCTATCGTGGTGAGTTTCTAGCAGGCATAAAGGGGAAGCTAACGACACCTTAGCCGGATCTCTCGAGCTATTTTTGCGGAAGTTGCATGCAACTCAAGCACCAATCGTAAGGAAATCAACCATAATTTAACAAAAATATGTGTGGTAGGTACACAGAGACCTCCGATATCACAGTGGTGGGTTAATCGAAACCAAGTGCTATCATGGTGAGTTTCTAGCAGGCATAAAGTGGAAGCTAACGACACCTTAGCCGGATCTCTCGCGCTATTTTTTCAGAAGTTGCATGCACCTCAAGCACCAATCGGGAGGAAATCAACCATAATTAAACAAAAATTTGGGTGGTAGGTAAACAGAGACCTCCGATATCACAGTGGTGGGTTAACCGAAACCACGTGCTATCATGGTGAGTCTCTAGCAGGTATAAAGGGGAAGCTAACGACACCTTAGCCGGATCTCACGCGCTATTTTTTCAGAAGTTGCATGCAACTCAAGCACCAATCGTAAGGAAATCAACCACAATTAAACAAAAATTTGGGTGGTAGGTAAACAGAGACCTCCGATATCACAGTGGTGGGTTAACCGAAACCAAGTGCTATCGTGGTGAGTTTCTAGCAGGCATAAAGGGGAAGCTAACGACACCTTTACCGGATCTCTCGCGCTATTTTTTCATAAGTTGCATGCAACTCAAGCACCAATCGTTATGAAATCAACCATAATTAAACAAAAATTTGGGTGGTAGGTTAACAGAGACCCCCGATATCACAGTGGTGGGTTAATCGAAACCAAGTGCTATCATGGTGAGTTTCTAGCAGGCATAAAGTGGAAGCTAACGACACCTTAGCCGGATCTCTCGCGCTATTTTTTCAGAAGTTGCATGCACCTCAAGCACCAATCGTGAGGAAATCAACCATAATTAAACAAAAATTTGGGTGGTAGGTAAACAGAGACCTCCGATATCACAGTGGTGGGTTAACCGAAACCAAGTGCTATCGTGGTGAGTTTCTAGCAGGCATAAAGGGGAAGCTAACGACACCTGAGCCGGATCTCTCGCGCTATTTTTTCAGATGTTGCATGCAACTCAAGCACCAATCGTAAGGAAATAAACCATAATTAAACAAAAATTTGGTAGGTAGGTAAACAGAGGCCCCCGATATCATAGTGGTGGGTTAACAGAAACCAAGTGGCATCGGGGTGAGTTTCTAGCAGGCATAAATGGGAAGCTAACTACACCTTAGCCGGATCTCTCGCGCTATTTTTTCAGAAGTTGCATGCAACTCAAGCACCAATCGTAAGGAAATCAACCATAATTTAACAAAAATATGTGTGGTAGGTACACAGAGACCTCCGATATCACAGTGGTGGGTTAACCGAAACCACGTGCTATCATGGTGAGTTTCTAGCAGGCATAAAGGGGAAGCTAACGACACCTTAGCCGGATCTCACGCGCTATTTTTTCAGAAGTTGCATGCAACTCAAGCACCAATCGTAACGAAATAAACCATAATTAAACAAAAATTTGGGTGGTAGGTTAACAGAGACCCCCTCTATCATAGTGGTGGGTTAACAGAAACCAAGTACCATCATGGTGAGTTTCTAGCAGGCATAAATGGGAAGCTAACGACACCTTAGCCGGATCTCTCGCGCTATTTTTTCAGAAGTTGCATGCAACTCAAGCACCAATCGCAAGGAAATCAACCATAATTAAACAAAAATTTGGGTGGTAGGTAAACAGAGACCTCCGATATCACAGTGGTGGGTTAACCGAAACCAAGTGCTATCGTGGTGAGTTTCTAGCAGGCATAAAGGGGAAGCTAACGACACCTGAGCCGGATCTCTCGCGCTATTTTTTCAGATGTTGCATGCAACTCAAGCACCAATCGTAAGGAAATAAACCATAATTAAACAAAAATTTGGTAGGTAGGTAAACAGAGGCCCCCGATATCATAGTGGTGGGTTAACAGAAACCAAGTGGCATCGGGGTGAGTTTCTAGCAGGCATAAATGGGAAGCTAACTACACCTTAGCCGGATCTCTCGCGCTATTTTTTCAGAAGTTGCATGCAACTCAAGCACCAATCGTAAGGAAATCAACCATAATTAAACAAAAAGTTGGGTGGTAGGTTAACAGAGACCCCCGATATCATAGTGGTGGGTTAACAAAAACCAAGTGCCATCGTGGTGAGTTTCTAGCAGGCATAAATGGGAAGCTCACGACACCTTAGCCGGATCTCTCGCGCTATTTTTTCAGAAGTTGCATGCAACTCAAGCACCAATCGTAAGGAAATCAACCATAATTAAACATAAATTTGGGTGGTAGGTTAACAGAGACCCCCGATATCATAGTGGTGGGTTAACAGAAACCAAGTGCCATCGTGGTGAGCTTCTAGCAGGCATAAATGGGAAGCTAACTACACCTTAGCCGGATCTCTCGCGCTATTTTTTCAGAAGTTGCATGCAACTCAAGCACCAATCGTAAGGAAATCAACCATAATTAAACAAAAATTTGGGTGGTAGGTAAACAGAGGCCTCCGATATCACAGTGGTGGGTTAACCGAAACCAAGTGCTATCGTGGTAAGTTTCTAGCAGGCATAAAGGGGAAGCTAACGACACCTTTACCGGATCTCTCGCGCTATTTTTTCATAAGTTGCATGCAACTCAAGCACCAATCGTAAGGAAATCAACCATAATTAAACATAAATTTGGGTGGTAGGTTAACAGAGACCCCCGATATCATAGTGGTGGGTTAACAGAAACCAAGTGCCATCGTGGTGAGCTTCTAGCAGGCATAAATGGGAAGCTAACTACACCTTAGCCGGATCTCTCGCGCTATTTTTTCAGAAGTTGCATGCAACTCAAGCACCAATCGTAAGGAAATCAACCATAATTAAACATAAATTTGGGTGGTAGGTTAACAGAGACCCCCGATATCACAGTGGTGGGTTAACAGAAACCAAGTGCTATCGTGGTGAGTTTCTAGCAGGTATAAATGGGAAGCTAACGACACCTTAGCCGGATCTCTCGCGCTATTTTTTCAGAAGTTGCATGCAACTCAAGCACCAATCGCAAGGAAATCAACCATAATTTAACAAAAATTTGGGTGGTAGGTTAACAGAGACCCCCGATATCACAGTGGTGGGTTAACCGAAACCAAGTGCCATCGTGGTGAGTTTCTAGCAGGCATAAAGGGGAAGCTAACGACACCTTTACCGGATCTCTCGCGCTATTTTTTCATAAGTTGCATGCAACTCAAGCACCAATCGTAAGGAAATCAACCATAATTAAACAAAAATTTGGGTGGTAGGTTAACAGAGACCCCCGATATCACAGTGGTGGGTTAACCGAAACCAAGTGCTATCGTGGTGAGTTTCTAGCAGGTATAAAGGGGAAGCTAACGACACCTTAGCCGGATCTCTCGAGCTATTTTTGCGGAAGTTGCATGCAACTCAAGCACCAATCGTAAGGAAATCAACCATAATTTAACAAAAATATGTGTGGTAGGTACACAGAGACCTCCGATATCACAGTGGTGGGTTAATCGAAACCAAGTGCTATCATGGTGAGTTTCTAGCAGGCATAAAGTGGAAGCTAACGACACCTTAGCCGGATCTCTCGCGCTATTTTTTCAGAAGTTGCATGCACCTCAAGCACCAATCGGGAGGAAATCAACCATAATTAAACAAAAATTTGGGTGGTAGGTAAACAGAGACCTCCGATATCACAGTGGTGGGTTAACCGAAACCACGTGCTATCATGGTGAGTTTCTAGCAGGCATAAAGGGGAAGCTAACGACACCTTAGCCGGATCTCACGCGCTATTTTTTCAGAAGTTGCATGCAACTCAAGCACCAATCGTAAGGAAATCAACCACAATTAAACAAAAATTTGGCTGGTAGGTAAACAGAGACCTCCGATATCACAGTGGTGGGTTAACCGAAACCAAGTGCTATCGTGGTGAGTTTCTAGCAGGCATAAAGGGGAAGCTAACGACACCTTTACCGGATCTCTCGCGCTATTTTTTCATAAGTTGCATGCAACTCAAGCACCAATCGTTATGAAATCAACCATAATTAAACAAAAATTTGGGTGGTAGGTTAACAGAGACCCCCGATATCACAGTGGTGGGTTAACCGAAACCAAGTGCTATCGTGATGAGTTTCTAGCAGGTATAAAGGGGAAGCTAACGACACCTTAGCCGGATCTCTCGAGCTATTTTTGCGGAAGTTGCATGCAACTCAAGCACCAATCGTAAGGAAATCAACCATAATTTAACAAAAATATGTGTGGTAGGTACACAGAGACCTCCGATATCACAGTGGTGGGTTAATCGAAACCAAGTGCTATCATGGTGAGTTTCTAGCAGGCATAAAGTGGAAGCTAACGACACCTTAGCCGGATCTCTCGCGCTATTTTTTCAGAAGTTGCATGCACCTCAAGCACCAATCGTGAGGAAATCAACCATAATTAAACAAAAATTTGGGTGGTAGGTAAACAGAGACCTCCGATATCACAGTGGTGGGTTAACCGAAACCACGTGCTATCATGGTGAGTTTCTAGCAGGCATAAAGGGGAAGCTAACGACACCTTAGCCGGATCTCACGCGCTATTTTTTCAGAAGTTGCATGCAACTCAAGCACCAATCGTAACGAAATAAACCATAATTAAACAAAAATTTGGGTGGTAGGTTAACAGAGACCCCCTATATCATAGTGGTGGGTTAACAGAAACCAAGTACCATCATGGTGAGTTTCTAGCAGGCATAAATGGGAAGCTAACGACACCTTAGCCGGATCTCTCGCGCTATTTTTTCAGAAGTTGCATGCAACTCAAGCACCAATCGTAAGGAAATCAACCATAATTAAACAAAAATTTGGGTGGTAGGTAAACAGAGACCTCCGATATCACAGTGGTGGGTTAACCGAAACCAAGTGCTATCGTGGTGAGTTTCTAGCAGGCATAAAGGGGAAGCTAACGACACCTGAGGCGGATCTCTCGCGCTATTTTTTCAGATGTTGCATGCAACTCAAGCACCAATCGTAAGGAAATAAACCATAATTAAACAAAAATTTGGGTGGTAGGTAAACAGAGGCCCCCGATATCATAGTGGTGGGTTAACAGAAACCAAGTGGCATCGTGGTGAGTTTCTAGCAGGCATAAATGGGAAGCTAACTACACCTTAGCCGGATCTCTCGCGCTATTTTTTCAGAAGTTGCATGCAACTCAAGCACCAATCGTAAGGAAATCAACCATAATTAAACAAAAAGTTGGGTGGTAGGTTAACAGAGACCCCCGATATCATAGTGGTGGGTTAACAAAAACCAAGTGCCATCGTGGTGAGTTTCTAGCAGGCATAAATGGGAAGCTCACGATACCTTAGCCGGATCTCTCGCGCTATTTTTTCAGAAGTTGCATGCAACTCAAGCACCAATCGTAAGGAAATCAACCATAATTAAACATAAATTTGGGTGGTAGGTTAACAGAGACCCCCGATATCATAGTGGTGGGTTAACAGAAACCAAGTGCCATCGTGGTGAGTTTCTAGCAGGCATAAATGGGAAGCTAACTACACCTTAGCCGGATCTCTCGCGCTATTTTTTCAGAAGTTGCATGCAACTCAAGCACCAATCGTAAGGAAATCAACCATAATTAAACAAAAATTTGGGTGGTAGGTAAACAGAGGCCTCCGATATCACAGTGGTGGGTTAACCGAAACCAAGTGCTATCGTGGTAAGTTTCTAGCAGGCATAAAGGGGAAGCTAACGACACCTTTACCGGATCTCTCGCGCTATTTTTTCATAAGTTGCATGCAACTCAAGCACCAATCGTAAGGAAATCAACCATGGTAGGTTAACAGAGACCCCGGATATCATAGTGGTGGGTTAACAGAAACCAAGTGCCATCGTGGTGAGTTTCTGGCAGGCATAAATGGGAAGCTAACGACACCTTAGCCGGATCTCTCGCGCTGTTTTTTCAGAAGTTGCATGCAACTCAAGCACCAATCGTAAGGAAATCAACCATAATTAAACAAAAATTTGGGAGTAGGTTAACAGAGACCCCCGATATCACAGTGGTGGGTTAACCGAAACCAAGTGCTATCATGGTGAGTTTCTAGCAGGCATAAAGGGGAAGCTAACAACACCTTTACCGGATCTCTCGCGCTATTTTGTCATAAGTTGCATGCAACTCAAGCACCAATCGTAAGGAAATCAACCATAATTAAACAAAAATTTGGGTGGTAGCTTAACAGAGACCCCCGATATCACAGTGGTGGGTTAACAGAAACCAAGTGCTATCGTGGTGAGTTTCTAGCAGGTATAAATGGGAAGCTAACGACACCTTAGCCGGATCTCTCGCGCTATTTTTTCAGAAGTTGCATGCAACTCAAGCACCAATCGCAAGGAAATCAACCATAATTTAACAAAAATTTGGGTGGTAGGTTAACAGAGACCCCCGATATCACAGTGGTGGGTTAACCGAAACCAAGTGCCATCGTGGTGAGTTTCTAGCAGGCATAAAGTGGAAGCTAACGACACCTTAGCCGGATCTCACGCGCTATTTTTTCAGAAGTTGCATGCAACTCAAGCACCAATCGTGAGGAAATCAACCACAATTAAACAAAAATTTGGGTGGTAGGTAAACAGAGACCTCCGATATCACAGTGGTGGGTTAACCGAAACCAAGTGCTGTCGTGGTGAGTTTCTAGCAGGCATAAAGGGGAAGCTAACGACACCTTTACCGGATCTCTCGCGCTATTTTTTCATAAGTTGCATGCAACTCAAGCACCAATCGTAAGGAAATCAACCATAATTAAACAAAAATTTGGGTGGTAGGTTAACAGAGACCCCCGATATCACAGTGGTGGGTTAACCGAAACCAAGTGCTATCGTGGTGAGTTTCTAGCAGGTATAAAGGGGAAGCTAACGACACCTTAGCCGGATCTCTCGAGCTATTTTTGCGGAAGTTGCATGCAACTCAAGCACCAATCGTAAGGAAATCAACCATAATTTAACAAAAATATGTGTGGTAGGTACACAGAGACCTCCGATATCACAGTGGTGGGTTAATCGAAACCAAGTGCTATCATGGTGAGTTTCTAGCAGGCATAAAGTGGAAGCTAACGACACCTTAGCCGGATCTCTCGCGCTATTTTTTCAGAAGTTGCATGCACCTCAAGCACCAATCGTGAGGAAATCAACCATAATTAAACAAAAATTTGGGTGGTAGGTAAACAGAGACCTCCGATATCACAGTGGTGGGTTAACCGAAACCACGTGCTATCATGGTGAGTTTCTAGCAGGCATAAAGGGGAAGCTAACGACACCTTAGCCGGATCTCACGCGCTATTTTTTCAGAAGTTGCATGCAACTCAAGCACCAATCGAATGGAAATCAACCACAATTAAACAAAAATTTGGGTGGTAGGTAAACAGAGACCTCCGATATCACAGTGGTGGGTTAACCGAAACCAAGTGCTATCGTGGTGAGTTTCTAGCAGGCATAAAGGGGAAGCTAACGACACCTTTACCGGATCTCTCGCGCTATTTTTTCATAAGTTGCATGCAACTCAAGCACCAATCGTAAGGAAATCAACCATAATTAAACAAAAATTTGGGTGGTAGGTTAACAGAGACCCCCGATATCACAGTGGTGGGTTAACCGAAACCAAGTGCTATCGTGGTGAGTTTCTAGCAGGTATAAAGGGGAAGCTAACGACACCTTAGCCGGATCTCTCGAGCTATTTTTGCGGAAGTTGCATGCAACTCAAGCACCAATCGTAAGGAAATCAACCATAATTTAACAAAAATATGTGTGGTAGGTACACAGAGACCTCCGATATCACAGTGGTGGGTTAATCGAAACCAAGTGCTATCATGGTGAGTTTCTAGCAGGCATAAAGTGGAAGCTAACGACACCTTAGCCGGATCTCTCGCGCTATTTTTTCAGAAGTTGCATGCACCTCAAGCACCAATCGTGAGGAAATCAACCATAATTAAACAAAAATTTGGGTGGTAGGTAAACAGAGACCTCCGATATCACAGTGGTGGGTTAACCGAAACCACGTGCTATCATGGTGAGTTTCTAGCAGGCATAAAGGGGAAGCTAACGACACCTTAGCCGGATCTCACGCGCTATTTTTTCAGAAGTTGCATGCAACTCAAGCACCAATCGTAACGAAATAAACCATAATTAAACAAAAATTTGGGTGGTAGGTTAACAGAGACCCCCTATATCATAGTGGTGGGTTAACAGAAACCAAGTACCATCATGGTGAGTTTCTAGCAGGCATAAATGGGAAGCTAACGACACCTTAGCCGGATCTCTCGCGCTATTTTTTCAGAAGTTGCATGCAACTCAAGCACCAATCGCAAGGAAATCAACCATAATTAAACAAAAATTTGGGTGGTAGATTAACAGAGACCCCCGATATCATAGTGGTGGGTTAACAGAAACCAAGTGCCATCGTGGTGAGTTTCTAGCAGGCATAAATGGGAAGCTAACGACACCTTAGCCGGATCTCTCGCGCTAATTTTTCAGAAGTTGCATGCAACTCAAGCACCAATCGTAAGGAAATCAACCATAATTAAACAAAAATTTGGGTGGTAGGTAAACAGAGACTTTCGATATCACAGTGGTGGGTTAACCGAAACCAAGTGCTATCGTGGTGAGTTTCTAGCAGGCATAAAGGGGAAGCTAACGACACCTGAGCCGGGTCTCTCGCGCTATTTTTTCAGATGTTGCATGCAACTCAAGCACCAATCGTAAGGAAATAAACCATAATTAAACAAAAATTTGGGTGGTAGGTAAACAGAGACCCCCGATATCATAGTGGTGGGTTAACAGAAACCAAGTGGCATCGTGGTGAGTTTCTAGCAGGCATAAATGGGAAGCTAACTACACCTTAGCCGGATCTCTCGCGCTATTTTTTCAGAAGTTGCATGCAACTCAAGCACCAATCGTAAGGAAATCAACCATAATTAAACAAAAAGTTGGGTGGTAGGTTAACAGAGACCCCCGATATCATAGTGGTGGGTTAACAAAAACCAAGTGCCATCGTGGTGAGTTTCTAGCAGGCATAAATGGGAAGCTCACGACACCTTAGCCGGATCTCTCGCGCTATTTTTTCAGAAGTTGCATGCAACTCAAGCACCAATCGTAAGGAAATCAACCATGGTAGGTTAACAGAGACCCCGGATATCATAATGGTGGGTTAACAGAAACCAAGTGCCATCGTGGTGAGTTTCTGGCAGGCATAAATGGGAAGCTAACGACACCTTAGCCGGATCTCTCGCGCTGTTTTTTTCAGAAGTTGCATGCAACTCAAGCACCAATCGTAAGGAAATCAACCACAATTAAACAAAAATTTGGGTGGTAGGTAAACAGAGACCTCCGATATCACAGTGGTGGGTTAACCGAAACCAAGTGCTATCGTGGTGAGTTTCTAGCAGGCATAAAGTGGAAGCTAACGACCCCTTAGCCGGATCTCACGCGCTATTTTTTCAGAAGTTGCATGCAACTCAAGCACCAATCGTGAGGAAATCAACCACAATTAAACAAAAATTTGGGTGGTAGGTAAACAGAGACCTCCGATATCACAGTGGTGGGTTAACCGAAACCAAGTGCTATCGTGGTGAGTTTCTAGCAGGCATAAAGGGGAAGCTAACGACACCTTTACCGGATCTCTCGCGCTATTTTTTCATAAGTTGCATGCAACTCAAGCACCAATCGTAAGGAAATCAACCATAATTAAACAAAAATTTGGGTGGTAGGTTAACAGAGACCCCCGATATCACAGTGGTGGGTTAACCGAAACCAAGTGCTATCATGGTGAGTTTCTAGCAGGTATAAAGGGGAAGCTAACGACACCTTAGCCGGATCTCTCGAGCTATTTTTGCGGAAGTTGCATGCAACTCAAGCACCAATCGTAAGGAAATCAACCATAATTTAACAAAAATATGTGTGGTAGGTACACAGAGACCTCCGATATCACAGTGGTGGGTTAATCGAAACCAAGTGCTATCATGGTGAGTTTCTAGCAGGCATAAAGTGGAAGCTAACGACACCTTAGCCGGATCTCTCGCGCTATTTTTTCAGAAGTTGCATGCACCTCAAGCACCAATCGTGAGGAAATCAACCATAATTAAACAAAAATTTGGGTGGTAGGTAAACAGAGACCTCCGATATCACAGTGGTGGGTTAACCGAAACCACGTTCTATCATGGTGAGTTTCTAGCAGGCATAAAGGGGAAGCTAACGACACCTTAGCCGGATCTCACGCGCTATTTTTTCAGAAGTTGCATGCAACTCAAGCACCAATCGTAAGGAAATCAACCACAATTAAACAAAAATTTGGGTGGTAGGTAAACAGAGACCTCCGATATCACAGTGGTGGGTTAACCGAAACCAAGTGCTATCGTGGTGAGTTTCTAGCAGGCATAAAGGGGAAGCTAACGACACCTTTACCGGATCTCTCGCGCTATTTTTTCGGAAGTTGCATGCAACTCAAGCACCAATCGTAAGGAAATCAACCATAATTAAACAAAAATTTGGGTGGTAGGTTAACAGAGACCCCCGATATCACAGTGGTGGGTTAACCGAAACCAAGTGCTATCGTGGTGAGTTTCTAGCAGGTATAAAGGGGAAGCTAACGACACCTTAGCCGGATCTCTCGAGCTATTTTTGCGGAAGTTGCATGCAACTCAAGCACCAATCGTAAGGAAATCAACCATAATTTAACAAAAATATGTGTGGTAGGTACACAGAGACCTCCGATATCACAGTGGTGGGTTAATCGAAACCAAGTGCTATCATGGTGAGTTTCTAGCAGGCATAAAGTGGAAGCTAACGACACCTTAGCCGGATCTCTCGCGCTATTTTTTCAGAAGTTGCATGCACCTCAAGCACCAATCGTGAGGAAATCAACCATAATTAAACAAAAATTTGGGTGGTAGGTAAACAGAGACCTCCGATATCACAGTGGTGGGTTAACTGAAACCACGTGCTATCATGGTGAGTTTCTAGCAGGCATAAAGGGGAAGCTAACGACACCTTAGCCGGATCTCACGCGCTATTTTTTCAGAAGTTGCATGCAACTCAAGCACCAATCGAATGGAAATCAACCACAATTAAACAAAAATTTGGGTGGTAGGTAAACAGAGACCTCCGATATCACAGTGGTGGGTTAACCGAAACCAAGTGCTATCGTGGTGAGTTTCTAGCAGGCATAAAGGGGAAGCTAACGACACCTTTACCGGATCTCTCGCGCTATTTTTTCATAAGTTGCATGCAACTCAAGCACCAATCGTAAGGAAATCAACCATAATTAAACAAAAATTTGGGTGGTAGGTTAACAGAGACCCCCGATATCTCAGTGGTGGGTTAACCGAAACCAAGTGCTATCGTGGTGAGTTTCTAGCAGGTATAAAGGGGAAGCTAACGACACCTTAGCCGGATCTCTCGAGCTATTTTTGCGGAAGTTGCATGCAACTCAAGCACCAATCGTAAGGAAATCAACCATAATTTAACAAAAATATGTGTGGTAGGTACACAGAGACCTCCGATATCACAGTGGTGGGTTAATCGAAACCAAGTGCTATCATGGTGAGTTTCTAGCAGGCATAAAGTGGAAGCTAACGACACCTTAGCCGGATCTCTCGCGCTATTTTTTCAGAAGTTGCATGCACCTCAAGCACCAATCGTGAGGAAATCAACCATAATTAAACAAAAATTTGGGTGGTAGGTAAACAGAGACCTCCGATATCACAGTGGTGGGTTAACCGAAACCACGTGCTATCATGGTGAGTTTCTAGCAGGCATAAAGGGGAAGCTAACGACACCTTAGCCGGATCTCACGCGCTATTTTTTCAGAAGTTGCATGCAACTCAAGCACCAATCGTAACGAAATAAACCATAATTAAACAAAAATTTGGGTGGTAGGTTAACAGAGACCCCCTATATCATAGTGGTGGGTTAACAGAAACCAAGTACCATCATGGTGAGTTTCTAGCAGGCATAAATGGGAAGCTAACGACACCTTAGCCGGATCTCTCGCGCTATTTTTTCAGAAGTTGCATGCAACTCAAGCACCAATCGCAAGGAAATCAACCATAATTAAACAAAAATTTGGGTGGTAGATTAACAGAGACCCCCGATATCATAGTGGTGGGTTAACAGAAACCAAGTGCCATCGTGGTGAGTTTCTAGCAGGCATAAATGGGAAGCTAACGACACCTTAGCCGGATCTCTCGCGCTATTTTTTCAGAAGTTGCATGCAACTCAAGCACCAATCGTAAGGAAATCAACCATAAATAAACAAAAATTTGGGTGGTAGGTAAACAGAGACTTTCGATATCACAGTGGTGGGTTAACCGAAACCAAGTGCTATCGTGGTGAGTTTCTAGCAGGCATAAAGGGGAAGCTAACGACACCTGAGCCGGGTCTCTCGCGCTATTTTTTCAGATGTTGCATGCAACTCAAGCACCAATCGTAAGGAAATAAACCATAATTAAACAAAAATTTGGGTGGTAGGTAAACAGAGACCCCCGATATCATAGTGGTGGGTTAACAGAAACCAAGTGGCATCGTGGTGAGTTTCTAGCAGGCATAAATGGTCAGCTAACTACACCTTAGCCGGATCTCTCGCGCTATTTTTTCAGAAGTTGCATGCAACTCAAGCACCAATCGTAAGGAAATCAACCATAATTAAACAAAAAGTTGGGTGGTAGGTTAACAGAGACCCCCGATATCATAGTGGTGGGTTAACAAAAACCAAGTGCCATCGTGGTGAGTTTCTAGCAGGCATAAATGGGAAGCTCACGACACCTTAGCCGGATCTCTCGCGCTATTTTTTCAGAAGTTGCATGCAACTCAAGCACCAATCGTAAGGAAATCAACCATGGTAGGTTAACAGAGACCCCGGATATCATAGTGGTGGGTTAACAGAAACCAAGTGCCATCGTGGTGAGTTTCTGGCAGGCATAAATGGGAAGCTAACGACACCTTAGCCGGATCTCTCGCGCTGTTTTTTTCAGAAGTTGCATGCAACTCAAGCACCAATCGTAAGGAAATCAACCACAATTAAACAAAAATTTGGGTGGTAGGTAAACAGAGACCTCCGATATCACAGTGGTGGGTTAACCGAAACCAAGTGCTATCGTGGTGAGTTTCTAGCAGGCATAAAGTGGAAGCTAACGACCCCTTAGCCGGATCTCACGCGCTATTTTTTCAGAAGTTGCATGCAACTCAAGCACCAATCGTGAGGAAATCAACCACAATTAAACAAAAATTTGGGTGGTAGGTAAACAGAGACCTCCGATATCACAGTGGTGGGTTAACCGAAACCAAGTGCTATCGTGGTGAGTTTCTAGCAGGCATAAAGGGGAAGCTAACGACACCTTTACCGGATCTCTCGCGCTATTTTTTCATAAGTTGCATGCAACTCAAGCACCAATCGTAAGGAAATCAACCATAATTAAACAAAAATTTGGGTGGTAGGTTAACAGAGACCCCCGATATCACAGTGGTGGGTTAACCGAAACCAAGTGCTATCATGGTGAGTTTCTAGCAGGTATAAAGGGGAAGCTAACGACACCTTAGCCGGATCTCTCGAGCTATTTTTGCGGAAGTTGCATGCAACTCAAGCACCAATCGTAAGGAAATCAACCATAATTTAACAAAAATATGTGTGGTAGGTACACAGAGACCTCCGATATCACAGTGGTGGGTTAATCGAAACCAAGTGCTATCATGGTGAGTTTCTAGCAGGCATAAAGTGGAAGCTAACGACACCTTAGCCGGATCTCTCGCGCTATTTTTTCAGAAGTTGCATGCACCTCAAGCACCAATCGTGAGGAAATCAACCATAATTAAACAAAAATTTGGGTGGTAGGTAAACAGAGACCTCCGATATCACAGTGGTGGGTTAACCGAAACCACGTTCTATCATGGTGAGTTTCTAGCAGGCATAAAGGGGAAGCTAACGACACCTTAGCCGGATCTCACGCGCTATTTTTTCAGAAGTTGCATGCAACTCAAGCACCAATCGTAAGGAAATCAACCACAATTAAACAAAAATTTGGGTGGTAGGTAAACAGAGACCTCCGATATCACAGTGGTGGGTTAACCGAAACCAAGTGCTATCGTGGTGAGTTTCTAGCAGGCATAAAGGGGAAGCTAACGACACCTTTACCGGATCTCTCGCGCTATTTTTTCGGAAGTTGCATGCAACTCAAGCACCAATCGTAAGGAAATCAACCATAATTAAACAAAAATTTGGGTGGTAGGTTAACAGACACCCCCGATATCACAGTGGTGGGTTAACCGAAACCAAGTGCTATCGTGGTGAGTTTCTAGCAGGTATAAAGGGGAAGCTAACGACACCTTAGCCGGATCTCTCGAGCTATTTTTGCGGAAGTTGCATGCAACTCAAGCACCAATCGTAAGGAAATCAACCATAATTTAACAAAAATATGTGTGGTAGGTACACAGAGACCTCCGATATCACAGTGGTGGGTTAATCGAAACCAAGTGCTATCATGGTGAGTTTCTAGCAGGCATAAAGTGGAAGCTAACGACACCTTAGCCGGATCTCTCGCGCTATTTTTTCAGAAGTTGCATGCACCTCAAGCACCAATCGTGAGGAAATCAACCATAATTAAACAAAAATTTGGGTGGTAGGTAAACAGAGACCTCCGATATCACAGTGGTGGGTTAACCGAAACCACGTGCTATCATGGTGAGTTTCTAGCAGGCATAAAGGGGAAGCTAACGACACCTTAGCCGGATCTCACGCGCTATTTTTTCAGAAGTTGCATGCAACTCAAGCACCAATCGTAACGAAATAAACCATAATTAAACAAAAATTTGGGTGGTAGGTTAACAGAGACCCCCTATATCATAGTGGTGGGTTAACAGAAACCAAGTACCATCATGGTGAGTTTCTGCAGGCATAAATGGGAAGCTAACGACACCTTAGCCGGATCTCTCGCGCTATTTTTTCAGAAGCTGCATGCAACTCAAGCACCAATCGCAAGGAAATCAACCATAATTAAACAAAAATTTGTGTGGTAGATTAACAGAGACCCCCGATATCATAGTGGTGGGTTAACAGAAACCAAGTGCCATCGTGGTGAGTTTCTAGCAGGCATAAATTGGAAGCTAACGACACCTTAGGCGGATCTCTCGCGCTATTTTTTCAGAAGTTGCATGCAACTCAAGCACCAATCGTAATCACAGTGGTGGGTTAACCGAAACCAAGTGCTATCGTGGTGAGTTTCTAGCAGGCATAAAGGGGAAGCTAACGACACCTTAGCCGGATCTCTCGCGCTATTTTTTCAGAAGTTGCATGCAACTCAAGCACCAATCGTAAGGAAATCAACCATAATTAAACAAAAAGTTGGGTGGTAGGTTAACAGAGACCCCCGATATCATAGTGGTGGGTTAACAAAAACCAAGTGCCATCGTGGTGAGTTTCTAGCAGGCATAAATGGGAAGCTCACGACACCTTAGCCGGATCTCTCGCGCTATTTTTTCAGAAGTTGCATGCAACTCAAGCACCAATCGTAAGGAAATCAACCATAATTAAACATAAATTTGGGTGGTAGGTTAACAGAGACCCCCGATGTCATAGTGGTGGGTTAACAAAAACCAAGTGCCATCGTGGTGAGTTTCTAGCAGGCATAAATGGGAAGCTAACTACACCTTAGCCGGATCTCTCGCGCTATTTTTTCAGAAGTTGCATGCAACTCAAGCACCAATCGTAAGGAAATCAACCATAATTAAACAAAAATTTGGGTGGTAGGTAAACAGAGGCCTCCGATATCACAGTGGTGGGTTAACCGAAACCAAGTGCTATCGTGGTAAGTTTCTAGCAGGCATAAAGGGGAAGCTAACGACACCTTTACCGTATCTCTCGCGCTATTTTTTCATAAGTTGCATGCAACTCAAGCACCAATCGTAAGGAAATCAACCATGGTAGGTTAACAGAGACCCCGGATATCATAGTGGTGGGTTAACAGAAACCAAGTGCCATCGTGGTGAGTTTCTGGCAGGCATAAATGGGAAGCTAACGACACCTTAGCCGGATCTCTCGCGCTGTTTTTTCAGAAGTTGCATGCAACTCAAGCACCAATCGTAAGGAAATCAACCATAATTAAACAAAAATTTGGGAGTAGGTTAAGAGAGACCCCCGATATCACAGTGGTGGGTTAACCGAAACCAAGTGCTATCGTGGTGAGTTTCTAGCAGGCATAAAGGGGAAGCTAACAACACCTTTACCGGATCTCTCGCGCTATTTTGTCATAAGTTGCATGCAACTCAAGCACCAATCGTAAGGAAATCAACCATAATTAAACAAAAATTTGGGTGGTAGGTTAACAGAGACCCCCGATATCACAGTGGTGGGTTAACAGAAACCAAATGCTATCGTGGTGAGTTTCTAGCAGGTATAAAGTGGAAGCTAACGACACCTTAGCCGGATCTCACGCGCTATTTTTTCAGAAGTTGCATGCAACTCAAGCACCAATCGTGAGGAAATCAACCATAATTAAACAAAAATTTGGGTGGTAGGTTAACAGAGACCCCGGATATCATAGTGGTGGGTTAACAGAAACCAAGTGCCATCGTGGTGAGTTTCTGGCAGGCATAAATGGGAAGCTAACGACACCTTAGCCGGATCTCTCGCGCTGTTTTTTCAGAAGTTGCATGCAACTCAAGCACCAATCGTAAGGAAATCAACCATAATTAAACAAAAATTTGGGAGTAGGTTAAGAGAGACCCCAGATATCATAGTGGTGGGTTAACAGAAACCAAGTGCCATCGTGGTGAGTTTCTAGCAGGCATAAATGGGAAGCTAACGACACCTTAGCCGGATCTCTCGCGCTGTTTTTTCAGAAGTTGCATGCAACTCAAGCACCAATCGTAAGGAAATCAACCATAATTAAACAAAAATTTGGGAGTAGGTTTACAGAGACCTCCGATATCACAGTGGTCGTTAACCGAAACCAAGTGCTATTGTGGTGAGTTTCTAGCAGGCATAAAGTGGAAGCTAACGACACCTTAGCCGGATCTCTCGCGCCATTTTTTCAGAAGTTGCATGCAACTCAAGCACCAATCGTAAGGAAATCAACCATAATTTAACAAAAATATGTGTGGTAGGTACACAGAGACCTCCGATATCACAGTGGTGGGTTAATCGAAACCAAGTGCTATCATGGTGAGTTTCTAGCAGGCATAAAGTGGAAGCTAACGACACCTTAGCCGGATCTCTCGCGCTATTTTTTCAGAAGTTGCATGCACCTCAAGCACCAATCGTGAGGAAATCAACCATAATTAAACAAAAATTTGGGTGGTAGGTAAACAGAGACCTCCGATATCACAGTGGTGGGTTAACCGAAACCACGTGCTATCATGGTGAGTTTCTAGCAGGCATAAAGGGGAAGCTAACGACACCTTAGCCGGATCTCACGCGCTATTTTTTCAGAAGTTGCATGCAACTCAAGCACCAATCGTAAGGAAATCAACCATAATTAAACAAAAATTTGGGTGGTAGGTTAACAGAGACCCCGGATATCATAGTGGTGGGTTAACAGAAACCAAGTGCCATCGTGGTGAGTTTCTAGCAGGCATAAATGGGAAGCTAACGACACCTTAGCCGAATCTCTCTGTTTTTTCAGAAGTTGCCTGCAACTCAAGCACCAATCGTAAGGAAATCAACCATAATTAAACAAAAATTTGGGAGTAGGTTAACAGAGACCCCCGATATCATAGTGGTGGGTTAACAGAAACCAAGTGCCATCGTGGTGAGTTTCTAGCAGGCATAAACGGGAAGCTACCAACACTTAAGCCGGATCTCTCGCGCTATTTTTTCAGAAGTTGCATGCAACTCAAGCACCAATCGTAACGAAATAAACCATAATTAAACAAAAATTTGGGTGGTAGGTTAACAGAGACCCCCTATATCATAGTGGTGGGTTAACAGAAACCAAGTACCATCATGGTGAGTTTCTAGCAGGCATAAATGGGAAGCTAACGACACCTTAGCCGGATCTCTCGCGCTATTTTTTCAGAAGTTGCATGCAACTCAAGCACCAATCGCAAGGAAATCAACCATAATTAAACAAAAATTTGGGTGGTAGGTTAACAGAGACCCCCTATATCATAGTGGTGGGTTAACAGAAACCAAGTGCCATCGTGGTGAGTTTCTAGCAGGCATAAATGGGAAGCTAACGACACCTTAGCCGGATCTCTCGCGCTATTTTTTCAGAAGTTGCATGCAACTCAAGCACCAATCGTAAGGAAATCAACCATAATTAAACAAAAATTTGGGTGGTAGGTAAACAGAGACCTCCGATATCACAGTGGTGGGTTAACCGAAACCAAGTGCTATCGTGGTGAGTTTATAGCAGGCATAAAGGGGAAGCTAACGACACCTGAGCCGGATCTCTCGCGCTATTTTTTCAGATGTTGCATGCAACTCAAGCACCAATCGTAAGGAAATAAACCATAATTAAACAAAAATTTGGGTGGTAGGTAAACAGAGACCCCCGATATCATAGTGGTGGGTTAACAGAAACCAAGTGGCATCATGGTGAGTTTCTAGCAGGCATAAATGGGAAGCTAACTACACCTTAGCCGGATCTCTCGCGCTATTTTTTCAGAAGTTGCATGCAACTCAAGCACCAATCGTAAGGAAATCAACCATAATTAAACAAAAAGTTGGGTGGTAGGTTAACAGAGACCCCCGATATCATAGTGGTGGGTTAACAAAAACCAAGTGCCATCGTGGTGAGTTTCTAGCAGGCATAAATGGGAAGCTAACGACACCTTAGCCGGATCTCTCGCGCTATTTTTTCAGAAGTTGCATGCAACTCAAGCACCAATCGTAAGGAAATCAACCATAATTAAACATAAATTTGGGTGGTAGGTTAACAGAGACCCCCGATATCATAGTGGTGGGTTAACAGAAACCAAGTGCCATCGTGGTGAGTTTCTAGCAGGCATAAATGGGAAGCTAACTACACCTTAGCCGGATCTCTCGCGCTATTTTTTCAGAAGTTGCATGCAACTCAAGCACCAATCGTAAGGAAATCAACCATAATTAAACAAAAATTTGGGTGGTAGGAAAACAGAGGCCTCCGATATCACAGTGGTGGGTTAACCGAAACCAAGTGCTATCGTGGTAAGTTTCTAGCAGGCATAAAGGGGAAGCTAACGACACTTTTACCGGATCTCTCGCGCTATTTTTTCATAAGTTGCATGCAACTCAAGCACCAATCGTAAGGAAATCAACCATAATTAAACAAAAATTTGGGTGGTAGGTAAACAGAGGCCTCCGATATCACAGTGGTGGGTTAACAGAAACCAAGTGCTATCGTGGTGAGTTTCTAGCAGGTATAAATGGGAAGCTAACGACACCTTAGCCGGATCTCTCGCGCTATTTTTTCAGAAGTTGCATGCAACTCAAGCACCAATCGCAAGGAAATCAACCATAATTTAACAAAAATTTGGGTGGTAGGTTAACAGAGACCCCCGATATCACAGTGGTGGGTTAACCGAAACCAAGTGCCATCGTGGTGAGTTTCTAGCAGGCATAAAGTGGAAGCTAACGACACCTTAGCCGGATCTCACGCGCTATTTTTTCAGAAGTTGCATGCAACTCAAGCACCAATCGTGAGGAAATCAACCATAATTAAACAAAAATTTGGGTGGTAGGTTAACAGAGACCCCGGATATCATAGTGGTGGGTTAACAGAAACCAAGTGCCATCGTGCTGAGTTTCTGGCAGGCATCAATGGGAAGCTAACGACACCTTAGCCGGATCTCTCGCGCTGTTTTTTCAGAAGTTGCATGCAACTCAAGCACCAATCGTAAGGAAATCAACCATAATTAAACAAAAATTTGGGAGTAGGTTAACAGAGACCCCCGATATCATAGTGGTGGGTTAACAGAAACCAAGTGCCATCGTGGTGAGTTTCTAGCAGGCATAAATGGGAAGCTAACGACACCTTAGCCGGATCTCTCGCGCTGTTTTTTCAGAAGTTGCATGCAACTCAAGCACCAATCGTAAGGAAATCAACCATAATTAAACAAAAATTTGGGAGTAGGTTAACAGAGACCTCCGATATCACAGTGGTCTTTAACCGAAACCAAGTGCTATCGTGGTGAGTTTCTAGCAGGCATAAAGGGGAAGCTAACGACACCTTTACCGGATCTCTCGCGCTATTTTTTCATAAGTTGCATGCAACTCAAGCACCAATCGTAAGGAAATCAACCATAATTAAGCAAAAATTTGGGTGGTAGGTTAACAGAGACCCCCGATATCATAGTGGTGGGTTAACCGAAACCAAGTGCTATCGTGGTGAGTTTCTAGCAGGCATAAAGGGGAAGCTAACGACACCTTAGCCGGATCTCTCGAGCTATTTTTTCGGAAGTTGCATGCAACTCAAGCACCAATCGTAAGGAAATCAACCATAATTTAACAAAAATATGTGTGGTAGGTACACAGAGACCTCCGATATCACAGTGGTGGGTTAACCGAAACCAAGTGCTGTTATGGTGAGTTTCTAGCAGGCATAAAGTGGAAGCTAACGACACCTTAGCCGGATCTCTCGCGCTATTTTTTCAGAAGTTGCATGCACCTCAAGCACCAATCGTGAGGAAATCAACCATAATTAAACAAAAATTTGGGTGGTAGGTAAACAGAGACCTCCGATATCACAGTGGTGGGTTAACCGAAACCACGTGCTATCATGGTGAGTTTCTAGCAGGCATAAAGGGGAAGCTAACGACACCTTAGCCGGATCCTACGCGCTATTTTTCAGATGTTGCATGCAACTCAAGCACCAATCGTAAGGAAATCAACCATAATTAAACAAAAATTTGGGTGGTAGGTTAACAGAGACCCTGGATATCATAGTGGTGGGTTAACAGAAACCAAGTGCCATCGTGGTGAGTTTCTGGCAGGCATAAATGGGAAGCTAACGACACCTTAGCCGGATCTCTCGCGCTGTTTTTTCAGAAGTTGCATGCAACTCAAGCACCAATCGTAAGGAAATCAACCATAATTAAACAAAAATTTGGGAGTAGGTTAACAGAGACCCCCGATATCATAGTGGTGGGTTAACAGAAACCAAGTGCCATCGTGGTGAGTTTCTAGCAGGCATAAACGGGAAGCTACCGACACTTAAGCCGGATCTCTCGCGCTATTTTTTCAGAAGTTGCATGCAACTCAAGCACCAATCGTAAGGAAATAAACCATAATTAAACAAAAATTTGGGTGGTAGGTTAACAGAGACCCCCTATATCATAGTGGTGGGTTAACAGAAACCAAGTACCATCGTGGTGAGTTTCTAGCAGGCATAAATGGGAAGCTACCGACACCTTAGCCGGATCTCTCGCGCTATTTTTTCAGAAGTTGCATGCAACTCAAGCACCAATCGCAAGGAAATCAACCATAATTAAACAAAAATTTGGGTGGTAGGTTAACAGAGACCCCCGATATCATAGTGGTGGTTTAACAGAAACCAAGTGCCATCGTGGTGAGTTTCTAGCAGGCATAAATGGGAAGCTAACGACACCTTAGCCGGATCTCTCGCGCTATTTTTTCAGAAGTTGCATGCAACTCAAGCACCAATCGTAAGGAAATCAACCATAATTAAACAAAAATTTGGGTGGTAGGTAAACAGAGACCTCCGATATCACAGTGGTGGGTTAACCGAAACCAGGTGCTATCATGGTGAGTTTCTAGCAGGCATAAAGGGGAAGCTAACGACACCTGAGCCGGATCTCTCGCGCTATTTTTTCAGATGTTGCATGCAACTCAAGCACCAATCGTAAGGAAATAAACCATAATTAAACAAAAATTTGGGTGGTAGGTAAACAGAGACCCCCGATATCATAGTGGTGGGTTAACAGAAACCAAGTGCCATCGTGGTGAGTTTCTAGCAGGCATAAATGGGAAGCTAACTACACCTTAGCCGGATCTCTCGCGCTATTTTTTCAGAAGTTGCATGCAACTCAAGCACCAATCGTAAGGAAATCAACCATAATTAAACAAAAATTTGGGTGGTAGGTTAACAGAGACCCCCGATATCATAGTGGTGGGTTAACAGAAACCAAGTGCCATCGTGGTGAGTTTCTAGCAGGCATAAATGGGAAGCTAACGACACCTTAGCCGGATCTCTCGCGCTATTTTTTCAGAAGTTGCATGCAACTCAAGCACCAATCGTAAGGAAATCAACCATAATTAAACATAAATTTGGGTGGTAGGTTAACAGAGACCCCCGATATCATAGTGGTGGGTTAACAGAAACCAAGTGCCATCGTGGTGAGTTTCTAGCAGGCATAAATGGGAAGCTAACGACACCTTAGCCGGATCTCTCGCGCTATTTTTTCAGAAGTTGCATGCAACTCAAGCACCAATCGTAAGCAAATCAACCATAATTAAACAAAAATTTGGGTGGTAGGTTAACAGAGACCCCGATATCATAGTGGTGGGTTAACAGAAACCAAGTGCCATCGTGGTGAGTTTCTAGCAGGCATAAATGGGAAGCTAACGACACCTTAGCTGGATCTCTCGCGCTATTTGTTCAGAAGTTGCATGCAACTCAAGCACCAATCGTAAGGAAATCAACCATAATTAAACATAAATTTGGGTGGTAGGTTAACAGAGACCCCCGATATCATAGTGGTGGGTTAACAGAAACCAAGTGCCATCATGGTGAGTTTCTAGCAGGCATAAATGGGAAGCTAACGACACCTTAGCCGGATCTCTCGCTCTATTTTTTCAGAAGTTGCATGCAACTC
Source organism: Anomoia purmunda (assembly GCA_951828415.1). Classification (NCBI taxonomy): domain Eukaryota; kingdom Metazoa; phylum Arthropoda; class Insecta; order Diptera; family Tephritidae; genus Anomoia; species Anomoia purmunda. The sequence continues at coordinate 97,253,625 of OX639995.1, forward strand.
AAGCACCAATCGTAAGGAAATCAACCATAATTAAACAAAAATTTGGGTGGTAGGTAAACAGAGACCTCCGATATCACAGTGGTGGGTTAACCGAAACCAAGTGCTATCGCGGTGAGTTTATAGCAGGCATAAAGGGGAAGCTAACGACACCTGAGCCGGATCTCTCGCGCTATTTTTTCAGATGTTGCATGCAACTCAAGCACCAATCGTAAGGAAATAAACCATAATTAAACAAAAATTTGGGTGGTAGGTAAACAGAGACCCCCGATATCATAGTGGTGGGTTAACAGAAACCAAGTGGCATCATGGTGAGTTTCTAGCAGGCATAAATGGGAAGCTAACTACACCTTAGCCGGATCTCTCGCGCTATTTTTTCAGAAGTTGCATGCAACTCAAGCACCAATCGTAAGGAAATCAACCATAATTAAACAAAAAGTTGGGTGGTAGGTTAACAGAGACCCCCGATATCATAGTGGTGGGTTAACAAAAACCAAGTGCCATCGTGGTGAGTTTCTAGCAGGCATAAATGGGAAGCTAACGACACCTTAGCCGGATCTCTCGCGCTATTTTTTCAGAAGTTGCATGCAACTCAAGCACCAATCGTAAGGAAATCAACCATAATTAAACATAAATTTGGGTGGTAGGTTAACAGAGACCCCCGATATCATAGTGGTGGGTTAACAGAAACCAAGTGCCATCGTGGTGAGTTTCTAGCAGGCATAAATGGGAAGCTAACTACACCTTAGCCGGATCTCTCGCGCTATTTTTTCAGAAGTTGCATGCAACTCAAGCACCAATCGTAAGGAAATCAACCATAATTAAACAAAAATTTGGGTGGTAGGAAAACAGAGGCCTCCGATATCACAGTGGTGGGTTAACCGAAACCAAGTGCTATCGGGGTAAGTTTCTAGCAGGCATAAAGGGGAAGCTAACGACACTTTTACCGGATCTCTCGCGCTATTTTTTCATAAGTTGCATGCAACTCAAGCACCAATCGTAAGGAAATCAACCATAATTAAACAAAAATTTGGGTGGTAGGTAAACAGAGGCCTCCGATATCACAGTGGTGGGTTAACAGAAACCAAGTGCTATCGTGGTGAGTTTCTAGCAGGTATAAATGGGAAGCTAACGACACCTTAGCCGGATCTCTCGCGCTATTTTTTCAGAAGTTGCATGCAACTCAAGCACCAATCGCAAGGAAATCAACCATAATTTAACAAAAATTTGGGTGGTAGGTTAACAGAGACCCCCGATATCATAGTGGTGGGTTAACAAAAACCAAGTGCCATCGTGGTGAGTTTCTAGCAGGCATAAATGGGAAGCTAACGACACCTTAGCCGGATCTCTCGCGCTATTTTTTCAGAAGTTGCATGCAACTCAAGCACCAATCGTAAGGAAATCAACCATAATTAAACATAAATTTGGGTGGTAGGTTAACAGAGACCCCCGATATCATAGTGGTGGGTTAACAGAAACCAAGTGCCATCGTGGTGAGTTTCTAGCAGGCATAAATGGGAAGCTAACTACACCTTAGCCGGATCTCTCGCGCTATTTTTTCAGAAGTTGCATGCAACTCAAGCACCAATCGTAAGGAAATCAACCATAATTAAACAAAAATTTGGGTGGTAGGAAAACAGAGGCCTCCGATATCACAGTGGTGGGTTAACCGAAACCAAGTGCTATCGGGGTAAGTTTCTAGCAGGCATAAAGGGGAAGCTAACGACACTTTTACCGGATCTCTCGCGCTATTTTTTCATAAGTTGCATGCAACTCAAGCACCAATCGTAAGGAAATCAACCATAATTAAACAAAAATTTGGGTGGTAGGTAAACAGAGGCCTCCGATATCACAGTGGTGGGTTAACAGAAACCAAGTGCTATCGTGGTGAGTTTCTAGCAGGTATAAATGGGAAGCTAACGACACCTTAGCCGGATCTCTCGCGCTGTTTTTTCAGAAGTTGCATGCAACTCAAGCACCAATCGTAAGGAAATCAACCATAATTAAACAAAAATTTGGGAGTAGGTTAACAGAGACCTCCGATATCACAGTGGTCGTTAACCGAAACCAAGTGCTATCGTGGTGAGTTTCTAGCAGGCATAAAGGGGAAGCTAACGACACCTTTACCGGATCTCTCGCGCTATTTTTTCATAAGTTGCATGCAACTCAAGCACCAATCGTAAGGAAATCAACCATAATTAAACAAAAATTTGGGTGGTAGGTTAACAGAGACCCCCGATATCACAGTGGTGGGTTAACCGAAACCAAGTGCTATCGTGGTGAGTTTCTAGCAGGCATAAAGGGGAAGCTAACGACACCTTAGCCGGATCTCTCGAGCTATTTTTTCGGAAGTTGCATGCAACTCAAGCACCAATCATAAGGAAATCAACCATAATTTAACAAAAATATGTGTGGTAGGTACACAGAGACCTCTGATATCACAGTGGTGGGTTAACCGAAACCAAGTGTTGTTATGGTGAGTTTCTAGCAGGCATAAAGTGGAAGCTAACGACACCTTAGCCGGATCTCTCGCGCTATTTTTTCAGAAGTTGCATGCACCTCAAGCACCAATCGTGAGGAAATCAACCATAACTAAACAAAAATTTGGGTGGTAGGTAAACAGAGACCTCCGATATCACAGTGGTGGGTTAACCGAAACCACGTGCTATCATGGTGAGTTTCTAGCAGGCATAAAGGGGAAGCTAACGACACCTTAGCCGGATCCTACGCGCTATTTTTCAGATGTTGCATGCAACTCAAGCACCAATCGTAAGGAAATCAACCATAATTAAACAAAAATTTGGGTGGTAGGTTAACAGAGACCCCGGATATCATAGTGGTGGGTTAACAGAAACCAAGTGCCATCGTGGTGAGTTTCTGGCAGGCATAAATGGGAAGCTAACGACACCTTAGCCGGATCTCTCGCGCTGTTTTTTCAGAAGTTGCATGCAAGTCAAGCACCAATCGTAAGGAAATCAACCATAATTAAACAAAAATTTGGGAGTAGGTTAACAGAGACCCCCGATAACATAGTGGTGGGTTAACAGAAACCAAGTGCCATCGTGGTGAGTTTCTAGCAGGCATAAACGGGAAGCTACCGACACTTAAGCCGGATCTCTCGCGCTATTTTTTCAGAAGTTGCATGCAACTCAAGCACCAATCGTAAGGAAATAAACCATAATTAAACAAAAATTTGGGTGGTAGGTTAACAGAGACCCCCTATATCATAGTGGTGGGTTAACAGAAACCAAGTACCATCGTGGTGAGTTTCTAGCAGGCATAAATGGGAAGCTACCGACACCTTAGCCGGATCTCTCGCGCTATTTTTTCAGAAGTTGCATGCAACTCAAGCACCAATCGCAAGGAAATCAACCATAATTAAACAAAAATTTGGGTGGTAGGTTAACAGAGACCCCCGATATCATAGTGGTGGGTAAACAGAAACCAAGTGCCATCGTGGTGAGTTTCTAGCAGGCATAAATGGGAAGCTAACGACACCTTAGCCGGATCTCTCGCGCTATTTTTTCAGAAGTTGCATGCAACTCAAGCACCAATCGTAAGGAAATCAACCATAATTAAACAAAAATTTGGGTGGTAGGTAAACAGAGACCTCCGATATCACAGTGGTGGGTTAACCGAAACCAGGTGCTATCGTGGTGAGTTTCTAGCAGGCATAAAGGGGAAGCTAACGACACCTGAGCCGGATCTCTCGCGCTATTTTTTCAGATGTTGCATGCAACTCAAGCACCAATCGTAAGGAAATAAACCATAATTAAACAAAAATTTGGGTGGTAGGTAAACAGAGACCCCCGATATCATAGTGGTGGGTTAACAGAAACCAAGTGCCATCGTGGTGAGTTTCTAGCAGGCATAAATGGGAAGCTAACTACACCTTAGCCGGATCTCTCGCGCTATTTTTTCAGAAGTTGCATGCAACTCAAGCACCAATCGTAAGGAAATCAACCATAATTAAACAAAAATTTGGGTGGTAGGTTAACAGAGACCCCCGATATCATAGTGGTGGGTTAACAGAAACCAAGTGCCATCGTGGTGAGTTTCTAGCAGGCATAAATGGGAAGCTAACGACACCTTAGCCGGATCTCTCGCGCTATTTTTTCAGAAGTTGCATGCAACTCAAGCACCAATCGTAAGGAAATCAACCATAATTAAACATAAATTTGGGTGGTAGGTTAACAGAGACCCCCGATATCATAGTGGTGGGTTAACAGAAACCAAGTGCCATCGTGGTGAGTTTCTAGCAGGCATAAATGGGAAGCTAACGACACCTTAGCCGGATCTCTCGCGCTATTTTTTCAGAAGTTGCATGCAACTCAAGCACCAATCGTAAGCAAATCAACCATAATTAAACAAAAATTTGGGTGGTAGGTTAACAGAGACCCCGATATCATAGTGGTGGGTTAACAGAAACCAAGTGCCATCGTGGTGAGTTTCTAGCAGGCATAAATGGGAAGCTAACGACACCTTAGCTGGATCTCTCGCGCTATTTGTTCAGAAGTTGCATGCAACTCAAGCACCAATCGTAAGGAAATCAACCATAATTAAACATAAATTTGGGTGGTAGGTTAACAGAGACCCCCGATATCATAGTGGTGGGTTAACAGAAACCAAGTGCCATCATGGTGAGTTTCTAGCAGGCATAAATGGGAAGCTAACGACACCTTAGCCGGATCTCTCGCTCTATTTTTTCAGAAGTTGCATGCAACTCAAACACCAATCGTAAGGAAATCAACCATAATTAAACAAAAATTTGCGTGGTAGGTTACAGAGACCCCCGATATCACAGTGGTCGTTAACCGAAACCAAGTGCTATTGTGGTGAGTTTCTAGCAGGCATAAAGGGGAAGCTAACGACACCTTAGCCGGATCTCTCGCGCTATTTTTGCGGAAGTTGCATGCAACTTAAACACCAATCGTAAGGAAATCAACCATAATTAAAAAAATATTTGTGTGGTAGGTACACAGAGACCTCCGATATCACAGTGGTGGGTTAACCGAAACCAAGTGCCATCGTGATGAGTTTCTAGCAGGCATAAATGGGAAGCTAACGACACCTTAGCCGGATCTCTCGCGCTATTTTTTCAGATGTTGCATGCAACTCAAGCACCAATCGTGAGGAAATCAACCATAATTAAACAAAAATTTGGGTGGTAGGTTAACAGAGACCCCGGATATCATAGTGGTGGGTTAACAGAAACCAAGTGCCATCATGGTGAGTTTCTGGCAGGCATAAATGGGAAGCTAACGACACCTTAGCCGGATCTCTCGCGCTATTTTTTCAGATGTTGCATGCAACTCAAGCACCAATCGTGAGGAAATCAACCATAATTAAACAAAAATTTGGGAGTAGGTTAACAGAGACCTCCGATATCACAGTGGTCGTTAACCGAAACCAAGTGCTATTGTGGTGAGTTTCTAGCAGGCATAAAGTGGAAGCTAGCGACACCTTAGCCGGATCTCTCGCGCCATTTTTTCAGAAGTTGCATGCAACTCAAGCACCAATCGTAAGGAAATCAACCATAATTAAACAAAAATTTGGGTGGTAGGTAAACAGAGGCCTCCGATATCACAGTGGTGGGTTAACCGAAACCAAGTGCTATCGTGGTGAGTTTCTAGCAGGCATAAAGGGGAAGCTAACGACACCTTTACCGGATCTCTCGCGCTATTTTTTCATAAGTTGCATGCAACTCAAGCACCAATCATAAGGAAATCAACCATAATTAAACAAAAATTTGGGTGGTAGGTTAACAGAGACCCCCGATATCACAGTGGTGGGTTAACCGAAACCAAGTGCTATCGCGGTGAGTTTCTAGCAGGCATAAAGGGGAAGCTAACGACACCTTAGCCGGATCTCTCGAGCTATTTTTTCGGAAGTTGCATGCAACTCAAGCACCAATCGTAAGGAAATCAACCATAATTTAACAAAAATATGTGTGGTAGGTACACAGAGACCTCCGATATCACAGTGGTGGGTTAACCGAAACCAAATGCTATCATGGTGAGTTTCTAGCAGGCATAAAGTGGAAGCTAACGACACCTTAGCCGGATCTCTCGAGCTATTTTTTCAGAAGTTGCATGCACCTCAAGCACCAATCGTGAGGAAATCAACCATAATTAAACAAAAATTTGGGTGGTAGGTAAACAGAGACCTCCGATATCACAGTGGTGGGTTAACCGAAACCACGTGCTATCATGGTGAGTTTCTAGCAGGCATAAAGGGGAAGCTAACGACACCTTAGCCGGATCCTACGCGCTATTTTTCAGATGTTGCATGCAACTCAAGCACCAATCGTAAGGAAATCAACCATAATTAAACAAAAATTTGGGTGGTAGGTTAACAGAGACCCCGGATATCATAGTGGTGGGTTAACAGAAACCAAGTGCCATCGTGGTGAGTTTCTGGCAGGCATAAATGGGAAGCTAACGACACCTTAGCCGGATCTCTCGCGCTGTTTTTTCAGAAGTTGCATGCAACTCAAGCACCAATCGTAAGGAAATCAACCATAATTAAACAAAAATTTGGGAGTAGGTTAACAGAGACCCCCGATATCATAGTGGTGGGTTAACAGAAACCAAGTGCCATCGTGGTGAGTTTCTAGCAGGCATAAACGGGAAGCTACCGACACTTAAGCCGGATCTCTCGCGCTATTTTTTCAGAAGTTGCATGCAACTTAAGCACCAATCGTAAGGAAATAAACCATAATTAAACAAAAATTTGGGTGGTAGGTTAACAGAGACCCCCTATATCATAGTGGTGGGTTAACAGAAACCAAGTACCATCGTGGTGAGTTTCTAGCAGGCATAAATGGGAAGCTAACGACACCTTAGCCGGATCTCTCGCGCTATTTTTTCAGAAGTTGCATGCAACTCAAGCACCAATCGCAAGGAAATCAACCATAATTAAACAAAAATTTGGGTGGTAGGTTAACAGAGACCCCCGATATCATAGTGGTGGGTTAACAGAAACCAAGTGCCATCGTGGTGAGTTTCTAGCAGGCATAAATGGGAAGCTAACGACACCTTAGCCGGATCTCTCGCGCTATTTTTTCAGAAGTTGCATGCAACTCAAGCACCAATCGTAAGGAAATCAACCATAATTAAACACAAATTTGGGTGGTAGGTAAACAGAGACCTCCGATATCACAGTGGTGGGTTAACCGAAACCAGGTGCTATCGCGGTGAGTTTCTAGCAGGCATAAAGGGGAAGCTAACGACACCTGAGCCGGATCTCTCGCGCTATTTTTTCAGATGTTGCATGCAACTCAAGCACCAATCGTAAGGAAATAAACCATAATTAAACAAAAATTTGGGTGGTAGGTAAACAGAGACCCCCGATATCATAGTGGTGGGTTAACAGAAACCAAGTGCCATCGTGGTGAGTTTCTAGCAGGCATAAATGGGAAGCTAACTACACCTTAGCCGGATCTCTCGCGCTATTTTTTCAGAAGTTGCATGCAACTCAAGCACCAATCGTAAGGAAATCAACCATAATTAAACAAAAATTTGGGTGGTAGGTTAACAGAGACCCCCGATATCATAGTGGTGGGTTAACAGAATCCAAGTGCCATCGTGGTGAGTTTCTAGCAGGCATAAATGGGAAGCTAACGACACCTTAGCCGGATCTCTCGCGCTATTTTTTCAGAAGTTGCATGCAACTCAAGCACCAATCGTAAGGAAATCAACCATAATTAAACATAAATTTGGGTGGTAGGTTAACAGAGACCCCCGATATCATAGTGGTGGGTTAACAGAAACCAAGTGCCATCATGGTGAGTTTCTAGCAGGCATAAAGGGGAAGCTAACGACACCTTAGCCGGAACTCTCGCGCTATTTTTTCAGAAGTTGCATGCAACTCAAGCACCAATCGTAAGGAAATAAACCATAATTAAAAAAAAATTTGGGTGGTAGGTTAACAGAGACCCCCGATATCAAAGTGGTCGTTAACCGAAACCAAGTGCTATTGTGGTGAGTTTCCAGCAGGCATAAAGTGGAAGCTAACGACACCTTAGCCGGATCTCTCGCGCTATTTTGTCAGAAGTTGCATGCAACTCAAGCACCAATCGTAAGGAAATCAACCATAATTAAACAAAAATTTGGGTGGTAGGTAAACAGAGACCTCCGATATCACAGTGGTGGGTTAACCGAAACCAAGTGCTATCGTGGTGAGTTTCTAGCAGGCATAAAGGGGAAGCTAACGACACCTTAGCCGGATCTCTCGCGCTATTTTTTCAGAAGTTGCATGCAACTCAAGCACCAATCGTAAGGAAATCAACCATAATTAAACAAAAATTTGGGTGGTAGGTTAACAGAGACCCCCGATATCATAGTGGTGGGTTAACAGAAACCAAGTGCCATCGTGGTGAGTTTCTAGCAGACATAAATGGGAAGCTAACGACACCTTAGCCGGATCTCTCGCGCTATTTTTTCAGATGTTGCACGCAACTCAAGCACCAATCGTAAGGAAATAAACCATAATTTAACAAAAATTTGGGTGGTAGGTTAACAGAGACCCCCGATATCATAGTGGTGGGTTAACAGAAACCAAGTGCCATCGTGGTGAGTTTCTAGCAGGCATAAATGGGAAGCTAACGACACCTTAGCCGGATCTCTCGCGCTATTTTTTCAGAAGTTGCATGCAACTCAAGCACCAATCGTAAGGAAATCAACCATAATTAAACAAAAATTTGGGTGGTAGGTTAACAGAGACCCCGATATCATAGTAGTGGGTTAACAGAAACCAAGTGCCATCGTGGTGAGTTTCTAGCAGGCATAAATGGGAAGCTAACGACACCTTAGCTGGATCTCTCGCGCTATTTGTTCAGAAGTTGCATGCAACTCAAGCACCAATCGTAAGGAAATCAACCATAATTAAACATAAATTTGGGTGGTAGGTTAACAGAGACCCCCGATATCATAGTGGTGGGTTAACAGAAACCAAGTGTCATCATGGTGAGTTTCTAGCAGGCATAAATGGGAAGCTAACGACACCTTAGCCGGATCTCTCGCTCTATTTTTTCAGAAGTTGCATGCAACTCAAACACCAATCGTAAGGAAATCAACCATAATTAAACAAAAATTTGCGTGGTAGGTTACAGAGACCCCCGATATCACAGTGGGCGTTAACCGAAACCAAGTGCTATTGTGGTGAGTTTTTCTAGCAGGCATAAAGGGGAAGCTAACGACACCTTAGCCGGATCTCTCGCGCTATTTTTGCGGAAGTTGCATGCAACTCAAGCACCAATCGTAAGGAAATCAACCATAATTAAAAAAAAATTTGTGTGGTAGGTACACAGAGACCTCCGATATCACAGTGGTGGGTTAACCGAAACCAAGTGGCATCGTGATGAGTTTCTAGCAGGCATAAATGGGAAGCTAACGACACCTTAGCCCGGATCTCTCGCGCTATTTTTCAGAAGTTGCATGCAACTCAAACACCAATCGTAAGGAAATCAACCATAATTAAACAAAAATTTGCGTGGTAGGTTAACAGAGACCCCCGATATCACAGTGGTCGTTAACCGAAACCAAGTGCTATTGTGGTGAATTTCTTAGCAGGCATAAAGTGGAAGCTAACGACACCTTAGCCGGATCTCTCGCGCTATTTTTTCAGAAGTTGCATGCAACTCAAGCACCAATCGTAAGGAAATCAACCATAATTAAACAAAAATTTGGGTGGTAGGTAAACAGAGACCTCCGATATCACATTGGTGGGGTTAACCGAAACCACGTGCTATCATGGTGAGTTTCTAGCGGGCATAAAGGGGAAGCTAACGACACCTTAGCCGGATCTCTCGCGCTATTTTTTCAGAAGTTGCATGCAACTCAAGCACCAATCGTAAGGAAATCAACCATAATTAAACAAAAATTTGGGTGGTAGGTAAACAGAGACCTCCGATATCACAGTGGTGGGTTAACCGAAACAAGTGCTATCGTGGTGAGTTTCTAGCAGGCATAAAGGGGACGCTAACGACACCTTAGCCGGATCTCTCGCGCTATTTTTTCAGAAGTTGCATGCAACTCAAGCACCAATCGTAAGGAAATCAACCATAATTAAAACAAAAATTTGGGTGGTAGGTTAACAGAGACCCCCGATATCATAGTGGTGGGTTAACAGAAACCAAGTGCCATCGTGGTGAGTTTCTAGCAGACATAAATGGGAAGCTAACGACACCTTAGCCGGATCTCTCGCGCTATTTTTTCAGATGTTGCACGCAACTCAAGCACCAGACGTAAGGAAATAAACCATAATTTAACAAAAATTTGGGTGGTAGGTTAACAGAGACCCCCGATATCATAGTGGTGGGTTAACAGAAACCAAGTGCCATCGTGGTGAGTTTCTAGCAGGCATAAATGGGAAGCTAACGACACCTTAGCCGGATCTCTCGCGCTATTTTTTCAGAAGTTGCATGCAACTCAAGCACCAATGTAAGGAAATCAACCATAATTAAACATAAATTTGGGTGGTAGGTTAACAGAGACCCCCGATATCATAGTGGTGGGTTAACAGAAACCAAGTGCCATCATGGTGAGTTTCTAGCAGGCATAAATGGGAAGCTAACGACACCTTAGCCGGATCTCTCGCTCTATTTTTTCAGAAGTTGCATGCAACTCAAGCACCAATCGTAAGGAAATCAACCATAATTAAACATAAATTTGGGTGGTAGGTTAACAGAGACCCCCGATATCATAGTGGTGGGTTAACAGAAACCAAGTGCCATCATGGTGAGTTTCTAGCAGGCATAAATGGGAAGCTAACGACACCTTAGCCGGATCTCTCGCTCTATTTTTTCAGAAGTTGCATGCAACTCAAACACCAATCGTAAGGAAATCAACCATAATTAAACAAAAATTTGCGTGGTAGGTTACAGAGACCCCCGATATCACAGTGGTCGTTAACCGAAACCAAGTGCTATTGTGGTGAGTTTCTAGCAGGCTTAAAGGGGAATCTAACGACACCTTAGCCGGATCTCTCGCGCTATTTTTGCGGAAGTTGCATGCAACTCAAGCACCAATCGTAAGGAAATCAACCATAATTAAAAAAAAATTTGTGTGGTAGGTACACAGAGACCTCCGATATCACAGTGGTGGGTTAACCGAAACCAAGTGCCATCATGATGAGTTTCTAGCAGGCATAAATGGGAAGCTAACGACACCTTAGCCGGATCTCTCGCGCTATTTTTTCAGAAGTTGCATGCAACTCAAACACCAATCGTAAGGAAATCAACCATAATTAAACAAAAATTTGCGTGGTAGGTTAACAGAGACCCCCGATATCACAGTGGTCGTTAACCGAAACCAAGTGCTATTGTGGTGAATTTCTAGCAGGCATAAAGTGGAAGCTAACGACACCTTAGCCGGATCTCTCGCGCTATTTTTTCAGAAGTTGCATGCAACTCAAGCCCCAATCGTAAGGAAATCAGCCATAATTAAACAAAAATTTGGGTGGTAGGTAAACAGAGACCTCCGATATCACATTGGTGGGTTAACCGAAACCACGTGCTATCATGGTGAGTTTCTAGCGGGCATAAAGGGGAAGCTAACGACACCTTAGCCGGATCTCTCGCGCTATTTTTTCAGAAGTTGCATGCAACTCAAGCACCAATCGTAAGGAAATCAACCATAATTAAACAAAAATTTGCGTGGTAGGTTAACGGAGACCCCCGATATCACAGTGGTCGTTAACCGAAACCAAGTGCTATTGTGGTGAGTTTCTAGCAGGCATAAAGTGGAAGCTAACGACACCTTAGCCGGATCTCTCGCGCCATTTTTTCAGAAGTTGCATGCAACTCAAGCACCAATCGTAAGGAAATCAACCATAATTAAACAATAATTTGGGTGGTAGGTAAACAGAGACCTCCGATATCACAGTGGTGGGTTAACCGAAACCAAGTGCTATCGTGGTGAGTTTCTAGCAGGCATAAAGGGGAAGCTAACGACACCTTTACCGGATCTCTCGCGCTATTTTTTCATAAGTTGCATGCAACTCAAGCACCAATCGTTAGGAAATCAACCATAATTAAACAAAAATTTGGGTGGTAGGTTAACAGAGACCCCCGATATCACAGTGGTGGGTTAACCGAAACCAAGTGCTATCGTGGTGAGTTTCTAGCAGGCATAAAGGGGAAGCTAACGAAACCTTAGCCGGATCTCTCGAGCTATTTTTTCGGAAGTTGCATGCAACTCAAGCACCAATCGTTAGGAAATCAACCATAATTAAACAAAAATTTGGGTGGTAGGTTAACAGAGACCCCCGATATCACAGTGGTGGGTTAACCGAAACCAAGTGCTATCGTGGTGAGTTTCTAGCAGGCATAAAGGGGAAGCTAACGACACCTTAGCCGGATCTCTCGAGCTATTTTTTCGGAAGTTGCATGCAACTCAAGCACCAATCGTAAGGAAATCAACCATAATTTAACAAAAATATGTGTGGTAGGTACACAGAGACCTCCGATATCACAGTGGTGGGTTAACCGAAACCAAGTGCTATCATGGTGAGTTTCTAGCAGGCAGTAGGTTAACAGAGACCCCCGATATCATAGTGGTGGGTTAACAGAAACCAAGTGCCATCGTGGTGAGTTTCTAGCAGGCATAAATGGGAAGCTAACGACACCTTAGCCGGATCTCTCGCGCTATTTTTCAGAAGTTGCATGCAAGTCAAGCACCAATCGTAAGGAAATCAACCATAATTAAACAAAAATTTGGGTGGTGGGTTAACAGAGACCCCCGATATCATAGTGGTGGGTTAACAGAAACCAAGTGCCATCGTGGTGAGTTTCTAGCAGGCATAAATGGGAAGCTAACGACACCTTAGCCGGATCTCTCGCGCTATTTTTTCAGAAGTTGCATGCAACTCAAGCACCAATCGTAAGGAAATCAACCATAATTAAACAAAAATTTGGGTGGTAGGTTAACACAGACCCCGATATCATAGTGGTGGGTTAACAGAAACCAAGTGCCATCGTGGTGAGTTTCTAGCAGGCATAAATGGGAAGCTAGCGACACCTTAGCTGGATCTCTCGCGCTATTTGTTCAGAAGTTGCATGCAACTCAAGCACCAATCGTAAGGAAATCAACCATAATTAAACATAAATTTGGGTGGTAGGTTAACAGAGACCCCCGAGATCATAGTGGTGGGTTAACAGAAACCAAGTGCCATCATGGTGAGTTTCTAGCAGGCATAAATGGGAAGCTAACGACACCTTAGCCGGATCTCTCGCGCTATTTTTTCAGAAGTTGCATGCAACTCAAACACCAATCGTAAGGAAATCAACCATAATTAAACAAAAATTTGCGTGGTAGGTTACAGAGACCCCCGATATCACAGTGGTCGTTAACCGAAACCAAGTGCTATTGTGGTGAGTTTCTAGCAGGCATAAAGGGGAAGCTAACGACACCTTAGCCGGATCTCTCGCGCTATTTTTGCGGAAGTTGCATGCAACTCAAGCACCAATCGTAAGGAAATCAACCATAATTAAACAAAAATTTGCGTGGTAGGTTACAGAGACCCCCGATATCACAGTGGTCGTTAACCGAAGCCAAGTGCTATTGTGGTGAGTTTCTAGCAGGCATAAAGTGGAAGCTAACGACACCTTAGCCGGATCTCTCGCGCCATTTTTTCAGAAGTTGCATGCAACTCAAGCACCAATCGTTAGGAAATCAACCATAATTAAACAAAAATTTGGGTGGTAGGTAAACAGAGACCTCCGATATCACAGTGGTGGGTTAACCGAAACCAAGTGCTATCGTGGTGAGTTTCTAGCAGGCATAAATGGGAAGCTAACGACACCTTAGCCGGATCTCTCGCGCTGTTTTTTCAGAAGTTGCATGCAACTCAAGCACCAATCGTAAGGAAATAAACCATAATTAAACAAAAATTTGGGTGGTAGGTAAACAGAGACCCCCGATATCATAGTGGTGGGTTAACAGAAACCAAGTGCCATCGTGGTGAGTTTCTAGCAGGCATAAATGGGAAGCTAACTACACCTTAGCCGGATCTCTCGCGCTATTTTTTCAGAAGTTGCATGCAACTCAAGCACCAATCGTAAGGAAATCAACCATAATTAAACAAAAATTTGGGTGGTAGGTTAATAGAGACCCCCGATATCATAGTGGTGGGTTAACAGAAACCAAGTGCCATCGTGGTGAGTTTCTAGCAGGCATAAATGGGAAGCTAACGACACCTTAGCCGGATCTCTCGCGCTATTTTTTCAGAAGTTGCATGCATCTCAAGCACCAATCGTAAGGAAATCAACCATAATTAAACATAAATTTGGGTGGTAGGTTAACAGAGACCCCCGATATCATAGTGGTGGGTTAACAGACACCAAGTGCCATCATGGTGAGTTTCTAGCAGGCATAAAGGGGAAGCTAACGACACCTTAGCCGGAACTCTCGCGCTATTTTTTCAGAAGTTGCATGCAACTCAAGCACCAATCGTAAGGAAATAAACCATAATTAAAAAAAAATTTGGGTGGTAGGTTAACAGAGACCCCCGATATCACAGTGGTCGTTAACCGAAACCAAGTGCTATTGTGGTGAGTTTCTAGCAGGCATAAATGGGAAGCTAACGACACCTTAGCCGGATCTCTCGCGCTATTTTTTCAGAAGTTGCATGCAACTCAAGCACCAATCGTAAGGAAATCAACCATAATTAAAAAAAAATTTGGGTGGTAGGTAAACAGAGACCTCCGATATCACAGTGGTGGGTTAACCGAAACCAAGTGCTATCGTGGTGAGTTTCTAGCAGGCATAAAGGGGAAGCTAACGACACTTTAGCCGGATCTCTCGCGCTATTTTTTCAGAAGTTGCATGCAACTCAAGCACCAATCGTAAGGAAATCAACCATAATTAAAAAAAAATTTGGGTGGTAGGTTAACAGAGACCCCCGATATCATAGTGGTGGGTTAACAGAAACCAAGTGCCATCATGGTGAGTTTCTAGCAGACATAAATGGGAAGCTAACGAGACCTTAGCCGGATCTCTCGCGCTATTTTTTCAGATGTTGCACGCAACTCAAGCACCAATCGTAAGGAAATAAACCATAATTAAACAAAAATTTGGGTGGTAGGTTAACAGAGACCCCCGATATCATAGTGGTGGGTTAACAGAAACCAAGTGCCATCATGGTGAGTTTCTAGCAGGCATAAATGGGAAGCTAACGACACCTTAGCCGGATCTCTCGCTCTATTTTTTCAGAAGTTGCATGCAACTCAAACACCAATCGTAAGGAAATCAACCATAATTAAACAAAAATTTGGGTGGTAGGTTAACAGAGACCCCGATATCACAGTGGTCGTTAACCGAAACCAAGTGCTATTGTGGTGAGTTTCTAGCAGGCATAAAGGGGAAGCTAACGAAACCTTAGCCGGATCTCTCGCGCTATTTTTGCGGAAGTTGCATGCAACTCAAGCACCAATCGTAAGGAAATCAACCATAATTTAAAAAAAATTTGTGTGGTAGGTACACAGAGACCTCCGATATCACAGTGGTGGGTTAACCGAAACCAAGTGCCATCGTGATGAGTTTCTAGCAGGCATAAATGGGAAGCTAACGACACCTTAGCCGGATCTCTCGCGCAATTTTTTCAGAAGTTGCATGCAACTCAAACACCAATCGTAAGGAAATCAACCATAATTAAACAAAAATTTGCGTGGTAGGTTAACAGAGACCCCCGATATCACAGTGGTCGTTACCCGAAACCAAGTGCTATTGTGGTGAATTTCTAGCAGGCATAAAGTGGAAGCTAACGTGCATGCAACTCAAACACCAATCGTAAGGAAATCAACCATAATTAAACAAAAATTTGCGTGGTAGGTTAACAGAGACCCCCGATATCACAGTGGTCGTTACCCGAAACCAAGTGCTATTGTGGTGAATTTCTAGCAGGCATAAAGTGGAAGCTAACGACACCTTAGCCGGATCTCTCGCGCTATTTTTTCAGAAGTTGCATGCAACTCAAGCACCAATCGTAAGGAAATCAGCCATAATTAAACCAAAATTTGGGTGGTAGGTAAACAGAGACCTCCGATATCACATTGGTGGGTTAACCGAAACCACGTGCTATCATGGTGAGTTTCTAGCGGGCATAAAGGGGAAGCTAACGACACCTTAGCCGGATCTCTCGCGCTATTTTTTCAGAAGTTGCATGCAACTCAAGCCCCAATCGTAAGGAAATCAACCATAATTAAACAAAAATTTGGGTGGTAGGTTAACAGAGACCCCCGATATCATAGTGGTGGGTTAACAGAAACCAAGTGCCATCGTGGTGAGTTTCTAGCAGGCATAAATGGGAAGCTAACGACACCTTAGCCGGATCTCTCGCGCTATTTTTTCAGAAGTTGCATGCAACTCAAGCACCAATCGTAAGGAAATCAACCATAATTAAACAAAAATTTGGAAGGTAGGTTAACAGAGACCCCCGATATCATAGTGGTGGGTTAACAGAAACCAAGTGCCATCGTGATGAGTTTGTAGCAGGCATAAATGAGAAGCTAACGACACCTTAGCCGGATCTCTCGCGCTATTTTTTCAGAAGTTGCATGCAACTCAAACACCAATCGTAAGGAAAGCAACCATAATTAAACAAAAATTTGCGTGGTAGGTTAACGGAGACCCCCGATATCACAGTGGTCGTTAACCGAAACCAAGTGCTATTGTGGTGAGTTTCTAGCAGGCATAAAGTGGAAGCTACCGACACCTTAGCCGGATCTCTCGCGCCATTTTTTCAGAAGTTGCATGCAACTCAAGCACCAATCGTAAGGAAATCAACCATAATTAAACAAAAATTTGGGTGGTAGGTAAACAGAGACCTCCGATATCACAGTGGTGGGTTAACCGAAACCAAGTGCTATCGTGGTGAGTTTCTAGCAGGCATAAAGGGGAAGCTAACGACACCTTTACCGGATCTCTCGCGCTATTTTTTCATAAGTTGCATGCAACTCAAGCACCAATCGTAAGGAAATCAACCATAATTAAACAAAAATTTGGGTGGTAGGTTAACAGAGACCCCCGATATCACAGTGGTGGGTTAACCGAAACCAAGTGCTATCGTGGTGAGTTTCTAGCAGGCATAAAGGGGAAGCTAACGACACCTTAGCCGGATCTCTCGAGCTATTTTTTCGGAAGTTGCATGCAACTCAAGCACCAATCGTAAGGAAATCAACCATAATTTAACAAAAATATGTGTGGTAGGTACACAGAGACCTCCGATATCACAGTGGTGGGTTAACCGAAACCAAGTGCTATCATGGTGAGTTTCTAGCAGGCAGTAGGTTAACAGAGACCCCCGATATCATAGTGGTGGGTTAACAGAAACCAAGTGCCATCGTGGTGAGTTTCTAGCAGGCATAAATGGGAAGCTAACGACACCTTAGCCGGATCTCTCGCGCTATTTTTTCAGAAGTTGCATGCAACTCAAGCACCAATCGTAAGGAAATCAACCATAATTAAACAAAAATTTGGGTGGTAGGTTAACAGAGACCCCGATATCATAGTGGTGGGTTAACAGAAACCAAGTGCCATCGTGGTGAGTTTCTAGCAGGCATAAAGGGGAAGCTAACGACACCTTAGCTGGCTCTCTCGCGCTATTTGTTCAGAAGTTGCATGCAACTCAAGCACCAATCGTAAGGAAATCAACCATAATTAAACATAAATTTGGGTGGTAGGTTAACAGAGACCCCCGATATCATAGTGGTGGGTTAACAGAAACCAAGTGCCATCATGGTGAGTTTCTAGCAGGCATAAATGGGAAGCTAACGACACCTTAGCCGGATCTCTCGCGCTATTTTTTCAGAAGTTGCATGCAACTCAAACACCAATCGTAAGGAAATCAACCATAATTAAACAAAAATTTGCGTGGTAGGTTACAGAGACCCCCGATATCACAGTGGTCGTTAACCGAAACCAAGTGCTATTGTGGTGAGTTTCTAGCAGGCATAAAGGGGAAGCTAACGGCACCTTAGCCGGATCTCTCGCGCTATTTTTGCGGAAGTTGCATGCAACTCAAGCACCAATCGTAAGGAAATCAACCAATTTGTGTGGTAGGTACACAGAGACCTCCGATATCACAGTGGTGGGTTAATCGAAACCAAGTGCTATCATGGTGAGTTTCTAGCAGGCATAAAGTGGAAGCTAACGACACCTTAGCCGGATCTCTCGCGCTATTTTTTCAGAAGTTGCATGCACCTCAAGCACCAATCGTGAGGAAATCAACCATAATTAAACAAAAATTTGGGTGGTAGGTAAACAGAGACCTCCGATATCACAGTGGTGGGTTAACCGAAACCACGTGCTATCATGGTGAGTTTCTAGCAGGCATAAAGGGGAAGCTAACGACACCTTAGCCGGATCTCACGCGCTATTTTTTCAGAAGTTGCATGCAACTCAAGCACCAATCGTAAGGAAATCAACCACAATTAAACAAAAATTTGGGTGGTAGGTAAACAGAGACCTCCGATATCACAGTGGTGGGTTAACCGAAACCAAGTGCTATCGTGGTGAGTTTCTAGCAGGCATAAAGGGGAAGCTAACGACACCTTTACCGGATCTCTCGCGCTATTTTTTCATAAGTTGCATGCAACTCAAGCACCAATCGTAAGGAAATCAACCATAATTAAACAAAAATTTGGGTGGTAGGTTAACAGAGACCCCCGATATCACAGTGGTGGGTTAACCGAAACCAAGTGCTATCGTGGTGAGTTTCTAGCAGGTATAAAGGGGAAGCTAACGACACCTTAGCCGGATCTCTCGAGCTATTTTTGCGGAAGTTGCATGCAACTCAAGCACCAATCGTAAGGAAATCAACCATAATTTAACAAAAATATGTGTGGTAGGTACACAGAGACCTCCGATATCACAGTGGTGGGTTAATCGAAACCAAGTGCTATCATGGTGAGTTTCTAGCAGGCATAAAGTGGAAGCTAACGACACCTTAGCCGGATCTCTGGCGCTATTTTTTCAGAAGTTGCATGCACCTCAAGCACCAATCGTGAGGAAATCAACCATAATTAAACAAAAATTTGGGTGGTAGGTAAACAGAGACCTCCGATATCACAGTGGTGGGTTAACCGAAACCACGTGCTATCATGGTGAGTTTCTAGCAGGCATAAAGGGGAAGCTAACGACACCTTAGCCGGATCTCACGCGCTATTTTTTCAGAAGTTGCATGCAACTCAAGCACCAATCGTAACGAAATAAACCATAATTAAACAAAAATTTGGGTGGTAGGTTAACAGAGACCCCCTATATCATAGTGGTGGGTTAACAGAAACCAAGTACCATCATGGTGAGTTTCTAGCAGGCATAAATGGGAAGCTAACGACACCTTAGCCGGATCTCTCGCGCTATTTTTTCAGAAGTTGCATGCAACTCAAGCACCAATCGCAAGGAAATCAACCATAATTAAACAAAAATTTGGGTGGTAGATTAACAGATACCCCCGATATCATAGTGGTGGGTTAACAGAAACCAAGTGCCATCGTGGTGAGTTTCTAGCAGGCATAAATGGGAAGCTAACGACACCTTAGCCGGATCTCTCGCGCTATTTTTTCAGAAGTTGCATGCAACTCAAGCACCAATCGTAAGGAAATCAACCATAATTAAACAAAAATTTGGGTGGTAGGTAAACAGAGACCTCCGATATCACAGTGGTGGGTTAACCGAAACCAAGTGCTATCGTGGTGAGTTTCTAGCAGGCATAAAGGGGAAGCTAACGACACCTGAGCCGGATCTCTCGCGCTATTTTTTCAGATGTTGCATGCAACTCAAGCACCAATCGTAAGGAAATAAACCATAATTAAACAAAAATTTGGGTGGTAGGTAAACAGAGACCCCCGATATCATAGTGGTGGGTTAACAGAAACCAAGTGGCATCGTGGTGAGTTTCTAGCAGGCATAAATGGGAAGCTAACTACACCTTAGCCGGATCTCTCGCGCTATTTTTTCAGAAGTTGCATGCAACTCAAGCACCAATCGTAAGGAAATCAACCATAATTAAACAAACAGTTGGGTGGTAGGTTAACAGAGACCCCCGATATCATAGTGGTGGGTTAACAAAAACCAAGTGCCATCGTGGTGAGTTTCTAGCAGGCATAAATGGGAAGCTCACGACACCTTAGCCGGATCTCTCGCGCTATTTTTTCAGAAGTTGCATGCAACTCAAGCACCAATCGTAAGGAAATCAACCATAATTAAACATAAATTTGGGTGGTAGGTTAACAGAGACCCCCGATATCATAGTGGTGGGTTAACAGAAACCAAGTGCCATCGTGGTGAGTTTCTAGCAGGCATAAATGGGAAGCTAACGACACCTTAGCCGGATCTCTCGCGCTATTTTTTCAGAAGTTGCATGCAACTCAAGCACCAATCGTAAGGAAATCAACCATAATTAAACAAAAATTTGGGTGGTAGGTAAACAGAGGCCTCCGATATCACAGTGGTGGGTTAACCGAAACCAAGTGCTATCGTGGTAAGTTTCTAGCAGGCATAAAGGGGAAGCTAACGACACCTTTACCGGATCTCTCGCGCTATTTTTTCATAAGTTGCATGCAACTCAAGCACCAATCGTAAGGAAATCAACCATGGTAGGTTAACAGAGACCCCGGATATCATAGTGGTGGGTTAACAGAAACCAAGTGCCATCGTGGTGAGTTTCTGGCAGGCATAAATGGGAAGCTAACGACACCTTAGCCGGATCTCTCGCGCTGTTTTTTCAGAAGTTGCATGCAACTCAAGCACCAATCGTAAGGAAATCAACCATAATTAAACAAAAATTTGGGAGTAGGTTAACAGAGACCCCCGATATCACAGTGGTGGGTTAACCGAAACCAAGTGCTATCGTGGTGAGTTTCTAGCAGGCATAAAGGGGAAGCTAACGACTCCTTTACCGGATCTCTCGCGCTATTTTTTCATAAGTTGCATGCAACTCAAGCACCAATCGTAAGGAAATCAACCATAATTAAACAAAAATTTGGGTGGTAGGTTAACAGAGACCCCCGATATCACAGTGGTGGGTTAACCGAAACCAAGTGCTATCGTGGTGAGTTTCTAGCAGGCATAAATGGGAAGCTAACGACACCTTAGCCGGATCTCTCGCGCTATTTTTTCAGAAGTTGCATGCAACTCAAGCACCAATCGCAAGGAAATCAACCATAATTAAACAAAAATTTGGGTGGTAGATTAACAGAGACCCCCGATATCATAGTGGTGGGTTAACAGAAACCAAGTGCCATCGTGGTGAGTTTCTAGCAGGCATAAATGGGAAGCTAACGACACCTTAGCCGGATCTCTCGCGCTATTTTTTCAGAAGTTGCATGCAACTCAAGCACCAATCGTAAGGAAATCAACCATAATTAAACAAAAATTTGGGTGGTAGGTAAACAGAGACCTCCGATATCACAGTGGTGGGTTAACCGAAACCAAGTGCTATCGTGGTGAGTTTCTAGCAGGCATAAAGGGGAAGCTAACGACACCTGAGCCGGATCTCTCGCGCTATTTTTTCAGATGTTGCATGCAACTCAAGCACCAATCGTAAGGAAATAAACCATAATTAAACAAAAATTTGGGTGGTAGGTAAACAGAGACCCCCGATATCATAGTGGTGGGTTAACAGAAACCAAGTGGCATCGTGGTGAGTTTCTAGCAGGCATAAATGGGAAGCTAACTACACCTTAGCCGGATCTCTCGCGCTATTTTTTCAGAAGTTGCATGCAACTCAAGCACCAATCGTAAGGAAATCAACCATAATTAAACAAAAAGTTGGGTGGTAGGTTAACAGAGACCCCCGATATCATAGTGGTGGGTTAACAAAAACCAAGTGCCATCGTGGTGAATTTCTAGCAGGCATAAATGGGAAGCTCACGACACCTTAGCCGGATCTCTCGCGCTATTTTTTCAGAAGTTGCATGCAACTCAAGCACCAATCGTAAGGAAATCAACCATAATTTAACAAAAATATGTGTGGTAGGTACACAGAGACCTCCGATATCACAGTGGTGGGTTAATCGAAACCAAGTGCTATCATGGTGAGTTTCTAGCAGGCATAAAGTGGAAGCTAACGACACCTTAGCCGGATCTCTCGCGCTATTTTTTCAGAAGTTGCATGCACCTCAAGCACCAATCGGGAGGAAATCAACCATAATTAAACAAAAATTTGGGTGGTAGGTAAACAGAGACCTCCGATATCACAGTGGTGGGTTAACCGAAACCAAGTGCTATTGTGGTGAGTTTCTAGCAGGCATAAAGTGGAAGCTAACGACACCTTAGCCGGATCTCTCGCGCTATTTTTTCAGAAGTTGCATGCAACTCAAGCACCAATCGTAAGGAAATCTGCCATAATTAAACAAAAATTTGGGTGGTAGGTTAACAGAGACCCCGATATCACAGTGGTCGTTAACCGAAACCAAGTGCTATTGTGGTGAGTTTCTAGCAGGCATAAAGGGGAAGCTAACGACACCTTAGCCGGATCTCTCGCTCTATTTTTTCAGAAGTTGCATGCAACTCAAACACCAATCGTAAGGAAATCAACCATAATTAAACAAAAATTTGGGTGGTAGGTTAACAGAGACCCCGATATCACAGTGGTCGTTAACCGAAACCAAGTGCTATTGTGGTGAGTTTCTAGCAGGCATAAAGGGGAAGCTAACGACACCTTAGCCGGATCTCTCGCGCTATTTTTGCGGAAGTTGCATGCAACTCAAGCACCAATCGTAAGGAAATCAACCATAATTAAAAAAAAATTTGTGTGGTAGGTACACAGAGACCTCCGATATCACAGTGGTGGGTTAACCGAAACCAAGTGCCATCGTGATGAGTTTCTAGCAGGCATAAATGGGAAGCTAACGACACCTTAGCCGGATCTCTCGCGCAATTTTTTCAGAAGTTGCATGCAACTCAAACACCAATCGTAAGGAAATCAACCATAATTAAACAAAAATTTGCGTGGTAGGTTAACAGAGACCCCCGATATCACAGTGGTCGTTACCCGAAACCAAGTGCTATTGTGGTGAATTTCTAGCAGGCATAAAGTGGAAGCTAACGACACCTTAGCCGGATCTCTCGCGCTATTTTTTCAGAAGTTGCATGCAACTCAAGCACCAATCGTAAGGAAATCAGCCATAATTAAACCAAAATTTGGGTGGTAGGTAAACAGAGACCTCCGATTTCACATTAGTGGGTTAACCGAAACCACGTGCTATCATGGTGAGTTTCTAGCGGGCATAAAGGGGAAGCTAACGACACCTTAGCCGGATCTCTCGCGCTATTTTTTCAGAAGTTGCATGCAACTCAAGCACCAATCGTAAGGAAATCAACCATAATTAAACAAAAATTTGGGTGGTGGGTTAACAGAGACCCCCGATATCATAGTGGTGGGTTAACAGAAACCAAGTGCCATCGTGGTGAGTTTCTAGCAGGCATAAATGGGAAGCTAACGACACCTTAGCCGGAACTCTCGCGCTATTTTTTCAGAAGTTGCATGCAACTCAAGCCCCAATCGTAAGGAAATCAACCATAATTAAACAAAAATTTGGGTGGTAGGTTAACAGAGACCCCCGATATCATAGTGGTGGGTTAACAGAAACCAAGTGCCATCGTGGTGAGTTTCTAGCAGGCATAAATGGGAAGCTAACGACACCTTAGCCGGATCTCTCGCGCTATTTTTTCAGAAGTTGCATGCAACTCAAGCACCAATCGTAAGGAAATCAACCATAATTAAACAAAAATTTGGGAGGTAGGTTAACAGAGACCCCCGATATCATAGTGGTGGGTTAACAGAAACCAAGTGCCATCGTGATGAGTTTGTAGCAGGCATAAATGGGAAGCTAACGACACCTTAGCCGGATCTCTCGCGCTATTTTTTCAGAAGTTGCATGCAACTCAAACACCAATCGTAAGGAAAGCAACCATAATTAAACAAAAATTTGCGTGGTAGGTTAACGGAGACCCCCGATATCACAGTGGTCGTTAACCGAAACCAAGTGCTATTGTGGTGAGTTTCTAGCAGGCATAAAGTGGAAGCTAACGACACCTTAGCCGGATCTCTCGCGCCATTTTTTCAGAAGTTGCATGCAACTCAAGCACCAATCGTAAGGAAATCAACCATAATTAAACAATAATTTGGGTGGTAGGTAAACAGAGACCTCCGATATCACAGTGGTGGGTTAACCGAAACCAAGTGCTATCGTGGTGAGTTTCTAGCAGGCATAAAGGGGAAGCTAACGACACCTTTACCGGATCTCTCGCGCTATTTTTTCATAAGTTGCATGCAACTCAAGCACCAATCGTTAGGAAATCAACCATAATTAAACAAAAATTTGGGTGGTAGGTTAACAGAGACCCCCGATATCACAGTGGTGGGTTAACCGAAACCAAGTGCTATCGTGGTGAGTTTCTAGCAGGCATAAAGGGGAAGCTAACGACACCTTAGCCGGATCTCTCGAGCTATTTTTTCGGAAGTTGCATGCAACTCAAGCACCAATCGTAAGGAAATCAACCATAATTTAACAAAAATATGTGTGGTAGGTACACAGAGACCTCCGATATCACAGTGGTGGGTTAACCAAAACCAAGTGCTATCATGGTGAGTTTCTAGCAGGCAGTAGGTTAACAGAGACCCCCGATATCATAGTGGTGGGTTAACAGAAACCAAGTGCCATCGTGGTGAGTTTCTAGCAGGCATAAATGGGAAGCTAACGACACCTTAGCCGGATCTCTCGCGCTATTTTTTCAGAAGTTGCATGCAACTCAAGCACCAATCGTAAGGAAATCAACCATAATTAAACAAAAATTTGGGTGGTAGGTTAACAGAGACCCCGATATCATAGTGGTGGGTTAACAGAAACCAAGTGCCATCGTGGTGAGTTTCTAGCAGGCATAAATGGGAAGCTAACGACACCTTAGCTGGCTCTCTCGCGCTATTTGTTCAGAAGTTGCATGCAACTCAAGCACCAATCGTAAGGAAATCAACCATAATTAAACATAAATTTGGGTGGTAGGTTAACAGAGACCCCCGATATCATAGTGGTGGGTTAACAGAAACCAAGTGCCATCATGGTGAGTTTCTAGCAGGCATAAATGGGAAGCTAACGACACCTTAGCCGGATCTCTCGCGCTATTTTTTCAGAAGTTGCATGCAACTCAAACACCAATCGTAAGGAAATCAACCATAATTAAACAAAAATTTGCGTGGTAGGTTACAGAGACCCCCGATATCACAGTGGTCGTTAACCGAAACCAAGTGCTATTGTGGTGAGTTTCTAGCAGGCATAAAGGGGAAGCTAACGGCACCTTAGCCGGATCTCTCGCGCTATTTTTGCGGAAGTTGCATGCAACTCAAGCACCAATCGTAAGGAAATCAACCAATTTGTGTGGTAGGTACACAGAGACCTCCGATATCACAGTGGTGGGTTAATCGAAACCAAGTGCTATCATGGTGAGTTTCTAGCAGGCATAAAGTGGAAGCTAACGACACCTTAGCCGGATCTCTCGCGCTATTTTTTCAGAAGTTGCATGCAACTCAAGCACCAATCGTAAGGAAATCAGCCATAATTAATCCAAAATTTGGGTGGTAGGTAAACAGAGACCTCCGATTTCACATTAGTGGGTTAACCGAAACCACGTGCTATCATGGTGAGTTTCTAGCGGGCATAAAGGGGAAGCTAACGACACCTTAGCCGGATCTCTCGCGCTATTTTTTCAGAAGTTGCATGCAACTCAAGCACCAATCGTAAGGAAATCAACCATAATTAAACAAAAATTTGGGTGGTGGGTTAACAGAGACCCCCGATATCATAGTGGTGGGTTAACAGAAATCAAGTGCCATCGTGGTGAGTTTCTAGCAGGCATAAATGGGAAGCTAACGACACCTTAGCCGGAACTCTCGCGCTATTTTTTCAGAAGTTGCATGCAACTCAAGCCCCAATCGTAAGGAAATCAACCATAATTAAACAAAAATTTGGGTGGTAGGTTAACAGAGACCCCCGATATCATAGTGGTGGGTTAACAGAAACCAAGTGCCATCGTGGTGAGTTTCTAGCAGGCATAAATGGGAAGCTAACGACACCTTAGCCGGATCTCTCGCGCTATTTTTTCAGAAGTTGCATGCAACTCAAGCACCAATCGTAAGGAAATCAACCATAATTAAACAAAAATTTGGGAGGTAGGTTAACAGAAACCCCCGATATCATAGTGGTGGGTTAACAGAAACCAAGTGCCATCGTGATGAGTTTGTAGCAGGCATAAATGGGAAGCTAACGACACCTTAGCCGGATCTCTCGCGCTATTTTTTCAGAAGTTGCATGCAACTCAAACACCAATCGTAAGGAAAGCAACCATAATTAAACAAACATTTGCGTGGTAGGTTAACGGAGACCCCCGATATCACAGTGGTCGTTAACCGAAACCAAGTGCTATTGTGGTGAGTTTCTAGCAGGCATAAAGTGGAAGCTAACGACACCTTAGCCGGATCTCTCGCGCCATTTTTTCAGAAGTTGCATGCAACTCAAGCACCAATCGTAAGGAAATCAACCATAATTAAACAATAATTTGGGTGGTAGGTAAACAGAGACCTCCGATATCACAGTGGTGGGTTAACCGAAACCAAGTGCTATCGTGGTGAGTTTCTAGCAGGCATAAAGGGGAAGCTAACGACACCTTTGCCGGATCTCTCGCGCTATTTTTTCATAAGTTGCATGCAACTCAAGCACCAATCGTTAGGAAATCAACCATAATTAAACAAAAATTTGGGTGGTAGGTTAACAGAGACCCCCGATATCACAGTGGTGGGTTAACCGAAACCAAGTGCTATCGTGGTGAGTTTCTAGCAGGCATAAAGGGGAAGCTAACGACACCTTAGCCGGATCTCTCGAGCTATTTTTTCGGAAGTTGCATGCAACTCAAGCACCAATCGTAAGGAAATCAACCATAATTTAACAAAAATATGTGTGGTAGGTACACAGAGACCTCCGATATCACAGTGGTGGGTTAACCAAAACCAAGTGCTATCATGGTGAGTTTCTAGCAGGCAGTAGGTTAACAGAGACCCCCGATATCATAGTGGTGGGTTAACAGAAACCAAGTGCCATCGTGGTGAGTTTCTAGCAGGCATAAATGGGAAGCTAACGACACCTTAGCCGGATCTCTCGCGCTATTTTTTCAGAAGTTGCATGCAACTCAAGCACCAATCGTAAGGAAATCAACCATAATTAAACAAAAATTTGGGTGGTAGGTTAGCAGAGACCCCGATATCATAGTGGTGGGTTAACAGAAACCAAGTGCCATCGTGGTGAGTTTCTAGCAGGCATAAATGGGAAGCTAACGACACCTTAGCTGGCTCTCTCGCGCTATTTGTTCAGAAGTTGCATGCAACTCAAGCACCAATCGTAAGGAAATCAACCATAATTAAACATAAATTTGGGTGGTAGGTTAACAGAGACCCCCGATATCATAGTGGTGGGTTAACAGAAACCAAGTGCCATCATGGTGAGTTTCTAGCAGGCATAAATGGGAAGCTAACGACACCTTAGCCGGATCTCTCGCGCCATTTTTTCAGAAGTTGCATGCAACTCAAACACCAATCGTAAGGAAATCAACCATAATTAAACAAAAATTTGCGTGGTAGGTTACAGAGACCCCCGATATCACAGTGGTCGTTAACCGAAACCAAGTGCTATTGTGGTGAGTTTCTAGCAGGCATAAAGGGGAAGCTAACGTCTATTTTTGCGGAAGTTGCATGCAACTCAAGCACCAATCGTAAGGAAATCAACCAATTTGTGTGGTAGGTACACAGAGACCTCCGATATCACAGTGGTGGGTTAATCGAAACCAAGTGCTATCATGGTGAGTTTCTAGCAGGCATAAAGTGGAAGCTAGCGACACCTTAGCCGGATCTCTCGCGCTATTTTTTCAGAAGTTGCATGCACCTCAAGCACCAATCGTGAGGAAATCAACCATAATTAAACAAAAATTTGGGTGGTAGGTAAACAGAGACCTCCGATATCACAGTGGTGGGTTAACCGAAACCACGTGCTATCATGGTGAGTTTCTAGCAGGCATAAAGGGGAAGCTAACGACACCTTAGCCGGATCTCACGCGCTATTTTTTCAGAAGTTGCATGCAACTCAAGCACCAATCGTAAGGAAATCAACCACAATTAAACAAAAATTTGGGTGGTAGGTAAACAGAGACCTCCGATATCACAGTGGTGGGTTAACCGAAACCAAGTGCTATCGTGGTGAGTTTCTAGCAGGCATAAAGGGGAAGCTAACGACACCTTTACCGGATCTCTCGCGCTATTTTTTCATAAGTTGCATGCAACTCAAGCACCAATCGTAAGGAAATCAACCATAATTAAACAAAAATTTGGGTGGTAGGTTAACAGAGACCCCCGATATCACAGTGGTGGGTTAACCGAAACCAAGTGCTATCGTGGTGAGTTTCTAGCAGGTATAAAGGGGAAGCTAACGACACCTTAGCCGGATCTCTCGAGCTATTTTTGCGGAAGTTGCATGCAACTCAAGCACCAATCGTAAGGAAATCAACCATAATTTAACAAAAATATGTGTGGTAGGTACACAGAGACCTCCGATATCACAGTGGTGGGTTAATCGAAACCAAGTGCTATCATGGTGAGTTTCTAGCAGGCATAAAGTGGAAGCTAACGACACCTTAGCCGGATCTCTCGCGCTATTTTTTCAGAAGTTGCATGCACCTCAAGCACCAATCGTGAGGAAATCAACCATAATTAAACAAAAATTTGGGTGGTAGGTAAACAGAGACCTCCGATATCACAGTGGTGGGTTAACCGAAACCACGTGCTATCATGGTGAGTTTCTAGCAGGCATAAAGGGGAAGCTAACGACACCTTAGCCGGATCTCACGCGCTATTTTTTCAGAAGTTGCATGCAACTCAAGCACCAATCGTAACGAAATAAACCATAATTAAACAAAAATTTGGGTGGTAGGTTAACAGAGACCCCCTATATCATAGTGGTGGGTTAACAGAAACCAAGTACCATCATGGTGAGTTTCTAGCAGGCATAAATGGGAAGCTAACGACACCTTAGCCGGATCTCTCGCGCTATTTTTTCAGAAGTTGCATGCAACTCAAGCACCAATCGCAAGGAAATCAACCATAATTAAACAAAAATTTGGGTGGTAGATTAACAGATACCCCCGATATCATAGTGGTGGGTTAACAGAAACCAAGTGCCATCGTGGTGAGTTTCTAGCAGGCATAAATGGGAAGCTAACGACACCTTAGCCGGATCTCTCGCGCTATTTTTTCAGAAGTTGCATGCAACTCAAGCACCAATCGTGAGGAAATCTACCATAATTAAACAAAAATTTGGGTGGTAGGTAAACAGAGACCTCCGATATCACAGTGGTGGGTTAACCGAAACCAAGTGCTATCGTGGTGAGTTTCTAGCAGGCATAAAGGGGAAGCTAACGACACCTGAGCCGGATCTCTCGCGCTATTTTTTCAGATGTTGCATGCAACTCAAGCACCAATCGTAAGGAAATAAACCATAATTAAACAAAAATTTGGGTGGTAGGTAAACAGAGACCCCCGATATCATAGTGGTGGGTTAACAGAAACCAACTGGCATCGTGGTGAGTTTCTAGCAGGCATAAATGGGAAGCTAACTACAGCTTAGCCGGATCTCTCGCGCTATTTTTTCAGAAGTTGCATGCAACTCAAGCACCAATCGTAAGGAAATAAACCATAATTAAACAAAAATTTGGGTGGTAGGTAAACAGAGACCCCCGATATCATAGTGGTGGGTTAACAGAAACCAAGTGGCATCGTGGTGAGTTTCTAGCAGGCATAAATGGGAAGCTAACTACACCTTAGCCGGATCTCTCGCGCTATTTTTTCAGAAGTTGCATGCAACTCAAGCACCAATCGTAAGGAAATCAACCATAATTAAACAAAAAGTTGGGTGGTAGGTTAACAGAGACCCCCGATATCATAGTGGTGGGTTAACAAAAACCAAGTGCCATCGTGGTGAGTTTCTAGCAGGCATAAATGGGAAGCTCACGACACCTTAGCCGGATCTCTCGCGCTATTTTTTCAGAAGTTGCATGCAACTCAAGCACCAATCGTAAGGAAATCAACCATAATTAAACATAAATTTGGGTGGTAGGTTAACAGAGACCCCCGATATCATAGTGGTGGGTTAACAGAAACCAAGTGCCATCGTGGTGAGTTTCTAGCAGGCATAAATGGGAAGCTAACTACACCTTAGCCGGATCTCTCGCGCTATTTTTTCAGAAGTTGCATGCAACTCAAGCACCAATCGTAAGGAAATCAACCATAATTAAACAAAAATTTGGGTGGTAGGTAAACAGAGGCCTCCGATATCACAGTGGTGGGTTAACCGAAACCAAGTGCTATCGTGGTAAGTTTCTAGCAGGCATAAAGGGGAAGCTAACGACACCTTTACCGGATCTCTCGCGCTATTTTTTCATAAGTTGCATGCAACTCAAGCACCAATCGTAAGGAAATCAACCATGGTAGGTTAACAGAGACCCCGGATATCATAGTGGTGGGTTAACAGAAACCAAGTGCCATCGTGGTGAGTTTCTGGCAGGCATAAATGGGAAGCTAACGACACCTTAGCCGGATCTCTCGCGCTGTTTTTTCAGAAGTTGCATGCAACTCAAGCACCAATCGTAAGGAAATCAACCATAATTAAACAAAAATTTGGGAGTAGGTTAACAGAGACCCCCGATATCACAGTGGTGGGTTAACCGAAACCAAGTGCTATCGTGGTGAGTTTCTAGCAGGCATAAAGGGGAAGCTAACAACACCTTTACCGGATCTCTCGCGCTATTTTGTCATAAGTTGCATGCAACTCAAGCACCAATCGTAAGGAAATCAACCATAATTAAACAAAAATTTGGGTGGTAGGTTAACAGAGACCCCCGATATCACAGTGGTGGGTTAACAGAAACCAAGTGCTATCGTGGTGAGTTTCTAGCAGGTATAAATGGGAAGCTAACGACACCTTAGCCGGATCTCTCGCGCTATTTTTTCAGAAGTTGCATGCAACTCAAGCACCAATCGCAAGGAAATCAACCATAATTTAACAAAAATTTGGGTGGTAGGTTAACAGAGACCCCCGATATCACAGTGGTGGGTTAACCTAAACCAAGTGCCATCGTGGTGAGTTTCTAGCAGGCATAAAGTGGAAGCTAACGACACCTTAGCCGGATCTCACGCGCTATTTTTTCAGAAGTTGCATGCAACTCAAGCACCAATCGTGAGGAAATCAACCACAATTAAACAAAAATATGGGTGGTAGGTAAACAGAGACCTCCGATATCACAGTGGTGGGTTAACCGAAACCAAGTGCTATCGTGGTGAGTTTCTAGCAGGCATAAAGGGGAAGCTAACGACACCTTTACCGGATCTCTCGCGCTATTTTTTCATAAGTTGCATGCAACTCAAGCACCAATCGTAAGGAAATCAACCATAATTAAACAAAAATTTGGGTGGTAGGTTAACAGAGACCCCCGATATCACAGTGGTGGGTTAACCGAAACCAAGTGCTATCGTGGTGAGTTTCTAGCAGGCATAAAGGGGAAGCTAACGACACCTTAGCCGGATCTCTCGAGCTATTTTTGCGGAAGTTGCATGCAACTCAAGCACCAATCGTAAGGAAATCAACCATAATTTAACAAAAATATGTGTGGTAGGTACACAGAGACCTCCGATATCACAGTGGTGGGTTAATCGAAACCAAGTGCTATCATGGTGAGTTTCTAGCAGGCATAAAGTGGAAGCTAACGACACCTTAGCCGGATCTCTCGCGCTATTTTTTCAGAAGTTGCATGCACCTCAAGCACCAATCGGGAGGAAATCAACCATAATTAAACAAAAATTTGGGTGGTAGGTAAACAGAGACCTCCGATATCACAGTGGTGGGTTAACCGAAACCACGTGCTATCATGGTGAGTCTCTAGCAGGCATAAAGGGGAAGCTAACGACACCTTAGCCGGATCTCACGCGCTATTTTTTCAGAAGTTGCATGCAACTCAAGCACCAATCGTAAGGAAATCAACCACAATTAAACAAAAATTTGGGTGGTAGGTAAACAGAGACCTCCGATATCACAGTGGTGGGTTAACCGAAACCAAGTGCTATCGTGGTGAGTTTCTAGCAGGCATAAAGGGGAAGCTAACGACACCTTTACCGGATCTCTCGCGCTATTTTTTCATAAGTTGCATGCAACTCAAGCACCAATCGTTATGAAATCAACCATAATTAAACAAAAATTTGGGTGGTAGGTTAACAGAGACCCCCGATATCACAGTGGTGGGTTAATCGAAACCAAGTGCTATCATGGTGAGTTTCTAGCAGGCATAAAGTGGAAGCTAACGACACCTTAGCCGGATCTCTCGCGCTATTTTTTCAGAAGTTGCATGCACCTCAAGCACCAATCGTGAGGAAATCAACCATAATTAAACAAAAATTTGGGTGGTAGGTAAACAGAGACCTCCGATATCACAGTGGTGGGTTAACCGAAACCAAGTGCTATCGTGGTGAGTTTCTAGCAGGCATAAAGGGGAAGCTAACGACACCTGAGCCGGATCTCTCGCGCTATTTTTTCAGATGTTGCATGCAACTCAAGCACCAATCGTAAGGAAATAAACCATAATTAAACAAAAATTTGGTAGGTAGGTAAACAGAGGCCCCCGATATCATAGTGGTGGGTTAACAGAAACCAAGTGGCATCGGGGTGAGTTTCTAGCAGGCATAAATGGGAAGCTAACTACACCTTAGCCGGATCTCTCGCGCTATTTTTTCAGAAGTTGCATGCAACTCAAGCACCAATCGTAAGGAAATCAACCATAATTTAACAAAAATATGTGTGGTAGGTACACAGAGACCTCCGATATCACAGTGGTGGGTTACCCGAAACCACGTGCTATCATGGTGAGTTTCTAGCAGGCATAAAGGGGAAGCTAACGACACCTTAGCCGGATCTCACGCGCTATTTTTTCAGAAGTTGCATGCAACTCAAGCACCAATCGTAACGAAATAAACCATAATTAAACAAAAATTTGGGTGGTAGGTTAACAGAGACCCCCTCTATCATAGTGGTGGGTTAACAGAAACCAAGTACCATCATGGTGAGTTTCTAGCAGGCATAAATGGGAAGCTAACGACACCTTAGCCGGATCTCTCGCGCTATTTATTCAGAAGTTGCATGCAACTCAAGCACCAATCGCAAGGAAATCAACCATAATTAAACAAAAATTTGGGTGGTAGATTAACAGAGACCCCCGATATCATAGTGGTGGGTTAACAGAAACCAAGTGCCATCGTGGTGAGTTTCTAGCAGGCATAAATGGGAAGCTAACGACACCTTAGCCGGATCTCTCGCGCTATTTTTTCAGAAGTTGCATGCAACTCAAGCACCAATCGTAAGGAAATCAACCATAATTAAACAAAAATTTGGGTGGTAGGTAAACAGAGACCTCCGATATCACAGTGGTGGGTTAACCGAAACCAAGTGCTAGCGTGGTGAGTTTCTAGCAGGCATAAAGGGGAAGCTAACGACACCTGAGCCGGATCTCTCGCGCTATTTTTTCAGATGTTGCATGCAACTCAAGCACCAATCGTAAGGAAATAAACCATAATTAAACAAAAATTTGGTAGGTAGGTAAACAGAGGCCCCCGATATCATAGTGGTGGGTTAACAGAAACCAAGTGGCATCGGGGTGAGTTTCTAGCAGGCATAAATGGGAAGCTAACTACACCTTAGCCGGATCTCTCGCGCTATTTTTTCAGAAGTTGCATGCAACTCAAGCACCAATCGTAAGGAAATCAACCATAATTAAACAAAAAGTTGGGTGGTAGGTTAACAGAGACCCCCGATATCATAGTGGTGGGTTAACAAAAACCAAGTGCCATCGTGGTGAGTTTCTAGCAGGCATAAATGGGAAGCTCACGACACCTTAGCCGGATCTCTCGCGCTATTTTTTCAGAAGTTGCATGCAACTCAAGCACCAATCGTAAGGAAATCAACCATAATTAAACATAAATTTGGGTGGTAGGTTAACAGAGACCCCCGATATCATAGTGGTGGGTTAACAGAAACCAAGTGCCATCGTGGTGAGTTTCTAGCAGGCATAAATGGGAAGCTAACTACACCTTAGCCGGATCTCTCGCGCTATTTTTTCAGAAGTTGCATGCAACTCAAGCACCAATCGTAAGGAAATCAACCATAATTAAACAAAAATTTGGGTGGTAGGTAAACAGAGGCCTCCGATATCACAGTGGTGGGTTAACCGAAACCAAGTGCTATCGTGGTAAGTTTCTAGCAGGCATAAAGGGGAAGCTAACGACACCTTTACCGGATCTCTCGCGCTATTTTTTCATAAGTTGCATGCAACTCAAGCACCAATCGTAAGGAAATCAACCATGGTAGGTTAACAGAGACCCCGGATATCATAGTGGTGGGTTAACAGAAACCAAGTGCCATCGTGGTGAGTTTCTGGCAGGCATAAATGGGAAGCTAACGACACCTTAGCCGGATCTCTCGCGCTGTTTTTTCAGAAGTTGCATGCAACTCAAGCACCAATCGTAAGGAAATGAACCATAATTAAACAAAAATTTGGGATTAGGTTAACAGAGACCCCCGATATCACAGTGGTGGGTTAACCGAAACCAAGTGCTATCGTGGTGAGTTTCTAGCAGGCATAAAGGGGAAGCTAACAACACCTTTACCGGATCTCTCGCGCTATTTTGTCATAAGTTGCATGCAACTCAAGCACCAATCGTAAGGAAATCAACCATAATTAAGCAAAAATTTGGGTGGTAGGTTAACAGAGACCCCCGATATCACAGTGGTGGGTTAACAGAAACCAAGTGCTATCGTAGTGAGTTTCTAGCAGGTATAAATGGGAAGCTAACGACACCTTAGCCGGATCTCTCGCGCTATTTTTTCAGAAGTTGCATGCAACTCAAGCACCAATCGCAAGGAAATCAACCATAATTTAACAAAAATTTGGGTGGTAGGTTAACAGAGACCCCCGATATCACAGTGGTGGGTTAACCGAAACCAAGTGCCATCGTGGTGAGTTTCTAGCAGGCATAAAGTGGAAGCTAACGACACCTTAGCCGGATCTCACGCGCTATTTTTTCAGAAGTTGCATGCAACTCAAGCACCAATCGTGAGGAAATCAACCACAATTAAACAAAAATTTGGGTGGTAGGTAAACAGAGACCTCCGATATCACAGTGGTGGGTTAACCGAAACCAAGTGCTATCGTGGTGAGTTTCTAGCAGGCATAAAGGGGAAGCTAACGACACCTTTACCGGATCTCTCGCGCTATTTTTTCATAAGTTGCATGCAACTCAAGCACCAATCGTAAGGAAATCAACCATAATTAAACAAAAATTTGGGTGGTAGGTTAACAGAGACCCCCGATATCACAGTGGTGGGTTAACCGAAACCAAGTGCTATCGTGGTGAGTTTCTAGCAGGTATAAAGGGGAAGCTAACGACACCTTAGCCGGATCTCTCGAGCTATGTTTGCGGAAGTTGCATGCAACTCAAGCACCAATCGTAAGGAAATCAACCATAATTTAACAAAAATATGTGTGGTAGGTACACAGAGACCTCCGATATCACAGTGGTGGGTTAATCGAAACCAAGTGCTATCATGGTGAGTTTCTAGCAGGCATAAAGTGGAAGCTAACGACACCTTAGCCGGATCTCTCGCGCTATTTTTTCAGAAGTTGCATGCACCTCAAGCACCAATCGGGAGGAAATCAACCATAATTAAACAAAAATTTGGGTGGTAGGTAAACAGAGACCTCCGATATCACAGTGGTGGGTTAACCGAAACCACGTGCTATCATGGTGAGTTTCTAGCAGGCATAAAGGGGAAGCTAACGACACCTTAGCCGGATCTCACGCGCTATTTTTTCAGAAGTTGCATGCAACTCAAGCACCAATCGTAAGGAAATCAACCACAATTAAACAAAAATTTGGCTGGTAGGTAAACAGAGACCTCCGATATCACAGTGGTGGGTTAACCGAAACCAAGTGCTATCGTGGTGAGTTTCTAGCAGGCATAAAGGGGAAGCTAACGACACCTTTACCGGATCTCTCGCGCTATTTTTTCATAAGTTGCATGCAACTCAAGCACCAATCGTTATGAAATCAACCATAATTAAACAAAAATTTGGGTGGTAGGTTAACAGAGACCCCCGATATCACAGTGGTGGGTTAACCGAAACCAAGTGCTATCGTGGTGAGTTTCTAGCAGGTATAAAGGGGAAGCTAACGACACCTTAGCCGGATCTCTCGAGCTATTTTTGCGGAAGTTGCATGCAACTCAAGCACCAATCGTAAGGAAATCAACCATAATTTAACAAAAATATGTGTGGTAGGTACACAGAGACCTCCGATATCACAGTGGTGGGTTAATCGAAACCAAGTGCTATCATGGTGAGTTTCTAGCAGGCATAAAGTGGAAGCTAACGACACCTTAGCCGGATCTCTCGCGCTATTTTTTCAGAAGTTGCATGCACCTCAAGCACCAATCGTGAAGAAATCAACCATAATTAAACAAAAATTTGGGTGGTAGGTAAACAGAGACCTCCGATATCACAGTGGTGGGTTAACCGAAACCACGTGCTATCATGGTGAGTTTCTAGCAGGCATAAAGGGGAAGCTAACGACACCTTAGCCGGATCTCACGCGCTATTTTTTCAGAAGTTGCATGCAACTCAAGCACCAATCGTAACGAAATAAACCATAATTAAACAAAAATTTGGGTGGTAGGTTAACAGAGACCCCCTATATCATAGTGGTGGGTTAACAGAAACCAAGTACCATCATGGTGAGTTTCTAGCAGGCATAAATGGGAAGCTAACGACACCTTAGCCGGATCTCTCGCGCTATTTTTTCAGAAGTTGCATGCAACTCAAGCACCAATCGCAAGGAAATCAACCATAATTAAACAAAAATTTGGGTGGTAGATTAACAGAGACCCCCGATATCATAGTGGTGGGTTAACAGAAACCAAGTGCCATCGTGGTGAGTTTCTAGCAGGCATAAATGGGAAGCTAACGACACCTTAGCCGGATCTCTCGCGCTATTTTTTCAGAAGTTGCATGCAACTCAAGCACCAATCGTAAGGAAATCAACCATAATTAAACAAAAATTTGGGTGGTAGGTAAACAGAGACCTCCGATATCACAGTGGTGGGTTAACCGAAACCAAGTGCTATCGTGGTGAGTTTCTAGCAGGCATAAAGGGGAAGCTAACGACACCTGAGCCGGATCTCTCGCGCTATTTTTTCAGATGTTGCATGCAACCCAAGCACCAATCGTAAGGAAATAAACCATAATTAAACAAAAATTTGGGTGGTAGGTAAACAGAGGCCCCCGATATCATAGTGGTGGGTTAACAGAAACCAAGTGGCATCGTGGTGAGTTTCTAGCAGGCATAAATGGGAAGCTAACTACACCTTAGCCGGATCTCTCGCGCTATTTTTTCAGAAGTTGCATGCAACTCAAGCACCAATCGTAAGGAAATCAACCATAATTAAACAAAAATTTGGGTGGTAGGTAAACAGAGACCTCCGATATCACAGTGGTGGGTTAACCGAAACCACGTGCTATCATGGTGAGTTTCTAGCAGGCATAAAGGGGAAGCTAACGACACCTTAGCCGGATCTCACGCGCTATTTTTTCAGAAGTTGCATGCAACTCAAGCACCAATCGTAACGAAATAAACCATAATTAAACAAAAATTTGGGTGGTAGGTTAACAGAGACCCCCTATATCATAGTGGTGGGTTAGCAGAAACCAAGTACCATCATGGTGAGTTTCTAGCAGGCATAAATGGGAAGCTAACGACACCTTAGCCGGATCTCTCGCGCTATTTTTTCAGAAGTTGCATGCAACTCAAGCACCAATCGCAAGGAAATCAACCATAATTAAACAAAAATTTGGGTGGTAGATTAACAGAGACCCCCGATATCATAGTGGTGGGTTAACAGAAACCAAGTGCCATCGTGGTGAGTTTCTAGCAGGCATAAATGGGAAGCTAACGACACCTTAGCCGGATCTCTCGCGCTATTTTTTCAGAAGTTGCATGCAACTCAAGCACCAATCGTAAGGAAATCAACCATAATTAAACAAAAATTTGGGTGGTAGGTAAACAGAGACCTCCGATATCACAGTGGTGGGTTAACCGAAACCAAGTGCTATCGTGGTGAGTTTCTAGCAGGCATAAAGGGGAAGCTAACGACACCTGAGCCGGATCTCTCGCGCTATTTTTTCAGATGTTGCATGCAACTCAAGCACCAATCGTAAGGAAATAAACCATAATTAAACAAAAATTTGGGTGGTAGGTAAACAGAGGCCCCCGATATCATAGTGGTGGGTTAACAGAAACCAAGTGGCATCGTGGTGAGTTTCTAGCAGGCATAAATGGGAAGCTAACTACACCTTAGCCGGATCTCTCGCGCTATTTTTTCAGAAGTTGCATGCAACTCAAGCACCAATCGCAAGGAAATCAACCATAATTAAACAAAAATTTGGGTGGTAGATTAACAGATACCCCCGATATCATAGTGGTGGGTTAACAGAAACCAAGTGCCATCGTGGTGAGTTTCTAGCAGGCATAAATGGGAAGCTAACGACACCTTAGCCGGATCTCTCGCGCTATTTTTTCAGAAGTTGCATGCAACTCAAGCACCAATCGTACGGAAATCTACCATAATTAAACAAAAATTTGGGTGGTAGGTAAACAGAGACCTCCGATATCACAGTGGTGGGTTAACCGAAACCAAGTGCTATCGTGGTGAGTTTCTAGCAGGCATAAAGGGGAAGCTAACGACACCTGAGCCGGATCTCTCGCGCTATTTTTTCAGATGTTGCATGCAACTCAAGCACCAATCGTAAGGAAATAAACCATAATTAAACAAAAATTTGGGTGGTAGGTAAACAGAGACCCCCGATATCATAGTGGTGGGTTAACAGAAACCAACTGGCATCGTGGTGAGTTTCTAGCAGGCATAAATGGGAAGCTAACTACAGCTTAGCCGGATCTCTCGCGCATTTTTTCAGAAGTTGCATGCAACTCAAGCACCAATCGTAAGGAAATAAACCATAATTAAACAAAAATTTGGGTGGTAGGTAAACAGAGACCCCCGATATCATAGTGGTGGGTTAACAGAAACCAAGTGGCATCGTGGTGAGTTTCTAGCAGGCATAAATGGGAAGCTAACTACACCTTAGCCGGATCTCTCGCGCTATTTTTTCAGAAGTTGCATGCAACTCAAGCACCAATCGTAAGGAAATCAACCATAATTAAACAAAAAGTTGGGTGGTAGGTTAACAGAGACCCCCGATATCATAGTGGTGGGTTAACAAAAACCTAGTGCCATCGTGGTGAGTTTCTAGCAGGCATAAATGGGAAGCTCACGACACCTTAGCCGGATCTCTCGCGCTATTTTTTCAGAAGTTGCATGCAACTCAAGCACCAATCGTAAGGAAATCAACCATAACACTACTCGACAAAAAAAATCTCCAAGAATAAAATAGGCCTTTCCTAAAGTGAAATTTTCTCCTGATTCCGAATATGACTTTCATTTTCTTGTGGCAGATCGGCGAAAATATGAAAATTCCCATTTTTGCAGAACACTACTTCATATAGGTACGGCAAAAATTTGTATTTTTCATTTTTTTCGTTTTAAACTGTTGAATTATGCATTATACTAATTCCCCATAAAAATGTCTTGCCTTCACCTCCCTCAAGTATCTTCAGTAGTTTGGCCACTATGCCAAAAAACGTTCAAAAAATGTTGAAAAAAAAACGAAATTTTTTACACAATTTCAGATTTAACCACTTTAAAATCGGAAAAAATTCTATTGACGAAAAAAAGTTAGCCCTCCTATGTTGTAGGTAATTTAACTACGAAAATTTTAAGCATACCAGCACAACAATCGGACGTGCCATTGAAACTATAGCCCCGTTAACTTGCAAGCGTCTATCCTACAATTTTTTTATAGAGAAAATTTTTATTCAAACTAGGTTTTTATTTTTTTATAACGTTTTATTATAGACATATGTTTGCACGTTAAACTGTATTCAATTGAGTAATATGAGTATAAATCAGCAATTCAGTAAAAAACAACAACGACAACAACATTAAATACATACATATCTACATCTAAAAAAGTCAAATTGAGCGATTTTACCGTGGTGGTCAATAGTGAGGGACGTGGGTACTTCTAACTACCCGTTTATAATTTTCTGGGTTTGTCTCCCGTATTATTGTCCAGCAATAATCTCCCATCATTTCTTCATTCCAAAAACCTTGGTAACGCTTTTCAAAAATCATGAGGTCTTGGTGAAACCTTTCACCCTGTTCATCACTTTCAGCACCTAGGTTTGCGGGAAAATTATCCAAATGTGAATGCAAAAAATGCATTTTGAGGGACATGTTGCATTTCATAGCACTGTAGTTTTTCAACAAGGCTTTGACCATCTCTCTATAGTTGGAATCTTTGTTGTTGCCAAGAAACCCACTAACGACTTGCTTAAAGCTGTCCCAAGCCGCTGCTTCTACTGATGATAAATGATTCGCAAAATTTTCGTCTTTCAGCAACTTTCTAATTTGCGGACCAACAAATATACCTTCTTTTAATTTGGCTTGAGTTATTTTAGGGAAAAATTTCGTTAGGTACTGGAAGGATGGCGCGTCCTTATTTAAAGCCTTTACAAAATTTTTCATTAATCCTAATTTGATGTGAAGTGCTGGCAAAATAACTCGTTCGGGATTTACTAAAGGCGGGTTTGCGATATTGAAGGCACCTGGTTCGTACTCAGCTCTTGGTGGCCAGTTTTCCTGAATATAATGGGTTTCTCTAGCACGGCTGTCCCAAAGACAGAGAAAACAGCAATATTTAGTGAAACCTCCTTGAAGTCCGAGAACTATAGCTACAACCTAGGATGTATTTCATATACTATTTATTTTAAACTGTACCACCGAAACTGCTTACCTTTAAGTCCGCACAAATTTTCCAATTAAATTGTTTATATTGAATGAGCTCAAGTAAATTTGATATGCTTAAATAAGTTTCTTTAGTATTCTCAGAAT
This sequence comes from Anomoia purmunda, assembly GCA_951828415.1. NCBI lineage: Eukaryota > Metazoa > Arthropoda > Insecta > Diptera > Tephritidae > Anomoia > Anomoia purmunda. The sequence goes on from OX639995.1 coordinate 97,294,762, forward strand.
GTGCCACTGGTATTGACGGTAACGGATTTCCTTTATGGAGTAATGCTGCTTTTAAACTATGCTTTGAACTGTCTATAAACAAGCGCCAATCATCCACTTTATTTTCTAATTTTAGTGCTTCAAATAAACCTTGAACATCATTGCAGTAGCAAATATTTTCACTTTTAGTAAAAAAAGAAGAGAAAGTCTTGTGTCTATTTCGAAATTTGGAAGTACTTGTCGAAGGGCCCAGGCTGCCCCATTGCTGCAAACGAGATCCTAGAACTTCGCTATCAAATTTCGATAATTTCAAATCTCTGACCAAGTCATTAAGTTCGGCTTGTGAGACTCGATGTGGGATCTCTCCTTCTTGTCCACTTTCTGAATTATCTGCTTCGGAGTCACTTTCGCTTGAGGCTTCAAAACTTATAGGCGGTCTAGGTATGGGTAAGGTATGGTCATGTAGTTTTGGTTTTTTAGCTGATGCCACATTTGGATAACTTATTAATTTCCTCTTTTTTCTCGTTTTACCTTTAAGGTCTATCACGCAAAAATAGCACTGGTCGTGGTTAAAGGGTTCAGTCCACATCATTGGAACACCAAACTTCATGTTATGACCTTTACCCGATACCCATCTCATTAAAGTTAATCTACAGGAGGCGCAAATAAAATTAGGTGTCCAAGATTTATCGAGATTTTTTACACGGAAACCGAAATAATGAAAGTATGCATCTCTGACAGAATTAGTTATTTTCCGAGCTGAGTTTCCGAAAATATAATGTCCGCAAATAAAGCAAAAATCATCCGGATTATTTTTACATTTAAAATCTCTTTTGCAACAAGCCATTTCGTAAACACATCTACCGATATAGTATGTATAAATTTGCACTACAATTTGCAAAACAAAATTTACAACAAACAGTAGTGACAATTAAATACTTGATGTCTTTTTAAATTTATTAGACCCTAAGGTAGAGTGACCAAATGAAATGTCTCGCCAATTTTATCAGAGTAATACTAAAATTGTAGGATAGACGCTTGCAAGTTAACGGGGCTATAGTTTCAATGGCACGTCCGATTGTTGTGCTGGTATGCTTAAAATTTTCGTAGTTAAATTACCTACAACATAGGAGGGCTAACTTTTTTTCGTCAATAGAATTTTTCCGATTTTAAAGTGGTTAAATCTGAAATTGTGTAAAAAATTTCGTTTTTTTTTCAACATTTTTTGAACGTTTTTTGGCATAGTGGCCAAACTACTGAAGATACTTGAGGGCGAAGAAGGCAAGAAATTTTTATGGGAATTAGTATAATGCATAATTCAACAGTTAAAAACGAAAAAATGAAAAATGCAAATTTTTGCCGTACCTATATGAAGTAGTGTTCTGCAAAAATGGGAATTTTCATATTTTCGCCGATATCTCGGAAACTAGATCTGTCACAAGAAAATGGAAGTCATATTCGGAATCAGGAGAAAATTTCACTTTAGGAAAGGACTATTTTATTCTTGGAGACTAA